>OX421884.1:16044728-18779998 GCA_949128085.1 Cetonia aurata
CTTACACTATATGAATCGCCGGGCCGTATTAACTATGAATTACGGCCCCATTAAATAATAATATAATTTTAATTTTAATAATATAGTAAGTCATATATGTATAGATCTCATCGGTTTGTTTGCGTAAAAGATAATTGGATTAAGCGGCCCGTAATACTGCCGCTGCGTACTGCCTTTCGTATGAATATAACTTACTATATTATTAAAATTACATTATTATTTAATGTAATTTTAATTTTAATCCGATTATGTTTTACGGAAACAAACCGATCCGATCTATACACAGAGAAAAATAAAATGGAAAACCTAAATAACCAATTAAACAATTAGTCTTGATAAATGATATATTTGCAATAATACTTCAACTAATATTCAGTCATCTATTGTAATTATTGTTAATGGTACTACTTTATTTTTTTCTGTGTAGTGGTAAAATAAAAGAAATTACTTGGGGGTAGGTATATATACATGTAATATTTAGTTTACTTATCATTTGTTGTTAACATTTATTGCTGTATACTTATTTGAATTTTCACGAACATGTGGCAACCTTTTGCTGAGTGTGTTAGTGATTGTGATGTGTATAGTGATGATGAAATTGGAGCACGGAAGAGAAAATATTTATCACAAGATGCAAAGCAGATACTTCTCAATATCTATAATACTCTGATGGAAGAAAATAACGAAGGACAAACCAAGAACATTCAACGAACGTCGCAATTAACCAAAGTGCCTATTGGAACAATATACAAGGCAATTAAAAATAACGCAGAGCCTCGAAAGCAAAGAAGTGACAAAGGAGCACCGAGGAAAATTAAAGAGTATGAAATTGATATTATTAGGCAACAAGTATATTGCATGTATAGCGAAAATGTTGTACCTACAATTGAGTCCTTACATAAAAAAATTAATGATGAAAGTATTGATATTCAATGTTCTAAAACAACCTTGTGGCGGACGTTAAAAAAAGCGGGTTTTAAATTTTGTACTATAGATAAACGCCGCACAATTATGGAAAGTTCGAGGTTGCAGAAAATGCGGTACGAATACTTGATGGCAATAAAAAAATATAGACAGGAAGGGCGATTTATATGTTATTTAGATGAAACGTGGTATGATACCCACGACACTATTTGCAAAGGTTGGGTAGACAATTCAGGCACGTGTCAGTTGGACGCGCCGGTTTCGAGAGGGAAGAGAATAATTATTCTCCACGCTGGATCAGAGAAAGGATGGATCGCGCAGCCGCTATTATCTGCAAAAAATGTAAAATGCTCTAGCTTGGATTACCATGAGGACATGACTTCATCCTTATTTGAAGAATGGTTTTGTAATACTTTACTGCCAAATTTACCAGAAAGTAGTGTGATAGTAATGGACAACGCCCCGTATCATTCACGACAGCAAAATAAAATTCCTACAAAAAGTAATATAAGAAAGATATTAAAGAATTTTTAGAAGCAAATAATTTATATTTTGAGGAGCATTATGCAAAAAACCAATTATTAGAAGTGATGAATACAAAAGAATATATGAAGGATTATTATGTGGATAATAGAGCCAAAGAAGCAGGACATACAATTTTACGTTTACCGCCGTACCATTGTATTTTCAATGCAATTGAATTGATATGGGCCCAACTTAAAAATACCATAAGGCGAACAAATCAAACGCCTAAATTTAGTGAAAGCACTATAACACACATAAAAAATGCGATGGAACATATAACTGCTGATAATTGGAAAAATGCCGTTAAACACGCAAGAGCAAAAGAAAACGAATACATGGATATGTATAATATAGTACCACCTTTAATTATAAACTTGCAATACAATTCAGAGTCAGACACAGATATCGATTTCCAAGACGACTCAATCACATCAGATGATGATTTGTGAAATACGGTGTATATTAAGATATTGTATAATACTGCCACGGTCTCAGTTTATATAAACATGACTTACAATTTTATTGTGCATTACCAACTAATTGTTAAGCTTCATATATCTAACTTATTATTTTTTGTAAATAAACCTAATGTATATTATTATTTATTATATATATTTAAAATTAAAATTGCGTTTTACTATTACCTTATAGTGCCGTAATTTATACTCAATCCGGCCCCTGCATTCATATGCTGCAAGCAGGCAACCCGTACCCTTTCAGTGAGGCGGGCAGGTAATTATCCCCACATAAGATGCAATAAAATCATTACAGGCTTAAAATGTTACTTTCTTCTATCTTGAAAAGAACTATACCTATGTATCTAAACTAAATGAAAGAAGACACAATATCATTCACATTCTATGTATAGGGTCACCTGATCTACAAGCACTGATTGAACATCAATATTAAGAAAAAGCAGGCGAGCCCCGAACAATGCGGAAAACCTTTTAGCCGCTGATAATTTGGCACTTGAACCTAGTTAAATTCACTTCAATTCGATCTGCTTAAGCAGATCGCCGTTACGCTTTTCCAGATATTAATTCAACGTTGCGAACGGAGCACAGGAGGTTTGTTGAATAAGTGGTGCATTCTGATTATCTCTCTCGTTCTCGGAATTATAAATAGTCGCGTGCGGCGAGCGCAGAGCTCACGGTGAGTTGTACGGCTTTCAGCGTGGCGAAATGCCGCGTATCGCGTCAAGTTAATTATGGCAATTAATAACGGTGGCTTACTAGTCCACAAGAACTGATGTCGGGCGAAACTTTGGTACAAACAAATATGCAATGGCTCAAGAAGCAACGACGGCTATAGATTAACAAGAAGTTGGTCGGCACAGTTGAGTGGAAACGTCTTTCTAGTGCCACCACTGCAAATATATGCATACAACGATATGTGATATATATACATATTTATGTAGTTTGAACAAAATAACTTCTAGCACAAAGCTGTCTACGCAGTGGTACATAAAGCGTTGCATATTTATTCCAAATTTTGTTTGTGAAAAAAATAATAAGTGTAGATGATGTCATATCCTGCAAAATGGTTTTATGAGGTTAATGAACTTAGAACAATTAAATTAAATTACCGGACATCCAAATAAATTAAAGAATTATTTATATTTATTCATTTAGCATTTACACTTTTCAAGCCAAGCTGTTTTGTGTTTGCGTTTGAATTTTGCGGAATACGTACATTCTATTCAACTTTGTAGAAATGATTTAAAAGGCAAAACAATGATATGGGCATTGCGGCGTAGAGATATCTTTGGGCGATTTATGTTGTAGCCATAGGATAATCAGCTTATGAAATTAAATTATGGGACTTCAAACTGTCGAATAAATGTGAAACTTGAACCATTTACTTAAGGAAGAGTTCCATTTTAATAAAAAAAAAATGCATTCGTGAAGTCCGACCTATCCAAAGCCCCTTAAATATCTCTCTTGGAAAATGTTAAAATACAATTGATTAAATTTCATACAAATATTACATATATGTATGTATAAGGCTTCACTGAGAATATAGGTGTACAAGGATAAATCACCAGGAGTGCCAGGGCCTTCAAACCCAGAGTAATAATAAGAAGCCGTGGTGTGTGGCTAAATAACATAATTTTGTGGCAAACAACCATAAAGAAATTAGAAAAATATCTTTTAGATCTTAGGAAAAAGCTACAGGAAAATACATAACTACAACAAAATTAAAAACGGCGAACTTGCATTTAAAAGATATCATTAAAGATTTACTTTGAAATATCCGCGCGCAAATCCAATAAAATTTATAATCGATGATGAAGAATTTATACATAAGGAATACTTTACAAAAATGTCAATCTAGATCCATTCATTACGATTTTTGCGAAGTGGAAATGCCGTTTTAGGAGTATAAATATAAAGTGATAAACTCCAAAGTTATACAAGTGACAATACTATGAAATATTTCATTGCATTTTGTTATAATGTAATAAACAATAATTAATTAATGTAAAATATGTGATGATATCTATGGATGATATTAACCTTACAGAATTACAACCTATAAATTGTAACTTACAAAAACAATAAATATTGTGATTGTCGGTTTATCCAAGTTATAGATTTTATAGATACAAATAGTATTAGTTAATATTTACTCGCTATACTAAAAATTGGCGAATTCTGTGGTGAATAACTACTTTACATGCACTACTAGCCTTAGTGCACAGTAGCAGCTAAACAAACAAACGTAAAAGCCCGCCACAAACGTTGAAAAGTAACTTGGGTTTCGAAGTATAGAATAAGTAGCTCTCACATCTTTGCACGTTGCAAATAAATCTGCCATAAAATAACAATAACATCTGATAACTAAATTAATTTAAGAGAAAAAAAAACAATTCTCAATATAAGATGTTTGAAGGATTACAGTTCTATGTACTAGTTATTTACGTATCAAGGCTGGAAAGTGATGTTTTATCGTACGAGTTTGGAGAGTTTTTAATGTTTTTACACCTAAAACGTTATTTTAATCTTGAAAGTATTTATCTTTGCAGTCATTTGACCATTTAACGATTAGATGAATGCTTAAGATTTAAGACTGTTGAAATAACCTTTTTATTTCAATCAGTGCAGAAAAGCTTCAGAATCTTCACAGAAAAGCACGATAAAGTAACGGAAGTGATACTTTGGTAGTTCAATTCGGTATGTAGGTAGTTATCATACTTCCTAAGTGACGCCTTGACAGTTCAATTCAGTAAAGTGGCACTTTCTATCCTCGAATGAGTGTAGTAAGGTTGTTCCGAATGTGGTAGTCGAAAAAAAACATATTGACATGCATCATAAACATTCACACTTAAAGAAATTAAACTACTTTTCAGTTGGTTCAACTAAGGTTTTTAGTTAATATCTTGACAACTGTTACGTTAGTAGAGGGAAATACCTACTTATTGTAGGATGCTGTTCGTACCCCAAATTAGTTTGGTTACGCAAACTAATTCCGTTGCCTGTCAGAACTAAGCGCATTTGCTGTAATTAAATTATTAGTTGCAACAATGATTTTCCCTCAGCTAAAAGGTATCAGTTGCCGTGAAACATATTAGTTTTAACAACGTAATCTACTCAGCGACAATTAAGTTGTTATTACCACATCATTTTTAAGAGTGTTGTTGTTAGATCAAGAACAAATAAAAGTATGCAATAAAAAAGTAGATGGAATTAAGTGCATCGCAATATTTTGTGTCGCTCTTTCTCAGTATTCTTGCTAGCATTCTTTACCGTAACTCTTTGCATGAATTTCATTTTTCAGGCCAGCTCACAATTTTTAAAGCAACCTTTAACCAAACGGACATAATGGAAATAAAAGAGAAACGTATAAACTGAACTAAAGTAAAATAATAGAGAGCTATACCCAATACTTTCTTTATTTTTAAATTATTAGTGCGCAATATTTATACATTTAACATTGTTTTAATCAGCGCAGTATGAGCCAACTAGAATCAAGAATAAATAAGTTATATTCTCTAAACACATTAATATATTGCTGGGCAAAGATAGTGAACATAACGCCCAGCATGATTAGATAAAAATGAGCTGAAAATATATGCTAGAACGAAATCTAGTCCACTTGGTAGAAACAAGAATTTTGAGTTTATTCTACCTTTGTATTTGTTTTTCAAATTATAAAGAAACAGAAAAGTTTCGACTAGTCTATTTGATGTAAAACCGCTTTTAGAGACGTCTCATTTTCTAAGAGAATCTGAACTTTAACTTTTACTTTTGCTTGTAATCAACTTATTTTTAAGTCATTTGAAATGTCTTTCCCTCTTATTACCCTGGTTAATCATTGTATATAAAGATATATGTATAAGTATTCATAACAGGTTTTCTTTTTACAAAAGCTATCTTACGAACTAATAAATTAACATACTATAATTAAACGCAACGACAAATCGTTTGTAGCGCTTGTACAAAGGGAGCGAGGTAATTTTGAATTTTGATGTAAGCAGTACCCGTGCTTGACTAACAATAAGCAAAACTGAATCCAGTTTACTTTAGCCTATATTTACGTGTCAGATGAAAGTAAGGAACCCATCTTCAAGATGGGCTTGAAAGTATTATATCACGATTTTATTGGAAAATTGTATAGTTTTTACTAAGAAACCTTAAGAGCACATGGTTTCTTCCGCTTAAAATAGAGGAATGAAGTAATTTCTATATACACCCTTAAAATACAATATCGGCGAACGATAAAATTGCAGTTTTAATTAAGGCCTAATTGCATCATAGAAAATGGTATAAATTTGCATTTCTAAAGAAATTCTGCGCTTGTTGAGGTACAGTTTAATACGCACGCAATACATGCAATTGGATCATAATGGGAGTGTTTGAATGATTGAATATTTATTTTCGTGGTTTTAAAAATGTTGCTTAATTTCTTGGAAAATGCATATATAAAACTGTAAAACTTTTTCGTAAAAAAAATTATATAAGCGCGAGATTCAAGCAGCAAGAACTAGATTTATTACATATAAGAGTATGTTGAACACCAAAATAAATTAGGTCGCTTCGAAACGTTAATTTATATACCGTGTGCGAAATACAAGTCTAGTCAACACAATTTCTCGATACAAAACCTATAAGTGTCATTTAATTTCACTGAAAAATAAAAAAATAGTTATTTGTATCACTAGGACAGAAACTATAGTTTTGCGAGTGTGAGTACGGTTTGTAGAGCCGAGGTCTCACAAATGCGAATACTCGCAAAAGAGTTTCTGGCCGTGTATTACACACTATTTTTTGAACCGACAAATCTTAATTTTTTGTAAATAATAAAAAAAAAATAACGCTAGGGAGTTAACAGTACAGGTTGGCAATACATATTACGTATGAATTTTGAATTGAAAATCAGGGTTAAGATACTTTAGTGTTTTGACGTTTTAATTTTCTTGGTAGTTTTGATACATATTCATCAATAATAAGGACAATGGAGCCCCAGCTCATATTACAGAGGTTGTGTGTGAAGTTATTAACCATTTATTACCTGTAAAATCTTCCGAAAATAGAATTGGAAAGAATATGAATTAATTAAGAGATTCTGTAACGAGAATTCTGTCATCTGTCATCGAATCTACATATAATTAATCACAGAAATGCCAGTAATTCCAATATAGTGTTATCAACCATTAGTGGTCTTTTTGCCGGCCTAGGTTGGATAGTGGTACGTTTCCGGCCGATTTAAAGTAATGCAAAATCAGTGTTTCTGGACGGGGGCGCAAAAATATTTTTTTTGGCACTACCACAAATAATTCCTCAAAAAAAACATCCTAAAGTAAATAAATCAAATACATCATTGATTATTCAAAACGATCTCCCATTCAAAAAAGACAAAAAAACAATAGCCTAATTTATTACAAAATTCTGTATGTGGATTTTCTGTATAAAAACTTGTAATTGGAGAAAAACTATACATTAAATTAAAGTGTTAAAACATATTTTATTCCTTATTCCTTTACTTCATTGGTGTGGTATATTATAGAAGGTATTTATACTATAAAACACATTATTTTACATCTGCTTCTCAAGAAAAAAATTCATGGTTTTGTAGAATGTTTCCTTAATGTTTATCATTTAAATTAACGTTTATATCTTCCAGAGAATTAGAGAATATAATATGCTTCTTTAAACCATTTATTAATGACAGATTGATCTTGTAATTACAGCAAATCCTGCATTGCCTGTATCAACTCTATTGAGTCCGTTGGTATTAACTGAATTTACTAGAATCTCGTACACGGTAATCGTTACTTATAGAATTTACATTTGCAGCCGTATGTATAACCGTGAGGAAGCTATAGTAAATAAAACAGTAATATAACTACTACGATAAATGTGACATTTTAAATACGAGGGAATAGAAATTAGTATAATAAAAAAATAAAACATTAATAAGGGTCATTTACTTCATGGCTATTTTTTAAACTTATATTATTTTATATTATGATTTATTATTCTCAAAGGATTTTGAAATGAAGCACTCACATGAGAATAAAAAAGTTACAAGTACAAATTTCAATTTAGAATTTGCAGCGTAGCCATAACTAACAATATTCTCAAAGCTGGTATAAAAATGAAAACATTTATTTTTTAAAGCTCATGGTGAAAATTACTAAAGCAACCTCCTACTGGAAGCTTGGAAATTTAATGAAGTTCGATGGAAAGCCTCTTTAAGTAGTTATGCTTGAATATAATGAAGAAACATGAAAATATCAAACTAATATGAATTGGTTATTTATTGTTTTATTCATTTTGAATTATATTTATATTATGTTTTATTAATTAAAAGAAATAAATGCTTTTCAACGTAAATACTCTGGCCGACAAATATCGAATAATGACGTTTCTTGAAACATATTTAAGCTTTATCGGGCATTAAAAATTTGAAGTAAGAATCTAATAAAGAAGAACATGTAAAGTTTTCTGTCGTCTATTAGCGCTAAGAGTACTAATAAATTTTGTCGTTCTAATATTTGATGACTGTATTTTCTATAATCATCTTTCGTTACTAAACCTATACCGTAAAAAACATATTTTACAAAAATATACGTATTTTAACCATTATAAATTGAAAGATAGTAAACAAGTAATGGGTCTTTCAAATTGAATGCCTTTTTTTAAAAATAAATAAAACCCATAATTTGCATTGATTTTCAAAAACTTTTATTGGTAATTGATGTATCAGTTGTGACATTTTAATATTTGACAAGTGACCACCTCTTGCTGCTTCACAGCTCTTCACTGTTTTGTTAAAATTTTCAATGATATTTTGACATAATCGAGGTTCTATTTCACCAATTACACGAATAATTTCATCCTTTAGTTCAGGAATCGATTATGATTTGTTCTTCTCTGGCTCTTTACATAACCTCAAAGAAAATTACCCAACGATGTTAGATCGCATGACCTGGGTGGCCAATCAACATCGCCATTTCTTGCAATAATTCTTCCAGGAAATTTTTGTCTCAATAAAGCAATCATTTTGTTGGCAAAATGAGGCGTTGCACCGTCCTGTTGAAACCATATATCCTCTAGATCAATATCATTCAGTTCAGGCCACAAAAATTCAGTTAACATCTCTGGATATCGAACAACATCCACTGTTACAGCATCACTAACAGTATTTTGCAAGAAATGTGGTCCAATTACACCACCTGGCCATAATGCACACACACCAGTGACTCGTTCAGGATGTAAAAGTCTTTCATGAATCACTCATGGATTTTTCTCACCGTAAATACGAGCATTTTATTTGTTAACAAAATCACTAATTTCAAAATGTGCTTCATCAGAAAAGATGATTTTTTTGGGTTTTTCTTGTGTTCAATGATCCAATTGACGAATGCACTACGTTTTGCATGCTCCAATGGTTTTAGTTCCTATGTTATTTGAACCTTATATGCCCTTAAAGCTAAATCCTTTTCCAAAATTCGTCATGTTGCTTTATCACTGAGTCAAACTTGTTGTCAAGGTCGACTAATGGGCATGTCAGGTGCTTCACTAACACTTTCACAAACCAAACCAATATGCTCTTCTACAAAACTACTACTACTATATCTTCCTCTTTTTTGATTCGACCAATAGTTCTTTCAGATGGACGATTATATAAACCATAAAATTCACGTGATTTTCTCTAAACTTTTTTCACACAATGCAGTTTTTCATAAAATAATTCAACAATTTAATATTTAGTAAATTGTCGTATCGTGTACGAAGGTATTTTTATTAATGTGATATATCACACTTCGTAAATATGAACATACCCAGACGAATTCAGTGTACCATCTATATTTTATTTATTTTTAAAATAAGGCGCTCAACTTGAATGATCCATTCGGTACAAAAGCAGCAGTTTAAAATGATTTAATAATATGGTAAGTAGTAAGCACCAGTATACACAAGTAAATGAAACACCATCAGACATGCAGAACGAACTTATTCTTATTGTTTATGCTCTTTACATCTATAATCCGATTTTCACACAACGAAGCAATATCTTTATCTTTAAAGGTTTTCGCGTGCGTTTGCTCGACAAAGAATTTCCTTAGCATATGTATACGCTAACCTACTGAATTGCTGATACTTCTCGGCCGCCAATTGAAATGTCAGCTTGAAAATATCACCGTTGCATCTACATATGCATATATTCCGAGTATAACGCGCTAAAAGGTGTTGCGTCATACATAGCTTTAATTTCAAGATGACCTTTTACACTTACCGAATACTTCACCATGCAGATATGTTTCAATAAGAAAGAGCACTCACCTGAAAATAAAGAAAACGTATATTAGTAAACGCTATTTGAAAATTAAGTGATATCTGTCACAAATATAATAATTAAGTGGTTTATGAAACCTGTATTTAAATAAGATATGCCAAATCTACTATAATATAAAATTTTGTTAATAAAGTAATAGTTTATTTATCAGTGGTTGTGCGAAAACACTTCACGTTTTCAGATGTTTCACATGTATTTTGTAAATTTTAGTAGAAAGTATAATCCAACTAGAATTAAAATCAAATAGATAGAACTGAGGTTAGCTTCTTCTTGTACAGTAAATGCAAAGAACCTTAAATTCTAGCAAATTATTTAAACAAACTGATAGAACAACCAAAAAAATTGGTCATTTATCTTGAATTATTTAGACCATTTAGATGCAAGTTAGATTAGAAAACTCATTAGGTATACATTACAGATTCAACCTAGGGAATCTGAATTAGAATCATTATAGATTGAGATTTAAATAAAAAAAAACATTCGTCTTGTTCATAAACCTATTTTTAAGGATTATATCATCCTATTTGTTTGAAGTACTGAATTTGAATTACTTTCTGTAACTAGCGTTTTTAATAGTCATATAAACACCAGCGCGTTTATAACTGCACAAAGTTCTAGTTATTTTAGGTTGGTAACATTGGTTCAATAATCACAAATGTGATAATTTGCCTTATATGCATACAGTGTTTTTGAAACCTCATACAGGCCTAGTTTTTTATTTAAAGTAATAGTGGGGTATTTCCAAAAGAAAGTTGTGGAAAATTACTCAACTTAAAAATTAACAAATTCCTATATTGCAGCATTGTTAGATATCGCGGTAGTTACTGAAATAACGTTTTTGTAAATGACAACATTGTATTTTTTAAGATAGGTAATTTGGGAGACCCTAAATTTTTAAACAAAAATGTCGATATAATGAAAAAGGATTCTTTTCTTGGTGGAGGAGTCATATGTTAGGGCAATTGGTTAAAAAGACTAGACACAATTAAAACAATTATTGGATTATTATAGGAAGGTTACCTCTCGTTATCAGCATCAATAAAAGGCTCAATTTAATGATTTTCTGAAAATCGTAACAATTAATAGAAACTTCACCGGTTTCGATGTTTTTGTAAAGATATAAGTCGTTGCACCACACATTATTTATATTAAGATCAGTTTAATATATGTACTTCTGCTAATTGGCTATACTGTTAAATAAATATATGTTTCGTGGCTATAAAGAATATTCTTCTCCAAATTGAATTGCTGCATTCTTTTTTACGAAAACCAATCACAAAAGTCCTACACATTTTTGACTGAGAGTAATCTGCTTCCTGTACAATTTTTTAGGTAATTATGTAAATTTATGAGGATTTTTCACAGTATAAACAGAAATATTCTTTTTAACGGCACCATTTTTATTCCTTTTACGAACATGCCACTTCTATCCCAGTTTTTCTAAGTTAAACTTTAAAAACACTGGATTTGAAAGAGGTATATCTGGAAACTTAAGCTATCAGTACGCAGAACAATTAATTTAACTCTCTCTATTATGTGGTAATTACATTTGTCTTAGTAAATTAACAAAGGTACCATCTTTACAAATGACCTATCAAATACAGCAACTTTTCTCAAACAATACCATATCAGCTCCTACATACAAATTTTGTATATTTTAGAGAACCTGTTGCTACACTAGAAATTTATTTTTGAGCCTTATTTTTACAGATAGCCTTAAAAAAACTGCTCTCATAAAAAAAACCCGTAATACTCTTTATTGAACACTTCGAGATTTTCCAAATTATGTTAAAAAAATACGGTGTTGCCATTTACAGAATCACTATTTCAGTAGCACCTGGAAAACTTCTCAACACTGCATTTGAATTATGTGTCTGTTCTTTTTAATTCTGCAACTCTCCACAACTTTGTTTTTGAAAGCACTATAGTTTGTCAGTTCAAATACAAAAGTTGGTCTGGGTCCGGTTTTAAAGAAACTCTTGTAATTTTGTAAACATTACTAACCGGCAGGTAATTCTGGAATTATCAATTTCTTCTTTTTTTTTTTAAATAAAAAGGACACTAAAAACGCTAATGACTTGTACAAAAGCACACGTTTCATAAGACTTAAAGCATCTATCATTTTAAAACACCATTACACTATTTTGCGTGTCCACATATCTTAAAAAAAAGCCAGCAATGAAATGGAAATGTTATCCATATCGATATAAAAAAATTTGCACAATATCTGAGTTGAAATATAACTTGATATCTCATTATTTTAGAATTGTATACTCGTCCATGCCGGAGGTTCAGATATGGACCACCCATTAAATATTTAACCTTTAAAATGGCTCCGTACATGCGTGTTATGTTATAACTATGAGACATATCATAAAATAATGAAAAAAATTGGTTTGAATGCATATTTAAATATCAATAACTTACTATTTTTGTTCGTTTCATATGACAAGAACATATTTGAATTTCAGATAAAGATAATCCAATATATTATATTAACTATACTAAACTAGCCTAATGAAGAATCATAAAAACATTACCTGCTAATTGAATTGAATTTAACACTATACACAAAATCACTATTGATAACTTTGAAATTTTAAAGTCCGTCATGATCAGTCCCTGTACTACACGTAAGTTTATTTAAATATTTAATTGATTTCACTCTGAAATTATCCTTCTATAATACCATGATGTTTGACTGTAAACAACAGAAAATAAAATTAAATACGAATAAGAATGAACGATTCTTAATGTTCGTGTATTTATGTACTAGATTAATGCTATCATCTCGTGAATAGTGAACACCGAGTAGGTAAGTACATCCTGCAAAAAACTAAACCAACGTCTAGAGCCTAGAATGTCAACATTTCTACACATTCACTTGAATAGTAGTCTGCCTCAATTCGCGCCAACATGTCCATATATAGTTGGGAATAATTAAAGAATTTTCACAGGTCGTCAGATCAGAAATGATTCCATTTCATTGACCTATAAATGATTATCGTGCGGACGTTCTATTTTGGAATTGACGTTTTACGTACAAAATTCGGTAGTAAAATATTCACTGAAGCGCTTTATGGGTGGCAGCACCGACACAGCGACTGGCACGTATGTATGTATGTATATATATAATCTTCAAATTAGCTTTGATGTTACCAAAAGCGTAAGATCTGGTTATGAATACCGACTCGTCATTAACAAACTTATTTGATCACATTTACCGATAGATATAGGTTGCGGTAAGAAACATATACCACCTTTGACAATTATGAGGTAAATCATTTAGGTCGCCATGGATTTAAAGTGTGCATAGGGTAATTTTATTACTCTCAGATTAGTAATGAATTATAATTAAAATTTAATCAAATTGCAAATTGCAAAAGATGTATTGCTTAGTATGGTTAAAATATATTTTATAAATAATTATAAAGTGCCACAAAACTCGAGAAAAAAATATAACTGCAAATTTCCTTTCTAATGTAGTTCTTCCAAATGCTTTGGGTCATTCCAAGTGTTGTTAGAGAGTACAAATTTAATTATTTTCAAATATTATGATATAAATTAATTAATTTGGTCGTCATGCATTGTTTTATTTTACTGTAAGCAAATTTTATTTGTTGTGATAACAATTCTAGTAAAAAAAAGACGTATAAAATGAATGGACATCAAAATAGATGGTATTCTGATGCAGAATAAAATATTTCTAACGGGGAGAATTGCTAGAATCGAAAAGCTGAAGCTTAATTGTTTCGCAATTAAACAATGTGAAACCAGAAAATGCAAGAAAAACAGAGGCGCCTCAGGATTTAAATTCCTCGTCATCATTTACTGAAACTACACTTGAAAGAAATTCATATGCCAATGCGGTATAAACTCTCGATAACAAGAAAAAATGTAAGCACAAGAAATGCTGCAAAAAAGTTAGAATTCGAAAGATGTGGGATAATATATAGAGAAAATGCAAAAAGTAGATTCTAATAAACTTGAAACTCCTTTCAAAATTCAATACAGTCACTAACAAAGTATATTAAGTGTTAGATATTCAAAAAGTAATGATTAACAAACAACATCAATAAATCTACAGTTTGAGCAGAGGTGACAGGAAATAATATGATCTTAGCTCTAAGAACGCTCCCTGGTTACATACAAGAGAGATTAGGCCTATGATAGTAGAGAGACAGCAGTCGTATGGTGCCCAGCCAGGGATGGTCAAAAAGCCGAGTGGTATGCAAAAATTTCCCTGGCTGTGTGGCTAAACTTGCAACAGCTACGCATTTATATACAACCAATGGTTAGGTTTGCAATATACAAGTTTATGTACGGTCGCGTACCAACAACCAAATTCCACAGTACCAGCTACTCAAAATGAATAAGTGAATTGAAGCAGACTCTCTCACAGGGATGCCAAATAATTTTTTTTTTCAACGCCAAACAAAAGGCGGTATACATATTAAAACTGGTCCATTGGACCAACCATTAATTTTAATCGCCAAATAATGTCATGGAAAAAAATGCAACCTAGATAAAAATATCGGGTTATAATACCGGACAGGAAACCATCGAAGAAAGGCCCACCGACAGGAATGGACTTGATCTGGTATATATATCGAAAGTTTGAATTGGGATAACGAAATTCAGAACACTTATCTGAAAGCTGAAGTTGCTGCAATGTACAAATATTAGTGCAATGGAAAGACAGAGAGGCACACCGCAATAAGTAAGACCGTTATTATATTCTCTGACAGCGAAGAAACACATAAAGTGGTAAATTTTGCCAGTGTTGATTCTGAATTTGTTTGAGATTGTGTAAGTATTCTGAACGAGGCGGGAACACAGAAGGAAAACAACTGTGGCATAGGATTTAATTATGTGTCGAGGCATTTAAACAAGGATTGGATACATAACAAGTTCTCAGCTTTTAAAGAAACAAACACCTGAAGTTACGGAAAATATAATCAACAAAACCCGGTTTTTGCAAGTTAATTGATAATACATAATAGGAAGTGGTGTGAATAGGATCGCGAGTCCCTGTTCTGCACCATAAGGATGACAAAAACAAAGTTTTGACTCCTGGGATTGGAGAGTTCAAAACCAGACAGCTATGTAAAGAAGGTTTTCTTAGGGATGAAGGAGCCTTATTAGGAGTGCAAAATTAGAAAGCGAATTGACCTGGAAAGTATATGGTAGAACAAAATCTTTTTTATAATGCCACCAGAACCGTGATATAATAATCCAACGTGCATTTTCTTTTCTTGCAAATGCTATAATCAGTATTTCATAGTATTTAAAGACAGAAAAGAATACTGGAATAGATACCGCGTATTTTGCAATCAGCGAAATATCAATAACAATGGTGTAGATGTGTTTTTAGAGAATTTAATATTGTATCTGTGATCATCACACAAAAAAAACCTTTTCAAAAATACTTCCCATTGAAAACGTATTTAACTTAATTAACAGCAAAATAAACAATAGTGCGTAACCGCCATGAACGCTGACTATAGCTGTTTATAATGAAAGAAATAGTTAAATAAAGTTCTAATAATGGTTTATACCAAATACAATAAACGTCAAAATATCCTGTTGAAATATAATTTACCAAACATCAATAATTCATATGTTGTAAATGGTATTTCAGCGTTTTATTTCAGGGGCATTTCACCATTGTGACATTAAATGTAAACTAAATTAACCGTTTATTCAACTATTTTGACTATTATAAACGGTTATTCAACGTTTATTGGAAATTCAATTATTTTGGCATTATAAACAACTATTCGGTGTTTATGGCGCGGATATTTGATCGTTTTTATACGGAACACAATGCTCCTTGAGTAGTTGATCATATAGACATCGATTATTACCGTATTATACCTCGTATATTAACGTGTTATACCGCGAATATTTTATCGTTTATTATTTACTGTGTATAAATTAAGATTAAACATTTATTCAATGGCTGTGGCGCCGCGATTTGACAGTTTATTATACGATCCAGAATCTGGCTTAGGTTCTTTTGAGCTGTGCTGTTTAAATTTGTAAATACATTGAAACATGTAAATAGGGGCCACTAAAGGTATTGTTTAATTGATATTAATTACAATAAATGCGACTGGCATATTGTGGTGGTCGTTATCCGAAAAGTATAAAATTAAATAAATAAAATGAAAAACAGTTTATTTCAGATATCGGAGACGAAAGAATTTTACGTCACTTTATGTTCAAAACGTGCAAAATGACCGTCATATTCGTAATACCCTAATAAAGCAATTACCATTATTTAGAATTGAATTACAAGCATATATATTTGCAATAATTGTACTGATTAATACATTCGCTTTAATATATAATACGTACTCAAAGAATAAAATAACCGCGGTGTTTGCTAGAAAAATGACGTGAATATAATAAAAATAAAATTACTATATCTTTCATTTTTATTTTATTATGTTAGATTTGCATTATGATTTGTAGTACCGTCAATTCTACAATGTCTTTCTATATTTAAATTACAGTTCATTAAGTTTCCATGTTATTGCCTGATGATGGTGTAAACCGAAACCGGTAGCAAACTATATAGTAAATAAATAAATTTTCCAAGAATTAGAAAGTACTTTACCTCTTTATTTTTCATTATATTCTTTTCTCTTGCAAATATTTAAATTAAAAGCAAAGTTTTATAGGAAATTATAAATTGAACGTGATTTTTAAACTATACCCAATTATGTAATAATTCCAACGTAAAAATACTTCTAGGAATCACAAATGAAAATAATATACGCCTCGTTGTACTATAGATCTATTGCCGCTAGCCGAAAATACATACCCAAATCCTTTTTAATTCTTATATTCGATAGAAGAAGCTGTTTACAATATATTCCGCAAAGAATATAATCACGTTATCTTTCTAGCAAGGACCACGGTGATTTTATTTCTTCAATGTACGTACATTAATACATATTAGATACTTATTTTTAGTGATTGCATTGCATATCCTTGTTGACAAAACAATTTATGGAAGAATAATTGAAACATATTTTTCCTTTACGATTTACAATTTGTCCCAAAGAGGCTGATGTTAGAGGGGACCCTTACTAAAAAAATGACTGGAAAGTGAGATGGCCAAGCAATAAATTGAAACACTTTTCTAATTTCCTTTTTCTTTTTGAATACAAATGAACAATTCTATTATACCTCAGGATAGAGGCAAATTACTTATATTTACACAGCATCAACATAAACTGTGTTTATTATTATTTCGTTTTGTAAATTTGTCTCGTCCGAACAATTTTATTTCGCTAATTAAGTATTGGAGACGACACAAGACGGCCAACGTAAACCTTCTACCGTTAAATGAAATGCTTTTCAAGGCGGCTTTTAATAAATGAGTAAATCTTTTGTTACATGTAATGAATAACTTCGTTTTCGAGTACACATTGTGGCACATCCGTTTGCTGGCTTATTTAATTTCTTGAATAAAGCTGCGTAACCCAAAACCTACTGTCGCTGCGAACAGAAGAGGGCGCCTTAGTAGGTAGCGCAGACCTTATTCAAATTGGTTAATACAAACTGTACCTTCGAAATGTAATAATGCGGAATCCATTAAATTTCTATATTAGCATGTATTGTGAATTAAGATATTACGTTTTGCGGGTCGCGCACACGTAACAAATAAATGCAATTTGCGTAACAAAATGCCGGTGAACAGCGAGGCAAATGCTCGTGAAACATAAGTCAAGATAAGCAACACATGCCACTGTTTATGGGACGGCGTGAAAAAGGGCAGTCGAATTTCCCTAACGGGCTTCACTTTTACTCTGAATATTAAGAGTTTAAACGGTGTATGGGGTTATGTTTCAAAATTTCTCGCGATATATTTAAAATAAAGAAATACCTAATAACATTCACCATAACGTCATCAGTTTTATCAAAATATATTGAGATAGTTGTTGCTTCTTTTGGGTATAAGAAATTCATGCTAAAGTGCTAAAATACTCATTCTCATAAAAATAAACGACCAAATTTCTGGTAAATAAATAACAAAGTTACCTAGTTATAAGAGAAACGTGTACATGCGTTTATAAACCTTTGGTAACAAATCAGTTAGTATATCCAACATTTTCGACCTTACAATCACTACATAGTCAAATTTAATAAAGAAAAAAAAAACTCGAACGGAAAAAGTGTAGCCCACTATCTGACTAAAACTAACCAAGTTCTGATAAGAAGAAGCATCAGTGTTAGTAACCACAGGAAATGTGGTTTATTCAAAAGAGATATTATTGGTGATCTGGCATTTAAATTTATCTAAAGAAAACCACTACCTTATCCGGTAAATCTCTCATTTCTGTTCCAAAATAAAATAAAAAAAAAATCGTTTGAAAACTAGAAATTTTGAAACAAATAAGAAGTTAGCTGAAGGTTGGTTAAAGAATCTTCTTCGGAAGAAACAGAAGCTAAATTAAAATCGATTCGAAAAGAGGATCCCAAACCAAACATAAGTCGGAGGCTGTAGCAATTATAATTTAACTAGAGTTTAGATAATGTTTGATGGAGAATCAATCACCAGAATTAATTCAAATTTACTGTATATAATTTATTCAAAGCAAGCTACATTTTCAAAATATTTTTAATCATTCAGAGTTACCCATGCAACTTAACCTACACTTTCTTCAATTTAAATGAAACACTTTGTAAGAGTTTGTTTTCATGGTCGATTCCCTTATTAAATTTCGTATCATTTCTTTCTTTACTTTTCTATATTTAACTTGACATTTTTGACATAAAAGTTATTTCTTTATTTTAGAAAATTCGACCTTTATAGAAGAAGTACGGATATCTTTGCTATTTAAAATACAACTAAAAATAAAACTTTTAAACTTATTGTTAGTTTAGAAGCACCTCAGACTAATAGTAGTTTTACGTCACTTCTAAAAGGTAAAATTTCATCAATTCTCTGTATTACTGGTACTCGAAATTTCTACCAACGCTTTTACCCGATTTCAGATACATTTTTTTTAGAATCGGTAATTTTGGTCAATTCTAATAATTTTTCGTATTCACAACTGGGTTGCTACCCGAGCCATGTGCATCCTTTCTACCAACTTTTGTCATCCTTGCTTGTTAATTATTTAACATTAAAAAGTATCGGTTTGATTGAAATAAGTATGTATATAAAAAAAAAAATATTTCTAAAAGATCGAGCGTTAGTTCTTCCATCGCAAGAAGACCGAATTGTTTCATAAAATTTCTGCATTCCCTAAATACATATGGATCTATGCATATAGTATGCATACTGGGTATCCCAAAAATGCGAAAACGGAAGGTTGCTCATAAACAAAAATATTTTTTAAAAAATCATTTATGAATTATGAAAAGTATTTTGCACTATACAGGCTGTTTCATTTTTGAAGTATATATCAAAGTTTTTTTATTGAATATTTGGACAAACCATTTTAAAATAAAACAAAAATTGTTTGATCACTAATTGTTCAGCTATTTATTGTTTTATCTGGAAAAAAACCTAATTTTAACGACTTGTCAATCCGCCATTTTTAAAAATTAAAGGTTTGAATCCTGGTCAAAACTTATTCTGCTACTTCAGTTTTCAGTCCCCGTAGACCGTATAACGATATTTTGATTTATACAGGATGTTCCATAACGCAGAATGTATGTTTTCTTGGTCTTTCTTTTTTTTTCATAGATATTGTGTTTTCATAGTATATTTATTGTCAATTCCTTTATATATAATTTTAGAAATAAAAGCCTGTAAAAAGACGAATCGAACCGTATAAAAATATAGGCATAGAATGTTTCATTTGAAATTTTTGAGAGGAAAAATACATTCTGCGGTATGGAACATCCTGTATAAATAAATCAAAATATCATTATACGGACTACGGTGACTGAAAACTGAAGTAGCAGAATCCGAGAACCAAATACCTTATTTCGGGAACTCAATTTCGACTACCGAGGTATCCGCAACCAGTTCTGGGACTGGGCACCCGAGTAACCCGGAACCGAGTAATGCATTGGACGGGTACTCGGTTTCTGAAAAACACAGCCCTACTCTCTATATTAATCATTCGTTACAAAGCCGATAAATTTGTTTTTAGAATGTGTATGGGGTTCTCATACCAACATACACAAGTAGATTTATTAGACTTGGCAAGGAACAACTAAATAAAAAAAAATTTTAAAAAGCAGTTTTTGTAAACATCTCTTAAAGGTGTCTCATGAAACACTTTATATAAAGTAGTGAAATTTAAAGACCGTGGCAAGTTAGTTGCTTTAGATATGTTTCAAAATTAGAGGTTTCATTGTTTTAAAAAACTAATATATTCATACTTGTGTATATAGAATTGATTTTCTCAAAAAAATAGATAAATAAGTAAAATTAATTTATACCCGAAAATGTTTGAAATGTGTACACCAAAATAAATAGGAACGTGCAAAATTTAGTAAGACATTAAAATATGAAAACAGATGCAGGCAGCTTCATTTAAATTTAAAGAATTGTTACCTGGTTTAAGTAGCAAAATTGTACGGGGGAAAATACCTTAGAAACGTCATTCATCTCAAATAATTTGCACGCTCAAAATTTGAACGAATTCCGATGGTTGATTTTCTATATGCATCTAATATACCACCCACCTTAGAGCACTTGATATTTTATAGGAAACAATTAGCTATAAAGATCTGATGCTCATCAATGTTTAAAAGTCGTATTTGATCACCACCTACTGATTCTAATTTTTTCGTTTTTTCGTATATTCCGGTAATTTCAATTAATCTCTATTATTACAGCGGTTAATTGAATTCTCCAAACGTTAGCTCGGTAATTTTCGTTTAATAAGTGTTCGAATTGACATTTTTAAATGATATATCCTCTTTTGTGCACACTATTTAATTTAATTGAACTTTTATCAGTTTGGATACACGCATGTTTACTTATTTATAAATAACGATGTTGTGCAATCAATAATAGGAGTTTCACTGGAGTTACACAAATTTCGAATGCAGAGGTTAAAAGGCAAAAAAGATATCTTCGTAGCAGCATTTAACATTAGTGCACCGTCCCTTTTCATTTAAATTACTCTCGCTTACATTACAGGGGCTTAATGCGATATCTTAAACTGTGTTAACGACTATGCTAAACAATTTTTTAAACATCTTGATTATTATGTAAATTAATGACCAGAAAACGGAAAGGGATTTCGGCGAACAAAGAAAAAAGATAAAATATGGTTTGGGATCTGTGCTACCCATATTAATTGTTGGGCGGTGCAAAACATGTTAATATTACAATAATTTCAGTGTAAATAATGTGGTTTTATACGCCACGATAGCACATTTAGAAGTTGAGTAGAACATAAACTAAGCATTTAGAATTAACTATGTTAAGAAAATAGAAGGAAGGTGTACATTCAGGCTTGTGTTTTCTAATTTTATTGCACTCTAGATTAGATTACTTAAATTAATTACAAATTAAGCAAATAAATGTTATGGTGGTGGTATAATGAATTTAGTTGTCCTGATTGTGTTATATTTGCCATTTAAATACCAGCAGATACGAAGATAAAAGATAAGCGAAGCAATAGGTAATATTAACTTGCTAACTAGTCTGTGTGACACATTAATTTAGAAAAAAAAACTAATGAAATGAACGCCTATAAACTGTGAGGAAATTATTTATTACATTCATTTAAGGGAGCACGCACAAAATCACCCTAACCTCAGAGAATCTTTCCATAATAACGCACAACGTAATTTATTTAGTTGACATAAGCCTCCCTTTGAGCAAGCCGAATACCCTGACCACAACAAAGCCTGTCAAATCAACGACAGCAGCTACTTTATTTTCCTTCCATTTAAATGTAGGTGAATGGAATTTTCAAATTGAGGGAAGGTCGACGTATTTTTACATCTGTCGCTGAATAATGATTACTTTAACCGCTATCCTGAATAAAAAACAAAGGCCTCCCCTTGTACTTTATTCACGAGAATCCGGGAACTTATTCATTCCTTTTCCTCTCTTTTCGGAAGCGGTCGCTGCTGTACAAAAGGAAAACACCAACAAATAGGAAAAAGTCAGTTACTTCTAGCGGCAATCTTGCGTCGAACAAAATGCTTTCCGGAGAAGTTAATTCAGGAACGTTACAGACACATACCGCGCGCCCTTTTACGTTTTACGTGGAAAGAAATTCGCTCCACTATGAAAAATGAATGCGTGGTAGCAACGTAATGCAGTTGACTGAGAAAATAAATTTGCGTCGATGGGAAGTGATTAATTGGTCGTGAAAACATTCATTAGCCTTGTGTTTATTTTAATTTGGGTTCGAGTATGAAGGATGTGTACATTAGAAGTTATTCGTCGGTATAAAATTACCATTATAGTTCGTTAACCCTTAACCACATCGTTGATGTTTGTAAATTTGCCCTAATATACGGCTAAGTATTTATTTAATTTGTATCAATCGAAAGTACTTGAGTATTTAAGTACTCATCGCCTTTGATCAAAGATATAATACTTTAGTAGAACGGTTGACTTTCAGACAAAACTTCACAGAAACCCTTCTGTAAGCAACTATTTAAAAAGTATACTGGCTCAAACGTATTAACATCTACCTTCTGAGAATAAATGTAAGTATTGTGAATAAGTACGCACTTCCAAAGTGAATAAAATTGTGCAATTATCTAAGTTAGTTTTAATTTTTTAAGAGCGCTGTAGCAAATTTATTAAAACAATGAAAGAGATACTCTATGTAAAGTTTAACTATCTTTTTAAACATCTTGTTATAGATAGAGGATATGGACGATTGTAAGTAATGATTAGTTAAGTAAGTTAACCGTGATTACTGTACCATGTCATTTCCAAGTATAAATAAGGACAGTTACAGTTTTAGTGTAGTTAACTAATTCAAGTTTGTTGTTGATGATGATAGCTTTGCTATTGAAACGTGCGTCCAGTACACAGTAAAGTTTGTGACAAGATGTTAACAGTGTCAAGTTTGAGTATTTTCGTTTATCAAATGGTTATGAAGGTGGTTTGTATAATCAATTATTCGAGTAACCGAATATATGGTTTAATAATACCGGCTAAGAATGCAAATGGATCTTTTACATCATAGTTGACGCATATAGGTGCCTAGGATGGTAATAACAATTTGAATTCAAATTTTGTCACAGCTGCTGTTTGCGTTAATTCTGTGTTTATAATATTTAATTGTGTGTACACAGCATACCTAAAGATATTTTACATATTGCAGAGACTATCGGTAACGTCGGAATAACTTCTAAGTCATCGAAATGTCGGAACACTACTCCCAATAACGGTGGCATGTTATTAAAAGTTTTGTTTATTTGAATGCTTGTTTTTGTTAATGTTTCTAGTAAATATTAAAAATTAGTTTCCTAAATATCAGCTTATGATTGTCTTTCTAAAAGCATTGAAATATTGAAAATTAAGCAACCCTGTTGTAAAACTAAATAAGGAACTTGCTGTATATATTATGAGTGTTAAGAAATTATGTAAAAATATATTATTGTTTAGAATTTTTAATGGCAAGAATTTCTCACGAAGTTAAATTTGAATTTCAAGGATTTTTGTAATACATATGTAGTAATTTTAAATAAACAGTGTTTGTGATACTTATGAAACAGTTTGTATTATTTTAGTACAGCAGATAGGAATCTTATAATAATTGAATAATAGCCGTATATTTGCGGAAACTATTTCAATGAGTGAATAAAAAATGTCAAAGTAAAAACTACTGCAAATCTTCTAATACTTTTTGGCAAAATCACTAATACTTTTCATTGTATTTCTAACAATGTTAGAATTTTCAGGTATTATTATAGATCCAATTTTAAATGAATTAAAAAAGACAGATTTAATAGTATAGGAAACGCAGTAGATTCCGTCTACCAATTCAAACACTTGGGAAGGCATTTTCAGTTACGAATGCTTAATTTAAAACATTATTTGCATTTCCTTACGTTGACATACCATCGTCAGTTTATTTATAAATCTGTTGTAAACGGACAGCAGTAAGTATTGCATATTTTATATAGCCTAGATACTAGAAACAGGGCAAAATTGGCAAAAGTACGCGCCGTCTGAAGTGTTTGTAAACTATGGCCGTACACTTTATTGTTGAGCCATGAGTAATACAAAAGTAACAGATGATTGATCGTCCTGAAATACGGTATATGCCTTGGTAGATGCTTATGCATAGCTTGCTTGCTTTAAAGTTTCTATAATAAACAGAGATTCGTTTACGTCAGTGATGAAGACGGGAGAGGTTTTTCTTGTAGGACTTGCAATAACAGTATTGGTAGGAATTAGGTTAAAAATAATCATTCGCCTAGTTATCGTCTTTATGTAGGAAAATTATTGTATAAACATGTAACCAACTTTAGTTGAAAAAAAAGAGGGAAGATTGTTCTTGACTTCTTTATATTTGAATATAGGAACATCCAGAAGAAGACCATCTACCAAATGCTAACAATAACGTTAATAGGGTAAATGGGCCGAATAAGCTAATACGGTAAGAACTACCTGGACTAAGAATAGAACACAGAAGCGAATATAAAGTCAGTTTTTTTTTTTAATTCTGAACATACAACGTTAATATTTTCTTATATTCAGTTCTAAAGAAGAGGGGTTCAAAAACACTGGTGGGAGAAAGTGGATTAAATGATAAAATAATTTTTTTGAAGGAGGGAGAGGGGGTGTTATTTTTTAAATTTATGTTTTTTATAACACTTCGAGGAAAGGAAGCAGTAAAGGTGTTTTGAATAATTTGAATAATTATTTTTTAAGCCCGGGAAGAAATTGTAATTTTTTTAAAATTACTGAATTAAAAGAAATTTCATTGGATTAATTTTTTTCCAACACCGAGCTGACAAAATAATTATTTTATATATTTTATTATTTAAAATAGTTTTAATCCTTTCTTTCTCCGAAGTGTTATAAAAATCATATATTCAATTGCATTCAAGCATTCAATTTGCATTTTTTTTTATTATTTAATGCAGAAACAAATAATAAAAAAAAACCTACCCTCCTCGTCACCACCGTCCCGAAAGAAAGTTAATTAAATTCAATTAAATTCACTTTAAAAAAAAATTATTTTCGTTTTCTAACCCCGACAAAATTGAGATCCGGATATCCGGATCCAAAACTATCCGGATATCCGAATCCTTGGAGTCGGACCCGCTATCCGAAACCTCGGATCCGGATCCGCTATCCGATACCTCAAATCGGGTTCCGCTATCCGAAGCCTCAGATCCGGATCCGCTATCCGAAACCTCGGATCCGTATCCGCTTCTTGAATTCGGATATACTATTCGGTGCTGGGATCTAGATCCGATAACTATACATAAGACATACAAATTATTATCGAACAACTGAATGGTAATTTGTAATTTGTGATTTTCAATAACAGATTCGGATCGGAAGCTTCGGATAGCGGATCTGGATCCGAGGTTTCGGATAGCGAATTTGGATCCGAGGTGTCGGATAGCAGATATGGATCTGAGGCCTCGGATAGCGGATCCGGATAGTGGATACAGATAGCACTCAGCTCCGGATATCCGGAAAGTAAATTATCCGGATCCGGATAACAGCTCTAGTATATATTTATTATAAACATACGGTCAAAGTTATAGGCGCTCTAGATGTTGACATTCCATTGGCATCTCAGAGACTTATAGCAAAGAATAGATAGAAGATTAGTCGCTGTATAAAAATTATTATAGGCAATTCCATAATTAATTAAAATGTTTCCTACAGAGTCAATCCCAGCAATATGATATTTATTAATGGATTCAACAGGGATGCCTATAGCTTTTGGGCGCATCTATGTACATAGCGATGTATGTAGATGCATACGCAAATTCCCAAACAGTTTGCAAAATTGTTGAAAGACAATAAAAAAAGATACACTTTTTAGTAAAAAAATAGGCAAAATTTTTTCTATATTCATTAGCAGAGCAGACCACTTTCCGTGCGCGCCATGTGCGCCGATGTGGGGATGACTGTATTGCATATTACTTTAATAGCAGAAAACCAAATGTATATTTAATTATTTCTGATAGAATAAATGTCTTTACTTCTATACTCAGATCGGTAACAAGCTCATGTTGCGTCCCTATTCTATCGCATATTCTAGTATATTACGAATTACACTCCCATACCGGCGCACATGGCGCGCACGGAAAGTGGTCTGCTCTATGCATTAGTTTCTACTTGAAATTTGTAGACTTAAATAAAGTTGAGATTTTGCGCTGCTATATAGGGGGCGTTCCAGAGTATAGCTGGCAGCCTACGACTTCTTATTCATGGAATTTTTTAATAAAATTGGTTTTAAATTATTTAATCAATGTCATAATTTTTATCATGCCGGAAACATGATGTTAAATCTAATTTAAAGTTTTAAATGGAGCACTTTGTATGTTTTTGCATATTTGGTTGCTGAACATATCCAAAAAGCTAAAAGATGTGCTTTATTATTGTATTTTGATGCAGCGAGGTTCTGTGATCTTACCCCACTTGATTTCTTCGTATGCTTGTTTGTAAAGAATGTGGTTTTTGAAAAGCCCATAGCCACCTATAATGATATACACCAATGGAAGCACCATAACCGTTGAATAACATTTTCTTTTAATTTATATTAATAACCGTTGGTTGATAATTGAAAAAAAAAAAACGCTTTTTATTGGTTAATACCTGCTATAACAAACGTAAAAATGTCCTGGTAAAATACAGTGAAATTTCCCTTCGCGGACACCCCTCTTACACGGATACCTCCCTTAAACAGACAGTTTCTCATGGTCCCGACCGGCTCTCATATAATTTCCATTGTATTAACTCTTTCTTGGGCGGACATTCTCTTGAACGGACGCGGACACGAGAAAATTTTCTCTTAACCGGACAAAAAATAAAATAAAAAGAAACGCCTTATCTTATTTTTTTATCGAAAGTATTGCTATTGCATTTCTCAATTGCGACGCGCGCCAATTTCGCTGGGACTTCCCCGAGTAAACCGGAGATTTACCGACATTAATCTTTCGGTACAAACGCAGCCTATGTCGCGCATCTCTGCCTGGCGTGAATTAGGGGTTTTAGCTTTCTTATTCTTTGGGTGCATGCTTTCGATTGAATCTGCATATCTGCATTCAATATTAGTCTGACGTCTATGCGGAAAAGACACAGTGGGCGACACATTCATTGTAGAAATGGCTCCAAATAGAAAAATTCTCACGCTTTGTTGAAGTTTACAATAAAGAGAAATTAAGTATAAGGAACTTATCCAAGCGTTTTAATATTGGAAAAACACAAGCTGCAGATATAATTAAACATAAAGAAATCCTTCTAAACAAATGGATGTCGAACAGCAATTTGAATGAAAAAAGAAGCTTTTTGACGGGTGATGGTACTAAAATCGAGAAATTGTGTTATGATAGGTTTACTCGCCATAAGGGGATTCCTTTAACAGGTATGCATATGATTTTTTTAGATAAGGTTTTCTTGTATTAATGCGTTGATTTTCTTTTCATATCAAATTCTAAAATATGTATGTAGATACAAAGAGTGAGATTACCAATAGGTTTGTCGTGACAAAAACGCAAAAAACTTTTTTTTAGGTCCGCTAATACGATGTAAAGCAAGAGAAATAGCCGCTTCTTTGGGACATTCTACATTCAGCGCTTCTTCTGGTTGGCTCAATAAATTTAGAATCCGTCACAATATAAGTTTTAAAGCGATTTCAAAAATTTTAAAAAAATGTCCTTCTTTGATTAAGGGATATTCACCGAGAGACATCTATAATGCCGACGAGACAGGCCTGTATTTTAGGGCTCTACCCGACAAAACGCTCACATTAAAGAAGGAAAAATGTATTGGAGGTAAGTATCCCAGAGAGAGGTTTACAATTTTGCATTGTGCAAATATGGCGGGTGAAAAAGAAAAACTCCTAATCATTGGTAAGGCAGCTAAACCCAGAGCTTTTAAAAACATTAACATAAATAACCTGCCTGTAACTTGGAAATGCAATAAGAAAGCTTGGATGACAGGACAAATTATGACAGAGTGGTTGCAAGACCTAGATTGGGCAATGGCTAAAGAAAAAAGAAACATTTTGTTATTTTTGACAATGCGGGATCTCATCCGAAAGACATTCGCTTAAGTAATATAAAAATATTATTTTTACCCCCTTATTGTACATCAGCTTGTGAACCACTTGACCAGGGGATTATAAAGAATTTTAAAACTTATTATCGAAACTTATCATTGAAACTGCTGGTACAGCTTTTGAATTAATAAAGAAAATTACACCACTGGATGCAGTTTATTTGGCAAAAACCGCTTGGGACCAAGTAACCAAAGAGACAGTTCAAAATTGCTTCCGCAAAGCAGGATTTAATCATGCAAACATGCAAAGTGAAGACCAGTTAACTGAGGCTGATATATCTGGCCTAGAAGATGATTTGCCTCTTAGTGTACTTTCAGATATCCTCAAAAATAAGAGTTTATTGAAATTGACGGATAATGAAAACCTTAATGATTTTTTGAACGTAGATGAAGATTTGTATGTTGAAGATCCAGATTCAGAACAAGAAATTACAAATCCAGTTGAAATACAAGAACTTTCGGAAGATTCTGATGTCGATGAGGTTCCAGTGCCAACAGACGCTATCCCAAATTATGATAAAGCTATTACCCTGACCAAGCAGCTCAAAAGTTTTGTCGAAACTCACGGAGATACAGAGTCTTTGGAGCTGCTTTCTAAATTAGAAATACGATTTGAAGACGCCATTTTAAAGAAAAAGAGAAGACAAACAACAATATATGAATTTTTGGGTCCTTAAAGTGACTATTCATTTCACTGTTTTGTATTACATACTACATCTATGTATCTATGTACATATTATATTATACTTTGTATATATCTAAAGGAAATAAACTTTTTTTTCTTAAGTTTAAAGTTTCTTATTTATTTTAAAAACATTTATATACATATACGATTTAAATGTCCCAGATTCTTTAATATATTCATTTTTCGTTAAAACACGATTTTTGTTGTATCTACTACATATTTCTTTTCTGCGGACACCCCTCCTGAACGGACATCTTCAGTTGGTCCCGTTGGTGTCCGTTCAAGGGAGATTTCACTGTACACCGATAATTGATATACAATCTTCCATTATAAACGGCTATTCAACACTTATGGCGCAGAGATTGTACCATTTATTATACTAGATAGAAAGTGGCTTGAGAAATTTATGCCACGAACATGGTAGAAAATATTTTTAAAAATATATGTTTTTATAAGAACTCCTAATAAATTGAGATTATATGATAATAGAATATAAAGCATTACAGAAAGATAATATCTTGTTGCTAGCAAATGTTTCCAACACTATTACTATAAAAGTATAATTTCAGTTAGATACACTGTATGTACATACATATATGGTATGACCTTACATCAATAGAAAATTTCCACAAAAATTACATCACACCTGTTTATTATGGAAAGGTACTTGCAGCTGTTTATTGTCAAAATTTGATTTAATACCTAGGAGTGTGAATAATTGTGTTTTGTGCAAAACTGCACAATGGAATATTCGCGGAGAAAAAGCAACTCGTGATACGAGATAAATCTATTAAAAGGAATTTATTTTTAGAAATAGTTTCAAATATTTTTGAGGTGTTTAAGAAAATGAACTAATATATACTTAAGCAAAGTAATAAATTATAGTTTCTGCTGTGATATATTAATGATAAAGTTATGTTATATATATTATAGCTGATCTATTTGAAAATAAATACGTTGCTCATGGCGGTTGTAAAAACTCTACTCTCGTACTGAAAACGCGCTGTTTCGGCAATTTTCCAACTGCTCTCGGTACACCTCGGTTATTTCCAAGAAAGCAAACGTCAACATGCACTTTTGTCGCGACGCGCTGTGGCAAGCCCGGATCAATTTTCACATTATACTTTAAAATCTCTCTTTTTGTACTCTCCGGTCGTGAAAGTCGAAAGGGAAGGCGCCAACAGATAATTTAAATACGACACCCCGCGTGGGCACCCGCATCTCCTTTCGCTACTTAATTTATTATTGAAAATTTTGTAAAATAATGCCTCCAAAGGGCATTCATTTACACCTTCTAAACTACATTCAATATGTATGGGATAATCAAAACTTTTGCTTCAACAGGATGGGCAACTTTTCTGAGAAATATTTATATTGTGAGCTGGTTATATTAGACAAATATGTGATGGAATGAACAGTTTAAATCTCTCTATATTCTTAGCTTAAGAATTTCTCCAATATAACAACTATAAATCATTTAATCATATTAAAAATTGATAGTTAGTTTCAATTCTTTTTCCTGTATATAGTTTAAAGGATCAATAAGCCGCTGATTCTTGTAAGAAACTTTCACGACGCGTGTTTCGGGTATAAAATCGATTCAAATGAAACCTTTTGCAAAATATTTATAACAATTTAGTTTACGTATTGAATAAACAACTTTCTTCTAGGTTAATAGAGAAGCTAAATACATAAGCGCAAAAAGGAGAGAAATTCTAAGGACTGAAGTATTTTCTCCAGAAATTAACTTTTCACGTATTTGCTGTGACTTGTTTATTTGTTAGTCTTCAAGAAACAAGCAGAAGAGAGAATTACCTCATTATTTTCTGAGAAAATGGATCACACGTGGCAAAGTGTGACTTTCCAGCGGACCAGTACAGAGTTGTAATACAATTAATATTCCCTAGAATTTGTTTTTTCATTTGATAGTATAGCAATTCTACCGGTAAAACTGCAGAAAATCTACAGAAAACTAACAAATCAACAAAGATCCTTTACGCTAAGACCTTTCGCGTCGACTTGATAGGAAAGGTAGCTAATAGCACTTTTTTCTATTTCCCACAAAAAAAGCGACCGCTTCAGAAAAAGAAAACATAAGTAAAAAATCGATTAGGTATTTGGGATTTTATAAATTCACGGTGTTATATTAACTAACTTAAAGTGATTGCTGTAAGTGTATTTTTGTTTATAAGGTAAGACAATAATTTCAGCTATATTATCTGTAGCTCTTTAATCAAAATTCAGATTAATTAGTTACTTTGAAAAAGTCAACTCGCAGTAACAAAAGATTTCTACGCTTCAAATTTTAGAAACAATATCAGGATAGTGTAGAATTCTTTTAGAAAATAATATTGAACTTCAAAAAAATTACATTTTTGACCTCGTCAATTATAAACATAGCATTATCTGTCAGCCAACGCAACAGTAGGTTCATTTTGCCACCCTAGTGCGATCAAATAACACGCACCGAACTGATTTGACAGTAACTTCCAACGCACAATATGCTTAATTTCTTTTAATATTTTCTCAGCCAAAAAACCTAATACAAATATCGTGCGTTAGGTTATATACGGCGCTCCAATTCTTCCTGAATTAAAGCCCCATCTCAAAACTAAGTTGTCGCGCCGTATCACATCTACCACACTCTAATGTGATTAACTATAAATAGATATGGTCGGGCGATGACGTATGAACACTACTACATATATATAGAGATTTGGAAAAAACCACACAGCAATGATAAACAAAATGCACTGTAAAAACAATAATTTACAAGTACTATATCACATTTTAGGTGTAAATGGAAATATTAATTTAAGAAGTAGAAAATTATATAAACTGATAAACGAAATACCCAAACTGTCACTCACTAATTTGAATAGAACTTGGCATATTTGTAGTACCCATTGAATATTATAATCCACGGCTCTACGTTTGTGTTGTTAAATACAAAGTTCAGGGAATCAAATGTACACTGTGGAATTGTCAATTTTTTGAAGGTGCTTTTATAAGTAGTTATATAGACCTACATGAGCGGAATCGGGTGATATATAACTTCATACCTTTTCTTTATTCTTTATAATAACGTTATTAACGAAAAATGTGGTCAAAACTTCAAGGGTAGGTGTGATATAAGCCTCACCAAATATTTGGGAAATTTTGTTCAAATCGGTGAATGATTGTTTGCATGCATCTCTTGTAAGAAGATTATCTACAAGTAGGTGCTAAATATAATAACAAAAGTGAATAAAATGTTATTTAGCCTCTACAAAAACCTAAAATAAGATATTTACTTCAAAAACCATTGGTAATTATTCCCAAGAATAATAAAATTCATAAATAAATGATATCAATAGGCAATATTTTAATGTATTGACAAATATTAACAACAATTCAATGCATGCAGAATATTTTACTCCCAGTTTTGTCACTTAAAGTAGCTTTCTAGCGCCTCTTTCACATAATTTGTAAGATTTTCGAGTGGTTTTCTTTTTTGTGAGAGCTTTTAACTTTTGTTTACAAATAAAGAAATCTTGTTACTTTTGGTAAAACGGAGATAAAAATAAAAAAATATATTATTGTAAAAGAGGTTGGATATGTGCCTCAATGTTATGCTGGAAAAAATTCAGGCTGATGCTGAGATTCACTTATAATCTTTTGGAAATGTCTGGCGGCATTTGGCAAATTCTGCGCCTAAAAAGAAATTACTAAATAGTTAAACTTCACTTCAACAACTAAGAGATCATAAAAGCGCAGAGAATATGATACCACAAAAAACAAGTTTTTTTTTTCTTATTTTAACTTTAGTTTATCGTTCATTCAGATACAGTGAATTAAATGTCCTCAACAAAATGTTAACACTTCAATCTGTGAATGAACCTCTTTCAGATTAAAACATTCTTTTAAAACATAATATTCCTTTTAGGATTCTCCTTATTTTACTCTTTGATAATTGCTAAAAAAAAAAAATACGTTCTAATCTTGAAATAGTACATTCAAGGAGGGATTACAAGATATGCCTCTTCATTTAAAACAAATGAGTATGAAGTTAGTTAATATGCCATTGCGGCAAAAAAATGCAAAAGCAACTCTAAAATGTTGGAAACTTTAAACAAAACTTTTTATATCTCTTCTCTCTTTATTGAGAAGCTAAAATTACCGCAATATATAGAAAAATCGTGTACTAAACAAATTAGTCAATTAATTGTTGGATTTCGATCAAACTAATAAATCAAAAAAAGTAAAAAGAAAAATGTATGCGCTGCTACTGCCACAAAAAGAAAATAAAAGTTACATACATATTTAGAATAATTGGGTTGCATTATAAAACATAGAAATATAACGAGTACACAACTGCGATATTCCAGCAAAGCAGTTTGATTTTGGTTTTGATGAATAATATGTGCAGGATATCGTTATCTAGAAGATCTTAACCTGATAGAAACAAGGACGCTGGTATTGTTGCAATAGGATGGTATACTGTGGCAGATAATTTACGTACATAACACAACTTTAATCTTTCAACAAGATACTAGAAGAAATGGTGGAAGCGATTACAAGACGATATTTCCGATATTTTAAAAGCTACTTTACCAAGGAACAATAAATCTAAATTCAATTGAATTACGAAGTTCTCTAGCAAATCATAGATAGATTTAAACATGTAAACGATAATAGGAAATTACATAGATAAATTCTTTGGACACTTTCTATGACTGAAAATCATAAAAGCACAGAAGATACATTTATCACAAAAGCGAACATCTGGATAGAATTTATTATTATAAATATCATGCGAGGAACTCCATTATCTCGTAAAGTAACGACAGCATATACATTAGATGTATTGCTGAATCTACCTTATAGTTACCTTACGATAATTTTTACTTCTTTTAGTAATTAATATTTCATAAACTGAAATAATATCTTTGAACATGCAAGCCAAATTTTATTTTTTAAAAATATATAAACAGAAAATTTTCCCATTTTAACAAAGCATATTTAACAGTAATTTTGTACGTGTTCGGTAACCTATTTCCTCATAACCAATTACAATCGTTCACAGAATTCTAACGTAAACCTTGGTACGGTCGCGCAAAAAAAAAAAATTGGTAAACATTCGCTCCGATAATTTTCCATTCCGGGGTTCGCCCACTCCGGATCTTTCCGGCAAACAGATGCCCATCATGAATTATACAATTTCGATGTGGTAGATATTAGTACGGAAAAAATGATGAAGACGAACCACAAATAAATAAAGGAATTGTAGGAAACCGTTATTGAGTTATTCCAGGAGCTGGATATGGCGAAAAAAAAAGGGTAGGAAATTAATTAAACGATAAAAATTCAAACATATCGCGATATTTCGACCCATATCTCCACTTGAAAAAGCATCTATATAAAGGTAAACAAGATTTTGTTTTTTGTAGCGCTATTTATTTAGGTTAATGTTAGAAATAAAATTTTGTGTGGTAGGTAATCTCGGTTTTTCACTTATTTATGAGCAATTTGATAATGCGTGAGTTTCAACTGATGTTTTTTTTTTAACTAAATCTTTTGAAATGTCAAACATTCTAATTGAATACAAAAATAAGTTTATAAAATTGGATGATAAATTATGAAAAAGTAGGTGTTATAAATATGTTAATAAACACCAGTCAATAGTCATCAAGCTTTCATGAGATGGACTGATTTAAGTGCCAATTGTTTACCCAATAAAGTACCGTGGATATCTGTTAAAATATTTAATACTTGCGTGCGTTTGACGATAAACTTATTGGTTTATGTTGTCTCCATTATTCACGATAAATAGCATTTTTTACACATACAAACATTACCAGTATCATTAATAAATATTTCAGTACATATATAATATACCACGAACATTAGAATTATTTGTTGAAGTAAAAACGAATTTCAGCATGAAGAAAAGTATCTAGTAAAAAATAAGCAAGAAAGATAAAGTTAAAAAAAGAAAACTTTAAACAATAGTCATAGTTACATAAATTAAACTTTTGCTTGGTGCCATGTGTTTTATTTCGCTCGTTTTGTGCTGGACTCGGAAAACTTAGAAAATATAATCTCCTTTCCCTGAACAGAACTGAACACAAAAGACCCCGGCTATATGCGTGTGCGTGTGTAGTGAGAACGGACAAAAAAAAATTTAAAACACAAAAATCACATGCTGATATACTGATGCGTGGTGATGTGTCGCCGAAGAGGACGAAGAATGTCGGCGGTTGCAGTTGCCGTGATCGCCACTGTTACCCTTCCGAAGTTCGAAAAGTTCGCACTCGAGAAACGTGTTTTCGTATTGGGGCACTTTTACGGTAGCAGACAGCCTACTACTTGTGCTCTATCTAGGAGCGACTGCAACTGAATGAAAAGCGTGTTTAATCCTTCTGTATATACTCCGCGTGTTTGCGCATTTCACTGTTGCTCTGTAGCGTCGTTACGGAGGAACTTCCACAGATCCCGCACATACACGGACGCTCGCACACACTAATCGCTACGTCCGCAGGTATAAACATAGATGGTACGTGAACCTAGCAAATCTGTTTCGTAATATTTACGTGCCAAGCAGCTTTTGATCACGTAATCAAAATAGTAACTTGAAGTAATTACAGTTAAGATTAAATCTATAGTGCCCAATTACAGTATACTTTGCCCGAGAAAAGAATGAGTTGTAAAATAAACAGAAACTCCAGAAATATCTGCAATTACAAGCTTAGCTTTCCATGCGTTCAGGGGCTCACTATATACACCTATCCTTATGGGAAAAACGCTCTCAGTTGGGTATAATTTTCTCGACTCCTGATTGACTTACTTATATGACACTTTTTCTTCCATTTTATTGAAAATCGTATATGGAATAAGAAGGATTTTTAAAAAGTCAATTGTAATAAGCTTAGAAAGCTTCAACAACAACATATCGGCATTAATATGGCAATTTAGAGCCGAGAAAATGGTGAATACCGAAAGACAAATAACGCGGTTTTCCAAAAGAAGCAAAGTCCTTCTGGTCAAATTTCCTATGAGTGTATTTATTTATTTATTTATTTATTGCCAAACAGCGTACAGCCAATTACAAGGCAAAAATAATTACATATAATATTAGTAGTGCGAATATAAGAATCAGCTAATAGTTGAAGTTACACAAGATACAGCAAAAAATAACATCAAATAACATAACATAATACTGATGCCAAAATGATACAAGTTATAATTAGAATAATAGAAATAGAATTTCTTACTTATCTAAAACTTAAAGTAATCTTAAACGAAAATTAAAGAAAAAAAAAAGAAAAACAAAATTAATCGATCGGGGGAAGCTCATGAAGGCAGCAGTGAAAAATATCACACTTAAAACTAATGCGATTAAAGCAACACAAATGAATGTAAGTGGTGACCAAAACATTAAATTAGTTGTAATTCAATAGTATTACTTACTTATCTAAAATTTAAAGTAATCCTAAACTAAAATTAAAGAAAAAGAAGAAAAACAAAATTAATCAATCGACCCAGAGAAGCTCGTGAAGGGAGCAGTGAAAAATACTACACTTAGAACTGATGCGATTATAAGTGGTACATATGAATATAAGAGATGAACGAAACATTAAAATAGTTCTAACTAGATCGGTATAGAAAGTAAGCGTGTTGCGAGAGGACAAGCGAGGGACATAGAAATTCAACCTAGAAAGAAGCTGACTGGAGTCGATCAGATTATGCAAGAGTTTGAACAGAAATGTTTGGCCAATATTTCTACGACGCGTCTCAAGGGAATCCATAGAAAAGGTGGAAAGTAAGATGTCGTATGGAAAGCCGCGATAAGGATAAACATTGTGACTCTTAACCCAAAGGTGTTTTAAGACTCTTCTTTGCACGGCCTCGACAAAGGTTTTATGACAGTGGTAATATGGATTCCATATGAGGGAAGCGTATTCTACTTTGGAACGCACTAAAGAAACATACAATATTTTTAAAGTGGATTGGTTCACAAAAGATCTCGTGCTGCGTACGATAAAGCCCAACATCTTATTGGCGGCGCCTACCACCACTCCGACGTGCTCATTGAAGATCAAGTGACTGTCAAAATAAACACCCAGGTCGCAAACGCCTTCGCTCCTGCTAATACTGACTGAATGCAATAGGTAATCAAAATATAGTGAGGATTTCTTTCTAGTGTCAGAAACAACCTTACACTTCGAAATGTTCAGATCAGATTTATTTGAAGAACACCAATCAACCATGCTAAACAGTCGGATCGCAGCGCTACGCAGTCATCCACAGTATTATAGCAGAAAATAGCTTCACATCATCAGCGAACATCAAGACATTACAATTGACGTGCATAGGCAAACCGTTGACAAACAATAGTAATAACAAAGGACCCAAGTGTGAGTCTTGAGGAAACCCCAGAACATGTATCGTGACAGGCCGAAGATAAGGCATCATAATAAACAATTGGCAACCGCGCAGATAGGAGTCGAGCAAATGGAGAAGTGATTCACAGAAGCCAAGGTTTTCAATTTTACGTAGTACAGTACAGTGATCAATTCGATCAAACGCTTTAGATAGGTCCGTGTAAATAACGTCAACCCGTCCAAAACTTCTAAGGTTGATTGTAAAAAGGTACTTAGATTGGTCTTTTACTGACAAACCCATGCTGCTCTAATGCAATAATCTGGTGTACTTGTGGAAATAGAAGTTTGTATAATGCGGACTCGAAGACCTTCGCAATATTAGAAAGGATGGATATAGGTCTGTAATTAGATATGTCGGATTTATCTTCACTCTTGAAAACTGGACAGATCCTAGCAAGCTTCCACGCTACAGGGAATGTCGATGTAGACAGAATTAGATTGAAAATTGTCAATAGTGGTCGTACAAAGACTCGTGAGCAATCCTTCCCCAGAATATTATATATTAACTGTTGGGTTTCAAAAAACTTTTAATAAGTCGAATAAAAGTTTTAATAGGAAAACAGCCCACGGAAAACACCACGATATATGTAAGTCAGGAGACAAATCACCAGCCTATCGAGAGTTCAATCATAAGTTCTGCGTCAAGCCAAATGCTATTATCGATCTTTTCATCGAAGCCCACGCTCTCCATCAGGTGTAAAATGTAAAATTTGATCAAACTCAACAGGGATATGAGTATGTTCATTTTTTTTTATCTAGCGGAATTCACGTTTAAAGGAGGGAAGCGCCCCTTTAAAGATTGATTAATTTTCAGTTTTTTCTATACAATTCTCGGACGGAATAAGATAGAAGCGATGTTGCAAAAGTTAGCTCATATGATGGAGTTCCCTTAGTGCTATCGAATATGCAAGCTATTGCATTTATATGCAATTTTGGTATGATGATATGGAAAAAAGTTTTATATAAAAGCTGTTCGCTTCTTAAATTTATTTAAAATCTAACATACATACATTTCTAGCTACACAGGACGAAGCGCACCTAATAGGCGCATTGACCACAATATCGATTTAAATAACATATTGGTTCTTATTGTGAGAAACAACTGCGAGATATACGAGGTGTTGCACTTATGCGCAATCTTTGTATTTGTAATTATGTGGGAAATGCTTTCAGTAAGATTGTTTATCCCTCAAATCTGCTTAAAGTTGGACTTCCAGATGATCCTGAAGTAACCAATACGTGTTCCTTTAAACCTTGAGCACTATTCCGATTGATTATGTACTAATATTTGGCAATGAATGCGGTAAAACTAACTACAAGTTGTTCCATACAACACGTAGCATAATTAATGTTAACGAGAATGAAACATGCGATGGTCCACGTTTAGAGCAACAAAAAGCAGTTAAATGCTTGGGCATCACTCTCGACGAGAACTTAATGTAATGACAGGTATCTGTATGCATGGTGTGTTAGTGTGCACAAATACAGATTTATTATCAGTTGTATCCCTAGTGTAAACACTGCTGAAGTATTGTGCCAATGCATCTACAACATCCTGGGGGGTATCGTACGAGGATTCGTCATAGATCACTGTCGATGGAATTCGAGACTTCCCCATCCTACCATGAAAAAATGTCCAAAATTTCTGAGGATCTTCAATGATTCAAGCTTCTGAACGTAACACATAATCTTGATAAGCGATTTTTAATTGTTCTTTCACCACTGCTCTTAATCGTTTATATTGATCCAATATTACGCTTTAAGTTTAATGTTATAAATAATTTACGAAGAGTACCATGAGGGATATTTCCTATTAGTTGTGTTGTATAGTGGAACATGCTTTACAAATATAGAATATAGTTTATGATAAAACAGATTGCAGGCAGAATTTACGTCCGAGACGCTGTTGAAGGTCCAATCCGTCACCGCTAACGATTGGTATAAATGTCGAAAATCGGCTTTCCTAAAGTTGTAACACTTATTTTGCTGGTTATTGTTAAAATTCTTAATTTTTTTAACGGAATATGGATGATGTTCATCTTCAGGCAATAAAGGGAATGGATCTCCGAGCACCTCCGCACCAAATGTGGACAAGACTAAATCTAGTAGTCGATTGTTGCTATTTGTAATGGTGTTATATTGTGTTAAGTTATTAAGTGTAAGAAAATGCGTCATGATTTGTGTATAAGTATCATTTATGTGAGTATTATTGAAGTGAGTGACGTTAAAGTCGCCAAGGATCAAAAGATTAGGAAGATGTCTAATGCACTGTTCTAAAGCATCCAAAAAACTTTCAAAATAATGAGTAGTTACATAAGGAGAAACGTATAGAACAAAAATATGAAAAGTAAAATAATTATAGTATACACACTTTACACCTACTACATCTATGATTGGAAAAGAGTTTAATAATAAAGATAAATTGGAAATACTATTGGAATAACACATTGAATCTGGTTCGTACACAGTACACAGACAGTTTATTAGACTGCAGTATTCTCGAATTCCCTTTCTAAAATCTAAAATCCGCAATCAGTGTTAAATATTTACCATTTCAAGAGTTATGTCTTATTTTTACCGATTTTTTGCCGTAATCTTTATATTCCACCATAAACTGACTAGATTAAAAGTCAGAGGAAAGGACAGGTTTGAATAGCACAACAACTTGAATGCCCAGATACGTGAACGTACATTAATAAAACATAAATACGTCGTACCTAATGTAATATTCATGGACGCTTTAGATTCCGATTCGACATTTTACACAGTTGAATATTTCATTCAGAACGCATATGTGTGTTCCGATAGTTTTATAAATCCGGTTTTATTACTTTCCGATACATAAAATTGTGTGGGTGGCATGTTTGAAATTATTTACCACCGTTAACAATATACTAAAACCGGACAATAACATTTGTCAATGGTATGCCAATAACAATTCTAAATTGATAAAATTTAATGGGTAAAAAGTTTATACTTCGCATATGTTATACTCTAACAATGGTATACAAGTTTAAATCTTATGCAGCGAATTAAAAATATGAAAAAACATAGACGTAGATATATATAAATATTGCTTGTACAAGCAATATTTGTTGGCCTTTAACTTTATATAATTAATATCCTTGTATTGGGTACCTATATTATTATTATATATAAATTGAATTCAAAGCAAAAGCGTAAATATTACTTGTACCATAAAACGGCTGCAAAATGCGAACTGAACATTAACGTTTTACCCCTATATAATCCTCTGTATGTTACGCAAGGCCCAAGGAATCTGTGTAAGTATTTTTATACGCACACGCATGTAACAGCGACTTTGACCACGTCAATTTTCATTAATCGTTTAGATTGTGACTGTGCACTAAGCACATGAAGAAATAAAATTTTATTATGGCTTAAATACATTACATTCAAATATCTTCCTTCAATTTATTTTTTATAGGGGCATCAACTGAAGCAGACATATTAGTTTTATTGGTGAAGATGAATATTTATTTAGCAAATCACACGTTGTTTGCGTACATAAGTTTTGAATAGCACTATTGGGGAGTTAATATATGTATGTATTTACATACATCGCAGTACACATGTAAGAACATCTGCAAGAAAGATACAGTACGTATTTGATTGATTGCCGCGCATTAATCTCAAATGGAAATATAGTAGTTATATTTAATTTGTCATTTCAAATCATTTCAGATTAATCAAACACATCTGGTAAATTCTGAACTTTATTCATAATTCGAGGTGTACACTTTTTAACCATCGCCAACGGAATTTATGAGGAAATTAGATTTTACTATCCAAATTAAGAAACTCACCAATTATACTCGAAAAATCCTTACAAAGCAACCTTTAGTGCGAAATAGAGAATTTTATTGGCAAATTCTTTACAAGAACGGAAGAGTTAAAATGGCTGGTAATAAAAGATTTGAAGAATGAAAGAGAATTCGGGCTGCTCCGGGTTAAAATTTTTTTTTTCTTTAGCGTTTTTTTTTTACCACACCGAATTATACAGTTTAAGTCCGGTAGCTTTGAACAACTCCAGGGAGAAAATAAATGAAGCAAGATGCAAATCGTTAGAAGCAAGTGTTTTGCCGCAACAATGTCACTAAGTATTCAAAATTATAATGTGATTAAGTGTTGAGAAGGACTCGTATTAACATAAACAACTGTTCAAGGAATAAAAAATAAGCATGCGCTTTTGTAGTATTTAATCCTATTTTTAGAATTGAAACAACTATTTGGTCACAGATTGGAATGGCAAAGATATTCGAGACCAGTGGAAAACTACTGCAACCTTTACTGAAGAACTTAACACGCAAAAATGGAGTTGCCAGCTATAAAATCAGTGGGAAACTGTATTAAAATGGAAAGCTTATCTAATTCTGATCTGCAAACACTTCCACAGAAATTTAAAGATCTATCAAGTGAGGGGCAGCGTGGTCTCATTACTTGAAGAAACTAGAAGCGAAGGAGCCAGAACTGGTACAAAGATGGAGGAAATTCGTGAATCAGAAAAGGACAAACGATCCACCAGCCCAATATTTGCTTGAAAGTGTCAATCCAACCGTTGCTTCTTCAAAATTCTCTTGACTTTGTATCTATAAATAGATATATACTATCTTCTAGGTTTTTTAGGTCTTTATATATCAATTAATCCAACTGTTGGAGATCACTAAATTCGGAAACGATGAAAAAAAAAATGGAGATGGCGATCCTTCAAAGAAAGAAGAAAATAAATTTGACAAGTTGGATACAACGAATGTCAATACCAAAATCAATTTATCACATTCCAAAGCTCTAATTTCTGATATTCTGGTCGCTAGTAAATGCGAAGGATGACTTGGGCGTGATGAAAAATCCCAATAACAAAACATAACAGTAGCAATACCCCACATTATGGACATTCTGCTACTTTTGGCATCACTGTCGGCAGCATAGCGCATGTTGTAGTTCAAATTTCAGCAGAAAATTTAAGGAATCTAGGAAATATTGTCGCAAATATGAAAAGCAATTTGCAAAGACTTTTTTCTTCTTCTTTTTTTCCACCGTTAACAACAATCAATTTTCGTGCGAACTTATATCTTAATTTATTTGGAAATAAATCTGTGCCCCCTAATTTGAACAATAATAATCCAAATACACAAGTTAATTTGATGAACAATCTGCAACTTGGCCATAATATGAGGCCTGGCGCGGTAAATTTAAATTGTAACTCAGGTATGCAACAAAACGTTCAATATCCTATGAAGAATATTTACGCTGGGTAAATACAAAATTCTGCATATCAGAATCAAGATAATTTGAATGGACCGTATACAAACTAAAATTTTGTTTATGATAGCAGATATGGTTTAACCTTATAAAACATAATTGGCACCTCCCTAGAGCTACCAGTATTTAATATAATATTGGTAGGAAGCAGCAATACGCTTCAATAATAGGTCAATAACTGAAAATAATAGGCAATGAAGCAGTTATAATGGCCAGCATAACAGACCAAAACTTTTAGAATATAAGTGTGCATATGTTTTAAGGAGTAGTCACATATTTTTACTCTTATGTTGGTTAAACATACTTATTTTATAAATATTTATCCTTTATTATGTTAACTATTGTTGGTGCTAGGAATATTCCTTTCTCCCAATACTTAATAACAATGTAACTTTCCACGCCTCTATATAGGGCTATATAGTTGCTGAAAATTATGGTTTAATATGGCATTTGTTTTCTAAAAGTTTTATTTCTAATAATATGGGAGTTTCTTCATTTATTTGAATTCGGTATATCACGGGTAACTTAGAAATGAAGGTAAAAATACCTCAACAGTATTCATACAGAATCTTTGAAGTATTCCTTAAATTCCACAAGACCAATGCTTCATATAGATTGAAAAAGATTTGCATGAGAAATTTATTAGTATCAAAAGCAAAAATAAAGTTACCGCACCCCAAATTTAAACAAATACTGATCCCTATCTCGGACAGCCGTATATAAGTAACTACATCGTTACACAATCTTATTGTAGCTTCCGAATAAGTGTGCAGTTATTGTAATTAAAATATTGATGCTCAAAAGAAATGGAAACGTCAACCAGACTACCTCTGACGAGCGTTTGCATTTTTACTCTAGTACAACTATAAAACTACCGAAATCTCAAAATTAGTTAAGTATAATCGGTTACAAATATTTAATTATATAAACTACGGCTTCAAGCAAAAATCAATGATAATTGTGTAGTATGTTAATGTAGTTAATTACTAACGATGTATGTTCAAACATATTTTGCTGTATTACTGTAGTATAACTCAAGATTTTGTAATAACTAAGTATTTTGTAGAAAAAATTTAATAATTTTAGATCTTTTGAGTCTCTTATACTATATTGCAAGCTCACGTTCTTATGGAAAATTCCTTATAGATCACCGAAGGCTCATATAATGCATCTCAGTAAACAATGAGATCCATACATTTCTCACCGTCTTACAGAGTTCAGTGCAAACTGCATAATTATTCGCAAGGCGAAATTAACAGAATATTCCGTAACAACCTAAGTATAATTGCAAATAGTGCTGTGAGTAGTAACGTACATCCACTATTGTAACGATGTAGAACCATATATAAAGTTTGCCATTTCGCATCGAAAGATACGTGTATTCCGTATCTGAGATTCTGCAGATTGCTATAGGTATACACAATTTACTATTGTTTCATGTAATGCCACCTGCTTTAGAAACTACTTGGATAAAACACAGACAAAAAAGAATTGAGACTTGTTAAATTTGTGGGGCAACAACAATATTACTGTAACTTAGTAATGTGATAGATATGTATGTTCACAGTTAATGTTTAAACATAGGATATATTATATAGTTGTGTGTAGAATATTCATAAGTGTTTTTATATGCATAAAGTGGTTAATGTTAAGAATTCAAGGAATTTAGTTCACAACGATTAAATGCGTTCCCTATTCTTATCTAATTGTCGACGTGGTTCTTTTGAAGAAGCCGTCTTTAATGCAATAGTACGAAGGTCTATCGACAGATGCTTCTATTACATCTTAGCATGTCTATTTTCTTGATCACTATTTGTCTACTAAATATGTTTGTCCTACTAAATGTGCGATAACTGTTCTATTGTTAAATTTAATTTAACTAATTCGTCGTGAAAGATATTCTATCATCAAATTAAAAATCAAACGTCTAAATAAAATAACGGGCCAAAGGAAACATTGTAGAATGAAACACCAGTTAATAAAAAAATGATTAACGAAGGAAAATGCTATAGATTTCTGCAAAATAGTGTACAGTGTCTATCAAAAATAATTTCAAGCAGTTTGTATTAAATTTATTATATTAACTGGGTATTACCACTTCGAATGGTTGCTTAAAACTTACAATTAGTGCTACGGCTATTAGTATTTCTAGTAAGCTCATCTCAGTTTTGAGGTCATTTAAAAGTATTACATGTTCTGTTAGGGTATCAGCTTCAAAATTGCTCAATAGTCTCAATCTCTAAGGATTAAGAATAGCGATACTCTCTACTTGCAGATGAGGAAGGGTAATATCTAACATCACCTCTAAACCAGCAGTTAGGCAGACGTGCAATGCACGTGGCAGTACCCTTGAATAAATAATCATAAATAAAAGGTTTTCTCGGCACTCAACCGAAATTACTTTCAGCACGTGTAAAGTATGTATTCATTTTGAATAATTTTTACTTGCTTTAACGTAACTCACTTTGGGTTTCTATCGAAACTTTCAGCAGAACGTTCTAATTTATTCTTGAAAATGAATATTAATCTGCAGTCATCGCTATATATATAAATCGTTGTTTAATTTTTATAAGTACCGCAGCAAATAAAACTAAATTTAACGGCAACCAATAAAGTTTCGTCTCGGAATGTCATTAAAACTGTAAAAGAAATGATACATTTAACATTACAGCTTGTTAATGTTTATGTGCGTGCTGACGCCGTTTTCTACAGAAATCACCACAATAAAAACGTGTGAAATTCAGAGTAGAGTTATTTATGCATACATTTGTATAAATATGCGTTACAGAATTGGGTTCTGGAGCCAATATTGTATGTACTAATACATCTGGGTCGCAAATTCACAAAATTATCTATATTAATTTTAATGACTTTTACAATACCTAATACCTTGGCAACCTCCAACCAGAGCTTTCGTCAATTAGAGGGGACATCGAGCTACCATTAGTTGTTTATTATGCTTGTGCTCATAGAGCGACTTAAGATGTTTAATATTTGCCAAGGAGTGGGGAAAATCATGAAAACTTTACCCTGACAGCAAGTCCTTGAATTCGAACCAAAGACCTCGTGGCTACTAGCCAAGCGTGCTAGTCACTAGGATACTTCATGTTTGCCTGGAGCCGCTTCCTGATTCTCTTGGTGTTTGTTGTTCTTTTATGTTTTCTCGGCATCCAAACGAAAAGTTACCAGCATCTAAATGTGCTTCCTTTTTTCTTTACATTTTTCTTTAACGTCTTTGTAAATCCAACGATATATTGTGTTTTTGTTCTTCCTTTTGCCTCTAAAGATTCTTTTGGTGAACTTAATACAATTGTTTCTAATTTTTATCCAAATGTCCTATATATTTTCATTTTTGTAGTTGGTAATTTTCAAATTTGTTTGCTTCTTCTGATATTGATAGCTTGTTGGGTTGTCCCGTGAGCCTCCGCCCTTTATGTTTATAATATTTATGGTTAGTTCTTCGTTTCTGTCATGTATCCTCATTTTAGCATACGAATTTTTCCTAGTATGATTACTGCCAATGATGTAATGAATAAATATTAAATACTGTTACACACACACAAATTTGAGAGGAATATAATTCTCTATTCGTTCAGATGTATTGATATTTTTAAACATGTATTTATTTTCTTTCCCTTAAGAACGAAAAACGTATTATTTATCCGTATATCATTGCTGATGCAGAAACTTGCTAATAGATCTCGGTTTTCATTCCTTACTTCTTCATTAAGGCGTTATTGTGTTTCTGAAGTAAGCTATTTTCCACAAATAGCGTTAAAGTCTCTGAGAATAATTATATAAATCTGATAATTAGCTGTGATTAGATTTGTTGTATTCTGTAAATCTTCATAAAAAGATTCGCTTATGTTTATTCCTACATTACTTGCGGATAGATCTATGTATTTCCAAAACGTTTCCAACATGTCGTTTAATTTGAGCTTTTAAATAGATAATTCTTCCCACAATTCTTTTCTGCAACACTATATCCACCCCTTCTTTTGCTTTTAATACCCTAACCATGCCTGCTCTCTTCTACTTAGGGAGCTGTGTCGATATCTATAAATAGTTTACCTATTATATGTCTCCCAATAATTGCCACTGGTACATCTATCCTAATTATCTGCGGCATTACCCTACTCTTGTTACTTGTACAAATTTGTATTCCTCTAGTAGGATGCCAACCTGACTTAAATATATAATTGCACAGCAAAATTATGAGTAGATAGTAAATTACAATAAGAAGTATAAATTCATATATGTCTAGGTACATTGCGCGATCCATTGCCATCACTATGACTATTTCTCTCTTACGGCGCAAATTTACTGACAGACCAGATGAAAGATTTACGAAGCTGCATTAGTATTGCAGCCATTTTTAATTGCAGGTTCGAAATCGAACATAATCGAAGCAGAAAGAAAATATTTGATGATATAAGCATTCCATTTACGTCGTTTTAACCAAAACAAACCAATCTATTGATTGACAATTTCAATATGTTCTTATTACTACAATAGTTAATTTTTGCAAATTTGTTGTGACCTTATTAGACATTGCAAAGTAATCGTATGCTCCCTGATATAAATCAAATTACGCTCGTAAATTTTCCAGTAATACTTTACTTCTCCATTCAAGCACCCATTCGTAATTAAAGACTCAGATATTCCATAATTTTGCCGCTTTCTGCTAAATGTAGTAATGCGTAACAGTAAAATCTGCGTAGAGACGACACAGCCCTACACACACCTACATACATTCTAAAGGCGTAATCTTTCCATCCATACGCGAGCGGTATTGTCGACATCGCGAGTTGCGGTAGGCTAGTTAACGTAATAAAGCCGTAAAATGAGGGATATTAACATGGGGGCTAGTTAAGATATAACTATTAAAGTTCAGCCGGGACGACAAACGCAAATACCGAGATAAACGGTCTGAATAATTTATAAGACGCACTACAGATGTCGTCGGCAGTTGAATCCACGGCGAATCGCATCAAAATGTACGTACACAGTGTTATCGGGGCGAATTATCTGGTCGAATGCTTGGGAATAAGTAAACCCCGGGGCTGTGTTTTTCATGTTAAATTTCAAGACTGAAGTCTGTACAAATAATAGTGCAGGCGCGCTATCGTCCGACAAATAGTCGTTTCCCTTCAATTATAGTAAAGTAATGACAATCGATTCTGAAATAATAATGTATGTATTTGGAATCGTAAAATGTGTATAGTGATCATACCCTGCCGGCAACTTTTCATTTGGATGCAGAGAAAACCTAATGCATTTCATGAACTGTAGTTGGCGCGTGTTACGAGCGAATGATAAAACAAAGAAATAGATGAAAAAATAAAAAAAAGCATCGGCTCCGCGCCGGTTTGAACCATCGTCCTACAGCATACTACGCCTTCGTTTTACCACCTCAACCACTAATACCTTGCAAACGTATCTTGTATTCGAGTATATGGCTAATATTTTACAAAAGCACTCGAAGGGGTCCGCACTATCAACTGGCAAAGCCGGGATGAACACTGAAGTTAACATTTGACAAGCTCTCTTTGTGAATCGTTTCAGGTAAAGTATCTTCTCAATTCACATTATGAAGAATACTTAATGCATTTCATGAAGTGTAGTTGCCACGGGTACCGAGGAAGTGACTATACATATTGTAAAACGAAGAAATAAATAAAAAAACATAAAAAAAGCATTGGCTCCGTGCCGATTCGAACCATCGTCCTACAGCATACTACGCCTTCACTTTACCAACTCACCCACTAATATCTTGCAAACGTATCTTGTATTCGAGTCTACTTAAGCGAGACTATCAACCACTGCAATTTTAAAAAAATTCCTGGCAAGCTATGGCTAATATTTCACAATAGTGCTCCAAGTCTGCATTATTAAGCCGGCATGAAAACTGAGGTTAACATTTGACAAGTTCTCCTTGTGAATCGTTTCAGGTAAAGTATCTTCTCCATTCACAGTATGCCAAAATGTTACTAAGAAATGTTGTTCAGAATTAAAACCTATAACGGTATGCAAATTGTCTGAGTCATTAGTAGGTATATTTTGATAAAAATTCATTATTTGTCAATTTCCTGTCCGGTAGACTATTATTTCGCTTTACAATATCTACAATAATATGTTACTAGGTAACTAGGTCAAAACTAGTTAGAGACTGCAAACAATCCCTCAACTCACTGGCACAGGATCACACGGTGTCGCTGATTTGGGTGCCGGGACACGAGGATATAAAAGGCAACTTAATAGCTGATGAACTAGCCAAGGAGGGCTCCAAGAGCCACTTCATAGGTCCAGAGCCCGTATGTGGAATTACAAGGGATTCTGCTAAAAGGGAGATCTGGACCTGGCTGGATAATGCAAGTACAAACAAATGGAGGACGACAGAAGGTCAACTCCAAGCTAAAGCGCTAATAGGGGATGGGGATGCCAAGTTCTCTGATAACTTACTTAGACGCAGCAAGAAAGAAGTTAAAACCATTACTGGGTTGGTAACTGGACACTGTCCCCTGAGGAAGCATCTTTGCAACACAGGCCGAGTAAGCGAACCGTGGTGCAGAAGATGTGAGCTACAGGAGGAAACGAGTTTACATGTAATCTGCACATGTGAGGAGTTGAAAACACTCCGGCAGGAACATTTCGGGAAGGCTCTATTGGAGCCCTCGAAGGTTCTCAAGTTCCCACTGGGCAAGATACTGGGCTTTATAGAGAACACCAAGCTGCTCGAGTGGAAGTAAGAGATTTAATAGGGATGGTACAATGAGCACCCAGCTCAAGTGCCTGGACTAAAGGTGTCCCCCTAACATTATGAATGAATGAATGAATGTTACTATGAAAAGTTACTTAGAGCATAAAGTTATGAAGTTTTTCAGCACGGTCGACCTACTTTGATAATCATGATGGATTTCTTGATAAAGGAAAAATCTTCAGCAGTAATTTTACCACCAACATACGATTATCATATAAAGATATTAGATCACGGTGTTAAAAAATTAAGAAAACGCAAAAATTACCTTATTTTACCCAAAATTTGTATAAAAAAGCCTTTTACAGCTGGATTTAAAAAAATCGAAAGCTAACGATAAGTAAGTTTCAGACCAAGCTGGGACTCGTTTGCCAAATATAAAATTCCAATTTAAAAATGTTTTGTCCATAGTACCTATTGTGAACTCCATCCGCGGACACACTGTATGTACGTATACCGGTGTACGATTTGGGCACTCTTAATGGGTTATTAGTGTAAAGCCCAACGCAGGACGTTTTTTTTTTACCAGCGCGGCATATTTTAAACAGTTGCAATAGGGAAAAAACGTCCACGTATTTGCATGTCTAATGGCGGTTGAAATGCTTGTAGTTACCTACCCCATAATGATGTAATGGCTTGTTGCTCACAGAATCGCATAAGGCATATACAGTTAGATCTAGTTTTAAAATTGTCGGAAAGGAATAATACCTTATTATGAGTTAGGAGATGCTCGCGACTTCGTTACTTTGGTAACTTCTACACGGAGAAAAAAAGATGTTACCACGTATTATAAATATAATGAATGATATTAACTCAAGGACAATAATACGTTATCTAGTACCCAGTATTCATCCATGTATTACTGTTTATTAGGAAGATGGTACGCTCTAACATAATTATAATACAACCAATTATAAAGTTAGTTGTCCCTATTCTTACTATCTGTTTTTCTCAGTGTATTAATCGATTATAATGATAATAACTTCAATTTAATCATACTACACAGAAAGAGGTAATTTTTAATAAAAAATAAATAGAAATAATAGATATTAACAATCGACAACGGTAAAGAATGAATAGTGATAACCTTATTAACATTATATATCTCAGAAAATCTATATCATTAATGAGAGCAAGTGGATTCTAGGACAGAACTGCATACAGTAAAAGGTCGCTCAGGCAAAGAATACACGGCGTTGTTCATTTGCCCTTGCCTCATCTCAAAAGCCGCATATGTTCACTAGTTCTTGTATAATGCGCATGCAAGAACGAAGTGAGTTGGTATTTTTTTATATAGATGTGTTATATTAATGCTCTGGGAAACGACACTTATACTACTGCTCTAAGGGAAATCTAAGGCAAGCGCCCGAATCAGATGATCATGGGCGATTAATTAATCAAGCTAGAAGCATGTAGATATCCTTCACATTTTACATTGTTTTTAGCAATATGGTTTTCTTAACTATAAACATAGAATGTAGATATTATTATTTTAAGGAATCAAATTAACAAATTAACCGCCATCAAATTGTCTTATTACGCTTGGAATATCAAATATATTTCAGGCTTGCATTCCAAGTTCAAATAACCCAATGGACTTAGGAGGTTTACAATAAGTTAAGGTTATTGTACCGAGCGCTGTAACTATTATATAACATAGCTTTATATCCTTCATAAAAGTTCTCACAACTATTGGCAGATCCGTGTGGGAATTTTGCAATCCACAAATAAGACAGTGATCTGAAAGGATTTCTGAAAAAGTGTATCATACCAATTTTCTTTAAGTTGCTTCTGCTACAACGTTGTTGAAAAAATAATTCGCTCTCTAGTGTTCATCAAAAAGCAATTCATTCGCTCAAAAAAAAATCGCTTGTCCCTACAAGCCCTTCATGTGATGTGTTGACCTCGCCTAAAAAATCCATCCGCCAATGGTGTTGGAAAAAAATAATCTACTAATCTTTAAAAAGCTCACATTCCTCCTTTGTACTATTAATAAATTAATTAAATCGCTTTAATTTTCAAGATATTGTTTTCACTGTCGCATGAACCTTTGCTTTATGCTACTGGCAGATATGATAGTAGGAACTATGAATTTTGGATCAACATCTGCGGGTTTCTGATGACATATGTTTTGGTATGTAAAAAGCAGTAAATATAGCAATTCTATGAACAAATATTGCCACATCTTTAGAAATGTAAGTATACTTAAATAAAACACGGCCAATGTCCAACTAGAATTATGAGGATTTACAAAACTCGGAGAACTTCTGAAATTGGTCCAGTAATTTTAGAGATCACATCGAATAAACAAACTAGCAAATACGAACTCACAATAGTCACAATTCCTCTAGATATCAATAATTTCAAGTGTGATCATCATTTCATTTTCAGGCGGAAGCATCCTTTATTTCGTTATCTTCTTGTTCATCACTAACACGTATCCAGTAATTACTACATACATGATTTTTTTTTAGTATTTTTCTTGTTTGTTCTAGTATCCACTATTCAGAAAATATTCCAATGATTACTAATCGGCAATAGAGTAGCAATTTCGTTATATCAGTAAACTTTCAAATAAGCTAACTCTTAATAAAACATTTTCTGTAATTTGAGTAATGATTGTGTTATTCTGTCATACGGATTCCTTATGTAATTCCCAAAAGTTTTTGTCATTCTTAAAGGTCAAGATTCTATTTGGTAAGCACATATAGTATTGTATAATATTACGTATCTTTATTGATCATCGGCTCATTGCGATACACTTTAATTTTTCCGGATATAACTTTTCTTTAATCCCATGTCGTTTTTAAAATTTGTGGAGCCATCCAGAACTTGCTTGAAACTCCGCATGCCCTAAAGCAATGCCTTTTTTTCTTTTCTAAGTAGTACTTACTGAAATGGCCATGTTCTCTTCTCCTGCCATTTTAATCCATTTCAGAATTGTTTCATCTATATCGTCGCATTTACAAATTTTTAGCCTTTTCCCTTTAATGCTCAAGCTTTGCGAGTACTTAGAAGAGATGCTCGCTCGTTTATTATAGTCGACACTGTATTTGAAGGAAAATGTCTAAGCGTCAACATATTGTTTTAATTTCAAATTTCAAATTACTCCTACCTTCAACCTACGGATAAAGCGGCGTGTTTTTAGACTGATAATGAGAAATTTTAAATGTTTTCATTTTGTTTGATTTTTTCATTTCGTATTGCGTTTATTGAGTAGTGGAATATGGAGTGAAATATTGAACAAAAAACCATTTGAAAACGTTTTATTTCTCAATGAGCATGCAAAGAAAATAACATTGGTACCTACAATATATGAAGAGAATGAGGCGCCGAAATAAATAAAGAACCTTGATCATTCTTTCGAGATTATGAACAGACAAATAATAAATTTACGAAGTAATACATAAATAATTCCAAATAGTCAGTCATAGGAAAGAGTGAAGACAGGAGACTATTATTAACAATCCCCAACAGCTTTGTCAATTATAAAGTCTTCCAACATTTGCCAAAGGGTGAGAGAAACCACGAAAAGCTCACTCTGAAAACAAGCCCTTGAAACCTCGGACTCTATGAGCGATAACCAACCCTGCAAGCCACTAAATCAGGACGAACGAGCTGGGATGACGAAATTTACAGGTTTTACCAAGACAGAATTTTCCATTCTGTTCCATTCCATGCCATTACGATGGCTTGGAAGAAACAAGGTTTCTACTACTAGGGTTCTGGATCTTAGAGGAAATACTTGTGTAAAGAAACCGCTCTTAAGATTAGTGTTGTTAAGAAAACAAAATTAGAAAACATGTTCTATAATAAAGCAGAACAAATCAGGGTGAAAACATGCTTTGTTAGGTATAGAAATTCTTCCAAATTTTAATTTCAAGATTAAAGAAGAAAAATTTTGTAAAAAGTTCCATATTCTGTTTTTCGCTGCAGTACATCTTATCTCTAACCTGTTTAAACAAATTTAGATAATTACTTCAGAACTTAGCATATCCTTTTAAACGCTAGGAATTCTTTTAATCATTTCAGAATATCGAGCATGCGAAATGCTATGTGTAATCAACGAAGCTGAAGTTAAACACTCTTTCTCTATAATTTGTCCAAACGTTTCTGACAGTAATGTACTAACATCTTCAATTCAAAGAGGATTTTATTGTTGTTTGATGTTCCACTGCTGTGTCGCAACACGCCAATACATAGATTACTTATTAAAATTTTATGGTTAATAGAGTCAAATACCTGAGTGGTATCATAAATACTTTATCGCTGTCATCAATACGATCAACAAATCTACTTAGGGGAGGTGTAAATAAGAATTTTAGTAAATGGAAGAAATTATATCATTTTTGACAGGGTAATCGATTATGTAAAACCTTTTTACAAACTTTTGAAAAAAAAAATGGCCAAAATGTAAGTGATATTCACATTCATTAGTACCTGATGAGTACCTACTCTCAATACTACCAATGTCACTGAATTGTTTTAAAAGTAACTTACTTATTAATAGTTTGTCTACTGTCATTTTTTACTATGAAAGATTTTAATTTTTGTTTATCTTTATTTTCATTGAACTTCCTGTAATTGTCTTCTTTTTCGTCGGCTTTTTTGTGTTATTTACTCTTGTTTAATTTTTGTGAGAATTGCAGCTCCTACAATTAAATAAATTTTCAAGTTTCTATTTGTTAAGTCATCCTGCACTAAATATTATATTATAAATACATAATAAATATAATGATATTAAAATTAATATAAACTTTACATTCAATAACCGCTGACAGAATTCAACATAAATTTAAAGAAAATTATATATAAATATAAATAAATAATAATCATAAAAATCATTTTAATTCTTATTTAAACTATGGATGAAGGATAAATTTATATTTTTCAATAAAATAATTAAACACTTTAAGTTTTAGAAGATACAGTTATTGCATACCTACTATAGCTAAACGTTAAAATTTAAAATAGAGATCTTTTCTCAAGAATTTCCTTTCATTAAAGTTCCGCTACACCACCAAACCAGAAAACTCATAAGAAGTAACGGAAAATAAAATTATATAAAATAAATAACTAAGTATATTCTTCTACTTCCAACAGAACAAAACAAATATTACTAAAACAAATGAAATTAATTTCTATATGGAAATATGCAATTACAATCGTAAACTAAATCATTGTTTTACTGGTTTTGAACTCCCATGTTACTCACTAAAATGCTTGACGAGTAGACAAGGAAAACTACACGAGTTCAATATACACACGCGGTAAAACAAACAATCAAACAAATGCATTTAATTATTTAATTCATGGATTAATGCATTCCCATTTAAACAAATATTTTGCTAAAGGTAACCAGAAAGCTCTCCGCAACCAAACAATAACAGAAATCTTATAGATAAACAGTTACCCCATTATTATGGCATACTGCCAGGATTGTGATTGTATGCGCCAACATTAAATTAAACGCAAATAATTGATTTTACTGTAATGCCCCAGTAAACTTTAGGTATTGCAAAATAAATTCCATTCAGTTTCATCGTTCGCTATAAACATTAAATCAATTCTAATGATTGAAACTGTTCGACGCACAGAACGTTCTGCATACTCTAAGCGAAGCACTTTTATTAACATGAATATATAGGTTATATACGAAAGTTTAATTGTTCGTTGTCGGTATGAGTCAGTTGTAATTTTGGAGCATTGAGATTTTATGAAGGCGCCTATACCGTCGCCACATTCATAAAAAGGCGTCTAAATTGCTTTAATATAATAGTTTGGTTTGTTAGAAATGACAAGCTGAATAAGCAAGCGTATGTTGAGTGTTTGAATTAGACTTGAAGCCGTCAATTAATTAGGGAATTTGTCCTTGAGTGCCGTAACATTTACATGACTTAATTTGTTAATTAGTTTGGCTAGAGAGTGTAATGTAACAAGACTTAGATAGGGCAGCACGCGTTTCAGGCATACTTTTGGTATTGCATTCAATAAACTGGCAAAAATTTATTCAGCAAGTAAAAATACCATTCAATACCATTTGCATCCCCAATTGTATTACAAATGCATAGAAGAGGCTTCAAAAAATATCACTTTCTTCTTAGATTTATTATTCCTTGTATGTTTAGTTCTTTGGTTTTTTCATAAACATGGATTGTTGGAGTTCTGTAATGCAACTTGTATATTATTTTTAGAGCTTTATTTTGTTGTCGTTGTATTTTGGATAGATTTTTTGTTCTTGTGTTTCCCCAAATGTTTATTAGGTAGCTGTTTTTTGAAGCAAATAGGACGTGGTATAGCGGTTTTTTAAGAGAAGTAGGTATTATATGTTTAATTTTATTTAAAGCCGCAATTGTTCTTGCATTTTGTTCAATTAGTTTCTGTGTATGTCTATCCCATTTCATGGTATTTTGTAATTGTAATCCTAAGTATGTTGTTTCACTTACTTCCTTTAATTTCTGATTGTTTATTTGTATGTTTATTTCTTGCTTTTTTTTTGCTATATATCATATATGCAGTTTTTGTTTCATTTATGGTTAGTAAGTTATTAAAACACCATTCCTCCAAGATTTTGATATCTTCCTTTATTTTCATTTCTATTGTTTTGGTACAGTGTCCGGAATAAAGTATACAGGTGTCGTCTGCATAAGCGTATAGGTTTCCATGGAATGGTTGCTCAAATAGGTCATTCACGTACAACGTGTAGAGAACTGGCGGAAGATTTCCCCCTTGTGGTATTCCGTATTCTGCAGTCATAGGTTCACTCATAATGTTATTTACTTTTGTCCTTTGTTTTCTATTGGTGATATATGTTTGTATTAAGTGTAATTGTTTTCCCTCAAAACCGTAATATTGTAGTTTTTCAATTAATTTCTCTTTTGATACGGTATCGAATGCCTTCTTCATATCAATATATATCACTATTACTGTTTTTCTGTGATCCAGTTCATTTTGGATAGTGTTTGTTAGCTCTAATTCATGGAATTTGTTTTTAATGCTTCGTAAATTGTGCATATATATCTTGAATTTTTATTTATTTCTCTTATTGTTTGTGCTATTGGTGGTTTATACTTGTTTATTGGAATTTATTTAAATCTTCTTCTTCTCTGATTCTTACTTTCTCGCTTGCATCATTTTGTTTAACATATATTTTACCATCCCTTGTCCAGGCATATTTAACTTTGTGTTCTTTCTTTAATTTTCTAGCGCAAAAAAATATTTTATTTGCTTTTACTGTCAATTATTCATTTATATAGATTACATTGTTCCTTCCTTTTAACCCGCAATCCAGTACATTTATTGTTCCTATTTCCTTACGTGCTTTAAGTATGTTACCTTTAGTTTCCTTTTTTTCAAATTTCACTGTAATTTGGGATTCATGTTTGTTGTTTCCTGCTTCTCAATTCCATTTATTAATATATTATTTTCGATTTTTTCTCTTTCAATATTTTCGATAGTCTTTTCCATATTTTGTATTTTATGTTTAAGTTGTTTATTTTCTTTCTCTTGTTGTATTAGTAATTTACGAATTTCTTCGTTTTCTTTTTATATTTCATCAAACTTGCTGGACATGAAATCCATATAGTATAAAAGATTAAACAGAAACAATTAGTAAAATAGAAAGTACAAAGGAAAAAAGAGCAATAATCATACTTACGTTATGAAATTACATTATAAAACTACATTATGAAACTAGATTAAAATCAAAAAATTTAGCTAAAGAATAAAAACATTTTGTTTGCAGCCATGTTTTAACATTTTTTTTTTAACTTTCTTAATGGTAAAATTTTCCAATCGTTGGGCAAGTGATTATATATTTTAATACCAAAGATATCTACACTTTTGGTGGTTAACTTTAAATTATGTCTCATTGAATGTATTTGTGGATTTCTGATATTGTAACTATGTAAGTTATTATTTTTGTTCATGAAAATATGTTTATGCTTGTGAATATATAAGCTGGATTCCAATATATACAATTCAGGAAGAGTTAACATTTTCAAGGATTTGAAATAAGTTCTGCATGAGGTGACTTGACTAACTCCTGCAATGCATCTAACAGCCGACTTCTGTTTAAGGAAAACTTTCATCGCTGCGGACGAAGAATTCCATATGTTAGATGACTTTGGAATTCAGCCTGGTATATCATCTTTAAATTATCTAATTCAACTACATTCTTTAAAGATCTTAGCTTAAAAATTGATCTGCTTAGTTTACTTATTAGTTGCTGGCAGTGCGTATTCCAGTTTAAGGTGGAAGTAAAAGTTATTCCTAAAAAGAGTGCTGAATCAGTGAACTTTACTGTATTATTTGAAATCTGTAAATTTAAAAAGTTATTCATCTTTTTTTGAACAGTATGAGGTAGAATATATTTTGTTTTGTTAAAATTTAATGATAATTTATTAGCACAAAACCAGTTGAATAATTTATCCAAAATCAAATTTGCAGTAGCTTTAACATCAATCTCTTTGTCTTAAACAATAACAGTAATGTCATCTGCATAGCACACTACAGCGAAATCGCTGACAAAATCAACTATGTCATTTATAAACGATGAAAATAATAATGGCCCTAAGACTGATCCTTGTAGGACGCCAACACTGATCCGTAAGTAAGAAGAAATTGTTTTGTACCTAATATTAGCGTTACTAGTGCTTACTTCCACAAACTGAAATCTATTAGAAATCTATGCAATTCTTGATGATGTTATAGTACTTTGTTTGGTAGTTTTTGAATTTTTCTTTTTTTTTATCTAACTTGACATTATGTTCTTTTAAAAAAGACTAGAAAGCTCATGAGTCTCATTACAAAAAATAAAGGTGGTTCCAACAGCAACTCAACAAGTAAATGAAGTTCCGACAAAATTCGCAATATCGTAATTAGCGTGAAAATAAACAAAATAGGAAGACTAAATATGTCTGCCGCATCCTCTAAATTTCATCACGATGGTTTTTCGATGCACTTAAGCAAATACTATGTGTTTAAGTACAAACAGTGCGGTAGACTTAATCTGACATATATATAAAATGTAAAATTAATTAACAATAAGATAAATATTAACATTTTAAAACAGCTCTTTATATTCTAACATCACTGACCTCCTTAGTATGTTGAATAATAAAAGAATAGATATTAATCAAAGCTGATCCTCTTAAATCTAGCGTTAAAGTCCGTCTTTATTACAGCATGAAAAATATATTATAAAACAAGCAACGACATATATTCTTAACGTCTACATTCAGGCGAATATAAACAAAGCCGGCGACTGGAGATATATAATTCATGTTCAACAAGCATTTTATTGACGGACTCGAAATTATGTCTAGTTACAAATTGCCCCAACCCCAAAATCGTCGATAATTTACTAATAAAAAATTAAACACCGTGATATTGACGTAGATAGACATACAAGACAGCGATAACATCGTGACATTTTTTTCTATTCGTATGTACAATAAATTTCACAGAACCGAAATTCTCTGGTTCGCAATGTCACTGCTACGCGTTCCATAAAATTATTTAAAATAATTGATGATCGGCTGGAAGGCAATAAACGTTTGAACAGATTTACAGCCATATTATTTGCTCGTATTCCCAATATTTATTTAAGTTGAAAATCGGCTGACCATGAAATGAACACTGTAAAATTGTGTTTCGTACCAATAAATATTCAGCTTATTAAAGTTTCAGTCTAGTATAAAGGCAAGTAAATGAGGTCTGTAGACGAGTCATTTTACCGTACATCTCGATGCTGTGAAATGCCTTAGTAAACGGTTATTCCTTTCTACTTTGACAAGTTATTAAAAACAATTACGGTAAAATATAGCAGCGGCATGCGACTTAACGCTTTTGGGTATTAGTATTGGCAATTTTCTTGGTTGTTTTTCAAAATCATTACTTCTTACGTCGTACTAATAAAAGTATATAGCTAAGTTTTAAGGTGAAAAGGGATTTTGCTAATCTATGGAGCAACTACTGGGATACTAAATTATATTGGCGAGAAACTGCAAAGTGTTGTTTTATAAGCACGGCTGTGAATTGAGCTGAAGTGTGTTTTAGGCACATAGCGATACAAACACATACAATTCCTAGTTCTACGATGCATAAATATTCGATTGCTATTTCTATATATTTCGTATGCCTTGTAGCACGTAGAAATAACCGATATCTCACAGCGAAGTTTCGATCAGAAATGGATTTGGTGGACTGAGGCGATAAGAATCAGATAAACAAACTTACTCGACCGATGAACACGTGTAGCTGAAATACATCCGCGTAGCGATAAAGTTAATATTTTACAGCGTACTGAATAATAAGACGCGCGTCTTCTCGAACGAAGAGCCTATGAATAAATCCGTTTTTTGCCCAAACGCCTAAATAACGCTCTCCTCTAGTTATAGGATGCCACCGGGTCACATGATACACTTCCGCGTTTGGCAGAGGACAAGCTTTTTTTTTATTAGCGTACTTAAGAAATTCTTAACTCTTCAGCAAGATTGGGCTTTAGTTTCAACGTCAAATCCACGCACCCATGTTCTACGAGCTATGATTTGTCTGAGTGGATCATTTGGCATGGATTTAAGTCTTTGGAGCAAAGTTCCACGCCCGAAACCTGCGACAAAATGGCTTGGGATGGACTAACTGATACACCAGCATATTCAACAGATTCTCTACTTGCGATACCACGATTTTTCGCGACGTATTGGTACGGGTACAGGCCGCACCTCATCATTTTTAACGCTTTTACTACCTGTAAATGCTAGTATAAAATTATAAGAACTGTACACGTTAACGTCGTTCTAAAAATGACGCCGGCATTACTGATTTGTATTTTAATCGCTAACCGGACAGAAGGTAATGACAGAATATATGGTAGACCGAAGAAAAACTTAATTGTGGATCCTTCGACAAACCACGACCAAAAGAGTATTTTAAAGAAAGAGACGATGATGATGTTATTAACGTTTTAGTGGCTGTTGTGGAAATCAATAAAGTACATCATATACATCGAAGTGATTATAACCGCTGTTTGGAATTTTATCGGTGGTATTTAGAAAAATAACAGTAGGATCAATTTTCCTTTAGAAATACTATATGGACCGACAAAGTCCATATTAGTAGTGCAGGCATTTTCAATAGAAATAACGCACACTGATGATCTGATATTAACCCACACCAGGTTGTCAACGATCAAAATGAACAAGGGAGATACGGTTTTATTGTATGGACAATCGTTTCATCGCACATCATAGATACCCGGAAAATTTAAACGCTGAACGATATCTGCAGATTTTACAAGAAAATAGTGAAATCGACGACATGTCATTAAAACGAAGAAGGGTTCTATTTTGTCACCACGACGACGCACCAGCAAACAGTAATCGAATTATGACACATTTTTTAAACAATAGTTTTGGAAACAATTGGTTTGGAACAGATGGTAGCTAAGATCGCCCGACTTGACGCTCATTGATTTCTCTCTGTGGCGGTACGTAAAGGGTCGTTTATATAAAATACCGCACAGTAATGTTCAGGAAGTAATTCAAAATTTTGTAGCAAGTTTAAATTCTGTTTGTAACATTCACACGTATAATCCAATTATAAGTGTTAGGAGATGTCAGTTGTGTTTGGACAACAATTGGGTGCAATTCGAACATTTGATGTAACAAATTTCTAGTTGTGTTGCATTGTTACCCACATATAAGGAATTTTATTTAATAAACAGTAACCAAAGAGGTTTTATTTATTTTAGAAGCACATAAATTAAAAATCTAAATAATTAGTTTTTTTTTTATATTTCATTGGATAACTGGTAGAAATCGACGGCATAAACTATGTATTTTTGAAAAGAGAAAAAAAACAGTCTCCAACTATACCATTGCTTACTATGGTTTACATTAAAAACAAATCATTTTATGCTGCAGGCAAGAACGAGTGCATAAAATAACAATCTGATTTAACTAAATAATAAATACATAATAACAAATTTATTTTTGCCGAAATGTTCTTCAGAATTTGCAAAATTTACGTAAATTCTAAAGAACTTTTAGGTGGATTTAGAGACCTAAATATGGAGGCGGCTAATTTGGCTTACGCCCCGAGCGGCTGAAGCCCACGCTACGCCACTGATTCATATATACATTGTGCGTATTAATCCAGTGTAAAAAGAACTTCGTCGCAGAAGAAAATATGTGAGAAAAGTTTTATTGTTAGCTTTGAATTATTTTGTTAGCAAATGAAACAAGTCACCTGAACATTTCCAAAATGAAGACAACGTAGGTTTTTCTATGGGAAATGTTCGTCACGGAAGATATTGAAATGTCAGGATGTTACCAATGTCTTAAAACTAATTTCTTACGTCACATTAGCATGTCTTTTCGGCATTACTGATCTCGTTTCTTTTAACCGTAAATGTTTTGTGAAATTGATACCTTCTATTTGGATTCTTTTCGGCATGACTACACGTTGTTGCACGAGCTTCATATTGCGTTTTCCCATAAACCAAAACTATTATTAACATTCATAGATAACTGTATAATTTAAAAGCCAATAAAGGGATTAGTGAATGAGGCTTAAGTTACAAGAGTTCTAGTTTTTCAGTTTATATTTACTGTTGTGGTAGCTTAGCTATTAGAACATACGTCCAATATAGTTAATTTTTAAGGTATTTTGAGATGTTTGGTGCTAAAAGTGCAAAATGCCACATACTCTAACGAAGATTTGGTAAAATTCCTGTATGGTTTCGGTGCAATTATATTATCCCGAAACCGTACAGGTATTTTACTTGTGCGAGTAAAATTACTTTGATGTAAAAATACACCAAGGAAATTTACTACTAGTGTATGAAAAATACTAAATAAAATGAAATTTACTGGGTAAATTTCTTACGATAAAAAGAGGTACCTAGTAAAAGTCATTTAGCATGGAAATTTCATAAGGAGCTTTACTATGTATTTAGGAAAATTCCTAAACATACATAAAGGAATTTGGAATATATACCTCTAAAATTTGTAATTTACCGATGAAGTTTACTACGTGTAGGTATTTTTCCGATACTACTGAAGTTTATAAGTAGGAAAATCCATACCCATGATCATTTGATAAAGCAAAAAGAACGACCACTGCCACTTCCGTGCGTGCTATGTGCTATCTATCTACAAATTGAACCCATAAAATTGAACATGCGCGCATTGTAAGTATGTATTTGGTTTCCTACGTAAATTTCCTAACTGTGGATAAAATTACGAAGTACTTTAATAAGAATCCCTGGGAAAGCATAAAAAATTTAGTAATATTACGTTTTCACGTAGCACTTTTACCTACAATTGAAAAATACTAGTCGATATGTGGGAAATTTCCAAACGTATAGGTAATTTTGTTAAAAAACGTAAAATTATCCAGTTTTTGGTGATTTTCGCCCAAATGTTATTGGAATTTTTAGCAGGAATCCTGGTAAATTTACTAAAAATTTTTAGTGTGCAGTTTTCAGTATCGTTTTCTTAATTTAATTAATTCTAGATAGCATTGGACTTATAGAAACGTCAAGTCATTTGAATTTCCGAAGGCGTTTCATCGCCTTCATTAAACCTTGCCTTCAACAAGGTAAATTATTTTTTATTTATCTTCTATTACCTCAAATTGACAGAAATATCGTCCATCATAATTAATTTTCCAAAGTAATGGTTCATATAATTGTGTTGTGTATAATACTATACATTTACAAAATTAAATTTCTTTAAATATATAATTACGAACACCTAAGCAACTATAGAAATACTTGCAAAATGTAAAACCACTTAATAAGTAATTCCTCCGTCGTACTGATAGCTTCCCCGCTGTTATTACTTTAAGTGTGCTGAGACTAAGATAGATATTACTAAGAATGTGAGTATAATTGCCCTTTCGAAAAGTTGGAAAATTTTAACATCACTTCTAGAATATGTAAATGTATACAATTTGTATTTAACTGAAGAAGTGGCAACTAACAGCGCTTGCTTGTAAAACCATTCCGTTTGATGTACAATGTTTGGCCGTTAGCCAATGTTGATTCATAGCTCGAAACCCATAAATTTATTATTAACCTAATCACTCATGATGAAACTTTCAATAACATATTGGAAACTTTTCCAGTGTAATTGGTATACTTTTTCCTTTTTCCTCGGCACTTTAACTGTTACGCTTTTCTATTAGCCCCTACCAACTAACTGACATTTTAGCAAGTAACAACATTTATACGTTTGATATTATTCGTTGCGTGTCTTCCAATTTAATGTAGGAAAAAAAGTCTTATATTTCTGTAATTCTCCTACACGAGATATATTACGGAAGATAAGTACAAATGCGACAGTTTACATTTTAAATTTGTTATTTATTTAGACCGAGTTGTAAGTCGTAGGAGAACACGAAATGCGAGACGCTCTTTTTCATAATAATATTTTGAAACTGCGCGCGTGCAACAAACACACACACACAATAATAATCCATCAGCGACACGCTTTTCATTTCTTTCCGCTGATACGACGGCTTTGTGAATAAGTAATATTTTTCATAACATTATTATCGCTAATGTTGTATATGCATCTACATATAGAAGAACGGAAAGGCGTAATAAGACGCCAAATACCTTAGCATGTCGAAAAAAATTAACCAGGTCATATAATTCGCCCAATTTGTCGTATTATGGTCGTATACATGATGATATAAGATATTAGATATTTGAATAGTATAGAGTATAGACATAAATTTGCTCTCAGAAAACTACCACTATTAGTAGGGATTAAATAAATAAATATATGTATGTAATTCGGGGTTTTCACATTAGTGTGTAGTAGTAGTAGTAGCATAGGGTATACATATTGCGGTATTAAATTGAAAAATTATATAGTAAATAGGTACTTTAAGAACCTATGTTGTATTTTTTTAAATTTTGAAAGCTACCATATTGGCAAAAAACTAATCAAATTATTGTTAAAGCTATGTTTAGCTACAACATACTTCTTGTATGCTGAAAAATACTAGAAAGAAAAAATTGAATAATAGTCACTACTGATGCCAACTTGTTTATGGAATCGTTTGAAGAATAAGCTATGATCTAAGACTTCCTTTCTTTTGACTACCTCGTTAGATAGCAGTGTTTGTATATATTTCATTTGACTGTTGTAACGCGCATACTACACTATAAAATTTTGTTGACACAGATCTTTTATAAAACTTCTACCAACACTTCTTTTATAAAAGGTATTTTGCCATCAAAAGTTTCTATATTACACTACGTAAAATATCTTATACAAAAGTTTTATAAAATATCAATGTTTATTACATTGGTAGTTGTTGGAGAAAAAATAAAGAAAAGACTTCTTCTCAAGAAAAGAAAGCAACCAGAAAAAGCATTTTATTGGAAACTAAAATGCAAGTGATTAGAAGGTTAGATTCTGGTGAACGTCAATCTCAAATTAGTGCTGCATTGAATTTGGAAACTTCAACAATAAGGACAATTCTTAAAAATAAAGAAAAAATACTGTCATCGGCAACTGCAACTACGTCAAGCTCTGCAACTCGAACGACTGTCTATATGGATTGACGACGAAATTGAACGCAATATGCCATTAAGCCAATCTATCATAATGGAAAAAGCTAGAAGAATTTTTAATTACATTCAGGCTGAGGCAAGTGCCAAGAGTGAAACTTTCGTTGCTAGTCGAGGATGGTTTAATAAATTTAAACATCGAAATAATCTTCACAACATAAAGATTACAGGAGAAGCAGCAAGTGGTGATACGAAAGCGGCGGCTGAATTCCCAGCGACATTAAAAACAATAATTGAACAAGGAAACTATCCTCCAGAATTAGTTTTAATGTTGATGAAACAGGCCTGTTTTGGAAAAAAATGCCAAAACGAACATGTCTATCCCGTGAAGAGAAACGAGCACCAGAATTTAAAGCTGCACAAGATCGCTTAACACTTCTACTGGGTGCTAACGCAAGCGGAGATTTCAAATTAAAACCACTACTAGTTTACCACTCCAAAAACCCAAGAGCGATGAAAGGCATATCTAAATCAACTTTACCTGTAATTTGGGAGTCTTATAAAAAATCATGGATAACTATGAACATTTTCCAGGATTGGTTCACTGAACATTTCTGCCCGTCTGTTAAACGTTATTGCGAAATTAAAAAAACTTGAACAAAGAGCACTACTACTAATTGATAATGCTCCAAGCCGCCCAAAAAATTTATCAGACTTAACAACATGCATTCCAGTCGAAGTGGTTTTCTTACCACCTAACACAACTGCCTTAATCCAACCTATGGACCAAGGCGTTATATCCAATTTTAAGGCTTATTACTTGCGGCGAACATTTAAGCAAATGTTTGAAAAAACAGACGGAGAAGAGAAGCAATCAATAAGAGAATTTTGGAAAAACTACAATATCATGAATGCTGTAAAAAACATAAACCTTTCTTGGAATGAGATAACAGAAAGATCTTTGAAAGGAGTATGCAAGAACATTTGGCCAGATTTAAGTAAGAGCGAAGACATTGGACACTCTGTCGATATGGATGAAATAGTGGAAGAAATAGTGGAAGAAATAGTGGAATTAGCGAAACAAACCGGTTTAGATAAGGTAAATGTGGAAGACGTTGTGGAAATAGTTCAAGAAACAGCAGCTAGTCTTTCTAATGATGAGCTCAAGGAAAAAACTGAGCAAGAAGAAAACAAAAATATTGGTAGTAGTGATTTCGAAGAGGAGCAAGAAGAACTTTCGATGGCGTTTGTAAAAAGGAGTTTGACCACTATAATTGAAATGCTTTATCCACTTATCAACAACTTCTAACATAACGCAAAAGGAAAACGCAAACTAAATTAGATGCCTTTTAACAAAAAGGCAGAAAACTGGAAACACAGAATAGAATGATCTGACTGACTTAGAATTTTATTTGTTTTTATAAGTATATTCGTTTATGTTGTTTTTATTTTTATAAGAAATAAATGTTTGGTTTTAGTTATATTAAAAAAAAAAACATAATTATTAAATTTAATACCTAACCAATTTTCTATCCATCTTCCCCTAACCCCATTATTTATATGTTAAGAGAGCCTTGTTTAGCGCTGTTTCGCATTACGCTCTACTTTGATGGAACGTATCCTACGCGTTAAGCGGGGTCTTACTGTATTGTCTAAACGCGCAAACTTGTTACAAACGGTTGCACATCAGCTTGATTTCTCGCCTAAAGAATTGCGTGGTGGGAGATAAGCAATGCCTTAGTGATGAAATTTTTACAAATTAAAGTAAATGGCTAAGCTTTACAGGCTTGTTGATAATGGAATATTAAAGTTTGACGGAATGTTCATTTTGAAATGAGTATACTCACCTGTGTCACTAAATGCAATACTAATAATTCGTATTTCTGAAACTTACTTGAACAAAATATCCTCATAATACTTTCTTCTAAAACAATAGGAAAAGCAAACAGTCACCCAGAAACATAGTTCCGAAAAGGTTTGGCACGGCATTATTCCCAATCGCTTAATTGACTCCTTCCATTTACATATAAATAACAAAATTTTGATCACACGTGCGTACAAAATTACACGAAATCCGTATTATACCCAGGTTGCGTAGATCCCAAGGGCTAAGAGCTGATGTATCCAGTCCGTAAATTATTCAACTTATTATACTTTAGTAGAGGTCGTTTCATGCTTTTAGGTGCTATTAAAACTCTTGAGTGTATTACAGATGCTTCCAAAATTATTTATGTATTTTATTTATATATTTGGATAGTAAATATATACATATATACAACTTCCATAACGTTTTATATCAACGGACTTTGCTCTTCTAGTAAAATAAGTTGTTATAGCTTTGCCATTATAGGAATTTAATTTGATAAAGGTGTTACATGAAAGCATTATTGTTTCACATCACAGCAGGATATATTTCCTGTTTCTAGCTTTTGTCTCGGTTGGAAAAATTAGAATTTCTCGAAACAAAATCAATATAAACAGCTAGTTCTAATCAAATTACATATATTGGCGCAGTCGAAATTGCATACAACCACTAAACGTCAAGTATGAGTATGATATTGATGCATGTACAAAAGAACTGTACGATTACTATATAGCTTCTGTAGCATAAGTCACGCACATGAAAGTTAATAGTAGTGCATCGATAGATATGAAACTACCACATGCATATATTAGAATTATTGAAATCGTTTGAGGATTACGTATCGAATTGCATGCATTACAGCTGTGTTTCTGTGGTATTTAAAATATGCATCCGCATTGTTGGAGTTTCAAACGCAATTCAAATAATAGCTCATTCTGAAAGGTCGCTGTATTGTGGTTATATTGGTGCGCCGAACAGAATAAAAACTATATTCAAATATGTGCTTGCATATAGATTTAAATATTTTAATAAAGTATATTAAAAACTGAAAATTATTTAGTGAATGCATGAATATTCATTATTTAAAACAAATCAAATGTCAATCTCACCACCATTACCTTAGTGGCCCTAAAAGGAAGAAAAGGAAAAGCACTCTGAAACCAGTAAAAGTATAAGGGCAGGACGTAGAATGAAAGACGAAGGTCAAATATCTAGGCGTTATGCCAGATAATAAAGTTTCTTGGAATAAACAAAAGCTGGTAGTGACCAACATCAAGAAAACATCAGGAATGCAATAGTAGTCAGCGACTTGGAGCAGAATAAGTAACTTGTCAGCTACCTTGGTGCCAACCTGTCTTAAGTGGAAAGATCAGCATGTGTATGCAATACTGGAGCAATAAAACTCTGCTCAACGCTCCACACTTTGGTCGAGAAGTTAACGGAAAGGACCACTAATTCAGTAAGAAGTAAAAATATATGCGCATACTAGCAGGGATGCTATCAGGTCATTGCAAATTTAAAGAACATTTGAATGGGCTTGGAATACCAGAGCAATCCGAATTTAGATTCTGTGAGGAAAATGATTAAACATCTATTCACATCTTTGCGAAAGCTTGGAACGTCTATAATTGGGGGCATATAGAACTGACGATCAAGGTTTACTTATCCTGGAGATTTCTTACATTGTAGGCTTTTTAAAACGAATAGGGGTGGACGGCCAGCTAGACTAAGGGACAAAATAGACTTTTAAACGCTTATACAAGCATAAATATCATCATCCATTAGTGTAAAATTGCTACACGATGATTTAGCTAAACCCGGCTGATAGCCTAGTGGCTTAAACACTTGGGTCGCGGATTCAAATCTCATTTTTGTCAATTACGACAACTGTTTTTTTCCGGGGTCGTAATGATGACTAGAAAGGAGATTTCTTAAATTCATTAACTTTTTATCAAAACTTTACCCTGCCATAAACTTGTATAGGTGATGTTTCTTCCCATTTATATTAAATTTTATTTTATTGAACAATAATAACATAAATTACCTTCAAGCAACTACCTTTTTGTCAAAACAAAGAATTGTACGATGTCATTTTACATTCGTAGATAATTTGATCCATTTGTCATAGAGCAAGACAAAGATAAAATAAGATTTCAACCGAAAATATATCACGAACCGATTTAATAATTTCCCATTGTCTGTGTAAAATTAATGTATATTTACTCTGATAAGAATAAATATCGTGAGGATGATTTGTACACGCTATACTACACAAGTTTAAAGTATTCCTTATCTGTTCGGACTATGATTAATTACAATCCCTGTCTCGTTTTCTCTCTATGTCTTGTTCAAATAAATACTAAATGCAATCTCTGTATTAAAACGATTTTCCGATGAGCGTCAACGAACTCCAAACCGTAATAAAACCGTTAGATTATGAAAAGGCAAATTTTGTCAGGGATTTCTCCAACTTTAAATTGGGTATTGCGGTATTGTATTTTTTGTTTGTGATGCATTAATATTAAGAGGAATATTAACAGCAGACGTGTGTAGTCACAAACAAAAATAGCGGCAAAAAAGGAAAATTATAATTAATTGTGATAAAATGATTTTTTATATATGCGTATCTCCATGTCCTAATTAAAATTCTCTGTGAGCGAAAAAATAGCGTTCTGGAAGAGTGCTCCACCATGAATTAATTTCGCGGACGTGCTAATTATAATATATCGCTGTTTATAAAATTAAACAGCTATTACGAAGACATAGGGTAATGCAGTATCGTGTTGGATGGAAACTCTTCGGCCATTAGTATTTCTTCCTGGGGAATCACGTTCCATTTAGATATCATTGCGTTAATGCTAATTTCGCTACAAATAGAACAGCGTATGAACTCCATCACCAGTACGAGAAGAAAGATAGGCGTAATAAGGTATGTACAGGTATTCTAACATGTTCAGACAAATAAATTGGCAAAATCGGAACGTTTGTTTATGGTACCTAGTATATTTACTGTACCCATTTTTATGTGTAATATAATATAATCCTCTCAAACAAGGTTATCTTTTGACAGAAGCTTCCACAAACATTTAAAATGAGAGGAGCGAAAAATTAAAAGTCCGCATGATGTAACGCGTTAAACACATCGCTCTGACGGATCTACGCGTTATCATCTCCCCCGTAATAAATGCGCTGGAACATCGTAGATGACGGAATATTAATGACAACATTACTCACAAAACTCATTCGCTATATGCTAATTGTCAGCCCTGAGCTGAATGCATCTCGTATGCATCTAGTTCCGGGCTTTTACAAATGCATTCCAAATTCATTATGATCACGGCTGACATCAAATCGCAGATTTCTTGCTACACCAATCCATGTTATTAATGTAACAGTAATGGCATTGTTACGAGTTTGTGCCGCGGGTAATAGGTGTTAAAGAATTGAGTGTAAGGATTAAGTATGATTATAGATTGTACAAAAAAGTAATAGTTCGAGAAGACTACAACGCAAAAAAGGACAACCTTCTGGAACTGAATCTGCACCATTGCAGAAAATTTAATTGAAGTTGACTTAAGTTCGAAGATTGCACAACAGACGAGGAAATCCATTAAGAATTAATCAATAGAGAGGGAAGAAGAAGCACATTAGTGTTAGGAAGAAGATAGCTTTCACTTGCCTGTATCCCAGTGTGAAACGCCGCGCCGCGTGAATGAGTGAAGTTCATTCTCAAGGTTGTCTGCGCCTCTTTTATCAAATACCGGCAGTGTTATTTATTGCTAATTTTTACAAATAGTAAATATTTAAATAGTCATTCGAAATAAGGCATATTTATCACGAACACTAACGTAGGTGACAATATTTTGGAAATTTGTTGTTATTTAGTTGAATTCTAGTACCTTTGTATGTACAATTTAAAATTACTTTGAGAAAAAAGATCCATAACAAAGTTACCTTTTTTTAAATGGAACACGTCTGTATATAATGACATATTTGGAATCTAAAGACCAAATTAGGGCAAGTTTATGTAATACTGCATATTCCTAAAGTCATCGGTTTTTGAAATATTTTAAAATTTATGAAATTGCAGTACAAAATTTAAGTTTGATTATTACTGTGTAATCCAAACTTAAACACATCTACCTACATTCATCATTCAGCTAAGAGGCTAAGCAATGGAATGAAGTGAAATTTTAGTCACACAGTTATACTGAGTGTTAATAAACGCTTGTTTAAGTTTGATGACTTTTGCAGTAAATTAACTTTCACCCTATAACTGATGACACTATCGAACGTAGAATTGAATTCCCTTTCAAAATATATTAGGGTTCACTATACCTAACATGAATAGTTTTCTCGTGGTTAGCATTTTATTTTTCCTAGGACTACATTTAATACAATTCATTAAAATTATTATAGTATGATTATTACTTATTATATTTAGTCACACTTGGGACGTGGGAGGATATTGTTGCTCCGCCTAACCACTGATTATTATAACAATTTAACTTATAACATTTAAGTATCTTTAACGTGACTGTAGTAGTAATTAGTTAATGATGTTCTTGTAATACATTGAATAAAAGAAATAAAAATATAGTGTAATTTATTTATTTAGAACTAAATAAATTTGTTTAACAAAGAAATGAATCTTCTAAAGGTCTCCTCAGGGTAAGTAACTTCTTTACTATATTAGAAACATGATAATAAAATTTGTATAATATTAATTCAGGGGTAAAAACTCGTATTTCCCGTTTTCAATATCATAAATAAAATTCAAATCTCCCGCTGAATTCCCGTCATAAACCATGTATTACTAAATCAAATGCCGATTTAATATGCTCGTGAAATTAACCCACAAAATCAAATACAACCTCACATAACCAAATTCGCTAGATTTATAATTATCATTCAAACAATTATAACCTTAAATTCCCTTATGCAATATATGCCGATTATAGGTTAAAAAGATGATAAAATCGCTTACTGCAGGTACGAAAACTGCTCTAGTATAATCCAGATAATAATCCCATATTCAAAATAATCATTTCAGCTTCGAAATGGTGTTCTAACGGTCTCACAGGAAACCTCCAATGTTGTTTTTCAAAACCCCAGGATTAGACGAAAGGCAAATCTCGAAATAAGTGGATACCCATCATCTTGGCATTACACATTTAATACTCTCATTCTTGTAAGTAAATTTGAAAACTTTATGGACTTAAATTGTGATAGATATTACAAAATTCTAGATAAATATCCGAAAACCAACCACACTCAGAAGTCCCCACATTTGTTTTCAACAAACTCAATATCTCCGAGACAAAAGAACCCCGGCAACATATCAGAAGGTCGAAGGTCGGAACTTCTCATCTAGGGTGGGGAACCTGGGCTCCTGTACCCTTTCATCTGTAAAACATATCTGGGAAATCGTTTCCAACGACACGACTGCATTAAAATTCCTCGTCGAACATTCATCGAAAGACATGCACATGCCCTAAAATTCATGTTTACAAGCATTAATAATGAAATAGATACGAAATAATTAAGTTTTTAGTTTAAATTATTACATACGTTGACAAAAATTAATAAATAGATAAAAATGCATTTACATAAACAATTTTGTGGTCGATTTTATGATTCTGTAGGTTACCATAAATAAAGATAACTTTACCAACTCACAACTCACTAGTGTCGCTGTTACACCTTCTTATGGGTGTTAACAGGTTGACACCGCATGTTGAGTAGCTTTTACACCGATTAAATAGTAATATTTAACACCAAGTGGTAGAGTAAAATCGTAAGACAGAGGTGTTACAAATTTCATAAAGTGTGGTATAAATATATTCGTTATATTGGGTAAATTCAATGCATTAATGGAAAAGTTGGTTATTATTATCAACGAACCAAAAGGACAGTCTTTCAAGTTAATTCTATCTTTAAATGTCCTTCCTTAAGCTTTAAATAAATTATATGAAAACTTCCGTTCGCACGTTAATAATAAAATTCAAATTAGGCGATTTCGATTTTTTCGTACACAAACAAGCCCGGATGTGCCGCTATTCTACCGCGGCGAAACACATTTCCGACCCTTTCTTTCCTAATTAATATTAAAAAACTTCGGGAAACGCTGTTAATGCACTCCGCATCTATATTATCCGCATTACATTTTTGGGTGAACGAGGACATAGCCACGTCGAGGGTTTTCACGTCATCGCGGATTCCGTAATAAATTGTGATTTATTTCATAACGAAAACGTCCCCACATGAAATAATTGTAGAATAAACAGAATCCCAGCGGCATTCACGGAGTTTCGCGCGAATGTGAAACGCGCCGGGCACAGTATAAACAAACAACGAAAGGGTAGACGTTACTACGGGGGCGGTTGCGGCGGTTTCCGTCAATGTCGGTCGTACCCCACGGGGGGTGGGTGGGTGCGACACCGTACCCAGGACGGAACGGTACCAGCTACAGGTCTGACACCCGCACAACGACAAATTTCTCTATCCGCATCCCCTCAACGTTACGACATCGGGTGCTTAATTTTAATGTTCGGTTTTACTCCCGATACATAAATCCTATATAATTTTACACTTAGCTTCCGCCGGAGCTCCCCAGTTTTATACACTACCTATGCGTATTTATGTATTATCGCCCTGATAGTTCGCATTTTGGTGTACGGCATCGCAACTCGATATACGGCAAGTCACGTGCATAATTCGACGACATCGTTATAAGGAGAAAAACTGTTATTACGTCGTCGACCGCGATTTATGTTTGACGTGACTTACCCCTCTTTTCAAATTAAATGATTTGCTACGACCTTATTAAGCTAACTAGCTAATAAATTGCCTTCCTCCCACATCCCTACTGCCGCGGTATCGGTACGAACAGGTTGTGATTAAAGTATAAATCCTGCGGTGTATTTATGTACCATTCGATCAATGTGAACTACAGTTTTATTAATTCAATTCAAAGTGTGCTAACCGATGAATTTATGAAATAATTTGTCTAACCTATATTAGTTTACTGTGTATTCAGGTTGTCCCTTCGAACCAACTCATTAGAATTTTTCGAATTTTCGTTTGGAATTTGTTTTTGAAACTTGCAGAGTAGTCATGGCTGACTATGATTCATTTATTATTATTATTATTATTATTATTATTTACATTTTCACAAGTTTTTATTTACATGGTCCTTTTTCCTCTACCACATCGGTCTAAAGACAAGATGGGTAAGTGGTGCTAATGATTATTCTGCCCGTCCAACACCCAACGAAGCATGCTGCACATACATAGGAGAACCGACTTCTGCTCGTTCATTTCATTAATCCAAGCCATCCTCTGTCTTCCCTGTCGAGCTGATTGAGAAGGCTGAGATATAGCGATCTCAGAAACATCACAATCAACATTTGCCACTTGGGATTGGTTTATATGGCATCTCTCATTGTCATCCATTAACCTTGTTGCAAATGTGTCATTACAACAATTCCAATTTAAGTCCTTCTGTCTCGACCCCCCGGAGTATCTCTTCTTACTCGTGCTAGGAATAACTTCGCCAGGAGCGCTACTAACCTCCAGCAATGTCTTTCCACCGGGTTCTTCACTTATCAACTCTAAACTAATTTTCGTATGCTGTTGCACTTCCTCAGATATGCGAAGTCCTAACTCTATCTCTATTTCCTCCTTTATTTGTGCCAATCTCTCAACCGGGATTCTCTTATTAATCATTAACGATCTAAGATATTCTGTACAGTTTCCCCTCTCAAAACTGGGAACTGATTAGTAACACGTCGATGCATTTCCAATCCATAGCGTACCGATTCTGACTCTGCCTTAGTTAATAGAGAATAGCATCGAACAAAGATTTCATTCATTTCATTAGTCCATTTGGTCCTCTGCCTATATCGAATATTATGCGTTTGGGTGGTCTCCAGCTCTATATCTCTCGAAGCACCTTCAACGCTCGGGGCTAGGGTGTTGGTAATCCTTAATTCACTTGCCTTTCTTGTGGTTCTCGATCGCAGGGTGATGCCACTCGCTCCATCAGCCCCTGCGCCAGTCTCGGAGTCAGTCATTACGGCGTCTCCAAGCAGGGGAATTATTATTATTATTATTATTATTATTATGGGCCTCGATATGAAAAACATCAGCCAAATACATTTATTCTTAATATCCTAACTACACTACCCGAATGAACGACGGGATCGACAAGGACATGCTTCACACCCGGGGCCAATCGGGTGACTCACAAAAACACAAACAAGACAGGCCATCGGAAAAAAGCTTGCTGCTTTCCTTTAAATACTTTACCAACAACTTAAGTATGCTGTCAAATCATGTGAAATATGAGTTTGTTTGTTATTTGCAATAACATTCATAGCTTGCAAATATTTAATAATTAATGCCTATGTTATACAGTTAAATTAAGTTTACTAATAATAGGAAAATTTGTCACAATAAGTACTACTACAAATGAATACAAGAAGAGGTGATGTATCGTTCTGAATGAGAAAATCAGTTTTACTTGTTTAAAACCAGGAGCTTTGGCATATTTCTAGCGCTATATTCATTTCTTCAAAGAAAAACAGCGGGTTCAACTTGAGAAAAAGAAAATAGTTTAAAGGTGCCTATATTAGGAATACCTAAGTTTCTGAACAACCTGTATAGGATTTTGTGATTACTGTTGCTGTACTTGCTTCCACATCAGTACGGTATCTGAATGTGTCCTCTGTATTGCTACTTTTTAAGTTTCCGTTGCATATTATGAGAAAGCATATGAAGCATAGCGATTGGTTGTATGCTTGATTTATGCTTTTTAACTACTGACAGTGCTTCCTAAAAGGGCATTATGGTCAAGAAGAAAAAAAAAACTTGAAAAAAAAACTTGGTTTATGTATGAGGCGATAGACGCACAAGTTTCCGAGAAGAACGGTCAAAAATCATCTCCAGAGTGGCAATTTGAAGAGATGACTTGATCAAAAGCCCTTCTGATTGTGCAACAAGAAGCAGATCTTAAGAGAAGGATAATTAAAATTTTCCGTCGTCTAGTCTACAAGTTTTGTGAGCTTAATAACGTTAAACACATTTTTAATTCCAATACTGAACTCGTTTGTAAAGACTGGTTGAAAGACCTCGTGAAAAGGATTCCTACAATTTCTAAAAGAAAAGCTCAGTTTACGAATCCTGCCAGAGCTCAAAAACTTAAAAAAATCGTAACTGATTATGAAAAATAAAACAAACATATAACAAATTCAATCTAAAGTAGTATTCTGAGCAGACATACAACATCGATGAAAAAGGCTGTCGCCTAATGGTTCACCATTAGCAGACTGTTCTGGCGCAGAGAGAGACCGAACAAGTTCATCTGTAGTCATCAGAACGACAAGCAGAAACGTTGACAATTGTGAGATGCGTAAACGCAATCGGTTCTGCGACAGCTCTTATGATCATTTTCAAAGACAAAGAGTTGAACTGAAAATTAAAGGATAACCAGCAGGAACATTCGTTCAACATATCTATATTATTTGCCATCCAACACTATTTGATAAGCCCGTATACGGATCATTTGAACACTTCTGAAATCTTGAGGTCTTGTCATTTTTGGATCAGAATCCAGATAAGCAACTAAATCACGATGTCATATTATTATTTTAGAATGTTTTGTCTAAATGTGTGACACACCTTAATATTACAAATGGCTTCAAGGCTATTGGTTTGTTTCCTTTAAATCCTGAAGCAATTCACATTCTAGTTCCTCCAGTACTTGATAAGGATGACCTTTTAACTCGGTCAAACCATCAACTGCAGAAAATTTTGCATAAGTATGCAAAAGCTAACTGAAAAAAAGCAGCTATTTTATGCATGTGACCCTTAGTCAACAGAAGAAAATTAACTTCTGTATCTTGGAACTTGTTTCCTATGGATCTAGCAAACTAAACTTCTAACCCCGTTATAACTACTCTCCCACTTTCTTGCTTAAAAAAGGAGTTGGACAAAACGCGTAAGGTATACTTAGAAGTAACCCCTATAAGTATCTTTGCGGCCAATATAAGTACAAACATAATACCTTTTTTTTGTAAGAGAGGTGAAAGAACCGAAATAAAAGTGTCAGTAAGTTGAACTTCCGAAATAATGTCGTGTTTCTCTCACTTTTCTGCGTATACTTGAAAAGAGTAACGCTCTTCAGGTTTGCCAATAGGATAGTGGCATTGGTCACTCCTTTGAAGAATTATATCTACAAATGTCCTTAAAAGATCTGAACGACTTTTAAAAGTCAATTCATGGAGATTGTTATTAAACATAATCATGCATTGTTTATAGGTACTTCTATTATTTGATTTTAAACAAGCAGATGATAGACACATTCGCAACTATGTAAAGTAAGTGAAAACACATTCAAGGACTATACGTAACGTGTTCAATTCGTCAAGTGAATTGCTTATCCTATACATTGTATGTTTATACTGTACACCCACTCTGTATGTATATTGCTGTCTATACAAATGTATATTGGTTGGATCTTAACTATTCCTTTGTATCTTTCCTATATTGCTTTCCCATTGCTTGCCACTAAACCCCATTTCTATTTCTTATTTGTCTACATTCCGTATGTTTATTTTTTGTTTTCGATTTACTGTGTTTTTCTGTTGTGTGAATATATTATTTCCAACATTCTATCTATTTGATTTTGTAAGGAAATGTGCTTTTTTTCTATTATTCTTTTCATCCAGTTCACAAATTTACCAATTTCTGCAAAAGTATAACTATAACACAGTGGTAATAGTTTTTTCCCATTTGAAATAATTTTTTTAGTTTAAAGGTTTAAGGTTCATATTGGGCATGAGTTTCTCAAGACGGCTGTATAAGAGTCGTAGTTACTGGTGCTACGGCCATGTACTTGCATCCACATTAATGTGGCATCTCAATGTTTAATATCTTATGGAATATTTGATTTTCTTGAAAAGAGTACAAGCATCAAGATTTTTACAAAATTGCAAATATCTCAAGAACTGTTGGGTTTATGCATAGGGAACATTAATACAAACTGATCACAAATGATACAAGAAATACACTAGATTCATCAAAATTGCACCATCCCGATTAAAATAAAAAAATGTATACCAACAGCCTGTATACCGAATGAACTATAAAGGTGGAAATACTTTCCTTAAATATATCATAGTCGACAATCACTACTCTCCAAGTTTCAAAATCAAATTCCAGCTAGAACTTCGAAACCTGCATGTTAAAGCTCAAATACAATAATATATATTTTCTGCTTTTATATTAAACCCTTTTTCTGTATTGTTGATTAATAGCGTAAATGACAGAAAAGTAAAAATTTTACTATTATTGTACAATTATTAGGGATCGGCGAAAATAGTTCAATGACGTAAAGCAATATTAACTGGGGATTATCACTCAAGCCTTCTGAAGTATAAGTAGATCGTTTTTGTGTGTAGTGAGGGTAATACCTGCAAATGCGTGACCAGAAATTGTACGTATGACTATGGTACTGGTGAAAGACCTAAGAGCGCCGGTCTCTAATTATTAACAATTTTTTTTTATATAGAATGGATAGATTTCACATTTACTCATCATACATTTGCTTTAACAATGCTTTAATAATTTTAATTTTTTACTTTTTATTTCTATAATATGTAGTTTTGTTGCTATAAATATTTATAAACAGCTTTTATCTTCATCTCAATGCTTCTTTCAACGATTGAATTCTTCCAGCTTTTTTTACAGTACAGTTTAAATATTTAAATAATAAATAAATTTACCTTATTTTCATTTTTTACCCAAGTTCACAAAATAAAGTCATAATCCAATATCTTATCCGAATCAGTTGCAAATAAAGTATACCTCGCAAACTATATATGTACATAGTGCTATGCTCAATAATATGTGGTACGCAGAGGAATAGCAGAGTATAATGCTGAGTTCAATATACACGTAGTTCCTCGCTACCTACAATAAAATACAACTATTTTCGATTCAGGTTATATTGGTTCAATATTAAGCATGTCGACCTATATACAATTTAATAGAGTGAAATGCTTTTGGGATATTGCAACTCAAAATTGTTGCAGTTATAATTAGTTCGCTATTTTAACCATGCAGTGTTTCTAATATATGTTGTTCATAAATGCTAGATATTATTATGTATGTATCTGTCATATTTTAATATTTAATGTAATATAATAACAATTTCATGCTAAATTTCGCAACAAAATATATGTATTATCACTCTTTGCGATGCATTCAATATTTCTTCGATGTCAACCCAATTACTGTAATTTTAAACGTCAATTTGCAACTACAACTATGTACAGATATGATGTCCTGTTAGCAAAGTCTCTACATTAAATTTTTAACGCAATGGAGAACCTAGTATTGATACGTAAGTGTATACCTATTGCAACAGCAGATATACAAAATTACCTACTAGATACTAATTCGTTTTTTAATCTACAATTAATTGCACACATAATGTTCGTATTTTATAGCTACAAGAAAAAGGAAAATAAATAACCAAACCGGGATCCTAAAATTACCACTGGAAGACACATTCTTCGGTCAAATAGAATTTCCACCGAATAAGTTTAGAGGCAACCGTTCTAATTTGTGGTCGCAAAGGATCAGACATCCAAAACACGTGAGTTATATCCCCGGCGCTTCGCAATATATTCAACTTCGATTTGCTTTAAATCCTGCGTGCATGTATTTTCTTCTAGGCGCTTCGTTATTTAGGTCATCATCTTAATAGAAAAAGGCGTTTTATTGGTGTTAACAGATGGAACGCTTTATAATAACCGGAGTTATTAAATATTCCATTGACGCGTAAATCATGAGATCATGACCAATTTAACGAGGAAAAAAGTGGCGCTCCAGCGCTGGCCCAGAATATGTACGTAGAATATTTAGCTGCACAGATGATTGCACGACAAACATAAAGAGTACGTTGAGAAATAGAAAGAATATATACAGCTATTCCGAGCGTCCCGGCTTATAGATCCCGACCCATAACTTTTTCATTTATACATATTTGTTTTTTAATTCAGAATGTATTATTTACTGTAAATTTGCAATTATTCAAGCTATATTATAATTTTTTATCACTTTCGGTTTTACCGAAGATAGGAACAAATTTAGAGTTTTTAATGGAACGGCCTGTATATTTTGGCATATTCGAATTCTGCGTAATTTTCTGAGTATGAAAACATATGATTTGTTAGTTTTCATTGCACTGGTTACCGCATATTAATCTAAAGTAATACTAAATCTCGAATACGCTTAAAATCTTGTGTCGACTGTCAATATAACGCTTAAAAACTAGAAGTGTTACACTATTTTGTTTAATATACGTACTAGAACGTGGCAAAGTACACTCTGACAACTTTCTCATTAAAGTCATGGGTATTCAACTTTTGCAAGAAAATTTTTTGGCTATTCCAATTATAGCAAATACTTGGTATTCAAATTATTTCTCTCTAAAATACTTCAATACTTTCACCATAGAATAAAAGCAATAACAGTCTCTGGCAACTTCGTTCTCTCTACTTAGCAGTGGTGGATTTGCTGTTCTTCTAATAACTATTGCATCCACTTTTGTATTTTTTATGACTGCTCGAAGAAAAATCTGGTAATTTTAACAACATTTCTTAGCATCACGTTGGTGATTGGACCGGTCAATAATAAAACATTTCCCTCTTGCACTGATGTACCGTTTTCGCTCTTGTCGTAGAATTTGACAATGAGTTCCTACTTCATTAAGACGTCTAATCGCACGATTTATTCTAGTGTGGTTTACTCGAAACAAATGGCCTATAGGAATGTTCCCTTACGGTGTAATGTTACAACCTGAATTCTGTCACTGCAACATTTACGAAGATATACTATACTTTTCATTTTCAAAGTTCAAACTATTGTATTATGATGAATACTCAAATTACATAAAAAGCAATGAGCACATTAAATTAAATGAAAACAATAGTTACGTCAATTTTTAAAAGATGCTATTGGAATTGAAAGGTTGGCTCACTCACCCTTAGAACTTTCAAAGAATTTGCAAAAATTAAACGAAGTTTATGAATTAAATATGCTACATTTTATATTTCCTAGCTGGACGTATTCTGAAATAACTATTTAATATTTAATTTAATAGGAGAACTATGGAGACATCGCCGCCATTTATATTATATTAGTAACGAAACTAATGCAAAACTAAGCAGAAATGTTATCTATTGTTTGATTAGTAGCAAATTCTTTTATTTCCAAAATGCAAATGATACAAAGTTTGTATGGGAAGATTATATAACCCGCTTAAGAGCTTATAATCCTCTAAGTGTTTTTATTTACATTTATTTATCTCTTTTTAAATTTTTTTGTTTTGAAACAAGATTTGACTGTCACATCACGTGGTTTATTCTATGCAATGAGGAAGCAATCCTACTTAGGGTATGACTTTTATAATAGGTTATATTTTAATTTGTGACGAATAACAACAGCATGACTCATTGCCAATTTCCTTTTCCATAAATAATACCTAACTTAAATTGTTGCCGTGGTCATTTTAAAGGCACATTTATCACGAACATAAATGAAAACTAGGATAAGAATTTTGCAAATTTGATTATTGAAAACAAAACCTGACAAAATAAACTTAACAAGATTCATTTTAAATTTTACCTGTCCGTAAGGTTATAGAAAAAAGATCTTTTGATGCTTACGTTTATAAAATTCTAGAGCTATATATACAACGATTTTATTTTGAATACGATAACTGAAATACGTAATAGTACTTATTGTCACTACGATTATGTATTTTGTCTCCTTTGTACTGCCTTTCGTTACAAACTTTATTCAATATTTTTTTTTACATATACATAACTTACTAACATTTATTTAACTGCTTGGAAGACTTTGGCTAGTTGAAATACGAAAAAAATAAATGCCACCCGTTTATCCTTGTGAAGGCAATGTGAACAATTGCGCACGCAGTTTATTCATGCAGACACATGACGACCAACTTCGAATGTTCCACACTCTGATAGTGAATGATATACTGCTGAATATACTGCTTGAAGCTGCATTTTGGTGCGAGTGATGCTCTCAACACAAATATTTACAGATGCAATACTACATCAATATGTTTACACATATATCGAATCCGAATATATATAATTTATTAACCAAGAAGAACTAGGTGTTACTACAAACTATCTGCTTCGACGTAAAAACACACTAGCTACTACTGTAGTAAAGCTAAAATGTCTTTATTTAAGGATAAGTAATAAAAATAGTAATCATTCACAACTTCTTTTCTGTCGAAATAGGTAGCTTAAATTTTGGTGGAGGCGCCGCAGTATAATCAATATTATATATATAAATTCTTTAATAACACAAAAATTCTAATAGTAGTGTGATACAGTTACTAAAATACGTTTATGATGTTATTTTAGCATTTGGAAATAAGTTAGGTCTTGTATTTTTTGTTTACTAAATCAATATTTTTAATTGTCAACTGCGATTAAGCATACAATGTAAGGTATTAAATGTACATTCTTTTAAATTCATAAACGCTATGCCATGATATTTGTCTGCTACATCAATTTCTGCCATTATTCTCATTCTCACTATTGTATTAAGTATATTTGTTTTTTTTTACCCATGTCGCTACTTAATACTTAATTATTCTATGAACTGCATAGATACTAGCTCCGTAAGTTCTCTTTTTTATGACACCATGATGTAGTATTCATTATTTAACTTTATGCCGTAACTAATGTTCATAAAAATTCCTTAGCGTATCAATTTTAACTAAAGAGCATCCGCAAATAGGTTAGGGTAAAGATCTAATCGCTAAAAAACTGAATTTCTTTTATTCGATACTAAATTTTCAGCCGATAATTTTTACGGCTTTTTCAAAGCGCTACAAAGAGCAATCAGCAAGTAGAAGGCCCATAATTAAATTCAATGTTACTTACTGAAGAAATAATACAAATGAAAAGTAATAATACAATACATCGTATAAAAGGAATTATGAGTGTACAATTTTGCGACCCTTAACAGTCTGAACGGAGAACAAGTGATAAAATTGGTAGACAAAAAGGCAGCCTAATAAAAAGATAGAAAACGTTTGCGTTGAAAAATTGCGACAAATAATACGCAGTGAAATTAAAAAGTAATGGACAACAAAAATATATGAGCAACAGCAAAGTGACTCAATGATAACTAATTAACTAAATCTATATCTTTTTTTAACCATGTCACCAAACAAGGTGTGAGACAGGGAGGTAGTTTAAGCCCGCTTCTCTTTATTACCTTCATGGACGAGATATTAAGAGATGTACAAGGAAAGACCAAATCGTTATATATTGGATACAAAAATCTCGAAAGGATCGGTATCGCTGAGCGCGCCTTTGCTGATGACGTTCCGTTAATAATAATATAATAATAATGGAACGGAAAAAGACTTCAGAGAAAATCTAAAAATATGGAAGCAAACTTTAGAGAAATACAGAATGAAAATGAATAAATGGAAAACTAAAATAATGGTCATTTCGAAAGAAAGAAAGTCAGTGGAGGTGGCGATAGAGGGGGAGCTGATAGAACAAGTGAGCAGTTTTCAGTATTTAGGAACAGATATAGAAGAAAGAGGAAACCATTAGATTGAAATTAATAACAGAATAGCAAAGGCGAATAGAGTTTATTATGCTTTAAACAAGGGTATATTAAACAAAAAGGAAGTATCAAGAGAAATAAAGTTGAAAGTATATAAAGCTGTTTATCGACCGATTCTCACATATGGGTGCGAGTCCTGGGTGCTAGCGAAGCAAGAAAAGAGCAAAATTGATGCAGCAGGAATGAAGTATTTAAGAAAGGTTAAACGAAATTGGACAAAATCAGAAACGAAGTTCTACGCGGAGAACTAGAAATTGAGTCTGTACAACAATTTATTGAAAGACGGCAGCTTGGAAGGTGGGGTCATCTACAAAAGGTGAGTAATTCGATGCAGGCAAAAAGAATATGGGAATCGAAGATACAAGCAAAGAGAAGGAGAGGTAGGCCGAAGAAAACGTGGGACAATGAGGTGGGAGACATTCTGAAGAGGAAAGGCATAGACTGGAGGGATGCAAAAGTTTTGTCACAAAAAAGAAAGGACTGGCAAAAGTTTACACCCTTTTGGGTAGATAGGGAATGATTATATATGTATCTATTTTTTTTAAATGACTGCTGTGTCCATAAATTCATTTACATAACACAGTTCTAAAAACCTACGTTTGAACATTTTCAACATCCAGAATTCTGCCATTATCGAAATCGAAGACATGATCAGTCTCGCATTTAAGTTTTAATGGTTGCCCAACATATGTAGTATCGTTTGCAATCCTTGCATTGAATACAGTAAACAACATTACCTTTATCTCGTCATGTGTCTATGTGTAGAGAGAAAGGAATTAATTTTTTTTTGCAGGTTAGAAAATCATTTTTAAATTATATTGTCGAAATAAATTGATAAGTCTACTAAATAAGTACAGAATATAACGAAGTTTTATGTTGGGATTGGATAGAGCAGGCTCAGAGGTCATGGGGTTAACAGTTCTTTCTCAAAATTTTTTGTAATGTATTCAGACTATTGTTTTGACAAGAAGGATGGCAGACTTTCAAGACTCTGTCTTTCATAGCTTGAATTAAGTTAATAGAAATGTGGATATCTCTCCGAGTTGGTTTGTTTTTCTGTACCAATCTAATTTTGTAAGATTATTAATAACATCTCTATGAATCTTAGTATCAAGAACTCACCGAATGATTAGATTCTACTTTAATGGTAAATTGAAGTATGTCATTAAATTTATTAAAAATATTAGGAGTATAGCTCAGTTCCTGAGCAAGTAAGGCCAAGAAAGGTTCTAAGTAGCTCACTATAACACTTATCTGCAAAGTTTTGCACTCTGACTTGCCCATCTATTACATCTAAACATTATTTGCGGTACAACTAAACGATGCATCGAGTAGGAACAGTTTTGCAATTTACGAACACAAAGACCAATTTAAAAAATGCGGCATTACTTTAAGCGATGCTCAGATAGCATAACTTTTTGCGTTGATGAAGCTCAAATGTATTTATTTAAGGTTAACTAATACATGATAATAATAATAATAATCCGCAACTGCTTTTGACCGAAATAGCTTAAATTTTAGTGGAGGCACCGCAATATAATAAGTAATGCAATGTATGGACCTTTTTAAATTGAAAGAGAAAAGAATATTTCCCTAATAAGACATAATAATTTCATCATAATTTTCTACAATTTATAAAAATGTTTGACATTTGTTATCAGCGACTGTACATACAAAATTACATATGCTATACCTACAAACGAAATGTTCGTTGTTTGAATTTGAATAAATATCCTCTCACATATTTCGAGTACCTGAAGGAAACCGGAGAATCATCCAGCTGTATGGAGGTACATTTAAATAATTGACGAAATTCGATTAATCGATTGGTTAATGTACGTACGTATATATATCTGCACTATTTAAACAGACGTAACCTATAAAATGTTGAATGAACTCTAGGCATGAAGTATTCAAATAAGCTGTGGTAAAAAAGTTCAGGGCTGTGCGATAATGGCATCTGCTTGCATAGCGGAATTCTGCGTGCGTTAATAGTGATAACTAACACAATCTTTTTATAAATAAGTTAGATTTTAAACTATTAAATAATGAAATTCACATATATAACAATAGCCTTTTTCCATATCGCATGTGCATGATCAAAGTAACCACGAACGTGACCCTTTACAATTCCCATTTGTTCAACAAACTTAAGGTCGGGATTAATCAGTTAATTCATAGACACAGCAAATACACTCATAGTTAGTACACACAGCGGTATTTACTTTAGAGCAAAGGATCGTAAACTGCATTATGAAATTCCACGTGTTAATTTCTATAGATATGGGCAGAAAGGAAACGTTTGGAGTTCCTAGGAACACTAAAACAATCACATCCTAAAATAGAAATTCCATTGTGCCACTGACCACTTCGACTGCATTATTTATTACTAAGGAACGTGGTGTAACATATCCTTTACAAGAGACCGTACCTATTTACTTAGCAGAACTAGTCCTATGCTTCTTGGTTAAGTAACAATGTTAGATTTGGCCCGAATTCAATTAATATATAAATAACACAGAGTTTGTGCGCAGTGGACCATATTTGTATATATATAAATGCCCTAAAACATATCTAAATTCGAAATATTGCTAACCCTATTTATTGAGCGAAATTTTGATATTTTTCCAGCAAAACTTATTAATTTGATGTGTTAACTAATTTTAAAGACAATTTTCTTTACCTAAGTACGTGAAGGTTTGCACTTTGACTTACTTGCATGTATTACACCTTTGCCTGTATAAAGTAAATTATTAGTTTATCTACATATTATCTGAGGTATAAAGCAATAGTTCATCGAGTATAAAAATCTTTATTGCAATTTATAAAGATCAAGATTTATTATTAATACTTTAGATATTATACTTCGAATTTCTTAATGTTCCTAATATTTGACTTTAAAAAATGCGGCTTTGTTTTAAGCGATGCTCAAATTAAGCAATTTCTTCGGTTGGGATCATATTTTAATAATGTATTATGCTTACAATACACGGCTGCTGCACGCAAAGCTAATATTTACGAAGACTGTTGAAGGCACATGGATTTGCAGCTTTCCGAGATTTATTTTATCAAGTTTCGCTACCAAATACAGTTGAATTGTGTACCTAGTGCACTTTAACAGACCAGACACATGTAATCTGTAATAAACACGTAATTTATAGTGCTATTTCAATTTTGCTGATTAGTCGATTTTTCTATTTAAAAGTAATTAAATTAAATCTATATATAAATATGAGAAATGATATTTATTATCTGAGCAAAAATGATTGCTATATAACCATGTAAAACTACACAAATGAAGAGAGAATTTAGGACACGGTAGGTTGATTGCTTTCGCTAAATAATAATCTGTAAAGATTTGCCTAGGCCTGGCGCCTTCACCAAAATTTGTATTCATCAGTTTTTAATCATGCATCCGATACGGTGGTCCTATTTTAAATGTTGCTGCCGTAATCGACGAAACAAATTATTTTAAAATTCAAATTATTCAAATTCAGGATCATATTTGGGAAACTAATGTAAGTTGAGGTAATAGGTATATTTGCCATACGCGATTAAATTTGTGCGCGTTGGTTTTCAGAGTTCATCCGTAAGGCAGCGCGGTAATTGTAAATAATTTCTATTCAAAGAGTGATATTTTATGTTTTCGGCTTTTTTCTGCTTATGGTATTTAAAAGTACAAAAGTGCTTAATGACAAGTAATGCATTAGAAACTATTTACAATATACTTTAAGTTTTCTTTTATCTTAATTAGCCCAGTGCATTTATAAATTTTATTCGGTGTAACTGGGTGAAATCTGCTTGGACTACTTTGGTCAGATATTTTTGTGACTACCATGATCAAACAGGGGAGATCTTGGAAGTGGTGGAATTCAAGAAACCTATGAGGGAGGGAAAACATTACATGTGCTTTACAATCTCTAACGTCTACAACACGTAGTTATACGGTCATCTCTATAATATATAACTATAATATTTTATATTTGCTAGGCATCAAATGTTAAAATTGAGGCATCCACGTCAGGCAAACTAACATCCGAAATAGTTTGAAAATGGTTAACGAATGTGCATTTGCATTGAATATCGAGTGGGACGCAAACAACTCTGCCATTCGACTCTACGGCTGATCATTGTCCTGCCAATATTGGATATTGATTTACATCAGCGGAATAACATAATGAAATTACAATCTTTAGTTCACAATCAACTGGCGTCCCTAAAATATCGCAACTTATTTTTATAACCCTGGTATAAAGGCGATCAGATAGACTCTAAACCAGATAATTTAATCTATCCAGTAAAATATGCTTTTCCACATTACTATGTTACCACTATGTTCAAACTGCGCCAAACCTGCATTTATGAAATGTGCGCACTGTGATTGCTATTTCTGCTTTCAACATTTCATTACCATGAGTTAGAATAATATATACATGACAAATGCATACTGGCGACAACATATAACTGTAAATATACGTATTGTACATGCAGTCCTCTACTACATTTCTTTGAAATTACCTTACATTCGCCATCTTAATACCTTAACTTTACCTAATTTTTTCCCTACTGACTTTTATTTTGATTTAAACCATGTGAACAAAAGTATATATCTTATGGGCAAATCATGAATGGGTACCTTGTTGTCGAAGTACTCTACAAAATACTGCGAATTCAACCATCAATAAAGCATCAAATATAATAATGGCCTTTCATTTTACCTATTTATTTTTAGTTCAGCCTACTACCGTACTAACGTCATTTGTAAAAACGTGATGAAGATTAGTTATTAATGGAATTAGGTACTATTTACATGTGGCAAATTCATTTTATCTTGTTTAAAGGTATGAACAGGTATACATAAAGTTTCATACCATACATTACAGTTACGTTTAATTTTTTCCTGGGGTCGCCGAAAATATGTACATACACGTAAATAGTATTTCCCAGGTATCAGTTCTAAGTTGGTAGACTTGTGTAACGACCTCGAAAACGACATATGGCTAAAAGGCTTATAAGTTGGCAATAAAGGAGCTAATTGGATACCAGCGAGATGCTAAAGGAAAACTAAGGATAGCCAGAGCGCTTCTCCCAAAGCAGGAGAAACTTGGAAACCCAGATGCACTAACGAAAGTCTAACGGAAACTTTTCACGGAAGAGGAGTGCAGAGAAGCTCTCCACCAGCCAAGAAACGGCTAGGCACTGGGGGTTAACGGAGCGCCCGTAGAAGCCATAAAAGAAGGCAGAACGACTTTAAACCCTGCACCTTTCTAGACGTAATGAATCAACATCTCCTACTAAAGAGCTTTTCAACATCTTCGAAAATCGCGAGGCTGGTTTTGATTTAAAAGGGAAACCCAGAAGAACGAAAATTTGACGCCTATCTGCCTACTGAATTCTTCTAGTAAATTGTACGAAAGCTTATTAAAGAGGAGACTGTAAAAAGAAGCAGAAACTTTGGAAGTCTCTCCAAGGGACAGTTTGGTTTTCGCAAGGGCAGGTTAACAAGCCAGGCTGCGGAGAAGGTTGGCGGTTTTCTACAAGATAGACTAATAGACAAATGGGTAGCCTTGATTACACTGGACTTTAAGAACGCGTTGCCACCGCAGCGTGGGGTTTGATGCTGTCGGCGCTACGCGGGAAAGGGCTTTCGGAGTCCATGCTTGACATCACGAATAGTTATCTTGAGGATTGCTCAGTTATCCTGGACAGGAGATGCAAATCACGATCTATACGGGCATCCCGCAAGGGTCCTATACTGTGGAACTCCCGTCATGACGGAGTGCTGGAATTAGCTCTGCCTGATGGTGTTAGTAAAAAAGTTATCCAGACGACCTGGCGTTACTAGTAGCAGCTAGAAACAAAACGGAACTCCAGTGAAAGGCAAACGAAGCTGTAGAACAGGTAGCAGAGTGGATGGAACGTCACAAACTAGTATTGGTCCCACATAAAACAGGGTGTAGGTCTCCTCTAGGAAGAGAGAGGAGCGGAACAGATACAATTAGTATGAGAGAGAACGGAAATTCGACCAAAAAACGCGTAACGTACCCGGGAATTGTTATAGGACAGGACGGATGATATGGCGAACATTTGAAAACTGCAGTTCTGAGAGCCGAGGAAAAGGCGGCACAGTTGATACGAGTGACAGGAAACATTAAAGGCCCTAGTTGCAGGAAAAAGCAGGCATACTACCATGTGGTACAATCGACCCAAGTGGGCACAAAAAACCTCCTACGAAGGCAGGTTAACGAAAGCGCAAAAAAAGTTCCTTGTTAGAGCTATTAGCGCATATCGGGCTGTATCATCCCTGGTGCTGCAAGTCATCACTAATGTTCCCCCAATACGCCTGTTGGTGAAAGAACTGTAACAAAACCGGCAGCTAGGGATCACACACTATAGAAATGGCGGAACATCTGGAGCGCAAGCGTGGGAGGAGAGGAATGGACGAGGAAACTGATCTCACGAATTGACCAATGTGTCAAATGCGAAGATCGTCGAGTTGGTTTACCTCACTCAGGCGTTTACTGGCCATAGCAGCTTTAAAAGTTACATGAAGCGAATATACAAGATCAATGACGACTTATGTAGATACTCCCATAAAATAGACACAGCGGAATACACACTTTTCGAGTGCCCAAGATGAAAAGGAGTGAGACGGGCAACTGATGGCAACTGGGGAGCAACAATATTACCCTATAATATGACCAAGCTCATGGTCAGCGATCTAGTAGCTTCGGATCACATCAGCAAATTTATCAAGGTTATCATGACGATAAAAGACGCAGGTGAAGGAGCGTGAAAGATGCAGAAAAATCGAACGGATTGTCTGCCTGTCGGATGCTGTTCGCATAGAGGTTCCGGGCTGGCGAAAAAGAAAAATAAAAAGTATCACTTCTGCGTATGTTGCCCTAAACCGAACAACTCACATGGCGGTAGGGAGTATTTGAAAAAATTTCGAAAATGAAAAGTGTAATCGACTTATTTCGATTCCCTTTACATTTACACGTGTGGCTGATGGTCCAGTAACTTGCGTAACTTGGCTATTAGTCACAGGATCCGGTGTTCGAATCCCAGGGCCTGCTCTCAGAGTGAGGTTTTCGTGGTTTTCCTCACTCCTTGGCAAATGCTGAGAGACAAACACCTTAAGTCGCTCCACGGGCGCAGGCGTGATAATAACTCATGGCCGGCCGATGCCCCCTGTAATTGGCGAAAGCTGTTGGGGGATGTAAAGGCATGAATTATTATTATTAATATTAAAAAGACACGTGGAAATTAAATTAAGAAATCGAAACAATCGGTAAACGGTTTGTGCAAATTTATTTATAAATTTTCCGTGTTTAACGAAAATAATTTCTATTGTGAAATAGTCCAGTCGGTAGTTGCGAACGTAAGGAAAATCAATACATGTTTAACAGAATTATTAATTAATTTACGAGACGTTTCCACCCAATAAAAGTTAATCCCGTCTGATTAGCATAATTCCGATGGCATTGTCACGACGTTACTTTTATAAATATCCAATCGATCGAGTGTCACAAAGTTCGCGTTTTCCCATCCACGGCCCGTCCTCGTCCCAATCTTTTACGTGTGTCGTTGTGCATAGCGGAGTTAATAAATGTATCGATTCCCTCGGTCTTTCCTGTACATGAAATATTTATCTATATGCAGCTTTATAGAATTACTAGTAATTACCATAAACGAATCTCAATCCTTAAAATAAAATTATAATATTATTAGATGAATTAATTTGTTGTGACCTTCCTGTTAGCTTATTACAAAATGCTAAAGGCATTGACTTAGAGGTAGGTAGAATCTAGCGCAGGAACGCGACTCGTTGCCACGGACTGGTACTGGCGTGCTGGGGCACTAGCAGGAGACGTAATAATCACACGGCATCTCCTTCATCATTTTATAAGATTAGTTAAGTTTGATAAGTTGCAAGTACTTTGCATTTCTAAGATTTCTCTGCATCGGGGATTTGCGCTATGGAGATGTGAAATATTACCCAGGAATTTTTATCTGATGAAATTATGAATATTCCTAGTCATGTAGTTTTATAAATAAGAAAGTATAAATCAAAACTTATGAAAGTTTTTGAGGAACATAGAAGTATAACTCTTGTTCCTACGATACACCACCTGGACTATTAGATGCGATTCTTCGCCATGTTAAAATATAAGAGTAAAATATTCCAAATCGAAATATTATGCCGGTAACTTAACTAGACTGCTAGCAATTTCAAGTGATTTCAGAACAGTGCAGTGGTGAGATCATTAGAAATGCCAGCTGACGTATTGTCCGTAAAACTTAACTTTAAGCAAGCTTTCAAACAGCTGATTCCAGTTAAGAAAAATTGGGCTTACGACTAACAAGGAAAATTTTCTGATATGGTACCTACATAAATAGATCCAAGACGAAACATGAGTTGAGGTTCAAAGTTATCGGTCCAATCTACCACCTCATTAGCTTTGTGTTAAACCCTGATCACCTCTGCTATAAATGCGCTGATAACCAGCAAATAGCTTTGGAAGTACGCTTGGCTATGAGAAACGGAGTTACTATGGTTTAAGTGCCGAAGCACTCATTTTAAGCGAGTTCGGGCTAAAAAAAACATGTCTGTTATTTCTTCTTTGCAAACTAGAAGACTTTCTGAATCAAATGTTTCAAGTACCGCATTCTTTCTACAACCAGAAGTGCCCAAAAATCATTTTTGATATGAGAAGCCCTTGAGTTAGTTGCCCCACTTAAATTAATTTACTTTTATAAGTCAAACAAAATTTATGATGGTATACTTATAAAAGTAAATTAATTAAAGCAGTGCCACTAACTCAACAGTTTTTTTTTATTTCAACTTACAAGTGATTGACCAAGATTTAATCCAAATAAATTAATTTTTCAAGATAACGACTTCTTATCTCGAACCAAATTATATCCAATAGCGGTTTTTTATATAAAGAAAACAAAATGAGGGAAAATATATGCCGATTTTAAACCAGAAGAGAACGTTATATATCTTGGCTCCTTTTCTTTTATATTTTGAGTCGCAGGCTAGTAAGGAAGCGATTTAATTTTTTTATACACACTAATACTCCTCGCCACTACTAGGTTTAAATTTATATATAAACAAAAAGCTAATCAGTAAATCATACGCAAAGACTGACAAGAGAAAAGCACGTGGTTTCCCTCGGGTCAGTTCATTATATCAAATTTATTTCCTGAAACTTCTGAAATGTATGCAATAGTGCAATTTTTCTTACAATGTGAAATCATTAAATAAATGCTTTTCTGCTTTAACTGTAATTTTTAATATGAGGAAATTTTCTACGCTAAAAATTTTACCTCGAAGTCCTGCCGGCTTCCTAGATCTGTATTTGAGACATTTCAAATTGTGTTAGAACCAGCTGCCTCGTTAGCTCAATTGGTAGAGTCGCCCGCCCGGCAAGCGGGAGGTGCCTGGTTCAAATCCGACACGAGGTAAAATTTTTAGCATTTTTACAGTTAAAGCAGAAAAGCATTTATTTAATTCTGAAATGTATCTCCTGAGAACCCTTATTATGACAATAAGAATTGTTCAAAAATGTTCACTGGTTCCTGAGAAAAAGAAACATAAAGGTGGCCGTAATCTAAAGGTCGACCTCAGAAAATAACATACTATATATAATAAATTATTCAGACAGCTCTTTTAAAAAAAATGTTAATTTTTAGATGATTGGATCTTTTTCAAGTTATCGTGGAGGAAATAGGAGCCGTCGCTAAGCATGGTCTGAAGTGTCCGAACGAGATGGTCAAACATGGGACCATCAACCAGCTCTCTGGATCAGAAGTCACTCTTTCCAAAACCCAGATCAAGGAGGAACTCCTTGACAACTAATAGAAGATAGTACTGGCAATCCCTTTTCTAAACATCAACAAAAATCTACTCAGACGTGGTTAGCTATAATTAAAGCTTACTAGCCTCTATGTCGGTCATTATCTCAAGAAAATTGGTATGGCGAAGAATGACACGTTTTTTCGAATATATATAACAGCTACTAGATTATGAACAGGAGTCTATTATTCCCAAAGTAGTGCAGATGACAGCACACAAAAAACCTTTACGTTTGCTTTAGATACTGGGGTTAAATGGTAAACAATGGTCGGTGATTAAAAGGGTAAATACTTCAACCCTATTACAATACAATACAAATCAAAGTGCGACTGTATAATACAATTTCTTCTGTTAATTTTATGTTAATTCAAATACAAAACTTGGTTCTGTGCCTCCAAGGTATTTTATAAGTAAATTAATCCAAAATTATTTTACTAATTTGAAAACAAAAACAAATGATAATGTATCTGCATTCAGGATAATTAACAGATTTTGAAGTGAAACCTATAGGATGTACAAATTTATTAATGTAGTTGTAACTTTAATTTTCACAATGGCTAACATTTCGGCATTTTAGCTAGATTTGCCATCCTTGTGGCTATGATATAAAGTAAGCTGATATTCTCCTATGCCCTAAAGGAATTTTATTTTATAAATTTACCTACAACGAACAGATAGAATTATCTAAACCAGAATTCTCATCTTTGCTCAGGAAAGATATCACTTAGAAGAATTTCTCAAAAACGACCATATAACAGCAAATGCGACATTTCTCCTTTTGCTTCAAAAATGGAAATGGGAAAGTCGGTTAAGTATATTATAAATATCTATCATATAACTTTATTTATTTATACACATAAGAATCCATATAACACTTTCCATGCGTGGATGCTTATTTCGTGATCTGTACATGAACAAAGTCACAATAATTAGTGGAAACGGCATGTATTGTGCCCTTATCCATCATCACAGCTTAATTATAATTCTATGATTAGAAAAACGCCGCCTAAAGTTATTCCCGTTTTTCTGTGAGCAACCTAAGTTTCCAGCAGAGTTGCGAATTTCTTGTTAAACAGATTAAGTCTGCCGCAGATGTTTTCCTCAATAAACTTCTCATTACGCAGTTCGACTGAGATGAGTTCGGATGCGGGTTACATAAGCCTGCACTATATTAATGCATATTAATGGGTCGGCAACTGGCGAAGGATAAAAAAAAAAGACAAGACGGAATTGATTTTGTCATAGGTCACGAACTTTCACATGCACGACGTGTATACGATTACGCCATTTACTCCGTGAGCGTGTTAAAAAAGATGAGAGGTACTGAAAGAAATACTACCGTGCAGGTGGTATGTATGTGTAATTAAATGACTCGTTATCTGTAGATAAATGAGATCATGGTATCTACTCATTGTTTTCGTAATTATGTGAATTATCCGGAAATCTGGCTTTTGTGTTTTTATTTTGACTTGAAAGTTAAAGAAGCCGTATGTCTTAAGGTATAAAGACGCCCTTAAATCAGAAGCATCTGAGCGATCTAGGGGTAATGAAGTCCTAAATATAATATTTGGAACATTGAAAACAAAATGGCTGCTCGAACAAAAACAGATCGAACTACATATAACAACAGCAAACCCACAGCTTAAATCTGAAATGATGCGTACCCCGAAACCCTCCCAATGTCTGAAATACTTTATAACATACCCAATACTGAGAAAACTACTAATCCAATTAAGAAGAACTATTGGGTTTAATCAAGAACTATCGAAATGATGCAACAATGTTTGATCTAAAACTATAGTATATAGTAAAGGTTGCACAAAAATTATATAAAGGAAAAAGAAGTTAAATACTGACATTTATATTTGCACTGATAACAAGACTACGCTAAACGCTCTAAAAGTAAATATCTTTGGGTCTAGGCTCGCATGGAAATGCTTAGATAATGTATTATAGCTAGCTATGGCAAATAAAGTCACAATAGTATGGGTGACAAAAGCATTAAGGGTACCGAAATGATTGATCAAGTCATCTTTATGTATCAGAACCCGCTCTGAGTGTTTCCAAACCCAGATCAGAGGTAAGCTTCAACAATCCCTGGAGACAAACTTCCAGACAAATCGTAGCTAAAAGGCTGATCAACTCTTTGCTAAATACTAACAAAACCCTGTTTAGAATCGGCAAATCGGAACTAAGCCTAATTACTGGCTTACTCATTGAATATTGCACCCTGAGATACTTAAAAAACGGGTAAATCCGGGATTGCGGAGTACATGCTCTGCTACTGTAAAAGTCTAGTACCGCAAATGAGGCTACTACATTATGAACAGGAGACAAGATCTCTCTAAGTGATCAAAATGAGAGAACCGAAGAAAACCCTGAGATAGATCGCTCCGGTTGAGGTGAGCAGAGGCGTTCGTGCTTCAACCCTGGTACAATAGATGCTTATAACTTGCTGTAATTACTAATGCACGGAAAATTGTGCTAATATAAGTTGTTGGTAATCTAATAAACTATATTAAATAATTTGCAATCGTTTCTTGGAAACGTATATTGTAACTGAATGGCTTGGTAGACCACAATAAAATCACTTTTCTATGGTTGCTCTGCTATCCGAGAATAGAAAAAAAAAAAAAAAAGCATGTAAATTTGCAAGAAAAGGACTATGTATTACATATATATATAGACGCAGGATCTGTCTTAGTAGCGTTCAGAAACCTAGTGCAAGATCAGTGAATTCATCCAGAAAGAAGGTTAAAGAGTACTAGTCAGCAGGAATCATCTTCGCATAGTAATAGATTAACAACCCACTGTGCACTAAGATAACACTTACAGATAATTGGTAATGGGATAACAGAGATTGCATATCATATCCTACATAAATGTTACACTCTACACGCTAAACAACGTGCAATTAGTCATATGTACTTATACGGTGTACTAGGATGCTGTAATGGCTGGTATGATTTGATGGGCTAATTGTAAGAAACAAGAAATTAAATATAAATAGTCAAGAGGATTCTGTATGGTAATCTTGCATTGTGATACAGTCTAATTTACATTGAAAATAAGAAGCTAAATTCTTGATTATGTGTATAGTATAAACGCCAAGAGGAATGCTTAAATATAGCAAAGAGAGGTTTAAAGCAAACGAACATTAATTTTGATCTAATATTCAAATATTTCTTAAGAATTATTCACTTATAAATTGCCAGGGATTTCCGGATTTCGGTATTCTGCAAACACCATGTTATAAGAAATGACAAATTATATATAATAAATGATAGAAAAATAATAGCAGTACCTAATTGTCGTCTAATAAGCGGTCAAACCATGAGTAAAAGTTTAATCTTAGTCTTATTATAATCATAATGATGTCGAAAATGTGTTAAAATACAATTTATAATATACCAACTTTATTATTGTATGATAAACTATACATCAATGAGATATTTTTACGTTTATTATTATTACACTAGGTATTAATCAATATGAAATGTTGGATAAATAAAGCTTATTGCTTAACTAATAACGAAATTGGGGCACAAACAAGATTTATGCGTACTGTAAAATGCACATTGCAAAACAGTGAATTCTGTTTCGATCAGCATTACCCCAAATACAGGTTATTTATAACTCGGGAAGAACGTGTTGCATATTGTGCCTATTTACCTGAACTTAAGAGATTTATTGTTGCAACAATACCCAGTCTTTAGATGTCAGGGAAGCAGATTTGTAGCGAAAATATTTATTTGTTCTATTATAATAAAGCTGATTGTTAGAATCACCCGATGTTGTTCTTCGATTAAGCAAGTGCAGATTGAAACAAAATATAGTATATTTATTGTACATGCCGCAACTGGTACTGTAGGTATTAAAACAAATCAAAACACCTACATATGTAATTCTGAAATCTTGGTATTAGTAAATTTATATCAGATCTATGAAACAGAACATTTTAAAAGTGATATTATATCGTAATGCATGAAAATTTTCTTCTAATATGAAATAATATCACACAGGGTTAAAAAAACAAATGTACATATATACACCTTAAGACTCTCTATATAATTTCAAGTACAGACGATAATAGAATAATTCATGGGGAACACAAACATCGGAACAGAAGAAAACGTAACTGTACACATCTATGTATTTGAAAACTGTTTGTCATTCTCCATACACAATTCCAAAGATACCATAATAGATAAATAAGCCGTGACTTGATTAAATAAAAGGCCTCGAAAAGTATTTTTCGAAGATGCCGAAAAGTTCCATTGCAATAATTACTATTCAATGAGAATCAATTACATAAAAGGTGAAGAAACTCATTAATAATCCAAAAGCGTTAAGACGTGTTTACTGAAGTCCAACTATGTATATGTTAGAAGATTTGGTTAAAATGAACGGACTGCGGTTTCAAATACAGTGTATACAGATTCTTGTGATATTTTTTGGCGATTTGTAAGTACATATGTCATAGGTAAACTTTAGCATAAACTGCACAAAATGAGATAGCAAGCAATCAAATGCTACACTTGTTCGTAAAAGCTCCTTTAGAACAGTGAATAGCGACGTTGTTTTCTAGTCCAGTTTAGAAATCAATAAGTAGTTTGAAAGATAAAATTTCTCTTTCAGTTTTAAATATTATTTCTTTGGAAAATTTTAGGGAAAGCGTTAATTAGCTGTCGTATTCAGTAGACTGATTCAATTGTTTGCAAGAGAACGGAATTTTTCAGGAGGACGAGTTATTCTACGTGATTTATTGAACTTCTTTAGAAACTGTTTAGAAGGAGAAGCAAACATATGGACTTTCATGATTGAAGGTTTCCTTATAATTTTCCATATCTTAGCAAAAAAATCATCACTTTTGGGACCCCTATTTTGTTTACTTGTTGCAGATAGTTTGCTTAACAAAAAATTAAATTAAAGCGGTATTAGTTGTCTAAATCTAAACAATTCCGGAGTTGAATCACTGGATTTAGGTGGAATTCTAATTTAATAAAAAGAAGAAGTAATTAAAAACATATACAAAAAAAAATATTAATCAAACATTATCTAGATTGCCTTCACATAGACAAGCTTTTTCACTTATCATAGCCAGTTTTGGCTAAACTCACTTATTTATTTATTTATTTATTTATTTATTTAGTTTCATTGCCCAACAGAAAAAATTCCATTTACAGGGCAAAATAATCGAAAAGTAACATGCAAATCACTTAAAAATAAGTTACAATAATAATCAACAAATCTAAATGCAGAATACAAAATTTTGACATTACATTGCTAACTAACTTAAAATAATATTCAATCAACCTAGGTACATAATTCAAAAGTTGAACAATACATAACTAATTAAATTAAAATAAAATACAATTAACCTAAATACAAAGTACATACAAATTTTAACCCTACTTAATTAACAGAAAAAAAAAAAAAATTAACTAAAAGAAAAACTAATTATAATGGATATTTCCAGTACATTTGCTGAGGATAAACGACAAAGTAGAGTGATAAATATCGATTTCAGAGTGAGACAGTGAATTGAAAGTAGAACACATTCTAAATAAAGGCGAATTAACTAAAAGGTTAGTTCGCGGTTTGCAGCAGTAAAAAGTAGATGGAACTCTTGCAGAAATTCTGGGGATATTGAAATTAACAAGGCTTAATAGAGGAGGTGAGTCAATTTTATTGCGTAGCAAATTAAAAAGAAAAGCAGCATCAGCCTGGGAACGTCGGAGGTCCAAAGAACTGAAGCGATACGTTTCCAAAAGTGTATTATGGCTAAAGCCCTGAGGTGGGTAAACGAGGTGATCTTTGTAATAAAGAAATTTTAGGAAACGCCGTTGTACCTGTTCTAACAGACATGCGTGACTACGATAAGTAGGTGACCACACCGTCATGGCGTACTCGAGCCTAGAGCGTACAAATGCATTATAAAGGGATATAATACAATCTCTATTGATAAAATTACGAGAAGTTCTTATAACAAAACCCAACATTTTGAGTGCATCATCGCAAGTTTTAACAATGTGATCCTTGAAGGAAAGATTGGAATTGAAGGTTACACCCAAATCCTTAATCAAAGAAGCACGTTCAAGTAAACTGTTGTCAAAGTTGTAGGCATGAATGATAGGGTTAACTCTTCTCGTGAAGCTTACAACCTTACATTTAGAAACATTCATATTAAGTTTATTGTCAATACACCAGTCGCGCACAACATCAAGTTGATTTTGAAGAAAGTTACAATCGTCGGTGTTTTCAACAGTAGAATATATTTTCAAATCATCAGCGAACATCAGTCTATCACAAGATAGGGACTCACAAAGATCATTAACAAAGATTAGGAACAGAAGAGGGCCTAAATTAGTTCCTTGCGGTACACCTGAAGTAGGAAAAAAGAACTCAGATTGATGACCAACATAATTCACGTAATGTGTTCTTTCCGTAAGATAAGATGAAAATAAAGATATGAGGCGCGAGGAAAAACCAATGCTATCAAGCTTAAGCAACAATAAACGGTGATCAACATGGTCGAAAGCCTTTGAGAAATCGGTAAAAATAACGTCGACTTGTGTGTTAGCATCCAATTTAGAAGCGAGATATTGTGTAAATTCAATAAGATTAGTCACAGTCGACCTCTTACTAACAAAACCGTGTTGATGAGCAGAAATTAAATGGTGGATTTGCGGATATATCTGATTATAAAGGCATTTCTCGAAGATTTTAGCAAAGTTGTTAATAATAGCAATTGGACGATAATTATCAATGGAGTGTTTGTCTCCTTTCTTCGGAACTGGCGTAAGCCGAGTAATTTTCCAAACATTAGGGAAGGTGGCGGTACTGATAGCAAGGTTATATAAATAGCAGAGTGGAGTAGCAAAAACCCTAGCACAATCCTTCAACATGAAGGAAGGTATTTTGTCTGACCCCATGGTGAAATTGTCCTTCAGTGCTTTAGCAGCCGAGAGTACTTCATCCTCAGTAATGGGAACGATATTAATAGGCAAACTGTAGGTGGCAATTGGACGTCCAGTGTAAGATGCGTCAGTAGTAGGGGTGTAGACAGACTTGAAATAATCGCAAAATCCATTAACTATAGATTCAGGTGAATCTCGTATGGTGCCATCAGTATCTCTTACATTGTTAGGAATGTATCCATGCCCTTTTTTAGAATTGATGAAGTGCCAAAACTCTTTAGGATTATCCCTAATGTTGTTTTGAACTCGCAGTAAGTAATTATTATATAAGAGCCTAGAATTAACTTTTATTTTACTTCTGAGTTGTTTGAAAGCATTAAGATCACTCTGAGAGTTATTTCTTCTGTAACGTTTATGATAGAAATTTTTAAGTTTAATGTCTCTAATGTGGTCAGAAGTGAACCATACAGGGAAAGTATGGGTGCTAAACCTTTTTAAGGGTACAAAGGTGTTGATATAATAGTAAATTGTATTATAGAAGGCTTCACATGCCTCATTAATGTCGTTATGTTGATAGACGTGAGCCCAATCAATAAACAGAAAAGCATCATATAATCCAACTAAATTAGACTTCCTATAATTGTAATTCAGTTCACCAGCATTACCGCGAATATTGGAAACGGATTTATCTCCAATTTGAAGCAAGAGTTTAATATTAGGGTGATCGCTGTCTTCCCGCACAAACGGCAAAGTATCTCTCTCAATCGAAAGCACAGTGACGTTAGTCAAAATTAAATCAAGTAATCTGTCTCGAGCATTCAATAAAGTATTAACTTGTTGTAGGTTAGTAAAGTAGGTTATCAATGGTTATGGTCAATGGTTATGGTCACTCACCATTACAAATACTAGTTATGGTAAGTGAAAAAAAACTTGTCCATGTGGTAAAAGTGTTTACATAACATTAACTATAAAATTTTGAAAACCATAAAAAATTTCATTATCAATCAGTTAACTAATTTGATAAATCAATGAGTCAATATGGCGTGCATTAACCTGCAGTTCTGAAATTATCAATAGTAAGTATTTATTTTTTGAAAAAGGGAATGCTGATGATATTAGTAATTTAAATTTTTATTTTTCTATCTAGAGTATTGCAAAAGCGCAAAAAAAAATACTAAAAACAGTTAACTTCAATATTAAAAACCTTACATTTCAAAAACTGATAAGTATGCTACAAGGTTCTGTTTGGAGGCCATTGTTATTCGTTATATTTATTAATGAAGTCACTGAGCGCCTTTCACAAATTGTTTACTTTATGCGGATAACGTAAATTCTACAAGGTGACCCAATGAATCTCGGGAAATATAGTTTGAAATCCAAGCTATATTAAATATGCTAGAGAAAGTACAAAGAAATTTCCTAAACACTCTCTGTTACCGTGTCCGTCACACATTTCTTCCTGTCAATTATCCTTATAATAACTTATTGCAAGAATTCGATTACAGGTCATTATCCAACCGTAGTGTTTACGTATAAACTAATCAACAACATTTTGTGTGTTACTGAATTGTTGGACAAATTGATTCATCAAGATTGTCAATAATTTAAAATGTTGGAATTATACAGAATTTAAGAAATAAATAAATAAACATATAAAACGAAAAGAAAACCCAATAATCATACATTACCTTAACGACTCAACAATAATTGAAATCCAGAAAGAGAAAAAAGGAAATAGTTAAAAAGCCTTTAAAAGTTTCGTTACTTTACAGAATCCTGATTAGAACTTATTTATTTTTCTTTTTTGTACCTTTATATCAAGCAAAACTGGACAAAGTGCTGAAATGGATTTATCCAATTACATCATCGCATCAATAAATATCATTATGTATTTGTAGATTCCAGTGAATCAATGGCAATACAAATTTGACAGATCATGCATATGTATAGCTTTGAACCTAAATGCAATTTACTTGTAAAGTTTTGCATTTTATTGGAGTATCGTGTTTCCGAAATTTATTAATATCATAACTTTTCCATCAATTAAACTAGCGTTGCAGTTTCCAACACGTCCGTTAAAATTCTCACGTTATTTTGTGAGAGAGCACCCTGGTATTCACCTCCATTCACGTCCAGCTAACGTGATAATTCAACCGGCACTACTTTCCACTATAGCGTATGTATACGTGCATGTATTTTTTCAAAAACTAGATTACGACGATTGTGATACATTTCTAAAGGTTTTTCAGTCAGTCACTCGAGTTAGCTAGTCCACCCAAGCATACTCTAATCCCTTGCTTTTACGGAGGAAAGGGCCGAAGTCGTGTCCTTTCTTTTCGTTTTTACGAACTTCTTTCTTAGACCTGCATTACGTGCGCGTCCTTTTTTTCGTTAACGGAATGAAAGTATTCTTTGTACAACAGCACATCAGGCTCTTCATATGCAAATTAGGCACCTAGTGAATATTCATTCCGGCCGCAAGTGTAACTTTACAGGACACATCGTAATCCAGTTAATAAGTTGAATAAATGAGCTTATATAGGAACGATGCACCTACCACAGGATGACATCGCACTTCAACTTGAGAGCGGGATAATTTAATTATAACTTCGCACGCCCGCTGCTTCTTTTTTCATATTATATTTGTATGAGATTCTGAAGAAAAATGAACAAACCGTAAATGTAATTACTCTTTCTTCATACGCGGATAAAACATATCCATCGGATATTAATGCATACTCTACCGTCCATATATTTCACTCCTATTCTTTAATTAAAAACTAAATCATTTAATTTACCATCTATACATGTTGACCTATTATGTGGGTATTTCATCTAACTAAATATTTTTCTATTTAAATTTCCTTGAATAGTCACTTATAAGTTGGATGGAAATTTACAGGATTCATGTTTTAATTTACTTTTCATTCATTATTTTAGACCATAACAGGAAATATGAATAGGTTTCCCTAGGTCTATAGCAAATTGTATTATATTTAATATGAGGATAAACAGTCTATTTTATAAAATAACAAAAAAAACAACTGCTAAAAGGTAAATCATATTGAATTAAAATAGCTGAAGGTGATAAACAAAGGCATATTTACGTATACAGTGTATAACAGTCTTTTTTGAATAGATTTTTATTAATTATTAGTCATACCAAAACAGTTTGTTGATTACTATATTCGTATATATTTAATGAGCTCTTCAGGGTCGCAGAAGTGCTGTTTTGTTTTGCTGCTTTTAGATCAATTAAAAGCCTTCAATGCTGTATAAGTCATAATGTTTTGCTGTTGTTTCTTCACTTTATCGCTCTTTCAAATGAGCCTTTTCTTTTCTAAGCTCCTTTTTACTTAACTGATCACAACGCGTAAAAATAAATAATAACATTTCTCGTACTGCCTTATTATCATACAGTGCGCCGCAGGCTTCAATTTTAGGTCCCTTGATTTTTCTAATATTTCTACGTGTTCGATGCACATGCAAGTGTACCACGCCTCTTCTAGCGATTCCAGGTTATTTGCACTAGAAACTATCCTAGCATGATTTGGACACTAGCTCGTTTGCATATTCTCTACACTCGGTCTTTTTAGTTACCTTGGTAACAAACAGCTGTGTGAGAATCTCCAAAATGTCGTGCATGCGCCATCCTGATGCATTTACCTTCAGTTCATAAGAATGCCAAGTGAATTGAAGAAAATCGGAAGCACATATGAGATACTAACGTTTTTTTAAGGGGTTGCAAATGTCACTTTGCTGCAAAAAAAATCGAAATATCTTGAAAACAAACGAATTTAGCTATAGAGATCGCTGTATAAATTTTAACTAGAATTTTAAGGGCAATTTAAAAATATAAAAATTTAAAATAAGAAAGTTGATATCGTTTCCGGCTAAACAGGAAGTCTGATTCGGATGTAAATATACTCATCGAATCCTCGATTTGTATTTAATTAATTGTGGAAAGTCTTGTTCATATCTAAGCAGCCATATCGAAGATATTCGAATGGATCCATACATTTGCCTAACCCTGTATTTCTTAGGTATACATATCTATATAGTAATTGTACTAAATATGACATAAAATGTGTGTAACTTCTATTGTAGCCAATGTCCCTAACCTTTTTATTAATAGATTATGACGAACACATATAAAAGGTTGGTTATAAGGTCACCGAAAATACCAACTGAAATTTTCGAATTGTATTATTATTTGCATGTATCCACATACACATCTGAAACTGCTCATTGTGAATTTTGCTGACTTGAAGCTGTTCTAATCTTTGCAAAATCAGTTGAGTTTTGTCAAAAAATCATCGAAGGCCAGTTGACATTGCATATTCTATAATTATACTTACAGAAGATTTGAAAAAAGGTTAACAGTTTAAGATGTCACTAAAATTTTATTTGGTAAAAGTTTCGACGATGGAAGAAAATATACACTTGATTAATAAATAAATTAAGTGAGTGTAGGAAAAAATAAATGCATGGTAATACATGTAATAGAGTCTAAGTTAGCAATATCGAATAAGGAAAAAATCCAAATAAATAGTAAAAAAAATCTAGATAGACGACAAATTGAATGAAAGACTACAAGCTGCGAATAAAGATTAATTTCAAAAGAAATTCCGTGCACATAAATCTGAAAAAAGGACAAAAATTTGTTAACTGCACCACGACTCTGCAACATTTGGTACATTACTATTGAATTCTCTAATTTTCTCTGTTCATAAATTTTAATTATAAAACAGGTGTAGGCGCTATTCCTCCTAACCCTGAATTTGACTTTTTGTATACTTTAATTCTGCAGGTAAGTTTTATTGGTTTTCCTTTGTATATGATTCTGGACTAGTGGATTTTAAAATGGATAAGTTGTTAATGATTTTAGAGTTCGTCAAAACCTCGTTGTGAAATATAAAATAAAACGTGTTATTGTCTAAAATGACATTTGGTTAGTTTATACTTCATCGTTTATTACAACAAAGTATAAACCACGACTAAACCTCTATTCAACTGTTTTGACAAAATAATACTGAATAACCGTCAATGTTTATAACGTGGAGACTTTCCCCGCTTATTATATGAAGCAAAATGTTGCGTTGAGGAGTCCATGCCTAAAAATAATTGGAATTTATTTTTTTTTTGATCAAAATTCTATATTCATATTAGACTATTCTTTTATTGTTATAGTATCGTTTGATTAGATTAGTTTTAGATTATAAAATTATTTATATTATGAAATTGATAGCATTTAGTTAAACACGTAAACTAGACCACCTAAAAAATCTAACCTATTTTTTTTTTGGTTGAACTCATATAATTACAAAAGCAAACACTTAGTAATGTCTAAATTAATCTGTCGACTATATTTACTTAGCAATGGATTGTTACTAGGCGGTGACTCCTACAGAGTTTATCGACTCCTCCTTCACCGCCCAACGTTTATTAATCCTGACGGTCCCAACTAAAGTACTAAAAATAAAAATTAGGCGACAACACCGTAATAAATAACTATTTATTTATAAGATCCCTGTATGGCGGACATATGTGCTAAATGATGTCACTACGTGTTTTTTCTTATACCGCATGCACTTCGATGAGTGTGCACTAGACCCGAAGTATTGTAAATTAATTATAATTAGTAATTGTAATTATGTGATCATCATCGTCACCATTATTACTCACGGTCTGCTTATTTTTATAGACCAAGAATAATTACAACTTGAAATAAATTTTCGTCACATGCGGATTATTATCATGAGAAATTAACTATTGACGAAGTTGTATAACGCATGCATTTGATGACAGCCAGCTGATATTTTCGTCAATCCTACTGTCCTTAGTAGGGTTGCTGACAGCGTAAGGAGAGAATACGTTAACGTAATAAATTAAAAGTTACAGGGCAGTATATCGGATAATCCGTAGGGAGTTTACTAATCCCCAGTTTAACTAGCTGTTCTCAAGACTTCAGCTTGGAGGGGCCACAATTGATTGGTTATTTAATCATAAATATCTTATGTATCAAATATATGTAAAACTACTATTTCTATACAAGGTACTCTCACAAAAGAAGCAATTTGAAACAAAGATATATGTCAATTAAAACAATTATTGTCTGTTAAATCAATAAAATTACAACAATAATAAACCCATTTAGTTTTATGAATATATTTAAATTATTTGGTAAACTTTTATGGCTTTTTACTTATGTTGTTAGTAATATATGGTGATATATTACTAACTAATATATTGATTTCTGCATATGCATTAACTCAATTAAACTTTGCATAAAATAACAGCTATTATATAAAAAGTATGTTTAACTACATAAGGTGATAGCTGTCTATTATTGCAATTGATTTCTTATGAACCACCAAACGGTTATTATTTTATTGCGAACTGAATTTATGATGTTATGAAATGAATCAAACAATACACATTTTTGTGAAACTTAATGTAAAAATTTATCAAATAATAAATTAGATATGTAGTTCAAAATGCTAGAGAACTTACCTTGGGAATAATATTCTGAGTGATTGACCAAATAAGTCGTATTAAGACGCTACCCTGTGGGACACCCCTATTAACAACAATATCTTCTGAACATATAGGTTTTCCATCAGAATGTAAATAGACTGTTTGCTAAGAGGGCAACTTCTTCTAACCCCGTAACATTCCAATTTTTTGAGTAATTTCTGATGATCTATGCTGTCAAACGCCCTCGACAGATCCAACATGACATCACATGGAACCTGCTTATTCTCCAAGGCGTAAACAAGCTTCCAAACAAACTCAAGTAGCGCTGTATCAATACCTTTATCCTTCAGAAAGCCGTGCTGATGTTTATTTATTAAATTATATTTAGTAAAGAACATATATAAACGATTCTGAACGACTTTCTCAAACAATTTAGGAAAACCGGTTAATATGCTTATTGGTCGATAGTTATATAAATCATTAGAATAGTTTTGGAACAATAACTTATTTATGTACTTTATATTAATCTACACATAAACATTGTTACTTTGACACTGACAAAAATGTTGTACATACAATTTCGGTTATTACAGGTTCAATACGATATATTATTTCAGATCAGCCGTTCAGAAATTCAGTGAACGGAACCATTAAAGTTTTCAAAATGATCTTGGCATTTTCTGAACATGTTAAATTAAACATTTTTAGGGTTAAATTGGTTAAACTAATCAGTTAATGGAGCCTCCTTCACTACCCTATCACATATTGCGCTCCTACACTATTACTGACACTCTTGCTACTTGTGAGGTACATACAAAGTCGATGTTACAGCAATCATATTTCTTCGCAAATCCAACATCTTTAAACTGTTTAGATACCAATATCAAAAACACTTGTAGGAGGGATGGGCGATGCATATCGATGCTTTTGAAATATCGATGGTTTTCCAACGATATTTTTATCAACCAAAATATAGATATGCATCGGCTTATGAATACTCTAAAACGTCGAATTCTGTTTGTTTGTACGAAATAAAAATGTTGGTCGAGTCCTGTTTGTTTCTATGAATAAAAATGTTGCTTGAGAGGTGTAAGTATCTCTTTTCAAGCAGAGTAAGATTGAAACAATGTAATATTACACAAAATGGGGGTCAATACCACCAGCAAAATTTTCATTTAAACCTTTGGAATTGGTCCATCCGTAAGAGTCTCATCCGCACAAAGTAATTAACATAAAAACAAGATGAAAACGTGCACCCCGATAAAAAAATCGCAATAATAAGAGAAGTCGTCCCGTTTACTTGGTCGGATCCAAACGTTAGCGGAATGAACAATGTCGCAGACATTCTACATGGAGTATCTAATGTGAATAAAGTGTGATTGCAATGTGAACGTATCATCCTCACAGTAGGGGGTCGCAATTAAGGGGCGGTAACCGTACGACAAATCACGACGTGGTTACGATTTAGAAATTACAAAACCGTTCTTGTATCGGTATTTTCATGTGAAAATGTCATGTGCACGCACGTGTATTCAAGAAAATGAAATTTCTAAATCAAATTTTTGATCGAAACGCAATTGTGATATAATTGAAATTTAGAAAAAAAGAAAGAAAATGAATGACATTACCTACAATATTATGCTCATTTATTTAAACTCATTGAAATAAAAATTTAAATATATATAATGATCAGTTTCTTTTACTCGACAATCTTAGCAATGATTGATTCATTATTTTCATTTGGGCACCGTTTAATTGCATCATTGAAATATTAAATTAATCAGAATAACAGTTGCATTCTACATTAGACCAACATTCATTTTGTTAAGAACTCACATATTGGCAAGATAAATTATATACCTATCTCTAAATATTAAAAAGTACTTATAGATAATTATTCCATGTCGGGTATCTAAATGAAGAAAAATATGTAATTTTACACAAATGACAAGGAAATAAGGTATTGGGACATCCGTCAGATAATAGTACACACTTTTTAATTATAAAATGACATAGGGCTTCGTATCCATTATAATGATTAAATGTGGTTGTCTTTTGTCATCACCTGTATGTTCTAACACCAGGCGTACGGACACATACCATAGGATTACCTTATTTTTAATTAATGAAACGTGTAAATACGAATACATCCATAGCATTTGCCAGTTAATAATTTTTCTACCAACACCATATACATCAACTATAACAATTAACGTAGTAATTTCACCATTGGATTAATAATATTATTTTTAGAAGAGAATAACAACACAAGAACAGTAATAGAAATTAAAAAAAGAAACATTTACAATACTCAACTGTTTCTTGCTGCTCAATAAGTACCTACATGCATATCTAGTGGTAGTTTCTTATCCATTAGATACTGTAGGAGGTATTACACTATTTTCTTGGTAGTAGCGGATCCATAATAGAAAACGTAGTTATTTAATTATTTATTTAACGTTTCGTTAACGGGCACGTTGGCTTTATTGAAAGTTTACAAATATAAAAAAATGTTTTCATCAGTAAAATCTTTGTAATTTTAATCTTACATTATTTAAAATGAAGATTGATTTATTGAATTTTATTTAAAAATTTATAATTAAGAAAAAATTTTGAAAATTTAAAGCTTTAAATAATAATAAACAAATAGATTTAAAATAACAACTTTGTACATATCAAATACAAAAACATTATGTTATAACATTAACGTTTCTATACAATCCTCGAAAATTTCAGATTAATTAAAGACAAAAATTATATGTAATTTTATTTAAGTAAAAATGAATTTGAAAAGTTTTAAAATTTTCCAATATACAATTTTTTATTTTCTAAAGCAATGCTGTTTTAAAATTGGAATATGTTTTCTTAGTTTGGAATTTAAATTCAAGTGGGTCAATTTTTACTAATGAAAACATTTTTTAAAATTGTAAACTTTTGATAAAGCTAACGTGCACGTTAGCGATACGTCAAATAAATAATTAAATAACTCTACGTTTTTTATTATGGATCCGCTACTACCAAGAAAATAGAGTAATACGTCTTACCTACATGCATATAAATGGGTTTTTTGCTTTATAAAACCAAGCGGATAGAATTCGATTTTTGATTGTAAAAATATTCCTATTTATATTACGACTAATTTGAAGTTAATTATGTAAATAAGGTCAGAGGTCGCAGAGCAAAGCGATACCATGTTAATTTCATTTAATGAAGTAATATCGGATATTCCCAGATCGCAACCGGCAAATTATTGATGTTAAGGGGAAATACATCTCCAAATATGTATAAATGAGTTACAGGGGTCTGAATGTATGAGGTATATACATACACAATTTTACATGATTCTGCTGATACATATATGTAGGCTACTAATAACTACTTACCTCAGAAGCGGCTGCATTATTATATTGTCTCTAGTTGAAAATAGTTGCAAGTTTATTTTAATCATTTTAAGGAAATTAGGCTTTTAGCATCGGTGGTGACAGTAAATAAACATTTGGAAATTGAAAAAATATTGGAAAAAGTAAATACTTATTAAAAGTTTAAATATTTCGAGATGAATCTTTAATCATCAACATTATTTAAAATGTAAAAGAAGGAAAAGAAAATATAATAAGAAGCAGTTGGTCTAAATTTGAAGAGACTGCTGTATGAAGGGAGTGAGAAGATAGGAAGTGAATGACAAAGCAGGAAGAAAAATAAAAAAAAGAACTCCACGCAATACACTTTACAAGCGTACAAAAAAAGCGGGACTGTTACAATAATTTCTCAATAAAATTGATACATTCCAAATTATTTTATTACGTTGTTTCGTAACATAACTCTTTAGCAATCATTTCATGTTATGTTCCCCTCAAGTTTAGAGTCTATATAGTGATATAGAATAGTGGAAATGTGATTGTAAATGTTGCGGATGTTGTTGGCGGATGCGTTATAATTTACACGTGAGAACCTAGCACTATTTTCGCGATTCGTACAAAATACGAAATGTAGTATTTATTGTAATATGTAGATCTGCAGTACTATACGTTATTCATTCAACAAGCTCCGCTCGATTCTTCGGCCTCGCGACTTAACCCCGCCCCCACGCCCTGCGCGTGGGGGTGGGGTTTCCGCCAGATCAAAATAATTGTGCTGTAGGGTCCTCCGCTCCTAAACTCAATTGTTGGCTTAGATATTTTATACTTACTCTCGATAATTTTCCAATACCTACTTTTGCACTTTTGCTAAAATTACTTAAAATATGTCAAAATTTCTATCTTTGAGCAAGTACAACTACCTTTTTCTTACAAAACACTTTGTTCATTATTTTTCAAAATGACGCATTATTTATTTTTGCGTAGTTTAGGTAGTTTATCGGATATTAGCCTACCTAATTATTACACGATAACAAACTGTCAATATGATATTCTCAATGATAAATTTATTAAAGATAATGTAAAATAACTAATTAAAAACTTGGAGCTATACTAATGTGTTATAGTTTGAGTACCTTATTGTTCATGATTTAAGGTATATTCTGTTTTTATGTTGTTTAATAAATAGTTAGTTTAGTAAGTAATTATTTGTAATATTATGGCTGTATTTGAGATATCTCCTTCAATATCCTTTGGCATTTTATTATTTTCAGGATCTTTATTCATTGCAAATAATCAACTCGTTCAGCTATTGTTGTTATATCATTTGGTTATTTCTTTCGACTCTACATTGCTTTACATATTATGAAGAATTTGCAGTGGAGTTGACTGCAGTAAGACCTAATATAGATGATATCACTTGTTTATTATTATATGTTGTGGCTGACTAATATCTAATATTGAATGCTCATTCTCGACAACTAAACATTTGCTAATAAAACGGAAACTGGCAAAAATCGATGCATCAAGTATAAACATTTAAATAGACCTGAAAAATAATGTACAAAATGAAAAAAATTAGCTTTACTTGCTGCTTGAAACTGTAGGTGCTCTAACGTATTTTAGACAAAATTGCTAATATTTAAAAATGATTTGCAGAATAAATGTATTAAACCGCTATATCATTTGATGTACAGTTTTCTGCGGCATTCAATGCTGTAAGAATGTCATGTTAAATTTGAAAACGCTTTAAACGTTTACAAATTCCACAGAAAATCGCAAATATTTCAAGAAAGGTAAAGTAAAGTACAAGAATAGGGAATCTTAACATAAACTGATTGTTACAGATGATACATTCAAAGATCGGTGAAATATCTGTCATCATCATCCTGTACATTGGAAGTGCTCTGAAGTTATATAAGAAATGTTTTCTTTGAATTGACGGTGACTACTTTGAAAATGACATTTTTTACTAGAATTTCGAAAAATTTTAAATCAGGTAATATTAATTTCTTTAATTGATTTAATTTTATCGTGAGGGTTCTGTGAAAATCCTTATTTAATTTTTAAATATGATCCACACTGGCTGTTCATATACATAGATAATCACAGTTCGTTCTAATAACTAGAAGGTATCACAAGAGCATATAATTTACCGAACTTCTACTTGCATAATTAGTAATGTAAGTACCTACAATACTTATGTGCACTAGAAATAAAGTGGGACTCGGTATTGAGCCGTGAAGTGCCCTCAAAATTACATTTTGAAAAAAACAGGGACTGAAAAATATTTAACAACAAACTTTGCGTAGTAAGAGAACATTCTCATTAACTAAATCAGCATTCCTAAACATTGTTTATTAGCATCTACATAAATTGTTATACTTATAAATAAAGACATTAATTAACTATACACAGATAAGCATTTAACCGAAAGAGTTATCATCATCAGCAGTGGCACTGAACTCAGATCAATGCTTTGGTTATTATAAATTTTATGCCAAAAAGAGAATAATAAGTTATTCTGTCGGAAATAAGTAGGTCGTGCTTACGAAAAGTATTTTTCTACGAATAAGTAGTGGTAATTTTGAAAATTAATATAAACATTTTTATATAGATTATCCGGCCATATCATAAAAACTAATACCTATTAAGTTAACATCTTAAACCATTTTCCTATTTTACTTATTTTTTTTTTCAACAACTACTCGTTTCGCACAGTAGCTTTTAAGTCGATTGCCAATAAGGCGGCCTTCAATATTTGCATTGTAAATTGTCACCTAGGAATTCTCTGCTAATCCACACAGCGTTCAGAAATTATTCTGGTAGAAGGACTTGAATAAGTTTTGTATGTGGAACTTGCATAACATCGCAATTTGCCGCCAAACGCAGATCTCCAATAACGGCCGATGTAAACATAAATATTCACGACAAAATGAAAAGAAATGCTCTCTCGCACTTACCTGTTTCTTCTTCTTTCGTGCATTGGAGTTCATCCGTGCCGTCGTCGCAATCCTTGCCTCCGTCGCACCTCTGCGATGCCGGAATGCACCGGTTCAAATCACAACTGAATTCATTGACCGCGCAGGCTGTGAATAATAAAAGAATTCAATTAGAATACGTTAGATGATATGGGTGTCTTCGTATCGAATGAAAATGGAAGTTGATTAGAGTGTAAATGATTAAAATTTCCACTTATGTGGTTACAAAAATCGACTATATACGTATATACTGCAAACCCACCCACGTTATCTCTCTTGAGGAAAAGCACACACATGATCTTGATCAGTTCGGATGATTTGGCGGGAATCGTTGGAATATGTACGTTTTGTTAGGGGAGTATGTGAACACTCAATACATTTCACCAGTTAGTAATGAACAATAACGATATGATATAAAAATAAAAACCAACAAATTAAAACTAAAAGATGTTGTTATTTAAAAATAAATATGAAGGAATGTTACACCATAATTAAAATTGACTAGCGAAATTGTAAATAGTAAAAAGGAGTAGCCTCATATCCATTAAGTAACATATTTGTTTATATTATTGAACATTTTAGATATTCAATACATAACTTACTTTAACACCGCCGATTAAAGAAAATATATTAATCAAGCAACGCACCATAAACGTTCAATAAACGATTAATGTTGGTATATCCCAACATAAACTATCCGTGTCATAAACGTTGAATAAGTATTTATATTGCACTAAATGGTTGAATAAACGTTTAACATTGCTTTGTAGCTAGGATAACTAACGTAATATTTCCGTTGAAATACAGTGCTTATCATATAATATAATAGGTATACGAAAAACTGTGTTTCAACCTTTTATATCGCTGATTCTTATCGTTAAGATTGAACATTTATTGAACTCTCTTGGTATTTTATATATATATATATTCCACGACATACGATGCTGCTTGGGGTGCAAACTTCCAAACTAAAATACATTTAATAAAATACATATGTACTTATCTAATATTTCACGACTTTTTTTTATATCACCCTTAAATGAACACACTAACGATTACTTTTTGTTTAAAACATAATCTGGCAAGAATGATTAAAAGCAGCAAATAAATTCTCTCGTTCAGCGTTATTACTATTAAGCGCATATGCAGAGTTGCTGAAAGTAGCGCTTATAACTTTTTAGACAAATGCTGATTGCTTGGAAAAATATCCTTTATAAGAATCCTGCTCTTTGATTTAATTACAATTGTCCTATCTTTAACATTATAATTATGAAAACCATTTAATGGCGGCCTGTTTATGTTTTTTTGAGAAGTATTATTCTTATTCGGTAACATGTTTTTTTAAATATTATTTACTATGTATCTAATCTACAAATTCTACGGAATGTGGTCTGTGCGATTCGGGATCGTTCCGTATCAGTTTGCCAGTCACGACCGTACTACAATTATAACTGTCAAAATTGAGCAAGCTCCATTATTAATTTTGAAAATATTTTTTTATGGACCTTTCCTTTTTCTCATGAAAAAAGGAAAAAGTTGTCTTACAACATACGCAACAACATTATTTTATAAAAGACTTGATGAATTTTGCAAAACGGTAATACTTTGAAACGATATAAAATTGGTACTACAAGTGTCCAAACGCATTGCAAGAATTTTCAAGAGTTGATCGATAAGAAGATTCGATAAATTTTGTTTGTCACCACAGCCCGTTGAAAGATTATTTGTTTTGCATGAATTGTCATTGTGTTACAGAATCGTCTAGCACTTTATTACGCAAAATTGCAAGGAGGTGTAAATTTATAAAATTATTGTTGGTTATGAAAACTATATCGTTATATTGGATTTAACTTTCTGTGGCATTTTTTTTCTAACCCAATTGAATCAATGGCTTATCAGGTTTTACAAGTGTAGTATATCAAAGACATATCAGCCAAATGTGTACTTTTTCGATCATACGTCACGATGGTCAGACCTATGATCACTTATATATCTCTGGTATGGTGGACAATGATGCAGCAGTAGACTGCTATAACTGAACTCGGCAAGGTACAGAGATTTGCGTGTTTAGGAATATAAAGAACAATGAGGACTACTCCTACAGTGCCAATGGAATGTCTCCTCTCAATTTGGTAATAATGGGGAAGACAAGAATGGGGCATCTCAGATTGCAAGATATACCATGTGGCAGATATGTAGGATTCAGAGACAACAAAATTGTCGATCATGTGGAAGAAATGAGATCAGACCGCATGATTTCAAGTTATATATCACGAATATAATAAGCTGGAATGAATCGAGCTGCCAAAGACCGGCTCGGTGAACTGATCTGATTAACAGACGGGTGAAAAACCGAGTTAGAATTTATAGTGAGATGAGATACAATGATCCCTATTTCACTAGGAAAATATACTAGTGTCTTTTAAGCAAAGGCATAAGTGATATTACATTGTGCAACAGAAATCAATCAGAAGGGTTATAAAAACAAACAGATCTGTATTAAAACAGACGGCCAGGCCATACTGAGGATATTAGTGAACTCTAGCATACAATCAAGATTGGTTTGAGAATGTATTCGGGAATTAAATAACCCGGCAGACCACAATAAAGTGGGTGCCCGGATATTCGGTAATCGTAGGACACAAAAAAGCCGACTGGCAAGAAATGGCTTCCTTTACAGGTCCAGAACCTGTTCTGGGAATGTCTAAGAAACACAGGGAGCAGATAAGAAGTTGGGGCCAATAGAACTACAAAGAACACTGAAACAACCAAACTCATGGAAAGAGGGGCCATGAAAGAAGAAGGGTGAACATCTACTAAAGTTTAGTAGGAATCATCTTCACACAGCACAGGTTCCTTAATACATTGTTCATTGAAAGGGCACCTACAAAAAATGCAGAGTGTGTAATAGAATGACAGAGACCACATCCTTTGTAAATGTGAGGCTCTGGATGCAAAAAGACAGGCAATTCTTGCCAAGCCAAAAATGCACTCAGAGAATTATTTCGATCGATCAACGACGAGAAAACCTGCACAGACTAGTACAGGGCACCAAGATATTGAAGTGATCAAAAAGCCAAAAAACTGCATTGCTTCCGGTGACGTTGTGTCAGACGACTCTCACAACAGAAAAAAGAAAAGGAAAGAGCTTGATTGATCTCAATTAAGTGAAGATCCTTTCATCTGTTTATTACATGTTTGATACAATAAACATTAATATACGCATTTAATTAAATAGGCCATGATCAACCAGTAATATGTCTTCTACTAGCTCCTCAAGATTTCCTAACAATTCAATATCTGCAATCTAGAGTATAAGTGACACTATAACGTGTTTTCCAATCAAATCGAATAGTCAAAAATTCATTTCATTTTCAATATGGCGAATTTAAACTAGTAGCTAGTACAACATAATCTTAATTTATTTTTTATTTTAATGAATATAATTCAAAGTATGTGGCTTGCCTTTTTGTATATAAAGTTAATGTAATTTAGCGCAATCAAAAAAAAATTACAGAAAAGAGAGCGATATTACATTGTTCTTACGTAGAAAATGCAGATCCATATCTCACTTCCAATTATGTCGTATTTAAGTAAAAATATATGAATACCTAAATCTAATGAAAAGACAAACTGGCTAACTATAACCCGAGGTAATAATGTAGCCGTGTTATCTGGATACTGCATGTTATTCTAATTCTTCTTGATAGAATTTTATTGACTGTTCTCTTATAATTGTTTTTTGTTAGATAGCTTTGGAGACATACATGTATGCAATGCTTATAGAAAATGCGTCAAATATAAGTCAGTTACCCTAAAATCTTACAATAATACAATAGAACTTTTATCTTTTTCTGATTCTTTTGCAATAAAGAAAACATCGACCAGGCATGAGTTATTATTACACCGCGCCCCGCCGCGCCCGTTGTGCAATTGAAGATGTTTGTCTTTCAGCATCTGCCAAAGCCTGACGAAAACTATAAAAAACTTCTCAGAGAACAAGCGACCAAGGGATTCGAACCCCAAAGCCTATGACTGATAGCCAAACATGCAAGCCGCTAGACTAGGCTATCAGTCGCAAAGTTTTATTAAATGTAGTAAAATATAATACTCCTTTTACAACGAAAACTAATTACAAATATGTTCTTAATCAGACAAGAAGATTCTTCTTTTTTTTACAATACAAAAGCAAGAAACACTGAGGCTAATCCCTTCATATTTTAAATTGCGAATAAACCCAGGTTAGGCGACAATGTAATAGATGCGAATATACAGGAGTAATTGCGTTTAACATTTCAGTACCGCATCTTAATTCATCGGAGCCATCATCGCAGTCTCTTATACCATCGCACTGTTGGTCCGAGCAAATTTGCTGGATTCCATCAGAACAGGTGACCGTATCATCTCCTCTGCATTCGTTTCGTATCTCAGTTTGTTCTGTAATCTGACCGTCAGGGCGATTTGGCAAAGTAGTTGCATCGGTTACCACATCTGCGGTATGAATTGATTCTGTCGGTATTGCAGGGGCCGCGAACTGCCGATGCTCTAGCCGAACATCGAAGATAGGTGCCTCGGTTTCATTTTCATCAATCTCGACTCTAGGTGGCGCTGTTGGTATGGGAGGAACGGTTGTCGCCGGAGCAGGAGTGGTGGTGGTAGTTGTCGTGGTTGTCGTTGTTGTTGTTGATGTGGTCGTACTCGACGTAGTGGTGGTAGCGGCAGTAGTTTCAGGTTCGTGAGCTTTGGAAGGATTGCGGTAGATGGCGCATGAATGGGGAATGGTTTGGGAAAAGTAAAAAAAAAAAAAAGAAAACAAGAATAAATTAATCGTAGTTTACCCAGTTTGAATTAAGGCTTGTCAAAAATATTTTAGTGAATTTAACATTTTTTTCTGACTAGGAGAAAAATATTACCATGATTCTACTGAAGGTATTTTTGACAAAGCTTTACTAATTACTAATTATCCAAAAACCATATGCGCGATATAACTATAGTCTACTGATTACACACGAACCCAACTCAGTAGAGAATTATACCGAATAATGGAGGAAACAACACATTAGCAGTTATTAAATAAATACTCTGATAAAATAAAATATTGTTGAGGAACTTATCTTAGTTTAGTAAATATCTATTTGCCGACTTGTAATTTATATACCTAAATTCCTCTTTATTTCTTTATAATTTACTATATATTTTTTTACTTTACATAACCTAGTAATAACTTTGATAAACGCTTTTAACATAAATTATAAGTATTAACATATGGTTAATCACCTACTAGTTAGAAATTTTATACGCGGGTATAAACTGTCGCAAAATCTGTATGCAGCGACATTCTTCGTTCGCTTCTTTATAAAAAATCTTAATGTTAAAATGTTCATTTGTTTCCATAGGGTCTTGAATTTCAGACTTTTAGAGCGTAACTAAGCCTTACTCTTCGATATCTGTTAATACATGTAATACTAGAGGGTACTGCAACTTAGTTTAAGGAAAATTTTTTATTAGTATTATTTCGTAAACGTTTCCTTTTGGATTTAAAAATTTGTTTTTAGCATTTCTTCATTAACGTTCTTTCACGATAAAACATGTGGACAACATTGTAGAACAATCAGTTTGTATTTCAAAGTGATTCCAAGCAAAACGTTTACTATCAAATATACTTTTGTATTTAATTCGACTATGGTGTTTAATTTTGTGTAAACTCCGCTGTCTTCGTGGTTATTGATTAATATACATTCATAATAAATTTTGAGTTATAATTTCAAACCCGACATGATTTTGAATCAGTTGGGCATGGAATCAAATATTACATTTTTTTTACCGTTTTTTATTCTACACCTAAGAGGAATTTGCTTACCTTGAATTATTTTAGTACAATCGTGTTTCCACTTTTTAAATTAACATTTTTCTTTAAACTAAAGCTGATGTGTTCCCCACATATGATTGTTTTTAATAACTCACTACTTTCGTAACTGATGCAGTGTAATTTCCTCTGCCACTTTATATCGTGCTCCATTGTCTTGGTTTCGCTTGTTATTTACTATATTTACATATACTATGCCATAATTAAACCTCGCACACTGTATACAACATATTCATTTTAAGAAGTCAAAATAGTACAATAGCTTTTAAAATTTTCTCTTAAAATGAATATATCCAATACATCATTTATAGTTACAATGATCTAATATTAGTTAACAGGATCGGATATATTATGTAATATACATAGGGACCTACATTTATATTTCTAAGTACTTACTTTTTGTTATTTATCAATAAAAAAACTTTAATGACCGATATTTTTAATAACATATGAATTAATTTTTTTTTTTACAAAAAAGGTCTACACCAATGTACCTACATATATTTCTGAACCTGCTCATTGAGAATAGTTTAATTTGGCTGAATAAAATTGACGCGAATTTACAGAATTCTTTTCAGAAAAATTTTCATACACTGGTCAAATTCAGTTGACAGCACAGAGCTTAAGAGACGCATAAACCCATACATTACTGGCATTGTCAACTTCACTCTATACGATTTATAGCTAGTATTTCGACAAATTGGAATTATACTATTCTCGAAAACGTATCTATAATATTACAGTTAGTACAATTACTCATCTATGAACAAACTCACTAATTAATTTAATCTACAGAAAATATTGTTGACTTCGCAATTGAATGGGTAAAATTATAAGCTATATACAAATGATATTAGTGCCATCACCAAAGAGGTGCTCTATTATTACAAAAAATTGCACATTTACTGATATTAATATTAGTATTTGGTTACATTCCTTTTACCAAAAACTGCACACTTTATATATAGTTATTATTAGAGCAGACCATTTTCCGTGCGCGCCATGTGCGCCGGTATGGGAGTGTAATTCGTAATATACTAGAATATGCGGTAGAATAGGGACGCAACATGAGCTTGTTACCGATATAAGTATAGAAGTAAAGGCATTTATTCTATCAGAAATAATTAAATATACATTTGGTTTTCTGCTATTAAAGTAATATGCAATACAGTCATCCCCACATCGGCGCACATGGCGCGCACGGAAAGTGGTCTGCTCTAGTTATTATCTATTAACATTACGGATTAAAACATACACTATTTAAATATTTAGTACCAAATCCAAATGTACACAAACACGTTTAATCTAGCAAAAATTAAATAAAGCATTATATACATATTACAAATACATGTGTTTGTTCTTGTTTTTCTGTTTGCAGAATATCATCAATCTAATAAATATAAGGTGAGATTTGTGACTCAAACACAAAAGACAATGATATTTCTGATTCACACCCGTGCACGATTTCATTATTGTATGGTAAGAAAATTACCTTGTCATGACTAATGGTTGTCAAATTTTGATAATATAGGTTAAAGTACTCAAATTAACGAAAAATGAAAATTCTTTTAACGATTCTTCTAAAAATATAGTGAAGGAATAAATAGATTAGAATAATAAACATTATTGTTCGTCATTATTTTAAAATCTTGAATCTCTACACAATTTAATATAAGTCTAAATAAGCTACCGTTCACAAGAAAATGTTGAAGAATACAAAAATAACTATTTTTGCAGTTTAAGGAATTTTGTTTCTGTTCTTTTGTGGTTACATATCAATTAATTATTAGCAAAATTGATTAAAGTTAATAATCTAGAATAGAACAAGTAATAAGATGATCTCAAGTGTGTTATGATATTCTGAAAACATTAACGCTATCAATACAGTATACAATAGATATTTTTGATTATAAATGTTCTACTTGGCTTTAGTATTCTACTTAAAAAAAAAAAAAAAAACGTTAATAATAGTTAGTTTTTTTTTTATATAGTTATGGTAAAGTTGTTAGAATAATTTGCTTGAATATTAAGCGCTAAGTTAAGTTATACAATTTATATACAAAAAAGGAAACAATTGACAAATGGAAAATAAAGATAAACAAACAAACAAAAAAAAAACATACGAGTAACGGTAGGGCAGCCTTCCTCGTCAGATCTATCACTACATTCATACACTCCATTACAACGAGCATTAAATGAGACACAAGTGCCATCTCTGCACGGGAATTCGTCCGAGTCACAGACAGGAATATGCCCCCCTTCACATGAAAATAAAAACAAAAATAATATCAAGGCAGAAAAAAATAGAAAGAGCAAAAACAAAATCAGACAAAAATATTTTAATTAGGTAAAATTAAAAATATTACTTTTGAACAATGTCAAAATAATTTATTGAATTATGAAAGGGGTAACAGTTCCGAATGAGGATCACTGATTCGGCGAATCTAATATGTCTATTCACTTTAGGTATTAAACACTCATATTGAAGAGTTTTATTCCTAGGTTATGGCCAAAGCGGTTTTGACGACACTGGTGAGTAGTAACTGAGGTACGGGCATAAAAATTACTAAAAGTAACCAATAATTTAGACAAAACAAGGGCTAAATTCAAATGAACTAGACTTATGAACGGAATTGTAACGAATTTGTTGTGGTACTTCGTTAAGTTAGTGACTACAATGAACATTTAGTGTGGACCTATTCGGGGGATTTTTTCCTTTGGCAAGTGTACTAAAGATAAAAATAAAAGAAATAAGTTTCTGATATTTTTTTAATATATATCTATGAACAGGAAAATTTCGCTGTACTAGAGCATACAGCATTGTACAAATCTCAGTGCTTGAGAAACTTGTTACAAAGGATAACCTGTAATCGATTTAATGATGCTACTTTTTGGTACTTGTATTCATTTCCTTAAAAGGCCACAATATAATCTTACTCTGCATATAAATCGTCAAATCAAAGATTTTCATTTGGAACTTACAGTGATGAAGTAATTTTGTGTTGTATAATCTAATGTAATAATCGTCAAACGTATATTACCGTCAAATTCGCTAAATATAAAGTCTTTCGGTGATACAGTGATGTCACCAAGTCTGTGGTGTTCGTTTATCCTCTGTAGTAGCTTCTCCTCTAGCACCTTCTTATTGCTGTAATCCTTGCTGCTTAAGTCCATCGTAATTTTACTTTGGAATGGATCTAGTGTTGGTCTAAAAAAAAAACATAACTGTTTAATATTTTCCTGGACTAAATTAATAGTAATAACGCTTCTACCATTTTTAATTAACCAATTAATAAAAAATTGAAATTCAAACGCAACAATAGCTTACTCGATGTTAACAATATTAGCAGTTTGTCTTCCAGGTAGATCTTCATAGAGCTGTTCCACAGCTTCCACCAGTTGATTCTCAAGATTGACAAACTCCGTAGAGTCGTGATTGCTGAAGGCTGAAAGGTAAAATTCGTCGGCAGTGATGGATAGTCGATAGTACGTATAAACTGCAACAAAACAGAACAAGGTTTTATAATGTCGTTTTTTAATCACTTTATGAAGTTGTAATACCTGGTATGTCCACTCCTGAACCTTCTTCTCCCGATCCACCATGTCCGTTTAAATCTTCATCGTCTGGCATGTCAAGGCTGTTGGTGTAAGAACGCAAAAATAAGCACACTTTCACAATGATTTTGGAAAGTCAAAATTACCTGGTGTATGCCTGTTGTTTGTCATCTACATCAGGAACTGAAATTAGAAATAGAAAAGAATATAATCTACTTTGACGCTGCGTGAGTAGATATTATAGGCGAAAATGGACGCAAAATAAAAGGTCAAATTCCTCGCAGATTCTTTAACTAAGTTCAGGCGATCAGTTTCGTCCCCAGCAGGACATCATCTTAACTGCTAAAGGTTCTGGCCTGATGATGTCTTACTAAAAACGAAATCGATTGGCTGAACTAATTAAAGAATCTGTGAGAAAATATATCTTTGGCATATAAGCAAGATCTGAATGTTATCGTCTTACATGAATCCAACAATTTTGCCCAGATTTCCTTAATTGACACTGCTACTATAGTGTATTGTAGATTTTGTAACTCTTTGTTATTGAGATTTATGTCCTCCAAATGCATCATTAGCTGATTTTTAATTGTTTTGTGAATGTTTGGAACACAGAATAATTGATTTTAATAATATTATTATCATGGGGATCATTGGTTGTTCACATTTCGTTTTCGATAATTCTATTGATTTTAAAACTGGAATTATTAAATCACTATTTGAAATGTGCAATCTAAAACAACATAACACAATTACAAACGCGAATGGCCACATTCTCGATTTCGTGCTTTCAGATGTTGGGTGTGACGTAAAAGATCTTTCCGCAGCAGTTAATATTGATGTTCACCACTCGATACTGTTGATTGACTTTACAGTTAAGTCTACTAATGCGGATAACGTTCCTCATATCAATGTAAAGATTATAGCTTTCGTAAATGTCATTTTCAGATTTTATATAATTCACTTTTGGATTTGGGAGTACTAGATGGTATATCTGACGTCAACATCCTCTGCGATACCTTCTACGCCGAGAGTTATTACATTTTGATGCCCATGTGCCGCTGCAGAAGCTTTATTTACGCAAATATCCAAAATGGTATACATACGTCGGAGATACTTCAAAACTTACAATTGAAACAAAGGCATCACAGGAATTATTGACGTTAGAAGTGAGGATATAATGTTACAATGTAACAATTTAATCGATTGAGATCACTTCTTAAAAGACAAATAGCGGAGGCTTATAGGATTTACGTGCTAGTGCTGAGCGTAGCGATATTAGCAACCCCAAGCATATCTGGTCATACACTCGCGACAACAGAAGACCACTCCGCATACCTAATAAGATGGTTTTTAGTGACATTTCTTACACTCGCCCCCAAGAAATAGTGAATAGTTTCGCGAACTTCTTCAGTAGTATGTACAGGACAGCTAATGCCCTGCGCAATGTTCAACATGATGAACTATTGTTCGCAAATTGAATTGATGTTGGTACCTTTACAGAAGCTGATGCACTGACTGCAATCAAAGAACTACTCCACTCACACTGAGGATGATCAGGTTCCGGCATTTATAATAAAGGTCTGCGCATTTCTTTTTGCTGGTCCGCTGGTGCGAATGTTTAATTTGGCCATTAAAGCTTTTTAAAGATATTTGAGTTGGTGTTATACTCGAAAGTATATCCTGTGGTAAAGACATCTATATCACCATCTCAGCACGGCTTTGTGGAGAAGAGATCTACGGTCGGTGTCAAATCTGGCGTCGTTTACACAGTATACTTCCAAGCTTTTGAATGCAAGAGGTTTGGTCCAAGTTAAGGCCCAAGATAGCATTGATCATGGATTTATTCCTTATAAGCTGCATCAATTTTGATTCAGTAATATGCTAATTACCTTGTACAAGTCCTACTTGAGCGACAGCTTTTTTATAATGACTTCAAGTCACCACCATACTTAGCATCCTCCGGAGTTCCGCAAGGCTCCAATTTGGGACCACCTATATTCATAATTTTTATGAACGATCTAACGTCCAGTTTTTCATCGGAAAAGTTAATATTCGCAGATGACCTCAAAATATACCGATAGATTGACAGCCCTAAGCACTGTCAGATCCTCCAGCTCCAATGTGATTTAAAAACCATTTATGAGTGGTGCCAGCAAAATAATCTACTTTTGAACTTAGACAAGTGCAAGGTTAGCTATACAAAGAAGCATCAAATTACTACATTTAACTATACCTTGAATAATTTCGAATTAGCAAGGGTGGGCTTGATTATTAGCAGCGCTCTTCGACTGTAAATTATCATTTACAGATCATGTAACGAGCGTGGCGTCTCGTGCATGCCAAACACTAGGATTTCTCATTAGAAATTGTAGGTCGTTCTCAAATACCGGCGTCCTAAAAACTCTACTTCTGATTTGTAAGAACTCGATCAGAATATGCCTGCCTTGTTTGGTCCCCCATTTATCGAACACAGAAGAGACAATTGGAAGTCGTTCGAAGGAGATTCGTAAAGTATCTATGGTTCTAGTGTGATTCCATGTATCTTGAGGACAACTTTGGTCATGTGGTACATTTATCAAGTTTCGACATACCATCGCTAACCCATAGAAGAATCGCAATTGACCTGAATTTTCTTTAGAAAATTCTTAATAATGAGATTGACAGCCCATGACCGCTGAACCGCATCACATTTTCGATGCCGCAATTCCAGAGCCGTCCATGTGCGGCTTTCTACCTGCCTTTTCCTAAGACCAATATACTTGTTAGGTCACTGTGTATATGAAGTATGACAACTACAATGGTATTTCGGGTTATCTGGATATTTACTACGATAGTACCCAGGTGTACTTTTAGGAACAAAGTCAATAATTATCTTGAACCCTACATGTTATAGTTCTGATATGATGGTTGTATTTGATTTAAATCTGTGTTCCATATACAGCCTTATAAATTTGTAATTTAATATTAGATTATTCCGTGTTGTGACTCACAAGTGATTGTTTTCCTTTTTAACTGTAAGGTGTCCTGCAATTAGAATATGTATATGTTATTATTAATTATGTTATTATCTATTATTATTTTGCGTCCATTTTCGCTTAAAATTAGAAAGATATTTTTTTTTTATTTCAGTAATTATATTGTCTGTGAAAAGTGGTATTTCAAAATATTTCTCTAGCTTGGATACATTTTGATATACCAAAAAAAAAAACACTTACCTATATTTGATTCATCTGGTTGTTCAGTTTGTGGTGTTTCCGTTGAAAACCATCCGAACAAATCTGAAATCTGTCTTTTGATCCTGTGTAAGTTTTTCGATGCCCAATGATCGTCATCGTCTAAATGTTGACTAGAATCTGATGCCTGGTGATGAGAATTTGATCTATTCGGAGCAGATCTTCTAACTATATGGGTATTTTGGGGTTCTAAATTTTCGAATACTAAATCTGAATCGACCTGTAATAAAAAAAATCTTATTTAATTTTATATGAAAGTATATAAATATTATAACAAGATAGTATTAAGCCTTAGGCATTTGAAAAACACCCGAAACGTCATGTTTTAACTCAATTTTATAACAGTCAAACTTTCCAAATAACATCTTCAAAAAATGAAAGTATATAGGCAATAGTAATAAAAATGAGCAGACATTATGCAAGATCTGACACTTGTGCATTATTTCGCGTTGAATATCGGTCCGATAAACTAACTGCCAATATCCCGTGACTTAAATGTAGAGACAAGCTAACACGGTCTGGGAGTCTGGGGTAGTAACAAGAGGATCAGTGCGGGACGGGATTCGCTATCATCTTGATATCGCGTTGATATGAAGTTATGGCCGGGATGCGGTTAGATTCACTGATGCGATTCCATCTGCCGAACCGATATACATCGACGCAAAACATTCTAAACATGATTGTGCGAAAAAGCTGCGGAAATATTCGATTTAATAGGATGACCCCGTTCCGCTATGGGATTACAGGACATGTATTTTTTCCTTCATATAGAAGAAGTAATGAATATTTCAACGTATGTTCATCAATATTAGATCCCCTTTTTTCAGACGGCTTCACCAGTTATGAAATGTATGAAAATTGTAAAAATATATAAAAATATGTTGAGAGTCCTTGCTTTTGAATGCAATATAGGTATGTATAATTATCTACAAAAGTTTAATTATACACTAATTTCAAGTAATACTATTCTGAATTTTGTCAACAGCCGTAATGCTAAGTAAGTATCATTACGGTTTCGATATTTTATATAAGAAACAAAAACAACGGCTTACTGGATGGATGTCTGAATCGGCATGGACGTAATCCAGAGCTGCTTGGTGATTATATTTAGACCACAACATGACTACACAATTTTTTGTAATAAATTTATAATAATTTTAAATAAATGTTTTTACGTTCAAATTTTGTATTACTGATATAACACCCCTAACAAAATACGCAATTGGATTAATTATTACAAGTTAACACACTTATTACAATTACAATAAGCAGATGCTATAAATACATCTTAATAGAGCAACTTAATAAGTTAACAAAAATTGTCTATCACATTTACCTACAAAATTTTTTTGTCATTTAACTAAATTAATTCGTTAATTTTTCAAAATCTGAAGCAATGGGAACAATAGTTGCGTATTAATATACTATTTGGATGACTCATCTTCACAAATTTGATTCGTTGTTTTGATAAAAAGAAAAAAAGAAATGAATTTTCCAAGTTTATGAGGGAAACTTTGCAAATTATTTTTGCTGTTCCAGCTAAAATAAAATGTTAACCTTTAGTAAAGTATAAAATTTTTCGGTAATAAGTTTGGGTAGTTGTTATATTAACAATTTCTTTTTGTAGACCTTCTAGAATAATATTCACAAAACAAAATCGTTAAATTTTTGTTAATTTTAACAAAATTTTTATTACTGTATATATTTGAAAAAAACTGTAAGTGCACCTAATTTCCTTGGTATTATAGTATAGCATAATTCTATTGGTGTATGGTGTCATCATAATGTAAGGGGTATACTTTAGTCTTATATAATTTTAAGAAATCAAGCTAGTAGCAAAAAGTAAATGGAATCTAGTTGCTTTTGGATTTCGATTTTACTGTAGGGTAAAATCGGTAGAGTTGGCCCTCCGGGTGAGTCGACTCGATCAAAGATCTCGAACAACAGTAACATTTAGGGAACAATTCCAGCGTCTTATTAACCTTCAACATGTCCTTACATCTCTCCGTGAAAATCGTGGTTCTTAAGTGACTAATAGGTAAGTTATATATATTCACAAAAAAGGTTTGTTAGTCTCTAAAAAATTTTCATGGGATCTAGTAAAACTTCGGTATTACGGACTATTCTAGCTTCTTATTGAAATAATTGCATACACATGGCTTCGTCAATTATTTGAGGTTATGCTTGCGTGGTTGGTTGCCTTTGTGTCGCTCTAAAACTCGCAACTATCGGGTGAGCCAACTCTCCCGTCTCATTTGGGTGAGATGAGCCGATTGGTTTTGGGAGAGATGGCCCAGTAATCAAATTTATTTATTTTCTGATTTATACATTTTTTAGCCATGCCTACGCAATACAAAAGAAAAGGAACCAAATCTCGATGTTTGTGGAGTGAGGAGCTGCTAGTAGAAGCTGCAAATGCGGTTCGAACGGGAGAAATTGGAGTAAATGAAGCCCCCGATTTTTTAAAATACCTCCCCCAACACTAAGAAGGCGATTAAAAAGTAATAACTTAAAAAAATAGGCTTAGGTGGTGGCACTTGTGTGTTAGGACCAGAAAATGAAAACAAAATTAAACGACAGGTTTTAAAATTACAAAAAATGATTTCGCTCCTACAAGGTAATCAGTAAGAAAAAAGGCATATAGATTGGCGGAGACATTAGAAATTAACAACGCATTTAACATTAAGTGTTAGAGAAGCGGAAGGGGTATCTTTCGCACGGAGTAAGGGTAATACTTGTCAAAGAAGATTCAAGATTATTTTAATCTTTTGGAGAAAATCCTTCAAGAAAATGATCCCTTAAATAAATCAAGCAATGTGTTCAATATGGATGAAATTGGATTACAGTTGAACAATAAGGCTGAGAATGTTATAGCAAAGAAGGGTTCAAAAAAATGTTGCTGCTGTTACATCGTCTGAAAAAGGAGAAACGATTAAAATGATTGGTTGCTGTAATGCTGAAGGGCCATTTTTTCCACCAACTTGTATATTCAAAGGAAAGAATTTGAAAAAGGAGTTCGAAGATGGGATGCCACCTGGCTCAAAAAATTTCAAAACGAAAGCGGATTGAAACAAAGAAGAAACAAAAAGAAACAAGAATACTTAAAAAACGCCAAGCAGCTCGGTTAAACAAAAGTAAGAAGCCCCTCAAGCAGAAGTTCTCTGAATCATCGTCCTCTGATGCTTCTGACATCGATCTCCAGGAATCAAGTGAGGAGATAGAGGAGGAAGATGAAAATGAATGCGTGGGTTGCGGTGAAATATACAAAGCTACCTCAAAGAAGGACGATTGGCTTCAATGTGTGCATTGTGCTCGTTGGTTTCACAAGGGTTGCTCAAAATATGAAAACTTATGTGACCGCTGTGGTAAAATAATCACTAAAAAACGCACATAAAACCCTCAAATCAGATTAATGTCACAGGGCTATGTCACCCATACTGCATAGGTCATCTCACCCAGACAATTTGGATGAGATGATTTTTTTCACTTTTTCTAAAATATTTTTTTAAAAGTTTATTTGAGTTTATATTAGTTATAAGATAGTTTGTAGAAGATGTTAATTAGTATAGTGTATTTTTTTATTATAAAATTTTCAATTATTAGTCAATGATTTCTTAATTTAAAAAAACGAGGGCCAACCATGGGGTAGTAACTTAAATCTGTTCAAACGTCCCAGCGGTGCAAGTTCCCGCAATACTCTATAGATGGGAGCGCAATACTATATCTTCAGTAATATTTATGAAATAACTATATATATCACTTGTTTTTTTCATCTTGTCATCTTGTTGTTGACGCACGTGTCAAATTTCTATAATAATATTAATATCCGCTGTTTTAGTTATAGAAAAGACTTTATTTTGAGATTTAGTTTTCTAAAGTAATATATTTGTAAGTATATTGCACTATATTATATGTAGCTATACATTTAATCCTGGAATAGTAACTATACGTCTTTTGGACGCATATTTACATGTAAAAGTATATATAAAATGTTGGTGTTCTATCGTTAAGAATAGCCAAGCAACTCTGATTTACGCAAATATGATGCAGAATGATTCCAGAACTGCAATCGTATTTTCTTCTGCGCAAACGACACTTACTTAAAAAAAAAATACGCGGCATACAAAGTGCACAGATGCAAAATTTCATTTTTATCAACAAAAATCCATTAAAAAGGAGATCTAAATTGTTGCAAGAATCTTCAAGAATAAAACATCTAAAAATAAAAAATCTAAAAATTACCGCCTTTGTGAATAGTTCCCGCAAAACTCATTAGATGGCGCGAACGCACGCGAACGTTTCTATATACAAAAGATTCCGCTCTATACTAACCCTTCTCTATGGGGCCAACTCTCCCGGTATTACCCTATCTATGGAAAACAAAAGAGTTGTCGTGTCAACTGCGGATACAAGTGTCAAATAAATCATCGCGATTTAGAGAATTGTTCTTACAATAAAACTCACGTAAACGTCCATTGAAACGATCTAAACTTTCAGAACATGGATCTACATACAAGAATTGGTTTAGTTCAATGTTATTACGATTGTGGTAGAAAGTATACTTCTAGATTACGAAGATTTCGTACGGAAATTAGGTTAAGATTAGGGCCCTGTTGTATGAAAGCCTACCGTAATTTGATTAGCAAATTTGAAAGGACAGGGTCTGTAACTGATCTACCAAAATCAGGAAGGCGAAGAATTAGTGATGTCCAAGTTGTCGAAATTCTTCTGGAAAATCAAAACATGGGCAATACTAATCCACTAGCAATTAGTAGTGTGAATTCGATATCGAAAGGATTGCAAATGCCATATACAGCGGTTTGGAAAATTTTACGCAAAATCCTAAAAATGTATCTCTATAAACTGAAACTGCTTTTTGAATTCAAGGATGCAGCTTTTCCTATCAGATATGATTTCTCTTTACGAATATTGGCTCATATGGAAATTGAACCCAAATGGTTATCCCGTAATTTATGGACAAATTTCTCTCTAAATAGTGGCGTCAATACTCAAAACTGTCGAATATGGACGACAGATAATCCACATGAAATCACTCAGCAAGGACTTCATGAGAAAAAAGTCACCATTTGGTGCGCTTTCTACTGCTATTATCATTGGGCCATAATTCTTTGAGGAGATACAGAATGGAGACGCCAGGCCATATCTATAACTGTTACTGGTGAATGATACCTGCAAACTATACCATTCCACAGATACAAAACGAGCACGAAGGTATTGATAACATCATTTTTATGCAGAATGGAGCTCCCTTGCATATTTACCGACCAGTTAAAGAATAGTTAACTGCTGTTTTCCAAGATCGCCTTATAAGTAGACATTTTGTAAACTTATAGTCTTCAAGATCGCCTGATCTTAACCCAACGGATTACTCGCTGTAGGGTTATTTAAAAAATTGAGTGTTTAGAGCACGACTATCAGCGCTGGAAGAACTAAAGGACCAGCGGGGGGAGAGGAGGGGATCAAATTGCTGCAATTCAATCAGAAACGCTGAATAATGCTGTGCAAAATGCAGGACATATCGAATATTTGCGTTAATCATTGTTAGAAGTAAGAAATCCCATTATTCAAGCAATCGAAGTTGCCAAATAAATTTGTTAAAATACATAAAAGCTAAAATATGTCCTTACATTATGATAACCTTGTACAATACATAATTCACTGTCAAATGTATACCACTGTAGAGCAAATACTTTGACAATAATATATCTTCTGGTTTAGATTTAAGCCCGGAGGATGTTAGATCCAGGACATCACTTCATCATTCTTTTCCGCTTTCACGGAGCCATGTGTAAAGTGTTCTATTTGACGTAAGAAATATAATGAACCGACTAATATTGTTGAAATATCTGGCTTGTGTTCTCATATTTCAGATCATATAATCCGAAATATAATAAATTTAATTGAACAAAAACTCCCAATTTTATCTTCGTAAGAGACTTCTGGTAAATTGTAAATATTGAAATACTAATTTAACTGAACTATAGCTATTGTATCCTAGCTAATAGACAAAAACTTTTGTCTGTGTAATAAATTAGAGGCAGACGATGGAATAACAAAAGAAGATGATAACTGGGAGTAATCGTTGACTGTTGAACTAATAACGAATAATAAGCCGTAACTTATTTGCATGCCGCGTTCACTGTCGTCTCCGACGGAACTTCGGAGATTGAAGCGACAGATTAAAGATGGCTCGCCTTTCGCGTCGTTACTTTTACTCTATTTTGTGAAATTTGTTTTTCAAACAAAATGCTGTAGACACTTTTGGAATTTCAAGTAAGGGAGTCGTAGGTCACCGGTATTATAAAACGTGTCGGCGGTAACGGGTGCTACCCTCGTTGGTCTTCCCCACCTAACGTCGTTGCAATGCATGTCCTACCCTTCGATAACCGGGGGCAATATTGACAAATTACCGTAGAAAATTAAGGAGACGGAACTTTTCGAGAAATTTGAAATGCAGTTTTAACATTAATTGATCGAGACAGTAATTTTGATTAAAGACGAATTTACCTGTATAAAAAAATAACTGCAATATTAACGTGTCTAATGCATCTTATTTATTTTTCCAGAAACAATGCGCCTTCCTACTTAAGATTCCCGCATATATCGAAACAATTACCCCTATTTTACTTATATTAGTCAACATCGGAACGCGTGGGGAGTGTTACTCCCGGTTTAAGATTTCATTAAAATACTTGTTATCATAACAAGAATTCATATGCGTGTATATTATTTCTGACTTGTTTAATCTGATTTACTAAATAAAAGAGTGATTTTGCCAAAGAAAAGTGTCATTATACAGTGAGGACGGTGGGGTTAGAACAAATTCATTTAAAATTCAGGGGTTTGTTTTTTTTAAAACCGCTGGGATACGTCGATTTTTGTTTTTAGCAGGGTATTTTATTATTATTATTATTATTATTATTATTATTATTATTATTATTATTATTATTATTATTATTATTATTATAAATATTCGATTTTGTATTTATTTTGTTTTTTTAATTCTGGTATTTTCGATAATTGACTTGTCACTTGTCAACGTGTGACATGTTCAAGCGTTTTTCTAAAAAACAAACCCCTGAATTTTAAATGAATTTGTTCCAATCCACGCGTCCTCACTGTATTATATCAAAATATAATAATAATATTCATGAAAATATTTTAATAAATAATTATTTAAAACCTTTCAATCCCGCAATTAACCTTTGAAATTTATATATTTAATCAAAATTTTCCCCACAAATATATTTACAATGTCGATAAAATAGATATGCTAAAAACATCGTTAGGGAAACAGGGAAGTCGAAGGTCATAGTTTCTCATCTAGGGTGGGGAACCTGGAGTCCTATACCCTTTCATCTTGATCGAAAAATTTTAGTAATTAAATTACTCTGATATTAAAATATTAAAACTTAAAATTGAAAAGAATTAATTTCCAGATTTACAAAAATAAAGGTACATATTATTACATTTTACACATATCTCTTACACCAAGAAGACATAGCGCTTTTATCTGAAATTGCTTATTTTCATTTAAATTTAAAATAAATACAAACTTTGGCAGTTAGTGTATGAAATCCAAAATACGTTGTCATAAAACAACTAGATTCTACAACCCAACCAACTTGATTATATCCGTATAAATTTCTAAATATAAAACATTGTTAGCCACTTTAAAATCACTGTATAGAAAGCATATTTACAAAGTATAACTAATTGTATATAGATGAACAGGATTTTATTCACCATAAATCTAGGGCTTTCTTTTTTTTCTAAAAGAGATCTACAATAACTAAATGAAATGAAGTTATAAAAATGAAGTTTTTATTGGACTATTATTATTGATATCTCGAGAGCATTTGACTTTGGTTTCAGCCGTACCTCATGAAATTGAAACTATTTCTTATGATTATAAGAAATGTAGTTACAAGGATGTTACTGTTGGCGATCTCCAAGGTTGCATGTTAGTCGCGAACTTGTTCATGTCAATAAGGTATATCAAAGCAGATAATACTGACGATATAAAAATTATCGACAGTTTTAGGTGACACTAACAAGTAGACGCTTACCAAACAATTAGTTATTAATAATGAAAAAATAATAATAACAATATATTCTTTCATGGTGAAGCAAAACCTGCCACTAATTTTAACATAAACAGCTAAATACTTGTTCTGGAATCCGCCATTAAAGTTTTCGGGCTGATAATAGATGAATACTGAAGTGTTTCCTCATATTTAATCCTTATGTGCCGGCTTTGTCAAAAGCGTTTTATACTATGAGAGAGCTGCATGACTTGTAACATTAAAATGATGAAGATAATTTTCCTAATACAATGCAACGTAATAGAACTATCCATTGAGGCAGCTCATTTGAAATACAGAAGGTATTCGTAATGCAAAAACGAGCAATAGGAATACCATTTGGACTAAGAGGAGTGCAACCATGTAGCATACCGGTAGTAATGGATAACAACATTGATATAAACTTCTTGGTTATATTACTTTTCTCCTATAGATATTCTCACAAATTGAAACCTCTGGAATAAATAGAGTACGTAAAATCCATTTAAGTGCTACTCCTCTAATGTCAACTAATTGTAGTTTTATTTGTTAATAAATTAAACACAAACAGAAGTTCAATTAATACTATTTTCTAATTGTGATAGCCCTTTTAGGTATGAACACTATGGTAATAATCAACGAAAAAGCCTTTATCATTTATTTCTTGTCTCACACTGTATAGTGAACTGCCTAATACCAGAAACATCAGAATTGCACGTCCATTTGCTACGATTACAATGCGTTTACCCTCATTTCCCGAAAGTGTGAACACACGGAAGGGAAAAAGGCAATTAACTTTCTTCACCGGAGCGAACTTCGAATTACAGGCCCAGGGATAATCTTAGCAGGTAGAAAGTGTACGTGAGCTTATTTAGTGATCATATTCCAACATAATAACATTAAACTATCCAATTAGGAAAGCTATGTATAATATTGCTTTACACGGATATGTACTTAGTATATCAGGAGTAGTTCTCCTCGTACTTAAGTACCTATAATAATTTACAATAAAGATGCTTAATAAGTACTAGTACCTAAAGTCTTATTACTCCTCCATCATCTTACTTAGCACTAGAGCAAATAAAATTGAAGAAATATTTTCTTTGCATATTTGTCAAATGCAACTATGTACATTCACACTGATAAGACTGATATTGATACTTAAATACAAAGTAAACTAAAACAAAGTGCTTTGCACTAGCAAACCGAGAATTCTATATTTACATATTTTGCTAAACATACGCATATTTATTTTCAGTTTCAAGACTCTACATTGTTGCAAATTTTGCTCCTCATCGTTGTGGTGATATTCCAAACGATTTCGTTCACAGTGGGATATAAGCCTCCTCTAATCCTCGTCAGGTCTTTTTGTTTGGAGGAGAATTAGAATTAGAATTGTGGGCCGTGGTACTGTTGCCTTTTGTCACTGCAACCTAAATACTTTAACATTGCCCTTCTGAGTGTTAGAATAATTGGAGGGTTTTAATAAACCTTAAAATTAATCCAGAATTTACCTCCTGGATTTCAGTTGGCGTAAGAAACGGCCTACTGAAGTGTTGATGTCGAGTACGACTGATAACAACACATTTACGCAAAATGTGTTCTGTCATCTCTAGATCTTCTAGACATAAACGGCAAATTTGGTCTGCAGCTTATCCCAGTTTGTATAGATGGTATTTTAGGGCTATATGACCTGTCAAAAATCCTGTCAGTAGTCCAAGCTCCCCTTTGCTGAAAAATACCTCCATCTTTGCTAACTTTTGCGACCCTGATAAGAGTACCTTCGCCCGATTTTGTCCTGGCATGTTCTTCCAGTGGTAAGCCTTTCTGCTCTCTTCCCACTTTTTAATCGCTTGTTTTAGGTGTCTCTTTTACAGACCACAACATGGATCAGCTTCAATTAATGGCATTTTCGCTACTTCTTTGGTAGACTTATCTGTGTTTTCGTCCCCTTTAATCCCTTGGTGGCTTGGGACCCACCGAACTGTAACGTGGTTATTGTGTCTCAGTTGCCTTAAATTACCTACACATTCGTGCAATAGACCAGACTCGTATGTGTAGGCTCTAACAGCCTTCAACGCTGCCTGACTGTCAGTAAATATACTTATAGTTGCGCTTCGTATCCCTATCTCGAGATTCTTTACGGCGTATAACTTTATAGCAGAAATTTCCGCTTGAAGATGTTAGTGTGGAGTCCCATAGGCATTTTGAGGTGATAGTTAGGCCCACTAACCCCTATGCCTGTCCTCACTTCTTTGTTTGGAGCAACACTGACTTAGTTTCCTTTTACCATCTTTTTCCTTCCCCACATGTGTAGTTTCATTTTCCGTTGAGCTAATTGCAATCAAATAGCTATAAATTTGTCAAACGTAAAAATCTCTGTCTCATAGGTAATAAGCAGCAATATAGACTATTTGAAAACGCATTATTTTTTTTTTAACAAATGGAAATATTAGTTTACAAGGTGTCTCTGAGTTTATCGTACGCTGTCTATCCGAGATATTGTTATCGTTAGTTTGCACGTTAGTCTTTGTCGACTAGTCTTGATCCTATATATTTAGCGCGACTGCATCTGGTGTAGTAGAAATAACTTAAGCATTAACCCGAGGGAAATTAGAATAGTACCTACCGTTCACCATGAAGAAGAAAGTGACGCACAAATCACGGAAAGTGCGATTTTTTTTTAATTCACAGATACTATACGCTCTATACAGCACCGAAGCATTCTATTTAGCAAGACAGTAACGTAGAACCTTGAAAATGATTCTTCACAAGGCAAGACTATCCTTATGAGCCTGCTAAAGGATATTTGCGAAACCTTAGGGGCTATGTCCAAAACTCAAATGGTCTTACGTGGTGGTACTACGTCCAACTATTACCTATGGAACCACAGCGTAATGGCAGAAGACACAGCAATCCAGAGCAATAGCTGAACTTACACGCATAGAATATTTTGCGAGTGTCATAATGATGGGAGCAATGTATTCTTTCCCGTCATTAGTCCTTTTGAACCTCTTACCGTTAAACACTTAGGTGCAACTGTGGTTGCAATAGCAAATCAATTTTTTTAGGAAAATACGAAAGATCTCCAATACTGGTACAATTGTCTTGCATTTCTACTATTCATGTCAGAACCAGCGGCTGTACTTGTAAAAAAGATCAAAGTCAACACATTGTCTTTATTTATAGGACATATCAATGACACAGGTTAAAACATAGATAGAAGGTTGTTACACCATCGCGTTTTATACTATATAGATACAAAACAATGTTATGATCCTGTTTCTACTTCTGTGATAGCCGACTCCAAATCTTCCTTTAGTATTTATGACAACTTCTTTTCTTCGGAATCCTTTTTTTTTGCTTCTATGATTTAGATTGTTTTGTCTGTGTAATAAGTTTTAAATTTGTTAATTTGTGATAAAATATGTAATATCTTTTGATTTTACGCGTTCTTGTGTAGAAAAAGTCAAATGCCAGAAAAAGAATATATAAATAAAAAGCATTTTTTTAAGTTATTGTTGTAATCCTTCATTATTTAGAACAGGTAAAATTATTCTATATTATTGCATTAAATAACACTCATGTTTCCATTAGGAAACCTTCAAGACGGCGGCACCCTTCAAACACCAATGGCAGAAAAAAAATCAGTTTAATGTCCTTAAATTATGTTGTCTAGTACCTACATATATTAATTCAACAGGCTATTTACCAGTCCGTTTATAATTTCTTATACATAGCTTATAGCCTTCACAGAGCCATCATTTAAATAGCCATCCTATAGTATATTTATTTGAAAAGTGTGTATAGTACTTTTTAACAAGAGCACACTGATCTTTTGTTTATGTAATGCCAAGATCAATTAACATAAGACAATCAACAGAAAGTAATTCTTTTTATAATGGCTCCAACATGTATGGTTGAGATACATTTAAGTGCATTATGCCACGTAACTGCTCACACAAGAAAATCGCATTAAACCCGACGTCGTTAACATAGTCCAAACTCTCCGTACTCATCCATTACGATTTCCGCGTGCTGGATTCACCCGTTACAAGAAATTCTTCTTATAAAAATGGGCATAAAATCCCAGTAAAGACAAGCACGTTCTACGTTCAACGATTCGACGGACGATTTGCTCGGCTCACGTCGACTTCCGCTTTGCGTACATATGCTTGGGATCGCAACGAAACATGCCATTTACAATCCACTCCGACCCTTTTCTGTGAAGGGAACCTTGAAAGACGACCGGCTTCTGTTTCTCGTGCATGGGAAAAATAATAAACTGCCGTTATCTTCTAGAACAATGTGCCTATTTCAAAGAATAGGGACCATAGTTGAAGTATTCACGCTGAGTGTCTGGAGACTTAAATGTTGACCAAAGCCCAGAAAATTTGATTTTAATAATGTCGGTAGTGGAGCGCCAAAAACAATAGGCAATGTTTATTACACCCACTGTATAAGTCCCAATAGAGTAGTTAAAATTATAAAATGTATCTAAACAAACTAAACGAATACTTGAGCTATTTCATAGTATAGAACTTAATCCACAAATCGAAAATTAAAGACAAAACTTAAGGAAAACTGGTAAAATCGACATTCTTTGAGTTTCCACAGTTAATATGCTTCCGATCGTAGTAATAGATGAAAGCTCTACAAATGACATTTTGCAATTCTTACTTCTCATGTCAGATTAACGCAGAAGTCTTTGTTAAGTCAGATAAAAGAACACCGAACTTCAATGACAAGTTTGATGCTTAACTTAGAGAATCCAAAGAAATATCTGGAATAAAATACAAACGAAGAAGACAAGTTTTTTTATCTATGCAATACGACACTAAGAAAGGAAATGCAGAGTTCAATACAGTGGCTGTTATTATATATATCTCAACCGCCATCAAAACGACGAGGCCCAGTAAGTTAGAAACGCTGATGATGAAGTCGACGCACAGTGGTTCAGAACGCGAAAAACGCGATCGAAAATCATATTTTAAACTTCTTCGTATAGAGTTAAATTTGCAGTAATTTAAACTTGAATAGTTGCTCTATTTGATGATGTAAATAATATGCATCTTATTTACATAAGTTTTTCTACATTTGCTTTCAAAGTTCAGTAAAATTGAGACGTTTGTGTGTATAGAAATTAGGGTGTATCGGATAATGTTTATCTGGTACAAGAAAATTAATTGTTAATTTAATTAATTGTGTAAACCCCACTTGGTACACGATCAGTTCAAACTCAACTTTGAGTCGAAACTTTATGCAGATTATTCTGTGTGCTATTTTCGAAATTTCTGACGTTAGAGTGGTTGTAAAAGATTGCGTTTTTGTTGCAATAGTTTTTTTGAAAAGTTGTAACATAATGGACGCGAAGAAAATAAGTCGATTGGTATTACACGAAGTCGCTATGAAGAATGATGATAAATCGACTGAAAGTAAAAAGTGAAGAATGTATCGGTTTATATTTGTAACATACGGGCATTTTAAGAAATTAAGTAAAAATATTTTGTATTGGCTTGAACACATGTTTTTTCCAAGATATTTTCAATATTGGAAATCGTCCAATAGAACATCAAGTGTTTTTATGAAAAAGCATAATGTTTGGCTACTAGAAGAAATTATTTTTCCTGAATCTGTGTACCGCGATCGTCCATCAACTTCGGGTATTCGAGGTCATCCTTCAAAGAGTTTTGCTGAAAGTTCTCATGTTATAAAAAGGCGTAAAACCGAGGAGCTCAGAAAAAGTACTTCTGTGGAAGAACTTTAAAAGTACTTCTGTGGAAGAACTTGTGCATGCTACTGCAATGAAAGTACGAGAAAGTCGAGATAAAAGTACTGCCGATTTGATAATTGAAAGTACTTCAACTACACCAACTAGAGGCAAACGAATAATGGAAAAATGGAATCCCGAACAAGAATAAAATGCCATGACATCTGAAGCATCTGTCATGGCACTCTGCTGGCCTTTCCATAGATCTGTCGTATCCATGGCACACTTGAAATCTATTAGAAATTTAGAAACGCAATATCTTGTTTAATATTTAAAATAAATAAAATAATAAAATAAAGTGTTATATGTTTTTGTAAAGTCCGGATAATTTTCTATTTAATCAGAACATAGGCTACTATGGTTGCCATTTAAGAAAAAATGATATGACGTCATAATTCCAAATTTCGCAGAATTATTAAAAAATGGATTTTGTTTCTAGATCTCTAATAAAAAGCTATGTCAAAAATGTCCAAACAATTTTTCGAAATTTTAAATAATAAGACAGTTATAACGCATTATAGAAATTCAAGAAAATTCAATTTTTTAAAATATCTTGAAAACGGTAAGATAAATTTTTTTTTTCACCAATGTTTTTATCTCGCAAAGTAGCTCTGGACTGCCTATCTCATTTTTTCGTATCTCCGCTGCAAAGTATATTTACTCGTTTTGTGCATGCAATTTGGTCCACCCTGTACGTTGGAAAATGAATTAGAGCGCAGCTTTCGCACTCAATGGGTGGCAAAGAATTCATCTGCTTCTGCAGCCAACCCAGCAAGCAACCTAAATGTCGTTAACCTAATAATAAAACGTGAGATGACACTGTTGGAAGACAGTTACGAGATCAAACTTTCAATGCTTAATAATTTCTCCAAAAATGTTTCCAAAAGGAGTCTCACTAATTTTGTGTTCATAAATTTTTGTTATTAATAAATTCTATTTTGTTCTGAATTCGGTCGTCTTTTATTGTATTACTAACTTTTAGTACTACAGTGCCAACAGGGAATTATTGAATGTTTTCACTTGGAAAATCCTCAAGGATGATTTTGTTGCAAATTTTCTGGAACCAGCTGGAGGGCAGTATTGCCATTTGTGAACTGTGAATAATGAGGTGGAGTAGGCATATGCGATTTTTACGAGAATTGCAAGTGTAGAAATGATGTTACAATTTAAAAGTTGTAGATCTCCAATCATGCTTAACAAATTTATACTAGACACTAGACACTAAGGACGTCGTAACTTTAATTTTAAAATTCCTCGTAATTTTATTTTAAGTCAATTGTGATATACTTACAATACAGTTTCCTAATAAAAGAAAAGTTCCTATAAATCATAATAAACAATGTTATTACCAAAACAAAAATTGGCGGATAGACAAAAACAAATTATTATTCTGTAGGCAAGCGCATGACGTCCCAAAACTTCTCTCCTCCCTCGCATGTAGCAACTCTGCCAACAACAAGGCGGGAGTTACATTTAGTTATAAAATTTAACGGGTAATTTCTTCGATAAATGGCCGACGTTACCAGAACGAGTTAGTCTTTCTAATGTCCCTGATACTCTTGTTCCATTCTCGCTCGCCCGAGCGGGCGATCATTCTTAAGACTAAAAGTGTGAAGTTGTCTGAGAATAGCGAGCGCGTGCTCCGCTTACTAAAACGGCGGGCACGTCCTCACTTTCGACCCTCTCTCGATACCGTCAGATTGATCATATTAACCCCAAATTACATCGCTGCATTACAAACACGCGCAGAGTAACGGCAGAGCAGAAAAAAGAGGGGTTGTTACAGAGATATAAATTACTTTCTATCGTATCATTTTTATTAGATATGAGACGTAGTTTATGACGACCAATAATCGAATATTTAAAGTCTACGGTAGGTATAACAGGTGTTTAAATGAGATACCAGATTATATAACACAACCTTTTTCAATTTTTTAATGAAAATATTCTATTTTGTTTTGAAAATTATACAAGGAATCCACCGTTTTTTAGGTGTCTTTGGGGTGTCTTCTTCGTTAGTTTTATGTCTACTATTACAATGCTTAATAACTATTTTTAAAAATATCTTTTTAGATAGACTGTAGCTAGTGAAAAAATACGTTGTAAACATTTCAAACCTACTCAATTCCCTAAAATTATCAAAAGTTAGTTAAATAATTATTATTATTAGCTTTCCACACCAGCACACATTTCTCAATGGTAGCTTTTGGTGTGTTTATAAAGAAAACAATACCTAATTTGTAATAATAAGGTTGGTAATGTTAAATCTCAACTCATCACAAATGCGTGCGCAATTCCAAAATGCAAATGTATGAACACTCATTTTTCTAGAAAAGCTTGCTGTTCACAATAAAAAGATTTAAAAATTAATTTCCTTTAATGGCAGCTTTTGGCATGTACGATGTGCTACTAAATTTCCATGAATGTATTTCAATTTGAAACATAAGAAATGCTGCTTTTCTTAATTAACCCTTAAAATTTTAAGTTTAATAGAAAATATTTCACGATGGCGGAAAATAATTATAAACCAGTTTTGACATTCTTAGTGTATTTATACAGTCGGTGGGCTTGCGTTTGATGCACATAAGAATTATTGTCACAAAAAAAAAAACAGACAGACATTGTGTTAGCATTACAATATAGGCATCTCTCAGAATTTTTGAAAAACAAACTAAAAAAACTATTAATCCATCACTATTTTGTTTTTTCGGAACGATAACCTGACATTTTTCGCAGTTTTATGTAGAGTCGCTTGTATTTCTCGATAAAAGGCTTTGTTCAGTATAATTAAAGCTGTGTTCAGCATAGTGTTCTGCCAGTATATACTTAAATTAAAATTCCATGAAAGGAAAACCTCATATTTACAAAAGCTCTAAAAATAAGTTGTGTGTTTCTTTTTAATGGAACTCCCTGTATATTATTGCATTTCTTTATTATCTGACCAAAATAAGTGTCTGTTTTAATAAGGTTTATAATACTCATACCCTAAACCTTTTTTCAATAACTTGAATTTTGTGAAAATCTAACCTAATTTTCATGTTTCAAATGCTTAAGAAGTGTTTAAGCTATGTAAGCGAAGCTTATGGTAAAGTGTTATATGTGAATATGCCAATTACAGTGAAACCTCCCGTAACAGACATCTCCTATAGGCGGACACCCCTTATTAACGGACACGTTCGCCTGGTCCCGGTGGCCTTCTATGAGAATAATCAGTTCTCTCTTGGACGGACACCTCCCTTGGACGGACGTATTTTATGATCTCGTTGGTGTCCGTTCAAGAGAGATTTCACTGTAATCGTTTTTTTGCACCATTTAGTGTTTTTAATCTATCTAGTTGCTTGTATAGTAATGAGAAATGTCAGATAATTTACAATTATAATGAACCAGTGATGGGTGGAGACTGTGGCTTGAAAACTGTAATAAAAATCCAAAAGAAAAAATCCCTTACCATAAAAATTAAAAACATAAAAAATCTAAATACGTATTTCGGCAACTAAGTTGCCATCTTCAGTAGAAAACAAGAGAAGTGTTAAACGTAGTGTTTTCGGCTAAGGTAAACCTTGGAAGATATGCTCTTCACCAAATCACTAGTGGAATAACACATCCTTTACAAACAACAAGGCTTATATACTATCTAAGTCTAATGGAGCGTGACGAACTAGCAATTAAGTTAACAATAATTCGTATAAGCTGGACTCACGTATTGGTCCTTTGTCGGAATTCATTAATTTATATTTGTTTTTAAGTATATAAATACTTTCGTAACTATCTAATTCTCTAAAATTATTTACAGTTTTAACTAGCCTAAGACTATCTGTAGGCATACCGTGACCTGTGTCTAAAATATGTCGAGCAACGCTAGATTTATCCGGTCTGTTGTATTTGAAATGTGCAATATGTTCTTTATAACGAGTTGAGATTGAACGCCTAGTTTGGCCAACATATTTTTTATTACAATCTCTACAACTTATTTCATAAATCCCAGATTTTTGATCTACCTCAGTTTTATCTTTAGTGTTCCCCAAGAGAGATTTTAATGAACTGCTCGACTTAAATGCAATTTGAAGATCCTGTTCTTTAAAAATGCTGTTCAATTTACGTGTGGTTGGGTGATATGAAAATTATCCATTTTCAAACATTCATTTCATACACTCAGAGCTTTTTCCACAGAAAAAAATTGTATAGTACATACCTATCTACTAGTAATCTAGTATAGAAACCTCGATCACTATTTGGAATAGGATCGGAAACCTAAGATCTAACCTCTACAGAAGAAAAAAACAAACAGTTGATGAAATGTTTCGTGTTAGTTGTGAACAATACCATGCACGTGGGGAACGTAAATTGTATCACTGTTTATGTTATCCAGCTACTATTTTGACAGTCGTGTCACCTATTTTGTTAAATTATTTTGATCTGATTTAAAATTCATCAAGCCAGATTTTTTCAAAAGGGCAGATACAAACATCTAATGCGAAACAATGTTCGACGATGTACATAAAATACAATTTCAAAACAGCACGAAGAGAGAAACGCAAAAACTTCAACCGGAATTTCGGCCCAGAAGGTGTAATACGACTGAATTAAAGTTAGAGAGTCACGTAGTAGCACACATGTTCGTACGAGACGATATCCCGGCATCCGCAGTGCTGCCAATATCATAACACCCTAAATATTCACGAGTAGCGCCATGCTATATGTATGTATGGTGTTTTAAGTCATCGAATACTCCTCCTACGGCACTGCTTGCTTCCCGGATACTCGTTCCTTTTTCTCTGATTCCACACTTACTTATTTATGTATCGAAAAGGACTAGAAAAAATGGATATAGTTTCTGGAGTATATCTGGGTTGCCACCTGTTTCTTTTTAACTTTTCTTTACGAATATATATTTTAAGTATTTTATTTCTTTTTTGTATATGTGTAAAGATTTCGCAAAAGCATGTCCTATAAATTCTACATTTTATATATACAGTGGAGAAAGCAAACATTTCCTCTACTAGGAACACGATTGAGCGCGAGGAGGACTGGAAAGGAGAAGAGAGATCTAGAGATAATTGTTTCGTTTGATTTGTGTTTTGTAATTCCATTTTTATAACAATAACACAAAATTAAAGAAATTTGCAAAACATCTGTAGTGTTAGTTCATCTTTCAACCAATAACATATGGGACAGATCTGACTGAACGAATGAAACGGTTATTTATAAGATATAATAAAGATATAACATGTAACTTAAAGATAACCTGTAACCTTAATCCTTAAGACACGTTTCTGTCAGAGACAAAAAATGGATTGAGGTGCATATCTAGAGTGATATAATCTATCCGTAGAATCCTTACTACATACATGTGTAATCAAAATTAACTATATCAGCAATTATGATCCTCAACTAGAAATTACTTATATCCTCAAAAAACAATGTAATGGTTCTCGGATTTTGCCGTGTAGTAGTTTCACTAATATTTAAATTTAGAGTATAACCTGACGTTTCGCCAACTTCTATGGTTGATATTTTAAAAATGTGGTATTCTAAATTTAAATATTGTCGAAAGTACGACACCAGAGAACCCGAGAACCGCTACAATGTTAAATGAAGGCGAAGGCCGTGAAAGTTTGAAACTATATTTAATTGTGTATGTTATTTTTGGAGATACCGCACTTCTCAAAATATGGAACATGAACTATAACTACTTCGATTGGTATTATTGCTAATACAAAGTAGGTTAAATGAGCAAAGATGTGGTTTCCTTGTGCTACGAAGAATTCAATTATGAGAAATAATTGAACAAAGGATAAAAATTGAATACACTAAAAATCTGCTAAGTATACAAACAAACTATATTATTAAAACAGATAATAAGATTTAATTTAATAGTCGGTAACAGTGGCAAAAGACAATGGAAGTCGAACTATTAAACTTATAGCGTTGCCAGTTATAATCGTAAACTTTATATTTTGCAGTTCTTATACCGTTTACTATACCATCGGTCCTTCACTCATCAGACTTTCCCAGAAAAAATTCCTAATAATTCGAAGTTTTAACATTATACTGGCCTGTGATGGGTGGAGACTGTGGCTTCAAAACTATAACAAAAATCCCAAAAGAAAGGTTCTTTTGGGATTTTTGTTATAATTATACTGGCCATTGAATTAAACAAGATAGTGAATACAAACAGGTCGTGAACAAATATATTTGATAACATAATTATGCGCAGATAACTATTCTATGGAAAATGTGAAAAAAAAGACTCCCTGCAGTTTGTCAATACCTATCAGGTCCGCCCCTGGCAGCGGATAAGGAAATAGATATCTTGTCTTGTGATTGGATGTTTAATGAATAGATTTTCTCTGCATGACTCCGGAGCGGGGTTTTGTCAACCGAACTATTCCACTTTGTCAATACTGTAGTGTTGTCAGAAAGATCTGCACAAGGTTTTGATAATGTCATTTGTGGTTCTGGAATATTGGAAGCCCAAGTAGTAAATCACACCCCGAAAGATTGTCTAGGCTAAACTGCATGGACCAAAGGAAGATAAGCAGACTAGATCGACTGCATGGCTTGATAGAAAACCAGCCCCGATTAGTTCATACTTGGAGTATAGAACGAATCCTATTAGCCATGAGGCCAGAGAGGAAAGCTAGGAGAAAAGATTCTGGATAAAGGGGGCTTCGAACTTGCATACCGACGAACCATGTAGAAAAAAATGCTTAGAGAGATATCTCTGTAGGCTCTCGCAAAGATCCAATAGTCTTCCAAATTGAGCTTGCCGCAATAGTAGAAAGTCTAAGCTAGGTCAAATCATCCGTATATTCTGTGACAGCTAGTCAAAGGTGCACCCAAAGAAGATTACTATTAATCTAAGCGCCCAGCCGTACAATCGGCAGATGATCTGATCAGAAGGTGATCGTCAAAGCTTTTAATTTGAACTAGCCATTTGTTGGGTATTACAAAGCAGAAGTAACACAGACCAGCAAAGGACGGACGGTAAGATCAAACAGGTCTTGGGTCCTTACTATTACGTCATTAGTGAATCACAAGCAACAAAGTCCATCAACGACTGGATGCACAACCAGTCTAAAGTCACCAGGCCAAAGACAAAATGGTCAAGCATCTCAATTTACAAAAAAACAAAATGTTATTTCGTTTAATTTTATACATTAGTTAGTTATAAGTATATGGTAATTAGAATTATCTGGACATGTTGTTTAATGTAAGATCTGGTTGACATAAATATAAAATACAGAAATAGAGAAAAAACAGTTTGTATAGTGTGGTAGAAAGTATAGATACATGGTCACAAAGGAGAGACAACAACAAGAAGACGGCTGTATGTACATACATAGCATAGCCCTGACAGAGAATGCCAGTTATAGATTCTTCTAAGAAGAAGAGGCCGGTCATGAACTGTGCCATTACGATGGTTTCTACCATTGGGCTCGGAAACCCCAAAAGCTGATAGCTACGGAAGGAAGCTGCCCTCAGAGATGATAATTCTAATCAGAATCAGAAAGCGTCTATCAAAATCGCAGTAGACTTGAAAAAGTCACGGTAGAAATAACCTCTTAATCCTAATCCAATCTATGAAACTATTTATATAAAAATTTCGACTGAAAATATTGGTATTATACGACGTTGCAGAAGATCAGTAATAATTATTCTTTTCAAAAATACTTCATGCAATTGCTTTCTCTTAATTGTATACTAATCAGCATTTAAAATATTGCATCCTTGCTAGTTTACTCTACTTGGTGCCATAAATATCTAATAACAATGATATGGCGACCATTTAGTTTATATCACCTTGAGAACATCTAATGTTATTGAAGGTCCCATCTATAAAACTAAACTAAAAATATACGTCTACGAGATCCAACATTCTTGCATGCAGGATGATGTAAATTTTAAGAATCGCTCAACTAAAATCGCATTAAGGCGACGCGTTTAGATAAGCAACCATTAATAAAAGACGATTTGAAACTTGATAACTAGGTCGGCGGTCTAATTTTGACGATTCCCGCTTACCACCAGCGCCGTTAAAACGATTTAACAATAATGCAGCAATAGTAGCGACCATACGCTTGTCGTTAGAAATTCTAAACATAGACAGTAACGTAATGCTCAAACATGAGTCAATATCCGTTTGTATTTATGTATATATATTCATCATAAACCGTCGCGTCGTCTGCATGCTGAAAACGCAACATATGGATGAGGTTTATGGGATTTAGCTGTTGGTGTTAGCGAAATTGCGTCAAATAGCAATCTGGAGGTATTAATATTACGGGTCGGTTATTCTTGTAGGTATTGTATTTACTTTAAAACAGGGGCATTTCAGTTCATTTTGTAAACGTGATAAATATTAATTCGCTTAGACTTTCGACGTTGCATCTAGATTAATATTTAATTGGTAGATCATATTGTAAGATTAATTAATTCGCCGGTCTGATAAAACGAGGAACATTATCTTTAATGGTGTTAGTTTTGGAGAAGTACACCGAATTACTGCGGAACTCATGTTTCGTCTCGCCATTTCCATGAAGGCGCATATGGAATGAATGCGAAATCAGCGTTTGGAATGGCACTACTAAAATATTTAGGATTCAGGATTAGAGGATGAAAGCATTATTTTATTTTGAAACTTTTTTATGGCGCCTGTAACTTGATTTGAATTATTTAGTTGTACTTGAAGTACCTGCATGAAAGGAAGTTATGTTAGATGAAACGTAGGCAGTATTTTTCTGTTCGGTTTGGCTTGCTGGGACTTTTATGGTGGTAACTGGCTATTCAACTTTGATTCTGGAATTTACAACTTGCCGCAATTTGTCACGCAATGTCAAGAATCTTGCATCTACTCAACGAACAGATTTTCACAGTAGAGATTGCGATATGGTTTCGAATATAGTTTTATATTCCGCAGTGGTTTGCTAGCGTTTGATAAAAAACTATTGAAAGAAAGTGAATAACGAACTTATTTTTGGTAAGAGTTTCGAGTAGGGACCAACCTTTGGCGGTTTTATATGCACATTAACGAAAAGATCGTTTGTCGTTAAGTTTAAAAATGCTGTTTTTAGGTTATGTGCGGTGTGATTTTGACATATCTGGCGATTAGTAGTGGAGCTGTAAAAAAAAAATTGTCGTTGTATTATCCTTCAGAATTAACAACGGCAAATCAGTTAAATCAGGAATTTTATGCTTGATTTCCTTTTCCCCAATAATACAACATGTATCGCACCTTGTCCGCCCATTACTAATTTGCGTCTGGTCAAACACCGCATTCAATTACCAGAATGGAAACCAGAACCAATTTTATAATTAAACCTCCATTGTAAGCGTACGTAGGACTGGATGATATACTGGATGCAACATGCAACGACAAACGCCACCTACGCCGCCAGCACTGTATCTGCAAGCAGTGTTTTATAAATTGCTTCATTTGCCGACGACCCGTTTAAACGGAGCGGATATGTGGGCACGCATTTCTTTATTCTGACGCTTTTATATCTCGTCGTGTGCATTGAAACAATGAGAGTTAAATAACTTTTGGGATTAACGAAATATGCACTCTAATGAATTGTGAAGTATTTCGAAAACTAGTAAACTCTGTTTTTTTTTTACAAGTAAATACCTACTCGTATTATCACCTCATCAACATGATTGCATGTTATCATCAAATCATACAAGTTACTATTCACAATGGTTGAAGAAAATAATAATGTTGCTTAAAACTCGATAGTACCTACTACTATGGGTTAGCATTTTTCCTTGTATAACGATTGAACATACAGAAATTAATATAAATACTGTTTCTAGGTATTCAGAGCTTTTCATTAGAGGTTACAACTCAACATTTTACTGTTTCGAGTACTCACTAAATATCTACCTATACAACGAGCCCACCCCATAGACTTTAACTGCCTCTCTTTTAATAAAAAAAAACTAATTTTTATTAACTTTGAAAAATCTTCTAATGTACGCATATTTTGTAATTAGGTAAAATAAAAACTTTAATATTTATTTTGTTTTAATTTTGTCGTGCAAGTCGTACAAGATAGGGTATTAATGCCAATATTTTAGGATACGGACGTCGTTCAAAATTTATAGAACATTGTTACCCTTTGCATTGAATCGAAAATGACATTGATTTCAATAATTCATTTCGCTTTCTTTAATCATAGACAACATCAGCGATATAAACGTTATTTTGAAGGCAATTTTAAATTCATTCTCTTTACTTTTAATGTGGCAACTGCAATTACGACTTTAGAAAAACCGTTACGTCACTTAGCGGTTCCTTTTCGCGCGGGAATATTTAACTTACGCGCCACGAAATTTAAACTAGCTTATTTTAAATTTATTCATTTAAGCGCCAAACTCTTAGACGCTTCGCTATGATCCTTTGTGCACCTCTGGACGTTGCTATTGGTTCATCCTTTTTTTTGTACCTACTTACCGAGCCTTTATAAGGGCTCTGCACGCTACGCGCGCTCTCTGTTCCCTTCAGTTAATTTGCCGTTGTGACGGACTCGTTTTGACTCGAAAACACAGAAACCACGTGCTGTCCATTCAGCTTCGAAGCCCCCTTGTCTTCAAGCTACAGCTATGTAATCTCTGTTCCAGTTCAGTTAATTTGCCGTTGTGACGGACTCGTTTTGACTCGAAAACACAGAAACCACGTGCTGTCCATTCAGCTTCGAAGCCCCCTTGTCTTCAAGCTACAGCTATGTAATCTCTGTTCCAGTTCAGTTAATTTCTCGTTGTGACGGACTCGTTTTGACTCGAAAACACAGAAACCACGTGCTGTCCATTCAGCTTCGAAGCCCCCTTGTCTTCAAGCTACAGCTATGTAATCTCTGTTCCAGTTCAGTTAATTTGCCGTTGTGACGGACTCGTTTTGACTCGAAAACACAGAAACCACGTGCTGTCCATTCAGCTTCGAAGCCCCCTTGTCTTCAAGCTACAAGACCACGTGCTGCCCTCCAGCATACACAAAAGCTTCGAACTCAACTTCAAGCTACAGCTAAGTAATCCTATTTAAAACGTATCTATCGCTTTCTTTTATTTTATTTCATTACTGTTGCTATTTATACTTTTAACTTGTAATTGCCAGTAACTTTGCTCTCACTAGCAGTCATTTACTATTCACTTATAGAAACGGATTAATTGCGGCACTTTTAAATTAATCTCAGGAATTCGGCTACCACGTGCTATTCCTTCTTTTCCCATAATTCTAATATCAGAATACAGCAACCACGTGCTGTTCTTTTTTACATTAATCTTAACATCAGAAATCAGCAACCACGCAGTTTTTTTCTTTTTTTTCTTTTTTTTTTATTAACTTTTTATTAACTCTTTTTTTATTAATCATTACAGCGACTCCAGGCGTCATACTCGTGTGTACCGCTTTTCTTATTAAGTTGCATCAGGTGGAGCACACACCGCGTCCGCACGCCACGCACACCTGATCGTAACAACATGTATAGCTTCAAAAAACTTATTAACGTAGTAACATATTAATTGAAATAGACAGTAACGAAATACTCGCTCCGCAGTGTGCATACATTATATTAGGCTTGTTCGCAGTGCAATCAAACTAATCACAACTAAACATTCCTTTTGAACCATTTCAGTCATGTTAAGAATCGTGATTAGGCAACCACGATTACTCTACTGCTTAAACGAAATGACTAGTAAGAAACTGTCAGCGACTGCCTCTGTGATCAATGCTACATTTTACATACATTTACTGATGCATATATTAATTATTTCCAAGTTGAAATAAAAAAAAAGTGTTTTAAAACCATTTGATATGTTATTTATTAAAAATTTTATCATCTCAAAGTACAACATTGAAATATCATAAATCTACAGAATATCATGTAGTATCGGGTAAATGGGTTCACCAATATTAACAATCAATTTAATCAAATTACGATTTAAATTCAATTAATGCTAATTTTCAAATTTCCCGTGAAATACACAAATTCCCTATGCTTTGGAAAAAATAGATAATGAAAATAGTGACAACAAATTTTATAATTAGTTGTATTATAATTATATTAGAAGGTATAATTTTTCTAGTAAACATAAATATATCGATGAGTAACACAGGGTATTACCATTTATTATATTTATAATACGTGGTAATATCTATTTTTATACGTGTGCCATAACAAAAGTGGAAAAGTGTCACCTCAAAAAGGTGCTACAAATAACGCAAATTAACATCTTATTTGATGTAACAGTAAAACCTACGTGTTTCTGTTCCGAAATATTTACATACTTTCGAGTTTACGTAGGATTAAACTAAGTACCTAAGAAAATATTTAAAAGAATCAACCACAAGAATCTACGGAGATGCCAAAAAGAAAAGAGGCCTCCTGTTTGGTTTCGGTGTCACTACATTGGTACTGATGTAGAAATTTTAGAAAAGCTCAGGAGCACGACAGCATATCATCTATAAGTGCAGGTAGATGAAAAATAAATAAAAAGTGCTTTTTTTTAAATTGGCACCTACACCTAATTGGAAATAGGTGGCGCAGAAGAACTAGTCCAGCATAGACAAGGAAATTAACCTTGATAGCACTTTGAACAATGAACAAATAAACCGTTTATAGAAACTCAAGGCCACCCTTGCCGGGCCCATTATGCGGGATATGGTTGTAGTTCTCAACATTTGCGTAAATTTGCACGTCATCAGCATACACCAGTACTGGACAAGTAAGTTTTGCCAATAAATCATTCAACTAAATATGAAATAACAGTGGTCCCAAATTAGGCACTCCAGAAAGTGAATGAAATTCCTTTTCGAACCAATAGTTGATGGTCAATAGTATCAAAGGCGCTAGAGAAACCCATGTAAATCGCATCCGCCTGTCTATGGTTTTCAATTTCTTCGATAACATATTGAGTAAAAGTTGTAAAATTGGTAAATATTGATCTGCCTGATGAAAATCCATGTTGATGTGTTTATAGAAGTTGCTTAATATTATAATATATATTGGAGTAAATTGCTCAAACACCTTAGCAAAATTAGATAGAATCGAAATAGATCTATAATTTGTTAACAGTGCGGAATTGCCCTTCTTGCGAACAGGAATCAATCTAACGCGTTTCTAGAGATTCGAGACTGCTTCTGTCTTTATAGAAAGATTAATAATGTGTGATCTTTGGAGAGATTGACCTTTGTTTAGGCGACTTAAAGAAGTCCTCGCTCAACAAGATTCTGAGTTACCTTAGCGGGCTTAACTAGTTTTATAAATCTTAAGATAGTATCTGCTCCAACAAAAGATACTTGTGGCTGCACTGGCATGGACGATTAGTTGCACCAAACAAATGTTATACCAATAGTTTTGCAATGATATCGACAATGTGCATCAGTCACTCTCATCTACTGCTTCATGTTTTGTTTCTTTTTTAATGGAAAAACCAGACTTCATGTTTCGTTTCTTTTTTAATGGAAAAACGAGAACTCACAATCAGATCTACATCATCACATACATAAGCTATGTGACAGCTTTTATACACACTGTCGAAAACTTCACTAAACGTTCCAACAATTCCTGTACGATTGGGTCGGTATTTTGATTATAGTGAAATACAGTACATAATTTCATATACACACTACAAAACAGAATCTCTGATTTTTGAATTGACTAACAGCAATGAAAAATACGAAATTTATAACCAATAAATATACACGCCACAAGACAGAATCTCTGATTCTTGAGTTGACTAACAGCAATGAAAAATACGAAATTTATAACCAATAAATGCCTACACTTGTCATATATGTAAAAGAATCCAGATACATCCTCAGATTGCGAAATATTTTGAGCCTTCAATTTATAGATTTTCATAAAAACAGTGTGGAGAATTAATTATTAATGAAATGTATTGTCATTTTTAAGCCAGATAAGTCCTAGATATTATATATAGACAAATAACAGTTACCAGTTATTATAAACAGGAAGTAATGATCTAAAGGTGAAAAAATGTGCACATTAACATGTAAGCATTTTAAATGTAAAATTTATTATTTCTAATCTTATAATATGCATACCTACGCCAATAAAGTACGACGCTAAACGTTAGCACTATTTCAGTATTCTTACAATGGACTATTTGACATTGACATATCTTACTGGTCCATGATAATTGTTGTTTACCAGTGACATTTCAGCATCAGTAGGCATAAATGCAAGATAAAGTTGAACACAGAGACCATAGCGTTATAATGGCAGTTATCGAATCTATAATAATATATTTAATGGCCTTTTATTATAGTTGTATTTATCATCCGATGCGTTTTATGTGAATTTTATGCTTTAAAGACGCCACAAATGTTAAAAATTAATTAGTCATTTATCTATCTTTATCTATTAATAGCTACAAATATAAGCATTGGTATGTCGTAATTTGTGAAGATAATTTTAAGATGAGAGCTTTTTTTAATTACCAAATTATGGTCGTTATCAATAGGTTAGAAACTACTAATTGAACATAAAAAATTAGCTGCGGTTAAGAGGTGAGTTGTGTCAATAAAAATTATGTTTATTTCTTTTAAGTTATGTGACGCCTATAATTATTCGTATATTTTCGTAATTAATATAACAAAATGCTGCAGTAAATTGGAGTAATATATTTATATTCCCAAAAAAAAAAATCTCTGAACGCATACGTATTTTATTTTATAAACCTACACTACGTTTAACGCTATTTTGAGCAAGTACATAACTACCTTAGAAATTTACTATTAATTTATGTATGCAATATGGGCATATACATGTACAAAGGTACATAGTGTAGCATATTACTCAGTACGATGCAAAATTTCCTTAGAGACCTTTAGAATATCTAACAAACCGTTTACGAGAAAAGCTGAGTAAAATTTCTGGAACGTTGCGCTTTATTGCAGTTTATGTTTTTGGGATTACATATATGTGTGTACCTATATGTGCATTTTACAATATTTTTATTGTTAAATAAATTTCATTTTTCATTGATAAGTTAAAGAATTTTTTGTGATCCTATTCTTAGGAAGATATTTGTTGTTTTAATATGATTGGCTGAAATAATTATTATAGTGTAGTTATAGGTGGGAGTATCCGACAAGCATTAGGTTTCTTAGGCTTTATCTATCACATTAAAAAGAAACCTATGCTGAATGCGCGTTGAAGCATCCGGATGTCGACCTAGGAGTGCCATAGGATTAATTTTGTCAGACTGGTGTTTCTATGTACAGGAGATCAATAAAGTATTTGAACACATACAGACACAGTGAAAACAAATATCTATATTATTAACTTGTAAGACATATATAGATTGCATATGAAACTATATACATTACGATCCATCTCAACATTTGAAACTATTTATTAAATTAAAACAAAAATTCCAAGCCAGTAAAGTATCTGAACAAATACAACATATAGAAAAACAATTAACAATTCTGGTACAATTTTTGTTTTTTATTTTGTTAGTAGACCATTATTATGTAAGACACTTTTCAGTGTTTGGCATAAAGTAACCAGCTTTTGTGTGACTTCTAGTGATATTTGATCCCAAGTTTCCTGAAGGCATTGTTTAAAGTCTGCCTTATTTGAAGTATTTTTCTTCCTTAATTCTAAGTTCAATACAGGCCAAAGGTTTTAAATCCAATGCATTTACAAACCAGTCTTGATTACATTCTGGGATTCACTAAAGCCCTTAGTATCGCCTGGCTGCCTGTTGCAATGCAGACCCGTTTTTTTTTTTCTTTATAAGCCCTCCGATTGATTTCTGTTGCACATTGCAATGTTGCGCATGTCTCAGACAGCGCCATATTTTCCTAGTGAAATTGTGATCATTGTATTTCTCACCTCACTGTAAATTCGAGATTCAGTCCTAGTTTCGGCTTTTGATCCGTCTATGAAACAGATCAGTACACCTAAGCCTGTCTCTAGTTGAATTGATTCCAGTTTATCCAATTCGTAATTTCCTACTCGAAATTTCTGTTAAATAGATATGTCGAAATCATGTGGTCTGATTTCATTCCCAAGAAGTTGCCTTCCACATGGTGGGCAACATTCTTGCCCAATCCTGCCGATCTGCCACTTGATATTTCTTGCAATCTGAGGTGCCCCATTCTTGCCTCCCCAATTATCACCAAATGGAACGGTGGGGAGTCTAGGAGGCATTCCAGTCTTTGTCATAAGAAGCTGTATGTATAACATACTATTCTGATAATTCTGAAAAATTAGAATGAAGTCCATTTATATTTAATTTCTTATTAATGTCATTAAGCGATGAGAAGCAGAAAGTAGGTTTTGAAAACTGTCTACATACTTTCATTACGGATTTACTCCAAACAGTAAATTTTTCTATATACTTTATAGATCCACAAAATAAAAATTTAACAGATCTACTATACAGAGATCCAAAGTGTAGAACTAGCGTATTAAAACGTCAATCGCTTCAGGCAGTTGAAGTGAAATTACCGTTAATGAGAAAAATAAGTTTTCTAATTAAAATTGAACATGGTTCTTTTATCAGAAGCTCCAACTAGGAACGCTGTAACTTATGGAACGTTCGCTCCAATCTAAAGCTAATTTATTTTTTCTTGGTAATTGTGTTACGTACACGGGGTATCGATATCGAACGACGTTCACCGGTTCATAAAAACCAGATTGGAGTTTACAATAAGAATCGGAGACGCCGAATTGAAACACTTTGTAACAAACGCGAAACAATCGAGTAAGTGTAATTCCGGCACGGGTTGGTTCGTTAGCGTACAGCTAATATCTGGCGTACAAGTATTGGTTTCGAGAACACGTGATATTTCCGCATAATAAGGTACATTTACGACCACCAGTGTACATTTCTGGAGCATTAAGATCGCCGAATTAGCTCAATCTAGGCTTCGTGAACCGAGTAAATTGCATACAGCTACTCACATTACAAATTCATAATTGCAAGCCCGACTTGCAGAACGTTAATCGTCCTTTATTAAATTCGTATCTTCTGACACCGATACTATCAGCAGTTGATTGTACGATATCCTTTCTAGGGAATACATTAATCAACTTTATTAATTAAAGACGAAAACGCTCAATAAATTGCAACAAAATATAAACTAATAGGCAATTAAAATGGCTATTTTCAATCTTAATATAAATCTTCAGAATAACGTACTGAACGTAAACTTTTATACATTTAAATTTATTTTGTTTTAATCACCCAGAGTCACCTCTTTTACACTTATAAAGTTATAGACACTAAGTATACCCAGAGATGTATCAGTTTTGCAAAACCGAGACTTCGGGGCACACACTCTGCTATTGCAAAGGTCTGGCACTGCGAAGGATGCTACATTATGAACAGGAGATACAGTAGATCGCTTCGGTTGCGGTGTGCAATAAAATACAATGCAATACAACGACGAAAGTAGAAAAACATTGAGGTTAAAACATATATTTTAATAGATAATAGATTCTACAGTCTTAAAGAGTAGGTATACAGAATAGTGTTGGGCAAGGTAGGGGGAAATAACTATTGTTAGCGAAGCCTAGACAGACTCGTGTTTAGCCGACTCTCGGGAAAGCCGGTAAGCAGCACACAACAGTATTCGTGCTGTTTACCGAGACGAGTAAACATGAACCTGTCAAGTCCACGCTAAGGAACGTTACATTCCCCTACCTTGCCCAACACTAATATAGAATAAACTTAGGGTAGGCTTTCATAGTCTCCACCTTATGCATGCAACTGTGTATACAAAACAAACTAAATAAAATAAATAAAACAAAACCAAAGTAAAATGAAATTATTTAGTAGATACAAGGTAACTGTCTTCTTTTTAAGTTTACAATGGTTTGTTACTTTTATGAATACAATTTAATAATGGGAAGGATGTCTAAAACTACTAGGTCTAAACTGTATTAAATGATATTAAATTATAAATGGTAAAGTTCAAAACTGCACACTTAATTGTAAGATAAGTCCATAAAATAAAATTAATTAACGGAAATATATAATAAATACAACAATTTAAAATAACCATATAAGTTAATTATTGATTTGAGACAACAATAATATATAATAACAAAAGCACTATCATAACCGCTACTTTTACGTTTGAGACATTTAGGATTATGAGACAAACTGCTCACACAAAAAGAGTTGGTGTCTTATATTACAATACATGACAGTTGGAAGATATTGCCGAACATCTACTTGACAAGATCCAGATTGACAGAGTAAAAGACCCAGATTGACTTTCTTTCGAGTGACAGCGAGTTTTCAGAAGAAGAAATTTAGCGACAATCTGAAGATAGTGCTACCGAACAACATCATTCTGCAGAGGAATCTGACGAAGAGGTGCTAGCCGCTCTGGAGTTTTTCATTAGAAAAAACACATCAACAAAGTGGCGTAAAACCAAATGGCGTATTCTTTCAAAAACCAAAAGAACGAATATTTTCAAAGAACACGCTGGAGTCGCTCAACGAGCTCACTGTATTGGTACTGAACAGGATGTGTTCCTAAAAATTATGGGCATTCCTATGATTGACGATATTTTGAAGTACAGCAATATGTATATTGATCAGCTCAGAATTCAGCACCAATATTCTAAAGACCGGGATTGCAGAAATATCAACAACTACGAATTTATGGCATACTTGGGTCTGTTATATTTGTTTTGTATAAAAGAAATTCACCATGCAAATGTAAAAGAGATCTTTGCGAGGGATGGTGCCGGAATCCAAATTACAAAGTCATGTGCTACAAGGCGTTTCTCCTCATTACTCGTTGCTTGATATTTGATCACAGAAACATTAGAACCAAAAGGAGAAAATTTGTCAAACTGGAAGCGATTCCTGACTTTTTCGAAGCCTTCGTCAACAACTGCAGGTCGGCGTTCAATTTCAGCGAATATATTACAATAAACGAGATGCTGCATCCATTTAGAGGTCGTTGCGGTTTTATTCAATACCTTTCCAGTAAACCAGCTAAATATGGGATAAAGTTGTTTGCTTTATGTGATGCCGAAAGCTTCTATACGTCCAACCTTGAAATATACTGCGGAGAACAGTCAGATGATTGGCCTTTTGCTGCTTCCAATCACCAACAGATTGTTACACTTCAAAAACACAACTTTTATTTGTACCCATTCTTTGGGATCCCCGTGTATAGTTGCCACAAGGTATTATTTCGGATTCCTAGAATTGCTGCTGCGTATTCCTTCGCATATTAGTCTTTTTCGTCAACCAATGACTTGCTTGCATTTCGTTGCCAGGCACCCTCTGATTGGGCGTTCGATATCACGTTATTCCGAGCGGGGCATGTGACCGACCGAGGTTATTTAAGGGACAGGCAGTTCTCCCGCGTGATGATGAGTTAACATCATATCGATCGACGTTGATCACCCATAGATAAGAGAACAACGATTTTTCCCTACGCCTCCCGCTGATTTTTACTTAAGCTTTGAGCTGATTTTGGGAGCGTAGCCAGAAAGTTTCTTCCACCGTTTTGTTGTTGTTGTGTGTTATTTGAAGTTCCGATGGAAGAAAAGCGTGTTTGAACACGGATCACTACGTGTACGTAGTTCTTTTGTTTGTTTTCATAGTACACTAAGAAGTGCGCCAATTTTAAAAAAAATTACCTCATTGTTTCAACGTAAACTTAACTTGAATAATTACTTTTAAACAACTTGCTCAGTTCTTTTGTTTTGTTTGTATACCGTAATTATTCCGAATTTAAGATTTAATAAATTTTTCTAAATTATATATATATTTCATTGTTTTCTTTTACTATTTCTAACATCATTCAGTCAAAGTAACAGCAAGTACCATCCCTTCTTTCCCCAATTTGTTATTCTGGATTGTAGCAAGACCTGGCGATATCTACAGGTAGGAAGCGCTTAACCAAGCCAGTGGCGCCCCAAACAAGATCGGCAGCGGAGGTATAACCCGAGCTCAACAACGCTTTACCCAGTGGATTTCACCGACTAATAAATAAAATTTAGTGTTTTATTTAACCCTTCCCCCACCTCTCCTGGTACATTGCTTTCTGTTTGATATTTTGTTTGCTTCGATTAATTCAAAATTTTAAAAGTAACAGTCACTTTTTCCTTTTTCTTTTGATTTCATTAATAGTCTCATGCTCGGGAATAGCTACGTTTTTATGAAATTTTAGCTCACGCCCTGAGGTACAATTGGTACACAAGCGTACCACTTGCTGACTATTTAGTCACGAAAAGAATAACGAGTTTCGGCACAATTAAGAAAAACTCCAAAAGAATTCTTGCCGAACAAAAATAGGGCTGTGAAATCGTGCCTTTTTTGGATTCCAAAAAGACAAAACGCTGGTTTCTTATGATCCACGGAAAAATAAATCTACTGATACTGCTCTCAATATTACATGATGACGACAAAGTGGAATGCCGAATGCCGTAGATAGTTTTCGACTACAACACAACCAAAGGCAGAATCGACACTGTCGATAAAATGTGGGCCGCTTATTCGGTTTCTCCAATAACAAAGAGATAGCCATGCGTCTTTTTCTAAAATTTAATGAATATCGGCGGTATAAATGGCAATATTTTATTCAAATTTGCCTGCCCAACAAAGAGCATCTTATTTTTAGGTGAAATCTTAGACATTTACCTCAAGATATAAGTGCTTTTCTCAAAGTGAATTACGGTCAGGCTGTTGAACCAAGAAGAGTAGAAGGATGTCTTACAAAAGTATGTCGGTTATGTTCATTGGAGAAACAGAGATCGTCAGCATCAATGAAGTGCTCCCGTTGCCAAACATTGACGGGTAAAAATCATTCTGCGGTTGAAGTGGTCTGCAACAGCTGCAATGATGGGGATACTGGTCTTGTCGAATAGGTCGATGAAATTTATTGAATTGAATCACGTTTTATTATTCGGGAAATTGTTTGTTTTATTCTATAAAAAATACATTTTTTTCTGTGGACAACTGTCATCTACTGTTTTCATCATTTTCTTACCTCTCCATAGCAATTTCTCAACATTAAAGGAGAGAAAAACCATTAACTTGAATATTTCTGAATTACGTAAAATTCACGACAATTAAAGGGCGCGCCCGCTGAAAGGTTAAACTCCATTGACTGGAGGTAGCATCGTTTGGTAATCCCCATCTTCGTGTCCCAAGGAGGAAAGGTGGTGAATGTTATCCCGCACAAAACATAGCTATCATGATCTTATACGACTCCTCCAAATTTCAACTTTATATCTATGTAGATTCTTTCAAAAGTTCTCGAGTTCCAGTCTTTTGTCGCACCTCGTATATCAACTATTACTATAAACTGAATTTTATCCAGATACATTTTCGTGTATTATTAGCCATAAATCGATTCAATTGTTTTATGCAACATAAACTGTTGTTAAAGACTTACGCTCCGGACATTCTATCGCCTATTGTAATGTCGTTTAAAAAAAAAATCTAGCATAATGAATACGCTGCTAATATATGCATAATTAGAATATACTGTGCTATGCATTTATCAGCGAAGGTATCAACCACTTCTCAACTGTTCCCCGCGTGAGTTCTGCTTGAACGAAAACAATCAATACCAATTTCACGCCGAGCAAAATGTAATAGAGAAAATCGCATCAAGGAGACCGAGTACACACCGTGACACATGAATCCTTAAGAGACTGTCTGTTGACTCATAAAGTTAACTAGCCGAGAGTGGATCACCGGTTGACGCTCTACCCTCTAGGGTGGAAAACCTAACGGTTGCAACGCCTCTGTATTAAAGAAGAGTACGCGTGGAAGTATTGTGTCGTCCCTACGCGCAAATGGGGTGCCCAATAAGATTTACCCTGCTTTTTATTACTCAGACGCCGGTTCGTGAAGAACGTTCTGTTACGGGAGCAGCGAGGCGCTCTTTGGGTAGTATTTTCCTTCGGCATGCCTTTATATTCCAGGCGCGGGTTTATTTAATATCCGAACAAAACAGTTTAGCACCGGAAAAAGGTAAGCCGCACAGATTTTGCTTTTGACATAAATAAAAGTTGAAAAACACTTTTAAAATTATTGTGGGGAAGTGTTAGGCAAAAATAAACTTTTAAAAATCCGTAATTTAATGTGAAAGTGAATGAGGTTTATCGATTCAAATGTTTTATAGAAACACGTGTGTGAAATCTCTAAGTGAACACAATAGATCTTTCAAGTCGCAGTGTAATTTCATCCTAATTTTGCATACTTATATTCTAAATAATATGGGTACTTAAATTTATTGATGTAAATTAAACCTGTCTTTAATTTTTGTAACGTTTCCAATGATTTCTAAAACGGGAAATTCATTTTAATATGAAGCACGAGACTTCAGAAACCATAGAGCTCTCCAAGACAGTATTAAATTGCTGTTATGAACGAGTTGAAAGCTCGGATCGATGACTTTCAATAATCAGATACATCGCTGATACGCAAGAATCTAACTAGATGTAATTATTAAAGAAATATCAAAGTATCCATTATCGTCACGGGGCTTTATATGGCAGTATTACATTCAATATCTGCACGTTTAGATGAAAACTACCTGGCGACATACTTATTAAAATAAATAACATTATGGCTCTACCATTTATAGTTAAGACGTGATGCATAGCGAGAACTTTTACAAACAGATTTTAGATTATCTTGGTATTTTAGGTCAAGAAACCAATAGCCATAAAATAAGGCCATTAAATCACTCATTTCTTATGATTATTATGTCCCATGTATGTACATAAGTACGTGTATACATAAAACAAACAACTCGTAGCCAATACATCTTTAAATGAAGGTTAGACAAAATCACGTGCATAGATTTATATATTTGTGATAATTTCCTATATCTTAGCACATAATTTGGCGATTTTATAAAACCATGATCGCTTCATACTTCATACACATTTCGCATTTTATGAGCAACCATAAAGTACGTTTGTTTACGCATAGAAATTGCACATGTAGCTTTTCTCACAGAGTGGTGGGGTAGTCCCTGTCAGTTCAACAACATTAATGTGCCTATAAAGCTACACGACTGCCGGGAAAGCAAACGTTACAACTAAAATATTTACGTAAGAGTGAAACCGATATCCTGCACACTTTTGCTTTCGATGGGCGAAATATTTAAAACAGATATTAACACAAACACAACGATATTTTTAGACGTACCGTGATATAATCACTGACTCAGTAATGTAAACTTTATTGGATATTGTAAATTTTGTAAGCTTTAGTATTCGAGGAAAATAAAATTGAACATGGTGCGAGATCATACATCAAACGCTTAATGCAAAATTATTGCTTACATATCGGGTTACATTTTGGGGAAAAATCCAAAGTTTGTTTTGATTTAGGAGGGTTAGTACGTGCACTATACAACGTTTAATAAACTATTCTGAAAAATACACTAATAGAGGCGACACAAACGCTTAATTAGAATTTATAACAAGATGTGAGCATTCTTCATAATTGTCGCTCTTCTTTTGTGTAAGATAAGGTGTGGCTGAACAATAGATACATATTTTAAAGTCTCTTATTTAAATTATGACAGATGTGTTCCTCTTGGTGACCTAATTTACAAATGATATGGAAACTAATCCAGAGAATAAGATTGGGTTTCCTAAACCTACCTTGAGGCGTAGTTAATAATTTATAGTACTCCGAAAGTTTCCTCAGTTAACTATTGTAGTGCAGACACCGTTAGGTATAGTTCTTCGTTAGAAAAACATTATTTAAAATACTAGAAACTTTGCAAGGCCATTAAAACTTCTTTCAGTGCTGCTTTGTAGGGTGGTTATTCTTCACAATCTTATTTATTTATTTACTAAAATTGCCTGTACTGGAATAATATGATAGGTGAATATTTCACGTAACTTGCATAGTGCTGCAGGAAACATATTCTTGCTAAGATATCCACTTTTTTGTTTTAGCTCTGTTAATAATTGACAAAATCATTTGAGTATTAAGGAAATTCAAAGTTTTATTTCAGTTAAGATACTAGAAATGAAAGTAAATGTTTAGTTTATTTAATAATAATAATAATAAGAATATCAATTTATTGGCATAATATACAATATGTCAAAAGACTGAATCACCCCAAGGTGCTCTTCCTCCAGCTATTAATCACATCCACATTTTGAGGGTTCAAGCTAGAAGTAAAATTTGTTCCAATTGGCACACAAAAAATTTATTGTGCAATCTTTTCCAAGAAGGTTTTTGGATGCTATACATTTCTTGATTCCAGGGTTAAACCCGCCTTCTAGTACTTCCTCCGGCCTTTTATGAACCTACCACATGTCATAAAGGGTTTATAGTAATTCATAGTCTGGATAATAAAAGACCTACTGTTTCTGATGAAGTACATATAACTATAACTTTACTTAAAGAATATAGTAACGAATTATCCGAATTTCTTGTGTGTGCGATTACTGCATCTGTAATCCATAATAAATTTCTAAATTTGCGCGATTACTTTCCTGTTGCACTATAGTGCAATCTTACTAATACTTAAGATTATCGATCCAAAATTTTTGAGAAAATGATGTCAAGTAGAATATATTCGTCTAATATAGCATTAATAAATATTGAGAGTAAATATAGCTATAGGCTTAGCCATTCTACCGAAACTGTTACAGCAGATTGCATTCAATATATTTTTGACTAGATGGATTTTACCTGCAAAAGTAATGAAAGGCGAATAGCGCTAGAGACGGACTCGAGTCTGCCTACCTGGCGTCATCAGTGGCTCTCCGAGTGCAAACCCACCTTCATCGCTAACGCATCTCAAGCTATATCTGAGATTCTCTACCATGGAAATAAGGGTTTAGATTGCCTCCATCTATGGGCACAAGCAAAACTCTCAATCCAGGAGAGGGCCGCAGCGTAAGCTGGCAACGCAGTCACAGCTTTATTATGCATTTGCAGATTCTGCGTTGGCACAGGGAATTGTTATTTGGGGACAACCAAATACACTAAATTATGTGTTTGCATTGCTTGATTTACCTCTTAATAATGCCTGCAGAACTGTTCTTAAAACGCACGGTATTTTAGTAGTAACTTTAAGCAAAAATTAAAATTGATAGTAATTGGAGATTCCTTTATGATATAATCTAAATGAATTTAACACCTATTTAAAAGACATTCAGATAATAAGACATATTTAAGGGCCATGTGAGGGTTTTTGCGCTTTTCATCCCAAAATGAAATTTTTTATTATCTTCATTGTAGTCCTTTTCAAATTTGTAATATTTTCAGAATTCGTTTTTTACAAATGTCGCTATTGATGGACCTGTATGTTTCGCCTTACCAAGGCTTGTCAGTGTCACTTGGCGACATTTATATGTTACGCACATAGCGTACATATGCTTTTACAATGTCAGTAATGATGAATGAGAGTTGTTGAACTCATATTTTGGCTAAGATTTTTGCTAATTTGTCGATTTAAATTTAACGGTTTATGTCAACATTATTTCAAATTTCTGTTCAAACTAGAATATATTTGTAAATTTAGATTGACAAATTAGCAGAAAGCTTCGTCAAAATATGAGTCCCATATCTTACAACTCTCATTCACTATTATTATATTCGCAAAGCATATGAATATTATATAAGTATGTACCTATGTTATGTGCCTAAGATGCAAATGTCGTCAAGTGACACTGACGAGCCTTGCTAAGGCAAAACAAACATGTCTGTTAATAGGGACATTTGTACAAAGATTTCTGCAAATCTACAAATTGAATTTGACTTAATTTTACTGGCAATGCCCTTTTCATATGTTTATAACTTCCGAAGAGTAAAGTATCTACCTATCCATCAATTAATAATGATTAAATTTACATGTACTTCTACGAGCGGTACTTAAAGTTACTCATGAAGCACCGATTCAATCAAAATTTCATAGGTGGCAACATAATATTTCGTTTCTTCCAGCTAGCAAATAAACAGTGAACAAGTTACCGCGAACTTATATTCGCGCGGCGTAACCAACATCGATCTCTGAAGTGTGTAGGTACTTTGTCCGAGACGCGATACCGCTTCATATAGATGACGTACAAACTGTTAATAACACAGGAAAGAGGTCGGTCTCTTTGCCGGAAAGCCTGTTAGCCCCACCGCTAATCCATCATAACTTTTCAGCGCTAAGAAATCTTCCACGCACACATTTAAACGGCACCGAGCTTCCCTATTGTACTTTATTTAGTTCATTTATCTTCGTTGGTTACTCTTTCCGAGTCATTTTCTACCTAATAAAAATGTAAAGCGGTTCTTTTACATAATTTGTTCGAACATTAGGTTGTTTTTTTTTAATGTGTTACTTAAGTGGTTTAAAAGGGTAAGAATCGTCTACAAGTGGGTTAAATCTCCTTATTATTATAGTAGGACTATGGGTTTTTCTTCTTTATTTGGTTACCTACGTCACATTAGCGGATGAGTAATTGTAGTAAAAGCAGCTGGAAGCCTGAGGTAAAATGTGCACCCACATAAGGATTAAAATTTAAATCAGGACCAAAATATACAAATCTGGTGGTATTATTTGCAATATTTCACATTTAATTTTAAAGCACTAATGCTTATTTGCATAATTTTATAATAAAAAAAAAGATGATTCGTTTACTATAAAAGTGTAATGCGCCGGGAACATACGCGTATACACCGTATGCGAGATACCAGTATGGTCATAAGATAAGGGACACCGGGAGATATAAGTTTTAGGACACCGCTCGAGCAAAAGATAGTAATAGTCTTGAGGAAGGCGATATGAACCCCACACAATATGGATATGATACAAATACAGCAACGGAGGAAATGACAGCAGAAGATTTACGAAATTAATGCGAGATTAAAAAAATCCGGTACTCAGTTCTATCGAACTCTGTTGTTCGAGGTGTATATGATATAAAATGATCATTCTTACATTTTGCACTTGGATATCTAGAACGTGAAATTCATAGCGGATAAAAAACTGTAATTTTAGTGCAAGGTATTGCAACGTGGCAACGCTGAAATATTAGTTTTGATATAAGAGTAGATGTTAAGGAGACCAGACTTCAATTTGTTCGAAATTCGGGGCGCTATATAGGGTGTGGTATTTGTATATGGACGACTTATTATGGCTAATCTTATGTTTTAGATAAAAGTGATTCAGGATAAAATACTCTACATCGCAAAATTATTCCTATGTATACCGGGTGTTCAGTTTAGCCCGCGAGTTTTTTTTTTTGATCCTTCATAGGTGGGTTTACCCCATAAGACAAGTTAAGGGAAGAGGTATTGCGATCCCATGATGTTTTAGCTCTCTCGACCAGGTTGCACCAGAAGAAAGAGGTTCGCAAAGTGGTCGAGAGTAAGTTTGCTTAGACTGGGTTCGTCCAAAGAAAAAAAATGTTTGCAAGACCAATCATAGGCGAAGTCCAGCAATGCTGTTCTACGTGGAATAAATTATCTTGCCCAATATTGAAGCTTTCAAAGCTTCCATTGAAGTAAGTAATCAAATAGAGAAGCAGTTTGATTTTCAATTTTTGTAATAGCTTTATGAAATATTGAAGCCTGAGTGTTAACTAGTGTCTATTAGATGTGCATAATTGAAATAATTTGTTAAAGATATTAGGTGAGTTGCATCAAGGTTTTAATTTGGTTATTCTTGTAGATCTGCAAATTTCTGCTTTCATACCTAGTTGAGAATGGATCCCAATAAATGTACCCTGACAGGCTAACATTTGCTGAAATTGCAACAAATTTTTTGCACGTCAGTAAAGACGGATATAGATTTTTCAGATTTGTCTAGTGACGTTGATCCTAATTTCGTGCCTAATAATGAGCATATCAACGTAAATAAATTCAGAATCAATAAACATATACTCACGGTAAAATTCATCAAAATTTGAGCCAGATCGAATTCAATATGTTGTCATCAACAAATGTTTTGTACTTCCACAAAAAAAAAAGTTTCGAAGCATTCATTTACATCATTAATTGGCAGTTCATAGAGAACATATCTCTCTTATATTGTGACGGCTTTAGATACTCCATATAAAGAAGTTCTTTTCAATACTTTTTTTATGGTCAAATTGTTTGAAGATATATTTTGGGGCGAGAAACCTATTATCTAGGCAAGACATCGAACGAAGCGTTGGAAGCAGCTTCCATTGTTGCTGTGCGTTTGGCATGAATTATGCCACAAATGGAAAATTATACGTTATACTGTAGCATCTTATTATATGAAGTCTTTGCTTTACTTTGCAAAAGTGTCTTTATATTGTCAGACAAAGTGGAATACTAGCCAGCAAACCACCTTCAGAAAAAGAAAAGCGTGGTACTTCAAATAAATATGAGACAATAATTGATGGTATTACATCATTGACTTAAAAAATATGCCGCTTTACTGTCAACATATGCCGGAAAATACTCGTATGAGGACGTCAATTTAATGAACAACTTCATGGGATGTAATATAATTATACTAAAGAGTATGTATATCGGATTAGTTTGGTTACCTATTAAAATAGATAGTTAAAAATACAAATATACCACAAAAATCTTGACCTAAAGGTATTAATTCAGTAAAACATTTTCACGTTTTAAAGATTTACACCAAAACATTAAAATCCTAGCTGGGACTTTTATAAAATGTTAGCGATTCTTAATGAAAATACTTCTACTTTGAACACACAGCTTCTATTGTTTTACCGTTGGATCACATCACCCTTCTGTCATGCAACTTCCCCTAATATTCTCTCTACATACATAAGCCGCCTACCTACAAATTAGAAGAAACGAGTGCGGTTACTTGAGTTACTTTGACGGGTCTTCAATTATTGCACTAGCTGGCCTGATACTTTCGACAACTACACTTTATAAAATGCATTAGGTTTACTTATGAGTCACAACGCAAATTTTTTGAGAAGGGTATACAAATTGGCCGAACAAAACATTAGGGATATGATTGTAATAGAGAACTATAGCAACTTTGTCAAACCGATTACCCGTGTATGGGGGAAGCAGCGATGAGTATGAATCGCCAGTTTGAGTTAATTGTAATATGTCATTTGTCATATTCGCGCTTTATCTCTTCGAAGTTTTCCCTAATAATTTATTAATTAAAATGTCTGTTTATACAAAAGAAGAACGCATAGCTATTATTAAATGGTACTATTCGTTTGAGGGTACGGATGAAGTTATTGGGCGTTTTATCTTTTCTTATCCCAATCGACCAGTCCCTGTTAACCAAACAATTTTAAATATTGTTCATAAATTTGAAAATACAGGTTGTATTACTGGTTGCTCGATATGTAACAGTCGTAATCGGCAAGAACGGTCAATTACTGAGGAAAGAATGGAAAGAGAGGTTAGAGCATGCGCTTTTGTGGAAACTAACGAACCGTGTTCGAGTCGTCAAATTTCTGAAGTTGTCAATATTCCACCTGCTACAGTTAGAGACATTTTAAGGAGGAATAAATATAAATGTTTTAAGTTGAAAAAAAATCAAGAGATTTTCCTAGAGGACCACGAAAAGCGACTAGGTTTTTGCGAGAATATGAGAGAGAAATGTGACAGAAATGATTTGTTTTTGCAAAACGTTCTCTTCACCGATGAAACTTCATTTTCACTTCATGGTCACCACAATCCATCTGTTGCTCGATATTGGTCCCAAGAAAATAAATACCTAACTGTAGCTACACGAACACAGTATCCTAGAAAATTGAACGTCTGGGCAGGTATTCTAGGTAATCACATTATAGGACCATTTTCTGTAAATGGTAACCTAAACAGTGAGAGATACCTGAAACTTTTACAAAATGATGTTATTCCTGCTGTACGTTACATAAGAGGCAATTTACACGATGTTTGGTTACAACAAGATGGGTGCCAGGTTCATAACGCGAGGAGAGTTATGGACTTTATTAATTTTAATTTCCCGTAACATGTAACAAGTACGTGGAGCGACATACTTTGGCCACCTAGATCCCCCGACTTAGCGCCCAATGACTTCTTCCTTTTGGGTTATTTAAAGGAAACAATCTACAGACATTCGCACGAAAGGCCTCAAACATTGGATGAGCTGCGCAATAGAATTGAACAGGCATGCCATAACATTCCAGCAGCTATGCTAAATAATGTGCGCAGAGAATTTTATAACAGGCTAGGTTATTGCGAATTACAGCATGGGGGGCTCTTTGAGGCCGTTATTAAGTAATATCATTACCCTTTATATTTATACTCCAAATTTTCTATTTAGTTTTCGAATTTTCAAGTTTTATTTTCTTTATTTATAAGTTTAGTTTTTCTTATGTTCTCTTAGTTGATAATTTTAGAATATTTTTTACTTAAAAGATATGTAGAATAAAAATATCTTATTTGGTCAATAAAGCTTTTATTCTTTTTTAGAATTCGTGTTATTTTATGAATTAGTTGTATGATTAGTAACAATAATATGTGAATATTGCTGAAGTACGATAATTCATTACCAGCATTTTCCCAATAATAATTTTAATATTACAATAATACATCAATAATATATCATTTAGTTCATGCATTTGCAACAGCGTCAACGATACATCCGCATCTTAAGTCGTCGCTGTTCGTATCTAAACTGATGAATTCCGCAAATGTACTGAGCACCTGACTGACAACTGACAACATTCGACGGTACCCATATATCCCTTCTTTGTCCATTTAGCACGTACGTATATCTATCTCACTCATTCTCGTATCCGTTAAAATGCTATACCTAGTCCACCGCTCGTCAAATGTGTAAGTTACCTAAACTGTTATATCCCTAATACATATTATGTACATATTTGGTAGGTATAGAGAGAACTACAGAAAAACGATAATAGCCAGGAATATAATTGGCTTAACATTTAATTGCACTCGCCACGCGGTCCGCTGTCATCCCATATACCAATCACGTTACCACACGCCACTCTACATTATTTCAGTTTTAATTGTTGTTCTTTGTATGTGAATTTTATTTTTGTTCTGCATTCATTCTGAAACTGTAACGTTAATTAATTAAATTTCCTTAATTTGTTTGAATGTTTCCGACAACTGCAGAAATAACTATGTATACCATTGCAGTAATTGTCACTAACATAAACTTGTTTAGATGAACAGTTTCTGTGAGGAAGCGGTATAGAAATAGAATGAACATTCCGTTCATCGGATATATGTACCTCAACGAACAATTTTAAAATGTCACGGTCCGGAAGGATAGGTAATCCATGTATTTAGAAACCCTCTGCAGCGAACACCAGTTTAACAAACGCGGCCAACCTAATTTTTGTCAAGACATAACTTAATTGATTTCTCATGAATGGGCATTTACTAAACGTTGAAATCCTACTCATAAATCTATTTTTTAATCATTTTTCTAGGCGGTTAACAAGTGAGCGATGTATGTATTTCACTTGCGTTAGAAAAAAAGTGTATCTATTATTTTAATTGTTCCCTTCGGAAGGGGTTCAGCCAACAAAGGGGCCACACAACGAAGCAAATTGCAGGGAATATTGTCTGGACCGGCACTATGCGTATTCTTCAGACGATAGAATAAGTTAAGAGTCTCATTCTTTGAAAATGGAAATGCGCACATTGACCTAAAATTAGTATTACGTGGAAAAGTGCCATACTGATTAGATGTAATGTTGGACACTATGTTGCTGGGTTCGTGTATAAAGAACTGGTTAAATTGCTCTGTTACGGCAGTAGGGCACTCTAGCATCTTGTCATTCAGATGCAAGGAAATATTGCTGTTAGCTGTTTTCTTATTTGTTAATTCCGCGATAACAGACCATGCTTCTTGGTTTGGATTACCTGAATTTAGTATTCTATCGGCGTAGTAGCGACGCTTACTGTCTTGTATCAATTTAATATGATCCCTACGAGCAGCTGTATAGAGGTCCTGAAGACAGGGATACTGTAGCTTTAAATAGTATAGGTCTTTTATTTTACTACTATATGCTTTTACTTCAGCAGTTACCCAAGGAATTTTATTATGACGGTTAGTCACTCATTTTTCTGGGAAATACAAGTGAAAATTATTAGAGAAACGTGGTATAAAAACTATTGAAAGCGTCGTCCAATCGTAAAAAGTTACTAAAGTCACCCCACTGTTCTCTTTCGAGAGCGTGATAAAAGTAGTGAAGTAGTATGGTTATATAACCGATTAAAATTTTTATTTCTCATATATCGGCTATCTTTATTAATTTTACTTTGGGTGGAGTAACAGAATTAGGTTAGGTTAGTATTTAGGCGTTATATTTACTTGGACATTATCTTATGGTGTGTAAGAATATGGTTGAAAAACAGGGAGTAATATTATTACCCAGCTGAACCACTCCTTTAGATTTCTTGTACCACTTTTTTCTTTATTTGTAATAGGTACATAATGTCTTGTTGATGGACAAGAAATAAAGGCATTAATTATTATTATTATTATTATAAGTTTCTCAATTTAATGTGCAAAACTGTAAACAAAGCCATCTCAGCGCTAGAACAATTTACCCAAACTTTCTGACAAACTGTATAGCCTCTATAATATGTATAGAGTTAGCTGTCACCAGTAGCGAATAATAAATCTGTTCGTAATTAATGAAAGGATTTCCGGGCTCCCGTTAATTAATAATAATGTAATTCAATAGATATTGGTATAAACAGCAGGAAAATGATGCTATTTGCATTTTATATAGATCTCTTATCCAGAAACGAATCTTTGCGTGAATCTGAACCTCCTTCAAGATATCTTGTATTTTAGAAAATATTTTTTAGATTATGCATGTAACAGTGAATTGTGTAAAACACCTACAAAATATACCTTTTCCTAAAATAAAAAATATAATATTGTATATATATAACTGTAACTGACGATCTACTGAAACAGTGTAGCATTTTTAGCGTAAGTAAGAACTCTTTCCTATTGATGACGGTAACAAAAACTGAATATACAATACAGGCTAAATACTTAACGCTTAACCGTTGAACAAATACTGAATTACATCACTATTAGTAATACATAGTTAAGGCATAGTATACTTCTATGTTTATTCCAAACAGGCTACATTTAGGATTTTTGTTTTTTAGACTACAGCGCAGAAGCCAGGGGTTCGAAGAAGCAGGTAAAAAAACACAATTTCGAATTTTGAACGAATAGCGACGATAGTGTGCTCACGTGCGAGTTATAACATTTCTCGATATTTTTTCGGGTGTATCTCACTCCATTGGGCACGCCTTCTTGCTATCGCGCATCCACCAGTATAAAAAAAATTCAACCGTACATTGTTACTTTTGTTTTACTGCAAACTCGTTTTATTGGTAGGTACGCGGATAGAAAGGTGCCTTTCATTCGAAGCAATATTCTATATGGTATGGTCACGTTTTATGCGACCAATGCATTCTTGAAGTACTCGCATAAAATAAAATCTAAAGTATTTCGCGTTACTTCGACTCCACCCCTTGCACTTGCTTTTAAAACAAAGACACCGTTTCCTTAACTTGAAGAATGGTTTTTAGGTGTACTGCAGCAAATAACATGAGACAAATCTCAACATAGGTAGTTTCCCCATTCCTCAAATGAGGTTGCTAAGCACTTTAATTTTGAATAAGTGTAAGTAGTGAGATTGATTTACAAATGTGCTTATCGATGCCTGATAAAGTGTTAATGAATTTCCTCCTAGGTGGAAGCTCGTTCGTAACATACATATGTCCTTTAAATTATATAGCACTCTTACCCAGCCATTCGCAATTGGAATAATTTATGGTAATGCATCCTATTACCTGAAACAAAACGTTTTTAATTAGTTCAAGTCATACATAATATATTTACGTAGATATTAACAATTAAAATTAGTTTTACACCTGTCCTTCCGTTTCGTTTATAATAGATTTATAAAAATATTCGACCGTAAAATGTCTGTGCCGTAAACCTGTTGAATGACGGTTTCGAATCTTAAAATAGTTGAATAAACATTTTGCATTGGTTTTTACGCAGTATAATGAACGGAATATATTAACGTTTATTATACTAGTTATAAACGGTTATTAACCTGCGTATATTAAAACAGTCGTTAGGATAAATGCATTTAACAGCTATTGAAATTATTTGTTTATGAACACTGTCTTTATCCTATTGACGGATAATGGGTTCTATAATGTTAAATTACAGTTTTATATGTTTGTTGCCCATAATGTAAATAGAAATACACACTAATCATGAACCTAACCTATACTTTACAAGTTAACGGAAAATGCTAAATATTTTATAATGACACAGCTCATCGTTTTAGCATGTTATTCATTATTCAATTCACCTTACTTTAATAACCATCTAACTAATTTAAGTAATTAAAATGGATATATAAAGGCTATCATAATTTCTGCAGGCCAACTTTTATCTCGACGATAAGAGTAAAGCCGCAGCAAAGATATATTCCTCGCATACAAAATATGACTTCTCGAATGACGTTTAAAGTTTCTCCTTTCTTTCCTCGGCCCCCCTTTAGTCCACCATTCCCCTTGCGATGCCCTCGCAGCGAGCGGCGGCGGTGCAAACTTGCGACATAAATCAGTAAAGTGTAGGTTTAAAATGGGATAACATCAGTAATCTGATCATATGTGCTTATATAAAAGATAATATCGGCGGGAGCTAAGTTTTGTAAACCCTTGAACATGTCATGAATGTTTGATACGACGGCTTTGTGTATTCCGCGCTGCTACTCTTCAAACGTACGGCGTATATGTTATAAAGCCGCCGACATCCGCAAGTATCAAATAGATGTCAGTGCGGATTGCAACAATCTTCCTTCGAGATCTCGGTTTAAACAGGTCTATTCGATGGACGTAATAGTAATGGACCCTATTTAATTAATGAAGGTAGACAAGAAATAGTTTGTTGAGGATGAGAAAATAAGTGTTTACCTTACTTGAGTAGCGTACAGCCTACCTCTACAAAAGCGACAACTTCAATTTTTGTTGTATTAATGCAAGATATGTGTTATACATATATACTCCGCCAAAAAAGTATCGCATAAACTAAAAAAGGGCATTTATGAACCAAGATATTTTTATACGTTCACAAAAAGTTTGCCTCGTGTATGTGAACTATAAAAACACTAACAAAATAATGGAACTTAGCGTTTTTACTTTTTTTTTTTTTTAAAAGAACACATTTAGAAAAATACATATGTGTAAGGTTTGTTCAGTTGTTTATTGAAAGTCTTCCTATACGGACAAATTTTAAAGTGCGAAGTCAGAGTTCTGTACCAACCCTTTTAAAACTAAAATGACCAATTTAACTTCAGAACAAGTGGCTGCTATAGTTGCTTTAATCGAAGATGGACGATCTCAAGCATACGTTGCTAATTTGATGAACATCAATCTGTCAAGTGTTTCTAGAGCCGTAGCCAGATATAGGGAAACAGGCATTTACAGTAGAAGACCTGTACCAGGTTGTCCAAGATGTTCTACTCGCCAAGATGACCGCTATTTACTACTACAAGCATTACGTCGAAGACATGTAACTGCGAGACAATTGCAGAACGACTTGGCTAGAGTCAGAAATACTCGTGTGAGTACTCAAATTATTCGGAATAGGTTACGACAGAGTGGATTAAGAGCTAGAGTAGCTGTAACAGCCCCTCGTCTCACTAGGAACCACCGAGTGGCTCGCTTAAGGTTTGCCAGAGAACATGTAAATTGGAACATTAATGACTGGGCCAATATACTCTTCACAGATGAGTCAAGATTTTGTCTTTACACCTCAGATAGGCGTATCTCAGTGTACAGACGAGACGGTGAGCGCTATTCGCAGTGTAATATCAGACCTAGACCTAATTTCGCTGGTGGCTCTATTATGGTTTGGGGAGGCATCTGTTTAACAGGTCGTACAGAGTTAGTACCAGTAGACAGAGGTACACTGACTGCCCACAGGTATATAACGGACATTTTAGAAGAACATGTAGTACCATATGCGCCAATTATAGGAAACGAATTCATGTTAATGCACGATAATGCACGACCGCATGTTGCAATAATCGTCCAGGAATACCTTAACGATGTTGGTATTCCAGTTTTAGATTGGCCTGCGGTAAGTCCGGACATGAACCCTATCGAGCACGTGTGGGACCTCCTTCACAGACGGATACGAACCCAAAATGTTGCCCCAGCGGACCTGCATGGACTAGCAAATGCTCTCCGTGACGAGTAGGAGAATTTGGATCAGGCTTATATACGGAGGATAATCGAATCTCTGCCAAACCGTATGCGAGCTGTCATAAGAGCCAGAGGTGGCAATACTCAGTATTAAAAGCTACTGTTATGACATTTTTCTTTCCAAAATTATAATTTCTTGTTTTAATAAAAATCTCAAGTATGAGTTCTTGTTTTTATTTGGCCTGTATTTTATTTAAACAATCATAGAAATTATATCTTAGAGCGCATTAAAGTATATTTACAACTTTATGCTACAAACAAAGATTATGCGATACTTTTATGATTCAAAACTAAATTATGCGATACTTTTTTGGCGGAGTGTATTTACAGTACTAAAATTCATAACAAATTACTCAACTTAACTTTTCTTAACCCATTACTGTCTGAATGTGTAATCATATAGCAACTATCTTCAAAAGTTCTATTTGAGACATAGCAATTTCTTTTTGTCTACTAAATACATACTTGAAAATGCTAGAAATACGTTATAACAGCGTTTATAACAAATCACTGAAGTTGCTTTCTCTTTCCATTGTAAACTCAACTTATTAGTGCCTGGAGATGCATTTATATATTAAACGTTTTCGAATTATTTTCTAATGTTCTATTTAATTGAAATTTATTTTATTTTAATTTTTTTAGTAAAATTGATGCATATACTAATGGATAAGATCATGGTTCAACATACAGCTGTGGACTTTAGGAATGACCTAAATTATAGCGAGCTGTGTCTAGCGCATGCAGCTAGGGTAGCGCTATCTCGCTCAATGCAGCTTAGGCTATCATTCATAAAGTTCCACTATTCTATAATAACCTTTTATATTTTTACAAAATCTGGGAAGAAAACAAAATTTTTGAGAACAAACTATTTTATTGTTTTTCAAAATATTCACCTTTATGGTCTATACACTCATGCATCCGTACGTTCACAAAACATTTTTTCCACTCTGAAGGTTGTATCTCAGAAACATGGTTTTCAAAGGCTTCGATTGCTTCTTGGGGCGTTGAAAATCGCTGTCCACGCATTTTTTCTTTCACAGATGGCAACAAAAGGAAATCATTCGGCGACAAATCAGGTGAATATGGACAATCAGACATTATTTCAACAGTTTTCTCCTTCAAATAGTCAACTGTTAGACGGTATGGGAACTCGCATTGTCGTGATGAACCGTTTTCGGTTGTTCTTCCTGCTTTCGTATATAACTTTTGGCAAAGAAATTACTGTATACCATTCAGCGTTAACAGTTCTTCGATCCTCTAAAGGAATTGTTGCGATGTGTCCTGTATGGCCGAAGAAACAAGCGATCATTTTCTTAGAAGTGCTCCTTGCACGAACAACTTCTGTGGGGTTTGTTCATCTTGGATCACCCATACAGTAGATTGTTGTTTGGTTACCGGCTCATACGCCCTATTGTAAACTGTCTTCTCTAATGGGACTTCATTACCAAAAGTTGACCGAAGCGATATAATGCATTCTCGTGGAGTTAGACCTTTTTTATAATCGTAAAAAATCGTCCAACGAAAACCTTCACGAGCAATCTCCATTATCTTACAAACTGGTTGTCTTAAAACTGTCACTGTCAACAAACTACTGACTCGATTTCTAAGCTATCGCGGATTTCTCATTGACAAGTGTCAAACTTTAAGAATATAGTGATTACATATGTCAAAAGCACCATCTAGTGGTCCATTGTAAAAATATAAAAGGTGTCCCTCGTACCACTGAAATGAAAATCCGCTTCATCACTCATAAACAAAATCAGGTTGTCATTTTGTTTCAGAATTGCTTCCATCTGAGTGTCACTTTCATTAGCTGTGCACAATATGCCTTATTGAACGATTACTGAGCCCAAATTCAGAAGAATGCTTTCCAGCAGGCCTGCACACCTAGACTTGTTATTCTTTACTAAACTATCGTATGAAAAAATATGGTGTTCGATAGTCCACGTCATGGTTTCAATTGACGCTTGTTTACATTACTTTATACAAAATCAGGGATCAGTGAAGGCAATATAGCGACTATGCTGATAAGCGCCATCTTTGAGCTCAAATGTTAACTACAGAAATATGAACCGTCAACGTGATGAGTTCTGTCACAATAATAAATTCTATAATCCTGATCTTGCTGCGTCATTTTCTTGGAATTGACAATTGCCATATTTGTCTCAAATCTTAACTAATAGAATGTGGTCGACCTTCTGTACTAATTGCTTATAGCCGTTTCCTATCTTTACCTCGCAGATTCTTCCAGAAAATGCTAAAATTTCACAAATCAAGCGCCATTTGCCGGAGATCTGCCTCCCCACGTAGTGCTCAGAAGTAGTCATCAACGTAGCCGACAAAACCAAAAAAAAATACAAAGTCGTGATTCGCATTGTATTGATGAGTTCTGCCTCAATGATAAATTCAATCAATAATCCTGATCTTGCGGCGTCATTTGCTTGGAATTGACAATCGCCAAATTTGTCTCAAATGTTAACTAACAAAATGTGGTCGACCTTCTGTACTAATTGCTTATAGTGGTTTCCTATCTTTACCTCACTGATCCTTCCAGAAAATGCTAAAATTTCGCAAATCGAGCGCCATCTGCCAGAGATCTGCCTCCCCACGTAGCGCTCAGAAGTAGCCTTTTCAAAACAGTCTGCTCTTTCTGCCAAACCCTGTATATTCAGAGGTGACTCTGTTTGAATATATCATAAAAGACTTATTTTGGGATTATAAATAAGCCAATTGCTGGCTCTAAAATAATATTAAAATGTATTGGTGAACGTTACACACATTGTTACATTTCTGCGGCCGAGAATTATATAAATACTTTCGCCAAATTCGTAAATATTTCGAGGGCAATAGAACGACGACAAATATTTTCAGGTCTGATTGCATTAGTTGACCCGCAGCGACCAAATAATACTTCTGTGTAGACGCAGGCACCTAGAAATAGCAGCTTGTAAATGTAAATCTGTTGAAATTATCATCAAAGCAGCTGGCAGTAGTGGAATTCTCCTGACCAGACATCTGTTGGAGCGGATCCAATCGGAAATTGTCTACCTACGCTTAGGTATGCTCAAGATATTATAAACGATGTGTAATAATCAAATATATCTATGTGTTTAAAATGTAGGAGTTCCAAAGTGATTTGTCATTTTAGGCAATTTGTCAAATTACGTTAAGTTATTGAAAGCAGATATGCTCAATCTTATTCTACTGATGACTAAACTGTAGATAGATATGTGTGCACCTTTAACTTATTTTTCACATACAACTAAAGTGAAAGGTGATCCCAGTTACGTTTTATGTAAAATTTGTACCTTGTTTATTTGGAATTAGAAATACAGAAGATTGTAGTCATTTGTATGAAAAGCTCTATTATCAAGTTTAGTCTCTAACGAAAAAACAAGATGTTATTAAGATGTATTGACCATGCAGAAAGTAGAGCGGTTTATGAGAGATGTAGAGTGCGTCAACAAAGACCTCCGAATCATGTAACACCAACTCATCATACGATGAGCCTTATCATAACCCATGTTGATGATTTTGAAACACACTTAGCATTTGGCCTCAAGTAAGAAACAAAAATGCTTATGGGGTACGGTTGACTAGTTGGAAATTTTCCTACTTTGGGAAAAGCCCAAATACTGGATACCTAAAAAATTGTAAGTTGCTGCTTACTACAATTTAGCTTTATTTTAGAAAACAATAAAGAAATATAACTGCGTTGGGTAGTACAACAAGTGGAAATTTGTTTTCAAATTGTCAGAAATCCTTGCAGATGTGTGCGTCTATTTTAATATTCTTTTTCGAAATCATCCGCAGTTAAGGTACTATTTTGATACCATTGTCTTTATTTTGTCTTCAAATTTCCCTAGTCGTCTTCTATATCTGTCAGTATAGATATCATTTTTATGTACGTATTTTAATTAGTACCTACTTCATTTTACATACCATTGACAAGAAAAGTACCAAAAACAACATACTATTGTTTCAAAATCATTCTTCTTTTACAGAAGGCAATAACTCCTATTAATTATCCACTATAAAATAATATTACGGGGATTTGGATTTCTAAAAGCTGTATACACAACATCACTATAATACAAGTAGTGGCGATATAATTATTAAATGAAATAAATAGCGATAGTCAAGAAAAATTACTTGTCGATTCGGAAAAAGTTGTTAAATGGACTTATATTGTGAAAATGAGCTCCTCATATATATGAGTTCTTGGACAAACGTAGTCACGTTGATGTAATTTATAAAGATACATCCGCTATGATTTATGTTTTGTTTTTTCACCGTCATTACTGAAACTTATGAAGTTTTATTTGAGCAACAGCAATTGCTTCATAACGTATAAGGGTTTTTCTTCCAGAAAATATAGTGTTACTTCAAGGATCCTGAAAGGACATAATCAGAGTCTCTTATTGATCGTTTTCTTGTCTGACAGATTTACTCCTCGAAAATCATGGGATGCATGAAATATGCAAAAATGTTGATGAATTGAACAAACTAAGTTAAATACCAATAACAGCTCAGTTAAATTCACCAATCTTATTTAATTACATAGTATGTTACTCATTGTCAGTGCTAAGCAGCGTAGTTTCCCATTTTGCTGTTACCATTTCATTTGCAGTTGAGATGATATGGTCATCTGCTTTATAAGTTATTATGTATTATCGTGTGTGATTCATAATACTTTATTGATGTTCGGCTTATAAAGACCTTATACTGTAAGCATGCAATTAATACATTCCAATACGCGTGTATAGTATGGTACACAATATATTATAGTGCTACTTGGCTACTTCGCTTTCGATCAAATCCAAAGGAAACTTTTACCTAAAGTTTCTTAATTCCAATGTGTGCGATGTTCGTGCCGGAATTAGTTTCCCCCAAGGTATGTAGCTACTCAGACATAGTATGAGATCTTTGATTTACGGAAGAAGTATCTATTTAATCTAATGTAATCTAATGTTTTCTTATCTTGGAGATACATGTTGCTCATATTTTCTTGTTTTTCGCGATCTTTATTTCTTCATTCCATTGGAGTCCACGTTTCTTCAGCTTACCTGCTATCACATTGTTCCATGTTTTCCGTGGTCTTTCTCTTGGTCTCTTTTGTATTGTCTTTGGTAATCATAGCCTTTTTGCCTGTCTTTCATTCTCCACATCCACATGTCCAAAGTACTTTAAATGTTTTTTTTTCTCAATAGTTTCCAGAATAGATTCTACGTTAAGCTCTCCTCTTATTAGCTCATTACTCATTTTATTTTTACGAGTAATCTCTTTTACCACTCTCAGGTACTTCGTTTCCATGGCTTGAATTCTGCTCTTCATCCTGTTATTTAAAATGCAGCATTCACACTCAAATGTTCAGAGTGGTATAAACACTATATTGTAAACGATTATTAGAGGAATTTAAAAATTAGCATATACAAATTAGCGAATTAGGAGTAGTTTAGCTATCGTTTCCATTTCCATTGTCTGCTAAAATCTTTCCGAAAATTATATTCTTTTTTTGTATTGACACAGCTAAAGGCACAATATTGAATTAGAATTATGGTTTATTTGTGTATTTGTATACTAAGTTAAAATGTATTATTTAATTTTGCCATGTATTCTATTTTGAAAATGAGGTTTCCTATATTAGAAATATAGGTATTATCACTGTTATTACATCAAGTTCCATCTTTGTTAGCAAAGATATAAACCGCGTTCATAAAAGGGTTAAACGTAGTAAACTGCAACGTTGCTGACAGATACAGGAGATCCTTCAATTACCCAAAGGGTGATTATCCAGTTTTGTGGTCTACCCATGCTTCTGTTTGAAAATACCTTAAACCGTAAAAAAAAAACTACGCAAAACGTTCAATAACCATCGGGTATTTCAAAAAATAAAAAAAAAAAGAATTAATGAATCAGATCTACTATTTTAAACTATTGAGAAAGTAATAACCTTCCATTTTCTTGTATTCTTTTGTTGTTCCTTGATTATTTTTAGTTTGAAACTTTTTTCTATAATAGCTTTCGCATCTAAAATATACACATGCATACTCAGATTTTCTTTTTAACTACTTTTATATTCATTCAGAATTTAAAAAAAAATATACATTGTTTTTTTTTGTAAATTTTATGAATTTATATTTATATTCACGAGTCTACATTATCTTTCCGATCATTACTCCGTACAAATCAGAGTCTGTATTGAAAAGTCCAACTCACGCATTACAATATTTCCAAAAATAATTAACGAAATTGAAAGTGAAGTTATAGGCGCTCCCGAAATTCTTCTGAAAATACTCTCGACTCTAAAACTTAATTGTTCAAATTAACCTCACAGAAAGTTAAGTTTGCAAACATTGACTCTTTACCTTTATATGTTGGGCAAATTTGGCAACATTTCAAATATTAGCAAGGCGTCGTAAATTTACACTCACCACACACAAATATGTAGTCGCATTAATAACATTTATATCCAACTATACAGGCCAGAACAAACATTACCTCATTGTATGTTCGCCAATGGGCAAACAAATGTGACATACATTTAGCAAAAAAAAAGATTGAATGCGGAATAGTGTCTGGTAAAAAGTGACATCGTCTACATAGGAAATGAATTTGTTTCTCTCAAACAGATGGTTGGCCAAATATGTACATACCTGTTGTATATGCTTATCTAGAGTGAATGCGGGGTTACACGTATTTTCAATGTAAATAAATAGAGTTCAAAAACAGTTGAAATTAAAGAAGGTATAGAGAACCTCGGAGAACAAATTGCTAGAGAAATGTTTTCTTCTTGTTTACCTTAATAAAACAATATATTATACCTACTTAATAGAAAATCGATAAAATATACCAATTTAGGATTAAGTGTGTAATCTTGTCTTGTTAGTTTATTAAACAAAAATAGTTTTCGAAAACGAAAATAAATGAAAAATATTTAGGGCATAATAAAATAGTGGGGGATTTCATTGAGAGGCTAAGTCTAAACACGGCATCTCGAAATTCCGGGAAAACAGAAATGAGGTAGTGATTTCCGTTCCCCTTCATTCGCACGGCAAATACACATAACATAAACAAACGAATCTCTTGCAGAAGAAAACTAGGATTCGCGTGTTTACAAACGTGATTAAATTAACGGTTACATCAACAATCATTTTGTAAGCGAAAACGTTAAACATCGCCCTGTCGAGAATAAACTAATAATACCGGTGCTTGTAATTAAGCGAGGATTTTGTGTTCATTGAGCTCTCCCGTATTCCACTCACATGCGCCATGATCTATTTTTACCACACTTTCAGGAAGAATAAAATATTTAAATGGAGACGGCCTTTGAACGTTACAGAAATGGATTTATGTTGTTTATACATTGTTGTGATTTATGAATGCATTAAGTATTTATTTCAGCACCTATTTATTGCGATTTTTCCGAGAATGAGGTTTAGTGTTAAACTTAAATTTTATAAATTGTTTAAGAACAATATTTATTTAATGTATTTTGTAAATCCCAGTTGTACAAATTCAAAACTAAGTAATACATATTTTCAACTGGTTTACAAATTTTGCATGCTTATCCAATTGTCATTCCAATCAATAAGCGACTCTGACAAAACCTCCAAAGTTAGATTTCTAGTCGCTTCTTTCCATCATATCACATTGAATTTGACCATTTTGAAAAATATTGCTGGTATTACGCACAATGTGTGTATCCATGCCGTTGAGTTCAGAACTAACATAATGGATATCGATTCTTGAAGTCCCTTAACGAACATCGTAAATATTAAGACTCAAGTAACAATTGGTCTTAAACACGTTTAAGTTCATTGAGGATAATAATCAAATAATTACAATCAACAATTATGTTAATTAGTATGGTGTGATTATAAATGACTGCCTATGGTTTAAATGTTTTGCCGTAAATTTTGGGCCATTTTTTGCGACTTTATTTATTTATTAGTATCATTAAAAACATAAAACATAAGCTACATCGGACTTACAAACAATTAAGTACTCATGCATATCTACTTCTTTCTTTTATATACATACAATTATTCTTTATTTAATATTGTCCTTAATTTGGAATCTATACAGTTGTATATTAAACTCATACTATTATTGACTTCGCTTTGATGCGAAACCAATTCGTTTTAAAGCTACTATTTATTAGTGTTATTGGTCAGATACGTTTATACGAATTTATATTAAATAAACTATTTTTTTTTTTTCGTTTTTAGGATACCCTTTACAGCTGGAATAAGATGCGTTTATTGTAAAAGAGCATTATCACTGTGTTACACATCATCAAGATCAATCATGGATGCAAGAATTTCATGAATATTATTTTAATCGTATCTAAGTTATTGGTAAACATAGATACCGGAATCTGTGCTCGGCGCCTCCACCAAATATCACGGATTACCTCCACCGCAGACCCTAGCTCGTGCCAGTATGTTAAGATTCGAAGGTAAGCACTTCATTTACAACGCAAAAATCTACTGCACAATGGGCCGACAATTTTAGCACTGTTGATGACGTTAGGCAACGTATTGAAAAAAGTTTGGAAAAATTTAATAGGCAAATTAGTAGTTGAACCAGGCGTTGGATTCTCTATTTGTTATTTTCATTATTTCAGGTGTTTCCTTTAATAGTGCAATGAAAGAGCTTATTAAACATTTAGTGACCGTTACACAGCAGTTACTGCTCTTTAAAACATTTGAATTGATTTGGTGTTTACTTGATGTAAATCCATTTTAATTAAATAAACAACAGCTACGCTGTAAGATTTACACTTTACTAGTTTTGAAAAAACTATGATAGCCGTTTCGCCACACAATGGCTTCGTCCGATAGGTACAACTGTGTTCATTGTTTATTTAATTACTGCTCATTGATATTCTACGAAGAATTCAATATTGTCAATGGTTTAATGGATATCTTCGTAATAAGGATATATTAGATATGACATTAATATCAGACCATAATGGTTTAATTTGCCAACCTGTATCAATAGCCAGAATTATAGGAAATAGCAGAAAACCCACAGGATTTTCTGAAAACTGCTGCGAGATGTCACAAAATTGGTGTATTAATGAGAATGGTGCAATGTTTATAAACCAGTTACGTTGCGATAGATTGGAAAGCGGCTATTCTCACCAAGATGGAGCACGATCTCATGCAGACACATTGCGATATTTAGAAGACTATTTTGACATTGGTATAAATCCTTACCCCTTGCGGTCACCTGATGTAACTCCTTTAGGTTTTTAACTGTTTGAGTACTAAACAAATACTTTCTGTTTAAGATATATATACTTCAGAACTTAAAAAAGCTGTAAGTAGCCATTTAGAAGTCCATAATATCGATGAGAACCAACTACAGCGAAGACATTATGTCTGGAATCTAATGGTGGTTACTTCTAACACGCATTATGATGAATAATAATAGTATATCCAGTTGTGTAATAAAATTTATAAAAATAATTCGACTTATTTTATTCCAAATAATATTGTGCCCATTTTTAGACTTTTGTGTTATAATCTAATTAAGTAGGTATGTGTTGATAATACTTGATATGTGTTTGTCATGTAGCGATGTATGACAAATTCATCGATTGCTTACCCTTCTCTGTGCACACGTTTGTAGAACCGTTCGTCAATTCTTGCAGCAATAAATTATTCCTCAAACGCCTCAACCATTTTGTTACAGTTGTTTTGTGGGGCAACAGAAAGAGTAAACGAGTCAAAAATGTCTGTGCTTCTTCGCCCACATGATATATCAACGACGATACTCTTCTTTTTTCCCTGATTCCCTATTAAGATCTGTCACTGCCCGATACAGGTGAAATCTTCGAATCCATGTTAGTCATTTCTACGAGTTCGCGAAATTGTAATCCCGCGGTGGTTTGACGTTTGTTCTATTTCACATATTAAGTTTTCTACTATGAATGTTATAATTTCGTATTAATTAAAAATATATTTAAGATAACCTATATGTCATGGTATTTTTTATAACAGTTACCTTCATCTTCTGCATACAAAAAAAGACAATATAAATTTCTTTTAAGATTTCTTATCAATGTGTACCCTCCATACTAACCACATATAAGACGCCACTGGCTTCGAGTTCAACAGTAAAACGCTCACCTGATAAAGGTTTAGAAAAGCAACGATTTAGACTCTCATCACTCATTTAAAATCGCCCATTACTTACTTAATCTTTAAACTCATTTGTAACTTCACAGCAGGTATATGTTTAGCACACGCTTTGTAAGATGTTTGGGTTTAGGACCCCCTAAAATTCGTATGAAGCATACTAGCGGTTGTGAGCAGCTGTTGGCGTAAAATATGGACCTCCACGGTCATAAGTATCCACAGCTTATTATAGAATAGCGCTTGCTCGATGTGTTATGATCCACCTTGTACAAGAACATATTTGTACGTTTAGGTACTAATTCTGCACTGTGACGCCTACTATTATCAACAATGACTTTTTGCGCTAACTAATATTTAAGGAGCATTAATATACTGGTGAGGTCAAAGTAATAGCTTCTGTCTTTACAGGTCACTGCAAACTCAGATATTACCTACACAGAATCGGACTGTCTGAAGAGACTGAATGCCAGCTGTGTTTGGAGGATGACGAGACAGTTGAACATATCTTCTGCCACTGCCCCGTCACAACGAGAATCAGGTATGACATTTTTGGGAAGGTTGACCTTTCCTTAGAAGACCTAAAAAACGACCTTATTCAAAAAGATTCTGAGCTACATTAAGGGTTTGAACTTGATGGATGATGGCCGCGGTGGACGGGACGGATAATCGACCCATGCGGGTGCTATCTTACCTCATTACCAATACCAATAACAATATACTACTGAAATAAACATCACCAATTAATCATATGCTTGTTGCAAGCAAAAATTAAAAGCCAAAACTAAACATCATCTTTACTACGACGCTAACCAACTGGTCTTCAGGTCCTACTTATCATTTGTCATGGTATAGGGAATGTGCTAAAAGCATTTCGTAAAATTGTATACTACAAGCTACAAGTACGTAAAATCACAAGCGCTTATATAATTATATAATGTATACATATAATGATATATGATATACGATTAACGGTAATGTTAATATCCACGGAAAGGTAGCCAATACCTGCATAAATCTAACACATTTATCTAATATAAATAACACCACTTTTACATAGGTATCACAAACGTTTGAACGCCCGTCGATACATAAAAGTTGCTGATATCTGAGTCTGTTATGAATAACCAGTATTAAGTTAATATTTCCATTAATATTTAAGTAAATACTATTGAAGTGAAAATATATGAGATTGAAAGTTAATATAAAACATCTTTACTGAACGGAAAGCATAGAAATCTGAAGCAGGAAATTAGTAACAAATCTACGTTGAAGAGAAAGTAAAAAATCTGAACCTGGAAGCTAATAACGCATCTTTGCACCAACAGAAGCACTTCCGTTCTGATACTTCAGCTATTGATGGTACATAGAGCCGTAATATTTATAGTCACTTATTGACCTCTTAAGCGTTGAAAGACACGAATTCTATTAACTTTCTGCAATAATTCGTTATGAGCTCTTGCTACAGTCATTCAATTTCCTCTTCCTATAAACTGAAATTACAAACAATAATTCCTAAATGTGCAAATTGACTGTATTTAAAGTACTCGAATTTTGTAATTAATGTCTTACTGAAGATTACCCATTGATTAATAGTAGTTTGAGTATTATTAAAGATGTTTTGGAAGTTTGAGTGTTATTTCACACACTTTTTTGTAAGAATTCTATAATAGTGTTTTCCATTAGGAACCCTATTTAGAACATCTGAAATAAGAGACGTGTAGTACATATGTACTTGCTTACATATATTCTACTGGAAATTTTATAGCAGAAATTAATGTTTTATCTGATTTTTGGTGAGAAAAATCAAGGTACACTTAATGTTAATGTTCTTTACTCTTGCTAGGGACAAGAAACAAGTTTAGAGGAATGTTATTGAAAACAGCTAGTGTTTATTGCTTGTTACATGTTACACCCATTAATTTTTGAATATTTATACTTGCATTGTGATTATCTTTTATATCACCCGATCGACCTCGTGTATGAAAAGTATCCATGTCTACCCTGACGTTCATTCCGGTGGTTAGGGATTATTTAATACATGCAAGTACGTGGCTAATAATAATAATAAACACTTGGTTAAAAACTGGTATTTTTGCGTCGCCTTTGAAAATATCGTGTGTGGTGTCAGTTCATAAAAAATGATGTTCAAAGAGCGTGGTACTACCCGATTATCTGCGATCAGGTAATGAATTACTTGGGACACACAAATATACTGAGTGATACTCAAAATGGGTTTCGACCACGGAAATCTACAGAAACCGCGTGCATATACTTTGTAGAGCATTTAGGAAGAACCTTAAAATAACCTTCACCGTAACCACGATTAGTTCCTACACAACACCTGGAAATCCCTCCTTTTGAAGCAATCCAACCGTAACCGTCACACCCCAATGAAACAAAACCATTACCTGCTTATAAACCCATCCCCATGTGTCAATTCTCCAGTTTTTGGTCAACAGCGAGTAAAGAAGCAACCCTGAGGATGTCCCATGCAAGTGTGAACGAAACGTCTGCCAGAAGAAGTACAAAGACGCGGTTTCAACCCAGAAACCAGTGTATACCATATAAGGAAGAGTTTATATAAGCAAGGCTGTTTTTTTGTGTCTCTATCGCGTTTGATTCTATTGACCGTAGATTACTTGAGGATAAATTACATGCACTGAGTATTTGCGGCAATGTTCTTAATTTAATTTTTGCGGGTTAGATCTATGCTTGTTGACGTGAACGACTCACATTCTACTAGCCATGATGCAAGGCTTGGAGTGACTCAGGACTCAATCTTGGAACCACTGTTGTTTGTTTCTTTTCGTAAATGACAAGAGAGAATATATATGTGACGGATACCATATTCATTGTGTGATACGATATATGCTGACGCTACGTCAATTGCGGTAGTGGCCGATAACGTAGAACATTTAGAATTTCGTATAACTAACATTACACTGGCCATTAAAGGGTGGTGTCGTAGAAACCGGGTTATCTTAAATACAAATAAAACAGTGCGAATAAACTGTTCTAAAAGAGATAATCCGCAGATTGTGCGTCCTGGCTGTTGTAAGTACACCACATTTCTGGGTTTTTATACTGACTCAGATTCAAACTGGGTAACCCAGATTGATAAAATTATAAATAAATAAGAGTTTTTTTGCAATATTAAAATAAAAAGCTGCATGGATCAAGAAGAGTTACTTCAAATGTAATACGCAATGATGCACTTGCACTTGGTTTACAATATTATTGTGTGAATAGATCCAGAGAGATGCCAGGACTTTTTATAATACCAAAAAAAGAGCGACTCCCTTAATTTATAACATCAGAAATATGCTTGTATTAGTATATATAATCGTTTACCCTATCATATAAGAAATAGTACAAGAACAATAGTTTTAAAAGTAATGTAAAGTCTTTATTAATTAGCAAATGTTATTATAATGTGAACGAATTTACTATATGTTACTTACATATACTATGTATTACTTATATCTATTTACTTTGCTAACTATCACCAACAAGTAAAATTCAAAGTGCCATTTGCACCAGCAATACCGTTAGTGTAAAGGAAAAGTGTGCCTCTTTTATGTGGTATTTCAATAAAAGTGGCAAATGCTTTGACACATGTCCGCCTAAAGTTTGCCGCTGGCTAATCTCCTTTGCCGCGTTGCTGAGAGTTACCGATTAAATTACCGATAAAACATTTAACAAGAACTGCTAATCCTACCAGCAAAGTTATAAGTCTCTATTTGAACTGCAAAATCAATATTTCACAGCAACTTAAAAGAAAAGAAAAAGGAAACCCGCTGCAAAATATCCATGCATATATGCAGAAGCAATTAATATTAAATAGTTATTACTTAATAATAACAGCTATTCCCTCATTCTACTTCCACTAATTAAATGCGATGACTAGGTATTTAGACGCTAAAATTAAAACCAGTTATTCTAACTACATCAATTTATTAGGATACGCGGAAGTTTATTACTCGTGACGAGCCATCGTAATTAGATTTGCCCGTAATTTCGTTTGTTCATTTTTACGACAGTAATTCACACTTGCGTAATCGTGTAGCTGTTCGAGGTAAAAATAGAGGCACGACCTTCATTCGAAACTTCAAACAAAACGGTGAAGTTTTAAACTCTAATTTAAGTCTAAACGGTTTTTAAACACGACTTTTTAGCTTACATTAATGTTTTACAACCGAGTATTTAATTGCATTGAAGTCTCCAGAAAATTGCCTTTATAGGAATTAATGCGAAATGGTGCGGAATTTATATTAGAGGACTACAAATTTCGAATATGCGCTCGTTAAATACACATCAAAATCTCTACCTATTTATCTCTGTTTATGAGTATTTTATGCTGCCATCTACCTGTTTGCCTGTTCATGATTAGAATTGTATAGTAATCTTCTTTACAGTGCGTTTGGAAAAGCAATCTCTTAGATAATAAAAGAAATTTTTTGCAACAAAATATTAAATCTAATAAAACTAGTTATTTCATCTAAATTTAGTTTTTCTATAAGTGTAAATGTGATGCAAAAAAATAAGCTTCCGTTTAAAGAAATTATGAGTTATGAAGACTTTTTGATTCAGCGATATATTCCTCCAACAAAGAAGATATTACTTTAGATATTGAGTATTGAAGTAAGATAGCATCCGCATGGGATTATCCGATGTTATCTTTCAAGTTCATCCAACATGTTTGGGCTCCTAAGGTAGCTCAGAATCTTTTTGAATGAGGTCTTTTTCAGGTCTTCTAGGGAAAAGTCAACCTTTCCAAAGATGTCATACCTGATTCTTGTTGTGGCGGTGCAGTGGCAGAAAATATGCTCAACTGTCTCTTCATCCTCCAAACACAGCCGGCATTCAGTCCCTTTGGAGAGTGCAATTCTGTCCAGGTGATACTTTAGATATTACTTTAACTTAAAGAGAGATCTTCAAGAGATTCTTTTGATTAGAAACACGTGTTCTTTTTGCTGTTTGCTTGTGTAGTTCTTGGAGAGCATATTGAAAAACGAGAGAAAATATTGATATATTGTGTCAAAAGTACATAATATCAAATGCGTGTTTGTTTGTCTATTAAAGCAAAACACCTAACCACCAGGCAGTGCAAACAGTGGACTATAGTTTTTACACAATAGAAATAATTTCGAACCTTCTTTAGCAAGTCTTTTTTTTTTTTGTTACTATACAAATTCTTTTTCAGCGACCTAAAAAAACATATACGAACGTAGGGATTACACAAAAACTTTCCGCTATTTTTGCTAGTGTTACCAAACTATATATAAAATTAGTAGGAAATCATCGGTCACATGACCGTCTGTCTGTAGCTTTGTATGTGTATACACTTGCACTTGAAGATAGAAGGGCAACGCAACATTTCAAGTGCGACCGCCACACTTACCCTATGTTTGAATACAGAGCTATTAGGAATGGTCGAGTGCCCTACAGTTGTCTGCAACCCTCTTCACGTAATCTGCATAGAGTCATGCTCCCGGAATCGAGGCCTACCTTAATCTCACTCTGCTTACGTGACGTCTTGGCAACGTTCTTTGTCTTTGCGTTTTGCATCGTCGTCGGTCACGGCTGCGACGCCTACGTCGCGTCGGTCGGTCGTTTGTGTAACTTTTTTTTTGTGGACTTAAACACTCCGCCTTCACATGGCGTTCTAAATACCCCCTGCTAAAAGGCTATAACGATAGAATTTTTTATTACTTCGAGTTGTGAGGGCGTCCTAGTTTTCGTCATGTTTACACATCAGATATTGTAAAGGTTAAACGGTAGTTGTAATCTCACACGAGATAGTTTTAGATATTCTTAGTTCAAGTGTATCACAAAATAGGTCAGGTAAAAACGTTTGCAAAATTTATAAGTTTCATATCCAAGTTGGTGAAATATTTTAACAATCCGCAAGTGAAGATTGCTAAAAAAAACCAAATTGAAGAAAGTGAATATGTCATAAGTCTTCACCTACCCCTTCCTTAAAACGTTGTCTCTGATTATTCTCTTTTTACCTTTGACGTTGTCACATTCTTCCAACATTAATACTGTTATTTGTTTTCGGTAGTGTTCAATATATTTCGTATATGCGCTTCATTCTTGAAGAGCCTTCCCCAATTCAGACTTATTAATTTTCTTCTTGAAGATTCTCCACCCATTTTGCCGTGGCGTTGGTTGAACGGCTTGCATATTTGCCTTTCACCGCATGTGCGCTGATTATATTCGAGGCCGAGATGATGTTTTTTAATTGTGGATAAAAATCATAAATGGCTTCTTCTCGGATAGTCAATATGATGTTTAGGGCATAGAAATCCGAAATTTCGTTAGGATATCGTTAGGTGGCACAATGTGTCAATGTATCTCAGTACCTAGAAACAGATTTTTCCAGCGACACACTGACATCTGCCTTTAGCAATCTTATATTTCGGACGCACACATTTAGCATACTAAAATAACTGCTTTGTAGATCCTTTGATATGCATTTCTGGATATATTTTCTTTGACTTACCTTTTAAACTTTCTGCAGTTATATATTCCTAAGCAACTCTTTGGTTTATTTCCTGAGTAATAAAAAAAGGATATAGATCCAAGTATTTCGCTTTTTCATTACTTAATAGGGCAAATAAGTACACTCTTCAGTTTTTAGTATTTCTTTATTCAATATGTAGGTTCTTCCTGGTCTTTGTTTTCTTACCCTGCTGATACTTTAAAAATTGGGTATATTTTATTTTTATTGTGTTGATTTCTAGTCCCATTTCTTCGTGGAAATTGCATTAGTTGCTTTGGGTTTTCTTCATCTCTATTTTCTCTTTCTAAAAATACCACGTCCTCAGCAAACGCCAGATATTAATTACTCTTCTTGTACTATACAGTTGCTCTTCTATTTATTTACTATTATCTGCACACTCGGCAATTCTAAAAATCATATTTACTAATTATATCAATGTTGTTATTACATTAAACTCTTGGCGTGGTTGAAATGTCTCCATAAAGAAATTTTTCGAAAAATTATGTATGGATATTCGCAAGTGATGGAATATTGTTTTCTAGGGGTGGTTGAAAGAGTAGCTATACCGAACCCTTGTTCTTCATTTGGTTGTTTTGTTTTCTATAATACACACATTAAATACGAGATGAAAGACGAACAATGTCGCACCGACAAGTAATGTATTCTAGTTTTTATATTCAACCCAGGAAGAATCTGAATTTTTCTTTTTCTCAGAACGCTGACAATAGTCCTTGTTATACATGTGTATATATGAAACTACATATATTAAGAGGTCGTAAATGTTAATGAAACCATTTTAAGATGGCCATTAGAAATAGGCTTAAACAATATTTGACTGGTCTATAAAATTGTCGTAAAATATCAAGTCAAGCACCTCGATTTTGATTTATGATCCTACGCGTACTTATTTACTAAATTTTCAGATCATCTACATGAGACTAGTTTTGACACAAATAATATAAGGAATATGGCACATTCTGAATGTGTTTATAACATACCAACGTTTGCGAATTTTGTCAATTCTTAAATGCGTTTATAGATCGGAATTGATCAATATAGCCTGGAAGACAATAAAATAGGGTAGTTATAGAACATATGTTTATGGCCCTCCGTATTTTATGGCCCAATGTCGTCAAATTTTAAATTCAAAGTTTGCAGTTGTGTCACGTCAGTTAACGCACCATCTGTTAATACCTTCCGATATTTCTGACTAATATTTTTTTTTATTACAGTGTAGAAATCGGTTGTTATATAGTAAGGTTAGATCAAATGTTTTCTATAGAAACGAGGGCTGATCTTGGAATACACGGTTGAAATTTTAATGGGCACAATTTAAAAGTATGTATTCCGCAACCACGTATTCACTTTACTTGAATAACTTGCCGAGTTGGTTTTCTAATCCGGGCCATATTACCACCTACACATTTCTTTATCACTCTTACATGATACTTAACAGTTCTCAAATAGTCTAAACAAGGAGGAATCTACGTAAATAGTGGAGACAAAATAATTTGAAAGCTGTTATAACAGCTGTTAAAGCTGGTGAAAGTAAAGGAAATGCGTGCAAGATTTGAAATTCCTCGGTGTGCCTTCCTGAAAGTATCTACCTTCACAATGCGATTTCTTGCTAGTCTATATATAGATTTATTCGATTCTGTGACCCCTGACGCTCACTTTGGTGCGACACCAAGCGTTTAGGTACTGCGAAATAAATAGAATAAAATACAATAGTGGGACTAAGTAGAATGCGGGAAAATCTTGGCTGGCTCAGTTTTCTCGTCTCGATGGCTTAACAAGGCAATTATAGAGGACTATTTTCATAAACTGGGCACCACTTAGAATAGTCAGATGCAATGGCCCACCCTCATCGAATCTATAAGGTGAAAATGTTGTAGATTAACTATTCATCACCAGCAAAGTGTGATGACACAAAACATTTCTTTATCACTCTTACATGATACTTAACAGTTCTCAAATAGTCTAAACAAGGAGGAATCTACGTAAATAGTGGAGACAAAATAATTTGAAAGCTGTTATAACAGCTGTTAAAGCTGGTGAAAGTAAAGGAAATGCGTGCAAGATTTGAAATTCCTCGGTGTGCCTTCCTGAAGGTATCTACCTTCACAATGCGATTTCTCGCTAGTCTATATATAGATTTATTCGATTCTGTGACCCCTGACGCTCACTTTGGTGCGACACCAAGCGTTTAGGTACTGCGAAATAAATAAAATAAAATACAAATTAGTGGGACTAAGTAGAATGCGGAAAAATCTTGGCTGGCTCAGTTTTCTCGTCTCGATGGCTTAACAAGGCAATTATAGAGGACTATTTTCATAAACTGGGCGCCACTTAGAATAGTCAGATGCAATGGCCCACCCTCATCGAATCTATAAGGTGAAAATGTTGTAGATTAACTATTCATCACCAGCAAAGTGTGATGACACAAAAGGGAGCCAAGCGGGTTTATATAATAGCCCTCAAACACGCAGAAAATGTAACAGTAGTTGTTTGTGTCAACGCAATAAGAAACTGTATTCCTCCAATGATCATATTTAAGAGAAAATGCTTAAATGGAAGCCTGCCCCCAGGTTCACTAGTACGAATGGCTCCCAAGGAATCAATGACAACAGAACTGTCCGTAGAATCTGCCACCTTGCTCGCTATAAAACTGAAGGACATATTTGATTAATTTTTGATGAAGCGATGAGTCACCTCAACTATATCATTGTTGAAGTAGCAAACGGGCACCGGGATACCCTATTTCGTCTATCTTCCAACACAATACACGAATTACAATAAATTCCTTCATAAAGCTGTATATCGTTCGTTTGAATCTTATTGAGATGCTGGTAAGGTACTGAGATACACACCCTGAAAGATATCTTAAAACAAAACTCATTTTAATATTACTTTTTCAAAAGTTTAGCTTCTGTATATGACACCTAGCAACATTACAAACGCTTTTGAAGCAACGGAAATCTATCCGTTTAATGTGCATACAATTTCTTAGGTAGCTTCCGCACAACCTGCTCTACCTAACTTGTCATAATTCGAGCCACAACTGGAACCACAGCTCGTGCTTCAGTCTCATCAAATCAATGTTGAAGAGACATTCAGCAGAAATTTTGCAGATTTTGATGGTGATTACGACTTGCCTCTATCCATCTTGGAAAACTCACTAGTTGCAAAAGAACATACAAATAAGTCCAAATAATACCCTACATTAGTCAAATCAAGAATTAGCAAAATAACGCCCGACCGTAGAAAGTAGTGACGCAAGGCAATAAACTATAAAGCCCAAAAAGTTACTAAAACCGTGTTTAACAAAGAGCCACTATATTCCAAGTTTAAATCAAAACCAAAGGAATGGTGGTACTATCCAGTGTGCCAAAAGGACGAAGAAACGGACATGCGCATTTATGTAAGATGTCGTATTTATTATCATAAAAAATGTGTAGAACTAACTGCGAGTGACACTGGTGATTATGAATGCCATGACTGTGGATAAGTTCATCTTTTTTTTTTTTAAATACATATAGTTATCTTTCTAATTTTTAGTTTATAAGTAAAGTTTTGTAAATAGGCCATATTTTCAGACCGGATAGGTAATATGCTTCAATTACTATTCTTTCTTACATTATTCCTATTTTGCGTTTGAATATAATGCTTATTTATTTGTTGAAAATTTAAATGTTTAAGCTGATGCGTTTATTAGGATTGTTGTTTTTTCAATTAACTTTTTGAGAAAACATTATTTTTATTCATGATAATATGGTGAATAAAGAATGGGCGGATTTCAAAACAGTGAAAAGATTTTACTTTGGGATTTACTTACGGTTCTTTACCTAGAGAGTTAAATAATGGCGAGGTCAGGAGCTCAGATGAGATTATTGGCAACTAAAAGATTAAAATTACTTCCATAGTATGTAACAGAAATTGTTTCGAAAACAAGGTCATCCTTGAAACCATGTAATTAAGCAAATAAAAATATCTGTTATAATTCAGAAAATACAAACAAAAATTTGAAAATTGTGCAAATTTTTGGGGAGGAACTGTACTCTGAAGTAGAGCGACAGGTCAAAAGAATGTGTTATTCTTATACCAAGGCAGTCCTTTAATCTGTGCAGTTTCGGCGAATCTGAATTTGTTCGTTGCTGGCTTGAGATTTCAGTCTTGTTCGATCATCCGTCGCACGAAATTTTATTACTCAGAATGTCCCCCTCCATATAGTCCCCGGCGTTCCCTCCAATTTGTCGAAGCGACTAGGCAGGCGGGGATGCGAGAGGGCATGGAGGCACATTCTGAGTAATAAAATTTCATACGGCGGACGAACGAATAGGATTGAAATCTAAGGCCGGTCGCATACTTATACGACATTTGTTTCCGACATCCCAACGACATGTCATCGACATGTCGCTGATTTCAAAAGTAGAAAACAAAACCTCGCAGTTCGCACATCAGTATACATCATGTCGTCGGATGAAGATGCAGCAGTATTGTTGCTAATAATATTGCGAAGACGAAAGAAGAGAAATATTCGAAAATATTGGGTTCATCCATATAGTACCGCTAATCTTTATCGAAGTATATTTAAAAGTTGTAGTAGTGAAGAAATGATTAAAGATCCAGTCAAATTTCAATCATTTTATAGAATGTCTCCAGGGACATTTACAATACTTTTGGACAGAGTTGGACCTCGTATCAAGAAATCGGATACCAAATTTCGGGAAGCTATAACACCAAGGGAAAAATTAATCATCACGTTGAGGTAAGTCAATCTAGTTTTATTCTTATATATTACAAAGTTTGTAAAAATTCATAATTGTTAATTGTTGTACTTGGTGATGCTAGGGGTGTGCTTATTTGGCTTGAAGTGTGCATAGATTGTACTTCAGAATTATTTGAGAACACCGAAAGTGGGCGAAATGAGCTATTGCTTGAATCATGGTGAATACCTTGCGAATTTCCTGAAATATAATTTGGTTTGTAAAGTATTTCACCAATAGTTTGCATAGTCTTCCATTTGAACTCATGTTTTTGAGCGTATGTCATTTGACGCAAATCAGGGAGAAGACTTTTTAGAAATAGCAAGTCAGCGTCCTCTGTTGCTTCCCTTTGAGATTGCTTTTTAGAAGTAAAATAATCAATGGCACATTTCTCCAATGGATCCACTTCTTTTCGCTTTCTATTGGAAACTTTATTGCGAGTTGATGAACTTTCAAGGACTAATAATGATTCATCTGTAGCAGATTCTTCAACTACATGATCATTTTCTTTATTTTCATCTAGTACTTCAGTTTCAAGAGGCTCCGTTTCTGTAGCTTCTTCATGGGTCGAATTAGATGTTTCTTCATTTATGTTCGTTGAAGATGGAATACTACTCCTTTGTTGTCTAGATTTAGTGAACGGTATGAGAAAAGTTAAATAGTCCGCTAAATAATATTTTTTCTTTGCTTGTGCTGATGATCCACTTGATGGTTTCTGCCTTAAATATCGTGCATAAGCAGACCTTAGATTTTTTCATTTCTCTTTACATGCTGCCCCTGAAAATAAAATTTTGTTTTAGATATTTGGCGACCGGAACGAGTTTCAAGCAGTTATCTTTCCAATTTATGAGAGGAGACACTACAATTGGACAAATAGTAGAAGAAGTTTGCGACAGCATTTGGACGGAATTACAAGCAGAATATATGCCTGTTCCATGTGAACTGCAATGGGTTGAAATAGCTCAACGCTTTCAGGAACTTTGGAATTTACCAAATTGTATCGGTAGCGTTGACGGCAAACACATTAGAATCAATTGCCCAGGAAAAACCGGATCTGCCTTTTATAATTACAAAAGTTATTTTTCATTGCAATTATTGGCTATAGCGGATGCAGATAGCAATTTTATTGCAATTGATGTTGGTGACTACGGAAGAAACGGTGATGGGGCAGTATTTAGAAATTCAAGTATTGGACGAAACTTCAAAGCAGGCACACTCAATATTCCGCCACCACATCCTTTACCCAAACAACCACATGAGCCGGCCTTTCCTTATTATTTTGTCGGAGACGCTGCCTTCCCTCTTTCTAAAAATTTATTAAAGCCCTATCCGTCAAGGAACTTAACCAATGCGAAAAGAGTCTTTAACTATAGATTGTCACGAGCTCGTCGAAGCGTAGAATGTGCATTTGGTATAATGGTATCAAAATTTAAAATACTAGAAAGACCTATTCTATGCTCACCCAATAAAGTCGATAAAATTGTGATGGCAATTTGTGTATTGCACAATTTTGTAAGAAAAATTGATGGAAGAATGTCAGAACCAACTTTTGAAAGGGATGGGTTATTATTACATAATAACAAAACACAACAACTACAAAATTTTCAACCTCAAAGTCTGAGGGGCACAGATGAGGCATTAGTATTACGAGATAAATTATGTTCATATGTAAATCAGCCCTATGCGGCATTACCTTGGCAGTCGCAATATTGTGTTTAGTAATATGTAATCGATTACGGTTGAGATATATATTTATAATATTTCACAAATAAATCTGTTTATAATATATTATAACTTACCCGTTTCATTTATTTCTTTCCCAACCTCGTTCCACGCTTTTTCCTGCACTTGTCTATTCGAATAGTTTTCCATAGTATGGTCATATAAAACATGGTGTTTTTCTACTGTTTGTACAAATTTTACATTCATTGTTGGATTATCTTCCATTTCTGCGCGCATTCAGTTGCAGCAGTCGACAACAAATGACGCTTGAAATTGCAGCAAGCAGTGTCGTATAATATTTGTAGGCGACAAGTCTTAACCTGTCTGCGGCGCATCTGCTTGGTGTACGAATGTACATAAGAATCGCTGTGTTGTAAATGAAGCGACGTGTTTGCGACTTGTCCAAGACATGTCGCAAACAAATGTCGTATAAGTATGCGACCGGCCTAAGAGTCGCTGTTCTAAAATGCCTTGACGATCTTTACTTAGGCAGTACGTCTGCTTTCAACAAACTATTTAAATACGTTGAAGCACACAATATACATATATTATTAATTGCAGAGATAAATAACAAAACTAAAGTTTGTTGTTTCTTGAAAACAGCACAACTACAGAAAACTAATATCATATTGTCCGAAAGATCACATGGCATCAACAACGAATTTCACTTCGAATCAACAATCGTTTCATGTTGCTAATTCGAAGTGAAATTCGTTTTGCGAAATAGCTTATTCCTCGCGTAAGTAATCAATTTGACATTACAAAAAGAAAGTAAAAACTATTGTCACATACATACTAATATTACAAATATTTCCAGCAGCATGTTCTATAGAATATTTTGAATATTTGTGATGGTGGAACATCTCTAAATTTAAATTTTTTACTTGTAAGAAGTTTTTAATAACCTAACACGTAAACATTGCCACGCATGTGTACCTATATATTTAATGAAATATTGGTTTTATAAAAAGAAACGTTTACGAAAGAATAGCGCAAATCCGTGCGCAAAGTTACTATTTTTTATTGTATATATCTGAACATGAACATACCCACAGAGCGTTGTAAACTGCTGAAAAAATCGCATGTCGTTGACGCTAGAGTATTTTTAACTAAATAGTGGTAAGTGGGGGGCAACATAAAAATACTTATATTTTTTATAGCACGTAGATACACATTTTGTATACTTCGAATGATACACTGTCCTCATACATATATATTATATTATTCACTTTATTTCTTTGGAGGTGTGTAAGTTACCTTCTTTAAAGAAATATGTTGTATACAGATGAATAACCACCAATAAGGAAACACTTCAATGAGCAAAAATTATTTTCCATTCACAGCGTTACATATTCCACTTAATGCAGCGAGCTTTTTGCACATTGAGGTACCCTTCTCGTCTTTCTACTTCCATACTCCCTTTTGCTCGTCTAAATATTTCGGCTCCATTTACAGCTTATCTGATTGCAAGTCAGTTTATATTAAGTACCTATCAGATTCAACTGCAACATTGAATTGAGGCGATCTGTATCGAAATTTAAATATTCGAATTGTGTGTAAATGCTAACAGATATTTTTTATAAATGATATATAGGAATTCTTTTGGCAAAATAAAAAAAGCAGTGGAATTTAGTAACAAGAATCATATATACAGTGCGTCCGAAAAGTCTGAAAACACAAATAACAACGTAATTAATATTTTTTGAGAAAAAAATATAAAAACATGTGAATTAATGTTTTAAAAAAGCTATCTTTTAATAATGGCAGTATCGTTTTCACAATAAATATATTTATATATACAAATTGCTCACAATAAAAAATTTCCAAATAACACAATAGATAAACTCATCTATAAACATAAAATAAAAACTGATCCACTTTATATAAAAGAATAAAAATAACATTTACAGAATATTTACATACAGCAACCTTTCTACATCAATACACAACCTTTTCAAACCATTTAATATACAATTAGCGTATAAATCACCTCATAATTTACAAAGTATACTTTGCACACATACAGAAAATAAAGACAAACTACAACGAAACGGGGTTTACAGAATAAAATGCGATGATTGTGGTGCTACTTACATAGGAGAAACTGGCAGGAAATTAGATACCAGAATTAAAGAACACAGGAAACAAAATAACTCAAATTTCTATCAACATTTATTAGAATCTAGACATAAAAGCATCTGTGATGATAACATTACCTTACTTCACAACTGTGATAAAGGTCAAACTTAGACTGTTGGAGGCATACCAAATAGAACGACATAAGAAAAAACCTAACATCCACCTTTTAAATGAACAAATATCGCTCTATGTAAAAGTTTTTCCTTTTCTGTTTCTTATACTTGAATTTATTAATTTGTTTATATAATTGATGGTGTCCGTTTAATTTTAATTTTGTTTTCCATGTTTGATGTTTTTTATCTGATAATCGACAATTTTACCTTTTTTGACGTGTAAGTACACTTTAATACATAATAATTTTTAAAATATCATTTGTAATTGTAGAATTTTTGTTTCTACATCTACTATTTGTATTTATGTCTTCATTTCTCCATTTTTTAAAAATTTTAAAAAACTTTTAAAAAATTGTAACACAATTACTGTTTCATAACTAATTAATCATTTGCATTCCAGTGATCTGAAGATGGCTTTTAGCCGAAACTAGTAATCAAATAATAAATATTAGATGAACGAAAGAACGAGTTTTATTACTCTATCTAACCTTCATTAATTGACATGTTTTATGATTTTTCTTAAAATACAGTAATTACGTTGTTATTTGAGTGTTTCCAGAGTTTCCGGACGCACTGTAAATAAAGAAAATGCCAGAAGAATTTACACATTGACAATTATTAAAGCAAAATTATGTAATGTGTAGACATGTGTAGTATATGTGTGTGATAGTAGGAATATATATGGAGAAGGTAGTGTATAAAGATAAACGCTACGTTAATTATATTGTTATCCCAGCATCTGTTTATGTCCGGTTACATGGCGTGCTGTAAATTTCAACCCTAATACAATGCAAAATGGTTTTCATGACGCAAGGTAATGTAGTCTTAAGCGTTGTGTATACAATAGGAAAAAACCTCGTGCAGCATCAAACTGAAAACGTTGGAGTTTTTTTCTGCATGTAATTTCATATGTATTGGAATTTACCCCGAAAAGTAAACAAAAATACACGACCACCATTTTGTTTATATACGAAAAATTTAGCTTACTAAACACGTTTTTCGAAATAATCGTATATACGCAGCTAGTTTGTTCTACAGAATCGCCCTGTTAGTGAGTAACTATCTGTTTCCTTGTCACCTCAAAATATTTTAATTTGTCGATAGCTTATTCTGTGATTAGGAAGAGAGGCATACTAATTGAGAGTAGGGGAGACTCTTCTACCTTGAAACATTTTTACGTTTTATTTCTTTATAAACATGAAATTAAATTTATCAGGTTAGTTAAGAGCAGTCTTAAAGGATATATAAGAAATTATATAAGAAATTTTGCGAAACATCTAAAATCGTATCACTTTCATATAAAAGTTTACTTGAATCATTAATTTGCTTTAGATACTTAATTCATAAATTAATGTCTTGTATGTCAATATATATCGCCAATAAAATGTTCTACAGGTCCTTTTTTTCTTTAAAAATTGAATCATGGTCTAGTGGTTTGCATGCTTGGCTATCAGTCATGGGGCCGCGGGTTCAAATTTCACCCTAGTCAATTGCGATAACCGGTTTTTCCCGGGTCGTTATGATGATTATGTGGGAGATCGGCTCTACGGAGATACCTGACAAACATCAATTCTACCCTATTAAAAAAAAGATTTAGTCGTCGACCTGCAAATGTTCAGCCTCAAATCTTTTCTGATCTTCTATATTTGCCATCTCATTTTCAATATCTATCAAAACATTTCCTTCCCCATTTTCTGCAAAAGATGTTTTAGATAAAATTTCATTGTCTTCTCAATCACTTTAAACTCTTTTCTGAGCAACTGTTTGGCTTTTTTACGGTGTAGGTTTTCTTTCGGTAGATTTTACCCAACTTTCTCGTATGAGTTGACGTTGTTTGAACTGGTTCTATCGTTTGTTGCATTATGGAAATACGACGGTTTAAAACCTATATTTATATGTAATACATAGAAGCTTATGAGCACGGGAGCTTTATTTTCTGTGGTTCTCCATTGTTTGGAAGTTGATCGTTGAGATTCTTGGAATCTGATTCTACAGAAAGTTTCATAAAGTTTTTATTAATTTTAACAACATACTCTTCATTGCTCGTAACTTGTTATGTTGGTTCCATTTCCATAGTCACAAGAAAGCTGTGAAATTAGCAAGTTACTGTTTTTATCTGGGCTACCCTAATCGCGGCAGTAGAACCACTGCCGAAGTTACCTTCCCATTTTACTCTTCACCCTTGGGCGCAAAAAATTTCTTAGTACGTTGAACGCAGCCCTATTTCATCAAGGATGTAAATGCAATTTGGAGAAATCGACAATTTAATCTTGTGGAATAAGCAAGGCCTGTTGCCTCTGGTATTCGCAGTGATAAATCATTGTGCCTTTTTAGAAATCGTCATATCGATCCTTCACCTGCGAATTTAGCATCACTCCACTTTTTAGGATTTCTTTTTCTGTTACAGGATGTACATTTATACGCCAAGAATCTGAATTTTTTTTTTGTTAATCCGTATTGCATGTGTGCAAATGCTTTAATATTAAGTGCATTTTCTTCTTCTTCAATAACCACTGTTTTAACATCGTCGTGAATATCGTATAGGTGCAATAAGTCTAACAATGAGTTTAGTTTGGAAAATTGTTACTTGTTTTATATTATGTGACTCATAGACCAAAATCAACACAACTCTCAAGTCTCCTCAATAATTCGTACTTTTCACATCTTCAACTGCAATTTTAGCAAATACCATTACTTTTTTTTAACCTCATGGCCAGGTTTACACCTTAAGGCAACTCGGCACGAAGATCTATTGTGCCCCATGACGTTTTAGCCCTCTTGACCTGATATTACCCGAACAAAGAGGTCCGCAAATTGATCAAGAGTGAGTTTCTTAAACTGTGTTCGTCTAAGAGTGACCCCTAAATGACTCTCCCTGTCCGCTCCCGGGCAGTCAGCCACGAGGTGCAGAGGAGTTTCGTCTGCTCTCCCACAGTTTCTGCACAGTGCTGCAGTTTTTGTTCAGTGCGCAATGGCCAGAGACTCCTGTAAGTAGTCCTAGTCTGTTCCTGCACATAAAGACTGACTTGCGGAGTCTTTCCTCACCTTGATGAATCCCGAGGGTTTTGCAATGTCTCGCGCCGGCAAGTTCATTCCAATAGGTGCGATGACTAGCAGCGAATTAATATCTGACAAAGGCTTTGAAGCCGCCATAAGAACTCCCACATGTCGGTTCTGGACCTGTGAATGGTCGTTCACTGACGTCTCTAGCTAGTTTGCCAGCAATTTCGTTGGGTCTGATCGCAGAGTTGCTCGGAACCCATCTCAACGTAATGCTGTGACGTTCCGCCAATTTTTCGAGCTTCCTATGGCATCTAGGAAATGAATTTGTCAGTCTGCAGTGCTCTGAGGGCAGTTTGGCTGTCAGTGTAACATGCCCTTTGGGCCGGTCTGGATGGCTATTACCTCAGCCTGGGAAATGGAGGTGGAGCCCCTAAACTTATGACTTCGCCATTCGGTTCTCCATCTCTTTAGATCCTAATGCAATTCTGCGTCTTTGAGGTATCGACAAACCAGCGATAGGAATTGCCTGGGTTTGCGGAGGTAAGCTTTTGCAGTCTCGCTATCAGAAATATCTACAAATTATTTCCTAGTGAAGATGAAGGCGGGCGGAATCTGGTCCGCCATTGTAGACAGTTGTACTGTCTGTTCCATGCAGTTGAACATGCTGGTATGGTCTCCGGTTTTGCCAGAGAAATCTTTACGCCCGCTACATTTTACTCTGTACGTTCGCAGGGTAGCTTCTGACCGCAACACTAACTGCAGCGGAGAAAGCCCAAGAATGATCACCATGGCTGCAGTCGGCGTCGAGGACATGGCTCCCGTGATGCCCAAGCAGGCAATCCCCTGGACCTTACTGAGAGAGTTTGCCGGGTAGCCCAGACTGACTTAATACCACCAGATTAGCGAGGCGTAGGTTATTGAAGGTACTATAACCTCCGTATAGAGTCAGTGCACCATTGCAGGTTTCAACCCGCACGTTTTACCAAACATTCCTATAAAAGCCCAGACGGTCCTCGTGGCTTGGTTCGTCACATGTTCTGGGTGAGATTTCTACGTTAGTTTTGCGTCCAAAGTAACAGCTAGGTATTATAAAAATTATACTGTTACTGCGTCAAAAACAATTTTCCAAAACATAATTTTTGTAGTAATAGGTCCATACCCTTCTATTAAATATTTGATGCCTACAAAATAGTCCACTGAAACTAGATATTTCATCAAGATGGGTAATTCTACTCGTTTTATCTGATTTGCACTGCATACAAAAAAGTCTTTGAATTCCACGGATAGAGAATGAAGATGTCAATCATACCAGTGGCGTTACTCTGATCATCGATTAGTTTTTGCGCCCAGTAAATCAATTGTATTGTCCGTTATTGTGTCACCAACTGCATTAATTATACGAAACCCAGCGCCTTGTAATCGAACGTCGACGATGAAAAAACGCACATAATAAATTGCCATTGTTTATTAATCGGGTTTCCGACAATTGAGAACGAATTACGAGTGATTTATTCGATTTTATTAAATCGTAATGCGTTATTTATATGCGTCTGCGTACAGAGATATACGATAAAAACGGCGGCATTAAAAATTGCACTCCGAACGTCGAATCTAAACGTCGTTAGAACGTCATCCAAAAGCTATTAAAACAATCCGTAAAAACGTTACTACAAAACTGGTAGTACCGAAATGTTTCCCGGCTTGTTAAATCCTTATTTCAAGAGAAGCGGAAAGCAATTTCTTTTATAGAAAAGCATCAACTTCTTTCACACCCCTTTTTCTCCATGTAACCGGTAATAATGTTACAACTCCGTACTTTGCGGTTTACGCCCAAACATACATTGGACGGTAACGTGAATTTTATCTAATTGGTATTATCTGGGAAACAAGATTAATCGATGAACAAATTTAGTTAATTGGTCAGTGTGGTGGTCCACGGTAGATGTATAATTATTTAAATTGCTCTGTTTCAATAGGAAAAACGTCCAATTTTGTAAATAATGGATTACTACGATGGAATAGTGTACGCACAGATAGCGTTTGTAAATTGTAATGAACGCGAATATTGGAAACATCACGCAGCTTTCCGCACTAAATTGTTAGGTTATTTTAAAACTCACATAAGCAAACGGGATCATGATCGTGTTTTAACGACTTCAACACATTAACTATGGAATTATTGTATTCTTTCATGGCAGTCCAAACAGTTTACATATAGCTACAAACAATCCGTGAGGAGGAACGTTTAAAAATACTATAAATCCCTGTCGATTAAGCCTCCATGAGCAAACTGAACTCCAAAACATATGCACAAAGTCTACCCCGTGTCAAAGATGGAAAAAATCACAAAATAGTTTACGTTGGTGTTGCTTGAGTTTGCTATTAGATAAATACCATCTTGGGATGATTATTAATGTGTTGCCATCAATGCAGCAGTAACCATTCTTTTGTTTATACTTTCAAAGGCTGTAAGGTCTTTCAATAATTATGGTAAGTCGTTTTTCGGTGCCAACCATCCGGTAGAGGTTTGAAACCAACGTTTTACATATATATTATCACTGTTGAAATGCATGTATCTCTCTTTCTTTTTTATCAGTTTAAACTGGTGTTTAAATAAGAACATTTTCAAGCAATACAAAGCTTTTGCGATCAACAAAACTTATCAACTCGAAAGCACGCAGATGCTTCAAATATAAAGAGAGCGTCATTGATGGTACACCGATTTCTATCAGTCGACGACATCTTATTCTCCGATGAGGCTCACTTCCACCTAAATTACCGCCATTACACTTGCTTTTAGTAATATATAGTAATTTATTGGCAGTGAGATTTGACTGCCAATAAATTACTATTATTATTAATAAACAAAATTGTCGATACTGGTGTGGAGAAAACTCTAACAAGACATTATAGGCTTCAGCATATGTGGAAAGTCACAGTTTGGGGTGAAATGTCTGCCAGGGGAATAATCGGCCCGTTTTTTTTTTAAGATGACCAAGGCCTTGCAATTACATTGAATTCTTTTCGTTATGTCGACATGATCAAAACTTTTTTCACTACTGCTCTTCAAGAATACACTAAGCACACATGGTTCCAACAGGACGGAGACACCTGCCACACTTCTAATCTCTCTTTGCCCATCGTTCAGGCGGCTTTCCCAGGAAAAATTAATTTCTCGTAGAGAAGACATTCTGCGACCATCCGAAGCTTGGACATACTCCCTCTGATTTTTTTTTTCCACAAGAAATTGAAGCTATAACTCCATTCACATGCCGTCGCTTATGGCATATTTTAGGGATCGGCTTCAGGAGCACATTTAAGCAATGAATTTCTAGGATTTGTTGTATAGTTTAAATAAAAATTTGTTAAAATTGATCAATTTTTTTTTTATTTCATTTTAAATAGTTAACATCCTTTTGGACCACCATCTATGTGCTTCTTCTATCTAAACGGTATAGAGGTAATATAAACGGTGTAGAATATAAATATTCTTCCATATATGAAGTGTCCCTTATTGGCATTTTCCGTAAATTCCTGCTACCTCTCTCCACAACATCATTTCTTTCCCAATGCTTCATCTATTTGTTTCATATTCTCTTGGCCTTCCCCTTCTTCCCTTTCCATTTTCCTTGTCAAAGGCCTTGGCAATCCCTCTGGACCTGCCTCTCCTCATTTATCCGATTTAGATGCCCCCACTATGCCAAATGAGCTTTTTCTATTTACTTCTCTATGCTTTCTACTCATAATCTACTTCTACTTTCTCATTACTTCCTTATGGATTAAAATTATATTTGCTGTTCCTCTTAGGTAATTCATTTTTGTGGTTTGCATGCTTTTTGAATTCTGTCAGTTAGAACCCAAGATTGAGGTCTGTAAAGCAATGTCGGGAAATATATTTTTCTCATATACAATTATCTTTGTTTTCGATGTTATTTCCTTTTTGTTTATGAAGCCCTTTTTCATGCCATAGCATGATAATAAACTTGTGTTATTTTACTATTTAATTGCATTTCAATGCTCCCTGTTGGCTCGATTACAGTTCAAAGAGTTTGATATTACCTATTCGTTCTGCTAGTTCGCCGTTCATCAGTGTATTATCTTCCTTTTGTACGCTTGGTACAACCACTTTTGTCTTTGGTGCACTTATCACCACTCACCTTTCCTTTCTTATGCAATTCTTCTATCCATATGTTCACATGTTTTCATAGTGTAGCTTCATTTGTCGCTATTATAAATATGTCATCCATAACCACATTTACTCACCCCAATAGTCTGCATCTTATTGTGTCCCACTTTCACCTTTCTTGATCTTTGACTCCATAATTTTATTACTGGATTTAGAAACAGTATAAATAACGATGGAGCCAGTACACCTCCTTTCTGATATTCTTACTATGCTAGCACTTCTATCGTACAAAAAAATTATTTCCTCCACTGGACTTTGTTCTACTGCATAGCTCTCTAAAGTTTCGCACATTTGCCGTCTTGGTACTTTGTCGAAAGCCTTTTCTAAATCTAGGAAGCACAAATGTCGCTCTTCGTCATGCTTCAAATGTTTCTTAATAAATTTCGTATAGTTAGTATATGGTCCTGTACACTACAGGCTGGCCTAAATCTCCTTTTAGCTTGATGTATTTCTCTTTGTCCTATATTTCTAAGTCTGATATGATTTACTCACAATACTAAGCAGTGATATTCCATAATTTCCTCATTCCTTTTTTGTATATCGGTATTATTACCAATGTATTCCAGTCAGTATCCCAGTCTCTTTTCATTACATGATGTAATAAATCCACTCCATCTTTCACTATATATTTCATCTCAGCTTTAATGTTATTCTCCCCGACTAATTTTCCGTTTTTAAGTTCGTTTATTGCGCCTTCTACTTCCTGCATTGGCAACAGCATAATAATTTATTAAGTCGCAATTAAGTATACCTAAGGTCGCTTGAAACTCAAACCCGCAATCAATATTCAGAAATAATGCAGACTATGATAATCCAGGGGCTTTCTTAAAGAAAAAATTACCAAAGGAAAACGAAAATCTTGGGCTCAAGTAAATCTATCCAAATAATCTTGTCGGATAATGGTGACGAACTTAATGTAGATTCCATGTTATGGCAAATTAATGAAATAGTCGATACTTTTTCTACAAAATGATGTGGAATTTATTTCTACAGCTTAGTATGAAGTCTGTTTACATTAAGGCAAGTGGTGATATTTCATGATTTTGGTTTAAGAAAGAATCCAAAATCCTCGTTTATTCCCCGAATACCCCGATATTAGTTACATAAAACGAATTTTTAAAACTAACGAAATCTATGCAAACAATCATACTTCTTAATTTAAAATTGCTACTTGAAAGAAATAATTCGAACAAAAAAAATAATAATAACATCACCTCATATGAAAACAAATTAAAGAATTGGCCATCTCTAGGTCACTATAAATTGGATTCAAAAAACGTGACTAGAACGTTTATTAATATTGGCAGTTAGTTGAAAGGATACTTAATTTAAACAATATTCATTAGTCGTTGATAGTGATTTATAGATTTTTTATCACCGCGAAACCAGTTTTATATTGTAGTAACAAAACAACGGTACATTAAATGAATATCGCAGATACTATAAACTCTTTTCAGGTCAAGTGAAATTAATCTATTTTTAGCAAAAACACGCTGAGTAATTGCCTAGTATGTATAGAAAAGCAAAAAAGGTTATTGAACACATGTTGTGATGAAGTGTAATATGAATGAAAAATGTACACATACGATGCTATAAACAATATACATTATGTATTATTGCACTGACATATATTGAGCTGCGAGTAAGGCAAATTGATGAAATGGTTCATGTTATCTTACCTACATAAGTAGGCCGTGCCTGGTTAAGATTAAGAAGCCGCTGCTTACCTGTAACAAAATGAAAATATATTAGCTTTGAGGCAAAATGGAACACATAAAAATCCAAAACATGCTAAATGAAAGATTCTCACCTAATGCTTCCTGCTAATACTCATTAAAATATCAACAAGAAGTCATTTTAGCATCTTCTCCTATCGAGTGTTTGGAATTTCGTTTACTGTTACCAGTTGCTAATTATAGTACATGCTACTTTAAATAATTGATTACTTATGAGCAATAATCAGTGGCAGTTTCTTTTATGGTATGCAGGATTGCGCAACCACTAAAAATAATAATAGAAAGAAATTTTTAAATTTATGAATAGAAAAGAAAAAACGTATTCTACATTTTTAATCTTAGAAATTAAAAATGTATACTATCTCACAGAAAAAACTAACAATTTTTATGGAAAGTCTTGTATATACTATTTGCTTTTAGTTTCCAAACATGTAACGTAACCTAATGTTAGATATCTGGTTCCATACGTTAAATTAATGAAAAGAAAAACGCGGTTGGTTGCAAAGCAAGTGCAATCCAAGTATACACATTGAACATTTACGGCTAACGAACTTTTCCGAGGATCTGTCGTGTGTTTCTTGATATGGTACAAGGAAGTTGCAGTGTCAGTGCAACCCGAAAGGTCGTACTTTGTCGCACATATGTGTTCATATTTATACAGTGCAATAACTTCATAATTAAAACAGACTGCGTTATCTTATTCAAGCTAGTAAGTGTATATTTGTATCTTATGGTGTTTTTGCTTTTTTAATTTTCAATAATAATGAATACCGTGCAGAGTTTAATCGCGATACCTTTCGGTAAACGGACACAGAATTTACTTTTTTAAAAAATTTGCAGACCACCAAAAAACATTAAACAAAGAGCAGCACTAAAACACAAGTTTATACATGTAAAATATATACTATATATTATATTGAGGGATTTAAATGGTTTAAGCGATCGAGTTAAGAAACACTGTGTTTCAGAAAGGTATATGAAGAATGTAGTCCATTATTGCTTTTTGGAAATGTCAATATTGCTGGTCAGATGGATGGTGTATATTGAAGAAATATATCATTACTCATTGCACAACGAGAAAATGAAGCATAATCGACATGTGTTGAACATTATAATTAATTGTGTGTGTTTTTGTGGAGCTTCCAAACTTGCATTGAGAGAACACGATGAATCAATTTTGTCCTCTAGCCAGAGTGTTTTTTGTGGATAAATATATTTTAGTGCTGCTGTAAAAGACCATTTAGAAAGAGCTACTGTTTTCAAGGGAACCTCAAGAAGTATCCAAAATGAATTTCTGTAATACTTGACGAAACCACTGACGTATCAAATAATAAATATATTTCAATAAAATCAGAGTATTAGTGAGTTTGAAAAGTAGTCACCAAACTGTACGGGGTGGGACAAATTGCTTGTCAGAATAGGGTATGTCAATAATCCTAAGAGATAGGAAAAAACGGAGTGGCCAAGTCTCGATCTCTTTTTTCGAGATATTCTCAATGGCGGAAACGAAAATTACTTATATTCTTTTGTTTTTGAGTTATAGCCAAAAATTTAGTTTTTCGAGTTTTCGAGAATGCCCAATAACTCGCTTGTTTTCAACGATACGAAAAAATCATTTTGATATTTTTAATGCAATTTTGCAGCATAAAGTTGATTTATTTTAATGTAAATCGTAGTAGATAATGACATAGTAAGACAGAGTGTTTTTTTTTCCTTTTTAAAAATATATAGTTTATGGGGTCGATTTCCACCAGTTATCTAACGAAACAGAGTACGATTGTTGGCTGTGTAGAGTGCGGACGTGTTTCGAGCGACGGCAACAAGCAACGCGTTTTGCGAGTGTATCACGTGTAGAAGAGGCTGTTAATTAAGACAAAGAGTAAGTTAAAAATAGAGAGCATAGAGAGTAACAAGCGAAAAACGAAATTTGGCGTGTTTAATACAAGCGATAATATAATAGAAACACCGATAAGAGCAACGCTTCCGACGGGTCGACCGGAGTGCGGCTTTTTACGCGGTAAGGTAAAACATCTGTGGGCAAATAAAAAGACTGCGTTTTTAAGGGAACAGTACTACAAGTAAACCAACTATATATATACAGGGCGAATTAGCGAAATAGTAAAATAAGAATGGATGAAATAGTTGAAGGGATCAAAGACATTAAGATATTTATAAAAGAGATAAAGGAAAGCCAAAAAGAATTTCAAGATGAAGTATTATTATTGAAACGGGAAAATATACAGTTGAAACGAAGAGTGCAAGAACTAGAAAATAAGCTTGAAAGAATTGAAAAAGAGCAAAAGAAAGAAAATATTGTAATTAAAGGATTGGATCCGAAAGAAAATGTAAACAACTTCGATGTACAAGAGTTCATAAAAGAGAAACTGGGCATCAAAGTGGAGATAAAGGAGGTACAAAAGATTGGAATGAACAAAAAGAATATGATTATTAAGGCAAAAATGAAAAATATGGACAACAAAATACAGGTATTGAAAAATAAAAATAAGCTAAAGGGAACTAAATATTTTATTGATGCGGAATTAACAGCCGAAGAAGAAAAAATACAGAAAAAGTTAAGGGAAGTGGCAAAAGTTGAAAGGGACAAAGGAAAGAAGGCTAAAGTAGCATATCAAAAAATAATGATAAACTCAGAATGGTATAAATGGGACGCGGAAAATCAAGAAATCACAAAAGCTGAAACTAGTGGGTGGTCAAAAAACTGACCAAAGATGCGAGGAACGGAGAACAAAAGGTAACGACCGGAATAGATTTGAGGACAATGAATAAAAGGACAACGGAAAATAACAAGAGGAAAAAAGATGAGAGGTATAATGTGCGATTTGGAACATGGAATATAAGAACACTACTCGAAGTTGGGAAAATGGAAGAGATAGGGAAAGAATTAGAAAAATATAAAATAGGAATACTAGCGCTTCAAGAAGTAAGATGGGGAGGAGAAGGAAGAGTAGATAAGGAAAAATACTCAATATTATACGCTGGAGAAGAAAAGCAAGGAACTCATGGCACAGCGTTTATGTTGGACAGAAGTTTCAGAGATAAAATTATGCAGTTTAATAGAATAAGTGGTAGAATCTCATACATTAGAATTAAAAATGAAGTAGCAAATATATCAATAATAAAGGCGTATGCACCGACAGAAGGAGCACCGGTAGAAGAAAAAGAAATATTTTATGAAACATTAGTAGAACAATGTGAAAGAATAGCGAAACACGACACACTAATAATAGTAGGAGATTTCAATGGAAAAATAGGACAAGAAGAATACTGGGAGAATGTAGCTGGAAAAGAAACAATACATGAGATAACAAACAATAACGGAGCGAGATTATGCAATATGGCAGCAGAAATGGACTTAATGATAGCAAGCACAAAGTTCAAACACAAAAGGGAGCACAAGATAACGTGGACATTCCCCGGACAACTAAGAGGCAACCAAATTGATCATGTATTAATAACAAAAAAAAGAGAAAAGATGATTCATGATGTCAGATCATTTAGAGGAACGTGTGTAGATACAGACCATCTTCTAGTAATTGCAAAAGTAAAATTAAGGGTAGTAAACGATAAAAAGATGAAAATAACCAAAAAGAAATGGAATATACATAATTTAAAAAGAGAAGAAAGTTTAAGAAATTACCAGAGGGAAATAGAAAAAATGTTAGAAAAACAGAAGATACACGAAGACATAGAAGAGGAATGGGGGGAACTGAAAAATACAGTAAATGAAGTGTCCAAAAGAGTTTTGGGAAGAAAAACGAAGGCAGTTAAAAATGAGTGGTTTGACAAAGAATGTGAAGCAATAATTGAAGCAAAAAGGACAGCAAGAATAAAGTGGATAAAAACAAGAAAAGAAGAAGATGACAAGATATATAGCCAGATAAGGAAAGAATGTACAAAACTGATAAAAGTCAAGAAACAAAAATGGATAAATGAAATAATGCAGGAAATAGAAGCAGATAATAAGAATAATAGTAAGCTCTACCAGCGTATAAGAAAGCAGAAGAGAAGAAAGAATACAATGGTTAACATAGGCAAGAAGGAGTGGGAAGAATATATGAAACACATATCGAAAATAGAAGATGAAGATACCAATGAAGAAATTATGGAGGAGAACATAAGAACAGAAGAAGTAGAAGAGCCATCAATAAATGAATTTTATGAAGTAATAAATGGCCTGAAGAATGGAAAAGCAGCAGGGTCTGATGAAATTTGCAATGAAATGATAAAGAGCGCAGGAGAAGAAATGAGGGAAAGACTATACAGACTGATGTTGCAAATATGGAGGACAGAATCAATGCCGGCAGAATGGAAAATAGGATATGTAGTGCCCATACCAAAGAAAGGAGATCTAACAAACTGTCAAAACTACAGAAGAATAACGTTACTGAACACAGCGTACAAAATATTAACATCGATAATTTTAAGAAGATTAAAAACATATTCAGAAAGCAGTATAGGAGAACACCAGAATGGATTTAGGAAAGAAAAGTCAACAATAGACGCTATACATGTATTAACCCAAGTGATAGAAAAATGCTATGAAAATGACATCGAGTTGCATGTATTGTTTATAGATTTCAGAGAAGCTTTTGATAGTTTAAAAAGAAACATGATAGTTAAAGATGCAAGAGCACTGGGAATACCTGAAAAACTGGTAAGATTGATAAAAATGACGATAGAAGAATCAAAAGCAGCAGTACTTACATATGAAGGGATAACAGAGGAGGTAGAAATTACAAGAGGTGTGAGACAAGGTGATGGGCTGTCAGCGACCCTGTTTAATATAGCGATAGAAGGAGCAATAAAAGGGAGTAAGGCCACGGGAAATATAATAACAAAATCCGTTCAAATAATAGCATATGCAGATGACATCGCGGTGATATCGAGGAGTAAGAAAAACCTAGAAGAGACGACAGCAAAACTATTATATGAAGCAAGCAAAAGAGGACTGCAGATTAACCAGCAAAAGACAAAATACATGAAAATAAGTAGAGCAGAGAGAGAAGATATACATTTAAAGATCAAAATAGGAGAGCATGAATATGAAGAAGTGAAATCATTCAAATATCTCGGAGTCATTATAAACAACAGAAATGAGAAAAGTATGGAAATTATGCATAGAATACAATCCGGATACAATGCGTATTACAAATATAGAGATATCATGAAAAATAGAATTATAAGCAAGAGGACAAAACTAAGTGTATATAAAACTGTAATAAGACCAGTAGTAGTGTACGCAGCTGAAGCAATGTGTCTAACGAATAAGGAAGAAGAACAGTTAAAAGTGTTTGAACGGAAAATAATTAGAAAAATTTTTGGACCCAAGAAAGAGGACGACGAAAACTACAGAAGACTGATGAACTTTGAAATAGAGAATATTCTAGAGGAAGAAAATATAGTGAGAACAATAAAATCAAAACGAATAAGGTGGTATGGACACGTAAACAGAAAGAGTAAAGGAACAATGATACGAAGGATAATGGAGTGGAAACCCAAGGATTCCAGGCCCAGGGGAAGACCAAAAAGTAGATGGGAAGATCAAGTAGTGAGTGATATAAAAAAGATGGGTGTAAACGGATGGAGAGACAGGATGAAGGACCGGAAGGAATGGAAAAAAGTCGCGGATGAAGCAAAGAAGCATAGCAGCCTATAGATAATAAGAAGAATGAAAGGCGGAGTGACCCACCGCTTTAATACCGAATGGGTTTCAAGAGCTTTTAGCGGTTTCAGTTCCGAAAGGAACGTATAACCTAATATATATATATATATATATATCTAACGAAACATAAAAGAACTAACTATTTACATTTTTAATTAAGAAACTATCATCTAGTAACGTATGACGGGGAAGAGACTAAAAAACAGTCGATTTCTTCTGTCAAAGGTTTGACATACATGTTAAATATAAGTCTAAGAAATGTGCGTGTTAAGTACGTTTTGAAATGAAATTTGAAAATGTTGAAAAGTGTGATGTGTTGGGGTACTACATTGAATCAAATAAAAATGACGCTTTGATTTTAATCCGAGATGCCCTATTCTGACAAGCACTTTGGACCACCCCGTACGAGATATTAGTATTCACAAAATTTGCAACCCGCACATTTTTGAGCACGAGCCGCCACTGGCAATAGTACCATTAATTTAAAGTTTTTCGAAGTACATCCCATCCATTTTAGTTTATCCAGAAGGATGTATCTTAAGAGCAATCGCTACTAACATTGCAGTAAAAACTCCTTATCAGAGACGTAATACGTTGTGTGTACATCTACTCATATAACCGAGTAATGCATTTTCCCGTCGATATCTGACATGATATATAGGGGAGCACACAATGGCCATGTGATGTTATCACTCAAACTTTTACGCTCTTTAACTCTTTAGAGGGTCATCAAGACAGGAAACTTCTGAATCAATATAATCCGTTACTATGTGATAAATCACGCCAACCACGGTCGCAACTTATTACTCCTCCATCTGCTAGGTATAACAATAATATAACGGAAAGGTGATATTAATGCAAATATTAACATCACTTCTCCGTGTTATATCCAAATATAGTAAGAAATAAAAGAACCTAATAGACATATGCAATAACTATATCCTAATAAATACTTTAGCAAAGTAATTTTTTAAATGTGAAGAAATTGACTGCTGTGCTCTACATTCAACACACATTTTATTTTATTTACATTTACGGATATATTTTCAATACTTTTCTGTTTGACGGTAGAATGTTAAAAAATTAAGGCCATAATACCCGTTACCACTTTTACTGCTATTTAATCTAAAGTCATCGATTTTAATATCATTTTTCTTAAGCGTTCCATGACTACGTGCTGACTATGTTTTGTGTACTGCTCAATATTCTTTCTTACATGCCTTAAACATAGTCGGTGGCAGCGTTAGTATTTTATATTCGCGAAATTTTTCTCTTACATCATTTCTATATTTTAAATTAGATAAAATTCTTGCAATCCGGCGCTGTAGCGCAAATCCACGTTTAAAATGAGTTATATGACCCCAGGTCACCAAGCCATAAGACATGATGCAAGCAAAAACCGAATTATATGCTGTCAAAACCAAGCCCGGCGAAACGTTAGACATCAATGTATAACAACGTTACTACTTGCTTCGGTGTTTACTTACATCATCTTATTAATACGACCTAATCAGCTGTCTCTCTTACTTACCTGTCTTTCATTTACTTACTGACTTTTGTAAAACTCATTACATATTACTTTTACGTTGACCCCTGTATGTCTAAATCTCCGCGTGAGGACTCGGCTCGTAGCCGTACAGCGGCGCTGGCTGTGCAAGGCAGCTGTCAAACAAAACGTCCCGTGCAGACTTGATCGGCGGGTGTTGCATCAATTCGTCGTTACAATAATGTTTCAACCCCAGAGTGGTAGTTGTTAGTGTGAGAGTGGGGTGTCCAGGTTTATGATAGCGGTGTGGGCAACAATTTAAACAGTGAAAGCGCGTTTTTACAAGAATGTATTGCTATAAAATCGGTGCGAAAGACATCAAGTATGAATGAACAATGACAAAAACAGGTGAGTAACAAAAACATATGTATGCACAATCAATATAATATAAAGAAAGATTCGCTTCAGAGGGCTTTTGAATTGAGACACGGAATTTTAAAGGTTTAATTCTGGTGATAACGTGAAATAAAAATCTATGTATGGCGGCCAGGTATAAAATTCGCGGACGGTTTTAACGGTTCGGTGCTATGTCGGGCCAGACAGCTGTGCCGGCACCAACATTGCGAAACGAAAATGACCAGGAATAAATCTCTACGTGCATCAGTGAGCTTTACCGACACGACTGCTAGAGCGAGGAAGACTGGCAGAATGCCTGCGTTGTGTCAGAAGGACACCAACTGCAAGACCCGGAATAACTGGGAATCTCTGCGTGTATCAGAAAAGCTTTGCCGACACTGTTGCCACAGCGAGGAAGGCTGGTAGGATGCCTGCCTTGTGTCAGAAGCTGTGCCGACGCCAACTGCCAGACCGGGGATAACTGGATAGACTGCCTAGAAATGCTTCACTCTCAACAAAGTGTCATGCGGTAGTAACGATACCGAACTATGGGAAAATCAATCAAAAGAAAAAGGATTAATGATTAATTATGACAAACTCAAAATTTATACTAAAATGGATTTTTATACAGATCTTACCGACGTTTAAGCTCGAATTTTCGGAAAAACCAGTCCGCCACATTCGACCGCGCATCGCACATGGTAGCTCCCAAATCGTCAAAATAACTATTTTCAACAAATATCGTCGTATTGTCCTCGAACAGCACGAGGTCAGTACATTGTTCCATATCTCATTCATATAAATAAGAAACAGGAGCGGCCCCAAGCCTGACCCATGTGGCACCCCACAGACGGCATCCCCATTACTAGATACTAAGTCCTTAAAGATTGTAAACCGCTTGCTATTCGCGCGATATGAACTAATCAAGTCCAAGAATTTATTTATTTTCGGTGATCAAATTATGTTTTTAAAAATGTTTAACTATTTACTTATTATTTACTCTTCAAAATTATTTCTAATTTAAATCTCTTACAATCATTAGCATCACCGCCTTTATAAATAGTTACAACCCTACAGATTTTCAGGTTATCTTAAAAAAAAAAGGTAGGGTATTATGATGGAATTCTTTATATTTTTTATTATGGTTATATTTAGGTAGTAGCAGTTAAAGCTAGTCTTATTTTTCATTTTAGTAATGCTCTGAGTTCATTGAAGGAAGCATACCGTAAAGAAAATGAAGGCAGGTTCAGTCCATTATTGTTAAGTTGTATTAGTAACCGGTAATTGTTTTTAACAAACTTTGAGCAACATTTATAAAATAATCATTTAACTTATCTGCATTTAGATCAGAATTACATAATTCTTTATTTTTTGTTCTCTTACTATTTAAGATTTTCCCTCCTATTAGCCGAATATTCAATATATTTATCATTCGCGCCTTTTTAACTTCCCAAAGTTTGAATCTGTAATAATTTTTGTAGGCTGTCATGTCGGGTCTCGGGTATAACAATCAGAGATAATAATTGAAAAATATCACGTATACTCTTAAGTATGGGTATAAAGCAACTAACTTTCTTTAGATTATTATTGTTATTATTATTTTTTACTAATGGAGGAACCGCATTTGCTGACTCATACAGTGATACAGTATACTTTGGACAACGTATTCTGCTAGATTCGTCTTTAAAATTACGCTTTGATAAAATTGATTAAATAAAAATATGCTTCGTTTTATTCCATTTAAACAATAATTATTCTCACCTATAATATATGTTGATTTTCCAAATTTATACAATCGAGAAAATAAAATAAAACTAATTTGTCAGGAGTGGGATTCGAACCCACGCCCACAGAGTGGACTGCGACCTGAACGCAGCGCCTTAGACCGCTCGGCCATCCTGACTTGTTGTATCGGCGCGTCTATGAACAACACGCCGATAAGTGTTAGAAATATTTATAGCAGCCTCTAACATTTTCAGAATTGGATTCTGATATATGTAACACACGTTCTACAATAAATTCCTATTTGCTATAAATAAATTAAAGTTGTTTTCTTAATTTTTTCTTTAATTTAAATTTGAAAATGCATTAATTAAGAATTCTTGCGTCTTGAGGTAAATTGGCAAAATTGTGCAACTGATGTCATATTTTTAGATGTACAAATTAAACATTTGTGAAGAAATTATGTATACCTAAGTACAACCCGCATCTTGTATTAAAAAAATATTCAATCTGCTTCAAAATAAATCAGAATTATTACTACTCTTCTTGTTTCTAGGCTTCGTCAAATAACTAGTAAGTTTTAAGTTACACGTTGTCTATCGCAGCAATATTGTGAATCAGCGGCAAGATATTGTTAGTATATGATAAACAATATTTCAACGGGATATTTTAACATTTATTATACCGAATATAAACCAATATTAAACCTCTATTCAACGTTTTTAGCATTACTTGAATACTTTAGCCGTAAAATCAGCTTTTGTTTAAAATCTAACTAATTCCATCTAACTGAAAGGTAAAATGCGTGCAACCATTAAGAATAGCAATCAAATGTACGCATGTTTATATCATTTTGTCGTTCTTGGCTGATTTTTATATGTATCTAACGCCGTTTATTCAACTATAAATTTCGGATTCTCGGTTTATCCAACCTACATTATTCATCAGATTTTTCTCGTTAATCCGACTTTTTGATTTAAGATTAGTTAAAATGTTTAAATAAATATGTATACTGCTGTGGTCTGGCACCCCGGATTTTTATAAATTCAGTTTTTTTTTGTTCATTCCGTAAAGCGTTTGTCAGTGTTGCGAGAAATTTCAAATTGTTTTATTTTCAAATAAGATTTAGTTAATGTTTTGGATTGTTTAATTTGTTTATTTTATTGTTCAGTTGTTTATATTAATTTCAGTCAGGTGTACATTTTGCGTTCACTGGTATTATATATATATTGTTTTGTTTTTGCGAGTTCGTCTGTTTGCGGACAGATCTTGGTGCGTTGCTTCGCACGCAGCCGTAGAAATTGATACATGTACGATTTGTTTAACCTTGTGAGTTCAGTTCCCTGATAGACACGTGTAAGTAGATATATAAAGTTGTATTTCATTGCTGACATTTTGTGATTTTTGATTTCAAGTTTTGAATTCACGTATTTGATTTTATCAAGTCCATCACGGAACTCATTTAATAATAATTGATATTGTATTTTTGTGTACACAATTTAGATATAAGATCTGTTATTATTTTTACGTGCAGGAAGATATTTTAAGTTTAAAGAGTTAATTTTTTTGTTCGTTGTTAATTTTTCTGATTTGTAATTATTTATTAATCACCTCGGGTTGGGTGAATAAAGGCATTGTGCTTGCTTTTATTTTTCATTTATATAAATTACTTGAATTTTCCACGTTTAATTTAGGTGTTTTAATATTGAGACCACATGGATTGATTAAAAAAAAAATTATTATCTTCTTGAACTTTTTTGTTTTCTGTGGCTTTGTAAAAGGATTATGAATTGTCCTTTTGTAATTTAAAGTCAAATGCAGTTTTGATTTAGACCAGGACCTTTTTGTCCAAGGTTTTTTTTTCTGCAAAGTTTGTAATTAATTTTTTTTTTTTAAATAATAAAATTATTGAATTTTTATGTCATTCAAAATACTGTTCTTTTATTTTTGATTTAACCTTTTAAATTTTTGGAGTATTAAAGAAAGTCAGATTTCTTTCCCCCACATTTTACTTTTCATGATAGTAACCCTCAGTTTAATTGTTCTTTTGCGCCTTATAAAAAATTGTTATCATTTGAGCTAGCTAATTTAATTTTTCATTGTTAAATTTCATTTTACATTTTTGTTGGTACATTCTGTACACAGCATGTAGATAAAATCTGCAGCTTATTTACAATGACTTTACATCACTTTACATCAGTGGGATTACGGTTTTAAATAGAGTCAAATATACATTATATATTTTTCAAATACAGGAATAATTTTTCCTTTGATTTAATGAATTGTTTTTATTCGTGTAAGTTTGTTAGTATATTTCTCCGAATTGCTGTTTTTCACAAACAAGCGGTATTCACCCTTGTTTCCGCTTTCTTTCATTTTCTCGCCAGCTTGCATTTGATTTGTATACAGTGTGGGCGGCCGGGCATTTTAAAATAACCGAAAGCAAGGTTCGAAAAAGGAGCGCTCGATTTTTGAAAAAATAACAGCTCTAAACCAGTAATACGCACAGCAAAAACAGTCCTTTTAAACCTACATACATGAGTTATTTCGACCGTTAGTTCCCTATTCAGCAAACAGACGGCACATTCTCTTATTGTTAGACAAAACCCTTTGTTTACAATTCAAGCAAAAGTATGCGTTCGTTGGAAATTAAAAACTAATTGAATGCAATTCTATTTCATTTGTTATTTCAAGGCGAATATTTATTTGATATTCAACAATATCCTACTGTTGGAAGCAACACTATCAACTTTGTCCGCTTAACCCTACGCTATTGTAAAACTGATTCTCATCTTTATTTAAATTAATATATCTGTGTGTTTGCAAGATACTAAATATCTTTTATAAAATTACCTTTAGTTCTTTCTGATACCATGGCATCTTCACAGGGTATATACAGGGTGTTTTGAAACATCGTTTAAAGATTTTAAGGGCATGTAGTACGATCGAAAATAAGGTTAAAAGTCATAATAAACATATGTCCACAAATTAACTGTTTACGAGATAACAGCGATTTTATCGCAAATGCAGAATAAGTTTGCTTTAGCGGTTTTTATTAAGATGTTATTGTATTTTAACATAAAATAGATTATAACTAAAGAAGATGTTCAAAATGACGTCCTTCCATTTCGACACAGGATCTACATCTGCTTTCAAAGGAAGCGCGCACTCTTTCAAAAAACAAGGGTTTTTCTCGTATTATCTAGCAACAGTGTTCTATTCGTTGGCGCAACTCTGGAAGATCGTTTATCGGTGTTGCGTACACTAAACTTTTCAAATAACCCCAGATACTAAAGTCCAACGGGTTTAGATCGGGAGATCTTGGAGGCCAAGCAATGGGACCTGCTCGCCCTATCCATCGCCTAGGATATTCATTGTTAAGATGTTCCCTAACAGCACGCGTAAAGTGCGGTGGAGCTCCATCTTGCATAAACCAGAGGTTCAGTCTTAGATTTGTAGGTAAATCTTCCAAAAGTTCAGGTAAAGTATCTTCCAAGAACTCGAGGTATGCAGGACCTGTTAAGCCTTGTGGCAAACAATCGGTCCTAACAACCGTTCCCCTATCATGCCTAACCAGATGTTTAGAGAGCGTTGCTGGTGCCGAGCTTCAACGGTAGCATGGGGATTCTCGTCACACCTAACGTGATTGTTGTGGAAATTAAATATTCCATTTTTAGTAAAACCAGCTGCATCAGTGAAAAGGATGTTATCCACGAAATCTGGCCGATCAGCAGCTGTTCGCAAAAACCACTCACAGAAAGCCCTTCTCGCTTGATAATCCGGAGCAGTAAGGGCTTGTACCCGTTGGATATGATAGGGGTATAGGAGTTGCTCATGAAGAGTTCTGCAAACAAGATTGCTGCTTACACCCACTTGAGTCGAAATTCTTCTGACACTAGTTTCGGGATTTTCATCAATAATATTCAAAATTCGATCTTCTATCTGTGGAGTACATGCTAATCTCTGCCGTCCAGTATCAGAAGACCGCTTCTCAAACGAACCAGTTTCTCTTATTTTAATCGTTGAAACACCGTCGGAAACATCACATGCGAAGGCAGTTGGCGATCAGGAAACGTTTCAGCATAGAAGCGACGTGCTTGTAAAGAATTCGCATTAGCACGACCGTACGTAACCATTGTAATTGCTACAAATTGCACAAAACGTCAAATGAAACTGTTATAAAACAATAGTCGATAAGCACCTGTTTACTGGGATATGTTATATCCACGTACTTTTAGGAACACTCGCTGTTATCTCGTAAACGGTTGATTTGTGAACATATGTTTATTATGACTTAACCTTATTTTCGATCGTACTACATGCCCTTAAAATCTTTAAACGATGTTTCAAAACACCTTGTATACTTAAAAGGTAAGTGATATACATTTAGTCATTTGACAAACAAACATAGAGAAAGAAAGATATAATATTACCAAAAGTTTTCCAAGAAGAAATCATCAACTGTATACAAGGTATTGCTCAAAAGTTGTTGTTTAATTTTTTTCTTAAACTGAATTTCAGGTAAGTTTTTTACAGGATTTGGTATGGCGTTATAAATCTTTAAGCACTGGCATAAAACTGTTTTCTGTATCTTAGTTAATTTCGTTTTAGGTGGTAGCAAATAGGCATTATTTAACCCTCTAGTATTTTTTTCATGTTGTATTTCAAATTTTTTAAAAAAGTCTGTGTAATATTTTTTTACATTATTAGTTGATAATGTTCTATTTAAAAAAAATATATATTTTTGCTGATATCTTCAAAATTCAATAATCATTGTTTTTCTATCGTAACAAAAGCTACAGAGATTTAGTGATTTAGCCCTTAATGTAGCTCTAAGAGTAGGGAATAATAATAATAATAATAATAATAATAATAATAATAATAATAAACTATATTTGTCCAACAGTGTTACACTACTTACAGGAGAACAAGTAAGTAAATGCGAAACTGTGCCTACAAAACAAAATAAAATAAAATTGATTGCCTAAATAAAGTTACAATAACACTAATAACAAAAAAGGTAGCATTAAAATACATAATGCTGGGTTGATACCTCTCAGTACTATAATTAACTCCTATTCTTATTTTTTTTAATCACATGAGACTGAAGAATTTTTAGGACGTAATAAATACGTCAACATTTTTGTTTGAGAATTGCAAAGTTATCCTAACCAATTACATTGTAAATTCAAACATCCTGAACTAAATAGATGTTCAAGTTTTACATGCGAATATATCAATCTAAAATTATCATCACTGTAGAGGCAGAATAATTTAAGATCAAAGAAGAATAAGCAAAACATGTGGCGTCCTGTTTTTTTTCTTTTTAATATATAATAAATATTAAATGCCACATAAAACATTATTGTAAAGTTATATTTATTCTTATGGTCCAACGCAGAATCCGATAATAAATTCACAATAAAATCTACAAACACGAACCCTGCACATACACATAAAAGAAAATTACTCCATAAATAATAACAATCACATCGTACGATTTCTCGATTGACGTCGGACGTTACTTTCATTAATAATTTTTCACGTCGAGGGTTGTGTAAGCGTCCATATATGGAGATAGGAGAATGTTTACAAATGTCAGACACACATTTCATTTTCCTGTATTATAAAGATGACTTGACCTACAAATTGACAGTCGAACAGGATTTGTGATTTGCTGAAGTAAACACCGCAGCTTATTCGCTTGAGTTTGATATTTAAAATATTTAGAATTTCATTCAATTGTGTTATGCGTCAGATAATATAATATCTTTTATTTTCTTTCTGACAGACAGGAAATATATGAATCAATTCAGTGATTTTTAACTGGCAGTTCTATATATAATCAAACCCTCTCTACGCTGCTTCTAGGTACAGGCAGAGGATTGCGTGACCTGTTGATTGAACACTGTCTTAATAGAATTAGAGAATATTTTACTATAAGAGTAAGAGGAGCTTATTATTATCTTCCGAAATGGTAACCATATGCTAAGTGAATTAATTGTGATTGTCGAATGCAAAACATATTTAGGGAGAAAAGCAGTAAGCACTAATAACTGATAATTCTATATCCAACAACATCTATGACAATACCAAAAAGCTGATAAGTTCATGGACGATGCATGAGAAGAAATATAATAAGATATAGATCTTCCACATAGGTGGAAGAAAGAGACAACTGAAAAATCATACGATTGCTTGCGGAATCATAGTCGATGTTATTCGACTATGATTCCGCATAATTACTTACGCATTAATTCTAATTCTGACCGTGAAAGATTGCACAAATTAACTATAATATGTAACCATGTTGTTAATTATTATATCGTATTCGAGTAATAATAAAATTGACACTAATTTATATCAAAGCTAATAAAGGTTTTTATGTGACTCTGTGATTAATATCCTCAAATATTTTGTAACTGAAAAAAAAAACGGTAGCGTAACACTGAAGATTATATGTAGTTATATTTTTTACGCGAAAGGGAACTTTCTTTTTCAATTGTCAAAAAAAAAAAATTTACTAATATAATCTACAATTCCACTATTAAGCCATGCAGTTGGAGTGGGAACTCGCATCCAAGCTTCCCCCTCCTTCTATCTTGCCAATCTCCATCTTGCATATACCTGTCTTGCATTGTTCGCAGCACTACCTGTTTCCATGTGAGTCTAGGTCTTCCCCTTTTTTACGTTTTGGGGGTTTCCAATGGAACACTTTTGATGCCCACCGTTCCTCTGGCATTCTTCTCAAATATCCATACCATCCCAACTTCCTGCCTTCTATTGCATCTAAAATATTCTCTGATGCAGTCCCCATATCTTCCCGAATGTATTGATTTCTTAAACTCTCCGTTCTTGCCACCCCACAGCTGCGCCCCCAGAAGACCATCTCCATCGCTCTTAACTTTCCTTCATTTTCCTTTGTTATTTTCCAGACCTCTGAACCATATAGTGCAATACTCTCAACTATCTTAGTGTAACTGTCTTATTGTAACTCTGCCCTTTGCTATTCTCTGCTTAATTTCCTTCTCACTTCCTCCCTTACTAGAAATGTTTGTTCTCTTAAATATTTATATGTTGTACACCACTTTACTGCACTTCCGTCTTCCACTCCTAGATCTCTCTCTGTGCCCTCGACTACCATATACTCGGTTTCATCAAAATTTACTTGTAAACCCCATGTTCCAAATTCCTCATTCAATTTTCTTAGCATGCGTCGTCTTCATCTTATAAAATGCAAATATGACTTGGTCATCAGCAAAATTCAAAGTATACAGAGTGTCGTCATTTATGAGCATTCCCATAGTGCGGCATTTTTTTCTCCAATTTTTGAGTGCCTCATTCAAATATATTTTAAAAAGGGTAGGTGCTATACAGCACGATTGTTTCAGGCCTTTATTTACATGAAATCCTGATGACACTAGGTTTCCAACTTTGACCTTATTTAAATTTCCTGTATACAATGTTTTTATGGCGTCAATGTAAGTTCTCTTAATTTGCTGATTTTCCATTGTCGACCACAATTTTAATAGTGGAACGCTGTCATACGCTTTCCGTAGATCTATGTAGATAAGATGAGTGTCCAGGTTGTGCCAATCTCTTGCTCGTGGCCTGCCTAATACTGAAGATATTGTCAGTGCATGACCTGCCTCTCCTAAAACTGCTTTGATCTTCAGATTCATACATCTCATGTTCAACTCTATTTTTCAGAATCTTACCAAATATGCGGCCAATGGGGCTTAGGACAGTGATTCCCCGTTAGTTGGCACATTCTGTTCGAATACCTTTTTTAAAGATATTACTAATACTACCTTCGTTAAAATGCGTTGGTATTTGTCGTTGAAAAAGACACAAGTTAAACAATTTAGAGAAAAGTTGAAAAAGAATTGTAGGTGTGGCTTTCACTAGCTCGATAGGTGTACTGCTCCAGGCACTGGAGCTTTTCCGGTTTTACACGATATAACTACTTTTTGAACCTCTTCGGATTTTATATGTTAAATTTCTTGGTTGTCAGAAACATCTATTATACAACTATTTTCGTCTTTAAATTCCACTCTATCTTCTTGTAACAATTTTTATAGTAATCTTTCCATTCATTTAGTGGTATGAGTTGTAGATTTAACCTTTTTTTTTTCATTTGTTCAGACGTTTCTTATTACATACCATGCTTCTCTCGACTTTGTGCTGCCCATATAATTATTAATATCCTCGCGCTTTCGTTCACAGCTTTCATTTTTTGCTTTGATTATGTCTTTCTTCACTTCCCTACTTATTCTTACATAGTATTTTCGGTCTTCGTGGTCGCATGTTCCCAGCCACTTCTGATAGGCCTCATTTCTATCTCGTTATTTCACCAATATGTTTTATTCCTGACAATTTTCTTTTCTTCAATTCCCAGGCTTTCATATGCAACTTGTACATGTATTACAGTTACTATTTCCATGTACATTATTTCGGACGTGGTTTCCTGAGCCAGTTCGGTGGGACAGCCTGTATATATTAGATATATTTTTTTAAACTTAACTTCTTTGTTTTATAACTTATATAGTCTTTATTATTGCAATTACAACATGAAATGTTTCCAGCAAATTTATACGATACTAGATTCCCTATAAAAATTCAAAAATAAAAGTCCGAAAGTTACGTATGAACCGTTTAAAATGTAGCATTTGACTAAACAACAAAACAATATACAATTACTTGGCGAAAAGTTAGAGACAAATTAGTGCAGATTCAGAATTTCGGTAAAAAGAAATTCGAAATTATTCTAACGTTCCTAACCTATTAATACCGCGTTAGGTTTAATTTGACATTTATATACCTTCACTGGTGAAGGAATTTCATTAACATTTGAAAGAGAATAAGTTTCGACATCCGATCATAAAATCCCGCGTGTTAAGCACTTTATAGCTCAATAGGAGTAGGTGCGAAAACATTTTAACGCGTGTGCTAGCTGCCAAGATTTAATTTCATTGGCATATTTATTGGCTGCTATTGCAGCAAAACACGGTAAATATAAAATAATGAATTTGGAAGGAAGATGAAGGTGTAATTATCCACAAAGTGCCAATTACTTTTATATTAACAATATAGAAATGGAAGGCAAAAACATACAGTTTATTTCACAATATTTCACAACGAAACATTTTAATTATTTAAAAGGAAGAACAATTTCAGTAATAATCGATGATAGACGCAAATTGCTTAATATAACTGTAACATAAACTAATTCTAAGTAAGACTACTTACATCCATTACTAAGAAAAATAAGTTTAAGCTATTGGGTAGATATATCGAAAAGAAATCGATAATTTTGCGGTTTTCATGTACTTATTAGTATTGACAAAACTTCACTACGTCGGGTTAATTAACGTGTTGATGGAACTTAATTCATTTAATAATGTCGCTGTAATACGTTTGAATTATTAGTGAAATTTCCTAATAGAGTGATTTTGCTAGAAAATAAATTATGAGTGACATCCACTACCTTAAAGAAGTACAGACAGATCTTTAATTCAAATTCTTACGCGCCGTGCATTAATTCTTGCTCATCATTCAATTTTGTAACGTTTGGGAATTTCTTTTTTATTTCCTTTTTCTAATACTGATTTTATTATTTATATATAGTTTTCGTAAAAACATTACATTTAATTTTAAACATTAAAGTTGATATGGGTTATATTATTATATAATTACCAATTATATTTATTGCATATAAATATACAAGATGCAGACATTAATGCATTGATACATGTTATGTATTATGCATCGATGTATTAATGTCTATACATCTTTTACATTTAAATGTAATGAATATTCCATGAACGTACAATGTATTAATGGTTATGTCCTTTACTTTCAAATGCAATCAATATAACTAGTAATTATAAGTATAATAATACAACACACACCAAGTTTAGTGTTTAAAATTAAGTATAATAATAATTTATATAGGCTATATAAATCCAGCAATCCTGTTTAATATAATGTTATTACTAATATTATATACAAATAAAATAAAGGTTTCAAAAATGATACAAAGAAGGAATTCCGAAACGTTACCAAATTGAAAGATGGGTATCAATCAAATCTGGGATCTATAAGGAAAACCGCTATACTACTCAAAGAAAAAAAATATACTAAATTTTAAAAAACAAACTTTCCGGTTAAAGAAAAAGCAAACTAATTTTTCATAGAGATTGAACACTTACAATTAATACCAAAGTTTACAAATAAAACACATATGTGCGAAATGTATCCACCATAAACGAATCCATTAAACTTGTCTGTTGCATGAGGTGTACCGATACTGGAGTCTTGAAAGAAACAAATTAACCCAATTATTTAGATCAGTTTCGTTTATTTTTGGAACCTTAATTCATTAAGTGTTTCTGCTTAAGGTTAGCAGAAAGTTTCAATGAGCTAATTGCGAAATAATTTACTTACAATAAACATTCAGGAAGATATTCTAAACTGACGATAACATGTGTCGATCAACGAGTAATTACTGTTTATGTAATTAATCTTCAAGGTCCTGGTCCAAGCATAGGTACCTCGTATTATATCAGTGGCAAATATATCGTGCCATTTTTTTTTTTTAAAATCTGCAAGATAGATATATAAAATGATAAATACCCAATAAGCAAAATCCAATGACTTTAGGCTGCCAAGGTGACACCTAAATGATGGCTTGAGGATTGGAGCTCAATGTCTCAGGACTAAATTTTGTTAAAGCACGAAATCGGTTGCTAATTAATAAAGAAAATATGAGATAAAACTTAATTACTTCGTATTTAAAATGACAAGTTTTTGACATACGCAACAGCTATTTATTGGAAATCCAGTATAACCGAATTTCTGGATTAAATCTCCACTCAATAAACGACCTCTCAGATGTTAAGCGTCTGTTTCTTTCTCTTCGTACGTCCTGTCTTATTTAGCAACACTTTTTGCTTCCATATTGATCTTAGCTAATGCCTTGCTTAGCTTGATTTTTAACATACGTTTCTCCACAAAACTACTATTCAAAAACATTTAGCACGGCGTCCCTCCTTCTTGCGATAAAGTTCTTTCTAAAAGGAAAACCTATTCTCCTAGTGAAATGCAAATCGCGAAAAATACTACTTAGGTTTTTCTAAAGCTTACTTTATGTAGAAAACAAGATCAAGGAATCAGATGTAAAAGATAACAATAACATAACCACTCTGCTGTTGTAAATACCCTTGTCTTAATTATGCGTTTCCTCACCGTTAAAATATTTTTCAAATTTTATTAGTTTTTTTGTCTTATTTTTTGTTTTAAAATATTTACAATTTTATATTTGCGTTTTTATTGTGTGTTTAATATGCCAACCGTCTTACTCATACACCTGTAAATATTGATGGAGAAATAAAATATTTCGAGAGCTTTAGATTCAGTTAAAAGGAGTTTCTTAATCTCCTAGCTTTTTACATCTGATTTCTTGATCTTAACGTAGTGCCATAGTACTTCCTCTCCGAACACTTGCAAAAATGTTTGTGTAAAATTATCATGTTGATCGTTGACAATGTGATGTATAAATACTTTCTGTGTGTAAAACAAGTTACTTACAGAATATATGTTTACATTTTAACGAAATTTTACATATGAAAAGTACAATATTATAATGTGTCAGTATTTTTGCATGTGAAAGTAGTTACTTACTTAATGTATATGTTCACATTTACGCAATTTTACATTTGAAAATTACAATATTTTGATGTGTAACTGCTTTTTGTATAGAAAACATAGTTACAACATATATTGTAATTTTAGAATCTAAGATTTCGTTAAAATGTAAATTTTATTTACAGAAAGTAGGTATGTACCTAAACATCACATTGTCAACTGATATTTTGTATGTGTCAAGTAACCAACGATCAGCATGTTAAATTTACACAAACATTTTTATAAAGAACTTGAAGGCATCTATCCAATCATCAGATCTAAGTATTTGTTGTTTCCGAAACACAGCATATATATTGATCGGGTTCGAAAAGTGTATATTTTAGACTGTAAACGGAGTTTTTGTAATATTTTTTTACACTTGTAATACACCCACTATTGCAAGCTCTTGAAATAAGTATTGCAAATAACACACCAACAATTCGCTAATTGATAGATAAAGTGTGTAAGGGCTCTGTGCAATTATCTCTGATACAGTATGACAACTATAAGCACCATAATTGTAACATACACTCAAAACAACTTTGAATAAAACCATTGTCACCACCAGAGAAGTGTGTTTGCGTTTAGACATGTCTAACAATCTCGGCACTGTTGGAGAATGCGCGTGCTTATTACGTGACCCTTTATTATTGACACTTTTTGTCTTGTTACTTTCCAACCTGTAAATCTATAAAGCGGTGGATGGAGAAAGGAATCAAGAAACATTAAATGATTCATTTGGTATTTCCAATCATTATCGTCCTGAGTGCACACTAGAATCATAACGCGAACTGTTTTTTACTACTTTTGGCCTGATTGAAACAGAGCATACATCTTATTCTTCTTAATGATCTTTAATAGTTACAGATTTTGAGAAGCCTATATAGGTACAAGAGCAGTTCCTCGCTTGATTCTATCTTTAAATAATAAAAGATGTAAACGCTGACCAGATAAACAGTTCTTTATTGTCTAAACGACAATATGTTCAATTATAGCCACTGTGAACAAATCTTATGAAATACGAACGTAAATTTATCTACTTCAACTAAAATTAAAGAATTCTTATAAACCGCGGTTTGTTATAATTGTTATGCTGATGCATAATAATATCGGGTACCTTTTAGTAAGTTAACTTGACGTGTAGAGGTGTTTCAAATTAATATGGTAAAATAAAATTGCTACGTAAAAATATGTATTACCGAAAAGGAAAAAATATCGAGTTTTACATTCATAAATATGAATTTAGGGCGTTACAGTATTAGTCGCGAGATATTATGCTATGAGCTATGTAAAACAGCCGTAACTTTACACTAATTTTTATCACTATAGCAACAAGATTAAATAAATAAAATGATGGAAATTGAGTTTATGTTAGTTACTAGAGGCGATTATGAGGATGCCTAGGAATATAGTTTTAGCACTAGTATACAGACACAACAAACGCGCATTTATAATACATTGTAAACAGCATTTGCTTTATGGAAATATCTTCTACCAACATCTGCGGGGTGTTGCAAATCTCTAGGAATTAGAACCTAGGCAGAACTGCCGGTTATGCTAGTTAGTGATTTCAAGAAGTGTTGAAAAAAGTAATGTTAAAGTTAAAGCTATTAAAAATCAAATGGAGAAACTAAGCGCAACAAAAATCACTCTCTTTGACTCCTCTTTAAAAGTTATGTAGATAGTATTATAAGCACATTCCCAAGTGTACGAGGCAATATTTGCGTAGGCCATAACAGATGCTCAATATGAAAATGTAATATTTGCAAAGCCACACCAAAATAGATGAACAGTTTGACAGGCATTATTCAGAAATCTATATTATGGTCTGAATTTAAGAAAGGCTTTCCAACACATTCATACGCTTATATAAAATTTACAGAATGCATTTTACATATGACATGCAGAATGTCGATTCAAACATGGTCTAATATTACGTTAGAAGAAGAAAAGTTACGAGATAATACAAAGAGAAAGTTGTAAAGGAAATTTATCATATTACGAATAAGGTATAACTAATTCAAGATAAATCTCCTAGGAACCATAAATTGTATTCCCCGTAAAATTGTTTAATCATAGATAATATTATTTTGTTTGCTTATATCAACTGTAAGCCCAATAGTTATCGTTTTACACAGTGTGTCCTGGGATGTATGTGCTATTACACCGTTCACGTTTTTCGGCGTATAGGCTTTGTTTTCGCAGATATCAACTATTCTGAAAGGAAACTTCTTATTTTAGTCTACTATACATTCATTTTTGAAACAATAAGTACGACATGGAGATATTTAATTAAGTTTGTTAGAAGCCTCATATCACAGACACATGTAAAGGGATAAACTTCTATTCAAACCATTTCAGTGATAAAAGCACAAATGCAAGTCGCTGTACGGCAGCATTTGTGCAAGTACATTATATACATATTATGTATATGTTAGAGTCATATAATGCATGAATACGAGCTCCCTAACGTGGTGTTCAGATTTGCAGCCTAATACGACGCGTAACTTAGTAAAGCAATGCATGCGATATGCACAAAATACATACACACATAATAAAAGCGTATCGACGATATTCTGAGCTGTTAATTATTCATGCTGTCAATTAGGGCACCAAAAAAAAGGCGACCAAACAATTTTGTCATTACTTTATGTAAATTGATCACATAACGGATTGCATATGCACGTCGGGTGCAAGTGCCATTAATATTTAAAAACACTTTTTTTTTCGCCGGTTTGCTTCATCTGGCAAATCGAGATACGATGAAAGCGGAGATTAACTTGACGCACCGAATGCAATTACGCAATGATATTATTTTTAAAATTAGCGTCAGAAATTGAATACATTAGCATTTCAAAAGCCGCTACTTGCAGACGCTACTCGTTTAGAATAATTATTACAGAACGTATTTGTCGATTGAAGTCGTAAAATTTTAGTATACATTGTTTAAGTGCCCGATGTCTCCAACTATATACATAATATGGTGACATACATACAGATGTTTCGATCCTGAGGAAGCGTAATAGTAAAAAAATAGATGTGACTTAATCATGGAGTTCAAAGAAAAAGTGGCAGAGCACTAAAAGCAGCCTTAAATAAAAACTTATAATTTCATACCACTAGCTACTCACTGTGTAGGTGAGAGAGCAGTAGGTTCTTCCCACTATTAGAAGTTTGTGGGTATTTCTATTTATAGCACAGCGAAGAACTAAAGAAATTAGTTTCACTTTCTACTGGTGACGTAGGCACAGATTATATGTCATAAGTGATGACGTGGTGTCTGACGTGAGTCTCTGTCTAACACCACAGCCTATAAGCTTATTGTACTTTACCTGTCCTTGTTACAGAACTCATTGCAGTATACTAAGTGTCCTGTAATTGACTCTACAGGTACCTAATGGTGGAATAGCCTGTATGTTTTTAATTCAATTTTGTCTTGCCTAAACAGTTGATGCTTCTTGTGATTCAGTGCCTCACAATTGCATAGTCTATATAAAGTTGCCTCTGGTTCATTTTTAAATAATCTGCACTCAAGGTCTCCATTAAATATTCTTATCTTGTGTAGGTGTTCCTTTTTCATATCCCGATATGAATCTCACAATGTAGCTTATTCCTGCTTAAAAGTAGTAGTTCTTCGGTTCTTCTCTAACATGGCTTGCCTATCAATTGCTCACCATACTTGTGCCTGGATATGTTTGCCCAGTGCTTGTTATGCTTTTCTCTCATCCATTCTCCTGCACGGCTTGGAGCGGCAATTCTGCTCCTCGACGAGCTAGTTCATTCACTTTCCCATTGCCCTCGACCCCTTTACCTCCTGGCACCCAAATCAGATTTACCCTGTTTTGTTCTACCAGTTCCCGTAGCTCCTCGAGACGTTCCCCCCAAATAGGGGACGTTATGACAGTCAAGGGGGCGGTGGCGGCGTACCGACCTAATTAGAATTGAATACAATGAAATACTTTTTATCTAACCGTCTAAAATGTTTATTTCATTATTATGGCGTAAATAAACATTAAAACATTTAAATAAGCATTAAGTATAAATTAACTAATTGATTCGGATTAGGACTGTCGGTAACAAGTCTATGCAAATTGGCAAGCAAAGACGTGATTTACGCAATCAAGCATGTTTCGACAAAAATACGGGAACTTGTTTGCAGGGCAAGTGCACCGGGGCACCGCAAACGAACAAAGGCATACAAATTGTTGCGTGCTAGAAATCAAATCTTTAAAAGGCAGGGATAGCTCGTGTTTTTGTGTGCTTCGCCAGTGATCCATACTCGCGCGTGGTTGATAAAGTAAAGAAGTCATTATAGCCATTAGTTTTATAATTTTCTATAAATCGGTTGAAAAGTTAATGTATTGTAACTGTGTATTCCAAAATGTCTGAAGCTAAGAAAAAATGTCGGCAGTACAACATTGAGTATTTGAAATATGGATTTACGCAATCTCCAACAAACCAATTATTACCTATGTGTTTAAGTTGCCAAAAAGTATTTTCAAATGAAGCCATGAAGCCTTCTAGGCTCCAAGAGCATTTGAATAAAATACATGCTAACAAAAAGGACAAAGATTTATCCTATTTTCAAGGACTTGAAAAGAAATATTTAAAACAGCCAAGTATATCAAACCTTTTTGCCTCGTGAAACAAGAAGATGATGGACTACGAGCTTTATATAATATTTCATTATTAATCGCAAAAGCGGGAAAACACAATTGGTAAGGAATTAATTACGCGAAGCTGTTCTTTATCATAAGACGCCATCAGATATCATCAAAAAAATTCCTTTGAGTAATAATACAGAGCAAAGAAGAAGCGATGAAATGGTTGAAGACGTTGTACTATCATTATGTGATTACTTAAAGACTTCCAAATTTTCCATTCAACTCTATGAATCAACTTTACCAAATAATGAAGCACTACTCTTGGCTTACGTCCGATTCAAAAAAGAAGAAAAAATTTGTCAAGAGTTCTTATTTGCAAAAAAATTGGAAGGTTGCTACAGATGGTGCTCCATCAATGGCGGGGCGTCATAAGAGCTTTATTGCGCATTTAAAACAAGCAGTACCAAATGTACTCGCTGTACATTGTGTTATTCATCGTCAACACTTGGTTGCAAAGAATCTTAATGAACGCCTGCATACGTCGCTCCATTACGTATTAGAGCACTCAACCAGATAAGAAGCAATTCATTAAATGACATTATTTTAGCAACTTTGTAGTGAAAATGATGAAGACTATAATCGTTTGCTGCTGCACGCAGACGTACGATGGCTCTCGAAAAGTGATTGTCTGAATCGCTTTTTCAATCTATTTGACTCAGTGCGGGACTTCCTTCAAAACAGAGACGATGAACTGCGCGGAAACTTGATGGTGTCCAAAAATGACATCGCTTATTTGACAGACCTTTTCAAAATATTTAATGACGTTAATTTACAATTGCAAGGTGGTGAGTTGAATTTAATAAAAACAAAAAACGTCGTAGTTGCTGTTGTGGGAAAACTAGAAAGAGGTGAATAGAGCCACTCTTCATGCTGATTTTACAGAGCGATTCCAGGTTATTTTAAATATGAATATACCACGCTGGGTTTTAGACCCTTTCGTAAATGCAGATACAGCAGAATCATCAAATTTAGAAGAACTCGTGGGACTCACAACCAATGAAGAATTAAAAGTAAAATTCAGAAATGGATACCAAGAGTTCTGGCTCCAAAACTCAATATCAGCTCAATATCCACCCTGGATTGTGGAAAATAGTACAGAAATTTTTAATTGCGTTTCCTTCATCATATTTGATTTACTGTCTAAGAAAACGAATAGATTGCAAATCACTGAGCGTGGTGATTTGCGACTGATGTTAACTAAATTGAAACCCGACATTAACAAATTGTTAAAACACCACCAGCCTCAACCATCTCATTGATATTTATGTTTCTTATTGAATTTTGTTTTTTTTTTTTATTATTATATTTTTTTAACGAATTTTGATTAACCGTCTTGTCTTTGCCTCAGTGCGGGGTGCTCCAGTGTATTGTCTTGCATTTGTTGGTTAAGTTATAATTCTGTTAATAACACTTCGTATGGTCTTTGTCTGAATTTAATGTTTTTATTATAACATGTTTGGGTACATATAAAATTGGTATAATTAACAATTATGTAAAGAGAAGTGTTGGAATTTATTTTTCTTGTAAAGGGGGGCGGCAGTCCATAGAAGGTTGGGAACATATGCCCTAGACCAACTAACAAGCAGTCTTTTTTCTTCAAAAACATAATTACATTGTAATTTGGGCGTTTCCAGACATTTAGAACACACTGTGAGTAAGTATGTTGTTTCTTGTAACATTTACTTTTCTTCTCAACCTCTCACCACTACAATGGACCAGTAGATATCAATAACCATTAAATAATAAGAATACAATTTTATAGTACCTAGTACCTATCCACGCGTAAACACACGTTATTGTTTTCGTATCAGGTAGACCTAATTCTGTTCGATATTGTACAGGTATTACAGATTGATTCATTATAAATAAATGGCAGATGAAAGAAAATTAATTTAAAGGATACCTACTGGTGGGTGTGCTTCAGATTACAAAACAAATCCGTTCTTCTAGGTTATCGATCGTCAAGCTTGCAATATTGATGTGCCAAGTCTATACCAACACATCAAGCACGTTATGATTAAGTACAAATAAATAATTGAAAAAATACTCAAGAAGTAAATGAATGCATTAAGCTTGGAACATAGCAGTCTGAATATAAAAATATGAACCAGTTAACATTTTGTGCCGTAATAGTTGAAGTTGTTTCCACGAGGCCTGAGTCACTAGCCTATATTATTTAAAATGAACGGATTTTTATTATACCATAACGAGCGCGAGGTACATACATATAAGTATGCATATATGCAGATTACAAAAGTAAATGTCGCTTCCATATATGACCGTACAGCGGTACTAAAAAAAAAAAAGAATATACTCATAATGGATATACCGAAAGAACATGTGGTTTCACAAGAGTTTCGTCTGCCTCTGAATGCGTACGTCTGTATGTAAATGAATGTACAACAGTGATTCTAATAGCAGAAGCGCCTATTGATATATTTCTAGGAGTGCGTATGCTACGGATTATAGATTTCTTGATAAGAATTTAACCTGTCATGCTCAAAACGTAAGTAGACAAATTATAGAGCCTGATTTTGTCTGATTCACATATATTATTAACAATGTGAGGTTTGTAGACACCGAAGCACGTATTTTGTAATAAGCTTGATGTAAATCATATATAAATTGCGTTATGGCTATACTTTTAAAATGAAAAGGCGTTGGAGATAGAGAACAATTAACATATATATTTACGAAAAAGGAAGATATTATCGAACGTCTATGATGTTAAGTAAAACCAATCAATTCGATAGGTGACCCTGAAACCCTGAAGTCGTAATCAAGGTTTTAAAGTAGAGTATTGTTTATTACTTGCGAGATGGTCTTATTGGCACCAAATAATAATATATATCGGGAGAAGAAAGTGGAATCTCTATTATAATATACCAAACTGAAGAGCATTCAAATTTTCAAATTGAGAATCAACTGTTAGTGAATTATTAAGTTGGATTATAGTAAGAAAATTTGAATTCAAAATATCAGATACAAAAGGACGCCGATCACTAGAACCACCGCTAAGTCTAATGAAACTAATTCCTCAAGCTTAACGTCACTCTATTATTTGCTACAGGGCTACAGTAAAATAAATGTTTATTGCAAATTACTGAAGACTGGTTATGAAAAGTCTCTCTGCAGTCCAGCGAATTTGATAAAAAAAAACAAAAATCGAAAAACGGTACTTTTTTGCCCAGTTGTTCTGGCGCACTTTAGTATGATAAAAGTTTTGCCGGCTTGTAGGGGGCAAAATATGTTACAAATTTGGTACTTGAAACTTCTTTTTTGTGAGATGACTAGCAACCAAACTATAAAGCTTTCAAAAAAGAATAAAACTACACCGACCATTAACTACAACAAGTAATTATTAAAGAGATGGAAGTTAGTTGGAATTGAAATACCTACTCAATTAAATTCTTTACAGGATTATACAGATTTTTGCGCTAAAACATACTATATGAGTTAACCGGAACGCTCACCAAACTGGTATAAGGTATGATGCAACAGGTGATATTACACGCAAATTGAATATGATGCGTTACTTGTTTAAAACCAATGGATTTAAACGAATATGTGCTCACTCGATTGACTCATCACATCTTTTATCATAACAGCATCAGTTACAAGTTTTGTTATGTTTACAAAATTAGCGTATACTTTATTTTTGTCATACTGTACTGTCATTTTTGTGTTTGTTCAAGAAACAATATGAATAACGGCCCAGATTTCAATATTTTGTTTGTTTCGTTAATAAGAAATCAATGATCTTTGTATGAATATACTTGTGGAGAGTATAGTAACAGAAATGCTCAAGATCGAGTTTGGCAAAGCATAAGAATTTATTAAGTTTGTTCGCGGGCCAATCACAAATCAGTCAGACGTAATTTGATTGGTTGAAAGAAATCCGCTACTACAATCCAAGTCATTTGATTAGTTCTGACTAATTTGTGATTGCCCCACGAACAAAGCTATTAACTCTCAGTAACTAATTACACCCCTTCGGCGGCGTCAAACGGTGAATTACAACATCGTGACGGTTTAAACGGTGTTGCGTCTTATTCACGCCGTTACAACAAAGTTTTAACCCCAAAGTAGTAGCTATGAGTCTAAGTGCGAGGTTCAGGTTTCTAGACTGGTTGCGCAACGAAACAGTAAAAGTGTGTCATAAATCAAACGTTTATTTCTATACAAAAGGTGCAAAAGACATCGGTCAAGCATACATAAATATGTACAACAACAAACATTAAAACATTCTCGGGGTTCCGGTAACGCTTTTAAAATCTAAACGCGGAAACTAATGGCTTTATTTCGGTTAACAACATGAAACGACAATCTGTATAGGGTCGAAAAGTATGCCGACGGTTTTCATGGGCCATATAGGTGACGGCGCTAACCTCTGCGGTATTGTAAATAAAACCATGGGAGCGTCGGAGGCTGTGCCAACGCAACGACCAGAGTGGAGAAAAATCGGTATGTATCAGAAGCTTTGCCGACACATCAGTCAGAGCGAACTGGGAGGTACCTAGGCACTATCTCTCCATTTGTGCTAAGCGCGCGGTTTAAATATACTTGCGGTTTCTCCTACGCGGTCGCGATGGTGGGAGTTGAGCCTGCGTGAATCGGGCACCGTCTGCGGGGATGACACCCGGTGTCGTATTTTAGCAGGGTATTTTATTTAAGTATTCACTCTAAAGCCCAGTATACTAATATAATGAATATCTGGCAATGCCACTCTAAAATAAAATTCTTCAAACCCGAGTATGTAATTAAATATCGTGAATATTGAAATGTACTAGGAGTATTTATCAAACTATTTGTGATTAATCCTAAAATATATATCACAAAAATAGTAATAGAAGAAAGTGCAAATGTCACATCACGAGAAACATCATCTATAAATAAGTAACACATTATTTACATTCATATATGGAGGCATATACGCAGCCGTTTACATATGCATTATTTATATTAACCAAATTAGCATATAAAATTTCAAATGAGCAGATCCATGATTGCATAAATTTCACCGTAAAAGAAAAGAGAAGATAAAACGCGCTGATGTAAGACAGGCAATTTGCACAAGACCCCAGTCCTTGATTGGTCTACAAGGCTCAGATTATGTAAGAATTCTCTCGAGTTACTAATTTGATGTGGTAGTTAGTTGCGGACACAAGTAAATTTTATTTATAGGCACTGTACAGTGCTTATTTATTAGAAAACTACAAATTGACAGTCTCGGCTAATTAACGCGTAATGAGTACTCCTCAAATAGGTAGAACTAATAATCCGGCGATAATTTTCTGAGCTAATGCAGCTGATTTGTGGACAGTCGTTACCAGTGGCGACTCGTGATTTTTCGTTGAGCTGCTTTTTTATCGACCAACTGTGCTTTTTTGATTAATTGTAAAGAATTCTTTAGCAAGCACAATCCATGTGTCTATAGAACTCAATGTTTCTTCAACCTTTTGCTGTTCATGAAGTACATAATCATTGGCTAATATGGAAATTTAAAAATGAAACTTTAAGAAGCCTTGGAATATAATTAAAGAATATCGAAAGTGCATTATTCACATTTTAACATATTTAATAAAATCTTTCATTAAGGGTATTTTATTGAGACAAACATGCTGGTACTTGTATTAAAGGTAACCCTGAATCCACATTTAACTATTGGCATATTGCACTGACATAGATTCGCTTCAAGATACTTGAATACTGTATGCTTGGCCGATTTAACAGTTTCTTGGATAACCTCTCCCTAAGCGTAGGAAAGAACAACTCTCTTACACTTTCATATAAAGGATAGAAGCAATCAGTGATTTATTTATAAATGGTAGTAAATTGAAGCGGACGAGGATGACTATACGGAATAAGAGGCATTTGAAAGGACATTGTCATTAGTTTGTATGACAATTTTCTGTGGAAATATATTTGTTTAAATCTCTAAGAAGCAGTCTGTGATAGAAGGGAACCATCTTCCAATATTCAAGACGTATTTAATGTACAAAAAGCTGTATTGATATCAATTGTATAATACTAAGAAGATACATTTTTTAACTGCCTCTGTATGTTCCAGAGGTATGTTGCTATTCAATTGTATGGACGGGCTGATATTCTTCATTTTAGTAGCATAGGCGCACTTAATATGAGAATAGTAATTTACAATAAAAACACACCGTTCATGTTGTTCCGTACAAATCTTAAAAGCTAGTCGCTTGGGCGCATGTCCTATTCTTTGGCTGAATGTTAATATTTGTTACTTACGTACATGTTAGTAAACCATCATAGATTATTTTAGTATTTAATTCTGTTTTTTATTGTATCGCTCTAGCCAATACTCACTATAACTCCCAATATATCATTTAATATCAATGTATCTTTAATGTGATTGTATATAACAGTTCAAAAAGATGATAAAATCGCTTACTGCTGGTACGAGCAACTCCTCCAACATAAATTCCGTGTTAAATAAATCATGTCAACTCCCATGACGTGTAGCGAAACGTCAGTAGATTTCTACAGCCAGAATTACCTCGAACGTTGATCTTTGAAACCCCAGGATTAGATTTAAGTACCACCCCAAATTACTGAATAACTAGATACATATCATCTTCAACACGTATCTAGTACTCTCATTCAAAATAAGTAAATTACAGCATTTTTAGAATTTCAGATTGATAAATAAACGAATTTCTAGATAACAGTTTCGAAAAGCTACTATAGTCTCAGGAAAATCGAAAAAGAAGACCTCTTTTCCATTTGTTTTCAACAAACTCAAATATCCAAGGCAAAGCTAACCCGGCAACCCCAAAGTAAATAGCGTTTCCTACGATACGACTGAAGTAAAATTCCCAACTTCAAACATTCATTTGAAAGATACGAATATACCGTCAAAACTATGGCAATGGTACACTAATGAAATCTAAACGATCAAGTATGTTATTAGTCAGAATTTTTGCATTAGTTTACATAATTAGGTAGATTAAAAAAAATACACTTAGATAAACACAATTTTACCTTTTGACGTGTAAGTACACTTTTAATGCATAATAATAATTCAAAAATGTCATTTGTAATTGTGGAATTTTGTTGTTTTTACTGCTACTAGTTGTATGTTTATACAGTTCTATATTTTAAAAAAAATTTTAAAACAATTTTAAAAAATTTAAAATTGTAACACAATTACTGTTTTTATATTAAATTAATCATTTCCACTGATCTGAAGATGACTTTTAGCCGAAACTAGTAATCATATATTAAATACTAGATGAACGAAAGAACGAGTTTTATTACTCTATCCTAACCTACAATTTAAATTGTCAAGAATTCTTTGGATTTCATAAATCATAATTCACATAAAATAACATAGCACTATATTTCGTTTTCAATTTATTTATGTTCATTTAGTTATTTATATTGTTTCATTTTCTTTGCTTGGCGCATCATTTTTATGTTTGGATAATATAGATTATTATTATTACATACTTTGTCAAATTTTTAATAAAAGCCTAGTCGCGCTAACCTCCTCTGACGTGTCACCACTGGTCGTTACCTTTAACCCGTAACTGGTATTAAACATTTGTCGCTGTATCCAATGTTGCTATCTGCTATTGCATCTTTCAACTAATTTGTGTTGGCTGTATGGCCGGAATTCTCGAAGAAATTGATTTAAGAACAAATGAAAAATCTCGTTGGCAATACAAATGTTGCAAGAATGAGAGCTTTTTAGGATTATTGTTCTATTTGACTATTTCCAAATCGAGCACTGAAGATTTGAGTTCGATTTTTGCTATAGAGTGGATAGGTCGGAAAAACTATTGTAGATACACCGTTCTCCAAAACGTTTTCGTTTTTTTAACAGCTCTGAGATTCGACGATGACTCAACTAGAGAAGAGCGAAAAAAGTGGTCAAACTGCAGCCATTTCCCCAATTTGCCAGCAGTTTGCAGGAAACTGCTAAAAACTTATACTATGCGTCAACGCAATAATAGAAAACTATTGGGTATAGTTTTAAATGAGTCAAGGACATATTACTTTTCAGAAGGATATATTTACTCTCGTAAGGATAGTGACGGGAAAGCTGTGCCTGTAAAAGATCAAAAATCAGGCAAATCGAGGCAATCTGTTTTCCAATTGGTTAAAACAATTGTAGGAATCAATGGAAACGTTACATCGGGCAATTAATTTTCTTCAATGCAACTTGTGCAAGAATTGAAAAAATTGTAGCCACACTGAAAAAAAAAAGCCAGAACGGGGTCCCGAAAAAAACGTCTACAATCAAGGAGCAGATCTACCCACATATATTTAACCTCATGTATTTCCAAGTCAAGAAAAGCACTTCTTCTCATCTCATCAAAATGCATCAATGCAAATGTAAATAAAAGTGCAAATAAACTACTACAGATAGTAGCATTTTACAAGACCACCAAAGTAAGCATTAATGCTTTAGATAAGAAATTTACCAATCAATGCAACTGAGGTTCTCCAAGGTATCTAATGACAATGCTTTATTCTATTCTAAGCATTTCTTTAGTTAATGCTCTTGCAATTTATTCAATTTTACCTCAAAATACTGAAAGATCTATGAAATTTTCAAGGCAGTTGGTCCCACTTGAAAACGAAAGGAGAAATACAAATAAGCCTCTCGCGAGATTATTGGGACAACATTGCTTCGATGCCAAGGAATTATGTTTTCCAACTATAACCAGCATATCTTGTAAAGAGACAACTGACAATTCCTCAATAAATAGGAAGAAGACTGCGTCGAAAACCCTTTTTAAATTTTAGGTTTTCTTTGTCAAAAAGCACAATGATAGATGGTTTTTCTTATTATGCAGTGTATTTAATGCTAACATTATTTAGTTATAATAAGTTGCTGATCAGCTTGTTTCCCGCAGCTAAATCGAATGACTCCTTCTACTTATACATAAGCTATGTTTACTTTTTTTATTAATTATATTTCTTTTAGTTTAGCTTAATATATTACATCAATATATTATACCTACAGTTTGGTTTGTTTTAGAGCAACAAAAAAAAAGTTAAATGGGATCTGAGTGACCCCACATTACTCGTGGTATGACAGAAACTACATCATAGTAGTCACAGGTTAACACGAGTTAATGGCACAGTTACGGCAGAAGTAAAATTATCATGCACACAATATGTAGATGCACAAATCATCACCTAAATTTAGTATGCATATGTCGTTATAATTCTGCAATATCCTTTGGAAACATATTTACATATGTTGAATGGAAATACCTCTCCTAGTAATCTATAAATAGAACAGTTACTTTTATTATGTCGTCATATGACGTAATCCTCATAGAAATGTACGGGCGACATTGTTATAAACAAATAACTACATCATTACAAAGTAGCCAAAAATTACCACATACAAATTAAACAGATTCTATACTTTGTTCTCTGTTTGTCTCCTAAAGTTGTATATAAAAGCGTATGCAACATGCTTGTTCTAAAAGCATTTTTTGTTTGTTTCACACACATATTTTGGCGCCTTCTCAATGTTTACTTTAATGGTCACCAACTATTATTATCAAATTACATCAAGTTCCATAACTTAGTGTATTGAACGCTCAGTTCATTCTTCAGCATAAGAAAAGACTCAATCTATACAAAAAATAAATAGAGCAAGGTCAACACAGCCTAACATTCCAAACATCCAACTTGCTAAAAATATGACTGTTTTTTGTGTGATCTTTTTGTAGAGGCCAAACTATTAACATACATACATTTGGTGGTCCCCGCCCGTTCTATGAGCCAGATGTTCTGCGTGAGTCTAAACATATACTTTTTGTTTAAGCATTTATGTATCTTTATAAACATTATACAAAAACGTATACACGACATTTATCTTTTATTGATTCCATATATTAGCACTAATAGAGAACAGAAGAAAAAGTAAAGTAAACACGTCATAGTTCGATATCGTTTCTAAAAATAATGTTGGTTTATGTGGTTGAAAACTAGATACCGGGCAAACCTTCATATGTTGATGTATCTATTAAAAGACGTCTAGTTACTAGTAGCACATGCTGCGAGAAATAAATAATATTCCCATATATAAAGCATGGGTTTGAGCAATTTGCATTTTTTAATCTTTAGTACGATATAAACACATAATATTGGGAAATATAAACGCAAAATATTGTATATTAATATCACCATGATATAACTATTCAAGAATTTTCTGTATAAAATCGTGCAACCTAAATTAAAAACACCAGACAAAATTACAAGAATTTAGATAAACGTATTTTGTGTGAAGAACTTATCATCTACAAATATAGGACATCCGTTGCTTTTAGAACGTTTGCAAGAACCTTTGTCTTCTTTTACGACGAAACACAAAAGCTTATGCAACAACTATGGGTATAATAGGAGCATTTACATTACATTATTTAGTATGAAGTACATTTTATAACGGTATATTACGTAGGGACTTTGATATTATGCTAACAATAAGTAAAATACCGAATCTACATAATATTTGAATTTTCAAGTTTTCTTTCTTATTCTAAGTTTATAAATTATTGAAGCTACTTATGTATACATATTTTATAATCTGTATCTCAACCAATGGAAGTAGTCACCATTTTATTTGCACTGAAATTAAAACATTTTTATTTGCGTCATTTTAAGCAACAAAAGAATGGAAAATGGGGTTCACCTTCATTTGAAGTGTATCTACACTTGCTGCTCTGTAAAAGTTCTTAGCTGCAATTTAGCTTGGCAAAATTGCGCCAAAAATAGACTACAAATTTAATTAAACTAGTAGATGAATTTTTACGCCATTTGCGTAATTTTTTGCGTGTTATTTTTTTTTTTGAAAAAGAGATCGGTGTTTCCCTGAAAGCGGATAAGATTAATAATATTTTCCAGAAGCCTCTAAATAATTGTTTTAACAATTTTTCGGAACAGAAGATACATCAGTTTATTTTCAGCATTTTTTGCAAAAGAAGTCTTGGATTTCACAGGAATTATTTTTACTATAAAGATAATATGAAATGTATAAATGAAAAGTCGTAGACAAATCATTAGGAAGTTGCATTTTATAAGAGATTGTTAATGAACTGGAAGCATTAAATAATACAAACTGAGTAGTATATCAAAAAAGTATACATGTACATACAAAAATAAAGGATTTCTAGTTTTATATGCGGTAAACAGCAATCAATTAATATTGCTGCATATATTAATTTTAATGTGACTATATTTTACTCCATAAGTATAGATAGACACTTAGGAAGTTGTCAGTATACATATTGCTGTGGTCTGGCACCCCGGGTTTTTGTAAATTCAGTTTTTTTTTGTTAATTCCGTTAAGCGTTTGTCAATGTTGCGAGGAATTTCAAATTGTTTTATTTTCAAGTAAGATTTAGTTAATGTTTTGGATTGTTTAATTTGTTTATTTTATAGTTCAGTTGTTTATATTAATTTCAGTCAGGTGTACATTTTGCGTTCACTGGTATTGTATGTGTATTGTTTTGTTTTGCGAGTTCGTCCGTTTGCGGACAGATCTGTGTGCGTTGCATCGCACGCATCTGAGATTTTTATACTTATACGATTGTTTAACCTTGTGAGTTCAGTTCCTTGATCGATACGAAAGACTTACTTTAGATATATATAGTTGTATTTCATTGCTGACATTTTATGTTTATTGATTTCAAATTTTGAATTCACGTTTCTGATTTTATTTCGTTCATCACGGAACTCATTTATTAATAATTGATATTGTATTTTTGTGTACACAATTTAGATATAAGATCTGTTATTATTTTTACGTACAGGAAGATATTTTAAGTTTAAAGAGTTAATTTTTTTGTTCGTTGTTAATTTTTCTTATTTGTAATTATTTATTAATCACCTCGGGTTGGGTGAATAAAAGCATTGTGCTTGCTTTTATTTTTCATTTATATAAATTACTTGAATTTTCCACGTTTAATTTAGTTGTTTTAATATGGAGACCACGTGGATTGAATTGAAAAAAAAAATATTATCTTCCTAAACTTTTTGTTTTCTGTTGCTTTGTAAAAGGATTTTGAATTGTCCTTTTGTAATTTAAAGTCAAATGCAGTTTTGATTTAGACCAGGACCTTTTTGTCCAAGGTTTTTTTTCTGCAAAGTTTGTAATTAATTTTTTTTTCTTTTTTTTTTAAAAAAATAATAAAGTTATTGAATTTTTATGTCATTCAAAAATACTGTTCTTTTATTTTTAATTAAACCTTTAAACATTTTTTTTTTAGTATAAAAGAAAGTCAGATTTCTTTCACCCACATTTTACTTTTCATGATAGTAACCCTGAGTTTAATTGTTCTTTTGCGCCTTATAAAAATTGTTATCATTTGAGCTAGCTAATTTAATTTTTCATTTTTAATTTCATTTGACATTTTTGTTGGTATATTCAGTACACAGCAATATACATATACCTATATCGAAAATTAAAAACAACAAAGTAGATAGATTCATAAACAATAGATATATTACATTTATAAGTGACAGAGCTCAAAGTAGTCCTCAAGGCAGTAAATAGAAACTTGCAGCAAGAAATTCTTTATTTGTTTTGAAAGATACTCAGCGTCGGACTAGTTTTATAATCTGCTTGTAAGGGTCGGCGCACACGGGTCGATTGCTACTCGGAGCGGGTGCGACTCGACAAAAATTGTACACGGGGACGTCTCTTCCGTCCGTGAGCTTGCATCGTGCCTGGTAAATTTTGATTTCAAGACAAATTTAAGCCAGTTTTTCCGTATAATTACCTCAAAGTTATAAGGAGCAGTTCTATTGAGGAGGAGGATGCTGTTATTCCTTGCTTTTTCCGTGCATTCATTTCTGGAATATTCGCGGATTGTGTAACCGTACAGCCCCGGATGCTCTTTCACCTCACCAACGAATATAACGTTGCATGCTTCCATTTTTCATACGTATTGAACACGATTTATTTACAAGGGAGAAATTCGGTAGGTAAATAAATACAACAGCAAGGAAACTATCACCGTATAGATTTAATTTAACCATCCCGTTGTACGGCCCCGAAAATAACACATTTCTCTCGTTAACCCCGACTTAGCACCGGCAAATATGCCTTGCATGGTGCTGCATCCCTTACATAATAAACTCATAAAACATTTCTTTACATGGTCATAAATTGATACTAATGGGTGTCCATACTTTTCGTTAACCATGTTCTCAAAGGCGGTGTTGAGTGATGCTAAACCATACCGGCCAAATTGGGAGTATTGAGTATTGAGATAAGATAGCATCCGCATGGGTCTGTTACCCGTCCCGTCCACAGCGGCCGCTAGGGCCTATTGTAGAGCGGATGTTATCTTTAAAGTTCATCCAACAAGTTCAGGCCCTTAAGGTAGCTCAGAATCTTTTTGAATGACGTATTTTTCAGATCTTCTACGGAAAGGTCAACCTGGCCAAATTGGGAACGATCTTACAAAAAGCAGTAATAGCAATATGTATACGAATGTCTGAATGCATTACCACAGATAAGTAAACAGATAGCCAACCGTAGCAGAATTGCCCGATTTACAAGGGTTGCATAAATCAAAGGCTGCAATATTACGATTTTATGAAACATAGATAGCTGCGGGGAGCACGGTGCACGGTCGGAGACCAGACGTCGCAGTGTGGAGGGAGTACCGATTGGCTAGTTGTTTTTGTTTAAGAAATATGCTTTTTGCCGCACAGCTGTTATTTACCTAGAATAGCAAATTGAATAGAATTTATACCTCCTTGAATGTGAATTGCTTACGCTCTTATTTAGAATATAAATATTTTCTATAGACTGTTCAGACTGACTTGCAGTGCGCGTAATGTATTTATTGAATTTATTCGTATGTGTTTCATAAGAATATATTTTATGGTTGTTAGAATATATTAGAAGGAATCAAAGTTTATAGCCACTAGTTTATTTAAATAATACAATAATTCGTGGAATTTCAGGCTTTATTTTCAATATGTGTGACTTTACATTATCAATTAAATATCTTGTTACGTTTCGTTGTTTACTTAATATAGTATTCTTCAGACATGTATGATGAAAACAATTAACAATTACATTAAACATGACAAACTACGTTAAAAAAAAGATGATTTTTATAGATAGATTTCTTTTTAAATGTTGTTTGTCATTTTTAATGTAATTGTTAATTGATTTGTTCGTCTTATTACTTTTAATCACGGCACATTTTTCTTGACTTACATCATGAAGATGCAAGTTATAAAATTCATACATTTCTGATTTTCTATATTAAGTAGTCGAAACGTAACAAGATATTTAATTGTAAAGTGAAGTGAACTATTGTATTATTGTTATAATATATGAAGTTTTTTTTTCTGGGTAGATAATGAATAGTCATAATTGTACTACATCTAGTCGAAATGTTATAAATCCGATTTAAAGTCTAATTATCATTTTTTATAATCCCCAAATAACATCAAATCTTCTTAAAATATGTATCATATATACAGGGTCATTCACGCTATATGGCACGGAATATTGTGGCCAAAACACGTGACGTTCAAAAGTTTCACTTTTGGGATATATAGTTACTTTTTCAAATTATTTTTATGTTATACAGGCTGTTCTAAAAGCCCCAAAAGTTTCAAAGTTGTGTTTTTTAAATGGAATAGCTTGCATATTATTTCATTTTTGGATTGTCTAATCAAAATAAGTACACATGCTTAGTAAAAGTTTTCAAGGTTCTTTAGCGTTACAAGATTCCACAAAAAAATACAGGTTGTTCCATTTAAAGTAAACAAGTTTTCAGCAATTAAAGTTCTCTTAATGCAACCAGAGCTTCCGATCACACAGTATAAAAATTATTGCTTATCTTAAGATTATCTTAAGATGCAGAGATTCTTATACTGTAAGCCGTTTCTGGAAAAATATGTCTAGCAAAAGATATTCGGAATTTAATGAGGAATATAATAAGCTACTTATATACCAGATGTTCCATTTAGAAAAAATTTCTTATTATTCCAGACAAGCTTACCGATCACTCGGTATACGTAAAAATATTTTCAAATTGTGAAGTTTTTACAACAATATATATTGCAATTATCAAAATTTTTGCTCAGCTAACAGTTATGTAGTAAATGAACTTTACCATTTAAAAAAACTCACCCTGTATAAATCGTAAACACATTTTTCTGAATTTCATTTTACAAAGATATTCGAAGACGTCACACATATTTAAGGAAAAACTTTTCAAAATTAAAATTATATCTGATGATTAGTTTAATGTTATAAAATCAAAAATTTCTATTACCTAATATTTTCAAAACGATCTTTTAAGGTGAATTATATTAATTTAGTAATTTCAGTAATTTGTATACATAATTCCATTCTCAAAACAATTTACAATTTTATTGTTCTTTAAAGTATTTAAATTTTTTTAATGGTGTTGGGCATTGAAAGAGGCAATACATAATATATATTGCCGAAACGTCTGCAAGGACAAAATAGAGGTGAAACCTTTATAAACATAGTTTTATTTTATTCTGCTACTACTTCTAATCAAATCATATTTATTAAATTTATGGATACGAAGAAATTAATTACAATACAATAACAATAATGATTATAGTATCATGTATAATGATTGTATATCTCTTTGAGGGAATAAACCAAATAATAATTATATAAAAATTCTATGAAAATAATAGGCATTAAAAAATTTGCAGGCGTTGTAATTTGCTGCTTTTTGGTATCGAGCTGTTACATGCCGATCGCTCAATAGGGTAGATTGCTTATATCTAATTGCCATACTTAAGAATTAATAATAATGTGAAATAATTCCTTTTTCTATATGCCAAACATAGAATATATATAACGCGAGAATTTTCAGGTTTGGAAAAGCTTGTCTACAAGATTTCCGGAATTGCAAGCTAGCAATTATTCTAATCCCACGCTTCTGAAACAAAGAAATTCGCTGCATCACACCGGAACGACCCCAGTAAACTATACCGTTTTTAGAAAATCTTTTATTATTCCAACATGATAAAGAAAACTTCGGCTGTAAATTCTGCATATGAAAAACTCATTTTATCACACATAAAATATTTAACACGGAAACTATACTTCAGGAGTGTAAGAACCTATCCCGCAATTAGCAAAATAACGTTTTACAGATTATAGGTTATGTTATGAGTAATTGCCAATAAGTTATGCCATTCGTACACTTAAAGACCGCTGGCAGAACAAATAAAATTTCTACTTTGTTATTTACTCTTATTCAAAACAATTTTTTGTACCCTAAAGTTTTTTCATATATGAATATTTGTACCGGAAACTTTGTACTTCAAGAATGAAAATATCGAGACGGTCAGCGAACCCATAAAGTTAGCAAGGGTATTCTATAAACTACCTGTTATAAGTTATGTTATGAATAATCGACAATAAATTACACGATTCATAGACCTAAAGACCTGTACCAACCCAATAATATTGATATTTTGAAATTCATATGTTCCATTTTTTAATGTTAGGGATACAGTATGAACCTTTATCGTTTTGACATCCTTTCAAGTTGCACTTTACATTTTCTCCATTTTTTTAAAAATGATTCAAGGCAGCTTAAAAATTAGCCAGGATTTGTTTATTATTGCCGAAATTATATGTTTAGAAAGAATCGAAATTTTTAAAAATAAACCGCTAGTGTTATTATTCCTATTGTATATGCAGTAATGTGCATGAGCAGTGACTTGGTGTGTTCCGGCACCCTAAGCCAAGAAAGTCTTAAAAGCTTTTGTAATAATGGGGTATTATTAAAATGTTATGCACAACCATACTTACAAAGTATCTTTGGCAAGTGGCCTATTCTCAACAGATGTAAATACGAATAACGTGAAGCACCTCAACTCAACAATGATAATTCTAAAGAGGTGTGCCCGAAATTTAGTGGAATATTGTTACTAACAGCGGCTTTTAACAGAATAGATGAATATCTCTATTGTTGTGTACTTTAAGAACCGCAAACATATTTTATGTCGAAGCCTATGCACAGAAAACCAACTGAATGCTAAATGTATTTATTATTGAAAAATATGTGCATACTTAAACGATGCTAAAAGAGTATTTACTTTGCATAATACATGTTTATGTGGATAAGTATATGTTATATAACATTCTTTTAAAAACGACGATTTCTTTTACATGCAGTGATTCCATTACTTCTAGCCAATTATATCCAGTAAAAACTAGGAATTATCAAAGAATTAGTTTAGTTATACAGGCAAGCAAAAAGACGTACGAATTACATTATCGTAACAAGACGATAGTAACTACAAACCACAACAATGAAAGTAACCAACTATTACAGCTATAAACATGTGGCTATTACATTTGTCTGTTATGGAAATCTATGTATTTTATATGTAATTTTGATATTAAATAATAACAAGAAAATGTGCACATAAAAGATACTTAACAATAAAAGGATTGGAATACGAACATTTTCTTGTTATTATTTAATATCAAAATCACATCACACCAATCCCCTGGGACACTATAGATAATATATGTTAGTTTTAAAACTGCATTTTTGAAAATGAGCACACCGTATAGTTCTTATAAGCTTTTAAATTTCGTGTTGAGTTGAAACAGAGAAGTAAAGAACTCCTCGACGGAAGTGGAAACTTTCTTTGTAGGTTTCAGATGCCGTCAATATATTAGAAAACTTTGCAGGCGTTAAGTTGTCGAACAGAATGCCACACCATCATCGAAAACAGTATGTTGCAATCGCAATAACCGATATTTACAGACGTAGGTACATAGGACAAACAAGGACTAGTTTCCGTGAACATGCAGAGCAACGATCATTATTATTCCAGCGCATTCTTCTGTCTATGCTAACGTATACAGGGTATTTTAGTATGAATTCTCAATTTTTCCACTGGGAACTTTTGGAGTAATCTTACCCAAAACCATGTTAATGACATTTTATGAAATAAGTATATATATTGGCGTAGCGCTACCGGCTTTGAAAGCGCTTGACTTCTATTTCCTTCACTACTTGTTTGTCTTTCTTTTGGTCTTTCGCTGTTTCTTCTTTTTATGTATTATTTATGCTTTTTAGTATGAATCTCTTACCTCTCTGTTTGTGCATCTTCTCCGTTTAGCTTGTGCTGTTTGTATTCTGACACCTCCTGGTTTACGGATGATTCGAAAACAGAGCAGGGTGGTTATCGCAGGAATACTTTGTGGTAATCCAAAAGTTAGAAAATGCTATAACCTTGAACAACATACGACGATTTTTTAAGCTGAAATCTATGCCATTGAGATGTGTGCTAAAGATGTTTTGGGCAAGAACATCAGACGCCAATCAACAAAATTTTACAGTTATGAGGAAACAGACACTTTTGCGAGAAAGGGTGCTGCGGAGCATTTCTAGGAATAACCAGAACCTGCCATTGGCATAGCACCTACTACACAGAATCAGACTTTCCGATGAGATTGATTGCCGGTTGTGTTTGTAAGACGAAGAGATGGTTGAGCACATCTTCTGCCACTGCCTCGCTGTAACGAAAATCAGGTATGCGATCTTTAGGAAGGTTGAACTTTTCCCAGAGGACCTAAAAAAGACCTCATTCAAAAAGATTCTGAGCTAGATACCTCAAGGATCTGAACTTGTTGGATGGACGAAAACATCCGCTTTACAATAGGTGTTAGTGGTCGCAGTGAACGAGACTAATATTCGACCCATATGCATATCTTCTTCTCAATGCTCAATAATAGGTGTATTCTTTCGTGGTGAATAAACTGAAGATGATTTAATTGAATGTAAACGGTTATTCAGTTTCAGTTGCCAAAGCAAAAGAACAGATTGATCCCACTACAATTTTGACCATTGAAACGTTAAGGTTAAGTTGGTATAACAGCAATAAACTTGATTTATTGGATTTCATTGAAATTTTAAATAATTCTTCCCATCATGTAAGCTAATTTCAACATCTTCATTAGCAGAATTATTAGTATTAATAATATTAGCGTGATTAACGCTCAAATCAATTTGTTGTTATGTGAAGTCAATAAAGTTGGGTTATGTCTTGATTTTGTTCAATTGAACGAACAAATCGCAAAATTTTATTGTGCTTTCGGGGCAAGGGCATTTCTGAATGCAATCACTTTATTAGTCGAAGTGGGGAGACAGAACGTGCGCGAAAGAATGCGCCTAATACTGTACTCTGATAAACATAAATGGTTCAATGCACACTTTAGACAAGCGTCCACTATGCTTTAGATACATTTTCTTTTGTAAAGCAAAAATACAATAACAAAACCAAATTAACTTTGATGCAAGATTAATGACAGATAGAAAATGTTTTACTATGATTCCTTGTTTTATAATTAGATACATAAATTGAATTTTCAGTTTTCTGACAGCATATACAGCAGGTAAAAATCGGCCAATTCATATATGTATATCCTCTTGCTACACCAAATATCGAATCCACTGAAACTTATTTCTGATGAGTAGCAAAAATATTTGTTAGACGGTAAAATATATTTTGAGCATAACGGCGCTGTTATGGTTCGTTATTTTCAAGATAATTTCTGTGAAGCATCATACGACCCTGTTTGGAATATCTTATAACTTAACGCCTACTTTTTGCACAATACTCAAAACAAAAATACTTGACAGTTTGAAAATTTCTTATCGTTTTGTTTTTTGATATAATTATTACAATAGGAACTAAACCAAAGAATAGAGAGGATTAAAATACATCAATTTACCAATATGTATGCGTTAACATGATTCGAAAAATTAGCTATTTATTATTCTCTCAGTAACCCTGCTACTTTTTAAGATTTACGTATTAGATACTGATACCTGTTTCATATCACACTATTCAGATAATTAATACTTCCCAGAAATCAGCGTAACGCTTTCAAAATAAATAGCGAAAATGTAATTTTGATTGCTTTGTAACCAGCACGGAATAAGTATGTTTAAACGGGTTTAATTGATGCTAGCATTGAACCTTTTCTGCTGAATAAAGACGGGATTTTAACATTTGAAATGGATTTCTTTGATGGTATTGAAGATTAGTACTTATATAAATTGTAATGTAGAATTTGCGCTACTGATCCAGTGAAAACTTCCACAATAGATCGTTTCTGTTCAAGTAACACCGGAAAGAGTGCGTATTTTTTATGGAGTATATTTTAAAGCTTTCTTCGCAAGAAGCACTTCGTTTTAGATGGAAGATAAACCATGTTGCGAACACGGTTTCTTCTTTCTATTTCTATAACACAAAAGTTTTGATTGCCTCCACCAAATTTCCCCAAGAGGTAACTGCATATCGATGCCTGGAATAGTAGACCGATAAGCTGACCTATGTTATGACACCGTTGAGTAAAGGATTTGTAAAGAGATATAACAGTATACAGTTTACAGGGTTCGAATGCTGATGGCGCATCAAGACCCATGGGAATCTCATAAAACTTGACGCGCCATTTACATGTCGAACCCTGTAAACTGTGTAAGGTTTCGCCTCTTTATAATTCCTTCACTCAACGGTGACGAATTGTGCTAAATTGAGCTGAAAGTGGACCTTCAATCATAGAAAATTAGCATATTCACGGTGGTAAGTAAAGTATTATTATAAGCGATCTTCCAGCGTTTGTTTAAATTAAACGAAGTACCTACATGAGAAATGCTTTTTGAATATTTTAAACAGTTGTAATAAGTATCCAACGTCTCGCAAATCTTGCCATTCAAACGCAGTTTTATCTCTATTTTTTGTTATTATTGTGGTATCGTCGGTATATAATAGCGTCTTATGTTGAATCATTGGTAGCTCATTGGTTTAGAGAAAGGAGAGGAACGAACCATAGACCGACCCCTGTGCTCTGTCATGCGCAATTGTCTGTCATACAGAATACATACTGTTTCAACCCAATACCTACCAAAAATACACATTAGATCAAGTCTCTGACATAATTTCTCGTACTTAACAGTATAAAGATTCCAATATTTATTACTGGTTGTTATCTACTCCTTCACGGATGTCTCTTATTATCTTTTATAGCGCTCTTGTTATAGATTTACCTTTAACGAAACCGTTTTGCATGGCGTTGAGTATGTTGTTTTCCTCGACAAACTTGTATATTCCATTGTAGATAATCCTTCAAACGTTTTAGTGATATTGGTCTGCAGTTTTTCATGTTATCTTTATTTCCCTTTTTATAAACAAGAGTTACAGTTAAAAGTTTTAATTCTTTTGGAAATACACTTATTTTCATGGGCATGGTAATTAAAGGCCCAGGTGATCATGGAAGCAACTCGATGGGATATTCATTAAGCATTAGAGGAACTATAAACAAGTTCTAGTAACGTTCTTTACTATCTGACAGGAAGAAAATTTCTTTTTATCTTGCTTCTTATATTTCTTCAACACATTTTATTTGCCATATTTCTCCATTTTGTCCTATGTTTAGGCAGAGCTTCGACTTTTGACAGCGTTAGTCCTCTTTACTTGATTAGTTTAGTTAGTTCATCATCCCACTTCACGGTGGTCGTTCACTTAAGGTCGTCATTTCTTACTTTAACCATTATGTTTATGTTTAGTACATAGTACTCGTCTTAACACTTTCGTTTCAGCTACCTGCAGTTTTTTCTTCAACTTTTCTAAAATACCCATGATTTGCTTTCTGAATAAGTGTTGATAAACTTATTGCTTTGTGCACTGTCATTTTAATCTTTGCACTTTTTTGTAATGAATCCTCTTTTAATACTTTGGAACAGTTTCTTAATTTCTTCTACATATTTTCCTGATCAATTGCGCTTCCTAAATATGTAATGCTATCAACTTGCTCTACTGGATTTGGTACAATATTAATATTAATACTCTTTTCGTTGTTAGATATTAAAATTGTTTTGGTCTTGCCTGCAAAGTTTTCCATCCATGCATACATTTAAGTTATACTGGAAGTTATCTTCATTTTGGACTAATATTATGATATCGTCGACAAGAACGCATCCACCAAATAAATACTTTCCTGCGAATTTCATTCTAAAAGTTAAGAACAATATGAGGCTGAGTACTACTCCCTGTTCTTTTGGATTTATGTATTTTATATTACACTATATTATACAGTCCTTGCATATCTTAGTATATTTTATATCATAAATTCCTAGGATAATCTTTGTATATTTAATCTTTTTATCTTTAGGAAAGTTATCAAATATAAGTTAGGAGAATGATAGCATAACCCATGTTTTGTTTATGTCGGGAATCGGACCGAGAATGTAAACAAAGGAGTCGATTAGAGAATGAGGAAGGGCAGACTAAGAAGTGTAGAGTTAACGAATAAACGCATTTTATAAGTGATTGGGTGGTTTTTCTCATATTAGTTAGTAAAAAAATTGATATTGAAATCCAAGTAGATTACATACATACATAGGTTAAATAAAAATCTTGTTTCATACAAGCGTAGGCCTCAAAGAAGATTCCCCACTATTATTATTCCAAAAACATAGTCATCCAAGGCGCCCGCGTGCCCATCAGACTAGCAATTGTTATGTGGATTTGTACGTCAACTAAACGTAGATTTACTAGCCAGCTTACGCTTGTCCATATAAAACGTCAGATAGTTGTTTTATAGGGCACGGCAGAAGCATTCGAACGCATAAATAATAAAATGCTTTCCAAAACAAATGAAAATTTATTGTAAACACAAGGCATGCATATATGTATGCAAAATACATATATATGATAATAACATGTGTACAGATGCGCTACATCCTTAAATTAAAATACATACGCGAAAACTTCTTGGAATACACACTTCCGCGAAATAGTCTGAGCTAAGCTACGCTCTGATGCTGCTTACCTGCAAACAAAAGAAAATCGTTTGAACGAAGAACAAGTTTATAGATCATAAATTATAATCACTATAATGCATATGTGACGTAATTTTATAGTTAAAATATGAAATATTGTTGTTGTTATTCTCGGAGGCGGCGATCGAAGCATTCAGATATAGCCTCCAATTTCTATTACACAATGCGGTCTTCTAATAATATTTAATGGCGAATTTTAGGTCGCCAATAGTTTTACGAGTAGCGCTAAAAAGTGAAATAGGCATCTAAACACATTTATAAAATGAAAGTAAGTCATTGGGACGCATATGCAAAGTGCGCCTGTTAATTAATCTATTTTGGTTTATTACTTGTTGTTGATTTAATGTCACAAATTTACTCTCACTAACTGCTTTTGCAGTTGTGTTTATTTATTTATTTATTTACTATAACCCGTATATAAACAACAGTATTCATTTAGAGCATTATTTCTAAAATTCTAAAAATATAGTAACAAAAAGAAAAATTACATTAACGCTAATGTTAGAAAATAACAAATAAATCAAAATATGAAGCAATTCTACGAAAATCCCTATAATTACTATTATAACTATCAAGAGCATAGTTATAATTGTTGTAAATTCCACATAAATTGTAACGGGGAATTCATCAAACGATTTGTATGAGGTTGTACGTAGGTATATTATGAAAAAGAATTATGGACAGTAGGTTCACAGAAAAAAGGATAACTACTGGATATGGCAGCTACAATTCAAATAAAATACTCAAATAGTCAGATTCTGAGCATTTACAATTTATTGTTTCATCAGAGAACTAGCACCGGCGATGCATGAGTGCGGTTGGTGTTGCCACATTACATTTTATTGATGGTATAATGGATCATCAAATGTATATCAACATTTTCAAAGCCAATCTACCGCTTAGTGAATGGGATTAAATAATGGCCACATCTTCGTACAAGACAACCATCCCAAACATAAAGCGTGGAATACGAGAATGTGGTTGCTGTATAACAGCCCAAAACAACTTGAAACACCACCCCAGAGCCCAGACATAAATCCAATTGAACATCTAGGGGATTATCTGGACAAACAGATAAGAACGCGTCATATTTCCAATAAGAAATGCGTTCTGCAAGAAGAATGGAATAATATTCCAACCGATTTGACAACTAAATTAGTTAGTTCTGTGCAAAGACGTTTAAGCGCAATCATTGATGCGAAGGATGTCCAGACCAAATATTAACTTGACTACGTTACTACATACATGCGTACCTAAGTACCTAATTATTGCTTACTATCAGTTCGAAATTAGTCTGGGAATGCCTTGGCAGACTAAATAACCTAGGCAAAGAAAACAAAGTTGCACTATGCTGAGTACCAGGACATACTGGAATCAGCAGCAATGAGGAAGCTATCTACTAGAAAGGAGGGCCCGCCGCAACTTCGTCTGTGGGACCAGAGCCATTCTGCGGCATAGGGATGAGCACCTACAAAAAGGAACAGGGAGGGGAAGTTCAGAGCTTCCCTCTGGGAGAATCTCCCTGGTCTGAGACATCCAAGACATTCCTTGGAAATTACAGCAAGAAAGAGCAAAGACCATGCTAGAACTAAGCAGAAACAGACTACGTATCCTTACAGGTTTTCTTACAGGGCATTGTCACACATGACAAGGATAGGTCTGAAACAGAATAGTAACTGCAGGTTTTGTGGGGCGGATGGTGAAAGTCCTGAAGACCCAATATCCAACTGCACTGCTATCACAGAAACTCGTGCCAATCATGTTGGCAAAGATGTCATAGACGAGGGAGAAATACCCTCTCCATCACAGCTATTGCAGTTTATTAAAGCTCTCAGACTGGATGGGGAGCTATAAGTGCGAGCAAACCCTAGCAGCTTGCAGCTGATGTAAGGGGGCACAATAGATCAATAGGTCGCGGTGCAAGGTTACCCTAATTAGATCTGATCTAATCTAAGCTAATTTTTGCTTGCCAAAATTTTGAATTCCTATGCTTTAATTAATAATTATTTAATATTTTTAGAATTTGATTTTTTTTTTTGTTTTGTGATATATTTTTAGAAAGGATCCAGTTTTGTGTTACACAGTTTCTTTTTATTTTTCGGCTTAAACAAATACACGTCATGAGTTAAATAAACACTTAAATTAAATTGTAACTTTATTTTTTCATGGAAACGGGTAAATGTACGAATACTTTTTACCTTAACTGTATGTTATACACAAATAAGTGAACTGAGAGAGTTAAAGCGGGGATGTAAAAGTTTATATTATCGGTTATGCAGTGAACAATTTTAAATAAACAGCACAAAGAAATTAGTTTTCTACCATATTGGAGCAACCTAAAGTTAAATTCTTCAAGCAAACTTTATATATAAGATATTCTAATTCAAATATCTTCCGTATTTAATATTGTATGAACATTTAATTTTTGTTTTCTGAATTATATAGCATAAAACTGGTTTAACCAAAAAAAGCTAATTCCAGTAGCACTCAATATAGTAAATTGTTAATGATAATTAAAAAAAAAAAGTTATTCAGTTATTTCAGCTTCTTTAGACGACAGATTCATTATGTTGTCAGAAACATTCAATTTGCTCCTCGTTACGGCAAAATCTATTTATGTAACAACAATCTAAAAGCGTCTTACTTGGTGAGTCATTTATAAAACACGCCAAAGGCTAATTATATGGTGGAAATAAGCGCCATTTAATGATATGTTTATGTAATTATGTACATATACCTATTTGTGGTTGCAGTACGTGAGAGGGCTCCTATAACAACTTGCTTTTATAAGTTATAAACCATATTCGAATAACAAGTACGTGGTATGGAAATGGATGTAGAAAAAAGTGAATTAGATTATAGATCCAAAAGATTAGATATAGATATAGATTCTGTTGTTTTATCAAACTTTTAATATTAAGATCTTTTAAAAAACGAAAAAATGACGGGATCTCATATTTTTTTATACATATATATCGTGTACCGTACTAATACGTTCAAACGCCTCGTTTGCTGTGATTGCCATCATTCCAATCCAAATCATTCGCCTCGTAGTCACACGTCGCCGTCGGCCTGCAATACAAATAAATAATCGTATCCATAATTAGGCCGACAGACTGGTCAGCTCGATAAAAATAAATACTCGCACAGATGGACATGTGAGGTCAGATCGTTGAAAAAATACTTTCTTCGCCGCGTGGAATGTCTTTTCGATGTGTCGATGACGGTGATGTGCAAAAAAAGTATTTGTACGCACCGCTAGGTGCGACCACATGTGCAGAGTTTCATTCATTGTTTACAAACGCGCGAAGATTCTATCAGATAAGAGGTTGTCGTCGTCGTCTTGTTGCTTAATTGTAGATAAGCTAATGCGCTACGAAACATATCCATACTGAATAACTAAAATTCTTTCCAGCAATAAACGTACGAGCTATGGTACGCATAAGCCACCTACACAGCGTCACATAAAATGTCATTTGAGGTCGGTTTAATCATACCATTCTGGGAAAACTGGTTGGAAAACATGCTTGCAGGTAAGTAAGGCAGATAATTTACAAGTTTAAGTTAAGTCTAAGAGATATGAGTGCGGCGGATCACATAAATTTAATGCAAATTTGAATTCTAGAGAATAAATAATCAGAATCACGTTTTATGCTTCCAAATATCTACGCAATTGTTAATACTAATCGATTAAGTACATAAATTTATTGCAAATCAATCACAAAATCATAAAGGTTTCTTTTAAGCTGTTTGTGATAAAAGAAGTAACCTGGAGCAATTAATAGAAACTTTGCATATTCTATGCTTCGTCAAGTTTAATAGAAGTATACACCAGTACAAAAATCGTCAAATCCAAGTATCTAGAATATAAGATTCAACATCTGGAATTATATCTGATTGAGTAGAAGTCTGTGCTTGTTAGAAATTTAATAAAACGAATGAGTTAAGGGACCTGCAGCCAACTGAATAATAAAACGAGATTCCTTTCATTCGGTTACTTTAGCAAACATTTTATTTGTTTATTCGGCTCCTATTCAATGAGCTTTTATTTTGTGGTTTAATTATTTTTTCTTTTCGGGAACGCATTTACGATACACACACAATCTCAGAAAGTAAACTGTTATAATACGCATGTGCGTCTCCCGCAGGTCATACTTTCCTTGCTGCTGTGCTCGATATACGTAGCTAAACATACTTTACAGTTCACTCCACCGTAGTAGTGTGCATAATAGATGCTTTTGAGTATCGAGTAGATACCGATACTTTTTCCGCTCGTACTCGATACTTTGTATTCGATACTTAAACTCATCGATTTATTAGCAAGACGTAATCTACTAAACAGAACCTATAGAGTATATATACATGTATGTATTGACTTACACCTTCGCTTATACGCATAAGTTATTATGTATGAATTGAATATTCATAAAATCTATAAATCAAATATATTTTGATAGATTTACAAATAACGTAATTCTACAACAAACAATCTATTACTTAAATAGGATACAAAAGTCAATAAAAAAAAATACAATGGAAATAATTCAATGTTACAAAAAAAGATACGTACATAAGAGTGAATTACACATTTACACACCACAAGGTGTGTATATTTATTAAACGCAAATGGTAATCCAATTGGGTAGAAAATTTACCCCATGGTGTATCAACATCATATAAATTAGTCTTACTTATAGTGGAGGTGCTGAACCAGCATTCTATATCTGTTTAGACATAAAACCTAATTATATATATGTACACAAATTGATTTTAAATTGTTCAAAGCGAAATGTTTATTAAAAATAAGTACCAAATGACTTATTTTTAATAAACATTTCCAGAATCCAGAAGCTTTAAATTCTTGTTTTCGGTTTATTTGTATTTTATCAGCGATTAAAAGTTACCTTTACTAATAAACGTATGAATATAAATAATAAATAGGATGTTTGGCAGTCGACACGTCGATAAATATTTTTTTCGAGTTCATTATATAGGTACTGTTTGTAAACACGAGCATATTAGTCCAAACTATGATGTCATATTCATAAGATAAGGCACTGGTATTTTATATGTGTAAGCATTATATAGATCTGCTAAAAGAAAATTAATGAATCAGTTCGAATTCGATATGTATTTAATTGATACTAAGTATCCGATACATTTTATATTTTGTATCCGATACTTTTGCTCCCTCTAGGTATCGGATACAAAAGTATCGAATACATACTTTCTGCACATCACTACTCCACCGTCATTATCCAGAGCGCTAGCGCAGAGATGTGTATGAATTTGGACCTCCTGCGTTACTTGTGGCACTTTAATTTTGAATGATCTTTAACACGCTCCGTATGAAAGCTACTAGACTAAAAAAATGGAATTAAGGGAACATTTGGAACAGATTTGTTTCTAATTTATTATTAAAATGATTATATCCCAGTATGTATTGCGTACATTCACATGTAAAGTTAGAAAGGATGATAAAATTGTTAATGAGCTCTAAGTAATGCTTAATTTTTTCCTGGCAAGAAAATAAAAGTAATTTAAAAATTACATCTTTATTTATTTAACTGCAAATAAGTCACATACTATTCGAGAATATAGTAAATACAGCATTGAAGAAGATTAATTTGAAGATAAATAACACGAAAACAAAACCGATGGTTACCTATAGCAGCAAATCAACAAATCCATAAGATCTACATAGAAGGAAAAGAATTGGAACAAGTGTCACATTACAACTTCTTGGGAACTATAATAGAAAACAATGGATAATTAGAGAAAGAAATAAATGAAGGAGTAGGAAAGTAGGAAGGAAAAGGGAAATACCAAAAGAAATATAAACTGAAATAGTAAATAAACTAGGTGTAACAGCCTCAATATATGGAAGCGAATCTTGGACATTAACAGAAAGAAACAAAAGCAGAATAACGGCGACGGAAATGCGTTTTCTTAGAAAAATAGAAAGCAAAACAAGAAGAGACAGAATCAGAAACTAAGTGTACAGAGAAAGACCAAAAATGAAACCAATAGAAAAAGTGATCAAAGTAAGACAATTAGCATGGTTAGGACACATCCACACAATGCCGGAAAGTAGACAAACAAGAAAAATATACGAATCAAGAGTGACAGGAAAAAAATACAAGAGGAAGACATGAAAGGAAGAAGTAAAAATTGCAGCAAATGAAAGAAACATCGCATGGGAACAGATCTCAAGGTTATCACAAGATAGAAAAACATGGAAGAATATGATTAAGCAGTGCAACGAAATGAAAGCATAAAGAAATGGTAATGCAAGAAATATAAAGTTACCGTCTTACACCTAAAAGTAAAAAGACCTAGGAATAAACTAAATTAAAAAAAAAAAACTATTTGAAAAGAGTTGCCAGCGTAATACTACCTTATCATCTCAACTCTCTCTTCCACAGTATAACGAGGCGTGTAAAGTATTTTAAGTTTCGTCTCAACCACTTTGCTCCCAGCGAATGATATAATCAGGGACCAAATATTAAACTGCACGCATGGGGTCAGGTGCATACTTGTCTCATAATTATTTTGCCCTACTACATCACCGTTAGGTATTGAAGGGAAGATAGGAAAGTTTACTTTGCTCAAATTGTGCCTGCATATTTCCAGAAGAAAAAACTTATTCGGAGAATAAGAGATTTTACAAATTGGAAAGAGTTAGTCGTCTAACACCAAAAGATCTTTTGGAGCTTATTTCTTAGAATAGAATAAATGCAATTTAGCAACTTTGATTTTCGCTGCTTCAGTTTGAGCCTATTAACATGATATTAACTTTTTTAATCTCTCATTAACTACTGAAGGATTTCTGAAGCAAGATGACCTTTAACAGATGAAAAGGGGTGGTAGGAGAAGTTTACTAAATCTTAGGGTAGGCCAACGAGTACGACCCCAAATGGAACTTGTATATATATATACACAATACAGGGTATAATACAAGAGCTAAAATTCAACACATAAAGGCAAAAGCAACCAAAGGATACATATTTGCACTCTTTCAGAGAAATTAAAGTGGCAAGTCCCAGCTCTACCTAGAGCTACCCTGAGAAAGCCAGCAGAACCTCTGCCGAAACATCGGATACTTACAATTCTACAAACGATGTAAATAGCCTAATCATCAACTTATATAGGATAATCCATCATCAACAATCTCACGTCAAGAGTTAACTTGAATAGAGCTAAGAAACTGCAGCATGGGATAAATATAGAAAGCCTACTTGGGAGATTGAAAGAGAAAATTAAGTACGCTCCGGATTGTGCCAGATTTAGTAAGATATTATGCAAGGAGACTCACAACTTGTTTATCCAATTAAAACACAAAAGAATTCGGATTGTGCTGTTGCTGCCCCAAAACCCGGCAAAAAAGGACCAGTTGGAGCAAAGTCTCTGAAATCAATAATTTTGTGTCATTTACGTTAGGGAAGAAGAATACAAAACACCACAATTGATCACTATTTAACTGGGAAAACATGCCCCTGTCTTTCAAGTAGGATATATTGCAGCAGACAGGGGACAGTATTTCACTAATCAACCCTAAAGTACAATTAAAGCTATGATGACCAATCTCTGCGTCTCAACAGCGCTTCCCCAAAAAATGACACCGTACCTCAAACGAGAATAAACACTTGCGAAATATGCTACAAGAACCGCTTCGATGTTGACACTCCTGGATATAACTCTCAAGCTGTAACACGCACTACACAGTTTTCCTGAAATGTACTCGACGTGTGGCTTCCAGGAAAGCTCGGAATCGAATTTGCAGCCCAGATACATCGTATTGTTCGAACAGATAAGTGTATTGTCATTGAATTTCACACATTATTTTTTACGTTGGTAGAAAATTCTATTAACTTGATTTTGTTAATATTAAATTTGACGTTGTAATACACAAACCATTCTTCTAGTAAATTGCTTTCCAAAATTTTCACAACCGCTGAGCTGTCCTTCGCGCGAGTAATAGTCGTTGTGTCATCCGCAAACATTATCACTAGGTCAGGAACAACAACAGGTAAATCGTTGACATATAATAAAAATAACAAAGGGCCAAGAATTGAGCTCTGTGGTACTCCGCATGCCGTAGACTCCCATTGCAATCTAATTTCATTACCTACCTCGTCGTGACCAACCGCACACTGTCGTCAATTGGCGAGGTACGAGTGTATCCATCTCAAACAATCCTCGACATCCAACTATCTCTAGTTTTTCAAGCAGGCCATGGTGATGTACACGACCGAAAGCCTTTGACAAGTCCATAAAAGTACCAATTATTGTGTTGCCTGCTTCAAATCCAATGACTACTGGGAGTAGTCATTGGATTTGAGTTGGAACATAGATCGGATGGTAGATCTCTGCTTAATATAGCCACTTTGTAGGTGATTCAAGATGTCATATTTACATATAATGTTATCTATTCTTTTATACATTATTTTTTCAAATATCTTTGACATGTTTGAAATTAGAGAAATAGGTCTGTAGTTTTCCACCTCTGACTTGCTTCCTTTCTTATATACTGGCACTACTAGCGACAGTTTCAATCGGTCGGGAAATACTCCATCTCTAAAAGAATCTATAGATTCAAAATCTATTGTAAGACTGTCCAAAAGCACTGGGGCTGGTAAGAAATTGGATCCAAGGAAAATACAACGAATCTTAAACAATACAACCAGACGGTCATGCCAATGTAGCATCAAAAAAAAAAAAAAACCGGCTGACGAACCATAAATCTTAGTAGAAATCATCTTCCCATGATAGTAGATTAAAACAAACACTGGAGGTGCTAACTGCAGACTGTGAAATAAGGTGATAGCTACAACACACCACATCCTGTTAAGGATCTGAATGCAAAGAGATACGAGAACTCAGAAGGTTAGTGCAGGGTACCACAATACTGGAATGGCCGGTGTGATTCAATATGTAAAATAAATGCTATGACAATACAAGGAGCCAAGAGAGTGTAATGTTCTCACAGACCACATATGGGACGACTCTAACAATAGATAGAGAAAAAAAATGAAAGACAAGGTTAATTAGAGACGGTAATTACAATGGTTTTATCTTACAATCTTCATCGCGATTAAAGTTTACAGATTGCTGGTTGAAACTGCCAATGAGTTGCCTTATTATGGTCATACACGCTGTTATATTTGCATACACGTCCACTTTTATTTCTCTTTTAATCCTGGCGATATTCCATTACACGACGGAAAAAAAATCTAATAGAAATCCATTTTAGATTATGGAATTATCAGTAAATACTCCACCCAAGCGTCCTTAACTCTACGCGATTGCATGCAGATGCTGCTAGTAATAAATGCATATTCATACTACATCGTTCGCCACGGCTGGGCAGCGCCACATATGACTCGCACACGCATGCACTTACACACACAAATACCCTACGAATGTGTATCCATTACAGTTCTTAATGGATGGGAATATCGGTTAGAGACTGACTTTGGCCTGTGCATACGTAAGTGCAAAGGCGTGCACGGGTTAAAATCGAAAGCTACGCCAATCCGACAATCACGTTCGACTGGTTTTCGAAGAGTCGAAAAAAGTTCGTCTCCTCATTACGCACCCTACGTGTAGGTTTACGCGTTGTTCTCTGATCGTTACGGTTAGGAAGAAACAAAGGCCCTTATCAACACGCAATATTTTTAATTAGATGTATGTATGAGTGATTCTCACTAGTTAGAATGCATTCATTGTTCTGTTTGCGCGTGTGGCCATAAATATCCGCTTCTCTTCTCGTTTTTCCAGACTGTGTTAATTTGACTGGCAGGAATAGCGTGCCCTAATTTCTTCAATTGGTATGCGAGTGCCTTTGCCACAATATCATTACATTGTAAACGATTACTTAATATGATTACCATCATTTAATGTACATTTCCCGACTTAACTAATGCCGTCGTCTAAAGCGCAGTGATTATCAAAACTACTCACCATTTGGACAGGTGTGCGCTCGGCTGGCATTGGTTTATGCAGGTAGGAGATTTATTAGGGTACCTGCGTGTAAAATACCTGGCAATTATGCAAACCAGGTAGGATAACTGAAATTATTTAGTATCCAATGGAAAATTGCACGTAAGGTTGAACAACAAAAATTAGTCGTCACATCCAAACAAGTAATCATTTTAATATTACATGCATAAAAAAACTTGTTTTTCTTTTTAAAGATCAAAAACATTATTAATTAAATGACATTGCACTAGTGGAAACCATAAAATATACAATTACAACATACCTATTAAATTTCAAGTTAAAATTACAATATTAATAAGACTTACTACTTTTAAAACGAGACAAACAAAAGTGAAGCTACATATAAAACAAATATATCAAAAAGAAATATCCTAACAATTAATTCATACCTTAATCTAGAAGATTAATAATATTAATAAACTATTAATTACATACAAATAAGTTTTAATATAAATACCAACTTGGTAAGCGTAACAACTTCATTTCTGATGTAATGTATATCCGAATGAACGTATATGGTAGGTAAGGTTTAAGTAGTAAAAACTACGTTCTTACGTTCAAATTATTATATATTGATGACTAGTTTCGGCTATGATGCCATCTTCAGATCAAACGTCGATAGGTTAATTTGTCATTATTAAATAAAATAAAACACTGAACATTAGATTAAATTTGTCAAACAAGTTAAAAAATTGGAAATCGAACAAACACCAACTCAATGTAACAATCGAAGATGTAAATGAATAACTGGTGAATTTGAACGTAACAACGTAGTTTTTACTACTTAAACCTTACCTTAACTTCATTTCTTTTGGTATAATTTACTATGCTAAGTAAGTAAATAATACAACTCAATTTGTTGTCTACCTAAACATTTACTTATTAATTGTTGTTAAATGTAAATATTAAGAGTTCAAGATTTGAGGAGGCAATTGAGCACACGCTGTGAAACCGATTTTTCAATTTAAAACTTTCAAACAGCAACATACAACCGTTCCTTTTCATATTAAAAAAATTCCAATTTTCTACCAAATTTGCATAATTGTGAAGCGTTTGGTAGCTCTCGACCCTAATCAACCGTCGATCTGAAAAAGTCGATGCCAGCTGAATACGTGCCTGTTCAAATGGTGAGTAGTTTTGATAATCACAGTGCTTTAGACGACGACATTACTTAACTCGGGAGGTGTGCATAGGTACAATTCAGTCATTATTAAAGACTACCAACTGCTCGCTCAGTGAATATTGTCAAAAGGAAGGATTGCCAAAAATATTGATTGTACGAGAAATAAATAATAAGTACAAGCCAAATATCTTTTTTAGGTTTGATTACGTGAGAATAATATTCTAATGCATACCCATGCAATTAGTCAAGAAACTTTTCAACAACCAGAATGTTGGCCTGCTGCAAATATGTGATAGTTACAGAATAACAATGTGGATAATGCGCTTTAAAACGATAGACACATTCTGTTAGCATATATCAGTATTAAGGCTATAGGCTGATTTGGCATTGCATGGGAAAGCAATTATGCACATTGTTTTAACACTAGACACATTTTTATAGTTTTAAGGTTTAGTTGGTTAAATGGCGAATTAAAAGTTGAAGTAAATTTGTGTATTATTAGTATGATGATAAGCTTTGTGGGATATTGGCAGACTATTCATCGCATGGTAGCGGGAATCAAGAAAATAAAGCAAACCGAAGAACGGGCAAGGCAGGCATCGATGTGAAATGTTCAGAGTAATAATTTGGCACCTTTACGGTAGATGATGTAGAACGCTGCAGTGGTTCCAGTGGCGTACTTTTGGGAGAGAAAGGAAAGGGGTTTTTGGTGGGTAGACATAGCTTGGTATCCCACACTAGCCATGTTGATTCCTGCATGGTCGTGCATAAAGCATTTTCCCCAAGACAAAAAAAAATACATTAAATATATACATACTATATTATGTTTATTTTTAAATAATACTACATTAGCTTTGTCTTTGTTAGTATCAGTTTTATTTAGGGCATTCTAGTTATTGACGAACACAAAATAAGATTCTATTTTTTGTAATGCAAGAACGATGTCATTGAAAGTAGCGACGAGGTGTTTGCCATAAGATTATGTTATTCATGGCGGAAGACTGTCGATGTGTAGATACATATAAAAACAAGACAAGACAATGTTAAACAAAAAACTGAGGCATTCCCACATTCAACTTTTCTAATTTCGATTTTAATTTGTTACAGGTGCTTTTTTTGATACGCACACCATGTCCATGCTACATCTACCTGACGAACGGCACGAGTAGTGGTCCGAGGCACATAGAAAGGCGGCCTACCCAGGAAGTAGGACGAATAAATAATTTCTTTTGTGCTAGAATTTCCTGAGAGCAGCTTTTCGATGGATATACATGTTTTCTTTTGAGCCAGAGGTGCTTCAAAAACCTTCTTTGCACACCCGCAATGGACTTCCTGCATATATCTTAGAAAGGATGCCAAATAATTGCAGCGTATTCCAGCTTGAACTAGTGTTGGGTAAAACCGATTTATTTCAAAAACCGGATAATCATTATTCAAATAATCATAAAAACCGAATGATCATTCAGATGATTCTTTATTCGGATGTTTATAACACACATTATATTTGTTCGTTGCAACTTCACCTGTAACAGTTCATTTCGTATCCTTATCAGATACATAAAAATATCATCTTTTATACCGTTTTATGTGCAGTTAGTGTCGCTTGCTGCTGCTTGTGTGATGTGAGGGCGCAGCGATCAAACTTATCGGCTCATCGCAGTCGTGATTTTTCATTCCATTATTTCCATAACACATTTATTTGAATTGTTTCAAACACCGAATAGTCGGTTATTTTTCATTCGAGTGATCCCATAACTAGCTTCCACCGAACTAATAAAGTTTACAGTAGTTTCAAGCCATATGAATCAGTGAAGGATTTCACAGCACGAAGAATGAAACCAAGAGATTTAGTTGCGGCGGAGACAGTATCAATAACGTGATCAACGAAAGAGAGTTACTCCCACATCCCTAATCTTATTACAACAGCCCAAAGATGTAGAGTCAATATTATAATCAAAGGGAATATGATATTTCTTTCTAGTAAAGGTAAATGCATTGCATTTGTGCATATTGAGGCCCAGTCCTTTAAGCATACACCAATCGGACAGTAATTTAAGGTTTTTTTTGGAGTGTTATGCAGGCAGCAATATATGTAATGCTGGCATATATTTTAACGTCATCAGCGAACGTGAGAATGTTGCAGTCAATGGTCTCCGGAAGATCGTTGATAAACTAAAGAAACAACAAGGAGCTCAAGTTGGACTCTTGCGGGACACCCGATGGAATAATCTGGGTATTAGACCAGAACACATCGTAAGGTACATAAAACTGACATCAGACAAGTACGCCTGGAATAAGGCAAGAAAAGCGTTGTTGAAACCAAATTCACGGATCTTCCTTAATAATATACCGTCATGAGAAAGGTCCGCAAAAACAACATCGGCCTGCCCTTGGGTGTTTAATATCCTCGTAATATATTACGTAAACTGGCAGAGATTTATAATAGTTGATCTTCCGTCCATAAAGCGATGTCGATATACAATTGGCAGTTGCAAACGAAATATGCTTAGGTATTAAATTTCAAAACCACTTCAAAGATTTTTGCTATCTGAGACAATATCGAAATGCGACGATAATTGCTTACTTCATCAAAATTTAGTTTTACTGTATTTAAAAAGGGGTCTTACTGTTGCTATTTGGTAAAATATTTACTTAAAGTGAAGGTATTATTGGCTAGAAAGAACTTGATTAATTTAGTGTTAACAGACTCTCAGTTTTTAGCAAAGACATTAAGTAAGCTAATTAGCCTAATAATCATTTATACTACTGCTGTTATCCTTTTGCTGAAATATGGGTTTTATCAAAGCTATTTTAAATGATTAGGAAAACAGCCTTTTTCAAAACAAAAATACACTAATTTATTAAGGCGGGACAATTGTTTCAGCAATTCATAGATTTTCATTTTCAACCGAAAGCAAACATAAAAAACACGAGCGACACTCACAGCCTTCGAATTACGATGCCAAACTTTTCACGCCTAGATCACTGGTAGTGTTAGTACATTTTGTATTCGGCTACATGTGTCACAGCCTAAATAATTTTGGATTATAAAAAATAAGTGCCTGGCCATCTATGGCTAGTATTACACACAAATACTACAAGAGATCTCTACTACCACCCAACCAAGTCAGCAATAAATCTGAAATTAACATCTGGTGGCATCTCCTTTTTCTAAAGTTAAGAATTACTCCAACCGCTGCTGGTTGATTATAAACCAGTTCTGCTTAAGTATAAACAACCAATTATATATATATATATCAAAATTAAAACTTTACCCTTGCTTTGACACTGATTTTAAAGTGTTCATACGTTTGACTGTATATTGTGACTGTGTACCATTGTTCGAGCAAAGGTATTATACCATGGTAAAAAAAATTATAAAAATACAAAGTTACGGCAATAGTAAATAATTAGATAGCCAACTTTCCGATTGCTTATTAAATAAAAGAAGACACTATTGATCTATTCAGATTCATATACGGCATATCTGCACGAAATTAGATCGAGGCGTCATTATCTCTTGCAAACATCGATGGTTGTAACGTGCAATCAATCATAACTTGACGACACTTAAGAACGCAATCAACCGCATCTGAAGCGATGAGATCTCCGGATGAACGAAAGTGTCCATTCGGATATAAGTATCACGGAAGATATATTTATATCTTTATATGTGTACAGGTTTTTGATTTATGGGAATTGTTTCGTAAAAGAAATGAGTGTATTGAAGATTTATATCATTTCAAAGTCCTAAAATACGATCTTCTGTTTCAGGTAGCAAAAATATTTCGATTTCTCTGTGACGATGTTAGTAACAATAAGCACGCTTGGAATTAAAAACTGGCAGTCATTACAAACAAAAATAAAATTCGGGGCAGTGGATATAAGATTAACAGATATGACTTATAGGCCTTTATGTTTACTTAACAGTATACATAATGCAATCTGGTCGTGAGGGAACTACCATTTCGGTGTAAAATTTTATTTTTACAATGCAAATTTGCTGCTATGCGAAGTTAGCAGTAGGTGTTGCGGTTACTCTGTTTTGTAGTTGGTTTAGCCCGAGGTAGTTTTATCAGTACGCTTTGCAGAGTGAAGATACTAATATCTACTAACTTAAGGAATTAACTATCATTTTTCAGAGTTGTTCTAACAACATTACGAGAATAAAGTCTCAATAATGATTTACTAATTTACATTTTCATGTCACCTAAACTCCCTTCCTTAGTTTAAGCGTTGGTCTATAACAAAAGTTTTCTGATCGAAGTTATTATTAACCAAAAGCGATGTTAAACAAAGAGTAACACCGTCCAAAGATATTATATTTCTGCTTTTTGCAGTTCAAATTTTCTAGCTACATGGGGTGTAGTTAGAATCATTTCAGCAAAGAGTAAAACATTTCTTTTAAATGCTATTTTGACAATTTTTAGTGGTTGTTTAGTTGCATTTAGAAAAGCTAAAACTCTGTTTAATGTGTATCAGTAAGCTGTATGAAATACTGATTAGGCCCAGACTATTGGAAGAAATGGAGGTATATGGTGGATTATCACATAGACTTTATCAAGGTGATCTTGATGTTGCATGTGGTTGAAGCTGGAGTGCTTGGGGTCAAAAATTGTGAAGCAAAGTCGTGCCTGCTTATTATGAAAGATGTTCGAAACGCATTGAATAATGCTAGTTAGGATCACATAGTTTGAAAGTTAATAAGCAAAGGCATATTAAAGTACTAGGTTAATATAATAGTCAACTACTTTGACGAAAGACGATTCCAAATTGAGAAGAAGAACATATTTTTTGATGATATTTTTGAGATCCAGCTGACTGTACAATCCGAGATGATAGGTTATGTGGATGATCAGACGTTATTGGTAGCTGCTCAAGGTTAGGAAGGTATAGACTTATGAATAGAATAAATAAAAATCTGACTGGTGGAAAATAAATTGCAATTGGCACCCGAAAGGACTGAGGCATTAATCTGAGAGATATGCAGAAGAAAGATAGCATTTTTTTTTAAACATTGGAAAAACCAGGAGAGTGTCAAGGAGGATCCTCAAATATTTGGGAATTATTCTCTATCAAAGATTGTATTTCATATTAAGTATGCGTGCAGAAAGGAGAAGGAGCGGACAATGTCAAACATAGGAGGCCAGAAAAGCGAGAAACTGAGACTGCTCGCTAGGGTTACACATTAAATAATACTGTATGATATACTAATTTAGTATAGGGTTCTGCAGAAGAAAGTGTACAAGAATCTTGTGGGTAGGCAGCTGTTTGGAAATAAATTACGCCTTGACTGACTTTTGGTTTTGTGTAAAAATGATTTATCAGCCTAAAGTCTTTTACACCTTACGCATTGTCTTACATTTGTCGACATCTTAATTCTTAATCTAATATAAAATAGGTAGGTGCGCTGTGCGCAAGCACATTCGTCGGTCACCTCAGAAAGTGGAAGCCACCGGCAGATGACACCACGTGCACAAAACTATTGAAACGAATACAAAATCTTAAACACAGCAGAGGAAGATGTTGCTGACGGTAGGTTGAGCTTCCGAATGGCGTCAGTCGACACGCTACAGCAAATTACAGCAACGGTTCTTCTTGACCTTATGGGGCATAAAAGAAAATACATGTATGAGAATGGTGATATTTCGGCCCGAGAAGTGGCAGAAAGAACCATAATGCACATGTCGCAGGGTAGATGAGATCTGACTGATGAAGTGGTACAATGGACTAAAAGATTAATATCAGATCTGCGGATGTGGATGGACTGCAGATTTAGGAAGGTGGATTATTATCTATTATCTAAGTGCTGACTGGACAATATTTAGAACGTATGCCAAGAGGTTTAAGAAAGATGACACTGACCCATGTGCATATTGCGATGCTGAAGACACGACTCGGCATACAGTGTTTGAATGTGTGCGATGGATTGGCAAGAGAACGCAAGTCCACTATAACATAGACACAACTTAATACTCAAAGATCTAAAAAGAACTGGAAGTCATTCACATCTGGCTAAAGCAACTGATGGTAACTAAGGAAGTGGAGGAGTAGGAAAGACAAGATCTCGACATCCGTGGAGGAAGATAGATTGCCCAGTGTGCTTGATGTATGTCCCAATGGGATGTACACAAAGCGTAGCGAAACAAGAAAGGTTTACGAGAATTCTACATACTAGGGTGTACGGACTCCTTTGTCTCTTATCAAAGATTCCTTCTCTTAAAAAAAATATTATTGGTACTTATATGCATTTTACTTATAAGTTACGCTTGAGATCTTTAAATTAAAATTCATTTTTAAAAGAAGGATAAATAACGTAAAGCAACTGGGGTGCGTAACTTAATAAACTGCAACGAACTCATGTTAAACTAAATCACGCGGCGCAATTATAACTTAGACGAAATCGGTTTCACACAATCCAGTTTAGCGGACGGAGCGATTCCGTTTCGGAAAATTAAGTGGGAAATAAATAGGAGACCTCCCGTGGCGCGGTGCGGTGCAAACAGAATGAACGAAGCGGCAAAGGTCCGAACGACGATGTTTGCGAAACGTTATGTCCGAAATCCGATGAACAAATACGCCAGGAAATGTAAAAGGCTAGTAAAACGAGCGGCGCGGAATAATTTTATGACGGCAGGGAATAAATTTCTGGTCCGCGTCTGAGTGAAAAATTTTATGGGCGGTTTTCAAAAGACTTCTTCCGATAAACCCATAACGTGCTCTCCTAGGGTATTGTGGAAAAAAACCTATATCTTTAGGGATGTATGAGTAAGCAATTAATAATAACGGTGGATCCCTAAAATGATCTCTAAGCAAGGTTCACGAATAAAACGGAAAATTAGCACAATGGGATTAACGTAATAGTGACTATAACTATAAAGATTAACCAACAGGAATTTACTTCGGCTACTTACTATTTTGGGACAAACATAATTGCCTTTTATGCTACTCTTAATTTTAAGATAACTTTACGATGTCTATGTTAAGCAGGAAATCATACAATACATGTATTCAATAAAATATTAAATATACGTATTATATAATTAATAATAAAAACTTTCTGGTTAGCGAAGAAAGTCAGCCAGTAGCTTTCGGAAATGAAATGACTATAACTTTTCTCTTCTTGTTGGCATTTTGGAGAATCTTTAGAAAATATTAGCTACATCAAATCGCTATAATTAAATAAGTAGATTGAACTCTTAAAAGATTTGTTCCAACTTTTGAGCTAATCCTAATAAGATTCCAAAAACAAATATTCTTAGTTAATAAAAATTAATCGGTCACTTAATGAAGTGCCTAAGTGCAATTTTTTTAAAGGATTTAATGTAGAGCTTTCCTTATTCTATGTCATTACTTCATATCAGATTCTAAACAATACATATGACAAATATTTGTTCTGATATTAACGTTTCTGAAAACACACACACAGAGAAATGTAAATACACTAAATTATTTATAATGTCCAATGTTTTACATAATATATGATAATATCCAAATTGAGTAGAACAAATTAAATGGTACAATAAAATAATACGCTAAAGAAAGTGATTGAGAAGAACGCTTAGCGTTTTATTTTACCATTTAATTTAGTTTTAAATAATACCTTTTAATTTTATCTCAAGCGGATTAGTCATTTTACTTTTGCTCCTCTCAGGTTTTTCAGCTTGGTTATCATCTACGGCTCAGATTCGGTCCGTTTTGGGTTAGCCTTCATCGTATATCTAAATAAAGCTTTTTCTATGAATTCACTTAATTGAGTTGTTTCAGTACTTCTTTATAATTTCTTGAACCCAACTTCATACTATCTGCGCGCTGCATTTTTAAGAACTATTATAGGGTCCTATTGGTTCTAGATTCTGAGAATTATGAAGATCATCATCCTTTTCTTGTTAATTCATTGGCTATCTCATGTTCTTTTCGATTCCCATATGTCCGGACATCCATACCAACTGCTTGAAAAACCATGTCATATCTCCTCAGTGGAATTGCGACCATTATATTTCTCACCACACTATAAATAGATACGCCGGAATCATGCGATCGGTTCGGAAAAAAATACGCTCTACATTATAGACAATATTACTATGATCCAATTCTACTTGTCTACCATTTGAATTTTTTACAATTTGTGGTGCCCTACTCTTGCTTTCCAAATGTACGAAACATCTCATTGATATTGTAGGAGTAATTCTCATTGCTGTTATTCTACAACACTCAAGCCTCCGAATCTTACTGAGTTCAATAATAGCAGTTTGCTACTTCATCTTTGTTCGCCATACCAGATATGTATAATGTAATGGTATATCTGATCACCATGGTAAGCGCTATAAGAAATGTTAAATTATCCTTTAAAACACAAAAAAAAAACCTCTCAGAATGTACGACAGCATCAAGCAAAAGCTGCTAAAGTTAGAAGTTAGGAAGAACACACACATCATCGATCTGACAAAAGGTGCTAGATTCTGCCAAAACGAATCATGTATGTTCTTTCTCGCGAGATACCTCGGTAACTCAAAAGTTGTTATCACTATAAAATAGACAGCCCAAGAATGGAAAGCCACTTTGAAGGGTGAAAGCTCTAACTAAGGAAACAAAACTCAGAGAGTGTTTTCTAGAATAAAGTAATTCCTTGATTAAACTTCGTTCTTGAATACTTTTCATGTTCATTAAATACAGGTATTCTAATGTTATTTTGTAGTCTGAAGACGATTACGTTTGGGTTGAAACGTAGTTGCATGAATTTTTCAATATAAGAATAAAAGTATTCAGCTCAAAATAACGGTTTGCCCTTGTTTTAATTCTAGCATAAAAGGGATCACAATATAGTGCACAATGCCCTTCGCGAAAGATATCGCTGTATGGTAATTGTAATCAATCTATATATACAACGGGTAGAAGCACGGAAAAATTGATTTCGACTGTATTAATTACAAGAGGCCGGAAATTATTTTAAAATGAGCCCATGGTCACATTCTTAATTCCACCTTACTTAACGTCTCGATATAACTAAGTGCGGCGGTTTAAAATTTTTAACCATAACCAGATTTCCTCTCGAAATAGGAGAAAGATTTAGGTCAGCAGAGGTGCCTTACAAAAAAAATGTTTAGCCAAATCACCTTGCTTTCTTTTTAAATTATTTTTTTTAGTTTTAATTCGTTAGTAAGCTGGAAAAGATGCACTCATGATTTCTTTTGGCTTTAATAATAAAACCATAAACCTGTTAAGAAGGATTCCAAAAATTGTGATTATAAATTATTCCTTGGATACCTTAAATTCAGAATTTCTTTACATAAGTTGTTGTCGTAGCAATAGGAAATATTAGAAATAAATAAATCATTAAATTTTAAAACCGACTAAAAGCTTGTTTCAAAGACATTTTCGGAATCTTAACGCTGTAGATTGAATAGAGTACTTACCTTAGAAACATACACGATTTAAGTTGTATGCTTTCGAAATGAAGCGTACATTTAGACCCTCCATTCATGCCAGTCGAAGGGTAGTTCAGCCAGTTCACATACATGTTCATTAGTGTGTTAGAAAATGTATATATGTTTACCCAAACCCTGAGCCAATTATTAATTCGGTAAACTGCCTATAAAGGTTTGTAGGCGAGTATAAATACCTTCCTTCGTTTATAATTTCTTAAATAGAAAAGGTCATCCATTTGGTTTAGGGCATAAAGCTTGTCTCGCAGAAACTAGGGAGAAAAACTTTGTGCTTATCTAATATTCCGCTGTTAGATTATCTATATTTATAGCTACGTATATCTATAAATAATAAACGAATGCAAATTCTATATAGTCACTCGACTAATAACTAGTATGCTTTACATTAATTTCATTTATATTTATCCTTTATTGTTTTTAATGGTATCTACATAACCTCCTTCTAGTTGGATTACAACTTTTTTTTTGCTTTAATAACCGGTAACCTGAAGTAGTAATGTACACGTGAAAGACGGTGATTTTAATAAGTAAAGTTAATAAGCGGTATTCTTCTTGTTCTAATTTTCTTGATTATTTTCAAGATCTAACAAGCAATAATATTATGATGTTATATTTCCGCCGGCTTAGAATTTCTGAGAAAGATGGTCACAACAAACAAGTGAAAAGACGGTCGCCATTCAGTTTTACTTCCCGTGCTAATGATCACAGCGTCGTTTCTTTATAGGAGTAAGCAATTTAACCACAAATTTATTACTGTCAAATGTTAAAATCATTAAATCGTTAAATTGCGAAATGTAAAGTCTTTTTAGTAGCAAAATATTCTTCTTATAAAATGAAGCGTCGTGATGACTACATTTTGCAAACAAGTTAAGGCTAGTATTTTGTGAATTTACTAGGTAGTTTTCTCTCTATCTCGTTTTATTTCATATTGCTAGCATATACGAATTGGTATTCTATAATAAACGCATCAGAACAGCAGAAATTCTACTTCATCAAGGAATACATTAGAACACTCTTTCATAAATACGCGCGAGTGTCTAAAATAAATTATAAAAATGAGATATCTTGTGTACAATAAGAAGGATATTGCTGTCAATGAATTTTGTTTACGACGTTGTTAAGACTCCTGTTCAGTCAACGTAGTAACTTCACATTCTCAGATATTTTCGCATTAGTCGTTAACGTTTATACACTTACATATAACGATATTGTGTACTATGTACATACAAAGACGCTATCATAAAAAGAAAATCCAAATTGTTTTGTAGTCACGCAGTTATTACTATGTAGCGCAAAGTGGAAAATCCAGAGTACTTCTGAGCTTGTCAAGATAACAGTCATAATCACAAATCTTTTTTTGAATTCCGCAGTAATACACCTTTAAGGTTACCTTGAACTGGGATAATTGCAGGACTAAACACATACCAAGGCTTCAAAACACAAAGCTTGTTTGCAGATGACTCGAAAATAGGCATAGGTTCTGGTCTATTCCGATAGTCAAACGGCCCTTAGAGCACTAATATCCTATCGGATAACCTCGAAACTAGCTTGGAAGTGTCTACAAGACTTAGAAGTCCTGGCTCAAGACAACAAGGTCACTGGAAACTGTCACAGTAATGACTGCGGATGTCTCAACCGAACACAGCTTCGAACAGTGATAAGTCTGTTAACAAGACATTGCTATTTGTGGAAGTATGTATACAGCATAGTCTTTAAAAATATAACTATATTTAATCTTTAAAAATAAAATAAAACGTCCTTGTTCAATCCATTCCTTAAGTTAAAAAACGAAATATGAATACATTACATATTATTTTTGAATATGTTGCATTAAACCACCGAAGACGTAAGAGGCATTGAACTCATCGACAAGTCGGCCGAAAAAAAGTTTACTTCACAGCCTGATAGCTAAATAGACTAACCTGTTTAGGTAAAACAAATCTACCAGATAAAAAAATTAGGTCGGGTTGGCACGGTGCTAATCCGTGAACCAGCAAGAAAACAACAAAATACAGTATTCCATTAAACAGAGAAATTCTTTATATAATTACAGTCCAAGCATTTTCTGGCGGAAGCTCCGCCCTCACGCGAATTATAACGAATCTCCTAATTTCTTCGGATGTGTCTCACTCTATTGACACGCTCTCTTGCTATCGCGCAATTGCCAGCTGAAAATGTATGAACTGTAATGCCTATGTAAAATGTAAAAGGGGGATTTAATCTGTATGGATTAAATTTCATAAACGAAAATAAGTCTAGTGTATGTACCTACTTATGTCAGTGTTCAAGAAAAAACACATCATATGCAAAGAAGCTCAAGACGATAATATGATAGTTTAGATAGGTTTTATAAAATTTGGAATGTACTGTTTGCTATTTTTCAATTATGCAACCTACGTTAAATTTTTTCATCACTTCGAAAATAAGAATTAATTTAAAATTTTAAATGGAACACCCTGTATAATGTTGCATATTCGAATTCTACGTAACTTTCTTAGTCTGGAAACATTTGAATGTGTGAGTGTTCGTTTCCTTGGTTACCAAAATTTTGAATTGTCACATTTCAACCTAGAGTGCTGCGAATACGGTAAACGCCGTCTTAATTCACACAGGAAACTGTATAATAAATACAATCTAGATTATAGAAAATATATAAAACTGGTTATAAAAAAGATGTTTGAACATAATGCTGTAGTTAATTACCACTATAATACAAATACATTACGATTTAAAACATGATATATAGAGTGTTCTGAAGCAAAAAAAAACTAGGAACTTTAACGTATTTCTGGCGATTGTAGGAAAAAGTGTTAATATTTCAAACACTACCAGCAAAAAGGTATACTAAACCTTTATACTGATCGATGCAGAATTTTGTGCTGCATTCGCTTCTGTAATGATAAACACCACGTTGCATTTGAAAACAGAAAGTTTTTGTTAGTTTAAAAGTATCCATATTGGACATGGGTTTCTGAACACCCTGTGTGGAATATTGTGGTTATTAGTGCGCCGATTAAGGCCTATGGCCATGTATTTGCATCCACTTGAGTACGGTACCTTAATGTCTAATACCTTATGAAATATTTAATTTTATTGAAAAGAGTGCAAACGTCAAAATTTTGGCAAAATTGCAAATATATCAAAAACTATTAGGTTTACGGATAGGGAACATTAAAATAAATTGATACAAATGATCCAGGAAACACACTGAATTCTTAAGCATTGCACCATTCTATTTAAAATAAGCAAGTTGATATCGACAGCCTGTATATCGGATGGTCTATAAAGCTGAAAATATTTTCTTTAAATAGATCATAGTCGACCATGACTATTCTCCAAATTTCAAAATTAAACTCCAACTAGAACTTCAGCCAACAGCTTTCAGCCAGTTCGGTGGGACAGCCTGTATAAATATTTTATACTACAGAAATTATCGTAAAGATGGCGCTATTGCTTATTTCATAACCATTGTAATCCTTATTCATTGTAAATTGTGTTCGGCAAACATAGCTATGTAATATTTATCTGATATTATATACCTATTGAGTATCATATAAAGTGAACTGTGATTGACAATTGCTCATTGAATGGGATGTTTTCACAGCAGTACATCGCACTCTGGCGGCCAGTCTGATCTCCGCAATTACATACATTCGGTGCGGATGTAATCCGTGCGAGTCACTGTGGTAGGAACCCGTAGAATCTTGGCGACTCCAATTACCTATACCAGCAAATAATTTTCCACACCAATCTTGTACAACAATAAACATTATTATTACAAATAAACCCTAAGTAGTTCGTAGACCTTAAAACCTCAAACATCAGCTTTAAATGTCGGTGTGGGTTCAATATTCATATATGGCGGGCGATGTGTAAATCGGTAAAAATAATTGATTGTTAAGAATCATCAGCAGCAGTATTGAATCTTCAAGTGGCTTAAGCTTCGATTTTCTTTACATTTTCGAGTAGCTTTTCCTTTAAGTAGGCGATCGAAAAGTCGCCACGGGCACAAATATTTGCAACAGCCAAGTCACGTCATTATCGCAACTGTTATTAACAGGGCGACAAAGTAGATCGTACCGTGCTTACGTTCGTTCGTATGAGGTGAGTGATTGCAAAACGATACGTACGGACGGGGTTGGTGGGCGAAAGGAGCGATGTGGCGTTTAAAACGGTTCATTACGGCCTTTTGTGTGAGGCACTCAGCCGATGACATCACAGAGGTCATCGTCGAATAATAAGTTTATTCATAGGCGGCGTCGCGAAATGGCACTTTACGAGGGAATTCAAAAGATCCGCGCTTCAGGATATGAGGTCGTATGCGGCCGTATTGTGTGTCCGTCTAGGTTTTACTCTATGTATTCTATGACGTAAAACGGGTATACGTTTTATATATGTACGTAAGTACACGTGCTTACAAATATGTAGACGCTTTGCTTCTTAAAACGACCGGCTTTGCGACAGTTATGCTGAAAGGCCACAGTACGTCATCAGACAGATGGTTTTAATAAATTAAACGTACCAAATTAGTAGTCATGCGATTAACGGAGCTCTCCCAAATGAGGAACATTGGAATATTTGGCTGCAAACAAAATACGTATATTCAACAAAGTAACTGCGTGTGCACCCTATCGAAGGAAGACCTAGTAAGTGATTACAGGAAAAATTGTCAGGCACATATTTCTACGACATTCTGAAATAGACAACATTCCATATTGTGCGTACCATGAACGTATCAATATATCTTTTCCTCCATATACACTCCGCCAAAAAAGTATCGCATAATTTAGTTTTGAATCATAATCAGTATCGCATAATCTTTGTTTGTAGCATAAAGTTGTAAATATACTTTAATGCGCTCTAAGATATAATTTCTATGATTGTTTAAATAAAATACAGGCCAAATAAAAACAAGAACTCATACTTGAGATTTTTATTAAAACAAGAAATTATAATTTTGGAAAGAAAAATGTCATAACAGTAGCTTTTAATACTGAGTATTGCCACCTCTGGCTCTTATGACCGCTCGCATACGGTTTGGCAGAGATTCGATTAACCTCCGTATATAAGCCTGATCCAAATTCTCCCACTCGTCACGGAGAGCATTTGCTAGTCCATGCAGGTCCGCTGGGGCAACATTTTGGGTTCGTATCCGTCTGTGAAGGAGGTCGCACACGTGCTCGATAGGGTTCATGTCCGGACTTACCGCAGGCCAATCTAAAACTGGAATACCAACATCGTTAAGGTATTCCTGGACGATTATTGCAACATGCGGTCGTGCATTAACATGAATTCGTTTCCTATAATTGGCGCATATGGTACTACATGTTCTTCTAAAATGTCCGTTATATACCTGTGGGCAGTCAGTGTACCTCTGTCTACTGGTACTAACTCTGTACGACCTGTTAAACAGATGCCTCTCCAAACCATAATAGAGCCACCAGCGAAATTAGGTCTAGGTCTGATATTACACTGCGAATAGCGCTCACCGTCTCGTCTGTACACTGAGATACGCCTATCTGAGGTGTAAAGACCAAATCTTGACTCATCTGTGAAGAGTATATTGGCCCAGTCATTAATGTTCCAATTTACATGTTCTCTGGCAAACCTTAAGCGAGCCACGCGGTGGTTCCTAGTGAGACGAGGGGCTGTTACAGCTACTCTAGCTCTTAATCCACTCTGTCGTAACCTATTCCGAATAGTTTGAGTACTCACACGAGTATTTCTGACTCTAGCCAAGTCGTTCTGCAATTGTCTCGCAGTTACATGTCTTCGACGTAATGCTTGTAGTAGTAAATAGCGGTCATCTTGGCGAGTAGAACATCTTGGACGACCTGGTACAGGTCTTCTACTGTAAATGCCTGTTTCCCTATATCTGGCTACGGCTCTAGAAACACTTGACTGATTGATGTTCATCAAATTAGCAACGTATGCTTGAGATCTTCCATCTTCGATTAAAGCAACTATAGCAGCCACTTGTTCTGAAGTTAAATTGCTCATTTTAGTTTTAAAAGCGTTGGTACAGAACTCTGACTTCGCACTTTAAAATTTGTCCGTATAGGAAGACTTTCAATAAACAACTGAACAAACCTTACACATATGCATTTTTCTAAATGTGTTCTTTTAGAAAAAAAAAAAGTAAAAACGCTAAGTTCCATTATTTTGTTAGTGTTTTTATAGTTCACATACACGAGGCAAACTTTTTGTGAACGTATAAAAATATCTTGGTTCATAAATGCCCTTTTTTAGTTTATGCGATACTTTTTTGACGGAGTGTAGTAGGGACCTCAAACATGATAGATAATTCTTTGCTTCCATAAAAGAAACATTATGCAACGTATTAATCACATACAGATGGGATGGATGTGGCTGTGCATTCTAAGCTGACCAGAAAAACCTCCATATGAAATATAAATTGGATTCTGAAACCAGCATCTATGTGGTTAAAGCTGGGTGTGCTAAAGCGTTACAACAACAAAAACATCCCTCCAGTATGCATCCAATTATTTTAGATATTATTAAAATTTTTAATAACCCAAGATCGAATGCTGTATTGTATACAAATGTACTAGATCAAAGGACATAGCAGCATTCGAGAAAATGACTTTGTTGATCAAGTGAGAAAGAGGAGCTGTGTGGATGAACATCCATATGAACTTGTACTTACTCGGATGAATCTAATTCAGAAAGCCAAAAGAAGTATCTTAATAGATGACTGCATCGTCATTGGGGGCAACCATGTGCATCTAATATGATTCGTTAGGCGTAAATCCATGATACGAAAAGCACGAATTTATCTATCTAGATACTATCATACTACCACTAGCAAATTAAAGTTGTGACACTATAGATTCCTAACCCGTCTGTATAAGCTAAATATATTCGATTCCTCCACATGTGTATGTGGTCATGGTAAGCCAAATTAAATCACCTTATATTGTAATACAACGAATACGCATATTTACAATAACAGCTATACGATTTACTTATCTCGATAGGTATGCCATTGTCAAGTAGTGTAGTAGCAGTACTCTGTCTAAATAACAAAATAATCGATGAACCTTATTAAAAGAATGAAAATAGTAATTTAGTTTGCCCTAATGGAATACCTCTTCCTAAAGCATTACCCTATATGTAAATCCTCTTTATCGTTGGTCGAATTGCTGTAATATGTATTTATTAGATACTTTGATAGTTCCAGGCTGTGAAACGGGTGTCCCCGTTAAATCCCAAAGCACCCCATTTGGACATACTATCTAACATAACGTTCACGATAGCTGGTGGCATATGGGCTTTGATCCCGCAGGGCAGAAAAAAGACATTAATTTCAGCCAGTTATTTTTTTTTTAAGAAGCCTTTGGTTATAAAAGTAAGGATAATCAAGTTATGTCAGAATAAGTTGCAAGTCAAAAAAGATGGTATGGATACCTATATCGAAGAAAGAAAGAAGCAGTAATAGAGATTATGAAATAGAGCAAGTAACAGAATTAAGTACATGAAATATTGGCTTTGCTTCTTGACAAAATATTGGAAAAGAGAAACGGAGATGCAAAAAGTTAAACAATTTAAGAAAACAAAAGAATGGAAGTACAGCAGTTGTTGCATTTGAAGTAGTCTAAAGAGCTTAGAGAGGCCTATTATAATAGTATGCAAGAAAGTATGCATTGCATGAATCCAGTAATTTCTTCAAACAATAAATATACTATGTATATATCTATTGATGGTATAAACGTTTTAGACTTATATACCTATTAATAATAAATCGTATTATATTGTCAAGCAAATTGAAATTATTGCCTTACATTATTATTTTACGAGAACTTTTTTCAGTTGACACAATTACATCATACGCAAACGTGCATATGTGCCTCTTCTATATAGGTCGCAAAATCTGTTATAACTTGTGTCACGTTTTGATTAATGAGAACGTGGAACTAATAGTTGTAGTCATCATTGTTAAACCCATATGAATATTGAATTGTGACCTCCACAACGTCGTAACGAACTATAAATAGTTCGTCATCGTCTTGGCCCATTAGTATCGTCTTGTTAACATGACCACACTGGGCTATAGAACTTATATTGAATATATGTATGTGAGTATGTATACCTACAGGGTAAACCAAATACGACAAACAAATAAGCGTAATGCGGTGGGGATAGGAAAAAAATTAGATAGGCTCTAGGCGATGAAGATCTTTCTCACTTTGGATTGTCAGCCTACTCTACTACACTGTCACCCTTCATCGGTCCACTATTTTTGCTAGTTTGCATGAGTTATTTGTCATTTCAATTACACGTTTCAAAATAATTAGAACTCTAGATATTTTTAAAAAAATATTTATTAGGTAGAAAAGCACATCACACAGATCACTGAAATGTTTCAAATCTACTGTTTGCCCTATTCTAAAATGATATCGCTTTTTTAGTTAGCTGCCAAGAGTAATAATATAAAAAATAAAATATCAACACAAAAAAAATATATAATATTCCTTCAAAAAAATAAAAAGATAAAACTTGAACCTTTGGAAAAAAAAATAAAAACTATATGGTATTCTTGGGAGATCGCTTAGGTGATTCAATCTACATCCATATCACAATTTTTATCCGAAAGTTGCTGACTTTTATTGCAAGAAATAGGAATACTTAAAAGCTATTTGCACGCGTTTTTTCCGCAATTCTTGCATTCCAATTATTGCTATTCTATTGTTGTTCCTTCACCCATAGATATATAGACACTTTATATCTGTGTTTATTGTATATGTACCTTTTCAATTATTAAATTTGTTAATTACTCTGCCTTGTCCACAAAATGAATTTATAATTTTTCTTGACAATCAAGCACATTATTATTATTATTATTATAGCATAATCATCATCTTGCAGCACTTTTAAATCTGTTGGGGGATGCGTTAATTTGGTTCACTGTTTTTAATCGTCATTCATCAAATCCATCGCCTAGTGGTTAGCTACGCTCTCCTTCTAACAACTTTTACGTGAGAGATAAAGAATTGAAATACTCTCAACGAATTTATTTCTGCGAAGTCAAGTAACCGCAAAAACATAGTCAGGTGTCATCTTTGTGTTCTCCTCGGGGTACTAATTGTTGAGCCAATGAGGTCGACCGCGTCGACGCCACCTTTCATAATATTGTAATCCATGATTTGTGTAGGTTTCTTAGTAAAATTGTCAACTGTATCATTCGTGCAGGTAGACAATACTGTAATAGCTTTCTTCTTTTTGGTTATCAGGAATATCAAAGTTTTGTCCTCTTGGCATTCAAAGATGTAGTCTTCTGCAACTGCTGTTTTTCTTAGTCATGAATTGTGGAAGAATTTTTTCTTTATCTCTCGCCATAATTACCGAAAAATAATGGCATTGTTCAATGGATATTCTGCCGACGGAAAAATTGTAAAATAATTATCTGCTTTTGGGCTATTTGTCCCTTTTATACTCTTTGTAACTCACATAGCAAGCTCAAACGGTTTGTTGGAGAGCACGTTAGGCTTCGGAATTTGTTTTGCGCAATATGCTTCTAAGTTTTAAATGTAAAACATGCATTCATCACAGGAAGCATATATCTTCAATCCAGCTTTAGCAGACTTTTGGCCATGTGTTGGATGTATGAGCAGCGTTCTCTAAAGCTAACAATTTCATCAATCGTTCTGCACTCTCCTAAACTGAATAATTTTTAACCACTGGTGGTGAAAGAAACAAGAAGAATCACAACTCAAGCAAAGCAAGGTACAATAAAAACTCGATACCAAAAAGAAGAAGAATTCACACATCACTATATTGAATGATATGGCCTTGGTCAGCATTATGAACGGAAATATACAATATTTAAAAATACCACCAATTTGCAATAAGCGGGATGAAGGTTATTGTTACGTGACGTTTATGTGACAGAACACCGTTTAGTTTCTACTACAGGCTTTGCACAACCCTATATAAGAACTATTCGCATATTTTTCATTTAATTGCACAGAAATTGGTCTGCATAATTTTAAATTAACTTGCATTAAGCCACAACCTGAACGTACTGAACATAACATATGTGCCACTATTTACTTACAATTTCTTCAAGGTTGACTAGTTCCTTAAATGGCTATATATATATATTTAATGAGTTTAATCGCTTGTGCAATTATGTAGTTAACGATAATAAAATATAATATAAATACTTGTGCATCATATATTTAACAAATATTACCAGTAATTTGCATACTCCTCTGACTAGCGATCAAACTATTTTTAATTTACGAAACGCAACAAAAATATAAAACAGAAGAACCAGACGTAGCAGATGTTCGGATTCTCTAAAATCTCCTTAAAATACAAGCTCGCGCACATGTATATATTTCGCAAATAAAAAATTGTACCTACACACCGTCATATTTCTTACAAATTTATTGGATCTTGAAAGTTATATAACCATGCCAAATAATGTATCTTACAGTATTGCTTCATTCAGAACAATGTCAGCAACCTAAAGCTTGTAATTAAGCACTGCAAGAAGATTAGGTTTGTGGCTGAGAAGAAAAGGTCTACATAATGTTGTAGATATGTGCATTGGAGCAAATAAGTCTGCATACACTCGATAAAATTTTCAATTCACGATTTTAACTTAGTTAATGTCATATCTATCGAGTAAAAAATATTACAGAAGGTATTTAGGAAGTTCATAGATACATGATTTGCAGAAAAGCAACACTTTATTATAGTAATTACAAATAAATATATACACCCTTACTATAAAAGAAATAGACACCTTTGGTATTATATAAAACAAAAGTTATTTGTGATATCAAGGTTGAGGACCTGTAGAACTTTCGATAGTAAAGTTGGTAGTAGCTGCGATGGTTACAAACTCTACTGAGAAAGCATATTGCGTGCTTGAATTTGCCAAAACGAACTCCGTAACTGTTGTCCAACGACATTTTCGAACACGTTTTGGGAAACCCCCACCTACCAGAGAGTCGATTTACGATTGGTACAGTAAATTTGAAACGACAGGGTGTTTACGTAAAGGCAAAAGCCCGAGAAGACCTCGTGTGTCAGAAGAAACAGTGGAACGTGTTCGTGCTGTTTACCAACGAAGCCCACAAAAGTCAACAACACGTGCAAGTTTGGAACTACAAATTCCGCAACCAACTATGTGGAAAAGTTTCCGTAAACGACTAAAACTGACGCCTTACAGATTGCAGTTGGTACACTATCTACGTGAAGATGACAAGCTTAAACGTCAAGATTTCTGCAATGAAATGCTGCAACGTAATGAAGATGAGTTTTGCGAGCGGATAATTTTCAGTGACGAGTCAGCGTTCGACATAAATGGCAAGGTGAATAAATACAACGTCCGAATATGGGGGACTGAACCTCCGAGAGTGTTGGTGGAGCATCCGCGTGATTCTCCAAAAGTGAATGTGTTCTGTGCTGTATCTCGCACAAAGGTGTAAGGTCCTTTCTTTTTTGAAGGAAACACAGTAACGGGAACTACATATCATCAAATGTTAATTAATTGGTTGATGCCTCAACTGCATGAGGGCGGGGGGAACTTTATCTTCCAACAGGATGGAGCACCTCTTCATTGGCACCGTGTGGTTAGAAGTTATCTTGACGAAACACTTTCACAGCGCTGGATAGGCCGTGCAACAGCCGACAACCGCGTGCTCGTACTGTGGCTACCAAGGAGCCCCGATCTTACACCGTGCGATTTTTTTCTATGGGTATTTGTGAAAGGGCTGGTTTACGTGCCTCGGCTTCCTAACGATTTAGGTGAGTTAAAACAACGCATCACGAGAGCTGCGGAAAGTGTCGATGCAGATATGTTACACCGGGTTTGGAATGAAGTAGACTATCGCTTTGATGTGTGCCGTGTGACAGGAGGAGCCCATATTGAGCAACTATGAGTTCGGAAAGTAAACTTTAAGAATCACTTTATAAAATAGTTTAAACGAATTCATAATAACGTTATTAGTTTTGGATTCATAAAACATTGAAAGTGTCTATTTCTTTTGTACTAACCCTGTATATATAATAAAGAAACATGAATTCGAACACAAAGAACTTTCCATAGAGGCCGTTCATAATTAATGTATAAAGTGAACCAGCTTTCTTAGTAACATGTATGACCACCCTTGGCTTGTAGGACTTCGAATAGGAGATTTTTTAATTCCACTCACCAATTCTTTTGTACTTCTGGTTCGATTGAATTCCAATCTTTTGCTTCCGAACCCTCCTTCCTATCTCATTCCATAAATCTTCGATAGGATTCATTTCCTGTGACTGTAGCTGTTTTCTTACCTCAAAAAACCGTTTATCAGTAAAAAGAATGAGACGCTTCGTTTTGAATGTGCAAAAATGCATGTCAATAAACCTTCGTCATTTTAGGGGTCGGTAATTTTCAGTGATGAAGCTAAATTTAATGTTTTTGGATAAGATGGGAGAGTTATGGCTTGGAGGAAAACATGGTGGCAGTAACGTTCTCGTATGGGGATGTATGAACGCAGCAGGCGTCGGCAATCTAGTTTTCATTGAGGGGATAATGGACCAACGTGTATATTTAAAATTTTTACATCAAAATTTATACGCTAGTTCTGAAAAACTCGGATTGGGGAGGAGGGAAGCATTACAAGCCAAAGGTTGTCATACAAGTCACTAAGAAAGCTGGTTCACCTTATACACTAATTATAAACTGCCTGTATTGTAGTGTTGGGAAATGTCGTTCCTTTTACGGACTAGTTCCTTTCGTTCCTTTTGTAAAAAGGAACGAGTCCGCCGAACTCGTTCCTTTGGAACTAAATCAAATATAGGTACATTCGGTATCGGTATCGGTCCTTGAACAATACACTCGCCAGCCCGCCGCTATACGCAGGCAGAGATATGTCGTTCCGATCGGAATTGGTATAAAGAGTGAGTGCGCAATACAAACATAGCATTCATCTAATGTAATCTACATCTACATATACCGTATCTATTATACATGTGCATAAGTTACGTATTAAATAATAAACCCAATATAGACTTTATTTACTATGGTAGATGTAACTTGTCAAAAAGAAAACAAAGAACGTTTTATTTTTATTTAAAAACACGTCCACAGTCTACAGTCAAGTTATATAAACAAGCTTTCAACACCAGCAAATCGCTTAATAGCGATAACAGTTTCTTGTATATGTAGGTAATCATAACACACCGACTGTGGACCGAATTCATTTCGTTCCGATCGAACTCGGTTTAAAGGAACTAAAGGAACGATGTACCGAAGGAACTAAAGGAACGATGTACCGAATAGGTACATTTGAGTCCGGACCTGGAACGATATCGGAACGATATAGCGGACTCGTTCCTTTTAGTTCCATGTGCGGACTAGTTCCTTTGTACCGAGTCCGGTTGGAACGACACATCTCTACTGTATTGAAACTTTTTTGTTTATGCAAATCCTAAATACCTTCTGTAATATTTCTTACTCAATAGATATGACATTAACTAATTGTAAGTTAAAAGCGTAAATTGAAAATTTTATCGAATGTATGGAAACATATTTGATCCAGTGTATGTATGTTCCTAAAACTTTATAAACCTATTAGAAAACGACTGCTAATTACTTTGAAACTTTTTTACAACTCAAAACGTTAGTAGTTTTACTATAACTGCAATCCACAAAGCGAATTCCACACAGATTTTATAAATATTTAAGGAGAAAATTTCAGGAAAGATTACGCGTTAAATATTACGCCTAACCGTGTAATTAGAGATGAAGGTCCCACTGTCTGGCAGCAGCCATACCGGGTTGTCTCCCCAGCTGTGAAGCAACAGGTGTCCCACAACAGTAAAATAATATCGATTGTTTCAAAAGTGCCGGTTCCCTATCCCTCCCATCCTTGAACCAATTATACGAATTCAGATGTAAATGATGTTATGGGTTTATTGTACCAATTTCACAATAATTCCTTGGTATTATTATATAGCTTAATAACACGTGTTATTGTAGTATGTTCATGTTGATAACTGCGCTCCCCTTGTAACGACTACAGCAGTAAAATTTCGTTATTGTTTCGTATACCTTTGTTATAGTTCTTAAATCGTTCTAGTCCTCCTTTTTAGATAATATCACCATACTACAACAATTCTCCACAAACTTAACAAATATAATAAAATTTCGATTAACTTTAACTAAATTCTTTTAGAAAATATACCAGCACCATTGTCGTAATTTGTATATCATACTCTGATTAAACTGACTTAAGAATGTTAATGTGTTTTGTCTTACTGACTAACGATGTTATTATGCTAATAAACCTTACAATATTTGTTCCGTTTTCACTTTAGTACATCAGCAAAAGTAATCAGCTATACAACACATTTATTACACAAGATTAATGCGTGTTTTTTGTTGATGAAAGCATTGCCTAAAACATATTTAATTGCATCTTTCCACTGCTTTTTTTGGTATGCTTTTTCTCTCGGGCTCTTCAACTGCGTATTTCCATGTTACCTACATGAAAGTCATAAAGAAGGAACACTCGTCTTGGGCGGTCAACTAATTCGATCATAAATTAATTCAAAGAGAATTTCAAGTAGTTCAACACCTCCAGTGTGGTATTACCCAACTGGGCACTCAATCCGCCTGTAGCGAATGTATTACATAAATCATTACTGCCAAGGTGAAATCAATAAATTGTTTTGCTGTACTTATTCTGCTGCATGTTTATTCTACAAAGGTTATTGTATAAGTTAACGTTCAGAACTGCTCCCCCTATAACGACTTTTATTTGAGTTGCGTTTTGATTTAAAGTATGCATAATTTCTGACATTCATTTGCGTAAAAAACTGTTTTCAATGTTGCTACATTATTATATTTTAATTATTTCAACCAGATTATTTTATTAATGCACGGTAAGTAACGCCCAATAACTTAACATTCCAATTAAAAACCAAGCGGTGTGTGCTGATGGTTCATCCTCAGTTGGCCCTAGGACGATTTATTTTACTAATACTCTCAAATATCGATTAAGTGATTACACTTATTGGCTAGAGTGAATTATGGGAAAATTTGAGAAGAATTTAAGTTAGAACAGGTGATAAAATTTGAGTTGTAAGTTCACATCACACTTTGTTTTATGAACTGGGTCTCTTACAACATGGTTTTACAATAATAATTATAAGTAACGTAGAACGCCTACACAACGCTGCTAATATTGTAGAATACGTGCTACAATTAAAAAAGTTTTTGATTCGGATTAGCAATTTGCTAAATCAACATAGATGTTTGAACTTGAATATGCAATTATTTTTGCATATAGGATGAAAACCATATAGATAGAAAGTTTACATAAAGCAAGAAAATTAAAAGAAATTCATCCCAATTTGTCATCTGCGAGGTTATATTTACAAAGTGGCAGCTGTATTTCTATTTTAACAATTTCAATAAATATATAAGTATAATAATAACATATCTGTAGCTTTTACTAATGCCACGATATTTTTGACAACTTTGAGAAAATAAAAGTGCAGAAATGTTGATATAGTTAGTTCCTAGTAAACTATTAGATTTGTTTTATTTATGCTTAATTGTAAGTTATCGTACTTATTTCAAGTTTCTTCTATAGCTTGTGTTATTTGTGTCATAAGGTTTCTTCTTATTGTGCAGGAGGTGTCATCTGCAAACATAATTGTGAGATCCTCACATACTCCCGGCATATCGTTAACATACAAAAGGAAAAGAAGGGGTACCAGAAGTGATCCTTACGGATCGCCAAAGTTCACTTCTTCCCATACAGGTCATATTTGCCTTCCATTATCATTATCCATCACAATACATTGTCACCGTCCAATTAGGTATGACTTTATCCAGTCAGCCATCAACAGTCTAAAACCCATGCGAAACATCTTCATACCCAGGATATTAAAGTGCACACAATCGAAGGCTTTAGATAGATCCATCATTATGCAGGCTACGCTTTCATTGTTGTTAATACATTCGCAAATGCATTCCATGACTTGATAAATAGCTCCACACGAAATTGCTGCTAAAGAAATAATTTTTATTCTATATAAAACAAAAAAAGTGGTATTGGGTATGGTAGAAATGTTTAATTTAATTTCCATAACTATCAACCTTTCCCATCTGCATGTCAGTTAACTGGAAGTCGCAGAGGATTAGCATAAAGCTAACTGCCTGTTCCTGTGACAATTAGCCTTAACTGACAAACAGCAAACTGGTAGTTTTAACAGTGCATTGAGGAACCGAATCGGAGTCTCTAAGCATGTGTATATGAAAGAGATGTAACTATTTAAAAAAAGAAAATTGTTATGAAGGGAAAGAGATACCGATACAAGAGATGTTCAGGAAAATGTTGTTTTAAAAAGCATAACACAGCTTTATCCTAAATTTCTTCATCACGACGATAATTGTTACAGTGAATAGCTTTTACTATTACCAAGTACATAAAAATATCGGTTTAAAATGATTAAAACAACCATAACAGCAAGTTACTTATCTGTATTTCCATTTTATTATCCTACATATCTGAAAATGTGATTATAACAAAAAAGTCTAACCATAACTGCTACAAATATTTTAATAAGTTGTAGTATATCCTCATACAAGAACAATAGTTTAAAATCTATCTACCTCTACACACACATACAAGGGTTGCAATTTTAATAGTGGCAACTATAAGTACTTTTATTAATAATAAAAAAATATGATGATGTGTGAAACAACTATAGTCCACAGAGTGGGAGGGGCGACAACTTTGAAATCTTAAATGGGACCCCCAATTTAATATATTCCAGATTCTGATTCTACGCCATCAAGTATGTAGTTTTTGTTTGAAACTTTTTTCGATTCGTAACAGATTGCGTTGTAATCGCAAAAAACATGATTGTGAACGTCTAGAAAAAAAACCACAAAAAAGAGAAGCAAGCAAACATGATTTTGTTTTTTTTTTATTTTAACATTAAATAACAATTCAAAAAGCCATTCAACAACGAAGAACTTTACCTTATCATATCCATTTCAGAAAATGTGCTCTTCTTCTTTGATACATTTATTAATACGCAATTGGAATGATTGCACCTAACTGAGAAATGTTTCCGGCGTAATCCTTGAACAAGCGTTAGTGATTCGCTCAATCATGTTTTCCCTCGTGGTTGGCACTTCTGTATAAACTTCAGGCTTTAAGTGGCCCCACAAAAAGAAGTCAAGGGAAGTAAGATCTGGCGATCTTGCAGGCCAAGACACTGGACCACCTCTTCCGATCCATCGACGATTGTAGTCCCGATCTACACTACTTGAATAATGTGCTGGACAACCGTCATGTTGGAACCACATTGTTTGTCGTACGACCAAGGTCTTCAAGTAACACTGGAAGTTCATTCTGCAAGAAGTTTCGATATTTTTCGCCATTTAAGTTTCCTTCGATGAAATATGGACCAATAAGCTTATGGCCAACTATTCTACACCAAATATTTACGTTCCAAAGATGTTGATGTTCAATTTGGCGCAACCAATGGGGATTTTCGATACTCCGGTAATGCATGTTCTGCCGATTTACCGTACCGTGAATTTGTTAATGTCGTCTCGTCAGAAAATAATACTCGAGCAAGAAAATTGGGATTATCTTGTATCCATTGAAGCGCTCACTGACAAAATCGCACTTGATTTTGAACATCATCGGCATGAAGTTCTTTATGCATGGAAACTCTAAATGGATGATATTTCCTACGCTTCAATATTTGGCAGATATTGGACTGAGAAATTCCTGATCCGCTAGCTATTTCTCGAGTACTAATGTACGGATTATTAGCTACTGCAGCTTATTCGAAATGGGAGATAGGACGAAATAATACAAACGATTAACTTTAAATAACTCGGTACATTTATTAACTTGCACCTTGCACATGGAAGACAACCCGCTCTATTCAAGTTACTAAAACTGACTCGAATTCGACACCATTCAGGAAGCCCCTATATTATAATAAATCTTATTTAGATCTATTTTTGATTTGATGCAGTGTTTTAGAGATATTCCGTTGTCTCAAGATAAAAAACTCACCCAGTATAATAGTATAAATGACGTGTAAACTAAATTCAAAGCATATTTAGGAGCGTAATTCAAGAAATTCAAGCAATCTTATAGAATATTGTAGTCTACTAACATAAAAGCCCTTTGATTTAATTTGAAAGAAGTCTTTAATACTGTCTTTCGCGTCAACGCCGTAACATAATAATAAATTCAATATAGCCCCTTTAATTAACTGAAAACATCAATTAAGGAGAATGATATGCGGTACTTTTATTAGATTTTTCAATAAGGACTTTTCTTAAGCCGGTTTAATTTACAACGATGAGTCAACAACAATAATAGATTTGAATCGGAAGTGCACACGTTCATTACGTGTAACTACACATAATATGAAAAGTATATTCTATGCCTTTCATGAATAGAGGTGTGGAGTAAAAGAAATGATCGAATAATTTCATAAAAAGGAAGTTGGGGGCCGCACCTAAATCCTACAGCCTGTGATAACAAATATCTAAAAATTCCTTCATTATTTCAGACGTAGTTCAATAAGCATAAGATAAACATCTTTTCTTTATCCGATCAACAAACTTTAATGCAAAAACAAACTTTGTCTCTAACAGCAACCGCACTATCTCATATGGAAAATTAAACACCAACTGTCTGATTATTATTTTAAACTAGAAACCTCCATATGGGCAAATTCGAAAGTGTTGCACGTCCTATTTGCAGATTAAATGCAGAGCTTTAACTGGAATAATTTGCACATCTTCCACACATGCATGAAATATAGGACAAGCAAGCAAATCGTGTTGTCAGTCACGCACAAATTCAATAAACTTCATCTCAAGATATGATTGTGCTAACCAATTTATAAATAAATTGTGTGCCACCATAAAATTCGAATAAAAACTTAAGTATGTATAAACTCAGAGTTTCTATTATTCGCGGAAACAATCAAGTCATGCTTAAAAGATTGCGAGAAGTCTACGTTCCAATTGCGTTGATCTCGTTCGCCTAGCTATTTTTGTCTCGTCGGTTGTAATCACGAACTTTACCATAAACAGAAACGCACGTCGGCGTCGGGAGAAACCGAGAAACGCACGAGATGTTGTCGGATACCGCGATATTTTACGATTTGGGCGCATACAAAACATCATTAATTGGCTATTAATAGTTCATGATTGTATATAGGATACAATGGTAATGGTAGTTAAAATACTGACAGGAGCCATGGAGAATTTGATACTGGTTACAATCGTTTACGCTTACGGGTATTGAAATTAGTAATTGTTTAATTCTTATATTAAAATTTGAAAAGAAACTGTTTAATATACACTTTTTCTATGGAGGGCAACACGGCACTGACACACAAGTGCATACCTAATGAATATACATTAACAACTAACTGTTACATCTTTCTAAGAAAGATATCTGACATTCTCCATCAACAGAGTGCTATTGTAATCATTAAATGACTTTAAAACTGATTCTCTCTTAATGATGTATGTATTTTATTTTCCTTTTGTGTACAATGCACAACATATTGATATGGAGACTGGAAAGAAAGGTTGCATTGTCAACTGTAATGTATAGACCATCCAATGTTATATATGTATAAATGGGTGAACAGGTACTTACGTACACCTACCCAAACGGAAAAAGAAATTCTAAAGGTCTGCCCTAAATAATTTTGACACAAGTATACACATATATTTGATAAAACAATAGGAAGCCTAAAGATTGACTTGTATTTATATAATTATCTAATATTACTTGGAACTTTCTTTTGTTAAACAAAAAAGTCTTTTTGCGGTTTGGTGTAACCAGCATAGCTTTAAAACGAAATCTGCCGGCTGTTACAACTTATGACTCTCAGCCCATAACTTTTTTATTTATAGACATTCTGACATTCTCTTATAAAATTTTGAATGTACTATTTACTGTAAATTTCCAATTATTCAACCTATTTTATAATTGTTTGTCACTTCCGGCTTTACCGGAAATATAATATAAATAATTTGAAATGTTAAATGGGACAGCTTGTATATTTTTTGCATATTCGGATTCTGCGTAATGGTCTGAGTCAGAAAACATATGATTTGTCAGTTTTCATTTCCTTGATTACTAAAATTTGTAAATTTTTATGTTTCAATCTAGAGTGCCGCGAATACGCTAAAACACTTCCTGACTGTCAATACAACATTTAGAAACTACAAGTGTTACATTCTTTTGCTTTATACGCTTACTAGAGAGTATCAAAATACATTCCGACAGTTTTTTCATACAAAAATATTCTTTTTAATTTTTTTTTAAAACATTTGATAACAGATTGAGGTTTTTAGTATTCACAAAATGAATTAAGAAAATTTATTCTTTCCTTTTACTCAAAAATTTCTGATACTGTTAATAATAGGTTATCAATTTGTAACAAGTTCAACTTAAAAAGGAGTTGGACAAGTGGACTCGATAAATTATCGGATAAAACGAGACTGTTTGCAAACAAATATTACCCTAAAAAAAAAAAACATCAAAGAAAAAATGCCCAAGCAATTAACCGAAAAAATACCACCATGGCGAAGCTAATGTTCTATTGTTGGAAAAAGAGCTTAGCTCGTGTCCCTTAGGGAGCGCACATCTAAATTGTTGAGTCTTTAATAAGCAATTGCGGATAAAGTCTTATTCAAATTTCAACGTGCTTTCAAAAATATATTAATGTTCTTTTTTATTTCTACTTTGTATTATTCTGTTACCATTAAAAATCAATATGTTAATATTTCCGAAAATACCTTTTTAGTCTCGTTTCGAAAACGCAACAACGGGAATTCCAGTTACAAAAAAATGGGTAAGAAACATTTTCTACAGAGCGGAAAAATGTTGAAATAAATAAAATAATAAAGTTATGATAAAATATCCTTGCCAAACTACAAAAAAAAAACTAAAGCAGCAATGTTATTCTGGCGTTACCCATGTTAGAAGCAATGTCTCAATTTAGAAAATCCATATTGCGTAATTATAATTTGAAATAGATTATAATAATTCACAACAATATAAAACTCTACACCGACATTTATTTTCAATTTTGACAAATGTGGGGCGATGCCAGTGAACTTAAGGTGTACATCCCTAAAATAATAGAGACTACCTATGACTCTAATTGCCCAGGACGGATGTGCTGTACCTACCTAATATGTATTTCTAAAATTGGAGTTACTCTACTAATTTTATATATTATTTGAAAAAGAATGATGATGAACAAAATCCTAGAAACGAAAACTATAATATTGTGTAAGTCTTATAAAAATTCCTAAAAAGAAGATCTCATTTATATGATCGTCAATAATTGCAAAAAAACGCAAATTTCATATAGAATATTAAACACAAAAATTTAAATAGTACTATGTGAACCCTTGCCATAGCAATCAGGAATATCTTATATCACTATAGCTTTATTTTCTACAATTATGAAGCCAAGCGTGGGAATACAAAGCTAGGAATAACGCTGTCTTTCTGCAGAATTAACGTCCATAAAAATATCTTCAAGACCATTACCAAAAAATAAGGATTCGTTCAGGAACTATATGCACTTTCCGTAATGAGTAAGGAAAGAGGAAAGTAAGGGGTTATATTGAACACAATAATAGTGTTATACTATTGCAATAGCAAGACCATACAGCACTGGCTCAAACTCCCATTAGAAATGCAAAGTAATACACTTATCGTACAAAGTGAGACATAACTCACGCTAGGCAAACTATATTATCGAAAAATGTGTGAAGACAAATTTGTTTATACTTTATATCTCTTTATAACCTGACGCGTGAGATCGCTTGATATTACGTAGATAATTTTACTTTAATCAAACAGAAAGTTTGCAGTATACAGCGCACTATTATAGTGTATACATATATTGTGGACATATTTATGTGAAGTTAAATTAAAAAAAAAATGCCCAAAGAATATTATTAACCTAAATACAAAATATGAGCTAGATAAATTCGTCACTTACATGTTTTTTACAAAGCAAATTGTTCAAAATTATCAAGTCTACCGGTAGTGCATATGTAATCACATAATTTGCACAAGGCCGAAATCAACTAGGAATTAAACAACGATTTTAGAATTTTCGCTTCTTTGGCCAATAACAAAAATCCAAAAGAAAAAGTGAAAATTCCCTTACCACAAAAATTATTTTAATTTAATGTTTGTTTAATTTTTGTGGTAAGGGATTTTTTCACTTTTTCTTTTGGATTTTTGTTATAGTTTTCAAGCCACAGTCTCCACCCATCACAGGATATCTTTGGCCAATGAAAGGTTCATACAAATATTTTTCTCAAAGTTAAAATAAGGAAATGGAAAAACCAAAATGGATGTAATAGTTAATAAAATAAGTAAGTAGAGCACAATTATTTTCAGCTTGTGGACACCTCGCCCCCACGCGCAGCTTGCGTCACTAGCTCGAACAGGTGGGCGGAACAATCTGAATGAACAGCGTACAGTACTGCAGATACATATTCCAATAAAAACTAAATTATGGATTTTGAATCGTGAAGGTAGTGGGAGTGGCTATGTCTTCCCGTGCGTATAATAACGTTTCTCCATATTCCTTCGGGTATGTCTCACTCCATTGAAGTCGCCCTCTTGCTACTGCACATTGCTGAAAATAATTGTGCTGTATGTTTCTCTTCTGCCATTTAACTATATTGGATGTTACATATTTTCCATAAAGTTGTAATATTTAAATAAATGCTTTTCTGCTTTAACTGCTTTGTTAAAGCAGAAAAGCATTTATTTAATGATTTCACACTGTAAAAAAAATTGCACATTGCAAGTTTTAATATTTTCGAAAATACTGAAAATAAGTGTTGCGTTAATGGTACCATTTTGAAGATAATTTTGCAAGGATTTTGCTGATAATATCGAAAAATATGGTTTCCATTTAAAAACAAATCGAAAAAAAGGTGTTTGAATTTCTATCAATGTACCCGATATATTTAACACCCTGTATATACATTTTGCGTCACACCACTTTGAAACATACAAAGCGTTAGCTTCTAAATAGATAATAAAAGAATAACGCGCAAGACTACAACCTTGTTTAGAATAAAATTTAAAAGGTCATGAGTTTACATAATTATAAAAATTTTGACAAAATTTTCATAGCTTAAACTAATTGTCGCAAATGCACATAACCATAATATCACTGCAAGTGTGTGTTAGGTGGCTATCGAAATATTTATTAAAAATAGGTAGCAACCCATTTAAAATGAAAAAGTGAAAAGTAGCTCTGGGCATTTATATCGCTCTTTATATTTCTAAATAATTTTACAAAATGCGCAAGGATATACTATATACGTAAAGAAAATCCTACTTTTCTATCTTTGATCGTTGTCGTAATAAATTCTGTCGAAGCACTAATGGTGCACCCGATATATTCAGAAACGACTCATTATTATTTTCCATGTTCAAACAGAAATATTTCTCTCTCTTTTCAGTGACATACCAAAGAAAAAGTAATTGCCTATGTTTAATATATATATATAAAATCTATTGGTTTTATTGTTAAAAATGAAGGAAATGGATAGAATTGAAGTTAATAATGCGTTTTTGTCAAGATCATTAATAACAATAACGTCAAGAAAAGGTACCAATTTTTTTGCCATGTTTTGTTTAATTAAAATGAAAATGAACTTGTAATGAAATTGTAAACACATTTTGAAACAACAGACAATACTTCCTGATAGTGTCTTTGTTCAAGCAACAAAGCGTGCTGTTTTTACCTCGTAATATCGCTTAAGCAAAATTTGATTAATTTAACCACTGTTTTTTTTTTTTTTTACTGAATACTTCTCGACCTTGACTAGTTTCTATTCAACGGTTACATTTCTTTTTCATAATATAATTTGCAATATGGGTATATAAAATCGTTATAATTACATTATTTAGGCCAACCGGCATTTACGTATTATATAAACGAAACAAATCACACCTTCCCGCAATCGATCATCGCTGCAAAGTTAACTTCAATAGGATGTAACCCGAGAGTATCCTAAATAAACGAAATAATGCAATTTTCACTAACCAGATACCCTCCACTTAATCGTGCAAGCTACTTGTATAATGTCCCACCATAATATCGACTAGATAATTTAGTCAGCCGTATTCTAAGACGCTGAGATTGCATCGGAGGAAGTGTTTAATTCGATATCTTGGAAGTGTACGGTTACCGTTTAGAATAACGTTGTGAGTTCCGCGTCTAAGAACTCAAGACAACTTTTAGACGCGTTCAATGTTGCATGGATGTCGATACAGCACTTCGATAAACGGTTGACAATAATGCGTAAGCATTATTGTCAACCAAAATCATAGCAATTGCAAGAAAATGTTTCTAATGAAAACAGCATTTTCAAATGTTTTATTATCATTCACCAATAATTATTTGCTATGGCCGATGATCTGTTTATCTTTGGTGTAATTATTAATACATTTAGCTTACCAAGGTGAAGGTGATTATTCTTATTCTTGGTGGTCTGTTTGAATAATTACCTGCAACAAATAGAATTTTATTAGGATTTCCTTAAAACAACGAAGTTATAAGACATTTTAATATAAATGTTCTGTCTCTTATTTACTCTGACATTATTAAAGTCGAGCTAGATCCGCATTAAAACCAAGAATACAAGTAGGTACTTTTAAACAAAACGTCTTCTCTCGATTAATATTTTCTTATTACGAAGTAGTTTTCCGGCTGGGCATTCTAGCTAAGATGTTTAATACCGTCTTGATTACTTAATATTTAAGTAAGTCCATCTCGTATTTGATAAAATGAGATTTCTTGTGCTGAATATCTAGAAGGCTTCTAGAACAAATATATTCACTACCACATATATTTTTCAGGAGTAAACAAGATAATCAGAGTTCCATTAAGTTGAGGAAGGAAGCATTGTGTTTTGAATCTTATTCATATTCCTGTTATAAAAGGCCAGTTTCATATGATATTCTGCCTTTACAAAGTAATTAAGAACCTATTTTTTCTTCTAATTTATGCGATGTATTTCCTCAAGACTAATACACATCCTATTCTTCACATAAATTGCTACTCTAGCTTGATTTTTGCATTGGTACATCTTAATTTCTAATATATATTGCTCATTTACTAAACTGTGGCTATACCACTTTCTCTTTCTTTATACAACGCTCAAAGGGTTTAGTCCCCTGAAATCGTCGTACTGAACCTTAATTTTTCAGAATTGTAGCACGTCAACAGTTGTCTGTAAAGTTTCGTTGTGGTTTCCGATAGTGTTCTTAACTTCTTCTTTGGCCATCCTCACCTAGAGTTCTCATTGAACATCTTTCCAACCCAACCACACCAAAACGCATTAGATATTTCGTAGTGCTCAGCTGTGGAATATTTAAACAACCAATACAAACTGCCCCAGTTCCTGTTAAATGCTACAAATAGACATTTTACTGGAAATATGTAATATCAGATCTACTATTATTGTAAATTTCTATCTAGAAGAGTGTTTGCTGTGTGAAGTTTTGTTTGTTGAATGTACTAAAGGACTACACTTATCCTGACGAGCTTACAGATTCATCTGTAAGTTGTGATTCATCTGGTTTCACTATTCTCTATTCTGGAATTTGAATTTAAATTATAAAATATAAAATATTTGGAAATCTTATGTATCGTTTTAAGATCTTTATAGTATAATATATTTATCGTTCTACCTAGGATTTTATTTGTAATTTAATCTAGGATATATTTCATAAATCTAAGACTTTAAACCTTTTATACAACTTATACTTGTCTTATATATTTTCAAAGATAAGGAGACAACATTCCTTTTCTCATTCTACCCCAACTAAAAAGAACAGAATAGAACGGAACAGAACAGAACAGAACAGAATAGAACAGAACGGAACATAACAGAATAGAATTGTATTGTATCGTAACAGGATTGAGGCACAGAAGCCTCGTGCCTCGAAGAAACGTCTGTGCTTACCGCAAATCTAAGAATTTTCTTTCGTGCTGGCATTTTTATCACTTCGAGAAATATTGGCTCCTGTACATAGTGTAGCAGCCCTTGCGGTGGCAGACCTTTACAATAGCAAAATATGTGCTCCGCAGTCTCGGTTTCGCATTCGCAAAATCGACACATATTAGTCTCAGCTTTGCCCATCCTTTTTGAGATGGAATCTCAGAGGCAATGTCTGATAAGTAGGCCAGTAAGTAGCTTTAACTCCGGTTTGCTGTGTCTAAATAGGTTTTTGTTGGTGTTTAGCCTAGGGTTGACCAACCTTTTAGCTACAAGAGGTTTGACTCCAAAGATATACCGCCTTATTGTGCTCCTACTGTTGGAACTCACCTCCAACCTCAATTTTCGAAATACCCAGAGCTGATTCTGCTCGGTTGAAGTGGCTGCTGGCCGCTCATTTGTCCAGTTGTTCAACCACCTCGTTGCCTTGAATATGAGAATGTTCTGGCACCCATTCTAGTGTGACTTTATTAGTTATAGCTAGCTGCACTATATTATTTAAGCACTCCCATACCAGACTAAACTCAAACCTATTTGCTTTTATAGCACTCAGCGTGGGTTGGTTATTAGTGTACATATAGATGTTCGCTTCCTTCGTCCCCTTCTTGAGGTTTTCATGGACACAAATATATATGGAAAATATTTATAGAATACAATATCTTTATTCATTTCATAATACAATGTGTATGAAACATGTCAAGAGAAAAGCAAAACAAAGTTATATATAAAAGAATATTAAATGTTAGAGAAAAAATCATCTATCCTGTCCAAACATAATTTAACAAAATATTGTTCACACATATTAGTTTAGTTAGGATATTAAAAAGAAATGTATGTGGCTGATGTTTTTCATATCGAGGCCAATGTTAATAATAATAATAATGTTCACACATATGTTTAAATATTAATTTTCTTCTTCAAAGATCCACAGTACTGCTAAGTACGCTTTACATGGTATTGTAATGTTTGAAAAATATATAATATAATTTCTCACAATCCTCATAATAAATGATATCAGTTGATCTCATGTGATTCCGTCTTGAAAAGGTTTTACTGTACATATATCTATCTTTCTCGTTCGTCCTCCAATCCTCTAGTGTGTGTAGTCGATTTTCTTATTTAATACTGTATTCGTTTAACATTTCGCTCAAGATTTCCAAATTATATTATTTTCAATTTTGTTAGTTACTATACATACAGGGTGTGGCATTTATCTGTGGACGAGCTATTGTGGCTAACCTGTCCACTTAAGTGAAATATGTTTTAGATAAAAGTGATTCAGGATCAAATACTCTACACCGTAAAATTATTTTTATATATACAGGATGGTCAGTTTAGCCTGCGCGGTATACAACTTTGTTATTTTAAATGGAACACCCTATATATCATTACATTTTTGGATTCCTCTATGCAAAATAAAGTAGATTTAATTCACATACCCTACACCAAAACCGAACAGTTTCGGAGTTATTCGACTTTTTAGAAAAAAAAATGCATTTCCTTGGGTCACTTGGAAAATCAATACCACCGTTATTTATAACAATTTTGCGATTATTTTGTAATATAGTCGTGACAATATTTGAAAGTGTATAACCAATTAATAATTTCTTTGTTATGTTATACAGGGTGTTGTTAAAGTGACAATAAAGCTAGGCATCTTTAAATAGACGAATCTCATTTTTTTCAAACGGAACACCTTGTATATTTTTATGCCATATAATGCAGAATTAAGTCCTCTTTCAATCGCATGTAACATTTCCTATAGCTAAAGTTAATACTTTTTGAGTAATTTTGAATAATGTGCTATGTAGTGCGAGAAAAACAGTAATTGATCGATATTCTATGAAAACAACATTTATGACATAATCAAGTGCTGTAAAAATGAATTTTTTGAGTAAACATCGGTATATTTTATCCATCGTTGGTTTATACTAGGTACAATTTTATTTATGTACCTCCAGGATAAGCATTTATAGTCATATGCCCAAATAGGTATCAAAATAAAATTATAGTAGGCCATGTTTTGTGATAATAAATGAACTAAGGGTATCTAGCTAACTGTCAAATTTTACGTACAAGTATTGTGGTAATTACCCATTTTTCAGCATTTTGACAACAGTGTGAATTTTCTAGTTTTATTATTGTTGCTTGTTACTTGTTTCTTGGTTTATGTTACACATTCTTTGTTATCTGTTGCTTGTTATTTTTTATTATTAAATTTTTCCAAATTGAATATGAACTACTCGGAGGAAGAGCTTATAGATATGGCCTTTATCCTAGGTGAGAGTGAACGCAATTGCTTACTGGCAAGTAGAATTTATGTACAGAGGTATCCAAACCGCAGACATCCTCGAACGGAAGTTTTTGAACGTTTGATGGCCAGGTTTGTAAATGATGGTTCTGGTAAGTACGGATCTCATAGACGTTCAAAAACTGTGATTGCCGAAAAAAACGAATTAATGGTTTTGCAAACTATTGTAGAAGATCCTCATATTACTTTGCTAACAATGAGCAATAAGTCATTAGTATGAGGTCATTAGGAAGAATGCTGAAGAAAAATAAGTATCATTCTTATAAAGTTCAACTCCACCAAGAACTGTTGCCAGCAGATTTGAATAGAAGGGTAGAGTTTTGTCGCAGAATTACACTAATAATGAACGAACATCCGGATTTTTTGAGTAATGTGTTGTGGACAGATGAAGCCCAGTTTCATAATAATGGATGCGTAAATAGACATAATTTTCACTATTACTCAGATGTAAATCCTCACATTATTCGTGAAACTCGTCGCCAAAACAGATGGTCACTTAATGTTTGGGGCGGTATCATTGGTACCAGTGTTATCGGACCGTACTTTTTTGAACAACATTTAAACGGTCGGAGATATAGGCACTTTCTTGTGAATGAATTAGGAGGCCTGCTAGAAGATGTGCCATTGCAAAATAGACTAAGTATGTGGTTCCGACACGACGGTGCGCTCAGCCACAACCACCATGCAGTAAGAGAAACTTTAAATGAAATGTATGGCATTAGATGGATAGGTAGGGGAGGACCTATTGCATGGCCAGCACGATCTCCTGATTTGACCCCCATGGATTTCTTTCTATGGGGGTACATCAAACGTAAAGTAAATGAGGAGGTACCAACTACACCAGAAGATATGACAGGCAGAATTTCTAGAGCTTTTAAAGAAATTTGCCATAATATGCTTCTGAGCGTTAGAAATTCATTTACCCGACGTTCAACGACGTGCATAAATAATGTAGGCGGTCATTTTGAAGTTCTTTTATAATTTTCGTTGTTATTTATCTTTATTTTTATAATTTGCGATTTCTATTGTTATTAAATTATCTTTACCGTTTTGTTTTTTGTTTTAATTTCTACAATTAGAGATTCCAATTCTTGAATTAATAAAAGAAAAAAAAAATATTCTTTTACAGTAAACATATTATAATAATCATTTTTTTTACTAAATAGCACATTATTCAAAATTACTCAAAAAGTATTAACTTTAGCTATAGGAAATGTTACATGCGATTGAAAGAGGACTTAATTCTGTATTATATGGCACAAAAATATACAAGGTGTTCCATTTGAAAAAAATGAGATCCGTCTATTTAAAGATGCCTAGCTTTATTGTCACTTTAACAACACCCTGTATAACATAACAAAGAAATTATTAATTGGTTATACACTTTCAAATATTGTCACGACTATACTACAAAATAATCGCAAAATTGTTATAAGTAACGGTGGTATTGATTTTCCAAGTGACCCAAGCAAATGCATTTTTTTTTCTAAAAAGTCGAATAACTCCGAAACTGTTCGGTTTTGGTGTGGGGTATGTGAATTAAATCTACTTTATTTTGCATCGGGGAATCCAAAAATGTAATGATATATAGGCTGTTCCATTTAAAATAACAAAGTTGTATACCGCGCAGGCTAAACTGACCACCCTGTATATATAAAAATAATTTTACGGTGTAGAGTATTTGATCCTGAATCATTTTTATCTAAAACATATTTCACTTAAGTGGACAGGTTAGCCACAATAGCTCGTCCACAAATAAATGCCACACCCTGTATATACGTCTATAACTACGGCAGTGATTATCACGTAAGCAACCGTTTAAAAGTAAACAAGTCCTTGGCAAAAACAATCATTAAGAGTGTGGCCAAACACACTTCGGCAAATACAAAACTCAAGAAACCTTCACTCAAACAGAAATTAGCATGTATGCAGCATGTCTGTATTTAAAGTAGCCACTGCTTTGTATACCAATTAGGTATCCCTCGGTATACACGCACGGTGGCTATTTTAAATATAGGCACGCTAAAGGGGTTACCAGCCTAAATTCCTTAAAATTCTCATTTAATTAGAAGCAGATTGTGCATATAAGTTTTCTGAATGCACCTTACACGTTAAAATTGAAAAGCATTAAAGATAGAAATTCTGGAGATTGCTACTTATTTGAAGTAACTAGAATTAATAATATTATGTTTGCAAACACCGAAAATCGGAGGAACGCAAAATATGATAGAAGTAAGTAGTTAAGGATTTGCAATTTGTCGTTTGTAAACATATATGCCTTAGTAAACACAAATAAATCGTGTTTTTTTTTGTTCTATTCGATAAACTGTTCCTATGAGACATAAGCAAATTGAATAACTAATTGTAAAATAAATTTGTTTATGGTAAATGTTCTTTTCTTACACAAAATTATGTAGCTTGCCCCCAGTAAACCAAACCTTTCTGCGAAATTTTTATAAAAATGTGTGAATCACATCTGTGGCATGTTTTATTTTAACATTATACAAGTATTGGATCGGCCAGCGTAGCGAATAGATTCCGAAACGCCTACCACATGCCGCATAATATGCCAGATATTCACCGTCAGGAGATACCTGCGTAGTAGTGTAGCGTTCGCGAATAAATTATCTTGACACCCACTCGGATGACACTCTCGCATAGCCGTAGATAATACTTTCCAGGCGGCAGTCGTGAGGGAAACTGCACCGGGCAGTTCTACATTAAATATTGCAAGGTTAACCGGTTTTAGGTTGGGTGGAATGAACTCGAGGCGATGGCTTATATATTAGAAAAATGTCCCGGCGGACTTATTTGCGCAAAAAGTTATAATGGAGTTGCACCAGTTTGTCTTAGTGAGACGGACCAACAAAACTGTACAAATAGGAAGAGAAGTACAAGATATGAGTTTCGTGTCGTGTAGTTTTCAGCTAATAAGAAAAGTTAGCGGTCTCAACTACATAAATAGATTTCAAGAGCTTGTACACACACACATGTACACGTGCAAATAGATTCATTTCAGATATCGGTGACCGCAGAAAATGTTGCTATTCAAAAAATAAGTGCTTATCTGGATATCAGGCACATATCAGAGCCCAGAGATCTATCTACAACTTTCAACTTAGCAAAAACAGGGACACAAATTCAACTAAAAACATTCTAAATATATTATTGAAGGTGGCTAATAACACTGGGCAACAAATTTTCGAAAAGTTCATGCTTCTTAATGAATTCAATGTGCTGAACACGAAAATTACTAAGAAAAAGCTGAATTGGCTACGGGTTTTCTGTAATATGTACGCATATTTCAGAAAAAGTGTACTTATGTCAATATTATAATACATGGTAAGAAAACATTTACGCATATTTCAGAAAAAGTGTACTTATGTCAATATTATAATACATGGTAAGAAAACATTAGTCTGCTTCTGGATTTCGACTTCTTTTGGCCTGCCGTTTGTAGTGGACTTGTGGAGCATCTCTACTGATTGTCCAACAATAGTCAGCTAGCATTGACGTAGACCATTTGCCTTGGTACCGTTGCTCCATGGTGGCAATGTCCTGATGAAATGTGTGAAGGGGTGATGCAATATGACGCAAAATTTCGTAATTTCTCACTAAATTGCATTACATTATGCAATAGCATCTATACAATGGACAAAACGTCAATATCTCTCAGGAACGTGAGCCAATCAACTTTTTTCAATGTGATATTCGTGTTCAGCACGTTGAATTCATTCAGGATTGGGTACTTTCACCTAAGAAGCAATTTCACTGTTGACCAGTGTAATCTATTGTTAATGTAACTTCCCGAGTATTCACTGGCGCATAAGGAAACTTATTACGAAGTTGTTTTATAGACCAGAACTTGCCATGGACGTAGTATCTATGATAGCTTTCAGAGCCAAAAGATTTCTCGAACTTGCATCCTTGAAAGCGTCAAAGTAATTATTCTTGTTTTTTACTGGTCGCTGCAGACTTAGAAACTAACCTACACAGAATCGAACTCCCTGATGAGGCGAAATTCTGGCTGTGCCTATAGCAGCCAGAAAACAGTAAAGCACGTTATCTACCAATCTACCCCAAGAAAATCAGGTGTAAACTCGACCCTAGAAAGGTCTCATTCAAATAATTGTGGCCTACCTTAGCTATTTGATGAACTTTAGGAAAACATTCGCTCTGCAATCAATCTTGGAGGCCGCAATAGGTGAGACGATTAATCGACCATGGTGATACTGTCTCTGTTAATATAGTAGATACTAAAGTAGATGCCAAATATAATTTTCAAAAGTTTGTAAAGTTTCTCCTTATTGTCCTGGAATGATTGTCTCATTTTTAGAACTAAGTAAATAATACCAATTATCGTAGGCATAAACATAACACAATTTATTTAATTAAACATAAATTTGTATTAACTCTTAATCTCATTAAGTTAACTGGTCAACTTATATCTTGCAGTGACGTTTTTGATTTTCCTAAGTTTTCGTATGTTATAGTGAACTTATAGAAGCAGCCCAAGTTAGCAGCTTGTTTTCAGTATTTCTGAAAATATGTTATACTCTTCTATTAACCTGGGCTACTCAAAATCTTTTTACCGATTATTTTAAATTTTAATGTTAAGCCCGAGAATTCTTTAGTTTTTATTTTCGGTAGATATTGAATGCTTAGTTCTTATTAAACAAAAATATTAGCATGATCAATGCATTAGAAGAAATAATTTGCACAAGTGGTTAAGCCTTTATACAATAAAGCAATAGGTACTAGAAGATGAGAAAGACGTAGTCGCTTTTTGTATATTTGAATGAGTTTTTATTTTGGATTAGGTTAGGACTGGAGTGGTCATATAAACCTATCTTCATCACATATTTTCTAAATTTAGATTTCTTGCTTCATCCAGCAGACACAATCTAATTTTGCTGAATCCTATCACACATGAAAATTGTCCCTTTACTTAGTTGTCTGTGACTGGAATTTTACGACCCTAATAGACCTTATCCTTACTGAGCAATGGCAATGATGCAAAATATATGATGGAGACTGCTCTTTCTACTGGCATAATCTACATCTAGCTGTTGGGACGATGGTGTTCAATTATTTATTTAGGCTGAACTGATATGATACCTGCTATGATTGCAACGGTCGTTATCTTTTTGTTGAAAAGATCTTTTATTAATCCAAGTTTTTGCTTTATTAGAAACTTTTTTGACCGTCTTTACAAGACTTGCAGGATTGACAGAAAATGATGAACTTATGGAAATAAATTACATACATTATGGATATTGGGGTATTACTACAAAAATACTAACGTTAAACTACTTGCACCTGCACACATTAACTATGAAGGTGACAGCTATCGGACGCCATCAAATTTGAGGAGACGCAACTTTAAAAAAGCATGTGGCAAAGTACCCGAAAATACAGAAGATGTTGATGATGCGGAGATTTCTGTCGGAAAACTAACATACTGATGGACACCATGCAAGTAAACTGAACCTACTACTAAATGAGCATATGAACTTGCATAGGACAGATTACTGAATATAGTAGGTATATTACCAAATCAGAAAAAGAATAAAAGAAAATTAAAACCTTAGGTAGGGAAGACTGTAGTGAAAAGAAGAGGTATACATAACAAAAGTTAAGGCACCTATTAAATCCATAAGAAAAATTGCAAGATAAAAGGGTGAACGCAAGACACCAGCATTCTAAAGCAGACCATTAAGAATGTAGAGACCATTATGAAGTAGAGAAGATAGGCAGATTGTGCATGAGTAGAGAAGAAGGTGAAAATAACAAAGAAAGGTGCACATAGATGATATAGAGGTAGCTATAACCCAGGTGGAGACAGAAAAGTCGATACTGCAAAAAATGGGACATGATAGCAGCCATACTACCAAGGTCAAGTCAATAAAGCCATGTTGGGATGGAAATCATAAGCAAATCCGTACTTAATCAAATGATCCAGGAAAAAGCAATAAAAATAGGATAGATAAGTTGTACAGTAAGAGAAAAGATTATGGTACCCAGATGTTTTAATTGTTTATATTTCACATAAGTACACGGCATCAGCATATTAAGGACCAAACTAATCAAATACCTAACTAAGTTACTATAAATCTATACATAAGCCTAAGAGGTGTAAGAATCTACACTACTCTCCTTTATGTAAGACCAATGAATATAGTTCTGGTACGCGAAGGTTTTGAAAATTGATAAGAAAAAAATATGTAATCTTAAGAAAAAGAAAGACAACAGCAGTACCTCAAAGAACTATGACAAAATGCAGTTATGCAGTTGCATGTGAAAAATCGATTTACATGGTTATAATTAGGAAGCAGAACATTAAAATCTCAAAAGGCAATATGTATATAAATATAATTTTCCATACAAATATGACATCATAAAAATAAAACGGACGAGTTTAAACTAAGAAATAGCAGATTTTGATATCGCCTGAAATACAGTAACACCAGTGCCATAGTACCAAAAATAACAAAAGAGTGCTCCAATGTGGTTGGAATTTACGGCAATTCAAAGTACGCATATGATAGATGCACGTGTTTTATGATAACATTTAATGTTTTGTGGAGACTGAACCTCTCGATAAGACAATGGGTTAGACCATTGACGATGAAAAGTTATCCTTCGTTAACAGCAAGTAGCGCAATCGCTTCTTATAAACATTATTTAGTTTCATGTGATGGTTGGACTCTTCCGCCATCATATCTGTCAAACCAGAGTTGGCCATTTCTTCAACAAACTATATAGGTACATTTGATATAAAAGCTCTCTTGAACATACTTTACTATTGAGCACCTATATCTGCAGCTGGAGGAGGTCTTACTCCTCCAGCTGCAGAATATTCATGAATATTGAATAGTTGTACTGGCGGGATTACAAAGAGGGAATAGTGATGTACATACCATGATTTTGAATGATATATGAAAATTGAATTTGGATAAGATGGAGAAGATGAATTTGGATTTGATGTAAAATCCGTAGAAAAGTATGCCCAATACAAACTGTGTTAGATGATGATAACATCATAAAAATATTATGGACAATGGAATGATTGTAGCTATGTAGGTAAATTAAAGGGAAGCGTATTGGAGCGATCTGTTAGAGTTGAAAATATACAAATATCTCACTGGAAGCATTCTGGGTTTATACATAACAGTTAAGGTTAGGTTTTCCGATTACTAACTAAACGGTCAGATGATCTTTTTTTTTATATAGTTAGTTATACTGCAAGATAGACCGCTTCCAATAAAAAAACCTTGATAATGTGACCAACTCATCTCCTACTTGGTTAGATTCCCAGGCCAATTATTTTCCTTTGGGCCTATGCACTAATAACCTACATTATACCAGATCATTTGTCAATACAGTAAACAGAAATTCCACGAATCAATGTTAAGTACTCAGACATAAATATATGTACAATCAAATCTACCAAGTCAATGAGAAGCAATTTACGTGATGACACCATGAAAGGTTATCTGACTGCCGGTTAAATAAAATATTTGATCTTCACATTTAAGAATCGATGCTAATCATATTAGTGCATATCCACAAACGCAAGCTATACCTACAATGTTGTAGTCGTATTTACGATTTTGACCTACATTTTCACAACGGGGAAGTGTTGGAGGATATATTGCGAGACACATAAATTAATTCTAATCGCTTTAGTATTTAAATTCAATTGTTTGTACAATTTTAAATACTATAATGACCGCATAGATTATTCTTCTGATACACAATTGATAGTTATCAGAACAGAAGAAAGCCTGGGTTTGTAATAGTTGTACGCTTTAGGCTTCTCTTTACTGTAACGGGCTGAAGTATGTCGAGAGCACCTAATCTAGGATAACCTGATTGTTCTACTACGACTTTTTTCTGTTAAGTCATTGATCACGATCACCAATAATATAACAATAGTACCCTGCGGAGATGTAAATATACCGGCATATTAAACGCAACACCTCCGCATAATAGCGATCCTTGCCTTTCGGCACATTAAATAAATATTTGATTGAAATTTTAGATCTGATATGATGCAAAAAGAATAATAAAATTGTTGATAGGTATCTATCGCGTATTTAAAATGGGATTCGTCAGAATTACGAAACGAAATAACATAAGATTCATTTCAAATCTTCTAAAGATAAGTTTGGATGTTCTCAAGCTTAAATGAATTAACATGTTTGACTTTAGGGAATTTTATTCAATAATTTTCTTATATATATTGTATAAATCTAACTTTTTATCCATACAGAACTTACTTCTTCTTGGTTCAGCTCCAACGGGATTCGTAATCTCAAATTTAATATTACTCCATTCCGTACTTTTGCACGTGCTTAACAAAGGCCACCAGTTCAACAAAATAGATCCATTGAATCGGGCGTACCGAAGTGAACATGTGTGCTCGCGATTCCCAAGAGATCGAGTTTGGGAATTTGAGGGGAATAAAGATTCGATATACGCTCTGAGCTTTTGTAAACATCTTTGACTAGTAATACAATTTAATTTATTAAGAGATTCAGCCTATCTTCAAAGAAATTCCAGCGCTGCATGGGTTCTTCTTTAAAGACCCAATTACAGACGTTTTTTCCATAATATTGTTATGTTGATGTACGATATAAAATGATTAAAGAAAATGTAAAATGTCGACGAAAACAACGTTTTTCGTTTATAACCGAGTTCCAAGTTGCTTATTTGGGTTGACAAACATGTTGCACATTACACGTATTGCTATTAATTTACAAATATTCCATAGTTATTTCGTACTACAGTAATAGTATGAGCATACAGTTAATAACAAGGAAAATAGGAAAAGACTACACTGAGAGAAAAAGATGCGTTGAATTAACAAAAATCACGCTTGTTGAATTCACCGAAAATTTTGTTATACCAACAAAAATAGAGCTTTGCCTGAACTAAAGATTTGTGTTAACATTTTTGTTGTTGAATTAACAATTTGAAAACGTTAAACAAGAAATTAAACAAATGAGATGCGTCCTGTTAACAAAATGTTGTTGTTCCCTGAACTAAAACAAAATTGTTGAAAGGAAAATGTATATGCCATTGTTTTAACAAAACAGATATTCAATATAAACAGGAAGAATAGTCTATTTTACAAAATGCTTATATTTACATTAACTGGGTGGATTTATTATGTCTACCACTAACATATCCTTGAATTGCTCGAATTCTATTGGCTATACTACCCACGTGCTGAACACTTGCTATGCGACACGTGCAAATGCATCTAAAAATACACATTTTGCTTTTATTCATTTCTCATTAGATTAGATGTTTCAGCGTGCGTGAATTAACCAAATTTTGGTTGATTCAACACACCTTGTTTTCTCAATGTACTAACAGAACCTTATTAATATACCTCCCAGGTCTCTTGCTACAAACATAATACTGTTGAAATCTTCATTAAATATTATTCAGATCTGAAATATTGATAACTACATATGTAAGTTACTTTGCATTAGAGTTTACAATAGTACAGGGTGTAGCACCTGAAACGCCTCAGATCATAGCTCCCCTCTCATAGAATATATCTAAGCAAGTCTAAGAGCAAAATTGTGCATAAATTACCATCACCATAATCAAATTAACAAGCGTATCTAATACTTAAGTAAAAATATGCAAATAAATAGGTTGGAAAATCTAGCTACTTCAACTAAGGGTTCGAAATGACAACCATCTCGTTGGAGGCAATCGCAACTTCGACTCACAGACCCTAGACACCGCCTTCAGGACTTCCGGTGATACACCACGGAAAGCCACTCAAATCATCTCTCACACATCCTCAGTTGTATTTCGTACCGTACTAGAGACCTCGTCCTTAATATAGCTCCAGAGGAAGAAGTCAATGGGAGTGAAGTCTGGTAATTTTGGCGGTCACCTTACTGGACCCCCACGACCAATCCATGAATCTGGAAACCTTTTATCAAGATATTCTCGAACGTGCTCGGACTATTACATGTGTGTAGGAACTCCCATTGTGTTCGAAAACCATCTGTCGTCGAGCGGCCAAAGAAACATTTCTCAAGAGTTCAACTAAGTCGTCACGAAAGAAATAAATAATATTGGTGCCAATTAGGTTCCCGTCGAAGAAGTAAGGAAGCAAGGAAGACACCTACTTGGTGTCTTCCCAGTATGCCATCCTAAACATTGACTGGCCATCTTGCCTAGTGGTTTTCAATTCGCATGAATGAAACTTGTACTGTTGAAGAGTACTATACTACTAATACCACGTACACTGATCTGAGGATTTTTAAAAACCGCCTCCAGAACTTGCAATTCATTATCTTCGGTCAAAACTGGCTTCACTCTAACTTTTTGCTCGTTGAACAGTCCTACTAGTTGCAAATCCATCGAAACGCACATAGATTTGATGCGTTCTGCTAGGATATCTCTGAACGAATATTCGTGACACCAACAAACAATTCTTGTAACATTCTCCAAGAATAAACACCATGTCAACCATTTCTTCTTGAGTTCGAAACATTTTTACAACATTTATCAGAAGACAATGTTTTTTCTACAAGTTTATTCTTATTTTTTACTCTTTGTTTCGACAATTGCACTTCCTTTGTTTTATCATGAAAGACTTGATTTCAGAAAAGGACGTTTTCCGACAAATTGGCGTAACAATCTTTCCTTTTTTTAAATATGTTGTTATGAAATGTCATGTCTTTTTTTTGTACCAATGGGAAACTTGAAATTTCGGTTATGTTATATTTTTAGGAAGGTATCATTTTAAATTTTAGAAAAAAATGACAATTTGCGAATGCCAATTCAAAATTATCTTCATCTATAAATTTCTTTAAAAAAAAATATGTGAAGGTACAAGAGGGCTTAGTCTATCCCTAAATTCAAAACCTAAGAGCCGGTGCAATTTAGTTCCTGGCAGAAAAAAATTCAAACAATGGTCTGATTGTGAGGAAAAAATCTTAGCTAAAGTTAGGATTATACCATGTTACATAAAAAAATAACCAAGTGTTCTTCGAGAATTTTTTTAAATCTGCAATAAAATGTAGAGAATTAAAAAAACACAAGTTTGATACGCCACTGTAATATGGCACGTCACTGAAGACCTGAAATATTTGAGGAAAGTGGCGATGATCATTATACATAATTTGCTCTGATACTTTCTTCGATATCTCGTGTGAGAGGGCAGCTATGGTCCAGGCTACTAGCTACACCCTGTATAACAGCGTCATACTATTAATTTTATTGTATGTTAAAGCACCTGCCAATATATTTTGTCTTATATTTAAACACACAATGGATTATTCTACATGCCCTTAAAGCTCCGATAAAGATATGTTGGAAAATGGAAAAATAAGAAATTTATTAAGTACACGACATCAGGATAATCTTATTAATGTTACTGACGCATTTACGAAATTCGTGGTATCGTATGAATGTCTATTCACCAGCATCCACAAAGCTCGATCAGAGTGTGATTGAAAACAATTTTGTACGCAAGAATTTTAATGCTATATAGAAATTTTGGTAAAATGTTCTCATACGCCCCTTTTTGGGGTACCCACGAAAAGTATTTGCAATTCATCATACAAGATTCAAACGTACTGCTGTGGTCTGGCAACTCGGTTTGCGTAAATTCAGTTTCTTTTTCTTGTTAATTCCGTTAAGAGTTTTTCAATGTTGCGAGAAATTTCAAATTGTTTTATTTTTGTCTAAGAGAGTTAATGTTTTGGATTGTTTAATTTGTTTATTTTATTGTTCAGTTGTTTATTTTAATTTCATTCATCTGTACATTTTACGGGTTTTGTATATATTGTTTTGTTTTTGCGAGTTCGGATGTTTGCGGACAGCTCTTGGTGCGTTGTTTTCGCACGCATCGGAGAATTTTATACATATACGGTTGTTTGAACCGTCTAAGTGCAGTTCCCTGATAACACGTGTAAGTAGAGATATATAAAAATTTGTATTTCATTTCTGCCATTTTGAGATTTTTACTTTCAAGCATTGAATTCACATTTTCGAATTAATATCGTTAATCATGGAACTCATTTAATAATAATTGATATTGTATTTTTGTGTACACAATTTAGATATAAGATCTGTTATTATTTTTTCGTGCAGGAAGATAGTTTAAGTTTAAAAGAGTAATTTTTTTAGTTCGTTGTTTATTTTTCTGTTTTGTAATTATTTATTAATCACCTCGGGTTGGGTGAATAAAAGCATTGTGCTTGCTTTTAATTTTCATTTATTTAAATTACTGGAATTTTCCACGTGTAATTTAGTTGTTTTAATTTTGAGACCATGTGGATTGATTTGCAGAAATTTATTATCTTCCTGAACTTTTTGTTTTCTTTTGCTTAGTAAAAGGATTTTGAATTGTCCTTTTGTATTTTTAAAGCCTGCAGTTTTATTTCGACCAGGATCTTACGTCCAAGGTTTTTTTCTGCAAAGTTTGTATTTAACATTTTTTTTCTTTTTTTTTATAAAATAAAGTTATAGAATTTTATATCATTCAAAATTACTGTTCTTTTATTTTTAATTAAACCTTTTAAATTGTTATCATTTGAGCTAGCTATTTTAATTTTTCATTGTAAAATTTCATTTTTACATTTTTGTTGGTACTTTCAGTACACAGCAGTACGTACGCAACAATCACAAATGTGAAATGATTTGCATTTTCATCTTTGCATAAATCAAAGTTTGATTAACTGTTAATAATGTAATGATATAAGAGATTAACGCTATATAAGGGTACGGCGCGATTGAGAATTACTTCTGTACAAATTGCAAAATTATTTTTTTGCTATCCCTCCTAATGGAATGCATTCCATAACTCAAACATACTTAACTTTGTGAATACTGCAGCAAAATCTACACAATTTGAAAGAACTACATTTATAAAACTTAAACGAAATTATTTAAAGCTGCGTTTTACATATTCCTTTTCCAATTTTTAGTAGAATTTTATGTAAAGAAAGTATTGTTTGCTGAAGAATTGACAAATTGCCAACGTAAAGGCAGGTTCGGTGTGACACCCGTCACAAAATTGCAAGTGCCTTCTATTTCACAAGTGGTGCCTTAATTTTGCTCTGTAGCGTGTATCACTATAGATTATTTAAATTCCAGCTGGCAGTGCAAATAATGCATACCTATATGTGCCTGCAATAAGGTATGTACTGTGAATTGGACGATCTATATCTATGCACAATTAAGATGGCCTTGGTGCTATATAGATAATAAATTAATCTTGTTAGATCTAATTGACCTTTAAATTAAACGGAATGGTAACTAATAAAACGTCTGATTAATGAATATTTGAACATACATTACGAATTATATGCCTGCTATTAATATAATCAACGAATTATATAACCGTTATAGATCATCAAATAAATTTGAAAAACATCTTTCTCTTTCAAACAAATTAATTGTTATGGGTGCGGAAGTTATACATCACATAAAACGACTCTATGGTGCTTAGGATATTGTTATCTTGCACAGCAATTACATACAGTGTAAAGAGTATTTGAATGAAAACAAATATGGATTTATAAATTTAACAGCAGAAATTAGATCATTTATTCCTTTTAAGAAGCAAAGCAAACAATATACAAAGAGGAATTGCACTTTTTTATCTTTGTAAAAATGGTTTTTTATATATATTTCACGTGAACGTACTTAAGCTTTAATGATTTTACATTAAAAAAGTTTTGGGTAATTAATATTTTAGTCCGTGATTGTGACTTTTAACGTACTTTTAAAAAAAGAATTGCGCTGTAATTAGAATAAATATAAAAAAGCCAGGAATGCTATTTCATTCATTCAAATTCTGGATTATCTTATGCTATAAAATTTGCGCTATTCATTTGCAATGCAAAATTTTAGAATTCACCTTCCATATTAACCAGCTCTTTGCTCTAAGGACCCAAAACAAATATTCTACCCTCAATAATATTTTCTTATCAAATACCTTTTATTGTATAACACCCCACCTAATAGACATAATTTATAAAAGCTTTATAGGGGAATATCCACCCATAACTCGTTTGAAATATTATCCATTCATATATAAGTAAATTGTAAACTGTTACAATACTTACAATACAATATTTAAACCAATCTTAACACGGGTGTGTTCGTTGTTCGCAAGCAAGCATAACAAGCAGGAGATAAAGAGAGTGCTGCAACGGAGTAAAGCATCAGGAAGATTTAACAAGAACGAACAAATACCTCAACATAAACAGTTTCTATTTTTTCCATTCAACCGTAGCTTAACAGGCCGAAATCGATTCCTTCAAATAATTATTAGTCGAAATATTCATTCCGTTGTGAAAACAATATTATACGTAATCAAAGAAATAAAAGCTGCATTTAGGTAGAAGGCAGAAACAAGTAGAGGAGATACCTAAGCCTTCTTCATCGGTGCAGACATATGAACTCTGTTTTTTCGGACCAAGTATCCCGGCGTTCTTCCTCAACTTTATGCTGCCAGCTTTGTTTTCGTGGTACTAGTACTTAAAATCTTCTAAAAGTAAGTTATGATCGCCAAAAATATTCTCATCTAAGCTAAGTCAATTATGGATGAGATCATATTTCTACAGCTGGTCCACTCCGATTTCTTACAAAAGTGTATTTCTGTCCGAACGCGTATTCCAAACGAAAGTGGCTCATGTTCCAAAGAGACCACTTTTGTAATTATGGAGACTTTAACCTTGGGGTGTATGACGCTACGTTCAACGAAGGAAAGCCCGATGTGGAAGCCTTCATCAACTAGAGACTGCGCCAGTAGAGTTCCATTGTAATACTTCCAGAAATAATTCATACGAGAAGTATTAAAACAAAAAATATTAATGTTGAAGCTTGGACAAGAAGCAAGCTAGAACGAAACAAAAGTCAAGTTTTGAAAAGCGTAATAGTTATTGTTTAAGTTTATTTGGTTATAGAAAAATAGTTAAATGGTATTTTAATCTTTTTATTATTATCTCATATCAAGAAATAAGAAATATTTAAAAGAAATTGTTGATAATGTGAAAAAAAAAATAAGGAATGTGAATATTTAACTTCAATATCTTTTTTGTCACTTCTGATGATTGCAATAGAGTTTTGGAGACACCGTTAAATGGGGCCAACCTGGACCATTTTCTAAGCTAACACAAAAAATATATTTTTTCCATGTTTCGCTATGCAGTCGCCTTCAATGTAGATAAATGAATTTTAATTCAAATATAATTGGTAATAAATACTTAATTAAATATCAGTGGTTATGTTCCATAACCCCCACATATTATTTTCGTTCTTTAACTTTATATCATTTATTAGTTAGCCACTCTTTTCTCACTATTAATTCTGTATTATTCTAACCTTCGAATCGGATAGTTCTCTTACTTTTATAGTCCTACCGACATATTTCCTTCATACTAATGGCGATGTTTACCGAATTGACTGTCAAGTTACTGTCCTTTGGGCTAATTCATTTAATTCGCAGAGTTTACATATCGGTACATAGTTAGCTTCATCTACTAATAGGGAATGCATTACATTTCTCCATTTAGGACTCTTAAAAGTTTAACATATCAAACCCTCAAGAAAGTGAATCACAAATATTTTGAAACATATAAAATGAAAGGTCCCAAACTTACAACAGGCCTATAGAGTGAGATATATTTGAGATATAAAATATTTACTAAGGAGTCAAAATAAAAGTTTAGGCAAATCGGCCGTATAAATATTTCAAAAACCGTATTTTATGTACTTTCTCCGAATACATTTGAAGTTCGCATATATCCTCAGGCCATTCTCAATATGAAAACATAAGTTTGATCCCGTATAGGGGATATTAAATGTTTCCAATGCGTGGCGCGGACACGGCACATTGTATTTGCCAAGTTTTCGGCCGACGTTATTTTATGGAAATGATTGATTTTTCGATGCCTTCGCCGACGGTATCCGTTCACGATCCGATACGGTATTTTATAGCGTATAAACAGATATATAAATAAATTTCAATACATTTAGCAGAATGCAATGCGCAGATACGAAATCATTTAGCGTAATAAATATGTATGGTGTGGCTGAAGCTCACATACCTATGGAAGGCATATCGTATTGAATTCGTACAAGACAACGACTTTCGAAAGTGCGGTGACAATGGATTCGGCGAAAGATTAAATACCTAACTGATTGAGCACTATTCAATTGCGATCTAATTTTCAATACCTATTTATACGGATGATTTGCAATGCAAACGGCATCTCTTAAGATCTTGGAATATATGAGAAGTTTTTCCCAATATGGGCTGGAGCATTTGTGAGTTGAAGAACTTACACGAAAAGTAGTACATACCATATGAGCAATCTTTTGTCCGCAGTCAGTTGGAACACCTTCATATACAGGGTTAGTAAAAAGTCCCGGAACGGTCGAATAACTTTGTTATTTGAAAATTATGATTTCTGAAATTTGGTATGGGGGTATAGTTAATATAAATGCATTTTATGCAATACAGTTAATATTTTTTTACCTTTCGGTTTAATCGGCAATACGTCCAATTTTTTTTTTTTTAAATGGAACGCCCAGATTTTTTTAACACTTTTGAATGCAAAATAAAAAACTACGTTCAGGAAGTATTAAGATGTTTATTTTTATTCACAAGAAAATAGTAAAAAAATTAAAAAAGTGTCCTAATACAGAAAAATCAAGATACCTGTCTATTCAGGTTGCGATTACAATAATTGTTCAAAGCACCAGCACCTGCGGCCCTCTTTCCAAATGCAAACATAGGTGATCACCCTAATGCACATTTTTGGTTTCAACAAGATGGAGCTCCCCCCATTTTGCCCATAATGTCCGCGATTATTTGAATGAAATTTTTCCGGGACGTTGGATCAGACGTAGAGGAGCAATCGAATGGCCAGCACGTTCGCCAGATCTCTCGCCATTAGATTTTTTCTTTTGGGGTCACATGAAATGTCAAGTGTACAAAAATCGTCCCCATAATCTTGAACAATTGGAAGAGAGAATAGTTCAAGAAGCCAATCGCATCACTCCAGAACAAATACAAAATTCAATAAGAAATTTTACTGACCGTTTACATTTTTGTCAAATTGTAAATGGAGAGCATTTTGAACAATTATTGTAATCGCAACATGAATAGACAGGTATCTTGATTTTTTCTGTATTAGGACACTTTTTTAATTTTTTAACTGTTTTCTTGTGAATAAAAATAAACATCTTAATACTTCCCGAACGTAGTTTTTTATTTTGCATTCAAAAGTGTTAAAAAAATCTGGGCGTTCCATTTAAAAAAAAAATCGGACGTATTGCCGATTAAACCGGAAGTGAAAAAAATATTAACTGTATTGCATAAAATGCATTTATATTAACTATACCCCCATACCAAATTTCAGAAATCATAATTTTCAAATAACAAAGTTATTCGACCGTTCCGGGACTTTTTACTAACCCTGTATATGAAGGTGTTCCAACTGACTGCGGACAAAAGATTGCTCATATACTGATAGTGTATTGAAAGTTATTAATGAATTCGATATGTATTTCATTTCTTGGTTTCTATCAAACACCCTGTGTTTATTATCCTATCTAGATCATTTTAACGATCTTTAAGATTGTATTAAAGTTTTCTATGCATATCTCTTACAGTTTGTTAGTAATTTAGAATTTTCTATTTCAAATAGTAATGCCCAATCATTTATTTTTCAAAAGAACTGCGGTTACTATTAATCATAAACAAAAGTGATTTGCCAGTGAAACAACTTGTTAGTAAGAAACACATTTTATTTATTTACAAATAAAAATTACTCTCGAGAATAAAGGATTGCTGTGATTTTAGTAATTGGAGTGTTTGAAAAAAATTGCTTACTTACACGAAGGATTTATAATATCCTCAAAAATATCCTAATAGACGAAATTCTGATAAGCGTTTGTTACAAAATTTGCTGTAAATTTTCTAAATAGGATAATAAATACCAGGTGTTTCATTTAAAATAAAAAAGTTATTTGCATTTAATGATAGTGAAAACGGAAAGTAGGTTTTTATTCACCCTGTATAATTTTTAAGCATACTTTTATTGTCAAGTTTAGCATTTTGATTAAAAGATAAATGCCATTTAAAGTATCTCGCTTAAATATGCACGAATGGCACACTAAAATTCTAAGTTTTGGTTTACATTTTAAAGAATAATTAATTATCTCAGAAACGTATTGAGTTAGGTATAGGAAACGTAACAGTAAATTGCCTTTATTTAGTCCGTACTATCAAAATTTGACATAATATATAGGTGTTCCATATAAATTTTCATAACATTGGTGTGTAACTTCTTTTTGGGTCACTCTGTATATTTCGAAACAATTTCCAAGCACTCATAAAAATATTTTGAAAATATTGTACCGGTTTACGTACACGAACCGTCGCGAATGCGGTGCGCACACCTGTATATAGGGTAAGTTTTTTTGCTATAGCGAAATTCATATATTAGGTACTTGTTAGTTAAAATAATATATACTCTAACGAAGAGTTGATAAAATTCCTATACCGTTTCGGGGCAATTATATTACCCCGAAACCGTACAGATGTTTTAGTTGTCCAAGTAAAATTATTTTGATGTGAAAATTGACCAAGAAAATTTACTACTAGTGTATGAAAATTACTAAGTAAAATGAAATTTACTAATTTTCACATCAAAGTAATTTTACTTGCACAAGTAAAATACCTGTACGGTTTCGGGGTAATATAATTGCCCCGAAACCGTACAGGAATTTTACCAAATCTTCGTTAGAGTGTACGGGTAGGTATTTTATTATTATAAATATATATTACAGGTTATTTAATAAATATAAAAAATAAAGTATGAAAAAGGCTAACTGCGTTATATATATTGTGCATTCGAAATTTGGTAGAAGAAATCATTAATGTTACTAAGCGTATAATAGTTATGCGCTTGTTTAGTTGTTATACCTAAACGCTTTCTTAACCATAAAAACAAATGCATAGATAGGTATAAGATAATATTCTGAGTATAAATAGACAAGTTGAATGATACTTTCATAACCTCTACTTCAGAGTAGCGAAATATGACTGCAAAAAAACAATATTTATAACCATTTACTTAACATTACGGTAATACACAAACTACAAATATATTTTATATACCCTGTCGAGGCATATTAATGTGTTATTTTGGAACACAATTAGGTGTATTGTGTGTTTGTATATGCACAAGCCTATATGTTTCAACGTTTGTAAAGTATGAAAATGCAGCTGCAGGTCACCCTCAGTAGTATGAATGTATTATTTAACTACTATATTTATTTTAAATTAGTCACTTACCTAAATATGCCTATAGATAAAACAAAAACAACGACCACTGCCACTTCCGTGCGTGCTCTGTGCTATGTATCTACAAATTGAACATGCGCGCATTGTAAGTATGTGTTTGGTTTCCTAAGTAAATTTCCTAACTGTGGATAAAATCACCAAGTAATTTAGTAAGAATCCCTGGGAAAGCATAAAAATTTTAGTAATATTACGTTTTTACGTAGGAATTTTGCCTACAAATGAAAAATACTGGTCGATATGTTGGAAATTTCCTAAAGTATAGGTAATTTTGCTAAAAAAACGGAAAATTACTCAGTTTTTGGTGATTTTCCCCCAAATGGTACTGGAATTTTTCGGAGGAATCCTGGTAAATTTACTAAAATTTTTTAGTGTGTACAGTAAAATCTCTCCTAACGGACATCCCTCCCCAACGGACAATTTAATAAATATATTTTGCTACATGCATGTGCATATCAACTTCTAAATAAATATTTTTATCCACCTTTGTTCAGCCGACAAGCCTCTGCAAAGGACAAATTAGTTGACCCCGTGAGTGCCCTTTGTAGAGAGGTCTTACTGCATATTGTTATAATAGCTTCATAATTTGAAAATATTGCTACGTCCACCAAGTGATCCGCAGGCTTGCTAAGAATAATAATATTTTTTTTTAATGGAACACCTTGTATTTTTCGTAAAATCTTAGTGTGCTAAAAAGGAGCTTTTAACATTTTGCTAGACTAGAGAACGTCATTGATATTTTACAAGATAATTGGTGTTTTATGAAAAACTCATGAATAAATAAAGTAATATTTATGAATATGTGTAGTAATTATTAAAATGACACAAAAAATGTATGCGTACCTATATTCTAAAAAAGGAGAAAAAATAAGTTTATTTAGCACTTCTCTACCCTCCGCTGTCTACCATCGTAACTGTTTATTAAACTTTATAGTACAAGTATAGCTACCAAGTTATATTAAATGTTGGAACATACGTTTTCACTGATGAAACACATATTTAGTCTTTCAGCAAACTCTATTTGTATACACGATTAAAAATATGTGGGGTTCTACTTTGGTACGGTCTTTATCCTTGCTATGAGATTTCGTGTCTAAGAAATCTTAAATAATCAGATCTTGTTACAATTTGCTCACAGATAAATAGTGTAATAATTTTACTTCCCAACATATCACATCAGAAAGTAAACATTTTCGTTATTTGCTTCCCACGCCCAGTGTGAATTCTCTGTAGCATAGTAACGCATACTATGGTAATTAACACTGCCGTTGCTTTTAAATGTTGCCTCGTCAGTAAAAAGATGAAAGATGTAAATTGGATTAATACTGATCACATCATGGCAAAATGCCAATCTTCTATCAGACTCATTTTGTGGAAGGTCTTGATGTAACTCAATATGATTTAGATGAAATTGATATTTTCTCGTTGCTTTGTTTACAGTGAGATGTTACAGTAATAACATTTGTACTCTCTACTGCTATTATACGAGTTTTCTAGTATACGAAGCAGTATTCCTAGTTCTTTTTCATCTCTAGTCGCAGTCTCCTTTCTTTCCTTTTTTTGCACAATCTATACTACCAATAGCATCAATCCTTTTTCGTACCTTTTCAAAGCCTTTACGTTATGTATGGTCTGGGATGTTACTTGTTACATCGCTTGAAATACACGGTTTTTCTATTTCAGAAACATCGACCAAAAGTGTTTGGTAAACTAACGCTTGCAAAACACCTCCTACAAAGAAAAAAATCACACAGTGTCGGATCTGGCAATCGAGGTGGCCAAGGTATTGCGTCACCTCCCTCACCCACCCATTCTCGAAGATGTTGTTGCAAAAAATCTGCAACGACATACTGAGATACGGCAGCATTCCAACAGTTGAAAAAAATAAGTTCATTAGACAACCCAAAATACTTAAATCGAAGCGACGTTGACGATTTCTAATCGTAGTTAAATGTGGATTCTCCAGTGATGTTGTTTATGCATTTTGAAGATACCATCTTGGGTAAATAAACATTCAGTTGTCCACAAAATCGAATCTTGGATGTTCATGTTGTGATTAAAATACCACTGACAGAACGCTTGCCGAAGTGGACGATCGTTTTCTTCCAAATGCTGGACTCTTGTAAAATGATATGGATGCTGTTGGTTGCGTCTCAGAGCACGCCGTGAGCGCAAAGCACCTAGGAAGGACCGTTTTTTTTTATTAAATCAATTACTGCATCATCATGCAAACGAGGACAGCCAGCATTTCCATATGGGGTTGTATTGTATCGCACCCGGTAAAAAGAATTCTGTCTTCCAGTCTTCTAAAGGCGCCTAGGAGATCGCATCGCATACAATCGCATTGCTGGAGCTGCGTTATTAGTTGAAACATGATCATCCGCACATCGTAATACTCACGATTTGAGTAGTATTTTTTCAAACTTTGAAATACAAGTACCGCATCCTTTGAGTGAAAAGTGTAGAAATGTCAACTAGGTATTTACGTACCACATTTGTTTTATGTATCTTATACGTATGAATAATTGCAAAGCGGTCTTGGATCATGCTTAACTGCTACTGAAAAAAAGGTGAAACAAATGTTATAAAGCATTCTGTGTTATACATTTTCAGATATCTAATAATAAAAAGTTTTATACAATTTACTTTTAATTTTTTAAATTTCTATGTCAGAAAATATTGGTCAGATTAAAGAACGGTAAAGAAACATTTAGTTTTGATGATTAACGTCATCTCATAGTCCGTGCCCGCAAATTTTATAACACGCTAAATATTGTATTTTATTTACACCTAATTTGAATGTCATTTTAGAGATCTGTTATGCTAATTTAACCCCTTACATGTATGACCTAATTGGATGTAAATAACTGTTACAAGGTATGGATCAGTTTCTGCATTGTAAGCTTTGAATACGTGCTTCCTGGGTATATAAAGACGGTTTCATAAGCGTCTCTATAAATATTCAGAATTATATTTTGTTTATGAGTGTTTAAATCCATGGTTCGCAGAGTGCCCGCTTTTGAGTTGTTTACTCATTCCAAAAGCGGTGTGGAGGCATAAAGATCCTCTGGCAGAATTTAATGATGCGTTTGCTATTCAATAATGTTTACATGAAAAAGAGGGTTACGTACCTATACATAAAAAGTGATCGGCAGGTTCGATACACATAAAAAAAAATATGTTGCTTGGCATAGATTTGGAGCAAATTATTTTTAGATTTTTTTCCTGTTTATTTTAAGAGAGCCAATCATCACTAATTTTTATAAAATGCAGAAGTATGTATAATTAGTTATGGTGACGAAAAGATAGGACTTGATCTTAATTAATATTTACAAACATTGATGTGATATCATCAAATCGTCACAAAATTATCTTTCATGTCGACACCAATTACACACTCGCAATCTATTCTATTTTCTCTATCGGGTCAAATTAGAACATCACTTCCAAGAATCAAAGCTTTTACCTGACGACAATTTATTATAAAATATGAATGGCCGTCAAAAGGAATGGTGTAGATTTATTATTTAGTATTTGGATTAGAGATTGCCATTAGATTGATTACTCGGTTTAGATCGCTTATCTGAAAAATAAGTCAAACGCATTTAAGTTTTTGTGTCATTTTAGGAATTACTAGATGTCCGTATGCGAGTGTAAAAGCGCTAATGACACTTAAAAAAATTAAGCATCAATATAATTTAAAATATTTCAAATTAGCCGTTTTTATTAAATTCCTTACATCATAATAATTTACGTTAAAATTTGATGAAACATAGCAATAACATAGTGTCACTCTTACATTACGAGTATTTGCAGCTGCTGATTCGATTATAAATTCAATTTACAATAAATTATGTACTCTTCGTCAGATTAGACGTCGTTGAGATCGCTCCCAAACGCTATTTCTCGCTTAATTGATTGATTGATGACAGCTGAATGTTAACGAGGATTTCAAGAAACTAATGTTTACATTTACTGAGCAAAGTTATACAATCCAGATATCACAAGTAAATTTCGCTCTACATCTGAAAGATACGACTTTTTTTTTTCAAGTTTAATCTTAAAATCGCTGAGATGTATAATTTAAACTTTCAAATGCGTTTACAAGAAAAGATACTGCGAAAGATGAAGTTGGTCACCATTACAAGGCTAAGGCTATTGATCTATGGCTTTTAAAATGATTTTAGGACATCAAATATTCATTCGTTGACATCATATTTAAAAAAAAAAGTACAAAAAATTTATCTAGAATCTTCACATGCATTAACCTATTGAACTATGATATTTTAGTAAAAACGATGTTTATCTCCTTATGCAAATCTCGTCGAATAAATTTTTGCTGGAGAACGTCAGTTTTGATTGTATAAGCGATAAAAATAACATTGTCATTCGCAAACAGCCGAGTGCTTCAGTTCTTAGATCACGGGCCATAACATTCCTATTTGTGGATCAAAATCAAAATGTAGTATGTAAATGCATATTTTAAATTGTTTTACCAATATTATCATTTTTTATGACTTTCACTTTTATGGGAAATATGTAGTATTGAATTTGAACTTTTAAATGGTATAGGCGCATTTAGCTATTTGCACACGGCGTAAATTCCTGAGTCCATAGAGATATACTGTCACTGTCAATTTTGGAAACTAGACATATTTTTTTTATCAATTTTAAAATTTAAATTGCAACGTTATGTACCTAGACATTGCTCAGGATGTTCATTAGGTTAAAATCGTTGAAAAGAAGAAATGGAATATTAAAAAGACCCGTTTAAGAAAGTCCGCCTCTTAAAGAGTTGAATGCACCATGGTTCTGATAGACTGATGCAATGCTGGAGGAAAAAATACAAGGCTAAAGGAAGAGCATCCCAGGATGATTTGGTCTTCTTGGTCGATTTATATGCAATGTACATACATTTGTATAATTGTACCAATAAATTACTGATGATATATAATTTCTTAGATTTTGTTTCCTTGGTTACCAAAATTTTTTAGTCTATAGTGTCACGAAATCACAGAAAACACTAACAAAATACTACTATGAATGTAGATTTTGTGGGGAACAAGATGAAACTTCCATTCACCTATTATCAATTTGCACTCAACTGTGTTACTCAAGGTCCTTGCCTGGGAGAATACGAAAATGAAGAGGGGCAGTTACCTAATCTGGGACCTTCTGACATTATGCACTTTTAAAAAATACAGCAAGAATAGGGGATACAATAGATGTTTCAGGTCGCATTATAGTCACCCTTATCTTCCATACATACAAGCGTAAAGTAATGCTTTTAATTATTATAAACCCGAATCACAAATCAAAATGTGCCAAAAACCACTTATTATTTTATGCTACTACAAAGAAGTGTTTCTCTTACCTTTTAACATATCCAACATTTTTGTTTTATCTAAGGGTCTATAACGATTAGCATGAAGTAAACGCAAGTGACAATCAACCAAAATACCATTTTGGTGAGGGGGGAAAGAACGCCCGTACATTTTGAGTTTCATAAATAGAACAGCGGTTCGTAAATTTGTATGTGTAAGGCTGAAAAGCGCATTCATCCCGTGTTTACCTTCTCTGATTTCCATTCTGACTAAAAATAGTAGGCGATTAATAAGCAGGGCTTCGTTTAGATTAGTGTAGATACATAACACTGTAAGAAGTAACCAGTAACTGAGGCAACATGGAAAATCATGCTTCTTGCTTAACACCATTATATGTGAACTAGTGTAGTATAGAAATATAACTGATTGATTGAATAAATATGTAATATATATACATCTAACATAATATCTATCACAATTCAGAACGTTCTTCAGGGTTTGAAATAAAAAAACGTAAAGTTCGCACTCATACAATTTGTATATTATATACCTTCAAGTAGTAAGGAATAATGTCTTTTTACACACCTTTCGAATGTTTTTATACTAGTCTAAGCACAGGATATCCTGCTGACACAGGTAACGCTCTAGATGACACTTTTGTTACTCTACTTATTGAAACACGCGTCACAGATACTGTACCTAATTGCCCGTATCTCAATGGTTTGTGATAGTACAGCTACAGAAAAAAAGAACCTAGGAATGATGCTGAATCCATCCTCCTTGTTAAAAGATAAAAATGTTAGGGATAGCAGCCAGGTAAACAAACACAACTTGTTAGATCACTGAGCTTTCGTAATAATTTATTAATTCTTCAACTGTCAACTCAAGATGTATTACTAATGTGACGGGATCTTTAAATTTGTATTTATCTAATTAGTGTATTTACGGTAATAACTACCTACCCAACTTTATTGCTGCTTATTAATAGCACGCTCATATAATTACCAACTAAAAAATGCGCTAGAGAAACCAACTGATATGAGAAAATATCTGTAATTTATGCTCTATACTTCAGTTCTCGATAAATGTGCAGTTGCTCGTAAATCTCCGCGCGCAACATAATAACGCCCCTCCACAAATGCGTATCTATACAATAACAGCACGCTTCCCATTTACAGATAAATCTATCTGCGAGATAATCATCGTTTTCCAGTCTCGGAATTATTCAATTTAATAGATGATCGTAATTTCATGCACCGTTGCTCACCTTTCGTAAAGCGATTCAGTCATTATTCAATTATATCGAGTGGATGCGTGAAGAGAGGAAACTTTCGGGAATAGAAAAAGGAAAAGATAAAAGAAAGAAACGACGTGAATACTTGATTTGCGTCTTTTTAATTACCGGCCGAGGTTTAGTGAGTACTACGACATCATCCAATCCAATAATGCATAGTTAATTCTGACAGTCGAATTGATTGGGATATTGTGATAGCGAGATGAAAACGAAAGCCGAGAATGATGAGCAGACTCAAACAGTGTCATCTCTTCTTACGTTTATGATACGCGTGTTTCTACATGTAACGGTCACATCAAACTGAAAATAGATTCGCTGCCTGGAGCAAAGTTGACAAGCACAGTTAACTTTTCTTCCCAACATGTGCTGCTCAAGTAGAATTGTGGGTAATCAGAAAGAAATGATTCATCCACATTAAATATGCAAATTTAATGTCGACATTTTGAGATAGGCGCCTTTCCAGACAGCTTTAGATTTAGATGACAAAGCAACATTTTTGACCGTTATTATCGGCCGGCAACTTTAATCCTTTCGCTGAGTGTTTGATATATTTAGTTTAGTGGTCGTATAATTTTAACGACAATCTGTCTTCTTCGGATGATAAAATTTGTCACTGGAGGTTAATATTGGGTTAATAAAAGTGACGATTAAAATATTTAAGACTTTAAGCCGTCATTCAGATAAAAAGATGATCTAAATGACGGCTTTCAAAGCAATGTTGCGGTTTTCTCAAAAAATAAATGGAAATAAAAGTAAACCACCAATTGCAAAAACAATAATAATAATTATGAAAAGAACAAATGCGATGACTTTTTATATCTTTAATTTAAAAATTTGCTCGATATAGATATTATAATAGATTCGATTAGATTAAAGTTGGGGTGACCATACGGATCTATTTAACCGCGACCTTCTCATTGTCCTAGAAGGCACTCTGTAACTTTGTTCTCTAAATTAGACCTACAGTCCCTGGCCATATTCTTAGACGCACTTGAATTTTTTTCAGTTATTTCGATTGTTGACTTTATAACAATCATTATTTTGTTATAAAAATGTTTTATTTTTCTAATTTGCAATCTTAGTAACTAAGCAAACCTAAAAACAGTAAAATAGATATATTTTAAGAAAAAACTTCATTCGTATAAATTTTAAAACAAAATTAATACATGTCTGGAATTGTCACCGACGTATGCAGGAGATCGTTCAGAACTGCATTAGCAGCAAACCACGGTAAATTGAAGCGTTAATCGTCACTAAACACACCAAATATTGATTTTCTTCTAAAATTTATACGAATGAAGTTTTTCTAAAATATATATATTTTACTGTTTAAATCAGTTTTATTCTGTTTGTTTAGCTACTAAGATCGCAAATTATAAAATAAAACATTTTTATAACAAAATAATGATTGTTATAAAGTCAACAGCCGAAATAACTGAAAAAATTCAAGTGCGTCTAATAGTATGGCCAGGAACTGTATCACCTTTAAATGCGGCTTCTTTATGTAGCTACTAGCTGTGAGGTTTCCTATGCCCAGTACTAGAAACCTTGTCCTCGCCGAGTTATTGCAGTGGCACAGCATATCAACTGGGGTTTCTTTCCCCTTTCGGCAAAACCTGCAGATAGCTTCACCTGTCGGGCTTATATCAGGTTATACATACGCTTATTCAGCCTACAATAATCGGTCAACAGACCTAGTATCATTTTAACTTACTATCTTCCTAATTTCTCCTTCTTTACTTAGCAGGGTTTTAGTAAATTCAGCCTCTGTTTCCATAAGAACCCTTTTCCCTGTCTTTATCCTGGTGATCCCTGCCATCATTCATTGGACCTGTTATCTATCTATTCATTGAAGGACTTTCTAATTAGGAATTTAGTAATGTCGAAGGAAGAAAACGAATGGCCTTGACGAATCTCGTCTGGCAAGATCATCCGCCGTCTCATTTCTCTTCACGCCCATGTAGTTTATAATCTAAGCCTACCTTAATTTCTTTTGGGAGCTCACCTCATTTAGAATGAAGCTGATTTGAGACTGCGCAAGTGTCTCAAATCAGCTTAGAGTCAACCCTTGCGAAAGTGGTCGCCTTAAGTGTTGCCTAACCCTCAAAGGTTCATCTTTCTACTTCTCTCTCTACAGTATTGAATTGCAGCAACCTCAGCCTAGAACTCCGTCCGTCGTGTCTTTTTTTAAGTTATCGGAAGAACCTTTCTGGGCTTCTTTCCATATATACCGGTTCATGCGCTATGATCAGTTTCACAACCATCTGTATACCAGTTTGAGTCCATTCTTAGGCAATATAAACAAAATATTTTCATTTTCAGTAACTTCCGATAAACGTTTTTAAGATAGATGTTTGCAATTTTGTTGAGTAATTGACGTTTGTACTCTTTCCGACATAATTAAATATACCAAAAGGTATCACAGCCATATAATATATAGAACTTCCGATAAACGTTTTTAAGATAGATGTTTGCAATTTTGTTGAGTAATTGACGTTTGTACTCTTTCCGACATAATTAAATATACCAAAAGGTATCACAGCCATATAAATGTTGCACTAAGATGGATAGTATTTTATAAATATTGTAGGCATCATTACAAAATCTTGTACAGAGTGTTTAAATGCAAAACTTTCCTGTTCAAACGAGACTTGGTGCTTTCTACTACAGCACTCAACGAAAGGCTAATTTTTACATTAATGGTATTAAGATTTGAAACACCTATTCCTAACGGTTATTGAAGGAGTAACTCTTATTTCACAAAAATTTTTAATATGCCAAAGCTTTTTTTACGCAAGTAAAACTGTTTTTTGTTTTTCTTTTAAGTATATAAAACATTATGTTTTCTAGAATATCTATTTTCAGTATTTATTCTTTAGGTATTTATATGGTTGTCGATTTTCCTACTATTGATCATTTTTTTTCCCCATCCTTAAGAATTTATGTTGATGATCAAATTTTAGGAAATTAATAATTTACATCGCTTAGGAAAACTCGTTTCATGACTGTGCGCACAGCATGCGAAAACTGCTGAACACATCGAAATAGCTTTTTTTATAATCTGGTTCTAATAATTCAGTGAATATTTTAAATTGTGTTCAATGATGACCGTATGAAGGTTATTCAAATATATAACGTAGAAGAAAAAAATTGTCTTTTTCTCGCTACACTTACGCCATAAAGCGTATTTACAGCGGCTGCAGTGCTGGTGAGTCCGCGTAATTATAAAAATGTATGCGGATGCGTGAGTTGGAGGCGGAACGTCTTCTGCCTGATAGTCAAGTGTGAAATAAGCCATAATTGCTCTCATTAATAATACTAGTTTTCAGATATAATTATTGTTAACAACAATATTACTATTTATTTCGTGGTATTATTACATTAAAATCACTATTGGCTTTCAATATTGCATTGATAGAAGTTAGAAATATCGCGAGCTTTGAGTAGTTTGTAGTATAGCTGTTCAAATAAATTTCCATATTAAAGTCATTCTATACAGCATGTTATTTATTGGTCAGTGTTTGGGCATTCTGTAAATTTAGATTAGCCTGGTTTAAAACCACCTTCACGCAGAAATAAAATACTTAATGTTTAATTAATTTCTTAAATTTCAATTTAATAAGGGCAGTACATTTACATGCATGCGTAAATACCTTTGTTTATGGCGTTATAAAAATATATTGTTTTTCAAAACAATAAACACATTTCTAAAGAAAAGGATTTATTTTTGATAATCTTTTTACCGTACAAAGCAGTTTTATTATGTCAAAAATCTTCTAAGGATTAAAATAGAATGGACTTCCATGTAAGTTCCTTTTAGTCCGGGAGAAGGTCTTTCGCACGGACAATAATGAAACCAGATGTTGTACGTTTCTATTGAAACGGAGAACAGGAAGAGAGCATTGGTATTGGTACTATAGACACACATGAAGGACAGTAAAGAAATCACTTATTATTTAAAAATAGCAACTAGAGAAAGTTATTGTTAGAAATTTAGAACAAACAGAATTAATGTCACAAGATTGCATTTTAATGAAATTAATCGAAGAAATGTCATCATGTTGATCATGATCTTTGACCATAATAGCATATGTTTGTTAGTTGTTTAAGCACTTTCTTGCATTTGTCTTATAAATAACAAAAACCATTTATCCTACAGAATGCTATAATTTCTGCACTATAACAAGTGTACCTGCTAGTATTTTCTATTCTTTCGTAAAGCATATATTTATAACCAAAGGATCATAAATTAAGCAAATATAGAAAAAGAGTACCTAGCTGCTGTGTATTGAAAGTAGCCAGTTTTAGTAATTTAACCCTAGAAAATATGTTGCTTAATAATTACTTTAGTTACGTACATTCTTTGACATATCATAACTATATTTGAGATATTCGCTTTAGTTTTTGTTTCTATTTTTCTTTTTTGGTAGATAATTTTTATTCGCAAGTAAGTGTCGAATAATCTCTCGCTAAGTATCTACACAGTGTGTGCGGCATTCTTAGACTCACCATAAGTGTGGAATATTTTTTTCTTGAATAACGTTTACTATCGAGCATTAAATATTATCAAATGACAACTACTATCAATAAATACAACTAATTGTAAGAGTTTACTTCCGCAGCAACAAAACCATATGTTTGCGGCTTGCGATGGAAAATCTAACCACACCTATTTATTATCATGAACTAACTGACCATAAATTAAGTGATAAACCAACAGATGTTCCTACGGAAATGCTAACAATTAGGTTAGAAACCATTGTTTATAATTTTACTGTTTGTATATTTAAACTTCAAAAATCTGTCTAAATTTGCAAAGTAAACTTTATACACATTTCTCCCGCTTTAGTCGTGAATGTGATAATATACAAATTTAAAACGAATGCGGCGTACACAATAACGGAAATTTAGAAAAAATATAATCGTACATTTCCTGAATTCGCATTATAATCGGAGAATGTAACAAAAGTTACCCAATTTGAACGTTATAAGGTGACAAATTATGTTTTATACTTTACACGTCATCCCTGTACTTAAAATAGCGAGTATAAAATTACAATGACAAGCTTAAAGAAATGTCAGGATAAAATTACCATGTTTAGGCAAGCATGGGTATACCACAATATCAGGTCTTGAGAAATTCGCTAAAGCAATGAGAGAAGAAATAACAGGATAGTTCCAAGGATAACTGCATGTCAAATAAATTTGATTTCAGAGCAGTTAATTTGTATAAGAAACGTTAGTATATTTGCTTACCATTTAACACAAATAGTCGTTAAGTTGGAGCAATAATCTTGGCTTCGCCGAAAAGCAAATTGCTTATAATTAATTTTACCTTACATATAATTAGTAAAGAAATTTATTTATACAATTAGGTGTCTGGCAACATATCATGAATCTGTGTGACGATTATATGTAAACCAATAATAATATTTGCAAATATACAGGTAAATAATTTGCACAAACGAACAAAAGATACCACTGTAAAAATTTCCTATTGAAATTAGAAAGCTATCCAAATAACAACATTCAACAACGAATCAAGAGCTATGTTTTAACTTCTTGTTAAAGAGCGTTACAAATTACCATTTTTTTGTAGACCTCATAAGATATTGCTTTTACATTACCAGTAATACGTTATCAGTCATTGTTAACGTTTATATCAATATTTCTTCAACATTTTTTCAAATGATTTAATTTGTAAAATTACTATATATTTTTAAAGTCTATAATGCCTAACACTAACCTCTACATTTTTATTATGGGCAAACCCAGAATCCAAGCAAAAGCCACATGATTTGGGCTTGAGTTCTAAAGATCATTTCTACAGAGGTATACAGTTCTGAGTTTTTGACGGTATTTTGATGATGGACAATGGAAACAGGTAGCACACATGTAAAATCCTTCATCAATCAAGACAAACGCCAGGAGAGTTTTGGGTGATGTGGAAAGTATTAAAAGAGCCAAAAAACTGTAAATATTAAAACTTCAAAGGAGCAAGTCTAACGCAACACTTCCAAAGCTTGGAGTACATTTTTGGAGATACTGTTAGATGATCTAAATTCTTGTCATTACACTTTATGTCATTTACGTATCAGTGTTCCATCTAAATAAAAATAAACCGAAAAAAATAAAATATTAAGGAACATTTTCCCTAGATAAACATAAAAAATTTGATCCTTGTTTTATTAATGATAAAAAATAACAAACAGTAAACTAAACGCGCTAAACAAATTTTTTTATCTGATATGTGTGCAGAGCACACATAATGTAAGGAAAAGAATGATAATGACGTAACTTCTAAAATGGTATATACTTAATTTGTTTGTATTTGCATAAAGCTCTAAATGTTTATATAATATGCGGGAGGGATTTAAAAATTATTCTTACTAATATAATTTCACATGTGAAATCTACGTTTCTCTTTAGTGTATCCTACTTTAATTATCCTTACCTTATGTATGTATATAAAAAAAAACAGATTTTTAATTTATAAGGTTATATATGTACATATAGCAAAAACAAATTCAACATGCTATTCAGTAATCTTAGCTCGCAAAAATAAATTCCACAACCTAAATCGCTAAATGCTATTATTTATCTTCCAATTTTCCTGTGTCGCCTGCCACAGTTGCTCGTTTTTTCTAACGCAGATGTCACTAATTGCTTTTTCGACATCACCCCATAGATGTTCTATGGGGTTTAAGTCAGTTGACTGGGACCGTCACCTTATTGGCATCGAACCATGCTTTCGCTGCTCTGGACGTGTGTTTTGGATCATTGTCCTGTTGAGATGTCCAGGATTTTGCAAGAAAAATGCTTTTGCTACGTCAACCACGGAATTGCAACGGAATTGCAACTGAATATCGATACCTCTATCATTAGAAGACGACTTATCAGAAACAATTTACGGGCAAGAACACCAAGAAAAGTTCCCGTCTTAAGTAAACGAAATATTCGTCAGAGAATACAATTTCCAAATGAACATATAGGATGGGCAAAGGGGAAATGGCGAAATATATTGTGGAGTGATGAAACCAAAGTGAATCTATTTGGTTCTGATAAAAAGTTTCAATATGTAAGACGGCCAAAAGTACAGGAATCTCACCCCAATATACCGTGAAAACCGTGAAACATGGCGCCTCCGCCACAAAACATGTTGCCTACAACACATTGCTATAGGGTTGCTGTTCCTGGAATGGTGTCGGTCCAATAGTGTGGATAAAAGCTTACTCAAATTGTATACGTCCGTATACTTCAACAAGAAATGCTTCTTTCTGCAGAAGAAAACATGCCGCTGAGCTGGACATTTCAACAGAACAATGATGCAAAACACACGTCCAGAGCAGCGAAAGCATGGTTCGATGCCAATAAGGTGACGGTAATGCAATGACCTTTCGAGTCACCTAACTTAAACCCCATAGAACATCTATGGGGTGATGTCGAAAAAGCAATTAGTGGGATCTGCGTTATAAATAACGAGCAACTGTGGCAGGCGGCACAGGAAGCTTGGAAGTCTATTTCCGTTGAAAGATGCCAACGTTTGGTGGAGTCTATGCCCTGTAGATGTCAAGCAGTGTTAGGAAATGAAGGCAGTACTACCAAATACTAATGTTTTATAAAAAAAATTGTTTTCTTTTTACATTTTGTTCAGAAGCAACGTTTTATTTCAAATATACTTATTATTTTGCACAGCTTCTTTTGGCATATTTACTAGCTATTTAACTATTGTGTAATATTTTACTTGATTAAATATTCAAAATGATGACCATTAACCTCCATACAATACTACAATCTTGCTTCAAATGCTCTCCTGACATTTCGCAATATTTCTGGAGTGATTCGTTGGATTTTCCCAACAATTTTTTGGCTTAACCCTTGTAAGGAAGCTGAACGCGTGGCGTACACCTTACACTTAAGATGTCCCCAGAAAAAAAAACAAATGGTGTAAGATTTGACGATCTGGCGGGCCATTCTATATATGTCTCATTCGACTAGTCCAACTATCCCGAAAGTGATGATGCAGAAATTGTCGTACTCCGGCAGCGAAATGTGGAGGCGCTCCATCTTACTGAAATACTATCTCGAACAAATCTGGATCTCGCACCAATTTTTCTGTGATCAAAGGATTGCTAGTATCGTCCAGCATGTTCAAATGCATGTGACCACTTAAAATCCCGTCAATAGATAGGGATCCTATGAGATGATCACCAAAGATACCAACCCCATTGAGGCCCACGTCACAAAATTCCAATCTTCATAGATCATATTAATTGATTTCGAATTCACGATTAAGCCAGAAGTAAACTCCACTAAAGAACTAATACCGTACAAAATAAGTGTTTGAAGCTAAAAACAGAAGCAAAAAAAAAAAACGTGTGGGCAAATGTGACAAAAACAAGTAGCAGTTACCTCGGTTACCACAACAAAAATACGAAATGTCAAGAGAGCGCATTGAAAAGGCATTTGAAGTCATTTCCTTCTAATCGTGTTTTATTACACAGGTTGCAAATTATGTACTTTTTGCGTACTGATTTAAAAAAAAATGGCTTTCTTATACATGTTGTCGTAAGGAAAATTAAAAGACCTTGAATAAGTAGTCACAAGACCAATCTTCTGTGTAGAAACTGTGGGATAGCAGAAGAAACTCCTGTGTACTTCATGGCCGACTGCCCAGCAGCGGACAGGGAGAGACGGAGTCATTTAAGGGTCGCTCGGTTACACGAACCCAATTTAAGAAAACTTACTCTCGACCACTTTGCGGACCTCTTTGTTCGGGTGCAAGCAGCTCGAGAGGGCTAAAACATCACGGGGACACAATAGGTTTTATGGCCGAGTTGCTTTACGGGGTAAACCTGCCCATGAAGTTGAATAAACAGGGTGGGGGTTGCTGCGCCCCCTTAAATCGTACGACCCGTCATCAAAAGTTGTTCCTCAATTAAAACGGCCTGTATATTAAACTCTTTCTTATGCGTCTATTACAAATCCAATTATTTTATTTAAATATCTCAACAGCCTGAAGCAAAGACATCATGGTGTAATTACACATGAAGTTATAAGTTACACTAAGTCGTTGTTGATGATTAAAGTTTCAGTTTGCCGTTGGCATACTCTGTATGTAGTTACTGCAAAATAGTGATGTCACTTTTAGATTAATACAATTTAATTATGTACCTTGTGGTGAAGATTGTGCTGAACAATGTCTAAGTGCTATTAAAAAGGTGAAAAGAGTTGATATCATGTTACATTTACAGGTAGACACATGTAAGAATAATTTAAACCCCATCTTACAATGAGCTACGACTGCGGCTTGAAATATCTCTCAAATTATTTATTATACTTCTCTTCAATAAATTTTATTTCCTTTTCGTCTCCGTGTTTGTGGTTGATGTTTTATTACCTACCAGTTGGGTGTCATGGAAAATTTATTGTTCACATCCATACAGAGGGCAGCATTACACGAATATAAAGAGTAAATAAAAAGCATTATGGATATCCTGTTTATAGCAGTAAAGCAATATTATTTCAGTGGATGTCCATTGACTCGCCACAAAAATAAATCACGTCGTAAAGAAGCTTTTCTTTGAAGATGAGCTAAGTAAAAGGGCAACAGACGTTGGGAACAGAAACGACAGTAATTACGTTAATTAAGCTATCAGGCCGTATTTCGTCGGTTGCTTAAAGGATACGTATTAAATACTTTTGTGGGAAAAGTCGGAACATCAATTATCTTAAATGTGGTCAACCGTAAAACATAAAATTAATTATTCGTTAATTTCGTAATTTCTCCGAAGTCTTCAAGGACAAGTAATACATAAATGCACAATAAAATAATAAATGGCACATTATTTTAAAAAGTGCTTCCTTAATTTAATACATTATGTAGCGTCTTGTAAGTAAGTAACATTTCTCTTTCCTTAAAACAATAAGTGCTAAATAGAAGATACTTTATTACTGCACAAATAATTTATGCAATAAAGTGGTATATAATAAAAGATCTACTTCTAACATATAGCATCCGACAGTTATACTATAAAAAAAAAATATCGTGCGTTCAAGATTACCACGTTTGCAATAATGAACAAGAATTTTCCTTTAGTCTATAGCATAACAACTCTGCCTTGCATGTATGTGCATAGTAATCATACATCGGTCTCCACCTTTATCGATGACTAATCAGGTCAATAAACCGGTTAAGATTCTCCGACATTGTAACGAATTATCAACGGGCGATTGCGAATAATAATCGCCGATGTAATGCCTCTGGGGATACGTTCGTTTAGTTTCGAAGTCGATTCGCACGGCGGTCGACTCCCCACCCTGTTGCATAAGACCACCTGCGCTTCACGGACTGGGATAACGTCGGCGTCGGTCGGATTCCCGTGGTAGTACTTGGCCCCGAAAAAATTTAAAACCTGCATAAAGGATAACGTTGCGCAACCAGAACGGGCTGCTAGGCAAGAACCGAGCGAGCAACTTTTTCGCCGCGACTCCTAACGCGTCCGTTCTGAGATTAAAGCCCCCGGCGTATTTAAAAATTACACATTTCCCGTAATATTTCTGCCGAATGCGTTGAATCTGATACAGGAAATGCCTTAATACAACACAGTCGCCTATAAATTTTGCATGGCTTTGCGCCATTTAGCGAAAATAAGCTTATTGTTTGTGTGTACGCACATACTTTTGTTTTCTTTTGTTTTTCAGCAGCACGCTATGCATTTTAAAATGTGCACGAGATATGTTACGAGTAATACACACACAATTCAAGTAGTGCGATATCCGCGCAACATTAAATTAGGTATTAGGTAGGCCTATACTTTGTTAGAAGTTTTCGTGGATAGAAACAATTTAGAATTCTAAATTTATGAACTCCATAAATCAACATTCTCTTTCATTTTTGAATATTTTCAAGGTCGTACTACTTTCAGTTACACCGGAAATGGCCATTATCTTCATTAATAGAATAGAACTAGAAAGGCGGGTCCATTCACCCAGCCAATTCAATAGTCGTTTGATGACCGCTTACGCCTCAACTCGGCAGAAAGCAGAAAGTCCGCGTTCCACTTAGAACGCACCCTATTGAAAAAGTTGGTACGCCTAGCCCACTTTCTTCATTTTTTTTAATTTCAGTTTTCTTTTTCAAATGCCTCTCACTTTTAAAAAGACTTTAAATTTTCCTTAATTTTTGATTTATTTTTTTGTTTTTATTTTTTTTTTAACGCGCGTCTTAAAAGACTCGACGCTGCGAGTCTCGCTGTTGTTACACTTCACGTTTAAAAAAATTGCAATTTCTTAATTTTTAATATTTTCTTAATTTTCTGCTTTCTTTTAATTTTGCGCCTCACTTTACAATGATTTGCAATTACATAATTTTTAAATTTTTCATAATTTTCTGCTTTTTTTTTAATTTTGCGTGTCACTTTAAAATGATTTGCAATTTCATTACTTGAAATTTTATTAATTTTTGTTTCTAAACGGAAAACCCGATATATTATCTCATTTTTTGATTCCTGAGATGTTTTCCATCTGTTTTTCCTATACCTAGTTCCACTTGTTTCTTAGATATCTTGATTATTTTGAAATTTTTTAAATATGTAGCTTTATTTTCAATACTACGCCTTTTGTCCATTTTCGACTGATGGTAAGCGCTGCTGGAGTAGATGAGAGCACAAGAATGGTACTTTCAAAATCCACACTGGCAATTGATTTATCGCATACAGGCTGTCCAGAATTTGATGAGCAATTACGACATTTTCAAAGTTAAGTTTTTTTCAAATATGACACCATGTATATTATGAGATGGTCGAATGCAAAATTTAATTCTGCATGGATTCCCTATGCCTTATTATACTATACCTATTTCCAACGGTTTTCTTGTTACTCCACATTTTCTATCAAAAGCCGATGAAGCTCCAAAAGTCTTCTCTAGTAAGCTTTGATTTTGACAGGAATTGAAGCAGTATGCAAGAAATAATAAATTAATATACACAATAAACCAATTGCCAATGTCGATTTTGAAAGTACCATTCTCAAGAGAGAAAATGCTTGCCAAACATATATAAAAAAAGGGTGAGTGGTAGATGTGAGAGAATTATTGATTACGCATTGCTGATATTATATAACGAAGCGGATATTGTGAGAATTTCTGATGGATATAGGTTAAAGTGAATGAATAGAATGAAGTGAGTACCAAAACGACTGCTGGAATGTAGCATGGCAGGAAGGTGGAAACGAGCAAGACCCAAAAGTCAAATGGATGAAGGTGTTGAAGGACGTAAACTCATTGAGGATCGAAAACTGGAGGGTAAAGCAAGAAGAGAGGAGGGTGTAGAAAGACAACACACCAAGTCATAGGCTTGTTAGGGGTGCAGAGCTAGAAATACATGTTATTGAATAGGCTCTGGATAGGTCAAGGCGATGAGGTTGGAACTTGGCCCCGGACAGCAAAGAGCTGGTCAGAAACAGGCATGAATGGTATAGGGTATACTTCCTGTCTTATCTCGAAAGATGTTATTCATACTATATCTGACCAAAATGTTCAAAGCATGCATTTCCTTGTGGATAAGTGCTAATGTAGAAATAAAGTAACATTTTGCGAAACTATGGCAGAAACAGAGAAAGGGAAGATTTCCATAGGTCAAAATTTTGTCGCCTGTACTGTAGATTACCCTAGCGAAGGAACCAATGCAAATTACTGCAAATACGAACGACAACTGATGCAAGCAAGAGCGACTGTCAGTCAATGCTCATTAAAATGAAGACACAGTTGAGGATTACGGTGACTCATATCAACAATATAGAAGCTTCTATCAGCTTTACCATAACATTGGCAAAAGAATTATCATTATTGAATATCCTAAACCCGAAAATGGATCAACGAAACATAAAAATTAGTGTATACAGGATATTAACCTCTACAGGGCAGTATCTATATTACCAATTAATCACCCACAATATACCTATCTACAATGGAATCGCAAATGCTTGCACCACAGAGCAAAAGTCATATATTCAGGATAACACAAATGAAGAAAAGAAGAAAGGCTTTATTCGAAAGAACTAGAAAGATAGGCAACCAGTTAGAACGGCAATAAAAACTTTTAATACAACAAGGTCGTACTGAACTAGAACGAAGTCAGTCAACTGTGATTATTAGGATTCCATGGGAGTGCGGTCGCTGATACATGAAACGAGACAACTATTAAATTAAGGAAGAACATCTACATGAAAGGAAAAATAAAGATTAGCATAGCACGTTCGGGAAACAGACCACAGAAGATCCATTGGAAAAAACTTTTATTCTTACCAAAGAAGATGAACAAACAAAAAGGGAATTGATGAAGGGCGATACCGGAAGCCACCGGTGTTTCAGATTAGATTCGCATAAACGATAGTTGGTTAATCCCTTCACTTGACGTAGCCTTAGTCTTTTTAACATATGTATGTACCATCGCGGCATTTTTATCATATTGTAAATGCGTATACTAAGTAAAATAAACATTTACTGATTTCATATTGTTTAAGTCAGTTTAATTGTCAGTAGCTGTCAAAATTGTTTCAAATGTGAAAATGTCTAGACATTTAACTGAAGTAGAAAAGGCAAGAGATATTTCTAAGTTGGAAGAACGGTGGTCATTACGGCGTGTTGCAATAGCTAAGTCTTAGCTGCATTTCAAAAATTAAGAAAAAGTGGCACTAATTTTATAGAGAATTTGATTTTGAATCTAAAACACACCTTCTCTCTTAAGACGGGATTTATATGAGCACATTTTGTCACTGTAATTACAAGAGAGTTCTCTCGGATAAGGTGGGGCCATATTTATACTTGTACAGTAGATTATTGCAAACATTAAGTTTGAATCAATGCGGTCCACCCTGTAGACCACCTTTTCTGTCGCACAGAACTACTATGACAAATAAAAAGTTTTAAATTACTTTTGTGGTTTTATTGTTGTAGGTACATAAAAGAACCATTTCCTTATATATGCTGACTAAAACCAGTTTTTTTATTTCATTTGAAACCAGCTCTATAGCAATAACTGTAAGATTTAAAGCAAACTAGACTTTCTCGTCACTAAAGTTACGAACTTTTTTTTAGCAAATTACTATCATATAGTGTCACGGATTTAAATATGTCACGGTCACTTCTATACTACTTTATTATATTCCCAAGTTAAGGCGAAGAAACGTAAAATCTTTATAATAGACAAAATTCTTACGTGTCCATTCAGTGTAACTTCATTCCTTATTCATCCTTTTAACATATGTAGACAGCGATTTGTTGAGCGTTTTATTTCATATTATACATATTAAGAAAATACACCAAAGTGTAGCACATTGCATGAACAATATTATTACGCAGAAAAAATAATGAGTTTAAGATCGCATAAAACTCACACATGAATATTATTACATTAAATACCGATTGCAATTTAAATAATCAGATTAATATTAATTTCTATTAATAAATGATACCAGTTTCATTAAAAATAGATTATTTAGATTTATATAATTTAAATTTTTAAAACCGGGGAGCTAGTATAAAACTATCAGCCAATATCTATCCTACCGAGTATATTGAAGGTATTGAAGCACGTTGGTTGCAAAGTGACTTTCAAAACTTATCGTAACATGATTAACGTTAATCAACATGGCAAACCAATTTGTTAGCATACACAAGCTTTATTAATGCTTCACTAGAAGCGGGAAAATAAGTTGATTCGATATACCTTGACTTTTCAAAAGCGTTTGACCAAGTGAATCGCAAACTCTTGTTACAAAGGCTCAAACTATATGGAATCAAGGGATCATTACTCTCATTGATATCATCATACTTACAAGGTCGAGTACAAGTGATTGCAATATCGCATGTTAAATCAAAACCAATTCATGTAACCTCCGGAGTTCCACAAGGATGCCACCAGGCACTTGTTTTTTATTTACACTTTTTATTAACGATCTCTACCCATACTTCGAATACTGCAACTTTTTGTCGTATCCAGATGACCTTAAAATATGTAGGAGTGTAATGAGCTTATCCGATTCCATTACAGAGACACTTAAACCAACTATTTATATAGTGCAAAAACAACAATGTGTACTTAAACAGTTCCAAATGTCGCACAATAATTGTCTCTAGAACTTCATCTTCGTTAGTGAGATCTATCTTGGAGTACTGCTGTTTAATTTGGTCACCTTACTATACATCACATATCAACAGAAAGAAAAAGAAGAAAAATGGTGAATTTTGTACAAACTACAAATTAATAAAGATGGCTGTGAGTACACATGCAGGCTTAAAATTTTAGGGATCAGCTCCCGTGAGTTTCGCCGACGCCTACTATACTTAAAATTTGGTTACCGTTTGCTGCATAATTCCATAAATTCTCCATATTTAAAACACGAAATTAACTTACGAGTTCCAACTTTTAATTCCCGCACCCAGACCGCTTTTCAAATTCCCTTCCATAAAACGCTTTATGGCCAGAATAACCCTTTGCATCGAATGTTGGGTTACCTTAATTCTTTAGACCTTAGATGACATCGATGCGTTTCACAGCCCTTTTGCTTATTTCACACATTACGTAATGCACAATGCATCTGAATTTTAATTTAGTTTCTTTAAATGTCTGATTTATACTATATAATATGTCATCTTTATTATAATTTAATTTTTTTTATACCTATTTAGTTTTCAATTTCTTTTTAGTCTTGTTAATTTCTCATAACAATGTAATTTTATTGTAATTTGAAATATGTGCTAATTGGAAATTTTTCTGTAAGTACAACTAGAAATAAATAAATAACTAAATAAATAAATTTAGCTTACTTAAGTTTATTCGTTTGAAAGTGAAACATGGTGTTACACAATATTATTTCAATATTCACAGTTTTTTGTAAATCAAATTGAAATTCTATGTGATAAAAACTTTCATTTTAAATCTAACTCACGTTCATTTGTAAGTAAGTATATACAGTGGTGGACATAAAAATAGGTACAACGGTTCAACAAGTTACAAGGGGTAGGAGCTTGCTTATTGCAAGATTGCTTACCATGTGCGTACGCTTCGAAAGCATTAACTGAAACGCAAACTAGGTACGCGTAGATTGAGAAAGAATTATATGCGATATGTTTTGGTTTAACAAAATTTTATCAGTATGTATATGGCCAAAGAGTAGTTGTTGAAACGGATCATCAAACTTTAATCGCAATTGTTAAAAAACCACTGAATAAATGTCCGGCAAGACTTCAGAGAATGATGTTGCAATTGCAAAAATTTGATATAGAGCTTCGCTATAGACCGGGGAAAGAGTTACTGTTAGCAGATGCCCATTCACGAGCTTTTTTACCAGATACGGAAACCAATAATTTTGATGTTGATATAGAAAGTCAAGTATGTTTAATTAAAGTAGAATTAAATGCAACACCTGAGAAAATTAATGAATTCAAAATTGAGACAGAAAAAGATCCAATCTTAAAAGACTTAAAGGCAACAATTTTAAAGGGTTGGCCAAATTCTAATAAAAAGCTAAAAGATCATCTCAAAATTTTTTGTCCTTATAAAATAGATCTAACAGTAGCTGATGATTTGATTTTTAAAGGTAAATCATTAGTCGTGCCAAGAGCTTTGCAAAATGAAATGATAAACCGTATTCACTACAGTCACCTAGGAATTGAAAAATGCGTGAAGCTGGCGAAGGAATCTTTATTCTGGCCTGGTATGGTAAATCATATCAAACAAAAGATTTCACAATGTCATCAATGTTTAACTTATGCAAACTCTCAAAATAGAGAGCCATTGAAGTCGCATGAGATACCAGACTTGCCATGGAACAAGCTAGGTTGCGATATCTTTGAGATAGAGGGATATAAATATTTCTTAGTTATCGATTATTACTCCAAATACATTGAAATAGCAGAATTAAATAACAACTTTATATGCAATAAATAAACCAAGTTATTATACTTTCATAATAGTTTTAATTTTTCTACTATTAAACATAGAATAATCCATTAAAAGCTGATATCACAAAACTTAACCGACAACTAAAACAATATTAAAAAACTGTGTGGACAAATTAATAGGGACGTATGCTATAAAGTTTCTTCCCAGGGTCATAATAAAAAAATGGGTAACCAAAATTTATTCAGTGATTTGTACGACTTTAATACTTGGTAACGTGGCCTTTATTGCTAATTATTGCCCTACATGTGTTAGGCAGTGAGTTCACCATAAGTTGACATGTGTCCACTGGTATGGCGCACCAACTCTGCTGGACCACCTCACACAATCGTTTTAATTTTGATTTTTCTATGTCATAATGAATCTTTAATACACTTCCATAAGTTTTCAAATGGATTAACGTCTGGCGATTGTGCCGGCCAATCTAAAAGTCGTACGTTATGGTCACGCAACCAATTTTGATAACACTTGCAAGTGTGTTTAGGGTTAATATCTTGTTGATAAATCCAAATAATCGGCATCTTTAATGTTTAATCTGCGAATGGAAGCATAATGTTGTTTAGGATGTAAATTTCTTTAGTCATCACGTCTTTAATCCAGTGGATCGGACTTAGCCATACCACGAAAAATATGCCCAAACCATTATGTTTTCGCCACCGTGCTTAACTGCCCCGTGTTGTGTATTTCGAACAGAATACTTTATTTATTGGACGACGAACGTAAACCCTGCCATCATATTCTACTAAATTAAATTTGTTTTCATCACTCCAAAATATGTTACACTACTTTCCTGTTTTCCATTCAACGTGAGTTTTCACAATTGCCATTCTTGCTTTAATATTTTTTTCGGGTCAACAAGAGAACTTTTCTTGCAACTCTACCGTGAAACATATTTTCGGCTAATCGTCGTCGTAAGGTACGAGTGCTGATATTACTATTTATTTCTTTTAATATTGTTGTGGACGTTGCAAACAGATCGCGTTTTGCTAATCTCGTAATACAGCAGTCAGTGTGCGGCGTTGTTTTTTTCGGTCATAGTCTTGTCTGTGGATCCTTGTTTGGTTCTAAACCATTTGAAATCATATTTGAGGAACGATTTAATATGCTTGCTATTTCTCTGATCGTTTCCCCTGCTCGCACATAGTTTTAATGACTTTACTCTCACTCTCTGAACAAAGCGTGCTGCGACCCATTTTATCTAGATTTAACAAGTAATAAAGGCAATATGTGTACATGTGATAACTACAAGAAGGACTTACTTGCAATATCTGACAGCAAATTTCAACTAAAACGCACTTTTCTATTGTTTTTACCAAGGTACTTATTTTTTTGGCCACTTCCAGGTATATGAAATTTTAGTTATTGGGGAATAACCGGCATTGTTTTCCAGCGATATTTACATTACCTTTAGTATATACCTTCCAATCTGTTTGTGGACACTTACCAAGGGATGTCGCATGATATTAATGATAAGCAACAGAGTTATACGGCTAACACCAAAGTGATTTGCCTTGTGCCTATTTTTATGTCCACCACTGTACACAAACTAAGTCTTCAAAATACCTAACCCATCTCCACCAAGAATCATGAACACAAACTTTCTAGTAACTCCACGATATAATCTACATATATGTATATGTATCCCTACAATATGTCACCGCTAATATAACTACATGGGAAAAACTTAGGACAATCTACAGCTTGTATAATTTTTGTAAGCGTTCAATGATATAGATAACATCAACGTAGTAGGTGCAAGTGTCTGCATGTACATATATAAATTATCTTCTAACAGCACCGTATGGCCAACATATATGTACCTACTTTAGGTCACTTTCATTTATATCAACAGGGACAAACATTTATGGGTAATAGAAAAAGAAATTATCGAAATTTCTAAATCGGTTGGCGTAGCTCCAAATGCCGGCACATTACAACTACTGTCTTTCGCTGTTGCGTCAAAAAAACATTTGAAACCATTCCAAATTGATACTAAGGTATCGTTGATAATATTAAAAACACGGATAGTTAGAAGCTAAAGCTCTCTATTGCAAGCTATATATGTATATATATATATATACGTAGAGTATGCATGAGCACATACTAAAATTATTTTCATATCCATGCCAAAACGTTCGGATTAAGCATGCAAGAAATATCCTCATTGGCATAGTACTATAGCAAGAGGGTATCGTATGCTTCTGCAGATTAAAAAAACATTTATTCCTGATACCTTTGCTATTACGACGTGACACGATAAGTGACTCCGCACACTGTAAATACCATAAAACAGTTAAAGTTCGTGATCGGCGTTCTAACAAGAGGCATATGGTGTGTCGCAGACAACAATACCTGTTACATACGTTAACGTCTTACTGAGAACACTTGAAAAGGAATATTATTAGACAAGGTAAAGTATTTATAGTTATCTACTTATAGAAAGAGAGTTACTATTTATAGAAGTTAAATATATGAACGTTGCTTGCCTTACTACAAGTAGTATTTTCACTTAATATTGTACTAACAGGCTTGAAGATTTTTGGAAAACTCCTTGTTTATATGCCATGCTTCAAGAGGGACGGTAAATATTTGCAAAAGTAGTAGTGCGGAGAATCTTAAATGAAAAAAACTGATGTATAAAATTAATTGTTACGAAAATACAGTTATGTTGAAAAGCAATATTGCTTGTTTTCAGAGAAACGGGAATTTTTTTCGATTATTTCTTTGAACTAAATTCATAAATAAAATCATATCTTCAGATTTCACCCAAACGAAAGGTTATTCTAATAAGAAAATAAAATTTTTAATGCAATCATTTTTTTAGTTAGATTTAATATTTTATTGTAAAGAAAGGATTCTTCAGTCTAAACATTGGAATTTCACCCAGAGGGAAGATTATTTATTCTACTGAAAAATAAGATTTTGAATGCAACAATTCCTCTAGTTAGATTAAATACTTTATTGTAAAGATAGGATTCTTTAGTCTAAAAGACTAATAAGTTAAAAAAGTAAATAAAATTTAAATTTAGCCGCTTGTTCTTCATAGGTACTCCACTTCACTATTGTCAAAAAATGATCCAAAATGGTATCAAAGTCTATCCTGAACACTAACCAGCAAACACACAGATGACAGCACAATATACCCCGTGCGAACAAACAGCAATTGCCCATATGTGACGAGGTTGGGTTCAGAATTTCTTGGTACGTCACTAGGATGAGGTACAGCTTCACGCAATTGACATCGAACATACCTAGTGGTAACAGCCCACAATGTGGAAAACAAAATTGTTCACCTAATCTTTTCTTTGAGTGAAGTAAAATCTTTATTACCGTAAGTTAATTATTTTTCAAACCAAATAAAGTTGAGTTAGTGTTTGGAGAATATCTCTTTACGTATACAACAAAATTATTGATCCTTTGATTCAAAGAAATTTTAGACCAAAATAAAACTATGAACACAAAGTATAAAACAACTATATGTATGTGTGGGATGGTTTGAACTTTTTGTGTTTTATTTTTTCCTTCTTTTTCTAAGCATTCTAATTCTTTTTTAAGCTAATGCTTAAGACAGCCTTCCAAGGTCAATTACTCTTAATACACCTTTTAACCACAACAATTTTCTTACAACCAGGTGGAAAATAAGATAATTTAAACGGTACCCGAGGATAATGTGATTAGAGACACATAAACAAAGATTTGATAACAGAAAACTTTATGATGTAAATCATTTATCCCAAACACAAATATAAAAGACAATTCTCAAGCGCGCTCAGTAGCGGTCACTTGTATGGAGTTCATATAAGGAATTCACTGGACCTGGTGCTGCAAAAGAATTCAAAACAGTAAGGTCTCGATCAAAATTCTCAGATACGAATGCACATTCCAAAGAAATGCTGTGGTCAAAAGGGATCAATAAAGTATTTAGTGTTGGAAAATATTCGTATCAGACGGTAACACACCACATTTCCAAAGTCCCGACTTAGCTTTTTCAAGCATCTGGTCGAGTGGCCCCAAGCTTTCCATGACAACAAAATTTTTGATAATTTATCCATTGTATTCATCGAAGCGCCTTTACAACATTTGTTATTCATAAAATCGGAATTATATTAGATTTATTTCGAATATTTACAAATATTTCTCTAATAGTTACCCTTAAATGTAGAAGTAGCAAAAATTAATTAAAGTATCGTGTAGAAGAGATAAATATCAAAATACGAAAATTTCATTGTAATTGTCATGGTCTTAGACTAATGGTAATGTTTTACAGGTTGGTTTCTTATACTATCACCAAATTGAAAAAAAAATGCTTGCAATGCAAATCATATTAAGACAGATAACTTAAACATGTCCATAGTCTTCCCATGTTTCTGACCATCCTAGATCTCACTCATAAAATTGTTTTCAAACCTGCCTTTTTCACAGTTTAAAAAACGCAAATTTACATCTGCAAATTCTAATCAAACAATTGTATATTCGAATTGATTTTCTAATAACACTGAAGATTTATTAAGTTAATGCATATAAATGCGTAATCCTGCTAATTTATTATCCAGCCACATTTTTAGCCAGGTGGAGTGAAGCGAATTAAGGATGGCATTTTAAATTCCCAACTTTTATTTTGCGGCGTTCACAGTCGAATTAACAGTGATTATTCGTAAGAGGATTATGAAACATTACGATTGCCAGCGGTGATTGATTTAGCGCCACATTATGTAACGTACAAACACATATTACACTGCGCACAGCTCGGATGGAATATAGCAAAAGCGCGGGTTATTATTAGTAATTGGACAAGTTAAATAACATTACGCTAATAGGAGATGCAATTACGTCCGTTAATTAAAAATGATTTTATTGCACTGCTGCCATCTAGAAAGTAAACTGTACAAATATATTTATGATAACTTCATTTTAAAAGGTGCTTATAGAGGAAAGACCTATACGTTTATAGTACAAAGCATTTCATCATATCCCTACGCGTACAACATTCTAGAACTTTAAATATGCAATCCACAAAACAACAAAGCCAAATTACGAACTTCAATGGCGTTACAACTGCCTTTCAAGGTATCCACAGAGCACAGGACTTTACCGTTATACCTTTATTATTTCTTAAATTTTATTTATGGAACGTCAAAGAGAGATAATGCGGAACACAACGGGCCATAGTCTTCCCTTCTGATTCCTAAACGACGATCATTCATCCTCCGTGAAGCTACACAGAAGTCAGTGTCCGAACTCTGATAATCAAGCGGTAGACGCGAATATAATATGGTCTTAATTAGAATTCGGTTGCGCCATAATGCGATATCGATTATGGAGAATAATTTGAAGCTTTCGCATCGTGTTATATTCTGACAGGCAGATAATTTGAAGACTGATATTGTCTTCACTCATGGTGAATCGCAGAACGAGTTACGTAACATCTGTGTTACGTTACGTGGAAGGCAAGGTTGTTGTTAACATTCTCCCATAACTGAGAGCGGTAAAAGAAAACACGTTATTTGGAGGATTAACACAAGATTTAGCTTAAAATCTTCAAATAACGACAATCTTTAACATTTAATAAATAAAATGTAAAATATACAATTTTTTAAGATACTTTCATAGACAAAAATATTCTTGTATCGTCTTACACACAGAAAAAATGTATTCTGAGTTTCCGAACAAAATATTGTTTCACACAATTCTCTTAAAAAGAGAATGAAATAGTTTTGTTCTAAGTAAATACTTTGCCACTAAGAAAATCAAAAGTTTTAATTCAAGAAAAGTTTTGTTTCGATGAATTTTCTTCACTAGACAATATACTTGCTTCGTGCAAGTAGATAGAGATGAAGTGTTAGATCTGTGACTGCATTACCGGCTTACGTTGCGGCCCTCTCCTGGATTGAGAGTTTGCTTGTGTCCCATAGATGGAGACAATCTAAATCCTATACAAATTTATTTAAGCTAAGCATGCATTTTTTTTTATGATACAGTGGTTTATTTGCAAACCTTTGATCACTGCTATGATAGAGGGATAACAATCAAAACTTACAGTAAACGTCTAAAATTAATATTAAAATTAACTACGATATGTATTAAAATTGTAATACTTAACTAGTTTGATCATAGTGTGTTATAAAAAAAAAATTCTCGAAACTATGACAAGGCAAACTTAGTAGTACTTTAAAACTATAAAAAAAATTGAATTTCAGATCAATTAAACGTCCGACTTCTTTGCCAACTTATAGAGAAGCCTTCTTCAGTACTTTGAAAGAGGCTAAAATTACAAACTTAATATCCACCATCAAATACAATCATTTGACTTTTAAAAATTGAATGATGCTGGGCTAACAGGCATATGCAGAGCCCGCTATAGGGGAATATTTTACTATTAAAACTAAATTGAAAACAGTTATGTGCCAGACTCATCTTTATTATATGAGATCTAAAATTATCCCTGTGGTGAGTGGCACCATAATTCTCAGCTGTCATGTTGACATGACGTATCCATCTACGTAAATAGTATATGGTATATACCTAATGGTCCTTGAACAGAATATGTTTCATTCAATACGCCGCCGCCGTGTTGTTGTTGTGTCAATCATGTTTTTTGCGATTACAGTGCAATCTGTTACGAATCGAAAAAAGTTTCAAACAAAAACTATATACTTGATGGCGTAGAATCCGAATCTGCAATACAAAATGGGGGTTCCCATTTAAGATTTCAAAGTTGTTCCCTCTCCCACTCTAGGGGGTGAGGTGGGGGATCGGGTTCGGCACCATTCAGTAAGCCCCCTAGATTATAACAAATCTTATTAAGATCTTTTTTTGATTTGATGCAATGTTTTAGAGATATTTCGTTGTCTCAAGATAAAAAACTCACCCAGTATACAATACTTACTTATACTTGCTGGTGGTGAACGGAGAAAAGTGGCTAATAAAACCAGTGACGGTAGACTTTGTAATACAAGTTATCGTATAACTCGTAGATATAACACGTCGAATGAAAATAATTGCTGTCTTGCGTATGATATAATTTACCACATATTAGGGGTAATATCTAATCAGTGTAGAAACTGATATAAGTCTTTAAAAACTTCGGCATTTTTTCCTTTGTACAGAGTAATAGTGCCAGACATCTTTGCGAATCCGACATTATTAGTACAAAAATTTGCTCTAAAAGAAGATTACTAAACAAATAACAAAACGGGCGATGTGTACGTCGCTAATATTAGTAACACCCAACCTGCGTACTTCGACCGCATATTACCAAAGTAATTCCAAACTTATTCCTCTGTTTATGAATGCTCAACTAGCAGAAGGAAGATCGTGATCGAGATACGGACTGATATTATAAATTTCTCCGTCGGCGCCAGCACGGTCGACGGCGACGTTGCTGAAGTAGAAGAGGAAGGAATTGCGAACGGCGTCGGTGGTTCAGACGTCCCGTACGCGCGGTCGCTAATAGAATGCGAGTCCGCCTCAGTCCCGGATAATCGTCAGCGGGGTCGCCAACACGAGAACGGTACTGTGTTCTTCTCTGCCTCGAAGCCTGCTCGTTTTCGTCGTATCTTAGCGTTGTGTTATTTAAATTCGTGTTTACTGCCGCCACTAATAAACTAAAACCGAATGAATGCCATCGGGTCGACCGTCTACCCGGTGGTTAATATTGTTTAAGTTACCACACAGCCTCTCTTAATTTAATTAATAACGTCTGTTAATTGGTCCACTGAACACTATCGGATCTTTACGACTTTAGCCCATCTCACTTTTTAATTATGATTAACAATAATTAAGACAACGGAAAACAGAAATATACGTCGTCATCTATACGAATGGGCGACTAAGTTTCTGATATAATTGCATGTCTCATTCGCATCATTAAACTTACGCACGTCTGCTCAAGGTTTCTAAATCATCATCAAACTTAATTTAATCCATTAACCTCATGTGCTTTCAGTCAGTAACAATTGACTTAGAAACAATCAACAAAGCTTCCTTTTGCTTTAGTTTAAGTATAGTCTGTTTAACAAAAGTGTTTTGATAATTCTTCCTGTATATCACACGCAATTATTAAATAACTGAATATTAAAGAATAGAAAACTGCAATTACTTCAGTTGCATGGTGAAATTGTTACCATCTTTAATGGCACTATCTTCCTTAACTATCCAGTATTACAGACAAATCTTCTATTAGAAAAAGCACCCATCTTGTCGTTTATAATCAGTAGAGTGGGATTAGGATCAGATCTATTGCGATCCCCTTTCTTCTAGAAGGCGCCCTTTAACTTTGCCTTCTTAATTAGGTCCATCATCTTGGAGAGCGACTTTTTTACGTAGCTATTCGATGTGGGATTCTCTACGCCCAGCACTAGAAATATAGTCCTCGCCATGCTCCCGGAATTGCACACCACATGCACTGGAGTTTCTTGACAGAATCTGCAGATAGCATCCTCTGCCGGGCCTATGTTATATATATACCTATCTAGTCTGCAATGACCAGTCAACAGACCTACTGTCATTTTGATAGTCTTCCTGACTTTACTCAGTTCTGTTCCCTTAAAAACTTTTTTCCCTGTCTTTGTCCTGTTGATTTTGCCACCATTCTTTAGACTTGTTCTATATCCATTCGTTGTTGGACTCATCGATTGGCGATTTGGTAATGCCGAAGGGAGGATTAGGTCCAACGAATGATCTTGATGAGTCTCGTCTGGCCAAATCGTCGGCCACCTCATTTCCGTTCACACCGTGTGGCTTGGAAGCCAGGGCAATGTTAGTTTCCTTTGGGTGCCCAGCTCATTTAGGGCGCTTACTGGAGAGCCTTTCTCCTAGTTTCTTACCTGGTATTATAACGTAATACTTCCTATCCAGGCTAAATTTCTGAACCATCACTTAGCACCTCCAAGTGATGCCAAGTGATGGCTACTTAAGTTTATCTATTAGTTTTTGATGGTCAACAGTTAGCACCGTACGATTTACTTATTGATGTTTAACTGTGCATAAGTCTGTATACTGTAAACCTAGCAGTTCCTTACATATAAATATGTAGCGCTGGCAGGTTTAGAATTACTTCCATTGCGGCGGTAGGGGTCGATCTCATCGCTCCCGTGGCACACAGACTAGCCAACCTTTGCATTCCATCCAGCGTTTTGGCCGTCTCCGTCTGCCACACTTTTGGCCATCGCCCGGTGTTATCATGAGTCTAATTACCCTTGTGTATAACCACAGTTTAGGTAATTTTTGGGTTATTCATTCTTTATGTAAGTCTTTGATCAAACTATAAGCTAAGATATTTTGCTTTTTTATCGTACGAAACTCTTTCACGACCTAAAAGTTGTGGTTGTAAACTTTCTAGCATTCTTTTTCTTATGAACGTGACAATTTCTGTTTTCTGAGCATTGACTTACAGTCACTCTTGTTTACACCAATTGTCTACAGTATTTAATGCGATTTGCATACGTTCTGCCAGGGCTTGTAGGAACCGCCCTCTAACCAAACAGAATTGCCACAGGACGTAACACAGAGGAAGAACTGGCATTTTTTAGATTCATTAATAGCAAAAAATAGCAGTTTGTGACTGCCACTTCTATTGGAATTCTTATTTTATCTTTGACTAAATTTATAGTATAAGCATTAGCATTTTATAATTAAATCCTGTTTCGTCAATGTCATAGACTCATTTGGTTGGCTTCAATTGTGTTCTTTAAATCAGTGTTAATTTATTTTTACAAAATCCTGCGCAGCACCATTATCAATGATGACTAATATCAATGTCTAATGATCTAACAACAATGTCCCTTTATGCCTTCCTCGACGAGACTAAACCCACGTAAAGTTCAGGTGTCTTTTCTATTTTATACGTTTGCTCCAATGGCATTTAAAATGCCTGGAGCTCTTTTCTTCCAATGTTTAATTACTGTTAGATCAACTCCTAGCTCACAAGAAAGTTTTTGAATTGATTCGCTCTTATCTACTCGCTGTAACACTTCTCAGTTTTGTTTTAGTGTGCATGCTCGAAATGTCCCGCCATGCATTCGCTGGGGTCCGCATCAATTTTGGGCATTTTTAGGAATCTAATGTCGTACGGCGAATCATCGAATGGGACCCAATTCACATCCATGGTAATAACTAAACTTTCATGAAATTAAATTCTAAGAATAATTGATAACCAATTAACTGCTATTGTCAGAAATTTTTTAGCTTTCATCGAAAGTAGGTAATAATAAATTAGATTGCTGAGTCGCCAAATCAGAGCATTAAGAACAAGAATAATATTATTGGCTTTTAACTTTGTCGCAGTTTTATTTCTTGTAGCCAAGAACAGCGTGCAATAGTGCATTTTTTTTTAGCAGAAAGCATTTATTTAATGAAGAACAGCGTTGTTTCAAAGAAAAACTTAATTAAACCCGATAAAATTCTAATGCTTCCATCTGATCTAATTTCATTCGCTGCTTGGATTGTAATCAGTACACTTAAATTATTAGGATATCATAAACAGTTTTTTCTTAATTAAAAAGGAACTAAAAAAAAAGGACTAAGTACAACTTTCATAAAATTTCAAAAAGAAAAAATAAAATCAATATTAAATTTGTAAAATCTTACCAACCACCACCTGAATTTATACCCCAAAAAGCGTCCAGTGGATATATTGACATACCTGCAAAAAGAGAAATACCACTTTAATACTCTCTACAATAAATCAATAACTACCACACATATTTTCAAAATTCATTACAGAGTAGCGTCCCTTTAAGACCAGTTACCTACTTAAGACTTCAGAACTCGTATTGAATATTTAACATTGAAGCAAAGGGCTTGGAACGGGTAGAGAGACGAATTAAGGATGAATAAAAAATGCATTTCCCCATCAAAGTTATAGGATGAGAACGTAATACCGCAGACTAGTATTTCAAAGTTACGATCATTAAGAGATTATGCCCACTGTTGCGAGATGTGACAATATCAATACGAGCTAATGTTTCTCATTCTTACGTAAGCTTTATAATAATAATAAAATATGGTAATATTTATTGACGTATGTCGCAAATTTAAAATTGAAAATACAAAGAAAAAAGGAAAAACATGAAAGCCATGATATTAAAAATACGTCCACGTTGTAAAATTGTTTACGAGGGCTTTAAGAATTGCTTGTTTCTAAGCTTATTAAGGAATTTATTAAAATATTATGCTGCACTATAACAAGGCCCTGTTTCAAATAATGCAGCGCTGGGTGAATGTACAGAAAAATTACTGCATGTTACTGTACTGGGTATCCCATTCTATCTTTAACAACAAGGTATCTCGGAAAATATTACTTCCAAGTAAAAAATTGTGCTATTGTTTTTTCATCCCATCGTGGCCCAGAAAATAACGATTTCAGTTGGAACATGGGTGATATTGTAAAAGCGTTGTCGATACTACTCTACTGGTTTACTGAACTGTATGGGAGGTGAGGCAAAACTTCAACTCCTTCCATCTTTCACAATTTTGCTGCGCCAACTTGGATCTACGTGCTGCAGCATCAATTGCAATACTCCCATACTATTTATTGCTCCTCACTCAAAGCGCAAAACTTAAAAATTCTACCGAACGCATGACTTTTTCCCCAAAACGATCTTGAGAAATCACAGGAGGCGACTTGTCTTTTCGTGCAAGTATGGAAAATCACCAAAAATCGATAATTTCCAGGATTTTGAAGCAATCTTTAACTAAACTAAATTCTGTTTTGAACTTCTGCATGAATAAAATTATGGAAAACCTTTCGAGGTTTTTTTAAATGGGTTTCGGTCGAATTTTGAGGGATCAACTCATGCTGACAATCCTCAAAAGATTTGAGATTTCAAAATTCTAGACGTCTAGTCTAGACTCGCTTATTAAAGTAATCGTAGGCTTTATCAAACATCCTTTAAGTTTCAATTTGTAAAACGCGTCTCACTAAAACTAGTTTTTAACAGAAAAAGCTAGATTTTATCGATTCCAATAATTGTTACTGTTGAACATTGGCACCAGTTTCCATAAGGAATTCTATAACGCTATTGTTACCAATTATGATCGAACATAGTTGAAAATTCGTAGTATGTTATTGTTTCTGATGTGCATCACATAATGCCGTATAATTAAAATATATCGCACCTTTTATATGGATGCAATTGCGAAAAGGTTTCTGTCATTTATAGTACGACGAACACATTTCATCGAGAAAAACTCAATTACTCCAATCATACAGGGTCTCATTCAATACTCTAATATTAAATTCTATCAGATAGCTTCGCGTGTGTGCAGTTCATCCAATTCCAAATCAATCAAGGCGCGCAAATACGTATAGATAATATAATTATAGAAGTGCAGTGGAATTACAACTTTTCGAAACCACAAACACAAATTCTTTAGAAATTGTTTTGTTAGTGTTCATCCTATCACTATTACATCAATTACAGCAATTTTAACAAATAATACATTTGTAAACTGAAAACAGTCACTGATATTACTGGGGCGATATAATTAATATTACTATGTTGCGAAAAATTAGGTATTTATATAGACAACAAAAATATTTATTCTAAATGAAATGTAGGTCATATTTACATCATTGACAGCGAACACATTAATTAATTAACATTAGTCAGTGCACAATATAACTATTCTTTTGCTTATACGACAAACCGCAATATTTTAAGTCGATGACGATACATCCTGTTTATTTTAAAAATATCTTTCTGTTATAACCGGCTAAGTCATCTTCAAGCGGAGAGCAAAGTTTTTTTATCACATTCTACACAGACTCTCCTCGATGTGGCGATGAACCAAAACAACGCATCTAGAGCAGTAGGACTGATAAATGCAACAATCGAAATGAGCACGAAAGAACAGCAGTTGTAGATATGTATGTATGTGCATACAATGACAAGGTTCCCACCCACGCTTCATCCTACCGAACATTCATCCGTTAACTCTTTCGAGATAAGTGCATAAATATGTAAAATAGCTATTGCGTTTCCAATGACATTTACGCAAGATAAATGATATTTGCCCGTCATTCATTGTTCTTCATCGCTTGAATAGAAAAGAGAATCAAATCATTACATCGTTCTGGATTCCTTAAGATATATAGAGTCTTCCAATAAGAGTGCGTCCTATCTTTGAACTGAAATAAAACAAGTTGTGTAAGTGATATACTTTTATTTTTTGGTTTGATTTGAAGTATATTTAAAGATATTATTTGTTAAAGACGATTTCGGATAAATGGTTTTGTTGTAGTGTACGTATTCGAGAAGCCAATTTTTGGTACCTATCTCGCACAAATCTATTTTAATTTTATTAATACCTCGTGCAATGTTAATCTTTGATGCAAATATTGTTGCAGTTTTATTGCCATACACGCCAGATTTCAAATAACCCCACAAAAACAAATCTAATGGCGTCAAATCACATGACCTAGGCGGCCAGTTAACATCACCACGCAGACTACAAAACCATCAAATTTCTCTTTCAAAAGTTCAATAGTTTCTCGATCGGTATGGCATGTCGCATTGTCCTGTTGAAACCAAACGTTTGTTAGGTCTATCCCTTCCAGGCGAGACTAAAAATAATCAGTTATCATGGCACCCTCTTTCCCCATTAATAGTCACAGCCTTTCTTTGCTCCTCTTAAAAGAAATAAGGACGACTGATACTTGTGGACCACACACTTCAAATGCGGCAGTTGTGTTTATTAGCGAAACTGTCCATCCAAAAGTGAGCTTTGTTACTGAAGATAATTTTTCGGACGAAAGCACGGTCAGCTTTCAATTATCCTAGAACCCAGTTAGCGAATATACGGCGCAATCCACGCTCGTTAGGTTTCAATTCTTCAATTAGAACAATTTTGTAAGGTGTGAAGTTTCAAGTCCATGTTGAAAATTCACCAAGTTGTGGTCGATGAACATTTCAGTTGTTATGACATAACGGGACGTTCCTTACACCAGTTTCTCAAAATTAACCTTTGTACCGAATTAAGTTTGTGCATTAGGTATTCTGAGCCACCACCACAATTCAGTAGGCTACGATAGAATCCACCAGCGAGTAGTATATGGATAACATTGTCCGAATGGACACAAAATAAGAAAGATGGTAAAACCTATGTGCAAAATGTCTCAGCTTTTGGCATAACATTGTGATGTGTTTTTACACATAAAGCTGGAATCAATGATTACCCCCAAACAATTGATCTCAGTGACCATATTCATCGTGACGCGACAATCACAGTTATCGTTTATTAGAACAGCAGAATATAGACACTGATGTTCATAGTGGATAATGACAAAAGCGAAGGCAGATGTGAGGTGATTTGATGTAGCGTAAATTGTTTTTTTTTTATATATGATTTATTATTAATTTTTTATTGTGAGCCCAAATTTAAAGTTTGTTGAAATTAATTTGCATTTGTTGACAAGCAATCTGTGGGTTGCTGGAAGCTGTTGCCATATCCAGATCATCGGCATATAAGGCATTCTTCCGTGCAATCACCAATATCATTACTATAGAGAATAAAGAGCAAAGGACGCAGTATACTTCCCGAAGGAACTCCATGTGGAAGCAGGGCATAGGCAGATGTATTCGAGCCGATAAGCACATTAATGCTACTTTCAAAACCATGCAAAATAAGCAATCATGCCTCTAAAACTTCAGACAAATCTCTGAAAAACTTGTACCCGAGTGTCTTCCAGGCAAGACACATTCCAACATTGACAGAAACTAAAGCAGGCGGTTATCATAATGTCTGCCATTAGGGAGCTGAGCACAAATGTAATCAGCTTCAAGGTGGTTTGGAGTATCTAGGAAAATCAAATGAGCTAGGCAAGAGAAACTGCGCGTTCTGGAACACACAAGACTGGCAGGAAACCAAATAACAGGTAATCTCGCTAAGAAAGGGGTTGGATTCCCATTTGTAGAGTTTGAACCCTTTTGCGGGACTTTTTAAAAGGAATCGAACTGCACAGCCAGCTGTAAATAGGGCTAGAATAGGGGACACACTAGATTTTCAGGTCGTAATGTACTATCACCTTTATCTTACATACATAGGGAAGGAATGGCTAGGCATAGGCCTCAGCCTCCTGCAGGTGAGCAAATCTGGGACATGCCCCGAGATGACATGCCAAGGAAGTTCAACTTTGTGAAAGAATTTACCACAAAGCTTACCACCAAGAGCGAATGGGATAGAGATACCATTTCGAAACTCAATAGAAACGCCATTAAATGGTACACAAATGGTTCCAAAACGGCAGAGGGAACTGGAATAGGGATATATGGGCCTAGAACTAAATATTTCGAAAGCTTGGGGATGTACCCAAGTATCTTCCAGGCGGAAATACACGCTATTAAAAGATGTGTCCAGGTCAACATTGACAGAATCTATGAAAAGCAAGATTATCATAATATCTGATAGTCAAGCAGCCATTAGGGCGCTGAGGTCAAACATAATCAGCTCCAAAATGGTTTGGGAGTTTCTACAAAAACTAAACGAGCTAGGCAAAAAGAACAAGGTAACCCTATTGTGGGTTCCGGGAGACACGGGAGTGGAAGGAAACGAAATAACGGATAATCTCGCTAAGAGAGGGGCTAGAACACCTTTTGTAGGACCAGAACCTTTTTGCGGGATAAGTAGCAGCATAACACTGGAGAAACTGAAAAATGAAGTAGAGCAGAGAAAATCCAAATACTGGGAGATTCTCAAGGGAATGAGGCAAGCTAAAACTCTTCTGGGGACCAGAAGAAATCTGCAACTGCATCAACCTGAGTAAAAATAATATTCGCATATTGACAGGGATCCTTACAGGCCATTGTAAACTGAACGGACATCTAAGCAGGCTTGGAATAGCGAAGGAAGCCGAATGTAGATTTTGTGGGGAACAGGACGAAACGTCAATCCATCTACTCACAAACTGCGCTGCACCTGGGAGCATGTGAAATCGAAAAGGAAGAGCTACCTAATCTGGGGCCTTCGGACAGTGTACACTTTTTAAAAGGAATCAGACTGGACGGCCAGCTGTAAATACAGCGAGAAGAGGAGACACAATAGATCTTTCAGGTCGCTTATAAGGTGTACTATCACCCTAATATCACACATACATACATATTACACACGTACAAGCGATCATTAACCTTACAGGAAATTTGCAAACGTATGAACAATATCTAAACATTCGTTCTCATTAAAATTAGGAATATCTTGCTTTATCGTTTTCGGTAACTAGTATTTCTTGATTAGTTATCACGTAGTTATAAATTGTGATTAATTCTCCGAACTTGCTAAACCCACTGTAATTTAACCTGCATCGCATTTCCACCTTATTTGTGTTGCAACTCGATAATAATTGCCGCTTATACACTGGCGGACTTCTTTTAATTAAAACCGCTAATAATAAGTTGTAATATGTTGCATTGCATTTTCCAAATTTTATATTTTAAATAAGGCGGCGTCGGCTGGGCATTGATGCGGTATTCAGTAGAACATTTTTTTTTCATAAATGCAGTTTTAATATTCCTTAATTAAATTGTGGAATTATCAACAATTTTTGCGTTCTAAAAGACCTAGTAACCTAAATTTATACATTATTTCATGTCCTATTTTCTAAAGTTCCATATTGGGCGATCAAGGTCAAACATACCTAACGAATACTTCGTACATCTTAGGCAAAATCGAGTACCTAAATATGCAAATATCAAGGTTTTATGTCTACTAGATAAATTGTTTTCTATGTATTTTTGCATGACTGAGTCTTCCAGATCACATGAAGGTTACAAAATATAATAAATCCTAATCGATGAAATACGGCTGAAGTGTAATGCAACGCAAACTTCATTAAACAAATATCTCGCGGTAGACGCTGCTCTCCTGATGAAACGCCTCAAACTAAATATTAACCTCCGAGGCTTTCTCATAGTAATGAAATTTGAAATTTGTGTGTGAAGGTTAGCAGTATATAGGTCTCCAGTTACAAACCGACTCACCGGCTGTATATAATTAAATTAAAAGTTTATATTCTGCAAACTTTACATACCCTCAAGAACAATATTTTCGCGTAAAATATAGATCGCCTTCTATACGACAGCAGGGTGAATATCGGGGAGTATTTATTTGAAATTATCTGCGCTTTAGGTTAGGGGGCTTTATTTCATTGCAGTGGAACGGGAGCTGCTTGCCTTTATAGCACACCCGAGTCAAGAAGTTCTGTAAATTTTCAAATTGTATATCCAAGTAAAAAGTCGATATCGAACTGAGTTCACAGTGTTAAAGTATACGTTTTTATTTAAACAGTTACTCTTTCATAGTCAACGTACCTCGAATATCCGCAAAAGTTTTATAATTTATATGAATTCATAATTTAACTAATAGGATAGCTAGTGGTGCGGATTCCAAGTAAATTTATACATATTTAGGCGGAATAAATGGACAAATAAATTCATACTTACTAAGCAACCTCTAGCATAGCGCTGCACTCTTATGATTTAATAATAATAATCGTTTATTCACTTAGCCATGTGTACATGGATGTGAAAAGTCATAAAGTTTGTTATGTGATTCAAGTTTATATGCATATTATTTGCAGTTACTAACTTGCAAGATGCATACTTCAATTCATAGGATGTTAATGAAATATCTTTAGGTTCTAAAACCAAACAGCAACTGTTTTAGCAGGTGATCTCAATAGGCTTTATAAATTTACATTTTTGCATAAATACTTCTATGTAATGTTACATATAAAAAAAGTTTTTCATTGAATAAAAGTATTTGCTAAAGAATGCTTGAAATAAATTCTACATTCAGTGGGCAATCAAGACTAGCTAACGTTTTCTTAAACCAGATAAAAAAGAACTTATTACAGTGCACATCGCTACATACAGGGTGTTTCAGACCACTCGTCCACTATCTTTTTCTCGCGATCTATGGCAGCTAGACTCATGGGACAAAAAAATAATAATCAAACCCTACCTGAAGAATCCTCTGAAAATATTTCCGAAAACGTACCATTATACCAGAAGTCGATAGCAATTTTCTTATTGTAATCATACATTTTTTCTTACTTCAGTGTGAATGTTATTGTGAGATTGTTGTAATTTCAGGCTCAGGAAGCTGTTAGTTCTTAGTAGTTAGAGAAGGAAAGACTCGTATCTAAACGTGAGCTCTACGGTACCTACTCTGAAGTATAATTTTTCTAACGCATTGGAAACAGAAGTGAGGAATAAGCCCATCTCAGTTAGTATGACCAGAGAATGTCCAAAAGTGGTAATTACTTCCCTACGTATGTGGAGTTTGACAGTAAATGAACTCCTGTGCAGTTTGACCGTTCTAAGTATGTTATGTCAAGGGCATACTGATGATGTAGTTATATGTGCAAAAGGAAAATTTAAGAACACCCTCTGTAACATAGTTCAAAGAGGGCTTAATATTCCGAAAAGGTGGTGTCAATCAGTGGGACCTAACATCAACCCCACTAAGACTACTTTAGTAACATTCACAAAAAAGGGAAACCCAATGTCAAGACCATAAAAGTAGATTGATGAAACATAAATTGGAAGATGGAGGTGACCTACCTAGACCTTATCCTAAACAATAAACTTTGGTGCAATTAGCATGAACTTGAAAACTCTATAGTGTCTCTAAGCCCATTTTCTCCTCGGTTTATAATAAACAGAAAATTATTTAACAAATTTAAGCCTACATATGTTGATGTACATTAAGAAACATTTCATTGCAAAAATAGCTGATACAACTTTGACGCATAATACATATATGGAAAAGTTTGCTTGAAATACCTTTATCCTACACTACATTTCATTCTGGCATGCTCAAATCTTACCTACTCTCCACTGCTTTAGGCTACTTTCACTACAGCAGTGTCGAATTTAATACTGCGCCAATTTGGACTTCAGGAGCGGAGAGTGCGCTAGATTATATAATTCATATACTTCTACTCCTAAGAAGATCCTACGATACTCTTCTTGGACCCTCTACAAGAGTTTTTACGCATAAATATTGTTAAGTGTAACGCTATTTCTTGTTTATGCTCTTTATATCAAGTTATTAGCCATATTGGCACAATTACTATTGTTATAATTAGTAAGTAGTAAGTAATATTTATGTGGGCACCTCGTAAATCGACTGTTTTATGCCTGTGCTCGCCCCCTCTTTACCCCCCCCCCCCCACCAACACGGCACATGATAATATATTACTATGAACAACCAAGATGCAACAGAAGAAAATCGATATAATGACTATTTTATAGCATTCTTACACAAACAATCACAGCTAAATACAATAATAGAGAGTGACACATGTGACAACGATAGAGTTTTAGTCTATCACTTTACCACACATCACTCTTTATTATCGCAGTAACCTACGATTGAATTTTAATGTTTTAATTGTCAAAGTGACATGGCACTATATTTGCTTTTAAAGTTCTTGGGTTTTTTGGAAAATATAATGGCAATAAATTGACGAAATTGGACGTGTGTGGATCACTTATCAAAGTTTGGACGTGGTGGAGGGCTAAAGGAAGAGCACCTTTCGGTGATTTAGTCCTTTTGGCATATCTGATAAGTAAATTGATATTATTTTTGTTAGTAGTTGGCAATAGATGATGTAGTTCTAAAATGCAGTCTTCTATTCCTGATGGACCCGGATCACTTTGGCTGGCACACTTTTAATTTTTCAGAACGTAACTACTTATGCCATCATTTTGTGCTGAATAGAAAAAAAATTGTGCTTTTTTCCGTGCCCGAGATATTCACGATAAAAGATCGGCAAGCCAAGTTGATGCTGCGAGCACACTTTTAAAATTGCTAAATTTGACTGTGCGCTCATTTTGTTGCTCCATAAAGATTTAATTTTAGGTTGCTACTATTTAACCCCAAAAAAATATCATAGTTTGAACATAACGAAATTAAGGGTTGTGGTTGTTGTTACACTAACAAGGAAAGTTTACGAACTGTAAATCGCAGGTTCCGATGGAACTTTGTCAGTTTATAGACTCCATGGAGTGTTACTCAAAGCACTCTTTATTGCGACGGAACTTTAACTTTCTTTATCCAAAATAACTTTTGAACGGTAAAAGATAGACGAAAGGTTTCAAGATATTGGAAGCTGTTTCTATACTTCTGATACATAGAATCCCCACCAGATAAATTTATTCATCTAGGACATATGGGTTTTCGTTCCATGATGAAGGAATTTTACACACATAGTCAATTTGTAAACATTCCACTTTTATAAGATGTGTACGTTGTAGTCAATATTTGCGTTTCCAACACTTTTTGGCGAGCCCCACTGTCATAACAAAGAGTAATGCATGAACAATGTATATCCGTATTTTCGATATTTAGTTTTTACGAAAAATGGACCGACTTAGGCAAATGCGACAACCAGGTAACACTTAAAGTTTAGCAAGTGTTGACTCTAAGGTTGTTTGCGACTGTGTAAGCGTCCTAAATAAGGTGGGCACCCAAAGGAAACCAACATTGGCCGGGGATCCTAGCTACACGGGTTTGCAAGGAAATGAGGCGGCGCGGCGGACGATCTGCTCAGACGAGGTTCGTAAAGGTAATTCGTTGAAGTAGTCCTTCCTTCGGCATTACCATATCGTAAATCAAAAAGTCTGTCAATTAATGGATACAGAATAAATCCATGGAGAGGTGGCAAAAATCACCAAGACAAATGCTTGTGTTTACTAAAGATCTACTGAGTGAAGACAGGAAAACCGTCATAATGATAGTAGGTTTATTGACTGGTCATTGTAGACTAAATAGGCGCATGCCTAAAACATAGGCCTGGCAGAAGGCGCTGTCCACAGATTCTATCAAGAGGAAGAAGAAACCCCAGTTCATGGGCTATGCCATTGCGAAGGTCTGACGAGGACAAGCTTCCTAGTGCTAGGTGTAGAGAACCCCATAGCAGCCACATAAAGGAGTCGCTCGTAAAAATGATAGGCCTAATTAAGAAACCAAAATTAGAGGGCGCCTTCTAGGACAAACGAGTCCTCTGGCTTCATGTTTTTGGCAAGCCAAACATGAGCTCAGAGGATATTATTTCGATCGACCAGCAAGAGATCTGTATAGATTAGTACTGGTTGACACGATTCGATGGGTAAAGCAAATGGGAGATATAATACAAAAAGCCAAGCGGCTGCAATGTTACCGGATAATTTGTCAGACGACTCTCATAAAAAAATGACAAAGGTAATCGCAATAGATCTGAAAAGGTCACGGTGAAATAGGTCAGAAAGCCACCGTAATCGTAATCTAATGTAATCTAACATATTGATATGTATTGAATATTTTGCATTGTTGGAGCTGAGGCTTGTAGTCGCTGTTATGCAAAAGTAAGATACCGGTCTGTTATTGAAGTGGTATTTATTGTATTGTACTTAATCAAAAAGTAGATGAATAAAAGTGGTTGGTTAAAAGGTTATAAATTTAGGCATAAATAAGTGAGTACACTATAAAAGATTTTATCCCAAATTTTATGTATTCCTATAAAATTCTTTGTTAAATAATTATAATTGAAATAAATTGAAAAGGGATTCATTTAAATGTATTATATACACTTTTAAAATTCTTTGACTGCAATCGGTTCACCAGTTCATATTCCTTCTCTTAGGAAAACACAAACAAAATATCGAACCCTATGAGGCAAAAATTAGTCGACAAAACCATATTACAGTAAAAAATCTGGTAGAGGGTTTTTTGTAATAGTTTGGTAAAGTCTGCCGTACCAATTGTTGTCATACCAATATTTTAATTTCTGTTTATCTACTATTTTTTGTTAGATAAAAGTAAGTTCTTTTACCAGCACTTCTGACATCGAGCAAAAAGCACAGACACCTTCGTATTTTAATATATGAAATTTTCAAATGCTGTGTGGTATTATAACAGTACAAATAAAAAGTTAAACAGAAGTAGAGTATAGTTTTGCAGCGCTCATTTCGTGCAGCACGGTCAAGAATATTTCACGACTGCGCGATGTCGTAAAATACATTAAAACCGTTCGGTAAATAATGCTATTGTCGAGCAACAACTAATCAGTGTGTAAAACGTGAAAATGCCATCGTATATAACTACGTGAACGTAAAACTAAAGCACCGCAGTGAGGAGGATATGCACATAAAACCGGTTCTCTTCTCATTATACAATGCAAAACGCAAAAAAAAAACATACCCGAATCGATTCCGCGAAACGCACCGTAAAAATTATGGCGGCACTTTAAATACATGACCAGAAATGTTAGCAGCGTGAGTCAAGCAACATGATGGCGATTCCGAGAGGACGGAAGGAATTTATTATTGAGCCGTACCATCGTAATCTTTGAACTTTATTTTCGTTGCTTTACTCGAAAGGATTTCTATAGTAGTTCTTTTCTGTAGTTGGGAAAAAGGTACCTTCCCTATGTGACACAAATAAGATAACAGTCACTTAAAGACTTTTCTGAAAGTATTGAACTCGTATGTTACTTAAAATTCAGTTATATCAATACTATTATACAAGAACTAACATTTGTAAGATGAAATCACTATGTATTCAAACATTTCTATCATGAACTACGCCGCACTATACAACAATCTGTTCGCTTAATAATACTGACACTTCCTAATTGCTTACTGATTAGTCTGATTACCAAACATATCAGTTACATATCATAACCTTCAAATACAGTAACCTCTTGTACGTCTTCTAATTTAAATAATTATTTAACTAAAGTATTGTATTTCAGTATAGAATTCGTTTAAAAGATCTTGACAGGAGACGGTGCAAAGGACAGCAAATCAGGTCAAAATCCAAACGCGAAGTGCGCACACAAAACGAATTGCTTTCAATTGTGGCTTTGCATAGACCGTAATATCGAGAAAACAGCTGTAAGTAGGGCTGGGCGATACCTATGATTTTGGTATCGGTATTCGATACTTGTTTTGGTATCGATACTTGCCGATGTATCGATTCTACGCTAGGTATCGTTACCCAGTACTAATACTAGTAGTACTAATAATCCTAGTACCGGTAGTACTAGTACTGGTAGTACTACCAGTACTAGTACCAGACTATCGATTCCGAGATATCGATACCATAAAATTGATTCCAAAGTATCAATACTTGGGTATCGATTCAAAGGTACCAGTACTAGGGTATTGATTTCGAGGTATTGGTAGTGGAGTTTTAAAATTTCAATTTAAATTTTCAAAATTTCATAATGTTTCTAATTTAAAAGTTAAAAATTTTACCTTCCCTTAACATGTATGACTGTTGTTTCATTTGACAATTTTGTATAACTATTTGAGAAACGTTGGGGAAGCAGTCAAAAAAAAAACATCGCTGAAAATATTGGATATTATAAAATAACTTATTGCTCAAATTAACCACTTCTTTTTTCTATACATTTTCAATCAAGAACAAGAGATTAGTTTTTCAAAAATATAATAATACCAATAAGTTATTGGTAATTGACATTGACCCTTTCTTATTTTAATTGAATACATTGTTTTGTTTTCTGCAATAAAGTTAGTTATCGAGAATATGTAAACATTTATTGTATACAAGAAACTTACAAGAATAGGAACATATAATAAAAATAAAAGACATATGTAATAGTTAAATAAAACTAATTCGGGTTAGGAACATAAGCTTTATGCATCGATAAGAAGACTAATTGTTCGGCATGTTCTGCAGTTAAAGAAGCCCTTAAATCAGTTATTATATTACCACCACAGCTAAACACTCTTTCGGATGGCACACTGGTAGCTGGAATGCAAATATATTTCTTACATACTGATGCTAATCTTTTTAAATAATTTTCATTAGCCTTCCACTATTCTAAGGGGTTAATCGAAATGTCTTGTTTCCATGGCTTCATACTTCCGTATTTCACTCTCCATGTTTGACATCGCATTATTTTCCTTTTATTTTGCGTTTTTTAGTTAATAGAGAAAGTCCTTTAATTTTCGTTTCTTGTTCTGTAGGCGTTTTGTTAGGTGTAGCAGTATCGGAGGTGTCACTTTTTAAATAATTAATTAGGTTATTGTACGTATCAGAAAAATTATCTTTTTTAAAGCGTGGATCAAGATAGGTACATATGTTCAAAAGTAAATTTGTTTTAAAATTCCCACCTTGCAAGGAATACCTATTATTAAAATTATGAATAATTTTAATAATAGGTATTCCATGCATTCCTTCCATGTTCAGTTTATTCTTAGTTTTAGTTGTACTAGTACTGGGAATCGATACGAAGTGTAGAATTGATACTTCAACAAGTAGCGATACTAACAATAAGGCAAGTATTGTATACGACACCAAAATTGTAGGTATCGTCCAGCTGGATACCTCGATCTGATACCACGGAATCGATACTCTATACTAGTACTAGAACCAGTACTAGTACCCGTACTAGAACCAGTACTAGAACCAGAACTAGAACCAGTACTAGTGCTACTATCGATACATCGATACCTTTGCTAATCACGGTATCGAAGAGTCGATACCATTAATGGAATCGAATACTTGTCGATGTATCGTTATTTTGCCCAGCCCTAGCTGTAAGCACCGTCCAGTGGTAAATATAGTGTATAAATGAAAATTATGGAGCATGGAAACGCTAATCTGTCAACGCAGGCACCAACAAGACTATCTTATACACCGGTCTAAGAAACTTGCAACATTCTTATCTCTTCATCCAGTAGTTGTCGTCATAGAATGTCGGCCTCAACAACCATACATTTTTATAAGTATTAAGTCTATTTAATATAGTTTTAGTGATATAAATTAGTGTTAAATTTGTATCAGAAAGTTAAAAATCGTCAAGCTTTAAGAACAGTAAATAAACAGTGAACAATAATTTCGCACATTTCTAAAAATATCTTTCTAAACGGGCTACTTGATATTTCCTTATACAGAAGCAAAAAAATCCTTGCAATACATTATCTGGTTTAAAATTTGTTTCACAGAGTAAAAAATAAATTACCCTTTCACCGTGAAAATTTACAATCCCCAAGGGATAGGCAGCTGCACAGAATTTTTTTTTATTCCCAGATAAGCTTGAACAAAAATACATGGCGTTACGTACAGGAAGATTTGCTAATGCTGGTAGATTTTACTAAATTAATAATGATAAACAATGAAGTTAAAAACAGTTCATGATTCAGCATATGATGACAGCTATTTTACCGCAGATGTTCTGATCATACGTAAATTTAGATGTACTAAAACGATGTTTACGATCAATATTATAATTATTAATTACTAATAATTCACTTTGCCGGCTTACTTAAAACCACAATTATCACATCGTTAGCCTCGTAGCAAATTGTGTGTGCTTTAGATATTTGCACTTGTGTAATCAGAAAAATCATAAAATTCTAGTATCAATAGGTCATCTGTTCTCGCGCAAATTAAATTAATCAACACATCCTTGGAATCGCTAAAGATCGCTTAAATTAGCTCGAACGAATTACGAAAATCGGTATTATGATCTATGGTCCATTCAATTTAATGGACTTATCTTAAGTTATTAATTTAACTAACGAAATGTTAAATAATCACTAAATTGTTACTGACATAAGAGTTCGCAGCAAGAGATTCTCTATTTGCTCCTTAAAAACATAAGTAATGAGAGAACTATTACCGCATACAAAGCTGGCACTCGACCTTTGAAAATTAACTTTTCTTCGCAGAAAGTGTTAGCATTTTGCTTATACGTAGGTAGTTGTTTGTGGTCGTTTATAGTACGCACCTGACTCTTATTTATTCAAAGCGCTTGTTCAATCCTCTTTGCAATCTTTGTAGTTGTTTATACTGTTTTTTGTTTCGTTTGCAATCGATATCTTTTATCCCTATAAAACAATTTTTTTGTTTACCTTCATGGGCAGATTTAACCACGTAAAGTAACTCGGCCTTAAGACCTATTGCGCCCTCATGATGTCTTAGCCCTTTCGACCTGCTTGTACTCGAACAAAGAGGTCTGCAAGTTGGTCGAGAGTAAGTTTACTTAGACTGGATGACAGCACTCCACCCTGCGGGCAGCCAGCTGCCACGGTTGCCTTTACATTGCAAAGATTCTGCGAGACATGAACCATTCTGTTTCTTAGCATGGAGCCGATCCACCTCGTCACAGTTAGGTCGACTTTCCATTTTTGCAGCGCCCTTTCCATCGACCGAAAGGACGCCCTGTCGAAGGCGCCCTCGATGTCCAGAAAGACAGCTAATGCAATTTCTTGGTAGGCATACCTATTAGTTTTCGTGCAGAGGCAATCTTGCTAGACCCGAATCCCTAAGATGTCTCTCAATTATCTCCTCCAAACAATAGTAAAGATCAACTCTTGTACACAGGTAAATTTGTCAATAAATGCATGTATGTATGTATGTTGTTGCTGGGCGAAGCTTTGGGTTGTGGAATACACGTATTGTACCAACCCCACTGAAATTTTGCCCGAAGTAATTTCAACCTTCGGTAGGGATGTTTGGCGAAGTACGCAGCTCGTAGCACGTCGTAGTCACAGACTGGGTATAGTTATCTGAGCATGTATATCGCTGTTGAGGCTTTGGATATTACATGGTCCACATGGTCTTTCCACGTAAGTAGGTCGTTTAATTTTAGCCCCAAGAAATCAACGGTGTTTTTTTTCTCCCTGCGTGCTGTGTGTCCTTATCAGTAACTGCCTGCTTTTATCTTCGTTTAACTTGAGATTATTAGCTGTAAACCAATAATTCGCCTCTTCAACCGTACATTGCACCGCGTGTTCTCGGCCTTCTTCAGATCTTGCTTTTGTTATTATAGTCGTGTCATCTGCGAACAGGATAGTTCTGGATCGTGGAACATTTTCTGGCAGGTCGTTAATGTACGTTATAAATAACAAGGGTCCTAATATTGACCCTTGTAGCACTCCAGATTCTAGCATTTTATGTTCGGACCGCACCCCATTAAAGTACACTTCTTGGTATCTGTTCGTAAGATATGATTCTAGAAGCAGAAGTGGAATACCCCTTACACCATAATAACTCAGCTTGTGCAATAAAATCGAATGGTTTACTGTGTCGAAGGCTTTGCTGAGGTCACAGAAGTTTGCGGCAATCTTGTCTTGATTGTCAAGACCCTCAGTTATTTCCTCCATCAATTCCACCATTGCTGTAACCGTGGATTTGTTTGCCTGATAACCGTGTTGTTCCTTTTACAGGAAACCATGTTTGTCGAAATAATTTAATAGTCTGGCTTTTAGATATTTTCAAAGACTTTTGACAAGCTGGGTAGTACTGATACGGGTCTGTTGGAGTAATGATCCCTGCTACCTTTTTTATGGATTGGTGTAATTTTTGCCACTTTCATGCAAGTAGGAACGTGTCAAACATCGCACTGACACGGGACCTCACGGGGCTTTACTTGCTATCCGAGAAGAAGGCATGTTCTGGTTTTTATCCACAATTAAAAATCACCGGCTCAGTCTGGGATCGAACCAGCACCTGTGGGGTGAAAGGCGAGCATGCAAGCCAATAATCTCAATAATTGAGATACCACAATCCGCTTGTGCTGCCCTTTTTATATTATTTTGTAGTTATTTGCAGTGCTCTCTGTTTTGTTGGTAGTCCAAACGTCAAAAATACGTAATTTAAATAAATTGTCCAAAAGTAAATTTGTAAATAAATGAGATATTGCAAATTGGAGAAATTACCAATTTGTCAATTGTATCTCGAGAAATATTTGATGGATAGAGCTACAATTGCACTCAAATCATATGATTATTTTCCCAGAATTAATGTTTTAGGAGTTATAAGCCAAAACCTAAAATTATCCGAAAGTTTTACGCATTTCAGATAGAGATCTCGAGGCTGCGAAATTGGCTTTATACTACTGGCACCAGCGACATATCAAAAATTAGAACTACATTGCAGAGTTAGCGTTTAAAATGCCAGACCGACTACGTATTCAAGTATTCCCCTAATAATGTATTTAAAGTTTTCACTGCAGTTTCCTGCATTAAATGGTTCCCTTAGTTTCTTCTTAAAATAAATTTAATCATGAGGTACTAAGATATAGAGTTTGTAGTAGTATGTTCATTAAGTATATTTATAGCAAAAGAGAACTTTATAATAATGCATTTGTGTAACAAAACAGAACTTTATAACAATGCATTTGTGGTTTGTCTATAGCAAGTAAATTGTGATGTGTGCAGTAAAACAGGAAGTTGCTTATATCTAATATTGTGTTAGCTATTTTATCTTACTTTATGGTTTATAAAAATATTTTATAGTTCCTTTAAATTACAATAAACTGCGTCATGTATGTATGTTTAGATAAGTTATAAAGACATTATTATCAAAACTAACTTGTAGGTGTAAAAACATAAAATCAAACAGGAAATTTATATAATGAAAAGTTTAGATTCTGAAAGGTCACTAACCGATTTAAAATGATTAATAAGTGTGTACATACATGAAAAGTTTATGCAATTCAGTGTTATAAATTTTGTGGGGCCAAGATTATCCTTAAAACAAAAAATGGTAATTTACTGTACTTAAAAATTTGATTGAAATTCATGATTTATACTGGTTAAATAAGCTATAAATGCAATTTCAGTTTCGAATAACATGTAAAATATAACAAAAATCAAAGAACAACTATCATACTTTTTTTATATCTTGCTCTCTCTAATTTTTGCCCAAATTAATTTATTTCCTAAGAAATATAATTCACTATTACTTCACTACTTCATACACTATTCTTTAACAAAACCTTATAGAATGCAAGCCTATTTCAGCTTCTAAATCACGTTGCAGGAGTGAATTTAAAAGCAACTTGTGCGCTTACAAAAATAACTGGTAAAATTAAATTTATTTCCGGAGTACCTAGGTAGGTATATACTCATTTTAAAATAACTCATGTGCAGGCGCAGTCGAATAATTTATTCTGAGGCCATTGTATGTCGGTTACTTATATATATATATATATATATATTGGAAACGTGGTATGTATTCACCCCTTTATATTTTTTAAAGTGAGCAACGGATGAAATATCATCAAATATGCTGTGCAGCGTCTCGACAAACGTCCATTTGGAATAAGCACTTTTAATATTCCTCCGGTGGGATTTATTTATTAGAAAGCTTTGAATACAGTTCTTTAATGAATATTTGTCATTAGGACCACGTATTTGTAATATCTCAATTCTTAATGTTTGCCTTCACGTGACGTTTATAAAAATAATGGAAAATATTTTTTATACTTTAGAGGAAATCACATCTAGAAATATTAAATTTCGTTGAAATGCAAGGCATAAATATTAAATAGTTACATAAATGCTGTAGCCAACTGACTATGGCATGCTTGATGGCATATGTCTCTTGCAATGAATTCATAATAATGATTTTGCGGATGACCCACTTGATATTTCTTGACGAGTGGTTCATAAAAATTCAACTAGTTTTAAACTTGGATGGAAACCACATAGGTATAATAATAATGAATAGTAGAGTGCAGAATACTGTGCTTGCAAACCTATAGATCTGGTTTTACATACGCAGTGTGATAAGTATTTATGCAATAAGAATATTTTTCATGTTATCGTAAAGTTTTATGAAAAATACTCAAACACTTCTATTTTTAATTTTAAAGATACGCCGTCTGAATAAAGTATGAAATATACAGGCTGATTAACGTAAGTGCAGCACAATCTACTTGGCCATTCAATTGCACCTCTAGGACCTATTCATTTATTAGGAAAGGTTTTATTTAAATAATTTCTCACAAACACAGCAAAATAGGGTGTTGTCCCATCTCGTTGACACCAAACATTTTTACTTGGTAAGGTCGGATCTATCACATTGGGATATAAATTTGCCAGAACAGGAACAACGTCATTTCTAATCAGATCAAAATTCCCATCAATAAAAATTGGGCCAATTATATGGTTACCGATGACACCTGCCCAGATGTTCACCTTTTGGGGATATTGCGTATGTGTCTCACGCATCCAATGAGGATCCTCTGCTGACCAACACCTACAGTTCTGATAACATCATGGGTTACCTCATATCTGTTCAGTTTATTCATTAATTCTTCCCAGAACTGTATTATACAGTCTGGATCGTCTTCGTTAGTTCGTGCAGAAACATGGTCTTATAGGAATGAAGTTTCGCGTGAACTTGATGTTGGATTTCCTGTAACACATAAAATGACCACTTTTACATCGTCTTCCATAAAATGTGTTTTTCTTTTTATCGGGCGGACAAGTTCTCTAAACTATGGATGAATTTTGTAAACGGTTCCTTGGTAAATAACGGCAATTCAGGATACTTCTGATTAAAGACATCAGCAACTCCTACTTGACTTTTATACTTATCTCCGTAACCGATCATTAATATACAGTGACTTTATGTTAAATATCGCATTGTTTATTAAGGACAGACTGTCTTTCAAAAAGAGCTAATTTACTAAAATATTTCTGTCCGTGTACACGATGTCATACTGACTTTATTTCATTGTTTCTTTCCCTAGATTATTTTCATATTTCCATAAGTTATTACTAGAGCAGACCACTTTCCGTGCGCGCCATGTGCGCCGGTATGGGAGTGTAATTCGTAATATACTAGAATATGCGATAGAATAGGGACGCAACATGGGCTTGTTACCGATATAAGTATAAAAGTAAAGACATTTATTCTATCAGAAATAATTAAATATACATTTGGTTTTCTGCTATTAAAGTAATATGCATAAACAGTCATCTTCACATCGGCGCACATGGCGCGCACGGAAAGTGGTCTGCTCTAGTTATTACCATACTGTATATGAAATAATGAAACTGATTTGTGTTCGTGCGTATTCATAAACCTAAGAAATTTAATGAATTCTCAATTTCCATTTTCCATTTAAAAAAAAGACCATTAATACCATCAGCATCATCAGACTAAAGGCAAAATACGACATTTAAGCAACATGACGACATTTGTATTTGTGATCTATGTATAAGGATTGGTGATTCATTATTTAATCTTTTTCTATATAACCCAAATATGTATTTGCTAAAATACCGAATATGGAGCTACCCGTAAGTAGGTACCAATGCAAAACAAATCTTACGATTGTTGTTTGATTTACGTTTAATAGCTTTTGCAGAACTATCTTTAAACAAAAACATTGTATTGTAAAAGTACCATCCGGTTGTATATCTATGAACTTTTAATTTACTTTAGATACTTCTTAATACTAACAAGGTACCAAATTTTGCTAATGAGCACTGCACCCCACATAAAGATAACATGGTTCTAAATAAATACATCCACTTTTTTACAGAAAAGAAATTTTACTTTAAATGAATTTAACCCAAAATTAAAATTTACATTAATTGATTAATGTTTTTATGACTTAAATGAATTTAAGGGGTACAAAAAAAAACATTTAGGTATTTGTGGCGATATTAGCTGTAATATTAATAAATGTTACCAGTTTAACAATGCATGTATTACTACTAAACTATTAGACCGTAATAACAATAATAATTTAAAGATTATGTTTGGGTATGGACGAATTTATATTGTTCCGTGCCTATAATGGCAATGCGTTTTCTCTTATGCGAATAATTGCGGATTATACTTACCATGCACCGTTGCTAAATTAGAGCTGAATTTATTAGATAACGGGATTGCGGGCTCAATTTAAGCACCTAATTTCATACTTTGGTCACTTCAAATACGATTAACCATCATTAACATAAATATGTATTTTATATTTAGAAACAAAAATTCTAATGTGTGCATTGTGGACGTAATATTAATAAATATAAAGGCTTTAAATCTATTCCAAGTAACGTAAGACTTTTGCTGCATATTATAAGCATAAGCATATTTACGAAGTTGATAGAACTATGATATTTAAATTACTCAAAATGCTTAAAATCGCTAGTTAATGATACCTAGATTAAAGGGTTTCCTTTAGACAGTACGGTTTGATTCACGCTTGCAGAATTTGATATACTTACTATTTGATAAGGCTTTTACTGTGAAGCACTAATTGGAAACGAATTTGTAAATTACAGGCGGCATACCTTTGCAATACACGTATTTTGAATTCTGTTCAAGTCCTACAGCGAATTAGAAAATATAATACAACAAAATGATGTTATAAGTGTTACAATTAATACAGATACAGACTTATTCAGTACACAATGTTAGAATTTCAAATCGATAAAAAGCATCTAAAATGGAACAAATGCTTTCCATTGGGCCTCTGAGTGAATAAATCTTTGTAACGGAATATCATTTTGATTAATAAAATATGTTGATATTTTCAAGGGCTATATTTCTTCAATAATGATTGCAGCGGTTTGTAAGTTTAAAAAGTAAACTATGAGTTTAATTAGCTCTGAGAAGAAGCGACTAGTTTAGAGTCGATGATGTCACAATTAAAATATATGAAACTCTTGAAAGATCTATTCATTAGTATAAAACATTTTTATAACATTTTTAATATACACAGTATATTCCAACGAATAGCCTGCATTAATAGCGTTATATAGAATCTGCGTCAATCAGTTGTTAATATATAGGTCGCAGTTCATGCACAATTCATCGAAGTTGAACAAACAATCTTCGATATCATCAACCATTTGAATAACGTGCTAACATTCTAATGTTAAATGATGACATTTTTTGTAGTGTTTTAATGATCTAATTCTGAAGTTTTAACCTTTTTTATATTGCTTGAGAGAATGTATGTATTGGAAAAAAGTGCTGTTGTGAGTTTAAAATTTATTAATTAATTTCTGACTTCAATATTTCACTCCTACATATATTTAGGGTTATACCGGCTGTTTCTGATGCAACCAACAAGTTTACACTATGTGTTCCAGAAATGATTCTGAAAAAGAAAACTTAATATACATTTTAACTTCATTCTTTTCGTTTTCTAAATGTAAACAAAAGATAAAATGCGCATCAATTAATATATTTAATTAAGAAATAACTTCACAAAATAAAAAACAAATATATTATTATAATAATTTTTAAAATTGTTTATAAGCGAAGAATTTTAACAATTATTGCTCGCTTATACTTTCTAAACATGCTGCTAGACTTTGAGCCATACTTTGTTGCCAATTAATATCATCAAGTTCATTTCGTAGGGAATTAACTTATATACATACATCTAGTGATTCCATTATTATTATTATTATTAAAAAAAAAATGAAATAGTTTTATTGTAAGTAAATCTTTTACCACTAAGAAAATTGAAAGTTTTAATTCAAGAAAACATTTGTTTCGACGATTTTCTTAACTAGAGAATATGTTTGCTTAGTGCAAGTAGATAAAGATGAATTGCTTAGATCTGTGACTGCATTACCGGCTTACGTCGCGGCCCTCTCCTGGATTGAGAGTTTGCTTGTGTCCCGTAGATGGAGACAATCTAAACACTTATTTCCGTAGTAGAGAGAATTGCAGATATAGCTTGAGAATGCGATGTAAGTCGGTTTGCAATCGAAGTGACACTGATGCCCCCTGGTAGGCAGAAACTCGTGTTCGTCTCTAGTGATATTCCTCTGTCATTGCTTTTGCTAGTATGGTGATACTAGCAATAGACAACGTGCGCGTCTGGTTACACTTTTCGCCTCTAATTGTGTTTGGCATTTTTTCTTTGACTTGTATATAGCGTTATCATTCTAAGGTAAGGATTACTAGTCTTAAAAAGATATCAAAAGTGATTTCATTCAAGAATTCTAACATTTTGCTCCAAGACTAATGCTTTTAATACAAGTAAACAAGATTATCGTCTTGCGGATATTCAAAATATAGATTTATTTGATCCAAGACAAATTTATTTAAGGTAAGCATGCCTTTTTCTGTGTGTACCTACTTAATCAATTTTTTTCGCGTCTTTAGCTTACTGTTATTATAAACACAAAGTTTAAGATAATTCCAAAACGAAAGGTCCAATCGAGAAAGATCAGGAGAACGTGCAAGCCATATTATATGGTTTCTTCTTCTAATTCAGAGTTCAGGAACATTTTGGTTTAGAAAGCCAATAGCTTGCCTATCAAGCATTTTATTTTTTATTGGAAGATTTTCCATTAATTCTGGCAAAGTCTTTTCTAAGAAATTGTTAGAATTATTCGCGCGTAAAACGGCCTTAGATAAAATATAGACTAATATTGTAATTATCTAATAACCCACACAATCAAGAAATGATAATGGTGTCAAACTTTTCGGCGCGAAAAATGTAACTCTCACAAAACACTAAAAGCTACTACCAGTAAGTAAGTAAACTTTTATTAATCCATGATAATATTACAATCGGATAAGTCAAAGAAAATTAACACAAAAATAGGCTCTAAAGTTTTCAAATACCTGAGTATTCATAGAATTACTTCGGAATATTTACCTATATCGTAATAGCACTTATTTAAGAGATGTTTAACTAAGCTAACTCTAAAATTACTGGTAATCTGCAGTTCGTCATATTGTATAACCTATGGCCCGCATGGTCTATACCTCTGCCCGCAATGCTTAAACCAAATTTAGAAGTGTGAGAGCGATATTTTTGTCCGGTATTGCATGAATGATAATCGTCATTGGTTAAACGCTCTTGTTTATTATTGTACACAAAGCACAACACTTCTAATATGTAAGCGCAGGACAGCGGTAATATATTTGACGCTTCGAAATATGTAAATCGCTTTCAATACACGCTTTTGAGTTACTTACGTTAAATAACTCCATAGAAGAATGCCGTTGGTAATTCTTGACAGTATTTATATCATCAGTATTTATTGGTACAATTATACAAATGTATGTACATTGCATATAAATCGACCAAGAAGACCAAATCATCCTGGGATGCTCTTCCTTTAGCCTTGTATTTTTTCCTCCAGCATTGCGTCAGTCTATCAGAACCATGGTGCATTCAATTCTTTAAGAGGCGGACTTTCTTAAACGGGTCTTTTTAATATTCCATTTCTTCTTTTCAACGATTTTAACCTAATGAACATCCTGAGCAATGTCTAGGTACATAACGTTGCAATTTAAATTTTAAAATTGATAAAAAAAATATGTCTAGTTTCCAAAATTGACAGTGATGCAAAATAAACAGAAAGCAAAACACTAGTGTTGTCTCTAAAAGAGCGAGAAAGAAATGTTTTGCTATTTAGGGTTGTAGAGAGACCTCTGCAATGGCTTTCCACCCCAAATTCTCCTGAAGCTATACTCCGAGAAAGTTTACCGGCGAAACGTTCTCCAGCAATCTGCCGTCAATTTCCACTGAGGTTGAGAAGGGCTCATTGAGAAGCATTGATTAATTGGCAAAAAAAACCAGTTGTGCATGTCAGTCATAGTTTGTAGCTGATGAGGTTCTCGGCATCCCCTGGGTTAACTCCAGATGCTACCACAATTTTTATCAATGATTTAGCTGAATGCATTAGCGCCAACTTCCTTCTGTTTGCTGATGATTTAAAAATATATCTATATCTAGTTTAAATGATTGCGAGTTTCTTCAGTCGGATCTTGTTAGTGTAGATCGGTGGTGTGATGAAAATAATCTGCCTTTGAATATAGATAAGTATAAAGTTATCCGTTTTTGTAGAAGGTCATTGGTTATGACGTATAACTACCACATTGGCAATGCTCCTATTCAACGTGTCAACTTGGTTAGAGATCTTGGGGTACTTTTTGATGCTAAATTAACTTTCTCGAATCATGTTGATGAAGTTACTCAGATAGCTAGGAGAATGTTAGGTTTTATCCTTAGAAATTGCAGATCCTTTTCCAATATACTATCCCTGAAAATCCTTTAGTACTCCCTGGTACGCTCACGCTTGGAGTATGCCTGCCTAATATGGTATCCTTATTATACTATTTATAAAAGACAACTGGAACTTGTGCAGAGAAGATTTGTGAAATATTTGTGGTTTAGAACTGATCATATTTATCCCCCCAGAAACTTTGACCACGCTGTCCTTCTCTCACGTTTTGATGTTCCGTCACTTTCTTTTCGTAGAGTTTCTGCCTCCCTTACTTATCTTTTTAATGTTTTGCACAATAATGTGGACTGCCCGTCGATCCTACAACAACTTAATTTCTTTGTCCCGCGAATCCTTACCCGACCTACTGTCACTTTTTATTTACCTTTTCCTCATACTAATATTCTATGCTGATCCCCCATTTACGTTATGTGTGACAATTACAACAGGATTACTGGCCAGGTTGATATCTTCAATAGCACGCATCGTGGTTTTAAAATTGCTGTAGGTGAATGTTTGAATCGATTTAGGTACATTATAAATTATTTTTGTATTCGGCAGTTTTTGTTATTTCCTCCCGCCACGCCCCCAAATTATATATTAAATTTGAGTTACCTATCGTTAATTAAGTGGATTTTTCTTGGTTTCATTGTAAATTATTTTTGTATTTAGCAGTTCCTTTTATTTTTCTCCCTAAGTTATGTATTAAATTTAAGTTTCTTTGCTTAGTTAAGTGGATTTTTCTTAATTTCTTTTTGTATTTTTTTTTCTGCATTGAATATATTAATCACTCATAATTCTATGTAATTGTATTGCTCTGTAATTGGATTAGTAATCTGTTAGGCAATAAATTGATATTATTATACAGTATTGTCATCTGCGTACTGGTGTCATCTGTCCATCCGCACAGGTTGTAAGTCGGCACGGCCTGTGGTTTGTATTCTACGCTCCTCTAAATTTCCTCAATTTTCGCGCAATTAATAGCGCAAATTTGCATTTTTTCTTCGACATTTCTAAATACCAAAATCGCGTCCGAGTCCGTGTCTATAATTGCTGAAAATTACAAGTGCAATACATATTACCACCTTTAGCACTTTTACCAAGGCTTGTGCAAAGATACATGTTTGGCTTTGAAATACCATAATACATCTTTTATTTCTATTTATTGTTTTATTTTGTCGAAGAATTTTTTAGTTCGTTAACAAAAAGGTGAGAACATTCACCAATGAGATGAAATTGGTAAGCTGTTTATTTATAACTGTATGTGTTTAACTCCATTCATTAAGGATTCCACAACATGAGAGAAACCGATATCCATTTCAAACACGTTCAACGGTTATCGTATTTTGGATGGAACACTGAGTTATCGCATATTTATATAACAGAAATATTGTATAGGTCAATTCAGAAAGTTTACGTCTGTGCATCGTCGTGAAGATATCCACTGTCCCATTAGCCGTGTCAAAATAATATATTTTTAGGCCTGATAAGGCCGTTAAATATACAAACGTTATGCGGAACACGTGGCCGGATTCTTTAAAAGATAATTTGGTCCGGAATAAGTACAGCAGTGAATTTGATGTTTGTCGAAACGACGAGGGCAAAAAAAAATTTTTTTTCGACAAACTTCAAGAAGTTTATCTCCACAATAATTAACATTTGATCTCAAGGTTACAGCATCAAAAATAAAATTAATTATAGAGCTCAGAAATGAGATTCTGGGCTACAATATAAGCAAATTTTTATTTATTCTACTTACTGATTCACGTCTTGTATTCACATACATAAATCAAATAGATTTGTGATAAAATAATTTTGTAATTTTTCTTAAATCAATTCACGTAGTTAGTACTGTAGGAATTATGAATAAAATTTAATCCCTTTCCTATCTCACTATTCCGTGCATGACATATTTGTTTGTATAAATAGTAGTTATCACAATTACACTTGACATCATCTATTACAATATTTGACTTTAGCCTCGGCTGCGTAACGAAACTGCGATATCGCTTGTAATACTAACAAATATGAAGTACACAACATAAGTTAATACATACAAGTGTTAAGCACAATGCATTCATTAAATCGGAGGTACCCGAATACTTGTTTTCTATTTATAACGTCAACATAGTTAAAACCGCACTTGATGAATTACAATCATTAGCTTATGTAATTTTTTATGGACCCACGTAAAACTCATGTAAAATGGATATCTATAATGGTTCGAGAGATCATTAATTTTACTTTTATCAGTAAATATAAGTACATACATACATATATAATATACTGTTCGATCTAAAAAAAAAGCAGTAATCAAGATGTTATATGAAAGGAACTTTTGACACACATATCAGAACGTTTCAGACCACTCGTCTCTGTCTGTTTCTCGTGGGCTACTATAGTTAGACTTAAGCGAGGACAAATTTAATAAGGAATCGATTTGCCTTTTTTCAATACATTAAAGCTCTGTATTTCTACATTCAACTGTTTTTGCGATATTTACAATTTTGTCAACATGACATTTGGGTTTCCTTCCATAATATTATATTTTTCACAAATCATTAGAGATAATGATGTCATTTCACTACACCATAAAAGAAAAGATCGTACTTACGTATTCTGTCAAAGGAGGCAAGAATGTGCAAAAATTGGTTATCAATTCGAATGTTCAATAAGTAAGTAACTAAATATAATATTTCTGCAGACATACATAGTAAGTATAGAAAATAAGTCAAAAAGAAACAAGAATTTTCAAGAAAATACGCAAAACATGCAAGCAACTAATTTAAGATAAAAATAAAAAACAATAGACACTAATTAACTTAATATCAAAAATTGTTGATTAGTTGAAACTATAATTTAAATACTCTTGTAATGAGTAAAACCCTTTGCTGGTTAAAAGCTGACGTAACCGCCGTTAAAGAATCGGAGGATGGAGTTCTTTAATTGATGTTGGAAGTTTATTGTAAACTCTTATGCCCAAAACTAGAGAAGACCGCTGAAATAATGTCAATCTGGACTTGGAAGTGACTAGGTCTTCTTTATTTCGCGTATCGTACTTATGAATATCACAATTAGCTTGAATCTCCGTCTTGTTATTCTGTATATAACATGCTAGTTCATCGATGAAACCACATGACAAGGTTAGCACGTTATATGATATAAAAATCGGTCGACAAGGTTCAGTCTATTTCAATCAGAAATAGACTGTCCAAAGAACTGGAAGATGGTGAGAACCTTCACGATCATCAGTATGGTTTTCGGAAGCGAAAGTCTACTGCTCAGGCCTTGAAAGCGGCTGTAAAGGCGATACGGGTATGTGATACCAGATGGTGTGCTCTCATAACGATCGATGTCAAGAATGCCTTCAATTCGACCAGTCACAGGCTTATAATTGAACGGCTACGAAAAAAAAAACATTTCTGGTTATCTCGTTCATTTCATATCGAGTTACTTGAGGGACCGGAAAATAGAATTTGATAAAGGCATGCTGCTGGAATGTGCTTCTGGTGTGCCGCAAGGATCGATCCTTGGTCCGACGCTTTGGAACGTGCTTTATGATGGGGTGCTGAGCTTGGAGTTGGCGGTTGACGCAATCACCATCGCTTTTGCTGACGATCTCGCACTCATAGTTGGAGGACGAAATGAAGATATTCTCAGGGGGAATGGTAATAGATGCCTCGAACAGATAAGCGAGTGGATGAAGGAGAACGAACTGACCCTGGCTACTGGGAAAACTGAGGCAGTGATCGTTAAGGGTGCAAGAAGTAGGGATCATGTTATTTTCAATCAAGACGGTGCGTCAATTATTCCCAGAAAGACCATTAAGCATCTGAGCATTACGATTGATGAGAAACGCAACTTTGGACAGCACATCCGGGAGGTGACGGTCAGGACCAATCAGCGTTTGGCTGCAATCAGCAGGATTCTACCAAATGTAGGTGGACCAAGGAGTAGAAAGAAAGCGGTCCTATGTGAAGCGCTTCACAACATACTTCTCTACGGGGCACCTATTTGGTTTGATGCTATAGAGGTTAAAAAGTTTTTAGTGAGTAACCAGATATTGGAGTCTCACACTACCAGTCTTGATCCAAGTCTGATGTGCATAAAGAATTTTTCGCGCAAAAAAAAGTCTGTTTCAATCTAGCAATGCAACGGATAAACTCCTTTTTACTGATGAAAATATCATAGACTAAGGTGAAATTACCGCAGAACATAACACCATAGTTTAATCTACTGTAAACATATGCATGACATATTTAACAGCAGCTGATCCGGCAGTACGTATTTCTAATTGCGAAACGATACGCCCAGCAACTTGCTGCTATCAGATGCAGCTAAATTATTTTTATTTAAATTTAATTTTAAATAAAATTCCGGAGTGGTGTAATATTGACGAGAGTGAAATCTTATGTAGGTACTCTTATTTTAATTTACAAGCAATTTGTTTTTATTTGCCCATGCGATAACAGAGTGTAACATACACACTAAAAAATATTTGCAATTCCTACGGAAAATTCCAGTAATGTATAGGGTAAATTTACCAAAAATTAGAAAATATACCTAAAGTTTTCTAGTAAATTTCCCAATTTTTTGTAATTTTACCTTATACGTTACTGGAATTTTCCGTAGGAATTGCATATATTTTTTAGTGTGTAGTGTTACACACATGTGTCAACACAATATTATCCTTACCTGCAGCCATTAAAGTAATATCATCTGCACATAATGTAATCAATGTGTCACAAAACTGTTGGGGTAGGTCATTGATAAATAATGAAGAAAGTACTGGACCTAATATCGAGCCTTGAGGTACTCCAATATTACAACTTAAGTAAGAAGAACTATGACATCTTATAGTATTCAGAGTTCTGTAATTAATACTCACATTTTGCTTTCTATCTTGTAGATAGGATTTGAGCCATTCAAAGGCGTTACCTCTGATTCTATAATTTTGTAACTTGTTTAATAACATAGCATGGTTCACACAATCAAATGCCTTACTTAGATCTAGGAACACGCCTATAGGATAAGACCCTGCTTCTAAGAATGCCATAACAGATCTATAGAAACACATAAAAACGGTGAAGTTGAGTAACCTTTTCTAAAACCATGTTGGCAGTTAGATAGATCATTATTTTGAATTAGAAACTCATCTAATCTATTTAAAAAGCAAAATTCAAATATTTTTAAAAAGAACGATAAGCTTGTTAGTTGCCTTTTTATGTTCTTCAGAACTGTTTTTTTTGCGATATTCACATTTATCTTGTGAGAAATGAGCAGTGATGTTGTAGTTGAAGTGTTTCCTTTCCAATGCCCAAAAACACCTAACTTTGGCCGGAGTAAAACTCATCCTAATGTTTTAGCAATCCCGTTTTCAAGTCAAAAGTAAATTCAATAAAGTAGCACAAGACTATTTGTATTAAGAATGTTACTCGTAAACGAAATACCATATCGCTAATAAACAAGACGTAGCGTTCGATAGAATCGCCGTAATGTGTCGGGTTGGACAGTTCGTAGAAATTTACAGAGTAACTGCTATACTCTAACCAAGTACAACCATAGTTGTATTTCGTAGTAGAAATTCTGAGAATAAACATGCCGTTGTTTAAACGCAAACAGTGCAAACAGTTGAAGCTGCAATAGGTTTGTAACATAAATTCTTTTTTCTAGTACCTTAGTAGCAAGTTATTTCAACAAAATTTCTTCAATGAACTCTATTTTAAATACTAGAATTCCATGCCTGTCACGTGAATTTGCATCAATATATTATATGTATTAAACAAGTTGTATGTGTTTAATCAGGACTAAGATAGTGCAATGTACCATAAAAATTTAACTTATACCGTTGAATAATAATAACAATACTAATTGCGATTATATAACAAGAGCTGGCAAACATAAGTAATTTTTTTTTTTAATTTTCGTCTGCGTGTGTAACGCTTTTCAAACGTTCCGAGAACCATCTCAATTTATCTCGAAGCCAAATTTCATAATTAAACGTATCAGTGAACACGCAAGACGCAAGTACGTTCCCGTCGAAACATAAACACAAGTCTATCTTTCCTATATATAACCTGAACTGTAGGCAGTCAATACACGTTATCATATATCACAAAATATCGATTCAAGTACGCTTACTATATTAATATTAATTACTAAACCCTTTATCGTGTTCCTTATTAAGCTGCTCAACTTACGAAGGAAATCATATAGAACAACTAATACCTTCATTAAATGATGATTCAACTTCGAACCAGGTGGTGACAACACTCACAAGCGTTCAGGTATTAAATAAACAATAGCCATAAGGTTGGATTCGGGTAACAATTCAACTGTGAGCAACTGTACCTACTCCTTGCGGCTACTATGGAGCAGGTAGGTCTACTACATCAAGAAAAAACTTTTTCAAAGCAAACATTGAATATTGCATAAGCGTCGAAAGTTGTTTATATAAGGCTCTGAATTACTACGGAATGGAAAATTCAAATATGGACACAAAAATTACGAAATTAAACTCGGTAAGGATTATCGGAATATCAATTTTACACCTGTTAATATTGACGTGTGTACCTTTTTAATTATGATCTTCGAGTTATGACGGCTTGAGAAGCGGATCTACCTAGGTATCTATGTATTTAGATGTGACATTATGTCTTGTAGATGCTGAAGTTTTTGCTAAAGAAACGATAAAGATATCCTTGTATGATTTGACATATTCATGTGCTAGGTCCATTCAATCTTGCCTATACAGATAATATCTTGATATATTCTGGCAGAATAGAAGCTCAATCTGTGGAACAAACTGTAAAGTGGATAATATTACACACAAATTGTAGAATAAAATTTAATATGCATATATGTATGCATAACCTTACGCTGCCACAACTAAGCAACGACTAATGCTCACATACATTTTACATGTTAGTAACCACCTATATGTTAAAGCAAGGGGTCAGAATGCAGGGAATTACCGGTATTACGGAAATACATGGTCCGCTTAAAAAGATAAATTTTAATATGTAGATTTCACCACTTTTTCGGTCCCCGATAATTTGTCCACTCATGAGGAGTGCGCGCATATACATACAAAGCATGTGCGCTAGGAGACAGTACATTGTACTAAGTTAGTTCTTTGTCGATATATTTTTATTGTTAGTACTTACAACATTCGTTATGAGCAAATTAATAGTGCAAAACAACTTTAGTAGCAGTATTCTAACGGAGCCAAGAGCTAATAACTATCGTATCATTTCTTTACTTTCAATACTTTGGTAGCTAATAGGTTTTGTTTGTTTGATTTCCATAAAACTTTACAGACTGAAAGAGTACCATGGTAGAAATACTACCCACTGTTTGGGGCCAAATGGAGAAATAGTGGAAAAAACTTAATATCTTTTTAAGTGATAATCCTATCGACTTACAATTGGTGTCAGTCGATTAAGAACGACAAATATATAGGGAATCAACGAAGGTTTGAACTTAATCTGCGGAAAATCACACATTTCACTATTATAGAAAATACGTACATCGCCGAAACTCAGTTCTAGCTTCGGTTGAACGATTTAGGATTTGATTCAATATGATAAAGACAATAAGATTCTTTGTGAAAAAGACCTGTATTGAAAAAATTAAAATATTCAGACTGAATAACAAATACAATTTTGTAATGCTAGATGTTAAAGCTGGGTCGACAGAAAATCTCCTAGCGGTATTTCCCGTATATCACGAGCCATATCCCTGTCGTACAAAGTCAACACGGATTCCGGGTTTATGAACAAATTCTTGTTGTATACGTGTTTTCTCGGCTTCTTGAATTGGACCTCAAAAGAATCTAATTTTTAAAACCCAAATTGTAGGTGAGATGAAGAATGTATTCCATGCATTTTATACATGCATGTAGAGGCGGTAAATCTAGTTTAAGCGCTTCTTTATTTGATTGTTTACATTTTATTTTCGATAAATCATTCATTTCTGATGGAGGAACTTTGCTTAAGTTTGATGATTTGGTTCCCGTTACAGCTTAGGCTACCTTCCCTTTCGACATGGTGAGGATTAGAACATATTTAATCGCTATTGTAATCGCGCCAAAGTTCAATGTCTTGAGGATATTTTGGTACATATAGGGTTTTCCAAAAGTAACGGACCACCCTAATAACTCTTCAATATGGAAGATAAATGGTATTGACAATGATCTGAGTAAAGGTTGTAGGGATTGAAGTGTAATTGTAATGTAAGATGGTAATGATCCAACGAATAATGTCAAATTTTGTGACCTTTCAAAATCCGAGGGCAAAAATATGAATTTTTATTCGCAAAATACAAATTGATTTTGAAAATAGAGGTCAAGGTTGCAGTCGGGGCATCTCTTATTTTAACTGTCTATTATTATTTGTTAATAATAAATATTACTAATTCTCTGAATTTATTATACACCATTGTTTTCTAGGTAAAAGCGCCCTTTTTGAGAAATGCAAATGTTTTTTTCCATCTGTTATAATTTGGAGATATTCCCAAAAATTGAAAATGGAGCAAACTTTGGAGGAGGCTATACCTACCTCTAAATTAGACGAACGGGCAGCTAAGAAAAATTACGTAGTGCTTATACCATGGTACTCTTTCAGTCTGTAAAGTTTCATGGAAATCGGAATTTGACAGTATCCAATGATTCCTCGTGAGTGAAGTTCAGGTTGTGGAGTATACCTTCACATTTCTCGGCATTAATATTTATCGATGTATTATACCATTCCTATTGTAATTTCGTTGAGCTCAAAAGTGTTCGAAACTCTGGAAGAGATTTTTTCATATATTGACACGTGACTCTTTTTACTTTCTATCTTAGAAGAAGGCATGTTCTGATTTTTATCTGCAGTCACGCAAACTCCTTGCTCTTACGCGTTATTGAATGATGTGTTATACACCTCGCTTTTTCCATACCCCAAGGAAAGAAACCCAGTGAGGTTAGGTCTCTAGAACGTGAAGGCACTAAAATATGATTTTGATCACCTATTGATCTGTTACTAAATATATTATTTAAATAATTGCATTAGGTTGGCTAGACCGTTTCCTATTGTACATTGCAGTAAGTTTCGTCAGCGTTCACTCGTTATAGAAATAGCTTGCAGATAGTTCTTCACTTCGTCTAATTTAGTAGCCAGCATTGTGAGCATTGTCAGCTTTGCTGCAACGAAGTTTGCAAAGCAAGACTATGAGAACTCCTCACCATATTATTTGCTATTAGCGTGGCGTTTATGGATACTTTCCAGATTTCCATAAATTAAAGATCTTTAAGTATGAAGCAATTCATAATCTGCAAAATTGCTTCAGTTACGTACAAACGAGTATATCTAAATATCAAATAATAATATAAACTACCTTAAACAATCTAGTTTTCTTCCCATCCGTGGAAGACAACTACATGAACAAACAATATCTGATATGCTCACAAAATTACAAGTACTGCTTGCAGACACGCATAGGCCTATGCGAACATTCTGTGATTTAATAGCACATATACTCAAACCAGATTGAATAAATACACTACAACGGACTCTTGAATAAATTAAAGTGAAGTGCGACAATACACATTCACTTTGAACTCGCTATGTGCCCTCTCTTTCATAGAAGATTCCCTTTTTGGTAAGGTAACGGAATCGAAAATATTGACTTTTTTTCACAGCCGTTCGAGCTGTTCGTTTATAATATGGCATCGAGTTTGTTGTGAAAAGGAACACATGTTTGTAAAATGAGAGAAGAGAGAAACGGCTGAATGTTGAATATAAAATAAAAACTTGAGAGGCAATAAATTAGAGGAGATAGGCATAGTTGTATTAGTTAAATCGCGACTATGGTTGAGCCGTTGCAGTTTGTTTAACAAAAACGTCCTAAATAATTTAATACGTGGACGTGATCAAAGAAATGGGGAGCTATTAATAATTTTATGGCTGCGTTCTGGTATCATACAAAATCACGTATCGAATCTACATATAGACTCTATGGCCTTGGCAGAAGAAGAAGAAAAAGGAAATGGAATTCTAACTTTTGTTTATTATTTGCTTATCGGTTAGAAATACCTATACAAAATATCTGTTTAATTTCCTCAAAATAAAAATCATATTACAGACTTTCTAATACTGTGCGCACATTTTAGAAGCATTTTCTACTATCATATATGATTATAGCGTGGGCATTTAAAATTGAAAAACGCTCAAGAGTAAATTACGCTTCCTTTTTAATAGAAAGAGAAATACTGAATATTAAATATACACTTAGTAAATATGCCTGTGTTTTTCAGGAAGAAGTATATGCCATCTTGCAAGGGAAAATAGGGCTACTAGAAATAAGCGGATTCATATTTATTCTGTTAGTCAAGTAGCACTAATCTAGTAGGGAAGTGACATCGGGGCTAGTATGAAAGTGTCTGAAGGAACTATGGGAACTGGCAAAATGAAACAGGTTGAGCTGATTTGGGTGCCAGGATACCAAGGGCAATGAAAAAATGAATAAACTCACTCGGCGAGGGGCAGAATTGTCACTCCAAGGATCAGAACCGTCCTTGGTAATAACCAACGGTATGGTCCAAAGCCATATAGGACACTGGATAGGAGAAGAGCATAGGAAGCGCTGGGGAAACATACACAGGCCTGAGCGTGGCAAGCAATTTATAGCCAAGCCATACCAGAGAAGAGCTGAAGAATTACTACCTTTAAGAAGATAATTGTGAGGTTCATTCCAGGACGTGCATCGATAAAGGAATATCTACACAGGATAGGGATGTTTACTAAAGACCATGCCTGCAGACTATGTAAAAAGAATGCAAAAGCAACCCAACACATATTTTATAATTGTGAAGCTCTGGGTAACAAGAGGCATCAACTGTTTGGGCAAGATAAAGTTGAACCAAAGGGGTAAGGTCCTGTACAATCTGTTACAGGGCACTAGTAAACTGAAGTGGTTTATGTAATACGAAAAAGTCGAGCACAATAAGCCTTTACGGCGTTTAACGGCGACCATGTGAATAGGAAACAAAACAGCTATACTCTGCTATATTCAAATATAACTACCTACCTCAAAAATATGAGTTGGTGTTGTTAGGACTATTTGTATCATTTGTTTGATATGGGAAATCCGATGTTTCCACAGTGGTTCTATTGCCATCATCAGGGTAGCCCTGATAAGGACTATTGCTTGCTCTGCTCGGGTAAATTGCGTTAGTCGTATTTTTTGGCTTCTATAATATAGTTCACACTACTGTATATTACAATCGTATACCGGCTTCTTCAGGGGTGGGTATATATTGTTTGGAACCTATTGGAAATATTTATATGTAATACATGGAAACTTATATACATGAGAGCTTTCTGCTCCGTGGTTTCTCCTTCACCTAGAAGCTGTTCGTTGAGATTTTTGAAATCAAATTCTACAGAAAGTTTCATTATATTTTTGTCGATCTCAAGAACGTACTCTTCATTGCTGGTACCTTGTTACGGTGGTTCTAGAATCAGTTTATACCTTTTTCACCAATTTGATTGCCGATGTGCAATGAAGAGTACGTTCTTAAGATCGATAAAAATATAATGGAACTGTCTATAGAATCAGATTTCAAAAAATCTGAACGATCAGCTTCTGATGAAAGGAAAAACCACATAGCAAAAAACTCTCATGCATACAAGTTTCCATGTATTACATATTAAATATAGGTTCCAAACACTCACCCCCGGAGAAGCCAGTATACGATCGCAATACACAGTAGTGTAAACTCTCTGTAATACAGAGGCAAAAAATACGCATAAAGGAATTTACCCGAGCAGAGCATGTATAATTCCACAGCCAACCATGGAATTGGCAAGCAATAGTCCTCATCAGGGCCACCCTGATGACGACAGTAGAACCGCTGCCGAAACATCGGATTTACCAAAATCCAAGAGACGCTGGAAATAGTCAAAGCAACACCAACTCATAATCTTCTAACCCAACGTCGAGAATTATCATCAGGTACCTCAAAAATGCAAAAATTAGCTTTTCCAGATCACTCTGGATGCATTTCTCATTCATAAGATCTAATCTGTTTAAAGTATTCATAATTTATATGACAAAATAAAATCGTAAATTGGTGTCACTCTTTAGGTGTTTGAGCTGTTATTAAAGATTATTGAAATTTACAAAAAAAAAACCGCGCATTCTTGGTGCAAATTGTTTATCTGGTTGATGAATTTGGACATTCATTGAAACTCTAGAAATAGAATATTAAGATGAGCAATAATTCAAGTTGAAAACTTTTTGCTATAATATATGTATATTCTTTATCTCTTGCAACAGGAATTGACAAATTAAATATAAACCAATGTCAGAGATTTTACTTCAGTAAATATACTAAAAACGAAAAGAATATAAATGTATGATTTATTTAGATATTTGATATTACTCTTCCCCGATGACGAGTATATTTTTTAAATATACTGCTAGTGGCCACGTGGCATGTTAAAGTAAATTTTGAGGTTATTAGACGTGCTGAACCTATCCCTCCAGATACATAAAATAAATACTATATTTTAACAGTAAGAAAAAATCCATATATTGCAACGTTTATTCCGATCTCTATGTATACCTATTGTGTTTCTAAACTGACAATTAAAATACATTGAATCATATACAATTACCGAAACGTTAACCTCACAAATAAAATACTTCCACCGTTTGCACGATATAATAACAGCTATTGATGGTAAATCATCTAGAACGGTAACCGACCGTTAGATAGGTGCCGCCAGATATTTTTAATGTTGAACGTGATTCTCGCTGAACAGCGGCTAGCTTAGTTGCTTGGAGGAGCTTAAGCGATTTTTATAATAGATTCTACGATTTATTCGTTTAATCTTAATTGCTATATTAAGCTTACAAAAATGCTTTGTGAATAAAAAAATACCAGGAAATGATAACAGCCTTTGAAAGTAAAAATCAAATGTTAGGTTAGAAATCTATACTCAACTCGTCCTCATCTCCACGATTGAAAGTTTTCGTAAATCATGAGAAAGAGAAGATATGTTTAATTCGGCTGACTCAGAGATATTTGTACATAGTCCACCATAATCCGAACTGAAGTTTTTGCAATTCACGATAAGGCTTCAAATATTTGCGTTCTTGGAAGACCACGTAATTTCTTCAACAACATGAATACCGTGAAGTGTGGTTTGTCTTAGGGGGTAACATTGCCCAATTACGCCCAAAACGTTATGGCAAGTAACTTCAGGCATTATTTGAAGAAAGCGCGCTATCTGTTACGCTGAAGCTATTGGTGGAAACAAGCTCCATCCCTAACTCTATCTAATTATGTTTACCGCCAACTGATGCTCGTGGTAGTTCATGCGTTTCAATTTCCTCCTAACTCGTAGTACCCTAATAGTTAACTACAATATATTGAGGTGAGTATCTAGTAAGAGTACAATATATTAGTGAGGAACACAATATACAATACAGTATACAATAAAGCTCAAAAGATCCACTTTTCAAGGTTAAAAATGCAGTTGGCAAAGTCGCCCCATCAATTGTTAACCACAATCTAACTTTCCACACCAGCAAGTGGCTTTGCTCGCTATATTTTTATCATTTATAAAATGTATTAATAATGACTACAATGCCTAGTGGAAACTATGGCTCTTCTTGATATCTCTAAACTTATTTACACGTTTTTAATGGTAAAGTGTTTGTAAGACAGACCGCGACTGAATACGGAATTCCTAAAAAGACATTGGGCAACAAAGTAACACAAAAACACGGTAGACGAACGGTATTTTTCGTAGCAGAAGAAAAAGTTATATTGCAAGTTATTTTAACATTTATATAATAACCTGGAACGAACTATAGAATAATTCAACGATAGTCTTCCTGAAGGAAAGTTACAGCAATTTCCTAAAAAGACATCGAAACGAACCCTGTGTCAAAGAATGCCAAAATTTAAAGAGAGCTCGAACAGCAGTTACAACTAAGCAACTAAGATCTTACTTTTAAGAAGGTATTCGAAAATACCCCAACTCAGAATGTGATTAATTTTGAAGAAACCAGCTTCTGGTATAATGTCGGAACAAAGAATATGGTTTTTGGAAGAGGAGTGAAATATACCCAACGCAATATTAACTCTACTAAAGTCTGCATATGTATAATGTTTATAGTTCCTGCTACGGGAAAAGTTTTACTATGTTATGTCGTGTACAGGGCGGAACACTTATGGAAAATATCGGTGGAAAGGCCTCAGTAACACAAGATACGGATGAACCACCTCGTGATGGTTTGACACGCTAAATTTTGAGAGGTGGTTCTTACAAATTATTGCTTCATTGGCAAAAAAACTGGCAGATCCAAAATGTATCATTAGGGATTATCTGCGCTCACACCTCAGCATGATTAGCTATATATAGTGGTGTGAAGAATTAGACATCAAATTTGTATTTCTACCTGCAAATACTGCACATCTTTGGGCTGGCAAAGATGTGTTAAGCCCTTAGACGTGGCCTGCTTCGCTCCAATAAAAAGAAATGGTGTATTTTGACAGGGTATAAAATGAAATATCCTACACAGTGTAAGCTTGGAGAAGTCAATATTTCCAAGACTACTATAAAGACTGCTTGCCGAGATTAATCCAACAATTGCAGGGAGCATGAAATCAGGTTTCCGAAGGTGTGGTGTTATTCCAGTGAATCACCATGAGATTTTAAAAGAAATACTGTGTGTCTATAATTTTATAATGACGCTCCAGCTATAGCGAGTGGTACACTTTTCAATTATCTGCAAGCTTATAGAAATAGAGATAAAGAGCCGTCTATCAAAGGTCGCCAAAGGAAAATTACCATTCCCGCAGAATAATCTGTGTCACATAAATTAGGATTTGTAGCCTATTTAAAGAACTGACTTTGCCCATTCGACCTTCTAAGTTTTTTTAAATTAATTATTCGCTTTTGCCAAAAAAAAAGCTCTTACTGCCACTTTTAGCGTAGATCATACGATTTATGAAATATACAATATTATATAGAAGAATACTGGATTCAAAGTTCAGAAATAAGCAGTCATTTCACGGTACTAAAATCTTAACTGGAAATTACAGTCAATTTTAATATTACTTATTTCCAGTTGTAGTGTTGTATAAATTAATTATGTTTATGTTTAATGCAGAATTAAGAAGCAATAAATATCTAATATTAAACAATAATATTACTCATGTGCATATATAAAAGTGTTCAAAACTAGAACGAGATATTAAATTAATGTGAATGCAGATCGAACTAATTTACAAATTTAAATCCCCGACACGTAACGTCCATCTATCTTTCTAAAAAGCCGTTTAATACTTTAGATATGGATACAAAAAAAAGTCCGATTTGAATTACAAATGCTCAACTTACTGATACGCTGTCAGAGAGGAGCGGTATAACGTTAACAAATTATTCGTTTAATGTAGACTAATTGAAACGCGCATACCATACACTTCATTATTTTCTTTCATGTACCTACAGGTCGTCAATAAAGTAACGCACAATATTAACGCTAAAACATTATGATATAATCGCAAAAAAATACACTGACAATGGTATTTTTTTTTTTTTTGAACAGAAATAGATTATATGCTCTTTCTTGATTATGATGATACCTCTAATCTTGGGCCAATTTTTTATCGTTCACAAGATACAGACCGTTTCCTTTTTTTTTTTAGGAGAAATTGCATGGAGCAAAAAACAACGTCTGAAAATAATTGAAGTAATAACAGATCTGATGGTTCTTCAAAATGCTCTTGCTAAAAATTCGGCACTAATTGACACTTTCGAAGTATTGCTACATTATTTCAGGCTGATATTTTCTAATTCGTTTTGAAATTGATCTAAGGCAATTTAAAACGGTTTCCAAAATACCACTTAAATTATTTCGTCGTTTGAAATGGACCCTCATGATATAATCAAATAATGCCATAAAAGTAGGTATCCAGTTGACATAGATTAGCTAAGCGGGCAATGTCTTTCTAGTAGAATGGAGCTCCTTCTCATTTTTATATATATAGTATAGGAATATTTCTTACCAGTGCTTTTCCAGATAGGTGAATACGAAAAGGAATGATTAAATCCATCACCTGATCTGTGTCTATGACCTACTAAATGATCCCAAGCATTGCAAAACGCAATGGAAAATTTCAGTTCGGAAGTAAATGAACAATTTCTCCAAAATATTTAGATACATGCCGATGATTATCAAATTTTTAATGAGATCTGATTACAGGTTAAAGTTGAGACACAACTTAAAGACGGCGATCTTATGGCACACCTTTGAGTTCTAAAAGACCTCAAATCAGTGGTAAGGCCACTAGAAATACCAATGAACATTATACCCATTAAACTAAACTTTAGGCAACCATTCAAATTACTGATTCCAAGTTGAGAAAATTGGGGTTAGAAAGACGAAAATTTGAAAGAGGATCCTTGATTTGGTACACAGATGGAGTTATTGGGTTGACCTGCCGTCTCTCAATTGCTTTGTGCCAAAACCCCAACCTTTCACGCAAAAATATTTGTCATAGATGTTTGTGTAAAAAAAAAAACTCAAGGAAGAGATGAGCAAAACTAACATCTATGTATACACTGATACTAGGCCACGCTGAATGCTCTAAGAGCAAATAACTTCGCGACTAGACTGGTATGGGAGAGCTTGAACAATGTAATAGGGCTGACTATGAGAAAATCACACTATTATGTATGCCAGAGCATTCTCACATTAAAGGTAACGAGATAGCTAACCAACTGGTCAACAAGGGATTAGCATTCATCTCTATGGGCCAGAACCAGCTATGGGTGTCTCCAAAATCCAGATCAGGTTCCACCACTGGGAGCATAAGAAAGCGATTCCCTCTTTCGGACGACTCGTAGCTAAAAGGCTGGTCAATCCTTTACTAAATACTAACAAAAACCTATTCAGGCCCATCAAACCGGAACTAAGGCTACTAACTGGCGTACTTACCGGACATCGCCCTCTCAGATATCATCTCAGGCAGGTAGGTAAAGCTGACATGTGTCAATTTTGCGAATACGAAATAGAAACTGCGAAGCACATGGTCTGCGATTGCAAAAGTCTAGCATTGCAAAGGCTACTACATTACGGACAGGAGACAATATCTGCTGAAATGATCAAAATTGCAACACCAAAGGAAATACTCGGATTTGCATTAAACACGGGAGTTAATTGGTAAATCTAGATCAGGAACTCTCACTATAGATCGCTTCCGTCGCAGTGAGCAGATGTTTCCATTTCTAAACCCTGTCATAGAACACTATCATACTCTATCTAGATTCCTGTTGCAAAAAATGCCATTCCCATTAAAACACAAACGATAACGTCATAGCCGGAAAACAGGATATCTGCGTAGATGATAAAATTTTTAAATTTGCTTTTAGAAAATGGTATGTTTAAAGATAGGTATTTTAAAATATGCAACAATACTACTCCGATAAATTTTTAAGGTACTTTTGTTAGTGGCGACTTTATGTAATATCTAGAAGTTTGTTATTCCAGCGTATAAATTACACATAAACTAGTAGTAATTATAAAATGAATTTTTAATCTTCTATGCACATATATGCATACCAACCCTCGAGAAATTTTAAAACTGGTGTAGTTCACTTTGAGTTAAAACTTCTTGCGATCTCTAGTGAGTATATGGGAGCAAATTTCCGTAAATAATTAAGATGTAATGGACGATATATTCTTACATACTAGATCGAACTTATAGTTAATTAAGGCGACTTGCCATGCGGGATTGTAGTAACAAAAAAAAAGACTTACATGCTGAACATGTATAATAATTTATAAGTTATCTACGTGTACCATTAAAGTGATTACCTGTACAAAAGAGATATTAGCCTTTTTTAATATTGTTTATTGCGCTACTCTTAATGATTCACTGACCGCTAATATTAATAATGTAAATAGGATATTTTCCTTTTCAATACATCATCAGCATAAAAAGTGATGAATAAATATGTTGGTAACAACAAAATTTATTGTTGTTTCGCCCATGTATTTTAGAATTGATATTCCAATCATTAATATGTGATTTTTAGGCGCAATACTCGAATTGCGATTTTGTAACTTTCTGAAATTATCTCTACAGATTCTTGAGGGTACGCATAATATTGAACGTAAGTCTTTATAATAATAATAAATAGACAAGAAGTACACATAGTTATTTTTGTTCCACAGTAGGACAATTTTACGATAGAGTAATTTTAAAAACCAGAAGAATGATAACAGTCAATATCACTGCCTCTGGTGTGCTCTCATATCACGGATATGACGCTTTCTAGTTTTACATTTCTTATTTTACAATGCATTGCACTTATCTGCTGCTTATAATATATGCAAATATGTGTAGTAATTAAGTTAATCATATAATAAAATATTAAAGCTGTTAAAGCATAGTGTAATAAAGTTATACACCAGATGATCGATAAAAATGTTACCAATAATTTACTTTTTATTTAATGATATATCAATATTTACTTTAAATTTCCTCAAAAATTGGTTTATAAATAGTTATATCTGTATATATACAAGATGATTAATACTCTATTATAGAAGTGAAGTTTATTTCAATAAGTGTTCTTGGTACCATATAATTAGGTCAAACATGATCAAAAGTTAGTGTATTTTAATATCAATACCTTCATGTCATCCAACAGCTCCTTTTATAAGCAATATACGTTTAAAATATAGAGGAAAGTACCCTAATCGTTAATCTTAAGGTAGTTAGTAAAAATTTAGAAAATTACAAAACTGTGTGTATTGTATCATATATTTCAAGCAAGGTGCCCTATGACTACAGTCAAAATATCACAAATTGTCTCTAATCGCACCTCGTTTTCGTTCTATCTCATTTCTTTCAAGAATTATGAGGAGGTGATAATAATTTACAACCTCACTGTATAATAATTTCAATGAAAAAGGAAAGGAGGCATCCTGAATAGGATGGGTTTCTGGTCTTGAGTCTTAGAACTGTTTGTGGTTTAGATTTGAACATGACGGTAGATCTTGAGGAGGTTGTGAATAGTAACATACAAAAGTGAAGGAGCAAAGGAAATAAGATATGGATGTTGTTCAAAATGCATTGCTGTTGTGCAGAAATGAGTAGAGGAGAAACGATGGGCCTTGATGTTGTGCAAAAACGAACAGAAGAACAAATATAATCATTGATGTCCTTTAGAAATGAACAGAACGAAACAAGTGTGGAATGAGAATTGGTGTTGTTCAGAAATGAGCAAAAGGAATGACATGAGCATTGGTGCTGTACAACACGCATTAATGTTCTTTAGAAAGGAACAAAAGATAAAAGGGATGGAATGAGCATACGTGTTGTTCAAAATACGTTGATGTTGTTCAGAAACGAGTAGAAGAGATGGGATGAACATTGGTGTCGTTTAAAATGAATTGGTGTTATTTGGTAGCGAGCAAAAGAGGTGGCGTGTTCTTCAGAAACTATCATATAGGATATGATAGGCACCGCTGTTGTTCGAATCCTATTCCAATACTTATTTTAACGGATAAAAGAGGCAGCAAATGAAGAGGCGATACCACATTTTGGAACGCAGGGCTTACAAATTTATTTCTAAAAAAAAAAACTGCATGCTCAAATATTTTTAAATCAAGTAAAATGTGAATTCAGACGCAAAAGTTTGCTGGCCTCTGTGCTACACGAAAACACTTTGAAAGTGTCACTTTGCAAACCTGACTAAATTGAATTTAAATTAAATATAAGGCAAAAGAGCCGCTTTAAGAAAAATACCAAAAAAAAAACTCAATGCAAACATGTTAAACTCATTTTGTGCCTAACTAATGTTGCGCAATAAATTCCAATGCCGTTCTCTGGATGAAAACGGGTTCACCAACAGCTACTAAATAAACTGGCTGTATGTTATACTTATCGAGGAATGGAGGCAAAATAAATATTATATTTTTCGTAATGTTTACAGAATAAACAGATTTATAAGCTCCATAGAAAATATAATAAAAGAGTTTTTTGTCGAAAGTAATGCCTAAGTAAGAAATAAAAGATTGATGATTCTGAAAGAAAATATATAAGCAAGTACCAGTTAGTGTGATTTCAAAACACAACTACTAAGGACTTTTTGGAGACTATTTTCTTTTTAAGCATATAAAACTTTATTGCGGGGTCTGTCCCGCATGTTTGCGCCTTGAACACATTTTGTTATCTCCGTTAATACCCAAATATTTTAAGAGTGTACCAAAATCGGTCATTGCCCTTTGAACGAATATCTAGGTACGTCGGAAGGTGTACAACACACGTCAGATAAAATAAAATAAAAAGACTCTGATTCATGCTATCGCTTTCGAAAGACAGAAATCGTCATCTCCTACGGAGTACCCGAAAATTAAATATGAATATCTAGGCGGTACGGCTTCTAAATCAAAGAGTTCTGAATAAATTATTACATTCTTGAGGGTTGAAGGGCAACATAAACACATGTATACTATTGGCTTAAATAATTTAAGACGGCGAACTTTGTTCCCATCGATTTACCGGTCAACATAAAAGTTGTATGTAAGAACGACATTGTTCTGATATGTATGCGTAAGGTGTTCGACAAAACTGCGGGAAAACTTTACGCTTTTCGTTCTGGTATTATATTTACTGCTACGGTGCATTATTAAAATTATTACTGCAAAGCTTAAACAAGCTTGGTTAATCTGCATGCGAATTATATAAAATCTACTCTTACCGAAAGTATTCTGACAGCAGCATATTCATCATCTTTATATTTACCATTCCAATTGAGTTGCATAATTCAACAAGCTAAATATATGTTTCACATTAATTTAGTACATGTTTAATAGACGTAAACAAATTGAATATTTACCACAATGAGAGTGTTTGAACATAATAAATGTTTAAAGCGAGTGCATTTCAGAAAATTGCACATATTTACAATCAGCAACTGTATGTAGGCAACATATTCGGATGATTAGCAAAATGAGCAGAACAACTTTCATATTCCGCCTTTGATGCCTTTTAGCTGGCGCAAGTAACAAAAACGGGCTTGATACTTCGTGGATTTCCATACATTAGTTATAATTGCTTTCTATTTGATTAAAGATTGCATGTTAGTTTAGAACAACAGATATTTTTCTTGAATACAATTAACTAGAAATCAAAATGAAGTATATAATATACCTATTTATAATAAGTTAAATTTCTAAAAAAAAAGTGTGACTATAATACATTTCTTTTGTAGAAACGACAAGGATGTATAGGCTAAATATACACAAAGAAATACATATACCTAAGTATTTCTCCACTCAAATGGAGAATGGTCGTTTTGATTCGATCTCAAACGACAAAAGGAGCTTGTATTCTTTTTAGTACAAATTTTAGTATGTACCTATTGTCGGCATATAATCTAGTACGTCACAGCTACCTGTATTCTGTATTCTATGGGGACATAAATTTCCTAGAACTGGCAAATCTGCGGATATTTATCGTATTTAGAGCTATGTAACAAGAATAGAAGAATATAATATAATATAATAGAAGTCTGTATTCTTTTGAATTCGCGCGTAAAAAATTCATGCAATGGAATTGATACAAAGTTGTGTGAATTATGATCAGTAGATACAGTGAAATTTTGATTTAAGCGTATTGTATATCGTCCGCAAATCATGTGGAAATGCCTACCTGTTCACTGGTAAAGAAGAAAAAATAATAGACATCAGTAGCAAAATAATGATTTTTTACAGATACCCTACAACTTCAATCAATTCTTAGAATGTTCATTGATAGTGTGCAAATACTAAAAAAAAATATTTATGTATTTCAGAAATAAAAGTTTTTGATAAAACTCCAACGAAATCGTCACAGAATTTAAACAAAAATAGTAATCAATTTAGGATTACAATTTGCATTTGTGTGCAATTAAGAAATTCTTCAAATGCACAAAGCAAAAATCAACGCATTTATTGTTACTTTTTGGGTTTATCTGGTAAATCATGTTTACTTGTTAGACATTATTTATCTCATCGTGTGCAGTCTGTGAGATTGTCTGATCGGGTATCGTCACCCCTGGGCACTACGTCTAGAGTGCCCCAAGGTTCTATACTTGTTCCTCTTCTGTTCTCCATATATATTTAGCTAGATTTTGCACGTTTATTAAATGTTGTTCTATACATTTTTATGCTGATGACGGCCAAAATTTATCTCTCATGGATAACATCAGATGTGATTGCGGCCTGTAGAATGATTAATGATGACCTTGATTCCTTAGAAAAACAAGCTAAAAAGCATTTATTGATTCTTAATCCGGAGAAATCGGCCGTTATTGTATTTGGAATCTGGATATCACTTTGGACTGGTTCTTAAAATTTAAGCAATATGTTTCAAATTTACTAAAACAATGTTATACTAGGATGAGGATAATATATACCAATCGTCATTTATTTGATAAAAGAATTAAAATTGTACTATGCAACGCATTTATTTTAAGTAGATTTAATTACTGCTGTTCGCTATACGATCCGTTTCTTGACTATGTTGATAAGAGAAAAATTCAGAGAGTACAAAATTCATGTCTTAGACTTATTTTTGGTATTAGAAAATACTGTCGTGTTTCTTTTAAATGAAAAGAAATTCTTTGGCTTGCTATGGAGGACCGGAGGAGATTGCACTCAGCATTTATGCTAAACATTTTTAAAATACTTTTTATTATTACAATTTATTTATTAAACCATAGCACCATTGCACCATTTGCAAAAACAGGCTTTGATCTTATTTTTTCCTCTGATTGAGAACAATGTATGTAGTAAGTATGAATGGCGATCACCAGAGGAAACTGAGGAAGCTAAGGCTTTGCAAATGTTTTGAACAATACGCATATTTATAATAAAAATAATGAAGACATAATTTATTTGTCAAAACAGCTACAATTGATCATTATTATAAAATAGCGTTCTTTATACAACAGGAATTATTTAATCTTTTTCATTTGAAGCGCAGTGCACCGATATTTGGCATCTCAGACATACTACGTTATAGTATTTGCTATAAAACTGAAAATATTAGTAATACATAATTATGAAGCCTTAAAACTAAGGAGCTAGGTGCAACCTTACGTGCACGATATAAAATTGTAGGCGCAAATTCCTTTTATATACACTTATTCTTTTTAATACGATGCATTTGTTGAACGATTTTTTTATATGAATTGGATTACATCACCACCATCAAATTTTATTTGAAAGGCTGTTATATTATTTATTTCTAATACAGTGGATTCGTACACCAATAGATTGAAGTAAATCACATAACTGGTGGATATATGTAACTGAACCAGTGGTTTACTCCTACTTGGAATATATTAAGGTGTTCATAAACCTTGCAATTTCAGATGAAACCTTTAAGCAACCTAAAGATTTTGCTTGTATCTGCTCACACAATTTTTTGGTTGTACCAAGAAAGCCCAGCTACAGATCTTGCGTAAATTTTTCAGTAGTATAGTCTAAATATTGTCGGTATATTACACTGAGAAAAAAGAATAATGCTGACAAGTAAATATTCAGTCATCTCAAGTAAAAATTATACTTGAATACAAAAGCTATTCTAAGTTTTTATGGTTAATAACCCTATATTTCTAAGTAAGAATATTTCCTACAGTATTTCGTCTATCTTATACCAACTATTTTAATGATTTTGTTATTAATAAATCTGATGAATGACATCTGCCACAACGAAACTACTTATTGTAAGTTGAAGTAGTTATTGTAAGTGAATACTTTACTTCTTCCAATGAAATAAGATGTTTGGTTTTTAACGTACAGTTTTGCCACGACACATGTGCACTCAAGAAACGAGAGTGTCGAACTAAACACAGTCTAATGTTTAATGTATGTAAGTAAATATCTTAACTAGATCAACCAAACTACAAATTCGGAACAAATAAAGTAGTTTACTAACAGTTATAATATGTATTTATCAACTCATTTGATGCTAATAATATGAAGTAGTGTACAATACCTATCTTTATTATGGATTTGCAGCGGTCAAAAGACGCAGTTTTAGTGGTTACATCTCCTACAAGATATGTATTTGCTGTTACATACTATAACCAAAAAGATTTGGAAATGGGTAATTTCGAACATCATTACATTCAATTAACTGCAATTTCGATTAGTCTAACCTTATTTCTTAATGCCGTTCCCTTTGTTAAAATAATAAAATGAAAGTAACAAAATAATATGATTCTTCAAAATTCTCTTGACCTTAAATATACGTATATATAAAATAATATAATTGCCCTCACATTTTTTTTTGTTCGATTAATTATAATTTGGTTAGATCAGCAATATTTTCTTAAAAAAACTTATTTTGTTTTAACAGGTGTTAATGCTGTGTCCTCAGTATGCAATCTGTTTGTAGTATCAAAATTAACTAAAAAAAAATAATAATAACTAAATTAATTGCCAGGAACACTAAAACTGATTTGCAATGACTAGAAATTTACTTATTACCAGTAAAAACACGTAAATAATAAAATTTATTTGCACCAAGAGAGTGCTACAACTCTACACTGAATGCAAATATATTTAGGGCAAGCGAACACTATAGTTCTCTGTAAAACGCAAGTCAAAACAATCCTATCTGTTTATTCCAAATGAGGTGGTATTTGCAACAAATATTTTACTTGTTTCCGGCAATTAAAAAATAAGTACTTATTCTAAATATATAACTGACATATATACAAGTTATTTGAACAATTTTTCGCAGTGTGTATTTTTATTAATATTGTATTTAGCACTTTATAAGATTTAACATATTAAAGAAGCCAATATTGCAAAATCTGTAAAATTTTGACTTAATTAAATAAATTATAAATAAACAATAAATTATATACAATTAATTAAATTAATAATTTAATATAATAAATTAGTTTATAAATATTACGTAATTTTTTTTCTTGATACAATCACCGACAGCCATATATCTTAAATCAACACACTGGTGCTTTTTTTAACTGCGAATTTATATTTTACAACTTGACAACCGCTATCTTGTAACACTAATTAAAAATTATAAATGTGTATGTACACATCTAACGAATAAAAACAAGATAATTTCAACATAATTAGTAATAACGTGGTGTGATGTCCCAAAAAGCGATGCTTGTACATAGCAAACGCGATATACGAAACGGTGCGATCGTATAATTCCTCTTTACACTAAGCGATCGTAAACATTTCGCATTTAATTGATACTTAGGGTCCAATTAACCCCTCGGTTACGCGCGCATCCCCCAGCGCACCGTTCTTATATCAAATTAAACTTTTAAAAGGAGGTGTACCGAACGAGGAATTTGAATTGTTTGTTCTCGAATGCAGAGTCGTAAATTTGGAATTATCCTGGAAATGTTATGCGCGCGTGTTATAATAATACGGTTTGAACGTATTCAAGACCGCGTACGGCACACAACGGGGACATACTGAAAAGAAGAAAGATTCATTGACCGACCGTGTACGGTGGTCTCTTATTCGACGAAGGGAGCCGCGCACAACAGAGAATGCAGAGACTGCACCGCACGGGCACATTAGTACTGAGAGCGCTCGTTTTTTCTGTTATTTTCTCTTTAGTATTTTTTTTATTTGTTTTACTTTTGTTGAATCTTTGCCCTTACCTGTGAGTCAGCTGAAACTGGACAGGAGACTAAAAGTATTAAGGCTAATGTTAAGGCGAATGCACAAATGCACTGGTGTTTCTTCGCCCGACGGCGGGTGTAACGTCCAGTGTCACCCATTGTCGTCTAGGTGGATGGCAAAGGAAAAAAATAAGTGTAATAATAACGCGATTAACACTCACGCACTGAACATCGTTACCGCACCGCTGTTCTTCTGTAATGTTCTATTTTCTTATCCTCTCTAACTCTGTCAAGAAAGAATCGGAAAAGAAACTGAATCGAAAATAAAAAAAAAATACTCTGATCTGAACTTCGTTACGACTGTTACTGTGCGACTATGCGGTCAGCGAGAGATTCGGGAAGAATGATGTCTCTGGTCCAGGAGGCTGACCGTTGTAGCGCGCTCCACAGAATGAACCAAGTTGCTTCGCGGAGCCGGCAGACACGCTCACTCTCGACACACATACAGACGCACTGGTAAACCGACACCAACACATGCACGATTACCGTGGGCTCTGTGTACTTGATCGCTGGCGCTCAGACGTTGCGCGCCTCCTCTTCGTATACCACGTGCTCGCCGGCAACTTGAACAGGCGAATTTCTTGCAAACTCCAGTTAAACGCGCGACGAGTTTCGTTCGAATGAATGTCGAGGAAAACACCGCTCAGACATTTGAATATTTTAGCAGTCGTATTTATTTATAACAAATTCTAACATGTAAAAGAAAAAGCATCATATGCACAATTGTAATAAATAATAATAATTCTTAAAATAAAATAGTTAATAAATAAAAATATACACTGGTGGACATAAAAATAGGTACAATAGTTCAACAAGTTTTATACGCAATAAATAAACTAAGTTATTGTACTTTCATAATAGTTTCAATTTTTCTAATAGTAAACATAGAATAATCTATAATAAAAAAACTCCCTTAAAGGCTTATATCACAAAACTTAACCGACAACCGAAACAATATTAAAAAACTGTGTAGACAAAATAATAGGAACGCATGCTATAAAGTTTTTTCATCGGGTAATAATAAAAAAATGGGTAACGGAAATTTATTCGGTAATTTGTACGAGTTTAATACTTGGTAACGTGGCCTTTATCGCTAGTTATTGCCCTTCATGTGTTAGGCAGTGAGTTCACCATACGTTGACATGTTTCCACTAGTATGGCGTACCAACTCTGCTGGACCGCTTCACACAATCGTTTTAATTTTGATTTTTCTTTGTCGTAATTATTCCTTAACACCCTTCTATAAGTTTTCAAATGGATGAATGGCGATTATGCTGGCCAATCAAAGTCGTACGTTATGGTCAAGCAACCAACCAATTTTGATTGATAACACTTGGAAGTGTGTTTAGGATTAATATCCTGTCGATAAATCCAATTAATCGGCATGTTTAATGTTTAATCTGCGTATGGAAGCATAATGTTGTTTAGGATGTAAATTTCTTTAGATTTCATCACGTCTTTAATCCACTGAATCGGACCTAGCCATACCATGAAAAACACGCCCAAATCATTATGTGTTCGCCACCGTGCTTTACTGCCCGTGTTGTATATTTCGAACAGAATACTTTATTTATTGGACGACGAACATAAACCCTGCTATCATATTCTACTAAATTAAATTTGCTTTCGTCACTTCAAAATATGTTACACTACTTTTCTGTTTTCCATTCGACGTGAGTTTTCACAATTGCTATTCTTGCTTTAATATTTTTTCGGGTCAACAAGAGAACTTTTCTTGCAGCTCTACCGTGAAAAATATTTTCGGCTAACCGTCGTCGTAAGGTACGAGTGCTGACATTACTATTTATTTCTTTTAATATTGTTGTGGACGTTGCATATATACTTCGCTTAAAATTTCAAACACCTCTATTATGGTGGAGCCAGAAGTGACAAAAACTAGTAAAGTACTTATATGTTAAGTAAATTTGTAACAAGTACGTTAAAATACATCCATACAGAAGTTAGAGAATATGTGTACCTATGACTAGAGTACAAGTATCTTCTGCTCGCGAATGCGCGATAGAAAGAGGATGTGCTAGGATGGAGAAACGTTATAACTCATACGTGAGAGCATATCTCCACTATCTCCGCGATTCGTGCAAAGTACGAAATTTAGATTTTATTGTAATATGTATCTGCAGTACTGTACGCCGGTCATCGACTGGGTTCCGCCCGTCTCTTCGAGCTGGTGACGTCAGGTGAGCGCGAGGGTGGGGTTTCCGCCAATAGAATTAGTTCTACTGCAATAACCTTTGTTCATCAGAGCCACTACCTTGTTCGATAAAAAAATGGTCCAAAATTAAACTTCGCTGTTAACGTATATGGACAAATTACAGCAACTTGATTCGTTTTGATTTCCAGTTCTAAAATCGCTCTCCCAAATTTAAAACTTCAGGTATATATACGTGTAAAAAAACAGAATTCATATTCAAATTATGAGGTTTGAGGTCCAAACCGAATTCTCATATATTTAGAATGTAAATTAACCATTGTTCCAACTTATAAACGACTGTAAACAAATAGCAAGAGGATGCTGTGAGCTACGTAGAGTTCCAGAAAAAGATTTTATATAAATTTTATTATTATTCAAATATTTACTTACATATAACATTGTAGTGAATAAGGTATTTGATGCACCGAAACGTCACACATCTTGAAAGCGTTCATAAATACAACAATTAGCTTTATAATGTATAAATAAGTCTTCTTATTTCAGGGATTTATCTTAAATTACAAAATATAATTCAATAGCACATTAACAGATCTTGTAGTTGATAAAAATATTTAATTCATGCTTTCAGCTATGACTAAACGATATAACAGAAATAATGCTGTGAAGTAAACTATATTCTAGTCTTATCAGTAACAATTGTGCACAATTTTATAAAGAATAACATAACAGTAAACTTCTCTTTTATCCCACTTCTTTGTCAAGAAAAACAGCATAGAGTATATATATATTATAAGGACACAATTCATATTTCTCCGGTAGTTACAATTTTCAAAATGACAGATTTAGCCTTTAATATTATATAAATAATATGTTATCATCTAAGCAAGATTATTTTGCTGTTGTTTGTAAATTTAGTTGAGTGAAAGAGCAAAATGTTATCATATTGGACTGACTCTTATTTTATAATTAAATTAGTTATCTTGTACTCAAAATAAATACAATGTTATTATTATTATTATTAGACTGTAAATCTATTAGTTCGATAATAGATTTATAGACGCACCAGTTATGAGTAGTGATTCAGCCATTGTTAAAATTTCTAATGTTGTGTTTAATTCCATTTTGATTATCATACACCAAGGAATGCTAATCGTAATCTTTTGATACTGACAATACTGACATATGTATGTAGATATATCGTTTTCGGTATTATATAATATCAATACAAGTACTACAAACAATATAGAGAAATTATATAATTTACAAAGCCAATTCGTACGTACATTATCAAATCTTGACACTTTCAAAGGTAAACTGCAGTTCTTCAAGCAACAGTAAATTAATACAATAAATCAACAAAGAAGATAAAATATGAGCGTCTAACCAGATACATATAACCTATATAAGCTTAAACTCTTAAATAAAAGAATATCATTAATACATTCTAAGAACTGGACACAGAAAGGATTGAATAAATACAGCATTGATAGTTCAGTTAAAAAAAAAAGTATGGCATCATTTAATACATTATCGATAGAGTAAAGTAGCCTCTGCCTATAGCCAAGAACTAATTTTATTGTTTGTCCAACATTCTAAGCGATTCGTCATTGTAATAGTTATTACCCTTTCAAGAAATTAGGTCAAACTTGTATAACAATAGCCAAATAAAGTATACACTGTAAACACACGTATGCATACGTAGATTAGGGTGGTTCCTAATTGTTTTCACTTATAGAAATAGTCGACAATTGTCAAATCTAGAACAGAGGATATAGAATTTTTAAAAAGAAAGCGATTGCTAAGAACTAAAAATTAGAAATTATTGAAAACCACGTCACTAATCTGCTGGACAAAGAATTGTACCTACTCACTAACTCGGCATATGAAACGTAACTCATATGGCGTTCGAAATACTGAGATATTTGCAAAAGAGTCAGATGAGAGGATACTTCTGCTTTACAAAAGAGAAATGGTTACACTATTTTGTGCAGAAAAAGTCCTAATCTCTGAAAAAGATATTATCATTATCTTATCTTTTACATAAATATACTCAAAAAACAAATTAAGCACTTACAAAAAATTATCCGATACAATGAAATGTACTAAATTAACACAAAAAAAAAATTAATTAACAAAAACGAAGCTCAAAACTAATATTGATTGCAAGGTAGATACATGCAAACTGCAAACGCCCTTCCTTATATTCAGATTTAACAAAAAATTTAAGAAAGCGGATTGTAGTAATTATGTAAGCCTGACCTGAATATTTATCATACTTTTAAAATACAAACATGACTATAATTGTTGGCTCCAAAAATATTTACTTTTACAACGTTTTTTGACAGTTTAAGGTATTTTTTTGCAGCTCAAACAATAAAAATAAGATATTGAAATACGACATGTGAAGTCTCAAACGTTAAGTGGAATAAAAAAATAAATACTTATCAAAACACAATAAAAATAAAAAAAGAAAGCCGTAGTTATTGTAAGCAAATGTAATAAACTATTTAAAAACAGAAACACATATTTAAAATAACCAAACAATAGTGATTATTCAATGGCCGAACATTAAACCGCTTTTTAGTACTTTCATAATTAATGACAAGCAATATACCTGTGACGTATTCCATAAAAAAAACTCGACAAAGAATCGATATTCGTAAATGTATAGCTACAATTTGTTGGCTTTAGGTGATGTTGCACTGGCTGCTTCAAAAGATTAAACCGATTACTCTCTTGTGATTAAATATTGTTGCTGTTGAGATCTGGTTACTGTCTCTTTACTTCTGAATAAACTTGTTCCTCATGACTCAGTACCTCAGAGCAGAAGTGTATTAAGTTCATGTTTTTCAGATTTTGAGTTATTTACGTTATTGACCTTGCAATATTGTTTTTTTTTTTTAATATAAATATACACAAAGATTTTTAAAACAATGACAATGGTGGTATAATGTGAATTATAAATCTTTAATCGCCGATTCTGTAGACTTGTGTTTACGTATTGAGTCACATAAGGCAAAGTTTACACTTCTGTTTTCAGGTATGGAAGTGCTTTTCACCCTCTAAAGCCAACTTTCCAAGCAAATCAAGATGATAAAGTTATACTATTAGTAATAATAAAAATAGGCTAACTTTCCAAAGAGAGTTGGTTCAAATGTACCCTAACGACTTTTATTTTGAATTGTGTATGCGCCCACTCGCAATCTATCTACCCGGGTTTCAGTATTTATTCTTTCACCTGTTTTTCAATTGCTGTTACATTTCGTACATCGTTTGAAGGTAAGTACGGTCAACAACTTACACACATAAAAATTTGACGGAATTAGATTAAACAGACTTGTAGCTCTTCTAAAAACAGACAACTATAAAAAAAAAATTTTCAAAATAGCATTAAAAAAATATTTTACACTTTTCGGAAACGTTTCTAATTTCTAACTCCAAAAAGCAGAAATATAATCTCTTTCGACTGTGTTATTCTTTGTTTAAGATCACTCTGGAATAATAATAATTCCAATCGAAAAACTTTTGGTGCTGATCAACGATTTGACTAAGGAAGGGAGTCAAGGTGACACCAAAATGTGAATTAATGAAGAGAGATACTTCATTCTCATAAGCTTATTAGATGAATTCCGAAAAGTGGAAGTTAATTCCTTATCTTAGTAGATACTACTGCATCTTAACTCTGCAAACACTACCTTGGGCTTAAACCAACTTCAAAACAGAATAATTGCAACACCTACTGCTAACTCCGTATAGAAGCAAATTTACATTGTAAAAATGAAATTTTATTCCCAAACATGAGTGTTAGTATTAAGGTTATACAATTCTGCTCGCCTCTAACTACTTCCCTCACTTCCAGATCTAACACCGTATTGTTTTATGTGTAAGTAAGCCCTTCACAGAAGCATGACTTGTAATTTTTATAATAATTTATGGTGTCACTTTGAATTCATTGAAACTGCTTGTATGAGGGTTATTTTTTATCTGATTTTTAAGTTTGTTGTCCTCTTTCTTGGGACAACTTTGCTAGATTTCAGGTACCGATATCACACAAAATATGTGATTACTGAATCCTGAAAAAGGAAAGTGACAATGAGTGATTTGAACCCCACACCCCTTGGCAGGTATAAGTGTTATAAGTTAAGCAGATACCAATCAACGATTTCAGCTCAAGTATAGGAGTCAAAGGATCTTGTAAAGAAACCGCACAGCATTTATAACCATTATTGCAAGATTTAATTAAAGTGGCAATATTACTGTTACTTCGGTAAAACCAAAATATAGGAAAAGGTAATGGTATTATTACATTTACGGCCGGTTTTTTAATCTCTTAATAAGGGTATCTAATACCAATTTAGCTAATATATATAGGGAAACTGTACAGTTATTCAACTAATAACTTCTATGAAGAATTTAAAACACACGTGCTCGGTTGCACCAACATCCGTGATTAAATTTGTTAACTCGGGTTAGCAATGTTAGAAGTTAGTCTTGTTAAACTCCATGGTAGCTGCCCCAACAAAAATTTAACATGGATTAGTTATACGGCGACATATTAGTATTACCCGATGGTCGAAACATTGATTTCTTTAGGAACCTGGGAATTCCATGTTACATAGGCCAGAGTTGCTTTTAGAATCTGATTACAATGCAACATCACGATTCAATATTCAATACTATATTTACATAAAAAGTTCATGGAATTTCTGTGTTAACGCAAGTACAACGCAATTTCTTGTCAACTCTTAATTTAATTACTGTCATGTGTAGCCAATGAAATTGTGTATCATACCTCAAAATTACCTGCCTCTTAAATAAGAGGGTACGAGAAATTTATTGTAAATTATTTAAGTTTCAATCCCGTTTTAGTAACGTCGGATTGATGGAGACACGCCATAGATCCTTTAATTTTACTGAAACCGATAAAGAATTATTAATGGTTATTGTGTCTGAAGATTTTGATAGGATTAAAAATAAAGAAAAATGGGATCACAATCAAACAAAAAATAAATAGCAATTAAAAAATAGCTACTGTGATATAAAAAGAAAATTTGCTCTATTCTTGCTATCACTCGACATACTTTTGTTTTAATGAAACAAGGGACAAATTATTGTAGAATACAGGAACAAGAGAGTACAAACAAATGACTCTGTAAACACAAACTGGTAGCTTTCACGACGCTTCGATATTTGACAGATAGAGGTTAACATGAACTTTCAGTGATTGCTTTACAGGGTGCAAAAAAATAAGAAAAAAATCTCCATCAGGATTTAGATAATAATATATATAAACAATAACTCTGAATATTTTAAATACATCAGATGATGTTCAAATGGAATCGCTGTTTCTAAATGAAAAAGACGTAATCTTTCAAAAGAACAGTTTGAAGTTTCTTGAATCTTTGTTTAGGTATATTTTTAATTTTAAAATATTATTTTCAGAATTTACTTCCCACAATTTTATTTTACATATAAGATAAATACATCATCATCAACTGTAAAGCACCTGCAGAAATTACACGATAAAAATAGTCATTAAATAAACATACACTCATAAAAAACACAAAATAATTATGTACAAACCCTCAAATTAAATTATAAGAGCATTATTGTGCGAAGTAACAACTAACAAATAACGAAAGACTTTAGGAAGGAAGATTTACATATTTTATATTTTATTACCATATTTTTATTTGGAACTAATCTTGCTTTTTTTCGATAATTTGACGAAATTAAATAATTTCCAGCATTTAAAGTAACTAACGTTCTAGATAAAATTTTGAAGTGAAAATTATTGTAAATCATGCTTGCACACGTGCAAAGCTTTATTTCTTGAATACCGAAAGTGTTCAAGTTATACATCTTACACAACTGCAACCTAAACAGCTTACAATCAGTAAAATACATAAGGATCAGTTTCCGATCTTGCATACTCTTACAAGTTTGAAATATTAAGAAATTAAACATAACTTACAATTAACAACAATTATCGTGCGACTGAATGTAGGTAGCGCCATGTATCTGCATGGCGGATACTTCCGCGTAACGACTATGTTGTATGAATACATATTTGTATGATCTGTTGTACATGTGTGTATCTACGATGCCCGATGCCAAAGGACAAAAGCGCAACAACCTGAAACTAACGATTATAGGATTCAGCAGCACGGTGGTAAAATTTATTTCGGCTTTACACATTATTCACTTTCATATACCGGATTCTCTTTCCTTTATTTGGGTCCTTATTTTCTGCAATTTGTACACAAATTGTAGTAATAGCACTTGAAACGGCAAGAGACAATATTGTATAGCTAACACATTGACAATTGTTAAATTGCCGTGAAGTCTTTTTCATCGGCTATATTTCACCGATCGCTGTCTAAAATGTGTCTAAAATTCAGAACTTTGTCCCTAGATCAAAGAAAACACATTTTAACAGTTACGCAGTTCACTATAAAAGACCAATTTCGGATATTATTACGTGTTATTACTAAAGTTTTATAACAATATAATTTGTTGTGGCTCATTTATTATGTTCCTGAAGATTCTAACCTTTTTCCACCACAGAATTTAGATGTACGGTAGTTTTAATAAAAATTATTAGTTACTAAATAAATTCTGCATGACACACGTCACGTTATGGCGGTGAATTTAAAAAAAAATGCAATGAGTTTGCAAACACATCATATCCAAAGAAGTTATGTGAAACAGTTCAGAATGCAGCTCAGAATGCAATTCTGAGGTCTAAAAAAAATAGAAGCATTGCTACAAAATTTGTATTTGTAAAGCTTTATTAATAACCTCTGAGTGAATAACAGCTGCATTTTTACTAGTTGATGTCTGATGTGTTAACCACCAATTTGATAAAACCTAACAACTTATTTGCTAGTAATAGCGATAAAGAATTGCAATTTTGTTTTATTAAAACTGACCTTAACTTTTGCTATAGTCAAAGTTGCTTACATTTATCGACCATCTTACAGAATTAGACTGATTACTGGATTAAAATGTATGAACCACTTCCATCTGCGTCTGTGATCAAAATGTTTAGAAATTGTATTTTTTAAATTACTTGATGTTTGTCGCAAATATATCACAATACCCTTGTTTTGTAAATCTTGCCATAACGTATCGCTCTGAAGTTTATTACAAGCTAACAAGAAAAGTGCACCATGTCGTGCGCGCTTCAAAGGTAGAAATATGATGTTCTTTGTATTGAAAGCATTAATTTTTTTGTTCTATTTCAAAGTTATATTGCTGCTTAGCCAAAACGCCTATGATATGCCAGTATATCTTTTTTTTTTTATTGGCACAAGAATTGATAGAAAATAATCACGTTAAACTAAATGCGGCGTGTATAAAAAAAAAATTGGAGTTTAACCAATATAACCAATATTAAACCCTAATAATAGGCACAGAATGAATATCTTTACATTAATGCATTTAAATAACACTGTTATCTGTCACAGACACATTTTAAATATTTTTTTTAACCAGGTCAAACATTTTGAAATGCTTATTCATTTCTACGAAATGACTGATCAATTTTTTAAAGCAACTTATTTTTCGTTTTAGTAGTAAACGTCTTTTTTTTTAATAATAAATATCCCTCCTGCTTTAAAAATATTCATAGTGCAAACTTCTGCTACGGTGACGTCGTTCGCCTTTATTTTCAATGCTACAAAATAGATAATGTTTTATATCGTCAAGTACGTAGCTGGCATATCAATCTTCTAAGACCTTGCCCTTAAATCTTTTTTATATTTTATGTCGAGAAAGATTTCTTTCAGGTAATTTATTTTAGCATGGCAGATTTTACCTTATTATTAGATTTGTTAAATGTTAGCGAGTTTTTGCACGAATACAGAAATATATAATTCTAGGCTGGAATCTTTTTATTTAAATCCAATGAACTTTCAGCAAATAATCATATAATTCAGCTAATCCAGATAGAATAATTTTGCTTATCATACAAAACGGAACCTTAATAGTATCTCTGTGGTAAACATGTAATATGTATTATCAAATATACGTTTTTTTTTTCGGTAAACATTTTTTTTTATTGCAAAACAGCGAGCTTTGTTCTCACTATGAACCCCCTCAAGTTCAAGGTAACCTCTATTTCAGATAAGCCATGTTGAAGTATGTTGCGGCTGCGTCAACCTTTATTTTCTTAATACATATTGAAGTCTATGTATTTCGTTGTTTGGCAAGCCGGCAAATATTTGTACTAGTGCCAAAAGTATTTGGTGGAAATTGTAAATAAACTGTGATTATTGGTATTTATTTAGAAACTCGATAAATGCGATAAATGACTAGAGTAACAAAATCGGTTTCAAAAAAGTTGCGCTTGAAACAGAACCTATAGAAATAATAATAGGCAATTAATTTACGTAACAGTACATAAATTGCTAGTAAAACAATTCTATTCCAAGTATATCCTTCACACTAACAAGAAAGAAAAACACGCCCATATTTCTTTTTTTTTCAAAACCTTATTTCATCTAATTGAATTATCTGATTAAATAAACACCATTTTTGTTTACATTTATTGATAAATACAGATACAAGTAAATCTTCTTAAATTTCTCTAATTTTTCTATATTTATAGTTCTTTTGGTTTTATAATTTTTATGATTTTCAATTGAGTGTTTACTTGAAATACAAATAATGAACACATATAACTACAAGGTGATTTTAAAATGCACGTAGAAAGAAAAATATTGAAATTATAAAGGCAAACATTGTGTATGTGTGTATAATTATGAACGAAAAAGTATAAAAGTCGTAATGTGTTGAGGTAGATCCGTTTCTGTTTACAATAGATAAGCATACGCAGATAGACCACACTACGAGTACGATATATTTCGTTTGTTTACTATAACGATATCGATGACCTTAAACGCCGATGCTAGAAACAATTGAGAGCGTGCAACGATATTTACGAATATCTGTATCCTTCAAAGGGATATAAAGTACGTATATAAAGTGTATGTAGCTTTGTAGTTCTTCTACAAGTGAATTTTAGAAATATTAGGCAAACTCCACTTTATATTAATTAAGAATCTAAACAGGGCGTTACAAGAACAATAATGTCTCCTCGAATATTCTTTAAAAATACTTACTTTTTACACACTAACTTATAATAAATGTTCGAAATGTTCACCATAGCTGTCAATACATGCCTGTGCGCGACGAAATAGATTCCTTTGCACGCGAAATAGTAGCTCTCTGTTTTGACGAATCGTGTTCGCTCCATTATTCACTCATTCTATTAAATCTGCAACATTATCGACCGGTTCATTATACAATAATTGTTTCATAAAACCCCACCGAAAAAAAAAAAATCGCATGGATTCGAATCAGGTGATCGCGGTGGCCATATAAAAGGTCTATTGCGTCCAATTCATCTTCTACCAAAGCTTTGATTTAACCATTCTATTACAACAGCTGCGGTATGCGGTGGTGCGCCATCGTACATGAACCACACATTATTCCTCCGAGCAAACGGTAAATCATCTAACAAATCATTGTTTAGGAAATTAAGATAATCATTCCCATTTAATCTAGAAAGCGAAACGTATGGTCCTAGTAAAGTATCACCTACAATATCGGCCCAAAATTTGAGACTGAATCTTCGCTCAAAGTTAGAATTTCTAACGGCATGTGGATTTTGGATTGTGCACATTAAAATTAAACAATGCCTCGTCTATAGTGAACAACACATTAAAGAAGCCAAGTTCTATATTAACTTTTGCCAGCAGCCACTGACAAAATTCCACTCTTCGTGGTGGATGTTCAGGATGCAAGGCTTGGATATGTTAGATGTGATATGGGTACAGCCGCTGCTCACGTAAGGTTCTCCATACTATTTCACGCGATACATTTAACTGCGAAGTAACATGTCTGGTGCTTTAGCTTGGATTTTATTCAGTGGCTTCTAAAATTCTGGGTTCCAAGTCAAGAATGCGGTTACATAAAATTAAAATTTGTTTTGAGGTGTCTCCGACATACGATGGGTTAGTCCCACTACTACATAAAAAGGACATATATAGGACTAAGGGCAAATCAACTGATAGCGGTAGTATGTATGTGTATGTGTGATATTAGGGTGATAGTACACTGCGACCTGAAAGATCTATTGTTTCCCCTCTTGTCGCTGTATTTACAGCTGGCCGTCCAGTCTGATTCCTTTTAAAAAGTGCAGAATGTACGAAGGCCCCAGATTAGGTAACTCTCCCTCTTCGATTTCACATGCTCCCAGATGCAGCGCCCTTGAGTTGCATAGTGCAGCGCAGTCTGTGAGTAGATGGATAGACGTTTCGTCCTGTTCCCCACAAAATCTACATTCGGCTTCTTTCGCTATTCCAAGCCTACTTAGATGTCCGTTCAGTTTACAATGGCCTGTAAGGATCCCTGTCAATATCCGAATATTATTTTTACTTAGGTTGATGCATTCTGCAGATCTCTTCTGGTTATAGGTTATACAGGTTAAACGAATTAAAACGATTTAAATAAGAAATTTAAGTGGCTATAAATTGATTAATTTAAACAGAACGCCATATTTTTACTAGCACATGCGCTTTTTACTTATCCTTCAAATGGTGTGTATATCTTAAACTTGAAACCTTCGCGTTTTTACAGAACTATCGTTTTTCGCACCATTTAGTTTTTTTCTTTTAATAAAAGTTCCAATGTATCATGTTGCCTATGGCGTTTAGAAATGATAATTCATTTAATATTTAACTTTAGTCTCCAAAGTCTGTTTTTAAAATAGTGGTATTAAAGTAATCTTTAGACTTTCACGGCCGTTGTTGCTGGCTGCTCTTTGATTCTCGGGTTCTCTGCCGTGTAGAAAGTTTGAATTGCTTGACGTTTCGATCATTTTGTCGTGATCTTCATCAAAAGTGAAGTGACTAGTTTATCCTGATCCTGGGGTTAATATATCGTCGTGTGTCCTTTGATACGTAACCGTTCCGCTCTGTTGAGGCGTGTCCGTTGCTCTTCGTTGTCATGTGAAGAATGATTTCCAGATACTTGGTAATTGTAGTCCGTCTTCTCTGTTGATATTGTTCGGATTCTTCTGTATTTCAATAGCTTCTCTGTACAATCTTCTTCAGTAATGTGGTTCCGTTGCTAGTTTTCTGCATTTGTCAAAGTTGATTCCGTGTTTCGTGTTTGTTGAGTGTTCCGCTACTACTGATTTGTCTGTGTATTCATAATTTGTATCTCGCATACGTTCTTTTAACCTGATGTTGATGTTTCTGCCTGTTTGCCCGATGTATACCTTTCCACAAGTGCAGGGTATCTCGTAGACTCCTGGATTTTGGAGCGGCGAGGTACGATCTTTCGGGGAAGGTAATTTGGTGGATAGTTTTCTGGAGCATTGAAGATTACTTTGATGTTGTGTTTGCGCAGCTTTCTTCCGATTTTGTAAGTGCATCCTTTAATGTATGGCAGGCAAGTCGTTCCAGTAGTGGTTGTTGTTTCTTCCTGTTGTTTTTGCTGTTTGTTGATGGTAGCTGTAATGTCTTTGAGTCTGTAGTCGTTTTGTCGTAGTGTGTTCTTGAAATGTTGGACTCCGGCTTCAAGGTGTTCTTCATCTGATATCGGCTTACCTCTATGCACCAATGTGGTTAAGATTCCTCGTTTTTTGTGCTGGGTGATGGTGAGAATTTGCATTAAGTAGCGATCCGTATTTTAGTTGGTTTTCGGTAAACCTGATGTCCCAGTATTCGGTTCTCTTTCCTCTTGAGTAGCACGTCCAGAAAAGGTAAGGAGCCATCTTCTTCGAGTTCCATGGTTTCGTTACTTTTCCTGGACGTGCTACTCAAGAGGAAAGAGAACCAAACAGTGGTATTTTTCTTTGTAATTGTGAAACTATAGATCGTTATTGTTAGGGCTTTTGGAACACCCTGTATAATATGAAAATAACTTTAACGAGTATCCATAATAGACCCCCATATATCCCAAAAGTAGAACTTTTTGAATGTCACGTATTTTGGCCACAATATTCCGTGCCGTATAGCGTGAAATAACGCTATATAGCATTGTTCCCAAATATTATACCTTAGAAACCATTTTATTTGAAAAGAGTCGATGTATTGCTGACAAATACTTATTGAAATCCGATTTAAAAAAAGTCTATCTTTGTAAGCAGCTACATAGTCTTTAGATTCTAGTTCTTTTGTTATATTGTGTGAATCTGTTATTTTCATGTTTGCATTGTTGGTTCAGTAAATAATTCCAACAAAAAAAATTGTTATATTCTGACTGTAATAAATGTAGTTAACAATATTTGCCCTGATATATTTAGGGCAATTTAATACACTTCCCATACTAAAATCTTCCAAAACGAATTACAGGCATGTTACTAAAAATAGAGATTGTGTCATATATGTACGTCCCCTAACAACTGGAATTCTAGTATTACAATTTCACAATACTATTTCTGCAATTCAGTTTGCGCATGCAAACTTCAAGAACTAAATCGTGTGAGCAAATTCTGTAAGCCAGATGCGAGCGAAAACCAGCACACAAAAAAATAATCAACACATCCTCCCAAAAAACTTGTTTAGTCTGGGACGCATTCCTTAGGCAATCCGAAATATGTGATATGGGCGCTGGCTGTTGCGCGAATCCAAGATATACAGTGCGTAGTCATGTTTCTTTTATTCTGAACATACATACATATGTCGATACCGCCGCCGTGTGTAAAACATTCGGTTTCGAATTTCGTTCAGGATTCCATCTAATACGATTACTTGTACGTAATCCACAGGCAAATAGACTCACTCTATACGTGCAGCTATCGCTATCGTTCCGGATAGATTAAATATCCCGAGCTCCGAGTTCGGCGCGCCTAATATTTACAAAAGGAAACTAAATATTTTATAGTAACGTATACAGGATATTGCCTGACCCATCTTAAATCCGGAAGTGGAACGTATATATGATTTATTATAAACCATAAGAATTTTCGTTGGTGTTTTGCATGTCATTATTTACTTTTAAGTAATATTTCTTTCGTCCTCGTTAACCTACTTGCTTCTGTCTGACGGTACATAGAAAGATTCATAATGAATTCTGCATTTTTTTTAGCATCAATGTGAGAGATTTGGAAATACGACATGGGTGCATACAATAAAACAGGTAAATATAGATGGAATAACTTTGGCGTATCATATATATGTAAAATCTTGAAAACCCTAAAGAATAATCACCCAAAGAAATGCTACTATTCATACCATACCAGGAAAAGCAACAAAAGGAGAATGAACATTAAAGCAAACTCGAATCTCTGAGGACCAGACGTCATCAACAGCGCAAACTTTATTACCAATTGCCCATTCATCGACAGAAGTCAAAATATCCGATATCTAGTAACCATATCTGTAGTTTCTAAGTCACCAAACCACAGTAGCAGAAACTCATGAAGGAAATGCTTGACAATAGGTTAGAAAAATATGAGTTGCTGTTGTTTGGCCTGTTTCGGTCCTCTGTTGAGTTGTGAAAATCGAGAATACCATTCCATTTTCAAATGTCCTAGTCCAGAAAATGTGAGACGGAAACATACACACCAGTGTGTACAAAAAACCAACCTACACATAGCCGTACCTACATTATTAATACACTCCGCCAAAAAAGTATCGGATAATTTAGTTTTGAATCATAAAAGTATCGCATAATCTTTGTTTGTAGCATAAAGTTGTAAATATACTTTAATGCGCTCTAAGATATAATTTCTATGATTGTTTAAATAAAATACAGGCCAAATAAAAACAAGAACTCATACTTGAGATTTTTATTAAAACAAGAAATTATAATTTTGGAAAGAAAAATGTCATAACAGTAGCTTTTAATACTGAGTATTGCCACCTCTGGCTCTTATGACCCCTCGCATACGGTTTGGCAGAGATTCGATTAACCTCCGTATATAAGCCTGATCCAAATTCTCCCACTCGTCATGGAGAGCATTTGCTAGTCCATGCAGGTCCGCTGGGGCAACATTTTGGGTTCGTATCCGTCTGTGAAGGAGGTCCCACACGTGCTCGATAGGGTTCATGTCCGGACTTACCGCAGACCAATCTAAAACTGGAATACCAACATCGTTAAGGTATTCCTGGACGATTATTGCAACATGCGGTCGTGCATTAACATGAATTCGTTTCCTATAATTGGCGCATATGGTACTACATGTTCTTCTAAAATGTCCGTTATATACCTGTGGGCAGTCAGTGTACCTCTGTCTACTGGTACTAACTCTGTACGACCTGTTAAACAGATGCCTCCCCAAACCATAATAGAGCCACCAGCGAAATTAGGTCTAGGTCTGATATTACACTGCGAATAGCGCTCACCGTCTCGTCTGTACACTGAGATACGCCTATCTGAGGTGTAAAGACCAAATCTTGACTCATCTGTGAAGAGTATATTGGCCCAGTCATTAATGTTCCAATTTACATGTTCTCTGGCAAACCTTAAGCGAGCCACTCGGTGGTTCCTAGTGAGACGAGGGGCTGTTACAGCTACTCTAGCTCTTAATCCACTCTGTCCTAACCTATTCCGAATAGTTTGAGTACTCACACGAGTATTTCTGACTCTAGCCAAGTCGTTCTGCAATTGTCTCGCAGTTACATGTCTTCGACGTAATGCTTGTAGTAGTAAATAGCGGTCATCTTGGCGAGTAGAACATCTTGGACGACCTGGTACAGGTCTTCTACTGTAAATGCCTGTTTCCCTATATCTAGCTACGGCTCTAGAAACACTTGACTGATTGATGTTCATCAAATTAGCAACGTATGCTTGAGATCGTCCATCTTCGATTAAAGCAACTATAGCAGCCACTTGTTCTGAAGTTAAATTGCTCATTTTAGTTTTAAAAGCATTGGTACAGAACTCTGACTTCGCACTTTAAAATTTGTCCGTATAGGAAGACTTTCAATAAACAACTGAGCAAACCTTACACATATGCATTTTTCTAAATGTGTTCTTTTAGGAAAAAAATAAAGTAAAAACGCTAAGTTCCATTATTTTGTTAGTGTTTTTATAGTTCACATACACGAGGCAAACTTTTTGTGAACGTATAAAAATATCTTGGTTCATAAATGCCCTTTTTTAGTTTATGCGATACTTTTTTGGCGGAGTGTAGTATCATTCGCAACACAAAAATTGGAATTGCAGGGTGCCTGTTTGATAGAGCAAAAATCATATGCTGAGAGCTCTGATTCAATTGAAATAAATAAAGAAAATCGAACTATGATCGACATAGTTTGCACGAAAGGATACCCTGAAGATATGTTGACCAAAGCAAGAATCCGAGGGCAAATGCGACCAGACAATACACCGAAGTTAACAGCACCGCCACAATTCCTTACCTAAAGCACCTATCAGAAAAAATCAGATAGATAGGCCACCAGAAAGACGATAAGAACCTCCAATACAATAAGATCGTACTTAACTAAAAGGAAACCAGACAACATCAACTAACGAACCAAAAACTGTGTATGCAGCATTCCATGTTAATGTGGACGCTCATACATTGATGAAACAAGCAAACCGCTCAAAATAAGAATACAAGAACACAAATAGTTTTGCAGGAAAGGAGAAACAAATAAATCAAGATTGGCACAGCACGCTTGGGAAATAGATCATAGAATAAAAATGCGTCCATCTTATCTAAAGAAGATAGACAAGCAAAAGAAAATTAAAAAAAGGGCCATACATAGGTCATCAAGGCATCAAGCCTGAAATTGCATAGCGTATGGATGCCGTTAGTGCGTAACTGCATACAAAAGAGCACACACATTGGCAATCAGACGACGTAATAAGGTATAAACTGAAATCTAGAACAACTTCTTAAAATCTACAAAAATATGATGAAACTTTCTGTAGAATCAGATTTCAAAAATCTGAACGCTCAGCTTCTAAAGAAAGGAAAAATCACAGAGCAAAAAACCCTTATGCTAAATTTCCATATATTACTTATACAGTAAATATAGATGCCAAACAGTATGTATACTTATCCCTCGAAGAAACCAGAATACTGTTGCAATATACAGTAGCAAATTACAGAACGTCGAATTTCCATACTCCAAAAGACAATGGAAGAAACGGTCTAAACAACACTAACTCATATTACTGTAACAGAAGTCGATAATATAAAGTTACTGATCTTAATTAAAGCTCATTCTACTTTAGAGACTAAGTACAGGAACTAGTTTTGCCTGCATGTATGTTAATAAGCTTCCGATGTACGTTGCAATGATCCATAGCAGTTTTTGTGCTGTTCAAGCTAATCGTTCAGAGAGCTCTTTATCTACCCAGGTTATTTTTTTGAGACCAATACTTTACATTCCATCTCTCCAGAATACAATGTAAAAATAACTGAAAGAAAGTTGAGCTTGCTTGTTATTGTTGCGTCTGAAATTCTGTTCTAAACAAGGATTTGGACTATGGTTGATTTTTCTTGCTGAAAGCCACTCTCTATTTCGGGTTGGATTTTTTACACAAAATATAGGAAAGGATTTAAACAGTTATGTGGCGATAGTCTGCAGTCTAATTAATTACTTCTCTATTGAATTGAATAGACAACTTCTCTGTGTCACTCATTAAGCCTCAGTTCAAAGCAATCTGAGCATTTGTTATTCAGCTTCTCAACAGCTTGTCTCTCTTCTTTGATTGTTCTTGGCTCCTGTAGTTCATTTTACATAAGAAGGCTAAGATCGACCAATTTCATTTTGACACCATCAGCATATATTTGTATAAAAGACTTGAATAATGATATAACAGTCAAAAACCAAAAAGCAATTATTGCAAGCTTCTGCGATGGCTTGCAAGGACAAGGTTTCTACAGTAGAATTATTTTTTGGTAGTTGATGCGCAATAGCAAGAGGAGTGAAACAGACCTGAAGAATTACGGAAAAGGATTATAATTCTTGATTCGTACAAAATACGAAATTCAGTTTTTATGGTAATATGTATCTTCAGTAGTGTACGCCAGCCAATGATTGGGCTCCGCCTTCCTCATACAACTTGTGATATTGAATGCGCGTGGGGCGTGGATTTCCTCATCAGAAAAGAATTTTACTGTACTTCTGTATCCAGAAACAATAATGCTATTGTTCTCACTATAGTGAGAGATCACAACCACTATAGAATCTATTTCCCCGTGACCTCTCCTAAAACAAACCTACCATTTGTCCACTTATCCGATTTGTAGAAAGGATTAACATAGTTCGAAATTAAAGTGTTTATAGTTCAAATTAAAATCAAATTTGATCGTTTTCGGCAGCTTCTTTACCCTCCTTGATAATTTAAAAAGTACCAATGGTCTTAAATGGCCTCTTACAACTAGAAAATACATTCTTCCAGGAGAACGTTTACTTGCTACTGCCTATATTGTAGAAAAAGAAAACAGCTCGATGGTTCGGCTGTTTTTTTTTTTTTTTTTTTGAAAAAAGGCTCGTAAATGCAGAAAAATTTCCATGAGGGGCACTTTCCGTTCGCCCTTAAATTTTACCTGATATTTACAATCTATTGAACCCCTTATAAAACCACATAACAACATTGATGAATTGACGTTTTGAAATTCTTAATTTTTATTTTATTGGCTTCTTGCAATTAATTCTGTATCTTTCTACGTTAATTAATGCCCTTCATCTCAAAAGCGTGCTGGCATTGACCTGCACCTGGCTTTAGTCGACCTAATAAATTTAACCCAAATGAACAGTAAACATGCATTTGTAAGGAAATATCAAATTAAATTTGAAAAGTATGTTAAAACTTCACTTTAGTTCCTTATTGCATTTTGAATTTTAATACACTCTACTAGTTTCGGTTGCTAAGTCACCTTCAGCTGGAATGTACAATTTTATTTTTATAAACATATAGAATTACTAACTTATGTGCTTAATATAGAATGGTGTATTGATTATAGTTATTTCCACAGGTCAGTTTTCGTTGGTCAAACAGCAGTACTTTGAAGCATTTAACACTTTGCGAATGTATAGGCTGGGACACACGAATTGTTTCTTTTCGTGGTTCCATACTTATGATAATCACTATTCCTTTGAAACCCACACCAAGGAAAAAAAAATCTAAAGTTGAAAAAAAGTGAAGTTTTTTCTGGTTCTTAGGTTGCTGTCTTGAAGTCTACGTTGTGTCAATGTTTTGTGAAAACTTCGATAAAATCGAACCATTAGTTTTTGGGAAAAGGAACAAATGTACAGTTTCTCCCATAAAAATAAAATTAGCACTCGAAATAGACACCTTTGGTATTGTATAAAACAAAACAAAAGTTATTTGTGATATCGACATGCATTTTGCGCTGTCAGGTTGAGGAACTGTAGAAGTTTCGATAGTACAGTTGGTAGTACTGCGCAAGCAGAATAGCTACGATGGCTGCAAAACATATTCCGTGCTTGAATTTGCCAAAACGAACTCGGTAACTGTTGTCCAACGATATTTTCGAACACGTTTTGGAAAACCACCACCTACTAGACAGTCGATCTACGATTGCAACAATTAATTTGAAACTACAGGGAGTTTATGTAAAGGCAAAAGTCCGGGAAGACCTCATGTGTCAGAAGAAACAGTGGAACGTGTTCGTGCTGTTTACCAACAAAGTCCATAAAAGTCAACAACACGTGCAAGTTTGGAACTACAAATTCCGCAACCAACTGTGTGGAAAATTTTACGACTAAAACTGATGCCTTAAATGCGCTTAAATGTGTTCTGTGCTGTATCTCGTACAAAGGTGTATGGTCCTTTCTTTTTTGAAGAAAACACAGTAACGGGAGCTACATATCATCAAATGTTGATTAATTGGTTGATGCCTCAACTGCATGAGGACGAGGGGAACTTTATCTTCCAACAGGATGGAGCACCTCCTCACTGGCACCGTGTCGTTAGAAATTATCTGGACGAAACACTTCCACAGCGCTGGATAGGCCGTGCAACAGCCGACAACAGCGTTCTCGTACGTTGGCCACCAAGGAGCTGCGATCTACACCGTGCTTTTTTTTTCTAGGGGGATTTGTGAAAGCCCTTTATTCCCAATGGAATGGTGGCCGCTCGTGGTGAGCTCGACCGATTGATTTCCCACAGTGAATCACTCTGTGTTTCTCTATAGACGCGCACTATAGTTCATTGTGTGTTTTTGCCTGGTCTGTAATTTTCTGCCACTTAACTCTGTCCTTTATATCATCCCCCCACTTTTCTATTTTCAGCTTTGAAATGTCTGTCCGGATTTGGTCTTCCCACCTTGTCTTGGGTCTTTCTCTCGATCTTCGCGTGTCGGGTTTCCAATTCATTATTTTCCTAATATGCATTTCTGGTGGTCTTCTTTCTATGTGTCCATCAGTGGTCTTAATTCACCTACTTCTGTCCTTACTGGGCTAAATATTTTTCTGAGAATTTTTCTCTCTGCTGTTCTTAGGGCTTCTTCATCTTTATTTGTCAGTACCATTGTTTCTGATCCATATGTCATTGTTGGTCTTATTACCGCTTTGTATATTCTGAGTTTGGTGTTTGTGCTCAGGGTTTTGTCTTTTAAGAACTTTTGGTATTTCCAGTAGGCTCTGTTTCCCGTTTTTATTCTTTCAAAATTGATTATGTATTCTTTAATTTAGACAATTTCTAAGGTAATAATAAGAGAAATATTATGAATGGGAGAAACCTGGTTATCAGTATAATGATGTAAACCAAAATAGAGCAATATGATATTGCTTGCGGTAATAATAAATATAATTAACAAATAAATATGAGAATAAATTGAACGTATTCTCTATACAGATATGCTCGTTAAAAATGCTTACTTAGAGAAATAGTTTTTTTTTTGAGCAATTGAATTTAGATCGCTCTGCGTTTTAGCGCGAACATCCCTAAGTATAAAACTCTGTCTGCAGTTTCCGTTATTCAATTAAAATGTTAATACCTAAGCGCACACATGACGAACACGGCTTTCGCATAAAGCACGGTTTAGTTTGGTGTGATGCAAACCAAACACAGTATGCTGCGTGATTTCTGACAGTGTATTGCGCCTAGGGCTAGAGTAGTCCAACTGCCGCACACATATACACCATACTGCGGCACGTCATATTCAAAGCACACCTTTAAAATGTGCGAATTGAACCATTGCACACAACTTGCTGTGTCGCTCGCAGGAAACATAAATCGAATTGGTATTTTTAAGTGTTATAAATGTTACTAGTTATGCATAAATACAAACCGCAATGCTGATACCTTTTATTGTATGCAAAGAGCAAGTGAACATTTGCATAATACACTTGAAACTGACGCACGTTCAAATTCATCAGTATTAATAAATCCATAGGCAGTTATACTTGATACGTTACCTTAGCTTTAAAATATGTGTCGAACCCCTTAATGCTTCTTCACATACTTACACAAAATATTCTACCTAATACAGCTTTCGCATACAGCGTTGGAACGGGCATTTCTTCGGTGCCTATCGTATCGTATCGCATAGTAGATAGCATTCGCATGGTTCGATTAATCGTCCCATCCACAGCAGCCACTAAGGTCTATTGTAGAACGGATGTTATCTTTAAAGTGGATGAACATGTTCAGGCAGCTTAAGGCAGCTTAGAAACTTTTTGAATGAGATTGCCAATCCGGCACGGATGGAAGGTCTTAAACCGATTAGTCTGCTCCCTGTCGTTTCAAAGGGTTTCGAGAAGGTACTAGCTTCTCAAGTTTCTGATTTTCTTGTTAACTATGAGATATTGCCTTCTACTCAGTCTGGATTTCGAGCTGGCCACAGTTGTGAGACTGCTTTATTGGCCATTACAGATGATTTGATTTCGGCTGGGGATAGTGGACTTGTTTCCTGTCACATATTATTAGATTACACCAAGGCTATATTGAGGCATATAGGTTTCAGTAATGATGCGGTATCTCTGATGTATAGGTACCTTCTCAATCGTAACCAAATGGTTAAGCATAATGTCAATATATCTAATTGTTTGTCACTTTCGCGTGGTGTGCCGCAGGGGTCTATTTTCGGTGCCATTTTGTTCACTATTTATACCTCTAAGTTGTTGACGTGTATTAGGCACTGTAAGTATCACATGTACACTGACGATACCCAATTGTATTGTTCCTTCCATCCGTCGGATTGGCGTAAAGCTAATGAGGTTATTAATGCCGACCTTGAATCTTTGTTTGACCAATCACGTGACCACTGTTTACTATTAAATCCAACTAAATCCGAGACTACTTTATTTGGGCCTAAGAAAGCCTGTCAGAATTTGAGTAATGTAATGAGGTTACAAATTAACAATTCAAATTTATCCTTTGTCAATAAAGTTAAACGTCTTGGTATTATATTGGATAATTCCTTTCGTTTTCCTGATCAGATTTCTACATATATTAAAAGGGCTTAAGTACATAAATTTAAAAAAGTTATATCCTCCTCATAGATCAGTGCTTAATCAGTCTACTAAGAAGAATTTATGTGATACTTTTATATTATCACACTTTAATTATTCTTCTGCTGTCTATCATGGTGCTTTGGACAATATTACTACCTGTCGAGTTCAAAAGATTCAGCATGCATGTTTGCGATATATTTTCAAACTAAAGAAATTTGATCATATTTCTTATAAACTACGTGAGGTAGGATGGTTAAATATGCATTACCGTAGGGAGTATTTAATGATATGTCTATTTCATAAAATTCTATTTTTTACAACACCGCCTTATCTATATTACAAGATCAGGTTTAGGCCTGATATTCACCACCAGGTTTCGGGGATTAATCTCACCACCATATTGCAGGTTTTCTCTTGGACAGAGGTCGTTTTCTTATATACACAAAATACAACCCGGTTTCTTTTGTGCTGAAATCATTGGTATTGCCGGCATTTCGACGTAGATTTAGACTGGTTTTGGTTGAGGGTTGAATATTGGTGCAAGGCGATGATTCTTTCTCAATATACATACATTTATTTCTTTTCATTTTAATCTTTTTGTAATATTATACATTTGATTTATGTTATAGACTGAATTATCTGTACATCATCGAGTTTAATTTTTAGGCATTGTATTTATTGTGAATTCATATTTCTTTGTGAAGGTTATAAATCAGTGTTTTTACTGAAATTCGCCTTAATATTATTATTATTATTATCTCTTTCAGGTCTTCTAGAAATAGGTCAACTTTCCCAAAGATCGCATACCTGATCCTTATTGTAGCGAGACAGTGACAGAAGATGTGCTCAACTGTCTCTTCGTCCTCCAAACACAGCCGGCATTCCATCTCATCAGAGAGTCAGATTCTATAAAGTTGCTTTCTGACTTTGGAGTAACCTGTAAAGATAGAAACAATTACTTGGACATTTTTGCGGTTCTAATAGTTTCTTGGTTTTGGGATGATTAACCGAAATACACGTTTCCGCATGTACCAAACCAGGACAGTTGTTTCAATGTTGGAGCACTTTCTGATGTGCCTATACATTGATTTGTTGTTTAGCAACCGTAGGTGCTATGCCAATGGCAGGTTCTGGTCCCTTTTTAGCAAGAGTGCCTGCTTGTCCCCACTAACCTAGAGTGTTTTTACAGCATCGGGTCAGCTTCGAGTTGCATTTATGCACCTCTAGTGCTTTTAGCACCGTCTAAGTGTAACTGAAATTTTTTATTGAATTGTGTCTAAGGTTTCTATAAAAAATCCCACTGGCATAGATTTCAGCCTGTTGTGTGTTGCCCAAGGTTGTAGTATTTTCTAACCCTTGGATTAAGCCAGAATATTCCTGCGCTAACACCCTGCCCTCTTTTCGAACCTTCCGTAAACCATGTGTCTGCCCAGGTTTGTTCGTTGCATCTCCATTCATCTCTGTTGGGAGAAGGGGTAGTAAAGTATGCGTCGATCATTGGTCGAGTACTCATCGTACCCGATGGCATACTGTTGGAAGTGACCTATTCCAGCAGCTTGATATCCACACAGTTATGAGTATGTGGCGACTGGTTCGTAATGTACCATAGGCAGAATGTAGTTAACCAGGCTTCCCTGTCCATAACAATGTGCAAGGGTAAGACCAGAAGAGTTTCTAATGCCAATGACGAGGCAAGAGACACTGCTCCCACGATTGCCCTACTTGCAGTCCTTTGTATGAATAAGCCTTGCTGTGGCTCTGGCTTGTTGCGCTTTTTGTCACCATACTATCGCTCCATAGGTTATGGTTGGAGGTATTACCATTACAGAAAGCCAATGCATTAGCTTTGAGCATATCTCCCAAGATTTCCAACATATTCTTCGGCAGGTCCATAAAGATAACCTCGCCTCGCGAGTTATCTTTCCCACATGCAGATTCCAAGTTAGTGTCTTGGAAATAGTACGCTTAGATATTTTACATTATCTGCACATTCAAGTTTCATCCCTTGGATAGTGGGTGGTACCAAGTGTACTTCTCCTCTTCTTGGTGAACGGTACTTTCGCGGTTTTGTTCGCGATACTGCCGAGTGTTTCTCTACTGCACCAGCTATAAATGGCGTTAATCACCAGTTGGAAGGCTGAGGAAATTGCCTTCTCTCCCGATCCTCTTAAAAATATTACAACATCATCAGCATAGTCATACATCTCAGCTCCAAGCACTTCAACGATGGCCAACAGGTCGTTCACTAGTAGTGACCACAGCAGTGCTGATACAATCCCACCCTGCGGACAATCTCTGCCCCACTTACATACAATATACGCGGCGATTGTGCCTGCGGGTTTTAGTGCGCACCAAAAAAATTTCTGTTCCCTGGCTGTATGTAAATTAAACAAAACCGAATTTGCCCCGGATTATTTTAATCTGTTTGTTGGTCACGTCTTGTCGATGGGGTCAAGCAGGTAAAGATTTTTCGGCATGCCCTGTCTTTGTTTTTTGTTTTTGTTTGAATGTAATGTTGAACAGCGCTAGAAATGCCCAGTGGGAAGTCTGTAGATATTGCTAATCGATCCTGCATAATTGAGATTAACTCTAGCGGCGTCAACAATAAAATACATCATTCCCCGATATCATAAAACATGCGATTTGGAAGACTGATGGTCCAGATCCGTTACGAATGACCACTCCAGCAAATGATCGTCTTTAGAATTAATAAGCAAATAAAATAGCAGAAAAACAGTACCAGAAATAGCGAGTGAATTCAATTGCAGACCTCAGCATCGAACTTCAGTTACCACGGTAAAACACCGGCTGGCGGAATAAAGTTTATATAGTCGCCTGGCAATTCGTAAACCATTGACACGCTGGGGTAACCGATTAAAAGGGTGGACCCACGAACATCCAGACTAGACGGTGAAATAGCGGCAGAATGTGTTATGAACCGATAAATCGACATTTAACATGTTTAGTCAAACTAGAAGGGTGTTTGCGGGACGACGAAAGAATGGTTCCCGAGTGTGTTGTACCAACAATAAAATACGATGGTGATTCAATTAGAGTTTGGAGTTGGGTTTCATACTTGGTAATGGTGTAACGTTAACACCGAATCGAAGGAATAAGAAAAAGGAAAAAGGAAGCTTGTACCATTCCTTCGGCGCACAGAAACTTATGGAGACAAATAGTGAGAGCGATTTAGAGGAAGAAAATGGGGATTGATCCACCCCAATTTGAAATGGATCTAGAAAGCTTATATAAGCGGCACAAACCCACAAGGGGTGTTAAGCCATCACATATATTGTGAAATATAAGTATAGGGTTTGAATGTGTATTCTTATTCTGTGTGAGAAACTGTCTTTGGTATGCGCATGCATGAAACCCAAACAGTCTTGCCCTTGTACTGTTTCAGGATAAAGCAGACACGGGTAAAACAATCTGCAAACTGTTTTGTTTCCAGTGTGCCCTTAGATAAATAATTTTTTTAGTATTATTTGGCTTTTATTTTTTGATTTTTTCAGTCTTTATTACTTGACTGAACTTCCGTGGACGGTAGTGTACATTATACTAGTTGCTACTCAACCGTTTATATGACACAATTGCAAAAAATATTTATTTTATTTAAACTATTTTTTTTAAGTGGCTTCACGATTCGTAACAAAAACAAAAGAATGTCTTTAGTAGGCAAAATTCCCACCAGTAAACATTAAAGGTTAAAGCTATAAAGTAAACCCTTAAAAGAAATTTTACTTCTACTAACATAAACTCCGATGATATTAATTTCACCACAATTCCAAGAAGAAAATATACATATATGTTTAAAACTTTTGTTGATTGACAAAACTTCACGTTACAAGATGAGATAATTAACGTAATAGACACTACTAAATTCTACACCTAGTAGAGATCATACCACACAGAAATATAATCACGGTTGGTATGTAGGAAAGTACTTTGAACAGCGTGCAGATATACATACCTGCGTGATTTCATTTGTTTAGTCTGCCAGTTGGTATGGGCAAATAATTAAAGCTACACTCATGTAAATATAGTGTCGACCACGAAGAAATAAGAAGGAATAATAAAACAAGCTTATTAATAGGGGAGCACTGGACTTGAAATTAGCCTGATCAATCTACAGGGCGTCCTAAATGTTCTGGGACGGTGAAATACCCCGAGAAATACACATCGAATCGACAAACAAACAAAAAAAATTACACGCCTTTAATCATTTTCAAAAATCCATCCAAGGACACCCCTCTTGACCCTCCATCCCCATCACCAGGGGGTGGGACAGGCGGCAACTTTGAAATCTTAAATGGAAACTCACATTGTTTTATTGCAAATTCGGATTCTATGTATCAAAATACGAAAGTTATGTCTGACACACTCTTTTTCGATTCTTGCTTGATAGCGCTGAAATTTGCAAGGAATAATTTTTCTGAAGTTCTACAGAGAATCCTAGAAATCCTCAAAATGTCAATTAGAAAATCATATAATATGTTCAGACTCGCAATGATACCTGAAGCGATTCCGAAGGTCTCCGATCGTTTCCGAAGATGGTACTTGAAGTTATTCCGAAGGTATTCAACCTTATCTTAAGAGGTTTCGAACGTGACTGACGATTCTCTGAGTGGTTTTGGGGGTACCCAAGGATTCCTCAGGTAATGTCAAAGGGAGCCCATAATACCAAAGATGATTTTTAAAGAATCCGATAATGATGTTTTAAGGTACTTAACTACATTTAGCGTAGCCCAGGAGCAACGACTTGGACATAGTTGTTTTCTGTTGTCTTTGGGATCCTTGTTTTAAGTGATCTCCTTGGCTCTCACTAACGGGGTTCTTGATCAACGTAGGGTATTTTAAACAATTTTAAAACAAAGTACAAAATCAAAATGCCTAGTACCACATTCTTTCTAAATTGAACTTTGTGGTTTGGAAATTAATAGCCTCTCATTAAAAAATCGATGTTCACTTAGTACCTACCTACAAAAAATCAGTGTTCACACAAATGGCAAACTTTAATAAGAAATGAGCAAACAAAAACCGAAAATCGGCGGTACATTGTATAAATATGTACCAATACCTTCTAATGGAAGGAAATTAATTGTTGCATTGACAGATTACAAGAAAAAGAATGGACAATAATATAGCACAAAAAAAACATAATATTGTGCATCGTTAAGTATTGAACAATGGCGGCTCGTCAGGGAAGGCTAAGGGGGCTAAACCTCCTCAATTGTTTTTAATAAAATAAATGGTGTTTATTATGCATTAAAACAATGTTTAAGAATTGGCTATATACTAAAACAAAGCAATTTTATAATAAATAGTATATTTATTTATTACTTCATTTGAAAATGCAAACAAATTTCCAATAATGCATGAAATTTTACGGCACGCATATTATAAAAGCAAGCAAGGAGGCTAGCCGCAAGTGTGGCTCCACACCGATGTTTAATACCATCACGTATACTTTGTACGGCGATAAAGAATGGGACGGAGGCTTGGCTCCGGTAAGATCGTATGAGATCGGCAAGTTGTGATACGTTGTCGTTCGTGAAACGTTCGCAGTTCGCAAGTATGCGATTACATTTTCAATACTACAGAATAACTGACAGCAGTTTTGCGTGGAATCGTTTGTTAGCTCTTATTTAAACTTTACAAGAATACAGAGTAATCGTCGTTTTGATGATATATATATAATTACTTATATTTTGACACAGAACCCAGTCAGAAAAGACATAGATTTTCCTATCAGTCGGAAATACAAGAATATAAACAAATTTTTAACGAAATTTGAGATACGTTAATCGTTCAGGCAGACGTCAGATTTCAAGATATACACAAGTTACGTTTCTTTCATTTATTGACTTTTGACAAATTCTTAATTTACTCAAAAAACTTTCCGTAATAGTATTTTAAAACACAAGTGTCACAATGACGTTTATGTAATGCGAGTACAAGTTTGAATCTCGAGCCGCGTAGCGGCGAGAGATTCAAAGTACGAGCATTACATGTCATTGTGGCACACGCTTTTTACAGTATTTTTTCTAATTTGCACATTAATCGCCTATATTACGTTCCGGCAAAAGTCCCCCCCACCACGTTAATATCTCATTACAGCACAGTATGCTGTAATAGCCATATCAGCACTGCGTCGTCTTTTGTTTTAGCTTTATTACAACATCCAATTATAAAAAATTTCTTAGAAAACACTTTTACAACAATAGTTTTGTTTTGACGAAATTCATGATCTCCAAATGCTCGGAGAATGTTAAACGTCAACTGAGATGTTAAATTTTATTAAGAAAAACGATTTATATGAATGTATGTCGGAACTGAGTAAACCTATAAGCGTTGACTAAAAAAAAAATTAACAACACTATGTATCAAAATCTATTAAGCAGTTTATCCTTAATATCAATTGAAAATGGTTTTTTTATTACATTAACGCAAAATGATGTATTTACGACCGGGTAAGAGTAAGCAATACAGTTTTCCGTGTTTCAAAATAATATTAAAATATCTATTTTAGTTTTTAAACACCATAGATCTATTTAGTTGTTATTATCATTTATCAACAACTTATTTTTAATTTAGCGTAGAATTTTATGAGTTACTATTACTTGTTATTTATTATTAGTTTATTTTTGGTTTATTAAGAGTTTATTTTAACTTTTTATTAGCTTTTTACCTATCACCTTACACCATTTATCCATTTTCCTACTCAAGTAAGATTTCACTATCATCTCTACGTGGTTCTTGCTAGACGAGTAATTTTATTTTATTTTGATTTCTTTTTTACGTAATTTTTTATTCTACACTTCCAATGATACAGTAATAGATATAAAAACATAATTTATTGACCAAGAAGAGTTAGGTTACACTAGCCTCCCCTGGGCAAAAAGTCACGAGCCGCCACTGGTATTGTACTTAAGCAGCTGTTACAGTTTCGCTGCAAACAGTTAATATCAAAATTTCTTGTTCTACTCTGGAATACAGTTATAAAACAACTTATGTTACTAGTGTCTATAATTGTCAAAACAAAAAAATTTAATAATCTGCAGTAAAGATAAACACCGAGACTTGTTTGCTTTTACTGAGAGGCTAATCATTTTTCCTTTGAAACAAGACCTAGTTTAATAATCAACGTGTAAATTGTTAGTGTTAACTGAAATATCAATTACTCACAAGCCATGCTTAATATGTTTAGAGTAAATCCGGTAATCTGCTTATTGTTAGTCTGAGAACATCGTAAGTGGAATGTACCTATTAGAAAATTAGGTCTACGATGACCTAATATTTGGGTGAAGTTGAGTAAGTTTAAAACTTCCTGAAGCTCAAAATACGTTTATACCGTCGGCTAAATTTTTGTAAAAATAAATTTTCGCTTTCGTTATCGGAATAACATCAAATGCCAAACATGCATCGCTCCGTGGTCATAAGAAGTTTTTTTTTTCATAGAAAGTGTGTATGTATATTATTTTAGTCCAACATCCTGGTTCATAAAACTTATTTAAAATTTGCAACACACAAATTAGAGTTTATGTGACTTTTTTGTATAACATATTGTTGATTTATTGACAACAATCCAGAAAGTAACAGATTGTTTAGAATGTGGAATAACTTTACATTTTACTACACCAGAATTGTTTTAGTAATAATTTAACTAATACGTGTACAAAAGTAAAACCATTATGTTATTTTTAAATGAACTGTAGTGGATCGGCCATGGCCGATGCTTTCCACGTTTATGTATCTAACGGTATGACATGTAGGTATAAAGAAATTTTGCACCAGAAAGTACTAACATGAGATAATCGAAAACTAATTATACCTTTTATAATTTAATATATCTATATATATTGTAATTACATTAAAAAGTTCGAAACTTCGACACACTATTGCTAACTTTGTTATTATTAAAGGTATAAATTCGGTTAAATGAACAAAGACTCGGTGTTTTCAGTACTGATAAAAATGTAGTAAATAAATATTTATTTACATATCAAGGCCGGAAAATGATGCTTTCTCCACCAAGTTTGGAGATTGTGAGCCGAGGCGAGCAACCAAACGAGTTCGATAAGATACCCTGCAGTCGTTGTGCTGCAATTTCTTTTTTTTTTTCGACTACATGATTAAAACTTACAAAATCAATTTACTTTCATTTGTAGTGGTCAGAATACAGATGACTCGTATTCAAATGACATTGTTTGACAGCCAACCAAACCCGGAAAACTTCAAAATCTTACAAAGTTCGGTTAAAGTCTTGTACTTTACCGTCCATGGACGGTAAAGTAACGAAAGTGATGCCTTGACCATTTAATTCACAGTTCAATTCAATAAAGTGGCGCTTTCCACCTTCGAATGGGTAGAATAAGGTTGTACTTTCGTATGTGGTAGCTTGAATGAAACGCTCTTGAAAATTCGATATTTAGTACCTATTTCTTTAAATTGAACATCCGGAATGTTACTGAATATTTGGAAGTACTCTATAACTTATGATATAAAAATATACACGTAAAACACTTCATAAAGAAGTTATTCTAGTTTAAGACCAGGCTACAGTTCTATTCTCCTTACTTTCTTAATGGGTTGCTAAGGTAATAATTGTTTACTTAATTACAATACTGTAATACATGTAGTTTTCTTTCGTATTCCCAAGTAACATCGAATATTCATTAAATATTTGTGACTGATTTTTTGCTTATTTCGTAAATATTATATTTGTGTTATACTATTATTCAATATATAGCACATACTTATATTTTCCATATACATAGATTAACCGCAATATATAAATTTGTGGTTAATCTATACAGCATCTGTTTAACGTATATACAACCGGTTTCGGCGATTACCATCATCAGGTGCTAAAAGACGTCCTAAAAATTACAACGGTGGTCAAACAAGTCACACTTTAAAATCTTCAGTGGTAAAACAAAGCCAATAAACAAAACATACACAAATAAAAAAATAAACAAAAAATGATATAAACACTTAACCCCGCTCTCACGCACATCTTACGTCACAACTCGCTGAACGAACAGTGTACAGTACAAATACATATTACATTAAGAACTGAATTTCTTATTTTGTACGAATCGTCAAGATAGTGGGGTCTGGATATTCTGGCTATGTTCTCACGTGCAACTTATTATAGGTTTTTCCCATATTTCTTCGGGTCTATCTCACTTCATTGAGCACACCCTCTTGCTATCGCGCATCCGCCAGCTGAAAATGCATGTACTGTAGTTGTTACTAAAGATCTGTTTAATCTGCGTATGTATTCCCAAACATTTTTCGAAAACTTCTTCGTGGCAATTTAATTTTAAATATTCATATAATTTTTGATTTATGTGTCTAGTGTTTTCTTTTAACATTGACGATTTTAAAGTATGACTTGTTTCATCCAGTATTGTAATGCTTATGGCGTTTTCTCGCATCTGATGATGGCAATGCTCCGAAATCGGTTATCTAAATTTCTTTATTTCGACAATACAATTTTAAAAAGCACTTAAATGGATACTGGACTGCCTGAAGTCTTAGAATAGCGCATGGCACCGAACCGTCCTCAAAACTATTGCTATCCTTTGCTATTACAAGACGATATGAATAAGACAGCAATAGATGCACCGAGGTTCACATCTAAGACTTAATCGATTGTACATATTGAAATTATAATAGTTTGTTTGTAGAGCATAATGAATTGATAGCTTAAATGAATATATTTAATGTAAATGTTGGAAATAAAGTATATCTTTGACATATAGATCGTTACCAGGCTCTTGTCGCATTTTGAATCTCGATTTGTGGTGCAAAAAAGAAACAAATCCTGTTAAATGTTACCTTACCTCGAATACCCTGACCAGTACTATCTATATAATGAACTATCGATACTTCCTGTCATCCTCATGTCAGCTACTTCATCGTCTCATTTATAATGAGGAATGACTGCATTCTAGGGCAGTAAAAATTTCAAATTAGGCTAAATAAAAGGTTGAATAACTTACATCATTTAGGACAGAAAATGACTAGTTTGAGGGAATTAAAATAAAATATCTATCTTGCCAGCTCTTTTAATTAATTCGTAATATTATAGTTTAAGCAAACAAATGCTTATGTTTTATTATATGTGTACCTAATCAAATATTTTGCTAAATTTTCAGTTCTGAAGTTGATCCTTTTCTCAATGAGTATATTTTTCAGCTAGAATAATGATCGCTCTACGTCACGGGATGTGATTGGAGCAAATTTGAATTCTGAAAAGTATGTATTACCAACGACAACATTACTTTCTGAATTAACCCCTTCTATTATGTTTTTTTATTTTCAATATATATTTTGTGATAGCCACAAAAAGAAACCCTTGAAAAATTCTTTTACTAGACAAAGAATTTCATTATATGGGAAATACATTAATAAATACAATATTCCCATTCTTGTTGGCTCTCACTGCATATACAGCTGCGGTCAATATAATAGCACCACGCACAAATTTATACTGACTCCGTTTACATCTTTTTCATCAGTTTATAATACGCTAATTAATTTAAACAAAAAACTTAAAAACTACACAGTCAAAATAATAACACTTCAGTTCATTTTTAACAAAAATTAGTGGTCTTTCTTAAAATAAATCAAAAATTTCACTCAGATATCTTGTAGATAAATTAATTCTATGGTTTCAATACTTTGTCGCGTGCCCTTTGTTTGCTATTAGCGCGGCACAACGCCTTTCCATGGAATCCACTAAATGCTGGCATCTTTCAACTTTGATGGAACTCCAAATTTTCTGCACAGCCTCCCAGAGCCCTTCAACGCTTGTTGGTTTTATTGTAGATACACCCTTCTTTATGTCCGTCCACAGATTTTCGATAGGGTTCAAATCTGGGGACTGTGCAGGCCACTCCATTACATTGATAGAGTTATCGTTGAGCCAATTGAGAACACATTGCTGGTGTGTTTGGGGTCATTGTCTTGCTAGAAGACCCACACTAGCGGCATTTCGTAGGAAGCATACGGCAGCATAATTTCATCAAGGATTTTTACATAAACCGATGAATCCATAATGGTTTTGATCCAATATATAGGACCCACACCTTGATACGAGAAGCAACCCCATACCATAATACTATTACCTCCATGTTTGATAGTTTTTGCTGGGAATTGTGGCTTGTATTCGCTGTCAGGTGGCCTACGGACAAAACATCTGGAACCCTTTCCACCAAAAAGAACAATTTTGGATTCGTCAGTCCATAGCACATTTCTCCACTTTTCCTTTGGCCAATTTAGATGTGCTTTAGCAAAAGATATCCGTTTAGCAACATGCTTAGAGGAAAGTTGTCTCGAAGTCTGCGGCGAATAATTTCCACGCTTGTCGGCACATCCAATGTTTTTTTGAGCTCCGGAGCTGTCAGAAAGGGATTTGCTTTAGTCGTCCGTACTAACCGTTTTACCATTAAGGGTGACAAAACTCGCTTCCTACGACGGGATTCAACTTTTTGCTCATATCTTAGGGCATTTATTATCATTTTATTGGAACAGTCCAGCAATTCCCTTATTTGGGAATACGATTTACCCTCGGAACCAAATTTTTTTATTAGTTCAGGGTTCTCCGGCGAACAATGCTTTCCGCGACCCATAACTATACAATTTTTATAAAATTATTACACGATTTTATGGAAAGTATATTAAAAAATGTTTATTACCTTCCGTTTTCACTTTTTTTTCACAAAATTTTGCGAAACAAATTTAAAAAAGCCTACTGGTGCTATTTTATTAACTGCACGAAATGATAAGTGTTTACAAAGATCTTTTATAACTGATTGACAGTTACGAAATTTGACAACAAATGCACACACTCTGAGATAGCATAAAAAATGTAACTGTTTTTTACACTCCAAAAAATAATATAATAAATAGGTGAAAGTTTTACATCTTTCGAATCAGAATATTGCAACTGGTGCTATTATATTGACCGGCACTGTAAATATCGCACATAAATCCATTTCTATTGAAGTTGAGACGGATAAGGATCGTTCATTAAAAAAAAAATGACGGAAAAAATGCATGTAGGATTAAAAACAGCAACTGTGACAGGAAAGTAATTGTTAGGATTTAAACTAATTCGAACAAACTCCACTTTAATCTAAACGACTTTATTTCTTGGTTCCAAGTGTTTGCCTTAATGAATAACAAAAAGGCACTTTTCCTAGAATCCAGTCTTTAGTAATGAGGAAAAAACAATCAGCCTGCTTGAAGATAATGTAATTAATACGCCGTCTTTTTAACGACACCCTCATTTATCGTGTCATTTTGATCGCGCATATCCGGCAAAGTGTATTAATTTTCTTATTGGCCATTTTAATCTGATTTTCTTCACATATCAACCCAATTAACTGTCCCCAACGAACCGAGTAAAAAATGTTACTAGATCGTATCAAAAAAAACGAATTTAATTGATAATTAAGCTAGTGGTATGACCAGTTGAAACATCTCTCATACTTTTTTTATTATCTCATTAGGTTTGCGTGCCCCAATTTTGCCAACCAATTTACAAATGCATCAAAAGGAATACAGATACCCGTTATACGTATTTGGCTCAACTACAATTTACTCTAAATATTTGGCCAATTACAGTGTCATAAGATTTCGTTAACGGCAAGGTCCTGGTTGTTTATGGATTATTCAGACTTTCAAGTCGAAGTTAGTTTAAGTGATTTGTTTGTCAGTAAATTAACACTGACGGCATTAATTGACGCTTTACGCGAATGCTTCGACGAATACCGCAGCTAAAACTAGATGAATGACTAACGTGGTGTCTGCACAAGTCACGGAACTGAACGAAGTAAAGTGCAAAAGCAAATCTACATGTGAAGCTCATTCATGATTAGTTAAATTAACACTGTGAAGTAAAAATTGCTCTTTTGATATTTTTCGTTTAATTTCTTAAATATTACTGAGATTAATCAGTTTACAATTAACTACAGAAAAATTTCAAAAAGTATACATACCAAAACGGAGAGAACAGGCTTTACAAAAACAAGAAATTAGAAAATGTTACTCATGCTCTACATACATAATATAAAGATACCCGTGACTCTGCAAGTTGTACAAAAATTAACTGAGAAGGAGAGACTAAATATCAGTCCCTTCAATACGACCACAATAGTATTTACGAAAAGAGGGAAGTTAAATGGTTTTGGACCGCTATCGCTCTAAAATGAAGAAAATAATCTTTTGGTAAAATAACTTGTAACCCGCAGCTTCACAAAATTAAAATCATGAGGACGGTGTCCACACTCATGGTGATTGGACGAGACCATATATGTGGAAACACCTTGGTAAGACCAAAAATACTATGTATTGGACATAAGTCACTATAGTTAGACCCATGATCATTTATGCATCTTTGGTATGATGAACAAAGATACAGCAGTAAGCTGCTATAACTGAATTCAGCAAAATACAGAAGCCTGCATATTTAGAAACAACATGAGCAAAGCAATGCTGCTTTCCATTTTCTGATAATGGGAAGACAAGAATGGGACATCTCAGATTGCAAGAATTGCCAAGTGGTAGATATGAAGGATTGGAATACAATAATGGTGTCCATCAGGTGGAAAACAATCTTTTGCTATCCTTTGCAAATGAAGAAATCAACATATCTATTTAATAAAAATTTCGAATCAATTCAAATACAGAGACAGGCTCGGTGAATTGTTCTGGTTTACAGACGGATCAAAAACGAATAATAAGACTGGAGCTTAAATTAATAATGATGTGAAAAATACAATGATCACCCTCCCAATAGAAAAGTAGCCATTACCTTTCAAGCAATATTGCACGATACACCAGAAATGAATAGAAGGGCTTCTAGAAACAAGCGGTTCTGTATTTGTAAGAGGCAGTTAGGCGATATTAAAACCATTAGTAATCTCCAGGTACAATCAAGTCTGGTTTAAGAATGCATTCGAGAACTGAAAAGTCTAAGACATCGCAATAAAGTTGTGGTTGCCCGAGCATTTTGAAATCGATTAAAATGAGAAAACCGATAAGTTAGCAAGAAAATCATTGATTTCATATCTGGGCTTAGAACCTGTCCAAGGAAATGCCCAAAATGAACCCAAACATTATTTTGATCAACCGGCCAAAGACCTATACTGATTACTACAGGGAATCAGGGTATTTAAACTAATTAAATGGATAAAAGAAGTGACTGTAAGGATTCTACAAAAAAAAAGCACCAGTGACACAAAACTCTATATTATTTACTGTAATAATCTGCCTATAAACTATAAGAAAATCTCTTTCTGCTTTATTCTCTCTTCACTCTTGATAATTTAACTTTTAGGTAGGCTTTTGTGTATCACAAAATTATTAGGAAGATATTCGGACCTATTTTTGGTTTTCGTTACTTTTTACATTTTGTATGGGAACGGTTTAGCTTGTCTTTTAATCCAAAATACATGTACTGGTCCTATCTGGCTTTCTAGTTCAGGACAGAAACCGTCACCATGTAACACTCAACGGTTTGTGAACCGATTTAGCAATGCAGAGATAAATAAGTTATATGACGCCTAAAAAGTTTAACTACATAGAAGATGAAAGATAGGTATAAGTATTAGCAAAGGATGTAGGATGACATGTAGCGAAGTGAACGCTGCTCCCTACGAATTTTTTTTAAATTTCCATTCACATTCAATGAAATTGTACTGTGATTGTTTTGTTATCGTTAAGTGTTGTATTTTTAAACTTTATATTAAATATTTTTATTTGAAACAAATTTACCGACAATTCTAAGTTTATTTGTGCTAGTTAGTGTAATACCAACAAAAATGTGACAATGAAATAGTCTTTTAACATATGATCTCAGATGAGTAGGTTCATATACTATGTAAAATACACTATTACAAATATTTCTAAAATTCACTACATAATTTTGACAGACGGTTTAAATATTTAACCCTGAAATATCTTGTACGTATTTCGACTTAAATAGTTCAAAAAATGATAATTTCGCTTACAGCAGGTTGATACAACACCTCTAAAACATACTGCTGTGGGCTGGCAGCCCGGTTTTCGTAAAAAATTTAGTTTTTTTTTGTTCATTCCGTTAAGCGTTTGTCAATGTTGCGAGAAATTTCAAATTGTTTTATTTTCAAATAAGATTTAGTTAATGTTTTGGATTCTTTAATTTGTTTATTTTATTGATCAGTTGTTTATATTAATTTCAGTCAGGTGTACATTTTGCGTTCACTGGTATTGTATATATATTGTTATGTTTTGCGAGTTCGTCCGTTTGCGGACAGATCTTTGTGCGTTGCATCACACGCAGCTGAGATTTTTATACTTATACAATTGTTTAACCTTGTGAGTTCAGTTCCTTGATCGATACGAAAGTAAGTAGATATATAAAGTTGTATTTCATTGCTGACACTATGTGGTTATTGACTTCAAGTTTTAAATTCACGTTTCTGATTTTATTTCGTTCATCACGGAACTCATTTAATAATAATTGATATTGTATTTTTGTGTACACAATTTAGATATAAGATCTGTTATTATTTTTACGTGCAGGACGATATTTTAAGTTTAAAGAGTTAATTTTTGTTCATTTTTTTATTTTACTCTTTTGTAATTATTTATTAATCACCTCGGGTTGGGTGAATAAAACCATTGTGCTTGCTTTTATTTTTCATTTATATAAATTACTTGAATTTTTCACGTTTAATTTAGTTGTTTTAATATTGAGACCACGTGGATTGAATTGAAAAAAAAATTATTATCTTCCTGAACTTTTTGTTTTCTGATGCTTTGTAAAAGGATTTTGAATTGTCCTTTTGCAATATAAAGTCAAATGCAGTTTTGATTTAGACCAGGACCTTTTTGTCCAAGGTTTTTTTTTCTGCAAAGTTTGTAATTAATTTTTTTTTCTTTTTCTTTTTAAATAATAAAATTATTGTATTTTATGTCATTCAAAATACTGTTCTATTATTTTTGATTTAACCTTTTAAATTTTTGGAGTAAAAAAAAGAAAGTCAGATTTCTTTCACCCACATTTTATTTTTCATGATAGTAACCCTGAATTTAATTGTTCTTTTGCGCCTTATAAAAAATTGTTACATTTGAGCTAGCTAATTTAATTTTTCATTTTTAATTTCATTTGGCATTTTTGTTGGTACATTCAGTACACAGCAGTACGTTCCGAATTCTTGGAGTTATATAGGCTCTCGTAAAGTATCTCACAACCGCCTGGCTACTACCAGCTAAATTGCCTCGAGCGTTAGATACAGCAAAACACCAGGATAAACGCAGAGCAGTTTCAAGACTATGAGTAATACATGAGTTAGCAAGAAATGGTGGTTAATTAAAATATTTCATTAGGTTTTCTATAATTTATCTGTGAGATTATTTTGTCTGGTAGTCCCGATACTATTTTTATTATAAGTTAGTTATTTTTTTTTTATCGTCGGGTTTTGTTCAAAATTATTGACTTTATTATAGTAGTTACCTGATTTTTGTATATAATCAACTTGTCATTCATACCTAGCTTATGTTGCTGCGCCATCTATTACTGAATAGTTAAATCAATATAACAGCAATGGTAGATAAAATGAATGATATATAAGAGCTCTGTGATTATAATTATCTTACAGAATACTGTTGCTAAATGCTACCACAAAATACTGGAATATATATGGAATAATATTGAAATCATATAATCACTGCTTTAAACAATACTTTTGGTTTAAAACTATACAAGCTTCATAAAATATCATCGCCAAATATGCATATTATCTAAGTTTCTGCGTTAGGATTTACTGGTAATGCATCCACTTCGTCACCAGATGGTGTTTTCCATCAATATTTATTGCGACTAGAAATTGCATAAAGATAGTTAAAACTAAAACTGTTCTTTTCGGAGTCCTTGATCTTTCTGCTCCTGCTCCACTAACAAACCGGTTCTTAAAAACAGTTTCGATTAGTTGCTCCTCGACCGATCAATAAATATTATAAATGTGGTCCATTATTCTATTTAGTAACTGCACTTCTACTTCATATTTTGAATGCGATTCGTTCATACGTTCGCATTTTTGGGTATACATATTTGATTCCATCAACAGGTGAATATATTTTTATTATCTGCAAAATAAGTATATAGGTTGAACTATTGAAATCAATCTGTTTCTATAGATTATGTGTTTAAAATAAATATAATCCAATACAAGTAACAATAAATAGCAATAGTATTATACACAATATAATCAACAAGAATCATTCGAAGAAAAGTGGTTCAAACTTCAGAAAAATATTGACGACATCTAGGTCGAATTCAAATAACCTCACCGTGTGACGCAAAATGAGAAAAAGACACATTTCTGCTCACATCAACGAACAAACTGCTCCCTATTTATTACACTGTACGTCGAGTACGGTCGAGTGTGTATCAAACTTGGTTTTAGATCAGACTAGTATAACGAAGCAGAAATAGAGTATGGATAGTAATCAGGAATCAGCTCCATCAGTTCCGAGCTTCGGAACAGATTCAAAATACCAGGTTTGCGATTTTGCAGCCAATCGGCCATTCCTAGTTCGGCCTTATCTTTAGTAATTAACGAAAGAGCTGGTCAATTCTTTGACAGAGATATCTAACTGGTGAACGTTTGTTGCAATTTGTTCCGAGTCACCCGTATACTATACTGATTATCAACCAAATATCTATTTTACTTCAAGAAATTAAATTGCTAAACTTTTCTTATTTCTGAATCCTATAAAATTTGTTTCTTTAACGAATGATGAAATAGTGCATCTAAATAGATTGGTTTTTCAAAAATACCCATTAAGAAAAATTAAATTTCCATTCAATCGCCCCAAAAAACATCATCACCACAGTTTCGGATATCAATTTCGCTTTGAAAAAGTAAAAATTTTTAGCTAATAAAATCAACTACCAAAAGCGGAGATCATAAAACAAATGTTTAACAAACAATAAATTAAAAACAAAGATACAATTAATCATAGAGAAAATATTAGCGCCTGTATTAGTGTTATCTATAGCAATGTCATTGAATCTACCAATTGCCTACATCACATTCTTTCAAAACAATTATAACTCCATATTTCATTCCGTTTTATTAATTCTAACCTTCATTTACCTTTAGGTACATTGTAATAAGCAAACAGCTTTAATTTATTTGAACTAATGTAATTTCTTGCTGCAATCTAAGAAGTAAGCATTTTTTACGTTTACAATAGGAATAACACGTGAACTTTGCATTGCTAAAAACAACAAAAAATTTTTATATTTTCCACATTTTACCTTAGATGTTTTGTAATTATGTTTTAAAATGTGCCCCTTCGTCGGCGTGTATACTATATGCGTTACACCTTTTCCCAGAAAAAAAAACAACTTAAATAATAAATGTATTTTTCTTCCGCCTATTCACCAGGACTTGAGAATGAACGAATTCTTGCCAAAAGAAAAATAAAATAAATAAATAAAAACTGGCAGATTTTTAAAATTATTGTAGGTTTCCAAATAAACCTATTTCTCAAATGAAAATTATTGCAAACTGAATAATAAGAAAAATTACATTTTCAAAATATAATAATAAAAAAATAAAATAACTATATTTTTTAATGAAATAAACTTATGATTATTGTTATTTTATAGAAAAGGGTCGCTGTATCATAAGCCACCTTTCTCCTCTATAATAACTCTTGTAATATTTCCTTGATTTTGCTATCTTCTTTTTTTTTGAAGTGTCAGTATTTATTTATTTTATATGCATTTTTTGAGAGTATCACAACAAAACTCCTAGCTATCGACCTGGTTAAATCGGACTATATTTCCATGATTAAAAATAGAAGCAGCCTCCTAAACCACAAACTCTAAAACCTTCTTTATTAGAAATGTGGTCTTTGAAACGAGAGCTCAAATCGTATTGTTAAAGCTTTTACTAGGAATCTTGATTCGTCAATCAATACACTTTTATAACAAGCCGGGAAAAACCAGTCATAGAAATAAGGGCTTGATCTTATCCATAATTGGCCTGTTTCTGTGAAAATACTTGCAATGGCCATATCATTTTTCTTTAAGTTTTAAATATTTGCACCTGAAAGAAGCAGGAAAAGAGACTCAGATATCTCCCTCAGCTGCTATCGTCTTCTGCCGGTATATAACGCTGTCTCTTTTTTAAAAAATACGTGTAAACACAAGAAATGCTGACAAATGAATGTAAAGAATCTTTACACTAATTGAAATGCTTTGCGCATACATTTGCTTCAAACCAATATTGTTTACATTAAGGAAACAATTATTTCAAATGGTATAACTATTTGTTTTTCTTTTAATATTTATTTTATGTTATTTCTTTGTAAGTTGTAAAGTATCCATGAAAGAAACCTTCCTATCAGTGTGAGAACAGAGCAACCAAATCAAACAAAAGGTAATATGTAACACAAAAGGTTTTATAATACACATCATTTTCTGCAATTTTAAACGATAGAGAAGAACCATTTCATCAGTTCAAATGAGAAAAGTCTATTCGAAACATCAGTATTAGGAAATGTGCCTCGACGTGCTTTCTACCTCTCGTGAGAAATCATCACGGGTGAGACTCTGTAACAAGCTTAGGAAACGATAGCAATAAAGGAAGCGTGAAAATACGAATTGCTCTTATTCCCGATTTCTGAAAACGAATTTATGGAATCGTTATGTATTCGATATTCGTTCCATAACTCGAAAAAGTGTTTCTGAAAGCCCAAAGCGTACTTATCGATTCCATACCGACTCTATAACTGATCGGAGCTACAATGGCGCGATAAAATAAGTGACGCATGCGTAGAAACGCATAAGTTGTCGAACTGTTATTTATGTGTAGATATTGGGAAGTTTAGGTTATAATTCTGTTTTAAATTTGTTAAAGAAAAATATTGATCTCAATATTACTATTATTATTATACACTCCGCCAAAAAAGTATCGCATAATTTAGTTTTGAATCATAAAAGTATCGCATAATCTTTGTTTGTAGCATAAAGTTGTAAATATACTTTAATGCGCTCTAAGATATAATTTCTATGATTGTTTAAATAAAATACAGGCCAAATAAAAACAAGAACTCATACTTGAGATTTTTATTAAAACAAGAAATTATAATTTTGGAAAGAAAAATGTCATAACAGTAGCTTTTAATACTGAGTATTGCCACCTCTGGCTCTTATGACCGCTCGCATACGGTTTGGCAGAGATTCGATTAACCTCCGTATATAAGCCTGATCCAAATTCTCCCACTCGCCGCGGAGAGCATTTTCTAGTCCATGCAGGTCCGCTGGGGCAACATTTTGGGTTCGTATCCGTCTGTGAAGGAGGTCCCACACGTGCTCGATAGGGTTCATGTCCGCACTTACCGCAGGCCAATCTAAAACTGGAATACCAACATCGTTAAGGTATTCCTGGACGATTATTGCAACATGCGGTCGTGCATTATCGTGCATTAACATGAATTCGTTTCCTATAATTGGCGCATATGGTACTACATGTTCTTCTAAGATGTCCGTTATATACCTGTGGGCAGTCAGTGTACCTCTGTCTACTGGTACTAACTCTGTACGACCTGTTAAACAGATGCCTCCCCAAACCATAATAGAGCCACCAGCGAAATTAGGTCTAGGTCTGATATTACACTGCGAATAGCGCTCACCGTCTCGTCTGTACACTGAGATACGCCTATCTGAGGTGTAAAGACCAAATCTTGACTCATCTGTGAAGAGTATATTGGCCCAGTCATTAATGTTCCAATTTACATGTTCTCTGGCAAACCTTAAGCGAGCCACTCGGTGGTTCCTAGTGAGACGAGGGGCTGTTACAGCTACTCTAGCTCTTAATCCACTCTGTCGTAACCTATTCCGAATAGTTTGAGTACTCACACGAGTATTTCTGACTCTAGCCAAGTCGTTCTGCAATTGTCTCGCAGTTACATGTCTTCGACGTAATGCTTGTAGTAGTAAATAGCGGTCATCTTGGCGAGTAGAACATCTTGGACGACCTGGTACAGGTCATCTACTGTAAATGCCTGTTTCCCTATATCTGGCCACGGCTCTAGAAACACTTGACTGATTGATGTTCATCAAATTAGCAACGTATGCTTGAGATCGTCCATCTTCGATTAAAGAAACTATAGCAGCCACTTGTTCTGAAGTTAAATTGCTCATTTTAGTTTTAAAAGCGTTGGTACAGAACTCTGACTTCGCACTTTAAATTTTGTCCGTATAGGGAGACTTTCAATAAACAACTGAACAAACCTTACACATATGCATTTTTCTAAATGTGTTCTTTTAGAAAAAAAAAAAGTAAAAACGCTAAGTTCCATTATTTTGTTAGTGTTTTTATAGTTCACATACACGAGGCAAACTTTTTGTGAACGTATAAAAATATCTTGGTTCATAAATGCCCTTTTTTAGTTTATGCGATACTTTTTTGGCGGAGTGTATATGGAGTAAGTATCATTAATATGTTATATACTAGAAAATACAAAATTGATTAGTGCTGATTACACTTCAGGGAAATAACCAGAATAATGTACTATAGGATCACATTGCAGGTTATACTGTATTGAACTTGGATAACGATTTATCAAGTTCCTCAGATGAAAGTGTCGTACAAAGCATGCAATTGTTTTGCAATTCCTGTTTCAGCCTACCTATTAAACCATATATGGGCAGTTTCAATCCGGCCCGCGAGAGATTCAGAAAATTGAAATAACGATATCAATTCAAATCAAAATGTTGCTTCTTTATTCACTACTACCTACTTATTTCTTGCCTACGGCCCACGACCTGATTAAGTCCCGAAATTACGCCCTCAGCTAAGCAAAGGTTGCCCATACCTATATTAAACAATGCCGTAATTTTCTCCCAAGCTTCAGTTTTATGAGTTACGTTTGGTGTAACCGTAACAGACGGTGTGTCTGTTTTTTTATTTTCAACCACATCAACAGACTTGGACGTGATAACAAAAAAGATAAAATCGCTCTTCATGTAAGAAATCAGATTTACATTAAAATATGGAAAATGATCCTTTTCGGATTCGGGTAAAGAGATTAAATAAAGGCCTGTTTATCGGCAAGTTTATTACTGTCAACATGCAAATATATAACAGTAAATAAAACACAGCCCTTTCAGTATAATGAATATTTAGTTTACATTCAACTTTCGTATTTCGAAGTAGTAAATAAACAAGAGTTTGAGCAATATGTTAAAACAACCTGTAAATATTCAGTAATATCTGGGAAATAAGAATTATCCACCGAAACACGTATACGTATCTATTCAGATAGTGGCTTACTACGATATCAGTAAAAGTAACGGAGAAATAGTAAAGCTATTGAATAAATCGTAGAATTTTGCATCACGTATTAAAAAGTGCGCAAATAGTGCTAGTGTAGCAAGTAAAGGGCAACCAGAAATGTTAAAAATTATGACACCAACAGAAGATCGTGCAATAGAAGAAATAGAAGAAAAGTGACACCAGAAATTGCAGCCGAAATCAATATTTTTCGCCAGAATCCGGTTAGTGTCACAACTAGTGATGTGATCTAGTATCTGCTTTTGCGGCCTTTAGTTAGCAGCAAAAAATATTTATTGGCATTCTCTCAGTGTAACAAATAAGACATAATAGTAGAAAACACATACAAACAAAAGTGATGCAAAAAAGACTAAATCGCCTGAGCTATCGCAAATGGATAGTGTACGGCGTTCTTCCTTTAGCCTATCTAAATTTAGTAACAAATTATAATGAACATAAAGTAAATGAAAAATAAATAACAAAATAACAAAATGGGGGTTTACGGTGCATGAGTTAACAAAACAAAAAAAAAAAGAAGAAGTACCCGCAATCATAATTAAATAAACACTAAAGTATCCTTACAATGTAAATGTATTAAATAAAAAAACTTTTAAAGCTGAACCTCCAAAAGGGACTGTCTCAAATGAGATTTCAAGGCCATATGCTCATCATCACACTCATCGACTGCAGTACATAAGTGTTCAGTGTACGGGCAATGTAGTATGTAAAACTACGCTTAAAAATTTCCCGTTTATGCATAGGAATAGTCAACAAATGTGAGTACCTTATGTTTCTCGAGAGCGTTTGGTGTCTAAACTTGACTTTATTGTATAGATACGGTGGTTGTTTAAATTTAACTATATTAGAGAAGAATACTGCGTTACGAATAATTCTCCTTTGATACATATTTAAGGTGTTTGTGTCCCTAAGTTTACGTGAAATTCCTCTTCGACCACGCATACCAAAAATAAATCGCGCACAGCTATTTTGCACTCTCTGTATTCTTTGACTACCCTCCCTCGTTATACAAAAAGAATAAACGGAGTCACCATAGTTAAAATGAGGCAGGACAAGGGTCTCGCAGAGTATAGATCTGGTCTGAGTACCAAAAAGCTGTCTATGTATAAACATAGATTTAAGAGCTATAATGGCTTTCTTAATCAAAGGCGAAGTGTTTTGTCGAAAACGGAGATGCGCATCCACCAACATACCAAGATCCTTAACACACTCTACTGGGTGAATTTTATTAGCATTTACGTTAATATCTAGAAGGTGTTGTATCGAACGGCGGGCATTTGTAGGTCCAAATACTACCATCTGAGTTTTCAGTGCGTTGATCTGCAGTTGGTGACGTTTACAGTAAGACGATACTCGATCATTGATCAGATGTTCAGCTGCCAAATATTCGTTAGGTTTAAATGAAATATATAATTGGGTATCGTCCGCATATAAGTGGTAATTGCAATGTTTAATTACAGATGGTAAGGCACTGGTATAAATACTAAATAGCAACGGGCTAAGAATAGCTCCTTGAGGGACACCATGCGAAATGCCTATCTTATTTGAGGTGTTATCATTTAGAACAACTTGTTGTACTCTGTTCTCCAGAAATGATCTCACAAGCGAGCAAGTACCAAGCCCCACAGAACACAAAGCATCTACGAGTATGGTATGGTTTAAAGTATCAAATGCTCGACTAAAGTCAAGCAGCACAAGTATAGTTACATTACCTCTATTAGTTGCTCGAATGATATCATCAGTGATATGAGCCAGAGCACTGACACAACTATGAGCAGGTCTGAATCCAGATTGATGCAACGGTAGTATGTTCATTCTGTTAACGAAAGCACGCAGTTGTTGTTCCAGACAGCGTTCTAAGATCTTAGACATTGCAGGTAATATACTTATCGGTCGTAAATCCTTAAATTCATTCACTTTCGGTGCCTTAGGGATAGGTCTTATGGAAGAAGATTTCCATTGGGACGGAAACACGATGTATCAATGCATGTATTAAAGATATGGACAACAACGTCGATCAACAAAGGGACGCACAACTTCGACATACGAGCATCTATGCAATCAGTCCCACACGCGTTGCTCTTTAACTTATTAAGAGACTGGAGAACATCCAGGCAAGACAACGTCTCGAAAGCAAATCTGTGAGCAGTCTCATCCCAATATGCGATTTAGCATAAATTGCTACGCCACCACCTCTTCCCGCTCTATCACATCTATAAAGGTTGTATCCCCCAATTTGATATATACTACTGGGCAACTCACGAGAGAGCCAGGTCTCAGATAATGCAAGGATATCAAAATTGCAGCGAGATAAGAGAGTTTTACTTTGATTCAAATGAGCAGACAACGATCGCACATTGACATGAGCCACCTTAAAGGACATTTTAGGAGCAGCGCTTAACAAAAATAAAATATAAAGCAAGGCGGAATACATGAAACAGTTTCTATGCGTCTACAGTTTTGTATTAGAGATTATAGCTTGAAATATTTTACTCGCGTTGGCGATACACACAGAAATACCTACTTAAATTGCAGGCTTGACGGGATACATACATTATATGTTGCACGGCCTATCCAGCGTTGTGGAAGTGTTTCGTTCAGATAATTTCTAACGACACGATGCCAGTGAGGAGGTGCTCCATCTTGTTGGAAGATAAAGTTCTCCCCGTCCGCGTGCAGTTGAGGCATCAACCAATTGATCAACATTTGAAGATATGTAGCTCTCGTTACTGTGTTTTCTTCAAAAAAGAAAGGACCATACACCTTTGTGCGAGATACAGCACAGAACACATTTTGGAGGATGACGCAAATGTTCCATCAACACTCTCGGAGGTTCAGTCCCCCATATTCGGACGTTGTGTTTATTCACCTTGCCACTTATGTGGAACGTTGGCTCGTCACGGAAAATTATCACACGAGGTCTTCCCGGACTTTTGCCTTTACATAAACACCCTGTCGTTTCAAATTTATTGTACCAATCGTAGATCGACGGTCTAGTAGGTGGTGGTTTTCCAAAGCGTGTTCGAAAATGTCGTTGGACAACAGTTACGCAGTTCGTTTTGGCAAATTTAAGCACGCAATATGCTTTCCCAGTAGAGTTTGCAGCCATCGTAGCTATTATGCTTGCGCAGTACTACCAACTGTACTATCGAAACTTCTACAGTTCCTTAACCTGACAGCGCAAAATGCATGCCGATATCACAAATAACTTTTGTTTTATACAATACCAAAAGTGTCTATTTCTTTTATAGTATCGCTGTATAATGCAAAGAAACAGTTTTCGAAGCAGGATATTTACAAAGTGCTACTGATATAAATCTACCTTTACAGCAGCTTCTTCTGATATTGATTAGCTGCTACAATGTAGCAGATTGCTTCGTAGCATCCCATCACTAGTTACTACAGTAAAAGGCGTTTACACGAAGCAGGCTTGTACGGGAGAATTGCTATGTCAAACCGTTATTACACAAATGGGCAAAGGATCACAAGAACTAGATATTGGAAGGATAGAAGAAAGTGCTCTGAACCGAGGAGTCCAAATTTTGGAAAGATATACCATTTCATCCGGAACAAGGCTAATTGGCAAAAATTTGATGACCTCAAACATACTATCACACTGACAAAAGTCAATGCTAGGTTTTCCACTATCACCAAACAACAGTTGTCAGTGTGATAGTTATTGTTACACCAAAGGTTCCAAAACCCAATTACTCAAACATACTGCCAAATATGCTGTGAATATTTAGAACAACTGGAGGTCAGAGAAAAAATTATGAAGGTTTTTTGTTATATAATTAGTATCACACTTGTTTCTTTGATTTTTTGAAAGTTGGTAAACATTTATGCCGGTAGTCCATACAGCTATCGCGTAAATCTATTTTATGTGAATGTGAACATATCTTAATAAAGAGGTAAATCAAGCTTACGTAATAAACGATTGAAAACGTTTGATTGTTTGACGTGCTACGTCTGTCAGCACGTGCCTGCTTTTCTACAAATTTAAAATGTATCGCGGGGAATTAAGCTTAACATTTAAACTATATCTCCAACTCTCTCGGCAAATTATACGTGTTGGATAATGAAACCGTCGGTAACAACACGTGACTTAAAATCACGTGCAGACGTCTCTTTCCTCAAATACCGATTATATAAAGCGTTCCCTGCCGACGACGGCATTCGAAATGTGTATGCAGCAGTGGATATACACCTACATACGTATGGCTCACTGAAACGTTTTGTTAAAACTACAATGCGCTCGTACACATTAATACAACTGACGCAGCTATTCATTGAATAATGGACTAATTAAGAAAAAAATTTATTTTACCCCCGCAACAAAAATATTGGCCGTAAAAATGCAGTCAGAGCTGGTCCTTCCTTTTGAATCGTAAAGCGAAGTTTGCGCTGAGCTAGTGTTTCATATTATTATTGGCTCTACCTATTGCGATGTGTAAATTACCCACGCAATGAAAATATAGTGAAAGAAATCCTGCTTATGGAAAAGGCCGAAAAGCTTGATGATAAGTTACCGGCCTCTATCTAACATGTCTAACTCTCCTGAGGTTTATTCAAATGGTATTTGTTCCTGCATATATTTAAATGTTATACCTACCAACTTCATTCGAGGTAGTCTAAATCTCTCTATGACAATAGCCTTCTCCTATTTTAGCGAAGTCTTGTATATTAATCACAAACTAACATCCAACTCAAGGAGTTCAAAATCTGTAAGGATCTCAACTTTGTTTGCAACAACCTGAACCGGATTTTTACCCACCACTGTAATAAATAAGCTGAAACATATTTTAGACGCAAGACGATGGCTGGGATACGAGGAGTATTTATAAAAGGCGCGTATAAACGCATACAATTCCTAGTTCTACGATGCAAAAATTTTCGATTGCTCTTTGTATACAGAGTGTAGCATATCATACAAGATATCAAAAAAAATCTAAGAGCAAAATTATGCAGAATTATTCTCGCTCTCTCTCTAAAATACTTCTGGTCAGCAGTGGCGTGCCGTATTCCAGTGGCGTATCAAACTTATGTTTTTTTTTTTTTTTAATGGGACACCCTATACTTTATAGCAGCTCTCGATGAGTACTTATTTTTGTATGCAACATAGTATACCACTAACTTTAGCGGTTTCGCTGTTATAAGATTTTTTCCTCACAGTCTTTGAGTTTTTCTTTTTTTCTTCGCAGGAACTAAATTCGCTTAGGTTTCGAATTTAGGAAGAGAGTAAGACCTCTTGTACCCTCACATATTTTTCTTTTTTAATGATTTATGACAAGATAATTTTTGATTGGGATTTGCAAATTGCCATTTGTTTCTCTAAAATTTCAAATAGCACACCCCAAAAAAATTATATCGCTGGATAGCCGCAATTCCAAACTTTTCATTGGTACCAAAACAAAATAAGTTGTTGAGTTAATTTGTTGTAAAATGTTTTTTTTCCGAAATTAAGTCCGTCATGATAAAACAAAAGAAGTGCAATTGTCAAAAAAATAAGAATAAAGTGACAGTAGAAACACTGTTCTCTGATACATGTTGCGAAAATGCTTCAAAATCAAGAGAAAATGGTTGACATGGTGTTTATTCTTGGTGAATGTTACAAGAATTGTTTGTTGGCGTCACGAGTATACGCTGAGAAGTATCCTGGCATTCAAATAAAATCTTGTAAAAAGGACGAATCGAACGGTATAAAAATATATAGGAAATTTGAAATTTTCGAGAAAAAATACATTCTGAGTTATGGAACATGCTGTATAGACAATTAAAAATATTGTTATAGGGCCTACGGCGACTGGCAACTGTAGTAACAGAATAAGGTTTGACAATGATTTAAAAATTTAATTTTTAAGAACGGTGGAGCGGCAAGTCGTTAAATTTGGGTTTTTTTTTCCAGATGAAACAGTAAATAGCAAAATAACTGACGATCAAAACCAATTGGTATCTTAATATAATGTTTTTTTTAAGATAGTCTATCCAAATATTCAATAAAACACAAGGTGTTCCATTTAAGGAAATATAACTTTGATATGTAACTGAAAAATGGATCAGCCTGTGTAGTGCAAAATATTTTTAAAACATATATATATATAAGAATCTTTTAATTTATGAGCAATCTTCCGTCCTCACATCATTGGGACACCCGGTATAATAAATATTGTTGTCCTAGCTACCTTTTTGACTTTCACATTTCATTAGGGTACGCGCACAGTTAGCGCTGGTTGCGAAGAAGCATTGATAAGCCCCAAGAATTGTTATCGTATAGACCACACACAACGAACAATTCTATTTGCCAGTACAGTTTGTTAACTTTTTGCGCACAAACATTGCAGTGTTATCTCTAATTTTTTTCTAAGGGAGTTTATAAAGCCTAAGCATTTATTAGCTTGTCAGGCACCTCCGCAGAGCCAAATCTCCCTCCCAATCATCATTACGACCCCGAAAAAAACCGGTTACCGTAATTGATCAGAATGAGAATTGAACCCTAAACCTCACGACTGACAGCCAAGTGTGCAAGCCACTAAACTATCAGCCGGTTATAATAACCATAAAGAATAAACTTATTATTAAATTAATATATACGAACAATCAATAGTATTATATGCTACAGTAAATTTGTATAATATAAAAAAGAAACAATATATCTTTTTTGCTATCACTGTACTTAATAAGCATCGTTTGCGTTTTAACAGTTAATATTATTAAGGGCTAAGTTTATGTTATGAGATGAATATATTAAAGTTTAAATCCTAAATTTTCAATGGTTGTATATTAAGATAATAAAATTATTATGAAATGTTGAAATTTTAAGCGATAAGCCTAAAATTTAAATATTTGGTATGTAGATAGAAAATCAACATACTGAAGTTACTTACAAAGTAAGCTCGTGCAAAAGGGTTGGTAAATTTAAAATGTTTTCTTATCGTTGTAAGTTATTCAAAAGAAAATTACCCAAAGCGCTCTTGTTTGCAAATTGTCGCGCTATTCTAGGGTTCTAAAACAAATGAATTGATGTTTTAATAATGTTGCTCACGACAAATTTCAAGCCGGATTTGCTTATTAAGAATTTCAACTGTAAATTCCTGCTGTAGCTTTATCAGATTTTAATAATCTGTTTTGGTTAAGAAAGTTATACTTATTAGGCATGAAATTTGGCTAGAACTAAAAATATTAATTGATACTCGTAAGTGATAGACTGGAGAGTAAAATCAGTATGGAATTTTGCCATGTAATACGTATGAAATGGCATAGAAGTAATAGCATTGTAAATATATTATCCAAACATATCTCACAAGTTCCTGGAGTTCGAGTGATATCAAAAATTAATCCAAAGGATTTTCCATTAAGAAGTCCCATCTTAAATTTGACAGCATCTTTGATCTGTTAAATAGCAAGTTGGATTCTTGAGTTTCCTGACTTTCTTAGAGAAATCTTTTTTTGTGACATTGGCCTGGATTCCCTGCCACATGGACGTTAAGGGAAATGAGGCGGCGGACGATCTGGCTAGACGAAGTTCGTCAAGGTTACCAAAATCATTACCAAATCGCAAATTAAAAAGTCCATCAACGAATGGACCCAGAACAAGTCTAAAGAATGGTGGTAGGAGCCACTAGGACAAACACAGGCAAAAAAGTTCTTAAGGGAACAGAGGCTTTAGTTTACTAAAGACCTACTGAGTAAAGATAGGAAGACTACCAAAATGATAGTAGGTCTGTTGAATGGTCATTGTAGACTAAACAGGCATATGTATAACATAGGCCTGGCAGAGGACATTATCTGCAAATTCTGTCTAGAAGAAGAAAAATCCCAGTTCATGTGCTGTGTCATTTCGAGGACCTGGAAAGTAAAAGGTTTCTAGCGCTGCGCGTGGAGAACCCCACAGCAAATAGCTACATACAGGAACCGCTTTAAAATATGTTAGGCCTAATTAGGAAATTAAAGTTAGAAAGCGAATTCTAGGACAAAGGGGATCACAATAGATCTGAAAAGGTCGCGGTGAAACAAGTTAGAAACCCACTCCAATCTTAATCTAATCTAATGTAAAGATACTTTTAAAGGCTACAATTGCCTGTAGATTGCTACAGTCTACAGCCATCCTTCGGTATGATTTCACTGGATTCAGGTTTAAGTTTTCAGATTCAAGAATTATAAATTAACAATTAGAAACATTTTTTCCTATATCATTACAGCTTCTTTAGTAATCTTATTAAAATCACTAAATAAAGTCACGATCAAAAACCAAACCATCTCGCCCGAGAATCGAACCCGCACAGTTGCCGTTGGGATAAAAAACAAATGTGCTAACCGTTCGACCCCCGACACGGTCTTTTGATACGACTTACGTGAATATTATATTGTAAGACTCATTAGTATGGTTACGTTTACGAAAATGTTGAACTAGATTTTTAAGGATAGATAAGATGTTATAAACAAGTCATATAGTATCCGTTCAAAAATTGTTAAAAACTTAGGAATTATTTGTACCCTATTCGAGAGAAGCAAAGGAAGGGAATTTTTTATAAAGGAAAATTTATATGGCCCTCGTTAGCAGTAACTATTGCGTTCCGATAGTTGGATGTTCAATATACCCTTCATACGGAAGCTGTGTTAGTTTACTATTTCGAAAGTCGGTATTTTCATAGAAATAAAATTTGAATTCAGATAAGATCTATTACAAGCGCATGCCTCTGAAATACAATGCGAGCAAACGGCTGCTGAAAACCAGTTAGGCGGGAGAAGCTGACAGTTGGTCGCTGAAATTTGGTGATTGCAGTCGAAGAAGAAATAATTCAGGCGCTCGCATATCCCGTGAACGCTTACGGAAAACCACCTGCTGGTGTTCCGAAATCTCATTAGCAATTTATAGCGACGCGCATGTTGAGTGCAAATCCTGTATAGAAAGTCAAAATTTGGTAAGTGTTAAAATTTACTTTATTTCGTTTTTAAAAATTTTGTGTTACTTCGATTTATTAGAACTGTGGTATTTACCGATTATAATCGCTTTGCAAATAGAATCAATTGACTTATTTTAATTATGTACTATTGTGGAATTATAATTTAATTTTCTAAAGGTGAGCGTACACAATTTGGGTTACCAGAAAGATCGAGAAAAAAATCAGTACGCGTTTGTAGCCTTTCCCCTCTCCCCTCCAATATATTATCTGCTGAAAATTAGGATACAATAGGATGAAGATTAATTACGACTTTAAGTATCTCTAATAAAAAGACAATATATTTTGTGAAAGGAACCAACTTTTTTTCTCTTTTGATTAAAGAAAAAAAATTCTTGTATATTTATAATTTTTTTTTTAAACAAGTTACAAAAGAAAATTAAAAAAACAAAAAAAATCGCCGTTTTGGGTCAAAATCAGTACTACATTTTATGAAAAATCACTGACAAATTGTATGTCTGGTAACTCTATATATAAGTCCTTCCTTTCAGATCGAGTACAATATGTAAAAGTCAGGTGTGTATCTGCTAACGGTGTGTTGCACAATTTTTCATCTCCATTACTACCCGTAAATCTAGGGGTCCCACAGGGCTCAATTTTGGGACCTATTCTCTTTATTATATTCATAAATGACATAGTTGACTTCATTAACAGCTCTATACATATTTACGCGGATGATACAACCGGAATAGTATCGGGTTCGAGCTATAGAGTCATGCAAGAGAGAGCCAACGTCCTATTAGAGGAGCTAAGTCGATGGTTTTCCGTCAATAAATTACATATGAACCTAAATAAAACCCATTACATGACTTTTAACTTATCTAATTGTAGCTCAGTAGCATCTGATCTCCAGGTAGGGATGGATAATGTACAACTAGAATGTAAAACATCTACTAAATTTCTGGGTTTAACTATTGATTCCAGGCTTAGCTGGAACGAACACTGTATTGACTTAATTAAAAAAATTAACGTTTCATGCTTCCAAGTTCGGAAATTAAAAACCTTCTTACCACATAATTTTCTTATTTAATATTACCATGCCCAGATTAACTCTAGGTTATCGTATGGCATCGTCTTCTGGGGCGCTTGTGGAAGCACATACAGTGTATTTGTGGCGCAAAAGCGTTTAGTTACTAGTATTTTAGCAGATCACAGTTAAAGAAAAGGCACGTGGACATATCTTTTTGGATTAGAGATAAGAATGGATGTTTATGTTTGAAATCTTCTTTTCTTGACCTTTGTTTATTTTGGTGTTTTTTCTTGGTTTTTAGGTCATTTAATGAAAAAAAAAACACTTATAAACACTATACGTACAACGTTTCGGTTATATTTTAACCTTTATGAAGTACATGTATAAAAAAATGCAATATAATGTAAATATAAAATCACAATATTGCATTGTAAATAAACTTTTTTGTTTTATAAATGATAAAATCATTATTTTTTTTTTGTTTGTTTTTAATATGAAGATTTTAAAAGATGTATTTTATATAAAGATTGCATTGTAAAAAATATGTATAGTGGTTTGAAAAAACAATTTTGTTTTATTTTTATTCCCCAATTATTTAGTCGGAAGCTATAAACTTTATAAAATTTTGTAAAATTGAATGCTATACTTAAAACTACTTTAAAAAAAGTAGTCAAATCTATCGCAAACTCCGATTTGACTAACTAATCCAGTTGTATCCTTTATTAGCCGAAATATGCAATTTCATTGAATTCAGCTAGGTATATACGTGTATGTAGGTACACATTGTAATATGTGGTAATATCTTCTTCCGAAGATTTTGCAGGGCTAGTGATGTTTAATATAGCCATACGGTTTGCGTGTGTAGCATCAAATACAATTAAAGCATTGTATTACATGATTCCAGAAGGGAATAATGCAAGATGGTAATTAAAAAAGTTCTTTTGATTGTGTGGTTGCTGCTAATAATGAACGTTGCATAATTTATACTACAATACTGTCGTGTCCGAGGTTATTCTTTCGATGATTAGAAAACCTTTCCGAATGAATTATTTCCGTGACCTATTCTTTATTACTTTCTTAGTGTTTTCAGCTTATGTATGTGAATCGTTGAAAATTACATATTTAATTGATTAATATTTAATATATATATAATTTAATATTAAAATAAAGATTTGTAGAAATTAGTTAAAAAATTTCGGTTGTAAAGTTCGAATGCACGTTATTACCGGACGGAAGCTTTTAACTTCACTATCCTACACTCAATAAAATTAATTGCACAATCCTGCAATGAAGTTAGACCATCAACTATTACAAACTGTTTTCGACATGCAGGTCTGATCAAACCGGCCAACGAATTTGATTCAGACGACGAGTTGCCTTTGGTGCAGTGGTTTGGAAATACAAAGATATTGACGACGATGAGTGGGATATTGTGAATGGTTACTCCATTCAGAAGTTCCAATTTCTAAAATATGTTGAAATGTCCGTTCCTGACTCGGGTAATTTTCCGACGATCGATGGTAATTTACCAACAACGGAGTTCTTAAGGGTGGAGACTAAAGACGTGTGAAGTCAAGCAAACGTCATAGTGTTGCCAGTAATAATTGTTGCCACCGGAGATGTGCCCAACACCGTCCTACCTTGTGGACCTTGATCAACTACCGAAGACATTATATGTGAAGATGCAACAGAGAGTCCTGTTAAATATATGCAGTATTGTAAAGATGGTTATCAGCAACCTTTAGTTACGGTCATGCATGCCCTAATATTTATTCTTCATTCCATTAACGCTTTCAGCGATACAGTTGTTGCATGGTACTCCATTACAACTGAATAAATTAAATATCAAATAAAATTGCATTAATTATAATAATTATTTATTACTCTAATGATAATTCATTTATGAATTATATGCGTAGAATATAGTAAAGGCTTTATCACAAACATATTTAATACAGGATAAGTAATTGTTATCATTTGCAAGTTGTGACACCAACTATATACAGAAACTATAGTTTGATGCTCTAGTTATTATTAATATTACCTAGATAAAATATAGAGCACCAGTACTAACTTGGGACAGGGATTTTAAGAATTTTAATGTAGGACAAGTTCTGAGAAGCAAAGTCGTAAACAGGCTGTTTGGATTGATGGAATTTGCTGCTTTGCATTAAAATAGAAAGAGTTTTATTGATTCGTCGTTTTCAAAATACATATAATTTTATATATAACTTACACTCATATAAAACTATGTGAAAAAGAAATAAATATACACACATACGAATCCTTTTCTCATATATGCAGATATACAGGTTGTTTTGAAACATCGTTTAAAGATTTTAAGGGCATGTAGTACGATCGAAAATAAGGTTAAAAGTCATATTCACAATTCAACCGTTTACGAGATAACAGCGAGTGTTCCTAGTAGTACATGGATATAACATATCCCAGTAAACAGGTGCTTATCAGCTATTGTTTTATGACAGTTTAATTTAACGCTTTGTGCAATTTGTAGCAATTACAATGGTTGCGTATTCTAATGCTGAAATGAGCGATATGGTGTTCATGTACTGTCGTGCTAATGGGAATTCTTTACAAGCACGTCGCTTCTATGCTGAAACGTTTCCTGATCACCAACTGCCTTCGCATATGATGTTTCAGACGGTGTTTCAACGACTAAGAGAAACTGGTTTGTTTGAGAAGCGGTCTTCTGATACTGGACGGCAGAGATTAGCATGTACTCCACAGATAGAAGATCGAATTTTGAATATTATTGATGAAAATTCCGAAACTAGTGTTAGAAGAATTTCGACTCAAGTGGGTGTAAGCAGCAATCTTGTTTGGAGAACTCTTCATGAGCAACTCCTATACCCCTACCATACCCAACGGGTACAAGCCCTTACTGCTCCGGATTATCAAGCGAGAAGGGCTTTCTGTGAGTGGTTTTTGCGAACAGCTGCTGATCGGCCAGATTTCGCTGATAACATCCTTTTCACTGATGAAGCTGGTTTTACTAAAAATGGAATATTTAATTTCCACAACAATCACGTTTGGTGTGACGAGAATCCTCATGCTACCGTTGAAGCTCGGCACCAGCAACGTTTCTCTCTAAACATCTGGTTAGGCATGATAGGGGAACGGTTGCTAGGACCGATTGTTTTGCCACAACGCTTAACAGGTCCTGTATACCTCGAGTTCTTGGAAAATACTTTACCTGAACTTTTGGAAGATTCACCTATAAATCTAAGACTGAAGCTCTGGTTTATGCAAGATGGAGCTCCACCGCACTTTACGCGTGCTGTTAGGGAACATCTTAACAATGAATTTCCTGGGAGATGGATAGGGCGAGCAGGTCCCATTGCTTGGCCTCCAAGGTCTCCCGATCTAAACCCGTTGGACTTTAGTATCTGGGGTTATTTGAAAAGTTTAGTGTACGCAAGACCGGTAAACGATCTTTCAGAGTTGCGCCAACGAATAGAACACTGTTACCAGATAATACGAGAAAAACCCTTGTTTTCTGAAAGAGTGCGCGCTTCCTTTGAAAGCAGATGTAGATCCTGTGTGGAAATGGAAGGACGTCATTTTGAACATCTTCTTTAGTTATAATCTATTTTATGTTAAAATACAATAACATCTTAATAAAAACCGGTAAAGCAAACTTATTCTGCATTTGCGATAAAATCGCTGCTATCTCGTAAACAGTTAATTTGTAGACATATGTTTATTATGACTTTTAACCTTCTTTTCGATCGTACTACATGCCCTTAAAATCTTTAAACGATGTTTCAAAACACCCTGTATGAAAAAATAAAAGTTGCTTTTTACGCTGCGTTACAGAAAAGCATGGGGAATATAAATAAACGGTGAATTTTCATTGATAATGCATTCCGGAAGTGATCTGTTTTGATTAGATGAAAGATTTTGTTTAGTTTGTAATAAAATTACATTTACACAAGGCAAGTAGTGCATCACATCAGAATGTTGAAAGTATTTGTAAAATGTATATGATATATTTATAATTTTTTCTGAGGGTATTTATTGTTTCTACAGCTCACATTGAGAATCGATATGCTACCGCTATTGTTTGTTAAGGTTAAAACGCATTAATTATATTTGATTCAAAAATTACAAATAAATATCTACTAATGAAACGTCAACTATAATTTTGCGATGTAATTACTTGCGATGTTATAGTTCAGCCACATTCCATTGGATGGAACCAAAAACAATTGTGTGCATTATGAAATGAACACAAGAGTCATTAGCACAAGTTAGAGCATTAAAAATTGCAAAAAAAATATTAACATCAATATATTGCTATATTATTTTCTATGAATTATGAAACCCAAAGAATCGTTTACTATTTAAATTGATTTTACTTGGCATACTTAAGTATATTCTATATTGTATCGATGTACTGTATTTTGTAAAATTAAATTAATAAAAAGAGAATGATCTTCTCTTTCGATCTTCTGAGAAGTATAGTATCTTTCGAAACATTTTATCTAAAAATTATTAGAAATTTGATTATGTATTATTTTGAAATCCTAAAGAATAGTTTAATTTACTTACTTTGAATGGTAATACCTCATATTTGGTGCATATATGGTATGTAACCTGTTATTTCATGGTCTGGAATGGTCCCTGATTTGATCCTGGAATTTTGAAGAGCTACATTGGAGGCAAGTTTTAGCTTTGCGTTTTCTTGCAGGTGTCTGGTACACTTCATGAGAGCTGAAATGATTTCTGTAATTCGGAACATATATTTGAGGAGTTATTTGTACCTGTAGTAAACGGTATTATCATTCTTTAAAACTTTTTATTTCGAAATACGTACAAGGTATTTCAAGGTTACATATTTGTGATTAATTGACATATTATATAGTGAAATTTTAGTAATTTGTGTGTTTGAGGTTCGTTACGATTATTTGGGTATTCGCGTATAATTTTCCTCTCAGTATATTTTATTTTTATGCGTCGGCGCATTGACTTATCAGAGGTTGTTTGGCGGGAATTTGGTGGGAAACTGAAATTTATTTATATTTGTAAAACGACAAATTTAAGTTCTTAAGTGACTTTTATATAGTAAATGATCCTACTCACCTGAGAGTATTTGTAGAAGGCTTATTTTTTTTATTACATTTTGGATGAAATATATAATAACACAAATAAATTAAGTACCCTTTGTTAAACAGTCTTTTATTCGATATAACGTATAGGAAAACAGTACTTAATGATAACTAAACAGTTGCATTATAGATTCATTGATATTAAATGGTATATTGAGAATTGTAAAGAGCTTTGATAACGGCGATATGTTTCTCCCACGTCCCATGATCTACTAAATAAAATTTTGTGTAACATCCTATTTGTTAATAGGGGAGCGAAATCAGTTGAGAGGGGGGGGGCGAATATAAGCCCACGACCATCTGCAAACAGTTATTTAATTTATAAAAAATATAATTTAAGTTTGAAAATATAAAAGCATACGGGTGTCAGAAAATGAATATGCAGTAATATGCGAAATGTAAAATTCGTTTGGAAATATTCATTAACATATCACCTGAAATCAGGGAGAACAAAATAATGGCATAATCACGTCCAAATAGTCCAAAACATACTTTTAACGCTTCAAACGCGATGTACAGCAGCAGCGAATAATCTTAGCACCTCTCATAGCCCTGATCCTTCCTCAAAACTATCAATATCTCTACATATCACGAGATGACATGAAATATACAACAATAGGTTTAGGCAAGTTCAGATCGAGTGCTGTCCTAGAACTTATTCCTAAAATTAAAGATATTATAAGATTAAAAAAATAATCTTATTGAAGTAGTAATAGCTGTTCTAGTGAAAGCAGGACCTTTGTGGTTACTGTAAATGTCATAATGTGTGGATATTTTAATTTTTAAGTAATTGCAATATTAATCGGATTATGTATTACAGAAGCTCATCTTTTTCTGTTTTTAATTAAAGTTCGTACAAAATAACAACAGTTTTAAATTAAGTATTACCCCCACACAACGCAAAAGGAATACTAATCACACATACATTTGGATAAATACTGGCTACAAGATAATGTATTATTGTCCCTGCGTCAATCCCATTGATTATCCTAACACCACATCAGTTGGATTAATTATTGTTTTATTGCTACCCCTCTGAAAAATGCCAGTATGGCGAAGCAACACCACTAAAGACGAACTCAAGTTTCAGTCTACCAGACGTTATCTCAATCATCATTAGTGGAAACTCACTTTGATCACCATCGGATCTCAAGCTACATACGCGTTCGCCTACTAGGAACTCAAGAGTTTAAACGTGCACCCTCTAGGGGACACTGACACTAGCCAAACTATACGAGACGGCTGCAGCGTAAACCGGTAAAATTCAGTTAACTGTGTTTCATATAAAGTGTATATGTAGTTTTTACAAATCATACAATGTTTAGCTTAATGCTATTCTTTATTTCAAGCAAACCAAAAACATGTACACATGTAATCAGTTTATTATTTTATCTTTCTTTGTAACGTACTTCTGGTTATTGACTACCCAATTTTTGGTCTCTAAAGAGTATGTACTGGAATTCACTGTATAAGGCTATATAGCTAGACTTCGGGTTTCTGACTACCCTATCGCCGACGAATAAGACAGAGTGCGCACGATGCATGTGACTCAGTCTCACGCTAGTCGACGAAAGAGGCAGTGAGAAATCCGCAGTCTAGTTATACCTTTGCACTAACTGTGACACAAACGGCCCAATTTTTGTTTCATGAAATAAACATTATTTAAATATTGGAGACCATAACTTTCATACAAGAGGCGATCAAATCCTATTTTAATATAATATTTGGGATGGCATCATTGCATTGTTATGGAGCCAAGAAATCATCTTATATTAAATTTTATATTGTACCGACAATACGTGAATATTTCCGCTAAAAAGAAATTATTTGGAATTGCATATTCGTTCAATTTCCGCTCACATAAATAAACTATGCCTGGGTCCTCTCGTAGTTGCAATATGTATTGAAAAATAATATTGAAAGATGCATAGAATGTCCATACGACACGCATGTTGGCACCGACAGTATTGAATATTACACATGTTCAAATCAGTAGGTCTTTTGTGAATAAAATTTACAGTATATTGCAAGAAAAATGTGCCAAGATGGAGAATTAATGCAGCCGAAAGACTAAATATTGAAGCTTCAAAAAAGCAAGCCTGAATACAACAAAACCTAACAGAAAATTAGACGAGTTATTAGTAGAACACATTTTTTTATTTAATTTGCTATTCTGGGTACTCTTTTAACACGATCTCATGCTTGACAAAGTTTAGTTATGGCTGTGCATATTTGTGAACTCCCTTTCATTATCAGAATGCAATGTGAAATAAATCGGAGATTAACAACAGTAAACGGAAAACTCCAAAACTAACAGCTATAATTTAGTACAAGGTTGATATATTGTTAATACCTTCTTTCGTAGCTTTACCACATTAAATTAAAAGAAGTTTAACGATTTTCGCGTTTTTGAGATCACTGGTATTTTTAATGGAGTAAACAAACATAAAATTCTCTTACCGTTAAAGAACAGGTGATATCGAATCGCAAAAGAAACATTTTTTGTCTACAAATTTATCTTCATAGTTGGTTACTATATACAGGGTTTTCCACGGTAACCGTTCGTTAGAAGTTTCCGAGGTTAGAAAAAACCTGGAACTCTGAATTTTTGGAATCCGGGGCTATTCAAGATTCTCTTTCATTTTAAAATATCTTCAGGGTCTTACCACTTCCGGTTATACCGGAAGTCGCCATAAACTTTCTTATTTTAAATGGAACAGCCTGTATCTTGATTTTTTTGAAAATTTTGAAAGATGTAGCGTTATATGCAACACAGTATCTTTTGCCCATTTTCGACTGGTAATAAACACTTCTAGGGTAGATGGAAGCACAAGAATGACACTTTCGAAAGTTTTGTTGCATACAGGGTGTCCAAAACTGCATGACCAATTACAAAATCTTCAAAGTTGAAAAAGTTCTTTTTTTCAAATGGAACACCCTGTATATTATTGGATGATCAGATGCAGCATTTAATTCTGCATCGATTCGCTATGACTTTCCCTATACCTATTACCAACGGTTTTCTTGTTATTCCATATTTTTTACTAAAATCTAATAAAACTACAAAGTCGCATTGCTTATAAGAGGAATTAGAACAAGTGAATTGACAGTTGTTGATTTTATGTCAAAGTAGTACAATTCTATTTCGCTAATTCTATGAAATACAGTTAATAATGGAGAATATTGAAGAATATTCGAATAATGATCTACTAAATTTGTTTTATACGCACGGTGAATGTGAACGAATTGTCAGACGCACATGTAGATTATTTAACGAGCGATATCCGGACTTACCAGCAATGACTCCTGGAAAATTTGCAAGAATTGAAGCTCGGTTTTTGGAAACTGGGAGTGTAAAGGCAACTCGTAATCACCGAAAGCCAGTAATAGATAATGAAGCTAACGAGGTGAATGTTTTGGCTTATTTTCAAGCTTATCCACGGAGTTTAATTCCAGCAGCAGCGCTGGAATTGGGCATATCAAGAACTTCAATTCATGGGATATTAAAAAAACACAAAATGCATCCTTTTTGTGAAATAACTGTACAAGGCTTACGCCTTGGTGATGAGGCAAGACACATCGCCTTTTGCGAGTTCATGTGCACAAAAATGACAGAAGATCCAAGATTCCTTTATAAAATTATCTGGACTGACGAATCAAAATTCAGCAGACAAGGAATTATAAATCGTCAAAATATTCACTACTGGGCACAAGATAATCCACACGTCTTAAGGGAGAATAATCACCAGGACCGGTTTAGCTTTAATGTTTTTTGTCTGGTTATGGACAATAGCGTAGCATATCAAGTCTACGATGAAAGTTTAAATGGGGCTAGATATCTAGAGATACTTAGAGTATTCGTTAGTGATTTTTTAAATACTCTACCTCCAGGAGAGAGAGCACACAGTTGGTATCAACTAGATGGTGCCCCCGCGCACTCCACACTAGCTGTACATCAACAATTGACGTTGATGTTCGAGGATCGGTGGATTGGTCCCCAGGGACCCTGCAACTGGCCACCCAGATCACCCGATTTGACGCCCTTGGACTTTTACCTGTGGGGTCGCATAAAAGAGCAAGTGTACTCTACATCTGTATTAACGAGAGAGGAACTATTGAACCGTGTTCACGATGCGTTCACCAATATAACCCCAGACGAACTTCGGAGATCGGTTTCGCGAGGAGTACATGATTCAGTGTTTGAACCAAAATGGTGGTCACATAGAACAATTATTGTAGTTATTTCGTTCAATTTATTTTATTTTTTCTTGTCATTATGTTCCTAATTTTTTTGTTTTTCATATGTTACTACATTTCAAATTTTCTTACATTCATGTTTTGTTTCCATTTTCTATTATTAAAATGAAACACATACGATGTTTCAGTTTCTGTCAAAAATCACATTAAAACAGAAAATATTGACATAACAAGAAAACCGTTGTAAATAGGTATAGGGAAAGTCATAGCGAATCGATGCAGAATTAAATTCTTCATCTGATCATCCAATAATATACAAGATGTTCCATTTAAAAAAAAGAACTTTTTCAATTTTGAAGATTTTGTAATTGGTCATGCAGTTTTGGACACTTTGTATGCGACAAATTAATTGTCGATGTGGATTTCGAAAGTGTCATTCTTGTGCTTCCATCTACCCTAGAAGTGTTTATTACTAGTCGAAAATGGGCAAAAGATACTGTGTTGCAAATAACGCTACATCTTTCAAAATTTTCAAAAAAGTCAAGATATCTAAGTAGCAGTTGAAAATAGGCATAGGGTAACCTATTAGAACTCATCATAAAATTTTCTCAGGAATTTAAAAATGAATCCATTTAAAATAAGAAAGTTTATGACGACTTCCGGTATACCGGAAGTGGTAAGACCCTGAAAATATTTTAAAATGAAAGAGAATCGTGAATAACCCCGGATTCCAAAAATTCAGAGTTCCAGGTTTCTTCTCACCTCGGATACTTCTAACGAACGGCTACCGTGGAAAACCCTGTATAGATACTAATGCAAACTTTTTCACCGCAACAACTTTATTATTACCACGCCTCTGCAGTGGACCTAGATTTACATCAGTAGGGGAATTCCCACAAATAATAAAACTGATTTAATTTCATATGTGCACTTCTACCGTTATAACTACTTCTACTATTGTTTGATGTCGTATCCTGGATTCTCCTGTTCGAATATTGTGATTGCAAAACTGCGTTTCTTATTTGCATATGCACACATACGTATATGTATACATAACCATAGATCGTACTTCATTAGTGCATAGAGTTCCATCTTCCTGTCGCACTGCTAGCTCTGCCATTTGCATAATGCAAAGTCATACCCTAATTGTGAAAACAGTCACCGAAGCCGTTGCATTATTTATGTATTTTTGATATATATTTATTATTTATATACGTATATAATTGGAAATGATATATTTTCCGGTTTTCGTAATCGAAAATTCTAAATATATATATATATAATCATATACCCTTCTACTCAAAGGTGTCGGGTTTACATTAATGTTATTTATATATAAACTGCTTCAATTTCTTCCTGTCTCTTGTCATAGTTGTTGCCTTCTTCCATGTTATTCCCCTATCTCGTAGTATCTTTCCTATCACCTCATTCCAGATCTGTTTTCGTCTTCCTCTCTTCTCTTTTTCTTGTATTCTCGGTTCATATATTTCCTTTACCTGCCTACCATTGTCCATTCGTCGTATATGTCCCCACCAACTAAGTTGTCGTTGCGCAATAAACTGTGATACTGGTTGAACTCCTAATTCATCTCTTATTTGCGTGTTTCTAATTCTGTCTCTTCTGGTTACGCCTATTACCCGTCTCAGATATCTCATTTCAGCAGCTTGTATTTTACTTTTTTGTTTGTTTGTAACAGTCCAAGATTTGTATACGTATGTTAATACTGATCGATACATTGTGTTAAAAACCTTGATTTTTGTTTGATTAGAAATATCTTTTTTATTATAAATCGCTTTTATTAATCAAATGCTTTTCCTAGGTCAAAGAAAGTTGTTGATGCCTTTTTTCTATTATTTGTTTTAATGTAAAAATGTGGTCTTGGGTACTCCTTCCAGGTCTAAATCCACTTTGTGGCTCTGATAGTTGGCGATCAAGTATTGGCATTAATCTATTAATATATTAAACCATTGTAAAATAATTTGTTCTATAATTATTCTGCATAGTAAGGAAACATAATAATACGATTACTAAAAGCGAGCAGTGGTTTCCAATTTATTAAGTATCTACACAAACGCAAATTTTAATGAAAAATACAGCTGAACATGGCACTAAACTGAAATCGTGTAGGATTGAGAACATATTATTAAGCTCGCTTATATATGCGTTTGAACTCTGCGTATTAGATCTGTATAAATAGCCAATTTAGTTAAGCTGACAATCGTTTACATTTCAGACTCTAAACTACTTTAGGAATTTCGGATTACACATAAGTAGCTAATATATCTATGCATTTACATGAAATAAATTGGTTAATACATGAAAAGTACACGAGTAGCAATCTATGTTACATTTATATAATTAGTGTTTTTCTATACATTTAAATAAAAGACTAAATTACAAGTGAAATTAATTTATTGTAGTTAGTTTTCAAAACAAACAAAGAAATAAATCTTCTATAGATACTCTCAGGTGAGTAGGATCATTTACTAAATAAGAAACACTGTTATAGAGATTTCTATTATCTCAATTCAGACTAAGAACTTATATTTGTCGATTTATAAACATATGTAAAATTCAAATTTCCCGCCGAACTCCCATCTACATTGCTTCCCAACAATCAAAGTGCCAATTCAATGAACACATAAAACTGACAAATAGCTCGTAAATGTAACTCACAGATTCTTGACCAACCTCACATATTCAAAATCACTAGGTTTTACAACTTAATACATCAACAAAATCTAACATTGAAATCTCTTGTATGTAATACAAAGATCATGGGTTCAAAAGATGATTCAATCGCTTACTGCTGGTACGAACAACTCCTCCAATATAAATTCCATGTTCAATAAATCATTGTAGCTCCCATGAAGTGTACCAAGACGCCAATAAGTAGATAAAAAAAAATAAAAAATACACTTATATAACACAATTTTGATTTCATGGATTCTGTGGGTTTCATCAAGCATAATACACATAGTATAACATAGCAATACATTATCCCTACGTTTGATGATACTTTATAAATGATATGCAATCCTCTACCCTCTATATCACATATTAGTTCTGACGATTCATGTACATTTGAATACAAATATGGATGCAATTCGATCCACGTTCATAGGTCGCAGATCATAATAGATAATTTCAAATTAATAAGCAGTTTATTTTGTACTGGAAAAGCGAAATAGCAGAAACAACAAAATTTGCATCACGTATTAATTGTGACCATTGTTAGTATTCATTTGTACATTTCCAAATTCACACTCATATGAACACTCACCATAACCTTTCTATGAACTGAAATGTTATTCATTCAATAGTGTTTCTTTTTTACATAATTACTTATCATTTAATCTTTATACCTACGTACATACATGTTTACGTGTATGTAGGTAGGTATAAGAAATGTATACTAAACTCGTGTTTACCGACAGCGGTATATACAGGATGTTTTGAAACATCGTTTAAAGATTTTAAGGGCATGTAGTACGATCGAAAAGAAGGTGAAAAGTCTAATAAACATATGTCCACAAATTAACTGTTTACGAGATAACAGCGATTTTTATCGCAAATGCAGAATAAGTTTGCTTTAGCGGCTTTTATTAAGATGTTATTGTATTTTAACATAAAATAGATTATAACTAAAGAAGATGTTCAAAATGACGTCCTTCCATTTCGACACAGGATCTACATCTGCTTTCAAAGGAAGCGCGCACTCTTTCAAAAAACAAGGGTTTTCTCGTATTATCTGGCAACAGTGTTCTATACGTTGGCGCAACTCTGGAAGATCGTTTACCGGTGTTGCGTACACTAAACTTTTCAAATAACCCCAGATACTAAAGTCCAACGGGTTTAGATCGGGAGACCTTGGAGGCAAAGCAATGGGACCGGCTCGCCCTATCCATTTCCGAGAAAATTCATTGTTAAGATGTTCCCTAACAGCACGCGTAAAGTGCGGTGGAGCTCCATCTTGCATAAACCAGAGGTTCAGTCTTAGATTTATAGGTAAATCTTCCAAAAGTTCAGCTAAAGTATTTTCCAAGAACTCGAGGTATGCAGGACCTGTTAAGCGTTGTGGCAAAACAATCGGTCCTAACAACCGTTCCCCTATCATGTTTCATATCAAATGTTTAGAGAGAAACGTTGCTGCTCGGCACCAGCAACGTTTCTCTTCAACGTAGCATGAGGATTCTCGTCACACCAAACGTGATTGTTGCGGAAATTAAATATTCCATTTTTAGTAAAACCAGCTTCATCAGTGAAAAGGATGTTATCAGCGAAATCTGGCCGATCAGCAGCTGTTCGCAAAAACCACTCACAGAAAGCCCTTCTCGCTTGATAATCCGGAGCAGTAAGGGCTTGTACCCGTTGGATATGGTAGGGGTATAGGAGTTGCTCATGAAGAGTTCTCCAAACAAGATTGCTGCGTACACCCACTTGAGTCGAAATTCTTCTAACACTAGTTTCGGGATTTTCATCAATAATATTCAAAATTCGATCTTCTGTCTGTGGAGTACATGCTAATCTCTGCCGCCCAGTATCAGAAGACCGCTTCTCAAACGAACCAGTTTCTCTTAGTCGTTGAAACACCGTCTGAAACATCACATGCGAAGGCAGTTGGCGATCAGGAAACGTTTCAGCATAGAAGCGACGTGCTTGTAAAGAATTCCCATTAGCACGACCGTACATGAACACCATATCGCTAATTTCAGCATTAGAATACGCAACCATTGTAATTGCTACAAATTGCACAAAACGTCAAATTAAACTGTCATAAAACAATAGCTGATAAGCACCTGTTTACTGGGATATGTTATATCCATGTACTACTAGGAACACTCGCTGTTATCTCGTAAACGGTTGATTTGTGAACATGTGTTTATTATGACTTTTAACCTTATTTTCGATCGTACTTAAAATCTTTAAATGATGTTTCAAAACAGCCTGTATATAGAGAAATTACTGTGAGGAGTTTGAATTGCTTGAATAAATGTCTGCACGATGTTCTCTGTGAGACGCCTGTCATGGCGCATATAGCACTTTTTTCAGATTTCAAAATCTTGTTTATTGCTTTACTGGAGCCCCATACCAATAAACCATATCGTAGCCGGGATTCAATATCAGCTAGATAAACTGTTCTTAAGGTGTTTGGGTGGATCATATCTTTTAAGTGTCGGAGTTTAAACACTGATGACGAGATTCGAGAGTTTAATAATTAATTCATTAATATGAACATGCCATTTTAAATTTTAAACAGGAAAAGTGTATGCCAAGCACTTTTATTGACTCCGTTTCGTTAATAGTGTCATTCCCAATGGTAAAATCCAGTTGAGGTAAAGTGCGAGTTGAATTAAATTAAAAGCAATATATTTTGTTTTTGATGCATTGAAACTTAATTTATTAGAAACAAACCAAGTATTTAATTTATCTAACATAAAGTTGGTTGTGGTTTGAATGTTAGCTGCGGAGTCGTTAACTACCACGGTAGCATCGTCTGTGTATAGGACTAGTTCATAGTTTTCCAAAAACGTAATAATATCATTAATGAATATTTAAAACAAAACTGGTGATAGGACGGCTCCCTGCGGTACGCCTATCGTTACTGGCAACAAATTCGAAGTAAATATTTGTTTTTTTATTATTCTCGACTATTAAAATTTGTACCAATTGCATTCTTTCAGATAGGTAGGACAGGAACCACTTAAGTGCTGTTCCCCTAATGCCGATAAATTCTAATTTCTGAGTGAGAAAGGCTGTGCTCAACACAGTCAAAAGCGCGACTCAGATCACAAAATATGCCCAAAGGGAGCTGCCTATTCTCTATTTGCGATACCATATGCACATACGTACTTATAATTGCTGCAATGGTGGATTTATCTTCCCTAAAGCCATGTTGGCAGTCAGATATGATGTTATATTTTTTTAAAAATGAAAGGAGCCGTGTTTCCATGGCGTACTCTAAGATCTAAATATATAAATTTATAACAATAATTTTTGTTCATTAATGTATATATCTTTTAAGCCTCCCACGCCGGCTTGCGAGGTGTACGAGTGCCTGATCTACGCCCCTGTTTACCAATTAATATAAAGATAACATTCAGAATTCCTTAATTAACAGTGAAATTTGGAGCAGAATCTGTAGACAAAATTCGTTTAAAAATGTCCGTCAGTAAATTGCAGTGGACCTAATTCATGTCTTGTCTGATTCAATTTTCCTAACAACGACGTAGCTAAAAAACGAAAAATTGATTATAAAATTGACTTTCATTCCAAAAGTTTTTAACTAGGTGAGAACCTAATTTACAGGATAAACAAATTTGTTCGGTAAAGTTTTATAGCAGCTTCGAAACGATTTTAATTTTGTGCACGTGTCAGTTATGTTTAATTTACAAAGATAATGACTTAATCGAATGGGAGGATACGTGTTTAAACTCCATCTTCAAATCGTAAATAACACAAAAACGTTAAGGAGTAAAAAATATATTGAAATATAGTCCACAACAATATTGTTTCACCACACAGCGGCTTCATCAGGTGGATGAAATTAACTTGTTAACTTGTTAACTCAGTTAATATATAATTAATATATTTTTTACTCCTTAACGTTTTTGTGTTATTTACGATTTGAAGATAAAGACTTCTTAGATGATTGGTTTTATAAATTCATTACTACACGGAGAAAAATTTATTGTTAAGGTGGCACCAATTGACGCACATTGAACAACAATTTGTGGGTAAATATATGACAACAACAACCATTATTCAATACAACCTAAAACTTGTTGTCGAAAAACTTTGTTAGAACTGCCACAAAATTTGGAAGGATATAATCCCAAAACATGTTGCAATCAACCAGTTGCTTGTTGTTTAACGAATCACAAAAATATGGTGTTTTCAACAAAATTGTGTGAAATACAGTATTAAAAATTGTTTATCACTACCAAAGCAATTTGAAACTTCAACAGCAAGTTGTGGATATTTAACAAACAATTGATTTTCCGTCATCATTTTCTACGTTTATAGTGTCACTTGATTTTGATTTTTGTAATCGCAATTTCTGTTCAAAGCGAACAATATTTTAGTAGATTCACACACAAATTCGGTGCTGTCTTAAATGTAAGTTGTGGAGGGTTTAAGTAAAATATCAGTATAGGATAACACATTTTTTTATTAATAATTAACAAAAAAAATAAACAAGATAAATTCTAAAACTGGGAAACACTAAAAATGAAGATTAAAATTTCAAATGTATCTAAGTCTTATTTTACAAATGTCTCAAGGCAACGTATATTCTAGATCGTTTTGCAACTTTTAAACAGGGGAAAACACTAGGTAATTTATCGAAAGGTTTAATGTACTCATCATTAGCAATCTGTACTTCGTACGCATAATATTCCATTCAGCTAGCTTCTCTGTAACAAAATTATCCATATCTAACAGTCAGTAGACGTCAGAAGTGAGCCAGTCTTCTTCAATTTCAATACACTGTCGTTCTTTTACACAAAACTAATAAGCTAACACAACGTCACAACCGAAAATATATGGCGTGGTCTACTCCGCCTGGTAACTAGCAGACTAGTATGTTTCTTCAAGGCTATGTAAGACCAATGAAACACGCGGTTAGAATCACGTGAAACTACTGTCCATGCCGGGACTTCCCGAATCACAAGTTGTAATATCGACAACGTAGGCGCCCTGTTGCGTCAACTACAATTGTGTGTAATGTAAATATTTCTTGACTGTACTGGTTTGAAAAATTGTGTTTACATCTACGGCACTTCATCGCACAGGTTGTTCTGTATTTTAGATCTAAAATAACTACAACTATAATGTTATCGCCAAAGCGATTATTTGTACCGTAAAATATTTTAACACCAACAAAAGTGTTGTTGGTGGAACAAAACAAAAGTTTTGGAATATACTTACAAAACTTTACTGCAATACCAATTTATTTTTGAACCGATTGCAACGTAAGGACAATACTTTTTTTGTTGGATTTGCAATGTCATTTTTCTCCGTGTAGATTTACTCACCTCTTATATAAATTTAGTAATCTTGCTTGCTGAATCGACAATTGTCAATTGAATCTGTTGCAACTGTGCTAATAAATCTCTTTAACTGCTCGGTAAATTCTTCATGGCACTTATTACATCACCTACAGTACTTGCATTTTCTGGGAAAACCCCGCGCTCACGCGCATCTTGCGTCACTAGCTTGAAGAGGCGGGCGGAGCTCGCTGAACATACAGTACTGCAGATACATATTACAATAAAAACTGAATTTCGTATTTTGTACGAATCGCGAAGTGCGAATTATAACATTTTTTCAGATTTCTTTGAGTGTGTCACACTGTATTGAGCACGCGCTCTTGCTATTGCGCATTCGCCAGCTGAAAATGCATGTACTGTAGTCGCTGATCCATCGTTTTATTTAGTGTTGCTACGATAAGCATAATGCTCTTATCTTGTTAACTTAACCTCACTATCGGATCACCTTTTACTTTTGCTGTTTTATTTACTATATTAAACAAAATGAAAAAAAAATACATATGGAAGTGCTTCAGATGTATTAGGCATGTCCAAAATAAATGTTGATGACATCCTCTTATTCTGCTTCACTTGATTTTTTTTTTCAGACCATCTGGGAATACGCCATAGTCGTTGCCAGACAACGTCATAGATATCGTGTAAACTTCAAAATCTATTCAACAGTAAACGACTATTCGTTTGTCGTCCTCATTGTTATTCTGTTTCAAATTTTGTGCTCTGCGCATTTGCGGATTTTTTAAATTCTGCGGGAAATCGGGAATTTCTTTGCCGGGTTCAGAACCCTGTCTTCAAGTTTTTGAGACGCATTGAAGAACAAGATGCGTGTGTGCATTGATTTGAATAGTATATATTTTTCTGAAAACAATGCATAGCAACTCTTCTTAAAATACACAGTTGGTTGAGGGGAAGCAACACTCGGTTAGCTCAAAAAATTTTGAACGTAAGTAATTGAAATTGGAATTAGTGTGGAACCGGTACTACCACAAACGTTCGACTAAGTCATTAAACTTTGAAATTACTTTCTCAGAATCTGTTTAGTTGTTTCATTATTTGACGGCTATTGATCGTTGAAAGTTTAGCATACATTTTAACGTCAAACAAAATAAAGATATTTTTTTCTAGCAGACATCATTAAACGAAGTTTAGACGATTATTTCTCCTCGCACATGAACGAAGGCGATTAGATTTTGCTTTCAGTTGTGTTTCCCATAATTATAATTTTAAAATAGGGAGCCGGTCTGAGCTCCTACTTTCATTATTGTAAATAAATGTTCCACGATTATTTAGACGATTCTTATGTAAATCGTAATTTCCATAGGCCTGAAAACAATTTACCTCATTTTTATTCATTATTACTCGACTTCTCTTTAACTTTTAAATCAACATACTTCCAAATCATTGCGGAATGTTTAAATACTCTTGGTAGGTATATTACGTTCTTCCATCATACCGACTAGAATGACGGATTTCAAGGATATTTACTTGGAGATATTGCAATATCTATTCATATAACTATACCCAATGTCAGATATTAACAATTAGATATTTATGAAGATAGGACCCTACTTACCAATCTCTTTAAGAAAATATTGTTTAATTCTCATTGTTGATTTCAGTCAATCGATGAATGTGTGTAATACCGTCTATATACTTACCCTTCTTTTGTTTTTACTTTCCGTGGTCCTTGTGATATGGCAATCAGTTGTATATGGTTAATTGCACGCTTTGTTCTTGATTGGGAACTAATGTGAAATAAAGTCCTTATATACCAACTATAACTCTCATATCATGCAGAGGAGTATAATGCTCGAAGTCACCCCTTTAATTTCTCCACATCCTCAAGTGAATACTTAATGTAATTGACTGCATTTACAAACACGCATAGAATGTATGTGCGTGTATGCCCTCAACACAACTGCTTTGAAAACCTAAAACATGTTTTCGGTAGTTATACCCCATTAGCTAGTTATGTTAATACTCGTAGAGCGCCTATCCAAGGTACTGTTAAGGAATTTGCACATCCAGGACGACGTCTTTGTGCCTTATGTCACATCATTCACAGTGAAAGTCAACAGTAGTGTCCTTTGTATTTCTGATTATAATACTATTATTGTCTACTGTTCACTGAAACTATTGTCAACAGAGAAAATACGGTACAGCAAGTTCTAAATTAAAACATAATTACACACAATGCTATGAAACTATGCTGTTGCACCGATGTAATTTTACTTGCACATATGTGAGTATGCAGCTATAACCATCAACAGTCATGTACATTTTATCTACTTATGCCCCGTTTCTGAAACGTCACAGCAGCAGTTATCTTATATAGAAGTTATATGTCAATCTATTTTGGATTGTTATAATGTTCAACATGCTTTTACCCTTGAAATAAGATGGCTTACTTTTTCAATTATACTTACTACTTACTGTGCACCTATACGTGCAATATAACTGCAGTATAGGTAATAATACCAAAACTATAACACACTGGAAACGCGGAAAATAGTGAACTACCATCTTCATGAAACTATGCACCAAGCATCGATGATGCAATCATTGCAAACTATTGAAAACGATGCCTGAAGAAAGAGTTTTTCCACGGGCATGAAAAATCCAGCACCTAGTGCTTATTAGCAAGAGCAAAGGTGACCCAAATACAACATCGGTCTATAGGCCGCTCTGTATTTTGAATACACCAGAGAAGCTGCTAAAAGGGCTAAAGACGCGGCTCCCGACTAGCGTAGACTATGCCGGTGGACTATCTCCCAGGCAGCCTGGCCTTAGGAAAGGCCATTCGACGATTAGCGCCGTTCAAGAGATAGTGGACACCTACCACATTCGACAGCGCAGGAATAGACACACCAGGGGCGTGGTGACGCTTATTATCCTGGATGTCGCCTTCAACAGCGCCAGATGGGATGTGATTCTCGACGCCCTGGAAAATTGATTCCGCATTCGGCACTACCTTCGTCGGATACTGAGAAGCTGCCTAGCCGATAGGGTATTTAGGTACGAAACCACTGAGGTATGTCGCACGGTGAGGATAACGGCAGGTCACGCCCAGGAATCGATCCTGGGTCCAGGTCTGTGGAAAATCTTCTACGATGATATCCTCCGTATGGAGATACCTACCTGGTTAGCTATGCTGACGATATCGCAGCTATGATTGTCGTTTGTGATATGGAAAACGCTCAGAAGCGGATGAACACGGATTGGAACTGGCCACACAGAAGATGAAAATTGTTTTGCTGACCGAACGTAGGATTCCTTTACAGATACCACTTCAGGTCGCCACAAAAACAATCGCAACATCGGAGACTGTAAAATACTTGTGAGTCTATGTAGACAGTCATATGAAGTACTGGGACCAGATCTGCTTTCCTGCAAACAAAGCGGCCCAGAAGGTCACTCAACTCAGCCGGCTGATGGCCAATGTCGGTGGGCCATCTACAAGTAAACGGCGGCTTTTGATGTCTGTGTCCGAATCCAACCCAAAAGGAGAAGTATCGCAAGAGAATGGTCGCAATCCAGAGAAGAGGAGCTTTGCTCCAACAGAACAGTATCGGAGACAGCGGCCCTGGTTATAGCAGGAGTGGTTCCTATAGATCTCCTGGCCAATGACAGACGACACACCTGTCGGCTGGAAGGAATAATCACAAAACGTGAAATGAGAGGGAGCACCTTGCGGTTCTGGCAGGAGCGATGAGAGACGGACACGAAAGGCAGGTGTCTGCTTTCCAAACAGAGGTGACAGCACTTACTTTAGCGACCAACAACATATCTGAACTCAGGATTGTAGACAGAAATATTGATTTGTATACACATAACAAACAACTTGTATCGGCATTGAGGCAACCGAAAATAACCTCTAGACTGATGCTGAACTGTCACATAGCTCTCGCACAGATCTCTGTAAGGAATAAAGGCACTATTAGTTGAACTAAAGGACACGTCGGCAATCTGGGCAATGACGAGGCTGATAGGCTGGCCAGACGCGGGTCCGGGATAGTTCTGTACAGTCCCGGACCGTTTATAAGGCCTACCATATCTGCCTTGTGTGGCCAGGTAAAATTATCACCCATGAGCAATTCATTAAAGCCTGGGATGAGAATTGCGCTTGCAGTTTTGCCAAGGGTACTTTATCTTACCCTGATAGCCAAACGGCATCATCAAACTATCTGAGGATGCCCAGGGAAAATCTCCGCTTAGTGATGAGAATTCCAACCGAACACTGTCAGTTAAAAGCACAGCTTTTTAGGCTGCGATTAGAGACCAGTTCAATCTGTACGGCTGAGCATGTTCTCTGGGATTGCCCTGCCCTATCATCCATTAGGAGAACTATACTTGGGGACGTTCGGCTTGGCATCGCCAGCGTCAGGAAAGCTCCCCTTGGGAATCTCCTAGCGTTTGTGAAAACAATAGTCTGGATGACAACCTAATTGGGGCAGCGTAAACGGAGGAAACATAATGGGCCTAATGATGCATATATGCAGTGGCAGTAGCCACCCTCCAAGCAATCCAGAATCCAGAAGTTGATTAGGGATCTCTCAGTCTGGATGGACAGGGACCACGGGGAGGTGGACTATTACCTCACTCAGATGCTGACAAGGCACGGGTACTTTCACGACTACCTATACAAAGTGATGAAGGTGGACAACGCTTCCTGTCTGTAACAAGACAGCGACTGTGACGATGCTCGCCATACATTCTTTGAATATCAAGGTGGAAATCGCACCACTCTGTTGGAGGAGGACGTCGAAGTACTAACGCCGGCCTGATCGAGACAATGTTGCAAGACCGAGACACATGGCACAAGCTCTCCGCCTTCGCAAACACGATTCTAGTTACCAAGAAGCAAGAAATGGATGGACACTAAGCACGGTGCACCTCTTCGACGAAATGTGGAAAACGATATCGAGGTGGAATCTTGCCCGAGAGGTTGGTTTCTTAGTGGGTGAGAGTTCCATACACCGTGTTGGCCACCCGAAGGTGCATAATGCATTTTTCCTCCCACAAAAAAGAAAAAAATTATTATTTTGACAGTAACATTGCTGCCAGTTCCAAGCCTGGTGGGTTTCTATATTATTAAAAACTGAAGAATTTGGAATATCTCCAAAACCGTTGCAGATAGACACAACGATATCTGTATATAACCGGAAGAAAATTTAATTTTACATCCAGTTATGTAAAAGCTATATCGTTCTGTTAAAAAAAAATCAAATTATCTATTTTAGAGCTCAAAAATTTTCAGATTTTTTTTAATAAAAAGCGAGTGCTCTTTCATGCTTAAACGAAAATTAAAAACTCTAAAACCCGAATCTTTCTGACTTTTATAGTTTCGGAGGTATTTTTCGACGACCCGAAGAAGTCATATGTAAAATACATTGAAGAGCGAGAAACTTTTTCTTAAGACTGTCATGAAGAAGCTGGAAGTATTTCTGAAACTTCATAAAATCGTACATAAAATTAAGATCTTAGATTAGAAGTTCTTAACGTATGGTTATTTATTTATTAAAATGAAAAAAATAAAATGTAGTATTGAAAATGTGCAGTTGAAAATAAATAAAAAAAAAAATGAAAAAAAAAATAAGCAATAAATAATAATAATAATAAACAAATATGTAAGAATTTAAATTTGCGCATTCCAAATTAGTGCGTGAAAACCTCAATATATATAATATTCTAAGTATCCGTTAATAATCTATTCTGTAAGGCAATTCATTTTTCATCAATCTTAAATAGGGTAAATACATAAATCAGAGAGTGATTATTCATGCAAGGATTGCATTTAAAATATTAGATAAAAAATTGGAAAAGGAAATGATAAAACGGTGTCGAAAAAGAAGGAAGCGGATGAATGTTTAATTCTGGAGATTTTATGAACTATTATAGAGATAAACAAAATGGAAAGAATAAAGTTTGAAAGATTAATTCAAACAGAAAGCTATAAAAGCAGAATATAAGACTAATTAAGATCAAGTTGAAAATGGAATGTCTAAGCATTATGATTTTTTATTCATTCTCGTATTTTCAAGAAAATTTACTAATTTTAAGAACATCGAATCCTGAGAAATTTTATTGCTCATTTAGGTGTAAGCGCTCGCATTTTTCTTGCATGGTTTACTTCATTATATTAATGAGTTCTCTAACTTCTATTCAACATAATTGAAAAGCATTTGCAGCAATCCTGCAGTCTTTAAAATGGTTCATTTCTCCGGACTATTATTTTTTAATTTAATCCGTAATTCATTCGCATCATGATCTTTTCTATGAGCAATCAAATTCTCCTCTAACATATGAGAATATGTCACCGACATTCAGTAAGAGAAATAACATTCTTAGAAATCATCAGAGACGTGACGGTCTTTTCTTTCCGTTTATTTCTCTTTGTTAAATAAAAGTTGGCTTGTATCGCTGCCGTATATATCTTTCCTCGTCATGAATTCTATACGACGATCGAGCTCTGGTTATTAATTCTCCATCAATAGCACTAAAAATTGAAAAAGATATTAGATATGTAAATCCTTTTCCAAAATTTTGCGGTTACTATTCACATGTGAAATATGTTATAAGCAATTTGTTTTTATTACCGTTTCAATAAATATACAAAAACGTAACAATTATAATGAATTATAAAAAAACAGCAGGTTCCCAGAATTTTCGATCAGCAAACAGTAAACCTGTTTTCTTATAGTATAAAATGCTAAATAAAGTTGCCTCAATGGCTCATCAACAGTGAATTGAGCGAATGAAATGCGATTACTGCATCAGTGAATTAAATTCATTATTTTAATTAGAAGTTTACTCTATAACATTTACTAAAATCCGTTAGAATAATAAAACAACATACATCGAATCAACCACTTGCAATTAGCACATCAACAAATAATGTTCGTTTGATGCCTTTATTCATTCTGTCTGGCATGTTCGTATATAAAATTCATAACTCGCTGTTATTCAGTAAACGAAATAAAGTTATTAAAACAAAGCTGGTGTTTTTTGCAACAATAACATATTTCATTCATTTTATTTTGATTTTATTAATACAATGAATAAGTTATTACCTAATAAATTATGTCGTCATTTAATAAAACATTGTCCATTGATTTGATAAACTCGTTCTTCGGATCAATTTTAATACACTACTTCCTGTAAACAATGAATTTTTTCATTGTTTCAGGACCCATTTTTAGATCAGTGTTATTGTTGCTCAAACAGATGTTTCTTTTTTCGTTCTACAACATAAAGTACAAATAATGTGACGAAAGAAAATGTAATAGCAACCGCTATGTTATGTAAAATTAATAACTATTTAATTAGATTGACTTACGTCGTGTATATATTAGGTAATTCTTCGATCTGCCTCAAAATACCGATATCTACCAAAGAGGTTTCACTTTCATTCCTAACTTTTCCTAGAGTAATCACTTCAGGAAAATTCCACGTTCGCATCCTGTACCTCAACTAATTAGAAAAGCGATCTTGAATCTTTTATGTTAGACTTGAATTACTTCTATTATTATTTGTTCTCTCTTTTGTGGTCATGTCTTCGGCTTTGCCATTCTAGTTAAGCTAAGTACCTGAAACCGCTTAGTGCTGCATTATGTAGAACACAATTCAACTTCACTATATTACCAAGTCAATTACATTTTGTTTTATAAGAGCTACTATCCAAAGTGTAACTTTGCTTAATTAATCTTTTTGATGATTTTTTGACCCGGGACAAACACTTAAGGTGTCTTCACACCCACAGCCATGCGCAGATCAGTTCACGGCCAGAGACATTACAGTCTAAATTGCTTCCATGGTTTTTTAATTGGAACATTCCCACTCACCGGCAAAGTAAAATCACGGTGAAATGAAATGTGTGAATGTCACTTTTGATTGGAGGATGATTTCATCGTAATGCGATCTGCTTCTAACTGTGAGTGTGAATCCTCCTGTAATCTCACTTCGCTACAGTTTTCTTTTTTCCATTGTTTTTCTGTATTTGTTCTTGCCATTTTTTTTTGGTCTGCATTTTCTTCCTTCCATGCGCTCTGGTTCCATATATTCTTATAGCAAAACAACATCGTCAGCTAATAAAATATCCTGTAGGGTAACTTTGCTCATTTTCCAGTACTAGTACCCACCTCAAACTATTAATCAAAGGAAAAACCGTTCTAAAAAAATGCAAGCATTTATCAATACAAATGGAAGATCGCATTAAAAGCAAATCTCGTACTGATGTTTGAGGAAAATGAAATCAGATTTCATATACCTTTCTGGAAAATTGAGCTGCAAGGGTTGTTCAGAATGAATACTTATCGTAAGCAAGAAAATTTCAATGGAAATATTTTGATGTGCGCATAATTTCTTTCACAGTTCGACCTTGTTATAGTGTATGCAGGTAATAGGCACTAGGCATGCTTCTGAAAAGAAATCGACCTTACGCCACCCTAATTATGGCTATCATGAGCAGTAAATATATCATCACTGATAACGTGGTCTTCAACATTCCGTATACTTAATTAATATGGTTTCTAAAATGTCTGTTTGCTTGACAATTTCTTAAGTACGAATGGCTAAAGTTAATTCTTTTCTATGAATTTGTAGGCCCTTTGCCTGTACATACACTTTTGGACCTCCGAGTTGGACCGCGTTCTGGAACTTCCTCCTTTGTCCACACTTGCACGGAACAATTTCAGGGCCACTTCTTTCGTCGCTGTTGACGTGTAACTGAAGAATTGATATATGGGGATGGATTTATAAGCGGGTAATACTTACGGTTCACTGCGTTGTGATCAGTTGTGATGATTACGGTTGGATTGGTTCGAAAGGACGGATATCCAGGGGTTGTGTATGAAGTAATCCTCGTCTCGGATTTTTTAGGTATGGTAGTGATGATTTCGGGATAGGATTTGGACGGAGTTGAAAGGAATTTGGTAGCCGATCTCCAGCCTATGCTCAGCAAGTGCAAAGCTACGCGCAACGCTCATGTTCTGCAACACGAGTGCCCATCGAACGCTTGGTTTCACCAATGCAAACACTGCCGCACCAACATAGAATTTGGTAAACACCAGCAACTTCAAGAGGATTACGATTTCTTGTAGGAAAGGAATCTGAAAGTTTGGAATTAGGTTTAAAAACAGCTTTAGTATTGTGTTTGGACAGGATTCTTTCTACATGATCGGTAACACCTTGAATGTAGAGTAGATAGGCATTGGATTAGTAGGGAGTGTTTTGTGTTTTGAATTCGTTGCATGTAGGATGCAGATGTTGATTTATGGTACGCTGGATATGATATCTAGGATAGTTGTTTTTTTGGTTAGGGTTTCGGTAACATGGGATACTTCTCGGTATAAGGAATTAGAGTTGGATATGGCAATAGCTTTCGTTAGCTCCGTTCTTCTGAGCCCAATGATGATGTGAGTGGACATTTAGGTAACGGTGGGAGTGTGCAGGTTTGCGGTAGACGAAAGGTCTCAACGCGCTGACTTTTTTCCTACAAATATGGAATCCATGGCACGCTCGAAATCTAATTTTGATTCTATACATATTGCTATGTTATTTTATATGAATTATGAAACCCAAAGAATTGTTGACTATTTAAATTGTGTTTACTTGGTTTATATAACTGTATTGTATTACATATATACTTAACAATGTAAAATTGTGGCTAATAACTTACTTGATCGTTTAGATTTAATTAACAGCGTTACTATAGTTTTTCCGGTATGTTTGTAACCTTCAAATGACGTTGGAAATTATTGATTCAGCCGTATCGTTGAAACTGTAATATCTACTTGGGGTTGCCGGGTGAGTTTTGCCTTGGAAATAGAAATAGTTGTACCCTTGATTAGGTGGTAGTCGAAGCATATTGACCTATTGCACTTGCCGTATGTTTGTTAACTTTTGAACGTTGGCATGATATGCAAGCTCTGGCCAAAGAACGAGAGTTAATTGATGGCAAAATGTACTTGTGGGCTATTATTCGAGTAGAAGGGTGTTGAATTTCTATACATACATAAATATTGCCGGCTTACACCAACTCTGAAAACGATCGGTAATATTGCTTTGAATGAAAGAAATTTATGTATATATGTATAGCGAAGTGTTCAATTTAGCAGTTAACTTTAATACTTTATTGCTAAAAACTTTTAAACACACATTGCCATAGAATTTCGAATATGTGTCCATAAAATGTCACTTTAGATTTTGGATAGTATTTGTACTTATGAATAGTAGTTTTTAACAAACATAATATATAGAACGTCCAGTTTGAAGTATAGTATTCTACAAAATATCATTATATTAAACAATGTGAATAAGACATCTAGGAAAGAGAAAGTACCTTCCGACTAGACTTCCAAATCGAGAGTATATTGTAGGTATTCGGATGACTTTTTTCCTACAAAAGTGGAATCCATGGCACACTGGAAATCTAATTTTGGAGTAATATTAAAAAATTGATTTTTTTTTTCTAGTAATTCTAGTTCTAATCCTTTTGTAGAATTGCGTTACATTGGCAGAACAAAATTATGTATTATATTGAGAAAGTCAACAATTGTAAAGAATTTGACTACTTTTATACTATCAACAAGTTAATTAAAATAAAGCTAATGGAGTTTGACACGAGGTAAAATTTTTAATATAGAAAATTTCCTCATATTAAAAATTACAGTTAAAGCAGAAAAGCATTTATTAAATGATTTCACACTGTAAGAAAAATTGCACTTTGCAAACAACAAATAATTGCAGCTAATTCAAAGCAGTTGCACACGATGTAAAATATTCTCTCAGTTTGTTGAATAATCGTGTTATACTAATGAAAATCACTATTTTGTAGAAATTTTAATCTGTTTTTATAAATATATTTTAATACATCGTATATAGATAAAGCCGATCGCGAAAAAATACCCCTGGACTGCTCATCTAATTATTTTGTGTCCCCACTGCGAAGTACAATTACTTACTACATATGTGCATCGAATTCGGTCGAGTCTGTACACCATTATCCTTTAACTTCCATCATTTCGCTTAGAATTTTTATAAAGGGAAATGTCAACCGGTAAAATTACGCCAAGAAACCTTTGGTGCTTTAATAATTGGCGTCAAAAGCTTGAAGGTGTCGCTAAAGATTCTTATTTGGACATTCGCTAGTTTGCGAGTACGCTGTTGCTATACTCAAGGTGCGGCACTTGATTAAACGAGGAAGTTTAATAGAAAAGACAATATTGAGTATAAAGGGATCCTTACTTTGCATCCCTTTTAACGACTACTGTAGCATTAAGGGACCATTGATTTGTTGCACTCCAAAGGTTTTCAACGCATTTGATATCACTCCACAGAAGCCATATCATCTTCGAGTGCTTTAAAATAACTTTACTGAAATTAATATTTTTATTGTTAGTTTATTCGTGGGCGTATCTTAAAATATAGTGTACCTATATACAGGATAAACACGGAAAACTAAAAATACAGTGTTACGACTAAATTTCGTTAATATAAATATCGCTGTATCATATACTCACCTTTACCCTGGTCATAGAAGAAAAAATATGAAGATATAACAGACTAAAGCTGATCAGAAATCCTCGAAGTTTCTAAAAACTCAATACAAAGCCAAATGAGGAGTTAAACACAAGAGAAACGCAATATGCTGTAACAATGCAACCGTACAGTTTATTGGAAAGATTTACAAGTATTGGTAAAATACCAGTTTTAATTAGGTTTGCTATATCTCAACGGCACTTTAAGAATGCCAAAAATGTACGTGTAACGAAAAATGTTATGCAGATAAAAATAAACCTTCAAGATTATATGGACGAAAGATCTGTAGAGGATAGTATAATTTGGTTTGGCTGGTATGAATAATGTTTTTGGTGACAACCACATTAGACCAGTCCCATAAACACAAGCTCAGTAAATAAATATTATTCATCTCCATATTTTCTAAGATGAACTGCCCATCTCTACTGGTGTTTCTAATCTAATTATAAGTTTCAAGATACCAATGTGTGAAAATGACGTTTGGCAGTGTATTGTTGAGAAGCTTTTTAAATATATCCACACTACAAACGCAAATAGTAATAATATGTTATATTTGCGTCATAGAAACTGTGTAGAATCCTACTTCAGTATTAAGTGATCTAAATTCCAAAGAATGGGAGTTCTTGACCAATTTTACCAATTATTAAGGTTTTATTATATCTTAAAAACTTGGGGATTACACTCATTTAGAACGTAATAAAAATATAATAAGGTTCTTATAAGAACTTTGCACGTTTATGAATTTAATTTTGGTAAAAACAGTTTTTTTCCTTTGTTAAGTATAGATATATAATTATGGGTAGAAAAAAATACTTGAATACAAAAACACAAAAGGGCTACAATGAATACAAAATATAAAAGGAAAAAATATTCAATACTTAGATATAAAGAAAAGTAAGGAACATATTCATGAAGGTTGTTAGAACATAGTTAACGAATTACACAGAGCGTAACAATACGAAGATCATGAACAAGTTAGTTATTTTGATATTTATGTATATGGGACATGGGTACAATACGTTGCGCATGCAAGACGGATATAGTTTAGGTAATTGCTTTATCTACAACTGTCTAATTAGTATAGCTGTGTAGCTGAATAGGAAATAATACTAATTAAAAAAATATACAGTGTGTCCCACCGAACTGGTTCATGAGTTTTCTTTGAAGTTCCAGTTGGAATTTAATTTTGACACTTGCAGAGTAGTCATGGCCGACTATGGTCTGTTTAAAGAAATAAAAATCAGCTTTCTAGCCCATCTGGTATGCAGTGTGTTATTTCAACTTTCCTATTTTTAAATGGAAAAGTGCAATTTTTATGAGTCGATTCTGTTGAATTATTTGTGATCAGTTTGTATTATTATTCCCTAGCTGTAAACCTGATAGTCTCTAAGATATTTGCAATTTTGACAAATTTTGGCGTTTGCACTCGTTTTAATATTATCCCTATTTGGGGTTGCTGGGTGAGTTTAGCCTTGGAAATAGGAGTTTGTTGAAAACAAATGGGAGAAGGGTCTTCTTTTTCGATATCCTGAGAGCATAGTATTTCTCCAAACATTTTATCTAGAAATGTGTTTATTTTTAATTTGAAATTCTAAGAATTCTGTAATCTACTAACTTTGAATGGTAGTACAATGTATTTTTTTTTTTTATATATTTGGTGCAAAGATGAGATGTATCCCGTTATTTGGTAGTTTGGAGTCGTCTCTGATTTAATCCTGGAGCTTTGAAGAGCAACGTTCGAGGCAATATTTTGGCTGTAGGTTTCCAACTGGCGTTTTGGTACACTTCATTAGAGCTGAAATAATTTATATAGTTGTCTGTACCAGCAGTAAGCGATTTTATCGTCTTTTTGAGGTTTTAATTTCGAAAATACGTACAAGGTATTTCAAGGTTGGATATTTGTGATTAATTGACATTTTATACAGTGAAAATTTAATAATTTGTGTTGTATGAGGTTGCTCATGATTCTACGGGTTTCGTATACGTATTCCTTGTCAGTGTTTTCGTTTTCATATGTTTGCGCATTGACTTAAGTAAGTTTATATGGTGAGACTTTTGGTGGGAAATTTGAATTTTACTTATGTTTATAAATCGACGGATTTAAATTCTTCGTCTGAATTGAGATAATAGAAATCTTTATAACAGTGGTTTTTATATATTAAATGAACCTACTTACTTGAGAGTATATGTAAAAAGGCTTATTTCTTTGTCACATTTTTTATGTTAACACAAAGAAATTGAATACCATTTATTTTTATTTAATATAACGTACAGAAAAAACATCACTAAATGAAAACTAAACAATCACATTAAAGAGAAATTGATATTAGATGGTATTCTGGCGGTTATAAGGAGTGTTGGTCACAGCGATATATCGAAAATTTGAACGAGTAATGAAACATTATTGGAGATGGTAGAATCTTCAAAAAACATTAACATGGCAGTCGCTATGTTTGACCATAGATAATGTCGGCAACCCTTGAGTTGATTTCCAGAATAATGTGTGGACGCAATCCTAGTAGCACGGTAGCTAATTTCGGTGCCCATTTATCCGTTAACTGGGCTGTGAGAGCGGTTTTTTTATAATACCGTGCCCATTCATATAGCTTCAGACCAGCGAGAGAAACGATCGATCATTGATAATACATAGTTGCACCCTTGATTCGATAGTAGTCGAAGCATATTGACCTATTGCACTTGCCGTTTGTTGACTTTTGAACGTTGTTATGTTATCCAAGCTCTTGCCAAAGAGCGAGAGTCCTTATTAATTGATGGCAAAATGTACTTGTGGGCTATTATTAGGGTAGAAGGGTGTTGAATTTCTATACATACATAAATATTGCCGGCTTACACCAACTCTGGAAACGATCAGTAATATAGCTTTGAATGAAAGAAATTTTTTTATCGATGCCTATTATGCCTATATATAGTGAAGTACTCAATTTAGCAGTTAGCTTCAATACTTTATTGCTAAAAACTTACACACATTGCTATAGAATTTCGAATATGTATCCATAAAATGTCACTTTAGATTTATGATAGTATTTGTACTTATGAATAGTAGTTTTTAACAAATCAAATATAATATATAGAACGTCCAGTTTGAAGTAGTATTCTGGAAAATATCCTTCATTCATTCATTCATCACGTTAGGGTGGACACCTTTAGTCCAGGCACTTGAGCTAGGTGCTTATTGTACCGTCTCTATTAAATCTCTTACTTCCACTCGAGTAGCTTGGTGTTCTCTATAAAGCGCAGTATCTTGCCCAGTAGAAACTTGAGAACCCTCGAGGGCTCCAAAAGATCCTTCTCGAAATGTTTCTGCCGGAGTACTTTCAACTCCTCACATGTGCAGATTACATGTAAACTCGTTTCCTCCTGTAGCTCACATCTTTTGCACCACAGTTCGCTTACTCGACCTGTGTTGTATAGATGCTTTTTCAGGGGACAGTGACAAGTTACCAGCCCAGTAATGGCTTTAACTTCTTTCTTGCTGCGTCTAAGTTGGTTATCGGAGAACTTAGCATCTCTATCCCCTATTAGCGCTTTGGCTTAGGGTTGACCTTCAGTCGTCCTCCATTTATTTGTGCTTGCTTAGTCTAGCCAGGTCCAGACCTTTCTTTTAGCAGAATTCTTAGTAATCCCACATACTGGCTCTGGACCTATGAAGTGTCTTTTAGAGCCCTCCCTGGCTAGTTCGTCGGCTATTATGTTGCCCTTTATATCCCCATGTCCCGGCACCCAAATCAGCGACACCGTGTAATCCTGTGCCAGTGAATTGAGGGATTGTTTGCAGTCTCTAACTAGTTTTGACCTTGTTACAGGGCTCGAGACTACCCTGATAGCAACCTGCCTATCAGTCATTATACTTATTTTCTTCCTCATGCAGCCCCCCTTTGCAATCAATTCTGCGCAGGCTGCAAGGGCGGCCTCTGCCTGGAAGACCGTCGCATGCTGCCCCAGGCTTATGGACACCCTTTGATTAGGGCTCGATCCGTAAATACCGGCTCCTGTGCCCTGGCTGGATTTAGATCCGTCCGTGAACCAGTCATTAAGAACACTAGTAACCTTACGTGCCTGGCCGCTGCTCGGTATAGAGATTTTCACCTTTTCAGTGAAGATAATTTCGGGTGCCATACTGTCCGTCGGCATTTGCAGCAATGGCCAGTATCGTACTCGTACTATCAGTGTGCCCCCCAACCTTAATGATGGGATGCCACAAATTGTTGGTTTTCAGTCTAAGGATCGCATTCATAGTCGCTTTCACATAAAGCTCCAGCCGGGGGAGGCCCACAATGGCCTCCAAAGAAGCGGTCCCCGTGCTGTTGTTTGCACCCATATCCTTATATTGAACAATGTGATTTAATATCATAATAATACAAAAGTTGTTACATTCAGTAAATTCTGCTGCCTTAAATTATAGAAAAAACTATTAACTAGTTACTGTTGTTTCAGATATGCTACTGGGAATATGAGTGAACATACGTGCTTGGATAAATTTATAAATTACACCCGCACCGACAATGCAGGTAAATATATATATGTATTATAGGTAATCTTTACATTGTGTCTTCCAATAAAACTTTCAACTCCTGTTGATTCTTAGATTTCGTAACAGTGAAACGTAATTAAACAAGTTTAACGAAATTTACAAACGTTAAACATTAATTACGTTCTCCGATTACGTTGGAGAAAATGAGTTTTTTAAAGTCAGTAGTTGTCAATTAATGAACTAGTCTTTAATTCACCTTAGCTTACTAATAATAGCCATTGATGTGATAATCTAAGAAAGAAAGGACAAGTAGTCTTTAAGTTCTTACATTTCACGTGCCGGTCAACATTACGGATGACGATTAAGGATGAGTCAACTTACATAATTACTCACCTACATACAGGATGATTCATGCAAGTGCAGCACAAATGACCTTTTCTAAATTGAATATCCTGCATATTTTTTTTTATTTTTGAAGTCTCCTTAATGAACTGGAATTCGGAAATTCTTTAGAGGACTATTGATTTTGTAAAAGTGTACTTTCTTAAAGCGAAAATTATTTTCCTACAATGCTTATCGCCCAATTGCAGTACATATACCAGCAAAGAACGGTACTCTGAAAATTTTACACACACGTGTAAAACTGTTTCATCCAGCATTGGGAAAAAAATATTTATTATACGAATCTTATTGCTATTTGCATCGAAATAAAAATAAATCAAGGAAACTTGGATGAATAGATGATTGGTTAAATTCATCTACAATTTAGAGAACTCGATAAACCTTTTTGTGGAAGACGATGTCAAAGTAGACATTTTATTAAGTGTTGCAGAGAATCCAACATCAAGTTCACGCTAAATAGCTCGAAGAAATAACGTTTGCTATCCATCTGTTTTAAAATGGTTCCATCAACAAAAACTTCATTCAAATAAGATGGCGTTTCTACAGCAATTAACCGAAGACGATCCAGATCGTAAAATAGAGTTCTGTGAAGCATTAATGAATAAACTGAACAGAAATGAAGTAACCCTTGATTCTATTGCTTCTTCGGATAAATCAACTTTTATGCAGAACAGAGAAGTAAATCGTCAGACCTATATACACTGAGGGAAATCTTTGTAGTAAAAACTTACATGGCGCAGTACTAACGATTTTGTAGAAATAAGTAATACAAACACGTGGGCTCTAACGTACACGTTTATCATTTAATACTAGCCGTTCTAGAAAAAGTTCACAGCTGTTTGTAGGATCAATTTTGTTTGAAATAATAACACAATTTTGTTAAAATTTGTATATGTTTGCGTGTAGCAAAAATTGATACTCTAGTGTAGGAAAACTTAGCACACATTCTGTAATTATTTCACAATGTTAGTATATATTTTTACTATAATTTTACCCTATACATTGCAGGAATTTTCCGTAGGAAAAGTGTAATTTTTTCAGTGTGTACTACATATATGAATACACAAGTTGAAACTTATCCACACAACAATGTAGTATTAAGTTATATATCTTTTGTGGATGTTTCAATAAAAGTAAATAAAATTTATTATAAATTTATAATAATTTAAAATAATGAGTGGAATAAATATTACTAGAACAGGTGTTAATTTATGCTCTCTAGTATATAGAAAAGTCACACAAAATTTTATACAATTTTATATAATAATTTATAAATACTACTTTATCTTACTACAATGTGTAATATAAATGCTGACAATTATAGTAAAATTTCCTACATTTTCTCCCTGTGTATAGGTCCTCTGATGGGTGGAGACTGTGGCTTGAAAACTATAACAAAAATCCAAAAGAAAAGTGAAAAAATCACTTACCACAAAAATTAAAGATACAAATCTAAATACGTATTTCGGCAACTAAGTTGCCATCTTCAGTAGAAAACAAGTGAAGTAACACTGTAGTGTTATTCCACTAGTGATTTGGTGAAGAGCATATCTTCCAAGGTTTAGCTTAGCCGAAAACACTACGTTTAACACTGCTCTTCACTTGTTTTCTACTGAAGATGGCAACTTAGTTGTCGAAATACGTATTTAGATTTGTATCTTTAATTTTTGTAGTAAGGGATTTTTTCACTATTCTTTTGGATTTTTGTTACTGTGTATAGGTATTGGTCAGCAGAGAATCCTCATTGGATGCGTGAGACGCATACGCAAAATATCCCCAAACGTCTAGGAAAGTATCATCGGTAACTATATAATTGGTTTAATTTTCATTGATGGGAATTTAACAGTGGTAACATATTTGGATCTCATTAGCAAAGACGTTGTTCCTGTTCTAGCAGATTTATATTCCAATGTGATAGATCCGACCTTACTAAGTGAAAAAGTTTGGTTTCAGCAAGATGGGGCAACACCCCATTTTGCTGTATTTGTAAGAAACTATTTAAATCAGACCTTTCCTAATAAATGGATAGGTCGGGTATGTGCAATTAAGAGGCCAAGTAGATCACCAGATCTTTCACCTTTGGATTTTTTATGGAGAAATCTCAAAAGTAAAATGTATGCAACAAAGCCGAATAACATTGATGATCTCAAACAAAAAAATACAAACAGAAATAAGGAATATTTCACTTCAAGTTTTAGAAAAAGTTAGAGAAGAGTTTTACTATAGATTAGGTTACTGCCAATAACTAACTGGAGAACATTTCGAACATTTAGTACATTAAACTGTAACAGTAATTTTAATAAAATGTTCATAGTCTCATAGCCTTAACGCCTGTAATTAATGTAATGAACCACTTAGGTCATAAGTGTTATAGGTCTTTGAAAACAGTTCAATAAGGAGACTTCAAAAATAAAAAAAGGTATACAAGCTGTTTAATTTAAAAAATATCATCTAGTTTGTCTAGCACTTACATGAATCAGCCTGTATATTTCAAATTTCATTCAGAAGACGTATCTTTAAAATTAAAAATTTAAGTGTTCGAGGATTTTTTATAAAACTCTACTATAAAATGGAAATTAATTTTATGCCATAACTGGTTATCACACTGTATGATAATACACCCTAACCAAATCCAAAAGTTATCTTGACGAACAGTGTTATTATTCTGTTCTTATTCTCTGATCTATATTTAAAATAGCTTTTGCATAAAATAAATGCAAAGTATTTTTCTCAGAAGTCAAATAAAGTCTCATTGATTTCGTTTCTTTTTTTGCAGTTTATTGCAACGCAGTATTTGACGGAATTCTCTGTTGGAGTCCAACGCTAGCAGGAACGACTACAAATCAATCATGTCCTTACGCAAAGAAATTTAATTCTAGTCGTAAGTTTTTATCCGATATTCGCAGTTAATCATTGTGCATTTTTTAAACGAACGACTGAATTATGCAATAAACAAATACTCACGCGTTTATTCTTTAGGCCGACCTCGATACATTCGTGTACAGTTGGTTATCGAAATAACAAACAAATTATTGAAAACCACAGTTTTACTTATCTTTTTATTTATTATTTAGTGCACTTGCATGAATGCATATAAAAACATTTGGGAATATATTTCTACTAGGGATGAACTGTATTATATGCGATAATATATTCAAATACTGTATTGATAATATTCTTTTTAGATATAACTACACTATATAGATAGTTTACTTATTACCTATAAAGTTGCCTACATTTTATTAATTAGATTTATGAATACTTCGTCAACACATATACCGCAGAAAACCATCTTCTTTAGAAACCGGGTACACTGAGGCAACGACAGGTATTAAATTAAAAAAAGGTAGGTTTTGTTTACAAAATATTTTTGAACTAACCAAAATTATGATTAACACAAAAAAATGTGGTGAAGGCATTCATATTATTTTGTTATTTTTATTTTATTAATTTAACAAACCCATTGAATTCATTTGAACAGTAAGTATTGTTAATTTAACAAAATGATTATTAATAAAAGATAAGGGTTAAACTAAAAAAATTGCAATTAATTGAATACAATCATGATGCTGATATTATCTATTTTCAAATCTTGTCTTCCCTACTTTGAACACATACTCTGCTTCAAACATTATTATAGCAATATTTTTTGCCCATATGCATAGCAAATACGTCAAATTGTCGTAAAGATGGCGCTTCTCTTATTTTACATTCGTAATAATCCATGTTTTACCTAAATTGGATGTACGACAGACCCGATCATAAATTACTTCGTGTAGTTACTACACATCTTGTATGATCATGAAAACTATAACTTTTGTTGCACCGGGCCGGTGACGGCGCACAGTATGCTGAAATCGCTGAAATGTGGAAAATACATCACTGTATCGTATTCTACTAGTTGAAACATTGCTTTGATCCCATGAACTTTTTTTTGTCAACACAATATTTAAAAAGTTATGGCGCAAAAGTATATTACCTTATTTATTTTTTAAAATTTTCTACTCTTGTTCAAATTATTTTTTGTTGCTTTTAGAATTTCGTGGATTTTTCTTTTGTTAATATGCATCCGATAATCAAATCTTTTATATGGGATTCGCTCTATAAATCATATTATTAAGCATTCTACTTTATATTATTGCTAAACCTACATTAGTAAAGAAAGTGCTTTGATTTTATTGTTAGATATTTACAAAACGCGGACCCTACACTTACCCTACATAAAAATACAGTATATAACTGGCTTTACACACATAATTATTCTCAAGTATATTTTCTAAAGTATACAGGTAGTATCCAATAAATCGATCACTTCTCGTCAAAAACAAACCAGCTAAATTTAAGAAAAGATCATACACCAATGTTCAAATTATCTGCTTATGTTATCAATATCAAATATCTTTATTTTTCCATTTTGTATTATAGTGCTTTACAATGGATAGAGAAATATAAACGATCAGCTGTTTATTTAGAGAGAATTTATATAAGAGTGCGCATGTGTGTGAAATGTGTATACATATTTAAAAAATTCAGTTTTTAGTTTTTCTATGAACGAAATTATGCATATTTTATATTGGAAGTAACTGTCAAATGAGAAACGGCGTGTTCAGAGCGCGTTAGCACTAAGGTGGTAAAATGAACCTGCTGTTGCGTTGATTGACAAGTACTTAATGCTATATTTACAGTTGACGAGGCCAAAAAATGCATTACAAGTTTCAATTACGCTTAATAAATGTAAAAATGATGTGACACGTTCAAACGTTCTAGAACGACTCGGGTCTTTGGTGAAGATAGTAAAGAATCTTTAATTAATTGGTTCCATTACAGAGCGTTATTATTAGAGTTTATTGGTTACGAGTATCCGTTACTTCCCCTTAGCCTTAGTTTAAGATACATGTATATGTGTTGGCTGTTTGTTAATGTTTCGGAAGTTAAAACAACAAACTTGAGAGATATAACCAAAATTCTAAAATACAGTTCGTTAACCAAACATTCGTTCGTTAAACACTACACAATATTATTTTTCTGCTTAAATTTTTTGCCGTTTATGTATGATGTACGCTATTATGATTTATAACCTATATACAGGATGGGCCACCACATACGGCGCGGGCTCTATATGGAAAAGCAAAGGATTTTTTGAAATCGTTTTTATTTAGTTGAATGCTAGACCTTTGTATGTACAATTTAAAATTATTTTGAATTATACAGAGTGTCCGAGAAAAAAGATCCATAACAAAGTTACCTTTTTTTTTAATGGAACACTCTGTATATAATGACATATTTGGAATCTAAGGACCAAATTAGGGCAAGTTTGTGTAATACTCCATATTCCTAAAGCCATCGGTTTTTGAGATATTTTAAAATTTATGAAATTGCAGTACAAAATGTAAGTTTGATTTTTACTGTGTAATACAAACTTAAAACACATCTATCAGCTAAGAGGCTAAGCAATGGAATGAAGTGGAATTTTAGTCACACAGTTATACTCAGTGTTCATAAACGCTTGTTTAAGTTTGATTTTTGCAGTAAATCTTTATTTCTTTCTTATCTTAAATAGAAGAGCTTAGTATATCTGATGATACTATTATCGAACGTAGAATTTAATTCGCTTTCAAAATATATTAGGGTTCCCTATACCTAACATGAATAGTTTTTTCGTGGTTTAGCATTTGATTTTTCCGAGGACTACATTTAATACAATTCATTAAAATTCAGTTGGCTTAGACATATTTACTAAGCATGTATATACAATTTATCATTATTTGACAGCAATCAACTGCTTATCTTTAGAAAAAATTGCAAACATATTTCAGGGTTTGCAGGAATTTAATTTTTTTTTTAAGTCTATTAACTAAAGTAAAAAAAACAGAGTAGATAAACAAAACAAATAAAAAAGATATACACCCAATAACAAGCATGTACGATGGCAAAAATTAAACAAACACAATGAATATTTTTTTCTAAATCAGACGTACAAATTGACGACCATCAATACACAAACGGATTAGCTTTTTAAATGATTGGTGTACGTATGTTAACATATCTGGGGTAGTAGCCTGGAAAGCACATATTATTCTTTCTTTCATATTTTCTAGTGTACTCGGAGGTGTAGCATATATAATTCACCAATTTTCTTTTCTTGGTATATTATTCAAAAACGCTCGGTCAAAATTTTTAATATTGATACCAACCAGAAGGAGTCTTACAAGAATAAATAGCCCTAAAACAATGAATATAAAAAAAATATACTCAATATGTACATATTATTATGTGTTCTATGCTCAATTTATCCTAGTGAATTATTATGTGTTAAATCAACAATAGAATTTTAACGATTTTCGAATAAGATTGAATTAATAAATAGCGCTGTTCGCATTCAAAACAAAAATGGTGTTCTTGGTATTATTCTTTCCCTCACACTATCAGTGCAGCTAATTTTGTAATAACCAGAACTGGTTTCATTAAATTCTAGGGGAATATTTTGAAAAACAATAAAATATTTTTTTTTAACTAACCTCTTTGATTTACTAAGAATTTTTAGTGTTGCCCTCGTATATAGGCATATACAGATATGGTACATGCAAGTCCAGCAAATAAACATGCAACCCTTAAAAAGAATAAAGTAACCAAACTGTAAAAAATGTAAAAGTAAGTTTATTTCTATAGAAGTAGCAGTCCGCACCTGTCTAAGCAATGGAACTTGGTTATCAAGTATATTCAGCAAGAATCATTCTAAAGGTTACACGAACTATGACAATTGCGTGCCTGAATATGGAGCGGCCTTATTTAAAATGTGTAAAGAAATGACCGGATGTCTAGAAGTGAGTATTTCTAATTGTTCGTCTTAAAAGTATCTTTAATAAAAGTTTGTGTGAATATCTTCTCAGATAGTGGACCGGACAAGAATTATAGAATTAGTAGGATTGTCGCTGTCATTATTTTCCTTAGTAATTTCCCTGTTTATTTTCTATAAGTACAGGTGAGAAATACATTCAACACATTTCACAAGAAAGCATATTTTTAAAATGTTAAAATTCGCCGTTTCTAGAATACTGCGGAATAACAGAACGACGATACACAAGAATTTATTCATAGCTACAACAATACAAGTCATCACCAGGCTTGTGATGTATATTGATGAAAACTTGGACATGAAGATTATAGGTGAAACGGTAAGATTACTTTCAATTTTGTACTTTTATCTGCACAAACATCTTCTCGGAAGCGCTTTCCACAAACAGATTAAACGCAAAATCATTTAAATTTCCACACACAGCTTTATGTTTGTGATGGCTTGATGTAGAATAAAGAAACAAGAAGTTTATAACAAAGTTATTCAAATAAATAGGTATCTGATCATATAGTATAATTAAAACAGTATTTTTGCTGCATCAACAGTAAGATAATTTAATATTTAATATGAGCACTAAAATATCGAAATACTTTGTAACAATTTAACATGCCAGAATTAGTGTTTTATATCAAATCATCATTGCAAATTGTAAATGTATTAAGGTAAAGTTGGGCAAGATTGACGTTGTAGTGCTATTCAAATCTTAATATAGGTGGTAGAGATACAATTTCTATACGTATTAATAACCGGTGACGGTTCTCTTTCGAGACACATAAGAAAAAAATACTTTCACATTTTCTGGTTTTAAAACTGGAACAATATTTTTTCTGCATCTTTGGTACGCATCCGCTTCTAAAAGGGGAATAAATGTGTATCTGAACAATATTTTCCACACTTTCAATGAAAGTGATAATTTCAGCACTGACAGCAGTTTGTTCTATCAAAAATAATTCAATAAAATCATGAGTAGTTACAGATGTCTGTTGTCAGAAATAGACAACAATGCGGAACATATTTGTAATGTTTACATTTTACTTTTCGTAAAGATTATATTCCTGTCCAGTCCTCAAATGCCAAGCCATCTATTATCATCAAAATCAAGATATTCTCTCCTTTAATCCTTTAAACATTTTTCTTAAAATGAAAGAATTCAAGCCATCCAAATGTTAACACTGTATTGGTCACCACATTCAGTCCCATCCCCATTCAATAATGCAATCCCTTCATCTGTATTCAAGGCGGTTATAGTGCGCGACGTAGAACCGATCATGGCAGGCTGGATCTCTGCTATGTTTACAAATAGGTTTGTCATATTGACCCTTAAGTGAGGTTCAAGCCGGACAAAAAGTGCTTGCACGGAAACATGTTATCTCCACTTCATCACTTCCTGCAAACAACCTTAGCTTAGAGCCGAAAAGCAGGTAGAAAGAAATTCCCACAGCCATCCAACAAGTGATTAACGCCATTTGTAACTGGCGCAGCAGGGAGAACCTAAACATTAACCCGAACAAAACCACGATTGGGCCCTTGCACCAGAAAGAGGAAAGTGGAGCACTTGAAGCCACACACTATCCAAGGTCTGAAACTTGCATTCGCATACTAACCTGGAATTCGCATCTGGAAAAGGTTCTCACGAGTCAAATGAATCCATCGTAGAATGTGTCGGAAATCTTGTAAGCTAAAACCAAAACTACTACTACTACTATAGTAGATCTTACATCTATACGCAGGATCGTAGCAATCATGGAAGCAAAGTCTTCTTCCCTTTCATTGGCATTAGAAACTCTGCTGAATCTACAACCTTTGGACATCTTTGTGGAAAGGGAGATCGGATCAACTACTTAGGACCTTTTGCATGTAGCGAAGAAGCTGCTCTAACCGGTCACTTCGGGCAGGATACTGATGGCAGGTGTCACCAGGACAAAGACACGCGAAACAGTTCTTAAGAGAATAGAGGCCTGAGTTTACTAAAGATCTATTGCGTACAGACAGGAGGAGCGTCAAAATAATAGATCTGTTGACTTGTCATTGTAGACTAAATAAGCATATGATAACATAGGTCTGGCAGAGGACGCTATTTGCAGATTCTGCCAAGAGGAGCAAGAAACCCCAATTCATGTGCTGTGCCATTGCGAGAGCCTGGCGAGGACAAGGTTTCTAGTCCTGGACGTAGAGATCCCCACCGTGAATAGCTACATAAAAGAGCTACTCTCCTAGGCGATAGCACTAATTAAGAAGGCAAAGTTAGAGGACGCCTTCTAAGACAAAGAGTATCACAATGTATGTGCAAAGATCGCCGTGAAATAAGTCAGAAAGCCATCCCCATCCCAATCTAATCTAATCTAATATGTGGTGACGTCATCGGTTTTTTTTTTTGGTGAGGGGAAACCGCTTGGCACCAAAGCACGGGTTCACTGTGCTCCGGTAGTGTCGGGCGCTGCTCCGACTAAAACCCCTCCTTTGCCTTCTCTGGACACTCTGGAACCGTTGGAAAAACATAACATCAGAGTGCCAGCGGCATAGGGCAAACTTCCCTCAGACGCTACGTACTGCTTCCTGCCTTAGGTATTCATCCTTTTCCTTACCGCTCATAATGGTCCCCACCAAAAACTGGATCTTTGACCACTGCTCTGGACCTTCAATCATGATAGGAACCATGTTAGTTGGAGTCAGCTCCAATCCCAAGTCGCAGAATGTCGCAAGTCTGGCCGCGCTCCACCTAGCGCAAGCAAAAAGGATGTGTTCCACAGTGTCCTTCCCAAAGCGCTTGGCGTAAGCTCTATAGCATCCATGCCCACTCAAGGCCTGCGTCAGATAATAATCAAGGCGCCTATGTTTACACGCCAACCAGGCGTGTAAACATAGCCATCTTCTTGTGCGTAATATGGTAAACAATGCAATATAGTTTTCATTCGCATACAAATTTAAAGAGAAAGTTTTTGAGAGATTATGAAGAATTACAGAGCTCCGTATTTCATGCGCCTAAATCAATCGTATTTACTTATTTAAACGGAACAGTTACCAAATTTATTTGCGACAGTAGTGTGTGACAGCTTTTAAACTTCTTGACGTAGATTTTAAACATAGTTTCTTTAACTAAATTTTCTTCTTAAACTCACAGATTATCATCCAAGTCTATTTTGAATGCAGAAAAAATATTTGTCAAACACAAAGATTATATCGCAGTAGGCACCTATCATAATAGAGATTTAGCCTAATTATCGAAAATTTAGTAAACTATAAAGTCGCTTGAGGCACACTGGATCTTTTGTGGTTGAGGAAACTCCAGAAATTTCTGTTCGAGAAACTGCTCAGGATTACAATGTCTCAATTAGCACAGTCCATCCTGTTTTGAGGAAAGATTGCGTCCATACAAAGTAAATATTTTAAATATTTTTTATTTTTATTTTATATTTTTAAATATTTTAAAACGTTTTTGACAAATTACTTACTTAATAATAATCCTCACGCAATGGTACCACAATCAGCGTTTAGGAAATCCCAACCTCTCTTTTACAATTATATGGAGAGATGAGTTTTCAAATAATAGAATATTTAATCGGAACATACATTGTCATTGGAGCAGACAAAATCCTGGGCGAGTTAGGGAGATCAACATGCAAAGGCGATTTAACGTGAATGTTTGATGTGGGGTTTATAACAATGGCATTATAGTTCCATATTTAATTGAAGGAACATTAAACTCCGACAAATATAATATGTTGCTTCATGTGAAACTGAACGGGTTTCTTGACGAATTATCTTTAATTCAAAGACGGAATTATATGTAAATGTAGATGCATTTAAAAACAGCATTCGAAAGGCAATATTAAATGTAACCGCTGACACACTAATGCGAACTACAAGAGGCATTCTCGAACGCTGTCAATATTACATTAAAAAGAATTCAGGTCATTTTTTAGTTTTTGTTTTTCAGGTATTAGTAAAAATTGCCAATAAAACTACTTATTACTAATACATATATAAGTGCATCTATAGATGACTGGGCATATTTTAATTTTTCATATTTTCTCAAAAATATCATTATAGAACATCCTTCAATTTTTATGCGGATGAAGACTACATACCATTATTTGCAACACTACGCACAAAAAGATAGCTAATGAAAAAACCGATGACTTCACCGCAAATACATGACGTCATAAAATAAAATTTTGTTTATAGCACATTGTAGTACAAGGTATCCCATTTGATCAAATTGAATTAAAAGGAAAGCTACCCCAGCGATGGGCCCTTTTTATCGAACAGTCTCTATATTTACCTTTACACGCATGCCTTTCTACGAATATATATCCCTATAGATAGGTGACGCGTGGTCCGTCACCATAGCAACCACCACGTTTGCTTTTCACGCTTTTCTCTTATTTACTTTAAATACGACATAGGAACTCTAGGAATATTTTTTTAAATTAAATACGGATAATGTCGGAAATCCCGGTTTTGATGAATTCAACCCCGGTATTTTCGAGAGCCCTGGATTTCTAACTGCAGCGTTCCTATCGTTTCAGGAATACCTTTGCGAAGCGTGCATAGTGCTTCTCGAATACGCGAAGACGGCCATGTTTCTGTGGATGTTCATCGAAGGACTATATTTGCACAATGTCACAACGGTGACTGTTTTTCAAGAATATTTTTACGTAAAACTGTACTTCTATATTGGTTGGGGAGTACCACTAGTTATGGTCGTGATATGGGTATTCGTTATGACCTTCGCAGTTACAACGTTAAGGTAAGCCAGTGTATAAAAAGCCAATTAAGAAGGACAATTCATAATATAAGACTGTACTATTTTTATTATATTTAATTATTGGATCTTGAAGTATTTAATATTAATAAAAAAGTAATCTTAATTTAATGAAATCAAGATAGCTAGAAGTTTACTCATTTGAAAGATACTAGAACTGTCAAATACATAGTCGTTTATCTAAAGAAGTGTTTCCTGATATCTCTTCTTTAAGGTACATAGTTTACCTTATAGGTACCTTAAGTTAAATACTCTAAATAAGAAAGTGGGAGTTCTTATGGCGGCATCGAAGCTTTTGTCAGATGTGAACTCTCTGCTAGTCGCCGCTCCAATTGGAATGGAATTACCGGCGCGAGACATTGCCAAACCCTCGGGATTCATTCAGGCGAGGAAAGGAACAGACTAAGACTACTTATGTGAGTCTTAACTAGCCACTGCGCACTGAACAAGCAGTTGCACCGCATGGGGCAAGTTGATACTGTGCAGAAACTATGGAAGAGCAGAAGAAACCCCTGTGCACCCCCTGGCTGACTGCCCGACAGCGGACAGAGAGAGACGGAGTCACTTAGGGGTCGCTCGCTTACGAGGCCAGTTTAAGGAACTCTCAACCAATTTGCAGACCTCTTCGTTCGGGTGCAACCAAGTCGAAAAAAAAAAGGGGTAATACATGATGGGGGCGCAATAAATCTTCTGGCCGAATTGCCGTATGGGGTAAACCTGCCCATGAGGATAAAAAAATATTCAAAACGGTGTATGTACATTTCAATTTCGACCAAAATACATATAGGTTGTTGTCTGAGAGATCTGCAAAATGCTTTTAGAAGATGCTCAAAAACTAAAAGACCTGCTGCATTTATAGATGACTTACCGAAGACTCTCACACATATTAACATCATTCGTTTATTGACTTACAATATTCTATATTTAAACATTAAAAATTAAAAAAACGATAATGCTTAACACATCGTTCACTTTTGCATGTATAGGTAATGATCATTCACAATGAGACCTTAAAACAAATAATTTAATAAAATCTGCTTGATATAGATTCATTATTATTAACAATAAGTATTTATCAGATACCTATCAAGAAATAAAAATAAATTTGGGTGGGATTTACCCCGAAATGGGGCGAATGAGTCCCTAAAAGTCGCGTTGTCTTTATCCCATGATACTCTTTCTGAAATCTGAATTTTCGGGCATACCTGAACAATAACTTAAACCGAAAATTTTTTACCTATTTGTTATGCATTGATTCTTTCACTACCTCAGCAATTTTTGTTCTCCACTGGTTATGGAATTGTTTTTAAGGAGCTTTATCGTTTATTGAAAAAAAAAGACTACGACTGCAGAAACTAGGCATTCGAAACATTGTAGTTGTTTCAAACATACTTTATGTCCTTCTATCCTACAGTAACTGAATATTCTCATCAAAGCTTTTTTATTTATCTTTTCACGAATAAAGAACTGAAAATTTTTTAAGTACTTATACAACTTTCAAGTGCAACTGCTGCAGGGCAACATTTATCAAATAACTCGTCCCAGAAAAGAACGTCCTGAGACACACGTTTTTATTTAAAAACTTTTGTTTTACAGTTGTTGGTTCTTGTATAGTCGTCTACCGCATTATTGGATCTTAGAAGGACCTCGATATGCCGTTATAATAGTAAGTTTCTACTAGATACCTATCTGCAACTGAACTCTATGAATGTATTGGCCCAAGGAACAATTCTCTACTGTGCTTTCAGGTAAATAAAATTTTCCTGTTGAATATCATCCGCGTCCTAGTTGTGAAGTTACGACAGAGCCGAACCAGTGAAATTGAACAAGTCAGGTAGGTTTTCAAGAATTTGCTTGAAGAATGTTGTATGTCAAGCGCAAACAATCTTTGTGTGTATTTCCTTTTCGATTTTGTATTAAAATAGAAAGATTCCTTTAGATATCTGAATATACTTCACACCTACATACACCGAATATCAGTTTTTTTTAAGGAAAAGAAAAACAGCAAATATATTAATTGCAAATACTAAGGTATACTTGCTTTCTTTTTCATTTTACAAATTATAAGAACAACATAATAAACCGTAGAACTGATCCAACTACCTTTATGTAAGCCTTAACTCATCAATTTCTAAATATATACTGTAATGGTGCTAAGTGTACTATAAAGTTTGCGATAAACCGTTGATGTGTTAGGACAAACGTGGGTGATCATTTTCTAAATATAGAAACATTTAATCGCGGCGTATGTAACATCTTTTCCAAATTAAAATGTCCATCACAAAATCTTCGATTGTCTATACCTACAACAGAAAATACACGTTATGTAAAGTCAGCGATACGTAATTAATTAATATATATTTATTATACTATAGTTTCGGTTGCATAATTGATCGAAGATTTGTGGAGCTTAGATTCGCATTTAATTTAAGAAAGCTTGCTCTCCGAGACAAATATGGAAACTACAACTTCCTGTCAGTTTTACCCACTCTGCGCTACTCAACAATGGCTGTGAATAAGTTTGTTATTTATAGAATATAAACCATAACTAACACAAGTGATATAAATAATACATGCATCGCAATATGGCTTGTTTGTTGGTATAATCGCCTTGTTTCGATCCTGGCCCGCGGGAACAATATCCCAACTTCATACATAAAGAGCTAAAATATAATGTATTAGATTTTCTCAGTACCTAAATGACAGTCTTATCAGCCCGGTATAACTGAAATCTTTTCTTGACACTTGAAAAAAACGTCCTTAAGACATTTTAAGCAGATATTGTGGGTATATCTAATTTCCCCAGAAAAAAAAATACTTAAAAACAGTATAAGTTTTTTTAAAACTGATATAGACCAACTTTTTATTCAGTATGTGCGTGCTTATCACGTGACCCATCACCCACTTTATTATTACCGCTTTTTGTGTTGTTACATTACAACCTGTAAATTTATAAAACGGTGTAACGGTATAGGCAAAGAAAGCAAGAAGCTTTACATGATTCATTTTGGTATTTTTTTTATCATTCTGTGTGTAAACTAGAATCGTAACGCGGACAGTTTTTTATCAGTTTTCACCTGATTCCAACAGAGTACATATTTTATTTTCCCTGCTGCTCTTTAATAGTTACAGATTTTAAGAAACCTCAAACATATACAGGGTTTTCCACGGTAGCCGTTCGTTAAAAGTTTCCGAGGTTAGAAAAACCCTGGAACTCTGAATTTTTGGAATCCGGGGCTATTGAAGATTCTCTTTCATTTTAAAATATTTTCAGGGTCTTACCACTTCCGGTTATACCGGAAGTCGCCATAAACTTTCTTATTTTAAATGGAACAGCCTGTATATTATTTCATTTTTAAATTCCTGAGAAAATTTTATGATGAGTTCTAATAGGTTTCCCTATACCTATTTTCAACTGCTACTTAGATATCTTGATTTTTTTTGAAAATTTTGAAAGATGTAGCGTTATTTGCAACACAGTATCTTTTGCCCATTTTCGACTGGTAATAAACACTTCTAGGGTAGATGGAAGCACAAGAATTACACTTTCGAAATCCACATTGACAATTGATTTGTCGCATACAGGGTGTCCAAAACTGCATAACAAAATCTTCAAAGTTTAAAAAGTTCTTTTTTTCAAAGGGAACACTCTGTATATTATTGGATGATCAGATGCAGAATTTAATTCTGCATCGATTCGCTAAGGAATTTAAAAGTGAAATACTATACAGGGTGTTCCATTTAAAATAAGAAAGTTTATGGCGACTTCCGGTATAACCGGAAGTGGTAAGATCCTGAAAATATTTTAAAATGAAAGAGAATCTTGAATAGCTCCAGATTCCAAGAATTCAGAGTTCCAGGTTTTTTCTAACCCCGGAAACTTCTAACGAACGGCTACCGTGGAAAACCCTGTATAATAACAAGAGCAATTCTTCCCTTGATTCTATCTATACATTAGGGCTGTGCATTTTAACCGGTTAACCGGTTACAGACGAAACTCGGTTATAACTTATGCGTAAAATAATGACCGGTTAACCGGTCAAGTCGGTTAACCGGTCAACTCGGCTAACCGGTCAACTCGGCTAACCGGTCAACTCGGCTAACCGGTCAATTCGGTTAACCGGTCAACTCGGTTAACCGGTCACGACTTTTAACGAGACATGACGATTATTCGGACACGGCAGTTAGCTGATCACGAAATAAAGAATAATAGAAAAGTGAATATACTAGTTTTCCTAAACAATAGTTTGAAAAATAAATAAAAATAAATTGTATGTCACATTAATATTAATATAGATTATTAATCTTTTAAATTTTCCTTGCAAAGTTACTTAGTAATTAAATAAAAATTCAGCGTTTATTTTATTTTTTATTTTATGTGAGAGAATCTATATTTTTTTAATAGGTATGTCTTTTTTTGTTTTAAAACGTTTCGATGTTTCTTATACATCTTCTTCAGTTTTTTTTTGTATATTTTTTTTCTTGTTATATATATATATATATATATATATATAGTTGAGAATATAGTTTACTTTTTTCACAAGATTGTTTTTTTTTTGTGCTCTGTCCTGTACAATGTTTCCTTGTTTTATACACATTATAGAACTTCCAGTATTTTCATGCAGATAAATGGCAACGATCAAGGTTTACACAGGTGTATTTATATCTGACGAGTGGCAGCAAAGTATTGTCGATCTCTCAGGAGAAAAAAATTAAAATCATAAAATACACCTTTTATAATGCCAAAAATAAATTAACGCGAATTAAGCATTTCATTGCTTAGGCTTCATAAAACTCCTTTAAAGAAAAGCGTATCCTTTAACGCAAATTACTAATTTATCAATATATGTAAGGAGAATGGAGAAAACTAATGTTGTGCACAAGTTATTAGAACATGCTCAATTTGAAAGCTGCAAAAATACTTTAAAACTAAACTAGGGCTGTGCATTTTAACCGGTTACAGACGCAAGACGGTTATAACTTATGTGTAAAATAATGACCGGTTAACCGGTCACGCCGGTTAAACGGTCAAATCGGTTAACCGGTCAACTCAGTTAACCGGACAACTCGGTTAACCGGTCAACTCGGTTAACCGGTCAACTCGGTTAACCGGTCAACTCGGTCAACCGATTAAATGCTTACGGTTAACCGGTCACGAAATCTGCTCGGTTGCACAGCACTACTATACATAATAAAAGATGTAAACGATTACTAGGGAGACAGTTCTTTATTGTCTAACTGAGAATATGTTCACTTGTAGCGACTGTGAATAAGTCTTATGACGTCAGGACATAAATTTATCAATCTACTTACAAGTGAAATTAAAGGATTTTTATAAACCGCAGTTTGTGACAATTGTTATGTTGATGCATAACAATATTATTTATTAGTAAATTAACTTGACGTGTAGGGGTGTTTCAAATTCATACACTGCCGGTCATTGAAGTTAGAACAACTAGTAAATTACTGCTAACTAAATAAAAACGACAAGAATTCGAAAAAAAAAAATAAAAATGTATTCGTAGAAACAAAAATATAAACAAATAACAAGAAGAATACAAAATAAATTAAAACATTCTCATTAAAATATTGGTCTATAACTACACTTTCTTCTCGTCGAAGAAGCCTCCTTTTGCTTTCAATACGGCCCGGACCACCCGTGGCATGCGCTCTGTTAATTTTGTCAAAGTTTCCTGGGAAATATTGTTCTATTCGGCTTGGAGGAGCCGCCACAGGTGCTCTTTCGAAGTTGGGCAGACTTTTCTTACTCGCCTGTCCAGCTCATCCCATAGTAATTCGATGGGATTCAAATCCGGACTCTCCAAAGATATTGGCTTCTGCTTGAGACGATAGATAATTTTTGCAGATCCGTGCCGTGTGTTTGGGGTAATTATCATGCGCAAATGTTACAGCATTTTCCTCCAGTATACGTCTATAATTTTCTTTCCGCATAATGCCGTCAATTTTTACGAGATCTCCGGTCCCCGCACTACTGAAACAACCCCGAACCATAATTGAACCACCACCGTGTTTTACTGTGGGAACCACACAATCGCGCAACATTTTTTCGTTCTTCGTGCGTCTTACCAAAACCCTGCGCCTCTGTGCAAAGACTTCAAACTTTGATTCGTCAGTCCAAAGAACCTTTCTGAAATTTCCTGCGGTCCAATTTCTATGGGTTTCGGTCCACTGTAGTCGCTTTTGGCGGTTTCCACGACGAAGCAACGGTGTTTTCTTACCGCAACGCGGCCGAATAATCCGGCTTCCCTTCCGTAAGGGTTGGTTTTCGTGATGAACCTGGGCGATTCCGGTTTTCGAATGTTCGGGTGTCTCGGTAGTGCCGAATAGTGTAATGGACTGTAGACTTTGTAACTCCTAATTTTTCGGCGGAATATCCTTCCTCGTATAATGTGATAATAGCCGATCTCTTTTCTATGCTTGTCGGCTTTCCTTTCGACATTTTTTAAATACTATTTTCACAAACACCGCAATTGAACAACCGCATCGTAACTGGTTTACTAGTAGAATCATTCGCGACGAGTACGATATTAAATATTCCCTGCTATAGTGGGAGATCTTTGGCAAACACCAAGGTAGAATTTTACGACCTTGTTGACCCACCCCTCTATTGTAAACAGTAAACATGCTTGTCGGGGTCCCTTTGAATATCGTTTGTAATTGTTTTATTACCTGCTATTCGGTTAAATTAAATTTTCTCTTCATTAGGCTTATTCTAATGATGATTTCCGTCTTAAATACTTTACTGTTATGCTTACTTTGTTGTAGAAAATTTTACAATAATGTTAAAAGTATCTATTAAATATTGAAAAAAAAATTTATATTTTTTGAAATTGTACTAGCTGTCTTAACTTCAATGACCGGCAGTGTATGTAAAAATAATATTGGCGTGTAAAAATACGTATTTAAGAAAAAAGGAAAAATTATTCATTCATGTATTATTACAAACAGTTTGTAGCATCTGTCAAGATTACGATACGAAAACTATAAATTTAGATTACCGTCTGCATTAATACAAAAATTAGGGGGGCGTTGCATTAATAGTCACGTGTCATGACAGTATCAGCTATGTAAGACAGCCGTAGGTTTCAATAATTTTTATAAGTGTAATTGAAAAATTACATATTATGCTAATTCAATAAACGTTTAAACTAGGTAAACAATTACTAACTATTTTAAGCGTTTCAAGAATAATGTTGATTTCTTGAACAGTGAATTGAATATCCAATGGCGTGAGATCATTATTTTTGTCGCCTTTCCGGATTCTTGGAAACACACTGCTCTTTGCTTTTCTAAATTAAATCTTAAAGGAAGCTTTCAGAAGCTGTCGGGATGCCTTACATAAAATTTCGAGCACGCATCGCTTAGAGTGAAATCAACGATATAGGGAAAAGTTAATATAAATCGCTGTTGTGAGATAATCTGATTCGCCTGGGAGAATCAATATAAATGTTATTTTTATTAAAGATTGAAGCATAACAGTTTCAGCTAAACAATAATTTCCTACATACAATTTTCGCTTAATTTTTAAGAACTATAACAGCTGATTTTCCTACATAGCTTTTTATAGCGATTGCCCTGAAACGGCTGCTCTAAAATAAGACTTCCTACAATATTTTTTTGTGGAGAATTTTCACATCTTACAGATTACTTAAAAAAAACACACGGTATTGCAATACACAAAAACACCATCTTAGTAGCTACTGGGATCTGTCAACACTGCAATGGAGTTATTTTGCTAATTATTCTTAATTCAGTAATTCGTTACGGTTCTGCTTTGGGAAGTACTGGTCTATCACATCAACTAAAAGAGTTAACACTGTATTGTTACGCGCATTAATTTGAATTGTGTTCTCGAGGGGCGCTCATAGAGGGAGGTATTGTGATCTCTATCCAAAACAAACGAATAGTGCGCGAAAATATCAAGGTGCCCCGAGAAAATTCTAGAAATAGTTGTGGGAGATTTAAAAATAAGGAACACACCGAAGATGAATAGTCACTATGAGGTGTGATCAAAAAATACGCTGAATAATTACCAATAATGTAATAAGCTTACATTAAATTTGAATCTCCTTCAAAGTACCCTCCTTGGCTAGCGATGCACTTATCACAACGTAGCTTCCATGATTGAAGAATTTCTGGGGGCCGATTCTCGAGGCGAGAGAACGCAAATTTCGAGAAAATAGTGGAGAGGATTCTCCTGAAATCTAAAATTTCGTATTCTTGAAACTAGGAACTCATTTCCCTCTCCCAAAAGTTGTGCGATCAATTTAACAATCTGATTCTATTCATTATGTTTGAGAATGGAGTTTATCTTCTTTAATTTTTAATTAAACTTATCATGTTTTGAATTTTTAATTTGATTTTTCCGTTAAACCCATGAACTCAAGAAAATTATGTTAATATATATATTAATAATAAATTTTAATGTATCCATTTGTTACTTCTGCAGTTTTAAATTTAATAGCCATAAGCAAATGTTTGCTTATTAATTATGACTACACTACACACTACAAAGCAAATTTCGGCGCAGACAAATTTAGACTAAATGGCAGATTTTTCTATGGCAAATGTCCTAATACTCTCTCTTATGGCACGAGTAGTGCCCCCTGCGCTTCGTTTTATCGTATACATTCGAGAATAACGCATTTGGCTATTGATACAACGAATGTCAGAATTTGATCTATCCCTTCTCCCGAAGTGAATGATCACGTCTCTTACTTTCGAAAATCGGTACCCTGAAAGGCTTCTATCGGACGAAGTAAGATGATCCCTCGATTGGAACTGACACACGATTTTGCTTTTATTCGTCAGTCAAAAATTTGGGAACAAATTTACTCGCTCGTCACATTTGCAAATTATCGGCTAAAATGCTTTGCGCGGATCCGTACGAGATATCCGATCACTTCTTCAACAAACTTTCGACTAGTCAAATATCTATTTGAACCAACCATTTTTGCTACATTTTGCACATTTTCGTTTATTTTTGAGGTCAAAGGACATCTCGAACGTTGCTCGTCTTCAAGCGATTCATTTCGGCGTTGAAATGGCTCATATCACTTGTTTGTAAACAGCCTTTAGAATCTCCACATTATCACTTCATGTGATTTTTTGGCACGTTTTTGCAGCTTGAAATAAAATTTAATGTTAACAGGCGCTTTGAAATTTATGATGCCTGACAAACAGAGTAAACACTACCTCACTGTTCCAGCTGGGGAAACCTACTGATAAATCCCAACGAATCAGACAGACTATTTGACTTACTTAGAAAGGATGCATCGTCAGCAGTTGCTGCTATAAAAATTCACCGTATTTTTTGATCACACCTTGTATGTGGTAGCGGAGCCGATTGAGTGAATAGATTAAATTCGTTTAATATATTGCCTTGCTGTGTTGTTTCTTTGAACCCCGACAACGTTTTAATCACCCAAAAACGCTACAGTGTATAAAAACAAGATAATAGCATTTTGTAATTTTCTCCTCTTCTTTTCACAAGATGTTCGCTTAAAACAAAAACGTATTTCACAGAAAAGCAGTAAGGGCAGCGATATTCTTACTTCCGCTTATGGGAATCGCCAACATTCTGTTCATCGTGGATTATAGGATATTCAAGAAAGCTTGGAAGTTCGCCCTTTGGTCTTATACAACATACTTTGTTACGTCATTTCAAGGATTTTTCGTAGCCGTCCTTTACTGTTTCCTTAACGAGGAGGTAAGGAAAATTTATAAACACAAACATTCGACGCATTTTCTGCTCAATTTAAACAATAAAATGAAAATGAAAATGCAAATATGATAAAGTTTGTTTCTTTAAAATATAATACTCTTGGCTTGTCTTAAACTAATTATAATGATAATGGTACTGAAGTAACGAGCAGTCAGGTTTTTATAAATAAGGTTTAATAGTTATTTGTATCACTACGCCAGAAACTATAGTTTTGCGAGTGTGAGTACGGTTTGTGGGGCCGAGGCGAAGCCGAGGTCACACAAGTGCGAATCCTCGCAAAAGAGTTTCTGGCCGTGTGTTACACACTATTTTTTGAGCCGACAAATCTTAATTTTGTTGTAAATAATAAAAGAAATTAACGCTAGGGAGTTAACAGTACAGGTTGGCAATACATATTACGTATGAATTTTGAATTGGAAATCAGGGTTGTTAAAATACCTTAGTGATTTGACGTTTTAATTTTCTTGGTAGTTTTGATACATAATCGTCAATAATAAGGACAATGGAGACCCCAGCTCATATTACAGAAGTTGTGTGTGAAGTTATTAACCGTTTATTACCTGTAAAATCTTCGGAAAATAGAAATGGAATGAATATGAATTAATTAAGAGATTGTGTAACGAAAATTCTGTCATCTGTCATCAAATCTATAATTAATGGCAGAAATGTCAATAATTCCAATATAGTGTTGCCAACCAATAGTGGTCTTTTTGCCGGCCTAGGCTGGAGGCGGAGGTGCAAAAAGTAACTTTCGTTTTATTATTTAGATACGTACGTGTTTACCTAACAACCGTTCCATTTATATTCTCTATAGGTAAGAGTCGCAGTAAGAAAAAGTTTATCAACGTATATGTTCCGAAGGAACACAAAGAAAGTCCAAAGAGGAAACTCTGTTCTGGAAACTGGAATGTCGATGGCTGACTCGGATCCTTGACTAGGGTAAAAGTTAACTCCACAGTTAATACTAATATTTTATATTAATATACAGGAAAGGCCATAATGAAGTACCCTATTTGACGTGACCGCTATTTATGATATAACGTAGAAAAAACAAAGGAAATGGTATTATATTTGAAGTTCTATTTTTGTAAAATGTTTGAACTATGATAACACAACATGCTTCGTGGGTATATAGGCTTTATTAAGTAATTTACTAATATTAGAACATTTTATGTGGATACGTTTCGACAAAATTGATTTGTTTTCTTCAGTCCTAAAATGGTTTTGTTACATATATAATAATTTAATTCAATGATAGCTATTTAAACAGTGCCTGTTATTTATTCTTTAAAACTCATTTTTATTTATAAAGGTTAACATTTCAAAAATTAAGTATGAATCAAAAATAATTATTAAATGACATAAAGTCACTAGTTAAATTCCAAAAGTAATATAACTTTTAAACATATTTTTATAAAACGGGACGAACACAAACATTTTAAAAGGATATATTTCAAAATTACATTTGAATATACAATTATATGTGCAGCCCCACCGAGGAATCTACAACAAAATCTTTTCTTTTTGTTAATATTAACCATACGTGTGTATTATAAATTATAAACAAAATATATCAAATAAGGATGGGCCGAACTTTTAAATTTTAATTATTTATTAATCACTGATGGAGTAATAATTTTTAGATAAATTTGAAATATCCGTTTTGTCATTTATACTGTTTGTCTCTTTTTTGTATAGATCATTTCTAAACGAGCATCTGGCAAAGTAGTTGTTTTCCCTCGTTAATATTTTGGTGTTTTCAAAGCCAAATTTAACTTTTAAATTGTTTTCATGCTTTTTTTTAGAGCTGCGGGATTAGTGACGATTTATGACCACGTAGTTTTTTTATAAGTGTTGTTGAGTTTGGTCTATGTAGATTGTAATGGGATAATCTTTACACGGAATACTCTAAACAACTTGAATGAATCATGAAATAACTCAAAATCATTCTTTTGATTTTGACAACCTTTGACACGTAATATACTTGAAATAACCCAAATTTATAAACATAAAAATGCAGTTAATGATAAAACAAATACACAATATTTTATCAAACTATACATGTAATTTAATTTTATAATTAAACACAATATCTTTTTGGAAATCTACTTATAAAATTTAAAAACATTTTTCATATTCACTAAAACAATCAAAATATATTTTACAGCGCAATCTCTATATAAAACAAAGTTTTAAAAATATCATATTAAAATAAACAATAATTTTATCATTTATCAAACAAACAAGTTTATTTACAATTTTAACATAATTTTTTAAAATATTTTATAATTTTATAAATGTACCTACTCGAAAAAGGTTTAATAATAAACCGAAACGTCGTATTTCTAAAGTTTTATCTATATTATTATTAAGTGACCAAAAGAACCAAGAACAAAATATAAATACTTATATACTTGTCAAGAAAAGAAGATTTTAAACAAATTTTTAATGTTGATTTTTTTATAATTTAAAACTGATGTGTAGAAATTATTTTCTTTGTCCTTTGAAAGCTTGGACAACGACTTTATTTCCTTAAATTACGTCAACTGGTTTTAGAACCACTTGAAACGATTATACCAAATGTACTCAATAATGTGTTGGTTTCCACAGTTAAACGAAGTTACACGCTTAGAAAATGATGGGCATTTGTTTGAAGTTTGAACACTATTTGTAAATAAGTATTATAGAAAATAGTAGTATTTACATACTATTATGTAAATAATACTATTATTATCATGTAAATATTATTCATTTGTAAATTGAAATTATTTTATTTGTTTATTTGTTATAAATGCCTTTATTTTTATAATAATTATTAGTAGGTTAATAAATTTTGTTGGCATTTTTGTGCTTTCTAGAGTTATTATTAAAAAAAAAACGCCTTTCTCAGATAAATGTTTTCCCAGCACTCATTGCCGAACTAAAGACATTTTTCTTGAATAATTTTAAATGATAGCTAAAAAAGCTGAAAACATGTTTAAACCATCACAAGTGATATATCACCTATTTTAGAACTCAAAATGCTTTTAAGATTAAAGATAAAAATAAGAGGGCCGTATTTAAAAAAAAAAAGTTGATGATGGTTTTTCGAAAATGAAACATCGTACTGAAAATCTGTAAATTCTATCTTGTTCAGCTTAAAAAGTGACAATGACAAAGTATTTTTTATTTTTTTATGTCTCTTAAAATAATGTCAGAAATAAATAAAAACTAATATCGCAAAAAATACTTTCCTAGAAAAGAAAGGAAGGCGGTAAAAAATAGTTTACTTTTTCAAACACCATGTAAATGGTATTTAAATTGTGCAACTTTTTCCTAATCTAACCAACATCGTAACTCATATCATTTTAAAGATTCCAATGCTATCCCATTCTTATCTTTGAATAGGCTGTATAGCTATTGTGTACAGATTTATTAAGATTAAACTTCAGAGGATTGTTTCCACAATTTTACTTCCTGAAATCCGTGATGATATGTTGTGATGTTACCCTCAGTATGTGAGGCCTGGCTATTGATTAAGATATCTCTACGGCAAGATTGCTATATCTGTGGCTATATACCTAAATTAGATTAGTTTAATGTATACGATCGGTTAATTCAAATAATCTGTAGTCTAAAAGTCAGAATTGTATATCGTAATAGTTCTTTGGCAGTAATATCAGAACATTATCATTCCTAATTATAAAATATGATAATAACTTTAAACTCACACACACTATTCTAAATACATGTGTTTGTTATTTCTATTAAATATGTATATATTATTATATCATTACACATCATATTATTTCGCCTGTAAAAAACAAATATCTACTGAATTTCTAACCTAAACATTGATTCTCTCCATGTACTTTGTTGGCTTGTAGACAATCGCTTGCCACATTTTTGTTTTCCTAGTGAACGAATGAACTTAGAATACATTTACAAAATATTATAATAGGTTGTAATATTAACCAATAAATAAACAAAACGAGAAAGTGTGATGATTTCAAAAAATATTACGTTACAGAAACAAAACCCAATGGACATCAACTTATCAGAAATCTGAGTTGACAGAAATAGAAGAGCAGATACCAGAGTGAGTAGTATTTTTTCAATAATCAGCAAAAATGAAGATATATAACTCATTTTAGGACTAAAGTGTGACCCCACCAAACAGTTAGCGCTTAGAAAAGTAACGTCATACTTTCTTAAATACATAGTTCTTTAAATGTTACTTGAAGATTTTTCGACATCTCGTAATCAATTTACGGTTTGTGTATTGATTGTGTTAAGAAAATCGTATGTATTTATATTGCTGTTATAGATAGAAATAAGAATATTGTTATTAATTATAGCACGTTCTGTTAAATATAAATTAGCTTAAGATGCAATATATCATTCGCTAAGATAATTCACACATAATTACAATAATGTTTCATGTAAATCATGTAGTTACTATATATTGTATTTTGTTAAACAAGAAAGTAAAAAAAAACAAATCAATATAGATAGGTAAGTGAGTACTGTTGTATATAAATAATATACGGAGTGTCCCAAGATGGACGGCGTATTAAAAGTGCATGCAGGTAATAGCTTTTTTCTTTGTAATTATCGTTAACTACATCAGCATATGACTTAGCTAGCAATATCAAAATGAAAAGAAAACTAGATGGAAACAAAATAGTAGCGGCAGTTTCCATAGTTTTGAAAAGCGTTTTGACACTGTGTCCAAGGAAAAATTAATCGAAAAGCTGGATCTAAGGAGTAGAATCGGTACCTTTTAGAATGTTCCCTAGTCGACAGACCACCAATAATAAAAATAGGGGAAAGAAAAAGGAAACTACTATCTGCTGAATATGTAATACTGCAGGATGGCATCTTTCCCTCAATCCTATACATTCTATACACCAATGATTTACTGGAACTGCCGTTTCATGGGCAAATATACGCTTATGTGAATAACATTTGCTTAATATAATTATTTATACAATACATAACGCAAAATAAATAGAAAGTAATATAAAAACAAGAAACAAGAAATTAAAATAACATTAAAGAATCACAAACTAAAAGAATTAAAAGAGGTCATTTATCTTGGACTAAAAATACAAAAAAACATGAAACGGGACACACATATTCGGGGGCACACACGGCAACACGGGGCACATTCAATCACAGATGCAGAAAAGTGGAAACATAATATTAAAAATGATATAGACGGTGAATCAAATATGCACCGACCTTTCCTTCCTACACATACACTCGTGAAAGAGATAAGTAGTGATGTGGTGGGAGGGGGTAGCCTGATGTGTTGCGACATGTCACCGCCTGCCATGCAGCTGCGCACAGTCAGCTGTTGTTACGATCAGCGAGAGAGTAGTACCATGTTCGTTTGCGCAACGCATTGTCATCGAATTTCTTACGAAGGAAAAAGTTGGTCCCGCTGAAATTTGGCGGAGATTGCATAATCAATATGAGGAATCAATATTGTCCGAGGCACAAGTGAAATTTTGGCATAAACAATTTCGTTGAACACGAGATGCCGTGCAAAATAAAACTCACTAACGCCGTCCAAAAACAAGCACCACTCGTGAAAATATTGATGCCATTCGTGAATTTATTGCGACAGATGGTCGACTAACCATAGCAGAAATTCAAACTGTTCATGTTGAAGTTTCTCAAAGGCTGCTGACACGTTACAAAGCGGAAGGGGAAGCATTTTTACATCGTATAGTGAATTGTGATGAGACATGGGTATTTTTTTTTTTATACACCACTATACACCGGAGTCCAAAAGGGCAAGTAAGGAGTATAGACAAAAAGGTGAAGCTTGCCCGGTAAAGGCGAAAACTTGTTTATCCGTAGGTAAAATTTTGGCGAAAGTGTTTTGGGATTGTAGAGGCGTTTTGTTGTTGGATAGGCGAACCGTTAATGCAAATGATTATTATTGCAACCTTTTGGAGCGTGTTCGAGCCGCCTATTGGTCCAAAAGACGAGGATGTCCGATACGACGAGTGTTGCTCTTGCATGACAACGCCCGACCGCATACAGCCGCTCGAACGCAAGAAAAACTAAGAGAAATGCATCGGGCTGTCGTTGAACACCCTTCATACAGTCCAGATCTTTCGCCATGCGATTACCATATGTTTAGTCCATTAAAAAATGCAGTGGAAGGGGCACGTTTTGGCGACGATGATCAAGTGGAGCAGTTCATGTGCAACTGGTTAAAGACGCGCCGTCGTTCTTTTTATGATAATGGGATAAAGACTCTACCTAGCCGATGGGAAAAATGTAGTCAGAAGGAAGGAATGTACACTAGCGACACTTTCTAATTGTACGACCTACAGGGTAAAATAGAGCCCATATGTTTAGCGTGGATAGTAGACGAATTTATGCAGTAACTGGTCGCTTCGAAATATGTAAACACAGATGTGCGGTCTCTCTGTCGGTTATTTTAAAAAAGCTTAGGCTGGATTTATTAATGTGCGAAGTTGAATGCATCTATTATGTATTTGTTATGTTTGCGTAGGAATAAATTTATTTGATGTTTGAAGTATTTCCAATAACTGTAGTCTTATTAAATGGGTTTAAAAGGTATTTTCATTGTACAGTTGAACTACGACTAGGAACTAAACCAAAGGCATGTTAATTATACAATAAATAGCAATATAAATGGGTTTATTACTTTTATTCATTTTATACGTATGTAAATAATAATGAAAGTATTAAAATTAATCGCATGAAAACATTTAAACTATTCAGCTAAACTGAAATCAGTGAAGCATATCTCGGTTATGAATAAAAAACTTTTTTTCAGTATTACTGTAAACATTAAATAAGTTGCGACAGCTCGTGTGCAAGATATTAAACAATATTGTAATAAGGATTATTACTACTTCCATTTTTCGTGAGGTGGTCGCTGAAGCTTATTAGTAATGCGTCCAGCCGTTATTTTGAATTAGTTCATCCAATCTTGACGGCATAGACTCTATTAATGTATGGCAATATTCTTCACTCACTTGTTCCCATTCGTGCACGATTTGTTGCCACAGTAGATTCCTGTCTCTTCGTTCTATGCCGTTTTCCCTCATCTTATTTTTTATGAAACCCCAAAGTTTTTCTATTGGATTAAGGTCTGGGCTTCGCGGTGGCCAATTTAATACCTCCAAGTTATTATTAGCAATCCATTGCTGGACAACCTGAGCAGTATGGATTGGGGAGTTGTCATGTTGAAATGTAAACCGATCATAAAGCGATGTTACCGATGGCAACATAATATTCTCCAAAATATCCCGATATTGTAATGCTGTCAAGCGACCATTGATATCCCAAATAGTGCCAGGTCCTGCATATTATATCCAACCCCATACTGCCACAGAAACCCATCCACTTCTGTTTTGCGGGTGGACATATTGTGGCAGAAGCCTGGGGATAGAAGGACGGGTTACTAGTCGGCTATGAGTGTTTGGGGTGCTTTGAAAAGTCGACTCGTCGCTGAATATTACCGTTTTCCAAAAATCTACGGACATATTCCGATAGCGTATAGCGAAATTTATTCTGTCTTGCCGATTGCGCTCGGAAAGCTCTGTTTTAATAGCGCGATAGCTTTTCAGGCTCCCTGCTCTCAACCTTTTTCTTGCCGTGGTGATTGAACCAGGGAAGGCGGTGGTGGAGATGGCTTCCTTGCAACTAGTAAAGGGATGCTCTGCATAGAACTGCCTTAACGTAGTATCTTGAAGAGCAGTGGATATTCTTTGTGGTTATTCACAGAAATGCATGTTTTGTTTTGCCTGAAGCTTTACCCAAATATGCTTACATTTTTTAATCTAACTGATATCTAATGATTTCATATCAATTTTTTTAATTCGTTCCGGCTTCCTTCTTTGATATTAAATAATGAAGGAGATATGGCGAGGATGCATTCAAAATCACGATTTTTATATCAGATATTAGAACGAAAAGCTCTACACTTGTCAGAAATATTTTTTGTTGGTTATAGTAATGGTATGTTTTTATTAATATTACAATAATAAGATAAAATAATATTTCATTTTTCGTTTATAAATTCCCTAGTTCCAAAGATTTTACTTCAAAAGTCCCACAATATTTTTGAAAGGAAATACAAATTTTGAATTAGTCCTAAATCGAACAGCAGTGATAGGTATAAATATAAAATGCAGGTTTAAATAAATAATTAATGATTACTTTATATATATCGAATTAATATCGAAAAACGGAGCCCCCGCGAATTAAAAATAGATATGAAAACAATTATTTTGAATTAATTGGATTAAAAAACACAAACATATTTAGTAAAGCTCTAGGAATGTGTAAAGAAAACAAAACATCTGTTCGTATACAATATTATATTTATGGTAAGTAATTGAGAAACTTCGAATTGTGCTAACCGAGGTAGGTCGGCAGGCATAAGTATGCGCCTTTGATGTATTTATTTCTCGCTATTTTATAAGTTCAATGTTTTTCTATGTTTGCTTACTGCATTCTTCCTTATATTTAAAGTAGATTTACTACAAAAAAAAAACAGATACCGCACATCTGTGTTTATATATTTCCAAGACAGCAGTGATTGCATAAGTCTATTACCCATGCTACACATTTAGAGTGAGGTTTTCGTGGTTTTCCTCACTCCTTGGCAAATGCTGAGAGACAAACACCTTAAGTCGCTCCACGGGCGCAGGCGTAATAATAACTCATGGCCGGCCGATGCCCCCTGTAATTGGCGAAAGCTGTTGGGGGATGTGAAGGCATGAATTATTATTATTATTATTATTATTATTATTATTATTTAGGCTCTATTTTATGCTGTAGGTCGTACAATTAGAAAGTGTCGCTGGTGTACATAAAAAAATAAGATATTATTCATTTATTGTAATTATAATTCGTATAACGTTATTAATAAAGGTCGATTCATATTTGATCCATGTATATAACAACATTAAATTCTGGCTATTACTTATAATTTAGTCGAAGATATTCTGAGCAGTTTACCACTGCGATATAATTACTAGTTGGCTTCATGGCTAGCACTTTAGACGGAAAAGGTGATAGTAGAACTGGCTACCTTTTTTCCAGATAGGAGTTAGGACGTTTTGATCCTTGAAATTAATCGTGAAATTAATCCCCAGACTTGACACCTCTTGGTTTTTATTACCATTAAGAGAGGAATTTACCGAAACCAGTAAACATGATGGAAGGATTACATAATCGAGTTTTTCAAGCATTTGAAAATTTGGATAGACTTCTAATAAGCATCTATATATAATGATAGTTCTAAACTTTACTTTAAAATGTTTGGAACTGAAAGGTAAACAATTTACTCAATCGTTAAAGTAAAATTGAATGAATTTCTATGATATCATCTGTATAATTTAATTAAATTTAAATGTCATTGAAAGTTAATACAAATTTGTAGTAAAATTTTGTACTTTTGTTGTTATAAGTAAGATATCCGCAATTCTAAATATAAGAGCCGAATTTTCTCTAATAAAATTGAAAATAATATCTATCTTGAAAACGGTTTAAAATAGATATAGGGAAGCAAATGAAAAAGTTGCACAAAATTTAATAAGGAACGACTAATGAAACAAAATACAGATTGTTCCATTTAAATTAAAGAAAAAGTTCTTACCTGGTTGAGGTAAAAGCGGAAACGCCACTTTGGTGAAAATATTTACGTACTTTAAACCTCCTCATTAAAAAAAATACTTAATTTTATTGTATGGTTTTCCGTATAATTTTAACACGCCATCCACCTTAGGGCACCCAATATAAGTCTCTTGTTTTATATTTGAAAGTGTCCATTCAAATGTTATGCAATTACACTATAATTTGTATTTACTTCTAGATATAAACTAAGTAATTACATACTAGTTCTTAGCAGGTGCGGCTCGTCAGTAGGAGGTTATGACATTGATCGAATTTCTTCGTATAACTCCGTAACATAAAAACATATAGATAGGCATTTGACGCGAGCATACGAAGAACTACGATCGTTGTCATAGCCTCCAACTGACGTAAGCCCGAGCCGCGCTCGGTTCTTAGCAATGATACAATTTTGTTTTACGTGAATATGAGTCCTCTCATACGCACAGGTCTGTTAGTTTTGTCAGTTTGTCAGTTCAAGATACTTATTTTTGTACACTATGTGTAAAGTTTTTTTATCTAAATAAAAGTTTTTATTTTGTACAAGTTCCAATTATTTTACATTTCCAAATGTCAAAACTCCGATTAAGCCTACAATTTTATCCATCGATTACTGCGATAATTTTTCAAGTTTTAGATATAGGCCCCCTTTAGATTCCAAAAGGAGGGACTGATGGTTGAATATTAATTTATCCGGTGTTTCATTAGATTTTAATACTTTAAAATCTTTGATTATATAAACTATCGCCAGTTTTGCACTAATTCGGGCAAATCGTTCTCCTAAAGAAATACAATAAAGGTAGTTGAAGTAAATTGAATGAAATTTATTTACCTATACAATTCCTGGGGCCACCTCCAAAAGGCAAATACGTATACGGATCAATTGTTTTTTGATTTTCTTCGTTAAATCTTGATGGGTCAAATTTCATAGGATCTGGATAATACTTGGGATCAGTATGAAGTCCAGCACTGGGTATGATGACATACGTTCCTTTATCAATAGTCAAATTATATTCTGGTATGAAGTAGCTTTCTACGCAATCTCTTATAAGGAATGGCGCTTGAGTGTATTTCCTTAACGTTTCTGCAAAATAACATTAGTTTTGTTAACTATAGCAACATCGTAGTGATGCTAAAATAATGTGTGATTAATGTCAAAACATACCAGAAATCACCATATCCAAATATGCCATTTCTTTAATGCCATCATAAGTAATATCGCCATATTTCTTAATAACAGCGCGAATTTCTTCTCTCAGGTTATGTTGAATTTGCTCATTCATGGCAATTTCGTATAACGCGAATGAAATCGTAGAGCTTGTAGTTTCGTATCCAGCTGAAAAGAAAGCTACTGCTTGGGAGGTTAGGGTCAAGCCGTCTGAAACATTCAATAAAATGATCAATGTTCACAGGGTGCAAGCAAACATGTCTAACCAAATGTCATTGAATCATCATTGCTATTCTTCAAATCAATTAAAATATCGACTAAATCGTTCCTCCTCGTGTTATTTGCTTCTCTTTCCAGTAGCACTTTCCACAACAAGTCGGTCAAATAGACCGTCGCTTCTCTATCTAAGAAACTGAATCTAAATATCCTGACTAACATCGGCGCAAGGAAGTATCCAAACGCGCTGATCTTCCTCAATAGGCTTGCGTTAAATAATTGTTTCCCCATGGCGCGAAACTCGGAATTTTCGTTCTCTAAGCTGAAAGCGTTAAAGCCGAAAGTACAAGTAGATATAACATCTGTTCCGTACTTTGCAGAGACATCCTTCATATCTAGAGTTTTGCCTGGATTGTCGTTTAAGTATTTTTTGAGAGATGAGCCGCATTCCTTCATAAGAGGCATCATCATTTTTAACTTGCCAGATGTGAAAATTGGCGATAATTTTGCGCGTAGAGGTTTCCATTCCTGATGTTTTACAGCGAATAGGCTGCAGGACGCTACAGGATCTGCCACCTTGTCGATTGTGAAAGAACGGTTTGGGAAATTGGAAAATTTTTTAATCAAAACGTCTTTTATTAATTTAGGATCCCTAAGTACCAAAGCCGGTGTCCCCAGCAGATATATACCGAAATAGGGTTGGGTATTGTATTTCGCATACAAACCAGCCAAATATAGTGGTACTGGCTGTTTGGAAACTATTATGTCGGGAATATTACCTAGGAATAAGTGCGGCTTCTCACAGGGAACAAATTTTCTCTTCCAATAATTGAAATGCCGTTTACAAAAGTAATAGGTAAGTAATACTAATACAGCTATTATTATTAATATACCAGTGAAATCCCACTTTGCATTCATCTGGAATTCAAGAAAATGTAAGTGATTTTAAGATTAATATAAATAAATAAAAAACTTACATTTTTGTAAAGTAATATCTCCATCGCTTACAGGTTAATTGATTAGGTATCAAATTAAATGTATTTATTATATATGTATCTTATTTTTGAACTTGCACGTAATGTAAATTTGGGGCACTGAGAATACAGCTGGCAACTTTAATCTCTTTATTGAATTACTGTGATGTTATCTCTTTGCCTTCTGGTTTTTATACGAGACAAATATTTTACGGACAGCAATTTTAAATTCAAATTTGTTGAAGTTGCATTCCATCAACATAAATGTATAGATACATACAAAAGCATGCTGCTGATTATACACGTCTTCGATAGATGGAAAATTTATCTGCTGCAAACGAAAAATAACTCTCGATCAAGAAATCTGCTTCCTCGAACAAATTTATATAACGCAAGAATAATTTTTATTAATTTTGCATAAGTATTTTATACAAGTAGGTGAGTTTACTCCAAAGAAGGATCAAGTATGTTTATAAAAATTCTATGTTCGCTATGATGACGTTGACGCGGCAAAAATGCTAATTGTTAAACTTAAAATGTAGGAAATTTATCACATTCTGAACTTACACTTAAATTTAATAATGACCACGGTAATTGACATTAATGATTGAAATGCTATTAGAAGACTGAATAAGTTTTGTGATGTCGTATAGAGGAAACCTCGGGAAATTAGGTAAAGAGAGAGTATATAAATTCTATACTGAATGTAAGAAAATGCTGAGTCAATAAATTCCAAGTTGATACAATAGTTTTTAGTGATTGCAGGTAAGTCAAACATTCCAAAATTATTAAACATAAAATGTTAATTTAATTTATAGCAGTTTAAATTAATGTGTAGGTAATGTTAGTGTCAATAACGTAAAACTATTTGGAAAGTATGCTAAAAATTTCGGGTCAACAAGTTCGAACACCGTTTTCAATTACTGCGAGACGCATTTGTGTAATCATATTGCCTCAAATACCGCTTCGAGATTCTGTTAAATGTTGTGAATAGGGATGGCAAAAAATATAAATATATCGATATAATCATCATATGATATATCGAAAGCTATATATCGATACACGCGATATATCGGAACAAATATATCGATATATGAAAAAAGTCAAATATCGATATATTTTTTATTATATGCAAATTTCTAGTTTTCTGAATCGTAGGAAAAAAAGAGACACAACATCATAGTAGAAGGTGTAAATCTGAATAACAAAGATGCAAATAACGTTAGGAAAGAATTAGTAAAAAATATTAATACACATGAGGATGTATTTATTTATTGAGTAAGTTTACAAGTAATGTCCAGTTCCACAAAATTAATTATAAATTATAAAATTATAATGCGCTTTTAAGTTTGGATAAATGTTTTAATGATTTGAAACAATAACAGTATATTCTTTTTATACATTCAAGTAGGATTCTTAGCTCACTCTACTTCTATGTGTCAGCTGGCTGATATCGCCATTCGTATTGAATATGCTCTTTTTGTACCTCATAAAAGTGAAATGGGCCAGCAATTGCACTTAAAAGTGATAAAAGGAATACCACTAATACAACTGCTGTAAATAGCAATATTATTGATTATACTGGGTGCGGCAAAACTCCCTCCCAATTTAAATGTTGAATAAACAACCGATGGTGCAAATTAACGAAACTGTATTGAGCTTGGATGGAAGGTCCTTTGTTATTCATTATATTCATTCATGATTTAGATATAAATAGTAATAATTGCCTAACGATAAATTACGCAGACGACACAACGCTACTTATTAAAGGGAATACTTTCGCCGATATTCTTTAATGTGGTGATATTATGATGCAACAAGTACAGAAATGGCTCACTGAGAATAACTTATTAATAAACGTCAATAAAACAAAATGTATATTGTTTAGAAGTTCTCCAATTGATGCACCGCAATATGTAATGTTAGATAATAAGAAATATGACATCGTTGAGTGTACATCATTTTTAGGTCTAACAATTGACAGTAATATGTTATTCTTACAGCATGTTGGTGAGTTGAGTAAAAAACTTACTAGGATAAACTATGGATTAAGAGTTCTCTCAAAAAATACGACCAGTGAATTATCTAAATTGTTCTATTTTTCTAATTTTTACAGCCCACTAAGATACGGTATTATTTTCTTTAGAAAACTTAAAACTAATTTTTCATGCACAAATACAAGCAATCCGCATAATATACAAAATAAAAATTAGAGACAGTTGTAGAAGAATTTTCAAAAGAGCAAATTTGTTGACGAGAACAGCTCTTTATGTTTATGAGTGCATAAAATTTACTTGGAAGCATCGTCACTATTTTGAAAGTAGTTTAAAAACAGGGCTCTACCCTACCAGGCATGGACAAAGGGTTTTACTTCCACACCATAAACTTACATCTTATCAAAGGGGAGTTTACTACTCGTGTTTAAAATTATTTAATAAGTTACTTTTGGAAATAACTTCTGTTGTTAGTTATGTCATGAAACAAAGACTATATAAATGGCTATGTGATGTAGAACCATACAATTTAGAAGAGTATTATAGTAGTACCTACACCTACAATGTTTAATATAGACCTGGCTTCATATAAATAATACTTTTCCCAAAAAAAGTATGTTATCGTCGGAGGGTTATAGAGAAAAGAATTTGAATAACTTCATTTTTTATATATAGTCATACTAATTTCGTTCTTTTCTAAATGTTTACATTCATTAACAAGGTTTTGAAGTATCCAGGCGTTACCCAAAATTTTATGGTCTTCGGTAAAATCAGTGGCGGTCCGTGCTTACGTCACTGGGGAGCTATTAGAATGATCGAACTTCTTCGTATAAATTCGTAACATGCGTAACATAGAAACATATTTGACGAGATCATACGAAGAACTTCGATCATTGTACTAGCCTTCTCTATTACATATACACTGCCGTTGGATAAAATGCAACTCCGCAATAAAAATATTTTCAAATCTTGAAGAAAGTTCAGTCAGAATGTTTTCTTTACCTAACGTAGTAGTAAATGGCTTCCCAATTTATATACCTGCACACGCGTTGATTTTTATAAACTTAAAACACGGAGCATACAATCAGAAACATTAAAAAAATAAAGTAGGTATGTAGATACATATCTAACGTCGAATTTATAAAAAAATATTTTCAAGTAGACATTGGCTAACTGACTTTCTATCGTATCACTGCACCTGCATATGACGTGCATGATCGTAAAATGTCGTGTTTCGTCCTTTTGTCGCAAGAGTGTATGATTCAAAAGCGTTTTATAATCTTGACGTGTTTTATACACATATTCGTTGCACCGTAGAACAAGAAGGTGTACCAATGTTGAACTGAATGGATGTAAATAAATTTAGTTATAGCCCTGTAGCAAAGGATACAAGTTGCAGACCATATCAAATATAATGGTTTGATAAACATGATGTGATTAAAAAGAATAAAACGATTATATGTGTAATAGTATGATATGTAACGTCATAACAAAGTACAATATAATGTAAAAAGATATTTTGAAAAAATACTAATCTTGGCCTTTCAACAGATGAAGAAATAAACATAACCTGTGATTTTTTTTATTCAAAAAAATAACATTACAGCTGCTAGTTTTCAAATTGCCCATTACATTGCTCGCCACGGGAACCTCATTTAGAATGTAAAGCTACCTTGGTTGTTGATTTTAAAGCAGATTTATTTGCAGAAAAGGATTTGAGTACAAAACGTATAAAGCCCAATTCACGTATACAGGACTTTAGCAATCGAAAATACAACGTTTAGATAAAATTTATTAGAAACTGTTGCTTTTAATTCTCATGTACGGTACTCTGCACCAAAAGTGTCGTTTGTATCTCCAGTGTACAAGTGCATAGGACAAGGTCGATTATGTAAATATGAAAAAAGTAATTGCTTCGTTGTATAAGACATTAATGAAATAATGTTCACAATGGAATAAGGAAGAAGAAGTGATTCACCAATCGCTTTACCAATGCTTTCTTATCCACATTATGTTTCCCCTTCACCCTAAAAAGTGATCCTCTACAAAAAAGCATGGTATTACTTGAATAAAAACGTGTTATAAGTTTGAATCGTGTTTTAATAATGCTATCTTAAATGATGATAGAAGCGTAAGAATTTCTAAGAGCGGTCATAGCTATAAAACAGCATTAACTTGTAGCAATCTGTGAGAACAATATTTCATATGCAACGCTTCTATTCATTAATATAGTCATGCACCTAAAAATAGAAACATAACCCAGCATTCCACTTGGAACGCACCACTCTATAGAATGTGGCATTGCCTCTTTAGTTGTTATCTCTTTTATCCGGTAAAATAAGTATTGGAATGCGTTTCGACAACGATGCCCATTCTATCTGTTCTCTCTGTCTATCTGTCTATCTATCTGTTAGTTTCTGAATAACACCGATGCGCACGCGAGCTTTCCTCTTCGCTTTCGAATAACACCAATTCATTCTTAACGCTACAAATGTTCACTCAATCCTTTCTGCTCGTTTCTGAACAACACTAATGGTTATTCTATTTCTTCTGCTCTTTTCTACACAACAGCAATGCGTTTTGAACAACACCAATGGTTCATCCTATTCCTTCTGCCCCCTTTTGGTAGCACTAATACCAATCCCATCTATTCTATTCGTTTCTGAAAAGCACTAATGCATTCTGAGCAACCCCAATGCTCACCTCACTCCCTTTGCTGGCTTCTAAATAACACCAATGCATATTGAAGAACAGCAATGCTCATTTCTCCCACTTTACTCATTTCTGAACAACACCGACGCATGTCAACAATATCAACGCCTACTCCGCCCCCTCTGTTGAGTTCTGTAACTAAACTTTTGGAGAAATATATTTTAGGATTTTTCTTTATAATATTCTGATAATACCGTTAAAGATCGAGTAATAGAATTAGAAAGAAATATTTGTTCGCAAACACATAACGACTTAAACTATGCAGAACTGTATTCAACTATTGCTTTAGATGGGAAAAATGATGTAAATGGTTATGCACAAAAAGCAGTTTCTGCTCGACAAAAATCACGCAATAAAATTAAAGATGAGTTAATGAAACTAATAACCTTGAAAAGGAAGTGTATCTGTCTTGATATTTTTAAAGAACTTGATATTGCATTTAAGGAAATGAATATTGACCTTCAGAAAATTGTATCTGCAAGAACAGATTGTGCACCCAATATGGTTGAGTAAAACATTGGTAGTAGTATCAGTATCTCAAACAAAATATTGCACATTCTCTGATAGAATTTCTTTGTATAATACACTAGCAAGTTCTGTGTGCGAAGCAAGGTTTAAAAACATTTTTCAATATCCTGGCAGTTGCGAGAAAAGTCGTCAACCTTATAAACGTAAGAGGTCTCAATAAATGACAATTTGCACAATACAAGTATTGCGACATACAATAATGTTCAATGGCTCAGTTGCGGCCAAGATCTGAATCAGTTTATAATTTTATTAGAAGATATTAAGCTTTTCTTGAATAAAAAAAAAAAATAACAGTTTTGACGAATATCTAAATATAGATTGGTTAAATGATTTAATATGGGTTGTCTGCAGAGCAGAGGGTAGCTTAGTATGTTGCCTATCATGTATTGAGTACTGCGGGTGTCGTATGGGGGAATAAACTTTCAAAATTCTATTAAAGTTGGAGCTGTGCGAGAGAATGAGAATGGAGATTCTACGAACTTGAATTTTCAATATTTACATATCAAAGTGCCAAATCTTTAACTGTCGGCGTCGATTCTAATGTCAACTGTAATAGTAAATTATTAAATATATTGTATTTAAATATACATGGTTTAACTTATTCAAAAATTCTGCAAGTTGAGAGTGATTTTATAGAAACTGACTTAAATTTTATTTGTTTATGTGGGCTAACAAGCACAATTTTAACTCTTTCGGTTTTCAGAAATTTTACTTGACTCCAAGTTTTTAAAAGCTAACATTCATGGGGGATCAGTCTCAGGCCTAGACAGTTCGTGTTGTGAAATTGATATCGAGGTTCGTGTATTGATTTGAACTGTTAATATCGTGAAAGTCATTATTATAATACGCTATAAAAAATGGCGACTTTAATAACTTTGTAAACAAACTGTATTCACTGGTTCAATATACACTTCGAAAGAAAAGATGGAAGGTGCAAAAATTTTATGTTATAGACAACTTTTAATTATTATTTGCCTATAAAACACGTTATAGATCAGAATACACTTAAAACAATGGGTGGGTAAGTGACGCAGTAAAATATTATAGTCGCAAATTGAGAGATTTATACCAACAGGTAAAACATCCTGATCCATCTGAACATTAGGTACAAAAACCTTCATCAAAACCTTGTAATTCAAACAAAATCATTCTATACGAGTGGAAATTTAATTTAAAAAAACCCGGCAAAAAGGTGTGATGCTTAGGTTTTCCCTGCTACACCAAGCTACAAACGGCGTTGATCACCTATTGCCTCTGCCCCGATTCTTTTAAAAATATTACGATATCATTCGCAAAGGCTTGCACCTCGGCTCCAAGTGCTTCAATGATAGCCACGTAGGTCGTTTACAAGTAACGACCACAGCAGTGGGGATAAAATCCCCCCATGCGGACACCCCCTGCCAAGCCCGAACCTGCCTATCTACTCGCCTAGTGTCGTTATTGCAAGCCTATTCGTAAGCATAGCGGTAATCCAGCCTGCTACGATCGGTTGTACGCCTCGTGCTAAAACCGCCATGCATAGGGATGAAGGAATTGCGTTATTAGATGCTCCTTCTATGTCCACAAATGCTACCATCGCTATTTTTCTGAATTCGAGCGAGCCCGAAATCCTGCAGACAAGATTGTTTAGCGCAAGATCCGTGGATTTACCTGCCTGATACGCATATTGGTGTATATGAAGGGCCTATTTAAGAGAATCACTTCTTTGATAAGACCCTCTAACACCTTTTCTAATGTTTTCAAAGAGACTTAATTGTGCATATATAACATTTTGTTTTTATTCGGACAACCTTTTTATCGAAATTAATATTTTTCAAAAAAATAGTTATTTGTATCACTAGGCCAGAAACTATAGTTTTGCGAGTGTGAGTACGGTTTGTGGGGCCGAGGCAAAGCCGAGGTCCCACAAGTGCGAATACTCGCAAAAGAGTTTCTGGCCGTGTGTTACACACTATTTTTTGAGCCGACAAATCTTAATTTTGTTGTAAATAATAAAAGAAATTAACGCTAGGGAGTTAACAGTACAGGTTGGCAATACATATTACGTATGAATTTTGAATTGGAAATCAGGGTTAAAATACGTTAGTGATTTGACGTTTTAATTTACTTGGTAGTTTTGATACATATTCATCAATAATAAGGACAATGGAGACCCCAGCTCATATTACAGAGGTTGTGTGTGAAGTTATTAACCATTTATTACCAGTAAAATCTTCCGAAAATAGAAATGGAATGAATATGAATTAATTAAGAGATTGTGTAACGAAAATTCTGTCAACTGTCATCGAATCTATAATTAATGGCAGAAATGTCAGTAATTCCAATATAGTATTGCCAACGAATAGTGGGTCTTTTTGCCGGCCTAGGCCGGCGAATGGTAAGTTTCCGGCCGATTTATAGTAATGCAAAATCAGTGTTTCTGGACGGAGGCGCAAAATAGTTATTTTTTCAAGTATAGCAAACCTTTTAAGACACACTGTATATTTCCCCCGCAATTTGAATATTTTGGAAATATCTGGTCAATAAATAATTATTATTATTACTTGAATATAAGTATACTTCCAAACTTCCACATAAACTGACGCATATTTATGGAATTGTCTTTCTGCTTTATTCGTATTTTACACATTTAAGGATAGTGTTACGATTATGTAAATATAAATGACTTAAACAAATATAACTCCTTAAAGTGTTTTGCTTTGATTTCTTTCCTTTACTTAATATGATAATTTATTCCGTTAACATAATATTACCATGCTTTTACGTCTTTTTTGCGGAAGACAGCCATTAATATATAATTCAACTGAGAGAAAGAAAACGCTGTTAAAAAAAACTTCATATAAACGTTAACTTAAAAAGAATAGACCTTGTATCTCTATCTTTTTATCTTTAGAACTGAAACCGACCTCATGTTAATTGAGAACAGAACTTATTTCTCAATCCACAAATCATTCATCTGACACAAACAAACGGAACTTTACAGAATTTGTACTTAATTACTGAAAGCGGGGTTTAAATACATTGACAAATTATCACATTTTTTAGGAAATTGCATTAAAAACATTGCTGTCAAAAATGACTATTATGTAAAAGATTCATGGCAATTTAAAGAATTTATTAACAATATCAAATTAAAACCAAATTTTAAAATAATATCTTTAGATGTAGTCTCTTTATATACAAATACACCAATACAATTAGCAAAAGAAATTATACGTAAAAAATGGCAATTAATTGAAAATTATACAAATATTCCAATAACTGAATTCATAAATGCAATATAATTAACACTAACCGAAACATATTTCCAATATAAAAATAAATTTTATAAACAAATTTTTGGTTGCGCAATGTGTTCACCAATTTCAAGTATAATTGCACAAATTGTTTTAGAGTATATTGAAGAAAAAATTTTAAATAAAATAGATTTTGAAATAATTTTTTTCGAAAGATATGTTGATGACTGCATTAGAAGAGAAAATATAACAAAATTATTAGAAAAATTTTATTCGTATCACCCTAGATTAAAATTTACAATCGAAATTGAAGAAAACAACAGCATTACATTTTTAGATATTCAACTGATAAAAAACAATAATGAAATTTTAACTAAATGGTATACCAAACCTACATGGTCTGGACGTTATCTAAATTTTAAATCATCACAACCAATCTCACAAAAAAATAGTGTTATTATTAGTTTAGCTGATAGAGTCATAACTTTAACCAGTCCAATTTTTCGAAATGATACCATTAATAAAGCAAAAACTATTCTAAAACAAAATAATTATCCAAATCATCTTATCAATAAAATATTTAAACAAAGAATATTCCGCTTTTATAATAAATCAACAAAAACTATAAATAATAGTCAAACATATATAAAATACATAAAACTTCCTTATGTAAAAAATCTTTCTGAAAAAATTAATCAAATTATCAAACCTTATAATTTTAAAATAGCAAATCAAAATAATAATAAATTACAAAATCAAATTTACACAAAATTAAAATCGAAAACTGAAAAAAATAAAACATCACATATAGTATATAAAATAAATTGTCAAAATTGTAATGGTGTATATATCGGCGAAACTATGCAATATTTAGAAAATAGAATAAAAGGACACAAATATAACAAAAATCTTACAGCTTTAAAAAAACATGAAATAACACAAAATCATACATTTGATTTTAACAATGTATCAATTTTAAACCAAGAACAAAACTATAAAGCACGAACTATACTTGAAATAATCGAAATTTATAAACATAATAATTCTATAAATGATAAAACCGACACACAATTTTTGACCAAACTTTATAACTTAATTCTATAAATGAAATTTTAATAAAGATTTAGTAACGTTTTTCATATTTAACCATAACTTTCCATAACTAATACAACTGACACATTTCACAAAACAATCTTTATATAAAACCTTTCAAAACTCTTTCAAAACAAAAAACTAACTGATTTTATCAACAAAACAAACATGTTATATATTTTTATACAACAAAAATTTTATTTCTACATTATTAATTTGTGAAATGTAAATGAATAAGGTTTAGTATTAAACCGAAACGTTTTACTCTAATGGTTTTTTAATTACATGACTTTAAAATACCAAGAAGATCTATACATAAATACATTTACTGTAAATACTTTTATTTAAGTATCTACGAATCGCCCAACGGCAATCTTACAAGTTATTTAAAAATCTAATCTGTGCGAGAGTTCAAGTTATTATTTATCTTCTAGTTTACTTGACAAATATGACCCCACTGTTTATCAAAGTCACGCACATTTTTTTATATGAAATATTTATTAAAGGAAACGCTGTTGTAATAGTTTATTACTTACTTACTATTGTGGAATATTACCTTTTACATTTCTTACACTCTTAAATTTGTTTGAAGACCTTCTAAATGTAAAACACCAGAAGGCTTATATTTTTAAAAAATGCTCAAATTATTTCCTTGAATCTTAACATTACTGGACTAGGAGCTATGATAAAAGACCATGGCAATATTCTCGGCGGCAAATCATCATTTTCAGGTTCCATTTGGAAATTCTTCACAAGGAAAGCTATTGCCATTTTTACTGATATAAGAGCAATCCTTTGACCTAAAATAGAAGAATGAACTAGATAGATATTTTATGTAAAGCATGTTGGGTAAGTTCATCCTGTCCATCCCTTTTCGTTATTTATGCTTTAACAAAAAAGAATCAAAACAATTACCGATGCAATTGCGTTGCCCTATTCCAAAAGGTAAATAGCAACAAGAATCCATCTTTTTGACATTCTGCTCTGAAAATCTTTCAGGATCAAATACATCAGGATTGGGAAAATAATCTGGATCGTAATGAAGTCCCATCAAGGGAATCATAACTGAGGATCCCTTTTCAACAACTACGTCACTATTCGGAATTCTATAATTCTCAGAGCAATCTCGTCCCAGAACGGGAACCGCCGGATACTTTCTAAGCGTTTCTATAAACGAACACTATTAATAATACAAAAGTGATGAACACTGATTCCGTTACCGAGCATGCACTTATGAAGATAAGTTTTATTATCATTTAACACTTCATACGAAAATTCACCGTTATCATCTACGATCGAATTCAGTTCATCCCTTAATTTGTTTTGGACATCTTTATTGCGAGAAATTTCGTAGAGACCGAAAGCAGCTGTGGAACTGCTAGTTTCATATCCGGCCAAAAAGAATTGATTGGCTTGGGAGACCAACTCATATTTATCTGGAAATGTTAAAGTTAGCGAAAAAATTAAAGCTTATCTAGGTGCGCTTTAAAAAGGAACAGAAATACTTACTCAGATTAAATTGATCTCTCAGTTTGATCATAATTTCAATTAGATCTCTTCTCTTTGTATCTGAAGTTTCTCTTTCTTCTACTATTCCCATAAACACTTTAGCCAAGAAATCTGCTATAGAACTTTTTAGAAATTTAATTCTGAATATATTCACCAATGGACTCTTTAGGAAATATAGTACTGACGTAACAGTATTCCTAAAATTAAATGCAAACACCTGCTTTGCTACTTCAATAAACGGAGTTTCGCCATCTTGAAGACTGTGGGCATCTATTCCAAACGCAATAGAACATATGACATCTGTACTATACTTAGAAACGATGCTTTTAGCATTTAATGCTTTAGTTTGCCTTGCTTGTACAAACGAAACCATATTTTTAGCAACCACTTGTATACTTGGATAAATGTGCTTTAACTGCCCAGAAGAGAAGATGGGTGTTGTCACATTACGAATATACTTCCATTTTGGATTACGGCTAAAGAACATCATAGTGGCTGAATAAGGATCAACATTTTCATTGCTTTGCACATTTCTATCCTGAAAGTACTCAAAATCTTTGATGAGTATGTGCTTAATTAAATCTGGACTCCTTATTATTAAGTTTGGTTGAGTAAAAGTCCACATTCCAAAGTATGGTTTCCCTGGATATTTCATATACATATCTCCTATCAAAACAGCAATGTTTTTGCGTACTAATATTACATCCAACATATTTCCAATTAGAGGCCATGGTTTCTCAAATAACACGCCTCTGCGTTCCCAATAATTTGCTTGCTTTTTGAATAAGATGTAAAGCACTATACAAATTATCATCAAACTAAAAAGAATCATCTGAAAAATGGAAAAAAAATCTTATTACCTCTGAAATTAATACTATTATTTAACATACATCGAGAAAAACACAATAATATTGTTAATATAATATTACTACAGGTAATTAGCTGTAGAAAACGACTGGTGTAGACCGATACTGCAGTAGGGGAAAGGGAGGTACATTCAGCCAAGGGGCACAATCAGCCACCCCTTTTAAATTTTAAGAAACTCGAATTTGGCGCGTTAGACAGTTGACAATAGCAATAACATAGCTTTCTCCCTCTGCGCAGAAGTTTACGTCTGAATCAGTTAGGTAGTGCGTTTACAAAAAGAAATTAACTGTTTTTGGATCTGCAAGGTAAGTTTTTGCCAAGTTATATTTTTGGGTGTAAAAACTATATTTTTGCTGATCTTCTAAAACTGTTTGCTGCAGCATAATTGTAATACATTATTTGTAATTGTCCTTAAACATTCCTAACCTAAAAATATGTTCTATTAGAGTAGCGAATGATGTTTTGATTCAGGTGCAGATGGGGCACATTCAGCCGCATTGTGTGGGGCAGATTCAGCCTGGCTAAATGTGCCTCAGAAAACCATAAGCCAATGTTTTTTAAATAATTTCTATGTGTTACTTTGAGAAACTGTGACCTAAAGGGTAGTAAAAAATATGTCTTTTACCTGTAGATGGTAAGAACTTATAAGAAGAAAACAAATAGAACTAACATCAACGAAGGCGATATGAAGAGCGCTATACAAGCTGTTCTTAGTGGCCAGTTATCCGAGCGTAGGGCGTCAGTATCGTATAACATTAAAAGAGGAACTCTACAAACTAGAATTAGAAAGATAAGGACTAAGTATAGTCCCGACGAAGTGAAAAGAATGTTTGCTGACGACTCAGGTCACGAAGGTGATTATAACACTGTTACTTATTCAAGTAAATATACTGTTAGCCAAGTGTTCACTACACAACAGGAGGATGAACTTGTTAAATATATAAAAACCTGTTCTTTGATGAATTATGGATTGACCTATAAGAATATTCGTGTACTGGCATACGATTACGCCAAACTCTTAAAAGTAAAAATACCTGTTCAGTGGGAAACCAATAAAGTAGCCGGTATTGAGTGGCTTAAAGGTTTTATGAAAAGAAGGCAGCATGAAATCAGACTTAGAAAGCCTGAGAACACAAGTCTTGCTCGTTCTACTGGTTTTAATAAAAGAAGTGTGGCTACCTTTTTTGAAAATTACATGAACGTTTTAGAAAAGTACAAATTTAAACCGGAGAGAATTTTCAACATTGACGAAACCGGCGTCACAACAGTTTTAAAGCCTGTTAAGATAGTAGCAGAAAAGGGCAGAAAACAAGTCAATGTGATTGCATCAGCTGAAAGGGGTGAACTTACCACATTTGTAGGCATAATTAATGCAGCTGGAGCAGCTCTTCCGCCGGCCTACGTATTTCCACGAATACGTAAGCCCGATGATTATTTAAATGGCGCCCCATCATCTAGCCTTGCCTTGGGCAGTCACAACGGTTGGATGACTGGGGAACTGTTTATTTCTGTGTTAGATCACATTAAATCTCATACACATTGCACCACAGATAAGAAAATTCTTTTATTATTAGACAATCACGAGGCCCATGTAACAGTCAAGGCTGTAAATTTTTGTCGAGAGAACGGGATAATTATGGTCTCATTCCCACCCCATACCTCGCATAAACTGCAGCCCTTAGATGTGGGTGTTTATGGGCCCTTTAAAAGCTATTGTGCTACGGCTTTTAGTGACTGGTTAACAAGTAATCCTGGGAAAACTATAACCATAAAGCAAATAGCAGCCTTGACCAAGATAGCATTTCAAGAGGCGTTTACCCAGAAAAATATTACGAAGTCTTTTGAGGCGCCAGGATTGTGGCCGTTGAACAGACTAGCCTTTTCCGAAGAGGAATATTTACCAAGCTTTGCAGAACACATAGACCCAGAAGAAACAGAGAATGCAGATAATACCTCCCAAGTTATGCCAGAAGAATCTCAAGGTCGGTAATTTACGTTTAATTCCTTACTAGATTAAAGTTTTGTTAATTGTTATTTTATTTGCAGATCCAGCTACTATCGTAGCTATGCCATCAACAAGCATATTGACACCTGAAGCTGCTAGACCATTTCCCAAAATAGTCATACAGAAAAAGAAAAGAGCTGGAAATCGCAAGGGTCAATCGCGAATTTACACCGATACACCCGAAAAGGACCGTCTAGAGGAAATAGAACGTATTAAAGAAGATCGAAGAAAGAAGAAAGAGGGAAGAGCATTTAAGAAAGCAACGAGAAATATTTATGCAACTAAAAAGCAGAACAAGGGAAAGAGATCCAAGCAGTGTGCACTTTCGGATTCCTCAGATTCAGAAATTTCGGTTAAACTTGCCTCAGATGATGATGTTAGTGAAGAATTCTCTGATGAAGACATAGGAAATCAATTTCTTCTAACTGACGAAGTTGTAATAACTACAGACGACTTTCTTTTGATAAAATTTCCAACAAAAACTGTTGTAAAGTTTTATGTAGGCAAAGTTGTAAATGTGTTTAATCAACAAGAATTTGAAGTCAGTTTCCTTCGGTGTACAGGCGCCAGTCATAAATTCTCCTATCCCATTGTCAGGGACATATCGATAGTTAATCGAAGTGAGGTGACGGCAAAATTACCAGCGCCAATGTCTTCGAAAACAGCTAGGACATCTTCACTATTGAGTTTCAATTTCAATTTTGCCACATTCAACATTCAGTAAAAATGAAATATGTAAATTCTTTTTATACGAAATATATTTTTATTATGGTATTTCTTTAAATAACAAATTAAATATAGGTACTTTACCCACAGCTTTATTATGATTTATTTTATTTATTGACCCCGGCTGATACTACCCCATCACTGGGGTACATTCATCCAATTTACAAGTTGTAACAAACTTAAAAAATAACATACCATAAAAAATAAATATGCATTTTCAAGAGTATTACAAAGTTCATAACACTTCACATTTTAAGTGTCATACGTATGAAATGCGAAATAATTTTTTATGCCGCTCATGCTTTAAAAAAATCATAAACTGACTGAATGTGCCTCCCTTTCCCCTATATTTTTTTGTGTTGGCGGAAACCCCGTCCCTATGCGCATTTTACGTCACTAGCTCGAAGAGGCGGACGGAGCTCGTTGCACGAATTTTCAGCAGTGAACAGATGAGGCTACATTTACCAGTAATAGGATAATATCCACCCAAAACTTTTGATACTGGGCTAGAAATAATCCTGGTTGAATTAACTGTAAGGACCAATATTCCGAAAAAGTCAATGTATGGTTGGAGATTTTTGGAGATCGAATCGGTAATTGTTTTTTTTTTCTTTAAAAACTCGATGAAGACTGAATGTTTAGTGTAACTTCTTTGATGGGGACCTTTGGGATGCAATTGAAGATATTCATCTTAATGTTCGACAGAGTATTTGCGGTTCATCAATCCACAATGCAAGAATTGTTCGTCAGGGGTTCGGCATCTCAGAATCGAGATGAATAGCTAAACATAATCATAAGAAAGTTGAAAAGTGTCGATGGAGAATTATAGCTGAAAACTGCATGCGATAATTAATTATTTAATTTTGAAAATTATTATTTCTGTAATTTTTTTTTTTTTTTGATATCTTGTACGTTTTGCTTTACAAGATATCGAGAATTGGCCCTCTTTGTGAAGTCGTAGCAGGCTGAGTTTCACGTTCACATATTACTTTAGTATCTCAAACAATATGACTCATTAATCTCTATGACTACTCAAACCCATACTTCTTCAAATAGAGAAAATATAAGGACGCCTTCATCCTAAATGCGACACACTATATAATAGATACATAAATAGAAACTGTAAAGAGGCCTATTTTCAGTTTGTTAGAATAGAATAAAATATTAAAAAAATAATAAAAAGCGAATAAGCTTACCTTGGAGAGCTCCTCAGTTCTTTGCAATATTCACAAAAAAAAATTGAATCCGATTAAATAAAATTAACATTAAAGACCAGTAGGTAGATCATCCGATACTCATATTAATTTTACTTCTAATATTATCTTAGGATATACAACCTTTATATTAAAAGATAATGTAACATCATTATGTACGGTTTCTTGACAACGAATCAAAAGCAAATCCGACCAATCACAAAAAAGGGGGCGTAACAGCGCTTTGCCGCCAATACGCATTTATTAAGGGAATCTCTACGATTTATTTAACTTTTTAATAACGCAATAGCTAACATATACGATATAATTTATTGACATATAAGTCTACAAAGTATGAGAAAGGTGGAAATATCGACATGTTATGATACAAAATAGGTGTAATAGGTAAAAAAGGCAAGTAAGCAAAGAGATAAGCAGATCTATTTCATATTTATTATCTAAGCTTTTGTGTTTTTACTTCAAAGTTTACTTTCAGAATTACTGAAATCTATTATGAATAGCTGTAGTAGTACCGTTACTTATTTTTAGTTTCTTTTGTTCTTTTTTTATATTTTCGCATTATATGTGTATTTTTAGTAGTTGGTCTAGTTATAGTTGTAGTTTGGTTCATAGTTTGCCAAGGGAAGCCGCTCTGGCTCAACTTGGCAGCCCTACGCCGACTACTTAAAAGGCTGCCGGGAAAACAAAGATTGTTGTAGATGCTATCAAATACTTCAAACCGTTTAAATCGGCTGACAGTGACGGCATCTTCCCGGCTCTGCTACAACAGGGCCTGGAAACGCTTTCCCCAGTTCTATGTACCCTGCTAAGAGCAACCTTAGCTATGGGATACACGCCAAACACCTGGAGAGAGGCCAGGGTAGTCTTCATTCTCAAGCAGGCCAAGCTGTCCCATACAGAAACAAAGTCGTATCGGACCATCAGTCTCACCTCATTTCTTCTCAAAACCCTGGAGAAGATAATTGATGGGCACCTAAGGGATTCGGCTCTGGCAATATTGCCTCCACTCGAAAACCAACATGCCTATCAAACAGAAAACTCGTGTGAGCAGGCCATTCACGGACTAGCTCGAGGAGCAGAAATTGCCTTTAGCAAGAAAGGAATTGCACAAGCTACCTTTCTGGACATTGAGGGCGCCTTCGATAGGGGGTCGTTTCGGTCAATGGAAAGGCGCTGCAAAAATGGAAAGTCGAGCCAACCGTGGGGAGTTGGATCGGTTCCATGATAGGAAACAGAACGATTCATGTATCGCAGAACCTCTGCAATGTAAGGGCAACCGCGGCAGCTGGCTATCACTCTTACTGTGGTGCCTTGTGGTGGATGGCTTGCTTTCTGATCTACGGATGGCGGATTTCCACGCGCAGGACTACGCAGATGATATCACCATCATGATCTGCGGAAATTTGAGGGCGTGGTTTCGGAAAGGATGCAAGGGGTAAATGTAAACTCTTGGAAAACGACCAAGGTTCCGTTCACATGGAGAAGGAAACTCCCAAAACTCCAGTGTCCTACCATCTTCGGCTACTTGTATCTAGCGAGGTTAAATACTTAGATATAACATGGACGCAAAATTGACGTACAAATCTCACCTGAAAGATGTGACGAATAAAGCCACGAGAGGGTCTTCTGGCCCTGTAGAGGAATGCTTGGTAAAATGTCAACGCTGAAACCTGCAATGGTGCGCTGGCTGTACACGAAGGTTACAGTACGTTCAGTAACCTAACCTCAGTAAATGCGCTCAGTAAGGTCCAGAGGATTGCCTGCTTAGGCATCATGAGAGCCATGTCCTTGACGCCGACTGCAGCCATGGAAACCATTCTTGGGCTTCCTCCGCTGCAGTTGGTGTTGCGGTGAGAAGCTGCCCTGGGAGCATACAGAGTAAAATGTAGGGGCTGGAAAGGTGAAAAGGACAAAACCGGAGACCTTACCAGCACCGCCAACTGCATCGAACAGACAGTTCCACTGTCCACAAGGGCGGACAAGATTCCGCCCGTCTTCAGCTTCACTAGGAAATACCTTGTAGATATTTCTAATCGTGAGCCAAGGTTCCCATCGCTGGTTTGTAGATGCCTCGTAGACGCCGAATGGCACAGACATTGGGATCTGGAGGGATGGAGAACCGAATGGCGAAGTTTAGGGGACTCCACCTCCATTTTCCAGGCTGAAGTAATAGCCATTCAAACCTGCGCAGAAGGCATCTTAAACTGCCCGCATTAGAATGGATCGGTCGAAATTTTCTCTGACAGCCAAGCTGCTCTCAGGCTGTCAAATTCGTTTCCGAAGTGGTACTAGGGTGCTATAGAAAGCTCGAAAAATTGGCGGAACATCACAGCATTACGTTGAGATGGGTTCCAAGCCACTCTGGGATTAAAAGCAACCAAATTGCTGACAAACTAGGTAGAGGCGCCAGTGAACGACCATTCACAGGTCCAGAACCGACGTGTGTGACTTCTTATGGCGGCATCGAAGCTTTTGTCAGATCTAAACTCGCTTCTAGTCACCGATCCTATTGGAATGGACTTGCAAGCGCGAGATATTGCAAAACCATCGAGATTCATGCAGGCAAGATTTCGCAAGGCAGTCTTTATGAGGAGAAACAGATTAAGACTACTTACGGGATCAAGTCTTAATTGGGCACTGAACCAACACTTGCACCGCATGGGGCGAGTACATTCTCCCCTGTGCAGAAACTGTGGCAGAGCAGAAGAAACTGCTGTGCACCCCCTGACAGTGGACAGGGAGAGGCGGTATCATTTTGGGGTCGCTCGGTTAGACAAACCCAGCTTAAGAAGACTTACTCTTGACCAATTTGCGGACCTCTTCTGATACAACCAGGTCGAGAGGGCTAAAACATCATGGGGGCACAATAGGTCTTCTGGCTGAGTTGCTTTACAGGGTAAACCTGCCCATGAAGTGCAAAAGAAAAAAAATCTAGTATAGGTATTAACATGTCACTAGAGATTATCAGAAATTAATCATCTACGTTCGTGCATGTAAGTAATGGTTCAAATAATAAGTGTTTTATTGTGGTACCTACTGAAAACTTGATCCATGACAAGTTCTGCATAAATAGGGCCACCCCCATCGGAGTACCATAAGTTTGTCTAAAAAATTTGTCGTTGTAAATGATATATGTCGTGTCAAAATAAATCGTAATGCCTTGAAGAAATATTCTCTTTTAGAAGATTTTTATTCACAATCATAGTTATAATGAGTCAATTCCCTATCATATGAATAGTTGGCAAGCAGGTCCCATTACTGCACTGACCCTTCAAAATTACTAGCCGGGAAAAATTATTACTTACCTGCATTTAATACACGTTATAACTATAAGAGGGCGCTAAATAAGCAAGTATAACATTTTCCATAATATTGCATAGATACTGCTCTATTTTAGCTCCAATATTTAGAATCGTTATAAACTAATTCAACCTCACACCTTCGGGTAGAAGAGGTTCTAGATTATATATATATAAACTAATTCATATCGACCCCTACTTTTATCAGGATGTAAATATTCGTCCAAATTTGAGCAGTTTCTCCAATTCTACCGGAGTACAATCGAAAATATTTTGCCCACCCATTTTAACAAAGCTCAATTTGAGAGTTATAATATGAGTTAAATAAAATTGACATATGACGACTAAAAACCCTAAAAACCATTCAATTTGCGTTTTGGGCAAAAATGAATGATTATGAATTGTGAATAAAATAGTATACAAACCTCGAAGGAACGCTTCATTACAGCCCCGCGTCTTAACTAACCCTCAGCTGTACAGCTGTAATGAAGCTTTTCCTTGGGTGGTATGTAAATATACTATTATTTCTGACCAGCTGTCTTTTATCTGGTACTAGGAAACATTCATCAGATGTCGCTAAATAGTGTTGTCATTACATAGCGAAGTGCGTGAACTCACTGCAAGAATACTCTTGTGCATGCCCGTTTCACTGGGTCTCTTCTACCCGTTCTTTGTTTTTAGTTGACACTAGTCCCGCCCACGGCGCTGGTGTGCGGTTTCTCAGATAGCCCAGACGCTTAAAATATAAATTCTGTGGTTATCGAGTGCGACTCACTGGCAGTCGATTGTGTCGATTTATCGATTCAGTGATCTTTGCGAGTTTGGCAGATCTTACGACCAATAAATCAATCTTTCATTCAATTTATTCGTTTATTCCTTACTTTTCATATAATTGTAAAGGTCGTTTTGCACTACGCTATTTATTGGTCAATTTATTAGTGTATTTCCAATATTCACGTAAATAATACTTCGCATATACAATTTATAAGGTGTTTGCAAAGTATTATTGACGTAAATTATTGAAATACACTAATAAATTGACCAATAAATAGCGCAGTGCAAAACGACCTTTATGTATACCCAAAATTTAAATGGAATTTGCTTTTGAAATACCCGCCGGTCCCGCCGGCATACTTCAGCGCCTTCGGCGGGACTAGTCACAACTGCAGCATATATCGTTCACATGAAGGCTTAGAGAGTTGCCCATCTTTAGGTATGTTATATGTGCTCTTGTGTCATGCGCATCCGCATCCAGGTTGATGCCATGATACAAGGAAAATGCTATCATGCTATGAAGATTATTATGTGTTATTTATTTATTTGTCATAAGTCATATCATAATACGCTAATTATTTCTTTGTGTCTCAAACAAAAATAAATCTCATTATTGTCGCCTACTATTTAAGACTAAATATGATATAGTAGTTTTTTTCCTTTATTCTTTTAATTATCTCCTCTAACATGAAAATACCGAATTTGACGATAATAATAATTACAGTGTTTAGTGTACCGGTAAAGAGTATAGGTAAGTTATTAAATAATTTTCAGTTACCTTACATTGTAGGTTTAATGTTTGCCCACTTAGTATTAGTGTAGGATTAGTATAAACCTGAAATTACTTATATTCAATTTTTATATGTAGATTTAATCAGCATAAATGGGTAAAGTACGTGAATTCTTGCTTTGAATATTCATTTTTATGTAGAGTTCTTTTGAATTATATACTAATTATTGATTCATTATTACTATAATTTTAGGTCCCGAACCAACTGCTCCTACTACTAGTTCCACAAGTACAACTACAAACCCAACTACGCCTTATCCCACGACTCAAACTACTCCCTGGACCACAACAGGTATGTTATGCCTCACCACTGAGTATTAAAAAAGGGGTGGTATAATAGATTAATCCAAATATTATGATTTGATATTTTTCACCAACATTTCTGTTTAGCTAGTCCAACTTCAACAACTGTAACCACTACTGCAACTCCAACTACTTCGTGGACTACAACAGGTATGTACGTCATCACTGACTGTTAAGAAAGGAGGAATATAATAGATTAATTCAAATACCTATTATGATTTATTATTTTTCACCCACGTTCCTGTTTATGTTAGCTAGTACAATACGACCGACCCCTACCCGGAGGCCACCTAAGCCTGAGAGAGGAAGATGGATTGTGACACCTGCAGGGGAAAATTATGGATGCATACTTTTAGAGATGGCAGCATCCATAGACTTTTATTACATAAATCTTTGGAATGAAATTGAAAAAGGAGAATTAAATATACCTCCTTATGCAATGAGCATAGGTAATTGTGGAGAGACCGAAAGTCACAAAAAAATTATTAAATTGTCATGGTATAGTTTGCATTATGTGAATGCCTTAGAATTTACCCTTAGAAAAAATGATCACATATATGAAATAAATAAGATTGTTGCTAACATTACTTTGGATCCTGCAAATTTTCCAACAGCTAAAGGTTAGTTTCTTTTTTTTTTTTAAGCAATAATAGGTAATTGCTAACTCATAAAATTAAATTTTGTGTAAAAATAGCTCAAAATAATAGAACTAATACACAGACTACTCCAATTAACGTGCCCACGATTGTGATCTCATAAACAGTGGAAAAAAAAGAGAGTTAAAGTGTGCTTGGCTAAGGGGTTACTTTTTTTTAACCCTTTGTTGACCGTTGCTACTTATAAGAACCTTACTAAAAAAACTATGTGATTTCTTATTTAATCTTAAAAAATCAGAAAAAACCGCTGAATTTGTCTCTTTTGAACTAACTTTATGAAGAAAAACAAAAAAATTATGAAAACTAAAATTTTTCATATCTTGGGCAACAAAGGGTTAAGAAGAAACGAATATAGAATTACACCACTTCATAACATTTTTTATCATACTTATGAACTTCACCAAATTCTATACTAATTTTGTTATTTCTGCAAAGAAACAGGAAAGTACATAGAATAAAGAAAGTCGTAACTCACTGTTTCTGGTATAATTTGAATAAAACTCATAAAACGCCTTAAAGGGTTATACATTTCAGGACCATATTTGATTTTTATATAAAAATGTGTGTTTACAATGTCAACATATTATTTGTATACCTTTTATTTGAAATGAGCTATCTAATTTCCAAGGAATAGTCCAAAAGTATACAATCCAATATAGTTAACTTAAAACTTTCATGCGAATGATGTGCCTTGCTTATTACATTCTTTTAACCTGCTAATGATGCTGCTTCCAACTGTATATATTATTATGATTTTAATATTACAATGTTTATACTGTTTGTTTTCTGCATAAAAGAAAATATGGGATATTTTACAAAGCAGTTAAACCATTATTTTATTCTCTTTGAGAGAGCTTTCCTCAGTAAAAGCGGTATACATAGGTTGAAGAAACTTGCAATGCTCTAGAACTACTAATTGCAACAAATGTTCGGTTCAGAAAAAAAAAACAAACAGTTCTTGATGGTGTTTTTATTCGGTAAATAAAGTAAAACCCGAAATTTAAGATCAAAACTAATATATTTTTAGAAGATTCCAAGAGAAAAAGAATATTTTCCAAAATGACAAAAGTGAAATTTTGAAAAATCCTGAAGGAATTTATATGTAACTTTTTCAATGTGATTGAAATTAAAAAAAAAATGTTTCGATATATAATTATATGACATTTTACCCTTGAATAAAAAGATAGGGTCCCAATTTTTTTCTTACACCCCCGTTTTACATGAGATTCCAATGATGAATACATTAATAGGAATATCTTTTGCGGTATACCTACTGCTTTATGTTTTAAATTAAAATTTGTTGGTCTAAAACTTTTATAATGAATTTAGTGATAGTAGTAATTTATGCCTAAGTGTCAACATATTTTTTATTGTACTTTCTTGTTCTCTATAATAAGCAACTACTATTCAGAATATAACTAAGGTATTCTTTCTGATTTTAGATCATAATCAATCGTTAATACTCACCAATAAGAACAACCACTTCCTTACCCCAGAAGAAATGTCTTACAGATGCGACAAAGAACACATACTTCCATTACATCTTGCCAAAAACCACGTAGACCTCGGACATCTTAAAATACGCAGTATTTACTTGCAAGCTTTCAGTAAGATAACCAACCAAAATTTAGTTAGAGGTAACCTAAGAAATATAATTTGCAAAATCGCGTATTATTTTCATATCTTTTTTCAGGAATAGACTGTAAATCGCACCACCAAATATCAAATGCTTTGCTAATTTTGTGTGGCGGTGCTATCATTGGAGCAATTACCACAATCCTATTTACATATATTTTAAGTAAAAGAAGTCACCGACCACATGGATATCTTTCAATGTATGTTTTATGAATATTGTCCAGTAAATATAGTTTAGTTGGTAAATAAATGGATAATTACTTAAGAAACTAATCATTTTCTAATTATAGTCTAAATTCATGTATGTACAAACACAAGTTAGATTTAATGTGTAAAGCATAAGATATAATTGAATAAAAATACATTAGCTTTTAAACATTTTTGCCGGTTTTGCGAGAAACTATTTTATTTTTCTTTTGATAAAAGTCTACAGTTAACATTTGTTAGCGTATATACTTGCAGTAATGCCAGAATATATTTTCTTTGTATATGCTTCAATTGAACATCCACTTTTATTTTTAATTATTAGTTTTGCTTAAACCTATGAACGGTGAATAGTCTTCTACAATTTACCATTCAGAAAGAAAGCTTTTATTGACCAAAAAAACTTAAGCAGTTGAACATATTTTTAGTTAGGTACGAGCTGCGGATTTCATGTAACATCGGCTGCCCTTAAGGGAAACTCACAATTATATTGTTTTATTTTTTCTTGTAGCATTGATATCCCCAGAAGCGATTCAGAAAATATAAGAAGTAGTGGATTTATTTCAAACGCACAGATGCAAAGAAGTGGAGAGCCAAGGTTCCCATATTCCTCAGCGAAATTACTAATGAAGAAATTCGCCAAGAATTAAATATTCGCATACATATTGTATACACTTTACAAAATATTTACAAAAAACAGTAAATCTATCACTATGAGTATTAATTACAATACGTTTGTTTTATAAACACCCGACCCTTTCACCATACTTAGAATTTATTTCAAAAATAGAAATCTTTTTTATCTATAGATTGCCCATTCCCTCACACAAGTACAGAGCTGATGAAAGATATTTTCTACAAAAGTGATATAAAACTCTCTACCTATAAATATATTTGACTATACAGATGTTCTCGGAAGTACTGATTAAGCATCTGAACCTAATATTAAGTTTATGTAAAATAAAGAATTACTCTTTAAGATCTATACACAACCCAAAAATTGTAGATGCATTCTGTTAATACTAAACACTATAATTTTGCATACATGTACATTAAATCACTCGCCGCTACGCGGCTCGTAATTCAAACTTGTACTTGCATTACGTAAACGTCATTGTAACACTTGAGCATCACAAATCATTGTGACACGAGACACGAGTTTTTTACGATATTTTTTCTAATTTGCGTATTAATCGCTCATATTACATGCCGGCAAGAGTCCCACCAGTGCGTTAATATCTCATTACAGCACAGTATGCGGTACTAATGATTTCAGCCATATTTCAGCACTGCGCCGTCGTTTGTTTTATTGTAACATCCAATTAGAAAAAAAATGCTATTAACTACTAAACATCATCCACGTAAAATGCAACCGCTTTCCCGCTATCCTCTACATGCCTACCACTTTTATATCCGTTTCCGCTCTCACCCCACGCCATCGCTCACGAATGGCGCTTAATTTAAATTTCATTCCTACAATAGGGAAGTGGGTAGGTATACAATTTTTGCAAGATCGCACTTATCTCAAAATGCTTTAAATAACAGTAACAGATTATATCAAATTTCTAATAACCATTTTGCATTATCAGTAATTATGGTTGTAAATACCTACGACCATATAATTACTATAAAAATTTTGCATATAGAATAATATATCCTAATTGTATGGTTACAAATCTAACCTTGTCAGTTTTTTGTTTTATAATACCCATAGTTCTAACCAGAATTATAATCATGGAAATTGATAATGTATAATTAAAAATGGGTGTTCATTTCAGGTTAATAAGTCATGCGCAGTAAATGGCAATAACGGATACTGTCTAACTACCGGCAACGTTGCACGTTGCATCAAGTTTGTCCCAGCGTTTGACAGAAAGTGTAAGCGAAGAAAACAACGTATTACTCATATTTCTCTGATTTTATGCATTTTACTGGTTTTGTCGTAGTAAGAGTATACTATTAAAATAGCACGGAGATGAAGTTTTTAAGTTTGGTGATATTAAGTTCCCTTGCATTTTATAATGTGTATGCAGTTGATGTATCTATAGGTAAGCTGTTTCTTCCATTTTTATAATACTACTTGCAGGTCATGGTATTATCACGTGATAATTGTTAAAATTCGCTAACTACTAAATTCTGTACTGCCAGTATATTTATTTTTATATGCATTTTTTTATGGGTTTATTACCATAAATTGCCCAACTTGTTTGTTAAGTGCACGTAAATGTATATGTATGTATATTGCATTGTTCTAATCTCTTTGTTGTTTAACGATACCATAATTAATTCAATATATTTCTTTTACCTTTCTGAAGTTTTATACAAACTCAAATCAGAGAACTTACATATTATCTATTCACATATCTGCACTATACATAAATACCAAAAAAGAGAATGAGAATTACAGTTGCTGTCCAATAACCTCGTGAAAAATATGATGTCTTATAATGTGTTTCCAGGCTAGGTCAGCAGGTATATTTGATTCCAGAAAACTTGAGAATATATTTTGAATATTTTTAGAATTATGTACAATAACTTAAACTATTTCATTGTTGAAAATGCGCCCTTTATCTATAATTTTTGCTTAGTTTCTGATTACTAAATTTAATAACATCTCAGTTAATTTTGTGCTAATTTTTTTTAATTTCTGCTTTTAGGTCCTGAGCCGATATCACCATCTACTTCTACAACAACTTCAGGACCAACACCAACAAATGCTACTACAACAAAGCCAACTACGGTGACTCCAACAACTATTCCTCCAAGCAGTTCTACGACTGTTCCAACCACTTCCACTGCTATCCCAACTACTTCCACTTCCGCCCCAACAAGTTCTACATCCGCTCCAACAAAGCCTACTCCTGCACCAACAAGTCCTACCCCTGCACCAACAAGTTCTACTCCTGCTCCAACAAAGCCTACTCCTGCACCAAGTCCTACCCCTGCACCAACAAGTTCTACTCCTGCTCCAACAAGTCCCACTACTGTACAACCAACCACACCTCCCCCTAAACCAAGGCAGGGGACATGGCAAGTGAATACTACAAATAATACTGCTTGCATACTCTTGCAAATGGCTGTTTCAATCGATGTAAACTATACAAATGTTTCTAATGCAACAGAAGAGGGTCAAATATCTGTTCCTATTGATGCAAACAGTACTGGAAGCTGTGGAAATGTAAACGATAAGAAACAATCCATTAAATTAACGTGGTCATTGAAGCCCAACTTTACTGACACTTTGGAATTTGTATTTAACAAAACAGGTGACAAGTTTGATTTAGACATTATCAATATCAAACTTACTTTGGATGGTACATACTTCCCTAATGCTAAAGGTAAGAACGCATATTTAAATTACATGTAGTTATTTTCAAACTTTCTTAAATTAATCCTAAATAACAACAAACATAACTTTAATTGGTTTAAGCATATTTCTACAAGACCAGTCTAGATTGTTTATTGTTTATAGTAAATTAAACTTGCTCAGTTTTAAACATTGTAGTAAAAAACAACTGATATTTTATCAGTATAGATTGATAAATATCTATTTATACTTATACATAGATTCCTGGATACAACACAAAATAATGTTCTGGGAGTACTCTTATAAATCGTTATTGTTTAATTTTCTACTTAGAGGTGATCTTAATAGAAAAATAAAATTTACCTGTACTGAAAATATGTCATGTTTCATACAGAAAATATATTAGAAGTAAGAAATAGAATGGTATAAAAGATGTTCCATCTAAAGTAATAAATATACTATCACTGAATTCTATGAAACTTACAAAATATTTCTCGATCAAATAAAGATTCTAGTGTAATCAATAACTCAATATTTAGTGGAACCAGTGGCAGTCTTGCATGTATCTAAGAAACAGGTAAATTTTTTGATAAATAGGAAAAGTCAGTTTTGGAAGTATTTTGTAACTACTGTATTTTTCTTCTGATTATTTAAATGGTCCATTCGATTTAAAATTCTAAGAAATAAGTTTCAGAAGAATAAATTTATTTTTAAATTAGCTACCTTAAAGAACAGTTTTAGTCTAGAAACAAATATGAAAGGCTTAGTTTATATCAATGTTATATCTTCTCATTTGAGTTTAATGGCAAACGAAGGTGTTAACCGAATATCAATAATTGTAGAATGCATCCAAGATCCAACCTGGCATGGTGCCAAAGTTCGCACAAACGTTAAATTGACTAGTGGAAAATATGCACTCAATTGTAACTTTATTTTTAAAACAAATATCGTATTTGATGTTGTTTTCAATAGATCATCCTAAATTACCAGTTTTGCAGTCGACAAAGAGCGAAAAGAGTTTTAACACATTTTTTTTTTCATGATATATTTCTTGGATATTGTAAATAGCGGATAAAAAATAATTTGATTTATTTGTGTTCAATTATGATAGTGCACGCTATTGATCTTGAATGCACTCTGCAATAAGCTATGAATGGGAAGTTTACACTTACCTTTTTTTATATCGATTAAAACGCAAACATGAAAGAAACCATATAAAATTTCCTCAAAATGAAATTGTATGTGCGTACATAAGTATAAACGTGATATGGAAAATCAACATGACGCACAGTGTTCAACATTACCAAGTCGGTATTTAGTGAGCAGATATATATTATCTGTTGCAATAGTCAGCTTGGTAAAATCCCTGATTTGAAACAGTAGCATATTAAAAACTACTTTCCTAAGATATGTTTTAAACTGCGAATTGTTTGAAAAATGAAGACCTTCTCAATTCTTATAAAACGCGTTTGTTCATGCTATTTTTAGTAAAAGAACAGAAAAAAATTGATAATAGGTACATATAGAATGTTATTTAATAGTTGCGAATTTCCATAAATTATCTGCAAAAATAACCTCAAATTATCATATTCATGATTATTGGAAATGTAAAATAATGCAGTTGTAATTGTGAAAGCAGCCATTTTGAATTTTTTTGCATGAAATTCAATTTGAGATAAAATTGATGACAAATATGTGTTGGAATCACAAAAGCAATGAAACATTATTGTACCTTATTCACCGTCAAGTATTATCGTCAAGTAATTTTTTTTTCTTTAAGCGTCTCATAATTCTAACATTTTGTTACTGATCACACCAAGTAGAAATACTCCATTACGTTACTAGTACAATAATGGAAAGGATTATGTTACTACAGCCGAAGCACTTGGCTGTTGGCGGAAGCTCCGCACTCACGCGCATCTTACGTCACCAACTCGAAGAGGCATGCGAAGCCTAGTCCACGGACGACATACAGCAATACAGACTGAATTACGATTTTTGAACGAATCGCGAGATAATGGGGATGGCTGTGTTCTCACGTGGGAGTTATAACCTTTATTCATGTTTCTTTGGGTGTGTCTCACTCCATTAAGCATGCCCGTTTGCTATTGCGCATCTGTCAGGAGAAAATGCTTTGTCTGTAGTAACATAATGTTAGTGCAAACGCATCCCAAGTGATGCCTGCCCCCTTGTTGTTTTGATTACAAATGTCAAAACTAAATTCAGACAGTTGGAAACGTTGTATGTACGCTTCGAAAGCCTGTTGTATGTTTCGAAAGTCACTTTCGAATCTTTTTGTAACGATATTTATTTTGCGTAGACAAATGTTTTCTTCTGTGTACAAGTTGTGCACGCATTTTGATCTTTGGCAATCACGTAAATGTTTTGCCGTTTTCATTGATTAACGTCCAAACGTTATTTAGATAAATGCATTTTTCGACAGTCAGCGCTTGAGGAACAAATAATACGTATATGTCATTCGGAGCAGAAAGTTTTTTTCTTGTACTTCGCCGAGATTGCTTGGCCTCGGCTGCAACGGTTGCGCTTTCTACCCCTAGTAACAAATATACTATTTCGAAAACTACTTCGAAATACTGTTAAAATTGCGAAAAGGCAAAAAACAGACATCTGCGATAAACAGAAATATGAACATTTTCATAAAACTATGTTCTAAAACGAAAGTTTTTCATTTCAGTCAACAGGAATGTTACTTTAAGATAGGAAATTGAATGGAAAATAGTATACTCTTGAACGACTTATTATTTACTAAGGTAAAAATTCCAACACAAGCCGTTCGGCGAATGTTGGAATCACCCGAGTGGATAATATGCGCTTAAAGACACTAGTTTTTCTACGTCTATTAAAAAAAACTTAACACATACGAATTACGCTAGTATGTATAATTTGAAACGTCAAAAATGGAAAAACGTTTCAAATTTTGACTTATACAACGCACATTCTGTGTAATAGCGTTTTGTTTCTATATTCTGCTTGTGTATTCCGAAAATATACATTGCTCAATAGGCCGTGAATTCCAATTCGCGGGAATCAGGAATTACTGTCATTTGTAATTCGTAAAGTGAATTGTCCAGAACAATGAGCATATTGTTTAAAAGATAAGATATATTTTTGGCTTATTTTTTTTTTTTTTTTTTCATTAGAACTACGTGGTATACACTACAATGGATATGGGTTACAAGCTAGCTAATTAAGGTATTATCAATTAATATAATTAATAAAATGAATTCATTTCCGCTTGATCTTTTGTTTTTACTATTGCACAATGCAAGTCGGAAAACATTTATTTTTATACAATGTACGTAATGCTAAAATGGCATTTGTTAGCTTTATCTATAATAACATACCATTTCATAAAAGTATTGGCACACGTTATAAAAGAAATTACAAGTCGACAATTATAAACATTCGGTGAGTTCCCTAGTTATGATAAGCAACAACATTCGTCGTTTGAATATCTTTGTAGTCGTCCAACTCCGATTTTTGTTAGAATTTGACGCAAGCGTAAAGTGAGAACAATTATTAAAGATAGAATAAGAACAAAATAATTTAAGAAATCGGTATAAACCGGATTAGTTTCGAAAACCAACAGAACGCGAGGAAAGAAAAATAGAAACAGTGAAAATGAACCGTTCAGCAATATTAATTAAAAGAAGATTATGATGTAAATGTTTACAAAGAAACGGTTTATAGAACTTTTCAAACCTACTGGTGTTAGTTTGAAAGTTGTGTGAAATAAGCCTTTGACCTCTAATTAAAATAGGAAATTACAGCTGGAATTCGCAAAGGAAGACTCTTGGGATATAGTCATTTTCTGAGATAAAAGTAAATGTAATATATTTTGCTCTGACGGCCGCGTAAGGGTTTGGAGAAAACCAAAAACTTAAAACATGGAGGTGGTGGTATAGAAAACTTGCTTACTTTGTCAACATTATGAATAAAATTGCATATAAAATCGGTTCTGATATTCGAAAAAATTTGTCTATTCCAAATAGATTGAAGGATATTTTACTAAAATACTAAATTTTGGACTATTTTAATTTCTCTGTTTTCTATACTTACTGTGTCAATACTTTTGTGGAATGTAGCTGGAATAAATTTATTTTATTTATTTAATTAATAATAACATTTAATTTACTTGTAAGACATAAACATTGTACGCTATAACACAGAGGTCTAAAAAAAATTAACAGATATTTTATTTCTATCTTTAGTTACATACATTTTACTGCAAATGTTGCTTCTGTGCCAGCCAATACTTATGTGGAGCACTGTAAATAAAATCGTGACTCGTTTCGGGTGTATGCGCACATAACGCAAAAACTACTGAAAATCTAATACTGGGCAGTTCTGAATGACTGCAGTTGCCCTCATTAATTTATTTTATAATTATTGTTAACAACAATATCACTATCTATTAATTCGTTACTATTCTATTATTTATTTCAATTATTAATATCTATTTTTTGAGATATTATTTGCGTAGTATTTCTTAATAATTATTTCTTTCTCTTTAGTATTATTAAATCAAAATTATTATCATCGGCTTTCGATTTTGGATTGATATAAGTCATAAAAGTGAAGTTGCGAGCGTCTGATAATATGTAATGAACAATAGAAGTAATGTATAACAAAATAAATATGTATATAAACACGGAAGCTCAATTTAACATCTATCATAGTTTACTTCGTAAGGTTTGTATACTGAATTAATGTTATTTACATTCTCAGAAAATTAGAACAAAAATGTTCCATACTGCATTATCTTTAAAGTAAATATATGCGTGTAGTAAACAATAAATTCAATTTTCTAAATTATCTTAGTTTGAGTTGATGTTATTGACGATTAACGAAGGTTCATGGAGGCGCTGGCACTGCACAAGACATTTTTAAAACGTACGCCCTAGTGAAAAAACAACAAAGCTCTTGCCGAAACGTAATAAGTAATATGACTTCCACAAACACCTGTTGCATTTGACAATCAACGTTCTAAATGGCTACCACTATTCCTTTAGTACATGTTCGTTGAAGCCCCTTATCACTCTATTTATTTGAATTATTGACATAATGTGATCAACCTTAAATTAATAAATATATCATGCTGTTATAGACGCTCGTTACTTTAGGTTACCATTACATTGACTATATTGGGATTGGGGTGGTCATTAGGGCCTATTTTACCGTAATTTTTTAAGACCAGTTGTGATCCCCTTTATTTTAGAAGATACCCTCTAACTTTGCTATCTTAATGAGACCGATCATCCTCGAGAATGACTCCTTTAAATAGCTGTATAGTGTATATTCTGGCGTTCTGCGATCCCAGTAGTAGAAATCTTACCGTTGCTAGACCATCACATTGACCTAGAATGTGGACTCTTCTTCCTGTTGGCAGAATCAACAACTGACACCTTCTGCCAAGCCTATATTATGCATATGCCTATTTTGTCTACCGGTCAGTAAACCAACTGTCATTTTGACTGTTTTGTTTTCTTTACTCAGTAGATCTTTAGTCAATTTAATCAGACATTTCCTATTTACTATCACTTATTTAAGTCACTGTACAACATACTAAGCGCGTGTACTGCAAAAATGCAAAAGCATATGTTTGGAAATTTACGATAAGGAGGGCTTCTCGTATGTGGCGCCGGAAATAACCCCAAACCAACCCCAATATTCTAATCACCATCAATTTTGATAATGCTATATCCCCACTATATTCCCCTGTGGCTGTATTTCGTACCCAGCGTGTTTTCTCTGTATATGCGCTAAGGTCGATGTTTGTTTATAAAAACAGCGGCCACGTCTTTGATTTCTGTGTTATTTTATTACTTAGCAATGGGTAAAAGTTCCTATACGTTACGTAAATTGCTGATACGATTTGCGTTCTTCACATTGACTGCAACGATTAAACAATTAATAAGGGATTAATTGCAATATAACCCGAATGTTTTTAGTGGTTCTAACCAGCTGTAGCTGATGAATCAGCAATGCACGGTCTCGGCTTACTTAACATGTGATAAGATAACACTGTGAGAGGAGGAGGAAATACAGCGCATGTATTGTTGTTGCTAGTTTATTTAGTTTACATAAACATTGATAACTTATATCAAAGACACATTTTTAGCGTGTTTAAAGATTACAAATACGTAATTGTAAATCAGAAAACTAACAGGGAATAAATAAATATAATATTTTAATATCGTTTGCCAAAATATTTGCGCTTTTGATTATTTGAATGAAATAGATTGGAAATTTGAATTAGTGGCATTTTCTGTTTGTATTTCCTGCACGTTCAATAATACTGTTGCCCCACAGATGTTTTCCTTAAATTATAATACTTATACGACAAAAATATAGTATATAAATTTTGGTGCTATTACTTTTTTCTTTGAAATTTTGATTCATTTCCATTATTAAGTTTCCTACACTGGAGCGTTTTAAATATTTTACAATTTATTAGATAACAGAAAAATTTATAAACTAGCATAATATACCTTGGCAACCAAAACAATGATTAATTTTTACTTGATATTGATGGAATGAGATTTCCAGTCCTTATTTCTCGAGTGTGTGAGTTTCCATTAGCCTATGGATATTGGTAAATGGAGAGGTCTTGCAGTTTTTTATCTTACTGGGTTTTGGTTTTATTAATTTTAAAATGTTGATAAAATTATCGGTTTTTTTGGCATGCAGTAACTTTTTAAATTTTGAATTACTTAACTTCTGTTAGGCCTATACAAATATCTGACCCCTTATTTTATAAGGTTTACTTATGATCTGTTAAAAAAAAATGATTTAAGAAACAATTTTGATTATTTTAGTTTCTTTTTTAATTTTGAAAAATATAGCTTTTTTGCAGTGTTTATGAGCTTTAAATCCTGAAATTTTTAGAGTGGGATCTTATTGTGTTGTTTTTAAATACCTGTTAGGGCTACCTTTAACTTTTGTTATGTAAACAAAAAAAAAGGTGTAGTTTATAGTGCAAGTAATTTACATTAAGGCGTATTACACATAATTATTTACAAATCTTGCATCAAAATTAAGAATAGCATATATCACTGTGAGGAAACTAGTTCTGCTGGTCACAGGTGTTCTGGCCTTCTACAGAAAACCTGTAGAGACTTGTGTTGTTCATGACCTTACAGCAGCGTGACTCACGCCTAGTCTAGCACAACTTTTACTTAGTTTCATCTAAGATCTCAGTAAGTAAACAATTAGTTGGGAGCAGTGTTACTTAAAATTTTAACTTAGAAGTATGACCTTTTTTTTTCAAGTGAAAAAATGTTCTGTGTTTATTTAGTAATTAAAACATTATTTTATATCATTGTTCTGAACATTTGGCTCAGTCAGTTCTACTTAGTTTTATAGACCTTGTGACAACAGGGCTGTACCAAATACATCAAATTATTTTTGGTATGTTGTTGTAACTCATTTGAGAAACTGGGTCATGATTATCATGAGAAAAAAATTGAGGTCTGTGAATGAAAGTCTTTTGAGTATTCAGGCAGCTCAGAATCACAAGATGATTTGCATGTTCCTGCAACGTTAAACTCCAGAGAAAATAGAGGCAATTGAAACTGAACAAAAATATAACTGCTATCGAAGAATCACCTATTAAAAGAAAATCTATTGAACATATCGGTTTTCTATTGATGAGATTGTAATATGATCTGTATAAACATTTTAAAATTAAATCTCTGTTGTGTAATTATGCTAAAATCAGAATTGTAATACATTATTAGTTGCGACAAAATTAAGCTTATTACGCACATCTCATCTCATATCTCCTGATCTCCTTAAAATCCCAGTCTGTAAATATCACGATATATATATATGCTAAAACAAAAAAATTAAAAAACACTCAAAACTTTTTCTTTTCTAAATTATTTTTTTTTTCGCGAATCATATTAAAGTAGCATATCATATTAAACCTTATGAAATTCTCTTTAAAATAAGGGGTCAAACATCTGTAGGTCGAATAGATCTTGAGTAATTCAACATTTAGAAAGTTAATGCATGCTAAAAAAACGACTATTTTTAAAAAATTAATTAAAACCCAATAAGATAAAAAAATTCTAAAAAAAAAACGTTTTTACTCCAAACTATCCGAACCCTCTTATGTAGGAACTATATAAACCACCCTTATGGAGTTGAAAACACCTTGAGTTGGGGGGTGAGGAATGGTTTTTTATACGATTAAATTATTATTTTTTTTTTCATAACTAGGCAAAGTGGATAAAAGAAATTTTGTAAATGACATTTTTTCTAACAACACTGGAGGGGAGGCGAATGATTTTTTTAAATGATTAATCTTAAATACAATAGGGAGGAAAGATTACATACACGTAATTTAAGGGATTTTGAATTGTCCCTCTTAGCGTTGTGAGGAAGAAAAAATTTGATAATTTCGGAAAAAAAAGGATTTCACCATCCTGATGTTCTAAAAACAATTTTGCCATTTAAAACATTTTTAATACTTGCTGTCTACGCGATGTCATACAGAAAAATCAATTTGACAAATAAATAGGAATAGGCCATCAAAATATCAAATAAGGTACATAGGTACATCTCATTAAAAAAAATGAGCAATGACGTGATCACTCTTATATGAATCATTCTATATATTCAGATACTACATTAAAAAAAAACAGATAATCAAAAATAAATTTTGACCTGCTTTTCCACAAAACCTATATTTGCCCCCTTATCGATTTTATTCCATCCTTTTTGTTCATGTATTTAGCGTAGGTACGCTAAATGTTTGCTTGAACTCTTTTTTTTTGGTCAGTACGTTAAATTTAGCGTTGACTTTATCGTACGTTATGCTTAAACTCTCTATTGTGTTGCGTTGCTATAATGTTTAAGAGTTATTAATGTTGCTTTTTCCATTTAACCGTTTTAGTCAAAAACAAATTGATTTGGTTAATTGCTCCATACATATCTTATAAATCTTGAATTTGCAATTTATTTGATTGTTAATAACGCAAAACACTCCAGTGTACACGATTTAGTAATAGAAATTAGAGAAAGCTTTACTAAGAAAAAATAAATAAATAAATAAATAAAGATCGAAATAGTATATTAAAACACAAGTATCACAATGACGTTTGTTTTTTGTAATGCGAGTGATTCAATGTACGAGCATGTCATTGTGACATGTTTTTATAGTTTTTTCTAATTTGTACATTAATCGCCCATATTACATTCTGGCAAAAGTCCCATCAGTGCTGCACGGCTGCATTAATAACTCATTACAATCCTGCGTCGTTTGTTTTACCTTTATTATCAAATTAGAAAAATAAATATGCAATATTTTTGTTTATGATTTTATCAAAATTTATATATATTCATATATTTATTTTTTAGATGCTAACAAGACGATCGATATTGTTCATCAGAAGGTCAATTTCGTTACACCAGTTAAGAAGTCGTACCAATGCAAGAAAGAGCAAACACTTCCCTTATTTGTTCCTGGAAATAATGTAACTATTGGATCAATTAAGATTAGCGAATTCCAATTTCAAGCGTTCAGTAACATAACTAATAAACAGTTTGCCGATGGTAAGTACATTTCAATGATCTGATGTTTGTACTCTTGATCTTGGTTTCTATTTAGCTATTGACTGTGAACCGATTGAAACACCGGATGTTGTACCCATTGCGGTTGGATGTGCTCTCATGGCATTAATCATCATCGTTCTCATCGGTTATCTTATCGGCAGACGAAGAAATCAAGCGCGTGGCTATTTGTCAATGTGAGTTATACAAATTGAATGTTTGCAACTAAAATATAAAGTACTGAATGCTTACGAGGTAACAGATTTATTTTGTATCACCCGAAAATCAATTTTTAAAGCTGCTGCTAATAAAACAACACTTGATTTTCATATATGTAATATAAAATGAATCTGGTTAGCTCTTTCAAAAAAAATTTTTTTTTATAGATGTGCTCAAAATATTTCTTTTAAATTTGTACTTTTGTTACTGTTAAAGTTTGGTATTAGGGGGTATGAGCGTGATTTAGTGAATTCTATATGGTAATTGTGCTTCGTGTGTACGTCATGCAAAAAATGCGGATAATTGTTTAAGGCTATTATCAAAAACTGTCCTAATGAATTACTTCATAACTTATATCGTGAGAAAAAAATTACTAGTAGAGACAATATTTTCAAACAATGTATTTTCTTTTCTTTTAGGGCTGAAGAAGAATAACTCTAATACTGAATTTTAACAACTTGTCCATGTCCTATTTTTTTTTTATTTTGAATTCCTTCTGAAAGAAAATAATTGATATCACTTCTGTTGTAGTTTTTTCTTTTATACGTGCTGTAGTTTTATTGAAAGTAGTTTTCTTCATTTCAGTAACATTAGCTTTTTAACAATAGCATATGCCAGTCAATGTGCAAATAGGTTTTTAATGTCATACAAAGATTTTGCCATAGTGAACTAGTACTAAAATTTACATGAACCTCCTCTAAATGTTTAGGAAAAAACTGCAATAGGTTTGAAAAACCACTGTTAAATTTAACTCTCGAGTGTCATAAATAATTAGTAAACGAGTGGACGTTGAATTTAACACAGGCTTAAACATGTTAAACGAGAATTAGTATATTTGAATCATTGTATTAAAATTCAAGTTTAAAAAATATCTTAGATTTTTCCAATATATTTTGTAAAAGATCTGAGAAGATCTTTATTTATTACTATAGGATGTTGGTTATTACATATCAATAACCAATATAATTACCCCTATGTAAGTTAGAATGAATCCAGCCTTCATAACTTAACGTGCATGTTTGCGAGTGGTTAAGTAATAATAATGTTTATTCTATAAAGCTTTCAGTTAAATGAAATTTCTGGCATGAAATAATGCAGGCTGTGATGGATTAGTTACTTTTGAGTTATATCTATGATCTATGTAAAAGAAAATTACTTTGAATAAAAACTTACTGGGCTAAAAATATAATGCCTTTTTTCTTTTCACCCAAAACCTGGAGATTGACGATTTAATCATGTGTTTATACCTCTTCTATTTTATTATTTTTTTTTTAATAATTCTGAACAAAATCCTTACACTTGTTTTCCTTTAATTTACTAATCATAACCATTCGATAACTATAAATACATAAATTACTTTAATCTGCATAGGTCTTTCAAGCTAGTAAGCAATTATCGTCATCATTAGTTCATAATGTCGTATCTTTAAGTTTCACCAGGTCACTTTTTTACGCAATCAACTGATATTAACCAACACTCATTATCTATATACTATACAGGTAACAAAGCCAACTTCACACTTTACCCTAAAATGTTAATGTAACATTGATATATATTTTTTAAAATTTTAGCATAACTATAGTTGGTATAAATGTGACGACAGGTATAATGCAAGTATGGCGATGGTCGCTTGCTAATTTCAAAAACATATTTTTATTTCGTATATAAAAATAGATATTGAATGATTTACAAATAAACATTTTGATAATGATTCTAGGATTGTTAGAAAACATTAATTTATTTACAAAAAAAAAGAAATGATTCCGCTTCACATTCTTTAATTAAATGTAAATTTATTGGCTTCTAGTTGTTGTTATTTTGGTATATTATGTGACATGTGAGTAATGCAATGTTATCGTCAAAGAACTTGTTTGTTTGTATACAAAATAATTTTCTGGAACTTGCTTATTAAATGTGTTCTTTTCATTGTAGGTTTACAGAAACCAAAAAAGAAGCAGACTACATCCCCATGAAAAATTTGTCTTGTTTTCAGTAGTAGGCTACCACATTCCTTTTTTTATTTTCATTATTTTTGTTTTAATAAAATAAGCCTGGGTATATTTTTATGAAACGCGATATTCAATATTTCTAATTAAGTCCATAGTACACCAAAAAGTTGCAGTGCTGACGGTGGATAGCTTATATAATTAAGTTAATATAAAATTTTGGTCACAAATTACCCAGGCTTGTTTTAAAGTGTGATTCTCATGGCTTATAAATTATTCAGTTGTTTTTTTTTTAAGATTACAACTAGTCCAGCTTGTGATATAAATATTTCTTAATATCAATGACAGTACTGGAAAGTATTCATGAAAATAAATTGACTGAGGCTTGGGATCCTTATAAAATATTGTGATAAAAACCGAATATATTTTGTAGGATCTGATGGAGATGGATGTTACATTGTTTTGTGATATTTAGAAGACTTTGGAGTCGTGAAACAGTGTGCATCTGTTTCAAATTTATTTAATTTCTACTTATGTGCACGTTCTATTTACTTTCGTTTTTGTCGATGTTTAGTAAGTATAAGTGATTGTAAATATAATGTATATACAACAAAATAGAGGCTCTAACAATAAACTATCAGCTTTATATTTTTGCAGTGCCGATATTTTATTATTTTGTGTTCATGTTCACATGTCCCAAAATTTTAATGTATTCAAGCTATTGAGAAAAAAAAAAAAAATACGGTAATAAAATTTAACATCAAAGTTAGTTGACGGTATTGTGCTATTCCGATAATGGTATATTTATTATCCTAAAGCGCCTACATAATATAATGTTCGGAAATTTAATGCTAAAAGTACTGAAAAAAATATATATCTATCTCGCAGAATGTCGTTAAAGTTTGCCTTAGACTTATAAATAGGGGCAAGAACATTACACCTTCAAGCTGCGTTTTTTAAATAGTGCGCAGCCCACAATTACTGACAATTACTCAACTGTGCGAATAGTTTGGTAACTAAGCTGTTTTAACAAACCAGACTGTTTTTATCATATTTGTTAATTGGCTGCCAGTTATGTTCAGCTAGCAAACTGTTAGTTGTGCAGAACACACTGTTCGTTGATTATCGCACCTTTGTTTATATGCTTCTTTGTAATCATTTAATCGTGTGGAAGCACTTTTGGGTGCCTCTTATTTGGCATACGAAGTAAATGAGATTTTGTTAGTAGATGTCAATTTACTGGGCCAGCAGGTTTTGTTCCAAATAAACAATTTAGTTTTCAAGGGTCCTCAATTCATCGACCCAAGGAGGCCACATTTTGGGACCCCTAATGAAAATTTTGTGCAACATTCATCCTCTAAAATTGTGAAGGAGTATTTTTAGAATTGGAAAAAAATTTAATATTTGAAAATAATATTTAGGATTGGTTTCCTGAATATTGAAGATTAAAAAAAAATCAATGGGGATAAAATGCTCCTCTTGCAAAATACACATTCAAACCTCAAAATTACATGAAAAATTCAATTTTTTGAAATACCACGAAATCGTGAAGCTCTAAAAATTACTATATTTTCTAGTTTTACTGATGTTTTTACTAATTTCTTTCACTAATTTATTCATGAAAAATCATTAATAAATATTGTTTATCAATTTTTTCAGTTATCATCATCAACATGCCTTTGTGAACGTAAACATGTATAGAGAACCCTTGTTTATATATATCTAGTTATTCAACCGGTTTGAAGTACCTTTGGATGGCGTGTCAGGTTTGGCGTGCCCATTAATTTTTTTGAATCATGTTGCATTGTAATTTCTTAATTTTGATTGGTTTTACTTTGTTATTAACTGCCAAGTTTATTTCAGAATCTGTAACCAACATATGCTCGCATTCCAATGAATATTTGGCGGTATTTAATTTCATTCATCAGTACTTTTATACTATCGCCGCCAGATATCAGCACCTTACGCACCTCGGTTGAATAACTATAAGATATATAAACAAGGATAGAACGTAATAGTTCTATTTAGTTATTATGTCTAACGTCAAAGTATAAGTGTGTATTAATAAACAAATTTTTTGATAAAAGTATTCAATAGTAAAAAAAATAAATTAGTTATATAATTATTTTAAATATAAATAAATTGAATTTGATTCTGATCAATCGACGATCTCGCAGCGAAGCACTGACAAAAGTTACACGAAGGAAATTAAATCACTTAATAATGATCCCATGAAGTACATAAATTCATATAACACATTACCTAAAGCTACCAATAAATAAAATATTATTCATTACAAACTTATCAAAATTTGAAACCATTCTAACAAATTCATTTGACTATATAGTATTTGTAAAAAACAAGAAATATAAAATAAACAAGATCTATATAGATAAAATGAATACTCTGTTTAATTACATAATAAGATATCAAATTATGAAAAACAAGAAATTCTTTCCAATAAAAGTTATTGTTGACAAAAATTATAATTTTATTCCCATACAAGAATAAAACAAATTTCAATTGTTTTCTATGCTCCAATGACCCCAAGCCAACGTATCAATACTATTTTATTGGATACATCTTTTTATCATCTCTCCAACACAATATTTTATTTAATTCCTCAGTGTATATATTATGATCATAGCTCCTAATAACGCTTTGTTTATGATAATACTCTTAACTGATCAAACAAACATTTGTTATAATGCTCAAATTTAATTTCTTTGTCAAGTACAGATTTTTTAATTCCTTTCAATTTTTTATGAACATTATTATCTCTAAATGCATATGATTTAAACTCAACCGCTTTCTTTTACCCGCAACACTATCTGTTTGAATTACTTTTCTTGTACTCAAAAAACACACATAAATTCAAAAATATAGTTTTTTAATTATAAGTGTTACAAATATATATATTATACATCACGTTCTAATCTGAAGGTGGCAACGGCGATGATTGATTTGAAATTGGACTTACATTCCCCGAGTCCTCGTTTCTAGAAAAAAAGATAAGAATTCATACAAAATAATTTAAATTAAATGATACTGAAACTTGATTAAAACTGTAGAAGAACACTTAATGGTAGGGAGTTCGATTTGTCGTGTTGACGAGTGAAGTTGTTTCTCTTTGCGGTGCGATATTTTCGAAGTTTTTGGTGGGAAAAAACATGTTTACGCGGGCGGATCGGGAACCGCCCGATAAAATAAGTGATGGGGATATTGCTGGTGATATTAGATCAGCGCTAAATGTTTTACATAATCCAATTTTGTCAGATAATTCTGAGTATATGGAATGCGAACAGGCAAGCAACGTATCGAAAATACATTCAAAAAAAGAAGAGCTAAAAAGTTCGAATGCAAGAAATATAACTAAAAGTGTACCTAAACAGAAGAACACAACAAATACAACGAAAAATACATTAGAGAATATGAATACGAAGATAGTTGAAAAACAAACTACAGTAATTAATAAATATGATATAACGGATGGGGGTCCATTTCACGTATTTCTAGAAGGAAAAGAAAATATAGGGAATTTGCATCCAATGTCAATTGGAAAAATCATCTCAGTAAATCATAAAGAAATTAATCAAAATATAAAATCCATCGAAAAATCAGGTAAGAATAGAATTAAGATCACGTTAAACTCGCCTTTGTCAGCAAATCGCCTGTTAGATTCTCCTATTCTACGAGAAAAGGAAATTTCTGCCTATATTCCGCAATTCATGGTACGTAGAATAGGTGTAATTAAAGATGTTGATATCTCCTTAACAGAACTAGAATTAACTGAACTGATTGCACCTATGTTTAATGATTCATGGCAAATTTTATCAATTAAAAGATTTACAAGACGCGTTAAAAATGGGGAAGAGTTTCAATATCAGCCTACCACTAGTATTATGGTCACATTTAAAGGGCAAAATCTACCGCCATTTGTATCTATTTGCAAAGTCGTGTGTCCCGTGGAACCATATGTACAAAAAGTTGTACAATGCTTTAATTGTCTTCGCTACGGTCATGTCAGTAAGCAGTGCAAATAAAAAATAAGGTGTAATAAATGTGGTGAAAATCACAAGTCTGATCTGTGCCAAACTTTCAAGCCAATAGAGTGTATATTTTGTAAGGGAGCTCATGTAGCTACGGATCACAAACAATGTTCGGAATATAAGAAACAAAAAGACATAAAAGTTATCATGGCGAAGGAAAATATATCATATAGGGATGCAAGAAATAAACAGGAATCGTCTTTTTCTAATGTTGTGGCAACAGACCCTTATGTCGTTGATCACAGGAATTTTCCGGTTGTGGGTGACATTCGAACAAAGCGTAAACGTCAAACAAGCATACCAGAGCCAAATTTTAATTTTAGAGAGTATCAAAATCTCATAGCATCTCCTGCAGATGATAGAGGTAACGGAGTTTGTCTAAACAATGCTAATAATCCTTTATATTTCGATAAAACAAAAAACATTCTTTTATCAACAAAAATAACCACTGATGTATTAAATATTTTAAATTCAAATCTTAATAAAAATGTGAGTTTAGAATCAGTTCTTAAAAAACAGATAGAGTCAATTTTTAAGAATTTCCAATGGCCAGTATCGACATAATTCAATGGAACGCCCGTTCGATAACCTCGAATAAAGGCAGTTTAGAACACTTTATTTTTGAGAATAATATAAAGATTGGTATGATTAGTGAGGCGTGGCTTAAGGCCCCAACAATAATTAATTTTAATTATTATAATATATTTAGACTAGATCGAGATGATGGATACGGGGGAGTTTGTATTTTAGCACACAAATCTCTGTCATATGCTCAAAATTCAGATTTCTATGAATTTAATAATTTAATGTGTGTCTCTGTTTCTCTTTTTCTAAAACCAAATCTGCCGATACACTTCTACTCACTATATGTAAAACCAAATAGTAATGTATCACAACAAGACTGGTACAAATTTTTTCAAAGCGCTAAAAAACCATGTATAATCGGCGGGGATTTTAATGTACACCATGCAGCATGGGGTAACAACTTTTCTGATGTGGGTGGCCAAAGTCTGTTAGACGCTATTGAAGATTGCGGCTTAGTTTTTCTTAACGATGGTTCTCATACCTTGGTGCCTCGCCCAGGCAATGATAAAACAGCTATAGATACATATATAGCATATCACGTTGTGTACTGCAGATATAGCAACTTCTATCACATGGCAAACTTTAGAGGACACGTTAGGTTCTGATCATTTGGTTATACATATGAAGTTAGAAATCAATGTAAATAGAAGTCCTTGTACTTTAGCTAATAAGTTGAATTTAAAAAGAGCAAATTGGAGTAAGTTTGAAGACCTCATGAATGTTTATACATTAAAATGTATTAATCAAAACGATTACTCTTATAATAGTTTCACACAAAATTTAAATAAAGCCATTAACAATTCTATACCTACATACACCAATAAAAATGAAAATCCTGTTTTCAAAAAGTCCTGGTGGAATAATGACTGTAAAATAGCTATTACAAACCGAAAAACGGCACTTGCAGAATACTATCGATCACCTACTCTAGAAAAATTTAATAAATATAAAGAAAAAGCAGCTATCGCTAAAAGAGTCATTCTTAAAAGCAAACGTTTATCATGGGTCAATTTCTGCTTGAAATTAAATAAAGATAAACCAATCACAGAAATTTGGAGTGAAATAAGGAAAATTAAATATGGTACGAATGGAAACAGACAACCGTTACTCTATGGGGAATGGTGTAATAGTTTTTTAGATAAATTAACCCCTCCTTCAGTATCTGAACCTTTTAGATTCAAAAATTGCAGTAGAAACGCAGATCACTTTTTTAATAGTCCTTTTCATCTGAACGAACTAATGACGGCCCTTAAAACGGTAAAGAAGAATTCTTCCCCCGGGTTAGATGGAATATATTATGTAATGCTACAGCGCCTTCCATTAACGAGCAAACAACATCTCTTACAAATTTTTAACAATATCTTACTTGAAGAAACCATCCCTGAGGAATGGAAAGACTATAAAGTGATACCAATTTTAAAACCGAATAAACAGCCACATTGCGATGCCTCTTACAGACCAATTGCGATGTCTTCTTGCGTTGTGAAAATTTTTGAAAAACTTTTAAAGCATAGATTGGAATATTGGTTGGAATCCAACAATTTTTTGGGTAAATCTCAATTTGGTTTTAGAAAAAATTATTCCACAGTGGATGCTGTTGTTACACTAGTAACAGATATTCAAACGTCTTTTACAAATAATAAGTCTCTTGCTGCTGCATTTATAGATGTTAAAGGTGCCTATGACAATGTTAATCTTCATTTACTTACTTATGAACTCTATGGAAAAAGTAGGGATACCGGAAAAGATTTTATCTATATTAAGTAAAATGTATACAAATCGTAGAATATTTCTTTATGTCAATAATGAAATTATTGGTCCACAAACAACAAGTTTGGGTTTACCACAAGGAGGAATTCTAAGCCCCCTCCTATACAATTTATATGTCCATGATCTTGAACATAATTTAAATCAAAATATCAAGATAGTCCAATATGCAGATGATATATGCCTTTATGTCAGCAATTGCTCGTTAGATAGTATTTATTTCCATTTAAGTAATGGCCTAAACCAACTGATAACTTACTTGAATTTAAAAGGTCTGACAATTTCATCGGAAAAAACAAGTATTACAACCTTTACCAGAAGTATGTATCCTTTACCTAATCGAATCAAGCTAGCAGACATTATATTATCTCACAAACCAGATCATAAATTTTTAGGAGTATTTTTGGATAGTAAACTTAGATGGCATAAACACATAGATAATCTCGTAAGTAAATCCGAAAAGTCTTTAAATCTTTTAAGAATGATATCTGGCACTAAATGGGGCGCGGATCCATCTGTCTCACTTCTTTTCTATAGATCAACTATCAGATCAATGTTTGATTACTGTTCAGTTATTTATGCAAACGCTAGTAATTCCTTATTAAAGAAAATTGATGTTGTACACAACAAAAGTCTTCGAATGTGTATGGGTTATCTCCGTAGCTCGCCGATCAAAGTAGTGCTGGCTGAAACATGTGAACTTCCTTTACATCTTAGAAGAAAAATGTTAGAATCAAACTACTTGGCAAAGTGCTCATTCCGAAAAGATGATATTCTTAATAGAATACATAATCTTTTTATCTTGGATTCAACTTCAAAATCTTGGATAAACAAAAAGTCTCCTGTTTTGGTATCTTCGTATTATCAGTTATACTCAATGAAAATAAATCCGCAAAATATAAAGTGTGACATCTTTGATATTCCATACAAGTACTTCTATTCGCCCATCAAATGCTGGTTTTATGATCAACTTATTATGTGCTCTAAATCATCTCCTAATAACAATGAATTCAACAGTCTGCTAAAGGATAAATGGAATGATTCATACGTTATATACACAGATGGGTCAAGTAAAAACGGGAACTTTGCATATGCATTCTATGATCCGCAAAAGAACTTTAAAAAATGTCACAAACTGAAACCTGTAATGACCGTCTATGGTGCAGAATTAATTGCTATTTATGAGTCACTAAAGTACGTAAACCGATTAAATATTCAACAACGAATTTTGATTGTAACAGACAGCAAGAGCGCAGTAGAAAATATAAAATCCATGAACATATCATCTGCAATTAATCCTCTTATAGCACAAATTTTTATAGAGTCTAGTAAACTTAGAGTTGATGTAGAATTTTTATGGGTTAAAGGTCACTCAGGGATTGAAGGAAATGAAATAGCTGATGAAACTGCAAAGCTGGGATGTGATTGTTCAGAGGTTTTAGATCATTTTTTATTGCCCAGTGATATTTGTAAATTAGTGTTCAGATCTAATCACCAGGAATTCCAAAAAGAGTATTCAGAGATCAAAGCTGGAAAATTCTACGAACACATACAACCTGAGCTTCCAAGTAAAACCTGGTTTCAAGAAACTTACTCAAAGAATTTCGTTAAAGTTATAAGTAGACTTCGTTGCAATCATGGCTTATGCAACAGTTATTTTAAAAAAATACACTTGAAAGACACTGACATTTGCGATTGCGGGGAGATTGAGACCCTAGAGCATATTATATTAATCTGCGAAAAATATAGTAACAAGAGACGGAGATTCCTGCAAAATTTATCGAAACTGGTGGTAAATCCTTTTAATTATTTGTCTTTGTTAGGATCACTAAAAATTGAGGTTTTCCGCGAACTTTATAAGTTCTTAATAGAATGTAACGTAAGAGTGTAGAGAGTGCAAGATGAGTATGTATCTGTAATCCTTTGTTCGAACCCTTTGTGGGCATACCTGTGAACCGTGGTTCTAGTTCTGTTTGTTTTGTTAAAGCCCTGATGAACCCCTGGGCAAGAAGCGAGTGACCCGATGTGACTATCCTTTTTGAATGAATGAGTTTCTTGAAAGTGTGTTGATGGACATGGCGCGCAGCTAAATCCAAAAATTAATTAATCAATCAATCAATCACTTAATGGTAAAATTATTTCTCATTTCATTAGTAATTTAAAAATACATACACTTATTTGTAATCATCAAACTCTTAAAAATAATTTGACTAAAAAATTATCCTTATTTTTATGATACTGTTAATATGTAGATCATTTCTTCTTACCTATCATGGAACGCCTCCTCTTGAAATCTCTTTTTCGCATCTGGGCCAGCGAACCTCAATTGTATTACAGTCTCTCCACGATACACCATTTGAATTAAATCCGGTTGGTTTTCGCGGAGAAGTAGACAATCGACTGTGAAACAAGTATGTCCAACGTGTTTATGATCTCGATAATGAATAAGGAAAAGAGATGTATTTAAAATTTCCAATTCAGCATCTAATTCACCACCGTCGTTCATTTTAGCAGTAACATTCTTAAACCACATCTTGGTTGCATTTGTTGTTCTTCGTAGCGATTTCATAGTGTCAAACAAAAATCTTTACCAAAAAAAACTATTTTTGTAATAAGTTAAGAAAAACTAAAGATAAAAATCTTAACCAATATGAACTTGGTGTATTACAAGGATAATACGGTAATACCAGAGTGTACCAGAGACTCTCTGGTGCTGGTAATACTGATATTCAATCGGTGGTATTTGGTATTTTAAGTTGCCTGTTGCCTATTGCTTACTGCTAACCTTTGCTGCTAACCTGCTAATATCGTGTTTGTGTATATATGTCACTATCACAGTATATACGTAAGCAGTAGTTTCACTTCGCCGAAATGATGGGTTTCAACCGTAACTCGCGCACATAACTGGGCAGTGTCGCATCGGTGGGTGAAATTGTAATTAAAATTACTGGATTTTGTTTACAAACAAAAATCTAACCTTAAAAACTTCAAACTATTTCAAAGCTATTTGAATTCTGTTCATTCTGTTCTTAGGAGCTCTATTCATCTTGTGTTGTGTGCAGTATAATATTCTGGAATATTCCGTAATTGTTTTAAAAGCTTATCGTACTGCATATATCTATATTGTATATCTATCTATCATATTTTCTTATATCCAGGTATACTTATCAGTATTCTTTCGTATATTTAGTTACTTTAATAGTAGTGTTTAAAGTATTTTGCTTAGTCTTTAGTTAATTGTTTCTAATATATAGTTTTATTTGTTTTGTAGGGTATATAGTTGTTTTCTTCTTTATTTAATTAATTTAGCGTTATAGGTATTTAATAGATTATAAACTCAGATGCTTAGTATAAAACGCTGTGTATCGAACTGTACTAGGAAGTATCACAAAGACAATAAAGAATTCCATTTTTTTCAATTATCTGCAGATGAAGTAATGTAAGTTACTAAGTTTTGTTACAATTCTTTGTCAGCTTTTTTGTTCCTTATGACGCATGTTTATTATATACGTAATTGGTCTTACCCGTAATTGCAATTCTTTTCGCTTATGATAATTGTAAATGTAAAAATGTTATAGTCGTAATAAATGGATTGCACAAATTGGAGGGCATGCTGTTCTACAACCAAAAGCAAAAGTATGTGATATACATTTTGACTTGTGCTGTTTTAAGAACATGTAGAGGAATAGAATCGAAAAAGATACGATTCCGACTCTATTTCTAACAGGTAATGTATTATTGTCATTCGTTGTATGTGGTTTATAATAACAATATAAATACTTTGTAGCAGATGCTTTTATAGCACCATGTGCGCAAAGCCCAGATGGGGCTACGGAAGCAACATTAGATGTTACACAGCCTTTAAATTTATTTAAAATTCAATTACAATTGGTTAAACGATCTCAGTATGGTTATAAATATAGAAATGAATTTAAGCAATTTGCTTTAAATATATTTTTTGTTGGCCCTAAAGTCTACCGTTTTTTAAGTAAAACTCTACATCTCCATCAAAATCAACTTTATGCAGAATAACAAATAAATGGGATATTGCACCAGGAATTAGTGATTTTGCTTTCGGGGTTATATCGGCCAAAGTGGAGACAGTGAGCGAAGAATAAAAAAATTGTGTAACGTTGATATAACAAAAACTTTAAATTTTATTAATGAGTGTAAGGTCACAATTAAATCAATTTTGGGGTTGTGGCAAATCGTAAGTAAAAATGTTAGCTAAATGTGTACAAGACGATTGAATCAAGATGCGTTAGAAAATTTTTTTGGTACTGTACGGTAACAGTCGGGGAACTGTATAAATCCAACTCCAATCCAGTTTTCTAGGGCTTTTATTTTGCTTAAATTATTTTCAATTCGCTGATAATGCAAACTGCATTGAAGATTTAGATAGTGTATTAATCAATATACAACCTAGTGAAGTTAAGCGTTTAGATATTTTATTTCCACAAGATAATATTTTTCAAAGAGCATTATCCATTGATAGCAATGATTACCAAAACCTCAACCTGCCTGAGGAGAATGCATTAACTTATGTTGCTGGTTACTTGTTTAAAAAAATGTTTAGAGAAACATTCATGCGATTTGTGTAAAACATAGTCTAAAGAAAATGTTAACTTAAATGAAACAAGTGTTTAGTTATTTTAAAAGTTATGCTATTTTTATTCTGGACTGGTGACACAAGTTTTATTTCTTTTATTACATTTGATTTTTTTATATGCTTGTAATCCTGCAGCTACTTTTTTTTATTGTATAAAAATGGGTTTTGTTTTACTTGTACATGTCTTTTTATTCACTTGGCTTAGGTAGTTTTTAATATTGCCTGTAGTTGTTAAGTTAAATAGTTCAGGGTATTACCCCTAAAATTAGAGATTGTAATCACTGCCTTACTGTTACTGTATGTAAGCACCGAAAGAGATAACAGGACAATCACTTTTTCCAGCAACCATTACTTGTCTTCTGACTGACTAATAAGCATGAACATTTTACAGATATATTTTGTAGTATAGATATTGTTCGCACTAATCTAATATACCAATTTGTTTTACTGTATCGTTTGTAAGAAAAGCATCAGCAATAAATCTTTTGTTTTCAATATGTTGTTTCCTTATTTCCAATTCACATCCCTGATCATAAGTAGTGATGGGGCAATCAGATCCAAAAAGTATCCGATAAGCTTAAACGGATATGTAGTCACTATGCTCGGTTCATACAGGTACCGACTATCTTTAGTCGATAAGGAAAAAGATTCGTTAAGCAAAAGGTAGTCGATAAGGAAAAAGATTCGTTAAGAAAAATGTAGTCGATAAGGAAAAAGATTCGTTAAGCAAAATATAGGCGAACCGATCCACATCCTTGAAAATAGTACCTGCATACATACATATGTATGTATGTAGATAGCGAGGCGGGCTTCGGCGTTTTTCTTTTTTCTTGTTTTTTGCGTTCTCTTTTAATAATAACAGCTGTACAATATTTGTATATAATTGTATTATTGCATACCTTAATTTTGCTTATTGTTAATTATATCTAACTCGGGGATTATTGCTATTTGCATGTGTTTATCGCATTATTCAAAGAATGCAATATTTACTTTCGTTAATTGTAAAATGTAAGAACTCTTAAGAATTGGGAAAGATACTCTACCTCGAAACTAGTATTCGTAACGTCGTATATTTTAAGTTAACCGTCTTAGTAAGAAGTAGTTATGAGTTAAAATGTATTACTTAACTCTTAAAATCAAACAATTTTTAAATATCGTGTATCCTACGTGGTAGAGTAATCCTATCATACTTGTGTTTTTTGTGCTTAGTTTTTGTGTTCTCTGTTTATAACTGCTGCCACGATATGTATGTAGGTACTATTCTCAAGGATGTTTTGCTTAACGAATCTTTTTCCTTATCGACTACATTTTGCTTAACGAATCCTTTTCCTTATCAACTACATTTTGCTTAACAAATCTTTTTCCTTATCGACTAAAAATAGTCGGTACCTGTATGAACTGAGCATAGTGACTACATATCCGTTTAAGCTTATCGCATACTTTTTGGATCTGATTGCCCCATCACTAATCATAAGTAACAATTACTTCAATAACTTGTATCTCATATTTACGATAACTGTCCATCATAAAGCAATAGAATACTTCTGAAAACTAGTGACGATTGTTCAAAATTTTCAAGTATCTTCTTTTATGCTATGTAATTACATCTACATAAATTAAAATAATTGTGAGCAAAATAAAGACCTCCTGAAATAACGGTTTTACTTCTTTAAATTAAATATAGAAACGTGTGATTTATTTACAGGAAATATGATCAGATCGTTCCTAGAAAACGTACAAATATATTCCTTTTCACTAAATTTTCTATCCCGATTCTATTAAATTAAAATACTTTCAAATATAAACTTAGATGAGGCAAACAGATATATAACTGTACTAAATTGATTCATTAATTAGTTTTTTTATCTTGCGGATAAAAAACATCTTTCGATGTTCGCTGAAAGGATTAGTATGTAATAAATTACCAGACAGAATCTGAAAAAAACATGCAAATTTGGGAGTATAGGCAGATATGGGCACACGTAGGTATATACCTGAGCTGAGAGATTTTTGTACATATCAATTTGCAGGAAATAATAACTTATCTCTGGACACTGACGAGGTTATAAAAGAAATCAAGAAATGATTTTAAAGGTTAAATAGTAATTCACCAAACTTATCTACCTTTCCATAGCACTTGCGAACATTTAGATTTTAGAATATTTCTAAATACTTCTACTTCTTACCAAGAACCATTCAATATTCTACAAACAAGAAAATATTACCTCATGAATAGAAATAGATTATTTGATGTGTATATTGTATATATTTTTGTATTTTGCACTTATTCTCTGGATATGCTCTTTACATGAACATTTTGGGCTCTACAACGCCACAACTACAATTTTTAATATACGCATAATATTGTCAATTATGATTTTCTTTTGTATTTTTCTATCAACATCGATAATATATAGTATATAAACTATTACAGCTTTGCTTGCTCCCTGAAATAATTTCTTTTTGTGCACCCTCGACGCAATCTTGTATCAATTCGATTTTGTATACGTAGATAACTTAACCTTTAATTTTAATGTTTTCAATTATCAATCTTGACAGTTCACGGACGCTCAATTACTAGTTGTGAGAAACGCCACCAGGGCAACTATGCGCAGTTCTCTGCGCGAGGTACAACTGAAAGACAAAAGATCAAAGGTGCCGACACGAAGTGAAACTACTGCTTAGGTATATACTGTGTCACTATTTTCGGTATATTTGCTATTTGAAAAACGTTCTTTGTGAAAGTACTTTTTCCCAGTTTAGTTTAAAGTATTATTTTTAAGCGATAAACTTTAATTATGAAGCCTGCGATTGTAGCTGATGAAATGTTCCCCGAAGGAGCAGGACCGTATATGGATTTGGAAGAGGTAAGTAGTATATAGTACAACGTCCACCTAACCTAAAAAATACTATAGCGTCAAATTTTCCGACAGGTTTTTTCTTTAAAAGTTATCTGCATTGTTCTATTAACGAAAGATATCCTATACTCGATAACATTGCCGTACTGCACCGGCATGCTACTTCATTTCGATTAGTACAACTAATAAGATTCAAAATAAACCCTAAAGTTCTTGTACAATTCATTAATTGTATTTCTTTAGATTTGTATGTGTTGACATTGCTAGTTGTGAAACGTGATTAAAATCTCACTGCAAATTATTCTGTTGTAATTATCCACATGAATATTGACATTGCACATATGGATTTGAGGTTTTATGTGTTTACCCCTTTCGGGACAGGCTCGAGTGTGATAATGAACGTACTTGTATGGTACACGTCGCGAAAGGGTTAATATAATATAATATTATATTTCAACTATATATTATTGATATGCAAGGAGTACCTTAGAGACAGCATTGACATATTTGTATTACCTTAAAGTATGCTTTTAAAAATGTTTATTTACATTTTTGCGTATTGATTATTTCCAGGAAAATCATAACTTATTAGGCAATGTAAATCATAGCAAGATTATCTTGATATATGTGTGCTTTTTAGGCGGGAGGTTCAACTGGACTATTAATGGATTTAGCAGCTAATGAGAAAGCAGTGCATGCAGATTTTTTTAATGGTAATACTTAACTGTTATATCTTCATTACTATAATAATGGTTTTTCTAGATTTTGATGACTTATATGATGATGAAGATTTGCAATAGAAGATAAAAACAAATTAAACAAGAGCTTTAAGTTTATTCATGAAGAATGTCGGAATACATGTGTTGTTGTTATGAAACATTAATACCAATTTTGTTTTGTAATCACAGTTTCAGTTTCCAAAAATGAATTTTGTATGTTGTACATTTTTTTTTTCATTTGTAGAAATAGCTGTGAAATTATCATAAGAACCTATAAAATTGCATTCAACTTAAACACCTAGCGACTTAAAAAGGTAAGATGAGTTTAAACCAAATTTGTACAGTAACACTTGTGCATCAATTTAAAGAGAAAAGGTATAATACTATTACCTAGGACATACAAAATAATTTGTACACTGATGTCTTAAAATATTATGGCTTAATATTAGTTACTTAATTAGTGAAAACAAAATTATAAAATATCAAACTGGTTTAAACAATGTCTATAAATGTTTTAACTTAAGAGTAGGCATAACAAAGTTAGAATTTTGTATCAATTGAAAGTAAAATCTTATATCTACATTGTATGTACATATAAACATAGAAGGAATATTCTGTAATTTGTCGAAAATATGTAAGCAAAAATATATTTGCCATGAAGCAAACGTGATTCATTACACATTCAAATTCGTACAACAAAAATAAAATGATTTCTTGTGAACGACTTGTACGAATTCATATGGGAAATATAGATTCTAAAAAATTGGTCCATACAAAAATCTGACTCCTATTACAAGCACTTATTTATCACCTTATTTACTTGGGCAATTTCTTATTAAACAATATACAAAATATTTTATTATAAACTTCAATATGCTGTTATTGTACATATGTATGCATCTTGCGCAGATATTCTTAAATCGTGATTCGTCGTTTGAATTTATAACTGGTTGCGCGAATATGTAACCTTATTAAAGATGATAATGCAAATCATCAGCTCGAAGGTAGCAAGTATGATTTCTTCAGGTTTTGATTAATTCTGGAGTAACCCGTTAAATAGTACTGTTTAATAATTTTCTTTCCTCTGTAGTTCTTCTAAAACTTGATTAGATTATAAGAGGGTTGTAAAGCCTAGGGTGGAAAAGAACTTGCACATCTGACCAGTCTAATTAGAAATTATAACAAGACGACTACAATTAAATTACATCCATAGAAATATAACCTGTGCTAATTTTGTGGTTACAAAAATGACTAAAAATATTTTCTGTTTCACACTATCCATAATTTGTTCCACCCAGAATCATTGATAATGTAAAATGGGGTTAAAAACCAACATAGGTTGTAGTAAAAGATAATGCATAAATTTATTAATCAATAAGAAATTAACGATGTTCAGTACAGTCAGAAAAAGATGTAACTGCGTTTTTTACTCTAGTATGCGCAATCATTCTATTGGTTAACCGCAAAAAAATTGAATTCATATCTTCGTATCTTAAAAACATTAATCAACTGTAAAATTTACAATCCATTTTGTAGTATTTGTGTTATTTGAAGTGCCATACCTTGAATTGCTTCAATTGAATAGTTACTAAATAAAAGTACAAAACCATAAATGTAAACACAAAACACCATCACAAGCATATCAATGAATTGAGAACGCGCCCCGATTGCTTTGCCTAAACATAAGTTTTTCTCTTGTTCCTAACGGCTTCATGATCTTTTATTTATCTTGAATAGAAGAAGCGTATTTATCTATTCTAAGCTAGGAAGCTAGAGTTTCAAGTGGAAAGTCATATGCGCAATAAACAAACATTTCCTTCCTTACTAGGCAATAACTAATATCAGCCTGATTGGGCGTGAATGGCGTCATATCTTGCACAAGTTTTAGTGACGTAATCTATTCTTTACTATTGATAGTGAGCTCTACATTTTAAAAAGACGCTAAATAGAATTGTAATAATAATTGATTTTTTTGCTATATAACCAACAAGCTTGATTTACGTGAGTTTCCAAAATGGTAAAAACGCTTTGTTAAATTTGGTTATCTAAGTAGAGGAATTGTGTAACAAATCTTGAATAAAAATGCAACCACCGGCATAATCTATGCAGTCAGCGACACGAAAATCCCTACAATACCTCGCGTCCGGCGAGAAGGTTATCAAAATATGTTGATTCAGATGCATCTTTTACAGGACGAAAACAATTTTTTTTTTCGACTTGACAAGCAGTTCGAATATTTTGTCCGGAAAAAATCGGGTCTTTATTCTTTAACTACAAAGTTTTCTTTTCCATCGTTCTGTTGGCATTTGTAGATGGAAACTATAAGTGTATAATGGTGGATATTGGATTCTATGGTAAGGGAGGCGACAGTGGCGCATTAGCCAAATGTATCTTCGGAAATTTGATTAATGATGCAACATTTTACCCTCCTCCAAGCATGTTACCGAATTCTGATACTGTTGTGCCTTTTCTTATTGCCGGAGATGAAACTTTTCGATTATCGAAGCATCTTATGGAACAAGTAGTCGCAACGGCTCTTGCGGCTCGATTATCAGTCATTGCAGCCGTTTCTGTCGGTACGATGAAGTGCCGTGATTGACAACGCCTTCATGTATTGCAACGTAAACCAGTGTCGCGCGGCTACAGTCGTTGCAGGCGCATGATTGGCACTCCACCTTTACGAATAGATACATTATACCCGATGATACCTCTCACGACATGCCTCTTCGAGTCTATTGCAATTGTATACAAGATATCGGGACTGTAGTTCACTATTATTTAATAGCAGAGTGGTGGAGGTAATTTTCTTTTCCTGTTTTATGAGGATATGTTTTGTTTAGTTGTAAAAAAACATTTTTTGTTTAACTTGTAAACTTTACTATTATTGAAATATGAATTTATTTATGCAAAAGAAAGCAGTCAGAATAATTGAAGCAACGGAATTGTATCCATAGCAGGGACTCCCGCCCAAGAAATGGTCCTAGAATTCGAAGGCGATCACGGGATATTAAATTTTCACCAATTTTTCGAATAATTTATCGGGAAGATATTAACGGATGGCACCCCGTAAATGAAGGTAGTTGCAAATTACATTAGATGGTGTAATTCCAGTAATAGTCAAATTCCTATGCCCCGTGAGCCAAAATAAATTTAAAAGTGCTTTAAATCTTGTCAGGTATGAAGAAATGTGTTAATATAATTACAACTTGGCACAAATGTTTTCATTTGTGAGATACGTTTGAAATTGGTTTTTTTTTTATTTATGATTTATTTTGAGTGATATAACTTTTAATGTAATAATTGAATTCGTAAATTAAAAATAAAGACGTGAATTCTTTCTTAGTTTAGGAATATTTTTTCTGAATCAATTTTTTTCAGCTCAGATGAGTCAGACTGTAGCTCATATCTTGGCTCGGATTCGGACAGTGCCAGATATTCAGGTAAAGGACTGCAGTAGCGTGCCGTGTTCATCAATCCTCGTCTTACAAACCACACTGATACATTCCGTTCTAGCGTTGCCAGCCAGCGATTGGCGCTGCACCACTGGAGAACGAACTATCTTGTCCGTGCTTTGGTCATATTTTGTAATATATTGTTTAACAAGTGCCTCTATTTTGGTGTCGAATATCTAATAATATCTTGCGTAAAAATGTTGAGCCCACAGTTGAAATATTTGAACACACCACGTTGTTTTTTGAAATGTTTAGGTACATCCAGACATGGCCCTGCTATATGGCTCAGAGACCCCCAACTCCGAAAAATACTAAATAAATCTACTATGTATTACTATATATCTTAAATAACGATTAAGGCTTGTTTCCTATTCGACGTCATATTGGCGCTTTACCGCAAAAAGAATTACGTCTTTTATTCGATTGTGGGCCGAGACGGTAAAAATCTCCCTATGTAAAATCATAAGCAAGAAACGATAAGGGCCGATCACACGATTCACGGGAAAAAGATTTGGAGTGGGCTATTATCACGAGAGCCCGAACGCAATATAAACCGTATACTCCATCAAAATATTCAATTCTAACGGTAACTTGCACTCTGAACATGTTTGAAGGGCCGAATTGATATATTACAATTAAAAAAAAAAAAAACGGAACACGTGAAATTCAATATGAATGCGAAGATATCGGTATAATAGTTTACATTTCCAATATGAGTAAAATTTACTGTGTAAAATACGATTGTTGTTGTATTAACACTTAACCGACGAGTAGTATCTACCGGTTTCGTCAGCTGATGCTAACCGACGCGATAAGTAGGGACTACCTTTTCTCGACTTTTTGTTTTTTAATTCCCTTTAATTCAAAAGTTATCGAATTTTTTATTTTAACTCTTATGTTGTGCGAAATTCTCGCGAAACAGTCCGTCGTCACGGCGCAGGCGGGGAACAGAAAGACCCGTTGATTAGGTGTTAATAGATTAAAGCGTATTATAGGCAACAATGCAGCTAATACATATAATTATAAATATTAATTTACCTAAATAATTCTGGTGATCCTATGATTTTCCTGATAATAATCTATAAAGTAACTAAACTGCTAGAGAAAAGTTGTAGAACACTTTATTTTGTAAAAATACACAAGAGTCTGCCTTGTTAAAAAAAAAAGTTTGTTTGATTTTTTGCATATATTGAGTTACAATTTTAATGCCAATTGCGAGTGTTGTTTATTTCCGAGTTTTTTTTTTTGTTAATCTCGCGTACAACGCGTATTAAAACTGACGAAATACACGATTCCTCTTGGATTTAAATATCAAGCAACCTACGTGAGTCTTGCATTTGTTCGGTCATTTATTTTCTTATTTATATTTGGAATTATTTACACCTATTTAGTTATGCTAAAAAGTTAAAGAGTCCCCCACGTACAATTATCACGAGTGACCACTGGGTACATCTGATTAATAGGTGCGTTTGATCGCCCCAGGACGATATAATGAAGGAGACGAGAGGCTCGACATCAAAAGTGTATGTAGGACACAGGAATCTTGAACCAGTATGGTTGACAGAGTGTGCGTTCGCTGATGACTTAATAATATTTGCAAAAAATGAGACTGAATTTTAAAGCACAACCTGAAAATCTGGAAAGAGAAGCTCCAAGAAAAATGCCTTAAAATCAATATAGAGAAAACAAAAGTGATGGTTTACGGAAGGAACCAAACGACAACCAATATCATTATAGATGGCCAAAAAATAGAGAAGGTAGACAACTTTAAATGTCTGGGGGTTCATATTAACAACAAAGAAACACAAGATGACGAGATAAACAAGAGAATCGAAGACGCAACACGATTGTACCACGTCATGAAGAATAAGTGCATCGGGAGAAAGGAAGTATCTGTAGAAACGAAAGTTACTGTATATAAGACCGTTTTTGTGCCAGTACTCATATTCGGCGCAGAAAGCTGGGTACTAACGAGAAATCAAAAGAGTAGAATCCAAGCGACCGAAATGAAATTCTTGAGCAGAATTCTAGGTGTCACCAGAAAAGACAAAATTAGAAACAGTGACATACGTCAAAGGCTTGGCGTGCAACCGATAAGTAATCGAATTGAAAATTGTCAATTGAGATGGTTCGGATACATCACAAGAATGAGCAGCGACAGACCTGTAAAGCAAATCTGACAGGCAAGGCGTCAAGAAAAGAGAACAAGCGGAAGACCGGCTATGACCTGGGAGGAAAGTATCGACAAAATAGTAAGTGATAGAGGACTAGACAGAAAACGAGCAAAAATCCTAGCCAGAGAGTAAAAGAAATGGGCAAGTTTCGTATATGGGGACCGCAATAAATAGAAGATGAATGCTCTACACCTTCGGGTAGACAGAGCTATGGATTATATATACAGTGTGTCCCACATCTATTTTCCCATGCATTTACTCGGAAACTAATAGAGATAGAAAGTTGCAGTAAAATCCAATGAAAATGAGACGATATTGTACATCAAATTCTGCCATTATAACACACCCGGTATAAATAGCCTTTTACCCCCTCCCCTCCCCTATTTTATTTTCTTTAAATTGCACTCCTAATTTTTTTCGCAAGTTTTCGGTAGCTGCCAGGCTTATAAATACAGTCATATGTATTTTTTTTATTATTATACGAAATGTTCCCAAAAAGTAGTTCCGGAAAATGTATACAGTTAGACCATAAATGCTGGACTTAAGTATGCCGCTCCCATGAAATGCGACTTGGCATCCCTTCTAATGTCAAACCAGTCCATATGATTACAATGACAACACAATGGGACACACTGTATATATAATCGCTCCACATCTGCCGCCTAGAAGACGAAATTATTGGTGGGTAGCTGACTTGTTTCCGTGATGGGTTAGCAGTTTTAACAGCTTGAATGTGAATAACGGCGAAAGAATCATCAAATAGAAATTACATAAAATACAAACAAGCCAATAGAAAACGCTAATGCGCACACACAAAAAATAACCACCGTTTCTACAGTTACTATCTTTGCTACTTACTGCGTAAAATGCAATAAAACACATCGTGGCAGAAATGGTAGAAGAAAACTCGTAAAAATGTATTGCAATACGAAAAATAAAATTATTGAATAAATTTTGTTTTGTCCAATTATAATTGAGTTTTTTTCTGGCAAGAAATAATATATCCATTTGCACCTAAGGATTTAAAACTGTCGATGCTGTACAGCAGAAAATGTTAGAATTTAGAAAGGGAACACACGTGTTTTCGATTAGCTTTAAAATTAAATAAAATAATTAAAAAAGAAAATCACCACTCTATTACATTCATCCCGTCCCAGTATTAAATTCAGTTGAGCGCAATGCATCTCGTTAACTGATGTTCCAAGCACTTTACATGTCTTACACTGTGTATTAAAAACAGTGTTGCGGGCTGTATTAAAATGCACCCATGCTCAAATTAAATATGATGATAAAGTTACATATTCCGCATGCCCAAACCTAATTTTTCCAAAATAAACTTGCAGCAGAAAAGACAAAACGCAGTAAATATTGTAAAATGAATATACAGCACTATGTGATTAAATGAAATACAAGAATACTAATATGTACAAAGAATTCAAACTGATAAGACAAATATATCAAAATAAAATAATATCCACTGAAAATCGTATTGTGTAATTATATATTTTCTTAAGACCACGTTTACCTTATATACAATACACCCTTAGTTTTTTTTCTCTTATCAAAATTAGTTAGGACATATGGATGTGATAAAATTGGACTGATATTTTGTATATTACTTAAATATTAAGTATAAACCAGTGTCACTAGTTAATGTCGTCACTGGACATGTCGGAGTCGCCGTCATCGTCCGAATAATGGGTACTGGGAGATAAAGGATCACAGCTGGATGACTGGCGGGAATTATCTTCGTCTAATTGCGTTTCCACCAAATCTTCCGCACTCAAACTTGCGTTACTTGGTCCCGGGCCTGACGATAAAAGATGCTCATCCATGTTATCCAATGAGCCGTTATTATTTGCTAGTTCTTAAAAGAAAATGCATAATTTCAATTTCGTTATGTAAAGAAGGTAAGACTATTGCAACTTACGCACTATATATTCTTCAATAACTTTTGGAACTAATGATTTTAATTTCTCCAGGTCTCCGGGTGTACATTCGCCTGTATCTAAACCTAAATACACAATATGAAATGAGTTATAAATATACTTGTGTGTAGTATCCTTACCTTTAAGCATTCCTATCTGTTGTAATACTTCTACATCGTCATGTATTTCAAATCTGTCGTTAAAGTGAAACATATAATCCATTCTAAAATATAATGTAAAAGTTTAGGGACTCGCGTTAGATAATTTACTTAAAGACTTACTTATCATTTGAAATACTACAATCAATAACAGTCTTCTTGTTTGTATTAACAACGATAAAAGGCAACTGAATGAATGAATTTTGAGCAGGAGGCCCGTGTATTTCTTCCATCATTTTATTCCGCTGTGCTAGGTTTTTAAATGATATTTGATTTAGTATCAATTTCCGTAATTGTTTCCTCTTTTCTTTTATTCGTTGGATCTTCTTTTGTTTTTCTTTTTCAAGTTGCATACATTCTTGTACTGAATTTGAAGGAAGACCAATCCATCTAATCTCTTTTTTCTCTTTTGATATTATGTTCATTGCCATCAGCACATTGAGTGCATCATATACTCGCCTCCTAATATTCTTTTGGTCATACTAAAAGTTGGAATCTATGAGCATTGGTTTTTTTTCCCCTCTCTGTTCAACAATTTACCTGTTCTGCCAATGTATTTATATCAGAATTTGCAAACTCCGCTACTAGCTCGTCTGCTACTTCGTTGTAAGAAGTTGTGCCTTTTTTACGAACTTTCTCGCACACTTTCATAGAGAAGTGTCTCAAACCTTTGCCTACTTTTTCTGTTTTTCGTCTTTTAGACATACTATAACACGTGAAAATTCGCTTATTATTATTTTAAAGGTATTCATGAAGTACCGACAATTATAGTTACAATATTTGTTGCAAGAATAAGTGCTCACCTATCTGGTATAATAGGCATTTCGTAGCTTTCTATCCTTTTGCGGCTGATACCGTGATCTAGTATTGATACATGCTTTTGCGTTTGGAGAACCTGAGTCTTAACAGTTTGCGGCGACAAGGTTTGTAACTGAATGTTAGGCTGTGTTGGTGATGAGGCCGCTAGCTTCCAATTTTGCTACAAGGAAACATGAGCAACAATATATTATTAAGGTATGTAATACCAACCATTTCTTGCGGTGTAACCCTAATAGTTCGTATGCCTTGGAAATTTTGTGGCACTGTTCCTACAACTGACTCTAAAACAGAACATATAATAATGGTTGATTAATAAACTCAAATAAAATTCTAAACTCACTTATTACTTTGGATGTACTTATTGTTTTCACAATTTGTGGTTGTGAAGTAGTAAAGACCTGAAAAATAAACAAACCCACATTAAATATAATAGTATTTAGCCAACATTAACGGTTATCACCATTAAAATTCATAAAATTAGAGGGCGGCGTTACAAGTATATAGTAAGCTATATTTCTTATCGTAAACATATGTCATTGTTCAGCACCATATGCTTGTAAGACAAGGATAAACAACAGCTGTGCTACCACAGCACGGTATTTGTTACTTCAACCCTATCTGCATTGATAATTCAGAAATTTTCAATATTGATTGTAATATAAATATAGAAACGTAATAGTGAAAGAAAATTGTTTCTCCTGGGTGCCACCTTTGCTAAAGCGCCCGCGTAGTTCTAAATCACTCTTACATTGTCACAAGCAAAATGAGAGAAACTGAAGAATTAACTCATATACTGACTGTTTCAAAAGAAAAATTCATATCGAATCGAAAAACAACAAAACATGCCTTTAATCATTTTAAAAAATCTATCCAAGGATACCAAACATGAACCTTCACCCCCACGTCCAGAGGGTGGGACAGGCGACCACTTTGAAATCTTAAATGGAAACTCCCATTTCTTATTGTAGATTCGGATTCTACGTATCAAAATACAAAAGTTTTGCCTGAAACATTTTTTTCGATTCTCGATAGATGGGAGGGGGGGGGGGTAATTAACAATTCGCCACGAAATTTAAAAGCGGTTCAAGATGCGGCAAATATTCCTTTACCATTATACATACATGGATTTTTGTCATTCACCTCTCTTTTTGTCGTTGTACAGCTCTCGTTGTCAGTTGGGCTTATTTTATAAAAATAAATTCTCATTTAAAAATATGTTTTAACTCTTTTAATTATTGCGCGCACCTTGATCAGAACCCTGGATGCGCCGCACTCACACAAACAGCTACCATTCTGCAAATTACCAGGGTACCATTAAAAGATCGTGCATACGCAATATCATATTAAAGTCTACAATTAATGCTATTAAGAAAATTTACCATAAGTTTAACTGTATTCATATGCAGATTTGTAAGAATCGCAGATATACATAATGGAGGAAGACTTCCCGCCTTTATCAATCGCAAATATAAAACAGGGGACTCCTCCCAACGATTTGAGCACTCAAAAAATATATGATATCGCACTAAATTACAATTTATGTACAAGACCAACTCGATTCAAAAACATTTTAACGCTGCACCCGTACAGCTTATCTGTTGGATCATTTTTTACGTCTACCTCAGACTTTTTGTTTGAAAAACTGAACAACAAACAGTAGAAAGTACACATATTTTTGGTGTTGCTAAGAATTACGAAAACAAGACAAACACAAACGTTAACACAAAACATATTTGCAAACGAAGGCTACTACGTACAACGTACAGATGGGGGGCTGAAAATGGCAAGAAATAATTTTTGTGAAACAATTAGTTACACACCCTCGTATTTTAGCAGCCGATGTTCCCTTGTGAACTGCGCCAAATTATAAAAAGAAAAAACTAATTGATCTGGCACGAAGGTGCAATTACATAAAAAAGTTGCTGCATGCAAAGTAAACTTTCAAATTTGACTTTACATTTTAATACGCACATTAAATAAGGATATACAATTAGACATTCACTTTCTGCCATCAACGAATCTCAAGTCCTACTAGTTCTGAAATCCTGGGAAGGAGTGATATGATTTGCTGTAACGCCTGTAATTAATTTGACTAGGAAATACAGATTCGCAGTGAGCCTTATATTGGTAAGGGTACCCGCAAATTTAGTTTTGCCGACATGTGCTATCATTTTATCACGAACTAACCGTTTGTTACCCAATTATTTTTCAAACGCCACAGTTTTCAATACATTGTACAACGACGTGGGAGACGTGTATATAATATTTAGTTTTCAGAAATGGGGACGTGTAAGCTAGTAATTACTTTACCATATGTGCTTGTCATGGCAAGATCTAAACAGAGTTATTATATTACAGCCACGAATAGATAAACACCTGCTACAGAATTTATATATATGTCATTGTGTTATTATGTATGTATGTTATACAAATACACATTGTACAGGCTGTCCTAACGGAAACTTCATTTTTGATCACCGTTCTATTTTTCATTGAAAATAAAAATCTATATCACAAACTTCACTGTACTAAACACATGTTTCCAGCACGCTGTTGTGGTTTTAAAAAATGTTAGGCGAATTATGTAATTGCCACCCTACTTCGGCAAAAATACAAAAAAATATAACTATGATACTAATATTATGTTCTATAAAAAAAAAAATGCCGCCCCAAAATTATAAAACATTAGGTCACCGCCTCGTCGCCTAATAACACCGTAAGATTCTGCATGTATCAATAACAAAGATAATATTTTAGTTTCTGCTTCGTTGAATGCAAAGATTATTCATACTTGTGTACTACCTACTGGTTTTTCTGATCATTATGCTCAAATGATTAGATACAATTTCGCAAAAACTAAACAATGTAATTTTAAAATTTGTAGACTATACAGTCAATTGGCTGTTACTATCTTCGGTAGAAATGTTTCTGAGGAATCGTGGCAGGACGTTTTTGATTCACACGATGTCAATGAGAAATTTGATTGTTTCTTTTCTATTTTCTATTATTACTTTGACAATGCTTTCCCTTTACATAAAATTAATATTTGCAATAAATCCTGGTGTGATTCCTCAGAGATATTCCGCTCAAAACACAATGTCACAATGTATCAAATTCTTTCTACTTATAATGATTTCAGATCAGCTTGCATATATTATCAAAAAAGACATAGTACTCTTCTACAACAGCGGAAAAAAAGAATTCTATAGTAATAAACTAGCGCATGCAAGTAATAAATCCAAAGCAGTTTGGGAAATTGCAAACACGTGTTTTAAGCAAAAAAAAGAGCAATGTTCTACCACAGGGTTGTAATTTTGTACATTTAGCTAATGATTTAAATCAACATTTCGTGAATATCAATACAGATAACTCGCTAACCAATGATAAACTTAAAGAATTGCTAGGTAAATCCACTGCTTTTTTTTATATTTCCCGTTACCGAACATTAACTTATTACTTGTGTTAGATCTCTTAAAAATAAACTCATGTGGTATCGATGGGATTAATGGGCAAATTACAAGCCCATAAGTCTGCCCCCTAATTTTTCTAAAATTTTGAAACTATAATTCATAGTCGTTTATTATCGTTTTTCAATAAAAATAAAATCTTTAATAGTTTTCAACATGGCTTTATAAAGGTAAATCAATCGAAACCGCACTTTTTGCATATATGAATGGTGTTTACTCAATACTGGAAGATCGTAAGTTAGCTTGTGGAATTTTCCTAGATCTTTATTGTTATCCAAATTAGAGTCATACGGAATTCGTGGTGTCCCTAATGCTTTCATAAATTAGTACTTAAGGGGTCTTCCTAGTGTGACGGCCTAAAAATAAGACGGTTTTTGGGGGTTTTTTTTTTTGGAAAAAAAAACTACTCTGCATATCAATTTGAAACTTTGCAAATTTGTTTAGCTATATTTGAGGAATATTCAGTTTTTTTTTTTAGGTAAAAATATCGATTTTATTAGACGTTACAGCAGTTGTATGAAAGCGTCTAAATAAAATGTCCTTGAATGGCTGCCATAAAATCAGCTGTCCAGATTGTCTGAAATAAAAAATTAAAGAAGATTCTCAATCTGTGTAAATGTGGCTATAGCCCGAACTAGAATAAATGAAAAAAATTGAAAAATAACAAAATGACGGCTTTTCAAAAAAAAGTTTCGATTTTCCCACAAAAAAAATTGCTTCATTTTTAAGTCGTACATTGCGAATTTTGTGACTATCGACTTGATTCTAGTTCGGGCGAGAATGACACGTCTACTGAATATTTCTGGAAAATTTCGAGTAAATTGTTCGATTGGTTCTTGAGATATCGTGGCAGCCATTTCAAAAAATGTCATTTTGGGAAAAACGCGTTTAAAGTTTCGCGTACTAATCAAAGGTACATGATTTCTACCTACGCGCCGCTCCGCTTAAAGCCTATAACTTTTCCAATTTTTCGAATCTAGCTAAACCCCTTTGGGATTTTGTTTTTAAGATGTTAAACTATAAGAAAATGCAAAAATTTTAAAATTTTTGAACCCGTCACACTAGGAAGACCCCTTAAGCGGGCGACAGCAAGTGGTAACTTTAACAGATAATAATCGAAATGTAATGTCGACACCTCTAACAGTAAAACAAGGTGTGCCACAGGGAAGTATATTAGGGCTGATACTATGACTTCGTCTGAACATCTTCTGGTAAACTATGCTGATGATCCTTATATTTTAATACGTGGTAATGATGCTACGCATCTGAAAATAGAGTGAGATTTTTTCTTTTGCAAACTTAATGATTGATTTAAGGCAAACAAACTAATTTTTAATGCTTCAAAAACGTGCTGTTTGGTATTTTCGGTATTTTCTGTCTCAAGCGATTCTCAAACGAAATATACTATTACTCTGAATGGCTCAACTTTTAATACTGTATCATCAACAAAGTTCCTAGGTATATACTTTGATAGTTATTTGAGATGGACATTACATGCAGAAAAATTGTGTAATCAATTAAATAGTTCCTGTTACGGTGTTGGAAACCTAAAAAAAAAATGTTGATTTTGCAACCCTGAAAACTGTCTCCTATGGAATTTTTTTATCCGCGTATAAAATATAGTATAACTTTTTGGGGACAAAGTTCTGAAATCAGCAAAGTTTTCTTGGTGCAGAAAAGATTTCTGAGAATTATTTGAAATATGTCTCCATACGATAGTTGCAGAAACCATTTTAAGACTCACAACTTGTTGATAGTTTACGGAATCTATATTTATCAATGTATAGTGGTTTTACTTAAACACCAGTCTCATTTCAATAATTCAAAAAATTAACACTTGCATAATACTCGTTTTAAAAATGTCAATTATATTTATCCAATACATAGATTGTCTTTGACCGAGAAAGGATTATTTTATTCCTCTATGGGCGGGACTACACAATACGTTGCAAATGTCTATCAAATCCATTGTTTCTATTAATAGGTCTTTTTTTATTGATATGGAACCATATTCTTTTAATGAATTTTTTTTGTTATTAATTTTCATTGCTTTTGATTGACTTGTTTCATGTATACCTACTTTACATTGAAATAATAATAATAATAATATTCGTTTATTCACTTAGCCATGTGTACATGGATGTGAAAAGTCAAAGTTTGTTATAAAACTAATACATATAAAACATAGACAAAAACACTTTATGATGAAACCTATCCCGAAATCAGATCGCTGTCAACAAAAAATTCATCATACGAATAATAGCACTTGGGTATCAAGAGATATTTCTCACTGACAGAGGCAATCTAGCATACAGCTTGGAAAAGGAATACAAAGGCGATCTCTCAAAACCAGCTGTTCTGTGCTGTGGAAAGTATACATGAGATTTTCTGGTGTCATATATATGCGACGGCAGTTCAAACAAGCTTGAGTTATTTTTCACAAATACGACTGCTTTATATATATATTGAGGGAAACGTTAAAATCTCGTGATGCCTAAACTTATTCTTGCACGAATCTCTGGGCCGGCAACCAAATATCAACCTCTGTATCCTTTTCTGTGCAAGTAGAACCCTAGCAATTTTTTGGCGCGACCCCATACTTAATAAATATAAATATTATATTATTATTATCATCATCAGTAACACTGAACGGTTCACGTAAATTACAACGTTCTTATTAATGTGTTTGTCACCCCTCCCCCTCTCCCTCGTAGTCCACCACTGATATTTTCATTAGTACAAAGTACCTCGATATTTTTTTAAATCGTGCCCTATATTTTTGCTCACACTAATAAGTTAATCCTCATGCAAAGTCCTTTCAGTTCATACAAAATATTTACGATGCGTATGTAGGGGATTTTATGGTTAATAAATAATATTAAATAAATCCAATCATTTTTCCATAAATTTTCAAATCGGCTTACTCAAACCCTATAGAGATCAGTAAAATACGAATTAGTATACAGTAAAGCTGGCTTATAGTGGAATCAGATACAACGTATTTTCGTTTACAGCGTGCACATTACTCTTTTGTCCCGGCGAAAACGTAATGGATTTATCTTTGTTATGATATTACGTATGTTATCGTGTATGGAATTATATTTAGAGGATTTACCACAGAGTATTCACAGAAAAGACTTTCGGGAATTCCCAAGAGGTGAGATTTACGTTTCTTTAACTTGTTAATAGGTGGTAGAGGCAGAAAATTTACATTAAAAAATATATCTAGCTGAATATTGGGTATATTTCAATGTTATTTGGGTATGAGTAAATTCGAGAAAAAATCGGTAGATCTACCGAAAAATCGGTTCTAAGGGGATTTCTCTTTGCAAACGTGTTAGAGCAGACATTTGTTTCGGTAGATTAACTACTTTATATTAGTGTTGTGAGTATCCGAATTAAAATAATCGTTGATTCCGATTATTGAAATATTCGGATGATTCCGATTATTAAATTCGATTCGGAATCGGATGATTCGGAATCGGATGATATCGATTCGGATGATTCTGAATCGGATGATTTCCAACCGGATGATTTCGAATCGGATGATCTGAATCGGATGATTCTGAATCGGATGATTTCGAATCGGATGATTTCGAATCGGATGATCAGAATCGGATGATTTTGAATCGGTTGGATAATTCTATATCGATAAAATTTGTCCAACAATTTTAACCGAATAAGAAGTACCAAAAGTTCTAGTAACTATCCGGTTTTGACTCGACCTTTGTTTTCCGGACTGACGGGCGGTGATTTGTTGTTCATAGACGTTGTGCGTACTTAAATCATTCAGTCACATTCACTCAGGTGCATACAGTAATAGTAATTTGTAGAATTTGTTGTTAATAAAAAATAGTAAACTTTTGTTGTTAATAGGTTTAACAGAAATTTAGTATGTAATATGGCCTAATATGTCACTTCCGTCATTATGTACAAAATAAAGACGGCTACAAACTTTTGTATAGAAATAAACAAACACTTCTTCTAAACAATTTAAAGTAAAATTTAAAACAACTCTGGTACAATAATTTCTATGAAACAGTGTAAAAGAAAATCACAAAATTCATTACAAATAATACGAAATAAACAAAGATCTTTTAAAAAAAAAGCTATGATTATAAATTATTAAAAACATCGTTAAAAATAATTCTGGAATGATGAATTAATATGAGAATAAATAAATAGTAAATTGAAATGAATAAATAAAGAGTAAATTAAAAAGAACTATTTACGAAAATGATTTTGTCCAAGTATTTTGGTGATAAACGATTTCTCCGAGCATTTGTAAGTTGTCCGGCCTTTGAAAATACACGTTCTGATGGTACTGAACTTGCAGGAATACACAAATACTTTAAATGCAGTTTATAAAGTTCCGGCATCGTATATTTGTGTTTTTCCCAAAACTCTAACGGGTCATGAGCTCTATCACAATGTGGTAATTCTAAATATTGCCGCACACTTAGAAATGCACTGGTGGCGTGTGATGTTTCTGTTTGCATATTTTTAAGTTTATTTTCAAAATGCGACCACAACGATAACCCCTCTTCAGCCATGTCTGTTAAGAATATTGAAATCATCCGAATATGTACAACTTATACGAGTATGTCGTATAAGGAAATCGTAATATTATTCCGATTCTGTTAATCCGATTAAAAATCATCCGAATATGTATGTCGCGTAGAATATGGAATCGGAAGATTATTCCGATTATTGAAATCATCCGAATATGTAAGTATGTCGCGTAGAATATGGAATCGGAATATTATTGCGATTATTAAAATCATCCGAATATGTATGGATGTCGGGTAGAATATGGAATCGGAATATTATTCCGATTATTGAAATCATCCGAATATGTATGTATGTCGCGTGGAATATGGAAACGGAATATTATTCCGATTATTGAAATCATCCGAATATGGACAACTTATACGAGTATGTCGAGTGGAATATGGAATCGGAATATTATTCCGAATATCACAGTCTTCCGATTCGGGTATTCCGATTATTGAAATCATCCGAATATTTACAACACTACTTTATATATTAATAATGAGTACTTGTATACTATTGTATATTAGTTCAAGAGAGAAAAAAAGTGGCAAAAACAATCTGGTATTTGCCATACCGTGTGTATAAAAATAACGGTTTTTGCAATAACAAATAGAAACAAGATCCTCGCATTAGAACCAAACGCCAAATAACGTTTTTTGTGTTTACGGTACCAAACGCCTCTAGAATCTCTAGTATAGTTTTATATTAAAAAGACCTAAGCGACAAGAGTAGTTGCGCGCAACTTACAAGATAAAGTTGCAACTGAAGAATCTAATAATAACATTTTTCATATTTCGAAAAGGAATCAACTGACAAACCTTTTTCGGTGGATAATAGGAAAGATCTGAGGGGAAGGCCTAGAAATTCTAATTTAGCTTCTACTTTATCCAGAAGGAAAAACTTGCAGACATTGCAAGTTTATTACAACTTGCACCAGCGGATGCTACATCTTTCGATGACAATCACACCTCTGCTGAATTTAAAGATGACATTGATGAGTTTGGCAATGAAATACGACTTTGAAGTTGATGATTAGCTGCAATTAAGCAAGTTTTTTTTTTGTTATTTACAAAATATATTAGTAATTATATTTTTTATTTACGAATTTTTGAATTTTAAAGGTTGTAAGAATAAATAAACTTCCTTTAAAAAGGATCGAAGTTTTGCTTGTTCATTTAGTGTAAAGGGAAACTATGAGAACTAGTAATGATTGTGAAGAAAACGACGATTTACCTTTATTTCAATGGCTTCTCAAATACCAATGTTAAACAAGATAATTTGCTCTTAAGTGTATGGTTACAAAATAGTTTGCATGATATACTAGTATAAGTACTTATCTTTAGAAATAATAGATGAATCTATGCAAGTATTTAATTTTTAGCGTACTGTTTTGTATGGTGCCGACGAGAACATCACAAATTTTTATTGTGTACAGTAAACCGTCACTTCAAATACAAACACCCGAATATTTCCAAAATGAGCCAGCCTTACGCTGGCTTGGGCGCCGATTGGTGAATTACAGTGCGTACATCAGAATGAACATATTTCTTGTGGAATAGATAATACAGTGGTCTTCATGGTTATGTCGATAGTCGCCGATATGGCTACTGTTTGGGTCTAATTTGGTTTCTGCTACATATGTCAGTATAATGTTACGCGCGGCAGTTTAAAATTGTATTTTCAATCGACACTAATTAATGTGGGTAACGGACAGTAATAGAACACCGAAGTTCACAATCGGACGTCAGAGGGCGGTATACATGTATAATGCATAAATCGAAGAATCGCGATTAATGTGAGAAGCACCAAGATGCCACGACAAGTTTCTAGGAGTGTTCGCGCGGGATTTAAATACGACGCTGCGATTGGGCGGGGTTAGTTGATTATAGATAGCGAAGCCGGTCAAATCGACGTAGCGATTTTTCATTTTATTTTGATTACCACTTATTTCTATTACTATGATAGATACCAAAAAATACTTTAATTAGAAGTTGTAGTGTTTTATCTCTACCGATTAAAAAAGTCATAACTATTAGAATTGTATGTAGATGGCATGCTCAACGAAATACAAAGTATATGTCATTTGCATTATTCAATGGGACAGCCTTTGTGTGTATAGCCTTTAATTTCCTAATTCCGAATATATAATATTACATAGGACTATTTTAAATAAGCGAGTTATTTCACTAAAATGTCAAAACGTAATTAGTAGGAAACAGATTCAAAACCATCCAAACCTATCCACACTTAATTTAAATTTAAACTGCTCAAAGTGGCCTCCATTATTGTCGATGCATAACTGATATCGTCTTCTTAAGTCTTGTATGGCACCAGAAATATAATTATTATTTTTTCATTTAGATTATCAATTTCCTCCTTCTTCCTTTAATAGTGTTTATATTTGCATTTCAATTGAAATTCACTTGAATTTAGTGGCGTTAAGTCAGTGCTGTTGGGTGAACAGTACCAGCATTACCAATCGAAGCGGGAAATTGATAATTTGATTGTTTAAGTGTCTCGAACCGCTAAAACACCATGCGGTGGTTCATATCAGTGGAACGTCAGAAGTTGAAATAATGGACTCATCTGCTCATAAAATTTTATTAAAGGAGTTATGGCGATTGTTTACACTTTTAATCATTTGCTGGCAAAACTAATCTTATCCTCTTATGAACTCCAGTGAGGTCTCGAATCGGTAATATTTTATACGGCATATCTTTTAAAGTTTGATGGATCGTGGAGTTGCTTTTTTCTAGCGCAACTGGGGCAGTTAACAAACTGCTCACCAAATTTTCTCTAACAAAATCAAGAAGTTAGTTAGTTAATTAAATAAGTTAATAAAAAAGCTTAATTTTACTTTTAAAACAAAGCAAAGTACTACGATGTTCATCATTTATTTAGAATGTTTCTTTCTTGCAAAATTTTCATTATTTCTTACGTGGCGATAAATATTTACTTTTTCGGCTATAGCGCCCCATAATAAATTACAAATTAACAGCTAGCAAAAAACAAGTCATTTGCGGTATATCATTTTCAGAGCCTTCTTTCTTTCTATCTCAGAATATCTTCTGATTTTATTTATTAAACTAAGTCACTAATTAGTTAAAACATTCGTATATAATATATTTGAAATCAGAAGACGCAGGCCAACTCAAAAACATAAAAATATACAGGATGTTCTATTAAAAAAATCGGAACTATGTTAGCCGCGCCCTCTATATGTAATTCGGATAGTTGTAAAATTTTTATTCGGTAAAGGTAAAATACTAGCACTCTTTTGTAAATATAATAGTAACGGAAATAAGCAGTGGTCAAAATAAAATAAAAAATCCTGTACACGTCGTATACGGTGAAAATAAATAGTGCAAGTAAATTGGTGAACGTAAATAAATGAATTATTAAATGTTTAATTATTAATTGTTTTCTGAGTAATCATTTTCCCGTTTCCTTTGCCTTTATTTAATTTTTAAATATACTTTAAGTGCATAAACAAATCAATTTATTCCCCGTGTTGTGTTTTTGAACCCCGACAACGTTTTGATCATCGAAAAACCTTACAATAATATACATATAATGGTAATCAAAGATCTAGTTTTTGCTAGTACCTTCTGTGCAAAGCAGATTCTCTTTTGTTTTAATTAAAGATAATAATTCTTCTATTTTCTTCTTAACATGTATCTATTTTATAGCTACAGTAAATATTACATAGATTTAGAAAACTGAATGAAATGTGTACATTAGCTCCTACCTAAAATAACGAAAATAAAGTTAGGTTTATCTCCATGTGTAAAGAAATTGGGATCTTTAGAATCGCAAGTCGAGCTAATATTACGCAGTGTTTAATCTAGGTTTGTGTCTCATGATTTTGCTAAATGGAAATTTATTTATACTAGGAACATGAGCTAATATTACCTGCAGCAATATTTACATGAATATTCCTTGGTTTCTGATACAACTTATACATATTTACCTAAAGATTAGTTATGTATACATACAGCAATGAAGTCCAGTGAATGCAACATACTATGGTAGGTATACAATCTTCAAATATTACTCATGTCGCCCCCATTTTCCAATTAATTGTCCTGAAGTGTAATAATAATCATTTTCATATTTATGGAATTATTTTTTTTTCTCCCTCTTTAAATTCACACACACATTTGGAAAAATCCTTGTATCACAAAAAAGTGTTAAAAGTAAGATGGCAGTAGTGTTTGATAAGACTTTATGCATGTACAGCTGTGATACAATGAAAGTTACCAACTTTTTTTTTCCATATTTTTCGAAAATGTCCGAATCGGCTACTCACAAACCAGATTTCTGCTTGTTAAAAGGGAATAGTACGATCAGTGTTGATGATTATAGAAGTGTGGTAGCACGTATTAGTAGACCCGAGCATATCTAGTGATTATCTCGTTTTCTCCTATTGTTTTTCTAGTTTATATTTCGTAGTTTTTGAAAGTTGGGTTCCTAGTTGTCGATGGTGCCAGATATAATTTTGTGTTTCGCAATAAATAAACGCTTAAAATATTACATATACAGATATAAATAAATACACAGATATCTATCGAGAAAGGTGAACAAAAAATCTATTTTTGATAACAGTTCCGAATAAGAACCAATGATTTAGCTATTTAAAAATGCTATTTCCAACACAACTCCCAAATTAATTCTCGTTCGTTCGAGTTTGTATATTTAACTTTTTGCTGTTCCAAGAGGAAGAATATAATTCGGGCTTTCGTGAGATTTAAAATATAGTGTTCTAACAACTCCCCCGCGAGTCGCTTTGCATCTCACAAGCATTGTAATTTAAAATTCTTCCTTAGATGCAGGTATTTGAAATGCGTGCATGTGCTGATCCATTTGTAATTTATTACTGATGTGATGTTGATGTGTATAGGTATAAACACGCCATCTAGTGGAATCCTACTACACTACACAGGTTACTCCAAGATAAACTGAATTAAAATTTTTAGCAATTCCAAAATGATTTGTTCGGGATTTTAGAATGCAGAATTTTAAAAGTCGATATTCTTCCGATCTGCAGTTCGGGAAGCACTGTAACATATTATAGGTTCTGACCATTGGTGCTAAACGTAACCAATAATTAATTTCATTAATGTTAATAAATGCAAATTATTCTTATTGATTATTACAGAGAAACACCACTGTAACCGGCTGAAAATGAGGCATATTTTTATAATTTTATACAATACTATTAAATTTCGGCTTTGGTAACTTTATTAATACCTACAGATTTGTAGTAAGAAAAATATTGTTGCCAATAGAGGGATTCCCTAGCGGTTTATGGAAATGCTACATTTAAAAAGCCGCGCCGGTTAATGACTGGCAGCCTAAGTGTAGCATTTTTTACTAATATCGATGCAAGTACGTTGTCGTTTTTTAAAATATTAATTTTTAACAAAATTATAGGATTGTTAAGAAAAAAAAATGCAATTTTTTGATCGAAAATTATGAAACAAAACTGGCTCTAACTAACAATTTTCAAAATCCTACGTATTTCTCACTCAAACAGTTCAATTCCACTGTTAAATGTGTCGAAAGGTTTCTTGATTTGATATTTTGTAACCTTTAAACAATATCAATGTTGAACGTGATGATTTACCTTTTGTACCTGTTGACCCATATAATTCTCCTCTATTTGTTGGATAAGCTCTTATTCTTGCTTGAAATCTGATTATCCTAAATGGCCCACGACGGAAATTATTTCCAATATTAAATTAAAATCTTATTACAGATTTAAATTCAACAAAAAAGCATTACTTCCTAAATGAATTCAAGAGGATACGTAGATTGTGCAAATTGCAAATTTCTCATGCATATAACTATTTAGATTACGTAAAACCTCTATCAAACGTAATCCTAAACTAATATTTCAATATATTTACGTTCTATAAGAATTCCAAATGTGATGTCCTTCAGTAACAGTACAAGATATTCCCCAAAGTATTGTTAATCGGAAGGCAGAAGTTCTGTTCGACGTACCTTGATAGCTCGCCCTTTACAGATGATGGTTCATGTAATATTTTGCTCATAACTCTTCCTTCAGTTTCGGAGGATGAACTAATAAAAATTATGTCTGCTATCGCTAATACGGTAGAGGATGATTTCATTCCATCGTTTCTTATACGTGACGCTGGACGAAGTTTTGTCAAACCTCTGGCAATCATGATTAACTTGTCACTGACTACGTCAACTTTTCCCAAATTTTGGCAAAATAAAAGAATATCTGCTGTATTTAAAAAAAAAAAGGTGAAAAATCGGAGGTTAGCATTTACAGACCAATATCAATTTTGTCAAATTTCGCCAAGGTTTATGAAAATATTTTGATCAAACATCTTTATGAAAATGTTGCATCTTCTATTTCACCATACCAACACGGATTTGTTCGTGGGCGTTCAACTGCCACTAATATTCTCACAATTTTTGTTCCATTTTGTTCAGGTAATGAATACATAGAGTTTAGTTAAAGTGGTAAAGTGGATGAATTCAATTGGCCTGATCATTGACCTGACGTAAGAATGAATTACGAAATTAAAATATTGCAAAAGCGTTGTACGCATTTTTTGATTCCGCAACCGTACATTATATAATGGGTACAAGTCCTCTCAGTTTTTTTCCATCTGGAGGCATTCCGCAGGGATCGAACTTGGGACCTTTGCTTTTTATTTCATATATTAATGATCGTTATTAGCTACTTATTTGATTGGTGCACCAAAAACAATTTATTATATTTATGCTATGTCTCCTACACACGGAAAATCAATCCAAATCCCTCAGTTTACTTGATGAATCTATACTCTTTACAAAAGCTACAAATAGTGAACGACTTTGGTGTTTTATTTGACAGTTATATGAATTTCGCACCACACACTGCCAACCTCTGCCTCGCAGCCTCTATAACATTAGGTTTCCTCATTCGCTGTTCCAAATCTTTTAACAGCAGTCAGCTCCTTAAAACGTTATATTTTAATTTTGGGCTATACTTCGGAATATAGGGGGACGATTTTGGCGGTTTATATGCTCATTAACGGATGAAGCATATCTCCTTGAGTCCAAAATGAGCATTTATTATGTGAGGAAATGACAAGAAAGTACTAAAAACAATGTTTGAAAAGTGCTATTTCCAGGTTATGTTCGATGCGACTTTGACGTTTATTAAAACAGGCGCGAAATACAAATTAGATTAACTTTAAAGTTCTTTTGTCGAGGCAACATAAGTTAATTAGCGAATATAAATTAGCTTTAATGATAATTATGCATCCTCTGTCGATCTGTGCAAATGCTCCAACGGTAGAAACTAGCGGCAACATCAGCGCTTCATGATCAGGGAAATTTAGAGTTTGTACTCATTATAAATGGTACAAGGAAAGCTGTATTCATTAGTGATGGGAAATACCGTTCCGAGCATGGAACGTTCCTCTCGCGATCGCGACACAAAAATACCGTTCTTCACATCGACCGATACTGATAGAGATAGATTATAGGTTCGTATTTTTGTGTCGCGGCCGCAACTGAAACGTTCCACGGCCGGAGTAGTAGATATTTCTCATCACAAATTGATATAACCAATTTCTCTCAATAAATTACTTCGTAATCGTTGTAAGAAATTTAATAAAAAAAAGAACCACGCTACCGTTTATTTATTAAATAGAATTTTTTTTTAAATCAAAAATATGTGAATGCTGTCAATGAACTTGTACTCTACTACCTACTACCCTTGTTTATATATTATTAAATGAAATTTATTCATGAATCAGTAATTCTAAAATATTGGAAGTCCCCAAATGCAATTGTTATGAGATTAGAATTGATTACTAGTAGTAAAAATTGTTTACGTCACAAATACTATAAAATTTTTATGAATGGGCACGCCACACTTGACACGCCATCTGAACGCCACCCAAAGGTACTTCTAACCGGTTGAATAACTAGATATATATAAACAATGCTGCTACTTAAAAAATAAAGTTGCGTTTTATATTAATATTGGCATGCACATATGCACCAGCTGCTCTTACATAATTTTGTTTTTATATTCACTTAGGACCGGTTTTTCCAACCTCGATTAAGGCTCCGGTTAACTAATCATTGATTAACCCTATTATTTTATCAACGACCAACCTTCTGTTGTCGTTCTCTGGCCTATCGTTCCAAAGTAACGAGTTATTTCGGTATTGCGGAACGCGACGCGACGCTCCAACAAAATACTGCGACAAAATACCGACCCAACTCTAGTATTCATAGAAAATTCTCCAAATAAGGAAAGCGTTCATTCCTACCTGAGCGGATATTCTTCCGAAATTCGTTTCCGGATTTTGCTGTACCAGTATCAAAGCTTGTCACACTTATCTCCTAACACTCTGTAGTACCTAGCGTGTAAGATTTTAGTTACATACTACATTAGGAATACTTGTGTAATCCATAATTCCAATAGAAACAATCTCCATAACCAACGGTGTGCCTGTACTATTGTTTATTTATTCATCTTATGAGAAATATATACTGCAACGCAAATTAACTTAATTCAACTTGCAAACTGATTAATAATTCAAATCCCGCTTGATCGAGTTAGTTTTTTAATAAATTACAAGGTCACATATATCGCATTGATAAATACCTGCGCCAGCTACATAATGTCGTTCTCACAAGTAGGTTGTAATCATAAAAAATATAATATGCCTATGCATGTGCATGGACATATCTTTTGGTTACATTTGCTATTTTGTAGGATACTGATAAACGATTTTAGAAGTTGAAATTGAGCTAAATATGAGCCTAAACATTTTTTCTTATTAGCCCGGCGTGTTTTAAAGTTTGTAGTATTCAATATAAACAATTACTTGATTTCATTGTGGAGTCTTATCATTACAGACATTTAGCACTCAATATCCAATTAGGTATACATCTCGCTCTATAGTTTTCATATTTGAAGTAATATTGGAATAGTCACAAAATACCTAAATAAAAATTGGTCTAGATTTTTCTTAATCTTATCAGGATATAAGTATTTAGATTATTGTCAAATGTATTTTTGATATACCTAACTATTTGTATACAGAAGAGCTAATCTAGTTTGAACAAGTTAAATGCTTGTTTTAGAAAATAGGTAAGACACAGGAAATTAATCAATGCACTTTATACTGTTTGGTTTCATAGAGATGTAAAAATATATCTACTACATTAAAACCAAAATTTGGTTTAATTTTGGAATTAAAATTAATTATTTTAATGTATAATGTAAATAATTATTATGTTACTAAAAGCAAACATTTGAACTACTTTTCCGATAAAATAAATAATGGGCTAAAGTAATAAATATATTCACCGTGATTTCAATTCAAACCTAATGTAAATTAAAAAAATAATAATGTGGGTGATAACATTGAGTGGTTCGATACACATAAATTTTACCTCTTCATTGTTAAACATATCAATTTTTAATTCAAGAATGGATGGTTTGAAAATAACTGTGATAAGTATATAACTAACCATAAATCGATAAATATTTATGGTTAGATGTGGTTTAAAGCAATAAACAAGAGTGAACATGTGTGAATGATTGAATAAACAGTATGCAAATGGTCTTTTTCATAATATGTATACAAAAAAAGAATAACTCACCTGAGTAGAATCCTGTACTGACACAGGGGCTTTAATAATTTTTATTGGCTGTGGCATTGCTGAAGCAATAATAGATTTTCCTGATGGTTGGATTAATTTAATCATTTGACCTGAAAATTAAAGAAAAAAACATTTAGATAACACCCAATATGCTTTGATATACTGCGGAAAATGTGCTTTTAAACTTGCCCCTTTATTACTATCATAGTCACACATGATGGTTCATAATAGACGTTAATTGCAGCTTGAAAGATTTTACCATCAATAATGTGGGTTTAGACGGTAAAATTATTTTGGAATGTATTAAGAATGATATAAATACCACCCCAAGCAGACAGGATGTATAAAACGGCATACCCAATTTTGTAAACTTACCATTTGCGTCTTGTATTACCCAATTCGTTGTGTTATTTTGCTGAGTCATCTTCAACACTTCTAGTACACTTTTAACGAAAATATAATACCTTAGGGTCACCGTAAACCATAAAAAAACGAAAATTCTAAACTCTACGTCTCACACTAGCAAGCAGGTTCATCAAAATGGCGACTGCAGTAAGTAACATTTACAGTAAAATTTCCAATACTTTTATAATAAATCTTTATATGGTTGATTCCCGACGACGTATTAACATTGAACTTTCTTCTGCAACATTTATTTATTTCTTTTGCTGTTACTGTGCCAAATAAACATAAATTAAAAGACATGCGATTTCATGCAGCTACATCTGAGTGGAGCTTGGCGGCGGGTATAAAGGGAGCCCTGTGATTGGTCCAATTTATTCACGTGGGATTTTTAGTTCAGAGTTTTACCATGTTCATTGAAACCCTCAAAATTTTCCCGCCATTTGACGATAGGTGTCGATTGTTTACAACACACTTTGTGGGTGCGTTCTTGTATGAAAATAATGTTCATCAATTTTATTTTAAGTTTAACAGCTTGAGTAATTATGACGATAGGCTTGATTATTTTTACTTCATTTAATTCCGCAGGGCATTATTTCAAATACTTAATAAAATACATATGTATTTATAAAGATAAAAAGTGAGACAGCAGAAATGAACGCACCCTAGTATTGTGACAGCGGTTTCAGTTGTCAAAGCAAATAAGAGTAACTATAAGCTTAATATGGATACGATACACGATAATGTGTTAGAAGTTATTTTTTCTTATTTAAATTTACATGACTTAAGGAACTGTTCTTTAGTATGCAAAAAGTGGTATAAATTTCTGAATGATGAAAATAATGATGTGTGGAGGTTACATTGTATAAGAAAATTAGCTGAAGAAGCTCTTAAATCCGACCTATTATCGTCAGTTCCGACATATAAAGCTAAACTTCGTGCTTTTTATCATGCGTGGAATCCTAATGACTGTTCCAGAAACATTTACATCAAACCCAATGGATTTACTCTCCATCGAAATCCAGTTGCACAGAGTACGGATGCTTCTAGGGGTAAAATAGGATTCAGACATGGTAGACACGCATGGGAAGTTATATGGGAAGGTCCTTTGGGTACTGTAGCTGTAATTGGTATTGCAACAAAAGATGCTCCATTACAATGTCATGGTTATGTGGCATTATTAGGATCAGATGAACAGAGCTGGGGTTGGAATCTTGTTGATAATCATTTACTTCATAATGGTGATGCCCAAGGAAATTATCCATTATTAAATAATGCACCGAAATATCAGGTACGGTCATTGACATTTATCAGAGTTATAATCTTATTGATTTAAATTTTAATTATAGGTTGGTGAAAGAATCAGAGTTATATTAGACTGTGATGATAACACATTGTCTTTTGAAAAAAACTATGAGTTCCTAGGTGTTGCGTTTAGAGGTAAATATGTTATTCTCAAAGATATGGTATTATAATAGAGATATCAATGTGTCAAACAAAAAATATAATTTTCTTAAAATTAAATAATGATTCTTATGAAAATTGTATGATTAAATAATCACTGTAATATTACTTTCACACAGCCAATATATTTGTATATGTTTATCATAAGTAAACTAGTTTTATAAGTTTGTATTTTTAGGATTGCCAGATAAGAAGTTATATCCAACTGTATCAGCTGTTTATGGCAACACAGAAGTATCAATGGTATATCTCGGACCTCCTCTAGATGGCTAACAATACCTATAACTTCTAGTTTAGTTTTTTGGAATGTAAACGAAAGAGTAAGGAAGTACCGTAGGGAATTAAGAAGGTTCATCAGGTCAGTCAGGTTTGCCATTGTGATAAAATCTAAAACTGTGTAGGTTATTGAGACTTCCACTTACTGAGAATAAAATAAAAACTACTAGTTTTAGTAATTCGACACATTCAATTAAATACTTCTTATATAATGTGCATCTTTTCACAACTTTTTTATACATTCTTTTTTTGTCAATTTATATATGAAAATTGGAGAATTTTAGGATTATTGGTTTTTATTTTTTAAGACTCATTACTTATTTTGTATATATTACGTATATGTATATTTACACACAAAATTTAATGCTAGCAAATTTGAATTGCTATGTGTTTAATTTAATCTAGAGAATCGTGAAATTCATGTCGAATATATTTTATAGAGCTCTTCATATGTTGATTTTTGTTCATTAGCATCATTATTTATGTCAGTTAGGATGGTCCCATATAAATAAAAAAATAAAAGCTGATATTTAATACAGCACCCCCAGTTTTATGTTAATTTCTTTAATATATTAAAAACTACAAAACTTTAGATCTATCGCGCAAATGACCACGTGCCGCATCGGGACTGAAATTTGGATAAAGTAAATTTATTTTTTTTGTAAAAATTTTTACTTTTTTGTTTGGTTTTTCCTTGGAATACAAAAATAAAATGAAGTAAAGCCATTTACATCTGAAATTGATGAAGCATAAGCAATTTTTTGGTATAGTTTATACATATAATATTTTTAACTTTGTTATTGAGGTACAAAATCAAAGATATTGCAATTACATAAAGAGTAAGTAAGAGAGTAATAATAACAACTATAGACTTTGTTATTATTTAAATAGTTATTGGAAATGTTTTTGAATGACCAATTAAACTATGTATTTAAATGATGCTAAAACCAAAATGTCATTTACTTCCTATTTTCGCTGATTCTCAGATCCTTAATAAAAACACTATTTTGTATAAATAAATATGGTAATTTGTTACAAATTTTGTAATTTAAAAATAAATACACTGTAAGGTAAAAACTACGTTAAAGCATCAATTTTAGTCATTATGTGACGAGAATGTTTGTTATATGTTTTTTTAGTAAGAAAAGAACAACTATACATTCAGTTGAACAAACTGTGGCAACAAATTATTCAAAAACTCTAAAAAAATAATGCATTGATTGATTTTTTGCAACTGATCTAGTATTTTGGAACAAATAATTAAGCTAAAAAATTAGAGAAACTTTAACATTTAATATTCATGCAAGGGCGATGCGGCAAGTGTTAGCGACCGATAAATATGAAATTTTATATTTTTCGATACATTGTAGGAAAGAAGAGTACCGAAGAAACGTACGTTGAAAACTGTAAACTTGTAAAATAAGGACCATATATACATTTCTTTTTACATTAAATTGATTTAGGTGTGACCTTTAACAAAATAAACTAATATTGATCAAAATAAAGAGATATCACCATATGAAGAGCAGCAATTATTGCTTAAACGCGTATACACTATCTTTAGATCCTCAGTAGGGTTGTAGCCTTGCTATAAATCAATGTTAGTATGCATTAGTAACAATCATACTTTCGTTAATTCGTTCAATTCGTTATGCTTACATACACCTTTAGTTTACCTTAATCTGTACAAAATTTTAACATTATGTTTCACAAACTCATATATTACCCTATATAGTATAATACCTAATATGCTCTAGTATTGTACATAATATCAAAAGGAACAAAAATTTTATAATGTTTTCTATAGGTATTTATTTTTAGTATTACATACATATTATATCAGTAATGTTAATTTAAAACTAGTGGTATTGTTACACACTTCAAGTTAAACATAAACATGTGAAATTAGAATGTGAATTCATGATCATTTTTTCTATCATGCCAACATTATAGCTCTCTCTGTCATTACATACACATTATAGTACATAATTTTATTTTGTACTTGTGCCAACAAAGCTATTTATGCATACAATTAAAGTATATTACTCAGTTATAAGAATGAAATCTCCTTCCATAAATATTGAATTGAATACTACCAACTAAGTAATAACTACAACTTAAAAATACTAAAAGTGTAGCTTACCATTTCATGTTTGTAAGAATTTCGTCAAATAGACGTTTTTGAATCAATTCTTACAATAGCGTGTCACGTGAGTAATATTTCAATTTTTTTTACGTATGTATACAAATAATTTTCATTGCCACTAGTTTGAACAGATAAAGCTGCTTCCAAGACACTGCTGCATTAATGATTTTTAAGTTATTCCATAATTAACGTGCTCACGATCGTAGATTGAGGGTTGGTGAAATAACTAAGAAGATACAACCACTTTAAGTAATGATGAGCAGCATTTTATTGAAATTTTGTGGGTTAGTATGGACTGTAGGAGCGCATTTCATTTCCCTTCATAGTTAAGTATCTCCATAAGGTAATAAACAAAGTAACAATCAAATAAATTATGATACGTTGATAGAAAAACAATCTTAATAAATGAATTAAAAAAAAAATTGTTTATTTGTCGGCATATAAACAAGCCAAACGAAAGAAAATAATTAATTAATTTTGACAAGCACTTACATATTTACAATACGTTATATTTTATTGCTTTCATTAAAAAAAAAACAATAATTTCAGTTCCGGCACAATAAGGAGATAAATTTAAGAATAAACAAACCTTTCTGATTTTCGTAATCCTTGGAAATGTGGTGTACAATAATTTTAGAAACCTGATTGTGTACTTTTTTTTAAGCAAAACCAGAAAAAAAAAAGACTTGTGTAATATGCAATTTGTTGTTAATATAAACCTAACATATATGTCTCAAAAGTTTTGGCACAAAATGCAACTCTATGGAAAAAATAAAGAATATCAAAATATCGAGCTGGCTTTGCAAACAAGAGTAATTCAATGATTTGTCATTATAATGACAGTTCAGTTACCGAAATTGATTTCGTTGTAATGGCTTATAAATTAGAGGTTAGAAAAAGCATTTATAATTTAGTTGGGCAGATGCCTAAATTTCACATAGTCTAACATTTTGAAAAACAAAATGTGGCGCGGTGAACCATATATCATGTGATAGCAGAATGTGAACAAGATCTGCCATGCCTAAATCTTCCGAAAACTGGAAGGCCGAGGTTGCTAACTAGACATAGAGCAAAGCAGTTAGTCGAAAGTGTCAAGAATAAAATTGGACAGTAATTGAGAAAAGAATTTTCGCAACGTTTCAGGGTTTCCAAGGATACAATTTCAAGAGAACTGAAGAGAAGAGGTGTAAAATATCGCAAAAGAAAGAAACCTCCTAAATATTAGTTAGCTAGAATACCGAGATGTTGCCGTGCTTCAAAGCACACTCGAAATTAAAGAAACGATGGTGTTTTTCACCGATAATGCAGAGAAATGTCCAGACAATATAAACTATAAGCAAAAGGCTAAATTTGCTGATAAAGCTGTACTTTGGTGCGCGATATCAATTGGTGAGATATCCATACCTTATGTTGGACAAGTTAGAGGCGAAGCTTTGGACAGTCCAAGTTATATTAATAATTGCTTAACAAAATTCATTAAGTTTATCCACCAGAATCATGTTCAAGATGATGTTATATTTTGACCGCTGCTTCCTGCCATTATGCACGCGAAACTCAAAATTGGCAATACTCACAGCATACCTTTTTGTGCAGAAAAACGACAATTCCACAAATGTCCGGCAAGCACGGTCAATTGCAGATTTCTGAAAAGCCGAAAACAAGCAACAGTTATGACGGCGAGTTTTTAGAAAAATTCAAGAGATTAATGTTGAAACGGTTCAACGTTGTTTGCGAGATTTTCCCAGAAGACTGGGTATTGTTGAAGACTACATATAAATTGGTGTTTATATGTTAATTATGTCTGCTCTGAAAAATTGCCGTCAAACGATTTTTACTTTTCAAAATTTTTTAAAGAAATTTGTGCCAAAACTTTTGAGACATACGTTATTCTTCTTTCGCCACAATTAATGTTGTTTTTTTAAGAAAATAACTTAGTGCTGGCAGTTTAGTAAACAGTTTTGACGGTTATTCCACGATAAAAAGAAATCTTTTGTAAAATATCGGTGCATTTTGTGCATTGAACTGTTACAATTAAGCCAATTGCAAATAAGCAACCAGAATACTGATTATTTCTGCTATGGAGTTATTGGTAATAACCTTTTTCTAATTGGATGTTGTAATAAAGCTAAAACAAAAGACGACGCAGTGCTGATATGGCTATTACAGCATACTGTGCTGTAATGAAATATTAACGTGGTGGGGGGACTCTTGCCGAAACGTAATATAGGCGATTAATGTGCAAATTAGAAAAAATACTGTAGAAAACGTGTGCCACAATGACATGTAATGCTCGTACTTTGAATCTCGAGATTCAAACTTGTACTCGCATTACATAAACGTCATTGTGACACTTGTGTTTTAAAATACTATTAAATTTGACACAAATCTACAACACAATCCAAACACTTATACGAATATGAGATAAAGTGAAACACAAATGCGTCAAGTTTGCTGTCCTTGTTTGATTTCGACGCCGTAACGTATTATAGGTCAGACGCCGTTCCATTTCTGTAGAATACACTTCAATGAATTTGTGTGCTAACATAATAAAAAAATCACATTTAAAACTAGTATCAGGTGTGGTTTTCGCTGGAGAAAATGTGTAGATTTGTGCGTTGACGTCCATTCTACACTACATTTCCAAAAAATCACGATAATCGGAGAGCAAATTTTTACTGCACGCAATCGCCAATTCTTTAGGTGGTTTAATATGCTTTTGAATTATATTTACATATTGTACATTTTTACAACTTTGCCATTGCTATACAAGCGTCAAAAAAGGAAGAAAAATTACTCACGAATAAAATAAGCTACCCCATAATAAAGTACTGGTGGCCATTAAACAAGAACCATTGTTGCCTTGTAGTCCTGGCAAGATAGTTTTAAGTTCTGATATGTATGAATGTATGTATGCGCACTAGTGCACGGCTCACTAGCGGGAAAATTTTGTAATGAATTTTATAAAATAAGTATCTGTAATTTTTATTTTATTCTGTGATATCCTTTTGTGTTCAAATCAGTTTTCTTTTGTTGCGACCCAAAATACATGCAAATCGTGTATTTTCTGTTATTTATTTAAAGCATTTTGTGCATTCATAAGTAACTATTTATTACTTATATGTATATGTATTTCATTGTATATGTAAATACTTGCCAAAGATAACGTGGCATTACCTCAGTTTATGAAAATGATCGTATTGTTGGATAAGTTAGTTTTGTAGTTTAAGTGTAATATTCTTAGGTACTATATGGCGATTTCTAGTCTTTGTATATTGTATAATGATCAAAAAGATTTGTATATATATTTATATTTATTATTGAATTATCGGTAAAATTGGGTAGACCTGTGTGTGTTTGTATGCGTATAAAATACTTCGGAATATTTTCGAATATCTTATTTGTAAAACATAAAATAACAAATTGTGCACATAGTTCTACTAGGAAACTATTTGCTATGTAAACTTGAGAAACAATTACGAAAATTTTGAATAGTTTATAATTCAAGTGAAAGTAATTGATAACGAGTATTGTTCGTCGATAGAAACACTAATAAAATTATAAAAATCTACTTTTTCATTTTGCTAATTTCAAACAATTATCCTTACAACAACACGAGCAAATTGTTTGTAGCTGTCGGATATATTATATTTGCAAAGAATTTTTGAAGACCTAGGTAAGGGGAAAATAACACAACATTTTTCAAAACAATTTTATTTGTCAATATATGGTGAATTTATTAACATGTGAACCATCTACCTATTTTGTTATTGCTAGAAACTTTAAAACGCATGATGTAAGTATATTACCATATATAATATGCAGATAACAATAAATTAAAGATGGTTTAATCACTTAATTCCGCACATACAAATGTTCAGCTTTTTGCTAGTTAGAAATACACTAAAATGACGAAATGTTACGATTTGTTATCAGGTTTGATGATAGTGGACTTACTTGGGTTGTCGTCATCGTACTAATTATGCTAAGTTTTTGTTGTAAATATTTATGTATTGTATAGAGCTGGGTCCTTCCCAAATAGTGAAGTCTAACCGGTTAGTTAGCACTAATGAGCATCTCATGATTTCCTGCATTATACGTGCTATCAGTTATGAGCACTTTTCAAGAGAACGTTCTAAGAACGCTTGGTTGTAAATAATAACATACATAACTAACATTAAGTTTTATTATACCGCTTGATGTGAACCTGCCTGAATCCATTGCTGCCTCTCTCATATCGTGTTGTGATAGCAATACTTTTCAGAAAAGTTCAGCGCCATGCGATGTCTTAAGACTTAATGTAGTCCAGTGTACGTACACTTTACAAATGGATATCATACACAACCTGATATTTACAAATGGTCATATACTTGTCTATATTCAAAGCAGTTGTACCATCAGCGTTACCCATTATGTCCGGCCGATTGGCGTATATCCAGACCCCGGTCACAGTCTATCGTTTCAACTTTATTGGGTAGGCCGACGTGTATTCTACTTTCACGACTGATTTGATGGCAGACTTATATTCTCCACCGCTTGTGTGTATACAAACATGCTTTACCATGTTTTGAAAATATCATTTGGTATTTTAAAAAGATGTCCAGAAAGACGAAATATTCAAGAGAAAACACCGTATTTGAAAACACCGGGAGTAATTAATATATAATAATAATAATATTAAATGCAATTCTTTATCAGATGAATTGGCAAAAAATAAATCCATACATTTCAAATTAAACATTGGCTCATTAAGTCAAAAATTTGTTTTCCCTTTAGATATACTTAATCTCAAAGGATTTTTAATTCTTAAAAGAATATTATAATCATTTCCCGATTACACGAGGCCACCTGCACGAGACCTCACCACTACGCTTAAATTTTATTACCTAGAAAGTGCTTGTAGGCAGAAAAGGGGTGGTACCAATAGAAGAAATTTGGAGTTTGCAATCGATAATGCATATATCAGTGGTAAAAATAGGATACAGGTCCAACCGATTCCATAAAGCGGAAACGAAAGACTGTGACCGTGCTCTGGATATGCGGCGATCGATTGGACATGATGAGTGACGCTGACGAAACACGTGTCGCGTTCGTTCCCAGATGACAAATTTTACAATTTGAATGGTATTAGATGTAAGTGTTCTAATTGTTTTGAAAACTGAGTACTATCTATGCATTTTAAAAGTTTAAACATCCCGCAATTATTTTTAGTAGATAGGTAACTTTAACAGGAAGGTATGAACATAATTGTTAATTGACTTGTTTTTTTATCCACGCACAAACGCTAGTGGTGTCTTTCTATACGAAAATTAATCAAATTGAACAGAAAACATTACTGCGCTTGTGCATGTGTTTTGCGTTGTAACGTCGATGGACAAAAAGGATGAAGCTAATGTAATGCAAAATCGTAGTTAACTTCTCGTTTCAACGTTGAAGTTGTTAAAAATAACTACAGGAATCTTAAATTTGACTACCACGGTACTATAATAGCATAGTAGCTAATCCGAGCGTTATATATTTTTCTATGATAGTCTATTAACAATAGTAGTCTTCTTTTCAGCGTATGACTACTCACTATGACCGGTGAAACCAGGCAGGTTGTCTAAGTTCGTAGTGAGTAGCTCGTAACTTAACTTATAAAATTGAAGTGAGATGAGCCAGACGGTGAAAACACCACTGCTATTAATCTCTTCTAAGTTCTAAGTCAGCTTTTCCAGCGTTCCTGTCATTTGAATATATTTTTTGGCCTCGTCAACTGTAAACGTACAACAACGTTACCTGTCAGCCAACGCAACAGTAGCTTCATTTTATCGACGTAGTGCGGTAAAATTTTTACCGCACCGCGGCAACGCGCATTGAACGCGCCTTTTCTCGTTTTACAGTTACTTCAAATGTAAAATATGCATAATTTCTTTCAATATTCTCTCAACTAAAAAACCTCAGACAAATATTGTGCGTTAGGCCATTTAAGGCGCTCTAACTCTTGCGGTTGTCGCGCCGTAAATGACACCTACCGCACTCTAACGTAAATAACTATTTTGTGATTTAATTGAATAATAAAGGTGAACATTTGTATGGAAATATTTTTTTTCTGCAATTTAAATTTATACCTTTGAATAGAGGACGTTCGTATCCTAGCGGAAAAATAAAGTTTGTTGTAGGTACCTAAAATTATTAGGGTATATTTAACGAACAATAGTCAAGTATAATACGCAGTTGTTTTATTTATGGTTATTTCTAGAATACGAACGATAAAAATAAACATTTATATACACACGGTATAAATACATAATATGGCTATTGTGAAAAAGTTTTATAACACTTTGTTTATACAAATCAGCCTAAAATAGTCAGCTTCTGGAATTGTTTTATATGTACCACCATGCTCAATGCTCACATTATAATATGCTATATCCTATTTTAGATTTTGTATTTCGGAAAAGATCTTTTTAACCTATTAAAATTTATATTAACAAAACAATTAGGTGATATGTGGATCGACATAATATTAATGTTTAATAAGAAGATAGTTTGAGCAAATGTATGTGTAAACTGGATCCTACACTGGTCTACTTTTTATAATCACTAAAAATAAATCAACCAGCGCTCCAGCGGTGTTCAATAGATAAAACTTACTTAGGCGATAATATAGTATTTTCATCTATCTTAAACGTATGCCACCTTCATTATTCTCCATCACCTAATTGCCTTGAACTCATTAGGCGCATGCATTTCATTAAATGCCTCTATTTTTCTGTTTTTATTTTTTTGGCAAAAAGCTTATAAAAATGTGTTTATTTATATCAACGATTTTGAAATATTCGATAATTTTATTATGTTTTATTTTACGACCCCCTGGTATACATATCTTTCTAACAGTAACTATAGATACTGTAAAAACTATTCTCGTGTATGTACTTTTCTTTCAGAGCTTTCGTTTTCTAAAGGCCTTGCTTAATGTATAAAACGTATAAATTTGTGTATGTTTCAAAGTTATGCTGATAATTAATCGGTAAAAGTAAAAATAATACCGTTAGCGATCTAAAAATATCGAGTAACTCGGTTGACGTGATTCCTTGTCTCGTTTTCGAGTCCAATAAAACGATTATTATTGACTAGATTCGTAATATTGACATATGGACTAGGATGAAGGCTTTTCGATATCATAAATATTGCACTTATTAGAAGTGTTTAATCTACATGCCGATGCTCGTACTCGAGCATATCACCGTTACTATTTGGTGCTGCTACTTCACAACAAAGTGTTTTCTTCACTTTAGTAGGCCAGAATTTCGTTAGAAAAAAGGCCGATACCAGGCAGAACATTTTACACATTAGTGGACACAGAATCGCCTGGTGAAATACCGCGGCGATCCTATAGTAGGGACCTTCAAATGGATCCAAAATGGCCGGACATAACATATGGTTCAGATTTACTTCAGTTGGCTGAAAATAGATAAGAATAAATTGGTAAGCTATTGATATATGGCGCAATTGGAGAAATGTATTCGACAAATAGTAACCGTATTGGTAACTACCATTATTTGTATCATGTGCATAATTTTCAAACAATAAAATTTATAATTAGATAGGTATCTATATTCAATTAAAAAGGAGCAACGCAAGGTGAGAATCAGGATCAAAAACGTGCGTCCTTTTAGAAGATGTCCTTAGGTTTATTTTTGGTGAACTAGCTAGTTCCAGTGGTGTACACTAAAGCGTTCTTTTTAGTGCAAGTGATGTTAGATACGTTGTTATTTTTTCAGTGAATCGGTAGTCAGTACAATAGTTCACTAGTTCCTAGTTCAGTTAAAAAGAATAAACTTCTTGTCTCTCGGAGAACATTCAGTTTCATATTATACGTTATTACAGCGTATAGTATGATAGTAGAATGACATACATATTTAGTGTATTGGCCCCACGCTGGGCGCCAATTTCTTACACTTTATGTGGATATAGTTATGAAAATGACTTTAGTGTATTGGATTCACGTTAGATGCCAATTTACGCAATTCATATGAGTAAAGAACATCAACTGATGTTGAAGCGTAGTTTAGCGTAAAAAGATAAGTGTAAGCACAATATATCACAAGTAATATAATCAGTTTAACGTGTGGTAAAAAAAGTGGAGGAATTTTAGTACTAAAGCAAAACAAAGTTGTTTTTTTCTAACATTAAATTATTTGATCGGTACACTGAAAGAAAAATGGTGTTAAAATCAATTTATCAACTGGAAATAGGATTCAATTTGTCCTAAAATTATGAAATATTTCTCCTTTATGAATTATCTGAAATAGGTATCTATAAAAATGCAACTTTGCACTTTGTTTGACGTTGCATTTACGAAATAAGGTGAAATACAGTTTATAACGGCCTGATAGGATCCCTATTAGTACCTATACGAATATTACTTTTACTTAGGTTGATGCATTCTATAGATTTCTTTTGGTTATAGGTTTCCAGGAGAGTTTTAGCTTGTCTCATTTCCTGGAGATTCTCTCAGATTTCCTCCGCTGTACTTCACATTTGAGTTTCTCCAGTATTATACTGCTACTTATCCCGCAAACAGGTTCAGGCCCTACAAAAGGTGTTCTAGCCCCTTTCTGAGCGAGATTATCTGTAATTTCGTTTCCTTTTACTCCCACAGACGGATTACCTTGTTCCTTTTGCCTAGCTAGTTTTCTTTTTCTCCCAAAACATCTTGGAGCTGATTATATTTGAGCTCACCACCCTGATGGCTGCTTGACTATCCGACATTATGATAATCTCTTGCGTTCATAGTTTCAATTAATGTTGAACTGGCCGCATCTGTCAATAGCGTGTACTTCCGCCTGGAATATACTCGGGTACATCCCCAAGTTTTTGAAATATTCGGTCCTAGGTTCTATTCCAGTTTTCTTTGTCGTTTTGGAGCCATCCGTGTATCATTTGATGGCATTTCTATTGAGTTTCAAGATGGCCTCTTTATTCCATTCGCTCTCCATGCTAAGCTTTGTGGTAAATTCTTTCACAAAGCTCAACTTTTTTGCTATAACGTCCAAGGGCATGCCCCGGGCTTGGTCACCTTCAAAAGGCTGAGTTGACTCTTACACAACGATGGTCGACATAAAATCATCCAGTTTGTTTTTTAAACATAGTTTAAACTAATTCGCTGCATTAGTCACAGTGCATACGGAATAATGCACAGAGCGCTTTTGGGTAATTTACTTAAAGCTGTATTCGGGCGATTTCAGCTGAAGTGCCCAAAATGCTGAAGGAATTAGGATAAAGCACAACGGATTTACAGACACAACTTACATACACAAGCCAGAGACGAGAAGTTGTTTGGTGAAAGGTACATGGAGTTAAAAATTTGGAATTTTTATGAACGGAAATATTGATTTTCACGACCTTTCACTATTTTCCATAGATTTTATATCAATATTTGTTTCATTGTGAAGTACCTATGTGAAATTAGCGGTTAAGGATTTCACTAGATTTCTGGCGAATTTAACATCAAATCCGACATAGTCGCCTGTTGCATGGTAAAAAATCGTATTTTTCAACAGCGCATAATAATGAAGTTATGATTTTAACTTCCGACAGTATAAGGGCACGTTATCTACTACATATTTCGTGGTGTAACAATCAATAATGATGGTAGGTTATGCGTGAAGAAATATATTTGAACATTTCCCGTATTTGTTTGAATGTTCGCAACCGTATAACAAAATCTAATGTTTTTCTCAACTGCTTCATGATTCCTTTATTCTCAACCTTAACCTATCCCGATGAATATGTCTTTAATAATTCAACATTCCGATGAACTTGGTGGAAGCCATTATAGATTTATAAAATATTCATATCGCTATTATCCGGATTCGAGTTTAACTACTATAGGTACATAGAATTCAGAGAGAAATTGCTTAGAACTTACAATGGCGATTGTCTGTAGTATAACGAAGTGATACAGAATATTTATACTATAGCTGAGTGCATTCCAGCTGAAATCTGAGAATTCCTCTACATTGTAGACGCCTGAAAATAAGAGCGCAGGTATTCAGTAAGGGAAAATAACTTGATCTATTCGTGGCATACCTCCGAGTCGCAAGAGGTAATAAGGCACAACAAACATCATTCCGTGTTGAATCCAATAGATGGCCGCCTCCAGTGGCAACTAAAAAAGAAGAACAGTTAAAATAAAAGAGAGAAAAGAAGATTGCTATTTATTTTGTTTATCGTAAATTAAACATTATAAATAACAACATACATTAAAATCATGTAAGCTATGTCGTGAAGCTTACATGTTTTTTAAAAAAAGAAATTGTTTATATAACCAATATCAGCTTAATACAAAAATAATATACTTTTTTTTTTAATTTTATGCAACAAAATTTGGAAGTGGAACTTCATATTTGGGTTGTTTGGTCTGAAACTTATTTTTAGTTGACCTTCGATTTTTTAATATCAAGTGGGCTTTTATACTTGAGCAAAAACTATTTTAGTTTTGGGTAAAGTAGCTTTTTTGTTAGCAGAATGCCAAAGTGTTACCAAGGAATGTGGTTCAGAATGAAAGTTAAGAAGTTATGTAAAATTTGAGAACAATCGGCCTATTTTGATTTTGTCAATTTCGTCTCGGGTAAAGAGATTTTTTGTTTACACTACGCCAATGTATTACTAAAAGAGTTGTTCAGAAAATTTATAGCGTCATGCAAATTTTAGTAACTGGAAGTGGTAGGGCGCCGCCTTGTGGAAATATGGAATGGATTATAGTTCGTTTATTTTAAGTATGAGTCATCGATGTCAAGCTATTATTAGAAGCAGAAGTCGAAATACTCCATACTGAGGTCATTAAAAATGTAAATATTTTTTGGAATTTTCTCCTTTCCACTGATTTTAACTGTGGTTTAACTTGCAAAGGCCAATATTAAAGAAAGTTTACCTAATAAAGGTTGTTAATTATCCAATAATCGAAAATACTTCCCCATCAAGCCATATACCATAGTTTTATAAGGGACTCTCTAGTGGTGCGTTAATTTCTTGGAGCACCGTATTAATCAATATTATTACATACTCATAGTGCATAGAAAATCCCTTTTTTAAATTGATAGCAAGAGCTAAAAGGTTCATGCCGGAATCCAAATACAGTCAAATCCTAGAATGGGAAAGATCTCCATCAGGAATAAAAAGGAATATACATGGTTTTAAAATTTCCAATTTTGATATTTGAATTCCGATATTGATCTAATAAATATTTATATGAAAATATGAACTTAACTTTAGAAAATCATATTAAATAATAATGTTATATGTAATATGTTATTAACAAAGAATAAATTAGTTGTAAAGGGTGTTTCTAGGAGGTGGATGGTTTCTATAACTGCGGCTCTTAAACGCGGCCACTTATAGATGGTTTTAGGCGAATATAAAAAAATTCTACATAGCATTGTTCCCAGGTAATAATTGAATTGTAACTGGAAAGTGACTACGAACATTGAGGAACGATAAACCAAAATAAAACCAATTTTCTTTACATTTTTGGTGTTCTATAATTAGATACTTGCCACACGAGAATCTGTTTCCGGAAAAAGGAACGCTAGCAGTGGTCCGTTTAGAAGGTTCAGGTGGAACCTAAACACAGCCGTTACTATTTTGTTCGGGGATGCGGCTAATAAATATATCTGGAAAAAAGAGAAAATTTACGAATTGAAAGGTTACGAATCCATTTTACATAATACATGCATACACCTAAATGAAAAAAAAAATGTTTTAAGAGCACGAACCTACGTTTTTTATCCTTGAATATTAATTACCATGGTTATTCAAGCAAACGTTACCTTTAATGGATTATTGGAAAGAAAGTAATTGAGTATACATTTAGAACAATAGGTATAAATAACAAACTTTGGAGCTCCATTTATAATTCTGCATTTTATCCCACTTGTTAAGGCTAATTCACAATGCAAATATATAAAATATAAGAATAATTTATCTCTCAAAGCACATACTAGAAAAACTATATATTATACTGGATTGGTAGAAGCTTGAAAAATGTCCATCCAACATGTGCGACTTGGAGTTGCCTTGTGGCAATTTTGGGAACTATAAATTAGTTATTTGCGAACCAAGTGCGGGAAAACACATTTAGAGAGAATATAAAATATATATTTTATATTTTATATTCTATCTTTATGCATTGTATATTAACATTTATAGTCTTACTAATAAGCTATTTTTCGATTAATTTTTGACTGACATCTATGCTATGTATACCTTCGTCTATAACATGTATTCAACCAACGGCTCGTAAATCATTATTAACTAATTTTACCGCTCATTGGTTATTCATGATGATGGAACGGTTGATTAAACCTCATTAAGGGTTTCATAAATCCTTAGTTGTTTAAGGTGAAGGTCACTTATAAACTCGCTATAATATTATTTAAGAGGCAGAAAAATCAAAATTATTGGCGTTATGAAAACGGATTATAAAATAAGGTTAGAAATCTTTTGTCGTAAAAAACTGCGGTTTTGGTGCACTATTATGGATCGATCTGTCTTTTTTATATCTGAGGCGTTAATAACAATATAGCACTAAAAATTATATGAGTTTCAGGAAAAGTTGCCATCATCAGCTTAATAGGTAAGTTGTAAAACCAAGTTTTATGTTTTACTCCAGTAAAATAGAAATATAGAATTAACATTATAAGAAGAAATAATCCCGCAAGTCACAAAAAATACAAGTTTTAATATATTAGTTACGATACCCAAACTTAAATCTAACATTTTACTACTTATAGCACTTTAACTTCCTGCAGTATTGATAGTATTGAACCAGATTATTAATACGTGTATATAACAAACAAATATTGATTAAATACTCTTGGCAACAGGCGATTGAAGTAATAGCATCCTGTTTTTTATTTGTTTACTACATGTATGAACGTTTTTAATTTAAATAAGCAACTAAATGTTGCGTTATTCAGTTACTATTATAAAAATGTACCTATAGTTATATAAAGAATGGGTGAAATTATTTTAAAAGAAGCATCAAAGGACGTTCCTAAAAGAAACATCTAGAGGTAGATGCAGAATTGTAGTAAAAGAAAGAAGAGAATTCTTTAAATCCCAGAAATCATTTTTCTAATAACGTTAGGTACTTAGGCAGGGGATGGTCATTTAATAATAAATCTAGGAAAGTACAGCATCTATTGCTGTTATATATTTCTGAACTTTGATTTGAATGACTATAAAAATGAGGTGAACGCTGTAATGGTTAGCATTGTCCAACACGGAGTCATTGTCCTTAGAGATATTAACACCAAATCTCTATTCTGGGGACCTCCAATAACTCAAATAACATGGTTGTGATAAATAAAGGAAACCTTTATTAGAGGACTAGCAGTTCTTATATAGATTAAATCTTCGTCACTAGTCAGATAGCAAAACTAATTAGCGGATGGGAAGTGCTTGATATGGAGTCACTAACGTAGCATCAATATATACATATATTTTTTTGGGATTAGTGGAATGAGCTCAGGAAGAAGGAAGCCACAAACTAAGGCTGTAGTAGACTGAGAGGCATTTAGAAGTATACAGACCATAACAGCTCCTATAAAAGATGCACGCACCTGATCTCTTAAAACTATTACTCGATTAGCTAGGAGAAGTAGTAAAGGGAATGAAGATGTTATGGGAAGAAAACAAGAATACTAAGCATGGAAACGCACCCTGACAAAGGATGAACCCTCTCAGGATTTGGAAAATAATAACTGGGGTGATGCGTGATGACTGGAAGGATGAATGTGCACATCGAATCTTTCACGATTGATGAGTTAAAGGACACATCTGCAAACATCCCACCTGGGGTAATTAAAGTGGTGGCTGATGCTCTCCGAATGAATGCTGGTTATTATAACCGCGCATTTGAGATCATTAGAGTTCTCGAATGCGTGGAAGCTGGTTAAGGTAATTCTAATCTTAAAGAGTGCCAAACCTCCAGATGTAGCGAATTCATACCGACCACTATGTATGCTAAGCACAATGAGCAAATTACTGGAGACTTCGATCAGAAATCGACATAAATGTCAGTATGGTTTTCAGAAGGAGATGTCGACCATTTATGCTCTGGAAGAGACGCTTAAAATCATTCAGGATTTTGGCGATAAGTGGTGCTTGTGACTCTCGATGTAAAAAATACTTTCAATTCAGCTAGTCATAGCTTAATTATTAAAAAATTACATGTTAAGAATGTCTCAAGATACTTGATTAATTTGATATCTAGCAGCTTCCGTAACAGAAAGGTCATGGTTGGTCGGAGTATGTATTTGGACGTATATGATGCAGTCCGAAATCTGGAACTCGCTGTGGATGCTGGAGCGATTGCTTTTGCGGATGACCTGGTATTGATTTTAGGTCCAAACAACGAGGATGTGCTAGTGAAGAATGTCAACGAACGCCGTGTGGAGGAACACAAGCTACCATTTGTTTGGAAAAAACCGAGGCAGTCCTTATCAGAGGAGAAAAAGGAGGGATCATGTGGTCTTTTACGCTTAATAGCCAGTCTCGACGTAACCTTTGATAGTGGAGACAACTTTGAGCCACATGTTATCCATTTCGCTGAAAAATGGAAAAAGAAACTAGGCAGCCTTATTCAACAAATATAAGGGGGCCTAGCAGTGATAAAAGACCTCCTTTGTGCAGCGGTGCATAACATTTTGTTGTATGGCGCCTCCATATGGCCTGGGGTTCTAGAAATAAAAAAGATGTCGTGTTAATCTCGATAGAGTCCAGAGATATATGCTCTTGCGCATAGCGTTTGCCTTTAGAACCGTATCTAGGGATGCGGTGTAGGTGATCGCTGGTGTGTGCACGAAAACGTTGCTTTAAATGGACGGCTTGGTGCTGAAATGCCTGCTCTTAGGATGTGGCACGATGGGACGAAGATATGAGTTAGATACAGTGGTCCAAGAGGCTGATGTAGGACTGTGGAACAAATGCAAATTTTGAGGAGTGGACCACCACCTCGCTCAAGTGCTGTCTGATCACATAGTCTTCCGTGCATATGCGATGAGGTTCAAGAGAGACTTGGCGGATTACTGTATATACTGCCGGGAGGTTAACACGGTGGAGCACACGATTTTCCGTGTCCTGGATGGAATGGGTTACGTGCGAGTGCCACCATCGAGATCGGTGACATTAGGGTAGACAACATGATTAGTACCATGATAAGGTCTGTAGATAATTGGCAGACTATTCATCGTATGATAGCGGAAATCATGAAAATGAAGGAAACCGAGCAATGGGCTGACAACATTGTGAAACAATCAGTAATTTAGTATCCGTATGCCAGCTGATTTAGGTGTTGCGGCGGTTCCAGTGGCCTACTTTTGGGAGAGAAAGGAAGGGATGTTTTTAGTAGGTAAACTTAGATTGGTGTGCCACACTGGCCATGTATGATTTCTGCATGGCCGTGCATAAGCATTTTTCTTCCGACAAAAGAAAAATAACGTTACTTTGTTCCAGAGCATTATTTTTATACTCAAAGATACACGTATTCCTAATAAAAGAAATTCCTTTTTTATTATTTCTTTAGATTAAAGTTCCCCCTCCTTTCGTTGAAAAAACAAATAAATAAAGGGTGACGAGGAACAATTGACTGCCATATCCATCATCTGATCTGCGTGTACTACATTTCTTTTGAGGGATTACCTGAAAATGCCGATTTATTCCTACAGGCTAAATAATTATGGTGATCTCAAGCATTACAAAATAGGTATAATAGAAAATATCAGGTCGCAAGCAAGTAAATAATTTGTCCAAAATTTTAACGCTCGTTGATTTTTAAGGAGTTACATTTTAATCTAGAGAAGTGTTGTTGCTGTCGCTTTGGATTATTTTTGTTAGAAATAATTATCGTTTGCTTTCTACGTGTTTTTTTTAGGAAACACCTTTACGTGTGAACGGTAAGGAGGTTATTCATAGTTTGGGGCATCATCGTACCAGGAAAAGAGTAGAGAATTTAATACTGCAACTGAAAGAAATGCCATCTTTTAAATCAACAAATTATGACGTCATAGCAAGAAAACAGGAAATAAAAGGAGTAATTCTTTGTTGATTAGTGCTTGTTGCAAAAATAAAATTGATATTACTGCGTTTTTGAAAAACATTATTTAATAACAAGGTATGGTCCTTGACCCTGACAACCTTATCATCATTCATACTGAAGGCTAGGGTACAACAATCGGAAAAATAATGGGGATTAAGGCCCATGTTAACCTACGGCTGTCTGGTCTTAAGATCACACAGAGGCAGGCAGTTACAAAACTCGCGAACATACAGAGGTTGACGTGTCTGTGTATCATTGGAGCTGTAAAAAGCACACCGACAACTGCTATGGAAGCTATAACTTCCCCCTTTGGATATTTACATTAGAGGGGAAGCAAGAATGAGAACGTACCGACTGAAGTGGTGGTGGAAACTGGAGAACGGAGAATATTTCGTGGTATGCCAGAAGAGCGTCCAAAATTACAAACAAATTTTGAATAGGTAGTGATATGATGATCCTCAAACTCACATTCGATAAACCCTTCAAGATTGTGTTGGATTGGGATGAGGGGAGAGCAAAATAGAAACCGAGGATTCGGAACCAAATCTGGTATAACTACTGCATCATAAAAAATATATGATATTAGGGCAATATACCACCGTATACCAAACGGAAATACTAGCAATAACCCGAAGGGCTTTGGAGAAACAACCAAAGCATCAGGCGATTCATATCCTATTGGATAGTTCGCGTTACCATACTATCAGATAACCTCGAAACTAGGTTGGAACTTCCTGGAAAACCTAAGAACCGTGGATAAACAACAAAGTCACTTTGTTGTCGGTGCAAGAGCATACCAGGCAACGAATTAGTAAACAAACTAGCAAGAGAGGTCTCTGAAATAGTATTTACTGGATCAGAACCAGGTCTGACGATAGCAAAGAGAGCGATACATGGTCCAGTAGCTGACTGGATTACGAAAAAAACACCAGGAACAGCGTTGAACGACAGGTATATAGAAAACGGATGATTTGGCAGTCATCACGATATTTAGCTGCGGATGTATTGGCTTTCAACCGAGTACAGCTTAGAACTGTAGAGACTTTTCTAACAGGACGGCTGTCTAAGGGAATACCTCTATAAAATCGTTATCTTTGGAGAAGAGCTTATATGTAGATTATGCAATGAGGAGTAGGAAACAGCATACCACATTGTTTTTGAAAGCGTTGCATTGGAACGACAGAGACTGCGAGTACTGGAGCAACTAACCTACTGACATATCTGACGGAAAAAGTTTACCACGCAGACTACTAAACCTAGTTAAAGAGACTAACCTGTGTATGTAAAGAAAGCCACTAGGTACGGAATAATACAATAGGCCTCAGATCGTATATAATGATCAAGAGACCTGACTCGTGCCCATTGTCAAATCAAATTAAATCAACTCATATAGACTGGTTGTGAGAAAATACATCAAGCATCTAGAAGGTATTGTAAGTGTAGAAAAGCTGCTGGATTAAATAAATTGATTGCAAGTATAGCGGCGATATATTTCAAGTAACGAAATACAGAAGGCATATGCAAATTTATATTAGATAAGAATCTTGGGTTCAACTTTCCGACATTTACATGGATTATAGCCATGATGTGGCGAGTAAAGACACTTGATAGCAGTTATTTCAAATTGTTCAATAGTTAAAGTGTTATCTATACTTTGGATAATGTAGCCCTGGGTGGGCGCCAATAAATTTGTTCCTTCATCATTAAGTAAAACAGGAGAATACGCGTTAGCTTTAAAACCGAAATATGCAACCAAACATAGGAGCAATTAGACTATACTACTACTCGATTTCTTAGTACAATGAACAGAAAAAAAGCATCTCACCTGAATTGCAGTAGTAACATGACATGGATTCAACAAATATATCACAGTACTCGATGAGAACTTATAGCCTATCTCCATTCCCCATATGAGCGACATGATTACCAGGAGGGCTCTACGACCACCTCGGTCCCTTCTCACGTATGCGGCTGTCGGTAATGTCACTCTGCTATAGCCCCAACGGAAGCAGCTAACCGCCATGGCCAGCACTATCACAGTCTCGATCCGTCGCCATAACGGATTTAAAAATTCCGCGCATTCCGGACCTGCGTTCCGTGGAACAGTCTTGTTCACGCCGCTATAGGCCCAGTCCATTATATAAACTGAAAGAAAAGACAACAGTGAATTTAACTTTAGTACAGTTGCAATAATTAAAGAAGTATATATTATGATGTGAACTTTACTCCTGCACTTTTTCCTTCATATACGATCGGTTGTTCAAATCATGCATCTATTACAACGATTTTTTTGTGCATCCACGGTCGCCCGATATGTATGTACAACATACGTATTTCTCTAATTATCTTAGCTCTATTGAACCTTTTATTTTTAAATGGTGTTTTTTATTTATTCCTAATTCATTTTATTAGGTTTTATCTTATTGACAGTGAGTATTTATATGATAATATACCTAGTATCAGTATTTAGGTTCACCATACCACATGTCTTCTTAAATGAAACCTTACGAATTACCAAGCCTAAGCAATAGAAGCACAAAAACAACGCTTTTATAATCGAATTCTTGGTATTCGTACATACAAACATAAAAAAAACCTAATCAATATTCCAGCAAACAATACTGTGATTATTATGAAAAACCTAGGCAATGCTTGTTTTTTAGAACGTAATGCATTTAACTACGTAAAATCCAATTAAAATGTTCAAGAGGGGTAAATGAAGAATTAAAAAGTACTACATAATAGGAATAAGATAAGGAATAAGAACAACACCAAATGTAACAAACCAGTAAATACGAATTTCTTATCTGAACATTCAGTGAATAAAATATTCATATTCTAGTCTTTGACGCCTAAGTTTATCGAATTTTTGAGAGTAGCTGTGTTAATTAATAGTTTAGAATTGCCATCTTTAATTGTTGAGCAAAGCTATAATGCTTGTTAGTATCTGTTACTATTTAGTTTTGATTTTTATTTTTTTGAAATCATACTAGTCAATCCGAACTTTTAGCTTCTGCAAATTCGACTCTGGTTTACTTCAATGGTGATTCAACTTGCTTATTTTTTCCACTGTGTGTTTTTCTACATTTTGTTGCTACTGGTTGAGATTATCTACTAGGCCCGTCTCCAGATAGCAAATAGGGAATGTCCATCTTGTCAGATCTTGCCCAAGACTACAACATGTACACTTATCTTCAATCTAGCATGACTTTGTTCTAGGTCTGCATGTGTTAGTTAGGAGATAGGCGAAGTTCTTTATAGACAGGGACAATTAGACGTTATTTACACTGATCTTTCACGTGCTTTTGACAGTATAGATCATCAAATTCTGCTACATAACATAAGTTCCTTTGGCTTTGTTCCACCAGTTATCAAACTCCTTGATTCTTATTTAAGTGATCGTGGATGCTATGTCATATACAATGGATTTAGTTCCTACGAGTTTTCTCCCAGCTCTGGAGTCCCTCAACACCTCAACTTAGGCCCTCTTTTGTTCAACTTATTTATCAATGATCTCTTACTTTCCTTCTCCTATCATATTCTTGCCTACAAAATTGCCTAAAAATGGTTCACACATTTTTCAATCTAACTTACAATTAGATAAGTTGGCGGCATGGTGTCATCGATACAAACTTCATGTTAATGTCAGCAAATGTTATATTGTATCTTACACTCGTACAACATCGTCTTCGACCTTCCCTTACTCTATGGGTGACTTCTTTCTTGAAAGAAAATCTGTTATTGCTGATATGGGTGTATTGTTCGATATCAGCTTTTCCTTTAAATATCACATTGCTAAGATCTGTTCTGAATCCTCAAAAGCATTGGGATTTGTAATGGGTATCATATTCCAAGATATTCATTTGATTAAAACTTTGTACTACTCTTTTGTTCTTTCTAAACTTGAATAAGCTGCCCTGATATGGTGTCCTATATATGATAGTGAATATCTACAAGTTGATCGTATAAATTGCAAACTTTTGAAACTCCTATCTTACAAATTGGACGGTGTTTATTCTCCTAAAGGTGTTCCTTCCGCTTATCTTTTTGCGCGACATAATTTTAACCTTGTGTTTTTTGCTTAGTGCCTAGTTGATTTGAACCAAATGCGTATACAGTACAAATCATATAGATAACATTAATCATCACACTACACATTAAAAACAACTTTACTTAATTTTAAATTGTTTTTAATGTGTGTAGTGTTGTGCCTAATTTTATCTATATGATGTGCAAGTTTTATTTATCGATATTAACAGGAATTGTACAATTACACACAGGGCAGGAATAGGTAATTAAAAAAGTCCTGAAATTAACAAAGGCTTGAATTTACAAAGGACCTACGGAACACAGAAAGAAAAACTGTTAAAATAATAGTAATACTACTGACTGGTCGTTGTAGGATATGCACACTAGAGTATCGTATTTACAGATTCCTGCAAGACAAAGGGGAAACTCGAATCCATGTTTTGCACAAATGTGACAGCGGGCAAAAGATAAGGTTTCTATTACTGGGCTCGGAGAATAAAAGAACTCTCAAGGATGATATGTTTAATTAAGATGGTAAAATTAGAAGGCGTCTTCTAGAATAAAGAAGACAGTTCTGAAAAGAGCAAGGCAGTTTACATTGAAGCCCCAATCCTAATCTAATCTAATCCTAATAGCCCTACTTTTCATTTTTTAAAGTGCTATTTAAAAGGGGTACGATATATTATTTTTATTATTTATGTTACATCTTCAAGTTTTAAAATTATTATGTAAACATATCTTACTAATGTAAAAATGATTATTAGTATAAGGAAGACCGTAGCATCACCTGTTAACTGTATCGCACTTTCACAGCCAAAGAATGGCAAACTGTGTGCCAGTTGTACTTAGAATATATCTTTTCAATCAAAATATAAAAAACTTAAGAATCGCAAAACAAAAATCTTTTCAGTTAGACCGGACAAAAACCTGTTAATTATATTAAAAAATGTGAATTTATCTACTACAAGTACTTTAGGTATAGGAGCAAGCCGCCTCCTAGAAATACTTATAAAGTATAAGCACATAAGGAACTTTAAGCCCATTGCTTTGAACGGCCATAGAACCGGCTGAAGGAAGAATCAAACCAAGTCTTTTGTATGTGTGTACTTACCTGTATTCCAATGACAGTTAATATTATCCTATTCACGCCATTAGCCGTGATCTCATTAAGCTGTTTTCACTATATTTATTTTTGCTTTGTTCATTGCCAAAGATTGGTATCGTACCAGATATGCATATGTACCTATACCGTATAATTGATTAATATTCCGGCTGATAGTCTAGTGACTGGCACATTTGGCCATCAGTGGTGAGGTCCAGGGTTCAAAGCTCACTCTGGTCAATTACGATAACCGGTTTTTTCCGGGGTCGTAATGATGATTAAGGGAGATTTGGCTCTGCAGGGGTGCCTGATAAGCACTTAGCTCAGCTGTTTAGGCTTTATCACAAAAATTAAATTTTGAAACTGTAAAATTATATTATATTTTATTATAAAATTTTTAAATTCAAAAATTCGTTTTACAACGAAGAAATTGTCTATACTTTTATGCCGCGGATTTTAAAATTTTACCGTTGCTTTCTAATGTCAGTAGATTCTGTATAAGTACTCATGGCAGAGGACTAGTCCTGTAGAGTTATACCAAAGCCAGTTTAAAAAGCGAAGAAGACAAAGCGAAAACATCCGCTAACATTAAAAATCAATTACCTTAATTTCTCTTGGTTTCCAAGGGCTTTCATTAGCGCAGTAATTTTGAAAAACATTTTTCCTTTTATGTTTTAAATATGAAGGGTCCAAATTAAAGAAATTAAATGAGATTTGAAGTTCGGTTATAATGGATTCGTTTCAATTTTATTTTATGCAAAACATGAAACAGAAATTTCGAAATTGTAAAAAGCAAACTAGTAATTATTCCACTTAGAGGTAAATAAAGTCAAGTGGGCCATAAAATCGCGATATGAACACTATTCGGTTTTAAATACGAGCAGCGCGTTTGCAATAGAAATGCAAACGGTTTTAAATACTGTAATTAATTCAATAAAAACAAATATTGAAATAATGTATGCCTTACAATGGATCCTACTAGGATAAAATGTTAAATTGACAACAAAAGGTAGCTTTTACAGTTGATTCACGTTGCTATTTCAGCAGTTTAACGATGTTGGATTTACAAGAAAAGAGATTGTATACCGTCGTTTAGCAATCGTTAGCTGATTAATTTATGTGCTAAAGTTTCAAACTTCATCCTGGAATAACGTTAATTTAAAGATTAATTTTTTTGAGTTTGTTTAGCGGCCAACGTCGGAGGTGTGATATTCTAAACCACACGCGTTTACAACAGGAAGAAAGTAAGAAACTAAACACTAGCTAATAAGACAGTTATTTGCACCCCTAATGATTACAGTGCCTTGTAACTTTGAAATTCTGATAGGAATGTTATACACAGCTTTTGAAGAATGATGAAGCTAAGTTGTCTTTTAATTAAATGTTATTTTAATTCGAACTACTATGCTATTATAAGTCGTATTAACATTAATATTATTATTATTATTAATAAACAAATTTAGAAACATGCAAATTCTAAAAGCTTAACCAAACTCGATAAATTACAGTATTTTAGGAGATTCAATTTATATTGATTTTCTACTTATGTAGACGCATAGTAAATACTAATACATCGCTCTAGGTATCAGAGATAAACCCCTTGAGAAGCTTTTTACATCAATAGAAGCCTAAGAATAATTCTATCGACTGTTTTTAGCACAAAAGATGAAGGAAAATGGGGTAAGATTCGCCGAAAGTTCATACATCAAGAGCAACGGGTACATTATACACTGTACGTTTGAGAAACTACTGATTTATGTGCTTAGAAAATACGGGAAAGAGGAACTCATTTCTGGCATTTCCAATGCAAAAATCTCCGAGAGTTATGTAGATAGCACTTGCATTTTCCACATCTCATATACATATCTATCGTAAAGGATTATTATCCGACGCTATGATTGAGGCGAAGAACAAGATAGGAACAAAAATTCTTCACAAAAGAATATTTTAATATAGCCTTAGCACAAGAACCTTGGATCTACAAGGAACAGCACTCGAAAGAACTCGCCTGAAAAGGCAGTAAAGTAACCTTGTACCGTAGTAGAGATAATATTAACAATGTCTGTTTTCCAGAATCCATGACGTGACATATCATCTTAATTCAGGCATACCTCCAATTTCATAAAAAAGCTTAGAAAATAGTAATAGTCTCATGCTATTTCGATCGACATGTATGTCCTTGTATCACCTGAATTACAGAAGTGATACAACCTAACGTGCACAACACTATTTGGAGAAGCATATACACCAATCAAATAGGTAAGCTTTTAGAATATATTCTCAGTAATAACTTTTTCGTACACAATGTAGGAAATACCCACATTCTTGAAACGGTTACGATAAGGAAGGGAAGACATAACACTAAGCAAATCTCCTTATTCTGATCACAAAGTAATTGGGTTCAGGATAGAAACTAAGCCTCCAGAGAGAAAAATATAAATGAATATAAAATCCATCTATGCAGTATATTCAACCCAAAACAGCTAGACATCATCTGAATTTGAAAAGTTAAAGAAGCGAGTAAGGGCATACTCTATGCATACGAATGGAGTTGTTCTATCCAATAGAATAAAGAATATACGGACGCGTCTTGGTGGAATAGTAATGTGTCAAAGTTAAGATTTGATAGGTATATAGAAACTGTTCAAGCGGGAGTAATGTATTGGCAGAGCTAGACCGAGGAACTTACCTCATACAAGAAAGCCGTCCGAAAAACTAAGGGACATATCTTTAAAAAAATTTGTGAGGATATTGATTCAAAACTTCGCTGCAAAACTACACCCAAAGTAATAACGAAAAGCAGAGTCGGTGCAGGAATAGCATTGGGGAATCTAGATAGAAATCTCACCGAGAATGAGGGCAGAGCAGGGCGAAATCTTGTCATACAGAATCTGGATAACCCGCAGTGGTCTGGAGTTGGAAACATACAAGAAGTTTAACTTCCATACTAAAGCAGTGAAGACCAATACTACTAACAGCCTTACATAATTCTTTTTGAATACGGTGAAAATGGCTGCAGATAACTACATATATCAGAATAGATATCCTGGAACGGGTGCCATTCCACGGGTGCTGACATGGAACGGGTGCCATGTCAGCACTTTTTAATTGGGAAAATCGGATGAGACCGAATTCCTTGAATTAACAGATCGAATCTATGTACTGTGCGCCTATTTAGAAATAGAGGCGGTTTAGACAATACTTCAAATGAGATTGTTGAAGAAGTATTAATTAATAGTAGGCAAATAGTGCAGCTTCCAGATAAACGTTGCAACTCCTTTCTACCAGAATAGTGGAAGCGAAAGTGGGCCATAAGACTATCTCGATTAGTACAACTGATGCTCACAAGGAGAAATATTTGCATGCCAACTTATGTGCCGCCTGACAGGAGAGAACAGCGCCTGACAGGAGGAAATGCAATAACACATAATCTTGCTAAAAAGGGGTTGTTTTAAAGCCTGAACTCTTTTGCGGGACCAATAGGAGCGGAATACTGGCGAAGGTAAGAAGTGAAAGAGATCAGAGAAAATCCAAGAAGAAGAGAGGGAAGCCAAAATCCTTCTGAGAATTTATAACCAGTGAGCGGACCGGCGGCATGTTCTTTATCAGCTGTGAGTCACATTGACACGATAAACTTAAGTAGTATAGTTGTATGAAGACAATATATATTGACCAACTACACAGCTGGATGTTATTATCTGCTCTATGCGAGTTTGTATTAACATATAATGCGCCATTCTATATGAATTATTGCGAATAGAGCCCGTCATCGGTCCGCTCTCTGCTTATAACCGTAAGAAATCTATAGAACGCATTAACCTAACAATAAGTAAAAACAATTTCCATTTAAGGTATTCTGTCAGGCCACTGTCTGTAATTTGTAAGAGCATTAAATTGTAAGTAAATATGCACTAGCAGAGAAAGCAGATTATAGATTCTGTGGGAAGTAAAATGAAACATTTATCCACATTCTCTAAAACTATGTAACTCAAGACTTTCTAAGAGGAAGATCTACCCAACGTAGAGTCTCCCGAAGCATCTAATTTCTTCAATTAATAAAAGAAGCCAGTAGATTAAATTACATAAATTGATGAAGCATTAAATACATGCTTTTTTTATAATTTAGTAAGTATAAATATAATGTCAACAAATATAGACAAATGTTATTCCATGTAGAAATTTGTAAAAACTTTTCTTTCCAGATTTGAAAATAACTGGTAGTGCAGTATTTATGTTAGTGTCATTTGCCTAAGAATTGCACAAAAGAGTAGACCTTTACGTACGAAATACTCTGAGTAAAAAATATTAAATAACCATTAGGAAAGTATACCTTGCTCGTTTACATTCAAAAATGTGTTCTTTTTAATTATATAATTAATGAAACTATCTATAATCATTAACAAACTGGAGCAACCATAGCAAAAGGAGCAGTTTAAACCACAAAGTTCATAAATATGGCGCTTACTTTTTTTAAAGAAAAAGTTTAGTGACTCACCAGTTTATTATACTGTTAGTCAAGGATAAAAATATTTGTTACACTTGTATGTCTACAGATAGCTAAAATATGGCAGTTAATTGAACCGTTTAACATGCAAAAGGTGGCAGAAACATTTATTTCTGGAATGTATTGTGTTCTAGAAAACACTGAAGTTTCAGACTATACAGAGGATTTTAAATATAGGTAAACACGTACTTACTTTGTTATTTCAAAAACTATTTCATTTTATGTTACAGGTACACTTAAAAGGTAACCTAACCTTACGATTCTTTATTATAAGGAATATTGATTTTTGATAACTCAATTGGTACGTGTATATGACTGTACGATTACTGGGATGGATTCCCAAGGTGTAAATGAATAGAGAGGGGTCATCTATAAGAAGTTTCGTTGGCAGAGTTTCAAAGCAGTTCATGTTGTAACGTTTTTTGAACCTCTGCAGGATTCTATATTATAACTCTATTACATTTGAACAAACAAAAAGCAAGTTATAGGATTGCAGAGTTAGGTACATTTTCCGATGTATCAACTAGATTTTGACAATAGTTTTAATGCATATCACTTGTTGGAGGACGAAATAAGCGAAACCGCAATTGCTCGAAAGCGGTAATCCATTAGGAACGCGACGACTCGCACAGTAATTACATCCTTCGGTGCAACCTCTGCAATCGTGACCTATTTTCCATTGAAATGGCGCGCTTCAAATTAGTGTAAGAATGGATTCGCTATGAAATTAGCTCCAGGTCAGGACACGTACATACCTGCGAGCCGGGCGTGAATGTGAGGATGCAGGAATGCAACTTTAATAGCGACCCGTTTTTGTGGCTGTATATATGGAGGTGTCGCAGTATGGTGCAATAGGAAAAATATGTCACTGCCGTTGTGTTGCTTGCCGGATTTCATTTCGGCTGTTTTGTTTTCGGTAATAAGTCGTTTGCAGTAGAGCTTTTGGCGATGAGTCTACAAGCGGGATATGTTATAATATATGCACATGTGTGTGCATGTTGTGACATTGAATATCTAATAGGAAATGGTAAACCCTGTCTCTGACATATTGCGGATTTATGACTATTGACGGTTCTGACGCTATAAATTCTACTCCCCATGGGGCAGTGTATATTAAACTGTTTTTCATTTCAGAAGAATGTTGCAAATTTCGTGCGTACTATACAAATATATTTCACAACACATCATTTATATAGGGTCAAGGGTAACTTTTAAAAGCGTATACACTAAAGAATATATGCAATTCCTACCGAAAATTCCAGTAACGTAGGTATAAGGTAAAATTGCCAAGAATTTTTTGTAAATTTACCCTACACATTACTGGAATTTTCGGTAGGAATTGCAGAAGCAAGAATACAAGTCAAAAGAAAAAGAGGAAGACCGAAGCAGACCTGGAATGACGCAATTGGAAGAATACTACGAGCTAGGGGAAAAACATGGCAAGAAGCAACGATCTTAGCAAAAGATAGGAAGAAATGGAAGCAATTTGTATTTGAAAAATAAATGTAAACCCGACACCATAATGGTATAAGGGAATATGATTATATATATGATTATCTTCTTCTCACACCTTATAATACTCACCTCCATCTATTAATAACTACTATTTGATGCGTTTCTTCTTTTCCAGGTTTTCAAACATATTTTCGAGTTTTAGTGTTAATTTTATTCTCTTCCGATGATCTATTGTTGTTTACAGGACCCGATTAACACTTGCACCTTAGGCCAAATTTTTATATTGCGGATTACCTATATGGTATCAATTTACTAATATTTGACATTAGGTGTACGGTAAAGCAAGTTTTATAAAATCAGCGAACATACCGGTTCATCGAGGTGTTCCTCAAGGTAGTGTTTTGAGACCTATTTCGTTTCTGATATTTGTTAACTGTTTAACTCATTATTTGAGAGATTTTAATTTAATATTGTATGCCGCTGATACCAGCTTTGTCGTGTCTGCTATCAATGTAAGTGTGAATAATGCTAATTTACTATTAAAGGAAATGCACAAGTGATTTTCTCAGTATTAGATTAAAGTCTGATTTTATAAACTCTCGTTTAATTCTGAACCAGGAAAAAAGCGAAATTTGGGCTTAAGAGTTTTCAACGCTTTACCTCAAGTTATCAATTCAATAAAAAGTAAGACATATTTTAAACGTCAGATCAAATCATTTCTTTTCGAAGAGTATTTATACTCGTTAGAAAATTTCACGTAAAATGTAATAAATATATGTAGTTTTTATCCTTTTTCCTACATATGCATTATGTTATTGGTATTTGTATACACTTTCATACATATACACTGAGAGAATGACAGGTGTTGAATTAACAAAACAGGTTTTGTTGAAAAGGGTTAGACTAACCAAAATTACAGTTGATTGAATCTAATTATGATGTTGAAATTAATTCTCGTAAAGATGGCGCACAGTGGTTTAGGATCCGATATACATGATCGAAACCTCTAGCTCCTTAAATAGTTGACCAAACGAGGTGAAAATTTAACCATAGGGGCTTCAAGGCATGTAGAATCAACTGACGAAAAAGTTTTGGTACACCATGTCATCTTCAACTTACAGTGAGGGTGAAAGTGTGTGTACCGTTTAGGGAAAGGTGCAACTATACAAGAGGTATAAAAAACTTTGTTTCAATAAAATTTTTATTTATTTTTAAAATTTTAATAATATGCTTGGTAATAGTCGCAATAGTAATAATATAGTAATAGTAATAATAATATAAATATACATATTGATAAAACCTTTAGAATGATTCTTCCTCTGAAAATTCTTCTTCACTCAAGTCTATTTGTTCTTCGAGGGACAAAGTGTCTTGTTCATCTCTGTTAAGTACTACTAATTGCAACATTTCGTCGTCTAACTTCCTATGTGGTCTTTTCGTAACACTAAATGAACTTAACAATGGATCAGAACTAAGGATGAGTCTGTGGAACAGATCTTCGTTTACTTTTTCCGCACTAATTTTTCTGGTGTGGTGTTGACGATATCGCCTCATGTCTTTATTTTTCGATTCTTGAGCCTCTTCAGATAGTTCACCAATAGGAAGAATTGCTTCTTTTACAATAATTGGACCATGGATCAATAGTTTGTGAACGGAGGGAGGCATGTAGTACCAGTTGTATAATGAAACGTATATCTCGGCAGTTTTTAAACAATACAACTCAAAGTTATCGATATTGATTTCATAATTACTGTTGATTGTACGCAAAATTACACCAAAACGTTTAATCAATCCTTCGTCAATCCCAGTAATTTCCGCTGATAGAGATGGATTTGAAAAGAAACGTCTTGCAGTATTACCATCATTTGTATTCCCAGATCCAGTTTTCGGAATGTCTACAAGAAGACCCATTTTTTCTCGAAATTCTGATTGAATCTTTCTTTTCCGTGTCTCGAAAGCCTCCTTGTGTGCTTTGCTAACTTTCCACATTTGCAGCTCAAGCCTATATGAAATATGTAGTAAACATTCAAAACAACGAATATACGAATGTAAAACAGACAATCCAAATTCTAAAGAGTTCGGATCAACTGGCAGTTGCCGAAGAGATACTATATTGTTCATTTGTGAAATTTTTACTCCACAAAGATAGCAAGTCATGCTTGAAGTGTTTGTCAGCGCATTGCAGACTTTCCCGTCCACCATTGTTAAACACATTTTGAAATTGATTTTTCCTATTGGAGAGACATATGGGATCAAATTTTCAATTTCACTTTTCACGGCCGCTTCTTCCTGTGCTGAAATCTTCGCAGTTTCATGCACCCATTGAAGTCTTATTGGGCGACAATATCTCTTAGAGGCAGGTCGCGGGTTTTTCCATATAATGTCTGTGGATTTTTCATCGATCAATTGGAGCGGAACCAAAGATGTTATAAAAATACTATCATCCGCACGTGGTGCATCTTGACTTTGATGTTTATACGCGGTGTATCCCGAACTGCCGTCAAAACCCCACTTACACAATAAAACTAATGAACTTTCTCGTGCTTCAAGTGAAATACATTTAAAAATACTTTCACAAGTGTTATTTAATAAATTTTGCAGGGGTACTTCACACTTTTTTTCGGAGATTGAAATTTGCGATGGGTAAAAAAGCTTCTTCCTTTCTAAGACTTTATAATACGGCGGATACAAAGCATGTCCGTGCTGGTTAGCTCCACTTCTTAATGTGTTGTACTGTGTCTTAGTCAGATTTGCAGAAATTAAAAGCGCAACGGCTTCTTCTAATGAATAACTTGACTGTTCATAATGTGGAGATCTCCAACGAGTTAAAATTCGCTTCGACCGTGAAGGGGTTGTTGTGGTCATTTCCTCGAGAAGCTGTGCCCCAGCTGGATCACCACTTTCTCTTAGCTTCATTGATGTCGCAAAAGCTAATTCAGCAGTCGATTTCTCTTTTCTTAACAGTTCGGTTTTTCGACGTTTAATTACCACTGAAGCATCCTTAAAGTCTTTCGATGGTCGGCCCCCGCTAGTAGAAGAAGGACCGGGAATACAACGAAGAACTACTTCAGGAAACTTTATTTCTTCTTGCAACCAGGCGCCAAATTTTGCTAAGAAGCGATTGTTCATTCTGTTCGCACTTTTCCAATTTCGAGAATAGGGAGAGAAAAACGATTCTCTGGTAAAATTCACAAGAGTCTTTGTTGCAATTTCGTCACCATTTGTTTGAAAATGCTCTTTCAGGAAATCAAGAACTCGATTTTTCCGCAGTTCCGTGGATTCTTCATGAAATTCCATAATTTTTTCATGCAGGACCATACGTGTGATTGGCCGACTCGCCATGGCCACAATACGGCAATTCGAAAAGAAAACAAAAAACACAAGAAAATCACAAAGTTTGCAAGTGGAAACACCGATATAAAGTCTTATAAAAACACATAACAGTTAACAAAACAAAGCTCTGTGGAATGATTTTATATACCCATGCCTTGCAGCCTTTTATAGGCTTTAGCTCTACCCTTATTTACATACCCCTACCTGCCACCTTCAGGGGCACGTAGGGGCATGTAAATAAACTTTCCTTATATTTATAACTCATTAAGGAACAATATTATTTTGACCACATTCCGTCCTAAGTTGTCCTCTTTATTGATACTTCGATTAATTACCTACTTCATAAGAAATATGCATATAATTGCATTTAGGGGCTTGAGCAAACAAAAGATAAATTTCTAATACCCTTAATCGCACTTAATGATAGTATTATGATAAGAATTTCATTATAAACTCATAAAGCAGTTATATTTCCAAAGAATTTCTTTGGACAATGTGAAGAATTTATAAACATTAGAATCGCATTATTTAAAAGATGTGAACTTTACGATCTTTGAAAGCGTGTATCTTTAATTTCTGTAATGCATCAGTTGTAATTCCAGCCTAGAACTTGAACTAATGTAAGAAGAGTAGCATATCACAATTTTGCAACGATTGGGAAAAGATGAAATTGTCGGTTTCGATCGCGTATATCAGATCCTAAACCACTGTGTGGCGCTTCTCTTATTTCATATCGGCAGTAATCCATATCCTGTGTAAATTGGATGTGCGGCAGACAACGTGATAAATTATTTTTTCGACTACCACATCCGAAAGTACAACCTTACTACACTCATTCGAAGCTAGAAAGCGTCACTTTATCGAATTGAACGGCCAACGCATGACTTCCGTTACTTTACCGTCCATGTACGATAGAGTACAATAAGTACATACCGAATTGAAGTACCAATATGTCACTTCTGTTACTTTACCGTGCTCTTCTCTGAAGATTCTGAAGTTTTTCTGGGTTCGGTTGTCAAAATAGCTGTCAAACAATCTGTCATTCAAATATGGGTCATCTGTATTCTGAATACTACAAATGCAAGTAAATTGATATTAGTAAGTGGTAATGAGCCACACCACCGGCGGTGGCTTTTGACCGCTGCGAATTAATAATAAAAATGTTCTACACTTTATACTATTAATTTAGAATGATAAATATTAATACAGCTGTTACTGAACTACTTTATTTGTTCCAAATTTGTAGTTTGATTGATCTAGTCCAAATATTTACTTACATTAAACTTTACACTACGTTTGGTTCAACACAATTCTTTTTTTGATTTCTTCTCTAACCTTGACAACAGAATACTTAACATAAACATTGCTCTTATACCTAAACCTGAGCGCCCTTCATACACTAGGACAACCGATATATCCCGATCGTCATTCATAATGAAAACTAAGGAAATGTTGCTGCATAAATACAGGAAAAACCAGTGTACAATAGAGGGCGCAAGACTCAATATGCTTGCCAGAAATAATAATAACCCACACCTATTCATATCACATTATCAATAAATAGGAAATTGTTTTAGCGACATTTCTTGAAATAAAGGGAGCATTTGGTAATACCTCTTTCGAACTAATGATAAAAGCTTCCAATAATTGTTGAGTGAAAAATGCATTTTGGAAGTGCATTAAAGCAAAGCTGGAAGGTATACTTATAAAAACATCGTTAGTGGAGGATACAATGCAGGTGCTAATAAGCAGGAGTTGTCACTGGGGAGAGTTATGTCTTTGTTGCTGTGGAACTTTATCATAGACGATCTTCTTGTTCTTCTAACAGGCTACTGTATTGAAGGATATGCAAATGATATTGTAATACTTCCGGTAAAAGAATGAAGTACAAAAAAAACTTTAAGATCATTATCAATGAAGAAGAAACACTAGTGGACACTTAATGAATAAATACTAACAGGTTTCAATAGCAGCTGTCAGAACAACTGGGAAAATGTTGAGAATTGAAGCTACATCTGATGTATTGGCTATACACAGCAGCGGTAAGACTCATATTAACTCATGGTTATAGCCTGATTTGGCCGTTCAAGGTTACAAAATCCACAAAGATTCAGCAGCTTGTTTGTACTACTTTTGTTATTAATTGCAAACATTTATTCTTTAAAAGCTACTTGTAATTCTTGTGGAATTTCTAATAGAGGTTTCCTCCAATTGATTTAACATCAGATTTGCTTGCTTAAAATCAGTATTAACCGACCAAATTCCAAACACCTTTTGTGAAAGCTTGAGATATTAAAATTCGAAATAATCTGTAAAATATCGTTGGCCTTTCAGAAAATATTTAAAGATAAATTTTCCTTTCACATGAAAGCCATGACGCCTGGACATTGTAATTAAAACGAGGCAAACATAGGTACTTACGCATATACCTCTCTGAATAGCATTCAAACAATTTCTCGATAATTAAGTTCAAAACGTATTTAGATTTTTTCTAATTTACTTTTTTTTGCACTAAAATATTATTCGCATTTAATAAAAAACAAAACTCTGCATCACTTCAGAATAATCTTTCCACATTTGTGAATTATAATTCTTCCGATGAGAGTTTACTACCTGCGATTTTTCATTTCAAGGAAGCTACTTACTGTTAGATGATTCTATTGTTCTTCGCAAGGTTACTTCGCTTTTTAAGTGCTTCGCTGAGATATACAAAATGAAAAAGAATTCCCCGTTCTTTCAAGCTCGAGAAGTAGAACTTTTCAGTATTTCAAGTTGCGAATGATAATCCTGTAACCGAGTAAATTCTAGGTTATCGATTACGGTAATTTCAAACCTTCCTAGTCACCTTTTAAACGAATTAAAACTGCCCAATGAAAAGTCATGGTTTTTATTTTTCTTTTTAGTTGTAGATATTTACTTATGGTTAATGTAATAATTAGTAGTGTTGATATATGTATATAGATAACGCCTATAATAAAGCTGACCCAGCTAGATATCAGGCGTTGTTGTATTGATTTTTTTAGCGCATTCGGAAATATTGTCTGATTTTACTTTATTTTAGTCTTCTCTAAAATATAATGATCAATATTTTATGATATCTAAAATATTAAAATATTCTATCATGTTATTGTATTGAAAATATCGCACATAATTTTCGTCCTTTTAAGATTTGCACGTTGTTATTCCACGAAAATATTAAATATTTTCTCTACGTATGTGATAGTTTGCATAGATATTGCAGAGTTCCCATCTTTTGTATGTATACATATATGTAGTATATCTTCTTAGCTTCCTAATTGGGCTTTCTGCATGCCAGGCTCATGTGAAGTAATTATCTCCCAACTTTCTTCGTTTAATTAGTTCACATTCATCATACGAAACTTTGAAGTAAATTAGAAACATGTAAGAGTACAATTTTGTGCTGCAAAATCTTTCATTCGTTTATCATTTGTAGGTATGCGCGATAAAATTGTAAACCAGAATGCAATTGAAGCTGGTTTTTACTTAAAAAGTTCGCCCAGTGTTTCAGCACAATTTGCAATAAGTTCTGACGTTAAATGTCAGTCAGTTATAAGACGTTCTATACTAGATTATATTATTTTAGTTCTAACGGCTCCGATTTTGGAAAGAGCAAAAAATGGAATAATAATTCGGAGATAAAAAAACAAGCAAAAAAGTCAAGAATTTCTGTCGTAGAGTGTAAAAAGCAAGAAAATTATTTATATGTCAAATTTAAACAAAAATATTAGCAAAATTAAATACCTAATGGTCGGCCGAGATCTTTATGCTTTTTATGTGAGGAAGACACTTTCGTTTAATCATGTCAGAACCCGGGAACTACTAGAATTTGACCGTAAAAATGTCAAAGTAATAGCTTCTGTCTTTACAGGTTACTGCAAACTCAGAAATCACCTACACAGAATCGGACTCTCTGAAGAGACTGAATGCAGGCTGTGTTTGGAAGATGAAGAGACAGTTGAGCATATCTTCTGTCATTGCCCCGCCACAACGAGAATCAGGTATGACATCTTTGAGAAGGTTGACCTTTTCTTAGAAGACCTGAAGACAACCTCATACAAACAGATTCTGAGCTACCTTAAGGGCCTGAACTTAATAGATGAACTTTAAAGATAACATCCGCTCCACAATAGGCCTTAGCGGCCGCGGTGGACGGGACGAATAAACGACCTATGCGGATGCTATCTTACCTCAATACCAATACCCCTATTGTAACCAATCTCGCTTGTATTACCCAAGATATAGCTGAGGAAATTGATTGTGGCGGTCAGATGGACGTTACATACAGTGATTTCTCGAGGGCGTTTCACTCTATCGACCACGGATCTTACTTCGAAAGTTGAGCCACTTTGGATTTACTGCTCCACTTCTCGCTTTATTTAGCAGCTATTTGGAAGTGAGACCAAACTATGTTTATTATAGTGGTTATAAGTCTTACAGATATATTGGGTCTTCAGGCGTAGCACAGGGCTGGAATCTAGAACCACTTATATTTAACGTTTTCATCAATGACCTACTGGTCTCACTTCCCTGTTGCGCTTTGGCATACGCAGATGATAAGATTGATTACCCTGTGAGGAAGATTTATGACTGTGTGCAACTTCAGCATGCTGTAGATATAATTGTGAATTGGTGTGATGACAATAGGCTTACTTTGAACATCGGAAAGTGTTACCTTATTTCGGTCTGCCGAGTTGGGACGTAAGTGGTGCGTTCAAGGTGGAGCGCAGACCTTCTGCTCTCTGCAGAGTTGGGGCGGTAAACGGACATCAAACGACTGATTAGTAGGCCGGGTGAACGGGCCCGAATATCTAGTTTCATTTACTAAGAAACGTAATGCTATATTTAATTCGTACACAATTAAAGATGTTACTATGACCCGAAGTTCTGTAACCAGGGATCTGAGTATCCTGTTCGATCATCAGTTGAGTTTTGACCAACACATACGGGATTTATGTTCGTCTGCCTGTAGATCACTGGGCTTCATCATGCGCATTTCTAAGAAATTTACAGATCCAATTGCGCTGAAATCGTTATATAATGCATTCGTCAAGAGGAAACTAGAATATGGATATTCATCGTCATCGAATCGAAAGCGTACAGAGACATTTTTTAAAATACCTATCATTCAAGACGGAATTTACCCTCAGCGCGGTGTTGACTATGTTTCTCTGTTGGAACGCCACTCAATGGAGTCTTTAAGTGCAAGAAGAGAATGTGCTAGTGCGTCGTTAGCTGTTAAGTTAATAAACAATAAAATAGACTGCCCAAAACTATTAGCCTCACTTAGCTTTAGCGTGCCAAGATTGTCAACCAGACATTGCGATACATTTCGTGGTCCCACGTGCAGAACTAATGTTCTTTGTAAACCGCCTCTTGTACACAGTGTAATGAATGCGAATTCTTTAGGTCGTGTTACTTGCTTGCGACATGTTATTTTGTATAATTATAGAGTTATATCTAGGTTGATGTTGCTGCTGTAGTAATTTGTCAATGTATCTATTGATCTCTGTAGCTTGTCCTTGTAATGGAGTTTTTTCTCTGGGACAAATATGTTATTATTATTATTATTAAATACCAATACCAAGAGAGAAAGACGCGACTTCTCAAGAGAAGCGTTTCAAATTTTAAGTTTAACACTTGATACTTAAAACTTTGTTTAGGTTTAAACTTATTTCTCAACATTAAAGTAGCATCTATTTTATTTTACTATATTTATACTAATGTTTCTTAGAATTCTTGATTTTAGTAGTATCTCGATTGGATTATTTGTTGAACAGCGTTGATAACTTCATTCATTTAAAAAACTAAGTTTTGAATAAAATTGTTGGGTGAGGCATATTGTAAGTTATACAGAAACATGAAGGCAAAAAATACGTTGTTTTTTATTTTTCTAAATACCTAAACCAAAGTGACTGATCAACTTTTTATTTTCAATAATTTTTTTAAAATTATTGTGATTTGGGCGTGAAAAGGCAGTCTACAAACCGGAAAGAAAGATATGTGTTCGATTATTTCTTCTTTGTTTGGTTTCGAATCCCAAACAATTTCCTTCATAGCTACTTAAAAAAAAATGAATGACCATATTCACTTCCTATTTTGTAGTCACTGTGACATGTCATTCAATTTCACTGAAGGCCATTATTTACAACTTCGAATGGATATTGCATTTCATAAAAATTTATTTTCAAAACACATGAACTTTTTAATACAATAAACAAAAATAAATTGCAGTACGTATTGTTTTTTAAGTATGTACAAACTCATACTATTAGTTTTTTTTTGTCATTTTTGGAGATTAAGACCGGTGATAGTATTTACATTAGAGCAAGGTAGGTGTCATTTACGGCGCGACAACTCAGTTTTCAGACTTGAGTCGATGGCGACTGCTTAAAAGAGTTTGAGCGTCGTAAATGACCTAACGCACAATATTTGTATTAGAGGTTTTGGCTGAGAAAATATTAAAGGAAATTATGCATATTTTACAGCATCTGTTTTAAGCGTTTTACAGCATCTGTTTTAAGCGTTTTACAGCACTGTGGCCCTAAAATGAACCTACTGTTGCGCTGGTTGACATGTAACATTTACACTTGACGAGTACAAAAGACATTTTAAAAAAGTGTCATAATGACGTGTTTTAATAGTATTTTAAAACACAAGTGTCACAATGATGTTTATGTAATGCGAGTACAAGTAACGGCGAGAGATTCAAAGTACGAGCATTACAAGTCATTGTGGCACACGTTTTTCACAATATTTTTTCTTATTTGCACATTAATCGCCTATATTACGTTCCGGCTAGTGCGTTAATATCTCATTACAGCACAGTGTGCGGTAATATTCATATCAGCACTGCGTCGTCTTTTGTTTTAGCTTTATTGCAACATCCAATTAGAAAAAATACTATTACAATGCTCTATAAGTTAACTCCCTTTTTGTTTAATTTCGAATGATTTCCCTATCTTGCGGTCTTAGAACTGTGTCAAATTTATCCTGGTAAATTATTTTGTGTTTCTTTTTTCACCGTTGTTTATTCTAAAAAAGTTAACAGTCACACATAATTTGACCAAAAGTGACAGTTTTTGGTGCAATAGTTTATTTAATTTCTAACATTAATCGCACGGATAACATCTTTCCCGAAATTTTTTTATGTGTGTACAGTGTACATCCGCAATATATTAGGTCTAATATATAAATGCTTTGGCAATGTCTGCCACCATTTTTTGCTTCAAAAACTTCAATTATAAGCTATAAGAGGTACATTTCTATAGTCGTGTAAGTCATACTTCTTGGAGAGGCGAAAAATCGTAATTGAGCATGTTGAGCAATGAGCAGCTACGGTCAAATGAAAATCTAGTAACGTATGGCGGACCACAAGGCTCCAAATTAGGACCGATTTTATTTTTAGTTTAGGTAACTGACATATTTAACATACTAGATATCTGTCAAACAATAATGATATTTTGTTCAACATGTAAAAAACATAAAACAGACAATAATTCACTCAAAAATTAAGTACAATCACGTAAAAAGAAGTATGATATATGTACATAGAAATAAAATTTTCACTTCGTAGCGATCGTGTCCATGGGTAGCGCACAAATTTGCACCACAGGTCGTTTGAGAATACCTCTCGTTGTTTTCACTGTCACAACACGGATTGTCCCATCACTACCAGGATGAAGTTCAAGAATTCGCCCTCTGAGCCATCGGGCTGGAGGTAAATTGTCATCCTTGATTAACACCAATGTGCCAATTGTAATTTTCGGTGTGGGCACCTTTCTCTTCGTGCGCTACTGCAGCTGATGAAGATATTCCTTCGACCATCCTCTTCAGAAACGAATGGTTGCATATTGCACTAGATTTGTCACAAATTTAAGATTACCAAAGTTGCAGAGAAACTTAGGTTTCCTAGATCCATTGGTGCTACAAATTGCAACGAATGCATTAGTTAAATGGGCACAAGAAGAGAGTTTTTCACGTGAAATTGAACATATCAAAACAAAACCAACATCATACTTGAAATGTAATTTATGTCCATGTCTCCCTTTCTCGACGAAAACGAATTATTAAGAGTGGGCGGTAGATTAAAGAATTCAGATTTACCGTATCATACTAATCATCCTTTGCTTTTGCATGGAAAACAACAAAACTAATTTTGGAAGAGGGACACAGAAAGTTGCTACATGCTGGTCCTCATTAAGTTCTAAGTTATTCCAGACAACAGTTTTGGCCTACTTCGGGTCTTCAAGCAGGTAAACGGGTCACAAGAAATTGTGTAAGATATTTCAAATTCAGACCAACAATTCAATTTCCTATGTTGAGTAATTTACCAAAGGAACGTGTTACTATTGACTATCCATTTAACAATACTGGTGTTGATCTAGCCGGTCCGTTTCTAATCAAAAACAAAAGTGGTCGCGGAGCAAAATTAAATAAGGTATGGATATGCATGTTCATTTGTTTAGTAACAAAAGCAATATATATCGAATTAATAACAAGTCTCTTTACTCAAGCATTTATTGCTGGTTTTCGGCGTTTCATAGCTCGACGTGGCAAATCGTCAAAAATGTGGTCGGACAATGGTACTAATGTTATAGGTGCTACAAAACAACTAAAAGAATTTTTTAAGCATACGAGTTCAGATATTGCTACTATTTGCGCTCATGAGGAAATCAAATGGACATTTACTCCACCCCATCCTCCCTATTTTGGGGGTTTGTGGGAATCGGGTATAAAATCGATAAAGGGGCATTTATTTAAGGGCTTAGGGAATTCGCATTTAACTTATGAAGAGTTAATTACAGTATTTGCACAAATTGAAGCAACCTTGAACTCTCGTCCTCTTTTTCCATTATCTACTGATACAAATGACTTCTCACCATTAACACCCGCTCACTTTCTTATTGGACGATCATTCTACGCATTACCGGAAAAACCATTGATAAACCCCCGATAAATCGTTTAAATCGATTTGAACTTCTGCAACATATGTACCAATGCTTCTGGAGAAGATGGTTGAAGGAATATCTTCATCATCTGCAGTAGCGCATGAAGTGGAAGGTGCACACACCGAACATTACAGTTGGCACATTGGTGTTAATCAAGGACGACAATTTACCTCCAGCCCGATGGCTCATGGGGCGAATTCTTGAACTTTATCCATAGGTCGCTGGTTCAATCCGGCTCGAAGGACCAAAAAGAATGGTAGTAAAAAATTGTCTACTACTTTGCGGACATATCCACACAAAAAAGAAACAAAAAACAAACACTTTTAAACTCATTTTAATTTCAACACATTTAACTAACGTGTACTAAGTAGGTACAAAACGGTAGACACCATGGTTTTTTCTCTGTCTCTATAATTTCTACTTTCTTCTTCTTAAACAATACATAAGGAAAAAGTGTGCACAGCGCAAGCGTATATGGCCATACTGTCGGTAATGTAGCTATGCTAGCTTCGCAGTTTTAATGGAGCCAACATAGATGTCGCTCCAAGTTGTAATTTAAAATAAAAATAATAAATAACAATGATTTCCAAAAAAATGATACCACCATGTGTTTATGGTTTTAAAGTCAGAACGACTTCAGAGTAAAGAAAAGACAGGAACAGATAAATAAAAACGTTTACAACGGCAATTATTTAAAACTTAGTATAAATAAAAAGCAACCAATAAGATTTGATACAAACAAAAAATGGAAACGATTACAACAATATCCATACATCACAGAATTTTTTTATGTCAATAGGTATTGACATTTTAACTCCTAAAGCGTTTGCCAACATTCACTGAATAAATAACAAATAAATAACGATTAACCAGGAATTAAATGGTAATATACATATGCAGGTGGACAAAACAAAATTTGTATTTATGATTTCAACCGGATTAAAAAGATTTGCTTCGACATGGGTTGGCGAACGCAAATTAACCGAATGTAATGCTTTTATTCTCAAAGTACTTTTATTAAAAACGAAACAAAAGCTGTTCTAGTTTCCTACATTCTAATCTTTAAATAACACACAAATTGCAGTCCCTTAGCTATTATTTCGTGGCAATTGTTTTGTGATTAAGTTGGAGCACAAAGCGAAATTGTAGATATAATCTTGCTTCAAATGTTACCGCGGCTTTTAATAGTTTGGTCAGAAGAAGCATGGTAAGTTTAATTGAGTACTAATTAAACAAATAAAAGAGTAATTGTAACAATGAAATTTAATTAACAATGATGCAGCAGCTATATAGTTATTAAATTGAATTTAGGTAAACGACTTTATTTTAAAATGGTATGGGCAGAAATACATGTTCTAGTGTCTTCTTGCATCTCCACAACGTTCGTTGAATTTAATCCTCTAAAGCAGCGTTTCTCAACCTTTTTGCATTTCCGACCCAGTTTTCAATCGCAATTCTCATCGCGCCCCCCTCCTCTCATTTCACTGAAATCGTAATTGTAATGTTAGTTTCTATTTAATTTAATTATATTTCGACGCTAAAGCCATCCTACGATCTTGTTAAACCTTAAAAATTACCACAAATTGGTAAATTTATTGATATTTGGGAACACCGATCCGCTGCATTGATAAAATCAGAATCGATTGCTCTCTGTCTCACGTACACCATATCGGACATCCTCGCTGCTTCGCGAGAAGTTCCGATTTGTCTCGAACATTCTAGACTGCCTGCGCGGCGTGCTTAAAGCTATATCTCGTTCCACCCAATCTCAGTCGAGTCGATTCTTCTATCTGTACCTCTGCCGTGAATGTGCATGTCGTGATTTGCGTGTTATCTGCAATTTAGGATATTCAAGTAGCTGTAGAATTATATAGTGTATATATGCAGAATCATGGATAAATTTTTAAGTGGGCGTAAGCGAGCATTAGTGAAGCATCAACAAGTGCACAGACGAAAATGGTGCCGAAGATAAAATCAAGAAAATATTCTCAAGAATATTTAAATTTTGGGTTTATCAGCACTGAAGTAAATGAAGAAGAAAGGCCCCTGCGTGTCATTTGCTCAAAAATTTTGGCAGCAGACAGCATAAAGGCGAACAAACTTAAACGACATTTGGAAACGCTTCATAGTGAGTACGTTGGCAAACCCCGAGAATTCTTCGAATTAAAATTAAAATCGTATGAAAAGCAAAAATTATTTTTAAAAAAAACTTTGTAAATGAAAAAGCTTTACTTGCCTCTTACAAAGTTTCATATCAGATAGCCAGAAGCAAAAAATCTCACACTATTGGTGAAGAGGTTATCCTACCAGCTGCAATTGAGATTGTAGAAGCACTTGCATTATTTTCTATCTCAAATGATTTCCTAAATGAGGCAAACATAGAGTGGAAAAATTGCGTCGGAATATGCACTGATGGTGCTCGTACAAGGTCTGGAAGATTCCAAAGTGTACAAGCACTTGTGAAACAAAAATCTCCGGAGTGTATCTGGACAAATATAGATCACAGCTAAATATAGAAAAAGAGCTTAGAGTGTCAATTTCTAATATTAAACCTTCTTTCGAAAAACTTTGCTCTAAGAGACAGGCCCAAAGAAGTCACTAATAATTATTAATCCTGTTTTAAATTTAATATTTTTAAGTTAATTAATAAATACGTTGTATTCTATTTATAAGTGCATTATATATCAGTGTAACCGTGCAATTTGTTTTTTATTATATCAGAATGTATTTTCCTTTTCTTTGAGTAAATTGAGTGATCGTTTTACTAATGTTTTTTCCTTATTTTTTCTCGTCTTGCTCGCGCCCCACTTTAGTTTTATCACGCCCCCCTGGGGAGGACGGGGGGCGCCCCACAAGTTGAGAAACACTGCTCTAAAGCAATACAGGATGGAGCAAGTTCAATGTATATAGAACATAATGGGTAAATTTACTTTTTAACAGAAATACGAAAAAGTAAGATTGGCAGTTTAGGCTTACTGTTCGTGATAAAATCATTAGTGAAGCAAATTTTAGATTTATCTTGTCGCTATCAATATGTTTAACATATTTTCTTCTATGTTTATTACGCGGCAAAATTAAAAATTTGAAAAAACACTATTATTATTAAAATATTTTTAATTTCATTTGAAGTTCTACATATTTTTTTCATTTCATAGAACCTGGTAAGAAGCGCACGAAACTTTTATAAGAAAATTGTGTCAAAGACTTCATGTTTTCCATAAAACTGTGAAATGAAGAACCACTAAAAAGTGTTTAGGTTAGAAAGGATGGCAAAAATCTTCAAAATAATCAGTTACAATTGACTAGTTGTTTGCTAACTCTCAATTTACTATTTTACATGGGTTATACTAAAAAAGTAGAAATATTCTCTAGTTACGTAAAAAATAATAAAAGCAAATATGCTGCATAGAGAGAAACCGCACCCGAATGGGGTCCTCGGCATGCTTTTGCCTTGGGGCCCCCAAAGAATTAAACTCATTGACATTATTATAGTTACTTCTGGAGTATCATGAAACCCCTGTCAACTTAATCAGCTTTGGCACAATCAAGTCTAACATGTAACAAAAGAACCGGTCACTCGAGACCCCCTCAGGCTAGCCACCCTATAGTTACGCCACTGTATAAACCCCTTCTGCAAATACGTTTGTAAATGTTTACCGCCATGTAAGAAATAATGAAAATTTTACACGAAGGAATCTTGAGGTCAGAGTAAACGATGAACATCTTAATACGTTGCTTTATTTTGCAGGTAAAATTAAACCTTTCTTTATTAACTTTTAATTAACTAAATAACTTGTTTCTTAATTTTATTATAGAAAATTTGGAAAGCAGTTAGAAGAAAGCTACAATCCACAGAACTTTAAGAAAATGTGACTATAAGCTCTATAAAATATTATCGGTCCAGGAGCTCACTGGAATTCAAAAGAAGAGAAGAATACAGTTTTGCCAAGCAATGATTAGAAGTTTAAATAAGGACCATAACTTTCTAACTTCAAATTTTATGGACAGAGGCGTCCACTTTTTCCACTTTTGGCGTTTTTAATAGACAACATAGGCGCTGAAAATAATAGAAAGAAAAAAGTAATACAAATAAATGAGTTTGGGAGGAAGTTAATACAAGTATGGTGTGAAATTTTCCAAAATCGAATAATTAGGCTAATTTTTTATAAATTCAAATAAACAGCGGCAACATACTTGGAACCATTTGTTCCACAAGTAGAAGACTTACTGCATAACTTCTCAAAAAACCAATTACATAACATGATTTGGCACCAAGATGGAGCACCACCGCATAATGTTTTAGCCGTTCGAGGACATTTAAGCAATCAATTCCCCGTTTGGATTAGTAATGTTGGGGGAATCCAATGGGTACCCAACAGACCCGAATTAACGCCATTAGATTGTTTCTTATGGGCTTCTTAAAAGAAAGTTAAAAAAAGAAACGCTATTGAAGAGAAAAAAAAGGGGGAATTGATAACTTAAACAAAAGAAACAATAATTCTACTTCTAGTGCTATACAAAACTTGAAAAGGTGATATCAGTTAAGCATCGACAACAATGGAGGTCACTTTGAGCAGTTTCTTTAAATTTAAATTAATTGTCGATAGGTTTTTTGTCAAATATATTCGATGATTTTGCATCTATATTCTACTATTTCTACTAATTACATTTCTACGTGTTTTAGTCAGGTGACTCAAATGATATATATAGGGTATATCATTATATTAATAATCTTAAATTAAGTGCAATTGTGGCTTGACTTGTTTCAATGCACGCGAACTTTGTGTGACAATAAAATGTTTTGTTTGGATTTATTGCTTTTTATACATTAGATGGTCAAGGTTGTAGCATGCGATAAATGTCAGTAGAATCCCTTTTTAAAAATTGCAGCACGACTGCTTTTGCACTTGGAGATTTTAAAGCTTTTACTTTATATTTAGCCAACAAATGTAATATTCAAATTTTTAGGATTTGTTTTAGGATATTTAAAGAAAACACTCTACTTAAACAGCACGAGTAAGTTGGGGCGCCGGTTATCCTGCGACATATTGTGCAGGACCACCTTGTGACGTAACATAACCCGCACAATGGGATTATTGTTGCTTCAACCTACGGGGCTCCATTATTTTAAAATGTTTTCAACAGGGGTGATTTCCGGATTATCAAAAAATATGTTAAGTAACAACAGTAACGTAAGCTTCCTCTGAATTTAAATCTTTAATAAGAGGGGTACGCAAATATTTAGAATCCAAATAAGATCGGTTGAATTGATCCTTTGAATAAATTTACATTTTTCCGAGTGCGATCAAGTTGCCGGCGGTGCTCGAGTTATAGCGGAAATAGATTTTAGGGGTGACAGTTGTTCAAGAAAAACGTGACTGCGGTTCTGTATAGTATTACATAACATAAATGGTATATATGTATTTCTAATAAGTTTAATCGCATCCTAATTTACTGGATCCACCTAATTCCTATACTATTCCGATGTCATTTGTAGTACTCACCAATTTCCCTCCCATTGCGTTACATTAAAATATATTATTGTGTTTCAATATCACGAGATGTTGCGTTTAAACAGGTGCTAGAACTCATGATCGTGTCGATAATTTTCGATGACGTTCGTTGCACATCTGGGGTTCATAACGTTTCCAGTTCTATTTAGTTAGCTATGCGGTACGGTAAGTTCATATGATCAATTCGGAACCACGCCATGCACACACTATTAGTTATGGTTGCCTACTTACTGGCGTGTATCGAGCTTTACGAGCTTTCGACTGTGGCGACCTCTGCAGTACCGGAATGGAAATTGCAGGAAAACTAGAATATACGCCTGGTTGGAATCTGCCACCTGTATTTAAAAAATTGTACTTTGTAGAGGATTTAGATTGTGTAAGATGAGGATAACGACAATTTCTTTAAAGGTGTCTACTTACACGTATTGGTTAAATATACATTGTTGTATGCAGTTTCCTTTCGGAATTCTCTCTCTCTCTCTTTTTAAGATTAATTGGAATACAACCTTTTATAATTTTACAAATGAAACCTGAAAAAGGTTTCTAAAGTAAACTGAAACGTCGTTTTAAAGTTTTAGCTCTGTTACTATTAGGTATTAACTGACCAAAAAACAAATATAAAAAAAACCAGTAAACTTATATATACATATAGTAGAAGTAGGTACATGTTGGTATAATGCTGACGGAAGTTATTTTAGTGATTGTTTATAAGCGATAAGGCTGATAAGCAACTAAATACCTTAATATTAATAGTTCGATTTATTCCATTTTATGATTAAATACTAAAGAAACAAAATGCTTAGTTCTATCTTATATATAAAGTAAAATCTAGAAAAGTTCAGGGCGTATTACTTTTCCCGTACATAATAGCCTTCCAAAAATAAATAATATAAAGCATGACCGCAAACTATATATTGTAATTATCTGAAGCGGTAACACTTGTAATAAATGCGGGCGGTGCGCAGTCGATTGCTAGCGTAGAGTCACGGGTATGAAAAGGTAATACGCGTTATTGGCAACAAACGAACATAGCCACAATGAAACTCCCCCGAGTAATGGTTACCAACTATCAGTGATTCGCAAGGAATACAACTTCAGTTTATTGAATTAATGTTGGCAAGTATTGCTGCCGGTAGGTAGCGGCCTTCAGATCTAGGAAGCACGAGAGCGTCAACTAGAGATTTCACAACTTCGAAGATGAAAAGTTGTGGAGGCCCCTTGTTAAATTTTGTTTATTTGTTTGCTGGCTATCAACAATAAGGCTTGGGGTTGTTTTCCCAATGCCACTCTCAGAATGGGGTTTTCGTGGTTTTCCTCATTCCTAGGCGAATGCTGAGAGTTAACAATATAAGTCGCTCCACGGGCGCAAATTTCATAATAACGTCTGATAGCCAGTTATTTTTAAATAATAATAATTAGGTGGAATAATTAGTTAGAATAGGGAAATTTGAAATGTTATGGAAATAATTGAATACTTAGAACAGGTAACCCAGTGCAGTACCTTTTAGGTGGAGCACTGGGTTTTTAGGATGATTTGTAATATTTAACTTTTCTCAAATAAAGTGTGCTCTTGAAAACTTGAGTAATAAATTTTGATTTTTAAATAAAGTTACTAGATTTGATTAAAGGATTCGTTCAGTTTTATAGATATGCCTAAGACACACAGATATTGCATATTTCCTAGGTGTCCAAGCATTTATAGAGCTAAGAAATCAGTTCGCTCTCAATAATTTCCCAAAACATTCATCAATGCTGAAAATTTAGAAGCAAACATGTCATCTGGATGATTCTGTAAAAGTACAAAACTTTTGAATATGCTCTAGGCACTCTGGATTCTGGATTTTAGGTCGGGGAAGGTGGTGAACACATGCACTTAGGCCACTCTTATCGGACCCATTGTGCTACCTCCCTTAGGTGGTATCGCTCGCCCACAGCCTCCTCGAGCCAGCCCAAACTGAGCGTGAGCTCGAGCAGAGCAGCAGGCAAGGCGTCACCAAAATCGGCCATACTGGGCCAGTACTCCCCCAGTATGGAACCTCTAAGTTGGACAAGCGCTGGGCAATCACATAAAATGTATTGCGGCGTCTCGTCTTCTTGGTAGCATGCCCGACACAGTGGGCTGGTATGCTCTAGGCACTTCTGTAGTTCCAATTACTACAATATTTACAATCATCACTATTTAAAGATGTACCTTAATGGTGACATTGTCCCTTATGCAACCTTTTCAAATGTTAATAATGAATTATCTCCATTATGACCTACTTTTGCGAGCCAAACAGACAATTTATATTCTTTAGAATGAGATAGTAGCAAATCATGTCTTCCACCAATAGATTATGATTATTGCACGTCGGTTTCAGCTTTTGTAAAATTTATTAAACATTCCTACTGCAGAGGCATCTGCATATGTTGCTGGTTGCATTCTTTCCCAAATTGATGTGTCCGGCTGTTCAGTTTGTATTGAAAATTTATATTCTTTGGAGGTTCTCTTATAACATTTATTTGTAAGTTTTAAAGAAATTGATGATACCAATAGGAGACTTAGATATGCAGCTAGTAGCTTTATCGAATTGGTTGATGTTATTTATCATCGTGTATTTTCATTGTAGGGATCATGAATCACGGTTAGAAAGTATATTGCTGGAAGAAGATTCTCCTCAAGTTAGCTTCATTAAGAAATGTGTTCGACTGTGTATTTATAAATACGTACGAGAAAAGGGAGTTTTCCTAAAAATATCACAATCCAAGGGCCATTTCAACAAATTATCGACTTTTTCTAATGCCTAATTCAAATATTTGTCGTTTAAATACTTCAAAATTGAGTAAGCTAAATTTAGTGCAGACACAGAGGACATTCTTTTAAGATACTTTATTTATCCCGTGTTATTAGAATTTATTTTTATTTTTGAATTTTCAGAGTTTATTGTTAAGTTTTTCTGTTTTCAGAGTCTATGCTCATTTGTTGTTTAAATTTTCATTATATTTTCATGATTACGTGTATCGTTTTTAAAGCTCATTCATGATTTGACTTACTAGAGTTTATTTTAATTTTTATATCTTTAGAGTTTATTTTTATGTTAAATTAGTTATGTCTGTGATTTCTGCAAATTAATCATATTGATCAAAATTTACACCTAATATTTAATTTAACGTTGCCGTAACTAAATTTATTTTAATTTTCAATCTTTTATTCTAATTATTCATAATTGATAAATGATAAGGAAGAAAGACATTACGATTATTAGGTAGTGAAAAATTTTACAATCTCAAAAATTATTAAAAGCCGCATTAAAAATGTAATCGCGACATTGTTAAATTAAATGTAAGCTCTAAATACGACCCATTATTAGCAGACGTATCACACTGATGAGATTAAGGAAAATCGAAACATATCTAATTTTTCAAATCTCGCCCTATTTTTCGTAAGCACGGTCCATTCGTAATTCTATGTTTAGCCGTTTTCCCCGGAGGGCACTGTGATAATGCAATCGTGACGTGACATCTTTCCAACGAAATGTACAGGATTTGCGCTTCTCTTTATTGTTGTTCTGTGCGTACAGTACCGCATATGCATATTACAATAAAAATTAAAACTAAATTTCGTATTTTGTACGAATCGCGAAGATAGTGGGGCTATGTTATCACGTGCGATTTATAACCTTTCTCCATATTTCTTCGGATGTGTCTTATTTCATTGAGCACACCCTCTTGCTATCGCGCATTCGCCAGCTGAAAATGCATGAATTGTAATTTAATTTGAAAGCGAGAACCATCGTTTCAGAAAGTTATTTTAAAACAGTAGCTACTGAATTAGTTCATAAATTTCTGAAATGTCGAATTTACTATTTAGTATTTAACTCAGATCAAACGACTGTATGTATCTTGCATCGAGTTAATTGTAATCAGGATTACATTCGCGACATTTTTGTAAGTATTATAAAACAACAACTTTTATGTGTAGATCAATTCTTAATGGATAACGCTTAAGTTTAAAATATTTAGCCTGTATTGTAAGTATATCAAGATGATTAGTCTTTTCTTTGGTTATAAAGCTAATTAAAACAAAGCAATTAAATCTTTCTTTTACAACGTTTAGACTAATTTATTAGTGTTTTTCAATTAACATATATTTAAACAGAACATAAAAAGGATGTATGTTTAAGTGTTTCTGTTTGTTGTACTTGTCCCGTTTACGAAATTTTAATATGTAAAACTTTATATTGTGACAATGACTGTTGTTATTATTTTTTATTAGCACTAATAAATTTCGAAACGTTTTAAAAGAAAAGTTCAATTGCTTTGTTTTAATTAGCCTTATAACCATAGAAAAGACTAATCATCCTGATATTAATTGATAAGTAAATAAGTGATTGCTGCAAAAATAAGGTTATTATTAAATTTATGGTTTAAATACTACTTCACTTCCAAACTGTTAAATGAATTATATCAGTATATTTAACCATTAGATGAAATTAGTAGTTGTTTATATATTTTTAAGTCCATGAAATATCTCTAAAGAGCAAAAAATTCACTCTTCTAAATGGAAATCATGGCTCTCTCAAATATGTATGTATAAAGTTAACATTTAAAGTTATTTTTAAAAGAAGAAAGCTTTCGATTAATTTGACCAACATATGGTTCCGTGGTGTAGCGGTTATCACGTCTGCTTTACACGCAGAAGGTCCCCGGTTCGATCCCGGGCGGAACCACTTTTTTTTTCTTTTCCATTTATTACAAACTGTTGAAAAAACCTTGAGAATGCATGCTTTCGTTTATTCCTAAACCTGCTTGTTATGTTTTTGTATATTAAGGTCTGTGAATCATAAGCCATAACTTGGAACAATATAAAATCCAGATATTAATTTACTATGTTTTGTATGTGTTGTGTATTAGTGAAGTGCGACATCTATTATAAACTGTGCACAATGCTTAGTAAAAAAACAGAATCACTTATCATTATCATTATGTAGTACGCATGTTCAGATGGACACATTCATTTATAGTATGCATGTAACATGCATGTAAGACTAATGGAAGTAAGAACGTAGTGTACTGATACCTGATAACTGTCTGTAAAAGTTAATTAAAGAAGTTAGAGAAATAGTGTAGTAATTTACTTAAAAGAAACGCGAGACACAACAGTGTCCAATCTTTTTTAATTGACTAGCAACTTGTATATAGTCTTACAAATTCTTTTCGTTGTGTTGTAACAACAATGAGATGTTTGTTTCTGGAGGCAATCGAAGAGTCAACACGTAAATTCGTGCTATAGCAAACTTGTGGAAGGAAAATAAACAGAAAATGTTTGAAGTTGACGAGTGCTCTGGTTATACCGGTTACAACAACAGCCGATGAAAACGTAGGAAACGTGAATCAAATGGGCAATCGCAAAGAAGTTGCTGATGATTTTAGCATATTGTTTGGCATGTGCCGAATTATTTCCATGTTTTGGGTATATAAGGTTTGTGCTGATGTTTTTAATTTCGATTAAAATTTGTGCGGAAAGAACGTTACTTCAAAACCTGCTGAGTAAGGTAAACGCTGATCCATAACTGCTTAAACAAATCATTACTGACAAGGAAACGTGGGCATATGAGTATGACGTTGAAAGTTAGGCCCAATCGTTCCAATGAAGGCTTTATGAATAACCAAGTTAGAAAGAAACTTGTTAAACGAAAAAATGTTCTGCTCGCAGTTTCTTTTATGATTTCAACGGTGTAATCACGAGTTCTTGTCATTTGATCATATGTACGGTTATAAGAGGCTGATATCTATGACTGCTATAATGTTTGCTAAAAGTTTGTGGCGAAATAATTCATGGCAATTGTGCCATGATAAATGTATTTACTGATCATCGCTTGTACGAAAAATAAAGGAACCATATACATGGCCTCTTTTGATTACCTCTTACACCCGAAGCTGGAAAGGCCTATGAAAGGAGGACGTTTTGCTAACATTGACGACATAAAAAGAATTAGATATACAAGTTTTGTATATCTAATCAGCATGAAACTGCTTACGATTTTGACGACAGATTGATAAATATTTTTCTGGTCAGCTGAATTTTGAATCTGTGCAATTTGTGGCAAGGACATCGAAGTGAGGATGTACATAGAGAAAATAGGAAAGAATTAGCTTCAAGGGTATATACAGTTTTTATTGAATAATTTTTATTCAATAGACTATGACAGCGTTTTCCAAACTTTATCTGACTGGGGACCGATATTACCAGCATATATTTTTTCACGGCCCACCTTAATTCTCTTAAAATATTGTAAAGTTAACCTTTTCCAAAAAGAAAGTAAATAAATATCGGTTTAAATATAAAGCATAAAACAAAAGGAAAATGAAAATGTAATGCAAATTTTAAAGTCTTTCTCATGCTGTCTACAAATTGTTAATCGGAAAGACATTCATGCAAGCTTTTGAGACTTACCTGTAAAAATGTATCATTATTTTTCATGTTGTGATGCTCAGAGAATAAATACAAAATAGTAAATGAGTGTAATTTAAATTTTACAATTCATTAAATTCGAAAAAGTTGCAAAATAGGCAATAAGAAAGAGCAATGTATAGTATATTAAGGAAAATAAACCATTTTAGGAACGGAAGAAAATCATATATTTTTAAAGGTTTAATGTGAAGGATGATATTGCTTTTCATTGCATAAAAACTTTAAATCAGGATGACAGGAAGTTAACTTTATTCTCATATCGGACTCAACATCCAGTCTGTTCCTATACCTATTTTTGAGAAAAACTAATGTAGAAAACCTACTTTCATAAAGTTAAGTTGTTACGAATGGCACCGCTTTGTCTGATAAATTTGGATATTCTTCTCCGCAATCCAACTAAAAATTAATTAGGGAGATGTTTTCCATTTTTTTTTTCTCTCAAAGCAGTATCACATGATAATTCAATTAAATTATCGATTTCTTGCTCATATATTCCCTCATTTCCTACGTTTACTAGAAATGTGGGGTGTCTGATCCATAAATTTTTGGTATTATTTGACGGGAATTATTAATTTTTTATTACTTCTAAATTATGTTCTGGAATTGAAGAAGAAAATGCGTTTAGCTACACATTAGCTTCGCGGTGATTTTCTAAACATTTGGAAAAAATTCCAAATGGCTTGAAATTTTATTTAAGAAGTCGTTGTTTGGAACTGCTTTAAAATTATTATCTTAGGAAAGTATGCCTACTACTTAGTGCACCGATTGGTTTCGGTTCGGACAGCTCCATCTTACTTACGTGTTTATTTATTTTACTCTCGGAATTATTTCTCATAATCTTATTCTTCATATATTTTCTGTGAACTGGCACCGGGCCGCGGACCACAGTTTGGGAAACGCTGGACTATGAGACAAGAAGATTAGGATGCAATAGAAAGCCAAGCAGTAGGTCCTAAGAGGCCACCATATTAAATCAAATCAAGCAATGGGTAACAAAATTTAGAAGAGAATAAAAGAATAAGAAAGCAGAACGGATAAGAATTACAGCAACGAAAGCATGATGCTACTTATATGCTTAAACACTTTATTATTATTTTAACTAGCGCTTTACTCTATTGATTTTTGTAGTCGGCGCCATCTCTAGATACATAGCGTAAGGTTTGAAAGTTTTCTGTTACATTTTGCATTTCTATAAAAATACGACATTTTATATAATTATTTATTAATATGTGTATATAGAAGTTTTGTTTACATATTCCCAAACAGTGTAATTTACTTAAAGAAACGCCTCAGAGAAATGGAAACCATGTTGGACGCTTTTATGGAAAAACACTAGATGTCTCCGCAAGTAACTATGTTCAGTTGTCGAACTATATCTGAAAAATATTAAGAATCTTTGAATTTCAATTAATAATAAGAAAAAAAAAATTAGCAATTTTATTATAAAATAAAGTATAAAGTGGTCTACAATTGAACTACTGAACTAGGTAAGTATATATTATGCATGTATGTACATACATAACTGAGGGAAAGGCAGATGTTAAATTAACAAAACAACGTTTTATTAACAAAATATAAAAGATGCAAAATAATTTCTTTTTAGGTTATTTTAATAAATTCCTAGCGATAATTTAAATGTTTTTAGGAAAACTATAACACGGTTTTACTTCACTTTATAAGATCTCTTTGTTTGTAAGTTTACACTCCAATTGAGGATTTTCAATGCTGCCAGTATAATAGTTAAAATATTATTAACTACCATTTTTAGCATGTTTTCTTTGATAGAAACATAAATTACATAAACTTGGTCTGCATTTCCTACAGGCAATTCTTTCGACTAGTTTTGGTCTTTTTGATTGATATAATTAATTAATTTTTAGCTGCAAGAAGCTTCCTAAATGTTACTACCGAAACGTAGGGTTTAGCAACGTTCAGTACTCAAAAAAGTTGTTCAATTTAGAGGTATCTTCCACGTTGTTCTTGGCCAATTTGCTCTCCTACATAAAATCGACCAAGTTGTGCTCTGATTCGAATGAAAGAAATTCAGGATACTTTCGGCGGCCAATTTATACTCTTGTTTTTCTATAAATCAGGCTCCTCCGACCCATGGTCACAAATAAGGCACCGCAGCCTTCAAGCTTATTGTGCTACGTCTGTCTATTCAAGCCACCCACTCTAACATGATGGTCACCTCTATTAATCTGTACAGGTCCCTTATCGAGTGGATACAGTATATCTCTGGGTCTTCTTTTGGTCTCCCCAATAAGCTATGCCTTCTGCGATCTGGCACCTCGCGGTCGCACAGTTTGCGATCGACTGTCTCCGGTTTTATCCCACAAAGTCTACACTTTGGGTCACCGTCAAACACTCCAATATTGTGCAGGTGTTCTTTCACTGCGGCATGTCCGGTCATTAGACCCGTAATAATGCAGAGCTGTTTCCTGTTGAGCTGCAGCAGTTTTCTACCTCTTTTCCTGCATGGTTTCCGTATGTATTTTGGCCATGTATTATACCGCGTATGTTTCTCCAGTATTCTTTCTGTTTGGTCCGGACCCAGTCGCCTATATGTTTCCGGGCTATTTGCCTTGTAATCCTGAAAAAAGGTTCTGGGCCGTACAATTTCATCTATGACCCTCTCTTTGCGAGTTCGTCATCCGTTTCGTTGCCGTTGATCCATTGATGGCCCGGTATCCAAGTCAAGCAGACCTTGTTCCGGCCCGAAAGTTCCACCAATTCATCGAAGCACTCCGTTGCCAGCTTAGATGATACTTTCAGGCTTAGTAATGCCTTTAATGCCGCTTGGTTATCTGACATGATGTGAATTCGTCTGTTGGTCACTGCTTCCACATTTATTATGTTTGCACACTGGAGTATAGCAAACACATCAAACACCGAGGCATACTCTCCCAATGTGTAGCTGTAGTCTCTTTCTGAGAGTATATACCTGCACCAGCACCATCAGCCGTCTTAGATCCGTCCGTGTACCAGACCAAGTCTTGCTTTTTGATTTCAAGTGCTTACCCAGCAGATTCCTCCCGTGTGTCTGGTATAGACACCGTGAAGGGACTCCTATACCTACGCCTTACCGGCACGTGATCGGTCTGCATCTCCAACATCCTCGTTCCCACAACCTCGGTTATCGACATGTGTTTTGTTTTAACCCCTTTAGGAGTCGTTGAGTATTGCAGCCTGTATGCCCCCATACTTGCCTCCCCCTGTACAATCAGGTGCAGCGGTGGCTAGTCCAACAGTGTCTCCATTGTTGCTGTCGGCGTAGTCCGCATTGGTCCCATTATTCCTAACCAGGCAGGTCTTTGCACCCTGCTTAGCTTCCGAATGGCGTTCTCTTGACACAATTTTGTCTGTTGTGAGGCTACCAGTTTTAAAACTTTTTGATTATTAGGAATAAATTGAAAAGCGTTGATGTATCTACCACTCCTTTACAATTTAAAAAAAAAAGAATTATATTGAGGTTTTCTCCATTTGAACTTTCACAGAACTAATTCCTCAAAGGGAATTGTATTTTCATCCTTTGGAATTTTAGATATAATTTAACATCTAATTCAACACGACTGAGAAGAAACGGCTTTGTTATAATCGTTTATCTAAGAATGAGTTGGGGTAATGAACTTTCCAAGTATCTAACCTTATCATTTATTTCCCCTTGTTACAGCTTACAACTTTGCTTTTCTTCTTTCAATTAAAATCTTTGTCAATAAAATTTAATAACTTATCAATTGTACGCTTCATTTTTCAAAACATCGTTCTTATGTTTAAAGCAAAGGTAGGTAGCTAGATTTAATTAATTAAGTTTCTTCCGGCTTAGATTATCAGGATCACAATCGCTTTTAAAACGAAGTAGTTTCGAGTTAAATGAAAGGAATGTATCCGATGCAACAAGCATTGCGGAACTTGAGAAATGTTCATATTAATTGCATTTTGCAAACAACCCTCTCGGCTGGTTTCCCGTATTGCGGCTGGTACTATTCGTTTTAAATATGTCAGAACGGAATACATGGTAGAAAAAAATTGCATTCAATAACAGGGAAATAGCGTTCGAATTAAAAGAATAAAAAAGAAACGAAAAATTTCAGATCGTGCATCGTCAGTGTTGTGTCCAGGCGAGGAAAACGGATTGATTGGTCTTTCCTCTCATCGATGATCTAGCTCGCATGTCCTAACCGTTTGCGAGGGTGAGGCCGCTGTCGCCGTCCATTACCGTTATTGATTCCTGTCATCCGTTTCAAAGTGGTTTTTCCCGATAGGTACATAGGATGTCACCTATTACATGACACGCAGACATTTTTTTCCGACCTATCTCGCTATTCTCTTTCTTCTACTATCATACTTCTACATTCTAGGCGTTTCGGTCGTCCCGTTCATATCCCCGCTAATACGCACGTTCATCTCGAACGTCTCAATTCCGGTCTCGTACTTAACGAAGTTAGTTTATATTGGATCATCCGTCAAACTATGACACGTAACGTTGGCGGTAAATTTTGAGGAAAGCTGGTAATTTCAGGATTATTGCGATATATCGAAATAGTTGTAAGAGGAATGTGGATCGGGGAAGAAATATTATGACGGTACGCGGTAAGGATTACTTCCAATCTTGTTAAAAATTTTATTAGATAGCTAATCGCTAGCAGAGGCGTTAATTCTCCTCCCCCATTAATACTTAAACGGTACGGGGAAGAAAGATAGCATTTATTTCAATATAGGAAGAATCAGGATACTGCCAGGAAATACCCTCAAATATCTAGGAAGTATCATGGATTAAAAATTGTATTGAGTATGGCTGCGGAAAGGCACAGGAGTGGACACATCTGCATATCTAATACCAAACATATGAGGCACGATTGGCGAGAAACGGAGACTGCTTTCTGGAGTTACGCTTTGGATAGTATTATATGGTGCACCAATCAAGGTTCACAGAAGAAAGTGTACTGGAGTCTTGTGTGAAGGCAGCAGAGGCAGATGTCGAGGGTAGCGTCAGCCTTCCGAGCGACGTCACTCGAAGCATTGCAGGTAATTACACCAACGGCTTCTGTAGACCTTATGGCATATAAAAGAAAATACAGGAGTAAGAGAATGGTGGTATTGCGGTCGGAGATATGACAGAGAGAAAGATAATGGATATGTGGCAGAGTAAATGAGATCTGAATGACAAGGTGGGACAATGGACTAAAAGATTAATACCTCACCTGCGGATGTAGACGGACTGTAGATTTAGGAAGATGGATTATTATCCGCCCTAAGTGCTGACTTGACATGGAATATTTACATTCTATGCCAAGAGGTTCAGGAAAGATGACACGAACCTAAGTGCATATTTCTATTTCTTAAGCCACGACTCAGCATACAGTGTTTGAATGTGTAAGATGGATTGGCAAGAGAACGCAAGTCTATTTTGACATATGCACAACTATAACACCCGAAAATATTATCGCTCAGATGGTAAGATCTGAAAGGCACTGGAAGATTATTTACATCTGGAACTCATAGCAACTAAGAAACTGAAGGAATGGGAAAGACAAGCTGGTGTCGACATCCGGCGAAGAAGGTAGACTTCCCAGTGTACTTTATGGTATATTCCAATGGGATGGTTCCGGGAACACAAAGGGGAAGTTTACCGCGTAGGCTCGTGGTTGCACACCTCTCGCGAGAATCCCACACGTAGCGGGGTACGGACACTCTGTGTCTTATGAATATTCCTCCTCTTCAAAAAATTGCTCTCTATATGGAAACAAATTTGAGAATTACATTGATTATACCAAAACATTTATACTTGATTTGGGGGTTATGAGCTGCAAATAAAGTGTAATCTTAAAGTAAGGCAAAGTGGAGCAAGTGCGAACCAGAATATCTTTATTAACTAGAGAATACTAATCCCTATGGCATCCCTTTGTTACTAACAAGAAGACAGAAGATTAAGATATTTCTGGTATAAGAAAAACGCATTTGTTATCTGCGGATTCGCACGATTTCAGACTTCAGCGCCCTCCAAAGTCTTACACGATTTTTAGGTTTTTCTAAATACGAATATCTCGGAATCTATGGAACTTATAGATTTGCCGAGGAATATGCGGGAAAATTTGGGACATATCCCCAAAGTTAGTCCATTGGCTTTATGTGATGGTAGTACGGCCAACTATAACCTATGGAGCTATAGCATGGTGGCAGAAAGCGCAGCAAGCCAGAGCCACTGCAAGATTTACATCCATACAAAGGATTGCAAATATGGCAATCACATCATGCCAATCGTCATTGGTATTGAAACCTTTTCTGGAACTACCACCCTCTTACATTGTTGTGGAAAATGAGGCCAGATTAACTACATTTCGCCTATGGTATATAGCGAATTAGTCGCCATATACTCATGTCTGTGTGGCTAACAGGCTACTGGAATCGGTCATTTTCGACAGTGTGCTGGGAATGTCATCGAACATGATATACACTCGACCAATGATCGATACATACTTCACAACCTCCATGCCAAACAGGGAGGAATGGAGATGACGCAGGCAGGCACCTGCAGGTTTACAAACGATTCGAAAACAGAGCAGAGTGTTGGCACAGGAATCTTCTGTCATAATCCGAGCGTTAGAAAATACTCAACCTTGGACAAAACGAGTTTTCAGGCTAAAATCTATACCACTAAGATGTGTGCTAGAAATATTTCGACATAAATCAATAAAAATTTCAGCGATAGTCAGGCGATGCGGAAAGCACTAGAGGTGTTTAATTGCAACTCAAGGCTGGAGCTGTAATAGCCTATCCCTAATATGGGACACTCTCTCATTCATGGCAATGAGGAAACAGACACTCTTGCAAAAAAAAAGGTGCTGCCGAGTATTGTCAGATACCAGAACCGGCAATTACAACATAACAACTACGGTGGCTAAACGGCAAATCAATGTATGGGCACATCAGAAAGTGCTACAATATTGGAACGATTGTCCTGGCATTGGACATGCGAAAAAGTGTATTTCGTTTAATCATGGCAGAACCAAGAAACCAAGGAAATTTCTGTCTTTGCAAGTCAGTGCAAACTCAGAGAGCACCTACACAAAATTGGACTATCTGAGGAGACTGAATGTCGGCAGTGTTTTGAGGACGAAGAGACAGTTGAGCATATCATCTGCCACTGCCCCGCCACGATGAGAATCAGGTATGCGATCTTTGGGATGGGTGGCTTCTCTCTAGAAGATTTGAAAAAGATCATATTGAAACAGTTTCTGAGCTACCTCAATTTGTTGGATGAATTTTAAAAATCTGCTCTACAATAGGCCCTAGCGGCCGCTGTGGACAGGGCGAATAATCCAACCATGGGGATTTCTGCTCAATATTCAATCCCGGTAACTATGATAGATATTTTTGTCCCTGCACAGATGTAGCGGAGTACCTACTCGTAATTAAAAAAGTCAGGTCAAGGGTCAGTAATAAATGGAAAGTCGAAACAACATGTTTAACTGTTTCCCTTTAATTCTTTATTGCCAATATTTCAGCAGAAATGTGTGCCTTCATCTGGGTAGACTACAATGTAAAGGCAAATCAAAAAGAGAAAGGAAAGCAATACAAACTACAAACTTACATTTTGAAATATTAAAATTCTGTCGTTATAAAGATCGGGGACATAATCGAACACAAATTCAACAAAGAATAATTCAGTTAAGTAGCATTATGAAAATATAAACAAAAATTATTAAAAGTTGCCAGTAAACAATGGAGGTACAATAATAAAGGGACTGGATACAAAGTCTTTCAACAAAATAAACCAAAGGGTAACAATCATTAACTGAACAGATCTGTATAAACGTCACTCAGGCCTTTAGTGTCTCTCTTAAATTTAATAGAGCTGTGATACTTATTAATAAAAATGAGAATGAATGAAATGAATCGGTTCACTTTTTAGAACTCTCACCTCATCAAAATTGTTGTTATAGATTGAGGCGATAAGTTCTTAAAGCAGTAGCTGTAGAGTTATTTCTAGCACCTCTTTTATGAGTAGAAAATCGGTTTTTTAATTTTTGGGACGTCTGGCCTCTTTAGTGTGCGGAACAATTAGTACCTTGAGTAATATTTTAATATAGTGAAAAAGCGACTTATTGTTTTAATAGGGTAATTAACAATTTTTAACTTAGGGTAATATTTCAATATATTGGTTAGTTTAGGAGCCAATGTTGGTGTGCGAGTATACTTCTTTACAGGTCACTACAAATTCAGAAAGCACCTACACAGCAGTGGCGGCTTGTGACGTTTTGTTCAAGGGAGGCTACTGTAGCCTATATTTTTATAGTTATTATTGTAGAATTGTAAGTGTAGAAAAAAAATTAAAAAAAAAATAGATTAAAATAAAATATAATTTATTGTCTAGCAAGAACCACGTAGAGGTGAGAGTGAAATCTTGCCTGGATAGGAAAATTGATGAGGTGACTCTAAAAACAATAACAATTAAATTAGAAACGAAAATTGTAGATTCTTTGTTTATATTACAAGCTTTACTCAAAACTAAATTTAAGGCATGAGCATGACAATGTACAAAAAGAGCTTGGGATGCAATTGTTTTTGTTTTACTTTGTAAACCATTTAAATGCACTGCCGTAATAGATGCACCAGGATATATTTGAGAGACTAATTTTTTTTTAAAATCATATTTTTCGCTGTTATTTGATAAAAGGTTAAATATACCTTCAGCTGTTCGACCGGATGATACGTCAAAAAACAAAAATTTTTCAATAACTTCACCGCTCTTGACATAACGTAATATGATTGATAATTGAGATTTACAGGAAATATATGTGGTTTCATCTACTTGCCAAGAAAAAAAACGGAGCTTCATTAATTTCTGTATCTATTTCTTGTTTTAATACAAAAGAAATACAATCTATTAAATCATTTTGTATGGATTTAGATGTACCCGAAAAAATATTACTACTAACAAATTTATTAAAACTAGGTTCATATTTACTAAAGAGTTTGAGTAATTCTTTATAATTTCCCCGATTAAAAGAATCTGAAGTTCCATTCTGTCACCGGAAAGCTAAATCCTGTGATGCTAAAAATATTGTTACGTCTATTAATTTTCTTAAATTTTTGCGGTTTTCTCTAACTTCGTTATTATAGGCAATAATTTCATCTTTGCGCGCGCTGTCTACAGCAGTAGCAATATTTTGTTTTCCAAATAATTTAAATTTGCACAACGATAAAATGTGTTCTGTAAACTTAGAATAACCGTTCAATAGCGCGCGGTAGATTTTTAAAAACTGTTTAACCTAATTTCGACAACGTTTTGGTTTGGTTACAAAAAAGTAGACATGGCCAACAAAATAATCTTTCCCGGTCAATTGAACCAGTTAACCAACCACATTTAGTGTACCATAATGAACTAAAACCACGATTTTGCCGGGTGCCGTCGTTAGATACTACAGATAAATTAGGCCCTGGTTTCTCAATGTTTTGTACGATGTGTAATTTCGTCTCTATGTTTAAACAACTAAAAGAATTTCTTACTAGATTCGTTCATTTTATCCATTTTGTGTACGTAACCTAACAAAACTCACCCAACGCTTCTTAAGTTATTAGTACTGGGAGCTGGGAGTCGCATTGGTAGTTGCGTAGCAACTTTTTACGACCGATAACGCACGATAACATGCCGATCGGGTAGGATCTCACCGCGGCGGCAAGCCTCCAACCATACGTATTCGCCGTATAAAATGCACGTGCACTTACGGAGACGCATTGCTTTCAGCCATGGCATTAATCATCGGCGCGGTGCCAAATCTGTGGCTAGCCTCCTCGCTTGCTATTATAGTGCGTACAGCAAAATTTCGCCCATTATTGGAAATTTGTTAGCATTTTTAAATTAAGTAATGAATAAATATACTATTGATTATATTTTTTTTTTGCAAAATTGCTTTATTTTAGTATATAACCGATGCTTAAACATTATTTTAATACATAATAAACGCTACTTATTTTATTAAAAATAATAGGGGAGGCTTAACCTCCGTAGCCTCCCCTGACGAGCCGCCACTGCTACACAGAGTCGGACTCTCTGATGAGACTGAATGCTGGATGTGTTTGGAGGATGAAGAGACAGTTGAGAATCACGTATGCAATTTTTCAGAAGGTTGGGCTCTTCCTAGAAGACCTGAAAAAGAGCTAATTGTCCTCAAGGACCTGAACTTATTGGATGAACTTTAAAGATAATATCCGCCCTACAATAGGTCCTAGTGGCCGTAGTGAATGGGACGATTAGTCGAACTATACGGATGCTATCTTATTCTCAAAACTCAATATTTAATATGGACTTTTTGTCGATTAAATGATTTACTACACTGAGAAAAATAGATAATAAAAATAGCGGTAACAAACTTTATAATTAGTTGTATAATTATATTGGATAGTATCATTTTTCTAAAAAACTGTGCAATGTGGGTTAATACTGACTACTGTTTATATTTGTAAATCGTGGGAATAGTTTTTCTCCGTGTAATAAGAATATTCTCATGTATCGTTTGATGGTGCATAATCCTACATAATGCTAAAGAGCAGATATCTTTTTGTTTGCTCTTTGTTCCATAATGCTTCTCGTTTCGTATTTTAATCTCTATACGCCGTTCATCAGTTTGACCCATATGGATCAGCCGCGTTTCCGGTCCGGCTGGTAGCAATGTCCCTAAAAAAAATATTCAATTTTACCGGCAAAATAGCGTCCGCACTCTCCTCCCCCATTCCCTCCGAACAAACCGAATTAGAATTACAAATTGCCGCATTCTTTTTCCTTTTGTCTTCCACCATTGCGGCAACGCCGCGCAGCGGACATGTCGGTCGCCCCGCCCGCCTTTTTATTCACCGACAGTTAGCGCTTCTCGACCGCTTTTAGATCAAGTTATCCGAAGCGTTTATTAAATGAACACTTTGCACCTGGAATTTTTTCCACTGAACATGCCAACACGAATATGCTGCCTCGTCATGCTTTACTTTTTCGTCTTTTTGTTTGGATGACTCAATAAGCGTTAGAACAAAAAAAAAAAAACTACCATGAAAATTTCAAAGCCGCTTTCAGCGGTGGATATGAGGGGAAACTTGGTGTTAAAATTTGTCTTTTACCAAGTTAAATTATCAAAACGGATGCTTAAATTTCTCATTCAGTAAATTCATTAAACGAATATCTGTAATCTTGAATTTAGGGCAAAAGGCTACCCAAATAACATCCGTACATTAATGACACAACTTTTGGTAACGATATTTAACATTACTCCAACAACTGTTAATTTCCTAAGCGCTTGCAAAATTGTCAAAGTGTGCTCTACTTTCAAGTAAGGTTTGTCGACGAGTATCATTAACCACCATATTGATTGTGTGTAACGTCTGCAAGAACACGTCAATAACATCGCTTAATGTTATACATACTAAAAACTTTAACTAAATTAAATGTAGTGTTATGTCGTATGGAAGAAAAGGAAACCTAGTTTGTTATAATAATATTCTTAATGATTTCCAAATTGCTGTTAAAAACCTTGCAAGGGCATCCTGATACTTCCCTTGGTTTTATGTTTTGCACGAATCATATAATCGAATCGTCAACCTTGAAAACGTTAGCCTTTGTAATACAAAACGCGCAAATGTTTCCAATTGATGCCGTCATAGCTTTATTTATATATACGTGAGGAGTAAGTAAGTAACCTTACCACAAACTTCATTACACTGGACGTACATACGTTTAAACAGCAAAACTATTATTACCGGCAGTAAAGCTAAAATCTTTTGTCATGCAAGTTTAGTTTGGAACCATTCTATAAGCCCACAAATTCTTCAAAGATTTATTTTATCGGTGTGAGGGGATTTACTTTTTTGAAGGATTTCATTTTGATGATTTGCTGTTGCAATGGCTGAAAAGATTCATTTTAAATAAGAACTTACTATGTTTATTATTGACTTAATTATTCTAAATTGGTAACTCTTCATAAATTAGTTAATCTGGACCAGGCTTAACATTGAATGTTGTCATGCTAGACACGTGATAGCTGATAGGGTAAAGTACTTCCTTTTCAAGTTACCCACTCAATTATAATAATAATAATACCTATCTTGTGAGCGTGGGAAACGACGACATAACTCTAGGTAGACAGGTCTCAAAATTAGAAGCAAGGTACTGTAGAGAATCTTAAAGGATTACCTCATGCGGTACTAGGGTAGCATTTATATCGAAACCTGACAAAATCGGACAGGTTACGGCAAAGTTCTCAAGATTAATAAACCTAACATCATTTATAATGAAGGTTCTAGAGAAACTGGTGGAAATAAATATAAGAGGCGAGATAATTGTAAAAAACCCTGTATCGCGACCAATAAGCGTACCAGACAGGAATTTCGTCAGAGACAGGATTCCATGGCCTTGTGAACTTAATGGAGGACATATTACAGAACAGGGAAGTGAGGATGATACTCCCAGGACATCGAGAAAGGCTCCCATTTCTCGATGTCGTGGGAACGTTCAGTAATACAGGCTTTGATTCTATTGCTAGACCTCTCATAAGCAGGAGAGTAAATGGTTCTTGCTCTATCTGATAAGTTTCATGTTTAGATACAGGGTGATGGAAGCAACAGGTGGGACGTGGGACTCTGTCGGTTCGGGTGGCTAGGGTATGCCCTCAGGAAGGAGTCTTGTCTCCGCTCTTGTGATGCCTAGTCGTGGACGGGCTAACAGAGGCGCTTACTGCTCATACTAGGCTACACAAGTGATATTGTTACCGTAGCACGTGGCGGACACAACACGATAGTCAGAGATCGAAGTCAAGAGCCTCTGAATATGGTAACCAGATGGACGGAATTGCAAGGACTGAGTATCAGTAGCAACATCATGGCATTCACTCGTCGGAGGAAGTTAGAAGGCTTAATGCAACTGACACTGAAGGGAGTGGAAATGAAGATGGTAGAAGAGGTAAAATTTTCTAGGGGTTACTTTAGATACTAAACCTACCTGGAATCATCATTTGGATGGAATTACCAAGCAAGTGGTGGCAAAAGTTACACTAGCCAGACGCACATGGGAAAAAGTCGGGGTAAAACCAGACATGTTGTACTGTATGCACAATATGGTGGTAAAGCCAACACTCACTTACGCTGCCTTGGTATGGTGGACTAAAACGTGTGAAGAAAGCGTTGTTTAAAACTCGAGCAAAGTGGCTATGCGTAGAACACCCACGGCAGCCCTGGAAGCGCTTCTAGCCTTGCCACCTTTACAACTAGTGATACAGAGGGAAACGAGGATTGGTTCACACGGATTGCAAAATATAATTCACATAAACGGAGTTAGAATAGGCCACATGTGCATAACGGAACATGTGAGAGCGGGCATTCTAGAGATGCGGACCGATCACATGTCGGCACGATATTGGTATAAAAGTCCCTATACGGTTTCAATACCAGATTGGCGGAAAGAGGCTATGAGCATAGTGGACACTAAAGGACAGGACCTGATCTGGTATACTGACGAATCTAAGACTGCTGATGGTGGCGGGGTTGGGATATACTGGCGAAATGAGGGTTACAGGTACGCACTTGGGACGTATGCCTCTATGTTTCAAACAGATCTGTGTGATCCTGCAGTGTGTCAAAAGAATTAATTAGAAATCTGTGCACAGTAGATGAGAGCGCATTATGTCTCACAGCCAAGCTGCACTAAAGACTCGATCAAGCGGAAAAGTGTCGTCTCAGCTGGTGATAGAATAGATTGCCTCGACGAACTGGTAGATTTGTCTGACCGGAACGGTGTAAACAGTCTGATGATATAAGGAAATCGAGGGTTACGAAAATGCTGACGAACTAGCCAAGAGAGGATCAGAGACAAAAATGTACGAACCAGAATTGTTTTTTTAGGATAACAAAACAAACGACCCGAAAACATATAGGAGACTGGCTTCGAACGAAATAACATGAACGCTGGAGGAATACTCCAGGTAAAACGCATGGTAAAATCTTCATAGGGAATCTGTGTGGAAAGCGAGCTAGAGAACTGCTACGGATGAGCAGGAAACAGCTCGGATCATTACAGGTTTGATGACCGGATATGCAACGGTGAAGGAGCACCTGTGTAAAATTGTCGTGTATAATGAGGGCTCAAACTATAGACTCTATGGGAGAGAACCAGAAACACTCAAGCATATGCTATGTGACCGCCAAGCATTAGAGCGCAAGAGACAAGGTTTATTTGGGGAATAGAAAAGGGACACAGAGATGTACCGAACCCACAAGACCTGTACAAATTAGTAGAGGGGATCACCATTTTGAAGTAGATTGTTTGAAATACGGACAAAGTACAATATAAGCCTGAAGGTTGCAGTGCTTTTCCGGAAGCATCAGTCGGACGAGTTGGGGTTAAGGAACCTCTTAGAGACTCCTATTGGAGAATTGCCTGGCGAGAGACCGTATCCTAATTATACGTATATCCTAGCGATATCCCCCATTTGGAAGTCCGATTTCTAGCAATGCGTAGATTTTTTAATTACTTTGTTTTGGATGATATAGGAGTTTTTATAATGCCAATATCTTGAAACCTTAGCGTACTTTATCATAATGTAGTAGGTAGGTACTGGAAATGAGAATTTTCCGAGTATTACCAAATGTTTACCTGCAATTATTCCTGATATGCGCGTCAACAACGTTGCATTTAGAAACTGTTGACGTAAACGTCGGTCGTATTCTGGATTTCATTCATTTCTTTTTTACATAAAGAGAGATTTGATTCCTTTCCTTTTTTCATCAAAGTGCGCGTTGATAGAAATTTGCATGCCGTACTCTAGCCCGATGCCAGGGTTTACATTGTGAATAGGTTTAACGACATCAAAAGATTTTCTAATCCCGTTATCCTCTTAATTTTAATACAACGTTCGTAGACGGGGTAATTCCGGATAATTCAATCCTAAGTTTGTTTTGGACCCGGGGATTTTTAATTTTGTTTAATCCCTCACTACCAACTTTGCGTTTTTTCTCTTTTGCCTGGCAATATCGCCCGGTTATCTCGTGTTGAATTGAACGAAGCTCTATGAAGAGACAAATATAGTAGTTACGAGGAATCTAGTTCACCAATAGAGTTATTTTCTTTTTAAAAAATAGCAAACAAGAGCTTGAACAAAGAGGATAAACGGCGTTGCACCACTAGATGGCAAGATAATATGAACCACAAGAATATTGATGAAATGCAGAAGTTTTTAGATCCGCTTTGATCAATTCGTGATTCATGTGGTAGCAGTGAAAGAAGAGCGTATCAAAATAAAGACGTTCATCAGGGAATCTAAACAAGTACGTTAGAGTCAGTAAAAGTGCATATCAAAAACCATGCCCTAGAGTAGCGTTTCTCAAACTTCCTTTTCCATGGATCCCTTTTGATTTCCGAATTTTGATGTGGACCCCCAGCCCCGACAGGATTTAATGCCTAATTAACAACAGTTAGTTATAAATAATTTTTATTTGAATGTTAGGGTTTTTAAAAAATCGGGGAAGTATTAATAAGCTGACTAAAATACTACTATTTGCAAATATTCTTAGCGAGATGGATCATACTTTCTACTTCCACACAACTCCTTTATGTTTGGCTTGATTGAGGAAAGCTGTAACTGTATGTCCGGTTCAGCATTAAGTCGATTATGATATTTTGTTTATGTTGCAACATACATATATTGAAAATCCGGTCTCCCATAAGTAGACAGGAAGATTGAAATTGTTTGTAGAACTACTACTGGATCTGGATACTCACGTTTAATACTGCACCAAAACCTTTTTTGTGAATCTGGTTTTCAAAACTTATACTCAGACTCATATTTCATATTGACTTGCTGCGAGTGCTATTGGTTTTTCGGTAACTTCAAAAGGATTTTGAATCGATTTGTATTGTTCAAGGTTCCTTTTCTGATTCCCTGGGAAGTACTAGATTTCTGAGTGAAGCACATCATTTAAATGCTGATTGATTTCATTAAAAAGTTGTTCGGATATGTTCTTTTCTTTATCTTCTTTCCAAAATTATTTTAAAGGTGGAAATTATTTATGTTGGTAGGTCCTCCAATATGGAGAAATCAACATCCACTTAATACAACTTTTGAAAATAGCACAAATATGACAATATACATCCTTTATTGATCACTTATTCTGTTAGGTTAAGTTCTGTTAATGTCAGATATCGCAGTTGATGATAATGAAGATGAATCACTTATATTGGGCTGTGCACCAACCATTCCAGCCAGTCATTAACGTACCATCAAAAGACTGTAGACACACAATCAGGACATCGTATTAAAGTCTGCAATTATTCTACTAAGAAAATTTACCATAAGTTTAACTGTATTTATATCCAGGTTTGTAAGAATCGTAGCAATACACAATGGGGGAAAATTCCCCGTCTTCATCAATTTGAAATATGACAGAGGGAACTCTTCACATATGGCACTTAATCACAATTTACAAGATCGCTGAAATCCTCTATAAAACCCACTTGAATTCATTTCATTAGCAATAAGTAAGAACATTAGAACGCTGCACCCGTACATTTATTACCGAAGGTTATGCTTATTAGTTATCTTTTATGTTTGTGTGTTGTGCGCTTGTTATTTGACTGTGCAATAGTTTTTACAACGTCGCCAATTGAGTAGCATCTCACAATTCCTTGATAATGCCACTAAAGACCGCACTTTGCGATTAACTTTATAACATATATTTTACTATATTACTAGGTTATGTCTTGTCGTGTATTACAATTTAAAAACTCACGGGCAATTGTGCAATTTTCGTTTTAATGTCAAAATTGCTGTTAAAAAGAAAATGTAAAAAAACCCGAAGAAGGCGACATAGTCCCAAACTAAAATTTATTTTAAAGCACTACATTAAAATAAAAAAGGTTCTTTTGCCAATTGTTTGTTTAATTTAATAAAGTAGAACAAAGAAAACCACTTGGAAAAAAGGTGCTTACTCTGCAATAGTGCACTTCTTACAGTGTGAAATCATTAAATAAATGCTTTTCTGCTATCACTATAATTTAATATGAGGCAATTTTTATTAAAAATTTTACCTCCTGTTGGATTTGAACCGGACACCTTCGACCTGCCGGACGGACGCTCCGGGACGCTCTACCAGTTGAGCTAATGCGGTGTTCGGGCCCACATAATTTGAATTGCCTCAAATGCAGACCTTATTACAGTTATAGCAGAAAAGAATTAATGCTTTCACACTCTAAGAAGTGCACTATTGCATATTTGCCATACTACCGCTTTCTAAGCTCTGTATTTGAGACAATTCAATCTGAATCTACACTTTTTCTATATATTTATTGAATGGTATTTGTTTTTGTTTTAGATTTTATCTCTGGTCTTGTAATGGATCTAATTAACCCTTTTATTTATTTCCAGCATCTCTAAAAGTGTCAGCGAAAATTACGCAGGTAAAAGTTTACTATTAGAAACGATTCGCAACTTTAATAGAGGCATATATTACGTGTCAGCGCCAGGGTGAACCCGTTCCAGCAATTTCCGTTATCGATACTATGATCGCAGATAAAACGGAAGCTAGTAAATATAACTACGGCAAATATTTGCGCGTACAGAAACTGCTTGGAGTTTGGAGGTTATTAAGGTACCTAGTACCCACCATCCTTTATTTATGGCAGTGTTTTGACTCGATAAAATACGTTCATTTCTCGTATAAAGAGATAAGGAAGAATAAAATGGAGTTACTTTGTCGGAGATCTTCGAATAATAAAGAAATTGCTCTCATTAAGAAAACAAGAATATATATTTTGATATTAAATAATAACAAGAAAATGTTCGTATTCCAATCCTTTTATTGAAGGATGAAGATGGTCAGCTTGGCCGAAACATGTAGCACATAAAAGATACTTAACAATAAAAGGATTAGAATACGAACATTTTCTTGTTATTATTTAATATCAAAATTACATCACACCAATCCCCTGGGACACTATAGAAAGAATATATATATTAGGGTCAATCTATCGAAGAAAAAATAAAAGAATTACTTGAATTTGTATGGTAAGTTCCTATATTTTAGAATCTCAGTCAAATGACTGAAAAGTTCACCCATAAACACATAATAAACTTGACATTTTTTTATTATATTTGAAAGTGACATCTTTTGTGAAACAAAAAATACCAATACATACACGATTTTTCTTTTGAAAATCTTACTCCCATCATTCAAAAGAAGATTAATAATTACACTGACAAGTTACACAATTTAAATTATGTATGCACACTGTTAAAAATACAAAAAATTTACATTCCCAGACTCTCTATTCAAAACCTATTGGTTCAAATCGGTTATTAAACTTCAATTCCACGCATCCTCTTCATCAAAAGATTAGTATCATTTATAATAAGAAACACAGAGTCATTAAATTTTCTAACAAAGAATTTCACAAAAAGAATCTTTAAATTAAATAACTATCCAGTAGAACTTACATAGTATTTTATAATATATATAATTTTACAAAAATTTTACAAATTTTTGATAACTGATATTTTAGAACAGGGAAATATTGTTTATAGAGCAAAATGTAAAAATTATGACAAAAACTATATTGAGCAAAACTCCCAACAACTCAAAAGATTCAAAAAATGGGGATGCCAAGTTCTCTCATAACCTACCTAGACGTAGCAAGAAAGAAGTCAAAACCAATACTGGGCTGGTAACTGAACACTCTCCTCTGAAAAAGCATTTATACAACACAGTTCGAGTAAGCGAACCGTGGTGCAGAAGATGTGAGCTACAGGAGGAAACGAGTTTACATGTAATCTGCACATGTGAGGAGTTGAAAGTACTCCGGCAGAAACATTTCGGGAAGGATCTATTGGAGCCCTGGAAGGTTCTCAAGTTTCCACTGGGCAAGATACTGGGCTTTGTAGAGAACACCAAGCTTCTCGAGTGGAAGTAAGAGATTTAATAGGGACGGTACAATGAGCACCTAGCTCAAGTGCCTGGACTAAAGGTTATGAATGAAGGAATGAAACTCAAAAGACCACTTCAACATAATTATGACATTAGCACCGACTATTGCCGTGGTGGTCTTTCTAACCACAGCATTACAACTAGACATTCGTTTGATTTTATTAATCCCACCATTTTAGATCATAAAGAAAACATTCAAAATCGCCTACTATCAGAGGTTGCTTATATTAAAACTATTAAAAACTGTAATTTTAACAAAAATGTAGGTAGTTTTAGCAGCTTTTACAATTAAATTTGTTATTTTAATGCAGTGTAGTTGTGTGCTGATGGTTGTTGGTCCGGCATACCTTGTCTGCTTTTTTGTTGCATTGTTTTAAATTGTTCTCCGTCTCATTTTACTTTTTGGTTTTCACTGCTCTTCTAATTTTACTTTCTTTTTCCTCGCCAAATTTTCCTCATCATTTTGAACACAGCAATAACCTGTTATTTTCAATAGCCACAAAAAAAAAGAAAAACACTACAGATATAAGAAATACATTTATATTGCACGTATTCCTTCGCTTTTATATTTAAACTTAACTTGGGTCCACTTTTATTTATTCTTTATATAAATGATTTACTGTCGTCACTATCATGTTCCGTCCTTGCTTATGCTGATGATTTAAAAATTTACTCCACCATCAATACCTGGGACGACGTTAGACATTTGCAAGAAAATCTGGAATCCATTGCTGAATGGTGTTCGTCTTCCAAGCTAAAGCTAAACATTTCCAAATGTTTCCATGTGTCATTCACGCGTAAGGCTGATTGCAACAAGGTTCAATCCGTTTATTATATTGGCGATGAAAGCTTAACTAATGTGGACATTATTAAAGATCTGGGTGTGTACTTTCACAAAAGCTTTACTTTTTCCTCCCACATCACTCAGCTCTGTGCTTCAGCAGCTAAGACTTTAGGATTTGTAATGCGTTCTTGCAAATACTTTAATAATACTTCTGTTCTGAAACTGCTTTACTTTACTTTCGTCGTTAGTAAACTAGAGTACGCTTCCCAAGTTTGGTCTCCTCACTATATTTACCAACAGTTAGCTGTGGAGAAGTTACAACGTCGCTTTTTGAAATATCTTACATTCAAGTTTACTGGTATGTATCCTGAACGTGGAACTGACTACGGTACCTTATTGCAAGATCATGACTTTGTATCTCTGAGTCACCGACGTGAGGTTCTTGGTGCCAAGTTTATTTGGAAATTAACTAACGGCCGGATTGATTGCCCATACCTTCTCTCCTGCATCTCTTTTGCTGTTCCTAGATTCAGCTCGCGTTCCTGTTCCACCTTCCAATTGCCTTTTTGCAGGACCAATGTATTATATGGATCACCGTTATCTACCATGTGTCGAGCCGCCAATTTGCACTACGATGACATTTTTTTCGACAAAATGAATGAATATTGTTAATTGTATTATTACTTTATTATTAAGTTTCTTTTCATCTATGTTTATCTATGTATGTGTACACTTTTTCTTTTGTCCTGTTATTGGAGAACCTGTTGGACAATAAAGTAGTATTATTATTATTATTATTATTATTATTATTATTAAAATTTTAAGACCTATTACTATATTGTCGTCCAAACCTAAAACTGAATTCAATCAATTTTAAATAAGAAAATTTCGATGTTGTTTTTTTGTTCTAAATTAAATTTTGACCTTTTTGTAATATAAATTTGACAGTTAATTTTAATTTTATTGTTGTTGTTTTATATTTTTAAAATATTTTATGTTATGTATTTAGTTTGCTGAAGACTGTTGGCAGTTGAAACGTCGGCGTCACCGGGAAAAATTTAAGATCTTACAAAAATAAGCTGCGATTTTCTTTAAAAAAAATACAAAATACTGATTGTACAGTGTACAAAGTACTGATTGTCCCCATAAAGCTAAACATAAAGAATTAGTAACAGTTCTAGGAACAACTGTAAAAGTGATTTTATTCCTTTTGTAACCATGTTTGTATACCCATATCAGTCTTCAGTTGTTCCTACATATATCTATGGCGGACGCTATACGCACACACGTATTATTTGTTTCCCAGTGTACTTTCTCTACAGACTTGAACGAATTGAAGGAATTTAATATCTTATATTTGTCTTATCAAGAAAAAGTGTATGCGAATTCGTCCGTTTTATTTGAACTATTTGTATATGTTGTTTGTCGAGCAATATTAGTTTGTTCATCGCATTCATAAAAGCGACTGCGTTTACTTTACGTGTTTTATTCAAATGGAATCGATTTCATCTTTGTGTTATTTTGCATTTTTATTGCAAAGAGAAACCTATTTAAAAGACTCCCACCTTGTATCGTATCCTTGCGTATAGACGAAATACTACTTTGTTTTACTAAGAAAAAATAAAACTAAAAACAATAAAAGCGAATGGCGTTATTTAGGCAAGAATGGTTTTTCTTTTGTTTGCAATAATAACAAATGCTATTTACACACTTCGTTTCTTTAAATATAATATCCAGCTTAAAGGACCAAGATAGTAGAAATAAAAATCATTATATAACGTATGTCACATAAGTTTTGGGAAAATTTTCGTCAGCGTAAAAATAACTGTAAATAACTTGCAATCTAGTAACCATGATAAACATATGTTCATTAATACTCAAACTTGTTATGACATTTCATAGATGTCAAATAATTTGTCCAATTATGTCGTTCAAACTTGAAATACGGAAAAGCATTTACAGCCTGGTTGGACATGTACCCAAGCAAGAAATTGTAAACATATTTTGGAATCAAAATATTTCAAAGACAACTATTTATAGAACAATTGCAGAATGTTAACAAGGTATACCATGCCTCAATTTACCAAAAAGCGGACGTTCCGGAATTTTGACCGAAAATCGCGCCAACCGAATCTGTGAAAGTGCAAAAGACCGCGTTGGAACGTCATGCCGAAAATTATCCAGAAGATTTAATGTTTCTCATGGGTATTGAAAAAAAAGGCCTAATGTTTCGTAAAAGACGTAAACGTCCACGTTATACAGAGGACCAGTTACGAAGAATTCCAATGTGTTGTCGTAGATTACGCCGAACTCATTTTGCAAACAATAAAGTGATCATCATGGACGATGAAAAATATTTTACGTTCTCTCACTCAGAAATGAAAGGCAATGATGGTTTTTATACCGATAATATAGAAAATTGTGCAGATAATGTTAAATACAAAACCAAAAAAAAAACTTGAAGATAAAATTCTAGTTTGGTGTGCCATATCGGAGAGAGGAGTTTCACGACCTTATGTTGGGCATGTGAGGGGTGAGGCAGTTAATGCCAACATTTATACCGAAAGATGCCTACCGAAGTTGCTACAGTTTATTACTACGACTCATCCACGTGAATAAATAATGTTTTGGCCCGACTTAGCAAGTTGCCATTATGCAAGAACGACTAGAACATGGTTAGAAGCTCACAACATACCCTTTGTGCCAAGAGCAGACAATCCGCCAAATGTGCCACAAGCTCGACCCATCGAAGATTTTTGGGGACTATTGACCAGAAAAGTATATGATAATGGGTGGGAAGCTCAAAATGAAGCTCAACTAAGGCGAAGAATATATCAAAAGAGAAGAGAAATTGATATAAACATCGTCCAAAACATGATGGGACAAGTTAGACAAAAACTGCGTGCCATTGAGGACCCTGGCCCTTTGTCATTATTTTAATTGTAGTTTTAATTAATTTAAATATAAGGTAAAATGTTGGTAAAGTGGGCATTTGAATAAATTACGTTACACTTACTTTAAAGAATTTAATTATTTTTCCCAAAACTTATGTGACATACGTTACTTTAAAACCCATGTAATGTGATCGGTACAGCTGGCGACCGCGAATAGAATAGACATACACATACCAGAAATAAGGTTACGAACGAAGACAGTGTAATATAATTATGTTTACAGTTAGTGTATTTGCAACAGCAATCGTATGATCTTGTCTTTTAAACATAGGAAATAAAAAGTGTTCTTTTTAAAACCCTGTGTTTCAATCGATCAATAAATTTCCCATAAAGATTTTTAGCTTATCATTGTCATATTTGAAAAAAACAAGACTATTCATATAAAATTGTAAATTGCATACCTTCTACGGAAACTAGATTAAACCAGCGAAAGAATATTTGCGGTTGTCACATGACCACCAGCGCAATTCCGTATTTGTAAGTAATTGACGCTTAGAGAGATTATTTGATGATCAAATTGCATGTTTAGGTGGCTATTTGGTTCAAAAGGCACAAGCGAAAATAGTCATTTTCAAGCAAACCACTTTGGAAAATAATATTCTCATTACAGCGTCCAATGTTTTTTAATAGTCTGATTATGAGCGTAAAACTGCTATGTTGCTCGAAGTTTCAGGTATTTGTTTCTTAAATGGTCGGTATAGTCGATTTAAATGAAACAAATTTTTGTTTGAAACCCTTACAGAAATAATTCTTTGCATAGAATTATAGAAGTAAGTATAAATACTTAACGTTGTAACTTTAAATCTTCTTTCCGCCGATGTTTAGGAATAGTTTGAAGGTCATTTTCTTGATTTCCTGAAATCTTTGAGCACCTCTATTCTAAAAGCCAATGTTGACACTTTGTAAAATAGAAACATGATATATTATTACGATAACTTTATTTTAACGCCTCCTATGTGCAGTAGAAAAAGCTAAAGTACTTAATATGCTTGTCAGGTGCCACCGCAGAGCCAAACCTCCCTCTTGATCATCATTACGACCCCGGAAAAAAAGCGATTCTCGTAATTGAGCAGAGTGAGATTTGAACCCTTGGACTTCAGGAGTGATAGCCAAATGTGCAAGCCACTAGTCAATTAGCCGGGCACTACAGTATCGGCCAAACAATAAATACACTATTTTAAAAACAATTCCTTTTCAGATATTTAATAATAATAAGAAGAATATCGGTTTTTTAGCATCAAACATAGTACAAAAGTAAATAATAAAATTCAACAAAAAACAAGCCAAAAGGTTCAGGATGAGCTCGTTAAAGCATGAGCTACTGCTCTGTCTCGGGCACTATTAATAACATTAACCCAATAAATAAAAAAAAACATAAGCAAAAAGCAATAACAATTCAAGTCTAAACGCAAAAAAACATACATACAAAATTCAAGATAATAGAAAGTTATTAAGGAAAAAAGAGATTATATATTGCTATGATATCATATACCTAACCTAAACAACATACAGCATCATACGTTTGTTATTGAATTATGTACCTATATTAATGTATTTTGAACTATGTATTTATCTATTTTGTAAATTTATTGTAAAAATCTAAACTAAACACTCACTATATCGTATCTAATTAAAAAGGGCACGTTTCCATGGATTTTTTAGGTATAAAGTTCCTTCGCTGATCGTTCGAACGTGGGTTGATTTAAGGTTTCGTATCGTTGGAAACGATAATCTTTCATCGTTGCTGGGGTCTGTTAATGCCTAGGAGATATGAAAGTTGTTTTAAAACAATTGTGTGGACTTCTTTTTCGATATTTTCCTGAGTTGGTTGTATTTTCGAAAACATCTAGAAATTTCAAAATTTAAATCACATATAGAATCATTTAACTTAAGATTTACTTGCCAAAAATGAAGTGTTGGGTGTGTGTTGTGCAAAGATGATGGTAATCCAGTAATTTCGAAGATTTGGGTGGCGTATTTTCTATTCCTGGGGCCAATCGAGGGACTTCGATTCGAGCTTAGTAGCTGAAACATCGTAAGAACGCAGATTTGGAGCTGAAAAGATTGTTGCAGAACTGGAATCAGTATTCTGGAATATAAGAAAGCAGTTTGTCATACTTCAAGTAAGCGATTGAACTTATAACCGGCGTTCAGAACGTAAATAGAATTCTGAGGTTAGAGTGTTTTGATGGCAGTTATTTATAGGGATTTCTTTGTATGTAAACAACGTATGTTGCTGTAAAAGGTTATTGGCAATGCTTGATTTTATGACGGGAGTTTAGCGGGAGATTTGAATTCAATTTTGATATTTAAACAAGATATATTGAGTTTAGTTTGGATTAAGATTCAAGGAATCTTATTTTTGTACAATTTAAATAGTATTTGAACTTACTTACTTACCCTGAGAGAGAGAGAATATCCATTAATTGTTCACTACTTTTTATTAACTCGAAATAAACAAAGTTATTTATACACTATTGGATTTTATTTACTACAATACAATAACAATCACAACTAAATAACTAGTACAGCATTTATTAAAGAAACAAAGATTATAACAAGTCAATTTAAGCTAATAATATACTTCTTTGTTTGGAGCAGTATACCCCACCACGTCCCAAGTTTTACTAAGGATAATATAGTATCACCCGATTGGTATGCGGTATACTCAAAACAGGTAGAGGGGAAGATTTTATTCACTTGTGTGCTACAGAGGCATCTACTTATTGATAGCATAGCTTATCTGTGGAGTAAATTTATCTTTAATAGAGGACGCTGCATATATGAACGTTAATAAAACAGTGTTGAATTAATTTAAAATCAATTTAATAAAATCATAAAAATATCTACAAATTTCGTATCAATATATTTACTTATTAAACACATCACGTACACCTAATGAAATTCTGTTCCAAAATCTAGCAATATTCTAGTTAAAAGATCTTTTAAAACTTTCAAAGTGGTGAACTGGAGGAGTTAGTAAACCTTTGGATCTCAAATTGATAGTTGTGGACTTTAGGAATCACCGCCTAAGTTGCAGTGAGCGAGATAGCCCTACTCCATGTGATAGACACAGCTCGTTTTAGGTGGTTATTCCTAAAGTCTACGACTATACATCTGTTCTAAATAAAATTTTACGGAACAGGTAACTTGGTTTCTTGAAGTAGATAATTTTTATAGGAGAAGATGGTAGCAGAAAATTCTGTTCTGGCAAAGATGTTTAATCAGACGTTTAACAATCGAGTGTATGAGAGATTCTGTTAAATTTACGTATCCCATAGATAAATCTAAGACACGAATTCTGCAAACGTTGAAGCCTAGTCCTATCAGTGGTGCCCAAGCAGTATTAATAAACGCTTACGCAAAAGTTAAATCTGAAGAGGACCAATGATTCACATAAGGCCTTACGCAAACCGACATCCAAACAGTCTTGACCACCATACAAAACCTTCAAACTACTGCAATCCAATCGAGTTAAATGTGAAACGTGCTCTTTAAAACGCAGTTTGGTGTCAAGGAAAAGGCCCAAGTCGCACACAGAATCGGACACAATGGAAACTTCATCATTGATTTTAATTTCAAGATCGCAGCTTGTAGGGTCAAAAAACAAAACGGAAGCTTTTCTTGTTTACAAGTGACTGGAGGTCACTATTTATCTAGGAGACACGACATCAGCTATTACGTACTGCCGATAAAAACTCGTTGTTAATAGCCGGCCATAAAGGCAATTCTCCACGGTAGACTTTGAAACCCATCTGTTTTATGTCGCGTATGTGCATTTTATTTTGCGAAATACTTCATTGCGGTAGTCGGTCGTGATCTATTATTCGGCGTGTTTATCTGCATACAAATATTTCTAAAAGAACTCGGGGGACATTCCGACAATGGCAGATATTTTTCACGTTTTCCAACGTTTCCTAATAAAAGCCATCTATCTATAATATTGTATTCGAGATCTGTGAACCGTAATGCTATATGGAATTCGTTCTGTCGCAGCATAGACGTGTGCGAGTGGAGGTATCGATATGAATCAATTCGTTTATGTTTGTGTTTGAGCTCTATTACGTATGTGCCTGCAGTAAGTAGTAAAACTGCAGTTATTGGTTGGCGAGATTCCGAGATTTATTTAGACAGTAAGAGTTTTTTCTTTTGCCGGAGTTCTATTAAATAAAGAAGTTAATTCAGTTGATTACCGTGACATGTTGCACATTAACACATAAGCTTACATAAAAACATACGAAACCGTCTAAATAATTAATAGAAGAAATGACACTTATGCTATTCTTACAAAAGCAATGGTCGGAGAATAACATTGGATACGGACTCGAGTTTCTGCCTATCAGGCCCCATCACTGTCACTCTTTTATCCCCGATTGCCTACTCAGGAATACAGAGTTTAGATGTGCGCCTCTTAGACGGCACAAGCCAAACTCTCAACTCACAAGACGATCGCAGACCATGAGCCCCGCATGGTGGCATTTTTTGGTTAACCCATTTTGTTCACCCTGAACAAAACCTTGTTCACCCTGAACAAAACCTTGGGACGACATATCCCAGAGCGAATTACTGACTACTTGACTAAATTCAAGATACCTAACGATAGACAGTACGCTTAAATGAGGGGCAGGGTTACCACCGATTTATTATTTGATTTCGCAGACTATATATATGGAACGCTGAACGATTATAAACATGTGATTTGAGTTTTCGTCGATCTGATCAAAGCTTTCGACACTACAAATCACAAACTGTTAATGCTTACGCTGCATAATTTCAGGCTTCGTTGAACAACACAGGGATGGATAAAAAATTATCTAACTGAACGAACTATGTTGGTGGTCATCACCTTGAACTTATCAGCCCCGGTTCATCTGCAATATGGGGTTCTTTAAGGGAGCGTACTAGGCTCTCTGGTTTTCACACTCTGTATTAGTGACGTTGCGGGGAATTAAGACTTTCGCGCACATATTTTACTAACCTGTCACTGTTCGTACAATGTTCACTATCTACTCTCCCTGTTGGAGTCCTTAGTATCTCACAGGATAGTTGTCTTTGTAGGTGCGTCCAAATATCTCATTGACAGACACAATTATAAAAAATGTGAGGTATACCGTCAATCAAAAACTTATATCATTATAAGCTCCTATTGAAACATTGCTTTCGTGTGCCTGATCCGCCCAAGATTTGGCCGGACCACTTCACCAGGTCTTTGGAGGCTAGAGATCTACTTGTGCCGAGATGGAACAATAAGTGGGTGTAGTTTATATATAACAGTGCCAAAGTGTTTTAATGACTTACCAACGAATCTTCATTCGCTGAGCTCTTTGAATGCACTAAGAAGAGAACTAGAATTACATTTCATTTCGATATCATAGCTTTTGCTCATTTTGCTCTTTTGTATTAACTTAATTTATTTTTGTGCAGTTAAAAAGGACTCATTAATATTTGTGTACATAAGTAGATTTTCGTTTCCACCGTTAAGCAATTCGTTTGCTTGATGGAACTTTTTTTTTTGTTTACTGCGTAGTTGATTTGAACCAAATGCTTGTTATAATTATAGATCACGCTATTACATATTATTTATCTTTGTTACATATAAGAATGTTATTATTTTTAGTTAAGTGGTTTTTATCATTTTCTTCATGACAGTAATTTCATTATTAGGTACTATATTTTATATATTCTTTGTAATAAATAAATAAAACTTTGAGGAAATAAAAAAAATAATGAAAAAGTTGTTTAGGTATGTTTATCTTTGATGTTTTTTTTTTATATTACGTCATGCTGAGCCGCTTCTGGAAGCATTACATATGCACTCGTATGTACTCGTTTCACACGAACTATCTAGCGAGACTGACAATGCTTAAATTGTCAGAGCTAGATCTGTGGCTGCAGTACCGGCCGACGTACGCAGCGCGCGTCTCGTGGATTGAGAGTTTGGATTGTGTGCTTTAGGGGGCGCACATCTAAACTCTTAATTCCTTAGTAGGCGGATAAAGCTTAAAATGCCATCGCTATGAAAGTGGGTTTCCACTCGGAATGACGCTGATGATGGCTGGTAGGCGGAAACTCGAATCCGTCCGTAATGTTTTTTGCTAGCCTGGTGCTTTCTACCACAGACCACTAGGCCCGCCATGGTAGCACTTTTTAGTTACACATATACTAATCGTGAATATCAGTTTTTAGACACCATTTTATTACCTATAAATGGTTGCTTCTTTACAGTTCATGCTAGACAGTAAAATTGGTATAGTATAGGTTTACATATTGCTGTGGAAAAAAAAAAAACAGAAAAAGCCAGTAGTTTTTTTGACGTTTAAGTTTTTTTTTTATATTTATAAGATATAAGTTGGTTAGTTTAAGTTTTGAAGAAAATTTGATATTTAATTCATGTATTTAATTGTTGACTTTTAGTACACATTTGTTAAATTGATTTGTTTGTTGAGTTGAGGTCGTTTGTTGAACGTCTCACTGTAATAGTATTTTCATTTTTGCGTATGACCGGCGCACACGGCTTTGCTTGTCCGGTTTGAGGTCAGTGATCATTGGCGTTCGAAAGGGGTAAGTTCGATTCATTTTTGGTTGCGTAGAGGTTTTTAAAAAGTCGTTGTCACGTTTGCGTAAATTCACGCGTATTAAAGTTTGCAGAACTTACTTCTAGCAATTACCACTGATAGCTCATTAGTTTATGGGTATCTTGTTTAGATTAGTAGTTTTATATGTCTTTTGATTTTTAAACGAGAGCATTTCTTGTAAATTTTCACTCCTGCAGAGTTCAGAATTTTCATTTTTATTTGTATATTTAACTTTAAATATTTCCAGTTTTTTTTAAGCCTGTCAATTAAGCTTGATAAGGTTTTACATTTCTGGAAATTAGTTTTGCACAGAATATTAAATATTTCAATACATTTTCCTTGTCTTTATTTTTCATACCTCTCACTGCGTGGCAATAACAAATTTTTTTCTTTTTTTTTTTTCACTCACACTCACCTATTGAGGCCTTTTGCCATCAATAGATGACCTTGGAGTTTCAATTGTTTCATGTTCTTTCAACAGTTCATCTCTACTTTAGAGATTGGCGCCTGGCATATTACTCTTTTAAATTTTTGATTGATCAATCTTTTACAATTAAATTAAACTTTTTATAATTATATTTTTTTTTTAATTGTGCACAGCATAATTATTTGGCGCCCAACGTGGGGCCACGAGTTTTTTTTTTGTGAAAATTTTTAATATTTCTCAAAAGACCACGTTTTCGAGTCTCAAACTCTGCACGGAGTATCTTGAATTTGTTATCAATTTCGGAGAAGTTTTTTACTCAAACCCAATTTTTTTTGTAATTTTGAAAAAAAAAAAAAAAAAAAAATGGCTTCGCAAAAGTCCAACGAGAACATTCCATACGTCGCACCAGGAACCTGGAGGGATCAACTGCAGTATGGAAGCGAGGAATCTGTAGACACGGTCCTCAACAAATCTTTCATCATCGAGGAACCGACGGAGGAATCAATCCCTGAGGTGAAGGATGATGTAGAGATGGAGACAAGGGATTCGCATGGGATTGATAGTGGACAGGAGGAAACAGAAAAAACAGAGGAAAGTATAAGTTTGAATGATGTGATGGCCATGTTTAAAAGAATTGAAATGAAACAAGATAGATGTTTAAAGAAACAAGATGAATGTTTTAGACAGTTAGAGGAAACTAAGAAGATATTTAATAGAGAGATTTTTAGAGTAGACAAGAAAGTAGAGAATGTAGAGAGTAAAGTCATTGAGAATACTTTAAGATCAACAGCAAATGAGATAACCATAACAAATTGTGTAAAAGAGATTCATGTAATCAAGAATAAATGGGAAGAGAGAGAAAATGTGGTGGTGGAAAGAGTCAAAGCGATAGAATGCGAAGTTAAAGAAAAATTGATAGAGAGTGTGGAAAGAGTCGAAGAACATGTAAATAGAAAATTATTGACATTTCAAGAAAGTCCCAATTTCAATCATTTTGGAAACGGTATTTTGTCAATGCCTGTTCAAACAGAACAATTGCCGAAATTTTTCGGGTCATCAACCCATAATCCTATGGCTTTTCTGAGAAATCTGAACGAAGTTTTAGAGTCCGTGCCTGGAGACAGGAACAAACTGAGGATGGCACGCAACGCCATGAAGGATGAAGCGAAGGATTGGTTTAATTTCATCGAGGACTCAATCAATTCATGGGACCAGTTCCAAGACGAGTTCCAGAGGCAGTACTGGAATCAGCTGATACAACAAAGGGTGAGAACCAATCTATTTTTGGGTAATTTTAACAAGTGCGGTATAGATAGTAGAGAATCTTATGTCATAAAAAAAATCAATATTCTTAAATTTTTAAATCCACCCGTTTTGGAAGCTGACTTAATCACGCAATTATCCAGGCATTTTGAGCCTGAGGTCACACAAGCGATTGCGATGCATAATATAACCTCCATTAGTCAAATGCTAGGACTCATGAAGAGATTAGATTGTGCGGAACAAGGCAATGTAAATTCTAGAACCACGCGAAGTCCTGAAGGTCATATAATCCACAATCAGGCAACTGGTAGTTCGAGTAATGATGGTTTCTACCGTCAGCAGCAAACGCGAACTAACGTAAATTCGAGGCCAGCTCCTTATTACAACAGGAGGCAGTCTTTCAATGGTAGAAATGGTGGGCGTCAGAGTCCAAATACCAACAGTTCAAATGTGCCTCAGGTATCCACACAGCACCAAAATGACCGTCACGATGTCCTGACAGGGTCAAACATTCAAGTGGCTTCCCCACAAAACCAGAATTCAAATCAGTCAGCTGACAAAAGTTTGCCTAGTAATTCTGTGCAGTGGAATTCAAATCGCTATGTTAATCACATAGAAACAAGTCAGATTCCAAACAAAACTGGCGCTATATCAAAAGACACTAGGTCTTACACTAATGAGCAAAAGGGTCAAACAAAGCCGAAAGAACTACTTAATGAAGCTCGTGGGCAGGATTTTTAGAAAGTCCAGCCAAAAGGAAAAAAATGTACACCATTTTACAAAAGGATAATTTAAGATCGATCAATTCAGATTTGCCACATGTAAATGTAATGTTCGGTGAGAATGTTTTGAAATGTCTTGTAGACACGGGAAGCGAGGTTTCAATTTTAGATGAGGAGAAAGTAAAATTGCTAGAGAAAGAAAATTCAGGGAAATTTATGCCAACACGAAAAATAACCATTGTCACTGCTACAAAGAAAGTAATTGCTGCAATCAACAGAGTTTTTGTTACCGAATTCAAATTAAAGGATTCAACTTTTCTGGGAGAATTTATATCATTAAGAGGTTTAAAGAGAGATGGAATCATTGGGATAGATTTGTTAGATAAGATGAGAGCGGTTGTAGATGTAGATAAGAGATTGATTAAGGTAGGAGAGGAGAGGATTAATTGGTGTGATGAGACTCCTAGTGAGGAGAGGATTATAAATTGTTTAAGAAAAGAGAAGGAAAATGTGAATTTAGAGTTGTTAGAATATGATTGTTTTAAGAATGATATACAGAGTTATGGAAAAGTTGTTGAATGTGATAGTATACAGGGTAGTGATTTATCCCAAGAGGTTTTAGAAGTAGATGTTGTTGATGATGTAGTAGAGTTAGAAGCAAACAATTCCCAGATTGAATTCCCAAATGAATTAAATGATTTTAAGATCAATTGTGATGAGAAAGTTGAGTTTGAAGTAAAAGAAATTTTAAAACAGTACATTTCTCTAGTTGATAAATTCCCAAGTTTAGCAGTTGGTTATGAACATTCTCTAGAAGTTGATGAATCGAAACCTTTCAAAGTAAAAAACTATCCGATTCCCAAGAACATGCAAGAAAAAGTCAGAGCTGAGGTTTCTCAAATGCTACAAGATGGGATAATTGAACGTGGCTTAACAAGGTATGTCAATCCTTTAGTCGTCGTCCAAAAGAAGAATGGAGACATCCGTTTGTGTCTGGATGCCCGACGTTTAAATGAACGAACACGACCGCAGTTCGAAACTCCTGTCACGGTCGAAACATTATTGGCAAGGTGTACAAATGCGAATTATTTTACTAAGCTAGATTTAAAGAGCTCTTTTTGGTTGGTGCCGTTAAACAAAGAATCTAGAAAGTTTTGTGGATTTATGGTAGATGGTAACGTTTTTCAGTTTAAGGTTGTACCTTATGGTTTAAGTAGTTCAGCTGCCGCGTTAATACGAGCAATGCAACAAATTTTAGAACCCTACAATTCTTTTGTAGCTCATTACATTGATGATATTTTAATTTTTAGTCAAAGTTTAGTGGATCATTTAGTGCATTTACGCAAAGTTGTTGAAGTTTTAGCTAGAAATGGATTGAAAGTGAATTTAACGAAATGTGAGTTTGTCAAACATGAAGTAAAGTTTTTAGGCTATGATTTAACAGAAAATTATGTAAGAGTAGATGAATCTAGGCTAGAAGTCATCAAAAAGTACCCTAGGCCTAGCAACATAAAGCTTTTGAGAGGATTTCTTGGTGTAGTCAATTACTACAAAAGGTTTGTTCCAAGATTAGCACACATCAGTGCACCTTTATTTGAATTGTTAAGAAAGAATGAAAAGTTCACATGGACAAAAGAAAGATTAGAAGCATTTGAAAATGTAAAGTCAGAATTTCATCGTTCATTATGTTTATTATTGCCAGATTTTAGTAAAGAGTTTTTGTTACGTGTCGATGCCAGTGATACAGCCATCAGTGGTGTTTTGATTCAAATTGGTAGGAATGGAGAAGAACCAATTTGTTTTGTCTCCAGAATTTTGAAAAGCTATGAGTTAAGGTACACTGTATCGGAAAAAGAAATGCTTGCTGTAGTTCATGCAGTGAGCAAGTTAAGATTTTATTTACTAGGAAAGAAATTCATAATTGAGTCTGATCATGCTGCTCTAACATCTTTAATGTCAACTCGTTTTTCTAACAACCGAATTTATCGATGGTCCTTGTTACTTTCTGAGTATGTTTTTGAGATAAGACACATAAAAGGAGATTTGAATGTAACAGCTGATGCTATATCTCGTATGCACAATCTGAAGAGCCATTTCGACCACGTTGAGGTAAACACATACAACTTGTATGAAGCCGAGGGGTTATTTGACTTTGTCAGGATCAATGAGGTGCAGCAAGATGATTGTTTCGTTCAGATACGAGAGGCATTAGTCCACCGGGATGAGTACAAGGAGTTTGTCATCCGAGATGGGATTCTGATGAAGCGGATCCGAGATCAGTTCAACGTTGTACTCACCGAGGTTTTCGCACGTCAGGCGATGGAAGAAATACATCAAACCCTGGGACACATCGGAGGACACAAACTTTGGCTCACCTTTCGAGAAGCTTTCTTCGCCAAAAGGGACAAAACAATTGCCAAGTCAATCGTCCGCACATGTCTTCAGTGTCAACTTGGAAAAACCAAGAACCGCACGTGCCAAAACGTCATCAAGAGCATAGTTGTGGAGAACAAACTCGACCTCATCGCCGTCGATTTTCTTGGAAATCTCATTCCTGGAACTTTTGGATATCGCAACATTTTCGTCATGGTAGATGTTTTCACCAAATACGTAAGACTCTTTCCCACCAGATGTTACAACACAGATACAGCCATCCGCTGTATAGACAATTTCATCGCAAATCAAGGTAAAATGCGCCGCATTCTCGCTGACAATGCCACATATTTCAATACACATCGTTTTGTTGACGCCATGAATGAGCGGGAAATAACTGTTTCTTTCTGTTCCATACGTCATCCATGTGGAAATCCCTCCGAAAGATACATTCAGGAGGTTGTCAAGTTCCTCAGGATGCAAACTCACCAACGCCATCCTGATTGGGTCCGCCACGTCCAAGACATCGAGAATTGGATCAACAACACTCCTAACACCACCACTGAGGAGTGCCCTTTCACTTTGATGTATGGAAGACTTCCTAGTCGGCCTTGGAACCGACTTGAAGAGGACGTTTACGTTGAGGCAAGAACCGAAGACGCCAGAAGGAAGTTACGACTTCGAGGAGATCGTTACGTTCGCCAAGAGAATGCAAAGATCACCAAGCGAACTCAGTTTGATGTTGGCGATCTCGTGTTGGTGAGACGGTATCGTTTGGGCAGACGTGACCAGCAAAGATGTCAGAAGCTGGAACTACCGTTCGTTGGACCCTATCGAATCGCGAGTGTGTTCCATGGCGTCACTTACGAGCTACACACTTTGGACGGTATGCAGAGCAAAGGTCGTTTCCACATCTCTGCATTACAACATTTTCACCACGACCCAGGTTAGTTCGACACCTGGAAGTGACGTTTTCTCCCCTGTGTGCGGAGATAGGGTTTAAGTTTTTTTTGTTCCGTGGACATATTTGACAATGTTTTTTTTTTCTGCTTTTGTGTGCGTGCGATTTTAAAAGTAAAACAATGACACTCTTCGAGTGCAAATTTTTCTTTTATAATCGGGAGATCTGCTGTGGAAAAAAAAAAAACAGAAAAAGCCAGTAGTTTTTTTGACGTTTAAGTTTTTTTTTTATATTTATAAGATATAAGTTGGTTAGTTTAAGTTTTGAAGAAAATTTGATATTTAATTCATGTATTTAATTGTTGACTTTTAGTACACATTTGTTAAATTGATTTGTTTGTTGAGTTGAGGTCGTTTGTTGAACGTCTCACTGTAATAGTATTTTCATTTTTGCGTATGACCGGCGCACACGGCTTTGCTTGTCCGGTTTGAGGTCAGTGATCATTGGCGTTCGAAAGGGGTAAGTTCGATTCATTTTTGGTTGCGTAGAGGTTTTTAAAAAGTCGTTGTCACGTTTGCGTAAATTCACGCGTATTAAAGTTTGCAGAACTTACTTCTAGCAATTACCACTGATAGCTCATTAGTTTATGGGTATCTTGTTTAGATTAGTAGTTTTATATGTCTTTTGATTTTTAAACGAGAGCATTTCTTGTAAATTTTCACTCCTGCAGAGTTCAGAATTTTCATTTTTATTTGTATATTTAACTTTAAATATTTCCAGTTTTTTTTAAGCCTGTCAATTAAGCTTGATAAGGTTTTACATTTCTGGAAATTAGTTTTGCACAGAATATTAAATATTTCAATACATTTTCCTTGTCTTTATTTTTCATACCTCTCACTGCGTGGCAATAACAAATTTTTTTCTTTTTTTTTTTTCACTCACAATCACCTATTGAGGCCTTTTGCCATCAATAGATGACCTTGGAGTTTCAATTGTTTCATGTTCTTTCAACAGTTCATCTCTACTTTAGAGATTGGCGCCTGGCATATTACTCTTTTAAATTTTTGATTGATCAATCTTTTACAATTAAATTAAACTTTTTATAATTATATTTTTTTTTTAATTGTGCACAGCAATATGCTACAATTTAATTAAAAGGCCTTCTCGTACTAATTGTTTAACTAATAGAGAAAATAATGCAGCTTAACGCTTGTTCATTATTATTTTTTTTTTCAAAGTTTAAAATACATAAATAGGACAATGCCTACGTTTCATTTATATCTAGCGAAGTTGGGCCAGTAAACACTGCGCTTATCGAACATTGAAAGGTTCTGAATCGTTATCTACCGTTTTTTCACGTTCCTGGATAGGAATGAACCAAATAAAACAGCAAATATTTTTCAGGAATAGCGGAAACTATTATATATTTGCACGCTTGATATTCGATGGTATTTCAGCGGCTTTGCGATTATTTTGTAGCAATTGATACATCGCGGTTTATATTGTAAACGATTTTTGTTGTTGACAATTATTCTCATTTTTACTGCAGCGACTGTCATGTTAATAAAGTTTTTCAAAGTTTTTACTGTAATTTATGTAGAATAACTTGTAGAGTACTTTTGGTAAATATAGTAGTTTTTAACTATCTGTCGATAACCATAAATTAATCAATAAAAAAGCGATTCCAGGTAGCATCCGGGATCGAGAAAATTGGAATTGAATTGTCCAATAATAAAGCCCGCCCGCTATCCACTGTGTATGATGCTGTGCTAAGCCACATGGCGCCGTGTGTTGCCGGCGAGTACCCAACCAGGACCATAATTCCAATACTGAAGCTGTTTTTGATTTATCTAGAGATTGATTTGCTGCTTACTTATGCTAATGGCAGGTTCTTGTCTCTGTAGTTTTTCTGCATCAGTCTTCCTCGCACGAATGCCCGCTTCCTTATTTCTCTGAAAAAGTGAGAGCCCAGGTACCCAAATTAAGAAAAGGTTGTTAGGCGCCCCAAATACGTTTATAGTGGTTCTACAGCTCCCGATCAATTTCAAATTGCATTTGTGCGATCTAGCACACCATAGTGTCATAGATTTTAGTTTGAAAAATTATTGTAAGTTATCCAAGGCTGTAACATCCAACTGCCTGCTACAAAATAATTTTGTGTTCACACCTTGTTCCATCTTCGAACGGCGTTAGTATTCCTTTGTTACATCTCTATTCCTCTGTGTTTAGAAAGGAGGTAATAAAGAATGCTTCGATCATTGGAGTCACGTTTTCGGAAGTCGACGTTTTCAGCAGCTACTCTTCAAAGGCGGAATGAAGTTAGTCTGCAATGTACTAGAGCATAGGTCTAGAATGGTAACTAATGTCAATAGTAAGCATGAAAATATCGATCCTCCAGATTGCCATTTTTGTGATGACTTGCCGCACCTTCACTTTCTGCTACCATGCTATCGCTCTATTGGTAATGATGGAATGTACTGCTATCAAATAATGAGCTAATGGATTACTTATGTGAATAACCCCCAGGATATTCCACATATCCTTTAACAGGTTTATAAGCATAGGCTTGCCTTCTTGGTAATCTTTTCCAAATGTGGATTTCAGGTTAGTATCTTTTTATATAGAACGCCTAAATTTTTTATATCATTTGAAAAACAAGTTTCATACTATGGAGAACCTTGGATAACCGAGAACTCCTAGTGCTTAGGTTTTCCCTGCTGCATCAGCTACAAATCGTGTTAATCATAAGTTTTGAAGGCTGGAGAAGTTTTGTTCTCGCCCAATCCTCTTAACAGTATTACGTTACTATCCACATAGATTTGCAATTCAACTCCAACCGTCAGTGATAATGCGAAGGCCGATTAGAAGTAGTACCACCATAGCAACATGAACAAAAGCTATCTCTGTGGGCAACCTCTGCGCGACTACCAACCCCATCATAGGGTTGATATTATCCTATAGTTCGTCAAGCAAGACTTACGAGGCCAGTGCGGTAACTTAAATTTTTCAACAAGATTTTTCTCACATCATCCAAGGAATTATAAATATTTTCGAATATCATATATCTACACTCCGCCAAAAAAGTATCGCATAAACTAAAAAAGGGCATTTATGAACCAAGATATTTTTATACGTTCACAAAAAGTTTGCCTCGTGTATGTGAACTATAAAAACACTAACAAAATAATGGAACTTTTTTTTTTTTTCTAAAAGAACACATTTAGAAAAATGCATATGTGTAAGGTTTGTTCAGTTGTTTATTGAAAGTCTTCCTATACGGACAAATTTTAAAGTGCGGAGTCAGAGTTCTGTACCAACGCTTTTAAAACTAAAATGAGCAATTTAACTTCAGCACAAGTGGCTGCTATAGTTGCTTTAATCGAAGATGGACGATCTCAAGCATACGTTGCTAATTTGATGAACATCAATCAGTCAAGTGTTTCTAGAGCCGTAGCCAGATATAGGGAAACAGGCATTTACAGTAGAAGACCTGTACCAGGTCGTCCAAGATGTTCTACTCGCCAAGATGACCGCTATTTACTACTACAAGCATTACGTCGAAGACATGTAACTGCGAGACAATTGCAGAACGACTTGACTAGAGTCAGAAATACTCGTGTGAGTACTCAAACTATTCGGAATAGGTTACGACAGAGTGGATTAAGAGCTAGAGTAGCTGTAACAGCCCCTAGTCTCACTAGGAACCACCGAGTGGCTCGCTTAAGGTTTGCCAGAGAACATGTAAATTGGAACATTAATGACTGGGCCAATATACTCTTCACAGATGAGTCAAGATTTGGTCTTTACACCTCATATAGGCGTATCTCAGTGTACAGACGAGACGGTGAGCCCTATTCGCAGTGTAATATCAGACCTAGACCTAATTTCGCTGGTGGCTCTATTATGGTTTGGGGAGGCATCTGTTTAACAGGTCGTACAGAGTTAGTACCAGTAGACAGAGGTACACTGACTGCCCACAGGTATATAACGGACATTTTAGAAGAACATGTAGTACCATATGCGCCAATTATAGGAAACGAATTCATGTTAATGCACGATAATGCACGACCGCATGTTGCAATAATCGTCCAGGAATACCTTAACGATGTTGGTATTCCAGTTTTAGGTTGGCCTGCGGTAAGTCCGGACATGAACCCTATCGAGCACGTGTGGGACCTCCTTCACAGACGGATACGAACCCAAAATGTTGCCCCAGCGGACCTGCATGGACTAGCAAATGCTCTCCGTGACGAGTGGGAGAATTTGGATCAGGCTTATATACGGAGGTTAATCGAATCTCTGCCAAACCGTATGCGAGCGGTCATAAGAGCCAGAGGTGGCAATACTCAGTATTAAAAGCTACTGTTATGACATTTTTCTTTCCAAAATTATAATTTCTTGTTTTAATAAAAATCTCAAGTATGAGTTCTTGTTTTTATTTGGCCTGTATTTTATTTAAACAATCATAGAAATTATATCTTAGAGCGCATTAAAGTATATTTACAACTTTATGCTACAAACAAAGATTATGCGATACTTTTATGATTCAAAACTAAATTATGCGATACTTTTTGGCGGAGTGTACTTCAATACTATCTTCTCGATCTCCAAACACATTTAGTTTCACGAGAGAGTCTAATTCTGAGTAGGTGTTTTCTATAATAATTTAGATACTTTTACAATCAAGTTGTAGTAATTCCTTGCTCTGACACAATCAGACGAAATGTAATTTTTTGTATATACCAAACTATTATAATTGTCACAGTATTGGATTGCTCCTTAGTTGCACAACAAACGCAGTTTATTTATTTCAGGTCCTATTCCAAAAAAAAAAAACAGACTATAGTTTTCTTAGTGGGTCTGAGGAAGATCTTATTAAACGAGATTCTTAAGATATCAACTTTAAGGGTTGCTTAAGGAAATTTGGGTTGTTGAACTCTTAGGTAATATTTGTACTACAAAACCCATAGAAATTGCAGTTGACGCAAAAGGCTATCAAACCATGCCGCAGTGGTTCCAGTTATACTGAGAGGTGGTCAAAACTCAATATTTTGCAAACGAATGAACAGATTAAAGTGAAATTCGGTATACAGTATCAGTAAATATAGATGAAGCATATTACAAAGAATGGGCCAAATTTATTAATCCTAATGCTTCTTATTTTAATAAATATTTTATAAGTATAAGTTTATTGTTTATGTGAACACTTTGAATTAATTTCACAAAAACAACCTCGCTAGAGCTTAATTATTACAAAAAGATTAAAATACTGAAGAATAACGCACAGTAACAAGACAAGATTATTGAAGCAATATTTATTTTACATTTAACTTATCATATTTATTCAATTAATTGCAGCACATCCTTTGAAAGGCTGCAATTATTTACAGTGGGCGGTTTACTTAGACTTGCAATACATGGGTATAAAACTAAAAGTAACCAATTTACCAAATTTAACTGCCTTGATAAAAATGTTAATAACTTGGTCATCAGCAACTATTAGAGGCTGAGTTGTACACAATTATAAAAAAAGGTTTCATAATGTATAATAAAAAAGAACCATAGTAAAGCATGGTAACATTGTTAAAAGCTTAGGTGGAATTTTGAAACACCGAAGAAATATCCATAAGTAAACGTCTTCATTCGTTTCTTCATATAGTAATGAAAATATTGCAAAAAGTATGGTTGACTTTTCGAATATATGCATGTCACTTTAATATTCATAATGAAACTTTAGCATTGGTGCAGTTTTAACATTCAACTTAACGCTTCGACTTGCATCTGCTTAGAAAACAGTTCGATATTCTGAGGTTTTGTTGTAGTGCGGCACCACTACGAATGCCATTGCTATCTTCTATCAAATTAACCAATCAAATAAAAGCCTTGTAAATAATAAGGTACAGTATATTTGTTCAGAAGATAATACAAAAAGAACCGTCTAGATTGAGTGAGGAAAAATATTGGGAACTATACACCTGTTTTTCTCAAACTAAGCAGTTCTTTTTATTTTTTCAATGTACCCTTACACACTTTTCATCATTGAATGCAGCTATTGAGATGACAATTTGACAAAGGATAGCATTCCACATGTTTTCCAACAATATATAGAGTTGTATACTCACAAAGACCCGTAATAAAATCGAAAAAAAGGCAGAAAAAACTACCGTTATTAAGGTCAATCATTTCCAATTTCAGATACCTATACCGGCCTATATCGGCGAAATAAAAGAAAAACGCATGATTGACTTTGAAGAGATAAAACATCCGGCAATCGATGCAAAGAAACAAACGGGAAAAGATTACTCGCGCTCGTTTCAGTATTGAAATCGACGACTAGATTTTCGCTCTTTACGAATCGACATGCAGATTGAAAAGAACGCTGATTTGTCACGCAGCCTTGTTCGGTGAACCATTGTCGCCTAGTACAGAGAGTATTTGTGCGAGTATCTCTGCGACTTCATTTCTATTGTTTTTCGTGCACGACTCGGTAGACATTACGCATTTCGGCGAAACGTTAGAACGTTAATTAAAACTTCCAACTCAGTTGTACTTTTGTCTGCAAAATTTTATGGGTTAATCATGGATATCATCATAAGCAGATAACATATCTCACATAGGAGTTTATTGATCTTAAATCTCACCTGATGACCTCGTAGAATTTCGCAAAATTGAAGTTATAATCCCTCGAGATGGGTTTAGCAGGTTTAAAGTGTCAAATAAATTTCGCGACCTGGATCCGTTTCATCAAATAAATTTAATTTTTAGCATATTCTCACCTTATTTTCCCACGGCACGTATGACGATATTTTTATACTTTGATTTAGGTATAAAATATTCCATGTTGCCGTTGCCCTGTCGACTTCTCAACTTTAAACTGGTCGTCATTGAAATTCCAGGCGTTGCCTACAGTTAGACTTTACGGGCGCAGTAAATCAAATAGTCTGCACGTCCAATTTATAAGTGCCGGCTTACGTCTTTTGTAATATTCGGTGACTTTTCAGTCTTCCGGTGGTACTTTATCATTCAATAGGTATAGTAGGTAATATTGAATGAGAAAAGTGTTGCAACGTCTTTGGATTGCTTTATTGTATATTTTTATCTTATACAGATAAAGCTATCTAATACAGTCCGGATTATTATAGAAAAAATATAATACTGGTTACGACAAGGTTTATTAATACTTATGAATGCAGTTAATGATCTGTTTAAAACTACTAATTGAAAATGTTTCATAGCGAAATCTTATACCCTAAACACAACTTAATTATATTGCATTGCAGAAATTGTTGTAAAGATGGCGCTTCTCATATTTCACAATTATCTTTAATACATATTCCCATATATCTTTAGGCAGACAATGTTTCCATGGAACAGTACGTAACACCACGGCTACTAAATCTTACTCCTCTTTACATTTTGGTGGAGAGCATAGCCAAAAGGACCATAGGGAAGGATCAGGGAAGGAATGGCTAGGCATATAGGCCTCAGCCTCCTGAAGGTGACCAAACCTGGGACTTGCACCGAGACGACATGCCAAGGAAGTTCAACTTTGTGAAAGAATTTAGCACAAAGCTTAGCACCAAGAGCGAATGGGATAAAGACACCATCTCGAATCTCAATAAAAACACCATCAAATGGTACACGGATGGCTCCAAAACGGTATAGAAAACTGGAATAGGGATATATGGGCCTAGAATATTTCGAAAGCTTAGGGATGTACCCAAGTATCTTCTAGGCGGAAATACACACTATTGAAAGATGCGTCCAGTTCAACATTGACAGAAGCTACGAAAAGCAAGAGATTATCATAATATCTGATAGTCAAGCAGCCATTACAAACATAATTAGCTCCAAAATGGTTTGGGAGTTTCTAGAAAAACTAAACGAGCTAGGCAAAAAGAATAAAGTAACCCTACTGTCGGTTCCGGGACACACAGGAGTGGAAGGAAACGAAATATCAGATAATCTCGCTCAGAAAGGGGCTAGAATACCTTTTGTAGGGCCAGAACCTTTTTGCGTAATAAGTACAAGTATAATACTGCCGAAACTCAAAAATGAAGTAGAGCAGAGAAAATCCAAATACTGGAACCAGGGAATGAGGCAAACTAAAACTCTTCTGGGAACCCATAACCGGAAGAGATTTGCAGAATGCATCAACCTAAGTAGAAATAATATTCGCATATTGACAGGGATCCTTATAGGCCATTGTAAACTGAACGCACATCTAAGTAGGCTTGGAATAGCGGAGGAAGGCGAATGTAGATTGTGTGGGGAACAGGATGAAACATCCATCCATCTACTCACAAACTGCGCTGCACTGTGCAACTCAAGGGTTCTGCACCTCGGGGCATGTGAAATTGAAGAGGGAGAGTTATCTAATCTGGGGCCTTCTGACATTCTGCATCTTTTAAAAGGAATCAGATTGGACGACCAGCTGTAAATACAGCGAGAATAGGGGACATCTTTCAAGACAGTTTCAAGTCGTACAACACCACGGTTAGCTAGCATTCCAGCTATGCTGTCTGTCTCTAACAAACTAGATATACAAATATATAAACACTTATATATTTGTATATCTAAAAAAAAAACTGAAGCTGTGTTTGTTAAAAGAAGAAGTTAGTGGTCACACATGTCTTTCAACTTTAGTGGAAGAAGGGTAAGATCCAAGAAAACGGTAAAATAGCCTGGGAATAATAGTTGATGATGATAAAGGGATTGGAGCGCAGTTAGATGAAAAAAGCAAAAATGGTTGAAAATAGTAAGAAAACTGTTCCTGTAGTATATAGCCTTCTGGTATAATGCAAACCCCTTATTTAAAAAAGTATAGACATCTGTTAGTCAGTACACAAAGGGGAGCGCTTTTACAAGCAGTATCTGCATTCTGAACTGCGTCCATTTGACGCCTTGCAAGTTATTATAGAAACGATTCCCATAGATCTTTTAAATTTAAAAGGTGAATATGTTGTAACAGAATCACACTAATAGCGTTTATTCTTAATAATAACAGGCTATTTTTGATTCAGTTAGCGAAAAACTGAAGAAAAGAAAAAAAGATTGTTTAATACTATATTTCCATATACAAAAAAAACCGACGTCTCGGCTGTCTCCACAGCCTTCCTTTAGCTACAGTATTAGTAATAAAGTATTTGTTTATTAATAGGTAATATAAAATTCACACAGTTTTAAGATACCTTGAATAATTAATTAATAAATAAAAACAAAATGGATATATTTAATCAACGGTACCTGTAACCACGAAGGAGATTAATACAGGTGTGTCAAAACACAATGTATACAGAAATGCGTGGTATATGGAAATGTAGCATTAAATAGTTTAGGTACTGCTCAGAACTATCGGCGTTTTCTTTGTTTTTTTTTGTTGTTAAATTAACTGAGTTTATTATTTCAAAGTTAAATGATTTATAATGTTAAGGCAATGCCAAAGATGCAATGATAAATATAGAACTTGATTCTCATTTTAATGTTGGAAGACAACACCAAAAAATGAAGTTGATGATTTATTTAAAAGAAAAAGTGAGTTTGCTTTTAAAGGTCAACATTTTAACCAAAGTTATAAATGCCAACCAAAGTAATAAATAAATAATAAACGCTCTTATAAATTGCCCATGCTCATATTTTTTAATAAAATATGCAATCTTTCCTTATTTTAATTATTAATTGCAATAGATAATTTTGTAAACACATTTTCAGGTCAGTAGATTCAATTACAATACATATCACAATAATGTCCAACTAATAGCCACTACCTCACGTTGAATTCGTTAATTTTTTTAAATCTATCAATTTAAATTTCTCACCAAATATACCTGTCTTCACTTTTCAAAGAGCATCCATCTATATTACAATATCAAGAAGTATTTTTACTAATTGTCCAAATGGCAGCTACAAGATTAGAAATACCTATAATAACCTTTTTACGTATTTTTAATTTAAATATTAAATAAAGTTGAAATATTCTTGTTTTTTTATTGAAATTTGAACACAATAGTTCCAAGAACAATGATCTGAATTGCAGATGATCCAACCAAAGTCCAAAAATGGTGTGCGCCCCAAACTAAATGTCAACCCAGGCTTCAAACGTTGGAATTGAACACTGATATGAATAACACACTTGGTCCGTTTACAGGTTTCGCCAAATTACATCATCCAAATAAGAGGAATTGCTATAAAACTGTTTATTCTTGTGCTTTAATATGGAAGCACAAGAATAAATGTTAATGACTACTTTTCAGCTAAATTTATTTTTCTTTATCCAAAATCAACAACTATCGTCATACAAGCCTCCTAACAACCCCAATTAATTACTGCACGAGGACGACAAGGTAAAATTTTATGGAAACTCAATTAACCGAATCCGTCAACAATGAAAATCAATTACAACATGTATTCGAGAATGTAAAAAGAATAGTAAATTTATGCTTGGAAGCATATGGTGGTCATTTTGAACATATTTTATGACTTTTTATTATTAAATTGTCGATTGTTAAAATTGTTTTATTTAAAATTCGTGTTTCAATGTCAGAAAACTGACGAGACAATTATTGGATTAATGAAAAACGTAATTAAGGCATATGTATTTAATTTTATTCACACATTCCAAGCACCGCAATATTTATTAGATCATATCACCTCAGTATCAAATCCCCATATGGCATGCCACTGATGAGAAACGTCACGTAACCAACGTGGCAAAACTTTTTTGAGAAATTCAAACCATTCGCAATCATTTCCAATCACAATCGTTGAAACTGTTTCAACAGTTTCTGATAATAAACTAAGTTAGTGAAAGAAAGAAGTGCTTCTGTCTAACTTTTTAATCATCCTACAATAGTGATAACTAGTACTCCGAACTTGCTACTGTGTAACGCCCAACACTATAGTTTTTCTTACATTTTGTTGCTGTTGTTTATGCAAATGCAAGGCATGCTCACTAGAAAGATGATGCTTATATGGTACACATCCACTCCTTTTGCGCAAGTTTATATGTATCATTTCGTGCTTATAACGTCGTTTAACGTATTTACGAGAATTTTACAAACTTTCTCTTTTATGTTCCAAAGTAACACAGCGATTTTAGAATCGCTATGGAGCATTTGTGGTTCCGTGGTGTAGCGGTTATCACGTCTGCTTTACACGCAGAAGGTCCCCGGTTCGATCCCGGGCGGAACCAATTTTTTATATTTTTGTTTACGTTGTTGTACAGTGACACTGAAATGCTTAAGTTTTTGATGGAAATGTTTATTCAATGTCTCTTTCGAAAACTACTTTTGATTCACGATAGCTGTATAAATATACAAATTGTTATATCCGTCTCCGCATTTCTTGGAATCCCTTTTACATTTACAAGATTCTCTCCAAATTTGCCTTCTTAATATAATTTTGTGTTGTTAAATTGCGAATTATTAATTTATTAAATAATGCTTTCTGCTTTATGCAAATTAATTTATTACTCCACAGAAGCTCCAATAAATAGGGGGATAAGCATTTGGTTCATTTATTTCCATTTACGGCTTATATTGAAGTAGAACAATTAACAGGTGATTGAAAATCGAAGCGAAAGGCCTTTAAGCGGATTGTAGTATTAAAGTATTGAATATCTTCTTTATTACTTTTGCTTTTCTGTACTTCAATTAAAAGATCCAATGTTGAACAATTTAAGATTCAAGGAAAAGGTGTCATAGAATATTAGTTTGTAGGAATAAATGTTTCAATTCCTTGGTAGTTGAATATTAGAACGTGATGAAATAAATATAAATTATGTAGATAATATTTAGAGTAGAGCATCTATAAAGAAAATTGTCCTTAATTTAATTTGGATGCCGCTTCGAATTACAGTGTATAGTGTAAAGTTTCCCACTATTACTATTTTTATTTTTATCAACGCTACAAGTTCAGTTAACATAATAAAGATTCTTCTTCGAATCTTAATTAGCGCTGAAAGCAATGAATCCGTACTAATGTAATAATAACAAAGTTGGCAATAGCGTGCTAAATTTTTTCTACGGCTTGTATGTTTAGGGTACTAAATTTTGCTTTTAATATTCTTGTCTCAACGTTTTGAATTTTTAATTTCGTCTAATTTTTAGGAAGAAAGTTATATTACACAGTTTACATAAAAAGCGTAAAGCAGAACAAATAAAAATTAACTTTGTTGTAGGGTACTTTGTGTACAGCGGGAAAGTATTTCCGAAGTTGCGCTTCCATTTGTTTCTGCGACGCAAACTTGAAATTGTTCTCAAATTGAATTTCTAATTTAAATTACAAAAGTACCGTTGCATGTTGCTCCTTAGAGCTGCACATGCACATAGAATACCGGATCCATCCAACGTACGATTTTTCGTTACCCGTACATGCATGTGATTTCCGTTATGAGGATTTACGTTCGCCGGCGAACTCGAATTGAATTCCTCGCTAACGTAAACGTGGAACGCAAGGACCTCGTTTTCCGGGAAGGGAAAGGAATTCTTTATGTCTCCTCCGATCTGATAATCGTAAAACAGGCGAATTTCGGGAAATGAACGAAGTAACCCGCGGCGAGGTTCAGTAGAGCCGTAAAGGGATATGAATGTCTTATTCTCACTCAATTGCGTGCAGTTCCGTAGCCGGGCATAGTCAAGTTGCAGGTAAGTTTAATTAACCCCATGTTGACTTTTCCAACCGCAGAATTGGTATTAGAGATCGGAAGCTAATGAAACATGCGTTGTGCGTTGTACTGTTTCGGATTCTGTCTGCATTAATAATGATCCCATAAACCAACATTAAACGCGGTTGAAACCGGAAACAGGTAGTTACCATAGCAACCCTAACATAATATTGTTGTTAATAATACTTTCGAAGCTAAATGCGCTTTCAATTATTAATAATGAGAAAATTAAGTGCGGGTTCCGAGATTCTTATTTAATTTTCAGAATTAGTATATTTCTATTTTGTTTCTTTTTGTAGTGATCTTTCTAAAATGATTTTAGTAGACATTCTGCGATAGCTTCACGAGTCTAAAGTTTAAATAAATATATAATAAGATAAATAAAATCTGAAAAACATTATGAATTCACTTACTCATAACCTTATCATTATTCATGGCTGATGCTACATCAACAGCAGTTATGGAAGCTATGCTAAATCTTCCCTTTTGGACCTCTTGGATATTTACATTAACGGGCAAGAGATAATGGTGGTATACCGACAGAAATGTGGTGGGAATTGGAGAACCCAGAATATTTCGGGGCATGCGAGAATAGCAATCGAAACTACAAACAGATTTCAAATGCATGATATGATGATTCCCAAACTCCCCGTCAATAAACCCTTTAAGGTTGTCGTAGATTGGGATAAGTGGAGAGCATAACAGAAAGCCGAGATTCGAAACCAAATCTGGTATGCAGAGATCAAAAAGAATTACAGGTTCTAGAGCTGGTACATATAGTGAAAGGCTGACGCATAAAGAATATAGGGCATTAGAGCAATATACCACAGTGAACCCAATAGAAATACTAGCACTGGAGAAACAACCAAAGAGTGAGATGATTCGTATCCTATCGGATGGTTAGGCGGCCCCAAAGACGTTACCATTCTATCGGATAACCTCGAAACTAGTTCGGGACTGCCGGGAAAACTTAAGAACCCTGGCTGAATACCACAAATTCAGTTTGGTAGGTATGGGTGCCAGCACATCCCGGGCAACGAATTACCAAACAAATTAGCAAGAAAAGACTCTGGACCTCAATCAGGCCTAGCTACAACAAAGACTGCGATAGATGGTTGAGCAGCTGGGTGGATTAAAATAAAGAACACACTGGATACACTGGAACACCGTTGAAAGGCATGCAAATAGCAAACGTATGATGGGGTAGCCATCCCAGCATTCACTTGCAGATGTGCTGGCTCTCAACCGAGTACAGTTTAGAACAGTGAGGAGACTATTAACAGGACACGGCTATCTGAGTAAATACTTACACAGGATCAGCATCTTTAAAGATGAGCATATTTACAGATTATGCAATGAGGAGGACCAGACCACGTTATTTTTGAATGCGTTACATTGGAAAGGCGAAGCCTACCATTACTGGGGAGCAACCAATCTACTGACAGATCTGCCGGAAAAGGTTTACGACACAGCCTACTAAGCCTAGTTGAAGGAACTTGTTTACGTCAAGAAATTTACTGGGTACGGAATAATACAATAGCCCTTAGGCCGCGGTGTTAAAGAGATGATGTAAAGACCTGACACGTACCAAAAATCAGTGACAACTCAATCGATCAATACCCAGTCTTTTAACTGATGTTTTAATCAGATCGTCAATTGGTCAGCTTCTCAGGAATTTTAGTATCAGGATGACGTTATTAAGGCCAGAGGACAGCGTGATAATCTTACAGTACACTAACGTCATATTGACGATATGTTAAATCATACACCGGGGTTAGAATTAAAGTTTCTTCAGCGCACAATTCACGTAGACAAAGCTGAAAAAGGATGCATATCTGAAGAAATTGCAGAAGTCTTAACAATCTTAAATAATTTATTTTAATACACAAATTGTTGATTAAGCTAACGTAATCATGGAAACTGGAGACGCAAACCGTAAAAGCATGGTAACTATATAGGCTTCGAAAACCCAAAGGATCCAAAAGGCCAAAGCAGTACGCTTATGACTGTACAACGTCCAGCAGGCTTCCACCATAACTCCAATGGACAAATAGATGTAGCAGCCGTCCGAGGACTTGAGGAATTTGGCTGACAGGAAACGATGATCTTACCTCCGTGGGAAAATGTGTGTATTTGGTAGAAAGAGATGTGGGTGGAGTTAGTTTAAGTATTTAAGATTTATTAATTAAGTATGTATAATTTTGGATAAATATGTAAAGTTTTATTGTAATGGCATTAAGTTAGTTTCAAGTGTAGTTAGGAATTTGAAGTCTGATTTATGGCTACTATATAAATTTATAGTTTTTTTTTTGTTATTTTTCAAATTTAAATTGCTTTTTTTTTTAATCCGTCCGATTTTATGGATGGGAGGGAGATGTCGCAAATCGGACTTCAAATGTGACAAAGAAATAATCTTTTAACATATTATTTCAGGTGAGTAGGTTCATATACATATAAATACACTATTACAAGTATTTCTTTTATATTTATGTAGACTAATTTATTTTTTTGTTATTTTTCAAATTTAAATTGCTTTTTTTTAATCCGTCCGATTTTCTGGATGGGAGGGAGAGGCCGCAAATCCTACTCCCAGATTGGGGATAGCTCTCAAAGAGGCTCTTTGCAAGGAGACTCTCCAATAGGGACCCCTCCTGACGATATGATCTTAAGCAGATTTAAATGCCACAGAATTTTCATTTAAAACGGTTTGCCATATTATAAATATATTTTCTTATCATACAAATAGTTGCATCTAACAATAAATGACAGTCTGTATATTCAGCAGTATCAGGTTACGATCGGGATGTTTCTCTCCTTAAAAGAAAACTTACGGCGATAAAAAGAATTTCCTTTGCATGTTCAAATAGACTCATAATTCATCAAAACTGGAATGTAATACCTGGACAGCTTTCTTTGTGAATTAGTTACCAATTTTTAGCAAGTTTTAGAACTTTGATAGGCCTTAGATGTGTCAAATTTTATGCATGGTACGATGGTCTGGTATGCGCTAGTATCTTTCCGACAAATGTGTGTAGAAGAACATGATTTAGGTTAGTTTGGCCTTTTTCCAATTACCATATTTTTATGTTTAAAGTAAAAACTATCAAGAATCGTTCAACTTATTTGGATTTATTCGTTTGTTATTATTTATTTGAGCGTGTGTTCCATCAACTTTTTTCAATACTATTGTCTATTTCTATTACCATCTTTCAATGCGAGAAAATTACTTTCTAGCATAGAAAATAATCGTAAATCGTTACTATTTTTATAGAGATACAGGAAACGGGAGTAAAAACTAAACACTCTGAATTTGCCATTCCAGACCTGAAGAATAAACCTCACTGGATTTATTCTGCTTGTTTTTATAAGCACCACTGTTATTCTAGTCGTGTCAGTCGTAATACAGTCACCTCAGTCTATACACAACATTTCCATCAAATGCAAATGGATCCCGACGATAACGAGAATTGTATTGAACGATGTTTTCTATTCGTATCCAGCCACTAAAGTAAGCTCGCATAAACATTTTTGGGGAGCGTCTTAAGCGCTAAAGGATTTGCTCTCGACGAGCTCCGTCTCCCTCGCGGTTGGGATTGCTTTTCTTTCGATTTACTTCCAGTACAGATTTAAGAAACTGATAGATCACCTTATTTTTTCTCCACGTTTCTAGTACTACTAGAACACTAGAAGATAAATTTACTTTCTTGACACGGGATTTCTCTTCTTACACGCTGTTGTTGCGTTTTCTTTTCCTTAGACTTATACAACTTTGTACATCTTCAAAAGAAGACGTTATGAATGAGGGTTAGTTAAATAGTGACCTGCTTCTGTGATTTTATATAATTATTTCCTTGAATAACAGGAAATATAGAAAATGTAATATCAGTGGTTTTTATCTAGTAAAGTGGGAAAACGAAGGAAATATAAGGTTAACTTTTTCCCTTCTTATCAAATATACACGCGTGATATCTTGAATCGTTTTATTTCATTATTCTTACTTTCCGCTTCCTGCTTTGCCAGGTGTCTTGTTCTATCAGTCTTACAATATACGTTTTACTACAGCCGTATACAACATGAAATAAGTTATAGATAAGCCTGTCAGAGAAGATTCATCTATTGTATTTCGTTTGCACGGAATAGCATTGCGTGAAAAATGTAAACACGTCCCGGCGTCACTATTGTTCATGCTCTCCGCGAAATCGCAGACATTTGTCTTCTTTTATTAAGTGCGATCGTCCTTTGATTCAGCACCTTAGAACCGACTACATTTATTATAATATTTTAGGTAGATTTTCCTAGATATGGGAGAATAAAAGGGTTCGAATAAAATGCACTTATTTAGTTTTTTAATACAGGTGGGAAATTTTAGATACTTTTGGTTTTTTTTTTGAATAGATCTTTATTACTAAAATTAAATTATTATTTACTAGCCACTACACAATAATTCGCAAGTATTGTAGGTATTCTTTTCGTGTAATGTTGTCTCAGAAACAAAATTAATATGAAGAGAAAAAAAAAAGGACAGCTTAAAGCCTTAAAGAACACAATAAGGCTTTTAGCAGCAAAGTTGGGGTACACGTACAGTATGCGCTGGTTACGGATATGTACTGATAACCTGCAGCAATTGTTACCGTATTTAAATTAAATCTAGTGTGGAAATCGCGTAATATTGATTGAATATATACAGAGGTGAACATAAACGATCCAGGATGTCGCTAACCATGCTAAACGCGTAATAAGTTGCCAAATCGTTGCGTGGCAGATGCACGGTGGGTGAGTCATCTGTTGTTTTTACAGAACTCACTTTAGTATATCAGTACTAAATAAGAAGTTGTATAGGTTCTTAACATGGAATAGCCTGCATATATCTTGCTCGTCTTTGTCTTGCCCAAACAGTTGATGCTTTTTGTGATCTAATACCCCAAAACTGCACAGTACAGTGGTTGCTACTGGTTACTTTCTAGGGGTCAACTGCAGTCAAGATTTATGCAGGTGTTCCTTTGTAGGTACTTCGTAATTACCGACACATTGCTAACCATGCTCATACGCAGCACTCTTTGTACTCGTCTCCTATCCAATTCTGTATATCGATTCAAGCTACGCTGTTACACATATGCCAGGTCTGGTCCTTGAAGTCGCAGTTCCTCAACTCGGCGAACGAGTTCATTTACCTTTTCGTTGATCTCGACTCTTTGGCATTATATCATCCACATTAAGTCTACCCTGTTTCGGTTAGCCAGCTCCAATGGTTCTTCGAGGCCCTACTATAATATCGACGTGACTTGCAGAGTCGATAGACCGCTGGTGTTGTCTAATAGTCGGGATAAATACGAATTCAATTAAATACCACCCAGAGTCATCTGTGGTACTCTTTAACAAATTCATTACAATCCAGACCTCGATTTGCAGGTAGCCCTGGCTGGAAATTTTACACCCTCGATTGAGTTTGCTCCCTTACAAACGAAAAGGCTGTTACATATATTTTTATTTAGTTACGCAGAGAAGGATGACATGTATCGCAATGAACTCTGTTACCTACAAATACATTATGTACTGATTAACATTTACTGAAATAGTACTATGATTGTTTTGTTATCATTGAGTGATGTATTTATAAACTTTTTATTACATAAAAAACAAATTTACGTATAATTTCTAAGTTTATTTGTGCTAGTGTAATACCAACGAAAATGTGACAAAGAAATAATCTTTTAACATATTATCTCAGGTGAGTAGGTTCATATACTATATAAATACAGTATTACAAATATTTCTTTTATATTTATCTAGACTAAGAACTCATTTCAGTTGTTTAAAATTATACTAAGTAATTTAAATTTGAAATTTTAACGAATGGCGGGAGGGTTAACTTGTTTGTCCATCATGGCACACCATATTAATGATACGGGTCATAAGATTAACATTGAAAACTTCGAACTTCTAAAAAATGTAACATCCCGAAGAGAATTATTCGCTTTTGAAAGTATTTATATAAAAGAAGAGAATCTAAAAATAATAATCTATTAAATCGTTAACAGGCCCCGCTCCATCATTCGGTGCTGATGGATTTATTAGGGTAAAAACACATTTCTTTCGCAGTTACATTTTGTATGAGTTCAGAAATCACAGAATTCTAGCAGGTTAACTTTAGGGTGGGAGATAACGAAGCATGTTTAGATATTTTATCGTTTCTTAGTTTATTCGGTCTTCGGTTGAAAATGGAAATCCACAAATTTCCGAAACAATTGTCCGGAGCTAATTTAAATATTGTGACAGTTAGGTAGGTTATAAGCGAAATGTTGTGATTATTTTTTTGTTCGAATCTCTGTTCAGATAAAAGTTATTCTTTCTTTCTCTAAGATTTGCTCATAGTAGGGTGCCATCACTGCTCACTCATCCTTCATTTGTGATTTAATTTGCGCCTCGGGTATAGGAACTCGGAAAGTGCCAATAAAATTTAAGGTTTGAACGAAATCCGCCAAAATTCGATAAAATAAACAACCAATAACTCCGTGAAACAAGGCGTCAAAATTGCCGTCGGATGGAGAGGATTGCTTATCATGCATTTTCCAGCGACACGTACTGTAGCTCTTTTTATTGTTATTCCTCGCTCCGTACGAAGGTAATAGAGCCATTGTCGCAGGAGATACTGCGTATGACACACTTCGCTAAAGCCACGGGTGGCATCTATAGTGCTATTGACGTACTCCCCATGCCGTACTCTACCGATACAGATTGTTCCGTTGTTTCTCACCAACATAGAGATCCGATTTTCACAAAACATGTAGATACATAATGAGCATGCGCCCTGTTTTAAATGGTAATATTCTATGTGGCGATATTGTGGTGAGATACCCCTGTGCTCCTGTACTTCCCAACAGCGACACTGCGACTATACATCACAGAAAATTAACACATTGTTTCGGCATTCAGGGTTTATTTCCAATTACCAACGACAAATATTCCTTACTCCTTTGTCGTATAAATTAATTCCAGTCATTCGAAATAACTAAATGCTAAATTAATAACACCCTACTGGTTTCAATTTAAATGATTAGAATAATATCCCGTGCGTCAATTCAATTTTATTTCAGAGAGCTTTCTTGAAGAATAAACGGAAAGTTTACAATACATGTCACAATGCTTATATACGAGACAGTGAGAAAATTTAATACACAGTATTATTATTAAGTTTAGAAAAGCAAATATAAGCTTTATTTACATAGCAATTTTCTGTGAAATTGTGTTTTATTAACAGTAACATTACTATATAATACATTTATATGTAGTAAAGTGTCAGTTTAATAAACCGATTTTGAATTTAGTAAAGTAGCAGTCAAAATTCGAAAAAAGTTCTTTACTTATTAATAAATCTATTGTTTATAGATACCATTGCAGATAATTTCGACTATTATACTTACATAAGTTACATATATGGTATTATGTTCGGTAATATCAAATGTACTTTTGTGGTTGTACATACTGTTACAGGAGCTTAAGTTGTAACGTGCCGGTCTCTGGAAAAATTCAGTTTAGTGTTTTAGAGTTTACCGTTAATTAATCATTAATTCTTTTGATTGATTTTGCCATAGGCGGTTGCGTTACTACTACATGTTATTTTGTTTAATTGAGTTTTTATTTATTTATTGTTGTTTACGACACGAGTATCGTCTTCGCAGAAGTTATCAACTCACGCACGCTCAACTTTCACCATCACGACCGCGCCGACAACCACTGTAGTGTATATAAACGACGCGCTTAACACAGGTTTTGAGTTGAGTTCCCCAGTTCCTCCCATTCTCGGTCTGTCCATTGGCGTCGGCACAGCTTTCCTGATATAACACAAGCACTTCCAGTTATACCCGGTCTGTCCGTTGGCGCCGGCATAGCTTCTGGTACAACACAGCTATTTCCAGTTATTCCCGGCCTATCCATTGGCGTCGGCACAGCTTCTCTGACGTAACACAGGCACTTCCAGTTATTTCCGGATTGTCCGTTGGTGCCGACATAGCTTCTGGTGTAACACAGGCATTTTACCAGTTTTCTCTGCTCTGGCAGTCGCGTCAGCACAGCTTTCTGATGCACGCAGAGATCTATTCACACTCATTCTCATTCCACAAAGTTTAGCGCCGGCATTCTGGCATTCTGACCTGTCATAGCACGTGAAAACCATTTCCGTACTTTGGATCCGATCTCGGTATATAGATTTTCATTTTACGCTGCTACCAGATTTTAAAGCCTTTAAAATTCCGCGTCTAAATGTAAAAGCGTTTCCAAGCCCCGCGGATATTTGTTTGTTTACTATTGTTGATATTATTATGTGTGTTTACAATTGTACATATACATATGTTTTGTCACTCACTTGTTTTTGTTGTTGTACATACTTGATGTCTTTCACACCTGCTTTATGGTGATAAATTCTTGGTTTAAAACACTCTTTCACTGTTTAAATTGTTGCGCATTTCAGATAGTAACCCTGGAAACCTCGCTCTCACACTTACAGCTACCACTGCGGGTTGAAACATTATTGTAACGACGTCAAAAGCGCAATGCCATTCAAATCAAGATAAGACCGAGATGGTGCGTTTTTACAACTGCCCACACAACCAGCGCCACCGAACGAGCACAAGGCGAACCTCCACACGCGGAGATTTAGACATACAGGGGTCAAGGTAAAAGTAATAAGCTTTATAAAAGTCAGTAAGTAAATGAAATCACGTAAGTCAGGTGGGTAACAGTAAGTAGTAAACAGTAGACAGCACCATACACAACGAATTTCGTTACAAAGTTCGTTAGTAAGTGATTTTTTTATTTCATTTTGTATGAAAATAAGTCAAAAGGTCAAAAGTCAATATAGAAAAGTATGATACAAACTATTTTAAATATACACAAACAACTTTAACATTTAACGTAATTTAGTATTTAGGAAAACTCGTACAACATATACGGGTTGATCTATAAGCCATATTATCAGTGTTCATTTAAACTGTACTAATGAGAGACTCTTGCACGATAGTGGCAGATGATTGAAAATTTGAGCTATAATTTGAGCTATAATGTGTGCCGTGATAGTGACAGCACTCATATCGAGAGAACAATTTGTCCTATTGAATTTTTACAAATATAGCGACTGTGGTATGTACATACATAGACGGAAGGGTAAGTATTGTTTGTTTTTTTTTAAAACCTTTCACTCAACTGTTCTTATTTGCAATAGCGGACATAGCTCTTACTCACCTTCTTTGAAGAAAATGCATGCTCAATGCATTGAACTTTTGGTTATTTCCATCACACCAGTTGCTAAATTTGATTAAATTGCATTCTATGAGACACCAGATTTTTTCTTTGTTGGTTGATCTTTGTTGCTGCCGTCGTGTCATCTGCCAACAATATCGTGGGAATCCTCGTCGCGAAAGGTAAATTCTTAATGTACAGCAAGAATAATTAAGGGCCTAAAACGGATCCCAGTGATACTCCAACCTTCACTTGCACCTGAACGCACTGCTCTCTATCTGTTAAGTAATATGAAGTGTACAAATATCTCCAACATGGAATATTATGCATGCTAACAGCGCAATGGCGTGGAAGCCCTCGTGTTTATACACAAGTTGCCGATAAAGTGAAGCACGGTATTCATAACTTCGTTATTAACTGATTTTTGGAAAACCTCTGGAATACGTCAGTTACATACTTCTTTTTGTCTTTTTTTGTTTCGTATTTCCTAGCTGTGACGTCTTAATTTCATCTTTTGAAGTGCAGTGACATTTTCTTTTCAATGAAAATGTTTCTTTCTATTTTCTTTTTCGCAGATTAGTACGAACATATGTATGTCTGGTCGCGACAGAAACCTCATTTGAATAGCACATTGTTGTATAATTGTATGTTTAATGTAGAATCGTTGAGTAAACAAATAACACAGAGATGCAACACTATTACGTTTGGGGGTTCGACATCTAGGTGGCGCATCAAGTCTCACGGGATTCTTACGGAATTTGGTGCGCCATTTAAGCTGTCGCATCCCGCAAACTGAGGGCGGTTGCGTCTTTTTACGATTCCTTCACTCAACGGTATAATGTCTAGATGTGCGTTTCGAAAGTGCGCTGTAGATATTTGTTATATAAATATTGCCTAAGCTTATGAAATCTACTAGGCTGCCTCACACAACGTTTTAATCTGAAAGAAATCAACTAAATTGATAGCCTGCGGCTTTGGTGTTTTTTGTTAGAATACAGAAGAAAGACAGGTTTTCTGTTGTAGTGTTTTTCTATCTAATTTGCATCATAAGTCTGTATTGTTTCACTAATAAGAATACTACAAGCAGATTCCTTGGGATTATTTGTCTATTTTTAAGAAATCTTTATATAATATAAAAATGTTTTTAGAAAACTTTCACGAAATATAGTTTACGCTTCGAAATCGGGAAAGAACTCGTTGAAAAGAAAGAAGAAAGAATCGATGCAGTTAATCAATTGAATTCCAGATTGAAAAATAACGACTTTTGTTACAGGTAATATTGTTATTTCTAAAAGTAAATTAGTCTTTTGTAGTTTCGCTATTATCTTGGTCATATCATATGATTTTGGTGATCAAAACTCTACTTGTTTGAGCAAATTCAATTTTCACTGTGTATAACTTGATAAACGCTGGTCATTTTTCTACGTTCCTTTGAAAGATTTTTTAAATAAATCGAAGCAGGTGGCCTATAGTCTGAAAACCTACGTATCAAGTTTCCTAAATTAGTAATTTAAGAACTCTGTTGTTATTAAAAAGCCAACGGCATTAAATAGCAAAATTTATTGATGTCAAAATATTCAAATAGTTTTTAGATTTAGTGAAGAAAATTTTAAAATTGCACGGCGCTAGAATAGGTACAATATTGATTTTTTTGACAGATTCTGTATGTTCAAGCAAGTAACAGATTTTCATTTCAAATCATAAATACCAGCTATAAAACGAAACTCGAACAATGAATAATTACAAGCTTCTGGAGCGGATTCATGCCGAGCTTCGGTTTAAATAGTCGAACAGTAAAACATACATACCCCTAGATATATAATCTCCACTTTCCCAGACCAGTCCATCGCTATAGTTTGCCAAGTGTTCATAAGTTTCTAGATATTTATAGAGAGCACGTTTTATATAAAAAGCTAAATGCAAAAACGAAGTAAAGCTGTTCTGCAATCCCACCCCAAATATTCCAACTACGATGTTATTTAAGCTTTACATCTGTTAAGGCTTTTCAGAGCATCAGTTTTTTTTTTAACTCCATGAAATTTTCACATAATCCCGCGACGTTAGTTAAACAATCGATAGTGCACAGTTTGAGCCCTTACCGCTAATGTACCGCTGGTTTGGTGCGGTTGCATTTGTTTACAAATTCTAATTATAATCGATTTGCATTTTGCCGCTATGCAATTCCCAAGCCAACGCCGCGCCGTAGCAATATGTCAGGGGCTTTGTTGGATGCTTGAAAACGTACTTGTGTATATTGTTCTCAGGCATTTGCCGTCCACTCAGAATACACAAAAGCTTGGAATTTTACTAATACTCAGTATTATTTCTTGAATTCTGTTTTGTGCCGTCGATCCATTATTTATTTTTTCTGTAGTATATAAATATTTAAATGTGGAAATGTGTTGAAAGAACTTTATTTACTTAAGCATACAGGAAGACATTAAGTGCGTCTCTTTTTTTAAACAATTTTTACTGTTACGTAACATGAAATACATTGTTCTGATAAGTACTCTAACAAACAAATCTATCACTTAATATAAAAAAAGATCCGTTACGCTTCCACACCTTTGAATTTTCAAAATTTTTACATCGATTTGTATCCTTAAGAAAAAATAATGTACAGTTTTTGTTTTCAAGACTTTTGTTTTATTGTTTGAGCCGTCCGATATGGAGTGTTCGGAAACACTGCAGCATCTTTTTATATTTAACCTCCCAGTTTTTTTATCCATTGAATCATGTCCGCCATTCCAATATCCTGGTATCCTGTACAAGTCTGTACAGATCTCTGCCTGGTCATTCGAAATAATTCTCTAGGTTCATTTTTGGCTTACCAAAAATTGCCTGTCTTTCTGCGTCTAGAGCCTAGCATTCACACAGGATGTGATATGCGGTCTCTGTCATGTGGGGTCTCTCTGCAATGGTATCCCCAGTGTTGATCAAAATTGTCTGTAGGCATCCCTTTCAGTGCACATTGTCGTGTTAGGAGACCTACTACTGTGCGAAGATGATTCCTACTTAGGTTTAGTAGTTCTTCAATCCTCTTTTTTGATGGTCCTTTAATAAAGGTTTTTTTCCATGAATTTGCCTGTTTCAATATTTCAGTATTTTGTTCCCTTTTTGGCCCCAAATCCTTACCCTTTCTTCCTGTGTTTTTGGGCACTATCAGAAATAGGTTCTGTAGGTATGAAGCCGCTGATCCAATCCATGCTAGTTCGTTGGCCTTTTCGTCTTCTTCAATTCCAAGAAAACCAAATGAAGTGGGTGCTCGGACATTCAAAGCACCTACTTTATTTGGTCTGCCACTCTATTCAGTTCTCAAATACATTCTCAAACTAGTCTTGATTGTATTTATTCTGGGGTTCACTAATGCCTTTCGGTGCAATATAAATCTGCCTGCTTCTTTTTAAAAATAACGTGGTGGAATACTGATCATTGCATTTTTCACCTACATACTACAGTTCCAGACCCGTTCTCGGTTTTTCATCCGTTAGTAAACCAGATCAATCCACCGAGTGTTTCACTGTAGTTGGATTGATTCCAGCTTATTCGATCCATGATTTCCACCTCAAAACTTATCGAATCTGTTAGAAATATATGTCGGACTCATGTGGTCCGATCTCATTCCTAAAGGATTGCCTTCTATATGTTGGATATGTATATAATTGTTACATCTGCATATTGTTTGATGGAACTATCTAAGTTTCTATACATCAGTATTTATTAAAACAAGTTTGTTATTCATTAGTAATTTTCATTAATTTAATCATATTTCTGGAGATGATTTAATTTCATCATTTTTAGTAAGGGATTGCTGAACCGCTAGCAACTATTATTAATTTATCTATTCAAACGTCGACTTTTCCTAAATTGTGGCAGGAAAATAGAATTTCTCCTATATTTAAAAAGAGTTCAAAAGCAGAAATTAATAACTACCGACCCATATCCATTTTATCCAACTTCGCCAAAGTTTTTGAGAATTTTTTATTTCACCATCTATATGAACGTCTTAAGTCTTTTAATTTCACCTCATTAACATGGTTTTGTTCGTGGACGCGCAACAGTTACTAATCTTGTCAGTATCTCGCAATTCATTTGTAGGGAGTTGGATAGGCAGGGTCAAGTTGACGTGGTGTATACGGATTTTACTAGCACTTTTGATAGCATTAACCATCGGATTTTACTTGAGAAATCGTGCCGCTTTGGCTTTACTACTTCCTTGCTACAATCAATAGAATCCTGTTTGACTGATAGATCTAATTATGTACATTATAATGGTTTCGAGTCTTATGAATTCATTCCATCTTCAGGTATTCCGCAAGGATCTAGTTTGCTTTTTATTTTATATATTAATGATTTATTGCAAGATTTCTCTTGTCCAGTTCTGGCTTATGCTGACGACATGAAAATTTATACCTCAGTTGCTAACTCAGATGACGTTCTAAACTTACAAAATAATAACGATTACATGGTTCAATGGTGTAATCAACACAGATTTGTCTCATACACTCGAAAGATTAACCCAATTGCTTCCGCCTACTTGTTAAGTCATGCTGTGTTGCAGAAAGTTGATTCAGTACAAGAGCTTGGGGTACTTTTTGACCATACCATGAGATTTGCATAACACATAACTAATCTTTGCTTGTCAGCAACGAAAACGTTAGGATTTCTCATCCGTCTCTGCAAATCTTTCCGGAGTACTCAACTTTTGAGAATATTATACTTTAGTTTGGTTGTAAGCAAGTTGGAGTACGCATCTCAAGTGTGGTCTACCCACTACGTCTACCTTCAGCGATCACTTGAAAAAATTCAACGTCGTTTTCTTAAGTACCTATCATTTAAAGAAGACATAGACATACGACAACAAACAAATGATGTCGTTTATATTAAGTATTAATGGTGTGAATTCTTTTACAAATTTTTCCTAATAATCAAAATAATTAAAAAAGTCAGTAAATGATCTATTCATCATTCCATTTAGGTCAATCAAGTATCATTATTTTGGGAAATGTCTATACGACAGTGTCATTCCAAATCATCCAGAAATTATAGCCGACTGAAAGCTCCATTAAATGAGAGACACAATTACTCATAACAAAATTGCCTAAATAAAACAACCATAAAAAAATAATAATTTTGTCGTGCGTCTTCGCATCTAATAAATCTGAAAATGTACCCCTCGTTCTTTTACGATTCCCGTTTTACAACGTACTTTCCCGTCACACTCCGCCTGCTCTCATTTCGGGAATAAAAAATACGGGAAGGAAAAGTAAAACGATATTTGCTTCTCCAAGGCGACGTAAGGCAAGCTTCTGCTTCTGAGACATCTCGAATCCCATTCCACTGGGGAGAAGCGTAGCTGAAAACTAATGAGAGTGAAAGAATAGTTCGGTAGATATAAATTATGAAACCCGGCGGGAGAGAAGAAAAGGAATTGATGCCGGCGACAGCTTATTAAATGGGTTAGTTAATCAATCGTGATTAATGGCTCCCTGGTGTGCTTCAACAACTAAAAACAAGAATTTTCAGATAATGGGAGATAGAAGCGTCAACGGCATCGCACATTTGAATTATTTATATCAGTAATTTATTAGGGAAAATATTTAAAAATATTATACGCTGGCCGTAAAAAACGGTAAAGTGTCTATTTATTTTAAAATAACACTTAAAAAATGTACCTTATGATGTCTTTAATTTCGAAGAACACAGCTAAAGAATTCTTATATCTTGAGGATCTTCTTTAAGCTTAAGTTCTGAACAAACCAATATCATTACACGAAGGAAATTACCATTTTTTATGTAAAGTAGTTATATGGATCTCTTAACGAAAATTGTCTAGAAGGGTAACTTTTGCGTTGCTAAGAAACCTATCTGAGGAACTTTGATGTTTTTGTTATATTGTCCTAATTTACCATAGTATATTACTTTTGGGACTGATACCGGCTTTAATGATGACGCTTTCGTCAACTGAGGAAGAACTGAAGCTGAGGATATTCCAACGTGTACAACGTGAGTTGTTTAAGAGTGGTGTTACTGAAAAAAAGTGATTTAATTCAAGAATTCTAACATTTTGCTCCAAGACTAATGCTTTTAATGCAAGTAAACGATATTCTTAAGTGGAGACTAAAAGTAGTTGCATCCAAGACTGTTAACCTCTTACGTCAAGATTATGCTGCTAAGATAATTTTTTTCTTGCCTTAAGAAGTCTTTGTCTTGCGAATATTCAAAATGTAGATTTATTTGATCCAAGACAAATTTACTTAAGGTAAGTATGCATTTTTTTATGTGTGTGTAATTTAGGGATGAGATAATAATAGCTAGATACAAAATCCATACTCTAAAGTAGCTGTTTCATAGAACCGCAGTTTTTGATTATCTCTTTTACATGGTGAGCCTTGTCGACTTTGGTATTGCTATGGAACAGTATAATATTTCGCTCATTGTTTTGGAATATTTATCATTGAATAGTAGTTTTAAATTCTTAGGTACTTTTCATATAAATTTGTCTTGTCATTGTAGTGTCCTTCTCCATATATTCAATTACTTATTAATATTTTTTCTACATCTCAAACAATCGTAACCATCAACTGAAAACTGCGTTCTTGATTTTCTCGACGACGGAGATTATTTGTGCGAATGACACATCCACGTCTCATAACCCGTTACAATTTTTGAAAGATGATTGTTTGCATTAAAACTTTAGCGTAAAATAAGGCGATGCAATTTTCTTATCGACATATTAATTATCTTCACATAATTGTCATGTATTTTTGAGGTCATTTTCCTCTTCTGCAGAGACAAAAACAACTCAATCTTTTGAATAGGAACGAAACTTGGACAGCTTGTATCAAAGTACCTACTACAGCTATTGACATTAAAACGTTGCTAACGTGACTGGTTTTTTCCATATATCTGCAGGTGGAGAATACATAGAAATCTCCCCTGTTATGCGGGATCGATCGAGGTACTGCTTAAAAATGTTTCTGCTCTAAAAGAGAATACTTTATCTTATTTCCGGAATCGGATTTGGTGAATCCTGTAGACCGGTTTTTGCAAAGAGTGGATTACAGGCCTTTTTCATTTCCCATGTATATAAATGTTTGTCACCATGTTTGTCAAACAAATCTATAACAGAAAAGGCTTGCTTTAATGTTTTACCCATATCCTACAAGACATTTTAATCAACTTACCATGGATGCGTTGGCGACATATCTTGAAATACCATTGAATATGGTACACTTATTTAGTTGAGAATTGAAAGTCTGCCAAGTTTCGAAATAGTGTTGCACCACTAAGTGAATTTATCCGGAAGAAGTGCGTCTTGTATGTTTGTACAATATGGCTATTGGTTTACAAAAACAGTAGCCCTTCTAGTGGTTAAACCTCTAACAGTTAAGACTGTTATTTGACGTAAACATTGACGCTTGGTTTGGGTTAGATGTATTGATATGTTTGCAAGTTCGTAAACATTGTTGTTTACTGAAGAGAAAGTCTTTTTAGTTGAACACTATTTTCGTTCATATGGTTTAGTAGACAAAATGGAACATCTCAATAAACAGGTACCAAGTAATGCTATTGAATTGAACATTATAACCAAATTTAGAAGCACTTGTACACTGATAGTGTGCTATACCAAGGAAAAGGTAAACCTAGACGAAGAAAAACGGGCGATACGAACGAAAATCACAAACGAGTATCCAATCAAATTATGGAATCACCACGTCATAGTCAACGGGGCTTTGCTGCAAATTAAATATGAACAGGAGCACTCTTCAGAAGATATTAAAACAATTTAAGGCCCATTCAGACGACCCAGCAATTGAGAATAAGTGATTATGATTTTTTTAGGTTGCCAGCGACCAGAAGATTTGTAAAAAATACCGTTGCATACCGAAAAAGTCCGGTGCGCAGTTTCTAAACGAGAAATAATTGCACCTTACGTCATTGAGGAAAACGGACGTCCAGTAACTGTTAATCAACAGCGCTGTATTACTCAAGCTCTCACACCGTTTGTAGGTGACTTTCGGAGGTTTTGCAGGTCAAGAAACTTACCTTTCGGTAGCCAGTTTTTTAAGCAATATGGGGCAACTTGTCACACAAAACATGCAACAAGAACTTTTATGCGGGAGGCGTTTGGAAACAATGTAATTTCACGTTTCAACGATTTTTCTTTTCAATTCCACTCTCCAGACTTAATATCATTGGATGCATATGTTTGGGGTATGCTAAAATTATGGATTTTCCCAGACAATCATCCGTCTAAAATGCAACAGTTAAAAGAGAAAATTACTGAAGAAATTTTTAGTGAATAAAGTTTTTGAAGTTTCAGTACTATAAATTGATAGCCAAACTGTATTATATGCTATACATATTTCCAAAACTTCGTAATTTTTTTAGTATCCGGATTTAGAACCAACGTTTTTTGAAAGCCAAAGGATTGTACTATACATTTCGAAAAATAACTTGCAACTCAACTAGGGGTAGAATTTCTAAAAAGGTTTTAGTTCTAAGGTGATTGCAGAGTCCTCATTTTGTCTGGTGTTGCTTACAATTAAAGTTGAAATCGAAGTCCTGAATATAAATTTGGTCACCTGTAACAAAGACGGGATTGTTTGTCATGGTTCAAAATTTGGATTAGCCCTTTTGTAGAGTAAGCTTTTTGGCGACAATCAGCCTTATTCAAGTTAAAGACCGATACTTTTTTTTTAGTGTACACATTTGGAATTATTACACAAGCTAGTTTTATATGAACGTAATTCTACATACTGATATTACCGTACGCGTTAACAAAATTCTTTCTAAAGATAATGTTAAAACATTTTCTCACTCTTCGGATTCGTTTTTTTTCTTCAAGAGTATTTGAAATTAAACTCCCTTCAGGACACTTACAAAGTAGTTAAGATTAATGGTCTGTCCTTTTCCCTTGACTCATCTTGTGAATACGGTTCTAAAAGATTAAGACTACTTCTCACTAACATACACACACCTAAGAAGTTTAAACTTTCCCTATACGTAAAAGGGATACACTGGTTTACCAAAAGATCTTTTTCATATCGGCGAAGTTCTCTTGTTCGTCAAAAACGAGAAAAGTTATTCCCGACACAAAAAAGCGTTCACCCACCCTGAGCGGTGGGTGCGCTTAAATTTACTTTATGCCCGAGAATACATTCGCTAGGGCAGCCGCAGCATGTAAACTTCTTTTCCGGCACAATAAAAACCGAATATTATCTGCGGCATCTTTCTAAACTAGATCGCGTGCGCAGGAGGGGACGGGGATGGACCCGGGGACTTTATTTAATAATACTTTTAGAAAAAAAATGGAGTGGAAAGACGTTCACGTATGGAAAGTGGATTTATAAATATGAGGGTGGTGCTTTCACGTTCTTTTTTTTTCTTCTTATTTATAACTCAAACTTGCACCCTTTTCATTTTATTTTCTCCTAGAAGCTTTTTAATGTTTCTGTATAAATTTATCTTTTATGCAACAATATTTTGTATTTTGCTACAGATTCTGAAGATAAGTTTTCGGTGTAAATAAAACATAGTTGCGTTATTTTGTTAATTAAGTATTTTTCCCAGCCGCTTAGACAGTTGCATTTCCCATATATGTTATTATCATATTACGTCATTTGCGGATGAAAACTTTATTTGTAGTATTGTAGTAAATTGCGTTTTTAGAGTGTTTTTAAAGTCGTGAGTACAATAACAATGCTTTTCACACATGTATCTTCTTCACCTGGTTTGAAAATACTATTTGTGCATTTTGTCATCAACACGTTTCTTAGAATTATCCTTATTTTTTTTTAAGTGTGCCTTGTTTTACTCGTATTCTATTTTGGTTTACTACTACAAGTACTTTGCTACTCCAAATACTGCTTATACCTACATGATTTAGGGAAACATGCGTTCTTATTCGTTTTATGTTCCGGCCCACCTGCACCATATGCTCTTTATGTGTGGGAGCTCGTTAATATTCACTTCATTACTTTGCCTCTATCTTCATTACAAGCTCTTGTTACGGAAGCCACCGCTGTAGTGAAATTTATTGGAAAATGTTTCCTCCATATAAAAATATTGGGTTAGCTTCAATTTTCAATATACTCTAAGCACAGAAAAATATTTATTGTTACGTAAAAACTGAAAAATAGTGTATACGGAATTTGGGGTTATTAGGGTAACTTTTTAGTTTTAACTCGTAATAGGAAAATATAACTGGAAAGAACTACAGTGAAGGTGTAGTTAGATATTATTGCTCCTAGAAAATCCCCTCCCCCCATCCCGGAACTTTTATACTACTTTTTTTAAAGCAAAAAGTCAGCCAAGTCAATTGTCAATGATGCAGGCACTTCGCTAAATAAAATAAAAAAAAAAACCGAACCAAAAGTTGAATATAGGCAATTGATAATCTCAGATTTAAAGCATCTTATTTTAATATTAAGTACAAAACTCCCTCCTATATTCTAGTAAGGAGCATTAGGAAGTCTAATCACCGTATTGTATTATATTGCAACACGGTTGATGCACAGAAGTTTCCGCTCACCGCGATTGAAAGATCTATTGTGAAAAAGGTTGATCTAGATTTACATATCAACCCTAGTGCTAAACGCAAGTCTAAGGATTTTCTTTGGTGCACAGTAAAAAATATCTGTGATAATGCAGGAATATTCCTGTTTTATTTTACAGGATTATTACTGTAAGTTTTTACAAGAAAATTACTGCAGCTTTATAGTTTCTCAGTAAATAATCAAACAATAAATGTAAAAGTCTAAAATATCCATGTAAATTTCTGACAGCTTTTAAATATACGGGGAATTCACATTAAATTTACAGCGATCATACTGTACTGTTGTAAATATTGAACTGTAAATTCACAGTTGTACTGACATTTTCTCTCTCATCTGTAAAATTACAGTAGTATTCCTGGTGTACAATTACCAGGAATGTTACTGTAATCTTTTGTTACTGTGTGCTGTTAGTTTGATCACTTCGTGAGATTTTGTCTCCTGTTCGTATTGTAGCAGCCTTCGCTGTGCTAGGTTTTTACAGTAGCAAAGTATGTTCTTATGTTCTCTACAGTCTCGATTTTGCATTCGAAAAACCAACATATGTCAGTGTGGGCTTTACCCACCGTTTTGAGATGGCGTCTCAGAGAACAATGTCCGGAAAGTAGGCCTGTAAGTAGTCTTAGCTCTGGCTTGCCCAATATGCGTCCACTGTTGAAACTCATCCCTCATCTGGGGATTGGAAACTCTTAGGACGAGTTTGGGTCCATAGAGATGACTGCTAGTTCTCGTTTGGTCAGTTGATCAGCCATCCCGGCAAACATATTTATTTTTTCTTTATCCTCATAATTTAACACACCAAAGGTCGCGCTTTTAGAGCTATATGGAAAATCGTATTCATTGGATGTTAGATCCCAGTGCGACTTTTGATATGTTAATATATAAAACAATAGGTATGTTCCTAAAACGTACCTTGAAAGTAGATTTGTGATGTGGAGCTGCAAGTGTTAATTAAAGCTCGCTGAAATGCTGCATTCGTTGTAGAAAGCAAGTTCTTTTTAAACATAATTCTAGAACAACAGAAAAGTCAATGTCATAGTTTTATTTATTTTCACATTACTATAAATTACTGTTAAATAAGCTTGTTAATTAGTTAGGCACGTGCATAACAAGAAAAGTAGAAAAGAAAATAAAAATTGTTATTATCAATTTTAACTATATACTCTTTTAACGAACATGTTATTTTGCAATAATCCTATATAACTAAATCCTTATATAAAGAATAACTAAAGATTATTCAGTTATTCAACAAGCAGCATATAGGCTTATTCCTGTTGTGCTTATACTATCTTTATTTACTTTAAAATCTTTATTACAGATTCTTCTCATCACCAAAAATATTCGCCCCTGCACCTAAAGTAAAAGTATTGAATAAATAACCTTCATGATTTAAACCAACTACCTCTCTCTTAATATCAGACAAAGCTTTTTTCGTGAACATCCCTTTGTTCGGGGCAAATGAAACCTTCTACTATACGAATTCTCTAACAAAGGGCTGCGATAAGACCGAAAGGATACCTAAAGACGAAAAAGAGAGGAAATAAAAGAACTTAATACATTTTGATAATGTCGTTATTTATGTGCTTCAATCTTAAGTTCACTGTGGGACACTGCTTTTGTATCTGGAATCTAGTTGAGGATGATTAGATTAATTTCTTCTTTCTTCTAGATACACTTTTTGCACGTGTGAATGCTATCAATGGTGAATGAATTAATATATAATTGGCTTTGGAGAACGACGTAAAATTTTTTTTCAAATTGCTTTAATATTGTTAATAGCTACCGATAAAAAAAGTAAAAAGTGTTACATACAGCCTGTCCCACTACAAACTCCAGCGATCGATATACGAAAACTTTGGAAATTTGGTAGTATAGTAACAGCAATTTGACCTATTCGAACAAAAATAAACACATTTCTCAAGAACAGGTTGTTGATATCACTTTCTGAGTATCATAGTCACTAGCATAGAGCATATTTTTTTATTTTCGAATTTGCTTGGAACTTTTGAGGATTTTTTTGAGGAGCTTTTTTGACGCGCTTTTTTGAGGGGCTTTTTGAGGGGACTTTTGAGGAGCTTTTTTGATGAACTTTTTGAGGAGCTTTTTTGGAGAAGTTTTTTGAGGAACTTTTTTTGAGGAGCTTTCTGGTGAGCTTTTTTGATGAGCTTTTAAGGAGCTTTTTTGAGCGTATTGAGGAGCTTTTTGAGGAGCTTTTTTGACGAACTTTTTTGAGGGGCTTTTTTGAGGGGCTTTTTTGAGGAGCTTTTTGAGGAGTTTTTTGGGGAGTGGAACTTTTTTGGAGAGCTAGGGGCGCACCTGAAGGTTTTGACTCCTGCATATTTCGAAACTAATCTTTTATCAATTTTTATGCAGACTGTGGTATAAGATACAATAATTATTATGCCTCACCTTAGTGCTTCAATCTGCAAGTATCCCAGGCGAATAAAGTTTTTATTTACATAAAAACAATACAACAAAACCTGAAAATTAGGCAAAATATTCAATTCTACTCCAAATTGAAAACCATCGGTACCATGCCATGTAGTAATTGTACTAGCGTATATGTAGGTTAAACAAACCAATACTTAAAAAACACATTAATCTTCTAACAATGTTACTGCCCTAAAAAAATATAATCAACAAGATTTTAAACATAGATTCGATTTTAACAACATAAAAATATTAGCTAAAAAAATAATTGTTATTCTAGATGCATCTTAGAGATGATTTATATAAAAAGAAAATAGCATTAACGATAAAACTGATATAGCTAATCACTGAAAGATTTGTCATTCTTTAATTGTTTTGTTTTTTTTGTTGATCTTTTAATTTTCTTTTAAAATTTAAAAATGTTTTCTTAATCTATTCTTTCTTTTTGAAATGAGTATAATCAAATTTGCATTTTTATTATTTGCTTTTGATCACATTTTTAATTTATTGTCACTCTTGTTGACATTTTATCTTTGAGAATAAAATTATGACAGCAATTGCCGTCGAACGTATGTAGTTTCCAAGACTAATTCGGAATAATTAAGAAACCTACAATTTCCATTAATCTGTTGATCCAACAACAAAACAACGATAAAAATACTTACCAAAGTAATAAAAGGAGCAGCTGTCTGTTATTTCCAAACAATTAATTCCCTTGACCAAAAATATGGTGCTCACTTTTCGACAGACGTCCGTGGAGAAATAACTGTCATGCTGAAAGGTATTTTATAAGCACCTTTATATATATCCAAAAAATAAAATTAGTTTACTCTCCTTTACACACATTAGCTACGAAATTTACGAGTTAATTTCCCGAAGTATAATAGCAGTGTGTAATCGAGATTGATGGAGAACAATTAGATTAAAATTCATATCTTCCTCCTTGATCTAATTAAAGGGTTAAAATATTACTTGTACGTTAGCCAATTTATTCTGCGATATCTATGACAATAGGGGCTGACGAATTTCCATTCGATCTGTTCCGAATTTCACCTAATAAGTTAACCCCGGAGCGCGGTTATATCCAGCAGGCACGGGGTGGGTGACAAATGGCGGGAAACGCCCAGTGACCGTCAGATAAATGAATTATCCTCAGATTATGCATAATTTTCGTCGCCGCCGGACTTCCTCGGGCCAACCGCCCTGCGTTCCGTAAAAATACCGCTCCGAACTATGAAATTTACTGCACAATCGACCCGGGTGGCGGATCCGCAGAAATTAAATTATTTCCGGGTCCAATTACGCGTCATTAATAATAATGGGGTAAGTATTTTTAATTTCTCGGGCGGGGTTAACACATTGATGCTTTGTTCGCATTACATGACATTTTTAAAAGTGTAACGGAAATATCACTGACGTGACAGCCTTAAGCCTTAGTTGAACACAATGCAATGTTGCATTATTGGTTAGTGCGTTAGTTTGCGTTAGCAGCTACAGCCTGCTTCTGCTGCTTCTAGTTAGCGGTGTAAAAGAGCTGCTACTTTCTGTAGCAACCAGGAGTAATCAGCAACACTCTGTGTGCAACCCACTTTCATCGCTATCACATTTCAAGCTTTATCTTCAATTGCCTGAAATCAAGTGTCTAAATGTGCGCTCCCTATGCGACACAAGCCGAATTCTCAATTTTCGTAGGTTCAAATTTCGGGTTGCATTCCCTAGTGTGCAAACATTTAAACTCTTGATTCCTTAGTAGACAATCGTGGATCAAGCTTGTGATGCGCTGTGATTCATCTAGAGAAGGTGACGGTGCAATATAAAAACAAATTGCATTTATTTCAAGAATTATTTCTGAAAAAATTACATAACGTAAAACATTTATATCTTTAATTTACTTATATTTCAGACAAATTAAAAATTATTGGTACAGGCAAATATTAAGGGGAAATGTAGCAATAATTAGACATCTTTGCAGAACTAAGAACCACTAGGATTGTCATTATATGCAAGAGATTCCCAAAAGCATCGCTATTTGATTTCTCGGTGACATTTTGCCGTATTTGCTGCTTCCGTCAATTCCGCAAGAAAAAATTGATTAACAATGCTAATAGACATGATCGAAATTCCGCGTTAATCCATCCGACGCCTTCCGATAAACCGCATTTAAAGACTCCCCGTGAATATTTCAGTATCCTCTTAACGTCGGGTGCAAAGGACGGCGTCTATCCGACATAATTTATCCTGACACGTAACTCTTGCCCTCACTTCGGCAAAACCGTACGCCCCCTTCCATTCCCCCTTATCCCGTTGCCAGAGACCTGTCCGTCCCGTCGATCTCTAATACCTCATTCCGGTAATCCCGACGTCGGCGTCGCCTCATCGTTCGGAATGAGCGAACAAGGAAGCCGAGCAATCTGAAAAAGAAGTGCAAAACACTCAAGCGAATTAAATGAATGAAACTATAATCAATCTCTGAGCCGCACCGTGCGCTGATTGAGACTCCACCGATTGGTATTTGATGCAATATAATTTTTCCGTCGAGCTTTCGCAGCATAGCGGTTGGTTGAATTTCTTCTTCCTATTTTTTGGCCTGGAATTATCAGGGACCAAGAAAGAGAAAAAATAAGAACATTCCGAAATTAAACTTCCTATTTGTTGACTAGTTTGCTTGGAATTGTGGAGAGGTTCTCTTTAGTATTTAATTAGACTGAGAAGCAACTAGATGTATGTAGACCAAAACAGATCACCTCGATTACTAATTTCCGTAGTCAGAAGAGAAAGTTGAAGAACTAAAGACATTTCGAAGATGTCTTTAGAGTTAGTTATATAATATAATTCGGCGTTTATTTGGAATAAAACAATTACAAATAAAGTCATTAAATTCAAACATGTCACAAGTTACATTTATCAAATGTACACTCCGCCAAAAAAGTATCGCATAATTTAGTTTTGAATTATAAAAGTATGGCATAATCTTTGTTTGTAGCATAAAGTTGTAAATATACTTTAATGCGCTCTAAGATATAATTTCTATGATTGTTTAAATAAAATACAGGCCAAATAAAAACAAGAACTCATACTTGAGATTTTTATTAAAACAAGAAATTATAATTTTGGAAAGAAAAATGTCATAACAGTAGCTTTTAATACTGAGTATTGCCACCTCTGGCTCTTATGACCGCTCGCATACGGTTTGGCAGAGATTCGATTAACCTCCGTATATAAGCCTGATCCAAATTCTCCCACTCGTCACGGAGAGCATTTTCTAGTCCATGCAGGTCCGCTAGGGCAACATTTTGGGTTCGTATCCGTCTGTGAAGGAGGTCCCACACGTGCTCGATAGGGTACATGTCCGGACTTACCGCAGGCCAATCTAAAACTGGAATACCAACATCGTTAAGGTATTCCTGGACGATTATTGCAACATGCGGTCGTGCATTATCGTGCATTAACATGATTTCGTTTCCTATAATTGGCGCATATGTTCTTCTAAAATTTCCGTTATATACCTGTGGGCAGTCAGTGTACCTCTGTCTACTGGTACTAACTCTGTACGACCTGTTAAACAGATGCCTCCCCAAACCATAATAGAGCCACCAGCGAAATTAGGTCTAGGTCTGATATTACACTGCGAATAGTGCTCACCGTCTCGTCTGTACACTGAGATACGCCTATCTGCTCATTTTAGTTTTAAAAGCGTTGGTACAGAACTCTGACTTCGCACTTTAAAATTTGTCCGTATAGGAAGACTTTCAATAAACAACTGAACAAACCTTACAAATATGCATTTTTCTAAATGTGTTCTTTTAGGAAAAAAAAAAGTAAAAACGCTAAGTTCCATTATTTTGTTAGTGTTTTTATAGTTCACATACACGAGGCAAACTTTTTGTGAACGTATAAAAATATCTTGGTTCATAAATGCCCTTTTTTAGTTTATGCGATACTTTTTTGGCGGAGTGTATAAGTCTCATCAACAAATGCATATATTTTTACATATTTTACAGTTTTGTTGCACGATGATTAATGAAATTTTATCGGCGGTTAAAATTTTAGCCCAAATAGAATGCATAACCTGTGTTGTTAGTTCTACGGGAGCGAGGTTAAGTTAATCCGATATAATACTGATCAGATTATTTGGAAACGCAATATATTCCCGCAGGGTGACATATGACATTATCGTCCATCATTAAAATGTTCAAGCTTACTGAGTGTATGTGATGACATATGTATGATAATTATCCACTCTATTATATTAAATAATTCATCCAGTGTAAAACGAAATAAATTTAAATTATAGCTGAACTTTGAATATAATACTAATAGCACAAAATATCTGTATATTTATTGCAATCATATACATTTTCTTTGTTAATATGCATATGGTACGACATGAAAAGTGTAATTAGTTATTCCATATAATAGGTTGTAATAACTGTTGCAAGAGCGTTTGAGAATTAGAGCTAAAATCGAAAGTACTTTTTTTTAGTGGAATATGTTGGTTGTTAATCGTCATGTGTAAAATAGTATTATTTTAAATATGAATAACTTTGTTTCTATTTTAAGAACGTTGCCTATGAAATAATAAAAAGATATTTATTAAAATTGAAGTAAAATTAACAAAAAGATAATAACTAATAATGATATTCTTTGATAGAACACTAGGAATTTCGAAAGTAATTTTTTCCTGTGACCATGGCATCTGAAGACGTAGTAACTAACGTGTTCCACTTAAAAAACATCTTATTTAATAGCTACACTTGAATTATATTATACACAATAGGAGCACCTACAAATAAAAACACCCGAATATTCTCGAATATTCCCGACGCCTGCTGCTCCTTTGGCGATAATTTGTGAATAACAATGCATTCATTAGAATAAAAATATTTATTGCGGGATAGGTACGGCAGTGGTATTTATGAGTTAGTTGCAGTGGTAACTACAGCAGAATTATTTTCTACCGGCGATAATCGGGCGTCCACGCGCATCGTGCGTCACGAGTTCGTAGAGGTAGGCGGGATCCGGTCGTTCACTGTCGTACAATACTGCAAAAACGTATTACAATAAAAGCAGAATTTCGTATTTTGAACGAAAGATTTCTCACCTGCGAGTTATAACATTTTTGAATATTTCTTCGGGTGTGTGTCACTTCATTGAGCACCCCCTCTTGCTATTGCGTATCCGCCAGGGCAAAAAGATATAACTGTAGTATTTATACCAGACTTGGTTGCATGGGTTATGTATGTACAGCCGTTTAGGAATGACCGCCTAAGTCGCTGTAGGTATCCAATACTTTTTTCTAATTGGATGTTGTAATAAAGCTAAAACAAAAGACGACGCAGTGCTGATATGGCTACTACAGCATACTGTGCTGTAATGAGGTATTAACGTGGTGGGGGGACTCTTTCCGGAACGTAACATAGGCGGTTAATGTGCAAATTAGAGAAAATACTGTAAAAAACGTGTGCTACAATGACATGTAATGCTCGTACTTGTTAATATAAATAATATCCTCCAATGCTGGTGGAAATATATACCTTTTTATACACTTCTAAGTCTATTTAAAACGTTTCAACAATATTTTCTGCCTTTATCAGTTTAAATTTCTTATTGTCGACAACTGTTGATAATTCTCATAATTAACAATAAGACAATAAACTTAGAAGTATACATATAAAAAACCTACATTTTACTAGCATTGGCGTTATTATTAAATATTTTTGGTCGGTTCAAGTTTTTAATCGAAGTTATGTCCATATATTTTATGCTAAATATACTTGGATGTAATCTTATGATCGCGTGTAAAAGCAGATTCCAGGTACCGTTTGAACTTTGAAATTGCGATCTCATTGGTTTTTCTAACTTAATCGATTCCATAAAACTTTGTTTCTTGGTCCAGTCAAACATACTTTGCAAGGTTTCAGACCACTCTATCATGCTGCCCACAGCTATTGGAGGAAAAAGGCAACTCTGATTGTCCACAACTAACTGTGGTCATGATTAAAAGTCGTGAAAGAAATCCTGCGCTACCTGCAGAAAGAAAGTACTTTCCACGTACGCAATAATAAACATAACCTCACAATTAGAAATGGAGTCACGGGTTTTCGTAGCTTCTCGAGAAACAGTCTCGTTTGTCCGTGGCCCTGCGTCCTGACCAGTTTTACGATCGAAAACATAAATTTTTTTTTATACTTTTCCCGATCAAGCCAAATGGGAAGATGGAGCTCTCTAATTGGCCCTTTTCACAATATAGCAAATTTAAATGGTTGTTCCATGGTGTTCGCTCTAGGGTTCATGGAGTGTTAAATGGCGCGAAATTCTGACGAATTTGTAAATCCTTTGTCTAATATCACTTTTTCGAATCGACACCCAGACAATATTGTATTAGAACTTCCGGGTTTTTGCCCTTTCATCACTAAGCAAATTCATAGATTCTATTGACAAGAAGTCATCACCAGTAACGTTGGACACGACATAATTCCTGTAATACTTGCGTTATTTTAATTATGTCCAGGTCAGCAGTCAGCGATTGAATTGACAATTAAGCGACGAAGTATGATTCACGTCGACAACGACCGGAATTACATTTTGTTATCTGGTATTATTGACAGTACACGTTTTGTGCGGTATCAGACATGTACGTCCATACGTACGTACAATGGCTGTGCAAATTGACAACGATAAAAAATCCAAAACGTGTAGGTTTCGACTGAGTAATAGTAATTTACGGAAAAACTGATCGATATATAAATATTATTAAACCCGTAATATGAGTCTCTTTTGCTGTTAATAAAATTTGTAATTAACAATTAAATTTTGCGGCTTGTATGGAATAATTCGAGCGTGTTTTACTCAATAATTATAGGAGGGTTAAAGATCTAAAATCCGCTAGTTTAATTTCTTTTATTACAAACCAAATTTTCGCTGATATATTTCGGTTTATTCAGGGTTCTAGAAAGAACTTTGACAAAAGAATTTTTCTCCACAATTGGTTGTCCTATCATGAATTGCACTATGCGAAGGACAATAGATTTTCAATTCCCATTAGAGTTTCTTTTACAATTTCGTCGTTTTCAAGTAAAAAATGTGTGTGTCTCTTAAATTTATGGAAGGAGACAACCAAAGTGTTTCATATATATATAATCGAAACCTTAATTATATCCTAAGATGTTAAGGTGTTAAACTAACTATATACAAATTCGGCCCATTCTCGTCTATTTCTTGCCTTCTTCTTTGCTTCTCTCTAGTGTAGCCCTCGTTCTTCTAGGATCCCCGCCACTGCCTCATCCCATATCTTCCTCTGCTGCCTCTCTGTCGCACTGCTTTTGTTTGCCATATTATTTTCACTTGTTATTCATCCTTCATACGGATTGAATGACCAAACCATCTTAATTGTTGTCTTTCAATACTTTTTATCAAAAGTTTCACTTATAGCTTTCTTCGGATATCCGCGTTTCTAATTCTGTCTTTTCTAGTAACTCCCATCACTGCTCTTAAGTACTTCATTTCTACTGTCTGTAGTCTTCTTTTGGTTTCCTGTGTCAAAACCCATCCCTTACTTCCATATATCAAAATTGGTTTAAAGATCGTTTTATATACCACCTTTTTCGTATTTTTTGTTATTTCCTTTTTACGTGGGAAGGGACGACTTAGAGAGTAATACAGTTCGCTATTCTTTCGTTTATTTCTGCATCATTTTTACCATTCTTATGTATATTCACCCCAGATATTTAAATGCCTCTACCTGCTCTATTATATTATCGTTAGGCTTTATTGATATATGTTTATCTTCCTTTCCAATTACCACAACTTTGGTTTTTTCTACATTAATGTTAGGTTTCTGGCTTGTAGCGACTCTTTCCATATATCTATATTTCTTTGTAGCTCATCTTCATTTCTCGCGAGCACCACTACATCATCAGCAAAGACACATTCCGAAATCTTGACTACCTCCATATTTCTATATCCTACTATAAATTTATTGGTCTCTTCTTTCACTTCTTTAATCATGTCATCCATAACTACTGTGAACAGCACAAGACTTAATTCGCCTCCTTGTCTTAATCCTTCTTTTGTCGTAAACTCATCTGACCGTAAATTACCAGTTCTCACATAGTTACTTGTATTTCTATATAAGCTTTTTATGGCGTTAAGCAGACTTTCGATTATACGTCTCTTCCTTAAACTATTCCATATTAGTTTTCTTGGTACACTATCGAATGCTTTTTGGATATCTAAGAGCACTATAAATATGTTACTATGTCTGTTTTTCTCAATTAGCTGTCTTAAGGTGAATATATGGTTCTGTGTGCCTCTTCCCTTTCTAAAGGCGCTCTGCGATTCTTCCAACTATGGCTCTATTATAGCTTTTAATTTTTTTTAAAGAATTCTTTCGTAAACTTTTGATACCAAACTCAGCATTATAATCCCGCGGTAGTTAAAACACTCTCTGTTGTCACCATTTTATACAGTAGTATCAGTACACCCACTTCCATGCAGCGCATCGCATGTGTCAGTGTAAGAGGAGCAATGCGCACAACGCCAACGGCGGCAATGGAAGCACTCTTGTGTGTCCCCCCTCTGTACTTGTTTGTGGAGGAGGCGGCGCTTAGGGCGGCTATAAGATTGAGATCCCGGGGTCTTCTAGACGTGGCGGGGGAAGGACGCAACCACGCGAGCATCATTTATGAGGCCGCCGCCAAGGTGCCTCTCCTTGATGCCGCAAAGGATACTGTGCCTCCCGTATTTGCCTGTAACAGGCACTACCATGTTCTTATTGACCCTGAGATCAAACTGCAATCCTCGATCGCCATCTTTACAGATGGATCGAAAACGAAAATGGGGACAGGGGCGGGAGTTTTCTCCTCGGACCTTGACCTCAATCTAGAACTGGCGCTGGGCAGGTTTGCCACGGTTTTTCAAGCCGAGGTGTTGGTGATCCTGCACGGCGCCATACAAATTTTAGCAAAGGGCATTAGGGGACGGCGTATTGTCCATTATAGTGACAGTCAGGCTGCTCTTAAGGTTTTTAATAACCATAGTTCAGTGTCACAATGCCCTAGAAGCGGTCGCTATCGATAATGCCCTGACACTCAAGTGGGTTAAAGGTAATAAAAGAAACCTAGGTAATGAGGCTGCTGATAGGCTGATGGGGCGGGGCTAGCGCTCCCACTTTGTGGGGCCGGAACCACCTCTTCCTATTTCGTCGGCTACACTCAACACCATGATAACGCAATGGACTACCACTCTTCATGAGAATAGATGGAAATCCATAACCACCTGCCGTCAAGCGCGTGAGGTCATCCCCAGGCCGTCACCGAAGACAGGAAAATACTGCCTGCAGCTTTCGCGCAGTAACTTACGTCAACTTGTGGGGCTTTTGACCTGCCACTGCAAGCTAAACAAACACATGCACTGCATGGGTTTGGCTACCAGCCCACTGTGTCGGGCATGCTACCAAGAAGACGAGACGCCGCAACACATTTTATGTGATTGCTCAGCGCTTGTCCAACTTAGAGGTTCCATTCTGGGGGAGTACTGGCCCAGTATGGCCGATTTTGGTGGCGCCTTGTCTGCTGCTCTGCTCGAGCTCACGCTCAGTTTGGGCTGGCTCGGGTAGGCTGTGGGCGAGCGACGCCACCTAGGGGAGGTAGCACAATGGGCCCGGTAAGAGTAGCCTAAATGCATGTGTTTACCACCTTCCCCGACCTAAAATCCAGAATCCAGAACACCCGCTTCCGGTATTATTCCCTCGATAAAAACTCTATTAAACAATACAGTCATTGCCTCCCTTCCTTTATTCCTAGATTTGTTAGCATTTCTGTTGTTATGCCATCGTGCCCTGCTGCTTTCCCTCCTTTTAGTGCGTTAACTGCTTCTACTACTTCTTCAATTTTGATTTCATTTGACTTTTCATCTTGATTATATGTCCCTTCAATTGTATCTTCCTTATCTTTTTCGTCAGACGGGTTCACTACTTCTATATTTAGAATTTCTTCAAAGTATTCTTTCCATATATGCATTATATCTCTTTCATCGACTATAATTTTGCCATCCTTTGCTTTTATGCGTTTCATAATGTGACTTTATTCAGATTTGGTGGAGCACAGATTATACTTGATTTGTATGCATAATTGCTTTAGACGTCCATAAGTAAATTTAACAGAGTAATTAATCGTATCGTCTTTACTGGCATCTTATTTATCTGTACATCGACATTAGTCAATGATTCGATTTGTTCTCGTTTGCCTGACCAATCAAATCGCGATCGACTCTTTTGCATTATGCCGGAATGGAAGCATTAAGGAAGCCCATGGAAGTAGAATTGATGATTTATTTTGACGAAGCTTCATCGGCCCCGAACGAAACGGATTAATTCTTAATTAATTTTATGAGACGATAATTAATTTTCTAATTAGTTTCGAGCTTCGCTTCCCGTCTTAAAAGCCTGAGAGCGATAGTATGTCGGGAAGTCTAGAAAGTTAGTGCAGTTACATGCGTTTGTGTGCATCATGTACTTTAGGAGTACTCAAGTTCTAGTGAAGGAAATTATATTGAGATTTCCAAATTGGTTTCATTTTCTAAAAAAGTATTGAATTTCAGAGATACGAAACACAAATTTTTTTTTAAGTTGGATGTAGTCTTTAAACAGTATGTTCGTAGTAACTGAACAGAAACATTGCCACTCTTAGTTATTTGCAAAGGTAATTCCTATGTATTGGAAAATTAAATTACTTAAAATTATATTTTAAAACATCAAATAAGTTTCTGTTTAACGGTAATTATAATTAAGAAATAATAAGGCGATGTGTACATGCACAACTGCAAATAAATCGATTTAATAATAATAATAGTAGCCTTTATTACCCAAGCGACCATAATGATCCAATAACAGAATAATTATAATTTAATATGTGCAATACAATAAAACAGAGTTTTGTGTATGTATATGATGTTTGTGTCCATGATCAGGTTAGTAATTTTTATTCATTACAACGTGTATGTATACAGAGAAAAGAAGAAAAGCAATATTTAAATGCACTTGCTGACAATAATCTATGATTCATGGGCACCAGAAGATGTCCTCCAATTTATCGTTGCCGATCCGAGAGAGTGTGTACGCCGGAGCACCATAAATGTAGAACTATATCTAGTGTTAATACGTGGAACATGAAACGAGAAACGTTCCAATAAGGAAGGACAATCGATAAGATTTGTCATTAATTTGTGCATGAACCTTCTGCAGATCATTTCTCTTCGTTCTCTCAAAGACACCATTTCAAACCGCAGTAGCATAAAATCTTGGGATGTACCCCTATCAGGATAAACCCCATCACTCTTGAAACAGATAAATTTTAAGAATTTACGATGTATTTTTTCTAAAGTCAGTACATCAGATGTTTATAAAGAATACCATGCGCAGCGTATTCAACTTTGCTTATAACGTATATAAAGTATAATGACTTAATTAGAGATATATCCCTAAAGTACTTTAAGAGGGTATTGTAAGTTCCAGTGCCTTGTAGGTCTCAGCACAGACTGTCTGGCTTGAACGTCATGCCAGAATCGAATAACACACCAAGATCTCTAACTTCAGTTACACGTGTTAGAGCACTGTCATTAACATAGTATGATGATGTATAAGGTGAACGAGAACGGCTATAGGTGACCACAGAACACTTATCAACATTCTCAGTGCAGATGTCCAAATTACGCTGAAGTTTGTTGGTGTCAGTGATATTTGAAATTTTAAAATAAATTTTGATATGATCAGCGTACGTAAGAATAGGTCCCTCCATTTGAAGAAGCAAGTCGTTAATATGCAATACAAACACGAGTGGCCCTAGGTTGGAATCTTGCGGTACACCATAAGTCAAGGTATATTCATCAGATCGATACTCATTACAAATCACGTAGCATTTCCGCTGAGATAGATAAGAACGTATAAGTTCTAAAGCAGATCGGATAAAACTAAACGCATCCAGTTTGCGGATCAGGATTTCATGGTCGATCAGATCAAATACCTTGGATAGATCTGTATAAATGACATCCATCTGCTCATTCCTATCCAGCACTTCACCGATCTGCTGAGATATTACGGCTAAATTAGTAACTGTTGATCGCCCCGTGACAAAGCCATCCAACAGATCCACGACCCAAATCAGTGAGTGGGGAAGCTGATGTATACATAGGTAATTTCGAAAACATTCCAGCAAATGCGTTGACTATATCTTTGGGAATTCTCGTTGAACGTCGTTTGCCACGGGGGAAGCTCCATAGCTGGGATGGAGACATGTTAATAGAGGCTTCAACGTTCTTTTTAGATAGAGCATGTAGGCCTCGTGTATCTGTCTTTTAGTAATATTCCGCATTCTTTTGAATTAATTATGAAAAAGAACGTTTCTAGTGGTATTCTATTTGCGGCGATACTAACCTTTGATTTTGATATTGGCGTTTATTGCAGGTGTAAACCAAAGCGGGTAACTAGTGCTGCGTCCAGGTTTGCATCATTACACTCCGACAAACATGACCAGTCAATATTGCATAATTTATTATGCAGCGAATGTAAATCTGCCCTTCGAAAGCAATATCTGATATTGTTGTTTATTCTGAAATTATATTATTATACAAGGAAAAATAGGGGTCCTGGACGACGTCGAATAGGAAATCTCAGAGCATGTGCTTATATTAACTCTGTCACTTTATTCAAAACAACTATAAATGTGGTCACCAACATCAATTGATAATAGGCATTTTAAACAATTCTGGTGATAAAAATTGTGAGGTTTAAAACAACACTAAATGTATTTGTACTAAATGTACAAATAAATGCACGTTTCTTTAAATCGGGTATAAAAAAGTTGTAGCCTATTTACCTTGGCAACTGTGTCACCTAGCGGTCATGCTTGGAATTTAAAAACATTCCTATTAAATCTTCGTTTGCCATTTAGTTTCGAAAAAGTTGTTGGAATATCCAAGATATCGCCCTTCCGTTATTTTTAGTTATATTTATATATTTTGGTGGAGGTGCCTCCTCTATTAAACTTTTCTATATCCTATCAAGTTTTGGAAGGTTTCTTATCCGATTTTAACATGAAACTTTAGTGGCATTATGCATAAATGTTCATTTCGGAGCCGAAGAATCGTTGATACCAGTACGAGAAAACCTCAAATTATACAATCTCGAATTGCGTTCCCTAATTTCCAACATTAATATTAAACGAAGTAATTGCCATTCCTGGCCGCCACCACGCTAGGCTCACTCTACGAAATGAAACGCAAATTTACGCTGACTAGAAATGCAAGACACCTTGGAGCGTCCAGCGTTGTTTTACTTGTTTAATGGTTGCGGATTTTGCGTAGAGCTTCCCTCACCGACGTTGGTCGTGGCCACACCGGCGGCATATTATAACTTGAAATTCGGCCCCCTTTGACAGGGCTCTCTAAGTGCATGACGTCATCGAGTGAGTGGAATCCTTGCTCTATAAATATGTATAGAGGTTTCCATTAACCGGTCTACCTGGAATGTCAAACTACTCAAAATTCATGACCCAAAAACACGAAACCCAGGCAACGGCCGTAAGAGAATCCAAACGGTCACCCTATCCTGTCAGAACCGTTCTTCATATTCGCGACGTCACATTCATATCTTCCGTGCCGCCGGTCTAATGATAATAAAAATGTTAGGAATCTCTCTTGCCACGTTTAATGTAAATGTTTGTTGGATATAAATGGAACGGATGGTGGCGCTAATGTTGGTGCCGACCTGCCAGTTATGTGCGAAATTTAATTAGTAGATCCATGGAAGCATTTGGGTTAGAATGTACACGTACTTTTAGGCAGCTTTTGTATGTCTAGGTGTGTTTTTATAAACACATTTTCTCCTAGCAGTTATAAAGGTGAAGATAAAATACGTGTTGCTAAATTACCAGGAAATTATAATAATTTGCAGTTATTATTTTAGTATCTTCAGATTATATCACCATTTGTATAATAATTTTGGTATGATTTGGTGATTTAAATTAGCTTATTAAAGCTAGACATTAAATTTAATATAGCATTCTAACGCAGATAAGATATTTACATCGACATAACAGTAAATTATATCTATTATGTAAATAGAAGAAATTTCAATATTATCGGATTTAACCCGAAGTGAAATTAATGCATGAAATGCAGGCATATAATCTATTCGACCATGTATAACTTTGTTATACGTTTGTGTATTGCACACATACATATAATACAAGTATCTGAAATTCAGCGAAATGTCAGTGATTTTAGTTGTACACAAAGCAGGCTAGATTTAATACACCATGCATATTCATTTGAAAGCAATAATTTTAAAATATAAACATTTATGCACAAAAAAAAACGATTTCCAATTATGTAAGGTTGAGCGAACTAAAACATTGTTCTCCAACATGTATCGTATTACTCTATATTACCGATAATAAAATCAAATGGCTTTCAAATACACACAAGTAAAGCTCACGTTTACATTAGTTTTAAGGACAACAATGCCTCTGGAAAGAGTCAATGTTTGCGAACTAAGAAAAAAAAATATCAAATAGGCAATAAATATGTAGATTGTTAGCAGCGAAGAAACTGTTATTCTTAGTTACAGTTTGGTTAAAGATGTATTACTTAATTATTTAATTGTTAGAATTTCACAAATTGTAATACTCATTCGGGTCTTATACTAATTTTTATTTTTTTTTTCTACAGGTGAAAGCGGTTGCTTATCATTTTTTCTTATAAATGAACGCCTAAGTAATAGAATGTGATTGAATAATCATTTCACGTACATACACTTACAGATAAAGGTTTAATATTTAACTATAACCATTGGAAACAATTAGTAAATGATAAATTGTATTTTAACGTCTTATTTAGCGGTGAAAAGATTGTTGCAAAAGTTGAAGATGTCACTTTGAAAGACTTTCAAAAGATATCCAATTCAGGGTTAATAAAGTTGAAAATTATGATCCCTTTGAAATCGGAGAAGGAACAATGGGTTTAGAAAGCAGTGTGCATCCATTTTCTAGTCTTTCGTGTGGGACACTTTGGAACGGAGAGAAATTCTCAAGGTAAATAAAGCACGATAAATGAAAAAGAAGAAAAAACTAACATGGAATTTCTAGAATCATTACAATTTATTAACTGTTTGGAATGTAGTTATTCATTTTTTTTCCTCATTAAATCAAGCGGACCATTGCTATATCTTGGTACCCTGTATTAATCTGTATAGGTTTATAGCTGGCTGATCTAAACATTCCTCTGGGTTTATTTTCTGCGTATCAAAAAACTTATTAAATCTGCGATTTTCACCGCAAACTTTCTTTTAAATAGATTTGTCGAATCCTGTGACTTGATCATAATTTCCAAAAGATTGAACTTTTACATAATGTACAATATCGCTTTGCTCTAGCTCAGCATATTTGCAATCTATCTACCTAAGATTGCAACAAGCCAATAATTCTGTTTACATTAATATTTGACAAAACTAAAAAAGGAAGCAAAGAAAGTGTAGTCGTCCAATATATATTGCTACGAAACTTGTAGATAAATCTTTTAAATTTTGATTAAATTTTTAATTAAGTAAACACTGCTTTTATTCTACTAAACACCACTCAGCGTCATCTATTATACTCTTATTAATATCCAAGATATGCTAGTACCGTAAGATGGGGTGGATAGGAACAGTTCTGACAATTTCGAGGGCTAAACAGAAAAAAGAAAAAAAATTTTTTAATTGTTTTTTTCTGAAAAATTATGAACAGGGTTTCTGCTTTTAGCTTGCGAGATTAGAAAAAATGGGCGCATGCCAAAACCCTTATTTTTTAAAAAAAAATTGTTGTTCCTATTCACCTGGAAATGTGGTGAATAGAAACACAATACACGTTTATTTCGTTTAACAATGTTCCCAGATGTTTAGAAACACCATCAAAAAACAATTAAACCAAATAGTACTAGTTTGCACGTGTTAGATTTGAGGTTACGTACAAACTCAACTTTGACAGTTGACAGCATTTTAATAACATTGGATATTAATAATAACATTTTCTTGCAATCTCAGCGTCACCAAAATGTTTTAACGTTATTTTTAAATCTTTTATTGCTCTTTTAAAAACTTTTCCCATTTTTGTTCCTTTTCACCCACGAGTTCCGATTCACCCCATCTTACGGTACTTAAATGATAGAGGACATGAAAGGTAAATTTGTCCCCACCACAGAGTTTTAAGTACACCGCAGACGAATAGATGATACACTTAATATACTCAGTCACACTCGAGACGAGGGAGAATACTGTCACTCCGTTCAATCACTGATTACTATATCAATAAAGCTTTTAACGTTTAAGTATCTTAGTGTGACTGTAGTAGTTATTAGTTAGTGATGTTCTTGTAATACATTGAATAAAAAAAAAAAAACAAAAATGTAGTATAATTTATTTATTTAGAGTTAAATAAATCTGAATGAACAAAGAAATGAATCTTCTAAGATTCCCTCAGGGTAAGTAAGTTCTTTACTATCTTAAATACACAATAGTAAGATTTATAGAATCTTAATCGAAAGCAAAAACTCGTATTTCTTGTTTTTAATATCATAAATACAATTAAAATCTCCCGCTAAATTCCCATCATAAACCATGTATTACTAAATAGAATGCCAACTTAAACTGCTCGTGAAATTAACCCACAGAATCAAATACAATCTCACATAACCAATTTCATTAGATTTACAGTTATCGTTCAAATAAATATAACCTAAAATTCCCTTATTATATGCCTGTTATACGTTCAAAAGATGATAAAATCGCTTCTGCTTCCAAATGGTGCTCCAACGATCTCACAGCAAACTGCCACAAATGTTGTTCTTCGAAATCCCAGGATTATACGAAAAGCCACCACAAATCTCGAAATAACTGCATTTCCATCATCTTAGCACTATACACGTAATACTCTGATTCTTGTAAGTAAACTTGAAAACTTTATGGACTTAAATTGTGATAGATATTACAAAATTCTAGATAAATATACGAAAAGTAACCACACTCAGGAAAAACCGAAAAAGAAATCCCCCACATTTGTTTTCAACAAACTCAATATCTCCTAGACAAGAAAGGACCCCGGCAACGATCATAGAAATCGTTTCCAACTATACGACAGCATAAAAATCCCTCGTCGAACATTAATCGAAAGACATACACATGCCCTAAAAATCCATGGTTACAAGCATTAATTGAATTAGATACGAAATAAGTTTTTAGTTTAAATTATTACATACGTTGACAAAATAAATAAATAGATTAAAATGCATTTACATAAATAATTTTATCGTCGGTATTATGATTCTGTGGGTTTTGTTTTCAGGAAATAACATAGCAATATATGTATATCCTATATGACTTAAGTTTTCTCCGCATAAACCCGTACCAGATCTGGATCCCTTATCGACCCAGCAACATACCAGTTTGGACTTTGAAGCTCTGATTTTTGTTTAGTTTTCTAATCTTGTCAATTCTACGGCAACTTTAAACGGTACATTATAAGAGGACTTGAACAACATTTTATCGCTGTCCATTTCATAGACAGGATTAGTGATTACGGTTGTTATTTTGGTATGCTCGAAAGTATTCTGGGTTTTCCAATATCCATTGCCTTTTAGTAATATGTGTATACCCTCATTCTTGATAAGTTGATAGTTTTAGATAAAAGGGAATCAGTGTTGCTTTTCCAGATTTATACACCGTCTCTATAACCGTTATTCAGGATATAGTCCGTAAAGAGGTAAATCACCTAAACCAAGTTATAGCCGATCTAAGAAATGAAATACATGTGTTAAAAGAATCTAATATTGAATTGATTCGCTTATTAACAAATAACAAAGTGAATGAGAAATCTCATGTAAACGAAAGAGAGAAGAAAGATAATTTTAATATTGAACAATTGCCAAAACAGCTGTTGTATTCCGAAAAAGTAAAGACAACGGAATCGGCAAAAACGGCTGAAAATACGACTCGGGAAAAACACGCAAATAGCGATATGACAAAAAACGCATCAACCAATGGTATAAATAATGCGTGGAAAACGGTTAACAATAAACAAAGCAAAAATAAATCAAAAATTGTTTACGGATCAACGGAAAATGCAACAATTAAAGGGGTAACACCATATGTACACTATCATGTCTGTAAGCTGGAGCCCGAGGTTACGGAAGAAAAAATAGTTAATTACTTAGCTGAGAAGGATATAATTAATGTCAAATGTGAAAAAATGACATCTAGACGTCCAAATGAATACGCCTCGTTTAAAGTATCGGTCCCTCTGCACTACAAAGAAAAAATAATAAGTCCTGAGACATGGCCGCTTAATGTCCAAGTAAATCCTTTTTTGTTTCGGCTGCGAAAGAATATCGAAACAAAATAAACTCTTTCAAAATTATGCACCAGAATGTACGTTGTATTGGTAACAAAATTAATGAGCTTGAGGTATTACTAGACAAAAATGGTGTTGATATATTTCTAATATCTGAACATTGGCAATCGTACGAGCAGTTATCAACGGTATATCTGTCAAAGTTTAAACTCGCCACATCGTTCTGCCGACCCCAGTTCAAGCATGGAGGTACAGCAATATTCATCAATCGTGATTTAAAGGGAAAGATTCGTGAAGATATAAATGTGTTAAGTGTATGTCAACATGTAGAGTTCTGTGCATTTGAAATTCCTTCCGTAAAATTAATAACAGTGGCACTATATCGACCGCCAAATGGCGACTTCAACACTTTCATAAATGCGGTTACAGAGATGCTAGACATTATCAGTAAAGAGGTGAACAGTATCGTTCTGGGTGGAGATTTTAATGTCGATTTTAATTCAGATTCTTACAGAGTCAAACAATTTTTAGATATACTTCAGTCGTATAATTTACAAGTAACATTGACATCTCCAACGAGAATAGGTGACGAGAGTCAATCATGTATAGATAATATTATGGTAAATGTGAGTCAGGAAAATTGGGAGGCTGTGTGTGTAGACGGCAATATATCAGACCACCTTGCTCAACTTATCACTATGCAATTAGTTGGTGATGTAATTAAAAAAGCTTACGTTTTTAAACGTGTTTATTCTAAGGACAGTTTAACTCGATTCTTTAACTATTTGGAAAACGAAGATTGGGCGTCTATATACACCGACACTCCTCTTGACAAAGCTTTTGATTCCTTTTATAGGACATTTATGTATTATGTAGATTTAGTTTTTCCATATAAGAAATTTTATCTTAACAATAATTGTGAAAAGTGGATAGATGATGACATTATTAAATTACATGACAAATTATTGTTTTTGAAAGAAATGTCAAAAAAATTTTCATGTTTTACTCAAGAATATAAAGATTGCGAAAAAACATACAAAACATGCTTACTGAATAAAAGGATGATGCAAACAAAACAGTTTGTTACTAATGCCACAAACAAAAATCAAGTAATGTGGCAACTTATAAATAAACATAAAAAACAAGAGAATAACTTACTGCCCGAAAATTACTCCAATAATGTGGAAATATGCAACTCTTTCAATAGGCATTTCTCAGTAGTGGCAAGTACTATGCTATCCAATTGTTACAGTAATATAACTTCCGATATTAGTAGTATTGATAAATATCTAATGAGCTTAAACAACTCTTTCTTTGTTAGTCCAATAATCGATACTGATATCATAAAATGTGTACAAGCTTTAAATTCATCTTCCACACCCGACGAGAATAACATATCATCGTTTCTCATAAAGTCGTGTATTCATTACATAACTAAGCCGCTAATACATTTGATTAATATGTCATTTGAAACAGGTTCCTTCCCTGAGTTACTAAAAACATCAGTATTAATTCCTTTGTTCAAAAAGGGGGATATAAATAACATGGAAAATTATAGACCCATAAATATACTTCCAATCTTTGCAAAAATATTTGAGTATATAATGAATGACAGATTAGTAAAATATTTAACAAAATACAATATTATATCAAAACAGCAACACGGCTTTGTTACTGGTAAAAGCACCGATACTGCCGTGCATGATTTTTTATCAGTAATATACAATTGCTTAGATAATCAACTACTTTCTTTAGGCCTTTTTATTGATCTATCAAAGGCATTCGATTGCATAAACCATAAATATCTCCTGCATAAACTAGAGCGGATTGGAATTAGAGGAACAATACACAGTTGGTTTCAGTCCTATCTATTAAACAGATACCACAAAACGCGGTATTGTGATAAATATTCTCAGAAAATTGAGTTGCAATTTGGAATTCCACAAGGATCATCCTTAAGTCCCACCTTATTCATTGTGTATATTAATGACCTATTAACATATTTACATAATATTAATTTTCAAATTATTAACTACGCTGATGATATAAATGTTATTGTAAGTGGGAAGACAATAGAGGAAGTTACCCAAAAAATTAACTATATTTACTCCAACATCTTAAAATGGACTGAAGATAATCAACTTATAGTAAATCAAAACAAAACTGCCTGCGTCTTGTTTCGTAGTGATCGAAGCGGCTGTAATCACACCATTATTGATTTAAATAATACAGAACTTAGTTTATCTAAAGCTGCCAAAATACTAGGTTTATTTATTGATGAGCATGTTAAATGGCAAGAACATATGGATTATCTAGCAAGTAAATTGGCAAAAGTTTGTTTTGCTTTAAGATCCTTAAAAAATTCTTGCACGTTGGAAATTTTAACAACTTTCTACCACGCGAATTTTGTGGGTACAATGCGCTACGGAATTATACATTGGGGTTCAGCGTCCGGTGTAACAAGAATTTTTTTAATGCAAAAAAGGGCATTACGTATAATATACAACTTAAAACAAACCCAATCCTGTAAAATCATTTTCCAAAGCAAACGATTACTAACAGTATATGATATATATATTTTAAATGTATTGTGTTTTGTTTTTAAGTTTAAAGAAAACTTTTGTAAAAATAACGTACAACATAGTTTAAATACTAGACAGAAGCATTATTTTTTGTCGGCTAAGCATACCACTACAATGTATAAAAAGAGCTTAGAATATGTTGGTTGTCAATTTTTTAATAAACTTCCTCTAAATATAAGATGTTTAGATAGACTGGCGCAATTTAAAGTAGCAGTAAAGCGTTTTCTTTTAAATTTGAATTGTTACAGTATAGATGATTATCTGAATTATTAATATTGTCATGTCAATTAATTTTAAGTTAGCTTCGTAGGTATATGATATTTGGATATTATGTTCATTGGTGACGTGTTTCAGGCATGTTCATGGTTTTGTACTATGCATGGTATCTGAAAATAAAGGGTATATTATTATTATTATTATTATACGATCGTCTGAGCTCTCTACCACATTACTTCTGCACTAACTCTTGCTCCTCTTGCTAGACTGGAGAACAATGCTCTCACTCTACCAATGAATCATATATATCTCCGCTGGAAAACGCCATTATAGTATTTAAAATATAGATACTCAAAACAACTACAGCTCTGAATTAAGATATAACTTTTTTATATATAAGAAAATATTATCAGAAACGGAAATAAGTTCATCTTTAGAAGATTATGCAATAGTCTATTCTGTGGGATATATTTATAACATGGTTACCTCATGCAAATTGTCTGAGAAAAAGTAACAACCTTGAAGTGACGACAACTATTCATTTATGTGAAATAAAAACTTTAATACATCTTGTCATTTAGCAAACTATGACACTAATTAATTAAATTCCCCTACCATTAACAAATAGATGAAATACTAAAGAGAAAATAACCCTTGGATTATTAAAACATTGGGTATATTTCCCGTTTGATAACACTAAACTTAATTGGTGTTTAAATACTTAATTGATAACGTAAAAAATATCAGATACTTTAGTTACTGTGGCGTATTAGATGTGTATTTGTGAAATTGTGGACAGCATGAGACTTTAAAATCTGTACGATAAAAAGGACTTGCATATATTGTTAAGTAATATACCGGGAGAAAAGTTGCTAGCTGCGGATTGCATTCTGGGCGAATGGAAATGGGAGGGACTTCAGCTGTAGGCGTACCTACGCACAAGGTCGCAACACAAATTTGTTAACGTTCGACGAATCATCATAGCTCAGTGGAAGTAAAATGTGCGAGATATCTTTTTCTCGTGAGAGCTCACTCTTATATCGCTATTAATGGTATGAACAACAAATTAATAACCAATTATCTAAGTGAGCTATTGTAGACATGATTTACGCAGTTTGTAAAACTAATATTAAATCTGATATTTCATTTGCATTAGTGGAAAGGGAAATAATAAGACAATACTCATTTGATAACTAAAAAGGGCAATAAACTGCCATGCGTGGCATTTATTTGTTTATTTTTATATCGAAGCATCAGATTATCTAAACTATAAATTTCAGTGACAGAGCTCATAAACATTACTAAAAAAAGAATAAAAAGAAGTTTTAAAAGGCAATGATCAAATAAAATAACAAAAACAGATTCTTACATGAGAAACTTACTTTTTAAAATGATATAATTGATGTAAGAAAATAATTCAATACAATATTGTAGGATAAGAATTTTTAAAATGTAAGATTAGTTCATTTAAAAACAAAACTTGTATTAGGTGAAAATGTTAAAAAATGCTAAAACCAAACGAAACGTTTAAATTAAATATTCTTCAAAACCCTAGCAGCACAAGAATCGGCATGATATCGGCTAAGCTTCGCCGATATTGCTGACCGATACAAAATGTGAACATTTTGCAATATTGGTTCGATATCGAAATTCCAATACTTATCCGATATCGAAATTCCAACATCTATCCGATATCGAAACTCCAATACCTATCCGATATCAATACAATTAAAATTAGATAGAATATCATCAGTAGACCGATACATGATTGATACTTACCCAACGTTTTCTATGCTCCGCCGATAAAGTTTTAGTCGTCCTGGGATATCGCACCGATATTGGTGTGATGACTAATTTCTACATATAAGTATGTAGTTTGTCTATCCACGATAGTGGATATTTATACAGGCTGTCCCAAAAGTAGTTCCCGAAACGGAAAAGGGTTATAAAGAGTATAATTTCGAGTCAAATTAGCCCCATATGTGATTATTCAATTCTAATAAGGTTTCTGCGAGTTTTGTAAAGATCTTCCACAAAAAACGTTCATAAAATTATAGGCAAAAACAGTATTTTTTTTGTAATGTTAGAATTTAGAAAGAAATTAGAAACCATCAACGTCTTCTGAAATATCAAAGCCGTTAAACAAAAGGATGTACCTTTGATAATATCACAATGTTTAATTTCAATTTAACTTCATTCTTATTGTCGTACTCTTTTGTTTGTTGATAATTTAATGAACGTTTATATGAAGGAAGATTTTTAGAAAAAATAAATGATTCGTAAACTATGCATCGAATAATAATCACACCTAGGATTAGTTCGACTGCAAATGACACCCACTATAACACCTTTGTGTTTGAACATTTAATTTCGGGGCAGTCTCTATAGTCATATTCATATTGAACAATGCGGAAAAAATACATCAGATTCATCATCACATTGCACATGTAATGTTTTTCAAATTGTTTGCCACCATTTTCTGTGTATGATAATTCATGACAAAATAGAATATTATGCGCATAAAATACTATACATAATGAAGGAAAGACTTTATGTAATAGAAAGTAAATAAAGCAATAAATTTCAAGAAAAAGTACTAATATAAAAATACTTAATATGTTTATTTATGAGTAATTGACACAAATATTTAACGACATAATTAATAAAAACAAAAACTGAAAATAACTAGGAAAACATGAAACCGAAAACAAACTCAATATGTGCATATCTTAAACGAAAAGTAATTTAACATTTGTTACAGTTTAATTTTTAACAAATCAATAACAACAAAAATTCTAAGTAATACCTAAAAAAAATCCAGTCGTCTAAATTATTCGTTCGCTAAAGACGTTATATTCTTCTTCCTTTCTTTTCTGCCCCCATCTCATCTATTGATATTCGTCTCTGTCCCATCCGGCTGTTTGACTCTAATTGCTTCTGTAAATAAAAATAACAGTTTTTATATAGAGTTACAAATAAAATAATATTGCATGTAACATTACCTAGAAATGTATATTTCCAATTTATCAAAAGCTTCTTTGGATTGTCTCTATTTTCATGAATAATTTACATTAATACTTTTCGAGAGGATTTGTTTTAACATTAGATATATGCTTCCTTTAACGTACTTCCCCCAATTAAGCACCACATACGTATCTAAAAAAAAGTGTTTTTCTTAAGTGTATATATTCAGCATCGTATAAAAGCTTTAATTTGTCTGAAGTACGCTTGTAATTTATTTTATTCTATTAATGCGAAACGTTTTTTACGCTACACATATTGTAGAAACAATGCTTTCACGTAAAATAAGAAATTTACAAGCGTCTTCCATTTTGTTAACGCTGCATATTTAGACAATAAATGAGTACTAATCATTAAATTAAATTATATACTTGATACATACATAAAACATTATTCATAAAAATGTCCTTACCTTTATAAGCTTCATTCACCCATTTTGTAATGTGCACAACGCTTACTATAATGCAGCGACAAAATAAATAATGGCAACCACTTCACCTGGTCGTCATGCTCACACTGCAATAAGGAACGCTATGATGGATTGTGGTAGGTGGTGGTGGTAAGATATTGCGCGTAGATCTAACTCCCATAAACATTGCGTTTAGATGCCAATTTTTATAATCACGGCGGAGTTAGAAAATTGCATTTGCATATTCTTAAGTTATAAATCGCTTCACCTTCTAAAACTGTTTTATAGTCGATATTAATTTTAATTTCACAATTGATGTCTCAAACGTTGAAATTTTATATCTGAACGCTCTTGTAATGCGGTTATATTTCAATCAACCAGTCCGTATAGATTTAGGATATTAGCCGACTTCCTATCGTCAAAAAAATGACAATAGTCAAATCCATATACCTCATTTCTAACAATATCGCAGCGGCGTTTATTAATGATATCGCCCTGATATATGTCTTGAGTTTCCAGCCGATGGTCAGCCGATACATCAAACGTTCAACCGATATTTTACCGATAATGGATCTTTTGTATCGCAGTGATATCGTATATCGACTCGACATCAGGATATCGGCCCTATATAAAGCCGATCATTAGCCGATGATTTGTGCTGCTAGGGAAGCTTTTCATTTTTACTGCTAGTATTTTTCTTTTAGATATAATCTCAAAGGCTTTACTAAATAAGCGTATTCATTAGACAGCGCTTGAATCCATGCAGAAGACTTCATTATTTTACTCAACTTTAATTGGTCAGAATATGTTTGTAAAGAGGGGTAGCCGGTACAAAACGAATAAATTCTGAAAATATTAGTTTGCATCGAAATATGCATACATGGAACAAAATTCGTCCATAAGAGTAAACTGTCAATTCAGCGATGGTAGAACTAACCGCTTAGAGCGGGGATATTTACCTATGGCTTCATATCGCTACAATGTGTATTAACGTCAACCTAACTAGTTTAACCTGTCTATCAGCTTGCCAAAGTAATTACATCACATTTGATACGATGTAGAGGCATATGATAGATGGTTGGCCTTCTTGAGCGCATGAACGCAATTGAATTCACTTAGCGCATAGCGATGGCGTTGGCGTTAACGGAAATAATGGCTTACATACAATACTAAATTATAATATGTATCTAATCAAAAGGATACGTACATACATTGTATTTACTCTTAATGTGGAGAAATATTTTATTTTGTACTTCGTCGATGCTATTCAATATTGTACTGAATAATATTTGATCAACGCCAATAAAATCCTTATCTCCGTTTTTTCTTTCCAACACAAGCCGATTAGCACAACGCATTATCATCGGCTTATATTATAAAAAAAATACAGGCTCAGCATAAAGAAGAGCTTAGCATCCAACCCCTTGCAAAATTTTTACGTAACGCAGGCGGCCGCGTTCGGTAATGAAAAAAGTTATGGCGTTATAATTGCCTGAGAGAGTTTAAGATAGACGGAGAATTGTTATGTTACTGTTATGACAGTGCCCCGGCGTTAATTAAGGCGCCCGAAATTGTGGATAAAGAAATTCTAAGTGTGACTTTGTAATAGGCCATTGTCGCTGTTGTGTATTTTAAAGAAAGTCTTTTGTCTTAATTGTGAAAAGGGGTTCATTCAGAAGAATATTTATGAAATGTCAGCAGCGCTCCGTAGTGCCAGACGGTGTTCTTTTCGTGTTCGCTTCGATATTTATTAAAGAACCTGTCGAAATTATAACAATGACTCAGATTCTGCTTTCAAAGCTGTCCTGTCGCCTTCTTCGTATTTTTTTTTTTTAGGTGGATAAAAGTCAAGATAAGGAATAAATAAATTTTGAATAATCTTCTCCTGCAACACACAGATTTGCATTATTGGTTAAATAAATTGTATTTAATTTTGAAATATTGTGGTTACGATATGTTTAATACCCCTACAGTAAGAGAAAGTATTGTTTTTGGCTCAGTGGTATTAAAAACATACTTTTTTTTTTTTTACTATTAATCACCAGAAATCATCAGTATATAGACATATATGGCGTTTGACACCATTTCAAAACCAAAATTAATAGAAAAATTAGATAACTTAGGCATAAAAAATACAGAGAAACAACTAATACAAACATATGTATTTGTCAAACAGAATCCAGACCACAAACACTAATAACTCTGAAAGCAACCAACTAACAGGAAAATACGGAATCCCACACAAATGATGTATTCACTACCAAAACACACAGAAAAATGTATGCATACGCGAACGACATATGCTTAGTCTACTCAAATCAAAACGATCAGAAACTACAACAATACATAAACGAGGACATTATAAAAATAGAGGAATGGTGTTTCAACAATCTCATACCAATAAACGAAAGTAAAACAAAATATACAGTTTTTTACAAAAAGACGACTAACCTCTACTTTTAATATCAGAATAAAAACCAAATCATTAAGGAAACCACTCAAGTAAAATACCCAGGATTAACGATACAAAAAAACCTAAAATGAGATGGACACGTCAAAGACCTCATGAATAGAAACACTATAACCACAGCAGGCATAACCAAAATAAGAAAGCTAATGCCTACACATATGAAAAAATCATTGTATGATGCACTTTTCACATCCCACATGAACTGCATGATAAATGTATGGAGTGACACTACGAAACGTAATACAGACAAACTGCAAAGACAGCAAAATAAGATTTTGAAGATATTGCATAGACGTGAAATTTAGAAACAAATTAAAAAAGAATTTAACTATGTTTTATATTTTTTTAGTGAATGTGTTTACAGTTAAATATAAAAGATCAATCTTTTCTGGAAAACACAATAAAATGCACATACTTTAACTTATTCCATTTGCCTTTAGTGTAAAGTATTATATTTGAAAAAAATGCAATTTAGTTATATCAGTCAATTATAGAGCCTATATTCCAAAAATATTGGCATCGGTAGTCAGAATTTATAGATGGTTTTACAATTCAAAACACCTACAGAGTACTGTTTATTTACATTTTTTGATTAGTTGTATCAATCAGGAATATTTTAAACATATTAAATATTTTAACCGCGGAATGAATAAAACTGTATTCTGGACCAGTTTTACTCATTCCGTCTTTTTTATCAGCATTTCCGTAGTATTGGAATTTGCAAATAGGAAAGTAAGTGATGGATTTACAAATATTTTAACATTTAGGACAAATAGAATTTGTAATATACGAAGTGTAATATTAACGGAAAACTTGTGAAAGAAATTCTATATGTTATAAAGGAATGATCTTGCCAAACTATTTTCATAGGTATGGATTTTCCTACTTATAAACTTCAGTAGCATCGGAAATATATCTACATGTAGTAAACTTTATCGATAAATTACAAGTATTTAGGAATTTTCCTAAATACATAGTAAAGCTCCATATGAAATTTCCATTCTAAACGATTTTTACTAGGAACCCTTTTTTATCGTAAGAAATTTACCCAGTAAATTTCATTGTATTTGGTATTTTGCATACACTAGTAGTAAATTTCCTTGGTGTATTTTTACATCAACGTAGTTTTACTCGCACAAGTAAAATACCTGTACGGTTTCGGGGTAATATAATTGCTCCGCAACCATGCAGGAATTTTACTAAATCTTCATTAGAGTATATATAATCATGTATCGCCCACATTGGAAATAGGTTTTCCCACTTTAAATGCAATCTTGTACGTAATATAACCTGAAATAGCACAATATGATTATAATCTGCTTGTTGTGCAGGTATATGAGCATAAATTAAATCTCATTGTCAGTAAATAATAACGTGAGTCCTACACTACGGATCCGTATTTAGTATTTAACTTGTGTCTATTGTCATTTATGTAGAGGCTTATATTAGGATCGTGTTAGTTTTTCATTTCCTATAGTGCTAATATGCCACAAAATATTGGTGATTTGTTTATACCCGTTAGGCTTTGAATATTGTCTACTGCGTTAACTTAATAATGTTGGTAATTTCCAGCATTTTGGGTGAAAAACAATTTGTTAGCTTAAGGTAACAAGACTCTCGACTATGTCGTGTCAGTTAACCGATCCCTTTACACACATTAAGCGTTCAGGAGTCCTCTTAGTGCTCCTTTAATTAACGGACGGAATCGATTTTAGGCGTTTAATTGACAAGGAGTAGGGCTCGCGAATTACCGGCCCAAACTGTTGACTATTAATGAGATTATCTCGGATAGAAAATTCAGCGACCGGTCGCACCGTGTCTATCCGCAAACACTCGGACCGGATGCGTTCGGCGATTCGTTTATGTTTTTGATTACGTGCGTAGCGCCCTCGGCGAGAATTAGGGCAACTTGAAAGCTTCTTAGACGTCGTTAACACGAAATCGTATTTAAGTTATCTGATCAATTTAGAAAGTCGGTTGCGCGACTGCTTAAAATTGATCGCGAATTCTCGCGAGTGAAATATCGTCAGGATGTTTTTCTTAATAGTTTGGCGATTACGTACGCCGATTTCGGAATAAATCTCCGATCTAGTTCGAGATAAGTGCCATTTCTGGGTTTCTCTAGAGAATTTCGAAATTGCACTTTGGTGTATCTAAATATCTAATTTTAAAGATTTTGTAGCATTTTTTGTCAACGTTCTAATTAGAATTGGCTTGCTACATAAAATAGTTAAATGAATTGGTTAATGGTGTAGATTTATATTAAAAGATGATTTCATAAATAATTATCCTTATTGAAGGTTAGAATAGAGTAATAAAACTCGTTCTTTCGTTCATCTAATATTTATTATTTGATAACTAGTTTCGGCTAAAAGCCATCTTCAGATCAACGTCGTTTAGCCGAAACTAGTTATCAAATAATAAATATTAGATGAACGAAAGAACGAGTTTTATTACTCTATTCTAACCTTCACCTATAACGTTCATTGGATACTTAGCATATAATTATCCTTATTGTTTAATGTAAATCAGATTCACCTCATTTTATCATACAAACTTTGAGTATTGCCGTGTCGTTATTTTAAAACATCTGACGTTTTCCGAACAACCGTAGTTTGCGTTGATTCCATGCAGCCATATGACTAAACCGTTGGTCTCTCCGTCGCTAGGTTTTCGAATTTCTCCCCCAAAAGATTATCCACACGATTTAGTGATTTAGTGGAGGTACCTGAATTACACGTTTGCGTGCGTATGGTCACATTAAGTAGATAGACTACAAGATTTTTAGAGTATTGAAATGAACTATACAAACATAAAATTCACCATGAAGTTGGAGAAGAATGGAATATTACCATTATTTGATGTTCTTGTTAACCGTAACCATAACAAGACAATAGTTATTGTGTTCAGGAAATCACACGTATTGACCGATATTTAGTGACTCGAACCATCGTACTCGTCAATAGAACACGGTAATACATATTCCTATGTTATTTCCTGCTAAAAAAAATCCACAGAATCATACTATCGACTACAAAATTGTTTATGTATATGTATTTTTATTTATTTATTTATTTTTGTCAACGTATGTAATAATTTAAACTAAACACTTACTTATTTCGCATCTCATTCAATTAATGCTTCTAAGCATGGATTTTAGGGCATGTGTATATCTTTCGATTAATGTTCGACGAGGGATTTTTATGCTGTCGTATCATTGGAAACGATTTCTATGATCGTTGTCGGAATCTTTTTGTCTTGGACATATTGAGTTTGTTGAAAACAAATGTGGGGGATTTCTTATTCGGTTTTTTCTGCGTGCGGTTGGTTTTCGGATATTTACCTAGAATTTGCTAATACTATCACTATTTAAATCTATAAAGTTTAAAGATGATGGGCATCCAGTTATTTCGAGATTTGGGGTGACCTCTCGTCTAATCCTGGGGTTTTGAAGAACAACATTCGAGGCAGTTTGCTGTGAGATCGTTGGGACACTGTTTGGAAGCTGAAATGATTGTCTTGAATATGGAATTATTATTTGGATTATACTAGAGCAGTTTTCGTACTTAAAGTAAGCGATTTTATCATCTTTTGAACTTATAACCGCCACATAATGCATAACGAAATTTGAGGTTATATTTGTTTGAATAAGAACTGTAAATCTAGTGAAATTGGTTATGTGAGGTTGTATTTGATTCTGTGGGTTAATTTCACGAGCAGTTTAAGTTGGCATTTGATTTAGTAATACATGGTTTATGACGGGAATTTAGCGGGAGATTTGAATTGTATTTATGATTTTAAAAACGAGAAATACGAGTTTTCAGTTTGGATTAAGATTATAGAAATCTTATTATCGTGTATCTAAGATAGTAAAGAACTTACTTACCCTGAGGGAATCTTTAGAAGATTCATTTCTTTGTAATCTAATCCGAGGATATTTGAAATAAATAAATTACACTATATATTTCTTTATTTTATTCAATGTATTACAAGAACATCGCTAAGTAATAACTACTCCAGTTCACATTAAAGATTCTTAAATGTTATAAGCTTTATTAATATAGTAATCAGTGTTTAAACAGAGTGACAATATCCTCCCACATCCCGAGTGTGATCATCCTATTCGTCTGCAGTGTACTTAAAACCGTGTGGTGGGGACAAATTTACTTTTCATGCCATCTATCATTTGAGATCTAGCATATTTTTGGAATTATGAGAGTACAATAGATGACGCTGAGTGGTGAGTAGAATAAAAACAGTTGTTTATTTGATAAAATTTAATTAAAATTTAAAAGATTTATCTACAAGTTTCGTAGCAATATATTAGTATGTAGTGAAGAACAGTTATGCAATAAACTTGACCGTGTGAAATGAGCACTATGATGTAACGGTTACTCTGAGGATATCCAAAATTTGTTTTTTTTATGTTAATGTACTTCGCTCATCCTTACCTGTTAAACATCCCACACCAAACATTCCCAAATGTGAATTACTTGCCCTAAGAATTGTTGTACTAAAAGCGGACAAGGAAAAAGCTGCGGAAATACTCCCTACTTTGAGATGGCTTTTACATACTTCTACAATGATATTCTACCATACGTAATGAACGTTCTATCATTAAATCTTTATCCATTCCACTTGAGAACAGGGTTTCTCCATGTCTATCAAATATTATGTCTATTCTTCTCGTCAATTCACTTGATGAATAATAGTAATTCCTCACGCCCGTGAATTTCAAACTGGCCTATTGACCTATCACATCACGTATACCTATTTTCGAAATACATGGGCAAATTATAGGAACAAAAGACCATTACAGGCAACAGAATGTGCGTTGCCTAGCAACCGCTAAACAAGTCAATATTGAAAACTTTTTGACGTTTCAAATTATATTTGTGTAATTCGCATATATTTAGTTTCCTTTTAATAGGAAAATATTGTTTTTAACTCGCGTATAATTGCTATTATTCACTTGGGTGATTCTAACACTGGCGTAACGGCTCATGTTGGAAGTTTTACCCTCGTGAATAATAAGTTTTATTATACGCTCGTTGAAGAATACCTTATTCTCACAGTAATACTTATTTCGACATCGAGATTATTATGATACCTTACCAATTCGTTGCCCAATACTATAGTTGGCTTGTTTCCGCATACTACATAAAAAACTTTTGTCCTTGAGAAGATCTGGTTGTCATTATGTTTCCATGATTTTTAAGTAAGTAAACTAAAGTATTATAATGTATATGAACCCATTAAATACATCGCTTTATTTTATAAGTATTACCGCTCATTCATTGCATCCTGATCTTAATTTAACAAGATAACGTTTTATGTCTTGTGTAAGTAGAAACGTACATATGTATGTATATCCTTGAGGAAATGAAACCCGGGAAATAACTAATTTACATGTTAGGAGGTTTCCGTAAGTTTTCGTCTCTATTTTCATTACGGCGAATAACCGGCAAATATGGCGGCGAGTCGCGCCATTTACTTTTACTTTTCCCGTTTCTCGTATTTCGCTTGGGAATCTGCGTCGGTGATACCGGCAGGAAATTCGATTAACCGAGCAATGACGCGTGCTATTCTCAAGCACGCGAGCAACAAACAGAATCGTAAGTGGAGGGATAAACGGTGTTCACGTACACTCGTTCCACTTATGGGAAAAGAGGGGATGTTACTGACGATGGAAAATTAAATTAAGAAGGTTCGAATCATTTAATTACATAGGAATACAGGGTTTTGGACCAAAGCAACCGATCGATATTTCCAACGCAATTTTGGGCATTGATCGCAAATCTGGAATCCCTTACTCCCTAAAACTATAAAAAAAAGAAACGTTAGTAATTCTTCTCGATTCTCTGTAAATTTTGGCGGAGGCGCTTGGTTTGCCTGTTTTACCGAATTTTTCCGGGTGATGGGAATGAAGACAATGAATTTTTAACGACATCCCATAAAATTGTTGAAGTTGATTATTTAAATAGCGAAGTTATCTAGATCTTTTTATTCATGTATAAAATTATCTAGATAAATACTCGAATATTATTCATAGAGTAGGTTTTACCTACTATGTAGACACAATGATGAAAAGTTTTTATTATATGCAGTTAGCATGATGTTAGAGCATAAGTGAAACGCATTGTTTGCAATATGCGACTTAAATATGGAATTATCATCAACCACGTAAAATCTGTCATCATGTTCAAGTAAAACATGAAACAGAGAAAGTTGACGTAAAATATATTTATGACGCTTTTTTCAGTTCCGGAAGCATTATTAAATTACTTTTATAAAAAATACGCACTCAAACTAGGTACTCTCTGTTTACAGTCCAAAATTGCTGAAGCTTTAATTTGAAAAATACCTTTCCTTTATAAAAAAATTACAAATCTTAGTTTCCTACAAAATTCCTTACTCTCGGATAATAAATTATTTATAGGTGAATTTTTCGCTAACGGCTAAAGATGAAATATATTTTTATCTATCGCCTTCGGATAAAGATAATAGTTTAATTATCTTTAGCCGTTACCTCATTTAAATAAATTTTGGATGAATGATTTTTGTTCTTCTCGATCGAGTGCTTTAATCAAATTATTTATGGGATGCTGTAACTGGCATTAACCTATACTGATCTTCTGCTGCATAATTGATAGAACACTGTGCAAATCTAATCAGAATCGGGAGCCTTGCATCCTTGTAAAGCAAGCTGTAAAATAAGCAACTCGAGTATTGCATATCCAGACTTGTTGGTGAAATCGTAAACGTAGTCGGGATTTTGCAATTTAACAAGGTTTACACGTAATATGTATGCATATAAATTAAAATACACACTATACAGTGTGTGGATAAAGTAATGTACAATATTCATAGTAATTATAGGAATTTCGAACTCAAAATTGAAATAAGTTCATAAAATCCTGTCTTACCAAGTTTACGCTAGCGAGTCTAGACAGATACCGATCTTTGTGCGTGTGCAGTCGGGGACAGCCGGAGTGACCGCCTGATGCTGCAAGCGCACCGTTAGTCACAGTCTATCAATTGATCCTACGACATGTGACCGTCGAGGAATTAAAGTATTGCAAAAGTATTTGACGCAGGTCGTTACTCACACATATATCCGTTAGTCAAAGATTCGTATATCTGAACATTAGCATAGGTTTATGTAAAGCATAATATGTAGATTACGTTTCAATCTTTGCCCATTGGATTCAGTACCAGATCGCAATACGATTATTCGTTGGGTAGTTGCCTTTCGCACAGGAGGTTCAACACTAAAGAGAAAGCCTCCAGATAGACCAAGAACCGTTCGAACACTATAAAATGTTGAGAGATTAAGGAAAGCCCCGTACAGCGAACGCCGCGTCGTTCCACATTGAAACAAGCTCCCGATTTGCAGTTGTTAGAGCGAAGTATGAGGCGAATGTTACATCAAGAACTTAAGTTCCATCCTTACAAAATAGCTTTTGTTCATCCGATACACAAAGGCGATTTTCAAAGCGTGTTGATGCGTGTCGGGGTATCCTTCAAAACATACCGTGAAATGTATTTTTACTGACCAGTGATGAAGCACATTTCCATTTATCTGGTTTCGCCAACAAGCAGAATTCCGTTATTGGGCAGCAGAAAACTGTCGTGAGAAATATGAAACTTCTGTACATAGTCAGCAATGCTGTCTTTTTTTAAGAGAATGTAGCTGTTGTTAGTCACAACCGCTTGTTATGTCCACACGTTGCAGACCAAAATTGCAATAGCTAGGATGGAGATACGGTTCTTCCAAGTTTTAAATGAGATGTTTCCTGGACGGATTATTTCTCACCGCGGTGACTTACCATGACCACCCGATCTCGCGCCAGCTGATTTGTTTCTCTAAGAAAAAGTGTATAGCAACCGTCCTCTAGCCATCAATGGCTTGAAAGAAACAATCCGTGCGGAAATGGAAAACATATCATCTGAAATGACAACGCGCGTTATGGAAAAATTCAGAAATCGCTAAACTAGGTGTATCTCAAGCGAGCGACGCCATTTGGATAATATCCTTTTTCATAAATGAACTTTACAATTCTATAAACATTTTCAACACCTTTTTTTTGTTTTAATAATAATAATTTTTCATTTACTATTCTTGGATATTCGTGCAATTTTTCTGCCGGACCCTGTATAATAGTCACAAACCGTATCGCTATTGTGTCGTTGCTGGATTACCACAAGGATCAAATTTGAAACTCCAATATTCATTCATATTATTTGTTAATGGAAAATGTAAAGTAATAGGTTTCACTAAAAGATTTGGTTGAGTTTGAATTTGAGTACAATATTGATGGTGTCTCTCTTATACGATATAAAACAATGAAAGATTTACGTCTTTACTTTGATACACCGCTGCCACATAAAAGGAAATCGTATCTTCCCCCATAAAACGTTGCAATTCTTGATTAGGAACAGTCCTATCTTTGGTATAAACACAGTTAAGCTTGTGTACTTTACATGCGTGAGATCCAAGTTAGAGGGAGCTCCCTAATATGAAATCGCTATTGTACATTTCATAAAATGCTGTTGATAAAGTACAAAAGAAATTCTGAAAATATTTATTAACTATTTGATGCACAATAGGATAAACTCGCCAAATTTGCTGTCAGAATTTCATTTTCTATACTTTGTTCTGACTCAAAGCTAACCAAATATTATCGCAAAATAACAGTGTTATTGTTCATTATACATTTTAGTGTATTTATTTGCTAGGTAATACATAATTTATTATATTTTGCCTCTTTTATGGAGGCATTTGCTGGTCAAAACAAATGGTATTATCATAAGGAGTAAGCAATATTATTTTAGAGATACTGATATTATAAGACAAGTTTTTATTAAACAAAAGAATTTACACCTACAAAGTTATATTAATTAAACTTATATTAATAAAGTGGCTGTAAGAAATAATTATAATATATTTATGAAGAAAAATTACATAGTAATTACTAGCAGTAGAAGCACACTAAAGTAATTCTATAAACAATGACACCATACATACATAGCCAAATTCGGAAATAATACGTGTAAATAGTTGTGCTGTGTGTTGAGAAAATACAATGAGAATTTATGCCAAATATATTGATTAATTTTTAATTGATAACTTTATTAAGGCACTATCATATTTACCAGGTAAATATGAAATAAAGTTATTATTTCACACCCAATGATATCATGCTTACGTATATATTCGATTTTCATATTTCTGAACATCTGAAACCACGGTGAAATAACAACTTTCATATTCCCTTTGACGTTTTTTTTACCAATATTTCGGCGTCAAAGCACTGCCTGAAACGCTCCTTGTTTTCGCTTGTACCTGTCATTTTTTTGTGCACCATTTGTTCCTTCGTCCTATATGAAACTTTTGTATAATAAATGGTTGGAACTGTGTGTGGTTTTGTGGATTGAACCGCTGCAGTTTTAAGTCAGTAAAATGTATTGGTAAATGAAATATCCATACCTATAATATTATCGTAATGCTGAAATAAATTAAGTAATTAAGTAATGTGAGGAATAACAGAAAATTTCTTTGGATTTAATTAACCTTTTTAATTCATATTGTTTCAAGAATAAGTTTACACGGTACTACATGCAAAACACTTAATAAATTGCTTGATGTTAATATATACATAAGTACTTGCATTTAGGAAGGTTGTTTGCTCTGTTTACATTTTTAGTAATTGCAGATAAACTTTACGTCTTTTTCTGAAGTTTATAATAAAGATTTAACAGCAAATTTTCTATTAATCACTACAGAAATAAGAGTTTTAATTAATCGAAAAGAATTCAAACGTATTGCTTCAGAGATAAGTAGTTATAAGTGTTATTTGTATGTACAAAAGCACAATGTTGGAACTTGTACCTTCACGATTAGTAATATTAAGATGGATGCAAGTAATTCTATTCCCATTACCTTGGAGGACCATCAACGGCTCCGTGCAATGGATGTACAGAAAAGAATTAATTAAGCTAATTTAGATTTTTGAACTGAATGGGCTGCTATCTCCCTTTTTTCACAGCGACGCGTCTTCCTCCCGAATTGGAGATGATAATAACATTAAATATTACAAGCTTAAACAGAGGGACGGGCGATGCTTCACTAATGGAATTGAAATATTTTTGCTCTACTTCTATTTGAATTCTCGAGATGTTTTTCTTCTGGCTGAAACAGAATTCCCTCGGCGGGCGCAAGATGGATGTGCTTTGGTTAGAAATCGATAAGGTGAGGGAAACGAGGTTGAGTTTAAAGTTACCGCAAAATAGGGAAAATACGGCAACAAAAATACAAAAAAAAAAGTAAGGAACTGGGATTGTTTTTCTGATTTAAGAAAATATGTGTATTATATCCATAAGCAACACTTCTATGAAAGAAAAGGGTAGGATTCGAAATTATATAAAAGTGTGGATATCTTCGTTTCCTTATTTTGTAGATAGTGGTGCATTTAGAAAATATAATTTATTTTATGGCAACAAATTAACATTCTGGTGGCTTTGTACTTATTACGTTATTAATTTGCTTATACGAAACCGATCAAATGCCTAAATCATACAGACCAATAAGCCTGTCCTCTCTTTTACTTAAAGATACTTCAAAAGTTGGTGGATAGATACAGGCGCTGAAAAAATAGTCATTCAGTGATATTCAGTATGTCTATCAACCGGGAAAATCTACAGAGGTCACATTAGACAATCTTATTAAGCTAATTTCAAAGTCAATAGAAGACAGAGAGGGAAAGAGAGAGCGATAACGGCTTTCCTCGCCATTGAGGGAGCATTTAAAAATGCTACTACAATTTCAATTATTGAGGCCTTACGGAGAAAAGATGTCGCACCGAAGCTTCTGCAGCGGATAAAAACCAGCCTGGAAAAAATGATAATTACATCCAGAACTGGAGGCGGGTGGGGGATGCCCGCAGGGGGATGTTTTATTTCCCTTACAGTGTGCTGGGCTAATGGACGACCTAACCCGAAAGCGTACCAGAAAAGGTCTTTATTGTCTGGGGTATGCTCAAGACCTTACAATAGTCGTTAGAGGGCAATTTCCAAAGGTTTTGGTAGCACGTAGGCAAACCGCACTAAATATTGTAGACAACTGGCGTAAACAAGAGCGACTATCAGTCAATGCTCACAAAACACAAGTTAGAGAAAGAATCCTAGAAGGTTTTCAACCACTAGTGTTAGATAATGAAAGAATTCCATTTGTCAAAGAAGCAAAATACTGCGGGGTATGGTTTAATCAAAAACTTACATGGAACACACTTATCCAGAAAACAACCAGCAAGACCATTACTACCCTAGGCAAGTGCAGGGGGTTATGTATGGGAAATTAGGGCCATAGCCCCAAATGATTTCCTAATGGAAATAATTCTAAACCTGCAACCACTAGATATTTGTACACAACGAACTTCTAGGTCTGCAGTAAGCAAACTTATGCACAGTCGAACACCGACAAGTAGTAAATCGCACGGTACTGACCATCAAAAACTACAAGAAGAACTTAAGGAGACACCCCTTATGGGAATGCTAAGTGACGCCATGGTTAAAAACTGTTTATAAATAAATTTAGTATTGTGAGGTAGTGGGAGTATCTATACCTTGCATGCGAATTATGACGATTCTCCTAACTCCTTCAGGTATGTCTCACTCCATTGAGCACGCCTTCTTGCTTCCGGGCATCCGCCAATTGAAAATAATTCTGCTGTAGAATGGGATGAGGCTTTGCCTTTTTGCTTACATTGAAATAGGCACTACTTTAATTTAGACGTGATATCTAAAGCACGTTAGTTATTATGGAGTAAAGTGTTTATTTCACTTATTAGTTTTAATGCGCTTCGGCGGTTTATAATCTCGACGGGTCAAATTAGTACATATCTTGCGTGCCTGCAGTAGTGTTGGTCGTTAACGTTAGTTAGAGACATTAAAATTTCATGGGAAAATTATGATACTATTGTGGTGAGAAGGGCAGCGCAACAGCGCCCACCTCGCTGAATACCGCGTCCGTTTTTGCCGAAGCGAATGCCGGAAATGGAACGACCGTTACATTTGAGAATATTAGCCTGACCCGGTGACATTCCCTAGTGGCGTGTTCCCCGTATGAGGGTGCAGTCTAATTCGCCATTCAGGTTAATATTTGTTGCCCGCTACGCAATTTTCACGAACTATGATTTCCCAGAGCGACATGTCGCTTTTGTAAGGAGTAGAAGATCTCCTTTATATGACTGAATTACCTTGTCCACAAGCCCCAGGAATCATCGAAATTACTGAAATTGCTAAAGGCAACTTGTAAAATTTATTTTGTTGTGATATCCGCCATATTATATACAGTGTGTTAAAAAAAGGTTGTCGGATATTTTACCCAATTGTAGTACTGGTGGAAATAAACAAAAAAGTCTTAGTCAACATGGGTCCGCAATTCAACTGTTTTTGACATATAGTCGATTGCATATTGTTTTAGTAGGATAAAAATTTTCAAAGAAATTCTGATCGCAATGTAAATTAAACAAATGTTTATTTAAAGTAAAACTAAAGAAATTCTTCTATATGTCCACCGTTCATTTCTAAGCACGCTTCACACCTTCTTATGAAAGATCGACGCAATCTTTCGAAAATTCCTGGAGTCCTCCGAATTTCCTCGCAACAAACAATTTACGATTCGTTGCCTGAGTTCTTCCAAATTGTTTACAGATCGTGCGTACACTAATTGTTTTAGATACCCCCAAACATAGACGTCTAGAGGTGTCAGGTCAAGGGACCTAGGAGGCCATGCAGTTGGTCCACCCCGTCCTATCCATCTCTCGTTGTAATCTTGATTTAAGAAATTTCTAACTACGATGGAAAAATGCCCAGGAGCTCCATCGTGCATAAACCACATATTTAATCTGTTAAAAAGTGGCACGTCTTCCAACAAAACGGGTAACTCATTTCTTAAAAAATCCAAGTATACTTGTCCCGTTAAACGATTAGGGAGAAATACTAGACCAATTAAACAGTCTCCAAAAATAGCAAGCCAAACATTTAGCGAAAAACGGTTTTGGTGATGCAGTTCAACAACAGCATGGGGATTTTCATCTGCCCAGACGTGATTGTTATGAAAATTGAATATTCCGTCTCTTGTAAACCCAGCCTCGTCACTAAATAAAATCTGCAAACATAAGTTTCGCCCATACCTGTTCTCCATGGTTCAACAACTCGAAAATATTGGGATAACAAATAAAAAAGGAATTTCCAATCAAAGCAAACTACTTTGAAATTGAATAACATCTTTGGGCTTGTTTCGAAACTCCAAGAATTACTTTCCTCTGTATAAATATTCTGGAATGCTTGTAGACAACATTCCACACCTGAAACATGCCAGTTTAAAAATATTATCCCCAATGTATGTACCCAAAGAACTCTGTTGCGCAACATCGGCCAAATATGTGAACTATCTGAATTTTTGACCAGGTGAGCTGTGTGTTATTAGTGGCTTTCAATTTAGCTAACTCATATATACGGCACATACGGTACACTGAACAGCTCAAACGGCCAAATCGAAATTTACTTTGAGTCGGAGAATAACTAAATTGACAACAATATTTGACGTGTTTTATATTTGCAAACTTAACGGATCTACTAGAATTATAAAGCGTCATCAGTATACATTATTAGACGATGCGTTCCGATGGCGATTTATGCTCCGACCTGATAAACTTGAAAAAGTAGAGGTCGATAATATTCGACTGTCAAGTTTATCCCGTTTTACGTTTGATATAAAAAAAGGAGTATCTGTTGCTTCTAGAACCATCCGTAGAAATCGGAATGCAAATTGTCCGTTAGAATCTGTAAAAGCCATTAAAAGAAAAGCCAAAGGACATTGTGATTTAAAATTCGATGGAACTACTGAAATAGCATTAGTTATATGGAATGACAATTTAATGGTAAGCCCTATCAGTACCCATTATAACATGGATCCTCTAAAAACCGCAAAGAGGTACAACAAAAACGAGAAGAAGACAGATAACTTACCACAATCAGCTATTATCCTACAATACAATAAATTTATGAGTGGTGTACATTTCCACGACAATGATGTGGCTACAGCACAATTCAACCGAGGTAGTGGAAGGACTGTTTTTCCGCGGAGCACATATCACGAATACGTCATAAGCTCAGGAGGCTATATACTACAAATACCCACTGGATTACGATTTTCAAACGAATCGCGAATAGTGGGGGTGACTATCTTCTCGCGTGCGAATTGTACCGATTCGCCTAATTCCTTCGAGTGTATCTTACTCTATTGAGCACACTCTCTTGCCGTTGCGCATCCGCCACCTCTGCTGAACCGTGCTGTAATTATCAATCTCGAATTACCGGTAAAAAGGCAGTGGTGGCCTCTCTTTATAAATACTATTGACAGCACCATAGTTAACGTGTGGAATATATTTGTATAACATTGTGAATGACAATACAATATCGCAAGTGGAGTTGAAGTCCTACGTTGCATTACGAGTGCTAAGGATTCCCTTAAAAAAATCAAAACTTACACTCGCAATTGTTCCTACTGAAGTTGAATCAAAGTGGTCAACTGATAATAAAACAAGAGACAAGAAGACACAACATATCATAACAATACCTAACGTATTCGGCCAGTGATAAGTTAACGCAACACTATTTTTTTCTTTAAGTAATTAGGCTTAACTTACTTGGAAACATATAATTTAAAAAAGAAATCAGTTTTCTTTTACCCTGACCTTAAATGGGTTAAAAGTTTATGTGTAAGTATGTATTGGTAATATTTCTGGATTTTCGCAGACAGGGGAATAATTTAAGTAATAGTTCTCAACAAATAGCTAAATCTGATATAGCTCTAAATTGGTATAATTCAGTAATCGAACACAGAGAGTGAGTTACGATGTCTTTGGAGTACCCCAAATAGCAATTCTGGGTCGATATTTATTTGGTTTATGTGTGGATTTTTATATCCCATGTTAAAGGTTGTACTATATTCATCTTTGCTGATAATGCGATGTTGTATGCAGGATGTCCAAGATAATGGCCCAACGCATGGGGAATTCGTAAACAATAAGAGATAGAAGGGTAGTTAAGGGTGTAGTTAATAAAATGGCGTTGAAAAATCTAAAATATCTTTCATAGTATTAGAGATATTAAGAAAAAGGTCAAAATCTGAAAATTCTTAATTCTTGTCTAGCGCGGTTACTTGGAGGGATAACCAAAAACGAAAAATACCTTCTTAAGGGAACTTTTTTTTTATTCTTTATAACATGCCTTCAACTTCCTCTTTTTTTAATACGCATCAAAAACAAAAAAGGCATCCTTAAGTAGAGCTGACGTTTCTGTTCTCTGTGATATACGATTTATGAGTTATAAGTGAAATACTTGTTTTCTTACTGTATGCTGTGGCTAACGATACGTGACAAGGCAGCAATAATTGTATGTTTGGTACCTTTTTCTGATATCAAGTTTAATAAGGTTATTTCTACACATCATGAAATTATAAGTAAAAAACTGCTCCAAAGTTTATGATATTTTAATAGCAATCTGTTGATTGCTATCTACTGTTGTAGAACCTATTATCACAGTAGCTGCAAATGAATGTATAAAAATAGTAAAAAAAAAAAACAGATAGAACAATAATCACAACTAAACAAGAAGAAGAAACGCACTTATAATTAATATCAGTATTACATAGTTCAAACTGCTCATTTCGACGTTATGTGTAGAGTACTAATGTAACTATTGATCTAAAGATTTTAATTTATTGTTTGAGGTAAAATATTAGATAGGATGCCCCTAATAATTAAGAAATATTCTAATTTTGTTAATTATCTATAAAACAAATTTAAGACACCAAATCTTCACAAAATTGCATTTGCCATTATGTCATACTCACCTCACCGTAGCTGGTGGAAATTTCGTAAGATGACGTCTTGAAAAGTACCTACCGGAGCGTAAAATAATTGCCGCTCACGAAATTTGTAGCCGCCTGTGATGTACAGGACTCATTTCGAGGTGTTCTTTGGTTGTCAGGGAATTACGGGTGTCGACAGGCCGTAAAGATGCGCTAGAGAAGTCAGCAGCCGGATATAACGTAATGACACGAGAACCATTATATGCATGGTGCATGCGGCTAACGAATACTAAATTACTATTATTGGATTTGTGTGTATGTACGATTGTGAGTGTATTTGCCCTATATGTACATACCTACATTTAAGCTGCCAATTCGGAAACAATAGATATAATGCATCCACCATCGGATGTTGCTAACAAATAACGATAATTCATGAATTGATAAATAAATTTTGTACGTTGTTACGGTGACACATTTTGAATCTTTTGTGAAATACATTTGTAAAACAAATAAATTGTGGATTTATATATAATAACTTTACACAGATTCCCTAAATAAAATATTTGCTTGGAAATTGTCGCTACTTTATATGCGCTTATTTAATGTTTTTATTACACGGCACAAAAAGTGTTGGTTGAATTTGTATCCTATTAATTGCATTGCTTCTCCATCATTCGCTTAAAAATGTTGGCGTACTATTACGAACTTTGTTATGGTCAAAGCAAACTTTTGAGGTTTGAGCTAACGATAAGTAGCAAATACTAGATGTTTTAATTCCGTATTTCTTGCAAAAAAATCGACTCAGGTTTTGAAATAATTAAAAATATTTTTTTTTAACGATACAATTAACAATACTGAACGGCATCCAAAAGCAGTACGCTATTAGTAGGGTGGACGCCTCTAGCCGGTATGTTTTATTACACAGGATCCGATCATAGACCGCGAATAGGCACCGGAGTATTTTTAGGGGGCGTAGATCGTCGGTCGTCTGGTAATAGGTATATCCCCGTTCGTCTCGTTAAAAGCGCGAAAACGTCTTTTCCGAAATTTTCGGTGTAACAGACCGACAATGCCCAAGGCCGATCCCCGCGCGCCGGCGAGAAGGGTGGGATTTTGTAATATTACCGGTGATCAGCAGCTAGTCGTGCACCGAACATCAGAACATTGAAACCTTGAACGACGACGAATTTGGTGTGAAATAAGCACAAAGGGGATCAAAGAAATGGTAAAACACTATTAATTAACATTATAATTAATGTAATAACCATTATTCTGAAGACGTTGGTTACCAAGTATGTAAATTTTATCGATAGTTGATAGGATATCTAAAGCAGGTAAGAATTATGTGTTTCCTTCGATTGTTTTAGTGTTACAACGGAAAATAATGATGATACTGTATGTGTAATTTCTAATTAAGGAAAATGAATATACAGGCTGACAATTTCACGTTTAATTATTACAATATATACAGTATGTGTAATTTTTAATTAAGAAAAATGAATATACATGGTGTACCGACGATCCAAAACCACAGGTGTGTATGTGGGTTAGTGGAGGTTGGTGCGGTTTAGCCAAACGACTATTTAATTGGCTGGGTGAACGATCCACAGTTTATTAGTTATATTTCTAATTATAGCATTTGATGTAAAATGAATTGTTCATCGACAGGTATTAAGCTTACTTCATTATTTACTCATCAATCAGAATAAGGGGTACCTACATTTCCTGCAATGGGCTGTGGAAGTTTGACAATTATCAAAGCAATAACATTGTTATATAGATCCGGAAGTGTCAAAGTTGTATTTACAGCTCTCACTATAGTCCAATTTTCAGCATTCTTCGTTCTTTGTTATTGACTGTTTTATTCTTAAGCGTTATTTTGACCTTTTCCTTGTTAAAGTTTTATTAATTATTTTTTTTAATACGGTATTTTCAAATACAGAAGTATTCGGCATATTGATGATCATGTGTGAATGTCAAAAAACATGGCAATGGCAGCGCGTGGATATGCCGAAAAATTATCAAAACGACGGCAGTTTACACCTTGAATACCGACGCAAAATTAATTTCTGCATCGAATGTTATAATTAAAAGTAAATGTTGCGTTTGAAAAAAAAAAATACATTTTCTTAAGGTTGAAGGTGTCGAAGTTGACAATCGATTTAAGAACACTCTGTATAAAATGTGGAGGTTTCTTTCCCTCTTAAACTAAGAATTGCTTAAAACGGCATTATTTGTTCCAATAGGATAGTATATAAAGTCTCGCATCAGAAGTTTCATTATTTTTAAAAAAATTGTGAAACGTGTAGATTGTTAAATTTCAATATAAATTAAATGAAGAGTTACTGAAGTGTTGAAGAGAGATTCCATTGGAAATTGATGCTGGTGTGCCACAGGGCTCTGTTTTGGGATCGATATTATGAACGTTTTGTATAACGATGTGTTAGAAATCGTGCTGCTGGTCGAGCAAAAAGCATTACGTACGCGATCGATTTGGCATTAATTGTGACGGCGGAGAGTAAATCAGATCTAATAAGTATCACAAATGAAAACCTAAAACGCATAAGTACATGAATGCAGGCAAATGAGTTAAAGATGGCACCAGACAAAATCGAAGCGCTAATTATTACTAACAATAAGAAAGAAACGAGAAAGTTTAAGCTTCAAGTTAGATAACATATGGATCATGCCGAAGAACAGTATTAAGCATTTGGGAAATGTTTTCGACACGGCAGGGAGTTTTAGGAAGCACATAACGCCCACCGTTGCAAAGGGTTCAATGTAAGATTAATCAGAGTTGCGGCTACCAATAAGATCACATCTACCACGGCCCTCTAGGTTATCACAGAGATCCCGCCTGCAGAGGTACTGGCAGAGGAGAGGACGTATATTTACGAGCAGAAGGGAGATAAATCAGTTAAGAATGCAGGAATTAAGACCCTAGATATGTCTCAGGAAAGATGGCAGAACAATGCAAATGGACCAAGGAATTAATACTGAATCGAATGTAAGCATAGGAGCGTAGACTATTACATCACACAGGCGGTAACGCACATTAGGTCTTCAGTTCCTTCGGAAAGAGGATAAGCAAAATGACCACCGACCAGTGGGTGTACTGTGGCAAAAGAGACACCTGCGGAACATACAATTTTCTGTTGTGCAAGATGAATGGTGGAGAGACAGATAGCAAAGGGAATAAAAAAAAGATACAACTCCAAAAAATGTGATAGATACAAGGATAGAATACAAGGAACACTGGAATGTTTTGCACGAAATGATCAAGTTCAAATGAAGGAAAGGGGGAGGGAAGAGAGGGAAATGCAGAATAGGCAGAGCCAAGACAAGTGAAAAGGACGGACTACCTGGCGTTTCTTCATGAAGTAGATATCTTGGATGGGTGGTTAGTGGGTAAACCAGGAATTGAGTAACTGGGAGTTCCACACTGCCATAGGTGTTGGAACATGAAGCCATGACGTTCATAGGATTTTTCACCGATAAAAAGCATCCATATTTATTACTATATTTGTATTTTGCCAAGAGATATAAAGAAGAAGAAAGAAATAACAAGAATAAACTAACTCGAAATTATAACTTTTGCGCACCGGTTTGCATCGACTTAATACAACCAGTCTGAATCAGATAGGTGCAATAACATGCAGTGTTCTAATTTTATTGGATGCAATTCATCAGAATTGTACTGAATCGGCGCGCGCATTTAATTGTATTTCAGTACAAGAAATTGTAAACGCTCACTAGATATCAAATGGGCTTAATGAATGTATTCCTTGCGGAATATAGAGCACTGCGGTTTCTATCATGTCAACAGCTGGCAATATGATTTTGGGGTTAATTTAGTTCCTTTCGCGATACATCTTTCCAAGCAAGTATATTAATCTTAAGCATAGTTAACTTATCATGTAAAAACAACACATTTTACTGTTTCAAATACATTCTACTTACCTTACTGAAAGGGCAATAAAATTATAATTGTACCACTATAGTATGTATTTATAAAAATCTTGGCAAGAGTAAGCATGTTTTTGAACTTATTTTTATCTCAAAAAAGGCAATGCAATAATAAATCATAAAATCATTTTTGAGAAAAATGGAAGATTACGAAATCAGGGGATTGACATTGTAAGTTTTACATCTTTACTCTGTGGTAGGGTGCAGGTTACTTGCGTTGATGGTATTTACTCTACTAGAGTTAATGTGGGGATGGGAGTGCCCCAGGGCTCTGTTCTGGAAGCTACCATATTCTTGATACATGTCAATAACTTCTTCATTTAGAAAATTTGCAGAAAATGATAACCTAAATTTGTGACACTCAATCCAACAATTATTTCAAGTCTTGTACGTTTGCCATTTATGGAGTAAATGGCAAAAGTACAAGTGGGGTTTCAACGACTCACACATTCGCATTTGTAATTAACCAAATTGCATTATTCATACTTAACCGTTTTACTGCGACAAACAGTTAAAAACATCCAGGCATCTTTGGCGCTTCTTATGAAAAATCCCGCCTCGTAAATTTCGAATTAGGTAACCGCAATTATCGTCATAAATTCAACCCCTGCGAAATTTTGTTTGCGTGCAGCTGTTGCCTCCGTTAATGTCTCGAGTGTATTAATTTTAACAATGTAGATTTTAGACCCTTTTACCGTTACATTGTTTCCGTCGATGCTGTGTGTGTTTCGCCGGCGCCAATGCCGGGAACAAAGTTTAATTTTAAGTGAAGAGAGATTACAAGGGTGACAAGAAAGAAAAGCAGCTTTTTGTCTCTTTAGAAGAGTGAAATATTACATTCAGTGTAAACTTACAAAGGATGTAACATCTCTCAAACGGCACAAGGTAAGCATTGTTTTTATCACTTACATTGTTACAATTTTTTCGTGGAATCAGCCATACATGCTATTTTCTGGGTTTGTGAGGTTCTAGATAGACGGCGGCAATTAGATGTCATCTATACGGACCTTTCACATGCTTTTGATAAAATACAAATGGATATTATTCCCAGGAGTTTTCTCCTTGGTCTGGTGTTCTCCAAGGGTCAAATCTAGATCCTCTTCTATTTAACCTATTTATTAATGATTTATTACTTTCTTTTCCTCGCCCCGTCCTCGCTTATGCTGATGACATTAAACTCTATAATGAAATTTGCGCAAATAGTAACTCATTGCTCCTTCAACGTGAATTAGATAGGATGATAGCATGGTGTCATCAACATAAACTTCATATTATAATCACCAAATGCTATGTTGTTTCTTATGCACGAACTCCATCGCCTCAGAACTTTGAATATTGTATCGATGATTCTCGTCTTGAAAAGCAATTAACTATTAGGAATCTGGGTGTATTGTTCGACACTAGTTTTTTCTTCAAGCATCATATTGCCAAGCTTTGCTCCGACGCATCAAAATCTTTGGGATTTGTGATGCGTAGTTCTAGTAACTTCCATTACATTCATTTGATTAAAAGTTTATATTACGCTTTCGTTCTTTCCAAACTCGAATATGCCTCTCTGATTTGGTACCCCATCTACGCCTGCGAACCCATACAGGTTTACCGTATACTTCGTAAATTCCTAAAATTCCTATCCTACAAATTATATGGTGTTTATCCTCCTAGAAGTGTTCCTACTATTGAACTACTTACTCGTTTTAATATGGATTCATTAATTTCTAGACGGGATAGTTTTTGTCGCAAGTTCCTAAACAAGCCTCTCAACAATACCACGGATTGCTCATTTCTTCTGCAGCGTATTCCCTTCCTTGTTCCTCGTATCCCCGCCAGATTTCAGTGCTCAAACCGATTATCAGTCGCTAGAACAAACTGTCCTCTATTAGGTTTGCAACCTGTTAGATAATAAAGTTCTATTATTATTCTTATTTTCCGAAATATAGTGTATTTCTATGTTTGTCTTGTGCTTCATAAGTTTTTTCGTATGGAAGTAATTTCTGTTTCTGGAGATGATATCTTTTACATTCAATAAAATAATCACGTTTGTATGTATATTTAGTAGGCACGATATATTTGTTCGCCAAAAAACTATACGTTAAATTCGCCGGGCATGGCCAACATTGTATGCTTTAACTTGCAGCCTCCGAGGCATATTCGAGTAGATACCTATAACGTGTATTAGATTTTCTTCGTAGCGCTCGTGCTTTCAAAGACTGTTTTCATTTTGTTCTTGTTTGCCTGTTTCCCGCTTTATGCGCGTTTGAACGGGGTTCGAATTTTGCGTACGGTTTCAATAAAAGTAAACTAGAAGCGCTAAGGTAAAATTTCCCATATTGCTGCTTCATTTATTCTTGTAGCTCGTGGTTTAAACACCACCAGTGGCACCATTTGTGAAACTTTAGACCTTTGTACTTGTGCTTTCATCGAAACGGCAGGGATTGGTTGACGCGAATAATTGGATGAATAAAATAGAGAGAGCGCATACGTGGAGTAAATTAATTATAGCTCTTGATTACTTTGTCGTTTAGCCATTGAATTTTCTAAGCGCTCCGCTAAAGAAATTTCAATTTCAGATTTCCGGTGCTTTATCTACGATTTTAGAGCCAAAGAAGTGAACCCTCAATAGTTCTTTGTTTGCATTTCGATGAAGTTGTAGAGGATCGAAACTTTAGCATATTTCTAATAGTGTAATCGAAAAAAGAGTAAGTGTTGATGTTAACACAATGGAGATAATAGAAATATATGGCAAGCAGTTGTATCGAATAAGTGAAGGTAATAGCAGATGGTTAACAAATTTGGTATCGTACATCGCTTGGAAAACGTAAATGAGGTCTTCGGCGAATAGGTATTGCAATTGCTTCAGAGAAGGCAATACCAAGAATTGCTTACATACACTCTAGAAGCATACGTGGGATACTGTTTGCGGAAAAGGAGGCATGCTATAAAAAGACAAACCATTTTATATATCTATCGCTTTTACAATTGCTGCAAACCACCATTATGTTGTGCATTCTAAAGGTTTGTATTGAAGTTCTGACTTTAGAGTATATAAAATGACGTTTCATATACAACCATTAATTTTAGACTTTGTTTGAGATCATTTACAGATCTATCGCTGTGTAGCCAATATTCATGAGTTGAAAATTCTAAACTATGCGGTGTTTAAATTATTGTAAATTCCGCTGCAGTTGCTTGTAATAATATTAGTTTCTGCTTTGATAGAACCTTTCAAAATTCAAAAATTAACTCGTAATTATTTCACATGTTCACCAATTGAATATAGTACAATACCCAAACGTATCCATAGCATAGCTAACAGATGTAAATTTATACAGAGAATTCCGACATTATATTTAAAAACAATAGTAGGCAGATAATTTAAACATTTTATCTTTATACAGTACATAAGCCTAACACGTAGATAGGTAGGTATATGTATACCAATATATTATGCATTTTTTTATATTATGTATCAAAATTCCGTTTGGGTTCCGAATAAAATAAAATCCGCAATTGAAACCGATATGTTGTAAAGACCGAATCCCCTGCGTAAAGTTATAGAGAATGGTAGCATATAAACGACAAAACATTGCCTTTCCACCAAGAAAAATCGCATCCCAGGACGCGCGAAACGAATGCGCTGGAAAACTAGAAAAATGGGAAACTGCCGTTTTATCGGTAGTAATCGCGTGGTTATTGTTAGACGAGTAACATATGGGATCGCAAACTACATATTTTTATGGAGAAAATGACGAAAAAGCGGGAAAAGTAAGTTTAAAATAAGAATAAAAATTTATACCTATAATATAGTGATTTATATAAAACCTATAACCAGGATATATTTATACAATTTCCGATATATTTTCATATTTTGGTATTATAGAACATTTTTTTTTAAAAGTAGATTTCACATATAAATTAATTTTGAGGAAATACTAAAAAAGTGTTTACTACAAATAAATCAAAAATAATTTTTTCAGAGATTGTGAAAGTGAAAGTTATTATTAACACACTGATAAACCTATGAATACAATCTAGATTTCCTCTCTTACGGGATATTATTTATATACCTACATTAAATTAATTTAAGATTATAAAAATATAATACTGACTACTGATTCTGATAATATAGGTATCTAATCAAATAAATGTATCCTTTATAAACAATTTTTATTATACGATATAATATAACACGGTAATTAATATACAAGGAAAATGTTTTCGTACATGGAGCAACATTTTGTAGTAAATATATGTGTACGCTGATTTACATACCCTTAAAATTTGGTTGGGAAGGTCCTTGAATTTTAATTTCTATTTTCTTCTATCTTTTGTTAGTTTAATGTGGTAGATGCACGACACAAATAATATATATAGGGTTTTTCACGGTAGCCGTTCGTTAGAAGTTTCCGAGGTTAGAAAAAACCTGGAACTCTGAATTTTTGGAATCCGGGGCTATTCAAGATTCTCTTTCATTTTAAAATATTTTCAGGGTCTTACGACTTCCGGTTATACCGGAAGTCGCCATACACTTTCTTATTTTAAATGATATCAATCACAGATTCATCTGTTTTCAGATCGATCAATTAGGGTTCAAAGGGTTGAATACCGAAATCAGAAGCTGACCGACAGGCAGTCCGGGGATACTGTCTGTCAACCTGCAAGGGCTGGCCCCTTTGGGGGGTCTGCAAATTGATAGCCTCCACCAGCTAGCCGCTGGAGTGCAGATGTCGATTGTGGACGCCTTCGAGCAATCATGCCCGCTAAAAGTTACATCGGAGAAAAGTAAGATTCCATGGTGGAGTCAAAACCTCTCTAAGATGAGAACCAAATTAAGACAGCTATTTAATAAAGCTAAATCAACCAGATCTGTGAAGACTGGGAAACCTACAAAGTTCAATGTAGGCAATAAAAAAAGGAAGATCCGTTGTGGTCAGAGACGAGCCTGGAGAAACTACTTTTTAGTACCCCTTTGCAGAGCAACTTGTTCAAAGTTACTTCTGAACCCTACCACGCGGCCTGATCGTGCCGCTTTATCAGCGGTGAAATGGTACATGAACCTTGAGACGTAAGTTTTTCTTTACTTGTTAATACCTCTTTATGCTTAAAGTAGTTAACGTAACACAATTAATAAGTACTTATGTAAAGCGTATATTCTGATTCAATTAGTCCCTAATGTTGGAGCATAATTCCACGTTTTGCATTTTTATAAATTGATTGTAAGTTTAGTTTTTTTTTTTTCTTCTTTTAAATAGGAAGGAATTCAACGGTTTTGTTATAAGCAAACTGCAGTTTCTGCTAATACTTAAGTAAATATTTTTCTTATTTTTGAAAGCATGTATACATATACTCATTCCTTTTCTATCAAAGCTCGTTATTTATAGCTGATGGAATTGTGATCGAAAGATCTCGCTTAACTGGCGACCGTGGACCAATTTCCTGACAAGAAAACATTCGCATTACAGATGTCATCCGAATTGATCTATAATCCTGTCCGCAACCTTTTCCTGTCTATCGTTATCCGCTTCCCCATTTTCGCAACGTTTCCGGGTGTATGCGAAGCAGGTTTCTCAGCTAGCAACAGGAAAAAAAGGAACACGCCGCAAAGATTTTCCTTTTATGCTCATAAATGAGAAACTATCTGAGCGCCTTTTCGGCGACGAGAAAGGTTCACATCCGAACGCTTCTCTATTCAATGAGAAATGGTGCGGCATTTGTCACAGTTGCTGATACAAAACGTTCGCCGAAGGTAACGCAATAGCGGAGACGGCCCGGAGAAAACAAATGCAACGCGCGGGAATTCTTACGTCGGTAATGGAAAGGATGTGGGGAGAGCGGTTCGTGGAGGAATCATTGCCGGTTTTGCGAACGGCGATGGCCAAAATAAAACAAAACGTCGTTTTGTTTAGTTGGAGAAGTGGCGAGAACTTTTATGCATCCGCAAGTGAGGAAGTGAGGGGATTACGTGAAACTGTGCCGGTAAGTTTAGTTCGTGCTTCTCCAAATGGACCAAGTTTCCTTCATCGTGTTACGCCTTACCAACGTTTGGACTTTTCTCTCTCGGTAATTTTCCAATGTGAACCAGCATTAGGGCATGAACGTGAGGTGTGTTCAATAGAGTTTTACAATAATTCTCTTGCATGTCTAAGTTACCTCATTTATGAAATGAAAGCAAACTGCATCTTGTTTGACAGTGTTAAAAATCTCTTTAATAAACCATAATATTAGATTTTTTTTCTGGGCGAAGGTAAGTAAAATTGGAACAATTCAATAGCTCAAGAGAGAACAAAAAAACATTATTTAAGTTTACCTAACAATGGACAAAAGGTAACCTCTATACGTTAGGTTACCAAAGCTACAAAATTTGTGTGTTACTATATTATATTATTGTAATTAGTTTCTACCTTAATTAGCATTTGCAATGCATTGGAGGTGGTACCAGAGTTGAATTTGGCGAACATTTTGCGGTGAAGTGCTCAATCCGACCGGGTCACCTAGTTGACAGAGCCAATTCATATGTGAATGAAGTACCTATCTCTCATTTATGAATATATTCTCGTCAACCGTATATGAAAATTCTTAGTTGTTGGTTATGCATATCTTGTGCTGTTAGTGATTAAGTAATCGTGTTCTTCATGCCTCTTTTAAATAATCTGATAACAAAAGAGTGGAATATGGACAATAAAGTGTAGAAAAAAAAAGAGAGAAGACAAAGAAATTTCTCTACCTGAAAATATAGAAATCTATGTATTTACATACATACTTAGAATCTTTCATACTTAAAATGAAGAACACCCTATTTATAGATACATACATGAGTTTAGTGTTTTTTTTTTCAATATTTTAAGTATTTTCTGTTTGTTTACCTGGCAGAGGTGCAGTGGTACGCATTCTTCTTATCTTGTTGGAAAATGAAATGTATCCTTATCTTTATTTCTTTTGTATAGCTTTTCCTGGTCTAGCTGAATACTTTTTCTAGGTGATTTAATACTGTTTTTGTTTACCTCCAGCGATAAACACGATGTAAAGTGTGTAAAAGTGTCTAAAAGCTCAGATTGAAAGCTCAGATTGAAAACTCAGGCTGATATCCCTAGATAAGAGCTTGGGTCGAAAGCTCAACGTCAAAGCGTTTTTTGAAAGTTTAGCTTAAAAGCTCAGCCTAAGTTAAGCTCAGAACCCAAACTCCATCGTAGCTTCGTTTAATATGCATACATATCTCAGAATTATTACTATGGACCAGAAAACATATTGACAAAAGCATTAACAATATCAGTAGACTCAATGTGCCTGCTTCCTAATAAATCGCAGAGTCTTCCAGGGATTCTCGTGGATCGCTTCCTAGCATTACGAAATTTTTACAGATTGGAGCGACAATATTTTGTTTAATGTTGAAGGCATGATCGTTATAGCAAGCATCAACTTGGGTTTTACATAGTTTCTGAAAGCTCAGGTAAAAAGCTCGGATTGAAAGCTTTGTCTAAAAGCTTAACCTGAAATCTCAGACAGGAGACTCATCTTAAAAGATCAGACCGGAAGCTCAGTCTAAGGGCTCATTCTGAAAACCCAACTTGGAAGTTCAATTTGAAAGTCTCAGCTCAAACCTAAGCTCATGGCGTCGTCAAATATGCATATCTCAGAACAGTTCTGTTAGTATATCCCAGAAAGTGTATTGATGAAACCTTTAAACATATCAGCGAGCTCAGTACACTCGTTTCCTAACGAATTTACAGAGATTTCAGAGCAATCATTGATGTTGCGTTCAATGTTGGGGTCATGATCGTTATAGCAAGCACCAATCTGGGTTTTACATACTTTCTGAAAACTCAAGTTAAACGTTCAGGTTGGAAACTTATCCTAGAGCCTCAACCTTGAAGCTCGGTGTGAAAGCTCAGCCGTAAAAGTTCATCCTAAAATTCAAGTTAGAAGCTCTTGCCGAGAGCGTAGGTTGAAACCTTAAACTAAAAACTCAGTCTAAGAGTAAGCGCAAAACTCAAGCGAAAAGTATTAATCTTCTTATAATACAAATTCAAGTTTTTGTACCTACCAATGTTACAAGAATCAGGTATGACATCTTTGGGAAGGACCTGAGAAAGACCTAATTCAAAAAGATTCTAAGCTGCCTTATGGGCCTGTACTTGTTGGATGAACTTTAAGGATAACATTCACAATAGGCCCTAGCGGCCACGGTGGACGGGACGGATAATCGAACCATGCGAATGGTATCTTCTCCTACATACTCAATACCTATTAATGTTAAGGATACGGGACCATTACCTATTTTATACTTGACCTTTTAACAAGTTTTAATAAATTTGTGAATGTACGATAAAAGCAGGGACACAGTAGGTGATATTTCTTCAGAAATTGTATTTTGAATAAGAAAAGAGTGATTGACAATTGCTAGATGGTTATTTGTGGTTATACTTGGTTGGCTGGTATTTAGCCAAAACTTGAATCAATTTTAATAAATAATGATATTGCTTTATAGGGCTTTCTACCTTATAATTATTTATAGTTTTGACGTATCTTTAGTGGTAGGTTTCATTTAAGAAACCAAGAACGAAGCATTCTAGATTAGAAATGTGTGCTGGAATTTATGGAAAAAAATCCGCATATCAACTCAAACTATTTAAATGTACTGAGTGAAACATACTTTATTTAATAAATCTAAATCTGTTTCATTTCTCCTTTAAAGAGAGGTAATTTCATTGTTTTCAAAAAAGGATTTCATATTATTTCACTTTCCCTAATAAACTTTACGGGAATGCCAAAGGGTAAATCGATTGACGCCCAGAACATTTACTTAGAAATTCCGCCATCATAGAAAAAAAGGAACGCAAGGCATCTAGATTATTAACGTATTGAATCTCTGATACGCTTTTGTAATGCGAAAGCACGAAAAGTTACCGGCGTGCATATTTGTAATAGCCAGCATTATTTATAATTACATTCCCGTCAGCGGTAATTCTGCCGGGCGATTAAATTGAGACTTTGTGCCGCATCTGGCACAACCTCGATTCCAGTCGAGCAGAAACCAATACGACAACAATAACGCTGGTACGGACCATTGAGAAGTGGAAATTTAATTTACAATAAATTCAAATTGTACATCCGTGATGATATGTATCTGCAATTATTCCAGTCCGTTATGACACCCCTTGATAATTTCGGCAACGTAGCGAGGACGACTGACGATCCGCCACCTCAATTACCAAGATGGTCTGAATTATTGTCTGCGCTACCTTACGTAAAATTGGTATCCCGACACACCGCTCTTTTGACTTAAGCGCTCTAGCACGTGGCTCCCCCTGTTTCTCATCTTGCCGAAGAAGAATTCGTTACTCCCCAGATAGACGTAGTCGTAAATTTTCCGGCAGTATTTCAGTTATGCGTTCGTCCGGTACGTTGTCAAGAAATAATCTCTCGGATTCCTTGAATTTGAAATCGTACTTCTCTCGCGTTTTGTATTGTGTGCGGGAATGGTAGATTCGTGTTATGTTTGGAGTACACGCATACTTACCGAATATAATCTTCATTTTCGGATTCCTACGTGGGATGGCTATAAAATTTATGTCATTGTATACTGAAAGTTTTTTTGTACGTTAAGATAATAAAATATCTCATATTCTGAAGCCTTAAAATCTCTAATTTACAGCACCAGTTTACACTAATTCTTTTACGGAACTCAAATTTAACTAAGATTCCAGTATAATGTTACAATTTAAATATCTCACCTGCATCTTTGGAGCGAGTCAGTGATCCTAAATTTTTTGTAGTGTATAGAAGGAGTGGCCTTGCTAAAGTCTAAAATCAAGTTTTCTCCAGCACTATATATTTACTTAAAGCGTCGTCTTGTGCAAGAAGTATGCTGTATGAAAACTGACTGTATGTGGTAATTTCAGCACAAATTTGACGTTTCGTTTAATTCTTGATTTTTGTTTGGAAATCATGGCCATCTAACCATATTGGATGTCCCACATATGAATATTGTAAACATATTTTCCGTAAAATTGTAATATCTTCGTAAATACTGGAAATGAATTTTAGGTTATTAGTACGATTTTGAAGGAAATTTTACAAGAAATTTGCTGATTATATCAAAAAATTAGATTCAATTAAAAAGAAAATCGAAAGAAAAGCATTTGAATTTCGATAAATGTGCCATGACATATTTAGAGCATCTTGTATATATCTCTACGTCACATCATTTTGAAACATATAAAATTTAAGGGCTAACCCTAAATTGATAACAAGGAAATAATGCGCGACACACAACAACCGTTTCTAGGATTAAACTTAAAATGATAAAAGGCTGCAACTGTAAAAATGTTGACTGAATCTACAATATAGTCAAAACTAATTGCCAGAAGTGCACATAACCGTATATCATTGCAAAGGTGTTTTAGGTGGCTACTCATCATCTGAGTAGCAAAATATAGTAATCATTAAAAAAAAAAATTAAACTTTGGAAACTCTGTAAACTCTGTAGATTTGCAAATAAAATTACAAAATACGCCAGCTGATGATGTACTGTACACTTCCAGAAAATCTTATCATCTTAATTTTCTCTCTTTGGTAGTTTTCGTGATAAATTCCGTCGACGCTCTAATGACTCACCCGTACACGTAAATTTTATTTGTAGTTGTAAAGAAGCATTCTCTCCCAGCTATTCTCGGCCTGGCAGTTGGTGTCGACAAAGCATCTGGCACAACGCGGGCATTCATTCTCTTCTAGCTATCCTCGCTCTGGCAGATGGTGTCGGCAAAGCATCTGCAACAACGCAGGCATTCATTCTCTCCCAGCTATCCTCGGTCTGGCAGTTGGTATCGGCAAAGCTTCTGACACATCGGGGGCACTCTCCAAGCCTTCCTCGCTCTGGCAGATGGGGTCGAAAAAGTTTCTCATATGCGCAGAGATTCCCAGCCATCCTCGCTATGGCAAAGCTTCTGATGCACGCAGAAATTTATTCCTAGTCATTCTCGTTTAAGGTCGGTGCCGGCTTCCTGACCCGACACAGCGCCAAACTAGTACGTTAGAACCGTCCGCGTATTTTTGACCCGTATATAGATTTTCTTTTCATTTTACCACCAAACTTAGACCGTTAAAATTCTGCGTCTAAATTTAAAAGCGTTCCGACGCCTCGCGAATATTTGCTTATATTTAGGATTGTACATACATATGTTTTTGTCACCCACATGTTTTTGTCATTGTACATTCTTGATGCCTTCGCATCTATTTTATGGCAAAGTAATTTTTGATTAAAAACACGCTTTCACTGTTTAAATTGTTGCGCACGCCCCGATCATACTCTTGGATAACCCGCACTCATACCAATAGCTACCACGCTGTGGTTAAAATATTATTGTAAGGACAAATAGGCGCAACGCCCGCACCGACCAAATCTACACGCGGCATTCCATTTGACAGCCGACTCGCACAGCCAACATCGCTGTGCAGCTAAAAGACGTGACCGCACGCGAAGATTTAGACCTACAGGAGTCAACGTAAAAGTAAGGTAGGATTAAGTAGTAAGCTTTAGATAATCAGTAAGTAAATGAAAATGAAATTCACATGAGGATCAGAATGAGTTTCTACAGGATCATATGGCGCATGCTTTTACGTATTGGCTCATTGAGAGTATTGAGAATGTTGAAAAAAATATAGCATCCGCATGGGTCGATTATCCGCCCCACCCACCGCGGCCGCTAGGGCCTATTGTAGAGCGGATGTTATCTTTAAAGTTCATCCAAGAAGTTTCGGCCTTTAAAGTAGCTCAGAATCTTTTTCTTTTTGAATGAGGTCTTTTTCAGGTGTTCTAGGGAAAGGTTAACCTTCCCAAAGATGTCATACCTGATTTCCGTTGTGACGGGACAATGGCAGAAGGTATGCTCAACTGTCTCTTCGTCCTTCAAAATGCCCGTATTCAATCTCTTCAAACAGTCCAATTCTGTATAGTTGCTTTTCTAAGTTTGCAGTGACCTATAATGACAGAGACTATTACCTTGACATTTCTACAGTCAAATTCAAGTAGTTCTTTGGTTCTGACATGATTGGATAAAATGCACGTTTTTTTGGTTCATGTGAAGGGACAACTGTTTCAGGGAGACTTGCGCTACATATGTATAGATCCTGTCGATACCGAAGTGATAGTAACATTAGTGGTAGAATTTAGAGCAATCGAGAAGAGTAGTGGTTTGAAATATTCTTCGAAATTAGAATCTTTCTAGCTACACTTAGCCACAAAAGTCTAGGTACGGTTGACAACTGCCGGCAAACGTATAGCCCTATGTAAACTTTTGTGGCTAAGTGTGTGTCCATTACAATATCGGACACGTTTTGTTCCGGATTTTGAGATTAGAACGTAGGTTATATTTGGTGTTTTGGTTCGCAATCGGAACTTAAAACGACGAGGAAGAAAAAGAGAAAAGAAAGTTAATAAAGCTATTGACAATTAGTTGAAATGGTTTACAATAAATAAACTATTTTTATAAATATTACTTTCATTAGTTCCTTTCTTGCTAGTTTTGTGTTATGCATATTTACGTTGAATTTTCACGTATTGCTGTGGTCTAGCACCCCGGTTTTTGTAAATTCAGTTTTTTTTTGTTCATTCCGTTAAGCGTTTGTCAATGTTGCGAGAAATTCCAAATTGTTTTATTTTCAAATCAGATTTAGTTAATGTTTTGGATTGTTTAATTTGTTTTATTTGTTTAAAAAAAAATTATTATCTTCCTGAACTTTTTGTTTTCTGTTGCTTTGTAAAAGGATTTTGAATTGTCCTTTTGTAATTTAAAGTCAAATGCAGTTTTGATTTAGACCAGGACCTTTTTGTCCAAGGTTTTTTTTTCTGCAAAGTTTGTAATTATTTTTTTTTTCTTTTTTTTTAAATTAATAAAATTATTGAATATTTATGTCATTCAAAATACTGTTCTTTTATTTTTAATTAAACCTTTTAAAATTTTTTTTTGAGTAAAAAAGAAAGTCAAATTTCTTTCACCCACATTTTACTTTTCATGATAGTAACCCCGAGCTTAATTGTTGTTTTGCGCCTTATAAAAAAATTGTTATTATTTGGGCTAGCTAATTAATTTTTCATTTTAAATTTCATTTTACATTTTTGTTGGTACATTCAGTACACAGCAGTATGTACATACATGTGGATATTTTTATAAAGCGAGACAAAAATAACAGTTTTCGGGAAAATAGTCCATTGCATTATCTGTGTACAGGAATTTATATTGTAAAATATCGTTTTCAAGTCCGCTCTGAAAATGTAATTAAAAAGCAACATCGTATGTGTATTTCTATATACATGTATGTAATAAGAGTATTAGTTCGTATTTACGTAAACAATAATTTAGTTCTGAAGTACCTTTTAATAAATGTATCGTATGAATTTTAACGAATATCAGTCGACTATTTGACGTAAAAAATATTTAGAAAGAATTGAACATAAATTTTATTTTCAAATGTTTGTGTAGCGCATATGTACAACAAAGTAAACATGTGATATATCAAAAATGGACATTTTTCTACCCTCAATATTTTCATGTTATATTTTGTCATGTGTAAGTGAGAAAATAGGCCTTTATATTATTTTTAAATACAGTTCCAGCCAATTAATTAGCTAAATACGACCTTTCATCTTTAAATCAATCCCCTTTCTATGCCGGGGTTTGTCTTTATTGTCAAATCAAAAGGACCCTATTATTTTGAGTGATGAGTAAAACGAATTACACCACGCTGAGTTAAACTTGCTAAATTAAATATGCATTCCGGGCGCCAGTCAAAATTTTCCAACTACTTCCAAGTCCATTAATAAATCACTAAGTCTGCAATATTAAGCTACGCAATATCATAAACTTTTCATGACAAAGTAGCTATGGTGTGTAAGCCGCTTCGTTGTTTTGGGCCCCAGGTGAGAGTATATGATACACATACATACCTTACAAATTAAGATGGATGTGTTTCATTGGTGTTTGTCACTTTGTCCATACATACACTGCCACCCAGAAAAATAAAACTGCTGTTATGTGTTTATGAAATTGTAGGAAGAAAATAGTGGGAGAGTGGCTATTATTTCATCTTCAATATGAAATTTTAGTGTTACAAGGAAATGGGAAAACTCAACAATTCATGTGCAAAAAGTAAGCAAGCTTGACATTAATCTATACAGCGTGTTCCACGAGGAACTGCATCGATCGATATATGATAGAGTATACATTGGAAAATTCTGAAAATTTTGCATTTATACTAACGCCGACGTGCCCTATCGAACAAAAATATTTTAGTAATCTGACGCATCCGGTTATTCCGGAAGTGACTCTCAACTTTGTTACTTTAAATGAAACACGCTATATATTATTACATTTTGTTAATTCCTCGTTAAACTTTAAAGTAAGTTTGATAAAATAACTATGTTGTTATTTTCAACCATTTTTGAAATATTTGCATTTTTTTTTTAATTTTTAACAGATGGACGATTGCTTCTGAACTTCTGTAACTCTAATAGTATTTTAAAATACAAGTGTCACAATGACGTTTATGTAATGCGGGTACAAGTTTGAAGATTCAATGTACGAGCATTACAAGTCATTTTGGCACACGCTTTTTCCAGTATTCTTTCTAATTTGCACATTAATCGCCTATATTACGTTCCGGCAAGAGTCCTCCGCTAGTGCGTTAATATCTCATTACAGCACAGTGTGCTGTAATATTCATATCAGTACTGCGTCGTCTTTTGTTTTAGCTTTATTGCAACATCCAACTAGAAAAACATATTTAACTTGGAAACTTAAAAATTTTGCAGAACCGTAGAGGGTAGCATTCGAAACCGAATGAATTTTTCGAAATCATTATACATCGTGTCTGAAAATTACGGTTAAACTTTCGAATTGAAAAAGTGTCAAAACGAATTTTTTTTTTAAATACAGCTACCTATTTTTCTCTTTCTCATCAAATGCGCACCATGTTTCTACTACGGTGAGTAGAAAACGCCACAGCTGAAGGCTATATAAAATAGGTGCTCCCAAAGATGATATGTCTAATTAATTAAGAAGGCAAAATTAGAGAATGCCTTCTAAAACAAAGAGGATCACAAAAGTTCTGAAAAGGTCGCGATGAAATAGGTCCGTATGGCCACGCCAATCGCTAGTTTAACCTAATCTAACATAAAATTAGAAATCGACGAGAAGTAAGTTATAAAACGAGGAAGTAATGCTATACAGGGTTATTATTGTATAGTACGAAATAAAAAAAAGGGGTGAGAGATATACATGAGTAATGACTAAATACAAAAAATTGGGATTTTATGTGCATGTTGCAGCTTTCCAAATTTTAAGGCCCAAGATGTAGTTAAAGACGGCCCACATCTTCGTTTACCGTATGTATACACATAAATCTGATAGCAAATGAATTTCAACCATGTGTAAGTAATCACCGAAAAAATTAAATGCTACGCATAGTGAATTCATTCAGAGCAGATGTTATTTATACAAGATTTAAACTGAGATAAGACGGAAACACGAGAATGCAAGGAAAACATTCAGGTGATTTTCTTATTGTGATGTGCTTTTGCCATGAACTCGTATATCACGTAAGATAGTAGCACATTTTGAAGGTTAAATTTGTTTTAAAATAAACTTATTATGTTTGCAATAAAACTAATGTATAATTGTTAACTTTATGTAGCGTGTTTCAAATCTCAAATACTGTATAGTATGTAAATGTTTGCAATTCCTTTTATGAAATTTGTGGTAGTCCTGAAAAGGACTGATGCAGGTGAAACAGGACAAAATATGTGTTTTATAAAGTGTTCGAAATGTCCAGCATCAGCTCGAATGCAAGCATCAATTCGACGACGAAAGTTGTTACGTACGCTCGTAAAATTTAACATTTCTTCGCGAATGCGTTGAGCTGCTACGAAAACACGGTTTTACAGATATTCGGCATTTTCTATGTCAGGGCGATGGTCGAATACTAAACTTTTCATGTATCCCCACAGAAAAAAGTCTAGTGGATTTAGATCGGGGCTACCGACTGGCCAGCGAATGTGACTTCCACGTCCAGGCAAATATGAGAATGACCGGTTTAAAAATTGTTGAACAACCCTACTACTGTACGCGGGTGCTCCATCGTGCATGAACCATAATTGTAGGCGTGTCGCTAGCGGTATGTCGCCCAAATATTCAGACAATTCATTTTGAAGAAACAGTAAATAAGATTCCGCATTTAACTGTGCTGGGAGTACATGTGGTCCAAGCAGTTGCCCTGCCCAAACATTGACGGAAATCCTAACTTGAGAGGAGCCTTAGTTAATATCATGGGGGTTTTCATACGCCCAGTGGTGAATGTTGTGATAATTCAAAATACCATCATTGGTAAATGCACATTGGTCCGTAAATAGGATTACTGCCGAACTTCTTGGCGTTGGAACCACTCATAGGAGGCAATTCGGCGCCGATAATTTAAGTCCGTTAATCATTGCAAGCGTTGAATATGATAAGGATGAAGTAAATACCTTTTTAAAATTTGATGCACTGTAGTTTGGCACACATTTACTTCCCGCGCGAGGGTTGTTGTACTTACGCCGGGATCCGCATCTAGGATACTTCAAGTTTCCTTTTCGGCTTGTAGCACTCTGCGTGATCTTTGTGGCCCACGACCTTCAGAACGTGGAATTACTGATCCTGTCCCTCGAAGTCGATACACGGCTCTTACAAATGTTTCAGGCGAAGGATGACATCGATGCGGGAAACGTTCTACGTACAAATTCCTTGCTGCAACACTATTCTGTCCTGTTTCACCATAAATTAAGATCATTTTGGTGTATTCGATATTCGTATACGCTGCCATTGCAAATGCACGCATCCACTACGAATAGCAAGTGCACACTAAATGTAAACCCCGACGTTCAAAGTATAGCGACGACCGGTCATTCACCGGTATGCTAATGAGTCAGAGCCGGACTCGAATAAAGAAAAATCATTTTCTCGGTACTACGTGCACTTAGAACCGCAATTTTTTGTATTTAGTCATTGCTCATGTATATCTGTCACCCCTTTTGTTTATTTCGTACTATACAATAATAACTCTGTACAGTCAACCTCGAATTCTCTAATTTATGTCAATGAGTGGTTTGTTGACCCTATGCGACATACCTTGGTAACAGAAAAAACGTGGGATGAAAAGTTGTAATTAAATTGTTTCCCAAAGGTTACGGAGTATTTACTCTCATAGGCCATTATTACTACTATTTATTTCCATTCGTTTTGTAATAATATTGTGGGAAAATATTTAGATATACATCAACCTGGCGGAAGACAAAACAAAAATAATCAGAGTAAGGGAAGTCAATAGTTTTTGACTTGTTGAAAATAAACTTTCTACATTTTGAATATCTTGATTTACATTAACAGAAAGTAAGAGGCCCTAAAAATGTTAGCATTCTTGTCAACGACAATACAGTTAATGTCTCGTTCCATTTCATCGTTAAAATGCACTAAAATACATCATAAATAAAGTAATAAACCTTGAGATTTTTCAATCGCAAGAAAGATCTAAAGATTAATGGTACAATGTATAAGTTCGAAATTATATTGATGATACATTTTCTGTTTTTTTTTCTCTCTAGCAATACAGAGCATACCTGGAACTCCGAAAAAGTTGGTCACTAAATTCTTCAAAGCATTTTCGAGCTTTTACATCGACAATGTAATAATCAACTCTGAAAATTCACTACTTCTATCTACGTACTTCAAGATCTCGCGAATGATTCACCTCAACCATATACATTTTCGAGTTTCTAAAAACAAGGAAAAAAATGTCCAGTAGTAGTTTGCAGCGTATGTATCTACGTTACATACTGCACGGATATACAAGTGATCAGCTTCATCTATTGGAGTTAGTCGCTCTGCGTTCTCTTGAGACTTCGGCTGAACTGCTCCGATGCGATAAAAGGACCCGCTTCATTTCAGACGTTTTTGTAGGTTGTGTTTGGTGGTTAGTTCGGGCGTGTGTTGTCTTGTTGTGTCCGCGAAGCTAGGGGCGTAGAGCTTAAAGTACTCTCGAACTCCCGCTGAATGCTGGCTGTCGGAGGCATTATCTCCGTTATGGTCTAGTTTAACGGAGAATTGTGCAACTTCTACTCCGTAATTATTAAGCATGTACGTGCAATGTTCGTCTGCTTTGGTGTAATCCTATAAATTACTTTTCGAAATAACGGTTTAGAATGCAAGAGGAATTCTAGTTTGAATGATGCAAAAATATTGCCGCAGCAAGTGTTTATATTTTGTGGTGAGTTAAAAACGCCCATCAAAACAGTGTGCAATTCTTAAAGAACTCCCGCTATCACATTTATTGCATTCGTAATAGAAATGAAGTTAAGTTAGTTATTTTATACAAATGTTTAAAAAGGATTCGGCAAACGATAGACTATCGTGGTATAAGATTTCTAAAGTATCAAAAACAATTAGTGAAACTACATATACATTTGTGTCTTACCTAAAACACTTTTGTATAAAATATTTGATGACAAAAGGAGCGATTAAATATTAAATTAATGCGGAATCTAACAGCTATGTTTCGGTTAATAACGTAAGGTAACAATCTATGTACGTAGGTCAATAAGTACGCGATCTGTTTTATGGGCTACGACGGTTAGATATCGGTGACGGTGCTAAATTCGGCGGTGTGATAATGACTATAAATAACACTCTGGGAGCGCCAAAACTATACCGGCGCAACGGCCAGAGCGGCGAAAAATCGGTAGAATGCCTGCGTTACGCCAGTGGGCTCTGACAGCGCTACAATCAGGTCTGGAATAGGAAGCTCGATGGGTATCGGAAGCTATGACGACACGCCAATCAGAGCGAACAGGAAAGATGTCTGTGTTACGTCAGTGACCTTTGCCAACGCTACAACCAGACCGGGAATAAGAAGCTCGATGGGTATCAGAAGCTGTGCCGACACACCAATCGAAGCGGATTGGGAGGGACTCGGGGACCAGACTGGACTCGACTGCTTGTGTCAAGCGCCCGACTTAAATACACTTGCTGTTTCCCCACGCGGTCGCGATTGTAGGAGTCGGGCTTGCGGGAATCAGGGACCGTGGCGAGAACGACATTCGCGTCGTAAACAATTAAATAAAAACTCGAAATCAAATAACATGCGGTAGCAACGCTACCGCCCATGGGAAAATCAATCAAAATAAGCGGAGTTAACGATTAATTCAAACTAAACTCAAAACTAGATACTAAAATAGATTTTAACATGGAACGGCATCTCTAAAACAAATGCAACTACAAACTACGCCGCTTTAACTTTGCAGAGGGGACAATTTTTACAAAAGGGTAAATAACAATGTTGTCATTAAAGGTATATAGTAGTATATATGATGTCACGTTATTTTGCTGCGTAGAATTAAGAAATTAATTAATATATAGGCTGTTCCATTTCAAACAACAGAGTAGGTATGCGTTTGCCTACTTCTAGAACATATTTTTAGGTGGTGCAGTATTGGATTCTATAAATTTTTTGTTGAAGAAGTTTCTTGCTAAAATGCCAAATGGAGCTGTAATCAAAGACCCAGTCTTCGATGAGACACCTGTACAGCAGAATTATTTTCAGCTGCGCGTTAGGAAGAGGCGCCCTCTTCCTAACGTGCTGCCCTCTTTTTAACGTACCGCCCAACAGAGTGAAATACACCCAAAGGAATATGGAAAATCATTACAAATCATACGTGAGAACAACGCCATCCCCAATATCTTTGCGATTCGTACAAAATGCGAAATTCAGATTCTATTGTAGTATGCATCCGCAGTACGCTATTGGATTCATGGAACTCCGCCCGCTTCTTCGAGCTCGTGACGTGAACTGCGCGTGAGGGCGACGTCTCCGCCAAGCGAAAATAATAAATTGTGCTCTAGTAATAATTAATATTTAATATTAGTTCCACAAATGCTTCTTTGGTAGATATAAACACTTGTCTTTGAACTAGCAGTTTTGCATGTTAAACTGAAAATGGATTGTTTATTCTCAAAGGTAAGTTATGCAAATCTTCCTCAAGATAACGCAGAAACTAATAAAACAATTTTATGTTTCTTACACCCAATCACATACCTACGTTTGTTTCTCTTTAAATCTCGGGGAACGTATCCCCAAACGCAAGCAATAAGCCCAATGGTTTGTAGGTGTGTGTACCAGTGTATGTATGTATGTATGTAGGTCTATACATTCTACCGCCATTTTATTGAGTGTGTTGTTTTATTTTTACTGCTAGGAGTGTGCGCTCGCTAGATTGTATATTTGCAGTTTCGTTTTGCCGAAATGTCGCTTGTGGGAGAACGAACGTCATTACGCGGAATTGATTTAATACCAGAAGCCGAATCTGATAACCTGAGACCATAAAAACTACAATAACACTCGCACCGGCTGAACTGAAAATAAAACAAACACAGGCATTGCAAACGAAACCTTCAAAAGTTTACAGCTTCTATCGGTTGGTATCTGGCGTTCTGACATTCCTTTTTCCTTTCTTGATTTTTACTTCACGAGTATTCATATTGATGTTAGGGATTAAGTGAACGAGAGGCGAAGGTGGATGTAAAATTTCATCTATTCCAAAGTTTTACTTTACGGTATTTCATTCAGCCTCAATGAATAATAACAGAGGTACAGAAATTTAAATTTTGCTGAACGCATAGTTGTTCTAATTTTCCCTATATAAGAATACTTTATGCTTCCAATAAGCACAATTTTATCATAAAAATCACAGGTTTCTCATGATTGATACAAGTTAATACCTTTCCTGTACTAAAAAGTGACTTTTTAAATTCTCTACGATATTTATGTGCTACTCAATAATGAATTTGGCTTTAATAATTAGTAGTTTTTGTAGATACCTTAATTTGTACAATATAGATGTACACAGAAAGGAATGTATTAACAATAGGAATAACTATTTGAAGACTGTAGCGGGGAAGATAATTAAGATGATTAATGGATGCTTTGAAAAACACCATAATGTTGTTGTTTTTTAGTACTACCCTTATTTGCATTTGCCAAAACATCTTACAAGGTGTCTGTTCTTTCATCTCTTTGTTTTTAGAACATTTACATTTTAATAATGCACATTTGGAGTTTCCCATCCGGTACGAATTTCTTAATTAGGTTTGAAATTTGAAATAATAATATAATTTATTTTTCCCTTACAACATTACGTTATTTGTTAAAAAACGATACAGTGCATACAGCACCTCAAAAAAGTTTGTAGTACCTTACATAATATAGGACGCGGATTATTTTTTAAATTAAAAGATTCATGCAGAATGGAGAGAACCAAGGTGGGTTCTTGGTTTAGGAAAGGTAAGTCAAAACGTATAAATTGTCTTGTAAGTTTTCCTTGGTATACCCCTAACATTTTTTCCCATTGTCTCCGCTTCGTACATTCTTTTGGCAAATCGTTCCCCTTGCATGCGGCAAACATGCCCATACCATCAGTTGTCCCTCTATTATCTTGTTTTGGATCGGTTTAATTCCCAGTTCTTCTCTAAAAATTTGGTTCTTTATCCTGTCTATTCTCGTTTTCCCTTCCATTCTTCTCAGAAATCGCATTTTCATTGCATTAATTCTGCCTTTTTGTTTGTCTGTGAATGTCGAAGATTCGCTTCTGTAAAGTATTGTGGGCCTAACTATCTTCTTCACTATTTCACGTTTTTCAAAAAATGTATTTTTCATTGTATTATAAATTTTTCTACTTTACCTAATCTTCTATTTATCTCTGAGTCTAACTTGCCATGTTTCTCTATTATTGTGCCTAAGTATTTAAAACTATCTACTTGTTCTATTTTTCTTCCATTTAGTTTAATATTATGCGTTTTATCGTCCTTTGCAATTACCACTGTTTTTGTTTTCGTTATGTTTATCCTCCTATTTGTTTTGTTTATTTCTTCATTAAACACGTTGAAGTTATGTTGCAAACTTTCCGTCCATTTGTAACGTGCTGTTCCATGCGAAAAAGATCTATTTCAGTTTCCAGTTTTGATTTTAGTTTGAATTAGTCCTTAATTCGGTTTATTTTAATTGATTTTCCCATTGGCGGTAGCGTTGCTACTGCATGTTATTTTATTTGAGTTTTTATTTAGTTAATTTTGTTTACGACGCAAATATCGTCCCCACCGACGGTGCCCGATTCACTCAAGTCCGACTCCCACCATCGCGACGGCGTAGGGGGAACCGCAAGTGTATTTAAGCCCTGCGCTTCACGCAAGAGTCCAGTCCGGTCCCCGAGTCCCTCCCAGTCCGCCCCGATTGGCGTGTCGGCATAGCCTCTGACACCCTTCGAGTTTCGTAAGCCCGTCTGAGTGTTGGCAACGCTTACTGACGTAACACAGACATCTTTCCCGTCCACTCCGATTGGGGTGTCGACATAGCCTCTGATACCCATCGATCTTCCTATTCCCGGCTGGCAGAGCCCACTGGCGTAACGCAGGCATTTTACCGATTTTTTCGCCGCTCTGGTCGTTACGCCGGCATTGTTTCTGGCGCTCCCAGAGTTTTAATTACAGTCATTACCGTACCGCGGAATTTAGCACCGTCATCGATATCCAACCGTCGTAACCGGCGAAAACCGATCGCATTCTTATCGACCGATCCCCATACATAGATTTTCGCCTTACGTTATTAACCGAAACATAGCCCTTAGGTACCGCACTAAGATTTAAAACCGAAGCCCCGTAAATATTTTAAAGTTCACCACGGTACATATTTTTACGGGCTTACGAGTATGCATGTTTTGTTTACTTATCATTTTTCTGCTGTATATATTCCATGTCTTTTACACTTGTGATATAGAAATAAACGATTTATGATGCACTTTCACTGTTTCGTTGCGTAGACCGAACCCTGTACTTTCTTCGAATCGTTGCTACCATTTTAGGGTTTATACTTTATTGTAACGACGTAGATATTACGCAAGACGAATCAAACCGGCACGAGGTTGTAATTTAACGTTTGACAACTAACGATCAGCGCCACCAACTGAATTTAGGGTAAACCTCCTCTTTCAACTTATGAGAAGCGACGCACAAGTAATGAGCATTCTAAAGGCAAGTAAGTAATCGAAAGCTCAAGGCTTTAAAGAATAAACGGTAAATACCATCAGCACCGAACCAGAGAGCCCGGAAACTCTTTATTATTTGTTCTCACTGAGTTTCTGTTGTGCCCGTATAATGCCTTTATTACCTCTATTGCCTCTATGTCTACTCCACTTTTTTCTAAAGTCTTCCATATATCTTTTCTTCTGACTCTGGCAAAGGCCTTTTCCAAGTTTACAAAACACATATTTATGTCTCTATTTTTGCTTATTAAATTCTCATTGATCTGTCTAATCAAGAAAATCAAGTCCTGCGTACCCCTTCCCTCTCTAAACCACCACTCTTGTAATTGGTAAAATTATTCCTGTGCTCCAATCTATTGACATTTTATTTTCTTTTATCGGTTCATTCATAATTTCTTGTAGTTCTTTAAGTCCCTCTTGCTCTATGTATTTTATCATCTCTGGTGGTCTTTTCCTAGTCACTGTTATTTTAACTTCTGTGCATTTTTCTTTATATCTTGCATAATATTCCTGTTTTTTACTGGTTAAGTATTAATTCCATGTGTACTTTTTCTCTTTAATTTCTTTGTTCCACCAATCCGTTCTTTCGGTGTACATATATGTTATCTATGACGTTCCACATGTTTTCTTTGAATTTTGACCATTTCTTTTTCGGTTCTATTTCTTCTCTTTCAAGTTTCTCAAAGTTTCTTGCGACTTTAAAATTTACTGATAATGTACTATATATACGAATATGGAACTCATATTAATGGTATAATTTATGTAATCTTTTATGTGTAAGCGAATTTTGGCTAGCAAACAAAACAAGATACGCAAGATTTCAAGTATTTCTTTAATAGGCGTCTGAGATGGTGAGATTAACCTTCTAGCTACGAAGTATTTTTTCGAGTGAAGTTGTGTTGTATGCGTTATTAGTAAAAGAACTTTAGTAATCGTTTGTAAATACCGCGCTCTGAATTCATCTCTTCAGAATTTCATTCACAATGCAACTAGCAGCTATAAGCTAAAACGAGATATATATTATACAAAATAGTACTCGTAAAATGTTTGCTCTCCCTGTGCTAATTTTAACTTTGTCAACAAACTGTCGTCATTGTTGAATTTAATAGATACGCTTAATTTTCATCCCGTGGATCACGTTTACGCATTCCTTTCTAAAGAGTCGTAATTAAAATTGCAGATGAGGAAAAGTCGGACACAGCCATGCGAAAACAGACGAAGCTCTGAATTAAACGCACACCCGCGCTTACTTCTCTTGCGTCATCGCGCCTGCCTTGGCAATGCAGCGGCCGAGGAAGACAAACATTGTAAACTTTACTGTCGCAGAAAAACTATAATTAATAAATATGAATTTCCGTCATTAATAACGAGAAGAACGACATTTTTCGTGCGTTAATTAATTTTCGGCTGGTTTTAATGGCGGCATTGTTGCCAAAAAAAGGGGAACGTATGATGTAAAACAAAATTCTAATTGCCGGCGACGAATGCTAAAGGTTTTTCTGTTCTCTTTTTTTTTGCAAATTTTAGACTCTCTGGACTGGAAACAGTTTGTCACCGAATGTCTAGTGAAGGATAAACATTACCGAATTAAGTGGGCGGTAAAAACACAATTTGAAATTAAAATCTGCCGTGAAATAAGTTGTTAATAATTATGCGTGGCAACAACCGCTAATATTATGAAATATGCAGATTAATTACTAGTTAAACGATTCAGTAACAAAATATAAAGACCAAGTAAAAATGTTAATTTCACGGAGTGTAAAACCATTATAAGGAAACGTAATTTTTATATATGCTGTATAAAGATTGACGGAACAATTATATACCTACCTATGTTGTGTGTATATATTTCTTAGCCAAAAATCTTAACACTATAATGTCGTACTTTGCCTCTTGAAACTAAACAGAAAACTATCCTGTAAAGTTTTCTATTATTAACCTTATTTTACTGTAATAAATGGGAAACAGGATTTTTCACTTTGGTTGATACTTATTTTCCAAAATAAAATTTCGTCAAAAGATTTTTTTATTTAAGAACTTTATTTGTTACATCTTCAGATACATCTGTGGAGAAGTGGAGGCAAGCAATTAATCACAGATACTGACATTAGTTAAAATTGGTAAAAGTTAAAATTAGATTTTAAATTCGAATTTCGTATTAAAAAAAAAAATTGATTTCTTCAAGATTATTTAGCCGGTGTGTATTTCTTATGATATTTTTTTTTTCTTTTCTTTGAGTCTTCCGGTTTAGTTAATAATACAACTGTTTTTTTACGTTTCGGAAATTATATGTTTTCCTTTTTCATACTCCATCCTACAATTCAATACATATAACTTAAAATTTAACAATTTGCGTGTTTGAAAATTCAGTAGTAATTAACAAAAATAAGTATATGCTTAAAAACTTACAGTTAATTATTTCCATTTTTTCACCTTTGCGGTGTTGTCAAAGTAATTTTTTTACTAACATTTAGAATTCAAAATTTTAAAATTGTAAAAGACACTTTAATACATATTACAAATCGACAAACAAACATATACTAAAGCGCGAGGCCGTTCAAATATATTTTCAACAAACAGATATTCGTAAAAAGACTGACCGTTTTTTATTTAAAATTTACGCGAAATTCGCCTCTAACAGTTTGTCATATGATAAGGTGCATGACGACTCAATTCGTTTTTCCATTGGAATTTACTGCAATTAAATTATTATAGATGTAGTTATTTATATCGTTTTTGTCATTCATTGAATTTTTATTACTTTTAATATGCCACATTTCTTTAAACAGTCTTTTATAATAATTATTTTCTATATCTAAAATTTCAGTTTTATTAAAATTAAAATTATGGTTGTTATTTAATGCATGTTTTGCCAGAGCAGTAGAGTTTATATTTTTTGTATTTATGCTGTTTTTGTGAAAGTAAATTCTCTTTTCTATGTATTGTTGTGATTGTCCAATGTACACCCCTTCACAGTTTTGACAGTTAATTTTGTAAAACTAAAGAACCAATAGATAAACAAACACATACAATTTAAAAATATATAGTTGAGAGTTACGTATGGGTACAAAACAGAAGTGTATGAAGTCAATGTTTAACATGATTTCAGTTAGGTACGTTATTGACTTAACTTGCAACTTCTTTAATATGTTATATTTATACAATAAAGTGCAAAGTTTGCATATAAAGGCATAAACAGTAAAACTTGTAATATACTTGACAGTAAACGAAACGTAAGTTACGCGCTCTGTAATTTTCTTTTTGTAACTAGGTTTCGTAATAGACCTTCGACATGCAAATGAGTACCATAGTATTTAATACAGCGCCCGAAATTTATCGGCATTAGGTTGGTATTTCTTCGTTCGAATGTCAACTACTATACACTTTTACTAAAAAAGAGACCAAAAACGCTATTGGAAAAAAAGCACGCTTCGTAAGACATTGAAGCACTCATTTTTTAAAACGTGTCTTACAAAACTAGTTTTTTAATATACTATTTTATGTGACTTAATACACTTCTGCTCTCAGATACGGATATGCATATGTGTAATATATTAATTAAAAATAAATAATAATTGTTCAAAGTAAAGTAACATCAAAAACGTCCGGTCTTATGACTTATATGGTAAGCTTTGGAAAAGCTTCTATTTTTTTTACTTTATTTGTTAGATTTAGCAACTATGTCAAATTTAATCTTTATTGTATCTCTTTCCTTTAACGAAAACCCTATGAATTTAAAACAGCCTATATATACATCCTGATGTTCAATAGGTCTTTCGAGAGTGGCGTAAATTTAATAAATAATTGAATTACAAACTTTTTACAAATAAAATTGCAATTTTTTTATTTTGATGATGTTTTAACTTTTTCTACTAACGATGAATGATAATTTACAATATCAATATATGCATATGGATTACAAGAGCAACATTCTCGTGAGTTTTTACTATTGTATTAATGTAACAAGGATATCCTAACACGGTATTTACCCGCATGTTTTATCCATTCAGCACGTAATAAGTTATTTTCCGGGAATTTAAATAACTTCAAATCTTTAAAATTTCTCCAAGGCTTTCCGCAGCGTATACATATGCGTATTTATTGCCCGCACCGCGTGTCGACATTGCTAGCGGTGTATATGTTTGTACATGCCTACGCGACTGTCCACTGGCGACCGCAGTACAGCGCCTCGAATAAACTCACGTCGGGTTCCCAAATATTTGATCTAGGGTTCCAATTTTAGCAAAAGCCGCTGCCAATTCTCCCGTAAGGTGAGCTATCTGTATTACTTATCTGTGGTATTATCTTTTGCGGATCTTCAGTGGATGCGTCACGAGTGTTTGTGTTGCAGAAGTCGTGTGTTCGCAGTGTCTTCCATCTGAAATACAGAGAATCGCGCAGATAAGTGTTCAAAGAAAACAAAATACTTGCTGTAACTTCTCTGTTTGTACATTTATGAATGTGCAGTCTTTGTGAAAGATCAAGAACCACATGAAAATTATAGTACAACAGGACCAAACAATCCCAACCTATTACTTCTACAAACTATAAAGTCACTTGTTAACAGGGGTTTACACTGAATTTTTTATATTTTAACTTTATCTAAGAAATTTGATTTCTTTTTGTTTTGTTTGTTGTTATTTACATATATCTACTTATATTTTTATGTTTTGTTTTGATCATTATTTAGTTTTTTCTTCTTTTTTACTTACCTATTTACGTTTTCTATGCAATTTCTGTATTATGGAATCGATAAAGAAAATAAGAAACACCGGATTATAAAAGTATTTTTAAATCAATTGCGCATTATAAAAGTGACTGGAAACACTTGTATATCTAAAATATTGACTGCATAAGTAGTTTAATTGCCATGTTTCTACGAATAGTTGTGTTTATAGTAAGATAAACTTCTTTCAGTTCCGATTTAGTTTCCTTGCACAAAATCCCATCTGCATCACATTTTGTCAGCGTAAAAGACCGTTTTATCTCCAATTCTACAGTGGACGAGTAAACAGAATTAGCCGGACAAAAAAAAAACTCAACTTCGTATGACACCGCCGCCGGTACACCCAGGAGACACTTATTTCTTCTGGTTTATGATAAATTGCGGGAGTAATCCTATCGTAAGCCAGTTGATGGTGCGGGATCCTCTGTCAGAGTGGGCCCTCGACACGGGCGCTAGTCCTTGACGGCAGTTTGTCCATTTATCACTCGGTGTCGCCAGGAGCCCTCTTGGTTTGGACCACACCGACCTGCCTCGACTTCGCGCAACTATGCCTGTCGAGTTCTTGCGTTTGCCGGTTGGCTCTAATGATCCGGCTCGTCTGCTCCGCGAACGCCTCTGTGGTTTCACAGAGAAAAAGTCCGGATTCGGTGTCTAGAAGGTATACCACCTCTTAAGCTATTCCCGACCCGAAACTTATCCAGGGTGGCTTTATAAATCTATGACGATCAATTAGCGTTAAACAAGTTAAGCTTGCAGGACAATTATATACTGAAAAACGAATCCTGTGTTCTACATGGGATAATGTTAACTATTATACTGCAATAACTCATAATTTTATTCATTATTCTAATAAACAGTATGCTGCGGCAAATTTTTTTTTTACGCAAATTTTTACATTGCTGTATATAAAACATATAATAAAAATGCATATTTCGTTGCACCTCATAAGAATAATAAAAGATTAAAGCACCGGTAATTGAGAGGAGATATTAAACCACATGACAAATATCGAGAAAATAAGAATTCGCAAAACTGAACATGCGATCAACACAGGAGTTTTTGTTTATGTTCGTTGTACCTGCAGGTAGGGCAAACGTTACTGAAGAACGTACAGTCTGATTCCTTTTAGAAAGTGTATAATGTCAGAAGGCCCCAGATTAGGTAACACTCCCTCTTCAATTTCACATGCTCACAGGTGCAGTACCCTTGAGTTGCACAGTGCAGTGCAGTTTGTGAGTAGATGGTTGGACGTTTCATCCTGTTCCCCACAAAATCTACATTCGGCTTCATCCGCTATTCCAAGCCTGCTTAGATGTCCGTTCAGTTTACAATGGCCTGTAAGGATCCCTGTCAATATGCGTATATTATTTTTACTCAGGTTGATGCATTCTGCAGATCTCTTCAGGTTACAGGTTCCCAGAAGAGTTTGAACTTGCCCCCTTCCTTGGAGATTCTCCCAGTATTTGGATTTTCTCTGCTCTACTTCATTTTTGAGTTTCTCCAGTATTATACTGCTACTTATCCCGCAAAAAGGGTCTGGCCGTACAAAAGATATTCTTGCCCCTTTCTTAGTGAGATTATCTGTTATTTCGTTTCCTTCCCCTCCTGTGTGTCCCTAAAACCCACAGTAGGGTCACCTTGTTCTTTTTGCTCGTTAAGTTTTTGTGGACACTCCCAAACCATTTTGGAGCTGATTATGTTTGACCTCAGCGCCCTAATTGGTGCTTGACTATCAGATATTATGAGAATCTCTTGCTTTTCGTAGCTTCTGTCAATGTTGACCTAGACGCATCTTTCAATGGCGTGTATTTCCGCCTGGAAGATACTTGCGTACATTCCAAGCTTTCGAAGTATTTGGTTCTAAGCCTATATATCCCTATTCCAGTTCCCTCTGCCATTTTGGAGCCATCCGTGTACCATAAATAATAGGGTTACTAAACAATGCGGGTATACTCATGGGGGGTGACAATAAGAGCAAAATGCAGTGCCTTAAGTGTCAAGGAATTATTGAAATAGCGTGACAATTCCAAGACTTCTTAAGTAGTGAGCACGAATAAACAGAAAAGAGGAGGCAGGTATCAAATAATACCAAAATCTTTGACTTCATCAAACTTCAAGAATGACGTTGTTAATTGTTAAAAAACCACATAGTATTTTTTACCACCACAATTTTAATATCATCTGCACAAGCTAAAATTGAACAGTGAAGCACATCATTAGTGTATGCAACAAAAAGTTGGGGATCCAAGTTAGACCCTTGAGGAACTCCTAAACGAGAAGCCAATTTGCACGAAAAACCATTAAAGTAGTTGTAGTTGGTTCTATCAGTTTAATGCGATGATATCAAGCGACTAAGAGCAGAACTCATTCCAAAAGAAGTCGGTCCATACAGCAGCAATCGGTGATGAATTGTGTCAAAAGCGCCATAAAGGACAGTGTATACTACGTCCACTTACTCATACTTATGGAGTTGCTCCGCTGAATATTGTATAATACTGATAAGATTAACTACTTTAGACCTTCCAGACAAGAAAGTGCTGAGGTTTCATGCTAACGTTCCTTGCAGCAGTGCATATTAGACCCCTATCACACTATACAGATTTTTAGGGAAGATTTTTAGAGAGAGAAAGAATAACCAATGATAATCGCTGTAAAATCGCAAAAAAACTTCTAACAATTTTCTAGTTACAATGTAACACTTGCTCTGATGCCCTATATACTAATACGCAAGAAAAGGCCCAGCGCAATGTCGTATAGAAACTTTATCCTCGTCCTACTTTCAAACGCAATTTCACGGTCGATCACTAAAAGCACACTTTTTATTCGCGACCAATTTAAAAAATGGAAAAAAATAATGTACCGCACCCATAATACTTTATGTGAGGGCATTTTATTCACGGGCACCGCGACATATGTTTTATTAACATGCAGTAAAGATATCACTTTTCCTTTTACGATCGCCTCCTCTCCCTTCGGGATTAAAGTGGAAGGAATTTGACGCTCTCGGGGACGACCACGAGTTTTTATGATTTTACTCCGTCGTTAGGGCTCGTCTTTGCGGCTTATTTGTTATCCGCGGAATAATATCTTTTGTTGATTGTCGTGACTGCGTTCGCACATTCTTCGTTTCGCATTTTTTTCCTTTCATTTAAAACGAGCTGTCAGCGAAAATAATGGTAGACGTTCCTAGGGTTTTGATTGAAGGGAGAATCTCTTTTGTCGCTATAATAATAAGTTCTGAAGCTGTGTCATACACTGTTATAAAACCATAGTTTCATAGAAGAGTCACTTTTGTAATGGCTCTTAATACAGATATCATCATTTTCTCTTGTGTTTTTGAATGGCCTACATTATGGTACCATATATCCATGGTTATATTTGAATGAGTTAATATGATCATATTATCATTAAAGACAGCTTCAAATAATCACCGAATCATTTGGTACAAGCACTTTTTTAAACTGCTTGTAATAGTTTGGTGATTATTTCTATACTTTAAGTAATCTTTGCATTTTGATTTGATTTCATTTGTATAGATAAACTATAATTCCTAGGAGATGAGCTGGATAAGTTAATGATTAGAGATACCTAATTAAGCAGCCCATTTTTTTTTAGATTCTAGATCCAGTAATTGGGTTTTGGAACCTTTGGTGTAACAATAACTATCACACTGACAAAAGTCAATGCTAGGTTTTCCACTATCACCAAACAACAATGCACAATCTCTCAATGATTAACAGTAAGAACTTACTGTTATTATCTCCTGATGATGCTAACTTGGTTAGCGAAACGCGCGTCGAGAGATTGTGCATTGTTGTTTGGTGATAGTGGAAAACCTAGCATTGACTTTTGTCAGTGTGATAGTTAGATTCTAGATGTTTTTGGATGAGCATAAAAATTAATTAAACGCTTCAATGTTTCTTACAATAACTCTGACGCAGGCAATCACCTCTTGGTTTACGGACAGCTCGAAATCACAGCAGGGTATTGGCGCAGGAGAATTCTACCGTGGGAGACAGGAGGAACAAGACAAGGAACAAGAAAAGAAAGACGACGAAGAGCTAGATGCGGAAAAACCTGACAAAAACGAAATAGAAGAGGTAATTCTTAAAATGAAAAACAATAAGAGTCCGGGACACACCCAGATAACGGCGGAAAACATAAAATATGGGGGAAATGTGTTAATGTCGGAAATTGTAGCGCTGATCCAAGACATATGGACAACAGAGAAGATGCCAACATCATGACACTGCAACAGACAATCAGTAGTATCAGGGTGGATGGAGAGGAAACCGAAGAATTCAAAGTGACTAAAGGACTCAGGCAAGGCGATCCGTTGTCATCGCTCCTCTTCAACTTGGCGCTGGAGGAAGTAGTAAGAAGTAGTGGTATAAATAGACATGGAACGTTACTAAATAGAAGCCACCAGTGCCTCGCGTACGCAGACGATGTGGTGCTGATAGCTAGAAGCCGGAAAGAGCCGCAACGAATAACCGCATGTCTAGTAATGGCAGCAGAAAACATGGGACTGAAGATCAATGAAAAAAAGAGCCAATATATGAGAATAAAACACAAGGACTTAAGCGAGGCGCTAGAAGACTTAAAGGTGGAAATGCAAGATAGGACTGTGGAATATGAAGAAACAAACACCTATATATATTTAGGAACACTAATAGATAACAGATGCCAAGAGGAAGTGGAAGTAGACCTACGTCTGGCAAAAGGAAGCAAATGTGCCGGATCACTACACTCGGTCCTTAAACCGAAAGATCTCTCACGCAATATAAAGAAGAGACTGTATAAAACAGTTATAAGACCAACCCTTTTGTGTGGCTATGAATCTTGGACCTTAACCCAGAAGCTGTAGAGCAAATTAGAAGTATGGGAGAGGAAGATTCCACGAAGAATTTATGGAGCTAGAAAAACCGAAGAAGGATGGGAAAGACGCAACAATAGAGAAATATACGATCTATAAGACCCCACAGTAATGGAAGTCATAAAATCCAAACGCCTGCAGTGGTTAGGACATCTCGTCCGGATGGACATTTCAAGATCCGTAAAAGAAATTCCATGGAAGTTGCCAGGAGGTACTAGGAGGAGAGGTGGGCCAAGGAGAAGATGGAAGGAGGCGGTAATAGAAGACATCAAAGAAAGAAGGATAGAGAACTGGAGGAAGAAGGCAAAAGACAGGAATAGATGGAAGAAAATTACATGGCTATAGGCCTTGATGGCCTGGAAATGCCTTGTTATATATATAATTCCTAGGAGATGAGCTGGATAAGTTAATGATTAGAGATACCTAATTAAGCAGCCCATTTTTTTTTAAATTCTAGATGTTTTTGGATGAGCATAAAAATTAATTAAACGCTTCAATGTTTCTTACAATAACTCTGACGCAGGCAATCACCTCCTGGTTTACGGACAGCTCGAAATCACAGCAGGGTATTGGCGCAGGAGAATTCTACCGTAATCCAAGGGATAGAAAACACTACAACTTTGGATAAAATGCAACGATTCAGGCTGAAGTCTATGCGTTGAGAAGTGTGCTAGAGATATTTTGGATTGAAACATCAAGCACAAATCAATAAAAATTTTCAGTGGCAGACAGGTGGTGCTGAACGCGCTATAGATGTATAAATGCAACTTGAAACTGATCAGGAGCTGTAAAACATTCTAAATATATTGGGAATGGCTAATAATTTATATCTAATTTGTGTACCTGTACACTCATTTATTTATGGAAATGAGGAAGCAGACACTCTTGCAAAAAAGGGTGCCGCGGAACATTTCTAGGGACCAGAACCTACAATTGGCATACCATCTACCTTAGCTAAATCAATGTCGGGGCAAATCAGAAAGTGCTTTAATATTAGAATAACGTTTTGGTTTGGTACGTGCGAATGAGTGCCTTTCACCTAATTATGTGAGAACCAAGGAATACTTGAACTTGACTCTAAAAATGTGAAAGCAATTATTTCTGTCTTCGCAGGTCATTGCAGACTCAGAAAGCGCCTACACAACTGGACTCTCTGATGAGGCTGAATGCCGATTGCATTTGAAGGACGAAGAGGCAGTGAAACATATTTTCTGTCACAGCCCTGCCGGGACGGAAATCAAGTATGCGATTTTTGGGAATGTTAACTTTTTTGTTTGTCGAACCATGCGGATGCTATCTTCTTCGCAATATTCTCAATACTCAATGCTCAATACCTAGTGCATGGAGGCAACATTTTCCAGTATGTTTACCGGTTACTGTACATATACCGTACTAATACGATTGCATTTAATGTGTTTCAAAAATAGCTGGGATAAGTAAAAGTTCTTGGTCATTTCACGCTAAAGAAGTGTGCGAACATTGAGAATAAATTCCTCTTGTTCAAGAACTTCCACCACTAGATAATACTCGAGTTAATGCTGCCAATTTTTATTTCAGATTAACTACATTTTGTCTCATCACTACATATTGAACAAAAAGAAAATCTGCGAAAATATGGCGAAGTAAACAAAAACAAGCGATTAAGGTTCAACAAATTCGTTTTTATAGCACTTTTAATGTGTAGTTCTGACGTTTTACCGCCGATATCCGTTCCGTATTAGATTTATGTTCGGTCTGGTTCTCCCTCCTTCGGCGAGCGATAGCTTGCTTTCTGGTAATAAATAAAAATCAAGGTTTTTATCAATAATCACGAAAGGCATTTATTTTCTGGGGCGCGGATAATGGATTAATCTTAATAGAAAAACATTGCTCGCGTCTCCGGTATTTTTCACAACACACATTCATTGCGGACGCTAAACTTGTCTGCGTGTGCGTTTGTATGTTGATGCTTTTGGTTTTGCGATGTCGATCCTTTCGATATCGGAACTTCGATGCACCGCAAATAAAAGCACTTAATAATACGGCAGACAGGTTGGTTTGTCAACACAATCAAAATGGTATTTCCTTTCATTTGTGATGGAGAAGATATAGACGTGCGTAGGATGTATACTCTTACTACCACCTTGAAAAGAGATTTATTATCGCATGTTTAAAGTATGTTAACTAATTTTAGCTAATTCTAGTTTATTTACACAGAGATTTTTTTTAGACATTCGCCCATATTCCATAATAATAATAATATGTGTATTGTTATTTTGTTTTCTAGTGAATTTGAATGGTCAAAACGATTGAGTACTATAAAAAATTAATTACATAAATCACTAAAATCAGAATCCGTTCATATCACAGTTTAAGAACTCTTGCAGTGTATAGAAGGCAAAATCTAACACTAACAGACAACTTTTCAATGTTCTTGTAAATTTATTATACGGTTCAATGTTCTTGTAAATTTATTATACATTTAATATCATCCGATAACTTGTTATTCAGTTTTATATCCTAGTGATACACCTAGTTACTTCCTCGTAGTGCCCACTCTGCGATAGGGTAACCTAAAATTCGTCTAATTCCAGGTGTTGTAATTATGTGTGTCACTGTTTTTCTATAAGATTTTTTTATTTCTATGTACATATTTTTCGAAGGTAAACATATATGTGCTTGTGATGGTAGATACATGGCGGTCTTTAAATGACTGTTACACGACATATTGCTCTTCAAGTTACACAAAGTTCTTACAGATCGTTTCTGCAGGACGAAGATGCCACTCGCTTTCGAGGACAAAACTTAATTCTATAAGCGACAATACTATTGAAATTACCGACGTAAACCAGTCTTACTGCTTCGTAAGTAGCCACACTTTTAATTCTAAACATACACTAGATTGCGCCAGCTACTTTCTTCGTCAATGTATTGATCTGTCCGGACCACTTTAGTTTGCTGTCGATGTGGAGACCCAAGATTGTGATACTACTAGTAAGTTCTTTCTTGTCTAGTGTGAAATCAAGGTGTTGCATTTTAGTGGAGTTCAATACCAGTTTGCTGGATCTAAACCACTGATCAGCTTCATTCATTATTGTTCGATTTCTGAAGTAATTCATTTTTAGTTTGTGTTTAGCTTACCAATGATGTTATATTATTGGCTGGTATGCTGTGCTTTAAGTTATTTTCATAGACTACGAATAAGAGTGGCCTAAGGATAGATCATTGGACTACACAACAGGTTAATATTTCCATTTGAGATTTTTTTTCCATTTCGACAGCCGCTGTATTGTACAAGTATGACTTTAACAAATCAAAAGAGTTTTCCAGCAATAGTATATGATGAACTGTGTTCGCTCATAACAAGTTAATCAAGTATTTATCGAGGGCAGATTCGATCTCGTTTCTTATCACGGACAATACTGTGATGGTGAATTCGCTTAAGCGATATCCATGTTACACTTCCGTAATTAAGTTGTGTTTTTCGAAAAAATGCAACTAATTTGTCCGAAATTATTTTCTCGAAAATCTTTGAGAACGCTGTTGATATTGATTTATAATTTTTCAGATTATTGATATTTTCTTTTTTACAGATTGGCAGTATTTTCCCAACTTTCAGTCCTTCCGAAAAAAAAAAGAACCCACAAAGGCAACGATTAATGATGGGGAATGCATAATTACCGGAGCGACCGTTTTCAGCAGTTTAGTGGAGAATCCGAAACAATCTTGTGTGGTCTTAGTTTTGATTCTATTAAGTATTTTCTCTAGCTCTTCACTTTAAATTCATTTTTTTGAAGCGTCTCAGCAATTCAAGTGGGTCTGCCAGTTTTGGATCAGGTATTTGCGTACTGTGATTTGTAAAGAACTGATTCATGTCGTCTATGTTATATCTATTTTGTTTGGATATTGACCACTTTTTCCTGTTAGTATACTAATACTTTTCCATATGTCTTTTATTTTATTATTGGAGCTTTCTTTTGTGTATTATAATCATCTCTATTTGCACTTCTCAGCGCACATATGTAGTTATACTATATTAATAATATCGCAGACCAGAACCAAATTTTGTCAGTTTGTAGATTCCATCGTATACTATTCAAGGACACTCTCCGTTGCAGCGAAACTTTGACTTTACGTAGTGCAATTTGACTTTGAATTTCGTTCATTCATAATATCTTTTAAACGATGAGAGATAGAAAAAAGTTTCAATTGCGGACTTGTACCATTTACTCTATCAACTGGTATAGCTATTTATATACAGGGTATTACGATAAGCACAAAACGAGATATGTTGTGCTTACTTGATCGAATTTCAGAAATTGTTTATAATCACTCTATTTGTCATCGAATACTGTATATAGATGATTTAAACTATGTATTATACAGGGTGCCCACCAAATAATAATTTTCTTGTACTTCCTTATTGTATAATAAAATTAAACATATTAAAACTTATATATTTGATTAACTTAGAAAGTATCACTTCTTTGTATACAATGGCTTCAAATATAATGTCTTCACAAAACTATATTACTGACATAGATGATTGAGTGAATATAACTCAATGTTACCAAGTTGGGGCACCTCGGTTGGTTTCAGCAAAGATATGACGTTGTTCCAGGCTAGGACTGCCGTTATTGATTATTGTGCCAGAGAAGTATAAACATGGAACGTATTAGGCAAAAGTGTCGCTACTATTTGAGCCAGTCAACCCCTTAGAGCTACTCCAAAAGCATTGAAATGGGGAATGACAAAGAAGACGATCTGGCCAAACAAGGATCGTCAAAATCTTTCGTTGCAGCTGTCTTTTCCTTCGGAATTACTAAATTGTAAGTTACAAAGTCCATCAACGAATGGATCCAGATAAAGTCCAATGACTGGTGGCAAAAATTACCTGGACAAGGACAGGCAAATTGATTTTTAAATTCAAATAATATTCAAATAATTTATTCAAATAAGTAATAACCATTACAATACTTTGTCAATATAGATTTAAAAATAAAACGTATAAATAAATGAGGAAACATATATAAGCACATATAAAGAATAAACATAGAGACTAACACACAAATAAGTTAAGAGTTAAAATAGATTGCTGGTGAAGAAATCATTAAGCGTATAAAAGGCGTTATTGACTAGATGTTTCTTGAGTCCTTTGGTAAATCTATTATTTGTGAGGCACTTCATATTTTCCGGTAGATGGTTGTATATTTTTGTACCCCAATAGTCCGCGTATCTCTGTGCTGTTTTCACTCTGTGAAACGGAGCTTTTAAGCGTTCTTTAAGACGCGTGTCATAATTGTGCGTATCGCCATTTCTGTCGAACAACACCAGATTCTTGTTTACATACTTGGCGACGGTAAGTATATTTACACTTGTAGTTGTTAGTATTCTTTCGCTTATAAACGCCTGCCTGCATGACTCTTTTCCTTGCAGGTTACACATTGATCTTACAGCTCGCTTCTGAAGAAGAAGAACACGCTCAGCTTACGACGACAACCCCCAGAACTGTGTACCATAAACGGCGACACTGTGGAAGTTCGCATAATGCCATTCTTGCGGCCTGATGAGTGGATACGGCTTTTATTCGGCGTATACTGTAGACAGCGGCGGTCAACTTTTTCGCAAGTTAGCTTACATGTACACCCCATGATAATTTACTGTCAAGATGGATACCCAATGGTTTGATGTTGGTAGTACCGTCCTTTTTGTTTAGTGAAAAGTCAAGATTTAGGGTAGCAAATGCCTGATTTTCATAAAGCCCTATTGAGTAAAAACACAGAAACTGTCAAAATGACAGTAACACCACTGACCGGTTACTGTAAACTAAAGAGGCTTATGCGGAGCACAGGCGTGGCAGAAGATTTTAGTTGCAAATTTTGCCAAAAGCAAAATAAACTCAAGTCCAGATTATGTGTTAATGCCTGTCAGGAATAAAGTTTCTATTACTGGACTAACAATAAGAGAAATCCAAGGCAGATAGCTACATAAAGGAACAGCTCTCAAAGTCTAATTAAGAAGGCAACATTAGATAGCATCAGAGATCATAATATATTTGAAAAGGTCGTGGTGACGTAGGTCGTTATGACCTACTTGGACTCTAATTTAATCTAATTTGATCTTCCAAATTAAGGTAACAATAAAAATATTCGCACGGAAAGAAAATACTTTACTTTCTTGTGCGAATGCCTTGTTATTATAAAATGTTCGTCAATAGCAACTAATTTCATCGTTACCTTAACGCGCAGCTAGTAATTCGACCGGAAAAAAAAGTAGCTCTTTGATGATAAATACACTACAGAGGAAAAAAAAACGTGCAAGAAGAAACAATTGCCTACGTCCTTTATTTTTACTGGTTAAACGGTACGGAAAGAATTGTAAACGTACGAATTAGTGTAATTTAATATTAAGTTAATTTTGCGCTGACTGAGTTTGCTTTTGCGAACGTGGGAGCTCAGTGAGTTGTTTTTTGATTCATTAGGCCGCAGTTAATTCATCGGGTGAAAATTAGGACATGTTGTCTGTTCGCTTCGCCACTCGAATCGGGCGTGAAAGTTAATCAACGGGAAAGGACTAGTTGTTTGCGTTGATCTTGATGAGAAAAAGGTTGAGTCATATAAACAGATAAATCTTTTACTTTAAAGTTATATACATGTATGATTAATTTAATCTCACGGGATTTAAAGCAAATATCTTGTATTAATTAATTTTTCTAATTTTTATAGGCTATTTAAGCCTATTTAAAACTATAGTTTATCCTTTAGATGTAGTACACAAGAGGCTAAGTAGTCATAACTAGGTGAAATTTCCAACTTTTCGTGGGAATTAATCTAATTGAGCAAATTTGCATACCCAATGTATTAATTTATGTGCATATAAATTATTCAGTAAATTATTAAATTATAGCCCTATATACGTATAGGTAATTATGTAGATTCGTTTATGAGTGAAGTTAATTAGATGAATATGTTAAATGCGTTTAATTTAAGAAAAAAAAATAACATTTGGGCAATGAATAAATTTAAATTTGTCGCCTTAATATATGTAATAGAAATTACACTTTTTATTTTGGTAATACGCTGAAAAATATATGACCGTTATTCTAACTCTGTGACAATTAAGTAAAATTTTCATACTTTAACACCCTCAATATAAATCTTCAAGGAAATAATGTAAAACTTTTTTATATTATACGCTCTTAACGTTCTTAACGTTTTGCATTTGTTGTTTGCAAATTAAGGGTGACTAAATATTTTTAGATGTGCAAACCATGTAAAATATATTCCCGATTTCATGACCAGATAAATGACGTAATGGGGCTGTGTAGACGATTTGAAATCGAACAGCAACGTCTTGAAACGTAAAATCATGATTTCCGAAATGTAGCATATTAGTGTTTGACAAAAAAAGGTCTCTGACTGTCTAAACCCTTCTCAGTTCCTCTTGACCACAATATCGTTTTAGATTTTGTACATATTGATTACACTTCCTCCTGAAGCTGCTTTATCAAATTCTACCACTTTGACAAGTCTCCAGAGTAAGTAAATCCAAACCAAAATAAAGCTAAGAACTTTGGCTGAAACTGAGTGAAAGCATAGAAAAGCTGTGATAACTACAGATACGTATAAGAATGAAGAATTTGAAAAAAAAAGAAGGAAAGTAAAGAAGCCAGAGAAAGAAGAAAATATTTAAAAAAGAAGGAAAGGGAGAAGAAAAGGTAGAAAACTTTTCGCATGAAGGAAGAGAAACATTCATGTAGGCTCCTTCTGATGAATAATTGATTAAATTGGTGTGAAATGTGTAGCAAAATAGAAAACAAGTGGAGATATAAATTTGAAGTAAAGGTGTTGCCATACATGCACTGCCAATCTATACAAATGATGCTTCTGATTCTTCTTAAACTAATGAAATACTAGACCAGCATCTCATATTCAAAAATGTGATGTATTTTAACACTGGCCTTTCAAGTTTCTAGCTGCAATACCTCTCCTCTAGAGCTTTTTTAATTTCATGTTTGAGAAACACATATAGTGTCCAATCATCAAAGCATTGTTTATATATTCGCAACCGTACGTTCACATACTATCCAAATCAATACTTTAAAAAATAAGTTGTCTAATTGTAGATTAATATTAAAAGGTAAATGAAATCCTCTTATTTTTTACGGAAATATTTTCAATTTAGACTGAGGTTAGTTTCGGCAAACTGCCATCTTTAGCCAGAATAATCTTTTCCATTTCTAATAATTCATTTCATAGAATATTACTTAATATGTTTAAAGAATTATTATTGACTACTCTGGCTGAAGATGGCAGTTTGTCGAAACTAGTCGTAGTGTAAATTAGAAACATTTCTGCAAGGGATAAGATGATTTCATTTTACTTTTTAATATTATATACCCTTACAACATGGACCATCTGCAACTAATTATAGATTAGACAATTGCACTACCTTTATTTTCGTCCATATTGTAACTAAACTGGTGCCTCTAAAAATATATACTACAAAAACTCTTGAAATAACCTTTTCATTTCTCTCGTGTAGGCGGTGATGTTTTGCATCTGGAAGGCCAGCATCCTGACGTGGTAGCTGACGTAGTTTCTCTTGATGAAGCTGCAGAATCCTTCATGTCGGCTCTTACTCGAGCCATGGAAGAATCATCGCAGACGATTCCTCGCAAAATCTTCTGCTCAAGCTTGAGGGAACTTATCTGAGAACGCAGAAAGGCCGGAAAAACTGAACCACCGTACTCTCTGTCCCGCTGACATCCAGCGGGCCAATCTCTTGGCACGTCGGGTCCGCGATGCCCTCCAGGAACATTCTAATGTTCTCTGGTAGGACAAGCTAACCTCGCCGAGAACGGCTCCGTATGGAAGCTGGCGAGAGCGCTTCGAAGCCCTGGCAGGAGGGTGATTCAGAACTGGCCTGTTCACAGCGCAAACGGTGCAATCTCTTCGATCGAAGAGAAACTTGAGGTGCACGCAGACTTTCTTGAACAAGTCTTTCGTGGAGTCGAACCCGTTGACGTTTCAGAGTCTGACTCTGACGACGGAAGCCATCGAGGTGACGGGGAGGAGGACTTTCGTAGCGATTTGGCCGATTCGTTGACCCGGTTTTCTAACATCAACCCCGATCAACCCGGCTATGCTAGCAGAGCTCGATGCTTTCATCAAAAGCAGGAGCAATAAAAAGTTCCCAGGGCCTGATAGAATTTCCAACATGGCTCTGAAGAGATTACCTCCTGTGGCACGGGAGAAATTGCGCTCCATCGCGAATGCAACACTCCTGCTACAGCATCTCCCATCAGTTTGGAAGCACGCTGATGTCGTCACCCTCTCTAAGCCCGGGAAGAATCCCCGCTTTCCAGAGAGTTACCGTCCGATCAGAGATGAAATGGGGAGGCTATTTTAAATGACCGAAACGATTAGTAAAATCGCGATATTGGATTGAAACTACCGAGAATAGATTTTGACAATCGAACCAGCAAAAACAGAGAATCTCAACAGAGTACGGTAAGGTGACGGAAGTGACACCTATGTACTTTAAATCGGTATGTACTTATAAACTATAACGGACGTGCCGCGTCGACCGTTGAATTCATAGTTCAATTCGATAAAATGGCGTTTTCTACACTTTGCCAAAAAAGTATCGCATAAACTAAAAAAGGGCATTTATGAACCAAGATAATTTTATACGTTCACAAAAAGTTTGCCTCGTGTATGTGAACTATAAAAACACTAACAAAATAATGGAACTTAGCGTTTTTACTTTTTTTTTTTTCTAAAAGAACACATTTAGAAAAATGCATATGTGTAAGGTTTGTTCAGTTGTTTATTGAAAGTCTTCCTATACGGACAAATTTTAAAGTGCGAAGTCAGAGTTCTGTACCAACGCTTTTAAAACTAAAATGAGCAATTTAACTTCAGAACAAGTGGCTGCTATAGTTGCTTTAATCGAAGATGGACGATCTCAAGCATACGTTGCTAATTTGATGAACATCAATCAGTCAAGTGTTTCTAGAGCCGTAGCCAGATATAGGGAAACAGGCATTTACAGTAGAAGACCTGTACCAGGTCGTCCAAGATGTTCTACTCGCCAAGATGACCGCTATTTACTACTACAAGCATTACGTCGAAGACATGTAACTGCGAGACAATTGCAGAACGACTTGGCTAGAGTCAGAAATACTCGTGTGAGTACTCAAACTATTCGGAATAGGTTACGACAGAGTGGATTAAGAGCTAGAGTAGCTGTAACAGCCCCTCGTCTCACTAGGAACCACCGAGTGGCTCGCTTAAGGTTTGCCAGAGAACATGTAAATTGGAACATTAATGACTGGGCCAATATACTCTTCACAGATGAGTCAAGATTTGGTCTTTACACCTCAGATAGGCGTATCTCAGTGTACAGACGAGACGGTGAGCGCTATTCGCAGTGTAATATCAGACCTAGACCTAATTTCGCTGGTGGCTCTATTATGGTTTGGGGAGGCATCTGTTTAACAGGTCGTACAGAGTTAGTAGCAGTAGACAGAGGTACACTGACTGCCCACAGGTATATAACGGACATTTTAGAAGAATATGTAGTACCATATGCGCCAATTATAGAAAACGAATTCATGTTAATGCACGATAATGCACGACCGCATGTTGCAATAATCGTCCAGGAATACCTTAACGATGTTGGTATTCCAGTTTTAGATTGGCCTGCGGTAAGTCCGGACATGAACCCTATCGAGCACGTGTGGGACCTCCTTCACAGACGGATACGAACCCAAAATGTTACCCCAGCGGACCTGCATGGACTAGCAAATGCTCTCCGTGACGAGTGGGAGAATTTGGATCAGGCTTATATACGGAGGTTAATCGAATCTCTGCCAAACCGTATGCGAGCGGTCGGAAGAGCCAGAGGTGGCAATACTCAGTATTAAAAGCTACTGTTATGACATTTTTCTTTCCAAAATTATAATTTCTTGTTTTAATAAAAATCTCAAGTATGAGTTCTTGTTTTTATTTGGCCTGTATTTTATTTAAACAATCATAGAAATTATATCTCAGAGCGCATTAAAGTATATTTACAACTTTATGCTACAAACAAAGATTATGCGATACTTTTATGATTCAAAACTAAATTATGCCATACTTTTTTGGCGGAGTGTATATTCGAATGAGTGTAGTAAGATTGTACTTTCGGATGTGGATAGCCGAAAAAAATATATTATTGTTATATTTAACCATAACCACGGTGTAAATTTTATAAGGCATAGCCAACAGAAACTAAAATTTGGAACTAAATTAGCATTCATATTTTTACAGGGTACAAAAAAGTAATGGCTATATAAGGAGAAAAACAATATACCTACTTTTTCACTATGATAACTTTATCGTCTGATGGGGCCGTAAATAGTCGAAACAGTTTATATTAGAATATTAATATTAGAAATACTATATAGGTAATACCATAGTAAGAAAATGCTGTTGAGGCTTGATAAAAGATTTATATTATTGGATAACAGTAACCTTCGCACAATAGTAACTTTAGAATATTTACAGATTTTTAGTGATTGATGGTAAAAATCTAAAGTATTTATTTCATTTATTATTTACTTAGATATCATGTGATACCTAATTGCACCAACAGTATGTATAAAACTCGTTAGAAAAAAGATGGGTACACGCACCTATCTAAAGAGACAATTGCTTATACTATAACCTTTGATATCTGACATAAGTTATTTCGGAGATATTTTACGTTTAATATGTATCGTATTTTTGTGTTGCTTTCGATTTTGTTACAGTACTACTTATAACACCGGCGTATCGTGTAAATACATATGTATATACAACACACGTGTAACCATTTTAAACAAAACAAATCTTTTTCATTTTGCCTGTTATTTATTATGTAAGGTTAAAATTTATCAGATACAACGTGACGTCCCTGGGCGGTTTTTCACTTCTAAATTTGCATGTACCCATTAAGCTGTCCCCGTAACGCTCGAATTGTTAAATCGCACGAAACTTTAATGCGAAACGCGAAACATTCCGAGAACGGGAGGCTCCGCGACTTTAATAACTGCTGAAATATCGGCCACATATCTTCCCGTGACAAAAAAGGTAACGCCCTTCGTAATTCCTGTTATTAATGCCACCCATCATCGCAGGGGATATAAACGAAAAAAAAAGCACAAAATTTTGAAGAATGTGCAATAAAATTGCCATATTAAAAGTTTTAATTAGGCGCAATGGCCAAAGTTCCAGTTGAGGATTCATTTTAACGGCCTAAATTTATATACTGTTAGGCGGTCGGAGAAAATGTTTATTTTGTAGAGATAATAATAAACATTGCCGTTAGGTTTGTTTGGGTTTCATTTTTATGCTGGGTGGTAAATTAAATGTTTGCTTTAAAATTCTATATTTTATAGAAATAAAATGGGAAATGATGTAAAGTTAAAATATATTTTAACTGTAATATTTGTTCAATTTGTTTTTATTCCAGCGAAGCATCTCCTAATGGTATCTTTCTTCAACAGACAGGACAATTTTAAAATGTTCCAACCCGGAAGTATATAAAATCAACGCGCTGTGGTACTTTCTTTTCAACAGACTACTACCTGCCGCAGACGCAGTCATTCTAATTTTTATCTCTAAGATGGATCTATGGATTAAATGTTGAATATTAAGAAAATTCTATTTAAAACGGTATTTAAAACGATGATTCTTTTTTATGCTTTCCGCTATTTACATTAAATGCACAGCCCACATCCTCAGCCACAGTAATTCGCCATAACCAGCGTTAGCGTACAGGTGTGCTTGATCTACTAATAATAATAATAATATCAATTTATTGACATTTGGTATACGAATATATAATGTACATATATAACATATCACACAAATGTCAAATAGACTAAATCACACAATGGTGTTCTTCCTTTAGCCTTCCACCAAATTTTCATAGGATTGTCAAAAGTAGAATTTATTTGCTTTGTTCACGTTCAATTCCTCAAATTTAGTTTCATTTGATTTTCCAAAAACCCAAGAATTTTGACATGACATTTCCTTTGCATTAATTTTTGATTTTTGTTTGTCTGTCCATGCCCAAGATTCGCTTTCGCAGTGTAGGGTAACTATTTTCTTCACTACTTCTGTTTTTACGTTTTTTTTTTCTATTTCACGTTTTCAAAAAATATATTTTTTATTGTATCATAAATTCTTCTTGTTTTACCTAATCTTTCATGAATGTCTGAGTCTATTTTTCCATGTTTCTTTATTATTGCGCCCAAGTATTTAGAACTATCTAGTTCAATATTAAATATGTGTTTTATCACAGTTACAGTTTAGTTAGTAAGTTAAATTTCTTTTATCTTCATCTTGTATATCGGTAAAATTATTCCTGTGCTCCAATCTGTGGGCATGTCATTTTCTTTTATTGCTATTTATATAATTAATTGCATTATCAAAAAAAAGGCGATAAAAGAAATTGTCGGAACGTCCTTGAAAACGTTGAAGGTTCCAGTAAACAATTCTACTTATTGTTGGTTATAATCGACAGTTTGAATGTGTTCATGCTTTAGTAGCTCCTAATCACAATAAGAAATATGTCTTACCAGATGCTTTATCAGATGCCATTAGTTTGTATATGTTTCATATCAAGAGAAGCTGATGGTATAGGAAAGATATGGCGAGGTGGTAAAGGCGTTCTTCTACCAAATCGAAAGAACATAACCAAACAGAAACTCGTGCTGAAAATAACAAAATCGTAACTATTCTTTTTAAAAGTTTAGTTTTAGGCAACTACCAATATTTTGTTCTTGGTGTCCCAACCAAAGATGTTAAGATCAAAAGGTTTAGATATGTTTATGAACTCAAGTCTGTCTAGTGGAAATGATTGTGTTGTGTTTTCTTGTTTCTGTAGTTCTCGTTCGACGACACCTAGTCCTATGTGAATTTTATATTGAATCACTTTCTATTTTAGGTAAAAGTGATTTAACCCCATATATCTATGTGCTGGTGCGGTACTGTTATTATTAAATGATTAGTATACAAATATTTATATACTTTTTCTCATAGCAGTATAAACAAACTTAGGCAAGAAATAAGAAAGTTGTTTTCGCTAACCATAAATAAGTATTAATTTGTTGTTGAATAATAGTGAACAAACTGTCACCATCAATAAATTGAAAAATGTAGATTGCAAATAACGGCAAAACTGGGAGAAAATGTAGTTCCTTTGGTAAAAATAAAAGTTTTGTCTTTGTCTCACTTATTTAAAATAAGAAAAATGAAGAAGTACAAACTCAACTAGTCCGTTAAGCGGAGAATCGCCTTTCAAAACCTTTTATGAATGAACCTTGTTTGTGGTTGAAAGTGTGCATACGCGTCAATGCCGTCTAAATACTTGGTATATTGTTTTTTATGTATTTATAAGTTGGCTTTAATTCTTGTAACTAGTATGTATTTTAACAAATACTTTAACAGAATATGTTTTTGTAGAATCTTGGTGAGTGGGTTGCGTAAGAAAATGCCATGAATATTAAAGAAAAAATAAGAAAAGCAAAGCAGAATGGAATTGAAATAATAAGGAAGTAGGTTACCATAAATTTGGGACACTCCCACAAAATGAGAAATAATTTTGGGATAATTCTTACCTAAGGTTTCCCTACTAGGGCTCCCGCTGACAGCTCCAGTAGCGACGGATTAAGAAAATGTTACATGAAAAATAACAAGCGGTAGATAGCGTCAATCAAAATTAGGAACTTTTGAAAGGACTCGGAGCGGTACTCTGAGGAAACTCGAAAGAAATTCGTAATAATAATAATATTCGCCCACTCGGTACCAGGGCCGCTGTTGACGCTGGGCGATGATCACGTCACGGAATAAATTTAATTTCGGATGCGGAAAGTTATAAAATAGGTGAAACAGCTGAATGAAATAAAATTTCATTTTCACAACAAATGAGGTCGAATAAATTTACATTTTAAGTTTCTCTTTTTTACAGTTTCAGAAAATCAGTTTTTATTTTTCTCGTCTAGCGTATCTGTTTCTTTTCAGTAGTAGAAAAGGTTGGATTAACTTTTATAGGTGTTTCTAATTACTGAATTCTTGCATGAACAGTTATGTTTCCGCAGTTACTGACATGATTTTGTTGCTGTACAATCGTTAATTCTTTCCAAATCTGCATGGCTAACAGGTTAAGTTCTCTAGGTGTCAAAATCGGAATTTGGTTTTGTTTAGATATGCGCGGATGTTTTTGTTATTGATGGAAATTCACCTTAAAATGTTGGAATACCTTCTCGAGAATCGATTACTATAGTTCTCAGCAAGTAATTCTCGAACGGTAAGAGGTCGCAGTAATGTTTGAATGTCAATGCTATTACCCACTAGAATTTTTTCCACAGGTGTCTTTAACATGTACACAGGGTGTTGCATTTAAATGTAACGTAAATTTTAATTCAATTTTTATTTTTCTTATATTTGTATTCTTGACTTAATTTATTTAAAATTTTTTACATTGCATTAACGTTTGTAAGTAAAAAAGTTGTTGTATTTTATAAATGTGTTAATAATGTTTGCATTTTATATGTTTTCTCCTAGACTACCTGATGATGCCATAAATCGAAACATGTTGTAAGATTATAAATAATTTATTAAAGAGTGACCGCTGAACGAACAGTTTTTTGCTACATTTTTATTTAGTACACATTTAAGTAAATGAAAGATTATAATATGTCTATAATAACAAAATTAAAAGTACTGACACAATGTTTTATCATTGTATAACAACTTAATAATGAAGTATAATCTAAGAATTTGATTTATCTCATAAAAAGGTGTTGCGAATTGCAAATAAAAAGTTATTCTGTAATGAATATATGACACATACATATACAAACTAAACAAGAAGTATGATAGTATATTTTAAATTACTGAGGATAGCATAAAATAAATTACCAAGCATTGTGCAAGAAGAAATTATAGTAATTAAATCAGTCCAAATCATTTATGATTTTTTTACGAAGATGATCACACGGTGCTTTCAATACTTTTTACTACACTTGCTCCAGAATTGGATATACTTTTAAAAAATATTTCAGTGAAACTTTGATTTGTTGCCCAGTTTCTTCCGGATATGTTAAATTAAAATTAAAAAAATATTCAGTATCACAAAGAATCTGTTTCCGTATTATTTATTTCCCCATCGTTTGGTGCAACTTTAATATCATATTAAACGTAATTCTATATCACTTTAAATAACTTACTCTCTTGCATCAAATAAATTATAGATGTACTACATACATTTTCATCGTATAACAATACCTTAAACATGTGTACAGAAGAGAGCGCCACAATTAAAATTTAGTTGTATGATATAGATAATAATCGTTTTAAACTTATGACTACTAAATTCCCTATGATGGGAGGTTCTTCTCTTTACTTTATTTAGATTGCAATGAATTTAAGATTAAAAAGGTACTATAAAATCATAGCTTGAAAACATACACCATGAAAACTATCCTACTATGAAATTTATATCCTGTAATTGAACACTGATACATAAACGATGATTTTCCTTAGAAGATTTCCATGCTCACGTAAAAAATGTCTTGATTGGAATGGAATTTTACGTAATTTTGTGTAAATTTACCGCATTCATGCTATAATACCTATAGTTATGTAACATTACACTTCAGTAAGGTAAAATTACAGAAATAGCTGATATTTTTCCTCAAACTTAGGTATTATTACATAACTTATGTCATTTTACATCAGGTAATAGGTAAATTAGAGATTACATTACTTTGTCTCTAATAATACATGGATTTTAATGTAATTTTTATGTGATTTTACCGACAATTTTCATAGTGTACGAAGTAATTTTTCGGAATAACCGAGTGGCGAGATTTAAATTTCGAAAGCGGTATAATGCCCACACCATTAGATCGTTACGTGCTAACCTTTCTGATTCCTTCAGCACCCAAATATATCTTCTAAATAAAAAGTCCTTAAAAATGAAATGTAACAATCAAAGAAAATTAAATATACCGTAAGCGGTCAGTTCACTGGTGAATTTGACATATGACGCTATTATGTTAAATGTGTAAACGGAAACTGCGAAAAGATAGAAATGTAAAGAAAAGGAAAACAGGCAAACCGGTACTGCAAATGAAAAATCGAGCACAAAAAATGCGCGGGAACTTCACTTCATAGAATAATGTTCAAAAATCAATGTCTTGACAGGTTACTGCAGACTTAGAAAGAACCCATATAGAATCGGACTCTCTGAGGAGATAGAATGCCGGCTGTGTTTGGAAGACGCAGAGACAATTGAGCACTTCCCCGTCGCAACGAGAATCAGGGGTGACAGCTTTGCAAAGGTTGACCTTTTCCTAGAAGATCTGAAAAAGACCCTATTCTGAAAGATTCTGAACTACCTCAAGGGCCTTAACTTTAAAAATAATAATAGATCCTAGTGGCCACGGTAGATGAGACGACTAGTCGAACTATGCCGATGTTGTCTTCTTCTCAATACTCAATACTCCACCTGTGTGGACTCATTTCAACATGCCCCATGACTGATATAGAATATCGTGAAGCAAGTTTTCGTTGACCTTCAATACATATTGCTGTGGAAAAAGGGGATGAAAAACTGTGCGTGAGTGCGTTGACCCCTTCGTCCAAGTCAGCTGTTTCGAGAAGATTTTTAAAAGACACTAAATTTTTCGTAAAAGTTAAGTTAGTATTAAGTTACTTTGAAACATGTTGAAAAATTCTTATTAATATCATTTTTAGTTTTGTTTTACCGCTATGTAATTTTCATTTAGCTCAGTTTTTCATTTCATGTTTGTTTGCCTGGGTTAAGTCATGTCACCGTGTAAGTTCGCCGCGTTTGCGTGCGCTTCTTTTGGGCCGGCGTTTGCTCGCTTGCGGGAGAGAGAAAGCAGTGTACAATTAGACTCTGCGAAGGTAAGATCATTTTCCTGAGCGCTGTAAATGTATGTCGTTTGAAGACATTTTTGTTTCCGCGTGTCATTTGATTTTTACAAATCTAACCTTAGTAGAGGCATCTTACACTCAATTCAGTTAATTTTCTTTGTATAATATTTGGAATTCCAAATAGTTTGTTATAGCTGAGTTAATTTTTACTTTTTGAGAGTTCATTTTTTTTTTATTTGATATTTATTTAATTTTTGATTCATTCTTTTTCCTTTTCAATTAGATTTGATTGTAGTTCACTGTTTTGAAGGTATTTTTACCTTGCTTTGTAATTGCTGACTACATTTGAGCAGTTTTAAGTATTTAAAGTTAAAGACGTTCACCTGAGAACGCCATTTTGCGATTTACACGTGGTGTATAAAATTTTATATTTCTAAATTTTCTTAATCTTGTTATTTTCACGTTAAATATAGGGAGTTTTCTTTTAAGCCTGGATTTTAATTAATCTAAGGTTTTAAATTTCTTCCTATTTGTTTTTTTTATTTATTAAAGTTCTAATTAATTTTAAAATTCAAATTTTGTTGTTTTAATTTGTTTCCCCACATCGTGGTCAATTTACACCCACTTTCAGTTTCTTAAGGTTTACCTTCAGAAGGTGACCACTGGGATTTTGAATCCCATGCTCTTCAAGAAATTTTTACTCTATTTTAGAGTTGGCGCTCAACTTAATAATTAATTTCAGACATTTGGTCACAAGCATTAATTTAATTTTAAATAATTCACATTTTCATAATTATCACAGCATAATTATTTGGCTTTGCCAACGTGGGGCTCACGATTCATTGTTGTTTTGATTCATTTTTGGCCACGATTTACTTTGTAATTTTCCCTGCACGAGGTTTCGTGAATTTTTCAACTGTTTCGGGGAAACTAATACCTGTTGTGTTTAAAATTTTTGAACATCGTCGAAATGTCCGGAGAGAACCAAGCACAGGACAAATTGTTCGTCCCAGAAGGAACCTGGAGGGAGCAACCCAGGTACACGAGCGAGGAATCTGTGGCAACCGTGCTAAACAAGACGTATTCGGAGGATTCATTTCCTGAGGAAAAGGAGAGCAAGCAGATGGAGCTTCCACAAGCACTTTTGACGGATGTGAGGGAGTCCCACATCGAGACGTTGGAGCAGAGTGAGACAGAAAAAACTGAGGAAAGTATAGGAATGAAAGATGTGATGATGATGATTAGACAGCTTGTTGTTTCTAATAATGAGATTGTTGTTTCTAATAATGAGATTATGAATGTAACAAAAGGGATACAGAGACAGATTGATGAGATAAGGAGTGATTTTAGATCAGAAATCATAAGAGTAGATGAAAACGTTAAGAAAGTAGAGAGTAAAGTATTAGATAATACAATTAGATCAACAGCTAATGAAATAGCAATTAAACATTGTCAGATAGAGATAAAAGGAATGAAAAATAAATGGGATGAGAGAGAATATGTGGTTGAAGAAAGAGTCAGAAAAATAGAATGCGAAGTGAAGGAAAAGATTGCTGAGAGTGTGGAAAGAGCAGAAGAACAAATAAACAGAAAAATTTCATCAATTCAAGAAATTCCCAATGTCAATCAGTTTGGTAACAGTATTTTGTCAATGCCTGTTCAAATGGAACAGTTACCGAAATTTTTTGGTTCGGTAACGCCCAATCCAATGGCGTTTCTAAGAAATTTGAACGAATTTTTAGAATCTGTACCGGGAGAAAGAAACAAGCTGCGGATCGCCCGCAACGCCATGAAGGATGAAGCGAGATCCTGGTTTGACTTCGTCGCAGATACGATCAATTCCTGGGACCACTTCCAAGATGTATTTCAACGACAATACTGGAGTCAAGCGATTCAACAGAGGGTGAGAACAAATTTATTCTTAGGTTCTTATAATAAGTGCGGATTAGATAGTAGAGAAGCCTATGTCATAAAGAAAATCAATATTCTCAAATTTTTAACACCACCCGTTTTGGAATCTGATTTGATCACGCAATTATCCAGGCATTTTGAGCCTGAGGTCACTCAAGCCATTGCGATGCAAAATATAACCTCTGTTAGTCAATTGTTGGAACTAATGAAGAGATTAGATCAAGCGGAACAATGCAAGGTAAATCCTAGCAAATCGCGAAGTCCTGAAGGCCATGTCAACCACAATCAGGCAACTGGCAGTTCGAGTAATGATGGTTTCAACCGTCAACAGTATTCGCGAGCTAATGTAAATCCGAGACCAGCTCCCTATTTCAACAGGAGACAGTCTTTCACTCCTAGAAATGGTGGACGTCAGAGTCCAAATTCAAACAATCAGAATGTGCCTCAGGTATCCACAACGCACCAAAATGACCGTCACGATGTCCAGACAAGGTCAAACGTCAATCAAGTGGCTTCCCCACAAAATCAGAATTCAATTAAGTCAGCTGACAAAGTTTTGCCTAGAGATTCTGTGCAGTGGAATTCAAATCGCTACGTTAATCAAATTCAAACAAATCAGATATCAAACAGCACTGGCGCAATTCACAAAGACACTAGGTCTAATTTAAATGAGCAAAAGGTTCAAACAAAGCCGAAAGAACTACTCGATGAAGCTCGTGGGCAGGATTTTTAGAAAGTCCAACCAAAAGGAAAAAAATGTACACCATTTTACAAAATGATTTAAGATCAATCAATTCAGATTTGCCACATGTAAATGCAATGTTTGGAAAGAATGTTTTAAGATGTTTAGTAGATACGGGAAGTGAGGTTTCAATTTTAGACGAAGAGAAAGTAAAAATGCTAGAGAAAGAAAAAGTAGGGAAATTCATTCCAACTCGAAAAATTACAATTATTACTGCTACAAAAAAGATAATTGCTGCCATCAACAGAGTTTTTGTCGTAGAATTCAAATTACAAAATTCAACTTTTCTGGGAGAGTTTATTTCATTAAAAGGTTTAAAAAGAGATGGAATTATTGGGATTGATTTGTTAGACAAGATGAGAGCGGTGGTAGATGTTGATAAGAGACTAATTCAGATAGGAGAGGAGATAGTTAATTGGTGTGATGAGACTCCTAATGAGGAGAAAATTGTTAATTGTATAAGAAAAGAGAAAGAAAATGTGAATTTAGAGATATTGAAAAGTGATTGTTTGAAAAACAATATACAGGGTAGTGAATTAGTTGATGAGGTTAAAGAAGAAGAAGTTGTTGATGAAGTAGTAGAGTTAGAAGCAAACAATTCCCAGATTGAATTCCCAGATGATTTAAATGAATTTAAGATTGATTGTGATGAAAAGTTTGAATTTAAAGTCAAAGAAATTTTAAAACAGTACATTTCTCTAGTTGATAAATTCCCAAGTTTAGCAGTTGGTTATGAACATTCTTTAGAAGTAGATGAATCGAAACCTTTCAAAATCAAGAACTATCCAATTCCCAAAAACATGCAAGAAAAAGTCAGAGTTGAGGTATCCCAAATGCTTCAAGATGGGATAATTGAACGTGGAAGAACAAGGTACGTCAATCCTTTAGTCGTCGTCCAAAAGAAGAATGGAGACATCCGTTTGTGTCTTGATGCCCGACGTCTGAATGAACGCACTCGACCGCAGTTCGAAACTCCAGTCACGGTTGAAACATTGTTGGCAAGGTGTACAAATGCGAATTATTTTACAAAGCTAGATTTAAAGAGCTCTTTTTGGTTGGTACCGTTGAACAAAGAATCTAGAAAGTTTTGTGGATTTATGGTTGATGGAAATGTGTATCAGTTTAAGGTTGTACCTTATGGTTTAAGTAGTTCGGCTGCCGCGTTGATACGGGCAATGCAACAGATTTTAGAACCATACAATTCGTTTGTAGCTCATTACATCGATGATATTTTAATTTTTAGTCAGAGTTTAGATGAACATTTGGTGCATTTGCGCAAAGTTATTGAAGTTTTAGCAAGGAATGGTTTGAAAGTGAATTTAGGAAAATGTGAGTTTGTAAAGCATGAAGTAAAGTTTTTAGGATATGATTTAACAGAGAATTATGTCAGAGTAGATGAATCTAGGCTAGACGTCATCAAAAAGTACCCTAGACCTAGCAACATAAAGTTATTAAGAGGTTTTCTTGGTGTAGTAAACTACTACAAAAGGTTTGTTCCAAGATTAGCGCACATCAGTGCACCTTTATTTGAATTGTTGAGAAAGAATGAAAAATTTAAATGGACAAATGAAAGATTAGAAGCATTTGAAAATGTAAAGTCTGAATTTCACAAATCATTATGTTTATTATTGCCAGATTTTAGTAAAGAATTTTTGTTACGTGTCGATGCCAGTGACACAGCCATCAGTGGTGTCTTGATTCAAATTGGCAGGAATGGAGAAGAACCAATTTGTTTTGTCTCCAGGATTTTGAAAAATTATGAGTTAAAATACACTGTGTCAGAAAAAGAAATGCTAGCTGTAGTCCATGCAGTAAACAAGTTAAGATTTTATTTACTAGGCAAGAAATTCATAATTGAGTCAGATCATGCTGCATTAACATCGTTAATGTCAACTCGGTTCTCAAACAACCGAATTTATCGATGGTCTTTATTATTATCAGAATATGTTTTTGAGATAAGACACATAAGAGGAGATTTGAATGTAACAGCTGATGCTTTGTCTCGTATGCACAATCTGAAAAGCCATTTCAACCATGTTGAGGTAAACACATACAACATGTATGAAGCCGAGGGGTTGTTTGACTTTGTCAGGATCAACGAGGTGCAACAAGATGATTGTTTCGATCGAATACGAGAGGCATTAGTCCACCAGGATGAGTACAAGGATTTTGTCATCAGAGATGGTATTCTAATGAAAAGGACACGAGACCAGTTCAATGTCGTACTCACCGAGTCATTCGCACGTCAAGCAATGCAGGAGCTACATCAAACCCTTGGACACATTGGAGGTCACAAACTTTGGCTCACCTTCCGAGAAGCTTTCTTCGCAACAAGAGACAAGACCATTGCCAAATCCATCGTCCGCACATGTCTTCAATGTCAACTGGGAAACCGCACCTGCCAGAATGTCATCAAGAGCATCGTTGTTGAGAACAAACTCGACCTCGTCGCCGTCGACTTTCTTGGAAATCTCATACCTGGACATTATGGCTACCGCAACATTTTCGTCATGGTAGATGTTTTCACCAAATACGTAAGACTCTTTCCCACCAGATATTACAACACTGATACAGCAGTCCGTTGTATTGACAATTTTATACGAAATCAAGGAAAAATGCGCCGCATTCTTGCTGACAATGCCACTTATTTTAACACGCATCGTTTTGTTGACGCCATGAATGAGCGTGATATTAATGTTTCTTTCTGTTCTATACGTCATCCTTGTGGGAATCCTTGCGAGAGATACATCCAGGAAGTCGTCAAGTTTCTCAGGATGCAAACCCATCAACGCCATCCTGATTGGGTCCGCCACGTCCAAAACATCGAAAATTGGATAAACAACACTCCCAACACCACCACGGAGGAGTGCCCATACACTTTAATGTATGGAAGGTTGCCTAGTCGCCCGTGGAACCTTCTCGAGGAGGATGTATACGTGGAGGCACGTACAGAGGAAGCCAGAAGGAAGCTTCAACTCAGGGGACAACGTTATGTCCGCCAAGAAAATGCCAAGATCACCAAGCGTACCCGGTTCAATGTCGGCGACCAAGTCCTGGTGCGTCGATATCGTTTGGGAAGACGTGACCAGCAAACCTGCCAAAAGCTGGAACTTCCGTTTGTTGGACCGTACAGAGTGGCCCGTGTGTTTGATGGGGTCACCTACGAACTGCACACTTTGGACGGTACCCAGAACAAAGGTCGGTACCACATCTCTGCCCTCCAGAACTTTCACCACGACCCCGGGTAGTTCGCCGCCCGGAAGTGACGTTTTCACCCCTGTGTGCGGAGACAGGATTTTTATTTTTTTTTATTTTCCGTTGTTCGGACTGTCAATTTTTGTTTTTTCTTTTGTGTGCGTGCGATTTCAAAAGCAAAACAATGACACTTTTCAAGTGCAATTTTTTTCTTTTATAATCGGGAGATGTGCTGTGGAAAAAGGGGATGAAAAACTGTGCGTGAGTGCGTTGACCCCTTCGTCCAAGTCAGCTGTTTCGAGAAGATTTTTAAAAGACACTAAATTTTTCGTAAAAGTTAAGTTAGTATTAAGTTACTTTGAAACATGTTGAAAAATTCTTATTAATATCATTTTTAGTTTTGTTTTACCGCTATGTAATTTTCATTTAGCTCAGTTTTTCATTTCATGTTTGTTTGCCTGGGTTAAGTCATGTCACCGTGTAAGTTCGCCGCGTTTGCGTGCGCTTCTTTTGGGCCGGCGTTTGCTCGCTTGCGGGAGAGAGAAAGCAGTGTACAATTAGACTCTGCGAAGGTAAGATCATTTTCCTGAGCGCTGTAAATGTATGTCGTTTGAAGACATTTTTGTTTCCGCGTGTCATTTGATTTTTACAAATCTAACCTTAGTAGAGGCATCTTACACTCAATTCAGTTAATTTTCTTTGTATAATATTTGGAATTCCAAATAGTTTGTTATAGCTGAGTTAATTTTTACTTTTTGAGAGTTCATTTTTTTTTTATTTGATATTTATTTAATTTTTGATTCATTCTTTTTCCTTTTCAATTAGATTTGATTGTAGTTCACTGTTTTGAAGGTATTTTTACCTTGCTTTGTAATTGCTGACTACATTTGAGCAGTTTTAAGTATTTAAAGTTAAAGACGTTCACCTGAGAACGCCATTTTGCGATTTACACGTGGTGTATAAAATTTTATATTTCTAAATTTTCTTAATCTTGTTATTTTCACGTTAAATATAGGGAGTTTTCTTTTAAGCCTGGATTTTAATTAATCTAAGGTTTTAAATTTCTTCCTATTTGTTTTTTTTATTTATTAAAGTTCTAATTAATTTTAAAATTCAAATTTTGTTGTTTTAATTTGTTTCCCCACATCGTGGTCAATTTACACCCACTTTCAGTTTCTTAAGGTTTACCTTCAGAAGGTGACCACTGGGATTTTGAATCCCATGCTCTTCAAGAAATTTTTACTCTATTTTAGAGTTGGCGCTCAACTTAATAATTAATTTCAGACATTTGGTCACAAGCATTAATTTAATTTTAAATAATTCACATTTTCATAATTATCACAGCAATATGTATGTAGGTCAAGGGATACTAAAACTCGAGCTTTTCTCAGAATCGAGAGACAGGTCCTTTTTTACTGAAATATTAAAAAAAAAATTTAACCATATATAAAAGATATATTATATTGAAACAACAACTGCAAATAAAAGTTTTTAATACACTACATTTTAAATTAAAACCGACAAACTGATATTGTTTTATAAAAATAACACCTGTTAAAGCACGCTATAATATCATGTATAACGCTGTTGTGTTTAAATTTATAACCACAATGGGGTTCCAGACAAATAAGTAAACATGGAGAACTGTTTTATAAATTGCGAACAGAGTGAATGTTTTTCTAGACCGTTTGCGCAGAATAGGGCAACCCCTCACGATATATCAACCGCGTTCTCCTAAACGTATACATTAACATGTTGTGAACGGAGTGAAAGCGGCTAGGAAACGTTAGTAGTTCAATTCCCATACTCCCAGCCTTGGTTATTGTTGGGGTTCTGGCAATTCTTCTATCTGCACTAATGGAGTCAACACTCTAACGTCCGACCACTTCGTCTGGCTTACTTTCCCGAGATGCATTCCCTTATCTCTCGGAAATGTATCCGACTGCAGCATTTGCATTTCTTGCCGGTAAGCCTTCTTTTTTCCCAGATGGATATTATTGCTGTACAATCTTTGCTCTACCTAAAGTATCATTCATTCGACGGTAAAAACGGTAAGAGAACGAATATCGGTTCCTTACTCGGTCTACATCAATTAGACGTAATTGGATTTTTTGGATTCAATTTGTGATAGGTAAATGTTATTTTATACTTCTATATACATATCGTATATTTAAACGATGAATTCTTCCATACATAAATTTAGGTATGCTAGCTATATGTTTCATAAGGATTTAAAATAAATTTGTTTTCCTTTATTTTTCATATGGAACTCGATCCCCAATTTACCTGAAATAATATATTGTATGCGAATATATTTTCAAATAAAGGTAATGTAATCATTAAATAAATGCTTTTCTGTAGAAAATTTCCTTATATTAAAAATTACAGTTTAAGCAGAAAAGCATTTATTTAATGATTTGCAAGGTAATGTAATATACATATACATGGTTTCTTATTCGTAATTCAAGAGTTCAAGAGAAAAAGAATCAACATGATTTTGACAATAGGTTAATGAGGAGGACACTGTTTTCTCACACATCACATCCAAGAAAAGCGTTGCGTTTGAAAACGTACTTCAAATGTTTCGGCAAACTGGAAGCGTAAAATATAAAAGCGGCGACTTACGGAAGCCAACCGTAGGAAATGAAGAAAATGAGTTTCTTGTAGTCGGATCTACTACAGAAAATCCTCTTACCAGTCAGCGCAAAATTAGCCGGGATACAGGAATAAATACGCAATGTATTGCTAGGATTATTAAAAAATACAAATTAGGCGGTCCCCCAACACATTTCCATGCTAACGTTCTAGAGCAGCTATTTCTAAACAAATGGATATGGAGAGGTGGACCACAAAATTGGCCAGCAAGGTCTCCAGATTTCACTTACTTAACTATTTTATTTACTTAACAATATACACAATAACAAATATACAACAAACAAATAACAATGCCGGTGCAAAATGTACCTATGTATGGTATTCACGCTCTCCTTCTCGCCTCGAGAAGATGGAACTGGCGGTCCCGTCCCGGACTATCGGTATTGAGAGCGCTCTGGTCTAGGAAATTGGAAATAATACATGAAAAACATAGTAATAATAATAATAATTAATAATAATAATAGTATTTTCAAAGCAATAATGTGGACATATTACAAAATAATTAATAACAGATTTACATAACAGATAAGTCATATTTGAAACAGCGGATGTAGGTAATTACAAAGGAATTAAATGGGTATAAGTTTGTTTTTTATAATTGGATATTTATAGGTCGTATGAATTAGTTGCTTGTTGTAATAATGGGTTATTTGTTGCCCCTTAATCCGGGAATACCATTGCAAAAGCCAATAAACTTTGTATTTGTAATCCCCTGCAGCTGCATAAATACCTTACAACCTAGGTAACTGACTTATCGTTACTTGTATCGCTGTGATAAAACTACCAGTGTTTGAATATCAAGAATGGACAGTGACACGTGCAAAAATTGATATGATTTTCATTTATGGTGAAGCGGGGAGAAATATTCGCGCAACGAGTCGTTTGTATGATGTAAGATACCCTGATAGACACCAGCCGAGTCGTGCGACCTTTCGTCGTGTTGTACAACAGTTCACTACCACAGGAAGTATTGTGAAGAAGAAACAAATTCGAAAGAAGAGTGTTACCGATGAAAACGCGCCAATTGCTGTTCTAGCGGCAGTGGCTCATTATCCACACATCAGTACTAGAGAACTTGCCGGCCAGTCTGGAATCTCACGAACTAGTATTGGTCGAATACTGAAACACCAAAAATTTCACCCATACCACATATCGATGCATCAAGACCTCACGGAACTGATTTTGAACATCGTGTACAATTTTGTGAATGGGCTCAGCAAAAAATTCGCGACAACAAGAACTTTTTTCTCAATGTGCTATTTTCCGACGAATCCACTTTTACGAATCATGGGCAGATAAATAGGCATAATATGCATTAATGGGCAACGAAAAATCCAAAATGGTTACGACAAGTAGACCGGCAAAGTCCATGGAATGTTAACGTCTGGTGTGGGATTATTGGTACGAAAATAATTGGACCTATCTTTATTATTGGCAATTTAGATGGTAATAAGTATAGCGACTTTCTACACAATGTGTTACCGACACTACTTGAAGATGTACCCTTAGAGCGGCGAGCCTCAATGTGGTACCAACATGATGGGTGTCCCGCTCATTATTCACACGCGGCTCGAGAAATATTAAACAGGGATTACAGCGATCACTGGATAGGACGCGGCGGACCTACATCTTGGACTGCTCGTTCTCCAGATTTGACCCATCTAGACTATTTTCTGTGGGGTTCAATCAAAGAGAAAGTGTACCGTACTGCCCCAACAACACCGGAAGATATGCAGCAAAGGATAATAAAAGCATGCTCAGAAATTATGGAGGACGTGCTAATAAACGTCCATGATTCATTTAGTCGGAGAATTCTAAAGTGTATCGAGGTTGAAGGTCAACACTTTGAACATTTACTGTAATGAGTCCGAAGTTTCCGAAACAATTGTCCCGATTAAATTAAATTAGTGTAGCCCAGGAGTGATCGGATACTTTGTGTCTATTTACGTTATTCTTTTAATAAATTTTTATCATTTTTTTTTGTGTTTTTCTTGAATATCTCGCTGAATCTTAATTTTAGGCCACATGAGTTTTAGTACTTTTCTACTCGCAATTACATCCTTTTTCAGAATTTGTAAAAAAAATGCCATGTTCTATTTAAAAAAAAAAACTTAACCTTCGTATGACCTTGATACGTTCGCCCTTGATGTACGACTGCTTAACCATCAGATAGGACACTTCTTGTAGTAAAACGTTTACTTGAAACTTTTTTTGATAAAATTGACTGCTTCCAAATTTTTGGGGGGGCCACGATAAATGGACCACCCGGTATAACAAAGGCATTGAAAAAAAAAGAATATATTTATTAAGATAGAAAATGTTTATTTCAGTCACTTATCTGAGTCATCAATAGTTGCTGAACTATGCTTGCAGCAGGTATCGCACGAAAGAACTAACTCATGGTCAATAGTGAACAGGAATAATTGTATCTACAATACATTTACTATAAATATTCACCGAGTATATTCTATGTAAAGTAACTTATTAGATATTTGTCATACTTTTCGCTACACTCGGTGCACAAGACAAGTATTTCTGATATAGCCATACTCATTCGATACTCATTATAAAGTCTCTACTCAACTCTACTCATTACCATAGACTATTCGTTACTTTGAATATTCAGAACTAGCGGATACTTTGTAACGAATAAGTATTCTGTGCCCACCGTTAGTACACGTACTTGTTGTGTGATCTTCTTAATAGTCTCAAATCGAGGACTTTTTGTTTTGTATGTCTTTATCCTGTCATTTTCAAACATTCCTTGAGCTTATTACGTATCTTTGTGTTCATGGTCTTTATAACTTGTGTTTCCAAAAACTAACTCATCTGCCGTCTAATTCATCTTCACGTCCATATAGCTAGATACTTAAGCAAACGGATCTCAACTGGAATGCTTGCCTATGGCGTTTATGTAATTCCAGACCGATTTGGAGCTAATAATTAACGAATTGCTACCATAACAGTTTTGCAAAACGTGATCCGCCTCTCCCCTTTTCCTTAATGATGTATCGAAAAAAGAGTATTATAGGTAAGCAAGATCGTTTGGTAGATTCTAAATTATGTTGTAAATTTCTGACATCAATTTGCCTTTAATTTCAATCACTTTTGAGTATAGTTTCTGTTAAACCTTTAATTATTATTTACGTTTATAACTAGATATGTCGCTTGCAGCATGTCGTGCGACGATTGTCGTAGAAATGTTACTAAATTGGTATCCTTTGGAAAGCACGCGGTTACCTACACTTGTACATATCAGATAAGGACGGAAACGAAGATACGCTATACAAAATCAGCAGCCGTGCACGTGACAACTGGACAGATTGGTTTAGGTTAGATGTGACTTTTGATCACCCCGACAAGTACCTATTTCACACTTATCGCAAGCTATCAGTCGACGTTCCTTTATCGGATCATTTTCGGGACATGACGTTTCCGTAACCCGTCACGGGTTCCCTCGGATATCGATTCCTCTGCACGAATTTCTACCTGACGTTCATCCGTTGTTTTGCTTTCTTCCGTGGCAGACATTCCCGTCGGAGGCTAGAGGCGAAAGATCGCTTGAAAAGAAAAAAAAAACGCCTGTCGATATATTATCGCCCAATAAAAATTACATGGGTCGAATGACTTTTCCAACAGTTCCGTATTTTTCTTCGAAATTTCGCCCTAAACGTTTTGACGCTTTAGTACTTCCACTCGAAGTTTAATTTACATAAACGAAGACTCAAGCAACTCTTGCCCAACTTCCTGTCCGTTAGGGTATTAAGTCGTCGCCTTCGGTATGCATATGTTTGAAAGTTTATCTTTTCTCATGACGGTGCTGAAGTAAGTATTACGTTAAACTGTTTGGCGGAGTTTGAAAGTATGTAGTGGATATTAATTTTACGTTAAATGCGCTTCTGTTCTAAGGATATACAGCTTTCGTGTTCGCTAATTAGTTGTATCTTGTATATAAACTACCTCAACTAAATTATATTTTGGTCCTTAAATCTTAAGAAGTTCAAAATCGTAGTCGAGACTTTTTTGATATATTGAGGAATTAATCAAATTTAAGGAGTGAGTTACCCCTACTTTATAGCATTAATAATTTTATATTACACTCCATCATATTTAATTATGTTAAGACAAACATATAAGTTGGGTTTTGTCACCCATTTATCTAATTCCTGGATTCACGTATAAGATCTCCAAAGCATATTGCTTTAGCTAAGTTAATAGTGCCGCTTGTAGTTGCACGGTTCCGGTAATATTTACGGGTATATCCCCGAAGCATAATGATAAGTAACACAGAGATCGTAAATATACAACATAGGAGTTACATCATTCACACGACGTATACAGCTATAACGGCATTGCAGTTATTATTTGCGCTCTTCTATTAAACGGGGAATGCAGTTAAACGCAAGGTACTTACATTTGTAATTGTCAATAAGTCGGTTTACTCTAGAAATTAACTTCGCAATTACGTTAATGAAATAATTATTACTTTGTCTTTGTAGGGTCTCAGGCGACTTGCAATTTAGATCTCCCATTACGAATGATAAACTCTACTTCGGTAATTCAAGTGGTTTCTATAAGTGTGTGACGTTGTGTACACTATATTCTTGCTGCCTTCTTGAAACGTGTTATGATTTGATATAATGAAGTCTCTTACATAAGAGACATGCGAACACAGGCTGTAACGACGTACGGTGACGTTTGTTTGTTGTTTGGTTGCTTTCCTGGCTTCTCTGGTTCGGTGCTGATGGTATTTACCACTTATTCTTTAAAGCCCTGCTTATGGGCTGTCGATCACTTACTTGCCTTTAAAATGCTCATTACTTGTGTGTCGCTCCTCGTAAGTTGAAAGAGGAGGCTCACACTAAATTCGTTTGGTGGCGCTGATCGTTAGTTGTTAAACGGAAAATTACAACCTCGTGCCCGTTTGAATGGTATTGCGTAATATTTCCGTCATTAGAATAAAATGTAAACCCTAAAATGGTAGCAACGAGTCGAAAAAAGTTTAGAGTTCGGATTACGCAAGGAAACAGTAAAAGTGCATCATAAATCAAACGTTTATTTCTAAATAACAAGTGTAAAAGACATGGAATATATACAGCAAAAAAGAGGTAAGTAAACAAAACAAGTACACTCGCAAGCCTACCTAAATATGTACAGTGGTGAACTTTAAAATATTTACGAGCTTCGGTAACGCTTTTGAAGGTTAAACGCGGAATCTAACAGCTATGTTTCGGTTAATAACATAAGGCGCAAATTTATGTACGGAATCGGTCAATAAGTACGCGATCGGTTTTCGCGGGTTACGATGGTTAGATGACGGTGACGGTGCAAACTTCGGCGGTACGGTAATTACTGTGAATAAAGCTCTGAGAGCCTCAGAAACAATGCCGGCGCAACGGCCAGAAGGGAGAAAATATCGGTAAAATGCCTGCGTTGCACCAGTGGGCTCTGCCAGCGCTATAATCAGGCCGGGAGTAAGAAGTTCGATGGGTATCAAAAACTATGCCGACACATGGGAAAATCAATAAAAATAAACGGAATTAATGATTAGTTCAAATTAAAATCGGCACGTTACAAGGCAAGTGACCCTAACTGATTTTAATGATATTTGGTGAATTTATAGGTCAATCTAACTGTAGAGATATAGGCGTAGCTTTAGTATGTATACGGACTGACTTTAGAGGGCTCCGGAGTGCCACACACCCAGGGAGGGTTGAATCTGGTACATATCCGCCAGGTTTCCACCCGACAAAAAGAAATTATGTAGTTATTGTTATTTATGTGAAAAAAACATAACTAATCTATAACGTTTCACATATCTTCATATTTATTATTTCCAAAGATCTACAAAAATAATAAACAAAAAACACTAATACACTGTATAAGGTCAAGGTGACAAGAAAAACTTATATTTATTTGTTGATATGTACAGTAAATACTTATTATTAATAATAATGAATCCATATCGACCAGATTTTAAATTATTTGTTCCAAGTTCAGAATGATCATTATTAATTTTTTTAACTTCATTGGCAGGTTTACCCTGAAGGCAAATTGGACAGAAGACCTATTGTACTTCCATGATGTTTTAGCCCTCTCGACCTGGTTGCACCAGCATAAAGAGGTCCGTAAATTGTTCGAGACTAAGTTTTCTTAAACTGGGTTCGTCTAACCGAGTGACCCCCAAATGACTCCGATACACAAGAATTTCTTCTGTTCTCCCACAGTTTCTGCACAGGTGAGAGTCCACTCGCCCCATGCGGTGCAAGTATTTGTTCAGTGCCCAGTGGCCAGTTAAGACTCCCGTAAATAGCTTTAGTCTGTTCCTGCTCAAAAAGACTGCCTTGCGGAGTCTTTCCTCGCCTAGATGAATTCCGAGGGTTTTGTAATGTCGTGCACCGGCATGTCTATTCCAATAGGAGCGATGACTAGCAGCAAGTTCAGATCTAACAAGAGCTGTGATGCCACCATAAGAACGATTGGTTCTGAACCTGTGAATGGTCGTTCACTGGCGCCCTAGCCAGTTTGTCAGCAACTTTGTTGCCTCTGATTCCAGAGTGGCTTGGGACCCATCTCAGCGTAATGCTGTGATGTTTCGCCAATTCTTCGAGCTTCCTATGGTGCTCCAGTACTACTCCGGAAACGAATTTGACAGCCTACAGTGCTCTGAGAGCTGCTTGGCTGTCGGAAAAAAATTCGACATATGCATTCTTAGACGGGCAGTTTAAGATGCTCTCTGTGCAGGTCTGGATGGCTATTACATCAGCCTGGAAAATGGAGGTGCAGCCCCCGAAACTGTTGGCTTTGCCATTCAGATCTCCATCTCTTTAGAGATCCCAATGCCTGTGCAATTCGGCGTCTTCGAGGCATCCACAAACCAGCGATGGGAACCTCCCTTCGGTTTGCGGACGTAAGCTTTTGCAGTCTCACTATTAGAAATATCTACAAGGTATTTCCTAGTGAAACTGAAGACTGGCGGGATATTGTCCGCCTTTCTAGACAGTGGTACTGTCTGGTCGTTGTAGTTGAAGATGCTGGTATGATCACCGGTTTTTACATCCACTACATTTTACTCTGTGTGCTCCGAGGGTAACTTCTGACGGCAACACTAACTGCAGCGGAGGAAGCCCAAGAATGGTCTCCATGGCTGCAGTCGGCGTCGAGGGCATGGCTCCCTTGATGCCTGAGTAGGCAATCCCCTGGACCTTACTTTGTTCGTTACATGTTGCAGGTGAGATTTGTACGTCAGTTTTGCGTCCAAAGTAACACCTAGGCATTTAACCTCACTAAATACAAGTATCTTAAAGCCGAAGATGGTTGGATACTGGAGTCTTGGGAGTTTCCTCCTCCAATTAAACGGCACCATAATCGTTTTCCGAGCGTTTACATTTAACCCTTCTCGTTGACATAATCTCTCCACTAGTTTGAGTCTGACTTGCATCTTATATTATATAATGTATACATACTTCAATCAACGACATTGTAAGTATTATTATGATGTCTGAATTTTTAATGTTTGATTATTGTCAAAATTTGCACGTAATAGCAACTTTATCCGTATCTGGATCATTTGTTGTTTCTTCGAAAGTAATTTGCGTAATCCTTGGCTATATAATATACTTCAAATTACCTTGATAGGACTAAAAAAAAACAAATAATTTGAGGATATAGTGGGACTGATGTCTCTGTGCTGTTAAGTGCATTACACAATGTAATTTGTCATTAATAGGTTACTACAATACAAACCAGAGCACAAGAGCTATGATTCACTGAAAAAGAAGAGGATGACATTAAATACCTTCCAACAGAAGAAAACTTTGAAATAATAAGTGCTTTTATCAGGATTATAATATGAATAAAATGATTATTTTAATACTGCTCTCAAAATAAGTGTATATATACAAAAAAAAGCAAAATTCATATGTGAAAGGTTGGAGAGACAGTATAACATATAAAAAAATATTACTGCTTCTAAATATATCTAATTGCGACAAACTTTTAATAATTTTTCCACCAACATTTTATCGGTATTAATACATCGCCTTTAATATTGATATATTCAGCACTAAAATGTTTTCCCTTCGTAATACCATAAGCACCGCCCATGTCACATACCCTCTAAAGTCACCGCTGGTGAAATGTCACCTCCACCTAAAACCAGCCGCTTAGCATCTCCATATTTCGACATCGCTAGCGCTTCGCGAAATTTAACTTTATCGACGTGCGTCCTAAAAGCTTTCGATGTAAATTTACATCTTTTTTATATTCTGCATGGCAAGGAAGAAAGTGCGCGCGCCCATAGAACAAAATTCCTATACGAGGAAAACGCTTTAAGTTTTTACTTTTCTCGTTAAACAAAAAATCGAAGTGTGAATGCATTCTATTAATTGGCGCGAGTTTCGTCAACGCATTTGGTTTGAATATCGTTTAAAGTTTCTGCTTTTAACCATTTTTATATACTGCAAAAACGGAATAATGTCATTGTGAGCGACAAAATTAAATATCAATTCTGGCAAATCAATTGCTTCTTATCTATTTCATGAGAATATAGGCATGCACAACAACAGTTTCCGATAAAATTAAGCATATACCTTGATCAGTAATAAGCACAAATTGATATATGTATATTAGAAGGGTACTAGCGCGCCATTTTATAGAATACGAAATGTGGCTGTTATTTAAATATGAGAAACTAATTGCTATTCTTAGTGTCAATAGAATTAAATTTCAACCACCCTATTTATTAGCAAACCTAGTTTCAATTAAAGTAAAACAATTGCCTTTCTTGTCATTGAAATAATTTGATTTACCCTCTAATTCATATAGAGAATCCACCACAACAAATTAAAGAAAAAACTCAATGACTTTTGAAATTGAACTATGAAAAAACAAATATTTAGCCTCTGTGAAAATGATTTTTAAAATTGAACACAATACTCTCTGTCCCAGAGTTACCCTCATGAATTGAAACTTTAATCTAACCACAAGAATAATTAGTGAGTGTATGATGTCATACTTTCTTTGTAACATCAAAAACAAAAGGTTAATTAAATAAAAGAACAGAATTTTTATTAACCCACCGACGTCTCAAACAAAATGAATATTTATTTTATTAATAGGTTAATTTACAATCATACGATGATGCAGAAAGAAAACCTTGAATTTAAGGTTCTGGACAAAAATAAAAACTGCACAAGGCTCTAATTTTTTAAAACAGGACAATTCAATTTCCTATGCAAAGCAAAAAAAAGTTGTTTGTTCAGGAGGACTTTTCCGTTAACTTAAACAAAACTTTTAAATTGCTATCCATGTGGTATAACAATTTCATGTACCTTTTTGCGTGTACGAATTCCAATATTTATAAAAAAAATTAAAATGAAAATGCTAATAATAATTCTTCTATTCACTTGAACGAGGTGATAGAAAACAAAAATGATCCTGCCAAAAGAATAAACCGAAAAATTAACTCTTACAAAAAAAACAATCAAAGTGCGAAACAACAAAAATGAATCTTCTTAAACAAAAATAATCATCAATCTTAACTCTAAACAATGCACACATTAATACACTCCGCCAAAAAAGTATCGCATAATTTAGTTTTGAATCATAAAAGTATCGCATAATCTTTGTTTGTAGCATAAAGTTGTAAATATACTTTAATGCGCTCTAAGATATAATTTCTATGATTGTTTAAATAAAATACAGGCCAAATAAAAACAAGAACTCATACTTGAGATTTTTATTAAAACAAGAAATTATAATTTTGGAAAGAAAAATGTCATAACAGTAGCTTTTAATACTGAGTATTGCCACCTCTGGCTCTTATGACCGCTCGCATACGGTTTGGCAGAGATTCGATTAACCTCCGTATATAAGCCTGATCCAAATTCTCCCACTCGTCACGGAGAGCATTTGCTAGTCCATGCAGGTCCGCTGGGGCAACATTTTGGGTTCGTATCCGTCTGTGAAGGAGGTCCCACACGTGCTCGATAGGGTTCATGTCCGGACTTACCGCAGGCCAATCTAAAACTGGAATACCAACATCGTTAAGGTATTCCTGGACGATTATTGCAACATGCGGTCGTGCATTAACATGAATTCGTTTCCTATAATTGGCGCATATGGTACTACATGTTCTTCTAAAATTTCCGTTATATACCTGTGGGCAGTCAGTGTACCTCTGTCTACTGGTACTAACTCTGTACGACCTGTTAAACAGATGCCTCCCCAAACCATAATAGAGCCACCAGCGAAATTAGGTCTAGGTCTGATATTACACTGCGAATAGCGCTCACCGTCTCGTCTGTACACTGAGATACGCCTATCTGAGGTGTAAAGACCAAATCTTGACTCATCTGTGAAGAGTATATTGGCCCAGTCATTAATGTTCCAATTTACATGTTCTCTGGCAAACCTTAAGCGAGCCACTCGGTGGTTCCTAGTGAGACGAGGGGCTGTTACAGCTACTCTAGCTCTTAATCCACTCTGTCGTAACCTATTCCGAATAGTTTGAGTACTCACACGAGTATTTCTGACTCTAGCCAAGTCGTTCTGCAATTGTCTCGCAGTTACATGTCTTCGACGTAATGCTTGTAGTAGTAAATAGCGGTCATCTTGGCGAGTAGAACATCTTGGACGACCTGGTACAGGTCTTCTACTGTAAATGCCTGTTTCCCTATATCTGGCTACGGCTCTAGAAACACTTGACTGATTGATGTTCATCAAATTAGCAACGTATGCTTGAGATCGTCCATCTTCGATTAAAGCAACTATAGCAGCCACTTGTTCTGAAGTTAAATTGCTCATTTTAGTTTTAAAAGCGTTGGTACAGAACTCTGACTTCGCACTTTAAAATTTGTCCGTATAGGAAGCCTTTCAATAAACAACTGAACAAACCTTACACATATGCATTTTTCTAAATGTGTTCTTTTAGGAAAAAAAAAGTAAAAACGCTAAGTTCCATTATTTTGTTAGTGTTTTTATAGTTCACATACACGAGGCAAACTTTTTGTGAACGTATAAAAATATCTTGGTTCATAAATGCCCTTTTTTAGTTTATGCGATTCTTTTTTGGCGGAGTGTATAATATCAATTACAAAAATAAGGATTCCCTGATTGACTATATTTTTACTAGATAAATGTTTAAAATTTTTCAATACACGAGATTGACATAAACAAAATGGCCAAAACTGAATTATAAGAAAAATACATCTACTTACAGGATAGCCGATCAGAGAACTTCCAAACAAAATTCTACAAACAGATTTCTGGGAAAAATCCCCACTCAAATTTGGTACGCAAACTTAGAGCTTATTCCTACAATAATAATCCTTAAAAAGACAACGCACCAAAAACCAACCTGACGTACAAAAGACTTAATCAATAGATTAAATGTAAATCTTAAGTCTAGAAAACTAATATAAAAAAATAAATTCCTATGTAAAAACTCTTAAATGAAACAAAACAAAATTTATAAAATTTTCTCGGTACATTGAAATCACCTGTTCTGACACTCAAAACACAATATGCAGCCCTGCCTGTCTGATAAATCGGTGGTATTGGAAGACCACAGCAGTAAATACAAGTTTGAAGGATTTTATATCCTGTTTAATAATACTATCTCAAATGAAGATAAGAAGCGTAAAGATCTACAAAAATAATAAAAAAAAAAACTCTAATACACTGTATAAGGTCAAGGTGACAAGAAAAACTTATATTTACTTGTTGATATGTACAGTAAATACTTATTATTAATAATAATGAATCCATATCGACCAGATTTTAAATTATTTGTTCCAAGTTCAGAATGATCATTATTAATTTTTTTAACTTCATTGGCAGGTTTACCCTGTAAGGCAAATTGGACAGAAGACCTATTGTACTTCCATGATGTTTTAGCCCTCTCGACCTGGTTGCACCAGCATAAAGAGGTCCGTAAATTGTTCGAGACTAAGTTTCCTTAAACTGGGTTCGTCTAACCGAGTGACCCCCAAATGACTCCGATACACAAGAATTTCTTCTGTTCTCCCACAGTTTCTGCACAGGTGAGAGTCCACTCGCCCCATGCGGTGCAAGTATTTGTTCAGTGCCTAGTGGCCAGTTAAGGCTCCCGTAAATAGCTTTAGTCTGTTTCTGCTCAAAAAGACTGCCTTGCGGAGTCTTTCCTCGCCTAGATGAATTCCGAGGGTTTTGTAATGTCGTGCACCGGCATGTCTATTCCAATAGGAGCGATGACTAGCAGCGAGTTCAGATCTAACAAGAGCTGTGATGCCACCATAAGAACGATTGGTTCTGAACCTGTGAATGGCCGTTCACTGGCGCCCTAGCCAGTTTGTCAGCAACTTTGTTGCCTCTGATTCCAGAGCGGCTTGGGACCCATCTCAGCGTAATGCTGTGATGTTTCGTCAAATCGGTGGTATTGGAAGACCACAGCAGTAAATACAAGTTTGAAGGATTTTATATCCTGTTTAATAATGCTATCTCAAATGAAGATAAGAAGCGTACGAATTTCTAACGGCGGTGGTAGCTACAAAAAACATTAACTTATATCATTCAGTAAAAACAATATTTATTCTATATCCAACGCTTCTATTCATTAATACATAGAGACAGGATGAATATATATTCAACTTATCTCTTCTGCTCTTTTCTGAACAAATCAACGCATTTTGAACAGCACCAATGTCCATTCTATTACTTCTTTAATTTGCTTGCTCCTAAAGAACATTAATGCATTCTAAACAACACCACTCACGTTACTCCTTCTTCTCCTTCCTGAATAGTACCAATGCTCATTCATTTATTTTGCTCGTTGTTTTAATAACACCAATGCTTATCCCACCCCTTTGACACAATTTTTAACCACACCAATAGACTTCATTTGATTTTAATAGATTCGGCGTTTACTTGATGTAAATCCATATTAATTAATAACATAAATATTTGTGAGATTTACACTTTATTAGTCGGATGTTAAAAAAGACTTCATTTCTACACTACATCAATGCTCATCACATGCCTTCAACTTGTTTCTACACAACAGCAATGTACTTTGAACAACATCAATGCACATTTGACTCCTTCCGCTCACATCTTAAGAACATTAAAACCGACGCATTGTCAACGGCGTCAATGCCGATTCAACCATCTCTGTTGAGTTCTATAACAGAACATTTTGAGTTTTCTTTTGTATTCCATATTTTAATCCAACATTGTATGTGGAGCTCATTACCTATCTTATATATATAAACAAATCAGAATAGTGGTGCTATATTTAGAAATATAGAAGTTGATAATAATAAAAGAAAATGTTTGATGGCCGATTTAATGATCTCAGCTTTTCATCTAAGAAACATATATGTTAGGATTTTTCTTTATAATAATCTACATTAATGAAATCAAGAATGAAATTTATAAAAATTATTAAAATGTAAGTCATTAATACGGAGTCTTATTTATCCGAAGTTAACGATTTCCAAGAAAGAGGGTATCCCTACTCCCGTTATTAGTTTCGAACGCACCATCCTATAAAATAGTGGGATTTGCCTCTTTTGGTTCCCCCTACCCCTCTTTTTGTCCGGTAGAATTCGTATTGAAATTCATTTCGAACAGCGATGCCTGTTGCATCTCTTCTGTTGGTTTCTGAACAACACCAATGCACATCCCATCACTTTTGCTTGTTTCTGAATAACACCATTGCATTTACACCAGTACTAACCCATCTGTTTGTTTCTGATCACCACCAACGCTCATCACATGTGTTCGATGGATTTCTGAACAACACCAATGCCTGCCCTACTTCTTCTGTTACATCAATGGTCATCGCACTCCCTCTGATCGTTTCGGCACAACAGCATGCACTCTGAACAACACATGTGCTTATCCCTCTTCTTCTACTCCTTTTCCAACAATACTAATGCTCATTCCATCTCTTCTGGTCGTTACATTATTACATTTTAACATTTCTTTACTTTGACATTTTTTCATGAACTTTCTTCGCCATATTTTTGTATTTTAATACTTCGTAATTCTCATATATTTTCATATTTTCGCATTATCCTGTTTTCATATTTTCATCATTTTGTTGTATCTGTTAAAATGATGAAGATTTCTATATACTTTACACATTCAGAAAAATTACAAAAATAGTGATATATTTAGAAATATACACATATAAAAATATCCGTGCGAATTGGATAAAGTATTACATCAAAAACTATTACTTTTAATCAAATTTGATGTTAGTATTATCTTTTTCGGAATAAATTACAATTTAAAATAAGTGAAAAAGGAAAAAAGGAAAACAATTTGCCAGGAAAAATGATAAATTTAACATATTTCTAACACCACAAGTAAAGAAATCATGCGAAATTAAACAAAAAGCCGAAGAAGAGTGAAGTTACAAAGCATAATAAAATCCCTTATTTACAATAGAGCTATCGCCAATCTTAATCCATAAAAATGAAAGAGATGTCCTAAAAATATAAATCTACACTTATTTATTTGTTTCAAACTGCTTCTATCAAAGTTATCTCACCTTCTGTGACATTTGTAACACCAAATTACTGAAGCTTAAGTCTTATATATTCGTTAGTTTTCATATAAAAGGAATAAACATTTCATTTTTACATTCAAACCCAACACTTTCCGACATTAGAAGCGCTAACTCCATTTATTTTAACACCAAAAACGGATGGAGGCCAGGGAACACCAAAATAGTGTTCCCTGGCGTCCACATTTTTATGTGTGTAGACCGTGATAATAAAGGAAGAAATGCTTGATGGACTTTTGCCGACCTCTTTTCATATAGATATATACGTTAAGAATTACTTTTAGAAACCTGTATTGATGAAATTCGCAGAGCAGTTTATTAAAAAAAGAATACCTTAATGCAAATTATAATTTTTACAGAAGTTTATACGGCCAAATATACAGCAAAACTATTCCGTTTATATCGCTATCTGCACAAAAATGGTGAAAAATGGTAAACCCATTTTTATACCTTTGTCTATATTTACATTTTTTTAATTTGATATTTCCATATATTTGTATATATATATTTAACCACTTTAATATACTTCAAAAAGAGAATGATGTCATTGTGTTTGAAAAAAAAAAAATATATAAATTCTAACAAATCAATTGCTTCTTATCTATTTCATGAGAAAATAAATAAATACAACACTTCCCGGTAAAAGCATGTACTCGGTCACTAATAAGCACGAATTTAGACGTATTAGAATGGAACAGGAGAACCGCATTATGTAGGCTCTTGATCCATCCCGTTTATTTATCACATCTACCGCTCTCCGGACAGGCATCCTCTGATTAATGCGGCTAATGAAAAGGAAACAAGAACAAGACGAGTTTGTTTTATGTTTGTTATTGTCGAGGGATAACGGGCGGTTCCTAGCGGCGATCCTTCTTGGGAAACGTACACTCATCTGAAAAGTGTAGGAAACCGCAACCGCTCCAGGAAATGCTCCACTTTAAGCCTCCGAAACGCAGCGGGAATCCACTAAGTTCTTTCCTGCTTTCGGTTAAGTCACAATCCCATTTGCTATCTTCTGCTATGCTATACCCATGACGCAAGCGCTTACCCTTATACTTGGATTCTATAACGCTTAGCGTTGGGTACGAATACGCGAGGATGCGGAGTTTCATTCGAACTGTTTTTATTGCGTTTCGTGTTAGCCCAGGCGAAAAATGCAAACATAGGATGAGTAGCCGCCTGGAGGTGCACGTGGATAAACGCAATGGCGGTATATATCTAAGAGTATAGCGGCACACCGCGGGGTATATAATGCGAGTTTTGTGGAAGATGGCGCTGTAATCGTGTACACCATAAATATACAGATTATGTTTTTAATGTCAACAATACAGTGTCAAAAAGCGTGTAACGCAACCCAAAAGAAAATACTCTGATAGCAATTCGTTTGTTGATATTTCAGTTAAATGAGCAGCGTCCGTCAGTATACCAGAGCATTTTAATTGTACAGTAGGTAGCCCATGAATTAGAAACTTTTCTATTGAAATTCGATAATAAGAACGTCGGTTATCTAAAAGTTCTTATTTTAGGAATATAAGCCCTGTATTTAACACATAGCGTGAAATCTGAGTAAGTAAAGTAATTCACGACCATCAAAATTACGATAATAAGTAAAAAATGTCACAAAATATGTTTGAAATACATAAATAAATGTATAAACATGGACAAGAAGATAAATTAGTACGTTTCTGCTTAATTACATTTTCTTTTGCTTTCCATTCCATAAAACTAGTTAAGGCGTCGCAAGTATTTCTCCTATATGTTTGTAGAAACTGGGGCAGATCCTGAGATTAAAAAGTTATATAAGGGACCAATACTATTAGTGTGTGACCTACATGCAAGAAAAATGTGATTCAAACTTCTCTTCCAGCGCACGAACATAATTGAGTGAAGTTGATTTTTATAGATTCTTCATTTGCAATTATTGAATTCTTTTTTTTATGAACTAATATTATTAAAGTTAATTCCAAAATAATTGGATGCGGATTGGATGTGACTAAATTGTCTTTTTACCTTGTCCATGACATAGTGTTGCCAAATTATGCCTTTTACAAGATTGCGACTGTCACTACTTATACCGCCTCAATCTCTGCAAAGTAAACGGCGGGGAAGTATATATACTCCCACCGTCTCCCACTCTACCTATCAGCGGCGTGTGGCGCTGTAGTACGATAATAGCAAGTAGGTATAGAATTATCAGTGATCAGTATTATTAGTCAGTTCAAGTAAGGTGGTTGTCTAAGTTTTAGATACATATTTTTGCGCAAAATGCCGCGTTATACTGTGGAGGAGAGAGCTGAGATGATGCGATGGTATCACGCTGGCAATTCTTTTCAAAGGATATGCGACATGTTTGCAAATACCCCAACAGGCCTATTCCAAATAATACCACAATTTTTAAATTAAAAAATAAAACCGACAATACCAGTTCGGTCGAAAATTTAAAAACATCATTTCCAACTCGCAGAATTTCTAATAATTCGTCCATTTTAGTATGTGCTGCAGTTGAAATAAATTCGAATATGTCATCTGGCACTATTTCCAATGATTTAGACATATCCCGTTCTTCCGTTCAGCGAATACTCAAAGCAAATCACAATTTTAAATGTTCTAAACACCAACAATTATTTCACGGCGACGCTTTTAAGCGTATGTAATTTTGTGAAAAGTTAAGTGATTTAATTAACCGAGATGCTAATTTGGTAAACAATATTATCTTTACCGATGAATCTTCTTTTTCTTTGGTTAGTAGTCACAATTCATCTGTGACAACATACTGGGCCAAGCAAGACGAGCACAGATATTGAAGCTCATCTATTCAGCAACAGCAAAAGTAAATGTTTGGGCAGGTTTGTTAAACAACCATATTATTGGGCCTTTTTTTATCAATGGCAATTTGAACGCAAATGCATATTTAGAATTATTGAACATCCACATTCTACCTGTACAGCAACTTCCCGACATAAATATGCAAAACATCTACTTTCAGCAAGATGGTTGCCCTGCACATAAAGCAGTGGCTGTCCGAAACTATTTAAGTGAACAGTTTCCTAACCGGTGGATCGGAACTCATTCTGACAATATCAAATGGTCGCCACGTTTACCAGATTTATCCCGTTTCGATCTTTTACTGGGGTTATTTGAAACAAATAATTTATGGCAATGAAGAGATCAGACCAGCTAATGTAGAGCCATTAGCCCAGAAATGTTCCAGAATGTTAGGATGAATTTCTATAACAGGTTAGGATATTCTTTAGCGAAGGATGGGAACATATTTGAACCTTTTGTTTGAAGGTTCAATGATTTTTAAAAAATTCACGTTTATTTCATTTTATTATGGCTTATTTGAGTATTCTATTTTTTAAATTTATTTACCCAGGATTAATTTTTATTTGTCCTTCATTAAATTTACTATTTCTTTTTTAGGGTTTTGCCCTAAATTCATTAGAATGACTTTGATTTCCCTGGCATGAACAAACCCTAATTTTATATTTCTTTATGTATTACTGTTACGAATAGAATAGTAACCGAGATTTTCTTGTCATGAGCATAGACTATTTTTAAGTACATAATAGATAATATAAATTACTGTTTTACGCTTTCATTACACCTTTTGAGTTTATAACGTGTGCTCAAAACAATACATATTGCAATTTATTCATGTTCATAATAAAAATTTAACGGTCACTAAAAATTAACATATTTCTGCGTGTAGATTGAATAGCAAAGCAACCGCTGCGCTCGCGCCAGTATTCGTGGTGAGCTATGAGTGGCTATGACGAATGACTGAATGTAGGGGATTACCTACTACAGTAAGAAGAATGAGCGGGAGACGCACATGCGTGGTATAACCGTTGACTTTACAGGGATTATGTCTGTATTATCTACGTCTATGTCCGGCCCTTCCACCAGATTTTACGTTGCTGTTTGTAGTACGGTCGACGTACTCGCATATTCTCGTATATAACTTTTAAGTAGCAAAACATAAATATTTACTTTTAGATATATTATGAAATACAAAAATTACCCAATATAAGCAGGTACTTAAGTGCGATTCAATGTTTGTCGTGCTATAAAAGTTTTATTATAGATTAGAGACACACAATTGACAGAAATAAAATGACTCTCTCTTTCGAGTCTTATAAGCAAAAATTACTATAATTTCTTTAGTTATAAAATTGTTTTTATAAGTATGAATTAGCAAGTGAGTACTTGAACACCCTCTTCATATTCTTAGAGAAGACGGAAAATCAATGTGTATATTGACCGGCTTTTGTAAGACGGAAATTTTATTCATCGAAAGCCAGTCAAATCCTGAATAACTAGAATAATTTTTATATTCTCAATTTAGGCATATATTATAGGCACAATGCAGTTAAATGTACTTAGTTTTGACTTTTCCCAAAAACTATATTTACGCTCAGTCACCAACAGAAAGCTAATTTACTATGTTAAAACTTTTGCCTTCTTTTCTTCTAGTTCTTCAAGTATGCTTTCCATTTACGAATTCAAATTTTCAATCAATGCAACAGCATTTAAATAGGGCCTCCTTGTTGTATGTTAGAACCAACAGGAGAAATTGGCTTTACAGAAAGCCGGGCGGAAAACAATGCAGCTGGTGTGTTGTGCTGGATTAAGACAACTCAACGGGGCAAATTATCATGTATCTTTTAAACTTGAGCCGTTACTTCTAGATGTAAACAGGATGTAATCGTTAAACCTGTCATATCTAACAAACGGCATCTCTTGTAATCCTTTAGCGCCATTTTGCAATAGAGTGAACGCATTTCCGACAAACTACATTTGCCTCACCTTAGCTTATCTAATTATATAGTCAAAAAACTGTTGCAACCTTTCTTTTGTTTTTCAAGTATAATTTAAGTTGACACACGAATGTAAAAGCAGCATAAATAATACTAGTCTCTACGTATGAAGTTTAACAGAAATGAAGTTGTAGAAATGAGAAAAATGTCAATCAAATACTCGACATAAAATGCTATTTTACTACAAAATTGCAATGATTGTACTTTCGATGTTAGTTGAGTTGTCCCAAATAAACGTACAGTGATTATTATAAAAGGAATCCAACATTAGTAAAACACAAAGCAACTACTCTGTTTCTGTATTGTATCGTACATTTACATTTCAGTAAATATACTTCCTTAATTGCTAATGTTCATGTTCTTGATGGGAAATGCTCTAAACCATTGCATATTTGCACGCCCCAATAAACTAGCTTCTGAAGACTAGAAAATAAATAAACTGTTTTAGCACTACAAAAGGATTCCCACTCTACTCAGAAATAAATGGACGTGTACCTAATTAACAGTTCTGTCGAATCGCAAAAGCCATCTACTGAATGTTGTGCATTCCTTTCCCGTGATTTTATTAACCTATTTATTTACTTCAGTGCTCATTTAGGTGATTCCAAACTACAGGCATCTTTATTGTTTGAAAAATTAAATCTCGAGAGTGGATTAATAAAATGGATTAAAATGTTGGTTTTTCTAATTATATAACAATGAATAGCAGCTGATGACATCCCACCGAAATTTAAGTAAATATCTGAAAATCGTGTCTATTATAATGACATTTTTAAACGACGTTTTGTTGTTTTCCTTAAAATAACTGTCAGTTAACTGTGTGTTTGGCAGGCAGCAGTAGTTAGTTTGGATAGACGGGCATCCATGGAAACACAACGCTGGTGTTCCATAGAGTTCCGTTATTAGTCCCTTGTTCTATAGCATTTACACATCTCAGTTTTATAAGATCATGGAATATTGCTACTATAACATTTACGTTAAAAATATAGGTACGTATGTGTTATTCTTTCCCGGTTGGTAGTATAGTAGATGAATCGTTATTAAAAATTTAAGTTCTGATACAGAAACATCGATATCACGTGACTACTGAGGAATACACCTTGCATTAGCAACCTCTATACTTTTAAGTTTGCTATACATAAACAGCTTAGCCTTTTAATTAGATCATACCGCTTTTCTTCGGTAGATTTGTCGGTGGTTGATTGGCTCCAATAGCATTAATCTCCGCGGCATATTCGGAAACACCATTTCTTCCTGCTGGTTACATAGACTGCGTTCAATACAATCACCGACAGAATTGAGCGGACACTAAGCGATTTTTAATTAAACTATAAATTTTACTCATACCTACTTAATGATATACAAAATGATATGGTATTCTAGCAGATCAAATAGTTAGACATAAATAATATCCAAAAAAACATACTAATATTACAAAGCAAATAAGTAATAATAAAATATAATACTATGTCCACTCAATTCTCTCGGTAACTGTAGATACTTCCTTAGAAAACCGTGTCCTGTTAACAAACTTGTCAGTGTGTGTTTGGTTAAGAGAAAACGCATTCTCAGTACCTACTGACAGTTTTCAGCATCCATTTGCTGTGTTTCTGACCATCAACATCGTTCATAGAAAGCTGGTGTTTACTTATGATCTACTTAGTCACAACACCACGTGGCCAAGATTAGTTATTGAGAGACCAGAATCAGGTCTAATGAAAGTTGTTACACGCCCTTTTCTGTTAGATACGATATTAGTGCCTTTAAGTTTAGTTATTTTGTCTAACAGCCAGCCAAGACTTACAGCTATCAATGCCGTAAGGCTTGACTAAAAGTTAGTTTGGGACTGCGTAAACGTCCAAAATAAGATGGGCACCCAAATGAGGCCAACACTGACCTGGGTTTTCAATTACACGGACGTGAAGGGAAATGAGGCAACAAATTAAAAAATTAATGAATGGAGATATAGTAGGTCGAAGGAATGGTGGCACAATCACCAGGACAAACACAAGCAAAGGACTTCTTAAGGGAACAGAGGATTATCTCGTACTGAACCGCTCGGAGTGAATTATTAGCATTTAACTCTAGATTATTACAGGAAAACCAATGAATATTTTTATTGATGTTTTGCTGCATAGTAGTTCTAAGCTGTTGAGTGCTTGAATCAGCTTGCAAGAAGCAGTTGTCATCTGCATACATGTTAAACCCGCCCATAGAATCAACGTTAGGTAGATCGTTCACAAACAGAAGGAAAAGCAATGGCCCGAGTATTGAACCTTGTGGCACCCGTGAGTGTATAGGCAGTTCCTCGGATACGTTTCCCCTACGCGTTACAACTTGTTTTCTATTAAGAAGGTATGAGGTTAGCCGCCCATGTATAGTTCCCCTTATGCCATACAATTCAAGTTTGCGCAGTAATAAATTATGATCGACAAGATCAAAGGCCTTAGACAGATTCATAAATAAACCGCGACATTTCTAACCGGAGTTCATCATTTCATAGATTTTTATGAGTAAGTGAAGCAGAACTGTAGCCGTAAATTTACCTTTTATAAAACTATGCTGAGCAGTATTTAGTATTTTATATTTATATTTAATATGTATGAATATAGTAATAAACGTAATTCATGTAAAGCACACCATGTATTACGCTATCACCGCCTGTAAATGGCATTATTTTGAATTCAATGTGTGGCTATAAATCTTTTATGTACATATACAGGGTTAGTAAAAAGTCCCGGAACGGTCGAATAACTTTGTTATTTGAAAATTATGATTTCTGAAATTTGGTATGGGGGTATAGTTAATATAAATGCATTTTATGCAATACAGTTAATATTTTTTTCACTTCCGGTTTAATCGGCAATACGTCCAATTTTTTTTTTTTTAAATGGAGCGCCCAGATTTTTTTAACACTTTTGAATGCAAAATGAAAAACTACGTTCAGGAAGTATTAAGATGTTTATTTTTATTCACAAGAAAACAGTTAAAAAATTAAAAAAGTGCCCTAATACAGAAAAATCAAGATACCTGTGTATTCAGGTTGCGATTACAATAATTGTTCAAAATGCTCTCCATTTACAATTTGACAAAAATGTAAACGGTCAGTAAAATTTCTTATTGAATTTTGTATTTGTTCTGGAGTGATGCGATTGGCTTCTTGAACTATTCTCTCTTCCAATTGTTCAAGATTATGGGGACGATTTTTGTACACTTGACATTTCATGTGACCCCAAAAGAAAAAATCTAATGGCGAGAGATCTGGCGAACGTGCTGGCCATTCGATTGCTCCTCTACGTCCGATCCAACGTCCCGGAAAAATTTCATTCAAATAATCGCGGACATTATGGGCAAAATGGAGGGGAGCTCCATCTTGTTGAAACCAAAAATGTGCATTAGGGTGATCACCTATGTTTGCATTTGGAAAGAGGGCCGCAAGTGCTGGAACAACCTCATTTCGCAATAAATTTAAGTAGACGTTGCCAGTTAAATTTCCTCTTATAAAAAATGGTCCTATGATGTTGTTTCCAACAAGACCAGCCCATACATTCACCTTTTGAGGACGCTGTGTACGGACTTTTTCAATCCAATGCGGATTTTCAATTGACCAGTAGCGACAATTATGTCTGTTCATAGTGCCGTTGAGACAAAACGTTGCCTCATCTGAAAAAATTATGTGATCTAAAACATTAGGCTGCTGCTCGATCAATTCCGTCATTGTTTCGTAAAATTGTAGTCTACGATCTGGATCATCTTCAGTTAACTCATGGACGGGATACATTTTATAGGCTTTCATTCTTGCTGATTTAAGAATCGTATGAGCAGATTTTTGAGAGATCTCATGAATTTGACCTAATTCTGTTGTGGACACGTGATGATTTTCTTCCACTGTAAGTAACACATTCAAACTAGTTTCTTCATCTGTTGCTGTTAATGGACGTCCCCTTCTAGGTGAATCCTTCACCTGACGAAAGACTTCAAACTTTTGAATTGTTCGGCATACCGTAGTTTTACTAATGTGACGATCCGGATAAACAGTATTAAACAAAATACGAACCTCTTCAAAAGAACGTTGACGATCACCGTACCCACGCATCATTAATATCTCAATTCGTTCTGATTCAGTAAGTTTTTCTGCCATTTTCAAATGTGTCAATGTTTAAAATAAGTAAATTTATAGCGATGCAAAAGTTAAAACGCTTTTAAAATTGTCAAATGTGACGGCAAAAAGAATGCAAACACTAAACAACAACTTTTTCAAAGGTACCTTGATTTTTCTGTATTAGGACACTTTTTTAATTTTTTAACTGTTTTCTTGTGAATAAAAATAAACATCTTAATACTTCCTGAACGTAGTTTTTTATTTTGCATTCAAAAGTGTTAGAAAAATCTGGGCGTTCCATTTAAAAAAAAAAAGTTGGACGTATTGCCGATTAAACCGGAAGTGAAAAAAATATTAACTCTATTGCATAAAATGCATTTATATTAACTATACCCCCATACCAAATTTCAGAAATCATAATTTTCAAATAACAAAGTTATTCGACCGTTCCGGGACTTTTTACTAATCCTGTATATGTATGTATTTACACATGTATATGGCTGCATGTCTGATGCAGATTGTGTCACTTGAACGTACACGTAGAAATTTCAATTGAGAAATGCACCTACAGCTTTCGGGGCAGGTCAAGTATTTATATGGTGTAGACGTCCCGTTCAAGCTACAGAAAAAGCTATTTGATCGATTCATGCATCGGAACTCCCGACAATGTCCGACGTCCATTACAAAGGAGAAATCGTATATTGTTGGAATCGCATTTCCAAATCCTTTACGAATACGTGTTGAGAAGTCGGGCTTTATTTATTTTTTCCTTTCTATCGGAAAGGAGATGAGCAACCAATTCACTGGTATATATTCTGGGTGAAAGTATTAGAGATGCCACAATGTATTTTACCATTGCTATATACAATTCAGAATACATAAAAAAAAAGTAAATATAAAACCTAGCGTTGGGCGAATCGAATGAAAAAATCATTCGATAAGAACAAACGAATGATTTTTCGTTAACTAACGAGATTTCGAAATCTCTTACCTTAGTGAATGCAAAAATCGTTTTCCCAACGGAGTATTTTTACCGAATATTCATTCAATAACATAAAATCATCATTCGTTTAGAATGAAAAATTCAGAATAAAAATAAAACGAAATCTTTTTCAGACATCGCACTAGCCGAATGTATATTATGTATAATAATGAACTTATATACTTCCCGAGTTAAATTTTTTGCTGCCGCACAAAACCACCATAATTTAATGTTGGCTTTGATGTTTGTGTGTTGTTTATCAATGGGTGTTTCCGGATTTTATAAAAATATTATATATTTTCTCTCCCTCTTTTGTAATGCATATGACTTATAGCGTTTTCGACTTATTGCACTTTTATCCACTGATTGTATTTCCATCTTATTTTAATACGTAATATTAGTAAGGGAGATAGATATACTCCACGCGTAAGGTGCAATAAGTCGAAAACGCTATTAGTCTGTTTGACTTGTTGCTTGGTTTTGTAATCCACAGGATAAATAAAATTACTCATTTCTTTATATAATAGGAATTAAATTGCAGGAACTTTAGGCACAAGAATTGATATATACAAATTTTTAAACTCATGTAGGTAAATATAAAAGGTTCATGTTGAAAAAGAAAACAAAAATTTAGTGAATATATTAACAATAATAATGATACACAAACGTAAACCAAAAAAGAGAATTTAATTACCGATATTAATAATAACTTTTTGTCTAATAAAAATGTGTATCAACACTTAATAACAAAATTACTTATCACATAATGTTAAATTAATATTTAAAAAAATTAACATATCTATATTCTTAGCAGATAAACGATTTCTTCGTCCGTTCGCGATTTGACCTGCTTTGAAAAAATTCCTTCAGCTGGTACTGATGTTGCAGGAATGGATAAAAACTTCTTTTGTATGTAATATAATTCTTGTAGCAATGATGCGTGATCCTTCCAGAAATCTTGAGGGTTCTTTTTTCTATGTAGATATGGAGTGTCCATGTATTTTTTAATTATGTATTTGCAGGAAGTAACAGTAGAACGATACTGTGCAAGTTGCGATATCGTTTGGTCGAAATGTTGCCATACCGAATCGTGACTACAGCTTGGTATTGGTTCACTTGTTTCTCTATCTCTCGCTAATGGTGAGGTACTTGCAACATTACTTTCCAGGTCATCATTCAATATTTAAACTTTTTGCGGCACAGACGACAAGAAACTCTTTCACTATCTGATTTTTTCAAAATAATCCCACACTAAGGAACGCCTTCTTCGTGAACTCATTTTATACGTAGGTATACACTCACAGTTTCAAACCAAACCCTTTGCTAGTGTCTATAACAATGGTATTTACATTTACCGTTTGGGAAAAGCTATTTAAAACCTTGGTGCTGCGATGCAAAATTAAAAGTTTGCATATGAGACAGAATTAAGAAAATTCGGGGTATGCAGGAGTTTATCTAATAACCGATAACTTAGTAATAGGCATATCAATATTTTTTTAGGGCGCCGTATGTGTACCTGTTTGTAAATAAATATATTATACACATGAAACAGAAGTCTTGGATAATCTTCGGTAGCGTTGATTTACCCTTCTGATATGTAATAAGGACGTAGGTAGGCATTCACGGAAGTACAGTGCATATATAATCTCAGAAGTGTTCTTTGCTAATATCCTTGTTGATATATATATAGTTATTCAACCGGTTTGAAGTACCTTTGGTTGGCGTTCAGATGGCGTGTCAGGTTTGGCGTGCCCATTAATTTTTTTTAATAATGTTGCATTGTAATTTCTTAATTTTGATTGGTTTTAGTTTGTTATTAACTGCCAAGTTTATTTCAGAATCTACAACCAACATAGCTCGCATTCCAATGAATATTTGGCGGTATTTAATTTCATTCATCAGTACTTTTATACTATCGCCGCCAGATGTCAGCACCTTACGCAGCTCGGTTGAATAACTATAAGATATATAAACAAGGCTAATATCTATTTTGGAATGTGAGTTTTATGGGCATAACAAAGTTTAGAATTGAAATATATAAATTCCGAGATAGAATAACAAATGTAATACCGTGGTAATACATATTGCAAACTTATGTTTAAAAGCACACGTGCTTCCAGTCAGACAAGGACTTGTTTATTTTAAACGAAACAGACTAGCAAAAAAATTAACTCGGGAAGTATATAAGTTCATTATTATACATAATATACATTCGGCTAGTGCGATGTCTGAAAAAGATTTCGTTTTATTTTTATTCCGAGTTTTTCATTCTAAACGAATGATTTTATGTTATTGAATGAATATTCGGTAAAAATTCTCGGTTGTGAAAACAATTTTTGCATTCACTAAGGTAAGAGATTTCGAAATCTCGTTAGTTAATGAAAAATCATTCGTTTGTTCTTATCGAATGATTTTTTCATTCGATTCGCCCAACGCTAATAAAAACGAAGTATCTGTACATGTGCGCTCTATGAAAACGAAACACGAAACGTAATAAACAATATACCGGATGCCATGGTTGAACGTTTCTTACGTTTTGAGGTATGTTAAACTGTAGAAGATAACCTCCCTGGATTTTTCATTCCTAATTTGACAATGAAGAATTGGAAGTACTGATGTTTAACTTCATATTGGAATTTTATGAAGAATTGATGCTTCACGTAGCGCTTATACTAGGAAGAGTGGGGAATATGCCTATCCAGAATTGAAAACCCAGATTGTGTGCGATATGTGATATTGGTGAAACGGAGATGATTTATAGGGACTATTAGCGAAACCGTAATTTGTATGTGATAAGGTTGTGCGATATATATATAACTATATTATATGAAGTTTCACCTACAAAATTATTGCATGTTGTGATATTTGTAACTCAAGTAAATAACCATTAATTAGCTGTATTAGGGTTGCAAGTAATTTCGAGCACACTCTTTAAGATACTAGAAATATTTTCAAACATTCATTTATTGGTATTTTTTTTTTAAATTAAAGTAAGACTATTTATTGTACATTCATTTCACAGAATTTTCCAGTTATGAATTCAACACGAGTTGTTAATATGTTAGCGTTATATCCACAACAAATATAATGGTTTGTATATTACACATTCGCCTTCATAAATAATTCATATTTAATAATAATAATAAACTTGTACAGCACGTTTAGTTGAAACTATTGCAAATATTTTCCTTTTATTATACTGCAATCCTTATTGTACAGTATATGTTTGTTTTTTAGTATTTATTTGATGTAGCCGTAGGAAACGTGTTTCCGTTTAAAATATTTTGCAATATAAAATATTACTCCATGGTCATCACGCAAACAATGGTCACGCGATGCTTGCTGGTTATAATTAATAGCTGCAACTCTGTCGGAGCTTTGGAAGTGATTAAATATGTTTTTTCAAAGCTGTTTATTTTAAATCAGTTCCGATAAATGTGCTGGTTATGATGTAAGGAGAAATTAGTACGAGGTAATATGTTGTACTTACAAACAAAAATTTTCCAGTAGGTGTTTGCATAATTTAAGATTAAATTACTTAAGCGCGATAAGTGTTTTTAACCCTAATCGTGTTGCAGGTACTGTATGTTCTAACATAAGTAAACTTGTGTATACAAGGTTTCACAGTGTAGCCGTTCGTTAGAAGTTTCCGTAGTTAGAAAAACTTAGAATTTTTTTGACTTCCGGGTTAGTCAAGATTCTCTTTCATTTTCAAATATTTTTAAGGTCGTACCACTTCCGGTTACGCCGGACGTCGCCATTAACTTCCTTATTTTAAATGGAACACCCTATATATTATCTCATTTTTGGATTCCTAACAACCGACGAAGACCAAAAGCAATATTTGCTTTCGTTGGTGAGAGAGTATAGGAAAAAGTTCCCTAATACAAAGAAATCAACCCTTGTATCCAAATAACACATGATTCTAATATTTCAATATATCTTTATTTGTAATAGCCACTCTAGTGCTCTAATCAGTAAATAACATTTTCCATTTAATGTAGTGTTTTTAGTTTTTTAATTAAAATTTAAACCTTGGTAGAAACCCGTAAATATTATCTTAAGACTTTGAAAAAAAGGCTGGCGGTACCTTGTCAAATAAAAGAAAAAGATTTTTTGTACAAATAAGGAGGGGGGGGGGGCTGTATATTATGTTGTTTTGACTGCATGTATATTGCTACGAAACTTGTAGATATTTTATTTAAATTTTATTAAATTGATTTTAAATTAACTCAACACTGTTTTATTAACATTCAGACATGCAGCGTCCTCTATTTAAGATAGAAAGACTCCACAGATAAGCTATGCATCAATACCTAGATGCCACTATAGCACACAAGTGAATGAATACCTTTCCCTCTCCCTGTTTTGAGCACACCGCATACCAATCGTAATACTATATTTCTTCAGTAACACTTGGGACGTGACAGGGTATACTACTCTAGACAAGGAAGTATATTATAGCTTAATTGACTTGTTATAATCCTTGTTTCTTTAATAAGTGCTATTTTAGTTATTTAGTTGTGATGTTATTATGTTATAGTGAATAAAACCAAATTTTTATACATAACTTGTTTGTTTCGAGTTAATAAAAAAGTGAATAACAATTAAGATGAATATTCTCTCTCTCAGGGTAAGTAAGTAAGTTCAAATACTATTTAAATTATACAAAAATAAAGATTCCTTGAATCTTAATCCAAACTAATCTCAATATATCTTCTTTAAATATCAAAATTGAATTCAAAACTCCCGCTAACCTCCCGTCATACAATCGCGTATTATCAAAAACCTTACTACAACAGCAAACGTTTGTTTAACATCAAAACTCCCTAGAAATCACTGTTATCAAATCATTCTAACCTCAGAATTTAATTACGTTCTGAACGCCGGTTATAAGTTCGAAAGATGAATAAACGCTTACTTTTAAGTACGATAAATAGCTCCTTTATATTCCTAATACTGATTCCAGTTCTGCAACAATCTTTCTAGCTCCAAACCTGCGCTATCGATGTCTCAGCCACCCAAAGTTGTATCGAAACCCCTCGATTGTGGCTCCAGGAATAGAAAATACGTCCCCCAATTCTTCGAAATTAATGGAATACCATCATTTTTGCACAAAACACACAACACTTCTTCCTTGGAAAGTAAATCTTCAGTTAAATGACTCTTATAATTATTTAAATTTTGAAATTTCTAGATGTTTTTGAAAATACAACCAACTCAGGAAAATATCGAAAAAGAAGTCCTCTACAATTGTTTTAAACAAACGTTTATAGCTCCTAGGCGTTATAGACCCAGCAACGATGAAAGAAAATCGTTTCCAACGATACGACACCTTAAGTGAACCTACGTTCGTACAATCAGCGAAGGAACTTTTACCTAAAAAATCCATGGAAACGTGCCCTTTTAAAATTATATGCTATATAGTGAGTGTTTAGTTTGAATTTTTACAATTTGTTTACAAAGTAGTTAAATACATAGATCAGAATACATTTTATTTCAATAACAAACGTTTGTTGCTGTATGTTGTTAGTTAGGTAGGTTAGGTAATTTGATATCATAGCAATATGTTTCCTTCTAGCTAATTTATTTTTATATACATACTTTGAATTAACAACACATTAATAATCTTTCCAATGTGGTATTTAACTAATAGCAAACTCAAACAGCAGTGACGTAAACTAGTTTGTGATCCTTTCCATCTATGACACGGGATAGACTTTGTGAATATGTTTTGGAGTTCAGTTTCATTATGGAGGCTTAATAGACAATGTTTAGACTGCCATGAGAGTATATAATAGTTCCATAGTAAACGTGTTGAAGTCGTTAAAATACGATCCTGATCCCGTTTGCTTATATTACTTTTAAAATAACCTAGCAATTTAGTGAGGAAAACTTTATTTTCTGCGTGATGTTTCCAATACTCGTTTTCATTACAAATTAGAAGCGCTATACTATTCAGTCGTTTTTCACCATTATTTATAAAACCGGACGTTTTTTCTATTGAAATGGAGCAATTTAAATAATTATACATCTACTGTGGACCGTCACACTGACCAATTAACTAAATTTGTTCTTCGATTAATCTCGTTTCCCCGATAATACCTATTAGATAAATTTCGCGTTACCGTCCAATGAATGCATGCGTGGACATAAACCGCAAAGTACGGAGTTGTTACATTATTACCGGTTATATGAAGAAGGTAGGTATATAACCTTCTCCATATACACTCCGCCAAAAAAGTATCGCATAATTTAGTTTTGAATCATAAAAGTATCGCATAATCTTTGTTTGTAGCATAAAGTTGTAAATATACTTTAATGCGCTCTAAGATATAATTTCTATGATTGTTTAAATAAAATACAGGCCAAATAAAAACAAGAACGCATACTTGAGATTTTTATTGAAACAAGAAATTATAATTTTGGAAAGAAAAATGTCATAACAGTAGCTTTTAATACTGAGTATTGCCACCTCTGGCTCTTATGACCGCTCGCATACGGTTTGGCAGAGATTCGATTAACCTCCGTATATAAGCCTGATCCAAATTCTCCCACTCGTCACGGAGAACATTTGCTAGTCCATGCAGGTCCGCTGGGGCAACATTTTGGGTTCGTATCCGTCTGTGAAGGAGGTCCCACACGTGCTCGATAGGGTTCATGTCCGGACTTACCGCAGGCCAATCTAAAACTGGAATACCAACATCGTTAATGTATTCCTGGACGATTATTGCAACATGCGGTCGTGCACTATTGTGCATTAACATGAATTCGTTTCCTATAATTGGCGCATATGGTACTACATGTTCTTCTAAAATGTCCGTTATATACCTGTGGGCAGTCAGTGTACCTCTGTCTACTGGTGCTAACTCTGTACGACCTGTTAAACAGATGCCTCCCCAAACCATAATAGAGCCACCAGCGAAATTAGGTCTAGGTCTCATATTACACTGCGAATAGCGCTCACCGTCTCGTCTGTACACTGAGATACGCCTATCTGAGGTGTAAAGACCAAATCTTGACTCATCTGTGAAGAGTATATTGGCCCAGTCATTAATGTTCCAATTTACATGTTCTCTGGCAAATCTTAAGCGAGCCACTCGGTGGTTCCTAGTGAGACGAGGGGCTGTTACAGCTACTCTAGCTCTTAATCCACTCTGTCGTAACCTATTCCGAATAGTTTGAGTACTCACACGAGTATTTCTGACTCTAGCCAAGTCGTTCTGCAATTGTCTCGCAGTTACATGTCTTCGACGTAATGCTTGTAGTAGTAAATAGCGGTCATCTTGGCGAGTAGAACATCTTGGACGACCTGGTACAGGTCTTCTACTGTAAATGCCTGTTTCCCTATATCTGGCTACGGCTCTAGAAACACTTGACTGATTGATGTTCATCAAATTAGCAACGTATGCTTGAGATCGTCCATATTCGATTAAAGCAACTATAGCAGCCACTTGTTCTGAAGTTAAATTGCTCATTTTAGTTTTAAAAGCGTTGGTACAGAACTCTGACTTCGCACTTTAAAATTTGTCCGTATAGGAAGACTTTCAATAAACAACTGAACAAACCTTACACATATGCATTTTTCTAAATGTGTTCTTTTAGGAAAAAAAAAAGTAAAAACGCTAAGTTCCATTATTTTGTTAGTGTTTTTATAGTTCACATACACGAGGCAAACTTTTTGTGAACGTATAAAAATATCTTGGTTCATAAATGCCCTTTTTTAGTTTATGCGATACTTTTTTGGCGGAGTGTATATTCCTACTATGACATACATATGCCACACATAACTACATATTACATGCGGTTCAATTTGCAACAACAATTTTGTTGTGCAATTGCTTTTATTTATATATGCTCGTTTTTTAACGATGTGCATACACTTAATCTACTACTACATTTATACATAAACAAACTTCCTTGCTTCATCAACACAAAAGCAATAGCGTTTGATATGTTTATTTTTGAATAATCTTTAAAAGCTCATCCCCCTATTTCCAACAATCTGCTAGAATAATCGCAAAGGCAATACTGACTAAACCTGTAATCACAGCTCTACCTCGTTCCAGTCGTAACTTTGTACCGATCTTTGTCTTCCACGCGACCTGCACGGCAGGTGCATTTACATATTTAATAGTTCTGTTCCGGTGGGGATACGGGAATCGTTGTTTAGTGGTTTATTGAACGATTTTACAACCCTACGCTCTCGCAGTGGAAAACGGTATGTAACGTGGAGGTGGGTTTTGCTTCGGTTCACGACAATAATGGCGTTCAGTGCGGATTGCGAAATCATCTTAAGAACACGTCACCAATTTGCGGAAATTACAATGCAATTCATCTAGATAAAATCAACTTGACGGCGATTTTCTTCTTTAAAGGTTTATATTTTTAAGTCTTGTTGATCCTCGATATGGTCGCAGAAAGTAAAAAATAGGAAACGATTTTTGTTGTATCGTATTGTCCTCAAGAAAATAGATAGAGGGACAGTTGTCGTATACAAAACACTATCCAATATATTATAATGTAATCCTTTATTTTATCGTGGTTTTGCGGAAATTTGTATTAATGAATTTTACATATAGAAATTAAATCTTTATTTTACGTTTCGCCAATGTCGACATTGGCTTCTGCAGAAATTATGCAATAATTATAAAAATCTGTAAAGCAATAGTTGTTTAAGTATTTAAAATATTAATTTTTATGTAAAATGTAGCATTTACTTCTGAACATTTCTATACAATTCTCACATAAATAGAATCTATTCTAAATTTAAGACCGTTAACTTCTCTTTCCTCAGATCCAAATGATCTTCATGTCTTCACTCCTGCACATTTTCTCATTGGTAAGCCTCTCATATCCCTCCCAGAACTAGACGTAACAGCGATCCCAACTGAACGGCTTACGATTTGGAAAAACCTTGAACAGTTAAAATAACATTTTTGGAAAAGATCGAACTCAGAATATATTACACAACTACAAGTGAGGCAAAAATGGTTATCTACCAACATGAATCTACAAATCGGCGCATTAATACTCATAAAGGAAGACAACGTATCTCCACTTAAATGGCGATTGGGAAGTCATCGAAGTGCATCTAGGTGCTGACGGCATCGCGAGAGCTGCATCCATCAAAACCAGTTCAGGCATCATCAAGAGAGCGATCTCCAAAATCTGCATTCTACTATTTGACGAAAGTGAAGTGTGATGGCTAGAGACAGAATAAGACCATATACTTACTTTCCAATATCATACATAAATTGTTGTTCATTAAGTGTATACTTACATCACAATGTCATTTACTTATTTTGTTCATTTATTGAAAGGCAACCCGATCCTTTCAAGGCGGGGAATATTATTATTATTTACTCAGATTTTAGTATTAAAAAAATTGCTGTAACATACATGTAAATGGGAGACGTACAAATAAAAGTAAACATAATTCACTACAGTACTATTTCCGCTGTAAGTTGTCCCTGCGGCCAGTTGTCCCATTCCGACTAAAGACCTACGGTAAGTCTGTTGATCGGTCATTGTAGACTACATAGGAATATGTATAATATTGGCCCGACGTATAAGGCTATCTGCAGATTCTGCCAAGATGAGAAAGAAGCTCTAGTTCATGTGTTGTGCAACTGCGATGGCCGCGCGAGGATAAAGTTTCTAGCACTGGAGGTAGAGAATTTCACAGCTAATAGCTACATAAAAGAGCCAGTCCCAGAGATGATGATGCGCCTTCTAGGATAAAGAGGATCACAATAGATCTGAAAAAATCGTGGTGAAATAGATTCGTATGGCCACACCAACCCTAATCTAAGTAAAAGAAACCTGTCCTCTGTCGCCACGACAATATGCAAAGGTGCGAGATCCGGAAAGCTTAATGACAATAACGGGGAAGATGATACTTACTGCTGTGTACTGAATGTACCAACAAAAATGCCAAATGAAATAAAAATGAAAAATTAAATTAGCTAGCTCAAATGATAACAATTTTTTTCAATGCGCAAAAGAACAATCAAACTCAGGGTTACTATCATGAAAAGTAAAATGTGGGTGAAAGAAATCTGACTTTCTTTTATACTCAAAAAATTTTTTTTAAAAGGTTTAATTAAAAATAAAAGAACAGTATTTTGAATGACATAATAATTCAATAATTTTATTATTTAAAAAAAAAAAAGAAAAGAAATTAATTACAAACTTTGTAGAAAAAAAAAACCTTGGACAAAAATCTCTAAAATCTAAATTAAAACTGCATTTGACTTTAAATTACAAAAGGACAATTCAAAATCCTTTTACAAAGCAACAGAAAACAAAAAGTTCAGGAAGATAATAATTTTTTTTTCAATTCAATCCACGTGGTCTCAATATTAAAACAACTAAATTAAACGTGGACAATTCAAGTAATTTATATAAATGAAAAATAAAAGCAAGCACAATGCTTTTATTCACCCAACCCGAGGTGATTAATAAATAATTACAAATCAGAAAAATTAACAACGAACAAAAAAATTAACCCTTTAAACTTAAAATATCTTCCTGCACGTAAAAATAATAACAGATCTTATATCTAAATTGTGTACACAAAAATACAATATCAATTATTATTAAATGAGTTCCGTGATGAACGAAATAAAATCAGAAACGTGAATTCAAAACTTGAAATCAATAATCACAAAATGTCAGCAATGAAATACAACTTTATATATCTACTTACTTTCGTATCGATCAAGGAACTGAACTCACAGGGTTAAACAATCGTATAAGTATAAAAATCTCAGATGCGTGTGATGCAACGCACACAGATCTGTCCGCACACGGACGAACTCGCAAAACAAAACAATATATATACTACCAGTGAACGCAAAATGTACACCTGACTGAAATTAATATAAACAACTGAACAATAAAATAAACAAATTAAACAATCCAAAAGATTAACTAAATCTTATTTGAAAATAAAACAATTTGAAATTTCTTGCAACATTGACAAACGCTTAACGGAATTAACAAAAAAAACTGAATTTACAAAAACCCGGGGTGCCAGACCACAGCAATACGTACTTTGTATGCTTTGCTGTGTCTCTTGCTTAATAGGCTTACATAACGCCAGTGCAGGGGCATAAGAATAGCTCTGGCTTGTTAGTAATCTTTTCTAATAAATTATAATATTATAATGAAATACTTCTCGTTCTTTATGATGCAAAAATTAAATTAATATACTAATAATAAGCGAGCATTTGTGATGGAGATTCTTTGGAAAATAATCAGGAAAAAGAGCTATTTCTATATGTAAAATAAAAATATTTACTAACAACAACCTCAAATTACTATCTAATAGTTCAGTGACACTTAATTCTAACTGGAAAATTTCTGTTATAATAATTTTTACGAATTTAAATACAAATTTTTAATTAACCAAAGTAATTTTACACTCATTAAACTGAAATCATTAGGAAACGCTCAACACCAGGAACTGAAATAAACAACGAGTGGGTATGCGCGAAAGGTGTCTGAGTACCTCTAACATTAGCTCAAATGAGGGTAATCGCTTGGATGTTATCAAAATATTTCCTTTAACAAAACGAATGCTTCTTCTATAGCTACAACGCGATGTAGAAAATTAATTTACATAACGATATCCTTTACGCGAGGTAATTCAGTTCAAGCGGGTTGTTAGCTTAAAAATGTTTCTTAATAAGATAAAATAAACACTAGAAGTTTAAAGACAGAAGGTGGATTGACAGAAAAAGTGAAAGAGGCGCACATTGCTTCCATAAAATTTCGGAAAGAATTATTTCATTTAATATTAATATTTTATTATTTGCGTTTTCATTTATTCGCGTTGTCAAGGTCATTCCTGTATGCGTGAGTCCTCTGTTTGTTGTTGCGTGAATCCGCGAGTTGTAAAATGCACGTTCGTACTTATAGATATTGATATTTATTAATAAATTATACCAGCCTCACTAAAATTTTGCCCGTGATATTCCAACCCCTTGCTGGGATTTTTTACATCTCAAACATCGTATTGATATAGTCTGTTACGATAAAGTAATTGTGGTGGAAAGGAACATTCTCTATTGCCTTTTTGTCGGCAATGCTTATAAACATTGCCTAAAGTTTAATTATATGCATTAGTTAAATATGACTAACTCAGTGAAGAGCCATCCGCATAATGCACTCCTAAAGGCAATAGGGCTAATTAGGAAGGCATAGTGGCAACTGCTCTAGTATAAACAGAATCGCAATAAATGTGAATAATTGGCGGAAAAACAGGTTTATATCACCACCCCAATTCTAGCCTAATTGAATCTAATCTAATAGATATATTTTCAATACATTGTATCAGTACTACATAAAGTATGAAAATTATCAGAATAAGCGGCTGGAATACGACCAATTTTGACAGTTCTCAATACCGAATTTGAATTTATATATGCAATTATCACAACAACAGCACATTTGCTCAACGATATAGTCTAAAATATTCCTTTTGTGTGCACGTATATACGGGAAAGGAGGTATAGAACTGGTCTAACGATCGACTGCATCGGTACATAAAAATTCACTCTTAGTAACAAGATGTTGCCAGCTTCCGGAAAACGTGCGATCATTACTTTGGTTTATAGCCGGAAATATTTCAGTATTGGGTTGTTAGCGACATCTGCTGGCCGTTGCGGTCTATATATTAATTTGATGTTCCACTTTTTGGTCAAATTTACGAGTACAAAATGTTGCCTATCTATATTCAGTACTTTTCACTGTTAATTTCGCTTCCGTAAATGATTTAGTCAACCTTTCAATTCATTCTTTTTAATTAATTAAATGAAACTCTCATGCCTTATTTCTAGATTGTTTGAGAGTGTTGAGGTAATTGTTTGGTTTCTCTTAATTGTACCTCATCGGCGTTTATTACTTTGACAATTTGCGTGATGTGTATTGTAAGGGAAAATCCTAAACATGAAGGGTACAGCTGGAGAAAAAGTATCGTAACTATGCGAGCCTGCACGAGCAAGAAGCCAGACATTTCTTTCTTTTGATTACCAGGGACCATAATTGTCGGAAAAAAACTTTCTGAAGATCCCATATTACAAGAAGGCAGCATATTAAGTGTTGATGTCACCATGGGATTGTTATATATCTGTGGCAGACAACGTACTTTCAGATAGATGAAAACTTCTATTAATAAGAGTTTCTCCCAAACTTGGCAACACATACATAGAGGAATTTGGGAAAAGAGCGGCATTCATATGACCACATAGAATAGACGGATTCCTACAACAGTTGAATAACATAGAGGAAGCAATCAAATTCACAATAGAAATTGGGGAAAAAGGGTGGACATCTTTCCTGGATGTACTAGTCCAGAAAAAGATTGATCAAAACATAAATACAATGGTTTACAGGAAACCTAAAAACATGAGACAATATCTGCACTAAGATTCCAACCACAACTTGGCAATAAAAATAGGGGCCTCTATGACAGAACAACAATTATCTGCCCAAACCTGGAAGAAAAGGGACAAAGAACACAAAAACGTATCAGAAACATTTAAACAGAATGGTTATCCCGAAAGAATACCAGAAACGGTTAAGTCTACAAGAGAAGAGAGGGAGGACAGGCCATTCACTATTACCACAGCAGTCATGCGATATATGAAAGGATTATCTGAAAACATCGGTGAGATTAAAAACTAATGCAACATAAGAACCAACGACACCATGAAGTCTACATTTACAAAGGTGAAACCTGAGAACATAAATTAAGACAAAAAGAAACTTCGTATGCATAATACCATGTGATCGTGGACACCAATACAACGGAAACATGAAACGCCCACTCAACATCAGGATGCAAGAACACAGAAAATTGACAAGACATGGTGAAACCGAGAAATCTCGTATAGCTAAGCATGCATGAAATGAGAACCATAAATCCAATTGGAGAAAACGTTAACAATATCGAAGGAGTAAAATCTAACTGGAGGAAAACTGAAGGTAGCCATCTGCATCAATGCAACACCTAACACTTTCACTGCACCAAGCTTAGAAGTGAAGAAGGATATATGGCTACCCACAAGAGAAACTCTCAACAATAACTGCACAGCAAAAACAGCATAGGACCCCACCGGAACAATTGACTCAGTCATGAAAATGAGCGACTTTGAAAATGTTGGCTGTGAAGTTTTGATGCAAATTGATAAAATTTCGTTAATATTTAGAATTGTTTGTACTTCAAGAGCACTTTGACAACGGTCGACGAATGGAGGCCAAAACGTCGGTGATAAACCACAACCAAGACAGTGGAAATAGTCCAAGTAATATTTCAAATAAGCAATAAGTCCTTGCACTAGATCAGTGTATAAAGCTAGTAAATATCATTTAAATCTACAAGAGACATTTGCCTATGTTCCCTTATTAGCTCTTTCAAATAGGTATACTCTTTGAAATATATACCTAATTATTCAGAATACTCTTTTGTATAAATAGTACCAATTTTAGGGTGATCGGATTAGTATGCATTAGAATGCACCCGGTTTCCGGGTTGGAACCACGTCCTGGAGCTTCTTCTAGTCGACGTTTCGTCCACGCTTGCATGGGAAATCTTCAGGGCTATTTCTTCCGTGACTATTGACCTGAAACTAATTTAATCATATTAGTACTTTTCAAGTTATCAATTAACAAGAAGAAGTTACCGGAAAGGAGTTGTGGAACTAATCCTTAAGAAAAATTGTATTAAATGCAAAATATACCCAAGTGATTTCCGATCCAGACGATTTTTCTTTAATTATGGATAAAAATTCGAACATGTCTTCTTCTCAGATAGGAAGTAGAATTGTAAATTCAGTGTCATTGCCATGTTTGGCAAGTAAAAGGCCCTTACTGGAGGATGAAATACGTTTTGATTCGTAGAAATATTAGTGGGCATGCTGTGCTTAGAAGTTCATTGGTGATTATTACAACGCAGAGCCAATAGCAACAAATAGAATACGTAAGTGATTGGATAATTGTATGCATGTCTACTTATGAATATAGTTATTTATTGCATGTAGGTAATGGCTTTTTTTGTTTGCTCGACGTTTAAATATATAAAAAAAATATTTCTGTCACACACCACTACGTTGCTTCCTTATCCAAATTACGATGAAGTATAACATGGAAATAAAATTCTTTTTAGAGTTTTATCTGGACGTTACTAATGATATTAATCCATGGCAAAGTATTAAAACACATGAAATAAAGAAGATTGGTATTATATAAAACTTCAGGTCACTTCACCTATTTTGTGAACTTTTAATTTGGAAGATTCCAGGCACTGATAAGAATTAATAGAAAAATCCCAATACAATTTTCATAACGCTAGAAAACTTTGTTTTCAAACCAACACATGGAAAATTAACTAACTTTCTCAATTTTTGTATAACCACGTATCGAGTAAAATCATCCTATGCTATAATATAAAACTAAGTTATTAAATCCCAGGTTAGAGTGTTTCTAAGTTTCCAAGTAGTTTTCTGTGTTCTTATTAAATGGAGCGCTTTATGTTTATTTTCTATTGAAATAACAGAAAACACAAGTAGAAAACAGTATAAATAAAGGGTATTCCTTTCAGAACGTAGTTTATGATGGGATACGCAAGCCAATTGCAATCTGGGTAGTCAGATTAAACTTAGTAGAACTCCGCAGATTTGCAAAAAGGTAAGGTGTTCTTGATATAAAAATGCACTATGTTAGTTACTAGAATAACATCACCTACTTTACTATATTTCGAAGCATTACCTTTTTATGCTCCATATATTCGCAAGATTGAATATTTTATGAGTTGCGAGGTCAAGAAAATTTTATAAACCTTTGCAGATTAAGTATTCGGTGTTGAAATCCTAATAATACTTTTACTGCACGCTAAAAAATATTTGTAATTAAATTTACCAGAAATTAGAAAATATACCTAAAGTTTTCTAGTAAATTCCCCAATTTTTGGTAATTCTACCTTATACGTTACTGGAATTTTCCGTAGGAACTGCATATATTTTTTAGTGTGTACTCATCTGATTCCCGCTATTTAGGATAAGGCAGAAGGATTCGATCGCTTACGGTCGTTTTGTATACAAGCATCGGACCGGTTCACTATCAGGCGCGCAGCATCGCGTCCTGTCTCCCATATAATTCAGGCAAGGACTGACAGTTGACTTTCCAGCTCTAGGTGGAAATCCGTCCGTCGGCAAGAGGAAAATTAAATTTGTCTCTCGAAATCTCAAACACTTGCGTCATTCCTTATCCAACATTTGGATTGTTTGCTTGTTGGTGGCCCAAAATATAGCTCTTTGTTTTAATAAGTAAATAATTTATGTTGAGCACCAACAATAAATGAAAAAAAAGTACTGTACATGTTATGGCTAAAGCTCAAACCAGTTGATTAGTATGCAAATTAGTAAAGTTTAGGCTTTAGCTATAACATATACATATAAACTTCGTACAGGGTGATTTATTAAGGGTGGCCATTGGCCATATCCCGGCAACCCGGTCCTGGTAGGGAAAAAATTATACTAGGAAATATGATCATGAAAATATCCTTAAAAATATATGCAAGTTTCTGAAGTTCGTGCAAGGTGTAATTTTTTTCCTTTTTGGATTTATTTTTATTTTTAATAATTTTCGTTTATTAAGGTTGGTGAAAAATAATTTTCTGTAAGTTTGGTTCAGATTATACATATTATAAAGTGGTCGGAAAATCATACTGTTTGTGGCACAAATGTCCCTGAAGCTTTAGTGAATCTCAACCGATTTTGAAAAACTTGGACACATTGTGAAGTGAAAATTAAGTAGGTGAAGGGTGTAAATAATATTGTTAGCTTTATTGCTCTAAATTTCTACTAGATGGGGTTATAGAGTTAGTTTCTCCTGATTTTCTCGAAAAATTGAAATGGAATGGTACCACTATAATCAATCCAGATAAATGAGAACGCTATGACAGTTTACCCTGTCAAAACCGCAAATTCATATCTTCTGACGTTCCGCAGGTGATTCGACTTTTGTAAAATTTCTAACCTATAAGCCGCATGTGAGTGCTGCAATTAAATGTTTTCAGAAAAGACGTTAAATAAGAATATACCCGAAGGATATTTATTGACATAAAAGTAAAAATAATGATAATATTTATTGATTATTTTATGTATTCAAAACATTGTCCGTCATTCCTTATAGGTACACGAATTAAGAAAATGGCATAAATAGGACAAAGTAGCAGATAACGACATCTAATTTTCATTTAAAGCGATGAAGCAAACAATATTATTTACGCTCTTTACTTATGTACTTGATGTTTTCTTCACAATAAGTCCAAGTTTTTTAATATCCGTTGACAATCACTAAATTTACTATAGATAATTATGAGCCGTATAAGTGTAAAAAGAAAACAAATTATAACCGCATTTACTAGTACCTATGAATTTTTCCCATAAGCTCTAGGACCAACCGTTACCGAGATATAACCGCTGGCCACTTTTAATAAATTACCTGTAGTATATAATTATAAATCAAATTTGAGCGTATTTTTAATAAATAAAGATGCTCCATTTTCTAAATACATTTAGGAGTTCCGCAAGGCTCCGATTTTGGGTCCTCTTCTGTTTCTGTTGGCGATTAATGATCTTCCGGATTTTGTGTCGGCTGGACCTCTGGTATTGTTTGCGGACGATACTTCGATGGCAATCTCCGCTGATACAAGCGAGGAATTGGAGCGAGTTATAACACAAATGTCATCGTGGTGCAGCCTAATTAAATTAATTTTAAATTATAAAAAAACTGCCGTCATTTATTTTCATAAAAAGCGAACCCTACCGAAGGCTTGTTTGTAGCATCTTCTAGAATTTTGAGGGTGCTCATAGATGAGAACTTGTCATTCGAGTCCCACATTGAATATGTAATAAAAAAGATTAAATTCTGCATATTACGCGATTATGCAATTAAAATCGAGTCTTGGCACTAAAAATTCGCTTACCGTGTACTATGCCTTGGCTTATTCGTTTGTCATATAATATAATAATATGGGGCCAATCAGCTAGTTAGAGTAGAGTATTTGTGGCTCAAAAGCGCATCATGCGTCTAATATTTAATGTTAAATATCGGAACAGCTGTCAACTTATATTTAAAGACAACAAAATTTTGACATACTCATCATGTGTTCTTGTCTGTTTACTGGATTTTGCTCTATTTTATTATTGACGCATATAGGTACATATTGTATTCTATTTCTGACGCCTTCTATGCAATTGAATATTGGCTACGAATAGAGATAGTTATTATTATTTTTATTATTGCCTTTGGATTTGTGAGAAGCCCAACAACAACTATGTAAATTTAAAAATGAGTTAAAACACTATCTAACTCAGGGTTACTTTTACGGTGTTGGTGAATTTTTAAATCAGTAACCAATCAATTGTATGTTGTAAATATGTTTTTTTTTAACTACTATTGTACTATTTACTGTATTGACCATGCAGATATCTGTCTTATGCAGATCAAATTGCAAATATATCTATCTATCTATCTACATAAAAATGTCCTAACTATGCCAAATAGAACGCTTCTTGGATCAGAAACACACTGCTGGATTCATCTGAAAAAAGCTCACATTATGCAACCTAATATCTGCATTTAGAAGTCAAAATAGATTTACGCAAAACCGCACTGCTAATATGATTTGGTGTTGTTTGGACTCTTCCATTCGATTGTGGAAATTCGACGCTTCGGCAGTGGTTTTATTGTCGTCATCAGGATAACCCTGATGGGGACTGTTGCTCGTTAATTTCATGGTTGGCTGTGGACTTATACGCATGTCCTCAGGTAAATTGCCTTTTGCGTATAATTTCATGGCCAACCATGGAACTAACAAGCTATAGTTCTTATCAGGGCTACTCTGATGACGGCAGTAGAACCACTGATGGAACGTCGAATTTCCAAAATCCAACAGACGATGGAAACAGTCCAAACAACACCAACTCATATTCTTCTAACCCATCGTCAAGAATTACGCGTCGTGAGTTGCACTGATAATGTTGCAGCTAGTCTCTACGATGTGAATTTAAATTCATATTAAACAAATCTCTTTAAGTATTATTAAAAATAATATCTTAAACTTAAACATATTATTGTAAAAACACATTCATGTTTTTTATGATTGCATATTTTTGTCAGTGCGTGTCTCTACAACGCCATTTCGTTATAAAACAATCTTAGAAAGCTTACTCCTCGGTTTGCAACCTTTCTCTAACTCTATCCAACTAAAACATGTGCATTTGTTCGATTTACGATTCTTTACAAACAACTAGGTATAATTAAATTGCTTCTCAGTATAGTTTCGCATATATAATTAAGTTGTGGATTTGTTGCTATGTTACATATAACTCGGTATATACATCTGTGGCTTCGCACCACCGGGAGAATCAGCTGCGGTAATGAATACAGTGTGCGGGTTCCAAGATGTCTCCGCGTAATTCATACAGCGATTAAACTGTCGATAGCAGGATATGCTTGATGCGACCTCGGCTCCTTATAAAAGAACCACTTTATAAATCGGTTTTTGCGCGACTTCAAACACTTTTCGAAGTTCATCCTCTACGATTCGCCTCATTTTCTTCGACCTTCTCTCTCTTTGCATCTCCTTTCTCCCTTTATCTATATTAGGCTGCTGTTTCTTTCTTTGCCCCTACTCGTCGCTTCGGCGTTCTTTCCCTATCTGTCTCACTTTTCCTGCGGTGGGCGTTGTCGTTGTAGACGATTGCGGTTCTCGTCATATTTTACCTTTAATTTCGATTAATGTTGTGTTTTAATGCTTCTAGGCACTTGTTGAATATCCCCCAATTTTTAGACTTGTTTATGGGATCCGTTATTCAGACAGGTTCTAATGTCAGTCGTTTAACGCTGTACATTTTTTTCCTGTTAGTACTTTTTAGAGAAGTTTCTGTTTTGCTTTGTGACTGATGACTTATTGACTCGCATTACGATTATTTGTCCAAGATTTTTATTAGCGAACACTATAAATAAATCAAAGTTTACTCTACAATTGAGAGAAATAGGCTCTTGTGGTTAGAAGTTGCATATAGCAAAAATCGAGGTCAACTGTAATGCGCTTTTTGGGAGACCTTGTTCGGATTATTATTATAAACTAGAAAGCCGGGTCCGTTCACCCAGCCAATTAAATAGTCGTTTGATGACCGCTTACGCCCCAACTCAGCAGAAAGTAGAATTAAATAGTCGTTTGATGACCGCTTACGTCCCAACTCAGCAGAAAGTCCGCGTTCCGCGTGTGTCACTCTTCGAAAAACTCGACGCTGCGCGGTTTAACTTTGGAGAACTCGCTTCCAGTATTAAATTTTTCAAAGTCAATGTGTAATTATATGCCTCAAGTTTGGGTGGTACAAAATATGTACAAAATTAAAAAAAAAATATGTGAATTCTTTAACTAGCGCCGGAAATATGTTGAACGTAAATATATAGTTTTTAGAAGAAAGAAAAAAATAAAGCTATAATTAAGTGAGGTGGAACGACTTAACACTTCAAAAATCACGAGATCATACAAATAGTATCATCAGCATACTGGGCAAGAGCGCTGCAACTCAGGGCAGAGTTGAGTTCATTCACGTATACCAGAAACAAAGAAGGAGGCAAAATAAACCCTTGACTGTGCATATTTGATCTGTGATTATCATGTGGTTTTATAATTCGGTATTTAAGTTAGTTTAAAATTGTAAAACTGTAATAAATTAATTATATAAGATTTAGCGGAATTCGTGTAGATCTCAGGTAATCATTCTTCTGTTTAGCTTTCACGCTGGCAACGTCCCATTAAAAAAAAATTACTTGTTTAATTTGCCATTTCTCTTCCAAATATTGGCGTATATTTATAGACACTTGAAAATGGTATATTATCTTAGAATTAATTTGCGTTTTTTAATTAGCTTTAATTAACTTACGTGTAAGCTAATTAATAATAAAAAATAGAATGATATACTTACCAAAACAAGCAAGTTTCCGACAAATGTGAGTGTAAACTGTTTTCGACATACCAATGATACTTATCCAATCTATAAAAATCTATGGTGAGCGGGCAAAATTTTCTGCACTTCTCCTTTCAGCATAATGCCTTATTGTTATTCAAGACACGTAAATTTTAAGGAATAAATAATACTACTGTTCAAAACGTGTCACGTACCGTAATTTGTAGTAGTTCTAGTTGACAGAAATTTAATAAACCCTTTTCGAAATTGTTTTTGCCTTGATTTGTGTCGCAATGCTAAACAAATATGCATACGTGTTCGAAACTCCTACCATACGGCGTATAATTTAGTACACAACACCTCTCTAAATCACATTCGCAGGCAAATTTGTTACATTGTACCGCTGCCTACAGAGTATAGTCGGTTAGTTGACCATATACGTGGCTAATTTCGTTTTAACTATTTCTCGAATTCCAAACAGCAGTCAGCGAGCGTACAAACATCGTGCGGAAATTTTACAAAGTCAAATAATACGGCCGACCCGGTAGCACGTAACAGGTTGTGCATTTCACTTGTTTCTTGCAAAACATATTTCATTTAAATCGGAAGTGAAAAGTTTCTAGAGCTCTCGCAGACTTTTTCATCCTTAAATCCCCTTCTGCTGGGGAGAAGAATTGAATAATGAGCTGCTGATCCATGGGGCGTTACAAATGTAACTTTCATGAATTGTATTATATACACGTTTTGAGTAGAATCTCGAAATTCACAAATATTTTTGTGAGGGAATAAAGCAATGTAAGTTTATTCATACTGAGGGCGCATCATATACGTTTACTGTCTTTGATATCCGTGTTGTTAGTAAATTAAGAGATATTTGATAAATTTGACACAATTGCTACACTGTCGATGGTATATCTACTTTAAGCATTAAAAGAAATAATAAGAAAGTAAACCGAGAACCAGTATTTTGCTTATATCCAGCAAACACGCGATAGTGTTGTCTTAGAAAATAAAAGGCGTAAAACCCTAGCTATATTGATTGACGACTAATCAATACTTAAAGCGTGTTGTCTCCAATTTGTTTGGTACTGCAAAAGGGTACTACATGAAGTGCACATTTAAAGAAAGTTACCATCGGAAGATGATCCTAAGGCTCCTGACCTGTGACTATATGCGCAATAAGCTTGGCAAATAAACCTGGTCCTAGCTATAGATTTTTCCAAGACGTAGAAAGAACCGGGCCAAGCTACATAAGCAAAAGCTACTGTCAAGGATGATAGACTTAATCAAGAAGGCAACATTAGAGAACATTCTCTAATCGAACATCCAATCTAACGTTTGAAAACATTTTTCCTTCGAATTTTCTTGCATAAGTCAGCAGACCTATGCATTAATTTTTAAGTGTCCACAAAAGCAGATGTCTAAACACACGATAGGTGGCAAACCTCAGATATGTTATTTAACGTAAATCAATCATTTAAAAAGTAAATTCGTTTGTATATTGCTCAGAATGACCCTGAGCATGTCATTTAGAAAAACTATTCACGACTAATTTAAACAATTACACTGAGAAAAATGGATTGTAGAAATTAGATCGTAAATCTCTTTATGTTAATTACTAAGATAATTATTGTCAAAACGACAATATGTGGCGTATTAAGAGTAAAATAACCAGATTTTATCATGCTTATAGTAAGAGGCAAAATCTGGATGTTACCATCTACATCTTATGGATGTAACAATTAATATACTCTATTGCTGAAAGCCTATATAATGACGTGGATTATATAGATAGTCGCTGCGATTGACTGCGATATTATCAGGTATTCGACGCATATTCAATTTCTAACATAAATGTTTGTAACGCTCTTGCCACCCCTTGCTCTATTCATTGTCGATCTTTACCGAAGAAATCGACCAATAAGCTGTTTAAGGACAAATAAAAATATAAAATGAATATTATAGTTTTTATTGTGTAATATTCCACTTTGCTTATGCATGAACTGGGTAAAACCTTGTATAGTACTATATTTTAAATTACAGGTAAGTATCGCTGTATAGTGCCCGCATATGATCCATTATATTATTGTTTACTATCTACTATTTTAAATGCTAAGAGACGTTAGATTATTATAGTAGAAAATAATATTGTAAGTACTACAAGGCTATATGGTAAGTATGAGCATCATGTATCGTACATAGTAAAATATTACATTATACTGGGTACAATAAAAAATTTAACAGTTATTATCAAATATAGTCAGTGCTACTAGACATTTTTTTCACATTTACTAACATGTATGCTCAAATTAATAATACAGATTTAGTACACCAACTTTACCATACGAGTTAATAAAAACTATTCACAGAAATTTATTATACAGATATTATCACCGGTAATATAAAATATGATTGTCCCTATAGGAGCTATAAAATATATTAAAGTATACTATATTTATGTTAAAGAGTACAATCTATTTCTCTCAGTGTACTATCGATAACAAGTCTTTGCATAATTTATAAACGAACTACATGATAACGAATTGCAAGATAAGCCTACAACATATACAACTTATGCAACACTTACATTCCTCCAGAGATATTTCGATAATTACTTTCGATAAGTATGAATTTATAGCACATTTTTCTCTAGATTTTATTCCTCTGGATCTCTTTGAATAATAAAATATGTAGGAACTGCCTATTTCCTACAGAAGTACTACGGCAAAATACTACTGATGATAAACATTAATTAAAGTTTTTAATGATATTAAAGGTAAAATTAAAACACTCGTCGAAAGAAATGGAGAGCTTTACTATGAAATCTTACTAGTCAACACTAGAATATTCCTAAATGTAGTGGTACTTGTCCACAACATCAAAACACTTATTTATAAATCAAATAAAAATAAGTTTTAACAATGAGACACTGCTAAAAAGACGACGAAGAAAGGACAGAGGTAAGACACTACTACGGATATATCTCATCGTTCACCTTTATCGCCTCGGAATCGCATTTAATACGAACGACCATCTTCCGGTAGTGCACATCCGCAGAGCGCTAAAAAGGATCCCGGTTTCTGAAATGCACTCGCACGTAAGACGCGCGTAGAAGAACAAGTCTTTCACAAGCCTGCATAAATTTTCTCAACTGACATCTGCATAAGACGTATACTAAATCCATAGATCCGGCAAGAATCGCTCAACTATAAAGAAAAAAAATTGATTCCGTAGGTATCTTGAAACGAAGAGGAAATTTATTGTCCTCCACGTATTGCTTTAATACTGGATGAGTAGGGATTTGTTACAATGATGATATAATGTAGATATTATATTCACAGGTAAGTACAAAGTACATGCAATATAATGACATATAGGTCATGCCAAAGCCTTTTTTATGGGGACTACAGCCGGAGTTAATATATTATCAATTATACCAGGCTGTTATAAAATCCACGGTCACCTATGCATTAATAGTGTGCTAGCCAACACTCACACAAGACGGCATATGCGGAGCTACGGACACTGCAGAGCAGGCTTGGGAATTACAAATGCAAAGCGTATTAGCTCAACTACTTTGAAAATGATTAGATTTACTCCTTTCCATCTGCAAGTAGAGAGAGTCATTCTTGCTGCTTACAGATTAAGGCTATGCAGCAAAATATACGCAGACCTAGATTTTAGAATAGAGGCGGAACATTTAGAAAAGATAAATAATCAATTGGCCAAAATAAGGAGCTAGTAGACAGCTCTATGGAAAACTCTCAGCTTTGCGTTAAGTACTGCAGTTGAATGGTAAATTTAAATCAAGGTATTCACAATAGATCTAATTGGTCGCTGTGACTTGATACTTCAATGCGTCAGCCCTATTACAACAGTGGTGGTATATCCGGACGGACGACAATCTTATATTGCTTTATCGGATATAAAAATTAATGTTTTACGTGGCAATATTTTATAATTTAGGTCTCGCTGAGTGATGTTGCTTTAATCAATAAATTTCGGCTTATATGGGTACCTGACCGTATACACTGTTGTATTAAGGATGTGGTTGCAATATTTGATAGGGGTATCTAATCTAATCATGTCAGAACCAAAAAATTAATGGATTTCTTCAAAGATGTTTTGATAAATTCGGCTGTCACTGGCTTTTTGACTGTAACAATAATTATTCTTCTTTTAAGGTATATCAAACCAATAAGGCCACCAGAATCAGATGCATCTTTGGGAAGACTAATATTTTCTTAAAAAATCTGAAACAGATTTCATTAAACAAAATTTTGAGTTACCTTAACACCCTGAAATTGTTTGACGAATTCATAACAATCGCGTTAGGATTAGCCTTATGGGCCGCAGTAAATGGTAATTGGTCCATTAAGCATTCTAGCTATGGGGATATTATAGGTTACTCACTTGTTTCTTATTGAAACTACTGATATGCTACTTTGTTGGCACTGGGAAAGTTCTACTGCTTATATCACTCTTAGACTACGTAGTTAGACAATCAATTTTGGTTTTGCCGACTTCCTAAGATCTGTATTTGAGACATTTCAAATTGTGATAACCAGAGACCTCGTTAGCTCAACTGGTAGAGTGTCCATCCGACAAGTGGAAGGTACCTTGTTCAAATCCCGCACGGGGTAAAATTTTTAATATAAAAATTGCCTCATATTAAAATTACCGTTATGTCAGAAAAGCATTTATTTAACATTTCATGCAACTGCCAAAAATAATAAAAATGGTAACAGAAAAAATTAAATATTTACATTGATATCTGACTAAAAATTCTACAGCAAAATCCATAGAGAGGGAAATAAACAATTTCCTGTAATTTGGTATTGAGCTACAATATAAATAAATAGTTAAAATAATTATCATGCTCCTGTCAATTCTCTACGTATGCATTAATTGAAAATATTCAAACATTCGATAAGCGTAATGAAACAACAGCATCATTTAAATTGGGCACATATAGGAATCCTATAAAATAAAATAGGAAAATTTCTAGTGAACTTGAAATACAATGTTGAACGCTCCAATTTACCATACAGATTTTCAAACAGCAAATTTTATTTGCAACGGTTGAATAATAACTGATTTATTCCTTGTCTAGGTTTTTGTTTTCTATGGACAGTAAAAGTCTCTGTAGGATTACACTTAATTTAATAGCTCAAACTGTGCTAATATTAATAAATCTACGTTTTTAATAAGTAATCTGGCTGCTTCGTATAGGAATGGATAAATGGAGAGTGCTATCTTCTCTTATTCAACTCCTACAAGCCAGATAATCTTCTTAGTAAACATTTTCTAATATTCCCACCGCAACTGAATGTATTTCACGGCATTAGCGGCTTAGAGCAATATCGAAAGATGGGTCAATGCAAGTTGCATGTAGTGAGTACGTCGTATTCTGATTAATTTTGTAGTAGACTGCTTAATATTATATTAAATCCTACTTATACATAGATGTCCAAAGCTCAACATTTATACTGGGCAAACTACATTTATTTGTATTGACTATGTATTGCAAATATATTTATAAATGGAGATATTTGAAATTAAAGGAAAATAACAATAAACAAAAATAGAAATATACTTTCTTTTTTGTAATATTTGATCATTGAAGTAATGGTAAAAACTGATTTTAAACAGTAATTAGCAGCAGGCTCTATGGAGGAAGCTAATAAATAGCAAAATTAGCGTAAAGAGTGTAGTAGATGCATGTTTCTTTTACAAAGAGACGTCATCCAGAATACGGGTTGTGTTATCTACACAGTAAAAAAATTCTGTAATAATGCAGTAATAATCCTGTTTCATTTTACAGGATTATTATAAATTAAAATTTCTGACAGCTTTTAAATGTACGGGGAATGGACATTAAATTTATAGCAATCATACTGTGCTGTTGTAAATATCGAACTGTAATTTCACCATTATACTGATATATCCTATCTCATCTGTGAAATTACATTAGTATTCCTGGTCTACAATTACCAGGAATGCTACTGCAATCTATTTTACTGTGATAAGATGCATATTAAATGTTTGAAGGAGCCGTTATTAAAGACAATGCAAACTGAGAAAGCTTTTCATTTGCTGTACACTGCGTTCATTAATTTAGTCTCAGTTCAACCAGGTAAACTAACCAGATACTATATAAATATAATATCTAGTAGTTTACCTTATTGACAAAATTTCTTATTAGTTTTTCAAGAAAATTTAATGTATAACACAATTTAAAATATAGATATTAATATAAATGTTATCAATTATAAATCGAGCTTTTATTGTTAGTATTCGTGCTGTTCGTGAATGTTGAAATTGGCAATTTTTAAATTATTTATTCCCTGTGTTTCCTTACTGATATTATAAATAGAAGACTTCGATAAATATTTCATTTTGTTGTTGTTAAGGAAATATCATCGATAATGGTAAGTTATGTATGTGTCAATTGAGTAAACGTATTTCACTAATTTTACAGGTTTTATACATATACCGTCTCAATCTCTGGAAAGTAAACGGCGTGGAAGTACATATACTCCCTAGTACTCCTGTAGTACGATAATAGCACGTGTAGACTGATCAGTGATCAGTATTATTTGTCAGCTCATTAAGTTGGTTGTCTAAGTTTTAAATACATATTTTTGCGCAAAATGCCGCGTTATACTGTGGAGGAGAGAGCTGAGATGATGCGGTGGTATCACGCTGGCAATTCTTTTCAAAGGTATGCGACGTGTTTGCAGCTAAATACCCCAACAAGCCTATTCCAAATAAAGCCACAATTTTTAAATTAAAAAATAAAACCGACAATACCGGTTCGGTCGAAAATTGAAAAACATCACTTCCAACTCGCAGAATTTCTAATAATACGTCCGTTTTAGTATGTGCTGCAGTTGAAATAAATATGAATATGTCATCTGGCACTATTTCCAATTTTTTTGACATATCCCGTTTTTCCGTTCAGCGAATACTCAAAGCAAATGGGTATCAAAATTTTAAATATTCTAAACACCAACAATTATTTCACGGCGACGCATTTAAGCGTATGGTATTTTGTGAAAAGTTAAGTGATTTAATTAACCGAGATGCTAATTTGGTAAACAATATTATCTTTACCGATGAATCTTTTTATGCTTTGGTTAGAAGTCACAATTTATCTGTAACAACATACTGGGCCAAGCAAAACGAGCACAGATATTTAAGTTCATCTAGTCAGCAACAACAAAAAGTAAATGTTTGGGCAGGTTTCTTAGAAACCATATTATTGGGCCTTTTTTATTGATGGCAATTTTAACGCAAATGCATATTTAGAATTACTGAACACCCACATTCTACCTACTGTACAGCAACTTCCCGACATAAATATGCAAAACATGTACTTTCAGCAATATGGTTGCCCTGCACATAATGTAGTGGTTGTCCGAAACTATTTAAGTGAACAGTTTCCTAACTGGTGGATTGGAACTCATTCTGAAAATATCAAATGGCCGCCAGGTTCACCAGATTTATCTCCCCTCGATTTCTTTTACTGGCGTTATTTAAAAGAAGTAATTTATGGCAATGAAGACGTTAGACCAGTTAATGTAGAGTAGTTGTGCAATAAAATTGTTCGTCAAACAACATTAGCCCAGAAATGTCGGAGAGTGTTAGAATGAATTTCTCCAACACATTAGGATATTGTTTAGCCAAGGATGGGGGCATATTTCAACTTTTTGTTTGATTTTAAAAAAATTAACGTTTATTTCATCTTATTATTAAGGCTTATTTTAGTTTTCTATTTTTAAAATTTATTTACCCCGAATTAATTTTTATTTGTCCTTCATTAGGTTTACTATTTCTTTTTGAGGGTTTTGCCCTAAATTCATTAGAATGTCTTTGATTTCCCTGTCATGAACAAACCCTAATTTTATATTTCTTTATTTATTACTCTTACGAATAGAATAGTAACCGTGCTGGTGTTAAAGTTTATTTAATTTATTATTAAGAGTTACTTTTAAGTTTTAATTTTTTAAAATCATTTACTCAGAATTAAGTTTTATTGTTCCTTCGTTAAATTTATTATTTCTTTATGAGGGTTTTGTTCTTCGTTCATTAGAATTACTTTAATTTTCTTGTCATGAGCAAAGACCATTTTTAAGTACATAATAGATACTATAAATTACTGTTTTACGCTTTCATTACACCTTTTGAGTTTATAAGTACGTGTGTCCAAAGCAATACATATTGCAATTTATTCATTTTCATAATAAAAATACAATACGTTTCACGGCCACTAAAAATTAACACATTTCTGGGTGTAGATTGAATAGCAAACAACCGCTGCGCTCGCGCCAGTATTCATTGTGAGCTATGAGTGGCTATGACGAATGACTGAATGTAGGGGAATACCTACTGCAGTAAGAAGAATGAGCGGGAGACGCACATGCGTGGTATAACCGTTGACTTTGCAGGGATTATGGCTGTAGGTAAATAACCTGAATTTTTATATAAAAACCTATATATCTACAAAAACGTCGTTTTAATTATTGAAAATAGGTCTATAAAATACTGGAATATACTTCAACGATTATTACTAATAGTTATGGAAAGATTTGACCAATGATCAGTACGTCCTCCTTACAGATATTTTTATTTTATCTAGGACAATATGACTTGAGCAACTTGACACAAACACCGGCTCGGTGCAATATATATATAAGAAGTTTTATGTAAACTTAGTTCATAGCGTTTTACAATGTCAAAGCTAACATGGTTCACATCAATCCAGAAATACGAATAAATTCTATCCACAACTTTCGCAGTTGAAACTATAGAAAGATTAGAATTTGAAGATATGGGTGGATGTTAAAATAGCAGTTGAAGACGAGCCGTCATCATTCGATGATGTAGAAGATGCTGAAGAAAAGTACAAGGAGACATGTTCCGGCAAACGATAATAGTACTCCAGGTTACAAAAGGAGAACTACTGAATTTTGGACAAGTTTGAAATCAGGACAATAATCTATAAGTTCTGTAAGAAGTAAATTTAAGATAGTAACGCCGACTCAGCTAATATATAATTTTCGTTTGTATACTCACAAATAGCACAAATGCTGATAATAATAGATAAAATTTTATTTTTGATGAATAAAAATTGTCGTAATCTGTCGCCACTTTGTTTATAGAATGTTTAATATCTAAAGTATCAAGAACAATTAGCAGAAATATACATTTTTTCCGCCTATCCCCTATTAGGGTGTAATATATTCCTATATTCAGACTTGTCTAACTCGAAAGCCAACAAGTACAGGGATTTAGCGACTGATATAATTTTCAACAGGTTTTGAATATACAATGCAGCCACATAAGAATATAGTGGAAGAGTATCTCATCAGAATAACGAAGTATTAAAAAAATTGTAATTTTGTGGTCACAATAGAGTGATTATAACCGATGACATAAATTCAGTCAAATAAGCACAACATATGTTGTTTCGTGTTTATTGTAACACACTCTAGATAAAAATCCATACATGTCGAAAGAATTGCGAAAACGACGCAAGTCTGTCATTGAAACTTTTGTTTTATCTGTCACCGCTTAAACGCATTTTGGATAAACTAAATTTGGGCCGAATTTTAAAGTCAAATTGCAGCTCCTAATGTTGAATTCTTTTTCCGCAACAGAGAATGTCATTGAATAACATTTCATGCGGGCTAAGCTTGTATCTGCGATTTAGAGTTCGCGCTGTTTCCTTGTACGATATTTTAACTCAACATATCCCCGAATCTATTTCACTATTCAAAGCCTACATCAATATTAAATATTTAATACTACAAAGAATGTTGAAACAACCAGTTTTTGCAATAAATTCTAAAGGGGGCACAGGTACTATAGTAACAGCAACACTCTTTCCGAGTACAAATACATTTTTAATCTTTTTTTTATGTAACCACCAATGAGTACCTTTCAATTTTTCAATATTTTTTTGTTCTTTTTCTTATTGTCAGATATGTACACATAAAACAATACATTTCATCAGCTTTTGATGCTCCAATGTATCGATATAGATGTATGTGAAACATAAAATTTACCATATATTCTCTTCCGCCTCCATATGCTAGCGATCTCTGAAGATACAAAAGAAAAATAGATCCATGTTTCTCTCTTTCGTCAGCGCTATATCTCAGCTCCACTAGTTTTTGTTTTACGAGAAAATTATTCAGCAGGATATGACTGGGTCGTTTCATGTTAAGATCTATGAATATTTTTTCAATCAAAACTGATGTTCCTTCTGCTCTTTGACTTCGCAAAATTTTTCATTAGAAAATATTCTATATAAACATACACAAAGAAAAACATATGTCCGCAGATGAATATAAGTACAATTGTCCTAATGAAGCGTTAGACAAATTTACAAAAGTTGTCAAATATTGATTATTATGATAATATGTTAAAAAGTTGTTGAATTAATAGTAATTTTCCAGTCTTTCGCGCCAGATTACCATGGTGATACATTGTATAAATTGTGAAAGTTTTGATATTAGAGAACGATGCCCTAAAGCTACGGGTCGATAGTTTTCAACTCCTTCGTAAATTTCTACATTTTATGCTCGCTGGGTAAACAACATTTTAAAAATGAACTTCGGCTAACAATCTTTATTAAGGTGATGCAGAAGAATCGACGTTTCTCTCCTCTCCGTCCTTTCCAATTAACTTGGAACAGTTTCAACGTTTTGATGTTGAAATATTGCATTGGTAGTCGATTCGATATGCCGGTACAGGCTACCCCTTCAAGATTCCAATTTTTCCTTTGTCCTTGGATATTGTGAATTGGCAATTGGTAATAAATAAAAGATTCGTGACATCAAAGCAGCTGTTTTGTCCTACTTTTGTTTATTAACTAACTGAAGAAAGCGTCTGATTGTAAAGAAAAAGGGTAGATACGCGCTTTGTCAATAATCTCGCAGGGTTAAATTGCCTTAATGGAGTGTGTCTTATTTTGTGTACTTTTTGTATCAATGATAAAACTGCCAATAATGCTAACGGTAGATAATTGCTTGGTATATACATATAACATACCTAATAATTTATATTTTATTTTACATAAACCAAAATTAAAAGTTTATTCAACGTTTGAGGTATTCCTTGGGTTAATATTCTTTCGAAATGCACAACTCATTCATGATGAAGCAACTAATACTTGGCTGTACTTCAATCGAAAGATTTGTAAGTTAAAATTAACGCCCATTTCTGTTATTGGTTTTTACTCTTACAACTCAATTAATAGTTTTTTAAAATCCTAATAAATGCGAAATCTATAGAAGTGAATTATAAGGACTTTTTTTGGACATAATTACTTCTTCTCCTATTTTTTCTTTTATTAATATTGGATTATAGACCTGAAAGAAACATAAAACAAGAAGATATAAATTATTGAACGGGAGAATAAAATTCCAGTCGATTAAATGTTTCAAAACCAATATTTATTGAATTTATTAGATATTTAGACTAAATTAACACCTAGACTTCCGCAACCGCCAATTAATAGAAAAAGGGTTGAAACCGCATCCTATACATTCTCATTGCCAACGTTTCGTCCTCACTTACACAAGCCATCTTCAGAGCTGCCACTAGTGTCGCTGTTGACCAGAAACTCAAGAACTGGCACGGTTGGGTTTATATGTGGATGGCGTTTGGCTTTGTTGGGGTGTGACGGTTAGAGTAGAATTGCTTGAAAAGAGAGATTTGCAAGCGCTGAGCAGGAGATACCGGTCATCGCAATTAAGGTTATTAGGACGTTTATGAATTTCAATAATTTCTCGCATTTTGCGGGTTTATCGGATTTTTTTCTGAGTTGAATTAAATTTTGTGGCTAGTCTCAAGCTTAAACTGAACAGTTACAAACCCAGCTACGCGCAATGCCCGCGTATAACCGCGAGATTTACCTAACCCCAGGTTAGGTAAAACTCTCTTCCTCCATGCGCTGTACACTTGCTCTGCACAATTTGAAAGAAGTTTCTAATCTATATTCTGTTCTTTTCTCTGCTATTCAAAGCTTATATACTTAGATGCTTTGTCAGTTTGTAGTGGTCTGACAGGATCTTTGTTGGTACATGGATATTATTTCTGTTTAGGATGGTGCATTTTATAGATCTCTTCCGGTTATAAATGGTTTTTGCAGTCTTAACTGTTAAGCATTAAATTATGTGTTAAACCAAATACTTTTAAGATTAAAATAACATTTTAGGTGCAAATTTAACATTAAAACGCATTGCTCGTATTGAAAAAGAAATATGCATTTAATTAACTGATAAATTAAAGTTAAGTAAACTATATATTTCTCTCAGTGCAGAAGAATTTTTACTTGCTGCATTCCTTGGCAATTTTCCCGATACTTGGATCTGAACTTGACTTTTGGGGTCCTAAAAATGGTATTCCAGCTCCTTTTTTGTTTAGCGAAGTTTAACAGCTATTCCATATCTTCCCTTTTTGGGTACTCACTAAAAAATATATGCAATTCCTACGGAAAATTCCAGTAACGTATAAGGTAAAATTACCAAAAATTGGGAAATTTACTAGAAAACTTTAGGTATATTTTCTAATTTTTGGTAAATTTACCCTATACATTACTGGAATTTTCCGTAGGAATTGCAAATGTTTTTTAGTGTATATTCTTAGCCACCCCAAATCACCTTAGAGTTGAATACACGCGTGCTCAGCGCTTTGATGGCTGCATAATTGACACACATTTTGATAATCACTGGCTTTCAATACTTTCTATCAATATTGAACTGACGGATGCACCTTTCTATGCACCCTTCGCCTAGAAGATACTCGGGTATTTGACCAAGCCTTCTAATATTTAATTCTATGCTCACATAATCACACTCCAGTTTCCTCTGCCCTTTTGTAGCGGTTGTGAAGTCACGTAGATACACTGTAAGAAATTACAATAATGACCTAACGCATGACCATTGTATTAAACTTTTTGGAAGAGAAAATATTTAGAAGATTTTATGTAAAAAAATATGATATGGTGTAGCAGTCGGTAAATGTGGATTGGTAACACTGCATTTTGACAACGCGATTGTATATATAAAAGCTTGATAATTCGATCCAGAAAAAAAAGCAAATACGCAGGAAAGACATGCTTCCAAACCAAAGACATGTTTTGAATTCTGAAATCAAAACTCATAGATTAATAACTGTAAACGAAAAACCAATATACGGGTGGACTAAATTCGACGTACATCCGCGATACAATGAGAGTTATCGGCCTGAAGTGAAAACTTGGCGAATGGTTTGGCTTTCGTTAGTACGGATGAACAGCTAGGAGGAAGTTGAAGTACTTGGCATTGCAAACAAAAATTTCAAAGGAAATATGTATTTGCTGTTACTATTACGTTGTCTTACTTTTATATGCAAGAAGTTCTTTTAAGCCATCTAGATTATAATCATAAGAAAGATGTATTTCCGTAGTATTTTCTTGCTATGAAATTGCTCGTTCGGAGAAAATTTAATTTTTTAGATTTAGGCTTTTAGCTGTTGAAGATACTTCAGTATTTGTGTTTTATGCAAAAGAAAAGCGTTAAAGCCTGAAATTAGAATACGAGGGATCCTGGTGTTGGAAAACCGTTGAATCGCTCATATAGTTTGGTAGTCGATTGCTAAACAAAATATAAAAATGTTACAGTGGACCGCAATGAACCCTGATTTAAACCCTATTGAAACTTTGTGGGGTTACTCTTATAAAAAAAGTTGAACGAAAGGTTTGAAGAAAACTCATATAACCCAGCTGAGCTGTTTCGATGGATAGAAGACCCATGGAAAACATTAACACCAGATTATTGTCATCTCTTAGTAAGATCTATACCATTGGCCAAAGTGACCGAATAGCAAGGAAAATGGACTCCTTATTGATATACTTGCAATCGCTAGCAAAAAAATTCCGACACATCTAAATCTATTTTGTAAACTATTCTATTAATCAACAAAAAATAAGGTTATATAGCATGGTATTTAACCGAACTATATGAAATGAAATTTTAGGGCATGTAAATCAAACAAAGAGCGAAAAGTTAATTCAATTTTTTTTCCAATTTATTTTATTTTTTTAATAGCTTAATTAAAAAAAAAATCTTTAAATGACTTCACGAATATTGAAATAATCCTCATGGTTTTTCAAACCTTTGGATTCAGCTTCCCTAGTTTTTACTTCAAATGCGCTACCAAAAAAAGAAAAGCATCTCTGCTACAAAGTGTATTCATATTTTTCATTGGTTTTTCGTTCGTAATTAGTAATCTATGGGTCTTGATTTCACAATTTGTTGCAAGATGTGTTTCGTCTGGAAGCACGTCTTTACTTTTCTTTTTCTGCTTCGAATCATCACCACCTTTGCAAAATATCGATTTCAAAACATCGGTGAAAGACCACACTATGGTCTCCAACAATTGTACGCACCTAGTACAACACGGTGGAGGATCTTACCGCTCCGCGCTGCAGTTTAGTTTGTATGTCGGCGCTCGCGTAACCCTCACTGCACGTCTGAGGCAGAGGGTGCGCTGAAATCGATTCGCCCCGTATTTCAGCTTCCCTTCAGTGCCGTTTTAAACTCCGGGCCGCGCAGTTCGCAGTGGTGCGAGACCGCCGTCCGTTGCCGGAAATCTCGTAAAACACTCTCGTCTCCGGGGTGTCGATTCCTAGAAAGTCCGCGCTAGAGAACTATTCGACTCCGGACTATCGGAAGGTCCATCTTACGCGCGCTCAACGCATCGTATACAATCCGGTCGTATACGGGTTCGCTTATCGTAGCGTGGACAGGAGATAAATAAATCATAAACGCGACGAAATCCTGAAATTAGTTTCCGAAAACATTTCTGCCATCAATACGATATATTTGTCTTGTGAGAAACAGCGTAGCGCTGTAGATTCCTGCGCTTGTTATTTTTCCATTCCAATAAGACAAAATAACAAAGAAAGAGGTGGTTTTGTGTTTCTCTTTTCTTATGTTAGCGGTGTGTGTTCCTCTTTGGATGCGATCCTAGGCAGCGCCTGATGGTAAGCGGAACATCTTTACTATATATGATTAATGACGCATGAGACGGTAGGCGTGTAATGCTTTTCTTGTTGTTGGAAACTCAGAAAAAGTTTTTTTTCTGCGGATATAAATCCTTATAAGCAAATTTTTCCTTTATCGATTACACCATACAGGTCAAACGCCACCCCAAGCTAGTTAATTGTTAAAACATAAGCTTGTTCCGGATGAGTTAATTTTTTTTTTTTTTAATTTATAAAAAGCAAGTTAACATACGAAAACAATATAGATACAGGGCATTTACAGCAACCTCAAATAACCCTTTACTTGCTGTAATTTATATAAAATTCCGAATCTTGTCAATGGTCGTATCAAGAAGGACAACTTTTAATATACACTCCGCCAAAAAAGTATCGCATAATTTAGTTTTGAATCATAAAAGTATCGCATAATCTTGGTTTGTAGCATAAAGTTGTAAATATACTTTAATGCGCTCTAAGATATAATTTCTATGATTGTTTAAATAAAATACAGGCCAAATAAAAACAAGAACTCATACTTGAGATTTTTATTAAAACAAGAAATTATAATTTTGGAAAGAAAAATGTCATAACAGTAGCTTTTAATACTGAGTATTGCCACCTCTGGCTCTTATGACCGCTCGCATACGGTTTGGCAGAGATTCGATTAATCTCCGTATATAAGCCTGATCCAAATTCTCCCACTCGTCACGGAAAGCATTTGCTAGTCCTTGCAGGTCCGCTGGGGCAACATTTTGGGTTCGTATCCGTCTGTGAAGGAGGTCCCACACGTGCTCGATAGGGTTCATGTCCGGACTTACCGCAGGCCAATCTAAAACTGGAATACCACCATCGTTAAGGTATTCCTGGACGATTATTGCAACATGCGGTCGTGCATTATCGTGCATTAACATGAATTCGTTTCCTATAATTGGCGCATATGGTACTACATGTTCTTCTAAAATGTCCGTTATATACCTGTGGGCAGTCAGTGCACCTCTGTCTACTGGTACTAACTCTGTACGACCTGTTAAACAGATGCCTCCCCAAACCATAATAGAGCCACCAGCGAAATTAGGTCTAGGTCTGATATTACACTGCGAATAGCGCTCACCGTCTCGTCTGTACACTGAGATACGCCTATCTGAGGTGTAAAGACCAAATCTTGACTCATCTGTGAAGAGTATATTGGCCCAGTCATTAATGTTCCAATTTACATGTTCTCTGGCAAACCTTAAGCGAGCCACTCGGTGGTTCCTAGTGAGACGAGGGGCTGTTACAGCTACTCTAGCTCTTAATCCACTCTGTCGTAACCTATTCCGAATAGTTTGAGTACTCACACGAGTATTTCTGACTCTAGCCAAGTCGTTCTGCAATTGTCTCGCAGTTACATGCCTTCGACGTAATGCTTGTAGTAGTAAATAGCGGTCATCTTGGCGAGTAGAACATCTTGGACGACCTGGTACAGGTCTTCTACTGTAAATGCCTGTTTCCCTATATCTGGCTACGGCTCTAGAAACACTTGACTGATTGATGTTCATCAAATTAGCAACGTATGCTTGAGATCGTCCATCTTCGATTAAAGCAACTATAGCAGCCACTTGTTCTGAAGTTAAATTGCTCATTTTAGTTTTAAAAGCGTTGGTACAGAACTCTGACTTCGCACTTTAAAATTTGTCCGTATAGGAAGACTTTCAATAAACAACTGAGCAAACCTTACACATATGCATTTTTCTAAATGTGTTCTTTTAGGAAAAAAATAAAGTAAAACCGCTAAGTTCCATTATTTTGTTAGTGTTTTCATAGTTCACATACACGAGGCAAACTTTTTGTGAACGTATAAAAATATCTTGGTTCATAAATGCCCTTTTTTAGTTTATGCGATACTTTTTTGGCGGAGTGTATATAGTAAGTTTCAATTATTGTTGAGGCGTTCAGTCATTAATTTACAAGATTCCAACGCCCTGTCAAAATTACCAATTATTTCATCCGTGTAAGAGTGTAATTTTAAAGGGATGTACATTTGAACCTCTTAAGTATTTTACGAGCTGATGAAAGGCTTACTCCTGATGCTTAAGATACCTGTTGTATCGACGTCGCATTTCCAAGCCCTCCAACCTGACGTAAGACTTTCACGTTAATATCTTCATTATTGACAATCCGATAAAAGTGTTATCTTTTGTTATGTACAGAGCCCGTTTCCGTAAATTTTTTGATTAATTCTAGTATGTACTTGTGTCGAACATTTTGGCCTGCGGGATTTTTGTTGAATAAGCGAGCTGTAGATATTGCGCACCTCCCATCCTCATAATACAAAGTCACTAATTCCACACGTTCTTGGATACGATAGACCATATTAATTTATTGTGAAGAGATCAAGATTAAATTAAAAGTAAACTCCACTAAAGAAGACTACACTAAACAATGCAAACGTAAACTAATACCATACAAAATAAGTATCTAAAGCTGAAAACATAAACAAAAAAGTTGGGAAAAACAACAATAAAAATGATGTGTCTCGATCCTGCATTTACAAATGAAAATTTATTCATATCATATATTTGGCCACACTGATTAATCACTATCCAAAGTAAAAAACATGAATTAGTTACATTCTATCAGTATAAACGATTTAATTTGTTGTACAAGAAATTAGACAATAGTAGAACAATTTACCAGTAATTGGGTTTTGGAACCTTTGGTGTAACAATAATTATCACACTGACAAAAGTCAATGCTAGGTTTTCCACTATCACCAAACAACAATGATATTGTTGTTTGGTGATAGTGGAAAACCTAGCATTACTTTTGTCAGTGTGATAGTTAGAACAATTTACGTTTATAGCCAGTACATGAATAAACGTTTGAAGAGGCTCTTATATGCTGGAGTTTCTGCTTTTTCATAACTTATAACTAAAAATATAGCAAAAAGGAGTAGCAGTAGGAACATAAACAATATATACATACACCGCCGAGAAAAAGTCTTTGGACACCATTCGAGGTAAACTGATCTTATTGCTGTCTCTTTTATATCGTCTCAAGGTAGAAAGAGATAACAATAACGTCGCTAAGGTTCAGCTTAACGAGGATAATAAAATATAGCAAAAGATTGCATGTAATTTCTAGATAACCCCTAGAATAAATTATTTTACTATGTAAATTTGATTTATTTGTGACTTACTACTATTATCATAACTAATTTTATAGGCAATAAATATATCTCGTAATAAAAAAAATTACTTGTATTTTAGTTGGTACGTTAAGTGTTTAACTGTAACATTGCATTTCGGTTGGTATACTCTGTAACAAGTTATGCATTTGACTGTATATGACATAATATTTTCACATAATAGGATTTATTGGCATCAGAAGTGTTGTATTAATCTGGTTTTTCCACTTATTTATCGGGAAGAATTAGTATGTATTTCGCTAATAAAAAATTGTATTTGTTTAATTTCGTCATTTATTTGTTAAATTACCGCAAAAAATTTCGGCAGTTGATGATGCACACATTTTGGCAAGATTAGAAATTGGTTGGGCTATTGGAAGGGTAATCATCTATTATGGAAGAGATAAAAATCCAATCATAAATACAAAAGAATGATTTCGAGAAGAAGGAACTGTCCGCCAAAAGCATTGGCTTGACTAAAATTGCTAACCATCAACGGATTTTGGGAAGACCCGTTTGTCAAGGTTAAGGAAGCAAAACTATAGACATATTTCCAGGTTCAATGACAACAGTTTGTAAGGGAATACAAAGCTCTCCTCTGCAATGTTATGTTGCAGGGAAGAATTAAGTTAAATGACCAAAAAGGAATAGACAAGACTACTTTTCGCCTTACATTGCTACCTTTGTGATGAAGAGTTTTGGGAACAAGTTATATTGATGAGATTTTTAATCTCACAACGATAAGAAGCAAATTCTAGTATACCGCCCACCAGGAACTAGAGGTACATTGTTGGAAATGTGGATACAGCTGGAAGATTTATGTTAGTGTTTAGGGTTTGATATCAGCCAGAGGACATGAACCTCTTTTCCGAGATACACTGCCGCGACATACATAAATATAAAGAAGAACGTCATGCTTCCTCCAGTAACTCTTCTATATCCTGCTGGTATTGCCATAGCCGGCAAAATCCCCTGATGCTAATCCAATGGACAATGTGTGGGGACATATTACCAAGAAACTAACCCATTTTAGCTAACCTGATGCAGCTAATAAATACAGCATATGAAGCAGTTTTTCCTGATATTTCCAATATTTTTGTAAATTTAATTAATTTCATGCCAATAAGGATTAATAACAATATAGAACCTAATGGTGCAATGATAAGTTGATTGAAGGGTTCTCTCAGGTTTTGTAATAATAATTATTTCATTAAGATGGGGTACTGGGGTTAAAATCCCACTCTGGTCAATTACGATAACCGGTTTTTTTCCGTAGTCATAATGATGATTTGGAGGGCTTAGCGGGGGTGCCTGATAAGCGTATTAAATGCTTATATATGCTTATATACTTCCTTAAACAACAATATTTCTGCATTTTCTAATATTTATATATACAGGAAATTTAAATAAAAAAGAAATACGAGATTCTCCACTACTTTATTATAGATGAAACTTAAAATCGCTGATTATAGCTTATACTTATAGCGTTCTATTTAAATATTTCATAATGCGTCCGTTTTACATTACGCAAATAATAAAAAAATTAAATTGCAGCTAATTTCTCCTGTCAGTTGTCAGTTGTCAGTTTTATTTATGACGCTAGTATATACTCACGTTAACATAACCTATTTTTGTTATGAATTTCATCATATTTATATTTTATACAGTTTTATAGCGAAAATCATATTTTTTTTTTGTGAGGGGAAACCGTTTGGCACTGATGCACGGGTTCAGTGTGCATCAGTAGTGTCGAGCGCTACTCCGACTAAAACCCCCCCATTGCCCTTCTCTGGCATTCCCGAACCGTGATATAATGACATCGGAGTACCAGCGGTACTATTCTCTGAGTGTCCGTCGTCCGTCGTTACCTCAGCCTAGCCTCTGTCGGTCATTCTCGTCCTTCTCCCTCTGTGACATAACCCGGGCAATAAAGCTTTTGATGCAATTCGAGTTTTTGGCATATTCGATCATTAAGTTCACCACCGTATTGATATTAATTGGGGAACCGATAAGTCCTTCCAGCTCCAGTCTCGCTGCGGCCCACCTTTCACAGACGAGAACCGCATGCTCGGTGGTATCTCTGGCACCACAGTGCCCACAGGACTCGCTATCAGCCAGCTTAAATCTCTTCCGATACGTATTGAAATGACCATGCCCAGATAGAAATTGGGACAGATGATTAGATTAGATTAGGATTGGGGTGGCCTATCGACCTATTTCACCGCGACCTTTTCAGATCTATTGTGATCCCCTTTTTTCCTAGAGGACGCTCTCTAATTTTGCCCTCTTAATTAGGCCTATCATCTTTGAGAGCGGCTTCTTTATGTAGCTACTAGCTGTGGGGTTCACCTCCCCCATTACTAGAAACCTTGTCCTCGCCAGGCCTTCACAATGACACAGCACATGAACTGGGGTTTCTTCCTCCTCTTGGCAGTATCTGCAGGTTGCATCATCTGCCAGGCCTATGTTGTACATATGCCTATTCAGTCTACAGTGACCAGTCAGCAGACCTAGAATCATTTTGACAGTCTTCCTGTCTTTATTCAGTAGATCTCTCGTAAGTTCAGGCCTTTGCTCCTTTAGGGACTCTTTTGCCTGCCATTGTCCCGGTGATTTTTGCCACCACTCTCTGGACTGTTTATATATCCATTCATTGATGGATTTTTTAATTTGCGATTTGGTAGTGCCGAAAGAGGGGTCGGCTCCGACGAATGGCCTTGACGAACCTCGCCTGGCTAGCTCGTCCGCCGCCTCGTTTCCTCTCACGCCCGAGTGGCTAGGGACCCAGGCTAGGGTTACTTTCCTTTGGGTGCCCACCTCATTTAGGGCGCTTACACAGTCCCAAATCAGCTTAGAGTCCACGCTTGCGGAGCTAATCGCTTAAAGTGTGGACTGACTGTCAGAGAAGATAGCGACGCTTTTACCCGGTTCGGTACATCTTTCTATCTCTCGGACGCAGTGATGAATTGCAGCAACCTCAGCTTGGAACACCGTCGTGTCTTTGCTGAAGGTTACCGAAAGAGCCTTTTTAGGCTTCTTAGAATAAATACCCGCTCCAACGCCGTAGTCCGTTTTAGAGCCGTCAGTATACCAGTTTGAGTCCGCTCTTACCGGGGCACTTGCCTCCCAGTCCTTCTTATCTGGTATTATAACCTGATATTTCCTATCTAGGTTAGGGGTACGAACCATGGCATCGCATGGCAATCCTAAAAGAGGTGCCTCCTTGAGTTCGTCTAGCAGCTTTTTATAGTCAGCCCCGTGCGATTTACTTATCGGTACTTGACTATGTAAGAGTCTGTGTACTGTGGACCTTGCGGCTCCTTGTACAAAGATATGTAATGGTGGCAGGTTCAGAATTACTTCAATCGCTGCGGTAGGGGTCGATCTCAACGCCCCCGTGGCGCATAGGCACGCCAGCCTTTGCACGCCACCCAGCGCTTTGGCCGCCCCCGCCTGCCGCGCCTTTGGCCACCATGCAACTGCTCCGTACGTTAGCATGGGTCTAATTACCCTTGTGTATAACCACAGAGTCATCTTGGGGCTAAGGCCCCAATTCTTTCCACACAACCTCCTACATCTACCCAGGGCGATGGTGGCTTTGGTGGTCAATTTCTGGATATGTGAATTCCATGTGTGACAGATGATAGTCCGTGGCCCTATGTTCACATTTCACCCACGGGCGCAGGTCGGGGATCAAGGTCTTCGTGCAGCTGGTCTCATAAGTTTTGGCCCAGAGTCTTTGCCACTTTTCAAGCGTCCATCTCCGTGCCCTGGTTCTGCTCATGTCCGTTACCACGTTATTGGTGTTAAAGAGAGCACTCTGTTCCTCTGCACGCAGGGATATAGGAGGGACTCCCGCCAGCACCCGGACCGTCATACCAGCCGCCGTGCGGAAAGAACTCGTGACCCTAAGCAGGATCCTACGCTGTAAACGCTCCAGTGCCTCTCTGTGGGGCCGTGTCCCAGGCAGGGACCGCATACAAAATCTGAGACTGCAGAACCCCATAAAGTACTTGTCTTTTTCTACTTCCCGGTCCTCCAACATTGGGCATCATCTTCAAGAGAACGGCCAGTATGGCCTCCGCCCTTTCAGAAATGTACCGGATGTGCTGTCCAAATGTCAGACGATGATCTATGACCACTCCCAGGTATTTGATCTCGCGCTTTATAGGTATATGGGTGCCAGAAAGACTAAAACCAAATCCCCAATCCCTGCGGGGACCCCTCAACATCACCGCTTCGGTCTTTTGGGGGCGAGTTGTAGTCCATTTCTTGTCATCCAGTCATCAATGATCTCTAGAGATTCATTTGTTTTGAAGACCAAGTCTCGCGTGTCTTCTGCCTATTATTTTTATAGCGAAAATCATATTAAAAATTGAAGATGGTTGATTATAAAAGGAAAATAATCTTTTAAGCCAGTAAAAATCCCCTAAAATAAATGGAACTCAATTAAAGATATTTAGAAATTATTCTAAAAAATTAGTTACCTGGAGAAAAATTACAATTTTTTAAAATTTGGAAAATCTTGTTAAATATTTGTTGGGGTTTTAATATTTTTGTATTATTTTTATCTGGTGCAATTTAAAATTAAAATTACCAGGTTTAAAGATTACAAGTCCCTTTTTTTGGTTGTAAAATTGAAACATCTTTGGAGCTTTTATATGCAATTATCTTCTGTATAATTTGTGATAATAAAATGTAAGTTGATTTGCTTGTAAGTACGGATTGTTGATGAAATTTAAAATAACAAACCATACACAGATATGCTCAAATGTATTAGACTCCCATATTTTTGCGAATAATCAAAGTAAAGTGAGTACAAAATAAAGCTCTTAATTTAAATGCGTTATAAATAGCACTTTAATAAAGAGTCTTAATAATTTGTCGCATTTTTGTAAGCTTTTAATACAGTTGCAATACTTTTTTCAGTGCATAAAAAACTAACATCTCAGAAACGTGAACATGCATAGAAAGTTAATAGATCTAGGAAAAGTATCTATAAAAACTGTTGTAAAATCATAAAAACAAATACCTAAACGCTTAAATTAACTGCCACGGATGTAATGCCAAAACACGAAATTAATGGTAAATCATAGAGATGACGTTTGAGCATAGCTGTATTAAGATTCTTTATGAAAGTACTATTCATAACGCATTTAAAGTTAAGAGTTTTATTTTGTATTCACTCTACTTACTTTGATTATTCGCAAAAAAATATAGGTGTCTAATACATTTGAGCATATCTGTATATGGGGTTGAATAATTTCCTTCGAAACTTTGAGCGACTAGATGTCAACGAAAAAAATAATATAATCGGGAATAAAAATGTTGTGTAAATTACACTCAGAATTTTGTTTATATAATGCTATAGTTAAATATCTCTTGGATAATCTCACTTCCCTGAATTTTTAAAAACCGTATTAAAGAAAATAAAATGTAGACGAGCTTCTCAAAGTAATTTTTGTTTAACGCTAATTTGCTGAGGGTACCCTACTCGCGCCGTTCTTCAGTAGATCTAATATAACTCTATGATATTTAGCTCATTTAAACGAAGCTGTATGAATTAAGCGAGGAGGTAATTAATTTATCCCTCTAGAAACAAAGATTACAAGCACCTTTGTGAGGAGCGAAGTGATGAAAGAGAAATATCGTTTGCTTTAATTTTCTTTTCGTAAAAAGGCTAAACTAATTATTATGTATTAGTGCTCTTACGTTTTTCGCAAAAAACGTCTAGATACCTACGGACGAATATAATTATTTCAATGCATATCTCATATAAATGTAAATCATAAATTAAACGTTCTGATATCTGTCTTCGAAAATGCAGAGTCGATCTCCTCTCCAACTGACACGCTTTAATGCTTTAGTTTACTTAGGTTAATTGAGCATTTCTCTGTTTGTTCAAGGTGATTTGCCGCTCGAACAAAGTTTCATACTGCGGTCAGTTCTATTGAAACTATCGCAATCCTGCAAACTGAAATTGATTAATATTCTCTAGTGATAATTGCCAGGAAATAAATTGGTATTGTTGCGAGATTAATGATACTTAACGATATGAATGTATTGGGTATTGCCTAATGTTTAAACGTTTAATTACTTTTGTCCTTAAGATCCTAACTTCAGGTAGAACCAACTTTCCTTTCTTAAAATATTCAGAATCAATTTTAATTTAGGAATGGCTTGGCCATATGTATACATTAATAAAACAACACTAAATTTTTTTTGCAATTCCTACAGGAAATTCTAGTAATGTATAGGGTAAATTTACCAAAAATTAGAAATTATACCTAAAGTTTTCTATTAAATTTTCCAATTTTTGGAAATTTTACCTTATAAGTTACTGGAATTTTCTATAGGAACTGCAAATATTTTTTATTGTGTATATTATGTGTTAAAATCTTCTTTTCTTGACCTTTAATTCTTTTGGTATTTTTTCTTGGTTTTAGGTCGTTCAAGACTGTCGTCGACAATGTTAAATTGTGAATTGAACTTTTTGTTTCATAAATGATAAAATCATTATTTTTGTGTTTTTAATATGAAAATTTTAAAAAATGTGCTTTATATAAAGATTGCCTTGTAAACTATATGTATAGTGGTTTGAGTTTTTGTTTTCTTTGAGTATTTTTATTGTTGGTTTAATTGTTATTATCGAAACATTATCATAAAAAGATTCATTTTTTGCATAGATGGTGAGGTGTCAAAATGCAGTGGTACCAATCCACATCAATCATCATAGACTGTTACATCATATTTTCTTAAATAAAATTTTTTAAATAATACTAATAACAAGTCATAATGTCAAAGTGACAGGCAGCAATTTTTTGGTTCTAATTCTCCGTTTTTTATACATTATACACTTCTCAAGATAATCCTCAAGATGTAGGACGTTGTACCAATGCGGAAAATATGAAAGCTATGGAACAAAGGAAAAATTGAATGTGTCAATCGAAGTATATTATACCTTTGGTCAAAACTGTAAAAAATTGGATGTGATTGAAGTCATTGAAGGCTGAAGGAAGAGCACCTTAGGGTGATTCAGTCTTTTTAGGATATACGATAATAATACGTATGTATATATTTCTATAATGCTAATAAATTGATATTATTATTATTATTAAATATTTTTTCAGCCAAAAAATCTAATACAGATGTCGGGCGTTAGGTCATATACAGCGCTTAATTTAAGTTGTAACGCTGTAAATGACACCTACCGCACTCTAATGTAAATAACTGTTCAGTAATCGCATACATTATTAACCAGTTCGACCATATAGAGTTTACAATGTACTAGTTTTTGTGTGAAATAGTTCGTTGAGAACTAGTTCGCTTAAAAACTAGTTCATTTAGTTCTATGATAGAAGTCGTTCTTACCCAATCGATCGTTCGTGAACTACTCACCTCTAATGCGTACTAACGCTCTTTGGTTTTATAAAAATAATTTTCACAATACATCAAAGTGTTACTTAAGAGCATTCCATACGTGTTATCCTTTCCGTAATTATGAAGTTTCTAAAACAATTTTTAAAACTCATGCATTAACTTTAGTTCGCTTAACTAATTACGAAGTTTTTACTAGATTTAGCACACGAAATACAGCATCCATTTTCCTATTTTATTATGTCAAACGCTGCAGAGAAATACAGTAAGCTCTCCATATGTCAGCACGTTTCCAATCGATCACGTCGATGTTAGAATCAGTAATTCATGGGCAAACATAGATACCTGCAGTGAGCAGAATTCAAAAAACAGCCGGGAAATGATTGATTGATCATCCATAAAGTTGATAAATGTAACGGTGAATTGATTAAAACAGTGCCATGTACTATAACGCGCAATTAGGCTTACCTGATAAACTTGTAGTTCTTTTATTTTTGTTTCATTATGTTTGTTTGTTGCTTCATTTAACTGCACGTGTATACTGTGATGAGAAAAACTGTTGCAACATATGTTATTATTTTTTTTATTTTAAATAAACAATGACTTTTTTTAGCGGGTAGGTTTAGCACAATCCTAAAATTTATTTTGACGAATGCATGAGACAGGAAATTTAAAAAAATAAATAAGTGGTTGCTCAGGATTTAATTTTGAAACCATATACAAATTTGTTAAAAGTTATTTAAAAAGGTTAATTCGGGAGTGGCGATTCAACTAATTTTGTTGACAATGAGTTCCATAATGCCACAGATACTAATGGAATCAAGATCAACACTGTGTAATAGAACACGGAGAAAAATTTATTGTTAAGGTGGCACCAATTGACGCACATTGAACAACAATTTCTGGGTAAATATATGACAACAACAACCATTATTCAATACAACTTAAAACTTGTTGTCGAAAAACTTTGTTAGAACTGCCACAAAATTTGGAAGGATATATTCCCAAAACATATTACAATCAACCAGTTGCTTGTTGTTTAACGAACCACAAAAATATGGTGTTTTCAACAAAATTGTGTGAAATACAGTATTAAAAATTGTTTATCACTACCAAAGCAATTTGAAACTTCAACAGCAAGTTGTGGATATTTAACAAATAATTGATTTTCCGTCATCATTTTCTACGTTTATATTGTCACTTGATCTTGATTTTTGTAATCGCAATTTCTGTTCAAAGCGAACAATATTTTAGTAGATTCACACACAAATTCGGTGCTGTCTTAAATGTAAGCTGTGGAGGGTTTAAATAAAATATCGGTATAGGATAACACATTTTTTTTATTAATAATTAACAAAAAAATAATAAACAGGATAAATTCTAAAACTGGGAAACACTAAAAATTAAGATTAAAATTTCAAATGTATCTAACTAAGTCTTATTTTACAAATGTCTCAAGGCAACGTATATTCTAGATCGTTTTGCAACTTTTAAACAGGGGAAAACACTAGGTAATTTATCGAAAAATTTAATGTACTCATCATTAGCAATCTGTACTTCGTACGCATAATATTCCATTCAGCTAGCTTCTCTGTAACAAAATTATCCATATCTAAGGGTCAGTAGACGTCAGAAGTGAGCCAGTTTTCTTCAATTTTAATACACTGTCGTTCTTTTACACAAAACTAATAAGCTAACACAACGTCACAACCGAAAATAAATGGCGTCGTCTACTCCGAGCCTGCTTCTTCAAGGCTATGTAAGACCAATGAAACACGCGGTTAGAATCACGTGATACTACTGTCCATGCCGGGACTTCCCGTATCACAAGTTGTAAGATCGACAACATAGGCGCCCTGTTGCCTCAACTACAATTGTGTGTAATGTAAACATTTCTTGACTGTACTGGTTTGAAAAATTGTCTACTTCACTTCATCGCACACGTTGTTCTGTATTTTAGATCTGAAATAACTACAACTATAATGTTATGGCCAAAGCGATTATTTGTACCGCAAAATATTTTAACACCAACAAAAGTGTTGTTGGTGGAACAAAACAAAAGTTTTAGAATATACTTAGAAAACTTTACTGCAATACCAATTTATTTTTGAACCGATTGCAACGTAAGGACAATACTTTTTTTGTTGGATTTGCAATGTCATTTTTCTCCGTGAAGTAGACGGAGTCACATACCTCATCCTATGTGAATGCTCTGGATACAAAAAGACGGGAAATTTTTGTCAAACCAAAAGTAAGTGCAGAGGATTATTGCATTTGACCAGCCAGAGAACTGTACAGATTAATACAGGGTACCAGGATATTGGAATGCCTGACATAATTCAATGGATAAAGAAAATTTGAGATATAATACAAAAAGCCAAGAGCTTTGAGAGCCTCTGCTTCCGGAGACTTTATGGCAGACGACTCTCACAACAAAAATAAAAAGGAAAAGCCGGTAAAGGTGACAGAAAACAAAAGTCTAGGAGAAGGAGTAAGCCAGCAAGAACATCATTAAAACCAAATACATATCGTAGGCAGATAAACTTGGATATGCAGTTAGTAGCAAGTGCTATATAGCTTCGAATGCTGCATTATAATCAGAGAGGAGAAAAGAATGAATGGTTGGGTATAAAAAGTAGTAAAGAAAGTCCGACTAGGTACCGACTAGCCAGAGAAGTGGTGAAGAAGATTAAACTAGAAAATTAAATTACAATAAAAAGGAAAGCTAGATACGATGATTAGATCAGATTAGATTAGGATGGGAGTGGCCGTAATGGCTTGTTCTATCGCAACTTTTTATCCTAAAAAAAACGCCCTGAAATTTTGCCTTTTCAATTAGACCGATCATCTTTGTGGGCGGCTCCCTTTACGTAGCTGTCTGGTCCGAGAATTCCCGAATCCAGCAGTAGAAACTAGAGCTACCTTATTCCCGTGTACACGTACAGTATGTGCGTATGTACCTGTATGGACATGTTTCGAACGTCACGTATCCGAACTACAGGTGTATCTAAAGTACATACCGAACGTGTATTATTAATCCACGTGGAATTTGTACGCAAGAGTTCCTTTCTCCTTTTCTACAAATTGCCAAACGTATATTCACGTACCGTACGTGAATTACAAAAGGACGTGTAGTCCGTGTCTTAATTCATGTGAAGTTCTATGTCCGTGCTTTATCATGTGAATTATAAGGAGTCCGAACGTTCGAGTACACGGGTAGTTCAATTCACGGCTCAAAACCGTGGCTCTAGTAGAAACCTAGTCCTTGCCAAACCATAGCATCGGCACAGAATATAAAATGGGGTGTACCCTTCACCTTAGCATAATCTGCAAATAGCACTCTACCAGGTCTATGGTATGCATATGCCTACTCAGTTTACAGTATCGACTTAGTAGATCTACTACCATTTCAACAGTCCTCCTGTCTTTATTCAGTAGGTTCTTTAAGTTTGTCTTTGCCTTGGTGATCTTTATCATGACTCTTTGGATTTATCATGAAGCCATTCATTGATGGGCTTGAGATAGCATATGAGTAAAGGAAATGTTGAGCAGTGGAGATGGTTGAAGGAAAGAACAACAACGAAGGAAATGGTTAGAGGAATGGTTAGAAGGATATGAGGAAATTTACAATGGAAAATAAAAAATTGCAATTGAGACAGGTAGAATAAAACCACAGTCAGGAAAAATACATAAATAGTGTACTTATGAAAGCTAGTAGTATATGTGAAGTTCTGCATACATTATTATTTGGTAAATAAGTATTATGCCACCAGCATAGTAAATTCAAATTTTATGCTAGCATTAAATTTTAAATTTAAATCTCATTGTAGAGGTGATCAACATATTCAAATTCAACAAAAATTGCCTTAAAGTAAATGATAGTATTTCATATATAGCCATAATCATACCAATCCTTGTTCGCAATATACCGTAACAAAGAAAGGAAAGCAAAAAATTGGATTGTCTTCATTCTAAAATATACCTTTTTTGTCATTCACTTTGATGATCCTTCAAGCCGAAAGAATATAAAAGTGGGAAGTTGTTTATTATTCGGTAAATTAGAGATATGAATGCCATAAAGAAGTATTTGTATTGTATACAATACACATGCTTATATTCCAGTATGCAAAGAATTATGCATGCAATTCGAATTAAATTATAAATAGCTTTGCTTCGCTTAACTTTAGTTGGCACGTCCTGGTAAAATTGGAGCTAATTAGTTTCACTCAACTTAGTTTCGCATCGCGCGCAGTGACCGCTCGCATCAACTTTCTTCTTCTAAAAGCCTTAGCTGACTTGGTGAAATCTTGCCTTACCCTTTACCTATTTGCAGTTCCATGATTGCAGCTACGAACAAAATGTCGTTTACAATCAAGAGTTCTCCACTATTTCCTGTTGCCCCGATATTTTTGTGGAGGCATTTGCGCAACAGCTCCTAATCTCTTATTAACAAAAACCGAAATGTTGATTCAAATACGTCGAGGATACTTTCGTAATCTTGCTAAATGCACGTTACTTTTTGGATGCTTTCCTTACATTCCTTAATTTTCAACACAGTTCTATAAGTTTCACCATGAAAGTCCAGAAAGAAAAGTCATAAATTCCTTAGTATAAAGAGCTATTACTGTATTCTATAACAACGTAGTTTTCAGTAGACTGTTTGGGTTCATTGTATGGATTGTATATATATGTTTATAAGCACTTTATCGTTACCTAATACCTAAAGGATGTATGTAGTATACAAAGTTAAAGGCTACCAATATAATAAAGTTATTTTTTTTTTAATAAAAGTTATACTTACTTCGATGTAGACGAATAGTACTGCTGGTTCTTGATTAGGGTACAAGAGAATTAAAAATGGCATCAAAAGATGCTTCACTTCGGAATATATCACTTGAGCACTCTTATGCTCAAGAGCTGTTATGTTCTATTTAAAGTACCTTCTCATGTTCTTGAAGCCTACCTTCGAGAGGGAGTCTAGAATGAAATATATAAATGTCAAGTGGTGGATCGAATATCGTGCAGATATAAGAGTAAAAAAGATTTATAAAATTGGCGAATTTGCTATATTTAACAATACGTAAAATAAAATTCTAGTGTGCACAAATGAATTATAGTGGTTTGTAATTTGAAATCATATAAACCTAACCTACAATTAGCCTAACAATAAATTTTGTTATTTTAGGGATATTGTGTTTAGTGATTAAATAAAATTAGCAAGAGAAGTGTTACAATACATTTTGATAATAGTTTTTGCACCGGAGAGTGGTGGTAACATTGAACCACCATTCTTGAATGTGGTGTCTTCATATCCCAAAAGTTTGAAACGTCTGAATATTTTTTTTTATGTATGGAGGGCCTCCTGGTTTTCGTCCGTCGTCTAGTCTGGTTGTGTCTTCTTACTTCGTTCTATTTCGTATAATATCTTTCACTTTATTTTTTGAACTGTACATATCGGAGTTGTTTTATATTTTTGGGTATAGTGTTGTACATGTTAATTGTTTCGGTTGTTAATATTTGCGTATACTTTAAGCGTTTATATCGTTCTGTTCTTATGTGTGATACCCTTCGTGTTCTGTAGTCATGAATCTCTTTATTTATTGTTAATTTTACATTGATTTAGTATAGTATGGTATTGAATACAATTGACTGACTTATATATTTAATTCTCCAGTTTCCCTATATATGGCTGTGACGGTGTTCTATAATCCATATTGTATAGCATTTTTAGTACTTTATTTTGCTGCCGTTGTAGTTTCGAAATATGTTGTTTACTTGTGTTTCCCCAAATGTTGATCAGATAGCTGTTGTTTGAAGTGAACAGTGCATGATAGATAGGTTTTCTATGCGCTGCTGGTAACATATGTTTGATTTTATGAATTGCTGCTACTAATTTTGCATTTTTGTGTATTAGTGATTGTATGTGTATATCCTATTTTAAGTTATTCTGTATTTTCAAACCTAGGTATGTAGTATTTTGAACTTCTTTTAGTTTTTGTTTCTTTAAAATTATTTGTATATCATGTTGTATTTTCTTATTTGTAAAGATCATAAATTCTGTTTTGGTTTCGTTAATAGTAAGAAGATTTTTATAACACCAGTTTTCCAAGAGTTCCATGTCTATATTTATATTGCTTTCTATTTGTTTTGTGCTATGTCCACTATACATTAAACATGTGTCATCAGCGTAAGCATAGGTTTGACCGTGAAGAGATTGATCTAAAAGATCATTCGTATAGAAAATGTACAGGATTGGGGGAAGTGTACCTCCTTGTGGCAGACCACATTCAGCATACATAACGGTACTTTGTTCTGCGTTTATTTTTGTTACTTGCGGTCTTTCGCATAAATAAGTTTTCATCAAGTTCAGCTCCTTTTCCTGAAATCCATACCATTCCAATTTTTCGATTAATTTATCTTTAGATATGGTATCAAAAGCTTTCATCATATCGATAAAAATTGTTACCACCGTTTTATTGGCATCTAGTTCGTGTTTTATGTTATTTATTAAGTTGTACGCAGCAGATGTTGTTGAAGATGATTGTTGGAAGGCATACTGATTGGGACTTATTATGCTATATTTTTGTACATGCTCCATAATTCTCGTTTGTATAACTTTTTCCACAATTTTATTCAATGTTGTTAATAAGGAAATTGGTCTATAGTTTTCCAATTCGCATGGTCTTCCTTTTTTATGTAAAGGTATCACTAAAGCCATCTTAAGGTCGTCTGGATATATACCTTCATCTAGGGTTTGATTAACTAATCTACATATCACAGGAGCTAATTTTGTTTTGTTATTTTTTATGACATTCGTAGTGATATTATCGAAACCAGGGGCTTTATTATTTTTCATGCTACAGATTATTGCCAATATCTCTTTTTCAGATGTTTTTCCAAAATTAATAGGTGGCATTCTCGTTGTAGTAGTGGTTGTTGTTGGTCTTTTATTTCATTGAATTTGCTTTTCTGCCAATGTTTTTCCTATAGTTGTAAAGAATTTGTTGAATTTGTTAGCCATTTCGACTGAGTTTCTAGTAAGTGTTCCATTTTCTTTAGTTATTTCTAAAATTTCTTTATTCATCCTTTGCTTGTTCTTTATCTGCTGGTTTACGAGTTTCCACATTTTCCCTGGATCTTGATTGTGGTTTTTGAACAGTTTTTGAAAATATTTCATTTTGGTGGCTTTTATTAAGGTGTGTGTGTACTCTTTTTGGTTAGTGTATTCAGTTTTGTACCTATCATTTGTTGGATGTTTTCTCATTTTCTTGTACAAAGTGGTTCTTTTTTTTATCGCCGCTATAATAGTGTCTTCTATCTAGGGGCATTCCCTTCTTCTTTTAATTTTAATGGTTGTTTGGTGTTTCTGTGTTAAAATCTGTATTGTTTCAGATAGTTCACGAAAGGATGCTATGCTCATGTTTATTTTACTTATGTCGGTATTTATGTCATTGTAACTAGTTCGCAAGTATTCGACAGAATTGTATTTATATTGTTTTGGTAACATATTTGTTTTGATTTTGGTTGTTATGGCATTGTGGTCAGATATATCTGTTTTAACTATTTTTATTTTGTCTATTCTTTTTGAATTTGTGGCTACATGGTCTAGAATTGAATTTCTACCGATAGTATTTATTCTTGTATAGTAATGACTCGATCGCTTATTCAAAATTTTATAGTTTCTTTCTTTGTATAGGGTATAATATTCTTCGATACTGTTGCTACGTTCCATGATATTTATGTTAAAGTCTCCCATTATCAGATGATCCGTTTTTCTGTTCAGAACATTATTTTTCAATACATTTTTAAGGGTTATAAAATCGACTTGTGGTGGTTTGCAGATTAGTATAAAAGCCAAATTTTGTTGCTGAAGTAGTACAGTTATTATTTGAATTGTCTGAATTGTTTTGTTCATCAATATCTTGTACTCGACGCCTTTTCTTATATAGCAAGCTATTCCTCCTCCTCTAGTTTTCCTCGAATTGTAGACGGATTGGTAATTTTGCAATTGATAGAGATTTTCTTCATAAGGACGGATCCAAGTTTCCAATACAGCAAGAATATCCGGTTTGTGTGTGCTTGAAATAGCTTCAAGTTCTTCAAATTTGTTTTTTATACTTCCCATATTCTGCATATATACATTGTACATTTCTGTTTTTGGTTGTATTGTCATTTGTGCTTGTTTTCTTTTGCTTAAAACGGATGCAGGTTTTCTTCTTCTCGGATCTTTATTTTCTCACTCGTACTATCCTTTCTTATGTAAATTTTTCCATCCCTTGTCCATGCGTACTTCACTTTATGATCTTTCCTCAGGTGCCTTGCTTGGAAAAAAAGTTTATTAGCTTTTATAGTAAGTTGTTCATTGATGTAGATGTTGTTGTTTTTTCCTTTTAATTCACAATCAATTACATTTATATTTCCAATTTTTTTCTTTGCTTTGAGTATTTCTTCTTTATATTTCTTTTTTTTAACTCTACGATGATTATTGGGCTTTCAACATTGTGATCTTTTCTGTAGCTTTTTATTGCATTACTATCTAGCTGGGTAACGTTTAATTTATTCATAATTTTCATAGCAATTTCGTTAGTATTTTCGTTTTTTCCCTGGTATTCTATTCCATTTATTAATATATTATTAGCAATCTTTTTTTCCTCCGAATCTTCGATAGTTTTTTCCAAGGCCTTAACTTTCTTATTTAATTGCTTATTTTCCTTTTCTTCATGTTTCAGTAATTTTTTTATTTCTATATTTTCTTTTTGAATTTCGTCAAATTTATCTGACATAAATTGCATTGCTTTCTCCATTTCTTTTAGCTTCTTAAAGATTTCGTTGTTCGTCACTTCTTCTTCGTTGTCACTGTTAATATTTGACTTCTGTTTTTTGCTCTTTGGTCCCATTTCGGAGGAGGTATGTGTATCACCAGTTACTAGTTGTTATATGAGTTTTGTTGTTTTTGCTAATTTTATTTTGAAAATATTTATAGATGTCTTTTTCACTTTACACGCGAATTGCACTAATATTATCGCGCAACATTATGCTACACGGTAGTACACAATTCGATATATAAGGATTGATAAAACTTGATATATTCTAGTTTTACGGAACAGCAAGATAAACACATGTGCACAGACTGACTTTTAATGTGTCTGCAAATTTTCATTAACTATAAAATACATTTATTTTTAAACTCAATAAGTTTTGAAATACTGTAGCTTAGGTATGATATTTTTCTTTTGCAAACCTTGCATTCTAATGAGTTAATTTAAAAGTCTAATCTTTCAAGTATCATGGTAACGATTAGCGGCTATACCTATAAAAGAAATCGGTGTTTACCGAAATTCTCTACGGAATCAGCAGAAAATATAGGAACCCTAATTCCGACACACTGATTACAATGTTGCTTTTGTTCGAATAAATATTATTCATTTCAAATAAATAGACAAAAATACGTCCAAAAATTGTTTTCCCTAGTTTACAGAAATGTTTCTATTAATGTATTATCCTGTATACATCATTTAAGTGCTATAAATATTAAATATTTATATACCTGGGATGTTTTTCTGTTACAAGTCCTTAATTAAAATTTACTGATTTAAAAATGTAATATATTAAATACCATGGGTCTATTTTTAAAAATATTGTCCGTCATAAAACTCTCGACCGGTTTTCTAAAGTATAACTCATACCTACTTACAAACAAGGAAGTCAACTTCAAGTGTCAACTTCAGAAATTAATGAAACTTGGTAGGGATGCAGAGTATGTTTAGATTTGTAAAGAAATTTCGCTTAACGCTAGAAATTTATTTCGAAGGAATGTAACACTCCTTCGAATATTGATTAACTGTCAGTTCTTCCTATATAATTCTCGAACGGTAAAAAATAAGTGCTTAAATGCAAGAGTTACTTCTCATCGGAAGTTCCTTTATAACAGTGAACTGCAGAATATATAAAGTGTTGCACCTAAAGGCAATTCTAATATGAGGGGGGTTTTTCTAATAATAAGAGAAAAAGTTAAATAAAACTTTTTTTTTTAAGTATGAAGGGGATGCCCAAGTACTTACATGTATTGATTTCGAGTATAGAATGGATACACAAGAAGTGTTTCTGATTTGTTTCTTATAGGTATCTAATCATGATGTAAAAGTACATCAACGAATCCTTCATAGATATTCCATATTTCTTGCCAAAGTATACAATATACAAATTTATTCGCGTATGCATGATATAAGAATTGTTATGTAGAGAATCGACCACACTTCGTGTTATAACGTAGTGAGTGAATATGACCAGTTATTTATTGCACGACATAGAACTTATTTGTTAGAGTATTACAATTAAATTAAGTTAGCAAAGTTCTTCCTGCAAATTCACCAATTACTTTACAGTAACAGTATATTACAAACAGCAAAAGACAAAAAGACCGCTACAATTATTAGCTCCAGGGAGATATTATACGCTTCAGGGAGATATTATACGCTCCAGGGAGATATTATATTTTCGTGGAAATACTAAAATTGAATGGGAAGTAACGACACAATTACGTTTCACAACCCCTAGAATAAAGTAAATTGTTTGAGAAATGAAGCAATACCTACATTATGAAGTTTCGAAGTACCCCGCTTTTAACAGTCTGCAATAATGTGTCACATTGAAAACGGCGAATTGAATTACCTTGAAAGCTATCCTATATTTTACGTTATCAAACGTAACAACGAACTGTTACGTGCGGAGATATCGAAATATATCACCAGATATCTAAACCAATAGCTCTCCTAATACCAATTTTTCTTTTGCTGATATTTCTGAATCTGTTCAATCCTGCGTTGAAAAGTTCAAAACGGAAGCGGTCTGTTTGAAAAGAAAAAAACAGTAATCTTCTCCGCCATTATTCCCAGTGTCGTATTATTTATGGTCACTTAACTGGAGAGTTGACGAATTGGAATGCCCCGGAGACAAGGCTAATATGGCCCTTACGTAGAGGCATTGCTTTAGGTAACTTCTTCAGAAACAATTTCCAAACTGCCATCATTCTAGTCAGCTAGTGACATACGGAAGAGGGATCTTTCGCAAATTTTATTGCTGTATTCCGTTTCTGTATCGTTTTTATCGGCGCTCTCATATGTGTTGTTGTGCCTTCGACATATCTGAGACATCGTCGCCACGCGGAAAAGGAAACAATGGTATTTGAAACTTCTTTGTTCGCTTTTTTTATGTTTTATTTTATGAGTTTTTTCTTGCTTAACGGCGAGCCATTAAGATATCCGCTTACGTCTTCTTTTCAGCTGTTATTAAGACTTTTAGATATGATATCGCGAGCTTCCTAAGCTCCTTCGTACCCTAATTCTTTTACAATGGCTCGAAATATGGGATTGTATAAAAAAAGGAAATATCCTGAAGCACACAAAATTATTTTACAAAGGTATTTTGGAGATAAGAAAGACGCTTACGCCGAAATAACCATAATAAGAGGAAGCACGGGATAATTTTCTTTTTCTGTGTATTTACGGTAATAGGATGAACATAAATACATATTACAAGGTTATCGCACAAGCAGGTGACACGTAAATAAAATACATAAGGAAGGACTGCTATACCAAGTACAGGGTGGCCAGATAAGAATGCCAAGTGCTGTAGAGATTTGCGGTAAAAAATTTATGACTAAAATGGCCAAAAAAAGACTGTGGAAAATATTTTCAGATTTACAAGATGGCCACCAGGCGACGTAACCGCCATCTTAAACTTTTAAAGTGATTTTTCACTGAAATCCATCTAGTAAATGTACCAGAAACTATATGCCTTTTAAATCTAAGCTTTATTCGAGTAATGTTTGTTTAACACTTTTTGACGTATCTATGAAAATAAAGTGGGGGGAGGGGAGGGTGATTCAATGTTTTTTTTTTAAATAAATAGCTGCAACTCCTAAACGACTGAACGGATTTTAACAAATTTGTCTCGTTGGAAAAAGCATGTATTGCTCATCAAGCCATTTTACCTGTGATATGTCTAATTTTTAGTGATGCCGCTAGAGCGCGTTTTCTGATATAATAACAGAAAATTGAAAAATTCTCTAAACAATTAAATGCAACAATATGATTTTTTTCCATAAAAATGTAGTGAAATGATACCTAAATAGGCTAGTGTATTGTGTACAGCACGGTCTTCTAGCACAGAAACTCCATTGGTTGGGCATCAGAGGTGCCGCGTTGAATTGGTTTGTTTCATACGTCTCTGAAAGGATGCAATTAGTACGCATCTCTGTAGCTAAGGCGAATAAAAAATGTATTTTCTCTTCCGGCTTGTTACCCGTAACAGTAGGTGTCCCACAGGGAGCTGTCCTGTCGCCGATGCTGTTCTCGATGTTTATTATTGACATAGCCACTTTCTTGAAAGATTATAAAATGGTGATATATGCAGACGATACCACTGTATTGGTAAACGATGACGCTAATAATATACAAGCAAAAACCGACTGTGCGTTACACATGTTAGACACCTGGTTCAGTTCCAGCAAGCTGTGTCTAAACGCGACTAAAACAAAATATGTAGCATTTAATCGAACGACTTGTGTTATGCCTCAATTGGCCCCCACTATTGGCAAGGAAACCATTGGTTCAGTTAATTCCATTAAAACTTTGGGTATACATTTTTCATCGGACCTAAAATGGCATGTTCACATTAATGATTTGAATTCCAAAATTTCGTCATCAATATATAAACTTCGTCATTTAAAACAGATGATACATTTAAATGTATTACGAATAATTTATCTAGCTGACATCGAGTCGCGTTTAAGATACGGTTTGTTGGTATGGGGCTCTAGTCCCGCCATAACCAAAATTTTAATCTCTCAAAAAAGTGCTATTCGAGCCATGGTGGGAGTTTCTCAGAGAACGTCATGCAGGCCTCTTTTCATAGATCTCCAACTACTTACGGTGGTATCTTTGTATATACTAGAAATATCTGTACATTCATAAAAATAAACAAAAGTTCTTGCGGGACAATAATGCTGTGCATGCTTATGGCATGCGTAATGTAGATATACACTTACCCATTCATAGATTAAGTCTAACGTCCAGTAGTATAATTTGCATGGTGATTAAAATTTATAATTAACTCTTTATACATTTAAGATTGAATTAAAAAGATATTTGATAAATACACCATACTATAGCCTGGAAGAGTACTTTAATAATACATTAGTTTATTAGTAATAGTCATTTAGTTAGTTTTAAGTTATAATTATTTTCTTATTTTTGACTTTATTCCGTAAGTTTTGTAAACTTCTTTCTGGGAAATAAAGGATTATTATTAGTGAAAACCGTATCTTGATATCTTGTTCCTAGCGTAAAATATCAAAGAAAGAAGATTTGGTTATAAAATTCTAAAAACAAGCTATTACACCGCTATTTGTTATTATTATTTATTTGTCTGTTTTCAAGACTCAGTGATAAAATTTCATGCCTCCTTAAATGTTCGAACTGTTTTCCATCACACTCAATGCATTGTTGGAGCCCCTTATGCGTGGACATTACAGCAGCTTCAATTTCTACTCTTGACAGGCTATCAATGGCCTCTTGTATTTTCATATCGCCTCTCGTTATTGGTGGAATTTGGTAAACAATATCTTTTAACCGACTCCAAAGATAGAAGTCCAAACAGGTTAAGTCTGGTGATCGGGGCGGCCTCGTCCAATCCAGCTCTGGTGATATATTAGATCTCAGTGTTCTCGCACATTTCTTGTAAAATGTGTTGATCAACCATCTAGTTGTAAAAACATATTTTGCCGTAATTGCAAGGGCACACCTTCTAATAAAATAGGCAATTGGTTTACCAGAAAATGCAGAAACACGGCACCGTTTAGTGATTGATCAAAGAAATAGGGACCTATAATAGATCCGCCCAGGATGACACACCACACATTGAGACTCCAATAGCCTTGATGTTGGACCTCACGCAACCAGTGAGGATTGTTATCAGACCAATAATCCATATTTTGCAAATTAACGTTTCCATTGCTTCTAAAAGTGGGTTCGTCCGTCCAAAGAATTTCGGATAAAAATTCTCTACTTTCACTAATCATGCCCAACATTCAACGACAATTTTCGTCATGTAAGGCTTGATGCAAAAGCATATAATATGGGTGGATTCTAAAAATTTTAAATAAGAGACACACTGTGAAATATGTAAAGTAGTATTTTTAGTGACATGAAAGTTTACCTGTGATCCTTTAAAATGTTTAGAATAGTAGTATGTGATATACCCAACGCGAGAGATATGGCTCTCGTACTAACTTGGGGATTCAATTCCACATATGCTAAGACATTAACAATATTGTCTCCTGTTTTTTCTAGCCGTCTGTCTTCGCAACTTAGGTCGAAAGCTGCCAGTATTACGCAAACTTATGCATTGATTATATATACTTATATATATATTTGAAGAGAAAATCACAACAATTTACAGAAACTATCTTTTTCAATAGAGAAAGATAAAACTGTTCTTGAAGTTATTAACTCTTTATATGTTGTAGAAAGAAAATGCTTCACTTTAAGCATTAAACACTGAGTAATAATGCTTTTACGTGAGGCTATACTAAAATTAATTTCATTATTATAACGATTATTCTAGACATGCGTTTCATGACAGAGATATATGCATTATCGTAATGCATATCAAAGAAGTTGCATTAAATTTAGCTTATTATACTTTTAGTGTGCAACATCAATTTTAAGCTTTCTATGAACTCACGGAATATATAATTTTACAAGCCATGAATTTTATAAACTTGCACATAACCGCTAATGTAATGGTAAACAAAGTTATTTCGCAACCGTTGTTAACTAGGTGCATGTTAAATAGTGTTTACCGCGTTAAATTGAATTTAAACAGCTAGCCGGTAGGAGCTTTAATCGGCTTGAGCAGTTAGTTTGAACTGTTTTATTTGATTCAGGTTGGTAGTTATGAAGTTATGTTAAAATGTAAAATTAAATCAAAAGTTAATGTAATTATTTTGTGGTTTTTATCTAGAATATATTTATGTTATGCGAATTACTTGTTTTTATGCTTCAATAAAAATCTTGTATATAAGAGAAATAGAGGTTGCCTTAGACATGAGAATGCAATGGACCGATTTTAATTTTCCAGCACAGTATGATTTGTAATGCAAATACTATGTGAAAATATATAGCTGTCACTCTAAAATTGTAATAATTAGGAGCAATGTTCGTATTTAGATACTTGTAATCCAATGTTTCAAGATAAGAACATACAGTTTTTCATCACTATATCCTAATTTTTGTATTTATCGTTTCTTCTGCATTTAATGGTGACAAAACAAGCCTAATATATATTTCAGATTTTCTTAATAAAAACTGTAATGTGGGCTCATATCAAGATTTTCAAACTGTGATATATTATCGTTTAATGGGCAATATTTTTCAAGGCTGCATTTTTTTTTTCATGACCTTTCTTCATCGCAGTATCCTCTTGGAACCCTCTCTGCATCGGATGTAGCTGACGTTGCCTCTCCCGACTTATCTGTTCCAGAAGCAGCTACTTCCACTTTCATTTGTCAATTCCTTCCACGTTTACCTCCCTAGGGGTTTTTATGTTTTTAAAGCAAATAAATTCATACACAAGAGCTAAAAGAAGAAGCTTGGATAGATATGATCGCCACAGATGCATCAGGAAGAGAAGAATTAGAAGAAAAAGAGAAGACGAAGACGGTAAAAGTAATGAACGAGGAAATATGGAAAAAAGATGGTAGCTTTGCAAGATGACCCTTTAGATCAAGAATTACACGATTGATACAAAATTGTTCTAGTTAATGAAAAAATAAATAAATAAATAAAATTTAACGATTGAAGATTGCCATAAATATACTAAAAAATCGGTAGATGGCGGCTTTACAGTTGTAAATACCAACGAAAACAAGAAGGCTTGGGACGAAATATGTGGTAAGAGTAAGAAAGACGATGTCAGATAGGTTTGACATAAGGTTTTACAAATGACTGCTTTCATCCAATTGTTTTCAATTTTCAAATGATGAGCCTTCCTTCCTGACATTTTCTAACGTGGTTTTAACTCTTCCAAAACCGATGAAAGCGGCCCAAAATCAAGTTTACGTCGTTTTTTACCACCGATCTTTTGAATTTCTATCTGCAGTAACTTTCTAAACCAATGTCTTTTTTACTTTTATGTTTGAGAAGATATGTGACTTGAATTATAAAGCTATCTAACCCTTGTGAGGTTAGCTCTAAATTCTGAAAATTTGCAAAAGGCGATTGAATTTCTAGTTGCTCGCCGAAAAGTTCTAGAGTTCTCAATCGATTTTATAAATAAGTTCTTACAGTTGAAGTAATCGAAACATTGTTTCAAAGAATGGGAGCAAATTTCAAGCAATTTATACCTTCAATGAGGTATTTCTGCTTAAAACGCTTTGAATCATAAAGTGTAATTCATGGTACTTGTCAGATTTGTGAATAATAATTACATTACATTTAACTAGCGCTAACGCAAAGCGATTTAAACAGAACTCTTGGATAGGCAACTGGAACTCTAATAAGTTTTTCTAAATGCGGGGCTAACTTGACAGCGGCAGCTATTTGTCAGCAAATTTGCTATTTGCATGTCCCTAATCAAATGCTTCTCGAGCACTGTACAAATTATCCCCACGACCGGATACAGATTGGACAAATGCAGCACTTTGATTTTCCATCCTGTTGTAAGAAAATGTTTGCTTCTAGGAGGAATACAGATATTTTATTAAGGGTGGATTGTAATATGTCGAAATTAGCTATAGTGAAGAGAGGACTTTGGAATGGCGGGAATTAAATGAAAGTATTTTAAAATTCCGAACATGTCGGCTTTGTCAAAAGTAAACTTGTAATTTGCCTATAAAAGTTTCAGGATCCTTGGTAATTTTAATTGCTTTATTGGAAAGTTAATTACGTACCACCTTGGTTGAAGACGTTTGATTGTATTGTGAATTATAAGTGTAGGTAGTATGCATCGTAAACTTATGAAAAGTTAAATCTGTTACAACTTTTATAGTTTTTACTCTAATTAAGAGGCGTGAAAATTCGAAAGAGCATTTAGTGCGGTTTTAAGCATCACAATTTGAGTTAGCCATTAATGTTTAAGACATGTACTAGATGGCGTTACTTCAACTGTGCGAGTTTTGCTAGATTGTGTCGAAAATTCCTGGACAATTAAGATTTCGACATTATTAAGTACGTATTTGTAATTGATAGAGAAACTAAAACCGATAATCGACTGTATTTGTTATTAGCTATCTGGAAAGCGTTAAAACATATCCTTACACGGTTCCGTCACTACCTTGGTTCCTCAAAATTTCTGAAACGCAAGATAAGGAAAGCATATTGTTATACTGTTTTCCGCATAGTTCAGAAAAGCTCATACAGTTGGGGATAGGATCCTCTGGTACATCTCTTGAATATTAACGGCTAGCACAAAATGTGATGTTCAAAACAGCACTAAATGCTCTTTAAGGAAAAATCCATTTCTTTTTAATTCGAGGAAAAGCTACGAAAGTTGCGGCAGATTGAAAATCTCGTCAGTGAATTCACTTGAACAATTCACAGGTCCAGAACCGTCCTGTTGGAGTTCTTATGGCGGTATCAAAGCTTTTGTCAGATCTGAACTCGCTGCTAGTCACCGCTCCCATTGGAATGGACTAGCCGGCGCGAGAATTGCAAAACCCTTAGGTTTTATCCAGGGGAGGAAAGACTCCGCAAGGCAATCTTTATGAGCAGGAATAGACTGAGACTACGTACGAGAGCCTTAACTGGCCACTGCACACTGAACAAACACTTGCACCGTATTTTTCTTTGCAATTTTGGTTATAACTTTTTTCCATCACTATATCTGCTGTGACTTTCAAGATATCGCAGATCTTCACTCTTGGTGGGGGAATATGTATTGAAGAAAGTATAATATATTGTTAATAGCTGATATGATCAATTTAGTAAATAAAATTTCGATTTAAATTAAACTTCTTTAATTTCTTGTTGTTACGGTTTGGTTACTTACTTATGCAATCCTTGTAAATCAGAGAATTAATTTCTCAAATTTGAATTCTAAATTTGTTCCATGTCGAATCTAGGAGTTCGCACCATTTTTCAAATGCTTGTACATGTATCTGGGTCATTATAATTATCTTTTGGTGTTCTCCTCAAATTAGTTAGTAACTAGGGCATTACCTGGGGTATCTCATTGTAGTGCGATTGGCGAAGACAAGTTACAAAATTCCAAATAATTCCAAGTCAACGACGTATCCTATAAAATATAATTTTGTTCTACCTTATTTTGAATACATAAAACCGAAAAAAAAAACCCCATGAAGATTCCAGCCAGAAGTTCTTTCCATGTTGGGGTTTTATTTTTCTGAAATACTAGGAGAATGTGGCCTGATAGCTGATTATAGCTATTTATTCCGCCACGAGTAACAATTGCCTCTATTATATAGTCCTTTATACCTAAAATTTTAGTGTAAAATGTCCCATTGTATTTACGTTAAATGTGAGGTTGCTTCTTTACGCGCTAATATGTAATTTGAATTAATCCAGTTGGCGCCTTTGATATCCGATACGGCTTCTTGGGGTTATTGTTAATAATTTTCTTTCTAAATGTTTTCTTAGCAAGATTCTAATGATATCTATTTTGACAACGCGGTAAAAATATTTCGGGAGTTTTAAAATTTTGAGATGAGTGTTGGTTAATTTATGTAATTCATAGATTAATTTCAGGACTGAAAGGTTTTGAAATATTTGTTTGTGAAGGTAAACAAACCCAGCTGTATAAAATATTTTATTGTCTTGGAAGAGCATTATTCAATATATCATTTATTCAGTAAATAACGTGACAAGGCATATACATATCAATAATTCACTCGATTATAACGTATAATCGTGTCTACATGCACTTAATGGAACAATAAATCAAGAGCGACGCACCAATCAAACACAAATCAACAATTATTAGTTCGGGCAAATATAGCAATATATAATATATAGGTATATAGGTTTCTTCTGACAAAATAACTTAAACAATTTCTTTTGAAACACTGATATTTTTTTAGAAACATTCCATTAGTAAAAACAAAGAGGTTTTTAACTTAACTTTCTGTTCTAATATCAATTATATGTTGCTAAGTAAAATTAATGAAACGTAACAATAAGAAAATAAAGAAGTTTAGTTCATTATCGAAATTTTATGTACTAAATTGATTCTATCCGCTATTACCAAGAAACTCAATTCTATTTATGAACCTCTTACGGATAAGAAAATACTGCATAGTATTAGATTGAAACACTACTCTAAAAATTGTCCTAAAGATAAAAAAAGACCATATGTGGGTTCTCCTACTGGATGGAAAATTTTAGTGAAGTATGGCGGTTATAGAATGTTTCTCTTCTCCTAATATTCAATCGTGACACACGATTGTTTTAGAATGAATGCGTTTCTACTTTTTGGATTTCGAAGAGCAAATATTTCAGTCGAATTTTGTTTGTATAAAACTGTATTAAGACAGAGGAAGCCACAACTCCCACAAGATACGCATATTGCTAGTATTGTTCGTTTTTCTTTCGTGACCGTCCCCACGCAACCTTATTGTTTTATACCCAAGAGCGAGTGATGTAATTTGTTCGCCCGTCCCAAAGAGACGGCTTGATACACTCGCCATTTTTCTTCCCTTGCTACGAGCCCAACGTCGCCATGATTGTCCCGCTTCCACGCACGCATATCTCTAGAGAAGAAATCTCTTACGCGCTTCTAAGGCACGAGCCTTCTGTCTCGTGGCGGCACATAATACATCATCGGTAGCAGGTGCCCATATATGACACTGCTAAAGTGAAGTAATCAGTGCCGGGTGAATCGGGGGAGAGACGTTGACGGTGGCGCTACTGCGGACCCGTGGGGAACTAGAACGCAGCGACGTTGACGCCCTGATATATTACGCTGTCACTTATAACACGCTACCCGTAAACCATCACATCGACGACGATGTCTGTCCTCTAACTCTTCCTCCGCCTCTTCGTCCCCCCGCGCTGTCATTACGTCGCTGATAAGAATGATATTGCATGTTTAACATCGACACGGATCTTATAGTAGATAGATCGAGGTGATGGGGAAACATTTTCGCCATCGGGCCGGCTATAGAATTCCCCTGAAGAATAATTTTACGCGAAGCAGTGGAAAAATCGAACGTATTTTAGGAAATTGGTGTATATCCTACTTTCCCGTGGAGATTACTTCTCACCATTACTTATTTGACGTTGAATTCGTGCTTCAAAATTTAGATTAACGAAGTTTTCCCCCGCCAAAAGCGGCGTGTAAGTTCGTATACTCCTACATAATACTATGAGGATACGGCGACAGTATTAAAGTATTTGGATGGGATGTTGGTGACATTTAATCTACGTGGGTGACTTAATTTAGACACGGTTCGTATGGGTGAACTTAACATGTGTAACCATCCTTACGTCTTGTTTTGTCAATAGTGTGTCAATATATGTAATATCACGGTTTGAAAGAGGCCTAAGTATATTTCAAGCATTGTTAAAGTAATAACTTTATTGGTACTTGGATTGGTTTACAAATAATATGTTATATAATGTGTTCACATTTCGATACCATTGATACCTCGGTTTAGATTAGATTAGATTAGAGTTCGGGTGGCCATACGAATCTATTGCACACCAATCTTTTCAGAACTATTGTAGTCCCATTTGTCCTGAAAGGCGTTCTCTGACTTTGCTTTCTTAATTAGACCTATCATCTTTGACATCGGCTGCTTTATGTACCTATTAGAATCCTTTACTCCCGGTACTAGAAATCCTCCAGGCCATCGCAGAGACACATCATATCATCTGGGGTTCCTTCGTCTTCGTGGCGGAATCTGCAGACAGCGTTATCAATGTTATATATATTCGTATTTAATTTACAAACCTACCATCATTTTGACCGTCTTTCTGTCTTTACACAGTAGGTCCAAACTAAATTCATGTTGCCATAAGAACTTGCCTTTGTCCTGGCGATTTTTTCCACCATGTTTTGAACTTTTTAATTTGCGATTTCGTAATGCTGAAAGGAAAACTTCAACCAATAACTCTGACGAATCTCATTTGATAGGCCAATGTTAAATTGCTTTGGGTACCCACGTCCTTTAAGATGCTCGCATAGACTCAAACAAGCTTAGAGTCAATACTTGCGGAACTGATTGTTTTAAGTATCGCCTCAGCGATCCTCTTACCTAACTGGGCCCATTTTCTACTTCTCTGACACAGTGATGAATTGCAGTAACCTTAGCCTGGAGCACCGTCGTGCCCTTGCTGAAGTTTATCAAAACCTTCCTGAGCTTCTTTCCGTATAAATCGGCTCGTATACCAGATCAGGTTTAGGGCCGTCTATATACCAATTTGAGTCCGCTCTTACTGGAGAATCTTTCCTATAGTCTTCCTTATCTGGTATGTATGGATATTTTGCTGGGCGAAGCTTCGGGTTGTGGAATGCACTTTTAGACTTCTAGGCATCTATTTTTACGTGCCAAAATTCGCATTAACACGGGCCCTACGGCTTTACTTCTTATCCAAGAAGAAGGCATGTGGTAATTTCTATTCACAGTTAACAATCTCCGTCTCCGGCTGGAATAGAACCAGCGCTAGCACTAACTGGGTTAAAGGCGAGCATGCAAATCATTCAGCAACCAAGACGGCTTGGCCAGCATACTACTGCTTTGTGCTTTGTAATGGGGCGTATATCCACACAGTCATTTTGGGGCGAAGGCTCCAATTTCTTTCACATAACCTCCTGCACTTGTCCAGAGCAATAGTGGGTTTTTTCTTGCATTTTGGTTATTTTACGTGGGTTCCATGTAGGACAAACTTACCCCAAGCTATTTCGTTGTTCTGACATATGGAATTCTTTTATCTCCTAACCTAGTCGTTGTAAACCAACTAGCATTTTTCTTTTCAGGAACGTGACCACTTGGGTTTTTTTGGCATTGGCTAATATTCGCTATTGTGCACACCAGTACGCCGTGTTCATAGCGGTTTGCATGCGTTCTACCAGAACCTTTGTATACCTTGGTTATTAAAGAACATAAAACAATAATTAAATAGAAGTGTTTTGCAGAATTCAATACTCATACCAAATCTAACTTCAAATCTACTCTAACTTTTTAAACTTTAAGGTATTTTCAGACACTAAATTTTTTTGGATTTCAAAAAATGTATCTTCATAACTCAATACCTCTTTATTATGACTACTTTTAATGTTTTATATTGTTCAGACAGCTTTTAAGACAATTTCTTTGGTTTGTTTTTCATGTGGCGGTAATGTTGAACGTTTTGTTTGTTAGATAGTCGTTAAAGAAAACTTTTTGACGATGTATAACATGCTTGAGAAAATTTAATTTGGTGGGCGGTAAAGAAATAAATGGATCACGTATGTGAAATTAGTAGGCTATGGAATTGTAACCAATGAGAAATGAATGCGAAAAGATACAAGAACATGACTTATACTAATAAGAAACAGACTTCTGGATAAAATTAGGAAGCTATAGAATTAAACGTCAGTGCGAAACAAAATGTCAACGTGCAATTGGCGCTACAGATATTAGTTAATTAAAATTTTGTGTGCTTGTTGACCTTGGCAAGTAATTATAGTAAAAAACAAACAATTTCCACCAAAATATTGTTTTTTTCTTAAGATGCACTATTATTTCTGAAATATAGCAGTTGAAATAATAATGTTAAATTGTTTGAACTATCAAAATCTATAAGTTGTTATTTTTTGCTTAAACATACTTTGTTCTCCATCATGCTGAACGGCCAATTTGCGTATCATTTACAAATTCATTATTTTCAATGACAAGTTTAGAAGATTACAATACTTTTTCCTATAGGTACTTCATAAAGAAAATGCCAAACAGTGTGATCCAGTAAAGGCTGTAATTTTCCTTAGGTTAACTTTTCCTAACCAGTAGGATTTTATAGGAATTAGGTAATTCATGTTTAAACTTTTTTGTTTATTGGTTCCACGGTATTTTGAGATCTATAAATAAAGCATGAGTCTCATCAGGTGAAATCGACGAGATTTCTGCTGTCTTCATCGATATTTTTATTTAATTGTGTTGCTTTTCTTGGCGATTACGTTATTTGTTTTATCAATGTTACTGTATCTCTTTTACATGATGTTCGCACACTCATTTCTAGTGATCTATACAGCACTTTTTCAATACGCGACTCAGTTAAACTTTCAAGTTTTCTTTGTTGCTTCTTTACTAGCTTCACAAAATAAAAGGGAATATTCTTTCGATGAGCTAGTTCTAGTGTTTTATTATTCATAGTTATTGTTGATCAAGTAACTGCTGCAATAATATGTCATTCAGTCAGGAAAGGATTGATTGAAAATATTCCAGCATAAATTCGAAAACCGTTCAAGAAATTAGTAATACGACTAATTTATTTCGTGTTTACTGTTTCGGTTTCCATTTATTTTCAAACTAAATGCAATTAACTTTGAGAAATTCATTTGGATATACGCTTTCTTATTTACTACTTAAGTTGAATGAAATAAATAACTTCTCGCTAAGCATTTACCGCAGCAGTAGAAATAAACCCAAACTTTTGACAACTTTCCTTAATTACCGATAATTTCGTCCCGCTGCGAATCCGAAAACATCGGCTTTCTAAATTGCGATCAGTTAGAAAGAAGAGAAAAGGGTAAATGGGAAACCGTACGACGTAAATGTTTGCATTCATAATTGGATTGCAGTTTGAATTTCCCGTGGAAACAAACGTTGAGAAATTGAAATTTTAAAATCGTTTGGTTGTGGCTCGCATTTTAAAATTCATTTTTAAGAGAAAATTGAGATGGTTGGCTTAGTTGGATGTTAGTTTGTAATCTACACATAGCATCATTTATTGTTTTATCATTTTATACGCACAGCAATGGCGGAAATTAATTGATGAAATATGAATTATCGTATCAGTGCAAAATTGGTGGATGCGCCAGTTGAATCAACATTCACTTTGCTGCTAGATATAATTACAGTAAATTTATACTTGGGCTTGGTTATACACAACGTTAGTTTGCTCTTCCTTCAACTTTGAAGTCAATATAGTCCCTTTCAACTTTCAAAATACAAAGTCTACACGCCATTTAGTACACAAATCATTAGTGCGAGAATTTATTTCAGATCGACAGGTGATTGATCATCCAAACACGTCGTGCTTAGATTTGTCTCGTAATTTAATCGTAGAATGTACACAGATGAAGCGTTTACGGCTATAGAGAGCCGACAATCTGCATTCGTTGCAGCAGCCAATTAGGAATAACAATCGACAGGACACTAATTGATATTAATTGCTCGTTTGTATCTAATTAATGATAAATTATCGCGGCTTATTGCCTAACTGCGATTTTATAGGATTAGGTCGTAACAGTTGCAAGTATCGATTAAATATTTATTCTGATTATCCAACGACAACGCCCCCAAATGTTTTGTTGATAGTATTTTAGTAGCAAAAAAAATACATAATTGTTATTAATACTTCTGTTGTCTTTACGCATGTTCCTTTCATATAATTATAAATGCAAAAGAAAAACTAAATGATTGAAAGCGCTAATTAATTTTAGATTTACAATGCGTTAGGTTGATAAGGCTCGAGCGTAAATTGTCAGCCAACAACAATGAAACGTGAAATAATTCACTAGCACAAATATTTCACTTAATTTGAATGACAAATTAAACTAAAAATGAATTTGAATGTAATGCACAAGTACTCCAATTATTTCGGATGGAATTCCAGATACGCTAGCTGCATGTCAAATGCCAATAAATTAAAACATTGGAATTTATTATGAATGAAGTGGACATTACAAATTTTGTCGTAATAGACGTAAAGTATGCTCAGATTTTATTATCACATCATATTATTGTTGGTGTATGTATAATACAAAAATATAACTGGATCGCAAAATAAACATAAAAGAGGAATACGTAATTAATGCTAAACGTCATTTACTGTTGAATACATATATCTAAAGAGGCTTGTAAAGAATATTACTAAAGAGTTTGACGGGTATTCATATAGATGGCGGCACAAAGTTCTTATACTAATAGTTAGCAGTTTTCATATGTATTTGACATGAATGCAGAACATTGTTAATGCTATACCAAAAACTGATGCCACGTGGACAGAACATGGCAAATTCTCCAGGTTTACGAATACAATATCTGAATTTAAAATTTTATTAAAACATTGAATATAAAAGGTGATATTGACGAAGATGGAATTACAAGTGAAATATTAAGAGATATAAATATGTGATGTAACTGCCAACAGATTATTGAATGTGGTAAAAACTTCGTTGATGACGGGTAAATTCCCAGAGGAGTGGAAAGTTTCATATGTGGTGCCAGTGCCGAAGGTATACACTTATGTAAAGAATTCATCAATACGGTATGGGTGTACGAGAACTTTGTGTTAGAAGACAGCTTACAAATTATTATGACTCAAATAATGTGATAGTGAAAAATCAATCAGCTGTCTGTCATACTTGTGGAGCAGTGGTTGCAAACAATTTATGAGGAAAATACTGTTCTTGCTGTGTTTTTGGATTTACGAAGAGCATTTGAGACTATTGAGAGGCAATTATTAATTAAAAAATTAGAATACACAGGGATAACAGGTACAGTTAGAGATTGGTTTAAGTCGTATCTTACTAATAATTTTGCAAAAGTTAAGTATAACAATTGTTTTTCTGATAAATTAGAGGTAAGTTATGGTGTTCCACAAGGACCAGCTTTGGGACCGCTTTTGTTACATATTTATCTAAATAACTTCGTAGTTAACGTAAAAATATGTAAATGAAGTATGTTCGCTTACGACACAATGATATATATTTAAGTGGTAATGATATATAGAGTACTGTCAGTACGGTTAATGAAAAATCAGCCACGTTTTGTGAATGGCTCTCAGAAAATAGTTTAGGTATAAATATAATATGTAATGAACAAGATATCTGAAAAGCTGTACGATTAGGGTTGGAAAAAAATTATCAATGCGTATAAGACTACTACTATACAAGGCTTTGGTATCACCCCATCTTGAGTTTTTCTCAACACTATTTTTCAATTTAAATCAAGAGAATATAGAACAAATACAGACAATACAAAATAGGGCTTTGAGAACAATTCTGAAATACAATAGATACACGCCCATTGTACTAATGTTAAATACTAATGGTTCGATAAGTGTGTGTGAGACGCGTTTGAAAAAAAAAAAATTTAAACAGAATGAAAAATCCGAAAATTAGGAAGTTACAATTTCTATCAACGAGACTAGTCTAGTTTAACAGTGAGACGCGTTTGGAAAAGAAAAATAAACAAAAAAGATAAGAAGAACGAAAAAGTAAGAAAAATTCAAAAATTAAGAAATTACACACTTTTTCAACGAGACCCGGAGCCTCGAGGCTTAAAGTGGGGCATTTGAAAAAAAAATATAATAAAATTAAAAAACATGAAAAAATTAAATATATTTCCAGCTCGGGGTTTTTTAAAGACAAACCGCGTTTAAAGGAAAAAACGAAAAATTGAGCAAAATTCGAAAAATTAAGAAATTAGAATTTTTTTCAACGAGACGCTTAGCATCGAGTTTAACTAGTTTTTTTTATAAAATAAAAGAAGGGCAAAGAGGCCTTTGAAAAAAAAATGTAAAAATTAAGAAAAATGAAAAAATTAAATAGATTTCTAACGAAGAGTTCCCAAAGTGAAACCGCGTTAAAAAAAAAAACGAAAAATAGAAAGAAATTAAAGAATCACGAAATTACGCATTTTTTCAACGAGGCACGTAGAGTCGAGTTTTCACTACAGCGAGACGCGGAGCTTCGAGTCTTTTTTATAGTGAGAAGCGTTTGAAAATAGAATAATAATAATAAAATTAAAAAAAAATTAAAAAATTAAATATAGTTCCAGCGAGAAGGTTTTCAAAGAAAAGTTTAAAAAGGAAAATTGAAAAATTGAGCAAAATTCAAAAATTAAGAAATTACAATTTTATTCAACGAGACGCCTAGCGAAGAGTTTTCTACAACGAAACGTGCAGCGTCGAGTTTTCCAAAGAAAGACGCGCTTAAGAAAGTGAAAATTAAGAAATTTGAAAACTGAAAACTTAAAACATATTACATTAAAAAATAAAAAAATACGTTCTATGCGATTAAAGAGCGAGCAGCCACCAAAGGGTATTCAACCTTTTATACAGAGCGCGGGCCATGGAGGATCGCGGGCAAAGCGTACCAACTTTTTCAATAGGACGCGTTCCAAGGTGGAAGGCTTTCTTCTTATTATTATAAAGCGTATAATATTGGCTGAATATTGTTACTCAACAAAATTGCGCGAAAGCATGACAGACTAATCGCGCAAGAAATGCGACAGTGAACTACGTACACACGAAACATTAGATAAGTACATTTATCTCTGATACGGTCACGGTTGAATACATTTTTTGCTCTCGTTCTCCTAAATAGTTTTAGACGAGTCCTGTATGCGACATTCCCCAACTTAGAACATGCCCGTGGGCTGCAGCCTACAAAAAACTGCACGGACGATATTCCATTAAAACCCTTATCAAGTTTAAATTAGAGCGAATTTCTGAAATTATAACGCACGCGTGCCGTGTCTCGGTATACTTTATTAATGGGTGCTCAAGGCACGACCGCGAGCATTCTTGGCAGGCAAAACAACCCATAAAAAACTCAACAGCTACTCCTATTTAGAACGTACGCTCGTTTTGCTTTTAACATTCCTATCGTAAATTAATTTTAAAGGCGATCATTAGTATTATACGTCAATGCATCTGTTACCAGTTTTACATCATTTTTCGCTACTTACAAAAAATGCAAAGCTACCTCATTAATTTTTAACAGACTCTCTTCACTTTAAATCTAAATCTTTTTATTGAGATATTTACCATAATGTTTCTTTTTACAGTCACATAAATTTAATTGATTGTAATGTCGCATTCGCAATAGTCTACTGTCTACTCTTCATTACAAGCACCTACTTAGTGCTGATAATAATATTAAGTATATGTTATTGGTTTTTAAAGTCATATAGTTAAACAACTATTAGATTGAGTAAGACGTTTCGGTTTATTTATAAAACCTTCATTTACATTTTTAAAAATTAATAATGTAGAAAATAAATTGTAAAAAATTTTTTAGGAAATTGTATTAAAAACATTGCCTTTAAAAATGACTATTATGTAAAAGATTCATGGCAATTTAAAGAATTTATTAACAATATCAAATTAAAACCAAATTATCAAATAATATCTTTAGATGTAGTCTCTTTATATACAAATACACCAATAGAATTAGCAAAAGAAATTATACGTAAAAAATGGCAATTAATTGAAAATTATACAAATATTCCAATTACTGAATTCATAAATACAATAGAATTAACACTAACTGAAACATATTTTCAATATAAAAATAAATTTTATAAACAAATTTTTGGTTGTGCAATGGGTTCACCAATTTCAAGAATAATTGCACAATTGTTTTAGAGTATATTGAAGAAGACATTTTAAATAAAATAGATTTTGAAATTATTTTTTTCAAAAGATATGTTGATGACCGTATAACAGCATTAGAAGAGAAAAATATAACAAAATTATTAGAAAAATTTAATTCGTATCACCCTAGATTAAAATTTACAGTCGAAATCGAAGAAAACAACAGCATTACATTTTTAGATATTCAACTGATAAAAAACAACAATGAAATTTTAACTAAATGGTCTGGACGTTATCTAAATTTTAAATCATCACAACCAATCTCACAAAAAAATAGTGTTATTATTAGTTTAGCTGATAGAGCTATAACTTTAACCAGTCCAATTTTTTGAAATGATACCATTAATAAAGCAAAAACTATTCTAAAACAAAATAATTATCCAAATAATCTTATCAATAAAATATTTAAACAAAGAATATTCGGTTTTTATAATAAATCAACAAAAACTATAAATAATAGTCAAACATTTATAAAATACATAAAAATTCCTTATGTAAAAAATCTTTCTGAAAAAATTAATCAAATTATCAAACCTTATAATTTTAAAATAGCAAATCAAAATAATAATTAACCAACTTCTTCGTATGCATCTCGGGCATCAGAGTCCGCAGAGGTATATATATCAACGCAGATATTCCGGATCCGCGATTAGCGATTTTCAGTCAGACATTTCACACGAGGATTGGTCCAGCGTTTACTCTAATTCTGGTGACGCCGACAACATTTTTCACAGCTTTTATCGAACATTTATATACCATTTCGAGCTAAATTTTTCCTTAAAAAAATACAAATTGATATAAAATTGCTTCTTTTTGTATGATTCAGTGTTTCGATCAAAACAGAACAAAGAGCAATAATTTTATTGAAGCCGATACGTGTCGTGCATACGATTTCTCAAAAATATCTCATAAAAGGCATTTGTTGACAAAAATTTTCCTTTTCATTTCATTTTTTCGAGCTATGTCATCATTTTTTCCTTTTTTTTTTTAAAGACAATGACATCTTTTTCAAAAAGAAATAAATTCTCTGCACTTTTCCGAATACGATAATACTGTAGGTCATTTTCTTATCAATTCCGAGATACAGGGCGCTTTCTGACAAAAAATTGCCTGTGGCCAACGGAGATTATCTTTTAAAAGTGGTTTTGAAATCTAAGACGTAGGTGAAAACACTTCCACACCGATTGTTTAAAACGTCTTCCATGAAAATTTAACAATCACGGGTATATGCTCATACATTTTGGAGGAATCGTTCACTTATTTTCAATTTTATTTATTTTTATATTTTGCTCTTTGTTTTGAAAAGATAATTTAGTTATAAGAATTGTAAGAGAGACGCGCTATTTTCAAATAACTTGTCATAAAGAAGTGTAGTAAGATTAGATCAGTAAAGAACCTGATGATTTGGTTGTTCCTGGTTGTCTTATTCATGTCAAGGAAAGCATTTGCTTATAAATGTTTCGACATTCAAGCAAAAATAAGAAGTGGTTTCACCAAGTTTGAACTCGAAAAAAAAGGAAATGGAAAACAAAGTATTTTTTATCAATTAGTGCCCTTCATAAAAATAAAATTTTCGTGTTCCAGAATTTTTAAGAAAAGATTATTCAACAAAGAAGTTATGAATATTGTGCGATATTTTATCGACAGCCTATATATTGTGCATAATTTCTTCTAGATTCTTGATTACCTATAGCAAAAACCGAGTAATTGGAACAGTATAATCAATAAAAAAGGAACGAATACCCTTTATTCATCATAAACATTAATAAAATAGTATATATAAAGAGTGCAACATGCAGTATCGGTAGAAATTGATGTTTACACATAGTGTTACACATAAAGCCACAACTCCCGTATCATATTGAACTTTTTTTTATTTTTATTATGGCCGTTTGAAAATCTGTAATCAAACTGTAAAATCAACTTCAAATTCTTTGAACGCAACTTATTTTCTACCACCTTCAGGGTAAGCACTTAAACATGTAAAAGCTTAAGGGTAAAGTATCCGTACTTTTTCCAAAAAAAAGGAAAATTATAAAGAAAAGTTGGTCAAAATTAACTAAACTAAAATATGAAATCATAGGTTTCTATTTCAAAACCAAAAAAGGAATTCTCAAATATCTTTATTCATTCTACAGTTATAACAACTAATGTCTTTAAAGTATTCGTATTTAACATAACTAACCAGAAAACCCTAAATTTGTAGTACTGCTTAGGTGTTTTGAGTTATTATTAAGACTTAGTGGAAATTTCCTGAAATATTTGCATAATTTTGGTGCATTTTCTTCATCTGTTGGTGGATTTGGACATTACAATTACCATTAACTTCAACTATTTTAAAAATTACACTATAATAACCAAAACCTGCTTCACTTATTCGAAAAGAAATAAGTGGGCACTGAGCAAATGTAATGGGCAAAATAACTGTGCCTTATTTCTAAACAATTAAATTCTTTTACGAAAAAAGATAGGGTAATAATATCAAATTGTCAAGCATTCATTCAGGGAAAATGGCGTGTATTGATGACGACAAAATAGATATGTTAAGTATTTTACGTTTGTTTTAACTTTACACCTTATTTTTAATAAAAAATAAATACCAATAGCAGCAACAATATTATAAAACAGTAAATGACTTACAATTACAGTAAACGTGCCCTTCTTCTTAGTGGAGTATATTTTTCTTCTTTCTGTTTTTTTTTTGACTTATACCTGAATGTGTTGCAGAAACAAATAAATTGTTACAATTATTGTTATTATTATTGCTATTGGTTTTTTTTTCCCTGTCCCTCAGATGATTGTAGCCCTTTACTCCTTAAACTTACCTATTTTTTAACTTCTTCATCAGTGCTGCGCATCCCATAGTGATTGTCCAAAGATTCGCTCTCAAGAGCTCACAATCAGCATTATTCTCCCTCATATATGTTATACATGAGCGTTTTCATTATCTGGGTAGTTTTCTAGACTGATGAAAGTTAGATAGCCGTAATTTGGAAGTCACTTGAGATTTTCTATTTTTTGAGGACATATTGTGAGTAGGCGTCAATCCTCTTCAACTCAAGAAGCAGCCAAGCTTTTTTCTGTCTAACATCCAACGAAATAAAATATTTTTTTTACAGCTAACTAGATTTTGCGAAGAGTCGCCAAACCGTTAGCGAAATATGTTACCAGATGGGGAGTAAATGGCCGCGGTCCTAGCAATATTCTGCGTTCGATGTGATGGCCTTATATAAGCAGACGAAGGCCAACGCGCTGTCGTTTTCGTTCTCTGGAATAACGGGCGATGTGTCGCCGAACCTAAAGAGTCTATTTTGCGTAATGGCGGTTTCATGTTTCGCATATAAATATGTTATCAGGATCGGGTCAAGGGTCTTCGTTTTAACAAATGTACGTACGAACGGCGTATATATGGAACTACAAGACAGCTGATTGCGTATATTTCCGTTGTGTGAACCGGTTGCCGGGAATTTTCGTTTTCCCGTTTCTTTGTTCTGAGACTTGTCGGATGTATTTTTTTTTTTAAGGAAGGAAAAAGAATCGTTCATTGGGTTTCCTTTTTTTCAGCTACTAATAGATGTAGCCAAACGCTGTGGGTGAATTTATATATAATATGTATATGAAACTGAACCATAGGTCCTTGTAGTCTGCATTCATATAGTTGATCTATACGTTTACAAAATAAGATATTTAAAAAGCACAATAACATTTACAATTAAAATGCATTTGTTATTAAATTACGTCAATCCACAACATATGCAGGGTGTCCCTGAAATAAGAGTACAACGTATTAAAAATGGGAAGCCCTAATTTTATTACACCTTTTATCTAAATTAATTTTTCAAAAATTCCCACGCATACGTGAGGAAAAAAATGGCAAAGATATTTATTAAATATCCGTCACACCACTGGTATTTGAGACACTACACTTCTAACCAACGAAGGTAGGGCAGGCAACACGCGACGTATAACTACGCTCTGAGTCTCAGTTTGTCTGGATCCTTACGCATGAACACATCGGATATGGCTTTTACCACACGCGAGTTGTTCGATATGATTTATGTCTACGGCGAAGCAGGAGGAAGTTGTCGAAGAACTCTACGTATCTACCGGCAGCGATACCCCAATCGTAGAACCCCGTCTTACACGTGTATAAAGGATACCTACCGTGTTTAGATTAAGAGAAACTGGTCGATTGCTAGCAAATTACGAAGGTCGCGGACATGAAAGACCACGTCGAATTTTACGAGCCGAAGAAGAATTGCTGGATATTGTGAACAGAAATGCAGGTGTAAGTACACGTGATGCTGCAGGGCAAGTGGGGGTGTCACGCAGTAGGGCACACCGCAATGATGTTTATTTCAGACAGCTGTCATTGATCAGATTACGCACAAGTGAATAGAGTTATTCATTAATAGATTCCACATTTTACTTTCAATATCTTCTTTGAAATTTGCTTTAAATTTCGCGTACGTAATAATATTGTAGTCGTTGACTCGTATCAGCTGCATACAATGATTATCTGTATATCACAGCTGTATTTACAAATGACCTTAAGATATAGTATAAACACAGATAGTGGATCCATGGGCGGCACATTCGTGACGTTTCAATGAGTTTTTAATTGTATATTCGATATTGCAATTGGCGTACGAATTTTTGGATACTTATTCAGTATAATTTGGGTTTCCCATTTTTAATATTTTGTACTCTTATTTCAGAGACATCCTGTATATACATAGTGGTGTTATACAATATGGTATTTGATTGGATAGCAGGTAATAGGAAATTATAGTGATATAACGTTTAAAATAAGTAGTATTCTTAATCCAACTTAATACCCTTTCTCCAACTCAACTTTGAAATTACGATTGCAACACCAGTTGTTATTCTTTATTTGCTTTATATTCGTTTAACTACATTTTTAACTTTCATATCTGCGTCTTATTTGAATTTTTGGAAGTGTATGTCAAACACATGTAAAAAAAAACGTAATAATTGCTTTAATTAATCTGTCGATGTCACAAAAATGTCAATGCCTGTTTGACTAAAAGTAGTCGGTTTTAAACAGCATCTGTTTCGTTTGAGTAGAAAGTGTGTATACAAAAATGTAAAAACACGTGCGCTAATATTTATTTGCATTCGCTAAATGGTCAAGCGAGCGTGTTACGTCAATAGTTAATATTCCACACGGCATTAACATTTTTATGATATTAACAGATTAATTAACACAATAAATAAGGTAATGTGCATTTTTGTTTCATGGTCATAACTTTAGATTGGAAAGCCGTAGCGAACCGTTCCAAAAAACATTCTTTTCGCTTTCAAAACACATTCAAGATGAGCTCTCACTTGGCCTGTCATGCCATTTAAATTCTTTTAATCATCGCCACCATCCTGTTCTAAGGAGATGGGGATGGATGCCGTCCTGCACAAAACAAGGCTTTCATGATCTTATACGACTCAAATTTATATCTACGTTCGTTCAAAGGTTGTGAGGGCGTTTCCATACTTTTTGCCCTACCCTATTTATCGTACGCTTTGAGCAACCCAAAGCTTTGCTTGCTTGTTGAACGGCAGTACTCACTATTCATAGATTTAAAGTAATGAAGAATAATAGCGCCAGCGCCATTTTTTTTTTACAGTGTGAAATCATTAAATAAATGCTTTTCTGCTTTAACTGTAATTTTTAATATGAGGAAATTTTCTATATTAAAATTTTTTTTTACCTCGTGTCGGGTTTGAACCAGGCACCTTTCACTTGCCGGGCGGACATTCTACCAGTTGAGCCAACGAGGTGTCTGGTTTATCACAATTTGAAATGTCTCAAATACAGATCTTCACAATGTAAGAAAATTGCACTATTGCATATTTGCCGTACTGCCGGCTTCCTAAGATGTACCTACTTGAGACATTTCAAATTGTGATAAACCAGACGCCTCGTTAGCTCAATTGGTAGAGTGTCCTCCCGGCAAGCGGAAGGTGCCTGGTTCAAATCCGACACGAGGTAAAATTGTTAACAGAAAATTTCCTCATATTAAAAATTACAGTTAAAGCAGAAAAGCATTTATTTAATGAAGAACATTTACACTCATTCATTTCTCTTCATGGCTATTTTTCTCTCCCTTACGCCACGGAGTGGAACAAAACGGTATTTTCCTGCCCTAAAACCAGTTTTCTGAAAGTAGTTATTTTCACTCAATATTTGTTGTTTCAGATACAAAAATGAAGGTATTTTAAGTTTTCAAGCTAAGTAAAGCAAATCAAATTATGAGAGAATTATAGATAGTTGATCGTCGTTGTATTAGTGCATGTTCTATCCGCAAAGTTTGGACGGGGATAACACAAAAACTATTGAGGCTAATTACTTGATATTTCTTTCATGTATTTCACACCCATAATAGAATCAGGAAGCAACACTTTTTTTCATGTATATATTTTTTGTTCGTGGTAAAGTGATATCCTGTCTACCTAAAAAATATTGTTATTATAAATTATAATTGTTGCTATAATTAATCAAAACAAATGAGCTTATCATAACCGCGGTCTGATACAAATAGAACTACCCTTACCCATACATAAGGTAAAGAATCATATCGCTTTATATCTTGCTAACTATATTTTTATAATATTCTCATATTGTTTTAAAACCATATTTTGATAAAGTATTATCTTGCTTCAAAATGTACGATTTATATATCTGGCGATTTTGATACAAATACAATGTAATCAAAACTTTTATCAAGACAACAATTTGCACATATAAATACACTTAATACAACCGGCTACTATTCATAGTTATTTAGCGGTATCAGTGAATCACTGAAATCGTACCAGTTTTTAATTAAAAAAGGGCTCTATGTGTGACCTTTATTCGTGAAAATGTATCTACAACTCGAAGGTATATTCAGGAAAGATTCAACCTAACCGAAGATGTTCTTGACTCTGTTGTATTTTACGTGCAAAGATAATTAAAACAATTAAGGAAAGAAAAACAGTAAAGAAAAAGTATGTCCAAGAACGGTTTAGGAATGAGGTTGCAATTATAATAGATTAAGCTCAGCAAGGAAGAGGAAATAGTAATAATGGAAACACAGATAGAAGGTTTTTCTCAAATCCATCTTGTATAGTAGATATCATAGGTATTGATGAAGAATTAATTCGGAGATTTGCTATTATACTGCAAGCAGTTGCTTCCAATAGATCTGTAAATGCTCAGAAATTTTGAAAGCATGCCTACCAAACTACAAAATTGCATGTCAGGAGGTAGAACTGGTATTATATGCCAGCTTCGCTGCACAAAATACTCATACATAGAGAAGCTATTCTACGTTAATTTACTTTACCAATAAAAAAAAGTAAACGCTACAGATTGCATCGTTCCCACAAATGTTCCAGAAACGCAACAAATGAAGATGTCTTCAACACACTATTCTATACTTTTATTCCCTATGTCTCGTGTATAAGGCCTTCACACTTAATCAACGTGAGTTAGAATTTTATTGTGATTTGTTATAACCTCCGTTAGTAATTATTGCGCCATTATTATTGTATAGAAATAAAAAAGAAAGTTTAAGTTTATTTCTGTAATACCTAACTTTATTTATCATTTTAAATTATAAGCTATTACAATTACATTTCTCAATTATTTCAATAAACCTACTTAATATTTTAGGAACAATTAAATTGGATTTATGGCTATGTTAATGATATAACATTAACAACATTAACAAATTGACTTATTCAAATAAAGGGATAACTATTGTAGATCATATGTATCTAATTTCATAAGCCTGCGAGTATAAATACAAAAGTTATTGAATTTTGGCCAGGAAAACATCGCTTCATTTCACTGTGCGCCAGTGTCGTTTTAATTTTTTTAATAACAATGAGTTGCAATCGGAAATAAGGATAGCGTTAATGACTGCAATTAAGAATAGTAAGAGGTACACAATTGCTATTATATATCTCATACTATATTCGGAGGTTGAGATGACCTTTGTAAACTACACATGTTAGAATCTTTTGTTTTATACATCTAGCAGAACCTAAGAAAGTATACTCTCGCAGTTTTTTCATAAAAAGTGATTTCTTTATACAACCTCAATTTCCAATTATACTAAATACTTGGTATTCGAGTTGAAAGTTACTTTTCTGTAGATTAAAAATGATGGAAATATACAGAGAGCTAAAATGTCTCCGCGCGTTAGATCGTAGCATAATTGAAACGTGGTCGTCCCAACTTTAAATGGAGTTGGCTACCATGCGCTAAATGATTTTCGATAACCTGTTTGATACGAAACGTGTTACGTATCTTATGCATGACTTCTTGATGTGAAACCTTTGCTAAAGTTGACCCCACGTTTCGTTCCTCTTTCATTTCTCTTTATAAAATAAGAAGATAACACTCTATATTCAAAGATCCTAGTTTCAGTGAGAGTACGCCCATTGTTTGTTTTAACTTGCATTAATGCTTATATATGCATTGAAGTAGAATTTCTTTCTTATCTCGTCGCTTTTAAATCCAAGCAAAGCAATGACTGTAACGTTAAGTATTATTACTTCAACCGCTTACATTGCAGAATATCTTCGGATCTTGTGATTATGGTGAATTTTACGAGTTCCTGGGCTGAAACCTATTAAGTACGTTATATAGCAAGCGGAGGTATGTGTGTGTATAATAATAGGATAAAAAGCATGCAATGGATTAAACCTGCTAGGATTGTACGTGTAGAACTGTTTTCTATAAAATGGAAATGAACAGCCGAGCGCACGGAAAGGGCTAACTTGGCCTACTTCAACTAGCGTAGGATTTTTTCTCCATTTTCTGGGAAAGGCTTTCATGCACCAACGAGCGCATAATATAAAGTACGTATTAGAATGTTCGTATCATTTGAAGTCCGTAAATTACAACGTGTGCAATTCATAAACTGAAAAAATGGAAAAAGGAAATGTAAAACGTTTTGTGGTTGTTGCTCCGATGAAATTACTTTGATATCTTTTTTTGTAACATGCTCGTTAGTATTTTGCATAAAAACCTTAACACCAATCAATACTGTAATTGTTCGGTAACATAAGTCAACAGTCATCTTAAAGTATATAGGTTTTTCTCAAGTTTCCTATGATGGTCGCTTATCTTCTCCACTCCCCATTATATTAGGCGTTTCTCAAGGCAGTATTCTGGAACCTTTACTTTATGTAATTTACATCTCAAACATCATTAAGTGCTTGCAATGTTGTAATTATCACCTTTATAATAATTTTTTTTTTTTATAATAATAATAATTTATTTATTTATTAATTAAGTAATGTACTTCAGTAATATACATACATAACAGAACATTTAACAAGATTTGATATAGCTCCACCAAGCAAAGAAATTGCTTATCGGTGGATAAACAGAGTAACTCCAATAACAGGACAAACAGTGAGAGATAGCTAATAATGAGAGAAGGGGTGCTCAAAAAATCTTAACTAGAATAAATCTAAACTAGAATAAACTTAACATAATAACTTAACTTATATAACATAAATTACACTAAAAAATAAACACTAACAGTGATATAATAGTGAATAACAATACCACAGTAAAAGTAAAGTAACAGAGGTAAGATAATAACAAACAATAATAATAATCAAATGACTGAAAACTACATACTAAACAATTCAGTACACCTGCTCAGCAAATACGGCAAATGTGAAAAATGATATCAGCAGTATTATCAACAATGTTGTTATAGTATGAGTATATCCTATGCAGATCTGAATAAGATATTTGTATTAGCAGTTGCCGTGTAAAAACTTATGTTAAGACGCATTAGATGAGCAGGTATAAAGAAAGCGATTTTATTTAAAAGGGTACGGGCATCCAATACATTATGAAGTAGGTTAAATAAGAATTTGATATCGTTATGGTCCCGGCGAAGTTCGAGAGGTTGAAGGTTGAATAAGTTTAGCAATGTGCTGTGATCGAAGCCTTGACGGGGGTACACCGCATTAAGTTTGAAATAAAGATAGTTCATGAATTTACGCTGAACTTTTTCAAGCATAATGGAACCGGTTTTGTAAAGAGGTGTCCAAACAACGGAAGCGTATTCAAGCTTTGAACGCACAAAAGCAAAATAAAGTGGAAGTATCGACTCAACAGAAGAAAATTGTTTACTAGTTCTGATTATGAAACCCAAAGTTTGAAACGCGGTCGACATAGTATTAGCGATGTGCTGGTTAAAATTAAGTTTAGAGTCAAATGTGACACCCAGATCTGGAATTGCAGCGTGAGATAATGTCATTATTGAGGTGATAGTTATAAGTAATAGTGCTAGACTTACGAGTGTAGGATAGAACATTACATTTGGAGATGTTAATAGATATTTTATTTCTAGAACAGCAACAATGAAGTATATGAAGTTGTTGTTGGAGAAATTCGCAATCGTTAGAAGTAGTAATTTTGGAAAACAATTTAAGATCATCAGCATATAACAAACAATTACAGTTAAGTTCCGAGCACAGATCATTAATATAGATTAGAAACAGGAGAGGACCCAAATTACTGCCTTGGGGTACCCCTGATGTTGGGGAGAAAAATTTAGATTGGTGACCCGTACATGAAACATATTGCTGTCTATTAAAAATATATGTTGAGAAAAACGATATAAGGTTGGTTTTTGGCCGTGAAAAAACCCGAGCTGCAATTTTGAAGGATATTGAAATTAAAACCAAAGATGAAGTTTTCATTGTATCTGATTGTGTGCGTAATACGCGTCTTTTTCTTGACACCAAACTTCGTTTTAAAGAACACGTTTCACATTCAATTAGAGTGGATTACACTAGTTTGAAGGTTTTGTATAGTAGTAAAGAATCTTTGGTCCTTTCCAGATTTAACTTTTGCATACGCGTTTATTATTATTGCTTGGACACCATTGACAGAACTAGACTTCAGCGTTTGCAAAATTCGTGTATTAGATTTATTTATGGGATACGTAAATTTAACCGAATCTCTCATACACCCGATTGGGCTGGTTGGTGAAATATCTTTGCCAGAGCTGAATTTTCTGCTACCATCTTTTTCTATAAAGTTATTTATTTTGAGAAACCAAGTTACTTGTTCCGTAAAATTTTGTTTAGAACAGATGTACATAATATCAATGTGAGATACAAAGGTTTACTAACTCCTCCAGTTCACCACCTTGAAATTTTTAAAAGATTGTTTAGTTATAATATTGTTAGACTTTGGAACAAAATATCACTAGGTATGCGTTGTTTCTCTGTCCCATCAGTTTCGAAGGTGTGCTTTCTTTAACAAGTAAATATATTTTTATTTTCCTTTATAACTTTTTATTACTTTTCTGTTTATGCTTTTTGATTTGAACTTTTTATTACTTTTTGCTTATGATTCTTTATTTATCGGGTTAAGGTTATTAATGGTGCTGGAGGTAAAACAGCGGCGTATGCTTTAAGCAGCTGATCCTGCACCTTTTGGCATATTGGTTGAATTTTACTATTTACTTATTTTTATACTATGTTTGATGCCAATAAACCGCTATTATTATTATTATTATGTTTTGTACCATAATAATGATCAATGCAATCAACCGAGAAATATTATAAAAATATTATAAAATGTAAATGACTGGTTTAAATCATATTTAAAAAACCGTAATGTTAGGGTTAGAATTAATAATGTTCTGTCGGCAAGTTATGATGTTTCTCTGAGCGTACCTCAAGGTAGTGTTTTGGGACCGTTGCCCTTTTTGCTATTTGTCAATGACCTGCACAATATTACAGCTGGTGAGGTTTTTATCTACGCTGATGACACCACTATCCTCGTGAGTGCACCGAATATCGATTGTTTGTTAAATAAGTTGTTGCAAGCGGTACATGAGTTTGATTGTTGGTGCTCAAATAACCAGTTGGTCATTAATTACGAAAAGACGCAAATTGTTGAATTTACTTTTAACAAACGCGACGCGGGAACGATTAGTGGCATTCAACTTAGCGAAATAGACATTCAGAGTAAGGCAACAGCGGGATTTCTTGGATTGGTAGTTGATACCCACCTTTATGCTCTGACCATTTGGCGATCGTAGCTTCAAAGTTAAATAAATATTATTATGTTATTCAAAGTTTAAAATCAACACTAGGCCCCGATTATTTATTAAGTGTCTACTACGGTTTGGTATATCCAATCTTGTCATATATGATAGTGGTCTGGGGATAGGCATGCAATGCGCACGGCCTGCAGCGCATATTCGTAATTCAAAAAAGAATAATTAGAACAATGTATCATCTGCATCCTCAAACTACATGCAGAGACATGTTTAGAGAGAAACACATACTAACACTGACCTCAATCTATTTCTATAAGTTATTAATTTTTACATATGATAATAAAAACAAATTGCAGACATCTGCTATGATTCATAACATGAATATTAGAAATCGAGGACATTTTAGGGTACATTTGGCAAAAACGGAAGGTTTCAAAAAATCCCCTTTTTACGCTGGTCCCTATTACTTTAATCTTCTCCCTGATGACGTGAAACAAAGCCAGAGTAGATCTTTATTCAAGCAGCGGCTCAGGGCTCATCTCTGTGCTAAATGCCCTTACAGCGTAGGTGAATATTTACTGGGCTAGTATTTTCATGCTATTTTTATAATCTGCCTTTTTATATTTTTTATATTTCATGACTATCCTAATTATCTTTACTTTTTTATCTTATTTATGACTAATTACGTGTGTATGTATATGTGCTCTATGTATGTTGACACTGCCAATATCTGTAAGGATCTAAAGGCAATAAAGATATATTATTATTATTATTATTATTAAAGCGAGGGATCTAACCTGATTCGTAAATTGAAACGACTTAAATTTCTTTATAATAAATGTACAGGCTATGTATTATCTTCTACCAGTGGATATTTGCCTACGTTCATTTTGCTATCCATTATTTTTTAATACAACTCAATGTCTTTTTTTTTAATGGCATTAAGGAAACGAAGCCCATTTACCACATTAGACATCTAACAATCTAAAATTAACGTATAAAATAGCTGAAATCATGATGTTACATTCCTTTAAGAAACCAATAAGTGATCCGCATAATTCCGTATTGTTAGCTCTAAGAAGCAGAACTACGGATGTTGGTATTGGTACCTTGAGTGTTATTAATTTCTCAAACAATTTTATTCCTTTCCCGTTTATAGTTACAACACGCAAAAACAAGATGAGCTAAATCAGCTGCCTCATAAGCACATAAACAAGTTGGATAGTCAATTACGCTTTACCTATGTAAATGAGCCGGGAAATTGCCAGATCCAGATGCCAGAATTTCATTCTAGCGATAGCAGAATAGAAGTATCGAGAGATCTTTACGGTACTGTGTCAACGAGAATGATAAATCATAGGATGAATTTCAGCGTACTACGAAACATGCTGATTATATGACGAGCGCCACCTGCGTTTCCTTGTTTCTTCCAAACAATATCTTTTAAGTTTAGATATGATTTCTGTATCATAGGTTTATCTATAATTTGGTCGGAAATTACTGACGCCTTAGCTAGTGCGTCTACTTTCTCGTTGGGAGACATCCACAATTGACTTTTCACCCAAACCTATTTTACGTGAACGTTCCGAATTTTTAAATTAGCACTGCTGGAGATTATGTCCAACACAAAGGTATGTATTTTTGTACACCATTTCCTGTGTTTCAGTATATTAAGAACACTGGGAGTCTGACATAAACGCCCTTGGAAGAAATATTTATTTGTATACAGATAACAAACGACTTCCATCGGCGTTGAGGCAACCGAAAATAACCTCTAGACTGATGCTGGACTCTCATAGAGCTCTCGCACAGATCTCTGTAAAGAATAAAGTCATGGTTAATTCGACTAAAAGACATGACGGCAATCTGGGCAATGACGAGGCTGATAGGCTGGCCAGACGCGGATCCCGGACAGTTTTATACTGTCCCGGATCGTTTATAAGGCCTACCGTATTTGCCTTGTGTGACCAGATCAAAATTAGCACCCATGAGCAATTCATCAAAGCTGGGATGAGAATTGCGCGTGCCGTTTTGCCAAGGGCACTTTATCTTACCCTGATAGATAAACGGCATCAAACTATCTGAGGATGTCCAGGGAGAACCTCCGCTTAGTGGTGGGAATTCTAACCGGACACTGTAAGTTAAGAGCGCACCTTCTTAGAGACCAGTCTAATTTGTAGGGACTGTCAATTAGAGGATGAGACGGCTGAGCATGTTTTCCGTGACTGTCCTGCCCTATCATCCATTAGGAAAACCATACTTGGGGACGTTCGGCTTGACATCGCCAGCGTCGGGAAAGCTCCACTGGGGAAGGTCCTAGCGTTTGTGAAGACAATAGGCTGGTTGATAACCTAGGTGGGGCAGTGTAAACGGAGGAAGCATAATATGCCTAATAAGGTCTAAATGCAGTGGGAGTAGCCACCCTCCAAGTAATCCAGAATCCAGTTTCGTCAAAAATCTCGTAGCCACAACCATTAGTCGTCGATCTTCAATTTTATTACGTATCGAACCGCCAAATATTGCTGACGTAATTGTATAGGTGGCTCCTGTGCCTCCACATACAATGCTTGCTGTGGAGTAGACCTCATTGCACCCACGCAAACTCGAATTTTTGTTTAATTTTTAGGTCAATCCCCAAGATTGACATTAATTAATTATTATCAACTACTTTGTAATACATTTTAGCGAAAAATATTTGGAGGTAAATAGTATAGCGTGCACATACATAAAAATTGCGGCAATGACGCATAGCAAAATGCGATTATAAACATTCAGGGTTTTATAGCTTATTCGACGTGGAATTCAATATTATCTCGGTTTTTCAAACAACACCGTACGTTATGCAAACTGCAACAATAAACCACTATGCACCATTAGCGTCGCGGTCATTATTGTGCGTACCGCTAAAGTATGAACCGAAACATGATAAACGAAACGACTGGATTTTTCTAATCGATACCGAACAATTATCGCTCTTCAAACCGACGGCGATCCGTGATTTTATGAATGTTCGCGGACAGGGAGTGTCCATTAATCATAAATATCGTTTAAATCACTGAAAACGTCATTCGTCCGTAATGACGCAATGATAATATCTTTTTAATAATGATTAATGCGAACCGAATGCTAGTTAAAACGAACACGATAATATGTGTACGCATACGCCGGCATCCGTGTAGGCAAGGAGCGTGGATGATTTTCAATACTAGAGTAATTTCAATTTTGGTGGATGCGTAGGTTACTAAGTACGCGTTTTGTATTAATTGGAGAAGTTTTCATATTCTAATGATGGAAATTGGATAATTTTTTTATTCACCATTATTTGGCATCAATTTCGTGTTTTTCAATTAAATTTTTAACATCCTAATCCCTAGAGAAGTATACACTCCTTAGTTTGTAATTTCTACATTATTATATTCATATATACTATCATATGTTGGTTGACCTTTGTAGTGATTCCTACAGGCTATACAATTCTGTAATGTGTTATTGCAAAATATAACCTAAGCTAAACTAAACTATATTCTAACATCTTAATCCATGAGTTTTGGTAAACACATTATATTATGTTATTAAATGAAATGATGTGCCTTACTGTCACCTTTTTGTCTTCCAGACATAGCTGCCATTCACTCTCATCAGAGGTTTCGATTTTGTAAGATACCTTCACTTCTGTGATCAGGTTCGAGTAATTCTTTGCTTCTGACATAATTGAGTGAAATACACTCTTGCTCATTCACTAAATTTGGTCAATTATTCCATTATTTAAGTGCCTTACGACTTGAACAGAAATTAATTTGCTATTTAGTTACCAAAAGCGTTATGTCAGTAGAAGGTCTTAATGCGTTAAAGTTTCTGTAGCACCCTTACTTGCCAATGGCTGGCGATTAGCTGATTATATGTAAACGGCGAAATCTATTGCTTGCAGGATTTTCAGAATGAGGAATTAGCAGAAGTAGCACATTTCTAGGTAGCAATTAATCGAATATATCCAATTTAACGGTGAATATCGTGTTATGATAGTAAAAATTTGTTCCTTACTCATACTAACTTAGCTTGAGACATAGAATATTATGTTTTTCTAAACTTATCTGTGAATAAAATGATTATTTGTATTTATCTCTTAAAGTAAGGGGTGAACGAGTAATTTTAAATGGGTTTTTACTGGTTTGAAACGGATTTAGGTATACCTCCATCTTAGCAACGAAAATGGTGTGTAGGTTCAACCTAATGCATGAAAAAATTATTGCTATAAAAGATTTGTTCACAATACCTTTACATTTAGAAAAGCTATTAATAGAAATGAGACTTTCAGAGAAACAAATCGGATTTAATCATACAAAAAAATTAGATAAATTACGTTTCTCTGACATATCGCTAGCTCCTCAAAGTAACTGAATTGACTCGGCTGTAGTAACTTTGATGCCAAAGCTATAAAAAACGCGAAAATGATATTTATTTATTTTATTTATATACCATAAAATGGTTGCCCAAATAGGTCATTTACGTATAATGTGTAGAGAATTGGTGGAAGATTTCCCTCTTGTGGTATTCCGTATTCTGCAGTCATAGGTTCATTCATGATGTTATTTACTTTTGTCCTTTGTTTTCTGTGATATAAGTTTTTATTAAGTTTAATTGTTTTCCCTCAAAACCGTAATAGTGGAGTTTTTCAATTAATTTCTCTTTTGATATGGTATCGAATGCCTTCTTCATATCAATATATACCACTATTACTGTTTTTCTGTGATCTAGTTTATTTTGGATAGTGTTTGTTAGGTCGTACGCCGCTGACATTGTATTTGATTTTGGCTGAAATGCGTATTGACTGTAATTTATTATGCTATTTTCTTGTACATGTTTCATTATTTGTTCTAGAAAATCTTATTTATTGTCGATAGCAATGGGATAGGGCTGTAATTTTCTGGTTTACTTACATCATTTTTCTTATGTATGGGTATTATTATTGTTGTTTTTAAATAATTCGGGTAAGTACCTTTCTAGAGTGTTTTATTAATTAGTCTGCTTATTATGGGTGCAAATTTAGTCGTATTTTGTTTGTTATGTTATTTGTAATTTTATCAAACCCTGGAGCTTTGTTATTTTTTAGAGTTTTTATTATTTTTGCTATTTCTTCTTCTGTGGTATCTTCGAACTTGATTTGTGGTATATTTTTTCTTGTAGTGGTGGTCCGTGGTACTTTGCTGTGATTTTCTATTTGCTTCTGCGCTAATTTTTTCCCAATTGTAGTAAAATACTTATTGAGTTCGTTTGCTATTTCCTTGGTCTGTGTTGTGATTGTTCCATTTTCCATACAATAACAAAAGAACAAAGACCATGCTAGAACTAAGCAGAAACAGACCACGTATCCTCACAGGCTTTGCTATAGGGCATTGTCGCCTTGGGGAACGCATGACAAGGATAGGTCTGAAACAGAATACCGATTGTAAGTTTTGCGGGGCGGAAGATGAAAGTTCGGAACACCGTGGATATCAGGTGTTCCGGGCTTTCACTGCTATCACATAAAATCGAGCCAATTACCTTGCCAAAGATGTCATGGACGAGTGAGAAATACCTTCTCTGAAACCATCACTGCTATTCCAACTTATTAAAGCTCTCAAATTGGATGGGGATCTATGAGTGCGGGCAAACCCTAGCAGCTTATAGCTGATGTAAGGGGGCACAATAGATCAGTAGGTCACGGTGCAAGGTTACCCTAATTAGATCTAATCTAATCTAATCTAGTATTAGTTTAGTAATTATATCCTCCATGTGGAAACCAGAACCATTATGCCGTAAATTAAACCGTGAATAACCGTTTAAAATGCAAAAGCGGTTAAATAAGCGTCCCATAAAATGTTCACGATATAAAACGTTGAAGTAGTTCATCCTATGCCAATCATTGCTGTATAATAAAATGTATATTCACCTTCTGTATGCACACATATTTTGCACATTATAAACATTTAATCAATGTTTATTTTACATTTATATCTACTAATAATGACAAAACTTATATAATATTTTCCTTATTATAATATGTCCTGCTTACTATTGCCACTAGACCTGTAGATTAGAGAATCTATAGTTTCTATAATGTAATTTGTTTTGCTAAACTATTTTACACATTATAAAAATTAACGTTAGAAAAAGATCTCTCCTATCACTTTGTTTTAAAACAACGCACAGAATAGTCAATTCATCTTTTATATAGCACAAACTGCAATACCTACTGCATTTACAGTATGCCTCTAACGCTAGATAAAAGAAGCAATCGTTCACGGAAAACCCGTGGGGAATAGCTATCCTGGATCTTTCAATATTTCCATACGATATCCTAAAGCAATTCTGAAAATAGTGCAATACGTACTTGAAGTTCTATGTAAACTTTAAACTCTGTTTTCGCTTACAATGTCTGTTATTGTGTTTGCTTAAATGAACAACATTTCATGTATCATATAAGTATATATACGTATATAAATGTAAATATGTACATTAAATCATATCGTTCTTAAAGGATGCGGATATTAAAATCAATTTTCAAATTAATAACCTACATTTATATTGTAAATAGCCTTCGCCCATAGCGCTCTGAGTTTGCAATTTGAATCTTAGTTGCTTGAATTAATTTTTGTTGAAACGACGATTTTATTTTCAATACAATTTGTTTGTGCACCTTCAGTCCCAAATAATTTTTACATTTTTTCATTACCTATGTGTAATAACGAGAAAATATTAGTAATACGTATGTAGTACTTTTGTGTGAATAGCTTGATAGTAGACTTTTAACAATGAATTATGACAAAACTAACTATGTCACTTTTACGAGCAATGTGACAACATTACCAGGCTTCCAAGAAATAATTTTTACCAGAAATAATAAAGAATACAAGATCCTACCCAAGGAGTCTATAAAATATCTGGAAATAGTAATGGATAGACATATGCGATGGGATAGTCACATACTGTATGTGGTAAAAAAATTACAACTGTTGTTGTTTAGATTCAAATACTTGTCCAATATCCTAGATTTTCGTAAATTAAAAATACTATATAAAGCCTTGGTAGAGAGCCATCTGACTTATGGTATAATAGGATGGGGTGGTGTCAGAAAGCAAAACCTTGCACCGCTAAACACAATACAAAAGAAAAACATTTTCAAGTGACCTATTATAAAAACACACACAATTGCTGGATATCAGACAATTGTTCTTTATTGCGACGTGTACGAGACAGCATTTGAACAAAAATCTATTACACCTTGCTCGGCATTCTTATGACATTAGATATATAAAGTATGTAGCGCCTTGTATGCATAAAAGTATAGGACAGCGGTCACACTACTATCTTGGGCCAACCCTGTATAATGCTTTACCAAAGGAAATACGTAATACCCAAAACCTGTTTTCATTGAGGAAACTATTGAGGAGATATGTTTTTAACACAAATAGAACCATGATCCATGAATTAATAGATATTTGAATTTGAAGATTTTATAAGAAAATTTTTCTAAATTAAATTAGGTTTAATTTATCTTTCATGTTCCTGTTCTGCTTTGTTTATATGTATGGCCATGCACGAGTTGTAGTTGTAAAGTAATTTATATGATTTATATGTAACCATTTGACTCACATACAAGTAGGTTTCTACTTCGTGAGTTCATTTTCTTCAGCTTAATTATTTGTATTATATATATTCTTATTTGTGTACATTTTCTTGCAATAAACGCTATTATTATTATTATTATTATTATTATTATTATTATTATAATCCCTAGTTGTATCTCATAATATAAAAAATTGAAGAAAAGGCAGCTATTGGGTTTCAGAGAAACTAAATGTGACATATTCACACAACATAACACAAATATAATACAAATATTTACTGGCAACTTACCTCCATTTAGATTCGAATATCAAGAGTATCTTTTGCTCACAGTCAAAGATAAGTTGATAGTTTTCTGCATATCTTTATAATTCTATGGTAATATCGTATCGTTGAGTTTTCTACCTTATTTCGAGTAATGAGACGCTAACGTACACAACCAAAGTGTATACTATGCCTACATGATTAGTCATTTATAGCAACAAACTTGTTACATATATATTTTCTCAACATACATCTACATATATATATAAAAAAATACCTATTCGCATCAAAGGATGTCATGTATTCATTTGTGGTCAAAAAGCCTAGTGATAATAACAAGCAGCATGAAAACATTTCATTAAAAAATATTCGCAGTGTGGAATAGAGAACGATAAAGGGCAGTCACGTATTTATAAAAAAAACGTAGTTATCTCTTCTTCTTCTTCGGCAAACCAATCCAGCACGTTGTCAAATAGCTTTTAGAAAAGCAGGTTTACCAACGGTTTTAGTCATATAAAAGCGAAATCCTCTCAAAAATTTAGTAAAAGGATGACCTATATCCTGTTTAGTTGTATATGCTTCTCTTTTAAACTAAACGTACATTAAAAAGAAAGTGAAAGATATGCACTTGTCAATTAATGGGGATTGGCAAGTAATAGAATTGAGTTTTTAAGGCATTGTAGCCTGAAATCACCTTGAAAGTTTAATAGGGATACAATTTAGTAATGTAAGTTGAAATGATTAAAAAAATGAATGAAATAAGGATAGAGATTCTTAGATATCTCAAAAGAAGGAAAGTGGAAATATTTATAAGCTAATGTTTGTCCATAGTGAGCGAAATGGTATGTCTTGAGTATGTGGCGACTGATTCGCAATGTGCCATAGGCGGAATGTACATGACTGAATAAGTGAACACGGAATAAATATTTAATAACACTTAATTGAAGTAAAATCCAGTAAGTGGTACCCAATTTGCTACATGCATGATCTAAGTGAGCAGATCACCTCATATTCGTATTGACATACACATCAAAAATTTTTGTCCGACAAAATAATTTACATTATTATTGAAAAATATTAAAATTTTTAATTTCCTTTTTGTTATGGGGTTGCACACAAATAGTTGTCTTTAAGTTGACAATTAATTTGTTCTTAGAACACCACGTAATAAATGCCTGAGATGCAAGGTTTCGAATTATTTTTTAACTTGGATGGATTATTGCCTTCGACAATAATTTTTTTTTTGGTAGGGGGAACTCCTTAAAGGACACCATTGCCTGGTGTCTACGGCAATGGTAGTGTGGGACTCTCAGAAACTTGAGTATACCGACTAAAACCCCAGACGCTAGCCCGAAACAGTTTCACACATTTTCTCGAGGTGGGTCTTATTTCTTTGGTCATTCTGATCACTATTCTTAATGGAAATACGTCTACGCAGTTTCGTTGTTTATCATGATTTTATCAGGGAAGAAAGCACCTATTTTTTGTTCTAAGTCTCGCCTTTGTTGTGCCCAATGCTCAAAAAATGTATGAAAGGCATCATCTTTATCATATACACAAAGAAGGCAATCTTCTCTAGTAGACCTGGTCATTTTAAATAGATAGGAGCGACAGTACCCGTGTTCAGATAAGGATTGTGCAAGTAAGTACAAATCTACGTCACCCTGTTTCCTTTCAATTCAACATTGTATACTTTGAAGGAGTCTAGCGTCCATCCACCACTTTTGTTCTCCTCCTATAGCTTCTGCTAAGATGAGATAGTTCGTTATCCTTCTTCGCAACGTGTAACTTCAAAATTATTTTGTCCTTTCCTTAAATAAAGTCTTTTTCGCTCTGCTATTTTTCGTGCTATTGGAATGACTCACGCGATCGCCAACACCGCAAGTTACACTCTTAGTGTAGTCCTCCTCTGAACTTTTGTCAACCTCTATTTTTCCTTATTAACGGCATCCGCCCATACCTCGGCACCGTACAGAAGTATTGACTGCACCCTAGACATTAATAGCTTACGTGTGTTTGAACTAGGTCCTCTGACATTTGCCATTAATCTCTTCAAGGCAAGCGCTTTTTCTGCGGCCTTATTGGCAACCATTTCAATGTGCGCCTAAAAACTTAATTTAGTATCAATCACTACACGTAAGTATTGTACCTTTGAGGAAGTTACTATAGTTTCTGTTCCTAATTGTATAGGGAAAATTGTCTCTATTCTTCGTTGTGTTAGGACAACTACTTCAGTCTTGCGCAGATCTGGTGAAAGGCCATGTTCCTTCATTCAAACATTCATTCTCCTGATTCTCCGATTTAATTTCAACATCACGAACAGTGATAAGCGCAATAATATCATCTGAGGCAACCAATTAGAGTCACAGCTGCCGGCATTTGTGATTTTAGTAAACCGTCATAAAGGATGTTCCACAAACCAGGCCCTAATATGGATCCCTGGGCAGCACCAGAAGTGACAATTGTGTTTATTGGTCCAGCCTCAGTATCATAGACTAATGTTCGATTATATAAATAATCATCTAAGTCCGTAATAGATACAATGGAATATCAAAGTTGTTTCTTAAAGCATAAAGAATATCATGCCATCTCTCAGAATTAGATGCATCTTTAACATCGAGAGTGTCTAAAAGAACCACTCTCCGCGAAAAATGGTTATGGTCCTCTGCTTTATTAACAATATAAATCACATTATAAACGACGTCAGAAGTGGATCTTTCTTTTCGAAAACCATACTCTCTTGGTGACAGGTTTCCTGCGGCTTCGATTGCAATGCATAATCTGAGTTTCATCAGGTTTTCTAAAACTTTACCAGCTACGTTCATCATGCAAAAGCACCGATACGAACAGGGATCCTCAGATCTTTCTTGTTTTTTAGGAATCAACACCAGGCGCGCAGTTTTCCATCGAAATGGAAACACTCCTGCTTTTATACATGCCTCATACATGTCTAAAAGCAGGTATGGATTATGTGAGAGGTCAACTTTTAATATTTCTCCAGATAATTGATCTGGTTCTGCGGCTTTCTTACTTCTAATTGAACTGATGATAATGTCCAATTCTTCGATAATAATAGTGATATCATCCACATGGAAATGACGTCACTAGAAAAGATTAAAGTTCCCAACATGGATCCCTGCGGGACACCCAATTCAACATCGACTTTGTTTGAATAATGAGTATTCACTTTTACACATGGCCGGTCAGATAGAAGTGTAGTAAAAGTTTAGTGAGATCAAACTGTAAGATAGCATCATTTCAAATCTAAAGGTGAGAGATGAAACTATACAGATTAAAATAAGTAAAAGATCGAGTACTATTCCAAATGCGCACGTATTATATCTTGTATGCGAACCCAATGCACTTTATTTACTCCGTGGATAATCGCAGTATTCCTCGCCATTCGCGGTTCAAAGACCTTGGCGTACTCTTCGATCAGCGACTTCAATTCTCCGAGCACATCTACACCATCTGCAAATCAGCTACCCAGGCTTATGGCTTCTTAGTTAGATCCTGTAGAGAGTTCAACAGTGCCGATACTTTGAGAACGCTTTATTACACGCTGGTTCGCCCTAAGCTGGAATATGCTTCCATAATTTGGTACCCTACTTATACATACCAGCAGTTACAACTCGATAGAGTTCAGGAAAGGTTTCTCAAGTACTTCACTTTCAAAACTAGTGGAGATTATCCACCGCGAGGAATGGACTACAAAATATTACTATCTAACCACAAGTTTTTAGCGCTTTCTGATCGCACAGAGCACACTAGTGGCAAATTCCTAATCAATCTGATAAACAATAACATTGATGCTCCAGAGTTGCTGTCATTGATAGGAATAACCACGCCTTCATATACGACGCGGTCGACGGACACTTTCTTTATTCCAGCAGCAAGGACTAATGTTATGACGAAATCGCCGATTTCGCACATGTGCAGGAATGTCAATAAATCTTTCCCAGAGCCTTTCCATTTATTCTCTTCAGCTTAACCTGATGCTTGTTTTCTCTTCTTTACATACTTCCGCTTTCCTTTCCCTTAATTTAACTTAATTTACTTTAGTATTTTCCAACGTATCTGGTAACTATTGCATATTTAATCTCCTAATTGGCTGCTCCTTGTTTTAGTTCGATTTTCGATGTAGTTTTTTTGTACTCTGTGCCTGTATATTTGCATTATACACTCTTTCTTGTCATTGCTTTGTCCTGTTAATGGATCATTTCTGTTGGACAATAAAGAATATTATTACTATTATTATTGTATCAAGTTAACACCTAAAATACAACATTTTTAAATTTTATTTGTAAAAAAAAATGTCTCCATCGCATTGCTATACATATAAAAATAAAAGACTTCTTTTATATTCAAGTCGTTCTGGGATTTAAGAGTCGTACACTTCCAAAAAATACAATTACCAAAACCCACGCATATACGGAAAACATTTTCTCGAAGACGACGAGATGAGATTTATGCATGGAGGCGTGCGAAAAATAAACCCGTTAAAATCGCGAAGACAATCTCAATTTAGGGAGCAAGTTGTCTCTCTTCCTAAATTTACTTTCGGAGAGTCGCAGTTCTCATCTGTACTTGCGCCGAGTTTGCGCCGGCTCCTTCGACTCCGTCTCGACCCTCTGATTTTGCGAACACGTCGCATTAATAACGCCTGGAAATTAGGCCGATGTCAACCGAGGGGGTAGGCGTTATTTTCGACGCTAACCCTATTAGAACGAAGTGGTTCTGCAAAACAAATGTCTGCAAAGTTCCTCGAGCACCGCCGTCATCACCGCAACATTAGAAACTGTATTTCCCCACTAGCGCCGCGGTTGCATTATCCGGTCAAGTGGGGCTAATTGCCTGCTGTTTGCGTTCGCCGAAATCCCGCCCTGTCTTTACTCTGCCGTAGGAGGGAAATGCCTGCCATAACTTTGAAGATAGGAATAAGATAGATTGAAGAGTATTGATTTCGAGTTCTGCTATACAGAATCAGTAAGCCAGTTAGTATGAGAGGGAGTTGTTAGGGATTATCCTCCAACACGCTAAAAATTATTTGCTTATTCTAAATATATTATCCTTGTTTTGAGTAAATCTCTGTTTTGTATATACGAAAGCGAACATTTACTCCTTTAGAAACAAATATTGTTTCACTTGTATTAGCTTGAGTTAACAATTGCTTGTTTCAGAATGAAATAACATTTCAAGAAAGGCTCTTGAATGGAGAAAGTGTTATCTGCATTTTAACTATGTTTTTTGTTGAATCAAAAGCAGAATTGTTTCAAATCAATAATATTACATTGTTACGGCACTTACAACAAACAATGTTAAAGTCTTTCTACTACTAGAATTCCTTGGGTTACAAACAAACAAACAACAACCAAAAGCCGGCAGAAGTCACACGTTTAATAACACCCTATATAAGATGTGTACCTAGTAAATACACGACATATATAATTTATAACCGTATCTGTCATTTATTCAATTTACACAGAATATGAATTATTGCTAACTCTTATTTTTTAATATTGCTCACTTTATTAAATGAGCAATACAAGAATTATAAAATAAAAATTACAAAATAATATGATTGCCTTCACTACATTTTTCATACCTGTCGTCCCTTCAATTATATATTAATAAACTAAAAAAAATCCTTCCTTGAACATGTTTATACTCTGAAGGAGTGTTGAGATTCTCAAACTTGATACTCGTTTATATTTCATACCAAATAACACCATATATTTATACGAAGGCAGTTTTATATCCACTTTTTCCATGTATAGATTCAAATTTTTATTGTATATGCTTAAGTATACGTTTGTAGGTTTGTCGTTACGTTGTTACCTACATATTTAATTGTGTGAAATTTATATTTAAATATCAATGAGAAAGAATTAGTTCTGAGATAAAAATGTACTTGACTGGAGGAAAGGATTTTATTCGGACTAAGTATATATCCTTGCCTGGATAGTATTTTATGTTTCCTGCAAGAACAATATCTCAAAACAACTTTTTGTTTTCAATTTGAGAATGTATTTCTGTGGGTGTACAGCAACAAAACCTGTATCAGTTTTTTTTTTAGCATTTGAATTACATTATATACGCAAATAAATAGGTTCTTTATAAATAACAATATATTGGAACAAAAAAAATGTACTCTAAATATTTGTGGAACTTCAAAATCACCAAATTTATGTATTTCTATGACTTTAATGTTTAGTGGGCTATTTTTTTTTTTTAACTACATTATCAGTATTTTTCAACATTTTTTACACATGTACCTTGCCTTCTATCATCATTTTGTGTTTCTGCATTTACAATTTATATGAAAACAACAAAACAAGTTTATTGGAATAGAAACTCTATTTCTCTTTGACCACCTATAAATATATAGATAGATATATAAATAAAGTTATAATAATAATAAAAATGGTCATGTTTATGATAGCTTATAAAACTACAAAGCCAAGCATTGACAAAACTGAACTAGCTTGATCACAGTGTGTTATAAAAAAAATTCTCGAAACTATGACAAGGCAAACTTAGTAGTACTTTAAAACTATAAAAAATAGAATTTCAGATAAATTAAATGTCCGACTAGATATAATTAAATTGTAAAAATGGAGCAAGTAAGCATATTTATGTATTAAAAAGAAATTCATTATTAGAAAAACAATACATAATTTAATGACGCACGGATTTCTCCCTCTTTGGAATTTCAGTCGCTGATTCATATTTTACTTATAAAATATATTTATTAATTAATTAATTAAAATTTTGTAACCTATTGGACATTGGCTGCGATGGACGAAAAGGAGTGGAGACCCCGACAAACAGGACACTAAGTCCGTTCTGTATATTCTTTAAAACTATAGAAGGTATTGTCTATTAAAAATGTATATACTAACTTCAATAGCTTTCTGTTATCGGTGATGCATTTTCTTTCAGTTGGTAATGCATTATATGCAGTTATGGATTTATAATAGGCCCCTTGTTCATATATGGTTAATCTATGCTTCGGTAGAACAAGATCATCACAACCTTGCTTGAAATTGCAAGCAAAGTGATCAAATGGTTGCGACACCGTTAAAGAGAGGTTGAAAACAAAGAGAATTATGATAGATACCATCGCTCAATATAGTTATAGAAACATATATAGATACATACATGAATGCATGTTCGCATGGGGTAAGGTTTAACCACTCACGGCTTGTCGCTTCTATCACGAAGTTTTATTGAATGAAAAAGTTTTTGCGTTTGCATATTTTTGCTCCCCACGAATACCTTCCGTTCGTATCTTTCAATTTCAGGCAAGGCCCAAAAGTTTTTTTTTTCTTTCGCTTTGAGAAATTGTGTTTAGGAATGAATTCGTATATTACGTGGCATTACATGTTCTTTTTTTTTCCTTAAAAATATTTCTTGTTCCTCGAGAAACGAAAATATGTAGAAGCAAAGTGTTTCGGTTAGTGACAAATATTTTTCTTCGTGTATAAAGTAAATGGTTTTTCTTATTATTTAGTAAACATGAGAGAATTCGGTTAGGGGTACAATAATTTTTGTTTAATATTAAACAACTTCAACATTCATATTTATATTTTCAAGCAGTCAGCATGGTTCCATAGGTACGCATTGTTCTATCAATGCAGTCATTTTTAGCCACATAAGGCAACCGATGTTAGTAAACCTACACCTATTCTTTCTATCGTTATTAATCTGTCAAAAACTTTCGATAGTGTGGGATGTGTCTTATTGATTTCATAATTAAAATTGAATTTAATTTGAACATTGTAAAGAAAGGTATTCCATACCTTAGGATTCTGTTCTAGGTCCTATCCTTTTCTTATTGTTTAACAATGATTTTGTTGCCTATACGCCTATGTGTCATAGACTATAGTCAGATAGATTGGTACTAAATGCAGATGAAACAAAATGCAGTTTACTTTAAAATAAAACAAAATGTCAAACATAATTTTGCTTTACAAAATAACACCGTTTAGTTTGTTCATTAAACTGTTCGGTGTAATCATTAAAGAAACCTCCATTGGGACTTTTCCATTGACAATATTTGTGTAGTTTTAGTTCGTATGTATTTTGTTCTCAATAATATCAAAAGTTCTTGTCTTTTATAACTATTTAAATGTATTATATTATATTACTGTTCAAATATTTACTCTAAGATGGTAACCTGAAAAATCACTTATGTTACTACAAAAGGAGGCTTATGAATTAGTTTAGTCCTGGATAGTCAATATACAAAGAGGTATTTCAGTCTCAACAAATGGTAACCTTTTGTGATGCCTTCATTGTCGAAGTAGTCTCTTTTATACCCAGGTTAAGGATTATGATTATAGTTTGAGATAAGTATGGATTACCTTTTATCACTATTACGGAAAATTACTCTGTTTTAGAATTAGCTAATTACCGAAGATTAATTATTGATTATTATTGGTTTTAATATAAAGATATTGAATAACTATTTTGACATTATGTAATATTTGAAAGGTCAGCAACATTCTCAAATAACTTTTCTAGATATCATCTAACCTCACTTTTTGCCGATTCATTTCACGCACAATCAAGAAAATATGAATTCTTCAAACAAGTATTAATATTATTAATATAGATATTAAAGAGCAGCGGGCCAAGATGTGACCCCTGCGGAACACCCGGCGTAATATTAACTAAATTAAAATGAGAATGTTTAAGTTTCGCCACTTGAGACCTATTTGATAAATAAGACGAAAGCAAATCACCCCGCATACCCGCCGCAAAGTGTTTATGGAGTAAAATATCGTGTCATATTAATTTAGTCCACCAGTATAAAATATGTACTAAATAACTCAAGATAATGATATAAATCTCTTCATTTCAATGTTAAAGGCATTTATGTTAGTTAAAATGTTATTCGTTAGATTATTCCAACGTTAACGTACCTACAACTTTATTTGTGAGCCATATTTATCACTCACTTGTCTTTTTCTCTTACCAATGATTTTCGTTTATGTGCTACATGTGGTGCTACTTAACCGTATTTCAAATAACAATTATGATGAAACAGTTTATCGAAAAGCTACACTTATGAATATTGCATTTTATGTACCATTTATTCATACATATAGTTTATGATGAGTTATGCTGGAAATACCTGGAAATAGGATGGATGCATATGTATACCACATCTACGAGAAAGTCTGAAATTGCACCTGCTTAGTGTAAGTTATTTGGTCGATAGCAGTAAATGAGGACGAAAATTGTTTTGGAAACTATATTTGCACGAACATCTACAATATGGTAAATTTCCATTTGGTGCTGATATTTATATTAAAAATAGAAAATCAATAGCCGTAGAATAGCAGTTATATAGGCTATAATTCAAATGCAGATGTATTTAAGTAGAATTTGAAAACTTACATTCCTCGGCATGACATATTGAATAAAATATTCAATATATAATTCCCCGTTACCTTTATTAAATTTTTAATTTCAATAATGTACCAACATATACGGAACTTGTATAATCCGTGTAGAATTCTACGTTAAAAATAATCTAACACGAACGTAGTTCCCGAACCGAAACCGTAATGAAATTTAAGAGGTGTAATTTAAAAAATCCATTTAACGCAGAATCCCCGGCTTAGGGGCTAGAATCCTCTCAGGAGGAATTTAAGCTGCAATAATGCCAAGAGTGTTGGACGGTTGCGACCTGCAAAAACCTCCGCAATCTAATGCTCGTAAAAAAGGCAGCCTATCAATTAGTGTCAACGAGAAACTAATTTAATGATAAAGTTTACTCCGAAAGTTGCTATAAAAATCAGTGCCAGAAATGTATATAAAAGGGAAAAATTTAACAATGCAAGTAAAAAACAATGTGATAATAGAAAAAGGTGCGATCATATTACACAGTGATCCTTTGATTCTTTTAATTACATTCTTTGAGGTTATTAATTAATATAAACATCGTTCTTTTTCGCAATAAACCATTGATTTATTAAAGTTTAGTCTCAAAATTAGACAACGGGTGTCTATATTTACATTATAGATGGGTACTGTCTTGCGCGGTCAATACAAAAGAGACATTAGACAATACATGTTTATTTTTACCACAAGTAACAATTTCCTTTATTAAATAGCTTTTATAATTAAAATCTTACTATGAAATGTTCCGTTGCATCTACGTTAGTTAAATTAGAAGTTAGAATTTTTATACAGGATGGGCTACCACATACGGCGCGGGCTCTGTATGGAAAAGCATATAATTTTTTGAAATCCTTTTTATTTAGTTGAATGCTAGACCTTTGTATGTACAATTTAAAATTATTTCGAATTATACAGGCTGTTCGAGAAAGAAGATCCATAACAAAGTTACCTTTTTTGAAATATTGTAATTTTTACATAAACAAAACAAATAAAAAGGATATACACCCAATAATAAGCATATGCGATGGAAAAAAAATAAACAAACACAATGAATATTTTTTTCTAAATCAGATGTTCAAAATGATTTAGAAAATTGATTTAACTGATTGATGCACGTTTGTTAACATATCTGGGGTAGTAGCCTGTAAAGCACCTATTATTCTTTCTTTCATATGTTCTAGTATACTCGGAGGTGTAGCATATACTATATCTTTAATAAATCCCCACAAAAACAAAATTGTGGTCCACGTCTGCCTAGCCACTTGTTTGGAATTAGAACATTCAGCTACTCCCGAACTTTAGTATGGACATGTGTTGGGGCACCGTCTAATTGTAGCCACATACTTTCATTTACGGCTAAAGGAATATTTTCCAAAAGCTCTTGAAGATGGGAGCGCAGATAACTTCGAAATTTTTATCTATCAAGGTTATCATTAAAGAAATAAGGACCTATTACATTTAACTCCACGATGGTTAGAATCCGGAAGAAATTTGGATTTTCACCAGTGTAAAAATGAAAGTTGTGTCTGTTAACAAAACCATTTTTGTGAAAAGAACATTCACCCGAAAATAAAACAGAATTAAACAAAATTGCATTTCTGCATTTATCCAAAACCCATACACAAAAGTCAAAGCGACACTGGAAGTAGTTCTCACTAATCTGTTGATGCATTTGAATATAGTACAGGTGAAATTTTTATTTTTTAATAATCCTAGCAACAAATTGCTTACTTACTCCTGTTTCCCGACTAATTTTGCGATGACTGGTATGAGGATTTTCTATAATAAATCCGACTACAAGAAATTCGTTTTCTTCATTTCCCTCAATGGACTTCCGTCGTCGGTTGCCTTTCTCATATTTTACGCTTCCAGTTTGCCCAAACATTTAAAGTACGCTTTTAAACGCAGTTTTTCTTGGATGTGATCTATCTGGATATTTTTGGGTGTACACCCTTGATGCAAGGAAATAGTTTTCTTCCATTCAGCAATTGTTAAAATCATGTTGATTTTTTTCTCTCTTGAATGGCATAAATTTTCATTTTTTATAACAATTTAACCACAGTTCAACCAAAGTAGGTTTTGAATGCTGTCAAATATGATAACTTGTTTATACATGCTTAGTAACGATGTCTAAGCCAACTAAATTTATATAAATTGTATTAATTGTAGTCCTCAGAAAAATGAAGTGCTAACCACAAGAAAACTATTCATGTTAGGTATAGAGAACCCTAATATATTTTGAAAGGGAATTAAATTGGATAGTATCATCAGATATAGGGTGTCCTATTTAAGATAAGAAAGTTAATTTACTGCAAAAATCATCAAACTTAAACAAGCGTTTATGAATACTCAGTATAACTGTGTGACTAAAATTCCACTTCATTTCATTGCTTAGCCTCTTAGCTGAATGATGAATGTAGGTAGCTGTGTTTAATTTTGGATTACACAGTAAAAATCAAACTTACACGTTGTACTGCAATTTCATAAATTTTAAAATATCTCGAAAACCGATGGTTTTAGGAACATAGAGTATTACATAAACTTGCCCTAATTAGGTCGTTAGATTCCAAATATCTCATTATATATAGGGTGTTCTATTTGAAAAAAAGGAATTTTGTTATGGATCTTTCTTTTCGAACACTCTGTATAATTCAAAATAATTTTAAATTGTACATACAAAGGTCTAGCATTCCACCAAAGAAAAAAGATTTCAGGAAATCATAAGCTTTTCCATATAGAGGCCGCGCCATATGTATATATATTAAATTATATTTATCTGATATAGTTTATTTTAGTGATTTTTTTTTTCTTTAGAGATTTTTGTAGATATCTATTTTATAGACGTCTGTTATACACTTGTGTGTCTTACAACTAAATAAATATTATTATTATTATTATCAATAGCATGCACAGTATATAAGTAAAGAGATTCGGTATTAAATAATATTTATAACATTAAACACTTTACAATTATATAGCAAAGATGACGATAATGACGAGGAGTTCGGCAGTAATGATCGTCCGATGACTTCGAAAGTTTACACATTGTGAAGTTCACACTGCAAACTTCGGCCGCATCACCCCGTAGGTCGAATTTATACCCATCCCGATAAGGGACAGACGGCCGACATGGGAATTCACCCGCTAATCTCAGTGCGGTTTGGAAACTTTAAGCTATCGGTCCGGGCTGTTAATTTATCATACGCGTACGTACGTACATCTTCCGGTAACCTTTGCGGAACCTTGGACACCTGCAGATGGTTTCACGTGCCGAATTACATACGTGTCTCTTGGGCCGAATTCAGACAATATGTAACTTAATTCAAGAAAAAGTTGCTCTTCTGTGAGTTTTAGTTTGATATTTGAAAAAAAAGGTTAAATAACGCCCAAATAGATAACTAGAAGGATATTTTATTACTATTATCCACAATTTTCGAGGGTAGTTTCCATGGAAGTTCTGTAAAAGAGAAGAGTAAGGGTTCACTGTACTGTAAACTAAACATAAAAGGTTGAATATATCTAATAATCTCTATTGAGTTGCTTTATGGGTGCAAAGGAAGCTCTTAAAGTTCATAATGATGAGATCGAAACTTCAGTTTTAATTGGCGGATTCGTTGAAGTCAAAAGTAGCGTATTGTTTACTCAATGAATATTTCTTTCTGCATCTACATTAAATTCATAATCAATTTGTAAATTATTTTCTCTTGGTATTTCTTTTCTTTCTGAATACTATATCCAGAAACATATTACAAGGAAGAAAATTTCTGGTCAGTTAATCTTTTCTCAATCATTTGTATGTAATATCAAATTTCCATTAAACTAGGATTGCTATGGTTAATACTTAACCCATTAGAAACTAATCATCGATTTGATAAGACTATATAAGTAGAAACACTGACGATGACCGCCCAAACTGTAAGTCCGTAACAACAAATGAGGAATCATCAGTATAGCTCAGAAGTTAGGGATTATTATCAATCGAAGGACATTCGACAGTATAAGTATCGCTGAAATATATCGTAACAAACAAGAGGCTCAATATACTGCCTTAAGGAACACCCATGCAAGTAACAAATAACATTACTCAAATGAATACTCGTACAGCTAAGGAAAAAGGAATCCTTACGGGACAAGCTTGTGCGAGCAAACTACAATAGAGTTTGGTTCTGCTCCAAGAACCAATATCCTATTTTGTTTTCGCTGAAGTTTGCATGATTTGTTTTCTGCAACCGCATACCATTAACGTGGATTCAACAGTCTACTGTCTGCAGCTCGGAGGAAAGTTATATCGAGATAGGGCCATGCTTCTAACATCGTAACGTTATTCCAATTTATACACTAATTCAAAATAATTTATATCTTGGATAGATCAAACACCACACCACATGCAATGCCTTTTATTTTCCGAAGCCACCCCAATGTCAAGATCGAATAAGGCAATCTACTCTTAAGGAAGACAAATTAAATTTTAAAAATAAGTTACATCATTGATCAAAAGCAATTCTTCCAAAAATTTTGAAGGAACTCGTAAATACACCATTATTACTCTGAACTTGTTTGTTATTATTATTTGTTATTCGCATCATCTCTTTTGTAAAGAAGTATAACTTTTACGAATTTCAAATGATGTGGAAAATATCATTTTCAAAAGGTTCTTTATGACACGATAAAGCAATTTTATTGAGTATTAGAACATAGTTTTAGAAAATAGGTAGGATTGCTATCAACCCGTGACGTGTAACAAATCTATAGAGAATTCCGAGGATACCACTGCCATAGTGAAAAGTCAATTGGATATCGAACTTTCAACATCAATAAGTTTTCGTTTTGTAAAAATCATTGAATAGTGTAATATGAATAGCTTGAAAATGAAGAAGGAGTAAACCAAATTAGTTAGATAATTTTTCTAAAAAAAAACTAAAGATATATTGCCACTTCCAGCTAATAGCAAAATTGAACAAGTGTAAATCATACGTTTTTTGGGAATAAATGTAGATATTACATACCAACTCCGTCACAAATTTGGTTATTGCTACTTTTGGTTCACGTCCATTAAAAGCTGTTTCAGAGGCCTTTCTTGCTAGTTAGGTTGCAATGTAACTTTTCGCAACACTCACCAAAGTAGCTTTGTTGTATTTAGTTCAGCCTCTTACATTTTGCAGGTTCTTTCCAACTAGTTTGGATCTGACAGAATATTAGGGACCTTTCGGACGCCTGACCATGGGTAGCATTCAGATCCAGATCAACCGATCCTGCGGGCACAGACTTCATTCATTCATTCATTTATAAAGTTAGGGGGGACACCTTTAGTCCAGGCACTTGAGCTAGGTGCTCATTGTACCGTCCCTATTAAATCTCTTATTTCCACTTGAGCAGCTTGGTGTTCTCTACGAGGCCCAGTATCTTGCCCAGTGGGAACTTGAGAACCTTCGAGTGCTCCAATAGACCCTTCCCGAAATGTTTCTGCCGGAGTGTATTCAACTCCTCACATGTGCAGATTACATGTAAACTCGTTTCCTCCTGTAGCTCACATCTTCTGCACCACGGTTCGCTTACTCGGCCTGTGTTGCAAAGATGCTTCTTCAGGGGACAGTGTCCAGTTACCAACCCAGTAATGGTTTTAACTTCTTTCTTGCTGCGTCTAAGTAGGTTATCAGAGAACTTGGCATCCCCATCCCCATCAGCTATTATGTTGCCTTTTATATCCTCGCGTCCCGGCACCCAAATCAGCGACACCGTGTGATCCTGGGGCACAGACTTGTATTGAAGTATTGTATTTCCATTCTACATATCTATTCTTATTTTGTAGATCCTTTGTAAGGCGGAAAATATGATAATAAACCATTGATAAAATTTTCATGGTATTAAATATGTACATACTTAGATTGGGTTTCTGTGTTAATGGATATTATGCACCTCAATTTCAAAGAAAAATAATTCACTATTATGTTGCGTCAGTGTAGGCACATTTATTAATTAACCCATTGTTCCACTGACGAAAAGAAAAAGAAAAAAAGGATAATGCTATGTGTAATTTACAAAGCAAAAATTCCATTATCCGCTACGTCCTCTATCTAGATACAAGCCCACACCGCAACGGTATATGCGCTATGCTGCTGCGAGATTTCAGTTTAACTCCGCATTTGCAAAATTACATTGAAGTAATAGAGCATGAAGTTCGACTACATTGTTGTGCGCATAGCGCCCACAGATGTACTAATTAATAATGCGAGTTCTTGTTTCGGTACAAAACCTCTTTTCAAAATACGCTCAACGGTCTCAATAATCCACTTGTTTAACAAAAGAGCAGTGTTTGACTGCTTTGTCGTTGCCGGCTGTTGCGATTCAAAGAACATTCCATAACGACACAGACGCAATGGAATGCGCTCAGAGCAGATGCTATCCCTGGTATTTTTATACGGACAATGCCCAATTGCATCCACATGTACACAAGCATGTCTATGCAATTTGCTTATGGGGTTTTCTACTCAATGGTAAAGTTAAATATAATTGTGGCAATAAAAAGAAAGGACATTTACTCGAAACGATATTATAGTACAATACTCAAGCATAGCAAATGTGTTTACCTCTAATATATTTAATTTTTTTATAAAGGCGACCTTTTAGTATCTCTTCTCTTACTAACATTTAATTTACTCCTTGATTTATCTAATATTTTTCTTAAAATTATGAAAAATGCCATCTGTATTTGTGAAATTGATAGAAAGTTTGTGATTTATCAACGCGTACTTCAGTTAATCTGGATACGATTCATGTATTGACCTATAGCTATAACTATTACTTTTGCATTACTATTGGATTATAAGTAATCTTTAAACACCCCCACATAACTCAAACCATCACATTTTTGTAAGTATTTAAGTATATGTTTATTTTGCTAAGGTGTATACAAAAGTTAATGTTTATGTTTAGATAATTATAAGAATAACGTATTTGACAAAAATACTCCAAACTGTGGTACTGGAACAATAACGTATTTGTTTGTAAATAGTTCAGTTGGTAGCGTATTTTAACACTACATACCTTAAAACATCTTACCATATACTTCACTATACTGGACAAAGGTATCATCATCAGCAATAACACTGAACTGAATAATTACCCCAAAACTATCCTAATTTATACCTAAAAAACGCATGGTGCAGTGAAAGTGTTATATGCAGAAAGTTCTTGTAAGAGAATGAAAAAATCTTCAAAACATATTTTCGCCCTAGTTCGCAGAGTGCCGGACTTTGACATGCCAAAAAGAAAAACTAATAATAAACTCGCGGAATCGTTAGCATTACTTTGAACACAAAAGAATATTTGCTAGTGTGATTTCTTCCTGTAGGAGACTTTGCTTTAGTGTAATACTCCTCCAACTCAACAGAAGTTAGTATTTTCTCAATGATATTTTAAGATTACTTCACTCTAGGTTTCTATGCTGCATTTCTGGCAGTAAAGGAAGGATGTGCAGTATTTTGGTTTCCACATGAGCAAGAATGATCCAAATTCTCCCAAGTCCAGGAACTCTGTTTGTGTGTTCTTAAAAACAAAGTGCTATATATCTCATTAATTTTTTTCTCATTTGGATGGCACTGCCGCACAGTGGATCGAAGTTGGTTAAAAATCTGACATAGCGTGAAAAAGCCAATCTTCCAGAATCATAATAAAATATGTATATGTGTTTACTATACACATTAGGTATGGAAATCACAGTAAAAACAAGTAGATTGACAGAATATCGAACAGATTTGCATCTGTCTGAAAGTACATATGTTCGCAGATGTTACGCTAAAGGTGTATTCCGACCGTCCTCTTCAACTACTGAAATCTTCGGAATTAGAACCGATACGAACCTACAATTTGCTCATAATATACACTAACTATGTGTAATTCAACCTGCAAACTATTAGCAAATCATATTTGTAACTGACTATACAATTACTATTTCCTGAAGATGGTGTTCTATGACTTTAAATTTACTTTCTATTAGCTTTTTAAAAAAATGCCCAAATTTTCCCAAAAAGAGGAAAACTATTTTGTCATCTAGCATCCTTCTAATACTTGCTCCAGCGATTTCAGGTGCTACATCGCGCAACTTTTTGAAAAAGGACGTTTTGTTTATCGCATTACCGTTTCTAGCATTCTCATAAATCCATGTTAATTACTATTTCTATCAAAAATTTATTAAGTTATGCCATTTCAGTGACTAACGTTCGATGTATGTTTCATAATCTCCTAGTTCTCGGATTAAAAAAGATGTAAACTAATCAGCATAATTATGAATATCGGTCATACACCTGCATTATGAGATCGAATATGCTAGTTCTTTAATATTCGCTGCACTTATTGTATCGTTGTCATTGTGTTATAATATTAAGTTAGAATTGTGAAATGTGCTGTGTTAGCTTATAATAATCGATTAATAGAAAATAAACAAAATGGGGTATCTTTCTTTATATACTTGGTATGCTTGACTTCCTCGGTTCGTCTACACATTCTAAGAGTCATTCTCCATCTAGTTGGTTTGTGGCTAATATAGATAGAATTTATGTTTTAGCATGGGTGCGCATAAACTGGGAGATTGTCTATATCATTATCATATACATGACCATGTACCTACTGGTTAAAGGTAATAAAAATAACACAGAAAATTAACACATCTACTCGCATAGTAAACAAATATGGCATCAAAGTGATTTCTACATCGGATGCAAAAGCATTTTACATGTCGCATTTGGAGATCTATGCTGGAAGCCAACCTGAAGGTTCCTTTCAGATAGACAATTCTGTAACAGCTATCATTCTAAGAATAACGAAGCACAGCTCAGGAACTGAAAGGAATGTTACCATGGATCGATGGTTTACTAGCGTGGAAGCTGTAAGTCTTTGTTGCATGATCGCCGCCTAACTGTGGTTGGCACAACACAATCCAATCGAAAGTCTTTGCCGAAAGAAGTTAAAAATGTTAAAGATAGACCTGTAAAGTCTTCATTTTTTGCATTCCATGCCGATATGACATTTACTTCATACGTCCCAAAAAAATCAAAGAATGCATTACTTGTATCGTCAATGCACTACGATGACAAAATAGAGGAAAATACTAGTGATTATAATGTAGCCCGAAACACAAAAAGATGGCCATTGGTGGTTTTTTTTCGGCATGCTCAAACTAGGAACAATCAACACATTCATAATAAATAAAACGAACAATCCAGATGGAGCATTTTCAAAAAGCAGACGACTATTTTTGGAAAATTTGGGCAAGATTTAGTGATAGAAAACTGAAACTACGAGCGAATATGCCAAATCTACCACGGAATGTAGCTTTACAGCGGCTAAATTCTCAGGTGTCTCAGTCACAGAAGAGCCCCGAGCGACGACTTCAACTGCTCGAAGAAGGTGCAAATTCTGCAAGGACCGAGAATCAAGATATTCGTGCAAGTTTTGTGGTTCCTGTATTTGTTTTGAACACACAATAGCATGCTGTGCGGCAAAATTTAATTAACGAGATTTTCCATTTAATATTTTGTGTGTCAAATTTATGCACACAAATTTTATATTTTGTTTACACTTATTCAGCCATATACTTTACTAATAATTATATGTTATTGTCATTGTCTTTTCCGCTTTTTCAATTGATAATTTCGTTTGAAAACTTGCATTACATGTAACTTTTTTTTAATAAATAGGAACTCCCAAGTTAATGTTTTTTTTTTCAGGACTATTTTTCCTCTTAGCAGTCCAAAATAGACCAGGTTAACAAATGCATACCTGAAACTGGGCATATATTAATGTATTAGGGGAAAAAAAAAGTAAAACACAGTTTGGGTTTGATAGATCCAACCCGTCGAATGGTGTGATTCTGAATCCACCCATCAAGCGGAGGGTTAAACTGCAAATAAATTACAATAAAAATGGATGAGCCTAATTATAAAATGAAAAATTAGCCTGGTTGTATTATAATAATTATAAATATCGCAATCTACATTCAATAAATGTATATGGGCAATATAGGGCACAATAGTATTATAAAATCAGATATGTGTAGTGCACCCAAATGAATTAATAAATAACTTTGTGCAATCACACACAACATTGTATGTATTGAATTTCCCTGCTGCGCTACTAACAAAGCAGCCGCTTAGAATAATTTAATTTTACGGTTACCTATAATAAAAGCCATTATATTATAATAAATTGAATTGTTGAATTATTTAATTAACTATTATAATAATAATTCATAAAGAAAACTAAATTCACAATTTATTTTAAAAAAATGCTGTGTCATAAAGAAAGTTTTCATTGATTTAAATGCTGTTTAATACTTCATTTGGTAAAAAGTTTTCATACTCCGCACATCAGTTTGAATCAAAACTTTCTTCTTCCCTTTAACAAGATATTGAGTGTCAGAAATGCCTCTCACCCTCATTGTTGGCGCGTACATAAAGTATGTTTCCGCGGGTCAACGGGTGTCTCCAAACTCAATTCAAAGGCTTTCAACATATTATTAGCTCCGGCAAAGTTTCGCCCAAACAAGGGGCGGAAGTTTCTTCACCTGATAATCAAAAGCGAGTGAATAACTCGAGCGCTTTGGGGAATTTATTCCTTATGAAATTTTTGCCCGTAGGGAAACTCATAACAAACAACCTACAAAGCGTTACGGAATGCTATAATTTTAATTTAATCGCGAGCAAACCGAACCATTGTCTGAGTAAGTTCCATTGTTTATTTGACCTCTGTCCTTTTGTGCGAATAAAAGCCCTGGCTAGAAATAAGGACGAGAAATCGGCTTTACACTATACTCCTATTGTTGGCTGTTAAAATCACATGGTTTAATGCTGTTTCGATACGGTTATTTCTTATTTAATGTTTACTTAACGGTATTCTATTAAAGCTTTTGCATAGATAAAAATATATAGTTTAATGATTTATTATCCAGTTATGTTTCACGATATTACACAGGATTACATTTTTCATTATTATAAACAAAATCCACCCATTTTTTTTTCTTGCCTAAGGCCAGCTGCTTTGCTTCAATCTATGTTGTTCCCCCCTTTGTCCCATATTTTCTTCGGTCTTCCTCTGCTTCTCTTCCCCTCCACTCTTGCGAGCCAAACCTTCGTTACTGGTATATCGTTGCTCATCCTTTGTATATGTCCCCACCAACTCAGCTGTCATGCCTCAATGAAGTCCAACAGTGAGTGTACTTGTAGATCTTCTGGTATTGTATCATTCTCATCATGTGACTACTCTTACTCTTCTTAGATCTCTCATTTCGATCGCCTGTAATTTTTGTATTCTGGTTTTTATTTTCACATCAATATGTCCATTCTCTTCAATCGTTACACCCAGATACTGAAATGTTTCTACTTCTAATTTTATACCACCTATATATATGTGCATTTCCTCTATTTCTTTTGCTGTTATCAATACTTTTGTTTTCAGTTCATTCAGTTGCATGCCTTACTCTCCATTATGTTATTCTATATTATTAGGTTGTCCTGTAGGTTTGTTTCGGTACTTGCAGCAATCACCAAGTCATTGGTCATCACCAATTACATTGTGGAATTTCGTCTGGCCGTGGATCTTTGTATCCAACTTACATAAGTTTAGTATATTTCCTACTTTCTCTAATTATCTCATCCGCGTACATAATGAATAGCAGTGGGCTATGACCTTCAGCTTGTCTTCCTCCTTCGTTGGTCCTGAATACTTCCGACTGAATGTTCTCCTTTATTAGATAAGTGTTGGTTTCGGCGTACAAGCATTTATATTTCATATATACAGGATTTTTCACTAAAGTGGCTAGATGGAAGTTATCGGGCTTTACGAAACTCTTCAGTTTTAAAAATTTGGGGTTCACTTTTGGCACTTACTTTGTTTCTAAAATATTTCCAAATTTCTTTCACTTCTGGTTAACCGGAAGTTGTTAAGAACTTCGTTATTTTAAACATATATTATTACATTTTTGAATTCAACATAACATTCTGACACATGAGCATGATTCCCTATACCGATCTTCAACTGTTTTTAAGATATTACGATTTTTGTGAAAATTTTGGCATTTGCACCGTGGTACGTAATTGATTATTTTTCACTTGCTTTATAAGCCAGAGGTACCGAATCTTTAAACTGCCACATACTAACATTGTTTCACCAAAACTTTCGCTTAATCTTATACAGGCTCTCTAAAAGAAAGTAGAACACCCGGTATATTTTAACATTGTTGATGCAAAATTAAATTCTACACCGATTTGCTATAACATTTCCTACACCTGTCTTCCATAGTTTTCATTAAACTACACGTTTTATTTATGAATGTTTCCAAATCGTCGAAAAATATTTTACCTAGTGGACTGACTTTGACATTAGAATAAGTTATAATCGTTTCCGGCTATTTTAACTGAAAACGATTATAATTTATTCTAATGTCAAAGTCATAGCTCACTGGGTAAAATATTTTTCACTTATTGCATATCAAAATTCTGTGGACAGACGTTTTTGAAACGCTCAAATCTTCAGAAGCAGCAGATACTGAACTTATAGGCTGGCTTCCAAATATGCTAAAACATTAAACTAATCTTCCTCATTCTTAGTAACAAGTTTATAACATTTTTTTTTAAGTGTTTCAAGTTTTCTGAATTTCTTCACATGTTTTGGCGGCCAAGTGGTGATGTGGTACGTTAAACTATCGGTAAGTTCTTCTCGCAATTGTTTGGTATTTTTCATAAATATACTTACTTAAAATAAATTTAGGACATCCAGATTATAATAAACCGCTTCAATATTTTCCATTATTTAACTTGTTGAACTATCTACTTATCTGAAGACTTAAAGATGCACCAAACAGTGATTATAACAATAATATTAACTGGCAACAATAATCCATTAAGATATCAAAGTCATAGCCTATTACGTAAAATATTATTCGACCATTTGAAAGCTTTAATAAATAAAACGAGTATTTTACAGAAAACTATTGAAGATAGGTATAGGAAAACATCTCCATGATTTACCATTAATTTCGTGTTTTTTGCATTAAATCTGTGGCAGTTAATTTAAGTGTTTAGATATTCGTTTTTATGATTTTACAACAGTTTTTATAGATACTTTTCCTAGATTTATTAAATTTTTATGTATGTTCACGTTTCTGAGATCAGTTTTTTACGTAGGTACTGAAAAACTGTATTAAAAGCTTACAGAAATGCCACAAAGCTTTTTTAAATTGCCTTTTTTGATATTATAATTTCAGAGTGTCAGCAATTTCACCTACATTACTTACTCACGGGATTGTAACAGTCTTTCTATTTCCCTTTCATTCACTTCTCGTCGCTCAAAACAAGAAAATTATTCCCCTAAGCGCTACGGTATATTCGCCGGATAATCTCGTTTGTAAAAAAATTAATCATAGCGCTAGTAGAAGGTATTATCTCCATATTTCTTTGCTGCTGCAGAAGCGGGATTATAAATTGAGGTTGGCAAACCCGTAACGATAATGGAAAGTAATTGCTTTATACCTAGGAGTTCGGAAAACGTGTCCAGCAAAAAGCAATCTTTCTCTGCTATAGCGATCAAACCAAAGGGACAAGCATTTTGGGATTTTGACATTGCCTTGGCTGTACAAACATTATCCGTGTAATTTGATTTTTCTCGCACCATTACATCGATTTCACGATATATGATGCATATGCTTGTGAATATGACGTCGATGGTTGTCGCCGGTGGCTCGCCTCACGGCCTCGATTCGGTGGAATGGTCCTTAATTGCCTCCAGTCTAGATGTACAGCCTCTCTAGGCGACTAAACTCGATTGTTCGGCCAGCGGGCGCTTACCGGAAATGTTATTGTTAATTGGAACCGAGCACTTTCCAGTAGATATTGATTTTGCATTAAAGTCGCGTTTATTTTCTGGTTTTTGCCAGGTTCTTTCACGAGTTAATCCATCACTAAATTGTTGCAGTAAAAAATTGTAATTGACTGCGGTATCCAGTAAGTAATCAAGTCGCATAATGTTTGAAATGATTGAAGAATTATCTTCCTGTAATGATGTTTTATTTGTTTATTTGTAATACTTTTAACACATAGTAGGCTTGCTTTCTTAGAAACTCATACATGTGATAAATACGCTCAAAGAAATTTAACCTTGAATTTCCGTTTAGTTAAAACAAAAAAATGATCTGGAATAGACTAATTTGTTTAGAAATCTAACTTAGACCATCACAAGTCATAAACAAAATTTTTGTGTGGTCAATAGTTATAATAACGAAACGGTAAGTCACCGTTACCCAAACTGTGCTGTCGGTCTTCAAAAAATATTAGCCTATACACACGTGTGAAGTTTGCTATCCTGTAAATCCCCTCCAGCAGAATATTTACCGAGCTGTGCAAATAAATGAGAGGTTAATATATCGGGTCCGCCATCAGTGAGTGAACGGAATTTATCACGAAAACTACGAAAGATATAAATCTGAGAGAGATTTTCTTATAATTATTACCGACATAAATCAAAATTGAACGTTTTTCTAAAATTTATAGTGTTGCTTGGGTGAACTGTTGAAATTTTTTGTAAATTCAATTTGAAAATATATGTAGTTTGGTTGAATCTAAATTTCACGTAACCAAGTTAGAATTTTGTAAAATTTAGATAATTATTCGAAAAAAGAATAATTGCTATTTTTTATGACTGTGAAGGTGACCCACACAGGTCGATTATTTCGATGACCTTAAGATCTACCGCAGTACAGCCTCTACAGCTGATTGTTTGATGATGCAGAGGGATGTTAATGTCACTGCCTCCCGAAATCTTGGATTTTCAATAAGAACATGCCGAAATTTTTCTAACATCACCGCTCTAAAAACCCTTTTTTATAGCATAGTACGAAGTGGGCTTGAATATGCTAGTGTAGTATGGTATCCTATATATTCATGCCATCAGCTTAAACTAGAGAGAGTGCAAAAAAGATTTTTAAAATATCTCTCATTTAAAATTACCGCCACTTATCCTTCTCGTGGAGCGGATTACGATGGCTTACTGCGTATCCATAACATGGATTCGTTGGCTCATCGCAGAGATGTTACTAGCGCCAACTTTTTAATTAAACTTATTGATAATAAGATTGACTCTTCGTGTTTGCTCAGTCAGGTAGATTTTCTTGTTCCTAGGGCTGGTGCAAGATACACAAACACTTTCCTAATTCCGAAAGCAAAAACAAACGTTCTCGCAAAAGCACCATTAACACATATGGCAAGAAATGCTAATAGGTTTTTTGAGGATCCATTTATAGTTTTTCACCGCTAACTCTTGCTATCAGCTTCATAGTAGAAGCTATCTAATTCTTTTAATTAAGGAATGTTCAAATGTGTAATTTCGTTTTTTTCATTTTCAATACCAGTTATGTATTTTTTTTTTGTTCTCTTGTTTTGTTTGCACTAGTTGTACTTAAGTATGCACTATCTCAATTATTTTTGTATACTATCCTGTGAATAGATTTTAAATCTGTTGGGTAATAAAGTTTATTATTATTATTATTATTGGTGAATGGTGTGCGGTCAATCTCATTCGTTTGAATATTGCAAAACGGCTTAGCATTAACACCTTATATAGGCGTAGTAAACTACATATATACTGAATTATGTTGTATAATCAACAAGGAATTAAGGCAAACGAATTGTAAAATTTATTTACCAAACTCATAAGTAAATATGAAATGTTCGTGGATAATGGATAAATGAAAGCGTGCGAATTATTCATTATCTGGTGTGAAAACTTGAAAGCGTTTTTTTTTTTCAAGCAAATGCAAAAGTATATTTGCTCGAGCGTAATGGATACTTTACTTTATACAAACATCATATATCTAGTGCTGTTCAAAAATATCAACTGTTTGCAATGGAAAAGCTCACAACCGTGCTACGAAAGTAAAGAAAAAAGTACATGAATAAAATATGGAAATTTTTATTTTCCAACTGTAGTCTATACCAGATGTTTTATATTGCCAGACTATAGGGCATAAATTCCGAAGGAGGTAAATATCTAGACGCAAAATATGCGTTATTTGCGACTGATTTTTTACGACAAAATCGCACAATTTCTGCTTTAGAGTTAATGGCAAATACTAGGATATTGTTCAGATAGTCGCCGAAAGAACATGTCAGTTGCATTTACTACCCATCCCATAGTCTTAGTCTGATCTAAGGAACGTTAATTATCATTCTGGGATAGCAGTTCCGGTCGCACATCGCAAGTAACGGTAAACCCTTGGACCGAAATTAATTTAAGTCGATTTGCCGGCGTCCACTTGATGATTTAAAGGCCATTAACGTTAACGACTCTACTATATCAATAAAAGTGGAAATCTTGGTGATCCGTGGTTAATTATTTGCCCCGTAAGCGTAACTGGCCCTTCAACGTAAATAATTCAATAGCAATTAAGATTTATCCTAAAGTTTGTTGGGTAGATCTCTTGCCAAAGTGACCAAACATTATTTGAACCTTTCCATAGATTGTTTAATATAAAACTTTTTTTTGTCGTGTATTTATTTTCTGATTGGTTTAACTGAATCGTGTCAAGCTCAAATGTTGTTATAGCCGAAATAAGCATCAACTAATATAAGCTCTATTATTATTGAGTTTACTGTTTAAATGTTCATATTTTTTGTAGATGAATGTTTATATTTTTTGTAAATTCATATTTGGATGGCTGGATAATTGTTGAACGACAATAACAAAAGCTTTGAGATGAAGCAACAGCCTACCCACTTTTTATTTCCTTCCTAAAAGACTAAAGGGAGTTAATATAAATACAGTATGTAGGCTTAATTATCTAAATCAGTTTCATTTAGTATTGAATTATTCTGAATTAAATGGTTAGATACATGTACACCCACGGACACCCAAAATGTCCGGTCTAAGTCACAGCGTAAGCGCAACGTTCCATGCACCCGAGTTGCACGCGGCGTTTATACTACGCATTAGACTGGACATTTTGGGTGTCCGTGGGTCTACATATTAATGTTATCGCATTGTGTTATTGAAAAATATAATCACAATGAAATGAATTTCGTACAATAGCAATCAAGAATAGTATAATCTATTTTAAAGCTACGCTGCTACTGCTCTGTTCTTCAAAAAAAAAAATGTACAAATTAGCCCAGGACTTTGATTTTTCGTCTTTGTAATGGTAATTCAGAAACTGCGAATCCAATATGCGCGATACCACATTTGTTCGTTAATTACGTTAAAGCTTTGCCACCACCAGCAAGTACGTACCATATCATTGCACAATATGTGTGTACGTAAGCAGATAGTGCATATGCATGCATATTCGGATAACTTGCAGGGAACTGTGCTCCAGCCGGAATCCGTTAGATAACGATATTGATGTTGGCTATCTCTCTTGATCGGTATCTCTGGATGCACTACATCGGATCGTAAGTTGTTATATTGTTTCCATATTCGATGCTGAACCGGAGTGATATTGAGGTAGTAAATTGCTTGTATCTGTTCGTTGATGTTAAACAAATGTTTGAGCATGCAAGTGAATGAGGTGTGTTTGTTTTTGAAAAAAATTGGTACTAAGTTATGACAAAATTATAGATGGTTAGCAATAAATTATGTTTATCTTTGAAGAAATATGTGTCCTTAATGTTAATGCTGCAATAAGGAAGAAATTATTAATTGTGTATATAATACCACGGAATAAATAAATAATTGTTGTCTACAGAAACTTTTATTAATAAAAGAATAGAGGTAGTTGTGATATAATGTTTATATGTTGTTTTGTGCAAAATCTGAACAATTATCATTATCAATTAACACCAAATCAACATGTTAGACATACTGTGGTAGAATATGTAGACGAGTAGATACTGTTGTAAGAATTTTTCATAAATGAGTACTGTAGCCAATGTGTATGAAAGAATATTAGAGCGATCCCCCTAACACCGCAATTTTATCAACTTCTCCAAAAGAATGCTATGATTTGTCACATCAAATGCTTTACCAAGATCCAAATAACATCCAACGTAGGTCTGACCACTGTCCAACCGCTTGTGTAAAGTATTTAAAAAGTCTAGTATAGCTAAAGTAGTTGATCGACCCTTCTAAATTCGAATTCAATGTCATTCAGAATATTAAATTTCTCCAAGAAGTTGACAAGTCGCAATGCAACTAATTTTTCAACAATTTTAGATAATGTATTTAAGATGGCAATAGAACGGTAATTAACTATAACATTGGTTGGACCGGACTTCCATACTGTAGTAATTTTTGCAGTTTTTAAGCGTTCAATGAAAATGCCCTGTGAAAATGAATTATTTATTATTGCTGTTAGAGGCACAAGAAGCAGATCAACACATTGCTTCACAAGTGATACACTATATCTGTGTTCTTCAGACCCAAGATCACCCTATGCACCTCATCCCTTGTAGGATTAAGAAAAAAGGGATTGGGTTGCACAGATGCAGTTGCCGGTCTGGCATCCGCTCCTTCCACATCACTAGAAACTAGATTATCTGTTATAGAGATAAATAAATCGTTAAAGTAATTTGCGACATGCTTCAGTTCATTATTGGTTGCGTTACTTTCCTTAATTTCAATTTCTTTATTCATTTTTAATTTTTTGGCGGAATTTAAGATATCCCAAGCTGCTCTCACTTGATTTGTTGAATTTTGCAATAACTGATTATTATGTAAAAGTTTAGCTTGTTTAATTACGTTTCTATATATTGCTTTATATTTTTTATAATAAGATTTGGATTCAAACCAAAATATCATACCAATATATTATAAATTTTGGAAACTACTGTTATAAATATGTCTTCTGCTACTAAATCACTCATAAAAATGCTTCTCGGTCACTCTTTTTTTTCTATATTTGCTTTTAAATATTATCATATTTATTGTGCATTAATAGTTTTACACAATAATCCATATCTTAGTAGCAACATTTGGATTTAAGTAGGTCTAAGATATAGCCCTCTTAATTCTAGGCCCTTATAGAGTGAATAATTTGAAATCATGATTTTTCCTTATTTTTTTTTTATTACAGTAGCTTGCCACTCAACGTAATTTTAATAAAACCAATACAATGTGAAAACTAATGGAAAAGACCTAATACCTAAGTATATTCTGCGAATTCTCTGCAATGAAGAAAAAACGGAGCAAGTAGATAAAAGCCATGCAAGAAAATCTTCCACTAACTAATGGAGTACGAAAGCAGTAAATGTTTACTCTAAAATACATTTACGACCATTACAGGCGAAAAGCACCTATACTTGAAAAAGTGCAGCAGAATCAATAAAATCACGAGCCAAGTTTAACGACCAGGAAAAAAAAACTGCCGCAAGATGAAATAAGGTAGGTCGTCTTACATTATCGAGGTCGGTAAATGGACCTCTTATACGTACCGCTGTCTTACGTCGCCGGTTTAGACATTTAGTGGTAGTTGATCAGGCGGGAGTGTCATGTTTACATAGCCGGTAGCTCACCCATTAATTAAAAGCACTCCAGTACAATAGCGGCATGCCAAAGTTTGTCCGCTTAATTTCGACATGTTAGTGCCACGGAGCAAGATTACATTGTCAAGAACAATACAACCTGTTTAGGTGCGCTTGGAACAAGATGCAGCTACCAGCCGCAGCTTAATATGCACTTATTATTATTACGACCCGTGTATACCATGCGTCTGCATCTTTCTCTACAAAAGGTTTATAAAATTCAATATCGCATAACCCAAAGATGTTTTTTCGATTGTGTCAAAAGTAGGGAAACTTTTAATTACTTCGTTAGTTTAAATACACTCCGCCAAAAAAGTATCGCATAATTTAGTTTTGAATCATAAAAGTATCGCATAATCTTTGTTTGTAGCATAAAGTTGTAAATATACTTTAATGCGCTCTAAGATATAATTTCTATGATTGTTTAAATAAAATACAGGCCAAATAAAAACAAGAACTCATACTTGAGATTTTTATTAAAACAAGAAATTATAATTTTGGAAAGAAAAATGTCATAACAGTAGCTTTTAATACTGAGTATTGCCACCTCTGGCTCTTATGACCGCTCGCATACGGTTTGGCAGAGATTCGATTAACCTCCGTATATAAGCCTGATCCAAATTCTCCCACTGGTCACGGAGAGCATTTGCTAGTCCATGCAGGTCCGCTGGGGCAACATTTTGGGTTCGTATCCGTCTGTGAAGGAGGTCCCACACCTGCTCGATAGGGTTCATGTCCGGACTTACCGCAGGCCAATCTAAAACTGGAATACCAACATCGTTAAGGTATTCCTGGACGATTATTGCAACATGCCGTCGTGCATTATCGTGCATTAACATGAATTCGTTTCCTATTATTGGCGCATATGGTACTACATGTTCTTCTAAAATGTCCGTTATATACCTGTGGGCAGTCAGTGTACCTCTGTCTACTGGTACTAACTCTGTACGACCTGTTAAACAGATGCCTCCCCAAACCATAATAGAGCCACCAGCGAAATTAGGTCTAGGTCTGATATTACACTGCGAATAGCGCTCACCGTCTCGTCTGTACACTGAGATACGTCTATCTGAGGTGTAAAGACCAAATCTTGACTCATCTGTGAAGAGTATATTGGCCCAGTCATTAATGTTCCAATTTACATGTTCTCTGGCAAACCTTAAGCGAGCCACTCGGTGGTTCCTAGTGAGACGAGGGGCTGTTACAGCTACTCTAGCTGTTAATCCACTCTGTCGTAACCTATTCCGAATAGTTTGAGTACTCACACGAGTATTTCTGACTCTAGCCAAGTCGTTCTGCAATTGTCTCGCAGTTACATGTCTTCGACGTAATGCTTGTAGTAGTAAATAGCGGTCATCTTGGCGAGTAGAACATCTTGGATGACCTGGTACAGGTCTTCTACTGTAAATGCCTGTTTCCCTATATCTGGCTACGGCTCTAGAAACACTTGACTGATTGATGTTCATCAAATTAGCAACGTATGCTTGAAATCGTCCATCTTCGATTAAAGCAACTATAGCAGCCACTTGTTCTGAAGTTAAATTGCTCATTTTAGTTTTAAAAGCGTTGGTACAGAACTCTGACTTCGCACTTTAAAATTTGTCCGTATAGGAAGACTTTCAATAAACAACTGAACAAACCTTACACATATGCATTTTTCTAAATGTGTTCTTTTAGAAAAAAAAAAAAAGTAAAAACGCTAAGTTCCATTATTTTGTTAGTGTTTTTATAGTTCACATACACGAGGCAAACTTTTTGTGAACGTATAAAAATATCTTGGTTCATAAATGCCCTTTTTTAGTTTATGCGATACTTTTTTGGCGGAGTGTATTAATATTGCTATGATATCAAATTACCTAACCTACCTAAAATCAACAGCATACAGCAACAAACGTTTGTTATTGAAATAAAATGTATTTTTAATTTATGTATTTAACTATTTTGTAAATTTATTGTAAAAATTCAAACTAAATACTTACTATATCACATATAATTTTAAAAGGGCACGTTTCCATGGATTTATAGGTGAAAGTTCTTTCGCTGATCGTACGAACGTGGGTTCATTTAAGGTTGTCGTGTCGTTGGAAACGATTCTCTTTCATCGTTGATGGGATCTTAATGCCTAGGAGATATGAATGTTTGTTTAAAACAATTGTAAAAGGACTTCTTTTTCGATGTTTTCCTGAGTTGGTTGTATTTTCAAAAACATCTAGAAATTTCAAAATTTAAATAATTATAAGAGTCATTTAACTAAAGATTTACTTGCCAAGGATGAGGTGTTGTGTGTGTTGTGTAAAAATGATGGTAATCCATTAATTTCGAAGAATTGGGGGACGTATTTTCTATTCCTGGAGCCAGAATCGAGGGACTGAGATACAACTTTCGTGGCCGAGACATCGATAACGCAGGTTTGGAGCTAGAAAGATTATTGCAGAACGGGAATCAGTATTTGGAGTATCATGGAGCTGTTTATCGTACTTTAAAGTAAGTGTTTATTCATCTTTCGAACTTATAACCGGCGTTCAGAACGTAATTAAATTCTGAGGTTAGAATGATTTGATGTCAGTGATTTATTAGGGATTTTCGTTGATGTAAACAAACGTTTGCTGTTGTAGTAAGGTGTTTGACAATACGCGATTATAAGACGGGAGGTTAGCGGGAGATTTAAATTCAATTTTGATTTTTAAACAAGATATATTGAGATTAGTTTGGATTAAGATTCAAGGAATCTTATTTTTGTATAATTTGAATAGTATTTGAACTTATTACTTACCGTGAGAAAGAGAATTTTCATCTTAATTGTTATTCAATTTTTATTAACTCAAAATAAACAAAGTTATGTATTCAAAATTTGGTTTTATTCACTATAACATAATAACATCACAACTAAAGAAATAAAATAGCACTTATTAAAGAAACTAAGATTATAACAAGTCAACTTAAGGTAATAATCATAGGTTGTCTAGAGCACTACACCCCCCCATGCCCCAGGAGTTACTGACTAAATATTAGTCACCCGATTGGTAGGCGGTGTGCTCAAAACAGGGAGAGGGAAGCTTTTCATTCACTTGTGTGCTATAGTGTCACCTAGGTATTGATGCAATACTTATCTGTGGAGTCTTTTTATCTTAAATAGAGGACGCTGCATGTCTGAATGTTAATAAAACAGTGTTGAGTTAATTTAAAATCAATTTAATAAAATTCTAAAAAAAATATCTACAGTTTCATAGTAATATACATAGCAGAAATATAATTAGATATATCAAAGCATATTAGAAACAGAATGAAATATGTTCAATTCACACAAAATTATTTATATACATAGTTATTCATAATTTGGTATATGAAAAATCGTCAATGTTTCTTATTGAAATGGGTTTTCATGTAAAATAATTTTACATAAATAAACATGTAAGGTGCTATTTAAAAGAAATAAAGTACTTTATCGTAAATTTAAGCAAACATTCGCGCCCATTTAGGATAGATGTATACCAATATTTTAACTAAAATGTAATTGTGGCGTTAGATTGAATGTGCAGTTACAGTAGTTAGGAATACCCAAAACGAACGCGAACGTGGCGTAGTTGACCTTGGAGAAAAGTTGTGCATAGTGGCGATTTTTTAAGAAATGGTAGCGTTATTATTAAAGCCAAATATATATTTTTTGTTTGGTGGGAAGAAAAATGTATTATGCACCTTCGGGTGACCAACTCTGTGTGTCGGACCCTCACCCACTAAAAAACCTCCTTCTCGGGCAAGATTCTAGCTCGGTATCGTTTTTCACATTCCGTCAAGGTAGCGCACCGTGCTTTGCCTTCATCCATTTCCAGCTAGTTGGTAACTAGAATCGTTTTTGCGAAGGCGGAGACTTTGTGCCATATATTTCAGTCTCACAACATCGTCTCGGTCAAGTTGGCCGGCGTTAGTACTCCGACGTCCAGCTCCAACTGCTCTCTGTGCGGCTTCCACCTTGAACAATCAAAGACTGTACGGCGAGCATCGTCACAGTCGCTGTCTTGATACAGAGAGGAGGCACTGTCCACTTTTCTCACTTTACATAGGTAGTCGTGAAAGTACCCGTGCCCTGTCAGCATTTGAGTGAGGTAATGGTCCACCTCTCCGTGATCCTTGTCCATCCAGCCTGAGAAATTCCTTATCAATCCCACTGTCCACCTGCCTTTGGTGTCCGACTCCCATCGCTCCTGCTAGAGCCGCATTGTCCGCCCTCTCATTCTATTTTTCGTGATTGTTCCGTCTTCCAGCGTATCCAGATAGATTTGCTGTTCCTCTTTGGCCAGGAGGTCTATAGGAACCACTCCTGCTATAACCAGGGCCGCTGTCGGCGGTCCCAATATCGAACCCTGTGGCACACGTGAGGCTATCAGTAGTTCGTCTGACTTAATACTCCTTATCACCACTATTTGCTTTCTATTTGTTAAGTATGGAGTTTATGTAAAGTTGTTACTTTAGCATCATATTTATAAATGGAATATGTAGGATGTTCCATTTAGAACAACGAAGTATACTTAAATATGCATTGCCCTACTTTTTCGAGACTCTGTACTGACGTACTCTTAGATTGTGCAGCATTTATAAAACGTTCGTAAAAATGAAAAATTGAGCAGTAAACAAGTCCTCGTTGAAACACCTGTACTAATGATGCATTGCAGGCTAGTATATACAATTGAAGAAATTAACAGAAGAATACTCTTCAATACTATTTCGTCAACATTTTCCCGAAAAATGCACGGTCCGGAAAAGTAATGCTATAATGTATGTAATTTCGTTATATGTTGATAACAACAAAAAGTACAACGAATGCTTAAACCAAACAATATAATTATACCGTATAAAACGTATAAAAACAATAGTAATTTTAATTCAAACCAAACAATAAAAGAACATTTCAATAAAACATACGTAATCTATAAAATTGATTGTAAAATTTGTGTAGGTACTGCTGTGTATTTCGTATCGATCAAGGAACTGAACTCACAAGGTTAAACAATCGTATAAGTGTAAAAATCTCCGATGCGTGCGATGCACACAGATCTGTCCGCAAACGGACGAACTCACAAAAACAAAACAATATATATACAATACCAGTGAACGCAAAATGTACACCTGACTGAAATTAATATAAACAACTGAACAATAAAATAAACCAATTAAACGATCCAAAACATTAACTAAATCTTATTTGAAAATAAAACAATTTAAAATTTCTCGCAACATTGACAAACCCTTAACGGAATGAACCAAAAAAAACTGAATTTACAAAAACCCGGGGTGCCAGACCGCAGCAGTACGTATGTCAGTTAAATATAACAATATTTCAATGAAAGAATTTATTCCCGCAAATATAACATCAAAACAAATAGTATTAAAGCTAGATTGCTAACGCAACATAATCACAATGGGAATCAGTTTGATTTTGATAATCTATAAAAATAGTGAACTAGTTACCACAAAAATAATACTAAGTATTTAGTATTTCTTAATTTATAAACTATGTCGATCATTAAATATTAATCTGATAAGTTTTTAAAAGTTTGGTCTTCGCAGTTGTTTACTTTCTTGAAGTTTTAATCGTAATTCAGTTTGCCATTTAGTATTTATTTTTGTTAAAAAATTTACAGGTTTCAAAAGAAATTTACACACCAAAAAATTCAGGAATAGAAACGGTTGTTTACCATTTTAGAATGAAATTTTGAGGTTAAACATTTAACGTTTTATATGACCTTGTTTTATTCGATCCATGTAAATTTATTCCTGTTTGTTTAATTGGCCAATGTTTAAATTTTAAAACATGAAATTTTAATTATTATCCAACCTTGATTATATTTTTGACTAAAAATATAAAATTTTGCAATGTTAAGTGGTAATGAATGTTAAAATAAAAAAATTTGTACTAAAAAATAAATTCAATTATGGATTTCCTTAAAATGTTAAAATGAATTTATTATTAAATTAAAGCCAGATTTAAAGAAATACATAGGTAGATTAGTAAATTTGAATATTGCTGGAAAAATATAATCAACGTATCTATATTTATCTTCTGTTCTTTAGAAAAGCCTGAAAATCTTGTCAAAAGTGAATGAAACGTAAGGAAGTAAATTTTAGTAAGTTCAACTTTGCATTATTATTTCTTTAATTGGCCTAATTCCGAACAAATGTTAATCATATAGATGATATCAACTAGATATATGACTTTTTTCTCAATATCTATCTCAATTATGTTATTTCATTGGGTTTGTTCACAGATTTGAACCAAAACATAATATCTGTTTTGTATTAGCAATCAATTACCAATATATGCATATTTTTTGTGTATTTGCAAATTCGGTACATTCTAATACCTTAAGTCTAGCTAATTCAGTTACCATCCCTAAGATATCTCAGTTATTCCAGTTTCTGCGTATTTATGTATTCTATTTATTCTTATTTTCATTGAGAATTTGGTATTATAAATACATTTATTTTACTTTTCTATTTATTATTATATTATTATATTACAGAAAAGGTCTATATTACGCAGCTATAACTATGTATAATGATGTACCTGTACACTTATAACAGGCGAAAATTGATAAAATATTACTTGGCCATAAAACAATATCTAATAAATAAATGTTACTGCGGCCTAAATGAATTTCTCGTTGTTTCTTCTCTATACTCGATGCCATTCTTATTTTTATGAATTGTTCTTTGTATTTTCATTACTTTGAGTATCACAGTATTATTAATATACTACTGACTGTATTTGACTATGTCTACATCTGTCTCAGATCCTGGACAATAAATATTATTATTACTGTTATGATTTATTATTATATATGTATATGTGAAAGTTTAACTTTCTTCTTGTTTATTATATGGAATTTCATTTTACTTACCTTTACAATTTACACATTTCGTAAATATTCCAAACTAGATACCCCGAAAATTAATTTACTAAATTATAATTTCTTTACGCCGATACGCAAATGAAAATCTCATTTTGTTGTTTATTCCAAAATATTTAATCAAGTATTATTTCGAGAAATACGACCCTCCTCCCCCTAGTGAAATCTCAAATATTAAATATACAACAACAAAAATTGATTATGTAGAGGGAAGACCAGTATATAAGTCGAAATGCGTAGGTTAAAGGTTTCATCAAAATGTCTGCAGGTAGAACTCAATTTGTTTTCATTTCTATTTTTGGCGGTTTTCCCATTCATACCACGTTAGTTGGATGTGGGAATAGAAACGAACAGAGACTATCTCGGTTTTTCGTGACGTTAAATAATACGCGCTCAGATTTCCCTTGGATACTATGCATATATATGCTTACTGTTTGATTGAATACATTTATTAAAAGCCCTCGAGATAGAAATTTTCCCTGTGTGTACTTTAATATTTCATTTGGGTTTCAAGTCATCATTCATATTTTCGCAGCGGAAACTTTCCAAATTGAGCGTACCCTTGTCTAAAAGGCAATAATAACTTTTTGATGTGGCTTCAACTTTTTAACATGCCCTTTTCTAATGTATATTTATACTTGAAGTTTTAAGGTGAGGCATTATTATTCATCGGCGTTTTTTTAGTCTGTTAGAAATTATTTCATTTCTAACTAACAATTCTAACTGCTGGGAGTGAACTAAAAAATCAGGGTAATATTGTGGTTTACGTTGACATCTCAAGTTAGAATTTATATCACATGATAAATTATATACGACACGGGTCCGGCATCCTTTCTCATTAATGGCAGAATATAGTCTAAGAGTTACAAATCCCTCTAGTTAAATAACCTAATTTAATATATTGGGAGCAAGCAATAATTTATTGCAAATTGTGATTAATATTAGTGAAGTAGTCCACATTATATGGAGGATATATATATATATATAGAGTGTGGCAACCGTTCATGGCACGATCCATGTATTAGTAACTACTGGTCGACTATAAATGGGCGTGCCACCTTGAATTGCCACGCCTACTTAGGGGCACGCGGATGGCATTTACAAACGATAGCGGACGTATTATAAGTTACACGTATAAATGTATTGGGGCATATATGCAAATCAAAGTCTTTTAGAGTTCTATGTTATAGCATAAGTGATTAATAACATTACATGTGGTAGAAAATACTATTCCTGAAAAATAAAAAGCACTGTTAGAGGTAGTGTGTTCCCGATATAAGTAAATATTTTTAGTTGTTTGAAGCATCAGATAATCACTGATAACATGTCAGTGAAGTAATTCATCACAGCCTCATAAACAACATAAAAAATCAAAAATAAATAATTAGAACTCCTAAACTTTAAAATATAAACTAAAATAATACTGTTCAACAAGTATAAAATCTAAAAACGCAACTATAATAAAATAATGGAAAATAAAATATTTAATTCTTAAAACAGAATTGTATTCAACATTGCAATAAACCTGCAATTAGTTAAAAGAGAATATTATTCTTAAACAATAATAAAATTTGAAGTAAATTAATTTATTAAGTGTTCAAATAAACCTCCCTCTTGATAAGAACAGTAACCCAACCGATCATAAAAATTCCGACGAACATTTGTTAACATATCTGCTGTGACAGTATTACTGATTTCAATAATTCTCGCGCGCAGTTCCTCTAGGTTTGATGGCCGTTGATCACCGTATCCGTATATTGTATTATGTAAAAAGGGCCATAAAAAGAAATCGATTGGAGCTAGATTAGCGGACCGCGCTGGCCATTTAATAGGGCCCGAGTTACCGATCCATCTGTTTTCAAAAACCGCGTTTATAAAGTTTGTTACAATGCGTGTATTGTGTGCTGGGCAACCATCTTGGTGAAACAAAACTTCATTTATATTAAATCGCTCCCGTATTGCCGGAATAATATTATTTTCAAGTAACTGTAGGTATCTATTTCTGTTTAAATTACCGTCAATGAAAAAAGGCCCAATTATATAATTTCCAATGATACCTGCCCATACATTTAGCTTCTGTGGATACTGCGTTCGCGTTGGTATATTTAAATGTAGATTTTTACGCTACCAGTAACGACAAACTGCGCGGTTATGATGCCCGTGTAGGTAAAATGTTTTTTCATCTGTGAACAATACGTTGTTAAAAAAAAATTGGTTATCGTGATATTTATTCGGCGATAATAATTATCGGGAAGAAGTACTTGTGAACTTGTAAATTTGTATGAACGATATTTATTAGTACGTAAAATCTTATGAACCGTTGTTTTAGAGATACCTAATTCGCGAGCAATTTGTCGAGGTGACATAATGGGATTTACTTCAACTAAAGCACATACTCGAATTTCTATATCGCTTACATTCTTATCGGGAACAACTTTATTTTTATTATTTACTAAAGAAAATGTAGTTTCAAATCGATTAACGGTCCTACGAATGGTGCTTGCATTGGGAATTTGACTTTCGGGGAAATTAGCTGCAAATAAATCCCGAGTTACTTCCGCGGAATTACCACTGCAAAAGTGTTTAATCATGAAGAGTTTTTGCCCCGGCGTATAGTACTCAATTTTTAATATAACCGTTATCTACCTACCAACAACGCGTTTTATTAAATAGTACGAGCGAGTAGTTCTCCCGACGAAATATAAAATGCATCTGACACGCATGTGTGCGACGGCTCATGCGCCTGTGCGGGACAGCGTAGAAATGTGGATTTCTTGGCAAATACGAGTGCATCATAGCAATAAGCTAATGTAATCCAGTCGAATATTCCGTATACTTCTTTACCGTTCTAATGCACGGATACCTCTGTGTATCTCGCTTACACTACAGGATCGCTATAATGCGGACGCAGGCGGACAATTGGTATATATGTTTATAAGAAATTGCTTAACCTGCTTTAATAGTATATATTGATTGATGTAGGCCCAGCATTGTTATATTTAGGATTTTTAGTTAATTGTAATTTGTCTCTGGAGTAGATTTTATATATTTAAATATGTATGTTTAAACCAGATCTTATATTAAACAATAGACCGAGATAATTATAATTATTTTATACTTATAACTAACAATAAGTTATTGTATGAAACTAACTTTACATTTTCTTTTCTTAAGAACTTGTTCATATATTACTAATATGATACCCTCCCTCATCATTCTTTTGTTTATCATGATTTCTGTTTTATCCTTTGTTTTTTTTGGAGTTCAGCAGCTAGCCTGTTGTACTATTTGAGTCTTATTGAATTTTATATGGTTGGTAATTTTGTAATATCGATTCGTAAGCAGATAATTGTACATTCAGAAATCGATTTTGAAATCATCGTAATAAATTTAAGCAATTCTTATAAGCACTATCCGAAGTAACTATTCCATAAAGGATGAAACTATGGAAAAGTAATACGAGTTTTATGAAGAATAGAAATTAAATGTGTTAACTTTTCTATATTTTGGTTATATTTGTTATATATGAGATATTAATGATTGTATACCTATTAATTTTATATATATATAATATTATGTATTTTAAAATATCATAAGTTTACTTGCTGAGCTATTTCTCTTTTTGTTTTCCCATTTTCCCATAGAAATATGATTTTCCCCTTCATTTCTAATAACGATTTACTCTGGTTTTGTCGCCTGGACATTTTCACGATATATTCACTCACCTCAAACTATACAAGTAATACAAAATATCGAATTCGGATATACCTAATTACAAATTGAAATAACCCATCTAGAACTTGTAAACTAAAACTGTAGTAATATAATTTAATTTCCTGAAAAAATCCTCATAATGATTTTACTGCTAATCTGTTTTACTGGTCCTGGCAGCACCTTTATTTCTAAAAAAAAGATTATCCCTTGTTCCGTATCCTAGTATTAGATACACGGATTTTGAATATAAACTAGAAATAAATGTATACCATAAAAAAAGATATTAACGAACAGTAACAAGATTGGGCACAAATAGAATTTCAAAAAAAAACACTTACTAAACTAAATTTGCTATAAGAGCCAAGGGATTATTGTATGCAAATGTTTCATGGGTAAAATTTATTTGTTCTTTAAATATGTTAAGTAAATGTTATTACACAATACTGATAATGTTTTTCTTTGGTCTTTTACTACCTGCTCGTCTTCTACCTGTGAATCCGAGCTGAGCCGAAGTATCTAGCCTTGCTATACGGAAAATAGTATCGATATTTTGTCGTCCCAAGGGGGTGAGATGGCGTTTAGATGCCAAAGCTTACGTAAACAAAACCTTAATTATGTGGTATCATTTGCGAATAATGTGGGATCTAATTTCGTTCTCATACCTGCTAACGTTCGTCCTCATACCACCAATATCATTATCATAATTTTGACGGAAAACAACATTGTGCTGGATCCACGAGTAAGGTATCGTGCCAATGTACTACACTCTTTAAGAATTGCGCCAGCTGCCGGTTGAAGAATGGCAAAATGGCAATATCCGATCCACTAGCTTGGGTGATGCAATGTTCTCTGTCAATTTTGTTGATTATTATTTTTGCACATGGATTAGTCCTTAATCCATTCTGTAAATAATATAGGGCATCCACACTAGTATCACCCTAATTAAATTATTATAGTATCTAGGTGTACCAAACTGTAATAGTGGAAATCTATACATTGCATCTGTATTCCGGGTAAGCCTGTAAGTATGTGTTATAGACACCTCCAAATTATAACAGTACAGGCGCTATAGATATGCATAGAATCTCATAATTTCTTTTACTCTTACTTCTGCCGTTGATTGTGAACATTGCAAAAAGATATTGATGCTATCTATAACTGGAGTAAGGTAAATCATCTACGCCTCAATATTGGCAAATGTAAAATAATATCTTTTTCTCGAAATTCTGTCCCCTTCAATTACTGTTATCGTATCGGTGACCAAAAATTACTGCGTTGTGAAAGTGCAAGAGATCTTGGTGTTTTATTTGACACTAAGCTGACTTTTAATTTACATATCTATGATGTTACCGCAAATGCTATGAAAACTTTAGGGTTTTTAGCTCGCAATACACGTGATTTTCATGATAACAGTACAATTATTGCCTTTTTTAACAGCTTCATACGCTCCAAATTGGAATACTGCGCTGTCGTTTGGTGTCCTTCTTATAAAAAATATGTTAATATTATAGAGAGCGTCCAAAAGAAATTTCTAAAAATCCTTTACTACCGGACGCATAAAACTTACTTAGGACATAATTACAACTACAGTGCTTTGTGTCGTATGTTTAATTTCCAATCTTTGGAATTCAGAAGGAATATATCGCACGTGGTTTTCATTTATAAACTTATACATGGAAATATAAAAGACAGTGATTTGCTTGAGGCCTTAGACTTTTACATTCCACGTTCTAACAGCCGTTTTACGCCTTTGTTTTACGTGCCATCAGCAAGAACACACCATTATTCAGCGTCACCAATTCCATCCATGTGTTCAAATATGAATTTAATTTGCAGCGGAATAGATATTTTCAATGTTAGTCTTCCCTCATTAAAGAAATATCTAGCTTGTGGGAATGAGTAGCAGTTTTCTTTCATTTTCATTTCTATTGTGATAAATCATCACACTGTATAACACTTTATAATTCTATATATATTGTACTCGCATTATATTATATTAGTTTTAAGCGCATAGTTTAACATTATTTTTAATTTTGTTTTGTATAATTCTATATATATGTACTTGCATTATATTATATTAGTTTTAAGCGCATAGTTTAACATTATTTTTAATTTTGTTTTTTCTTTGTCTTTTTCCTTTTTACTATTATGAATTATACGTTTTATTGTGTTATTATTATTATTTTTTTTTTATATACGTGCAGGTAGCACTTTCCATTTTCATGGTCAGGTTATATTTCTTTATCATTATTTCTAATTATCTCTGCCACTGTATATTTGGGTTCAAATTGTGAATATTATGTTGTTTTAGTTCATAGGACATAGTTTAATATTCTTTTTTTTTCTTTTCCTTTATTATTATAAATTTTAGGTTTTGTTGTATCTTTCTACATATATTTATTATAATTACTATCCTGTAATGAGCAGATTTTTTTCTGCTGTTGGATAAGAATGAATAAAATAAAAATAAAATAAAAAAAATAAAATAATTCGTCCAAAATTGATGTTCACCTTGTGCTACACACACAAGATTATGAACATTTATATTTATTAGATCATATTTCAGTTGAGAAACAAAGTGGAAGGTAAAATGTTACCTTCTTCAGCAACCTCTTTACGCTGTTAGCGATTTTTGCGGAGAGGGGTAACACTAAATTTCTTTTCCTTTAAACTTTCATCTCCCCTTTTCTTTCTTTGTGCGGGCAGCGCAATCTTCTGGTTTATTCTTCGACGACTGAGTGTATCTGACACTTTATATCTGTGCTTATTGTATATGTACCTTTTCAATTATTAAATTTGTTAATTACTCTGCTTTGTCCACAAAATTAATTTATAATTTTTCTAGGCAATAAAGCACATTATTTATTTATTCAGATTGAATATATGGTGCAAGAACATAAAATACGCCAGAAAAAGCCTTCTTTGTAAGTTAAATCTAATAGTGTTTATTTTATTTAAAATTAAAAGCTGTGGAAAAGAAATTTCCGCAAACTCCATTAAATTAAACCAAAGTAAAGTCTTTTGTCAATTTTTTTGCTGGAACCCGAAAGGCTGTTAGTCTGAGATGTTGAAGTTATAATAAAATTATTGCAGTAATATTTTTATCTTTCGCATACATTATCGTCTTCCATAGTACGAAGTACTTATTTCTTACGGCGTAAAGTACTATGTTAAGAAAGTATTCCACCCGTTATATGAAAAATTCAGACGCATTACCACCGAGCACCATAATAACAGGAAGAAGGTATTATAAATTATCTTCCGTGGCGTAATATTTTAATGGTACAAGAGCGCCATCGCCATTGTGCTGGCACTCGCCTCCAAGAGCGGGAGCAAAAGACCCAAAGCTGGCCGCAAACCTGCGACCAACTTTGCGCCGTACACCACCGCACGCCGAACGAACATTTTCTCATCCTTTTCTCTGCGTCCAACCCTTCTCGAATATAACAAAAGAAACAGTCCTCTGGTTCCTCCCTCGACTCCTATTATCATAAGGTTGCCGCCCCTGTAAACCTTTCAGTGGCAGCGCTAAAGTCAATATCAAAAACCGCTCTACATTCGCGTATCCTCTAACGTCACACTTCTCTACCCTAATGCAGATTTATAACTAAAAATAATCGAATATAATTGATTGCCAATAAAAATGAATTTATGGACGTATCGTATCTGGATCGTATTATTCATAGATGCCTGCTGTGGACAGCGACATCTAGTGGGTGGGAATAGTGGAATTTAAGGGTCCGATAGTGGGTTGGGATTTCGGTCGCCGAAAGGATCGACGGAAATGAGTCCGAGAAAAGATTGCCTATAAAGTAGTATATAAGGGAGCGGTTGAGGAATGCATCAAATATGCGGGATATGCCCAGGATTGCTTTTTTTTTCCTTTTACCGAGTGAGTTAAATATAGCGATGAGGTGGAGTGGATATTTTAAGTAAACTTCGAAACTGGAGCGATTAGTTCCTCTATATTTTATTTATTTAAATAAATATTGCACTTATTTGCCATAAATAAGCTGTTCCGCCACTTACAGTTTGTAAATTCTATATAACAGTTTCTTACGTTTAACACTATTCCTCTTCCTAACTTCTAGAGATTAACGGATATATAGTTAACGAGACTTAAATATTTGATCATTATTTCAATTGTGAACAGTTTTGCATAACAAAATAACTTATTATAAGCAACCTTTGTTACGGTTAGTTGGATCTTTAAATACTCCACACGAAAATAGAGATCTCTCCAATCCTTTAATTTCTATATTCTTTGGGAAATCCTTTATAGACACCGGACCAGGGTGTCATTGGTCGATAATGTGAGACTCGCCAGGCTTGACATTCTCACTAAGAACTCCTCATTCAGCCGTTGCTGTGCCGCCGGGACTGCTGTTGGCGTTTCTTCGGCTAGCGTAGGTGTCACATATTAGCGTTTTGGTATGGAGGTGACCTTCAGTCGTCCTGCATTTCTTTGTCTAACCAGGTCCAGATCTCCCTTTTAGCAGAATCCTTAGTAATCCCACATATGGGCTCTGGACCTATGAAGTGTCTTTTAGAGCCCTACTATATTGCCCTTTATATCCTCATGTCCTGGCAGCCAAATCAGCGACACCGTGTGATCCTGTGCCGGTGAATTGAGGGATTGTTTGCAGTCTCTAACTAGTTTTGACCTAGTTACAGGGCTCGAGACCGCCCTGATAGCAGCCTGGCTATCAGTCGTTATACTTATTTTCCTTCTCATGTAGCCCCCCTTAGCAATCATTTCTGCGCAGGCGGCAAGGGGGAATTTCTCTGCCTGGAAGATCGTCGCATGCTTCCCCAGGCTTATGGATACCCTTTGATTAGGGCTCGGTCCGCGAATACAGGCTCCTGTGCCCTGGCTGGATTTGGATCCATCCGTGAACCAGTCATTAAGAGCAGTAATATTCCTATGTGCCTGGTCTCTGTGCGGTGTGACATTCCTAATCAAGTTACTGATTTGTCTACAGTTAGTTTCTCTCTCCAGCATAAGCTCTACTACGTTGTCTTCGTGTATTCCCTTGCGTAATTGTCCTACTAAAGTGTTCCTACTGGTTATCCACTTGGTACATTCGAACACCACATGTTCCGGCGCTTCCTCCAAACCACAGTCCGAGCTGAGTTATCGCCAGTTTGAATATCTTTAGATAGCTCTTGAAGTTGCCGTGCTCCGATAGGAATTGCGTCTGGTAGTAATCAACCTTTCCCAACCTACACTTCACCCATCGTTATACATCTCTGATTAAGGTTTTGGTCCATCCCTTGAGGATAACTGCCACCGTTTTTTTTCTGGAGATACCTGAAGATCGTTTTGCTCCATTCTACAATCCTTTCTAAGGATTCATTCCCTTTGAATGTGCGACCCCGTGGGTCATCTGCTTCTACGATTAATGCCAGATCGTCGGCATAGGCTGTCGTGGTGGCTCCGTCTATTAACTGCACACACAGCACCTGATAGTATAGGATATTCAAAAGGGTCGGTCCCAACACGGAACCCTGTGGTACCCCAGCGTTCACCTCCATAGCTACCTTGCCTGAGAGCAAGATTTTTCTCATGTGGAAGTAATCCTCAACGATGTTGACAAGGTACTCTGGTATCTTCCTTATTTTCAGCTCGGCAATTATTCGATTCCAAGAGGCGTTATATGTTAATTCTGAAATTAAATTTGAATTAAATGAAATTTCTACATATTATCAATATCTTTAGTAATTGTGGGTATATATTATGATTGAGAAATATATAGTAGTGTAAAAAAAACAGTATGTGCAAAGTTAGGATACATTTACAATGAACGAATCAGCACATAAAATATTGTTGGTTATTAGGGCTTGTGGAATTAAAAATACAATTTCTAATAACGCAGTTTTATTAACACGATCTTACTACTAAGAACATCGACGAATAACTAACTAAAAACTAACACTGTTAGGTAAACCGTACGGGCAGGTATATTGGAGAGCGCGTGAGTCATAAGCTCGAACAAAGAAAATGCACTATCCTACGATGAGATCATCATCGATAGGGTTCTTACAAAGAAGTTGATTTGTTTTTTTTGTGTTACTATTTCCAATAAATATTACTTAGTTACTTAAATTTCTTTGATTTGTTACTAATTATAATTTCTGTATCTAATTTATATTCTGGAATAAATAAACATGTTATATGTATTGTCATAAGCTGCAATAGTATATAATATATAATGTATATTTGTCGTTAGTTTCTTAAAAAAGAAAAAACATGGACATTGTCTTATTACAGTTATTTTACAATAAAAACTACACCACAATAACAAAATTATAAATAAACGTTAAACATAAAAGCTAAAAATTTATAAATTCCTTAATATCGTAAAATCTATGTTCTAATAAAAATTCTTTCAACAACTTCTTAAATCCATACATCGTTGGTGCTAATTTAATTTTTTCAGGCAGTTTATTGTAGTATGATAACGATCGATACTTAGGACCACATTCAAAACGTGAAGTTTTGTGAACCGGAATACTAAAGTTATTACATGCCCTGGTCGTCATTGTGCCATATACGTCCGAGTTCTTTATATATTTATTAATGTTTTGCCTACAGAAAACTAGTAGTTCGCATATGTATATGCTACAAACTGGCAGAATACCCAATTCCCGAAATAATGGACGGCACGACTGTGTGGAAGTTGCACCCACCATGCATCTAATTATTTTTTTTTGTAATAAAAATACTCGTTGCAGGCATGGCGTGGCACCCCAAAATATGATTCCGTAGCGCAACCTGGACTCTACATATGCAAAATAAAACATTCTGAGTGACTGAATACCCACGCTACCTCGAAGAGTTCTTATCCCATAGAAGGCTGTGGCCAATTTAGCTTCAAGGGACGAACAATGTTTCTCATACCTGAGCCCTTTATCTACTGTGATACCCAAAAACTTATAATTATCTTGCTCAGGTATGGACTTACCATCGCAGGATACGTATAGACTGCTGGCTGACTGAACCGTGCTCATTCTGAACCTCAGCAGCCCCGTCTTCTCTCTGTTCATTTTCAATCCATTATCCTCACACCACCCATTAAACCGACCTATACATTCCTCAGAGGCTATCGACACGTGGGCCATTGAAGGACCACTGATGACGCAGGTTGTATCGTCTGCATACTGAGACAGTACGCAATCTCTCAGAGAACACCTCAGATCGTTGACGGCTACCACAAAAAGGCTTGGACCCAAGATGGAGCCCTGCGGAACACCAGTAGGTCTGAAATTTAAAAATTCGTTTATCATTAACGATACAAGTAATTTGGTCCATATTTCTTAATGTGCGACTACGATAAAGGTTGCTTAAACAACTAACATAAATAATGACATTAAAGTATAAGACGGTAAAACATTAGTATACTGTTGTGCCCAATATTTAGTCGAAACGTTTTACATTTCAGAGTAGGCGTTATAATTTTTGACTAAATTTAATTTTATCTTTCTGATCAACACCAACAATTATTATGCCTTAATATAACCACACAACGTACATATAATACTATACTTTACAAACAGGTACGTTGTAAGCATAGCAGACAATGCAAACAATATGTACAACACAAAATATAAATAGGTGTTTACAATGGATGCAAGTTTAATGCTTCAACAGAAAAAAATATTGCCAGAATTAACTTACAGCAAAATGCAGCCCGTGTAGACGTACTTTTAGTCAAATAAAAGAAACAACCTATTCAAAAGATCGTCTGAAATAACTGGAAGAATACATAGCTATTGTGTTTTATCACAGCAGTATTAATGTTAGTACATTTGTCAAAGCAAAAAAAAATGTATGAAAACCGAAACGGGGGTATTTTTTTTCCGGTTGGGAATGTAATGGAATAGCTTTTCGCATTCCATATAGAGAACGCGTTATCATGTATGTGCAACCAATTTCCAGCAGGACAAAATTCATTTCATTATATTCCATATATTCAGATCTGGTATTTCGACTATTTATTTTCGTATGCCTTCGTATCCTGACCGTATAAACAAAGATGTATAATTAAAATTCTAGTGACAGAGTAAATTAACGTCTCTATTTAACGAAGCGAACATCTAGATTAAATATAAAAATAATACGTATACCTATACCTGGGATTATTGTATATCACCAAATATTACGACAAAAGGCGTGATAATTTATTAAAACAATATATTTAGGTCGCCGGCCGACAGGAGAATACAAACCCTTGTCAACGTTTCGTTATATTTAGAACTTCGATGTCCTGTTCCGTTACTGTTAAAATAGGGTGACACGATGCCATTGTTTTGTGTCTATTTCTGGTGCTTTGTCCATATTTATATCATTGTTCCTTTACTTGGATGCAGTGCGGCTACGTTAGTACGATATAATATTATACCGAGTTTTTTTTTCTTCATTACGCATATATTTTTTCTATGTGTAACTTTAAAATAAAAATTGTTAATCCATTGGCGACTTAGGCAACCGATTAATGCGGGCAAATGATTTACTTATGTATGTTCTTATGCAGAAACTATTCTTTTATGTCAAATATTTCTTTAACTATCTATTTCAAATATTTTTTCATACAATAATCAACAACAAAATTTTATTGAATAACAATAAATTTATTGAAATCACGAACAGGTACAACAAAGATGAAAAGTTCATTGATAAGACTAGTTTATAAAATGAATTTTTTTTCATGCTCCCCTTGTCCTTCATCTAATAAACGGCTACGTTTCTTATGGATCTTCTTCCGCTGAATTCGAAACTCAATATAGGTAAATTTTTTTTTTATGAATTGAGATATTGTGATTTTTTCATTTCCTTGACCTCCTTACACTTTTCAAATCATATCTGGAGCTAGATGTGTCCAATTTGATTGTTGTTGGTACCAAATGAAAGATATTGAGGTGATAATATGATGAAATACATATGATGGAATCTTTAATTAGTTAAGCAATTCAAAAGATATCGATGAAAATATTCCAGATTTCAACAAAAATTAAATCTGTAAACTCATTCTTTGGCCACGGAAAAATAGAAACCGATGAAAAACGTCCGGGTAAAAATAACACCAACCAGAAGAAAATCGACCGAGAAATAGAAAAGATATTGAGGATTCAGTGAATAAATCCAAATTTTTTATTTTCTGAATATATTAATTTTTTCGATAACTTACTAAGTTTAACCGGTCGCAATAAATACATATGTAAATATCTAAGCTTGCTAAAATAAGACAGTACAATGTTTATTGCGATGAATAAAAAACATACGAAAAGAAAAACAACTTTCATGAACTTTAATCTTGAGCTTTTTTTTAACTAACAGACTAAACCAACGTGACAAGCGCATTATTTGCGGATGACATCGACACCAAAGCATATCAGAATATTTTAGAAATAGTTTTGGCGCGTACTTTGTCTTCGGATGGTTTTGTGGCCCGTTTCTCTCACGAGAAACTATACGTTTGTCTGCCAACATTGCTTCATCACAAAGTACTTGATACCGTTGCCCTATTGTCTTAATTTGTTGGTGAAATCTCTCGCCGTGTTCATCCGTGTTCATGCCTTACATCACTAAACTTGTCCGTAAAAAAATGCAAAAGCAAACGGAGAAAATGGATTTTCAGACATTGTACGCTTGTTAGAAGCAAACAAAATGGTAAAAGGAATACAATAGAAAATTAACAATAATGAAATAAAGTAATGCCATTGCGTATCCATCTTGTTGCAGTACTCCAGCAAATCGGTAATAGTTGCCTTGTAGCAGGGTTTTTTTTGTTCCCAAGTAAATTGGCAACAACCAGGTTAAATGAATTATAAACCTCATCTTCAACTTTGCACTTTTGAACAATTTTTTCATGTGTGGACAAAGTTTTGCTGTAGAAAGCTGTAAAGGCCGTAGATAAAGAAAACCAAGTATTCTCCCATTTGAAAATTGATTTTGAATTGAAATTCATAAACATTTTAATTAAAACAAGCTTAGTGTGCAACGTGCAAGAATAAAACTTGAAGAAAGTTGTCTTTTTTTTCCGTATGCTATTCGATAATCAAAATTGTGGTGTCTTATTCTAGTAAGCTTAGTGATATACATATCGGAAGCGATTAAACTCAATCAGTTATATCGAAAAATTTAATATGAATTTAAAATGTGAAATTGAAATCTAAATTAAATATTTTCTGAATATATTCATTCAATCACCAATATCTTTTTTAGTCATTTAGTATTTTTTTTCTGGTTGGTGTTATTTTTTGCGTTCAAGTATCAGCCTTACGCACATGAAGAAAAACTGGACGTTTTTCATCGGTTTTTATTTTTCCGTTGGCACAGAATCAGTTTAAAGATTTCATTTTTATTGAAATCTGGAATATTTTCGTCGATATATTTTGAACTGCTTAACCCAAGGTTCCATTATATATTTGCTTATCACTTTAATATCTGGCACTAAGAACAACCAAATCACACATATCTGGCTCCAAATATAGTTTTCAAAGTGTAAGGAGGTCAAAGAAATGAAAACAATCACAATATCTCAAAAACGGTTCCATAAAAAAAAAATTAACATTTATTATTGAATTCAGAAGGAGATAATTCATAAGAAAAGTAGCGCCTCATCAAATGTACATTTTTGTTGTAATCTAGTGTAATCATTCTTCGTGCAAAAAGTATTCTAATATTTTTAAATAAATTCAAAACAAGCCATTCTATTATCAATTCCCAAAAAAAAAAATATTAAAAAAACCAGTCAATTCATTTTAATGGAACACATGAAGCTGCACATCCTATCTTAGGCGGAGGAACGGCAATATAATCGCTTTCAGATTTAGCCAGACATTTTGAAATATTCCACAGACCGGTGTACAAAAAAAAAATGTTGAATGGAAGCGTAGACCTTTTTTAATGAAACATTTCCTACTGATAAAGCTGCATTTACCTCAAATGATGACGTCAGCTATCAGAACTTCCGGTTTGGATCTATTGGAAAATACTAGATTCCCTTTGCATTGACCTATCAGTCATTGATTCCGTACAAATCCTGCTTTGAATAATAAACGATAGACTTAATGGCCCAGTTTCTATTAACGGAAATTCTACTGCGGCAAAATTTCTTGTTCTGATATAGGGGCCACATCATTCCATCAATTGAGATATATGTAATGTTGACTTTTGATTTTTGGTGGCAAAAAGATAGGACGCCGGCACATTCTACTAATGCCGTCAGATATTACTTGAATAAGACATTCCAAAGACAATGGATTGGCAGGTTTGGTCCTATTTATTGCCCCCAACATCAGTCGAATTGTGTCTAAGCGATAACTTTCTTTGGGGCCACCTAATACGCAAAGTTTGCAATGACTTACAACTGCAATTTATTGTTAATTTTGTTTATTGCTTTGAAAAAGTGGTCATTTTAAAAACTTACTGTGAAATAGAAGTTTAGCCTTGTGATGTTGTTTGTAGTAAACTAAGTAAGAAAAAGTAATCAGAAATGAAATATCAAACTATGTCAAACGGCGAATTAATCGTTAGAATAATATAAAAACTGGTTGCCTAATGCGTTGCTAATGCCTTGATGATAAATTATATTTGTAGGTGTTTGTAAGCAAATGCCTACACATAATTTTGGCTGACATTGTTTGCTACTTTTTTTGAAAGCTGTAAATGTCAACATATAATTTTATCTAATTAATTAATCTGCACCTAAATAATTTGGGTCGAACTTTCTTAATCCAAATATATTTTTTCGACTTCCAAATGTATAAACAAACATACGCACAATATTCCATCAAAAGTTATTGCCGTCTCTTCATTTACTGCCGACTATAACAATTCCAGAAATTAATCTTAATCTTTATGGAAAATCTCTGCGAGTCGACGTTTTCGTCCGAACTAAACTTGTCCAATTAGGCAGAGCGAACGTCAAAATGGGGGACGCCAACAGACCAACGCGGCGAAAAAGCGAACCCAACTAGAGGCAACCCTTATCATTATTATTTACGGCATATTAATTTTCAGTGCAGAGAGATTCTATTCCTATAAACGCGTCCCGTTACGAGGGTGGGGATTAGGACTTTCGGATTTGTAGATTCTTTTGCTTGACCATGGCGCACACATTCATGTAGATATGGTTGTATGCGCTGAAATAAAAGTATTAGTGTCAGTGTAAAATAGGATGTTTGGGTATGGAAGATATGTGCTAGAGTTAGTAACGTGGTTATCTGATTTTTAATCTTAAAAAATTTAGCGTTTTTATTCCATCTTTCCTGCTTTTTTTACTCCTTGTTGTTTTTCTTATTTGTGATGCCAAAATTTGTCGTAATACTGATGACATCTGAGTAATGAGGAATGGGACGTGGAAACCACATCAAACCAAAAAAATCGTGAAAGAAATTAATCATGGCAGGGCAAAAAATAAATTTCAACAGCTCAGAAGGTACTGGGGTTTCAAAATCAGCACTAGTGAACATACGAATTCTTCAACCTTATTCTTTTGAATCCAAATATCTGTCAAGCTAAATTTGCCGTTTCATGGTAGATGAGATAAATGTGCAATATTGGTGCATTTTGGGCAAACAGAACTGTAGAAGTCGTGCTTTGCATCAGTTTTGCCAATTTTTGGTATGAAACTCAAATGTACAGTATAATGAAAACCAATAGTGTACATGCACTTGTAGGCGTACTAAAACTTGATATTTTGCGATTTATAGCTTATAACTTTTCTATTGTATTTATGGGAAAAAATCTCACAAAAAGTTCTGATCAATTTTTATCATAAAATTAAAAGTGAAAAGGTACTTGAATATTTTGTTCATTTAAATAGTTTTGCTTTTGCACTTATAATGAAGAGTTTCTTTTAATAGGATTATAAAAAATTGGAATGTTAGAGAAATGTTTATATTATTCAAGTTTTCAAGTTGGAATGGAGGCACTTGATTAACTATTTTCGACCAGTATCAATTTTAAGTAGGTACTTTAAGCTAAAGAGTTCGAAACGCGAATGTATAACCACTGTCTGTTCTTCACTTTCAAATAAGTCATTATCCCACAGTGGCGTGGTTTGTGGCCTGGTATAGAGCCATAGAAACTAATTTACTTAATCCATAATGACTGTGTGTGTCACCCTAATGAAATGAAGAGACAGAGGTTCCAGTCTCATAATCCCAAAAGAATTTAATTATTAGGCGTTTTAGTCGACTAGTTTTGGAATAAAAACCCCCATCTTCAGCTTAGCTGGAAGCCAAAAATTCGAATAGGAAAATATAAATCAAAAATTAAAGTAAAAATAAATTAAGTTTAAAATAAACTTATTAGTATAAAAACATAAATTCTTCAATTGAATAGTTTGGACCAAAAAAATTTAAAAATACTTACAGATATAAATTTAACAATCTTGAATAGTCAAAAATGTGGGGTCCATAATTGTAATGTACCTCTACTAAATTATGATTTTCTTTTTGGAAATAATATGGACTAATACGATAAACATGTAGTCGGACGAACATTTTAAAATGTAGTACCACGTTACAATAAATAGTTTAAAATATATATCCTAAATGAATATAGTAAACAATTTTTTATTTTTTATTATTTTTTTTTAAATATCAATAAATAAATTCGGGTAAGTAAGGACATCTATGATTGGAAAGTTTAAAAGTACATAAATAAAGAGGTAAAAACAAAAGGTAACTGTTTAAAATTCAACTGGACGTTCAGAGACAATTCAAACGATCCTTCCCGGTGCCGGAGAAATTTTAGCAAGGGACATTAAGGGACGGCGTATTGTCCTTTATAGTGACAGTCAGGCTGCTCTTAGGGATCTTAATAATCATCAGCTCACTTCGGGCTTAGTACTTCAGTGTCACAGTGCGCTAAAAGCGATCGCTATCGATAATACCTTGGCACTCAAGTGGGTTAAAGGTCATAAAGGAAATCTAGGTAACGAGCCTGCCGATGGGCTGGCAGGGCGGGGCTTGCGCTCCCATTTTGTGGGGCCGGAACCGGCTCTTCCTATTTCGTCGGCTACACTCAACACCATAATAACGCAATGGACTGCCACTCTTCACGAGAATAGATGGAAGTCCATAACCACCTGCCGTCAAGCGCGTGAACCCATCCCCAGGCCGTCACCGAAGACAGCAAGATATTGCCTGCAGCTTTCTCGCAGTAACCTACGTCAAGTTGTGGGGCTTTTGGCCGGCCACCGCAAGCCAAACTAACACATGCACTGCATGGGCTCGACTGACAGCCCACTATGCCGGGCATTTTATTAAGAAGACGAGACGCCGGAACACATTTTATGTGACTCTATGACCGGCGATTGTCCAATTCAGAGGTTCCATGCTGGGGGAGTACTGGCCCAGCATGCTCGAGTTCACGCTCAGTTTGGGCTGGCTCGGATAGACTGTGCGTGAGCGATGCCACCTAGGGGAGGTAGCACAATGGGCCCGGTAAGGGTGGCCTAAGTGCACGTGGTGATCACTTTCCCAGACCTAAAATTCAGAATCTAGAATCCAAAAGAGACAATTTATTGTTAAAAATCTGTTCGCGTAAAATTTCCAAAGATTTCAAATTGTTAAAAATAATGCTGTAATCAGCTGTATGTAAAATATAAACAACTTTTTAAATGATGTTAATTTTCTTTCAAATGGTGCGCAAAATGCGAAAAACCACTTGAGTATGATTGTAAACAGGTGATGTTTTAGGAGTACTTATAGAAATCTCGGTAGGTTCTGCCAATATAAGTGCTATCGCAAGTATTGCAAACCAATTTATAAATTACCCTTTTATTTAAACGACTCAATTTATCCTTAATGTTTAATAATGCATTACGTAGAGTATGTAGTTTTTAAAACATAACTATGTTAAAGTAGGGCCCAAGTAAATTAGAAATTCTATGAGAAACAAGCCACAGCTACGAATGGTAAAGAAATATATTGTTTGAGAGTTTATCAGTGCAGAGGTCGGAATTATCTAAATAAGTTAATTCTTCTAATCTATATATATATATTGCTATGATATCATATACCTAACCTAAACAACATACAGCATCATACGTTTGTAATTGAATAATGTACCTATAAAATGTATTCTGATTTATGTATTTAACTACTTTGTAAACAAATTGTAAAAAATCTAAACTAAACACTCACTATATCGTATCTAATTAAAAAGGGCACGTTTCCATGGATTTTTTAGGTATAAAGTTCCTTCGCTGATCGTACGAACGTGGGTTGATTTAAGGTTTCGTATCGTTGGAAACGATATTCTTTCACCGTTGCTGGGATCTATAATGCCAAAGAGATATGAATGTTGTTTAAAACAATTGTGAGGACTTCTTTTTCGATATTTTCCTGAGTTGGTTGTATTTTCGAAAACATCTAGAAATTGATAAATTTAAAACACTATAAGAGTCATTTTAACTTAAAATCTACTTGCCAAGAATGAAGTGTTGTGTGTGTTGTGCAAAGATGATGGTATTCCAGTAATTTCGAAGATTTGGGTGGCGTATTTTCTATCGAGGGACATCGATTCGAGTCTTAGTAGCTGAGACATCGATAACGCAGATTTGGAGCTGGAAAGATTGTTGTAGAGATGGGATCAGTATTTGGAATATAAGAAAGCAGTTTATCGTACTTCAAGTAAGCGATTATTCATCTTTTGAACTTATAACCGGCGTTCAGAGCGTAAATAGAATTCTGACGTTAGAGTGTTTGATGGCAGTTATTTATTAGGGATTTTCTTTGTATGTAAACAACGTATGTTGCTGAAAAAGGTTATTGGCAATGCTTCATTTTATGACGGGAGTTAGCGGGAGATTTGAATTCAATTTTGATATTTAAACAAGATATATTGAGTTTAGTTTGGATTAAGATTCAAGGAATCTTATTTTTGTACAATTTAAATAGTATTTGAATTTACTTACTTACCCTGAGAGAGAGAATATTCATTAATTGTTCATCACTTTTTATTAACTCGAAATAAACGAAGTAATTGATACGAAAATGTTTTATTTTTCACTATAATATAAGAACATCACGAATGAATAAGTAATACAACTTTTACAATCAAAACAAAGAGTATAAAAAGTCATTTAAGCTAATAATCATAGGTTGTCTAGAGCACTATATCCCACCACGTCCCAGGAGTTACTGAAGATATAATAGTTACGATTGGTATGCGGTATACTCAAAACAGGTAGAGGGGAAGATTTTATTCACTTGTGTGCTACAGTGGCATCTATTTATTGAGGCATAGCTTATCTGTGGAGTAGATTTATCTTTAATAGAGGACGCTGCATGTATGAATGTTAATAAAACAGTATTGAATTAATTTAAAATCAATTTAATAAAATTATAAAAAATACCTACAAGTTTCGTAGCAATATTGGTTAATAGCATGTCTAATAGTATTAAGTTTTGTGTGGAATTCCACGCCCAAAATGTAAATGGTCTTGAACTATAATACGAGATAAATTGACAGAGAAGAATGGCTAAGGAAGTAAGTCTTTCATTTAAGTCAGTTTTTCTGCACTAATACCAAACCACAAGGAACAAAGGCCAGCGAAGAATGGATACGTAAGAAGTAACAACTTTGATTAGAAAGAGCATGCGAAGAGTGATTTAAGAGAAGTAAGCGATGAGGATCATTGTCCGGTTATTGTATTAACTTCAAAGAAGATGTAATTTGCAGATTCTTTGAAGATGGGAAGGAAACCGCAGCCATGCTCTATGATCAACGACATTTCTATTTCTGAGTTTGAAGGATCCAAGAAAAAAACAAGCCATATATGAGGATGACAGATCACAATACAGCTGAGATTGTAAGTAGGCTTACAATGCAACGCCATTTTTAATTTAATATATACATACTATCATATTGTATTTATTTATACATGAAAGCAGTTTCCTCATTGACCAGTAAAGGGTCCTAAATATTCTATTTGCAATTTCTCTTGGCAAATGTGGTAACCTTTCGTAGTATAGATATTGTGAAAGGGCAATCCATTTGGGCATCCAAAGGAAGCGATTGTAGAATACACGAGATTACCTAGTGCATACAATATGATCGATATTGCGGTTGTCGTAGATAAATCCCAAATACCACATTCGTCCGTAAAAGAAGACTACCTTTGTCTGAGAGAGTATTCGCTATAAAATATCCGGTTGGAAATCGTACAATCCCATCGATGAAAAAGGGAAGTCTAAAATCAGTTTATCCCGTAAACGTGTATGCATACATTCGTGCACGTAGAGCATTTTCGACGTTTGTGATGGTATAGGTAGAGCACACATACATACACACGAACGTCCGCATACATGTTTGAAGAGACCGTATAAAATTCGTGAATAACGACCGAAATTAGATTTGGGAATTGCGGCCCGTTCCCGCCGTTTGTATTTTTCGATATACATCAGTGGACGCGGATCGTTCATCCAGACTAAAATCCTCCACGGATCTCCCCCGTGTACAAGCATAAACACGTAGAGATACATAAATGTACGGATCCGTATGTACGTGAGCACGGGGGAGAATCTGAAATATATTGGATGAATATGTATGCTATGGATTGATTGATACCTTGTACTCCTTTGTGGTGTGACAAATTGATTTCCATTTTGCGGGCCCACGATATGAGGTTTTTTATTAAATGAAGGCAAAAACAAGGGGAAGTACCGCGCACGCCTCCAACGCCCTTAATATTACAGCGGATCCGTCGAGAATGATTAAATGCGTGTATTTTTTTACGTCTATTCTTCCGCGTGCGGCTACGTTCTGACGAAAACAACAGGTTTTTGTGGCAAGCATTACTCCGGCGCCTACATTTGCATTGTTTAATAACGAACTCCAGAACATTTATCATTGATGGCAAAGAGAATACAGGTTCTCTCTCTTTGTTTTAATCAAGGAGGATAAATATTTTTTGTTTAAAAGACACCTGTGTTCGAGTTTAGGTGAAATTAATATCTCTACGTTAATACAGGTGCGGCAACTAAACCGTGCATCGGTTAGCGTAGTCCGTATTAATGTACAGGGTATTTGGTGTATCGTTTGCCTAATTAAATTGGCCGATAAGAGGGGTTATTTGCTATTTCTCAAGGCCTAATAACTCAGTATTAGCACCACGGGTGTTTTGATCTCAATTCTTTGATATTTATTATTCACTTAAATTTAAAAAAATATATAGGTATAACCTCTAAATTTAATTCTAATTTTAATGTGTATTGTTGTGTGGTTCAATCAAATTTGGAATTATCTAGTTTTTATTTTATTCACTCAATTTCTTGCCTTTTGGTTTAAACTCAACTTCATATTGCAAGCAAAAGGAAAGAAAACATTAAAAGCCATCGTGATGCTATAATCCTTTTAAAAACTTCTCTAGTCTATTCCCTTTCCAACGGTGTTGAATATGCCATAAAAACAAAATAAAAAGTCGGAATAAAAAAACAACAAGACACAACATATTCTACCTTAAAAGATAACAAATGATCCCTTCTATTGGCGAATTTAATTTAGTATGTAACGTGCCGTTCTGTGGGCAAATCCATTATAATATGAATTTTGAGTTTATCGTGAATTAATCATTCATTCTTTTTTTTTTTTTGTTTGACTTTTACCTAGTTTTTAGCCTTACTACCGCAGAATATGTTGTTCAAGTAAGTTTTTTATTTTTATTCTTGTTTATGACGCGAGTGTCGTCTCCGCAGACGATACGTCCGTTCACGCACGCCCAACTCTCACCATCGCGATGGTAAGAGAAGCATTCCAGGCAGTTGATGGCGCAACTTCTGACACAACCACGCATTCTACTAGCCTTCCTCGCTCTGACATTCGTTTGAGTAAAGCGTACTGATGCAGGTAGAGATTCCCAGTTATTCTCGGTCTGACAGTTGGCGTCGGCACAGCTTCTGACACAACAGAGGCATTCTACTAGCCTTCCACACTCTGGCAGAAAATCGGTAGGCACAGCTTTTCTGATGCGCGCAGAATTTATTCCAAGTTATTCTCGTTTCGTAAAGTTGGTGTCGGCACAGCTTTCTGGCCCGACATAGCATGAAACATGTATGTTAAAACTGTCCGCGTATTTTTGACCTAACCCCAGTACATAGATTTTCATTTCACATTATCACCAGAATTAAACCGTTAACATTTTGTATCCAAATTCAGAAACGCTCCGAAGTCTCGCGAATATTTGTTTATATTTAAGATTGTACATATATATCTTTTGTTACTCACCTGCTTTTTTTGTCACTGTACATACCTGATGCATTTCACACCCATTTTATAGTAATAAATTCTTGTAAAAACACGCATTCACTGTTTTAATTGTTGCGCACACCCGAATAGTAACCCTAGACACACCAACTTTCACACGCTTCCACACCAACAGCTACCACGCTGGGGTTGAAACAATATTGTAACGACAAATTAAGATGCAACACCGGCCGATCAAATCTAGATACGACATCCCGTTTTACAGCCGGCTCGCACAGCCAGCGCCCCTGCACGGCCACAAGGCGAGTCGTCACGCGGAGGTTTAGACATAGGAGTCAACGTTAAAGCAATAAGTAATAAGGTTTACAAAAGTCAGTAGATAAATGAGAAGCGCATAAGTAAGAGAGAAAGCAGGCAGTAGTAAGTAGCAGGCAAACTAATAATGTGCCTGTGTACTAATAATTGAACGTTACTAGTCGTTAGGATCTGTTTTGACAACAGTAGGGCTCAAGGAGAAAAAGTCAAATTGACAATGTTTATTGGCAAGGTTCTTGTAGATACTCTTAGGAATACCTCCGGAGGTGTCCTATCGAATAGTCTTCTTCGGGAGCGTCGCACATTAATTATATTTGCTAACGTTATTCCCACTCCTAAAGTTGGCTTTTGTGGCATCTCCCTCCCCTCCAGAAACCCGGAAAGACTAACTAAAATAATTTAGATTTAGAAAATAATAAAGAAAAATATAAATTCATATAGCAGTCAAATTTTTTACTATACTCACTACTAATTTCTTACTGTTAAAATGAAACTTATCAATATATTAATCCAAAACTCTGCATATATAACTAATGAATCTTACAAATATTCCCACAGAGGCAAAATAATCATCTCTGCTTGTTCGTGGACGTTATACTGTATGCAATCACCACTAATCCACTTGTATTCAAGTACGAGTGAATAATGAGCTGAGCTTGTTTGTAACGTGGTAGATAATGTACCATTTACGCTATATATGTAGCCACGAACACGAACAGTTATGGGTCCAGTACTTCGACCTTTTGGGATCCTCAGGTTTCTGAATCTACCGATATATGTTTTCCACCCGCCTAAATTTTGGTAGACGTTACAGTATATATTTCTGATCCTAACCAATCCATTTATATTTGTTGCGTGGTCTATAACAGTGCTATTGTTAAATATGAATAATAAACATTTTCAAAAAGAGGCTATGCTCGAAGTGCCAAAAATTTAAAACAAATTATAGAATTTTAACAAAAAAGATCACAAGGCAGGGTTCAAATAGGTGAGGGTCAACCTAACGTAGGGGATCCCCTAACGAGAGGATCTTACGATCTTAATCATAAATACTGGTGCTATCCCCACCCCTAAGTCCGATATGTGGCGACAATAAACAAGAAAATCAAAGATGTTATAAATTGTAAAAATTTTATAAAGGATATGATTAAGTAATTTATATAGTTCAAAAAAATAATTGTCTTTTTGTTAACACTTAGTGTATTTATTTATTTTTTTTGGCTTTTTAAAAACGCTGCGGAGCTATTCCACATTTTTCGATAGAAGCATCAGATCACTAGTTCTCTAATAAATGTATGATAATGAATAATTTAAGCTTCCTTAATGAAGATTCTTCAAATCTGATTGTTGTCTACGGTGAATGGGATGCCCTAATCCGCAAAAGAAAACTGAAATACCTAACTTAGAGATAGATATAGATACATACAAAGCGTGCTAGTTATAGAGAGTATTCAGACAAACCAATTAACACATATGCTAACAAATGTTGTTAGTTGTCACAAATTTATATTATAATTAGAATTTGACAGCGCTTTTAAGCTCATTTATTGTTAGTAGGTAATTTATTTTTAAATGCAGAAACGCATAATCCTTTGACATTGAAGAAGGAATTTTCACCTAAAATTAAAGACAACATCGTTTTGCAATATCAAATCTTGAGGTTATTAGTAATTGACAAGCATATAAATTAATAACAAAGCTTTGAACGTATTTAGGTTAAATATGTTGCTCTGCTAACGCAGGCATAGCGTGTCTTATAAGAAACGGTCGAATATATTTGCCATCAAAGTTAAATAATCGTTCAATCTTAATTTTGGTTCTTGTGAGTTATAAATATTTATTCAAGGATTTTAAGGACATCTTATAGTTTGTTATACCAAAGGCATAAAAAATTCAATGCAGTTCACACTCTTGCGTTGCTTGAAGAGATAACTAAGGGAATCAATTATTAATGATCAGCTGCCGATATTCTGCTAAATATCTCATTTCTTGTATTTAAGGAAACTTCGTACAGGAGAGTCTACTGATATTAAACTGGCAGATCAAATACACTAAGCAATTTGTCCATCTTTGCTATCCCAGTACTTCGTTTATGACATTGAAAGCATAATTAACATTTTGATACCTCGCTCGGTTTTTGTAAAATTTTTCCTATCCATTCATTTTGTTTCCATACTGATCGTGGTTTTTCTTTATGAAATGCGTCGTATTTAAACATACACTTGTCCAAAGTTCAATAATATATTCTGTATGTATACTAAATAAGAAAAAAAATTAATTTTTACCTGCGACTCCACCAAATTTGCAGCTACTACAGTTTTTGTATTTATTACAATGCCTAGGTTTAGTTTGGCGGAAAAAATAGTTTCTGTGGTTGTAATGAAAATAATTTGCAATAAAAGTTATTTCTAATGTTAGTTATCCTAGTCGGAAGAATAAATTGGATTCTATTATGGAAGCAACTTATTAATTCACTCTGTTGGTGAATAGAGTCTGATACATTTATAATTTAGCCATATATACAATGCAGAAATGCTTCAGGTTGACTTAAATAAACTAAGGCACCCAGTTGGTTTTTAATAGAAAAATTTATTGCTTTATTAACATAATAATTCCCTTCAAACGTATTTGAAATTTCTATTAGGTATATCCAATTACCATAGCGTTAAAAATAAAAGGTAAAGCAAGTAGCTATTATAAACAATAAAATCCAAAATAATACTTACAAAGGTTGTGATAAACAACAAAAAATCAGTATAATTAAATTAGTGGATAAATTATTGAATCTTCCCTTTACAGTAAGTTATTGACTGATGCGTTAGAAGACAATATCCTTTACGGTACCAGACATTAAATTTGAGTTTTGTTATCGAACAATAATTAAATTATTCTTAATAAAGAATTACGAGCAAATTTGAAATTTTCCTACCAAGTTCAAAGGAAGGAGTAGAAAGATATCATTGTCCCATGCTTCTGCCGGTGAAGTTATATAACGTATAAAGTACTAAACCCATTATGAACGCGACGTTAACTTTTATTGGTGTCTCTGCCTCTTATACCCAAGCAAAAGTATAACGTAAGTGCAGTAAAATCATAATCATCAAGATATAGTTGAAGCTTTTAAAAGCGTTGTACTTACACTAAAGTAAGTATATTGTGCTGTTCTTTGCTATGAAGTGTGTCCAATAATAGGCTAAACGTTAATTCCTTGCAAATTTTTTATAGTGTTGGTTTTAAAGAGGATCATAATAAACAAGAATTTTATATCACTAATAAAATAAAAATAAGATCAATTAGTATCTTATTCTAATATGTTTAATATCATTTATAAATTTCGCTTATTCCATAATAATCATTGAGTTTGTTTTTCTATTGTTAGAATGCCTGAAGTATTTGTGCTGCCGATGCTTCATTCAATATTTTACGAAATTAAGCTCTTGGAAATTATTGTAGACGCTGCTTTGAGGTGCACTGAGCACGTTTGACTGTTATCCAGCGCTTGCAGTTGGCTTCCAATACACAATACTGATGCATATGTTCAACACTGATTTTGATTTATTTTTGTTTCTTATTTTGGACCTAAATATTATTTTTTTCTATGGGAAATTAGGTGGGGTGTCAGGTCAATTAATTAAAAACAGAAATTGACAACAAATAAATCCCAGGGATAAAAGAAAAACTGATAATCTTTTATTTTAATTAACAAATAATTAAGAATGAGTACATTATTAACATGTATTTGTTGCACGAGGTTTTACAAAGAACACTAGCGTGCATTTTTAACACTAGTGGATAAAAACAATGAGTTGAACATATAAAGTTGATGGTATGCGGCCGACAACACCTTAAAGAACATATACATACGTGGTAAAAACTATTTTTAATATTACCAAATATTACTAAAGAAATAATCTCATGTTTTCAGTTATGTGAATATAACGTGAGAGACACTCGAAGATTGCCGATTAAAAATGCGATTATGGTAAAGCTAACACGGAATACCGATTTCGAGTAGAATCGCTTAAAACTGTAGAAATCGACTGTCGTTTCAAAACGAGAGTACACGGCATCCCACCCCTGGCCCGGTATATACATTCTCGTTTCATGCTATCACCAGAATTAAACAGTTAAAATTCCGCGTCTAAATTTAAAAGCGCTTCGGCGTCCGGCGAATACTTTTCTATATCTACGATTGTACATACATATGTTTTTCGGTCACTAACCTGTTTTTTTCATTGTACATTCCTAATGTTTTTCGCACCTACCCCTACATTCTCGATGAAAAACATACTTTCACTGTTTAAATTGTTGCGCACATTCCGATCGTAACCCTCGATACTCTGCACTCACACCAACAGCTACTATTTGGGGTTAAAACATTATTGCAACGACGAATTGGCGCAATGGCTGCACCGACCAAATTTAGACGCAACATTCCGTTTGACAGCTGACTCTCACAGTCAGCGTCACCGTGCAGCTACGTGATAAGACCGCACGCGACGATTTAGACATACAAGGGTTAACGTAAAAGTAGTAGTAGTAAGCTTTAGAAAATCAGTTAGTAAGTGAAAAGGACGTAAGTAAAACAGAAAGTAGTAGCGTTACAATTAAGATTTATGCATTGTTATTTATCTTTTTTTTTTAGCGTAGATGGATAGGGTATCGATATTGCAAACTTTTAATGTTTATTTACTACTTAAACTCTATTTCGCAGGTGATAGTTCCTGAATTTAATTTATCCCTGTTATTCGTACAGGTACTCGAACAATTGTAACTTGATGAATGAAGAACACGAGATGCATCGCAACATATCGGCAAGAACTACATCGACTCTTTTTTTATTTATTTATTATATAAAATTGATTATTTATTAATAATGCAAAGACAAAAACTAAAAGGGTTATCCTTTTGCTGAACGATCAAATCCGCATTTACAATTTGTTTTTTATATTACTTGCTCGGCTGATCTAATGGTCTAGTGGCTTTTACGCTTGGCTATCAGTTGTGAGGTTGAGGGTTCAATTCTTACTGTAGTCAATTATGACAACCGTTTTTTTTTCCGAGGTCGTAATTTAGCTCTGCGGGGCAGTGGCGGCTCGTGACTTTTTGCCCAGGGGAGTCTAGTGTAACCTGACTCTTCTCGGTCAATAAATTATATTTTTATATCTATTACTGTATCATTGGACGTGTAGAATAAAAATTGACATAAAAAAGAAATCAAACTAAAATAAAATTACTCGCCTAGCAAGAACCACGTAAAGATAAGACTGAAGTCTTACCTGAATAGGAAAATGGATAAATGATGTAAAGTGATAGGTAAAAAGCTAATAAAAAGTTAAAATAAACTCTTAATAAACCAAAAATAAACTAATAATAAATAACAAATATAATAGTAACTCATTAAATTCTACGGTAAATAAAAAATAAGTAGTTGATAAATGATAATAACAACTAAATAAATCTATGTTTTTTAAAACTAAAATAAATATTTTAATATTATTTTGAAACACGGAAAACTGTATTGCTTACTCTTACCCACTCGTGAATATATCATTTTGTGTTAATGTAATGTATAAAAAAAAAACATTTTCAATTGATATTAAGGATAAACTGCTTAATCGATTTTAATACATAGTGTTGCGACTGTTGTTTTTAATGCTTATAAGTTTACTCAGTTCCGACATACATTCATATAAATCGTTTTTATTAATAAAATTTAACATCTCAGCTGACGTTTAACATTCTCCGAACATTTGTGGATCATGAATTTCGTCAAAACAAAACTATTGTTGTAAAAGTGTTTTCTAAGAAATTTTACGGAAAGTTTTTTGAATAAATTAAGTAAGACGTTGTCAAAAGTCAATAAATCAAAGACACGTAACTTGTGTATATCTTGAAATCTAACTTCTGCCTGAACGATTAACACATTTCCGATTGATAGGACAATCTATGTCTTTTCTGACTGGGTTCTTAGATTATTATTTCTGTATTCTTGGAAAGTTTGAATAAGAGCTAACAAACGATTCCACGCAAAACTGATGTCAGCTATTCTGCAGTATTAAAAATGTAATCGCATACGTGCGAACTGCTTTTAACGTTTTACGAACGACAACGTATCAGAACTTGCCGATCTCCTACGATCTCACCGGAGCCTAGCCTCCGTCCCATTCTTTATCGCCGTCCAAAGTACACGTGATGGTATTAATCATCCGCGCGGAGCCAGACTTGCGGCTAGCCTTCTTGCTTTTATAATACGCGTGCAGTAAAATTTTATGCATTATTGGAAATCTGTTTGCATTTTCAAATGAAGTAATGAATACAACAATAAAATAAACACCATTTATTTTATTTAAAATAACAGGGGAGGCTTAGCCTCCCCTGACGGGCCGCCACTGCTGCGGGGGTGCCTGACAAGTATATGAAATGCCTAGGCTTTATATACTCCCTGCCGTCATAAAAGCAATAAAAACATTTTCAAACACCTTTCCACAAATTTCACTACACTGGACGTACCTACTTTTTATTGTTCAGAAGTGTGAATTTTGTTATTTGCTACCGACTGTACGTAGAATAGCATATTCATAAGAAAGGGTTTAAAAATTGTAAAAATTATAGAGCGTTATTCATTATGTATGGTTTTCTCCAAATTGAGTTGCAACGTACGGTAAGAGAATAAGCGTAAATAATCTGTACCCAATCAGCTTTAATAAAATTTGGAATTGTCTTACCTGCTTCAACCATGCACCATCTTCAGAACCTTGTCTCTCTGATTTGTCAAGATTCATGGCTAAAACGTGTAAACCAACTTAAAGTCATATTAAAGCTGATTGAGTACGGATTATTCACGCTTATTCCCTTACTGTATGTTATACAAGGTGGCCAGAAAAATGCGGACAAACACCACGCAGGCCAAATCTTTGTTTAATTCTGAGTTGACAATCTTAATTGAGAAAGTAGTACAGTGTTTTCTTAAGTCACAAGAGCAGCTTAAAAGAATTGTAAATTTGGCAACACCTAATCAGACAAGTACTGTGGCAGTAATCATTTTATTATTTACTATAAATCAGGTAAATACGCAAATTAGCAAGAATTTTATGTTAACATGGATAAAAATTTTACATATTGAAATTTAAAGATGATATGAAAAAATTATAACAACTGTTCAAATTGGTAGCCATCAGTTTCCAGACATAATTCCAATCTTCGAGGAAGCGAATTCGAAACGCGCTCCAACATATCGGGGGTGATTAATCGAACTGCCGCCGTAATTTTATTAATTACATCCTCATCGTTAGCTGGAGGCGTTGCATAGACCTTTTCCTTTAAAAACCCCCAAGCGAAAAAGTTAATATTATAAAATCCGAATACCATATACATGTCGGCGTATTCTCCAAAGGTAAACATTGTTCAGTATTAAGAACAGCACAAAAGGTTTATCTTATTTCAACAGCCAAATGTCACATGAGAAACGTCAAAAATTGACAACTACTTATTACTTTTAAACAAGCAGCCTTACAGTACCACGTTGCCATATGTACTTTAATTTAAAAAACGCCAATGAAGAAACGTTAAAAATGTAAACCATTGGTATTAATCGATTAGTTACATCAATGCATTTACATAGATAAATTTGACGAATTTTGCTAAATTTTAGCCGTATATCTTAAGGTTTGATGGTCTCGTATGCCTTAAGGAAGGACCGTATAACTTTTTTGGATTAAGATTATCGCCTCAGAATTGAACAAAGAATCGTTCTACCTGGTCGTTTTCTGGCCACCGTGTATAGTATATTGTGTACGTAACGTGTCACACACAAGTATATGAGCGGTTCATTTTCTCAACGGAATATATCTATTTATATTGCGCTATAAAAAATACTACAATCGTATAACGAGAAAAAAGTTTCAAGCATGTACGCCCATAGAAGTGTGCAAGCAACAGATCCTAGTGGATGGAGCCCGTAAAACCGATTCCAAAAATATTTTTGACGTTCGTGCGCGACCGAGATGTCGCCATAAAATTGATGTTTTATTTAAATTATACGGATTCCGACTTGTCGATATTTATTCGTGGAGGGAAAACTACGCGCTTGGGCGTCGCTTATCCCACGTTTCCCAGAGGATGTATGACATCGTAAAAGCAAATTACCGTCGCCTAGCCATGTTTCCAGTTTTATGCTTTCGATTTTTGCGTCCGACCAACTATTTTACGTTGCGTTAGCTTTTGTGTAGTATCCACTAAAAAAAAAAATGAAAGGTACAACAACATAAATACTTATAAACGGTGACACGCTCAAAAACGAAAATCTAAAACCGATATCCCAACAACAACGTTATTTGCCAAAGGAGAAATTCGACTTTGCGTAAAACGAATCCTTTTCTCGCGTCTGCTGCGCTGGGAATCCGGAAGGTATCTTCCGAAATAGATTTCGATCTTGAGCGAAACGTTCGCATTCTGCAATAAAATCCACCTTTGCGCGTTGAAGTATCGAGCAACGAGCGTTATCTCTGTATGGTGCCAGTGGGAGGAATTGAGTAACTTCCTAAGCCGACGGCGGTCTCCGATATCTTTGTTTGATCATGAAAGAAAATAATTTATGATGCTAAGATTGAACTGAGGGATTGGATTTAGTCGAGATAATTTATCCAGCGATAAATTAAATTTACGCAGTTTAAAGAAAAAGTAAACCAAGAGATTGTCGAGAGTTTTAAAGGAAGTCATCTAAAAGTAAAGTGCTGAAGGCAATATATATTATTCTTGTATCCATACGCTTAGTTTACTTTGCTGTTCTTCTGAGTTCCTTATTATTAGCTACTTGAATCATAGATTATGATTAATCTTTTTTACATAACCTGTCAATACCCAATAACTCCAAAGTAAGATTACTTTATTCACTTTTGATTTCACTTGATTCGTTTTATGTGCATTGTGGAATTGCATTGAATAAATTAAATACTCGTACTTAGACCATTACTTATAACTTATGACTGCTTGATTTGGTGGACTAAGATAACACAAAGTGAAGCGATTACGGAACCTACAAAGATTTAAAGACTTTCTTGGCTGTGTGTCATTAAAGAAGCAAAATTCACTAACAGCCGTTACGGAAACCATAGGCATTTGCAAGCTGTTTTACGACGAACTGCAGTCACCGATATATGGATAGCTATTCACCGGAAAAAATCCAAAAGTTTGGCAATTTTACCTGTTTGAACGAAATATGTACAACTCTCAAACACTTCCGGTTATACAGGGTATACATAAACTTTCTTATTTTAAATAACTGTAATACTGTATATTTTTATATTTGAATTGCCGTTAAAATTCGAGTTAAAATTTATATAGGAATCCCTATACCTAAATTCATTTGTATATATGTAGATATTGCGATTCTTTACGGATTAGTGACATGCAAGCCCTTAAATAAATGCTACTATCTCATATGCCCTTCCGACTTTTATAAATCTACCTGGGATACTTGCAGATTCAAAGCAAATGCATCAAAGTGGTACATAATAATGATTGCATCTTATACAGGGTGTACATGCAAATTGATAAAAGACTAGTTAAATGGTATCCACTGACCACACAGGCGAAAATATATTTTTTCTAATCAACTCTTATAATAAAGCTAAAACAAACGACGACGCAGTGCTGAAATGGTTATTACCTGTGCTGTAATGAGATATTAACGCACTGATGAGACGCTTACCGGAATGCAATATGGGCGATTAATGTACAAATTAGAAGAAATACTATAAAAAACTCGTGTCACCATGACTTTGGAATGCTCCTATATTGAATCACTCGCCGCTACGCGGCTCGTTATTCAAACTTGTACTCGCATTACATAATCGTCATTGTGACACTTTTGTTTTAAAATACTAATACAATACACTATGTTTGCTACTATTGTTGTCTTCATTGCAGAGGAAATTGTCAACATAATTTTTAATCATGTCTGGTAGGTCGAACTGTGTTTATTCTGTTTTAAGCTTGTATTCAGGCAAGCGGCAAGCGACTATCTTCATAATATTTATCTAGCGAACGTCGTGTATGTTGTTATTGCTGTGACAGCATGTGACATATATATAAATATTAAATATATATAAGTATAACCATAATTGGAACCAATTTAACCTTTTCCCCATAGGAATGTATTTTTCGTAGTTATACATAAATGTATATTTATGTATTGTCTAAATTGAAAAATAAGTTCGGACCTTTCGCATAGGGATAGAAATCTATTTTCGTGATTATGCATAAATATATTTTGCCAGCGAGCAGGAAAGCAGGTATAATCCAAGTATCCAGGTCAATCCTTTTGCGATTTTAGGTGTAATTTTAGAAGTCTAGTAAAACATCTGTTTTTAATTGAGCCCCTTCCGATTCATCGGTGTAATTGGGTGGTTCTTGTTGGTTTCTTTCAATAGCTCATTCTCAAAATTATTTAATAACCTTAGTACAGACAGTTTCGATAACCGAAAGCGTGTTTTAAATTCTTCATCGTTGAAGTAATTAAACAAATCTGTTCGCGGTCGCACATTCCGAAGATTTGGAAGTAATTCCAGAATATGTTCTTCTGCAGATGATGAAGATGAACTATTCAAGTTTAGATCCATATTTAATTTTTTTTAATAAAATTATATATGACGTGATTTGAATGTGATGTAACTTCACTTTTACTCATGTGAGAGTGTTAAGATCAGGTTAAGATTAGTACGTTAGTATCTACTTTTGACAGATTTGGCGCCCAAAATGATTTCACCAATCAGCAAACAGATTTTATCGAGTATAGTCGAACATTCTAAGGTTTGTCAATCCTCGGTTGTTTGGGTCGGTGCGACGGTTAGAGAAAAATCTTGGTTTCACGAAAAAATTCTGAGATTGACGAACGGTGCATTCGAACCGCTGTCGGTGCAACCGGGCATTAAAGGCTTTTTATGGAACGAATGCAAAGAGCCCTGAACACAATCGACAGTAGAGCGTGGTATAAGCAAGAGCGAATAAAAGTTTATGCTCAGAACTAATATTATTCTTTATTTCCACAATTTAAATATTTAGTGTGTCCATAACCAAATGAACCGCCTATTCGTACGCGATATAAGGTGCTGAAGGTTAGCGACCGTACCGATACGCGCAAGCCAACCAGTCGAAAGAAACGTCCCCTCGCGCAAGCAGATCAGGCAAGCGAAACTTCGAGGAGTAGGAATACTTTCAATACATTCATCGCTTCAATGTGATAGCGTGGTTGCACAACAGCGGGCATTCGCGGAGCTGCTAGCACCCAAAGAGCGATCCGCCGGCTGTGAACCAGCAGACGATATGATGCGCATGCGGCACGGTAGTGGCTCACTAACTGCAATTCCTAGCACGATTACGCGATCAAGGGACCAAGCAAGAGGAGCAGTTGGGGCAACTTTAAACAACCACCAGTCCTAATAACATAGAAATTGAGTCCCATTGAAATATATTTAAACGTAACAAATACTATCAAAACGTAATACTTATAATATTATTTTATTTTTCGTGATTGTAGGTCCATAATTGGGTCGAAAAATCAGAAAAAAACGATAATATAGATACTCGCCAATTAAAATGTTTATTTCATTTTAGTATAAGTACTTTTAAAACCGGTCCCATAAAATTATAGCAAAAAAAGGGAAGTACCTATATTATCGTCTATTCTATTTTGCTTTACTTTCATGTATATTTGTTATATGGAATTTATTTTATTTTTATTAATAATAAACTATTTTAAAAAGCAATTAGCCTCTTTCATATCTCTAACTGGCGCGCCGGTCTACAAACTCGTAGAACCCGAACAACTAGAAGGCTTACAATCGCCAGTGTTAAGAGAAGAAAATAATCTATAAGTCGAAGAAGCGAAAAACCCTGCTGCATAATTCAAGTTAAAGACGTTCATTTGAATCTTTTTGTCGGGAAAACAACCAATGAAGCCAACATTGCCTTAAATAAGTGCAGGAGGCTGTTCGGGAAAAACTGGCGTCCCAGCCCTAATGTGACTATGACAAAGGTAATTAGATGCACAATAACATCTATAGCAGTCATATGGTGGTGAAAACGTAGAACGTAAAGACTGGGCTGTTTGTATGCTATGCATACGATGCCACCATTACACATTCATATACAAAAAATGGTTAGGCCTGCAACCTACAGACTGATGCACAGCCAAGAGCCAATGAGCATGCTTCACGACGGTGATTGTCAAAAGCAGGTCAAAAATAACTAGACGAACCAAAGAAGGCACTCCTCACGGAGAAGCCAAGTAATGCCATGATTCAGAAATATAACCTTGATAGAAAGGATCAGATTATAGTACCACGCAAAAGGGGGGATAATGGTTCAGGAATATATGTAAAAAAGCCTAAAAGGGGTGTCTCGGTTAGCTTCAACGGTTAGTGAGAGAAATGGAGAAATAGGTCGACATAAAGAAAAGCGTTTCCATATACTCTGGCAGCTAGTTAACACGTAAAGCGATTAATTCCGTGTGTTGACTACAAATTGGCGTGGTATTTAACAAGCGCCCTGAACAAGATAGGCACCCAAAGGAAAATAACATTGGTTTGGGTGACCATCCATACGGACATGAAAGAACATGGGACGGCAGATGTATTGGCTGGACGAGTATGGTAAAGGCAGCTTATTGGAGCCCTTTGGTATTCCAAATGAAAAATAAGAAGACCATTAGAATGACAGTTGGTCCAATAACTAATCACTGAAGACTAAATAGGCATATGAAGATCATAGACCTAACAGTGGATGCTGTTTTTAGAACAGGTAGGTAACCCCAATTCATCATCAATGCGAAGCCTTGATATGGACAAAGTTTCTATATGTTAGCGTGCTCAGACAATATCAGAGAACATAGATAAATAAGGAAGCTCTAAATATGTCTAATTGAGAAGGCAAAATTTGGGATAAATGGAATCACAATAAATTTGAAAAGGTCTTGGTGCAACAAGCTCCTATATCCATGCCAGTCCTAGAGTAATTTAATCCAGTGCTTAAATTTGCGAGACACCTGTAACCGTTATTTGTTTGTTGCAATTGATTCGATATTTTCAGAAATTAATTTGAAGCATATTCCGCTCTCCAAGTAAAGCCAGGCTTGAATTATAATTCGGGGGTAGTTTTAATTCAATAAAAAGATAATTAAAGGAAACATATATATATTTATTAAACATATAAGTGCCCGAATATCCTTGAGGTGAAGCATTAATGTAAAGTTACAACTCCATATTGCAGGCAGGCAACCAGTAATTCTATCGCTCATTATACAATTTCATCAATATGATTTCCAAATTAAATATTAAAAAATCGCGATATACTTTCTAACTTAACAATTAAAATTTCTTAATGCAAGATGATTCCGCATTATATAAATTCTTTAATTAATAGCGAACTCTGTTTGGGACTTGGAAACTCGTTTTGTAAATGAGAAAGTTCACAAACTCCGAAGGAAAGGTCTTTCAATTCCTCTTTCGTAAAGTTTTTAATGCTAGACTGATGCCGGAGGTGGTTGCGCTCCTGTTGGTGCATTTATAATTACTGATTCATTCGCGGTTTACGGTAATACCATGCTGTTTGTTTGTTGATTTGCGATCTGCGAATTACTATTCAGTTACCCGCAACACTCATAAAGTCATTTGCGTCGGGATCAATATCCTACGTTCCGACACCGAAACTGCCGTTCACTGGCACCCAGCCAGTTGACTCTCCAAAACGATCCCAAAACTTTCCATCCATATACAAGTGAAGTTAGCGAGGAGTAAGATCCTTAAACGGCGGGGTTTTGCATGAATACTCTTCGCCCGATCTTCTGCAGTCATCGTGCGAACCCCTCCGATACTACGAATTTAATAAAGCCGCATTGTCGTGGAGAACATCCGTTATTACACCACGTCAAATGCAATATCGTCTAAACGGCGCGATGACGCTCGAGGTAATAATAAATACGGAGACAGGAGCTGGTTATTTTACTTGCATGGGTACGAGTAGTTGTAACATCAGACTGGGCTAACGCTACACCCTTGGGGCATGTTGGCTTTGCATGTGCAGAATGTCTATTTGCTTTGCAGTGCACTAGCGGGGATTTAGTATATTTTCGTGCAGTGCACTGCCGGCACCACCCGATTTTCACTCATATCGCAAATATAAAGAAAAGTAAAAGAAATGAAGCTGGTTTATAGTGATGTTACGTTCGCTTAGTTTAGCCGCAACAACTTGCTGCTGCCGTCTTTGGTTAGTAGTTTAAAAAAGCTGATAATTTTTGTGGCAGATTTCCTTGCGTCTACGAGGCCTACTCAGAATAATACCGAACTTTTTATATTACACGTCAATCGGGATATTTAGAGACTTGCAGTATTGTAGGGATCATAACCTCATCTTTCTCCACATATTCTTGGATTGTTGATGTCTTGTTCAGTTTCCGTGCTATTTGTATTTCAGTACAACGTGTTTCAGTGTAATGGTATATATATATATCAAAACAACAAACACAGCAGTACTTAGATAAAATAATTCACGTTCATCGATACCGTGTTATGACAAAAAATATTAAAGCTACAGCTTTAACACAACTTTATCATATATTAGGATACAATTTTAATTTTGATAACATAAAAGACAGAGAAATCAATTACAATAAAAGAATTTTAAAGAAATATTTATCATTAAAAAAATTTCAGAACTCAGTCAAGTACATAAAAAACTTAAGGTTCTTTAAGCTTGATTTATAATAACTTAATTTAAAGAAAAAAAAATTACTATCTACAATCTCCCTATAAGAACGTTTGAAATCAAAGATCTATTATTATATTTTTCAACTTTATGGACGATTTAATACATATAACATAGTTTATGTATCCTAGTATATACCAAATTTTTTTTGCGACAGGTTGGTTTTGTAAATCTGGAAAAGTTGAAATTTTTTAGGCTACATCTCTGTTTCGTATTTTAACCATTTTTTTTTCCATTAATGTTGTTGAGAGTGCTTGTGCGTGTGAAGCGCAGAGAAAATATTGTAGACTGTAAAATGATTGCTTCCCACTAGTTTTTCTGCTATTTATTGGAAAGGGCCAACAGCTGAATAAAATAAAAGGCGATGCGTACAACTTAATAATGAATTTAATAAAAATAAAAGAACACTTAAAATTATATCTCAAAAGTTCAATGAAAACTGCGGAGGTTTACAGGAAATTTCAAATTAAAACTGATTAAACAAAAATCCAAAAGAAAAAGTGAAAAAATCCCTGACCACAAAAATTAAAGACACAAATCTAAATACGTATTTCGGCAACTAAGTTTCTTCAGTAGAAATTTTTTTTCCTTTTTCTTTTGGATTTTTGTTTAGTTTTCAAGCCAGAGTCTCGACCCATCACAGGTTAAAACTAATAATTTACACAGCATTCTCGAAATAATAATAAGGAAAGATTAAGTAATAAAGTAGCAGCTAATGGGGTTGAAGAAAGGGATTACCTGTACAGATATAAGTTTTATGAAAGGCAAACAATTGCTTTGAATTAAATTCCCAAAACCTAATGTGTAATTAAATAAAAATATGCAAAAGGTTTATTGCTGTACCCTGCAATTAGCCAAAGAGACTTATAAATTAATGATTGAGTTTTCCGAAAATATGACAATGAATAATTTTAATAGCGAAGAAATCTAAATAGATAAATATGTACAATTTACTTAAGCTTACTTAAAATCTAATTTGAAATTTCTACACCAAACAAATGTTTAGAAATTTCTAATACTATTGAATGTGTTGTCTTGTGGTTTAGATTGAGTATTATAGGATGTTTGTCTGGTCGCACTCACGGTATCCCCATCTTATGTCAATATATAAAATTATAGGTAAAAAGTAGGACGAAGATACATTCAGTGCGCCTTCTGCGACCAGTCGTAAACGCTGTTAGTAATATTGTTAACGTAAAACTGTAACTTGTAATTTAAAATGTTTGTCTCTTCTTTAACTAACAATAAGTGTTAAACTCTTTCTTACTGTACATTCTATCGCGACAATCGTATATCTGCAGAAAAAAAAAGTTGATATACAATGTAATGGATAAAATTTAAAGGCATGTTTTCGCATATTGATTGTTCTCTATACTAAATTAATTGTATAAATCATAAAAAATATACATAATCATTAATTTTTATATAGTTACTGCTGTGGCTTTTTCTGATCGAGGTTGCCAGGAAGGCTTTCTTTGTAATGGGTGGTTGCTGATAAATAAAAGAGAATGGTCTCATTTTTTGATCCTTGAGAAGAAAAGTATTATTTTTTCGAAACATTATCTAGAAAATTTAATAGAAATTTGTTAGAAATATGGTTTGTTTTAGTCACATTGAATGGTACAACCTTCTGTTTGGCGCACAATTTGTATGAAACCTATTTATTTGGATGGTCCTGAAACTCCTGTGCGTTTTGCCGGTGTGTTGCTTGCTGTATCAAATGTTCGAGGCTGTTAGCTGATATTCATCTGGGGGTTAAAGAATCATTCACGACTGATGATAGAACTCCTGATATTTGGAACGTATGTTTTAGAGGTGTTGTATAAACGTTTTGTAAGCGAAACGTTTCATTTTTTTGAAGTATTTAAATTAAAATATGCACAAGGTATTATGAACAAAGTATTGAACGTACAATTTTGTTTGCTGTGTGTCAAAATTATTGAGTGAAATTTATAAACTTGTATAGTTGTGTTTGATTGAAAGCGGTAACAATCCTTTCGTATAGTTTTTCAATGTTCTTTCTATTAGTAATTTGAATTTTCATATCTTTGCGTATTGAATTATGAAAGGCCGTTAAGATTTTGGTGGGAAATTTAAATGGTTTAATATAATTGGAAACGATTGAATTGGGTACTAGTCTGGATAAAGATAAAAAAAAATATTTGTTATAATTTGTTTTATATAGTGTATGAACCCACTCACCTGAGATTATATGTTTAAAAACTATTTCACTCTTTCGAATAAAATTTATAATTGCCTATAAATTGGCTTTTATTTGATAAAAAGTTAGAAATATATCACTTAACGATAACGAAATAACAAGAGTACAATTTCATTGAATATTAACGAGTATATACTTAAAGTATTTATAGGGAGCGGAATTGACAGCGATATATCCCTTATCACATCCTAATCGGTACTAAGTTGCGTCTTTTCGTTAGTAGGAGAGCAAAATCAATGGAGAGGGGGGAATTTACAACCACGGCCACCTACAAATTCAGATCTGATTAATAAGTGCATTTGTTAAAAAGTATCACAGATAACTCTGGAAGGTATTTAATTCTGAAATATATATTTAGAATTAAGAAGTATTGTGTAAGAGTTTCCTAACAATACTTATATAAAATCACTAAAATCAACAAACTTGAAAACATTAATAATAAAAATATCAGATGGTATCCAAACGATTCTGTAAATGTTAAGTAAATCATTATTAAAAGGTGAAATTTTGTCATTGAAAATTGGATATGAAATGGTTGCTATAGGTAAAAACTTATTCTTTTAAATTTAGATTTTTCCGTAGTGGAAAATAAGTTGCCAGTACTGTTACCAAGAGCTGCGGTGCTTTTACTTTATATACGATTTACTTAATACATTTATTTAGTATTTAGGGAAGCACTTTAAAGGAAATATTTTGGAGGGCGTCTAAATGATCAGAAACACTTCCAATCAGTTTATTTCGGTAAAGTTATTTCGAAAACAGCGAAACGAAATTGCCAACATCCAGTTTATCAAAACTGATATATCGACTTCGTTATCTCTAGTGCTTTCCAGTCGGCGGAGTAAATTCGTTTTCGGTTTCTCGAATTCGGCAGCCGTGCGCGAATTCTCTTTAGAGTGCAGTCTCTCACCCGGAGTCTGGTTCAAGCGGGTTCTTCACCTCCCAATCCGGCAGTTGAATTTAAAATGAGGCAATTTTTACCGGAGCGAGCGTCCTGCGACGATGGATCCGGTGTTTATTCTGACCGTTGGCGAGCTGATCTTTTATTACGGCGCGTTCAGCTGACCCGGCACAAATACACCGGCCATGTAAGTACTCGTCGCATTTTCCTCTCAGCGTACTAGTGGCACTTTTATACTTGGTCCGTCGGTTATTTTATCACACTTCTGCTTACTGCGGGGCGAATTCACGGATGTTTGTTCTGTATCGCGAGAAAAGAGAAATATAAAAAGGAGAAAAAAACATTTAGTCCATACTTCCTGTTCCTTACCGTAATTTCATTTACTCTCTCCGGGTTAACTACGGAAAAGGACGTAGCTAGAGGTAAATTGCTAAATTGAATGGGATCCTACTATAGCGAACCACAATCTAAATTGCGGTCGGTTTGATATGTATAATTAATATCTGCAATAGTAGACATCAGGACATTTTTATTGGGCATGTATTCCTATAGTATTTCCGGTGTATCATGCTAAACAAAACCCACAGAATCATAATATTGACTATAAAATTGTTTAGGTAAATGTATTTTTATTTATTTATTTATTTTGTCAGTGTATGTAATAATTTAAACTTAAGAACTTACTTATTTCATATCTAATTCAATTAATGCTTGTAACCATGGATTTTAGGGCATGTGTATATCTTTCGATTAATGTTCGACGAGGGATTTTTATGCTGTCGTAGCATTGGAAACGATTTCTATGATCGCTGCCGAGGTCCTTTTGTCTAGGAGTTGAGTTTGTTGAAAACAAATGTGGGGGACTTCCTTTTCGGTTTTTCCTGAGTGTTGTTGCTTTTCGTATATTTATGTAGAATTTTGTAATATCTATCACAATTTAAGTCCATAAACTTTTCAAATTTACTTACAAGAATTAGAATATTACGTGTATAGTGCTAAGATGATGAAAATGCAGTTATTTCGAGATTTGGGGTGGCCTTTCGTATAATCCTTGGGTTTCGAAGAACAACATTCGAGGCAGTTTGCTGTGAAATCGTTGGAACACCATTTGGAAGCTGAAATGATTGTTTTGAATATGGAATTATTATTTGGATTAAACTAGAGCAGTTGTCGTACATGAAGTAAACGATTTTATCATCTTTTGAACTTATAATCTTCTTCTAACGTACAAAGGGATTTAAGGTTATATTGTTTGAATGATAACTGTGAATCTAATGTAATTGGTTATGTGAGGTTGTATTTGATTCTGCGGGTTAGTTTCAGGAGCAGTTTAAGTTGGCGTTTGATTCAGTAATACATGGTTTATCACGGGAATTTAGCGGGAGATTTGAATTTTACTTATGATATTAAAAACGAGAAATACAGAGTTTCTTTTTAGCTTGGATTAAGATTCTAGAAATCTTATTATTGTGTATCTAAGATAGTAAAGAACTTACTTACCATGGGGAAACCTTTAGAAGATTAATTTCTTTGTTCATGAGATTTATTTAACTCTAAATAAATAAATTACACTATATTTTTGTTTTTTTTTATTCAATATATTACAGGAACATCACTAACTAATAACTACTACAGTCACATTAAAGATACTTAAATGTTATAAGCTTTATTAATATAGTAATCAGTAGTTAAATGGAATGACAATATCCCATCCCGAGTGTGGCTCAATATATTCTATTCGTTTGCGGTGTACTTAAAACCCTGTGGTGGGGAAAAGTTTACTTTGCATGCCCTCTATTATTTGAGATCTAGCATATCTTTGGAATTACTGAGAGTATGATAGATGACGCTGAGTGGTGTTTAGTAGAATAAAAACAGTGTTTACTTAATTAAAAATTTAATTAAAATTTAAAAGATTTATCTACAAGTTTCGTAGCAGTATATTTATTTAAAAGTTTGAGATACCAACTAGAGCCATGGTAGACGACAGAAGCACTACACCTCCCCATTTCAATATATAGGCTGTTCTCAAAGTTGAGTCATTTGTTTTAGTAAGTTGTACAACTCGTAAGGAGGAGTCAATTTACCAAAAATTATTTATATAGATGTTGCAGAATAATAGAGTTTAAGTAATTGTAATTGCTAGTTACAATTAAAATGAGAAAAATTGATGGTCAAATGTATGATGTGGTGAGTCATGGATAAACCAAGCAAGACTTTGCGTTAATGATAATAATAATAATAATAATAATAATATGCTAACACCATGTTGCAGTTGTTGTCTCAACACCACGTACTTTCAGATAGATGAAAAATTCTAGCAATTTTTGGCATAGCAATGGGATCCTCACTTTCACTCGCTCATAGGAATATTTACATGGAGGAATTTGAGGGAAAAACAATAGACTCCAGCGAACTGAAACTTAAAATGTGGTTAAGATAACAGGATGCCAGATTCGTTATACGGCTGCATGGAAGGCAAACAATAGATGAGTTCCTATAACACTCAAACAACATAAAGAAATCAATCAAGCTCACAATGAAAATTAAGGAAAGAGGTCCGCTATCCTTCCTGGATGTATTAGTCCAGAAAAGAAACAATCAAAACCTGCGCTGAAACAACATAAGGGAATCAATCAAGTTCAAAATGAAAATTTAGGAGAAAGTCTATAACAGAACAGAGGGAGGACAGGGCAGCCACTATTACTACAGCAATTATTCGATATGTGAAAGAACTATCAGAAAATATCAGAAGGATAGGAAACCAATATAACATGAGAACGGCATTCAAAACCAACAATACCATGAGGTATATTACCACAAAGGTAAAACCTAAGAACATATTAATAATAATTCCATTTATTGACAATAGCAATACAAGCCTATATATTACTATATGCGTTGACAAAAAGACTATATCACCCGATGGTGTTCTTCCTATAGCCTTGGTCATTGGTGTGATCTTCAGTTAATGGGCTAGTCGTAGGTGTTAGGGCTTGAGTAATAAAACATATTGTAATTTGGATTTCCTTTTTTGGACGAAATTACTTAATTAAATACTAAGAATTTTGTAGACACTTTTGACATGTCAATTTTGACAAACTTTGAAAAACTGCGTATATAGAGTACCATGTGAATGTGGACACCAATATCAATATTTTTTGCCAAAGTATCGTAAGCCGCAATTTTATCGAAAATCAGTATTTTTGATTTCTCAAGTAACTGATTCAAAAGAACGATCTGTCAGCGGAATGGTATATCAATCTCAGCTTAAAGCAAAAGAAAATTTTGTTTAACATAAGTGTATAAAATTTGCGCCGATAACAGCTAAAACTTAAGATACAAAATTGAGGATTACGATTGTTTAGCAAACGGGTGTCGATATATCGGAACAACAGGGTACAAGAACACAGAAAACTGACAAGAACATCGGTGTTAAACCATAAACAAAATGATGAAAATAGTCCAAATAATACCTCTAATGATGAGCCATCGTTAAAAATATCTAGAAGTCAACTAACACCCATGTTTCGAAGTTAAAATTTTATTTTTACAATGGAGATTTGCTCATATGCAAAGTTAGCAGTAGGCGTTGCAATTATTCCGTTTTGAAGTTAAGTTGTTTAAGCTCGAGGTAGTGCTATTAGTACACTTTGCAGAGCTAAGATATAGTAGTATTTACTAACTAAGAAATTAACATTCACTTTTCGAAATTGTTCTAACAACCTTACAAGAACAAAGTCCGAATAAAGTTCTACTAATTCACATTTTGGTGTCACCCTAACTCCTTACCTTAGTTAAACCGTGGATCAACAGTGTAACACCATGTAAAAGATATATTTCTACTTTTGGGAGTTGAAAATTTCTAACTACATCAGGTATAGTTAGAAGCATTTCTTAAAAGTTTAAAATATTTCTTTTTAATGATATTTTCAGTTTTTTAGTGATAGTTTAGTTTTTTTTTCTAGAAAAGTCACAACTTCGTTTAATTTAACTCCGGATTTTTTTTTATGTCTGCTGTAAAATATGGAGCTCATACACTGCTATGATCTTTTGCGATTTATCTTGTCACAATATCTCACAGCAAGTGCCATCCGTGTACTAGGCTATCACCCCTTTCTTTTTAATTTTGTTTTTTTTTTTTTTAGATATCTATGGAGCATATACTTATGTAACTTGATGTGAATGTATGAATTTTGTTTTAAAATTGAATCCAAGTTTGCATTCATACTGCATAAACCGATCACTAATATTCCATTAGCTACATAAAACGGAACTTTAAAAGTAGTAAAACTTACGCAGTCTTGAATATTGAAGCATACATTAAACTCCTTAGCTAGCTTCTAGACGAAAAGCGTTATTAATTACTAAAAAGAATTATATTTCTATACCATATGTTAAGCAATGTAGGAACCTTTTGCGAAATTATGGATACACAGTTTTCGTAATTGCCTTTTGCTTTCTCGCAGTAGTTCTCCAAATTTTTAAATTTAACTGACACTGTCAAAATTATTTAAAAGGATTTTTATCTTATTTTTTTTTTAATATTTGGAACTTAATTATATTTCTGTATTTGATACTTCGAAATTGCAGATAATTAAGAAAAAGAAAGCATTGATCAAGTCGAATTTATTATACTTTGTATTAATAGAATTTATTAATAGAATATTGATAGCTTATAAACAGTTCCAATAGTTGAAAATGATTAAAAAGCAAACAAACTATATGATTTCAGTTAATTTACAAAGGAAGTTATAATATAATTACGAATTCATACCTGGGTCAGTTACAAATATTGAATTAGAAACAAATTGGTAAGTAACCTCATCAGGGATCTACGGAATATTACGACGAACATTAATATTAGACATGTATGTATACGTAATTTAGTTAAATATTTGCTTTATGTATTTTACGAGCTACCATTTTCGTGTATCTTTCGCTTTCTATATAGTAATTGCGTTGACTCCGTCAATTCCAGGATGATTTTCTTCAAGTAATGGTGAAACGTGTAGTTATCAAAACGTAGATATAAAGCCGCTAACTCCTCCGGTTAGGGAATCTATTAGCGCACATACGCGTTCGCTAATGCCGCTTAACCCAATTTAGTCACCCAGAAATGGAATACGCTCTAGTGATCGGACGTCCCAGATAGCCAGCCCGTCGGATGATTCGCTGCGGGCGGTAACTAGGTAAGCGATTGCCGTACCCGTCCGGTACGCTTACAGAACGACCTGGCTCCGTTATTCTTTTCGAGTGGCCTACCCGTAGCTATACAAATAAATACACAAATTACCATTAAAAACTCATTCAGAAGGCCCGCCTTCAAGCATTTATCCACCCATGTATAATCCATACGCGAAATGCTTCTATTTTGCTTTTCATCTATTTCAATGCATGTAATTTAAGCAAGTATATAATTACTTAATGGTTTACAATACTGTCACCGTCGTGAATAGCCTACGCAATAAATAATCGTTCTTGCAGAATGAAATGTCCAAAATCAATACCGTCGACTGCAGCACAAAATATATTTATATGTACGTATATAACTAAATAATGATCTTAAGCAGGCAACTATTTCGCGATTAGAAAAGCAATGTGAAAAATGCAAGCTGCTTTGGAGAAACAAAGAAAGAGTTTGAGAGAAAACTCCAACACCATTCATTAAGTTTTCATTAAATATTGATTATGAACTATTTCAGCGACATTTGCACGATTTATCATTGGATAATATATTCTATGCATCTGATATAAATAATAAGGTTGGTATTTTTACTTCCGGTATAATCGCAAGTACCACATCGATAGCGTTGTTTTTCCTAAATAGACTACAACCAACTATACTAAACCTCGAAGTTGGAAAATCAAGATGTCGTTGCAAATTCAACAACTTTTAATGTGCGTGTTCTGCGAATCACCTATAAGTATAACGTTATCTGCAAATATCGATACCAATCGAAGGCTAATGGTGCCGTATATCACAGATGGCGCTGTTGAATTAGTACTCATAGTTATGTTACGTATGTGGTAAATATAAATTGGAAATATACTTCCGTATTTTTATATTGTATATGCAATACTATTGAGATAGGCAATACCATTTTTTTAAATATCTATAATTACTAGGGGATATAGGATAGGATACTACGTAAGGGCGGAAAGTATAAAAATTCGATTCAATATTGCTATGTTATTTTAAAAAGGAAAATGCTAAACAAAACCCGGGTTTGCCGGGGTACCTTCGTCTTGGAAATTTTGAGTTTGTTGAAAACAACTGTGAGGGACTTCTTTTTCGGTTTTTCCTGAGTGTGGTTCCTTTGTCGTATCCTTATCTAGAATTTATATAATCTATCACTATAAAGTTTGTAAAAAAAAGTCTTTAAATTTACTTACAAGAATGAGAGTGTTACGTGTACTGTGCTAAGGTGATGGGTATCCAGTTTATTTCGAGATTTAGGATGGCCTTTCGTCTAATCCTGGGGTTTTGAAGAACAACATTTGAGGCAGTTTTGCAGTGAAACCTTTCGGAATACTATTTGTGAGCTGAAATGATTATGTTGAAAATGGAGTTAGTATCTAGATTATACTAGATCAGTTTTCGTACCTGAAGTAAGCGATTTTATCATCTGTAGAACTTATGATCGGCATATAACGTATAAAAGCATATCTGTGTGAAATTTTAAATTATAAATCTAGTAAATTTGGTTATGTGAGGTTAAATTTGATTCTGTGGGTTCATTTCACGAGCATATTTAAGTTGGCATTTGCTTTAGTTGTACATGGTTCAATGATGGGAATTCGGCGGGAGATTTGAATTTTATTTATGATTTCAAAAACAAGATATATGAGTTTTTAGACTGAATTAAGATTACAAAAATCTTCTTATCTTGTGTCTAATATAGTAAAGAAGAAATCCTTAGAAGATTAATTTCTTTGTAATTCATTTAGGTATATTGTGGTTAAATAATTTCACGAATATTTTCTGGTAATTTTATTTAATGTATTACAACATCACTAACTAATAACTACTACAGCCACATTAAAGATATTTAAATGTTATATGCTATAACCGATACAATAATCAGTATTTAGGCGGAGCAACAGTATCCCCCCACATCCCGAGTGTTACTGAATATAATAAGTATCATTTTATTCGTTTGCGGTGTACTTAAAATCTTGTGGTGGGACCAAATTTACTTTTCATGCCCTCTATTATTTGAGATCTGGCATATCTTTGGAGTTAATGAGAGTATAACAGATGACTCTGAGTGGTGTTTAGTAGAATAAAAACAGCTGTTTACTTTATAAACATTTACTTGAAATTTAAAAGATTTATCTACAAGTTTCGTAGCAATATATGTATATATAATATATAATAATAATAATATATAATATTAAAAATCGAAACAGTGATTCTAACACAATTTCATCATTTTTGGGATTACAACTGAGCAGTGAAATCCCAAAAAGTTTTCTTTACCATCGAAATTTTAAATTTACTATCATAACAATATCCGGAACATTTCGCTTTTGGATATTTAACAATCAAATAAATGGTCGATCAATTTTAAGAAATTGTTTTGAATTGTTGCGCCAATTATTTACTTTTTTGTAAGTCCAACATTTTTTAATAATTCATTGAATTATTCGAATTAAATTGTTTTTCGTTATCGTTTCATGTCAGCTGAGTTAACAACAAAGCGTGTATTACCTATTTTTTTTATAGTTAACAACAATTTAAAATCTTTTCTTTACACTTTCAAAGTAACATTAAAAACACAAATATTTTTGCATTAACGGTGTTTTTATTATCCAGTTTATTTTAGGAACGTACTTTAACTTGTTTTCTTTGCTTTCATTTAAGCGCAAGTTAATATTTGATCAATTTTGATTATACTTCCTTTCTCCCGCCATACGATATTAAGCTTTATATTTTCACGACCCATTAACAGCTATGCCGTTCAATCATCCCCCGGCGTATATATTTAGAGCGCTCCGTTTATCGATTGCCCACCTATCCATGCATTCGCCTGAACAATGGAAATTACGTTGTTAGGTAGCGGCATACGGTCCGTTTCCTACCATTCAAATTAGAAATTATCGAGATGAACTTGAAACACGGCCAGGCGGGACAATTTAGCGTCGGTGCCGGTGATCGTACTTACGGCTAACGATAAATAAGTTTCCAACGGAATATAGCCCTTACGAGCGTTTAATAATTGGATTTGAAAATTCGCTATCGATCAAGTAATGCGCAAACGGTGTTGTTTCTGAACGCAAATCAACAACGTAGTAGTGACAAAGTGCATCTACAAGCACTTTATCTTACTATTTGATAAATTAATTTTATTAAGAAACATGACGGAGATTACTCAATCTATTAAACATATTAAATGTCCACATGCATAACTTCTGACGATAATGTAGCTCTGCCAACAGAATCTAAATAAACACCGCGCCAAGCGATGGCGATAGGATAAATTTACACAGTTTAATTTGGCGCGTTATCTACTGCACACATTTGATTGTGGCATAGTGGTTTGGACATTATTTGCCAGAATTGAATAATGTTAGGAGATATCGTCAAGTAAATAATTTGAAAGCTCAATGACCTATTTCTTTTTCTTCAAACTTATTTCCAAAGTCTTTTTCTAAACTATTCAATAAATAAGAAAAATATATTGCAATATTATTTCTTGTGAAATTGTTTGGGCAATGCCGGTTGAAGGTTTTAAGCTGCACCCGTCACACGAATTCTCCCTAGATCTTGATCTTGAACCTGAAGGACTGGTAACTGTAACTCAGCAATTAGAATCGGAACCAGCAGATAAAGAGATTGCCATGAAGAACCTCTCTGTGGATGATTTCGTTGAAGTGCAATAATAATAATAATAATAATTCATGCCTTTACATCCCCCAACAGCTTTCGCCAATTACAGGGGGCATCGGCCGGCCATGAGTTATTATTACGCCTGCGCCTGTGGAGCGACTTAAGGTGTTTGTCTCTCAGCATTTGCCAAGGAGTGAGGAAAACCGCGAAAACCTCACTCTGAGAGCAGGCCCTGGGATTCCAACCCCGGACCCTGTGACTGATAGCCAAGCGCGCAAGTCACTGGACCATAAACGAAACTAGAAAATATTACGGATGTTGTATTAAACAATTTAATATTGAGTCTACGTTCCTTCCCCCAAACTGACAGGAACATAATTGTTTAATTTTTATAACCATAGGAGATACCTGCTCCGTCATGTTTAACCAAATTATGGAAAAATTACCAAAACCAAACATACTCCGCAGAGGTGGATATGAGTTTCCTCCGCATTTACAGTATGTCCCCGGATCGACTTTAAAAGAGGAATTTTTTTTATTTTTGATTTCTCAGAAAATGTCACTCTTGATGATTTACTCAGCTTGTTTTCAAACCCCTAAAACGCAAATCACTTTCTATTTAACTCGAACGGTTCTCGGGACAATATCATTTTTCTCCAAAATTTGGACTTTTTATCGTAATTTTTAGAAGTAACTCTAGTAGGCGGATTTCATTGAAAAATACAACTGACAGCAGCTGACAAATCTAATAAGTTAACGTAGTACAACTGTAAATTAAATCTTCGCTCATTTGAACAGTACTTATGCTATAATGTTGACTTTACAACAAACAATTTATCTAATTCAATGTTACGTAACTGGGTTGTTATCAGAAAATTCAACCAAAAATACCCGGGAGTTACCATTTCAAATTCCGGAGCAAAAGACTTGGTGACCAAATTCCTGAAAACAGGCTCGGTTTTAAACATTAAGAAGTCAAAGCTGTTCGGTGAAGACAATGCTGATTCAGTTGTCGCTGTTCATTCCGCAATAGAAGCTCCAAAGTTGTTTTTAAGAAGGAGGGCAATACTAACTGGGATAAGTAAATCTTATTTACAAAGAATATTTAAGGAGAACATAATGTTAGCAATTAAACCACAATTTAGGCAAACTTTAGAAAATGGTGATGAAGCCAAACGTATGGATTTTTGTTTAGAAATGGGCTACAGAGTTTTGGAAGACTCAAATCTTCATAAACGAATTATGTTCTCCGATGAATCAAGCTTTACAACTAACGGAGTCGTTTCCATGATAACTGGATAGGAAGAGATTGTCCCATTTTATGGCCACCGAGAAGTCCTGATCTTACAATATTGGACTTTTATCTGTGGGGTCGTTTAAAACAAATTGTGTACAGTGAGCCACTAGACAATGATGAAGAGCAATTAAAAAATAGGATACAAAATGCAGTCCAGTCCTTCAATCAATCTTAGAAATAAGACGCAGTTTCAATGAATTTAGAGCTCGCATTGAAATCTGTGCAGAAAAAGGAGGAGCGTTATTTGAATAGAAAATTAATAGTTTAATGAATCTTTTAAAGTCGATCCGGGGACATAAATTTTTGCAAGTAGAAGTTTTTTATTTGTTTTATACATTCTGTAATATGTGTTTGGTACCATGTTAAAAAGAAAACAGTTTTCGTTCGTTCTGTTTTAGTATGTTAGGCTTATGATTTTTAAATAAAGATATTTTAACATCTTCTGTTATTTTTTTTTTCCTGAAACTTCCAAATGCAAAAATCACGTCATACATATTGGTTGGGGCATATACCAGGACTACTTTCTAAAAAAGTTCATAATATTTATATAAGTACTTCCACTAAGAAATATTTAGACTATTTGACGGTACTTTATCTTTTCCGTTGGTTCTTTAGTCTTTGTAAATAATGGTTATTGGCATAATTGGGTTTACTCTTACTTTATATAGGTTTAGTAGTATTTGTATATGTTAGAAAATTGGTTTATATATGGTATTGAAACGTACTTAGTTGTTTATTCTTGGAAATCAATAATTTTCCTCAATAAATTTTATTGGGTAATTATTATTTAATAGTAACCTTTCTTATTATTTCCTTTTTCTGAATAATGTGGTATTGCGGAAATGTTACGGTCAACTAAATTGATCAATACACTAGTTTTGTACTGGTGCTTGGGAAAAAAAATTTAACTATTTTGCACAGTGAGTGGGGTATATAACTTACAGCTAGACTTCTGCGGTCTTTGTCCATGCTATAAACTGTTTGATTTCCGAGCTAAAAGCGCGTTCTGGAACTTCTTCTGGTGGACTTTCGTTCACACTTGTATGGAACATCTCCAGCACTCTTATCGCTGCGGACCTGAAATTACCAGAAGAAGCTCCAGCACTTAGTTTTAGCTAGAAAAGCATGCAGTCTATTTGTGTGAATGTCCAAAGAATTAATTTTGAGTGATTTTTCTTTCTTTTTTTTTTATTGTATACCATAAACGTGGATGCAGAGTTAAATTCTGTTAATATATATTCGTCATTACGTTTCGTATTAATAGTACCTATTTATTTTTGATTATAAATAACAATATATTTTTGAAAAAATCGAGAAGTAGTTTTGCTACTGCTAATACTCTTTCGCAATTTTCTGGTTTCCTACTGCACGTTTGTGCCAATAACAAGTTGGGTTGTGCTAAGGTCTTTCTCCTGGTTTAAAGATGGTTTCATATAAAAAAAAAAACGCAATTTATCGATTAAAATGTAGAACAACACTTAATTGTTTATTCTTATGCAGCAAACGACAATGACTGGTAGATTTGAGTCTTGTTTCTGTGCAGTTAACTTATAATTTTTCACTATTTTCAATCAGAGTGTGTACTTACAGCATAATACTGATTTGGCTCCAGTTGCCCAGTGATGGCGTTTGACCTTGTCGCGTGTTACCGACGAGAAGTTTGTTTAGCCACTACCTAAGTGTATCTGCGCCATTAAAACCACTACTCTATGGTGAAGAGGTCACTAAGGTATTTCTAATATTGTGTTTGTTAGAGACTCCGTATTGTCAACTGGTTCAGAATGATCTACACTATACACTTTTTTTTTGTAAAGATCTATTCATATGATGTGTTCATTATTTTCTTAGTTAACTTCTAACCCAAACGAAATCGTTTTCATTCGGATTAGTCTTAGGGATTCTCTGTGTCCACACCTGTCAAATAGAGATTACGAACTAACAAGGGAGTATCTTTCGGCTCATAATATTAAAAACCTTGTTTTGTGGAAGAATAGTATTCAATAAGCTTGTTGAGGCTGTAAGGTTGGTAGATATTAATCTCATGATGAACGAATTATCTTTCTAAGGAACCATGGAAAATTTGTTACCCTATTTATAATTTATATAGTTCTTTATTAATACCTAATACAATTTTTTACTTGCGGTAGCGGATGACATACTTTTTGAATCTTGGATTTCATCATTGTGTACCGAATAGTTAATTGGAAAACAGTATCGAACAAGCGGGTAAAAAATAAATTACGGGACACCACTTAGACTGTGAGGGACAGTATGTAGATATAATATCTACGCCTCGTATATACAATGTTATGGACATATGTAATGCATATAAGTCCAAAATGAAACCGTTGTTTTGCCGATTTGGAAATCATATCGCATACTAAGGCAAATATTTACAGTATTTGCACCAGAAGTTTATGGCAAAGCTTGCACCTGCCAGAATATGTACACTAGCGCCACAGAACGTTTTACTGGGAACAAAATGCTTTTAGGCTTAAGGTTTAATGTTTTTGGCGGAATCATGGCTTTTTTAGAGTAACATTTTAGTTAGCAAACTATAACAAGGATCGTCCGTAATTCATATGACAGCGAAATAAGGATTTAAATGCAAAGAAATTTTGCGAATAATTATTTTCATTAAGGCTGAATATACAACCAATTTGTCATAAATTTTAATGATGAAATGAATAACATATCTGCTTATAATTAATATGCATTCTACAAAGCTTAGTACTATATGTACCCTAGAAGTCTCTAAAAGCCTTCATTTATATATAAGCTTGCATGTTCCATTTGTTTATTGCCTCAACATTGCATGCTCAAAACTAATTACAAAGTTTCTATCATTCCTTTTTTGTTCCAGTTGGTTTTGTAAAATCGTCTTCGTAGCATCGCAATATACTTCCACACCACACGGTAAGTCCTGAAAATATACCCAATTGAAAACTTTTCTTGTATAGGTGGAACGCATTCATGAATAAAAATCAATACATGTGAACGTAATCTGCTTCCAGTTTGGAATTAGTGATCATCTAAATTGGTTCAAAGCTGATTAAAACTTGTATCACGTACTTTTGTATTGAGAACGAAATTGGTGCTTTCATCGCTTGCGTCGTTTTATTCTCGGTCTTGATTGAACAAAATATGAAATACCAAACATTTACATAACCTCTGTTTACATTGGACGTTTTCAAAATAAATGTCTCCAAAGATATTACAGAGAGCGGTACCGTATCACGTAATGAGAACAGATAAGAAAGCAACGTAAAGAAATTTTTGCCGTTGAATAAATTCGGCTGATGTTTGGAGTTCGTTAAATTGCTTGGTCCAAAGAAAAATCGTTTTTATTCATATCCACGACCCTGGGCGTAATCAATAAATTCTCGGCAAAAATAAGACGACGCCAGAAAATACAAACAAAGCAAATTGAGTTTTCTTCGAAGCGGGTAGAGGGCTTGCACGTTTGATTAAATCATTTGACGTTATCTTACATCTGCAGTTTAATTGCGAACCAAATCTCTGGAATATTTTCTAACTTAAAAATGGTTCAAGTACGATGTAAAAGAGAAAAATAATGTTTAACATCCGATAGAAAAAGTGCGCTTCTATGCAGAAATGTATACCTATAATAAATGTAAATTATATTATTGATTATAAAATGGGATGGCTAATGGCAAAAGTTTTAGAAGCAGTGGAAATAAAATGCTGCAAGGCTCTTTTTTTGCGTGAATCGGCACCAAGTTAATTAGAATACGAATCGAACGTTTACTCGATGACGAACTCTGCGCTAGCTTTGCAAGTTTAAACGTGTTTCGCGTTTCGCCCGAGCACACATAAATATTTCACCGATACGAGCCTCTGTAGCATAAGCACTTCGTAGAATTTGTACCTGCTGTCGAGGCTTACTTATTCATAGACTCGGGTATCGCAATATGTTTGACTCGGATATTCGTCAAAACTCCCAAGCGTACATCAAAATTTTAACTTCAAAAGCAAAAACTAAAAATTCTAGTGGCAAATTATTAAACGTTGGAATGATAGTTATGTAGTGATGTCGCAACGAAGATTGAAACTTTGATTGCAACGCAGTTTTTCGTTCCTAAAACATTAAAGGTTTTATAAAATTCAACATTATTTAAATTAAAAGTATTTCTTACTGTGTAGAGCAGTGGTTCTCAACGTTGGCGGTAGCGCCCACCAGTGGGCGCTGGGATCTATACAAAATCCAGTAAGTGGGCGCTAGGCGTAAAAAGGTTGAGAACCACTGGTGTAGAGTATTCTAGAAATAGGAAAACGCATACTACAATCTATCATTCAAATATTATATATATAAACATCTTTATTGAAATAAGTTATAGCATAATACTATAATATACATAAAAAAAAGAGTAGATCGCACAAAGAAAAAAAAAACATTCAGCTTCAATTATTGTACATGTAAATAAATTACAAACTTCCAAAGAATATTTAAATGTGTTTCCCTACGGGGAGAGAATTCCTTAATATCTTAAATCACATTTGGCATTACACTAACAAAAATACACAGATCAAATCACCTGTTTGTGATTGTTGCATACCACAGATTAAATTAGTGACCTCTATTCTGAACATTACAAATGCAAGGAAATAAATTTTAGTAAGTGGCAATCATGTGGTAGGCGAAAAAATTTTATATGCACCACGGTTGGAAAGTGTCTTATCGAACTCGTTTAGTAGCTCGCTCCGACTCGCAACTCGTTTAATCAAACATCACTTTCCATCCTTGATACCTAAATAACTATTTTTAAATGAAAAGTGCAACACTAACTAAAAATCCAGTTTCCGCGTCAACAGCTAATACTTTACATACAAAAAGATGTAACTGTATCTACACCTCTAAATAAAAATGTTTATGTTTGTTTGTGGGAGCCGTTTAACATAGTCTCCAGAAACACTACAGCCTCTTGGTTTCTTTTGTCATATCCCCCATTGCCTTTACCCAATCAATTATGTCAACAATTCTACAGAATGTATGTACAGAATTCTTGTTGATCGAAATAATATTTCATTCATTTTTTGGCTTGCCAAAAATTACGTCCCGTGACCTTGTATTTATGGTATGCAGTCTTTGTCATTCTATTAGACGGCTTGTATTACCATATTCTGGAGCTGTTCTTTCAGTGCACAATGTCCTTTTAGAAAACCTGCTGCTTTGCGAAGATGACTCGTACTAAGTTTTAGTACGAGTTAGTTTCACTTTTCTTCTTCGATGGTCTCTTGCTTTTCCAGCGATTTGCCAGGTTCCAGTGTTCTGCATTTCTCTTGAATCCAGCTCGTTACCTGCTCCCGTATTCTGACCTATAAATGAAGCCCAGAACTTTCGGTTTATGTAGAGTGTTATTGAATGATTGATTAATTTGTAATGCACCTGCAATCTAGACCTTATCCTCGATAATAAACTTTTTTGGAATAAGCATGAGCTTGAATTGAAACTAACAAAGGCAAAAAAGGGCTCTAATGATTTTGCAGGTAAAAACTGGAGAGGCAACCTAAAAATACTACTCCGGGTATATACAGCAATAGTGAAACCAATGATCACTTATAGGGCAGTGGCTAGGAACAAAAGAACCAGTCTGGCCATCGCGAGAGGTAATTTCTCCAAAGTCCAAAGATTAGCATGTGTATGCATAACTGGGGCTATGACAACCTGTCCCTGGGAGAAACGGAATAGGGATATATGGGCCTAGAACCAAGCCTATAGTTCTCAAACTTGGGTATGTACCCAAGTATCTTCCAGGCGGAAATACTGTGCAACTCAAGGGTCCTGCCCCTGGGAGCATGTGAAATTGAAGAGGGCGTGTTACCTAACCTGGGACCTTCTGACATTCTGACATTCTGCAATTTTTATCAGACCGGACGGTCAGCTGTAAATACAGCGAGAATAGGGGAAATAATGGATATTTGAGGCCATAGTGTACTTTCACTCTAATATTACCTACATACAAACATACGAGTACATACAATGCACCTGCATAAACATATTGGTATCAATAGTTTCAAAAGTTGTTCGGTACCTTTGGATATCCACAATACATCCTTTGCTTTGAATATTTCACCTCGTGGCATATATATAAGTATAGTTTTTATTACCTTAGAGTTTCTATCTGTAGAATGAGAGAAAGGTAAAAGCATGTTTTAGAAAAAGTTATATTTGTAGAATATATTGATATAATAAAAAGGAAAATCGTTCCAAGAGTGCAAATTACACAGAGATATTCCTTTATATACAGCAAAAGTAATCTTTTTCAGAAAGTAAATATATATATTTATTAAAGTAACACTCTATATTGTACAAAATATAATAAAATATCCGCGGCATAAGCGTAGAATAACCGTTGCTAAATACTTAAATTTTCCAAATACAAACAGCTAAACAGGACACTGCTTTAGAAGAACATCAGCATCTCTGTTAGCTGACGCAAATGCTGATACATTAACTTCGAAGCGTCATCAAGGGTGGTTGTTTCCAGCTGAAAATTATATTGGAAACTTTTTGTCCAATAAAATGTTAATTGCTGAGAAAATTTTAAATAACAAGAATAATAAAGATAGTCAAGATAAGCGTAGAATAACCGTTTATAGTACTATAAGAGCTTAATAAAAGCTTGATCTTGCACTTACTATATAATGTAAAATATTTGCGAAATAAAACGTTAACGTATCGTCTATACTATCACATACCAGTGGCTGGTATAAGAATAAACTGTATTTCAACGGAATATTCTAACTACTAACCTATATTATACTATGTATATAACAAAATGTTTACTCAGCTTTTCTGTGCATTATAGGTGATTAATGTTTGTAGCGCGAACTTCCTACTATTAGGCATAAACCTAAATTAAACAAGTTTTAACATTTATCGATGTTACCTGGATAATTGCTGAATGCATTTGCGCCATTAATTAACGTAATCATAGAAATATATGTTGAATATATATAAAAAAATAAGCATTAAAAATAATAATAGGTTCATCTGAACAAAATACTACTGAAGCTGCTATTGCACCGATAAATGTGACTTGGTATTGATCTACCAAAATAAAAATTAATTTCCATTAATTTAATGGTGGAGCTTTCTGATAATATAGTCGTATCAAACAACAAATATGTACTATAGACACAATAAATATCATTAATTTTGACAATGAAGCAATAATTAATTTAGTTAATGTATCTTAAAAGTATTAAGCATATGTAATAAGCCTTCATTCAGCAAAGGCAGCGTGTGTTTTGTGTTGTCTGTAACGCTTTGTTTACGTCCAACAAACAAATTGAATAAAAAGTTTCCGTAATTGGATCTTTCCCTTTTTTAACTATTTTTTTTTTCTATTGTTAAGAATCAAAAGTTCAAGAAAGTTCTTTCTTCCGAACATAATATGGTTACCTACGAAGTTACTAAGAATAGGTTTTCGCATAATTGTGTCATGCTGGCAACAGCAAGGAGAAAACGAAATGGCCTATATAAATCTTTAAAGCCCCACTTAATTCTTTTCTATTTTCGGTATGCAAATCTACCCGCTGTGTTTACATTTCCGGGCCGTTGGGGGATGGTCCAGCATAAAGTATATTAATTCTCAGGAGTATTTTAAGAGCATTCAAGAAGGAAATATACGTATATATTAAGAGAAAAATACAGAATAGCAGGATAAAAAAAGATACTACCCCGTGAAAAGAATCGATTGTCAGATCAACTGTTAGGTGCAGTCAGTGGCGGCTTCTCAATAAGTGCACATGTGCACGTGTACCCCCAACTAATATCTTCATCTAAAGGAATTTACTTTTGTGTTTGACGTAAACCTAACGTTTTCTATGGGGTGTTTAATTTTATTTTTCGTTTCCGATGTTCGGTTCAGACTCCAGGCGCGAACATGCGTAATGTGGCTCGTACACTGCTCTCTCAAACTGGCCCGTGATTGGAGCAGCAGCTACCCCTCGCACACCCACACCTCCCGTAATAGTCCTCAGTACTTAGCTACCATATGTACACATTTAGTTTGTGTACGGTCGTCTGGTAGTGTGGTGTTGTATACCGGGAACCGGGAAATTACTTTTGTTGTATTCGCGCGCAATTATGGCGGATAATTTGAAGAATCCGATTTGCACTAGCGTACAATATTTAAAAACAATTCGTTTTTCTTCGCTGACATTAGGTAGAGGAAAAACAAAAAATCAAAAGTGCCGGTCGTCCAAAACCGAATTTATCGATCACGCATATAACAAAATGTAAAACACGCGATTATAAAAGAACCTTTAAGATAGACACTTATGAAAAAGCCGCCTGGTTATGTGGTTGTGAAATTAGTAACAGTCTTTATTGTTTTCCGTGTTTATTATTTGCTGGTGATGTTCAAACAGAATGGACCACATCCGGTGTCAAGGATTTAATCCATTTAAAAGAAAAAAATTAAAAAACATCATAGTTCCAAGAAACACCTCTCTGCTAAATTAGGTTTTAATTTATTAGGTAAACAAGATATTCGACAACAAGAGAAAGAACAGGCGACTTGAATTACAATACAAAACGTGTGTGTGAAAATTAGTACTAAGTGTTTGTGTTAGTTAGTAAGTTATCAGTTACCTTATTAGTTAGACAATAAAGGCAACAAGACAACACGTGAAACTTGATCAAGAAGATGTGCTGCCTGGTAAAAACTAGGTAGGATTTTTCAAACAACTTTTAGTTTAAGTCATTTTTGTTCGTTTATGATGTGACTGTTCTGTATAAAAAGAAGAACTAACAATTTCGGATTTTTGCGCTAAGCCCTTTTCTGAATATTATCCCAAGATAAGGCGAAGGAACGTCACTAAAATGCGAGTTTTGAAGGTTAATTTTCAAAGCCGGACTCCCTGGTACCTACCCACATGTGCACTCCCAAAATAGAGGTCCACGCGCCGCCACTGGGTGCGGTGCACTCCAGATCTAATGTCTCCCCTTGTACTTTCTAGCACACGCTCTAAGCCGTGCGCTTCAGCATCAATCAATATGAGACGTTTATTTATTTATTTTGTGCATTATAAACGGTTATTCAACGTTCATGGTGTTGCTTGGGAGGAATGTTTACAGTTACAGAATATATTTGCGATGTAGTAGGTGCTTTGTAAATTTACCGTAAATACGCCAATCTGAGACCAATGCACATATGCAAATCAGAAAACGTTTTTCCTTAATTATGGTAATGCGTTAAACATTATTGTTAAGTATCTACTTAAATCGCCAAAATACAAGCAGCTATACAGGACACTGCTTTAAAAGAACATCAGCATTTTATTTAGGTGACGCAGGTGCTGATATCTTAACATTAAAGCGTCATGGAGGGTGGCTGTTTTCAACGGTAGCTGAGAATTATATTGGAGACTTCTTGTCCAATAAATTATCAACTGCTGACAAAATTTTAAATAGCAAGGATAATAAAAATAGTCAAGATGCACAAATTGTTCGTACATATAATAAATGTGTACATGTCAAAATCAGTTCAAGTGTAAAAAAACAAAATATAAAGGTTTCTGAAGGAGTCACAAATATGTACAATTGTTCAGTTGTACACATACAGAATTTCATTAATAAATCATAAATAAAAATCCAGGAAGTTTGTAATTTTTATAGAAATGCTGTCTAAAAAACTTTATTTAAAGGTTTATTTGTAGGTGCCACTGCCAAAAGTGTTTTTTTTTCGTCCTCGTTTGCTATTAAGTTCAGATCCGGCTGACAAAACGTTTTAGTCTTAGTACACAAATAACTATTGTTAAAGAGATCTCTATGTAGAGGTACATGATCAGCAGGTAGTCGTGTACCGACCATCAAACCATCGAAACCTTGAACGACGACGAATTTGGTTTGAAATAAGCGCAAAGGGGATCGAAGAAATGGTAAAACCTGAACATTATAATTAATGTAATAACCGTTATTCGGAAGACATCGGTTGCCAAGCATGTAAATTATCGATAGTTGACGGATATCTAAAGCAGATAAGAATTTTGTGTTTTCTTCGATTGTTTTAGTGTTACAACGGAAAATAATGCTGATACAGTATGTATAATTTCTAATTAAGAAAAATGAATATGCAAGGTGACAAATTCATGTTTAATTATTACACTATATACAGTATGTGTAATTTTTAATTAAGGAAAATGAATATACAGGGTGTACCGACGATCCCAAACCAATCACAGGTGTAGACGGGAGTTAGCGGAAAATGGTGCGGTATAGGGGGACTGCTGAGGGGGGTCGTAATGGGGATCAAACCAACGACTGCGAGTCTTTTTACAAGTGGGAGGGGTTTAGCGGGTCCTCTGAGGTGGGTCGTAATCCGTTATCAAATCAACGACTGTGAGACGCAGGAATTAAGAAAAAGGAATATACAAGGTGTACCGACGATCCCGAACCATAGGTGTGTACAAGGGTTAGTGGAGGGTGGTGCGGTTTAGCCGGTCCGTTATCTTGGGACGTAATCCGTCATCAAACGACTATTTAATTGGCAAGGTGAACGGTCCGGAGTTTACTAGTGCATAATTACATTAATAAACCATAAATAAAAGTCCAAGAAGTTTCTAATTTTTATAGAAAAGCTGTTTAAAAAACTTTATTGAAGGGTTTATTTGTAGGTGCCACTGCCAAAAAGTGTTTCAGTTTCGTCCTCGTTTGCTCTTAAGTTCAGATTCGGCCGAAAAAACGTTTTAGTCTTAGTACACATATAACTATTGTTAAAGAAATCTCTATGTATAGGTACATTACTTATTTTGTGAATGTTACTGTTTGCAAGATTGAGTATTTTAATTTAGGTTTCGACAGATTTGCGAATATATTTTTTTGTAATGATTTTAACCTACAGAAGTTAAATTCAAACAAGTATCGTTTGTAAGCCTCACAAAGAAAAATGTGTGGATGGGATAAAAAAAGCGATTAATTTGTATTCAAAAAGCCGCTTGCATGTGCACGTTGCGATGAATGAAATACTGGCTTTATGTAAATTCATATAGAAACATCCCTCTGTATTTCGGTTACTTTCCGGGTGGAGTATCGGTGCGTGAATCAAATTGCTATTCGGTGATAATATCCCCCATGACGCGTAAACATTTGTTTTAAACAGCTCTCTTTTAACAGGAATTTATAACCCCTGGCTGGATTTTTTCATTTAATTATTACCTCTTTTTTTTGTTCTCTTTCAGGTGGCATCGCTCAGCCCACATAACCAGGAAAACTCTACCCTGTGCTATTTTAATTTAATCCCCCTTTATTTGCTTTTTTTTTGAACGATAATCAAATAAAAATCAATCTACAGTCAACACTATATCTAACTACTTATCTGATTTCTTAGTGACCATAAAGTTAGGGTCCTATTACGATTCTTTGTTCAGACAGTTCTCGTTTGAAGAGTTACCTTTAAAATTCCAAAATTTTAATCAATAGCGTACTTGAACCACTTTCCTTCTTACGCGGTCGCTGCTAGCAATTTTAGATCCATTTCATTCTGCAATAACAATAAAACGAACTTGGGAGATCGAATTCCATAGCTCGCAGTTCATTTCCGGTTCTATGTCTAGCGAAATCTCAAAGATTCCGACGGAACGATTGCCTGAGATCACACTTTCAGTGAAGCGTTAGGAGGATTCGTACTGTCACGCCAGATACGTGGTCGGTAAAGGTCAAGTGTTTTCATTTCAGTGACACAGAGCAAGTAAAGGACAAGGTATAAAGTTTATTTTTATTTAAACCCTAAGGTAAGCCGAGATCTGTAACATCGTTTACACATACGTCATTTAGGGCAAGTGTATTGGTAAATTGGATTGAGAAAGTAAACTTGCCACTAGTACTTAACTTAAACTCCGTAAATATCATTTTATTGGAAAATCCGTATCGAACATCAGACTAGGTTCAAGCCTTCTAATTTATTGTGACTAAACAGCACGGAAAATCCTGCCTCTTGCATTTTTCTGACGGACAAAAGATTGAAGGGAACCTCCGGCGCGTACAGGACGTTTTCTATAAGTCCCATATGACCGTGGTTGGTCACGACTTCAATGTCGCCCACATGTATTGCCCAAATGCAGGCTTCCTTTTTCGCAACTGCAATCTTCATGGGTTGCTTCAATTCTTGATATTTCTTATAGAAACTCAAGTCGTTGATCAAATGTTCTGTTGCTCCAGAATCCAATACAAACTGTAAGCCCTAGCAGCACAAGAATCGGCATGATATCGGCTAAGCTTCGCCGATATTGCTGACCGATGTCGTAATTATAACGGCCGCTGATATCATACCGATACAAAATGTGAACATTTTGCAATATTGGTTCGATATCGAAATTCCAATACTTATCCGATATCGAAATTCCAACATCTATCCGATATCGAAACTCCAATACCTATCCGATATCAATACAATTAAAATTAGATACAATATCATCAGTAGACCGATACATGATTGATACTTACCCAACGTTTTCTATGCTCCGCCGATAAAGTTTTAGTCGTCCTGGGATATCGCACCGATATTGGTGTGATGACTAATTTCTACATATAAGTATGTAGTTTGTCTAACCACGATAGTGGATATTTATACAGGCTGTCCCGAAAGTAGTTCCCGAAACGGAAAAGGGTTATAAAGAGTATAATTTCGAGTCAAATTAGCCCCATATGTGATTATTCAATTCTAATAAGGTTTTTGCGGGTTTTATAAAGATCTTCCACAAAAAAACGTTCATAAAATTATAGGCAAAAACAGTATTTTTTTGTAATGTTAGAATTTAGAAAGAAATTAGAAACCATCAACGTCTTCTGAAATATCAAAGCCGTTAAACAAAAGGATGTACCTTTGATAATATCACGACGTTTAATTTCAATTTAACTTCATTAAAAAATAACTTCATTCTTATTGTCGTACTCTTTTGTTTGTTGATAATTTAATGAACGTTTATATGAAGGAAGATTTTTAGAAAAAATAAATGATTCGTAAACTATGCATCGAATAATAATCACACCTAGGATTAGTTCGACTGGAAATGACACCCACTATAACACCTTTGTGTTTGAACATTTAATTTCGGGGCAGTCTCTATAGTCATATTCATATTGAACAATGCGGAAAAAATACATCAGATTCATAATCACATTGCACATGTAATGGTTTTCAAATTGTTTGCCACCATTTTCTGTGTATAATAATTCATGACAAAATAGAATATTATGCGCATAAAATAATATACATAATGAAGGAAAGACTTTATGTAATAGAAAGTAAATAAAGCAATAAATTTCAAGAAAAAGTACTAATATAAAAATACTTAATATGTTTATTTATGAGTAATTGACACAAATATTTAACGACATAATTAATAAAAACAAAAACTGAAAATAACTAGGAAAACATGAAACCGAAAACAAACTCAATATGTGCATATTTTAAACGAAAAGTAATTTAACATTTGTTACAGTTTAATTTTTAACAAATCAATAACAACAAAAATTCTAAGTAATACCTAAAAAAAATCCAGTCGTCTAAATTATTCGTTCGCTAAAGATGTTATATTCCTCTTCCTTTCTTTTCTGCCCCCATCTCATCTATTGATATTCGTCTCTGTCCCATCCGGCTGTTTGACTCTAATTGCTTCTGTAAATAAAAATAACAGTTTTGATATAGAGTTACAAATAAAATAATAATGCATGTAACATTACCTAGAAATACTATGTATATTTCCAATTTATCAAAAGCTTCTTTGGATTGTCACTATTTTCATGAATAATTTACATTAATACTTTTCGAGAGGATTTGTTTTAACATTAGATATATGCTTCCTTTAACGTACTTCCCCCAATTAAGCACCACATACGTATCTAAAAAAAAGTGTTTTTCTTTAGTGTATGAAGTACGCTTGTAATTTATTTTATTCTATTAATGCGAAACGTTTTTTACGCTACACATCTTGTAGAAACAATGCTTTCACGTAAAATAAGAAATTTACAAGCGTCTTCCATTTTGTTAACGCTGCATATTTACACAATAAATGAGTCCTAACCATTAAATTAAATTATATACTTGATACATACATAAAACATTATTCATAAAAATTTCCTTACCTTTATAAGCTTCATTCACCCATTTTGTAATGTGCACAACGCTTACTATAATGCAGCGACAAAATAAATAATGGCAACCACTTCACCTGGTCGCACTGGTCGTCATGCTCACACTGCAATAAGGAACGCTATGATGGATTGTGGTAGGTGGTGGTGGTAAGATATTGCGCGTAGATCTAACTCCCATAAACATTGCGTTTAGATGCCAATTTTTATAATCACGGCTGAGTTAGAAAATTGCATTTGCATATTCTTAAGTTATAAATCGCTTCACCTTCTAAAACTGTTTTATAGTCGATATTAATTTTAATTTTACAATTGATGTCTCAAACGTTGAAATTTTATATCTGAACGCTCTTGTAATGCGGTTATATTTCAATCAACCAGTCCGTATAGATTTAGGATATTAGCCGACTTCCTATCGTCAAAAAAATGACAATAGTCAAATCCATATACCTCATTTCTATCAATATCGCAGCGGCGTTTATTAATGATATCGCCCTGATATATGTCTTGAGTTTCCAGCCGATGATCAGCCGATACATCAAACGTTCAACCGATATTTTACCGATAATGGATCTTTTGTATCGCAGTGATATCGTATACTGGTAGAAAGCCGATATCGGCACAATATCTTTGATATCGACCCGACATCAGGATATCGGCCCTATATAAAGCCGATCATTAGCCGATGATTTGTGCTGCTAGGGAGTTTCCATTCGCTTGTTCAGTTTCATAACTTCCGGCTTTTATCATAAAAGCAAAACTACTCTGCGTTTCTTGAGAGAATGGTACGGTTGCAGTCATAATTTCAGGTGAGTGTCTGGATGTGCTGGCTTGTTTTGACTTTTTCTTGTGCTGCTGTTCTTCCGATTTTAGGTGCTGTTTGTAATAATAACAGTCCTTTTTAATATGGTTCCCGCGACCACAGAAGAAACATTTCTGAACGGATTTAAATCCAGATCTTGCATAGGGTTTTCGTGAATAATTTCCCTTCCTGGCTGGCTTACGTTTATTGGAGAATTTATGGCCTGATTGAACCTGTAATGCTTTGGCACTTGTGTCAGTACCTTCCTTTTTCAGTTTTTGTTCGTGTTCCAGCAATAACTTTTTGACAAAAGCTAAGGTAAGACGGTCATCGGACATTGTTTTTACGGCGGTGATTATCCCATCATATGAGTGAGGCAGTGTGTTTAACAGGTACCACACTTTAGTCATCTCATTTACGCTGTTGCCGCACGCCATTAGATCTCGTATCATTTCGTATAATTCGATAAAATGCTTCTTCAAAGAAGTTTCAGGCAGCTTATCTTGCACGTTGAGTTGTGTAACGAGATTTTTACATGCGTAAGTAGCGTCAAAATGTGCAATAATCTGACGTGTTGTCGCCCCTTCGGGTATTTCACCTATCATCGAATCGTCGAGATGTTGAATTAGCTTGCCTTTTGCAAATCGTTTCCATTTCTTCCATTCCTCCGTAATAATGTCTGGCGGTTCGGCATCCAATACAGCGATTCCACCTTCTTGTTCAATGATTGCCCGGAATCGGTACTTCCACACCAAATAATTATCGACATTAAACGGCTTAATATTTTGTTGGGTGTCTTTTGTGCTGGCCATTGTCCGCTTATCACTTCGCTTTACTCACACTGGATCCGCACTTAAATTTTCACTTTAACTATCGCAAACTGGACCCATAACCTGTTGGTTATTAGGGCTTGTGGAATTAAAAATACAAATTCCAATAACGCAGTTTTATTAACACGATCTTACTACTAAGAACATCGACGAATAACTAACTACACTCCGCCAAAAAAGTATCGCATAAACTAAAAAAGGGCATTTATGAACCAAGATATTTTTATACGTTCACAAAAAGTTTGCCTCGTGTATGTGAACTATAAAAACACTAACAAAATAATGGAACTTAGCGTTTTTACTTTATTTTTTTCCTAAAAGAATACATTTAGAAAAATGCATATGTGTAAGGTTTGCTCAGTTGTTTATTGAAAGTCTTCCTATACGGACAAATTTTAAAGTGCGAAGTCAGAGTTCTGTACCAACGCTTTTAAAACTAAAATGAGCAATTTAACTTCAGAACAAGTGGCTGCTATAGTTGCTTTAATCGAAGATGGACGATCTCAAGCATACGTTGCTAATTTGATGAACATCAATCAGTCAAGTGTTTCTAGAGCCGTAGCCAGATATAGGGAAACAGGCATTTACAGTAGAAGACCTGTACCAGGTCGTCCAAGATGTTCTACTCGCCAAGATGACCGCTATTTACTACTACAAGCATTACGTCGAAGACATGTAACTGCGAGACAATTGCAGAACGACTTGGCTAGAGTCAGAAATACTCGTGTGAGTACTCAAACTATTCGGAATAGGTTACGACAGAGTGGATTAAGAGCTAGAGTAGCTGTAACAGCCCCTCGTCTCACTAGGAACCACCGAGTGGCTCGCTTAAGGTTTGCCAGAGAACATGTAAATTGGAACATTAATGACTGGGCCAATATACTCTTCACAGATGAGTCAAGATTTGGTCTTTACACCTCAGATAGGCGTATCTCAGTGTACAGCCGAGACGGTGAGCGCTATTCGCAGTGTAATATCAGACCTAGACCTAATTTCGCTGGTGGCTCTATTATGGTTTGGGGAGGCATCTGTTTAACAGGTCGTACAGAGTTAGTACCAGTAGACAGAGGTACACTGTCTGCCCACAGGTATATAACGGACATTTTAGAAGAACATGTAGTACCATATGCGCCAATTATAGGAAACGAATTCATGTTAATGCACGATAATGCACGACCGCATGTTGCAATAATCGTCCAGGAATACCTTAACGATGTTGGTATTCCAGTTTTAGATTGGCCTGCGGTAAGTCCGGACATGAACCCTATCGAGCACGTGTGGGACCTCCTTCACAGACGGATACGAACCCAAAATGTTGCCCCAGCGGACCTGCATGGACTAGCAAATGCTCTCCGTGACGAGTGGGAGAATTTGGATCAGGCTTATATACGGAGGTTAATCGAATCTCTGCCAAACCGTATGCGGGCGGTCATAAGAGCCAGAGGTGGCAATACTCAGTATTAAAAGCGACTGTTATGACATTTTTCTTTCCAAAATTATAATTTCTTGTTTTAGTAAAAATCTCAAGTATGAGTTCTTGTTTTTATTTGGCCTGTATTTTATTTAAACAATCATAGAAATTATATCTTAGAGCGCATTAAAGTATATTTACAACTTTATGCTACAAACAAAGATTATGCGATACTTTTATGATTCAAAACTAAATTATGCGATACTTTTTTGGCGGAGTGTAAAAACTAACTCTGTTAGGTAAACTGTACGGGCAGGTTTATTGGAGAGCGCGTGAGTCATAAGCTCGAATAAAGAAAACGCACTATCCTACGATGAGATCATCATCGATAGGGTTCTTACAAAGAAGTCGATTTGTTGTTTTTTTGTGTTACTATTTCCAATATCGCCATCCAGTAATTAATGTCTAAGATCCGAAGATGTAATGAGTAGTACCGACAATTAACAAGCAACCATAATTCTAATCACTACTTTCTACTGCAGCACGTATTACATCCATAATCTGTCAGATTTTGTATTATGACAATTATTTTGATATTTATCAAAAATTTATTTATTATTTATAAAGGCAAATATAACTTCAATTCATTAAATTTATCTGTTCAAGTATAGCTTGGAGTATTATAAATATCTGTGCTATCTTGGCAGGTACAACGTAAGTGGAAGCGCATATACCAAACAACAAGCCGTTCCAGTTAAGTCTTTTTCTTTATTATTTTCGATGCAGTTGACTAGCGTTTATGCTCCGAGATAATAGTATAGATAACTTAAAGTTAATTTACACCCTTTGTACACAAACATAAGGAAACTTACCCCGACGGTAGTTTGCACAAGACTCTCCTAGATAAACTTTACCTACTCCATAGTTTATATGTGTCTGACGTGGAAGCAAAAGGGTTTCCGCACAAAATGGAGCCTAACAATTTGTTCCATTACGCCACAGTTTTAGATTTCCGTAATTGGAGCCGAAAGGTTTGTTCGGAGAACTAAATTTATTATCTAAACACATCGACTTTAGCGCGGCGCATTTAAGTCATTGGTTAAAAAGTAGTTCGCCGAGTGGGATATCTAGTTTCCCCTCAGATTGTCTAATTTTCATTCCGAAAACGTAAAACGGCAAACAGAATAAGACGGAGAATCTTGGTTGAGTCGTCAGTAGCGTGGCTTTCCTATTGTCTATTTGGTTAGTAATTTAAGTATAGGTCTGCGAGAAAATGTTAAGTTAATTTATTTGAAATAAATCAACACAATAGAATTCAAATGTTGTGCGGGCTTAGCTAATACCACAATTACTTTTGCTAGTCTAACTGTAGTAATATATAGAATTTTATAAAGGATGGAACTTCATATTTCATAGAATTAAGAACCCGTCAAAACTGTTAAAACTTAACTACATACGTCCAAAGGAAGCGTATTGACTTATCTGGAAGTGATGTTTTTGTTATAGCATTCGTATCTTGTTTAAAAATGTGAATTCAGCAGAAGAAGTACTCTTAAGGATCCAACTCGTACCTATATATAAATAGCTAGATGGCTAACCGAGTATTTAGAATTTAGTTGCATTAATAATCCACTGTAGTCCTTAAGCTCGTGAAGTTAAAGCAGTTCAAAATTGTTTTGGGCAAGATCTTCAGGTCTGACAGGAAGATGTCGACCATACCAAAGATGATATACGTGACTCTTACGCTGGTTGGACAGTGACAGATGATGCGCTCTACTGTTTTCTTGTTTTCCAATCACACCCGGCATTCAGTTCCTCATAAAACTGAATGCCGGGAAAGTATTGTCAAATTTGAGTAATTCCTTAATAGACAAAGTAAAAATGCAATATTTGGCACGAGACGAACCAGGATAACTGTTTCATTGTTGGAGTGCTTTCTAATTGATGCATTGAAATTGATTTACTGTTGAACTATCGTAGATGATATGCCAAGTCGGTCGAAATCCTGAATCTTTGGTGACTTTTCTAATTCATATTGCACATACGATACTGATGCGCATACTAATAATAGCAAAATTAAGATTTAGATAACTAACTTAACCAACATCTAGCCTAAATCATGCAATCTATGAACGTGAAATTCGAAAGTTATATTTCATGCCGTAGAGATCTACTAAGAAAGGATCAGTGAAAACACAATGGATGTGAAGAGAACTGGAAAAGAGAAATAAAGATTTTGACAGCTGTGCGTATATTAGCTATTTTTACATTTCTATGTGTATGGCAAGGAATGTATATGGCAAAAATACAGGAATGATCGATGGTAAGCGAGTGATCGCTTTACGTCACTTACTTCTCCACTCCTACCACTACTTTGAAAGCAATCAATAATAATTAGTAATAATATTTTATATGAAAGAAAGTATATTAACTGACTCACCTATTAACGCCCAATCAAACTGTAGAAACTAGAAGCATGGAGGTTGGCAGGTGCATAGTTTTTATGACATAAGGCTACACTAAAGAAGAATTTTTGGAAATTCTTTCTTCAAGAAAAAAAAAAGGGTGAACTTTTTTTTTCATATTACTTTTACGTTGACGAAGGCACCAACTTTCACAGGTATAAGGATTCTTCTTTTAAAATAAAGAAATACGCGATCTTGTCATCTTATAAAAACTGGAGCAAGAGTGTTTGACAAGGACGTCGAATTCTCTTTATAAACCAAAACATACAAAACTTTAGGGTCAGCTAATTATATTTTGTCTACTAATTGTCATGAAAGTTTACCCAAATTGAATAATATGATACGCAATTTTGGATAAGGAGGTAATTGTAAAGGTAATCATTAGGCCTTAGCGGCCGGGGTGGACGGGACGGATAATCGACCCATGCGGATGCTATCTTACGTCAATACCAATACCAATACCAAAGGTAATCATAGCATGCAGACTTATTTGCGAGATGTTGCAAATTCTACCTTTTTTGAAAATTGGTAAAGGATTGTATTTTTTATTTAAGAGCAAGATCGTAAAAAGGTAGGTCTAGTCATGGTTTTCCTATCTTTCACCTACTTTAATATAAAAAATTGAATGGAAAAATAGCTCAGCGAATATGTTTATTTTGTTTCAAACGATTGTATTATAGTCGCTAGTTATAATCAACCAGTTTTTTTCAAAGAAAGCTAAAGTCGAGTTCGAAACTATACATTCGATAATTCAACAAGAGCAGCTCAGTCTAGCACTCCGGGTATCTCCTAGATCTCCTTGGTATCTTAAAACTACATTTTCTTCATTCTTCAAGTGCATCTTGTTTAATTCCTACGATGAGGGTTACTTAATAAGCTATAAGGATGGTCCCAAAATTAGCCGACCTGACATATAGATGGCGGCAGTAGTTTGAAAAAAATTACTTTGGTGAAAAGTGGCAACCTTATAAAACATATGTTTCAAGTATCAAGGCGCGACGTTGTTTAGTATTTCTTTGGAGCCATCAAAAATAAACGATCTCAGTGAAACATGGAAAAAATTGGTCACTGTTATGTAATTCAATACTTTCATTTAAAAGATCTCAGTCCAACCAATATTAAAGCGGAGCTAGATTCTACTCTGGGGGAGTCTGCTCCTTCGTTGACGACTATAAAATATTGAGTGGTCAGAGGACCAATTGAGGTGTCCACGCCAGAAACGGTTAAGAAAATCCACAAAATGGTATTGGATGATCGGTTGAAGGTGCAAGAGCTAGCTGATTTCAAAAGGTGCTATACATCGCATATTTACCGAAAATTTGAAGTTGAGAAACCTGTGCCGAAGATGGGTGCCGCGTTTGCTCACAATGGAACAAAAACAGAGTCGTGAAGATGTTTAAATAGAGCGTTTAGCGATGTTTCACCGCAATAAAGCCGAGTTCTTGCGTGGATTCGTAACCATGGATGAGACATGTATCCACCACTTCACACCTGAGATAAAGGAACAGTCAAAGCAGTGAGCTGGAATGGGAGAATCGTGTCCAAAGAAGGGCGAAGGCAATTCCATCTGCAGGCAAGGTAATGCCATCTGTTTGTTGGGATGCTCGTGGGATAATTTTTATTGATTATCTTCAAAAAGGAAAACAATCAACGACGAGTATTATGCTAACTTACTGCAGCGTTTAAGTGATGAAATTAAGGAAAAAAGGCCACATTTGGCGAAAAAGAAGGTATTGTTTCATCATGACAATGCACCAGTTCATACATTCACTATTGCGATGGCTAAAATCAATTAATTCAAGTTCGAATTGCATCATCACGCACCTTATTCATCAGATTTAGCTCCATCGGATTATTATCTATTTCTAAACTTGAAAAAATTGTTCGGTGGTAAAAGATTTGCAAATATTGTAGAGGTGGAGTCTGCCGTTGATGGCTATTTTAAGGAGCTAGACAATTCTTAATATAAGCAGGATATCGAAGCTATTGAATATCGCTGGGAAATTGTATCGAGCTAAAAAAAGATTATGTTGAGAAATAAAGATAATTTTTCCCAAATTTGTTGTTTTCTTTGTTAGGTCGGCTAATTTTGTTACCGCCCTCGTATAATACCCGCTTATAACTTTATCAAGATTTATCCAAAATTAATTCTATCAAGAACGAAAACTCTTGTAGGCCAAATCGTGGACAAGAACTTTATGAAGTTGTTGTAGTAAAAACATAAGTGTACTTATTCATAATTTATGTACGACACAATAATAATGAAAACGGAAACAATAAAATTTTACTCAGAAGAAAATTACAATAATTTATTTGAAATAACACCCTGTTATTTCAAGTAAATTGCAGGAAGATTTTCGTTGCATAAATCAATATTATTACCACAACAATATACCTTTTACTTATTCCAATAATACAGAGTTTCTCGTATCCTACTATAATTTGTCATACATTGCAGTTTCCTCTTTTTTCCTTAAATGGGTTACACGGAAGCAATTGCATGGAACCGCTATTTGTAAAATATCAACTTGCGCTGCAAAATCGTATACCCCAGTCGAACATTACGTGTGATACAACTGTAAATTTCTTATGTAGGTACATACACAATACTTTTTTTATGTACAAGATCTCAGTTTATCCGAAAGAACCCAAAAGAGCAGAGATCTACAGCATCCATTTCGTATGCTAAGACGGTTGTTTATATGCAGCTCCTAAATAACTGACCGAAAGAAATTCGCCTAAGATATCGGGGAAAGAAAATGGTATAGTCAGTCCTATGGGATATAATGAGGACGGTTTTCCGAAAGGAAACAATGTCCACAGGAAAAGCGTACGCCGCATTTGAGTCCTCCGGGGAATCCTTTTAGTAGTACTTTAGGATTTGGGCCCTGTCCGGTTGGAAAATAATCTGTCGAATGGCTTCTATTCACAACATGCAGCATTTTTCATCGCTAGAATATTTATTTCTTCAGTTTTAATAAATAAGTAAAGCTACGGATGCGTACACTAGCTTTTACATTGAGGTTGTGTTAAGGATTAATTTTAATAATTAAGGTTACGTAAAAGCACATAAACCCTTCTGGAGAGTACAGAAAAACTAAAATTGATTACAATGTTGCTAGAGAAAGATGTACATTTCTAACACTTAGGATTTAAAATTATTACCTCATTTTCATATTAAATTAAGCCAGAGATGTTTCAAAGCGCTGCATAGGGCACACCGCGAAACTAACCTGTATAAACAATTCAGAAGCGGCTATTAGAAAAATATATTTACCTAGCAAGGATACAGCAATATGCTGAAATTGAAAATTACTTAGAAGAATGTTTCTGGCAAAACGATTATTAAAAAAACTAATACGTAGTAGGAGTTTTCATCAAAGTCTCTCTATAGCAAGATTTTTTCTATGCACAGATGTGATTATAGTTACAATCTATAATCACATCTGTGAAATAGAATAAGTTGATTTAACATATTCGCTTTAGCTATATGCATGTGTTTACACCTATATATAGTGTATTACAGTAATATTTTGTATTTAGCGCCTTTCCACGGCATAACCTGTGAGTTTATTTTTTAATAGTTTTAAACATAAATATAAAAATAAGATGTTTTGAAAGTATAATTAATATGATACTATAATATAAATAATAGATTTAAAGATATGGAGTGAATGCTCTCTCTTTTATGTAATAAACAGATGTTCAAAAAGTATAATCTCTGATAAATGCAATCCTAATTTTTACATCATTTTAGAGCTTACGTTTGATCATAACAATCATTGCTGTCCATGAACTCATTACAATGGCATACTGCTTCAGGCTTTCGCTAAACGCCAATTCGTGAAGTAGTATTTTTTAAATCGCCTAAAAATAAAGTGAATATGGCCAACACGTTACTCTGGCCTCTACGTTTCGCAATCCTGATTTCATAATCTGTTCATCGCTGGGCAACTTTAGCACAGGATTGCTTTCCTTTCAAATCTTAGACTCCCAGTGACAAATGTGTTCTCATTGAGAAGTGCATCTACAAGAGTCATACTTACATAAAAGTCGTGCATAAACTGTGCACAACTTGCACTTTTCAGATCATGCAACGATTTATGAAGAACTTTCGAAGCGTGACTTTTTCCGCCAATACCTGAGTATAATAATAATAATGATGATGCGCAAATCTATCATAAATGATGACCACCCAAATATTCTAAATAATTACAAAAAAGTTTTACAAACTAGGAATAAAAGTACCTACTACAATTAAATTTAAAGAACTATATAAAATAGCAATAAGGACATTATGTAATGCAATTTAAACTATCGTTGTTGGTACCACATGCACCAGAATTTAACTGCTACTTAAGCTGACTTAAGTTAGCTCAAGTTGCAGAGCACTCGTCTGGTTAACGGGAGGTGTCAGGTTCAAATCCTACACCAAGTAAAATTTTTATTATAAGAATTGCCTCAAAATTAATTACCGTGATAAGCAGAAAGGCATTATTTAATGATTTCACACAGTAAGAAGTTCAAATTTACCTTGGGGTATGGTTTGAGCAAAGACTTACATGGAACACAAATATTCAGGAAACAACCAATAAGGCTACTATTGCCCCAAGCAGGTGCAGGAGGTTGTGTGAAAGAAACAGGGACCTTAGTTCTAAAATAACTCTGTAGTTATACACAAGGGTAATTAGACCCATGATCACATACGGAGCAGTAGTATCGTGGCTAAAGATGCGACAGGTGGGGCGGCCAAAACCCCAAGTGCAATACAAAAGCTTGTCTATGTTTCATTGGCGACATGATGAGATCGACCCCTACAATAGAAGTAATCCTAAACCTGTCACCACTACATATTTATATACAAGGAACTGCTAGGTCTGCAGTGTCCTCTCCCCAGTCAAAGATCAATAAGTAAATCGCAAGGTGCTGGCCATAAAAAATACACCCCTCATTGGGATGTCAATTGACGCCATGGTTCAGAAATTTAGCTTGAATAGGAAGTATCTGGGTATAACACCAGCTAAGAAAGACTGGTAGAAGTAAGCACCAGTAAGAGCGGACTCGAACTAGTATACAAACGGCCTCAGAACTGATTATGGCTTAGGAGACGGAATATATATAGGAAAAAGCCCAGAAAGGACCTTTCGATAAGCATTAACATTATTGTGTCAAATGGACGAAGTCACGTAAAAGTGTCGCAATTTTCTGCGACAGCCGGGAAACACTTAAAGCGATCAGATCAGCAAGTGTTGACTCTAAGCTGGTTTGAGACTGCGTAAGCACCCTCAACCAGGTGGGCACTGGGAGGATACTAACACTGGCGTGGGCTCCTAGCCATACGGAGATGAAGGGAAATAAGGCGGTGGACTATCAGGTCAGACGAGATTCGTCAAGGTCATTTGTTCGAGATGGTCCTTCCATCGGTATTACCAAACTGCCAATTAAAAACTCCATCTAAGAATGGATACAGAAGAAGTCAAAGAATTAGTGGCTAAAATCACCAGGACAAAGATTGGCGAAAGAGATTTTCAGGGAATATTTATAGAGCTACATAAAAGAACCGCTCTTATAGATGATAGGCCTAATTAAAAAGCCACAGTTGAGGGTGCCTTCTAGGGCAAAGGGGATCACAATAGATCTGAAAGGTTCACGTAATTTACTAAAAAGCATTGTGTTCGTTCTATGTCGTGACCACGCAAGAACGTGCCATCTCTTGACCACCCGCCACCCTAACATAAAAATCTTGTATTATCTATATTAAAAATTTTAAACTTTAATTAAGAGTATTTTAAAACAAAAAATTAATTCAGATGTCAAAAAAATATGCTTAATGTTCCGTTTAGAGTTTGGAATTTAATTATATATCCAATAAAACCGGAGATGATAGAAAAGGTAAAATACATATAGGTTAAATAATTGGGAACTTACGGTAATACATTTTCAATTTTATTACAAAATATACACAAATGAAAAGTTATGAGTTGGGACCATTAGGGTTGGTACCCGGTATAAATACCTAATGTAAACTAAATAGTTAACTTTGACTTTTATTATTTTTGACTAGAAATTTTTTCTGATAGCAATTTTGGCCTAATGATGTGCGTTAACATTAAACCGGTCGCGCAATTTTATAATAAAGAATTTGTGAGACATGAGACCTAATTTCATTTACCATTCTTTCTTTATAATTAGTTAATTTTATGTATAATAAACGTATATTAAACACAAGGATGCTGCTTGGGTTAAAAGGCTTTTTCTCAGAATCTTTCAGAGTTAAATCTCTTAGAACTTTAGCATTACGAAAGTAGGTTATTGTTAATGCATTACCTCACAGTTGTATTAATCCTTAGTATCCCTAACAATTTTAACCTTTGCCATTTCTGTTAAGGACTCTGGTACCTAATTTACCCATTTCAACGTTAATAAGCTTACTTTAAACGTGTCAAACCGAAAACAACTATTTATGTGCCGCATTTAGGAACACAAAACGTGATACCGCACGGAGCCACCAAGGGTTTATTAAATTATCCCGTGAGAGACAGAAAGAGAAAGTTAAGGTAGTATCATGCGGTAGTGGAGCATATTAAAATTTGCTTACTACTTTTATAAATCTCCTTGGAGCAGATCCGTTGGTTTTCCACCCAGTGAGCTAAGAAATCGAGTGCCTTAAATGAGACCGTCTAAATTCCCGAACCTCTGTATTTGGATACCGGCTCCGTCCTGAAGTAATTAAAGTTTGTTTACCACATTCACCTTCCTTGCGAAAATCAAATAAACAGGTCGTGCCTAAAACTGTCGTAACAATAGAATAGACCCTTTGTTTGAATTAAATTAAGCTGTATGAGCCCTTTCTCTCCATTGAAAAATAAGCTTTTTTGTTCGCATTGACTGAAATAGAGAGAATATTGTATAAGAGTATATCAAAAAAGTTTTGTAAAACACATTCTGAAACCCAAATTCAAGTTTAGAGAACGGAAACACGAGTTTTTTAGTGAATGAATGCATGAGATTTTATGAAAAATATTTTTAAGCTAGTTTATTTTTATAATGAGGGTTTTAACGTCCAAAAATTTAAATTATTTTTCAACATTAATTAATAATAATTTAATTTTTTTATTAAAGTTTCAAAGAATATGTAACCATAGTTGTCTACTTTACATGACAAATATTATAAATGTTATAATAAATGAATACTTTATTAAATCAAAGTAATATCAACAAACATGCAAGCCAAGAGCTTGTTTGTTGTCAATTTAGCTCAAATTCAGAATATCGTTATCTATTTTAGTTTGAAGGTAATCGCAGATAGTTTCTTCTAACAATAAGCCACATCAGTACTTTTCATAAAATTTCTTTTGTTAATAATATTTCCCTTAAAATATTTTCGTTAGAACCGAAAAATGCCACCATAGCGGCGTTCATGGCCTATTGCTGAACTCATCATTCCAGCAAAAACAAAGAACTAATAGCACTAGAAACGGACTTGAGCTTCTGTCTATTAGACGCTACCGTCCAGCTCTATCCACCATCGTCCGCCAGGAAATTAAGAGTTTAGATGTGCGCTCCCTGAGGTACACGAGCCAAACACTCATCCCACCGCAGCGTAAGCCGGTAATGCGGTCACAGATTATCAGTCCCGCTAGGTAGCTCGTGTAAAGTAAGAACGCGTCACTACGCATGTAGTGACTTCAGAAGCGGCTTGCCATGACGTACTAGAAACATCAAAGTAGAAATACCTAAATACAATTACAAGAAAGCTTTAAATGCGAGAACGGTGAAAGTGGGCTTGCACTCGGAGTAACGCTGATAACACCTGGTAGGCAGAAACTCTGCTAATGTCCTTCGATTGCTTTTGCTGGTATCGTGATGGTGATTTCAACAATAGACCAAGAACTTCGCCATGGTGGTATTTTTTCGGTTCTAACTGTATTTAGACATTTGTTCTTTGATACTTCCGTTAAGTCGTCATATTTGGGGGCAGATGACGCCACTCATATGGATACGACAAAGAAAGGAACATTGTCAACTAAATTTGGTCAACTTTTATTTGCTCGATTTTTCGGTCAGGTCACTTTCTCTTTGACCTTTGTGTTAGTGAGAGTCCTGTTAGTAGTCGCTTCGGTAAGGTACCGTGCTTAAATTCCATTTTTGGCAGCGCATCAGTCTTTCTTTTTTAAAGAAGCATTGAGTGTTTATTGTTATTGTTGTAGTATTTGTCTATATTATTCATTGTCTAGTTGATATATAGTGACGCATAGCTATCTGATATCAGTACAAGTCCAAATCACATTACGTTTTTGTTATTTAGCAGTAAATAAGCGATGAGCTTCAAATTGTAAACACTATTATTACCATAGCGAGCGGTTTGCCCTAATATACACTTCAGAACTAAACTGTAAAAAACACCTGTATTACTTTACCACAGCAGTCTTTCAAAACTGCAAAGTGGTTTTCTGTGTGCACCCAGCGAGTGACATTTTTTTATGGTGGATAAACACCGCTTGTAGAAAATGTATAATATTGTAGAAATTTTCACATAAAGAGGAAATCAATAGCTAGGTATAACATCTGCTTTATTGCACAATAAGAATAAATTAATTTGTCAAATGTGGCGTATCTACGTTAAACGCAAATATTGACTGCACTGTAGTTTGCTATGCAGGCCACGAATCCAATAACTGCATAAATAATTTATTAACATACGATGCAAAGCTTATCGATTTCTGTGAAATGTAGACATAAATATAAATATTATATCCACGGTCTGTTTCCCTGGTGGCTATTTCTGGATTGATATATGATTTCATATTGAATTGTTATTACCGTTTTGATTTATCGTTACAGGAATTCCATTCCAAAAATTGCTATGTGTGATTAAGGTGATGTGAATTATGTTACTCTAATTAACTGTTTTTACAATAATACGAATGTGCGGAATATATTTGACATGTAATAACTATATCTAAACTATATAGTTATTCAAACTAAACATTATAAATATGTTTTTGATATCCCTTAACGCGTGATTGGGCACATGTAAATAAACCTATATATATATATTTCCTCCCAAATGCTACAGAGAGCTCTTGAATTTTAACGGTTTTAGCCCGAACCACTAACTGCTAATTCTGCAGTTACCAGCATGCAATTCTGGATACTTTTGATTTGTATAGCGGTTTAGATTTTAGGTATCTACCTACGTTACTATTAGAGAAATCCCCAAATCTGGCTTGTGATACCACTTCTCTTGAAGCCATTACTGAATCAAATTCAGCTGCACACATATCAGCCTAAAAATATTATTGTCATCACCAACAATATAGTAGAAAATGTATTTTGTATAGCGTGCTTTTGTTTCAATTAAATAACCTTCACAGAATATTTGAAATAAATAATTGCCGACGTTCACTGCCGCTACATTTGTTCATCTGCTTTTGACGACAAAAAATCAAATGAATGTTCTCCTATTGAGATTTCTAATTAAGCAAGGTTGCTATTATTATGGACCTGCGGAAAAAATAAAATTAAGAACAATAACCAAATTCAACTTAAAAATTAATCCATGTCTGGGAAAAAAAATCCGTTTAAACGGGAATGTCGGGTTAATACAAAAGATCACAGGAAAATGCGCAACTTTATTGAAACAAGGCAAGTTTTCTTTTTTTAATAAACAAAAGTGACGTTTTCAACAATTTCAACACTACTCTTTTTGCATGAATTATGAAATCCAAAGAATTGTGACTATTTAAATCGAATTTACTTGGTTTATATAAGTGTATTGTATTTTATATCTACTTAATAATGTAAAATTCTGACTAATAATTTACTTGATCGTATCGATTTAATTAACGTACTGTTGCTATAGTTTTGACGGGGTGCTCGTATTTGTCAAACTAGTATTCGTCATTGGGAATTTTAATTCAGTCGTATCTGTAGCAACACATTTCTATTTGGGGTTGCCGGGTGAGTTTTGCCTTGGAAATAGGGAGTTTGTTGAAAACAAATGGGAGAAGGATCTTCTTTTTCGATTTACTGATAGTACTTATAGTATCTTTTCGAAGCATTTTATCTAGAAATTTGTTTATTTTTAATTTTAAACTCTAAAAAATGCTGTAATATTTGAATTATAGTATAACGTGTTTAGTGCAAAAATGATATCTATCCAGTTATTTGCTAGTTTGGAGTAGTCCCTGATTTAATCCTGACGTTTCGAAGAGCAACATTCTGGCTGTAGGTTTTCAATTGACGTTTTGGTAAACTTCATGGGAGCTGAAATAATTTATTGAACACGGAATTTATATTGGAGGATTTGTTTGTACCAGCAGTAGGCGATTTTATCATCCTTTTGAACTTTTAATTTCGAAAATACGTACAAGATATTTCAAGGTTAGATAATTGTTGACATATTATATTGTGAAATTTAGTAATTCATAATTCTTTGGAAATTGTTATACGTATTTCTTTGTTAGTGTTTTTACGTTCACTTAGTTGGTGCATTGACTTGTGAGAGTTCATATGGTGGGATTTCTCGTGGAAAATTTGAATTTTACTTATGTTTATAAATCGACAGATTTAAGTTCTTAGTCTGAATTGAGTTAATAATTTTTTTTATAATACTGGTTTTTATATAGTAAATGAACCTACTTACTTGAGAGTATCTGTAGAAGGATTATTTTTTTGCCACATTTTTGATAGCGCTAATAAATTAAGTTCCATTTATTAAACAGTATTTTATTTTATATAACGTATAGAAAAACATTACTAAATGATAACTAAATAATCACTTCTTCCTATTCCTTAAGAGGGGGGACAAAACCGTTTGAGTGGGAAAGAATTTTACGGACCCCTATAATTTGAGATCTGGTTTATTTATGAATTTGTAGAGAGTATTACAGATGACTATGGATGGTATTCAGTAAAATTAAACAGTTATTTAATTCATAAAATATAATTTAAAATTAAAAATTTTGTCTAAAAATTTCATAGCAATACATATACAGGGTTTTCCACGGTAGCCGTTCGTTAAAAGTTTCCGAGGTTAGAAAAAACCTGGAACTCTGAATTTTTGGAATCCGGGGCTATTCAAGATTCTCTTTCATTTTAAAGTATTTTCAGGGTCTTACCACTTCCGGTTATACCGGAAGTCGCCATAAACTTTCTTATTTTAAATGGAACAAGAAAACCGTTGTAAGTAGGTATAGGGAAAGTCATAGCGAATTGATGCAGAATTAAATTCTGCATCTGACCATCCAATAATATACAGGGTGTTCTATTTGAAAAAAAGAACTTTTTCAACTTTGAAGATTTTGTAATTGGTCATGCAATTTTGGACACGCTGTATGCGACAAATCAATTGTCAATGTGGATTTCGAAAGTGTCATTCTTGTGCTTCCATCTACCCTAGAAGTGTTTATTACCAGTCGAAAATGGGCAAAGGATACCGTGTTGAAAATAACGCTAGAACTTTCAAAATTTTCAAAAAAATCAAGATATCTAAGTAGCAGTTGAAAATAGGTATAGGGAAACCTATTAGAACTCATCATAAAATTTTTTCAGCAATTTAAAAATTAAATAATATACAGGATGTTCCATTTAAAATAAGAAAGTTTATGTAGACTTCCGGTATAACCGGAAGTGGTAAGACCGTGAAAATATTTTAAAATGAATGAGAATCTTGAATAGCCCCGGATTCCAAAAATTCAGAGTTCCAGGTTTTTTCTAACCTCGGAAACTTCTAACGAACGGCTACCGTGGAAAACCCTGTATATTTGGTTGAATAATTTGGTGTGAATATTTCTTTGCGTAGAAGTAATATTTTAAATGTTCATTGTTTAAGAAAAGTGTTGAAGTTCAGCCAGTACTAAAATTCGAATTTTCTCCGTTACTAGGAGAAAAAGAAGTAAAACTATACTTTATATTCTATATTCTATACATGCACCACACATATTCGTATGAAGACGAGTTCCAAACAATCCGGGCATCATCACGCATGTATCTTCTGGAATGCTATTCGTCGACCGCATATATACATACAATAGAACACTTGGCAAAATCGTCAACTTGCGTATTTTGCGGTTGCCCGCATGAGAATGTCACCCTCAAGCATTGATGGTTCCTTCTTCTCTCTGTATGCCGCCGTAACATTGTGATCGCATATTTAAGAAGTTGTATCAATTTCTGCCGTACCCGGAGGACGTTGCAATAACGTGGTATTGCGCGGCTCCGTCAAATCTTAACTACCGCGGAATTGAAATTTAAATTGATGTTTTATTACGTCCCCGAAGGAGATGGAAATACATTTTGGAATTGAGTATATATAATAAGAAAAATAAAGATACCGTCGGCATCTGGAAAGTATTACGTAAGATAATCTTTTGTAGAGTGTAATAAAATTTTATCTGCACATCAAATAGATGCTTATTAAATTGCCTGGTAAATAGGTAGAACTTTCGTGAATATTACAGGTGAAAGATATGTGGAGGTAAATGTAAAATTACTATTAAAAAAATGTAACTATTAACTAACGATTGCAGCTTAATAATATTGTTTCTCTGATGCAAGTCGATGTCGTAGTTCATAAAAATCACTGTATCGGAAAAAGTTCTTACGGAACTCTTCCAGAGCCTGAAATCACACACATCCGGAGGATGAATCATTGCTGTTGTTTCTTTTTTTGGGTATATTTAAAATGTTCACAGTTTTGCCTTTTAGCACCAATTTCTGAAAGTCGGTAACACAATACCCGCTCCAAGAATCAATCAAGAAAACATTGTTGGGTCCAGCACTTGAAAAGGGAACATGTTGGTTAACCGGATTTTAAATGATCTGCAGTGAGCTTATCAGACGTCGATGAAAAAATATACACATTTACTGGTTTAAACAATGATTGCGCAACTCGAGGTACAAATTTATCTACAAGATAGATTCCCTTAATACCAACAATAATGGCGAAATTAAAAGTTCATCTACAAAAATCGTAGGTAAAATTTCATAACTATATGTTCTAGAGTGCAAAGGTTGGACAACCCTTCTCATAGTTTTCCTAACCTGGCTTCTCGCATTGCTAGGTATTCTAAGATGTATTCCATGCTTTCCAAACGAAATCAAAATTTATTTGGTTAAAGGAACAGTGCAATTTTACTCGCCGCCTTACAAAAATATACCATAATGACTTATGAGATACGTGAGAAGAATAACGTATTTCTATTATGCATTTTTTGTTGATATATACCTACAATACATACTTATGGTTAATAATAATGAATCCATATCAAATAGATTACATTAGATTATTCGTTTCAAGGCGACACTGAGAATGATAAGTGTCAATGTATACCTACATCAATAAATGACATGTTCACCATTATTTTGGTTTTTGAACCTTTAACATTTAACTATCTAAACTTGTTATGGAACATCGTTTTGTATATAATAGCAACTTCATCCCTATACTGATCACTTGTTTTTTCGAAAATAACTTGTGTCATGCTTGACTATCTAGTATATTGGAAAATAAAGAAAAAGGAAAAGGATATAGGAATCTTAACGTCATTTTAAAATTCTTCGTTTGATATTATGCAATAAAAGAATATGGAAATAGAGATGTTAAAAATCACCGACAAACTCATATGTTGCTCTTTCGAAGAGGCATTGTTAGCGAAAGCTATCGTTTTTCATCTTCCGTGTCATATCTTTTTCAATATCTTTGGTATTGCCAGAAGCTTCAAAATATAATAAATTTGATTGCGTACTTTATCACATGTAACATATTTGAAATCATATGAGTTTCCTACTAAGTCTTCTATCTATACCTAATGGAAGACATTCGAAATTGATGACGCATTGGAAAGGGAAAAATTGATTTTTAAGTTTCCTTTTTGCAGTGTCCTGAATTTTAACTTATTGCTTGGGGGTAGTCGATTGTTCTAAAGAGCTAATAGAAACGTTCCGTGCACTCAAAGCAATATGCTTTAATTCGAAGGTATTGTAGTTTTAAATAGAGTCAGCTGAATATATTTGCGAAACAAGTATAAGCTTCTCATATTGCTTGGCTTTGTACGATATATTCCATGCTTTTCAAGCAAGATCTAAATTCATTGCGTATCTAAACGTATTAGACAATAATGTATTATGTTGGTTGGCTAGTGTATTGTATATTTAGTCATTTTCTGTACCAATAGAATAAAGCTTAGGAAGTAAGAATTTATGATGTTAAGCAACATTTGGAGCTACAAATATGCATTCGCCGTGAATATAATGTAGTATGAGAAATGGTGATTTAACATTTCAAACTTTTTCTTTCACAGTACTTTCGACAAAAATGACTTCAAAACAAAAAATCCCTTATAAAATAGTTATTTTCTTGTAGTCACTTTTTTTTACAAACCTTCTAGATAATCTTTGAGAATAGAAGAGAAACTATTGAATTAAAATTTAGTTTCTTATTTTAACTTTGTAATCTCAAGGATAAAGAACATTCTTTGGAATAAAATGTTAAACAAAAAGAATTATTGAATTGTTTTTTTTTAATACGAGTAAATATTTCTTGAAGTGTCAGCAAATTAACTACAGTTAAAAAAAAATTTGAGATTTGTTTAAACTTGAAGATCTTTTGATCCAATGATAATCTTAGGAGAAAAAGCGTACTTTAATTTTAGGGAATTAAGGAAATGAAATATTTCTTTCATTAAATTGATCTTTAAATCATTTTGAGTATAAAGTGTACTGATTTTGGACAAAGAAATATGTTTAAACAAATATTTCTTTGGTTTAAGGAATTACTACCCTTTTTCGACCAAAAGACTGATTATCTTCGTTAAACTTTCTGGTTCTATTCAATGTATTCTCATTCTTTTAGTGTCATTTTCTTCAGGTATTTTACATTTTTTATTTTTTTTTTGTCATTGTGGAAGCCGTCTGAAATAAAGTCTCCGAAAATACTGTAGCCTCTTGGTTTTTGTATTATATCTCCCATTTCTCTTATCCATTAAATTATACCAGCCATTCCGATATCTTAGTGCTCCATACTAGTCCCTACAGATCTCGGATTGATTGACCCCCGGGTTTATTTTTGGTTTGCCAAATATTGCTCTGTCATTCTATTACATAGTTATGTATTGGATATCTGCGGTGTTTGTCCCCATTTCCTGTAGGTGTCCTTTCAGTGCACAATGTCTTGTTAGGAGACCTGTCACTATGCGAAGATGATTCCAACTAAGATTTAGTAGTTCTTTACTCTTTTATCTCTGATGTTGCCTTGATACAAGTCTCAACATGAGTTTGTCTGGTTGTGTTGTTCCAGTGTTCTTTCTTTCTCTTGGACCCAACTCCTTACCTGCTTTTCTACTGCGCTTTTACTACTCCTAGAACATATTCTCGCCGACTTTTTTGTTTCCTTTGATTTTCGAATGTTTGGGAACCCACAGTAAAGTAACTTTATTAAGGTCTACTAGGTCATTGAGTTCTCGAATGCATTCGCCAACTAGTCTTGATTGTACTTTGCTATAAGCCGCCAGCATCGCCTGGCTGTCTGTTGCAATACACCCTTTTTGTTATAAGCTCTGTGGTTGATTTCTGTTGCACAATGCAATATTACCTATAGGTACCTCTGCTTGAAGAACCCTGATGTATTTTCCCAGTGGAGGAGTGACCATTCTATTTCTCACCTTGCGGTTCTCGATATCTGATCTGTCTGTAGATTTGATCTGTTCACCGTTTGATCCCATTCCCAAAAGTTTACCTTCCAGATGACAATAATGTTGTGTCCCAATCTTGCATATTTATCATTTGGTATTTCTTACAATCTGAGGAAGAAGGTCTAGAAGGCATTCCGTTGCCACTGTATGAGTAGTCTTTATTGCCCTTCTTATTAAACACACATGCTGCTGTGTCTTGCCGATTTCAGTTCTAGTAATTTGCTACTGCATCTTTGTCCACCACACCAGGGATGCGAAACTAATCATGGGCCGGACCACCGTATGTATCTGCAATATATCATATTTATGCTTAACCCCTATGTTTCTCCATGGCCTTTTCTGGCCAACAAACGTGTTGGTTTCCGCCCTGGTTTTAATTCTCTGAAGCTACATATATCATTTATACCACGACTTCTCTAATCTATGCCTTTTCTATATTAAACTTATTATTGTTATACTTTATTTTATATATTAAAGAGTTACAGGCTATGAATATAAAGTTAGAGAAGAGGAATAGGTTAGAAAAGTCGTAGTATAAACGATATTTGAAATGATTTTTTTTTTGATTTGACGTCATTAGCCCATTATAACTTATATACTTCACCAAGAAAAGTATTTTCTTATATGAAATATATAGATATAAGTTTGCCGAAAAAATGAGAATAAAATCGATTGAAAGGAATCAGAGATATTAAAGTTGAAGTAATGAAAAGGTGGTAGAAGAAGCATTTTGTCAGTGTACATGCATGAGTGCAAAAGGGTTCCAATTAACATTTTGCACCATGCTTTATTTTGATTAAATTCATTATTTCGTACAAATTCATTTTATAAGTATTATAATTTGAAACTACAGAGATGTAACTTTTCTGAATTGTTTCGTATTACAGATTTCTAGAGAAAGGTTGCGGTTAAATTGGTATTATTGCCTCTTCAAAAGTGGTAAAATATCGATGAACTAAATGTTTGCAACTAATTTATTAACATTCCTAAAGACATTTTTTTATATTAAATATAAAATAACTCCAAAGAGATTTTATCAAATATTAAAACAGTTTTGGTATGTACATTATTGTTTAACCATATTTCTATTAATATCTATTGGAGAAACCAGAAATATGAACGCACCAAAAGCCTTAAAAGAAAGCACTGAAAGTTTACTTCACGCTTTCATAGCTTAAGAAAGGGTGAAAATTCCCTGATTTAGTTAGTTTTCTCTGCTTTCGAAGGGACTTAAAGTTGTTACGCGAACGTGCCATTCTGGCAAAAATACATTTCCTTTAATTTTAATGGAAGCGCTCGGTGTCGCTAAAAGTCCCTGTCTATGTACTTCCAGATGAAGAGCGCACTAAATCCTAATTTAAGGAAGTACACTCTGCGAAAACACTAGAGCATTACACAGGCCGTTGCTTCTGTTTCAGCAAGGGTAGTAGTTCCCTGTGATGACGGCACGAAATCATCAGTGCAAGCAATTACTACGTATTGGACAATCGTGAATTTATAGTGTTTTGCTGAAAGGACTAGCGAATAAACCAGAGACATTGTTGATAAAATATGTAGTACTCCATTTCCATGATTTATAAAAGGGTTGTGAATAAATTATATTTGCACGAGTAAATGTGACATGGCATTCATCTCTGGATTCCATCATTTTCGCTCCTCTAAAGGGCGCGTGAAATATGTGAGGTGCAACGCCTAGCTGGACGAAAAAGAGAAAAGTACCTCATTCACGAACTTTCAGAGTTTACACAAGCACAATAAGCCGCAGAACCTTAAAAATTTCTCTCGCCCTTAAGAAGCGGACTAGGAGCAATGAATGAGATGCCACTACGTGTAATGCGCTATGATAGATGATATTACTGTCAGGAAATAGTCTACTCTGAATGGCGCAACTCCATCTAGTGGGAAACTGCGGATCGCATAGTTAAGATGTGAACTTATAAAATATATATATGGCTAGAGAGACAGAGAGAGATAGAGTTTAGTAGCTAGGATCTTAGGGGAAATTATCTGCAACGCGAACATGGATTATTTCCTCTGGTGATAAGTTTTCGGGTGAAAAGTTTCGCACAAGGAGTTGAACCCGGATTTTGTTGTTGAGATCATCTAGGAATACCGAACCCTTAATAAGCGTGGGAGAGAAATATGTGTAATAGAAACGGTAGTTTCTAAAGAATTTGTTATACTTTAGAGTATGTAACGAAACATAACTACTCGAAGAAACATCATTTCATCATAATAAAGATATAACAAACCCTAAGAACATAAGCGTAATGATTGTCTGTCGAGAAATTTAATTAAGTTTGTGCATAATAAGTAGATATGTAAGACAAATCCAAAACTATTTCACGCATCCTTGGGACTCGGGTCCCTCACTAATGTTGTCACACCTTATAAACATAAATTACTTTGCAGTATTCGTATGTAATTTAAGAAAAGATCAGTTTGGTAAATGCAATGTAAAGAAGTGTTAAAAATTGCTTGAGTACATTACAAGAAGTAAATTTACTTGAAATATAGAATAATAAAAACGTAAAGTTAAACATGTATGTGCACGTTACGCATCTTTTCGAAACAGAAAGTAATTTTACATTGTATTGCAACATTTCATTTAACGGAATCTCCAACTAATTTTGGGGGAAACAAACAAGAACTATGTTATAGGAATTTTGTAAATCTATCATTGTCAGGGAAATAAATCATTTCTTTTTTATTCATTATAATAACGGCAAATTCACAAAAAAATCTAGTGTGCGTTTGTAAATTATTTGTCATTAATCTTAATTTGATACAAAAAGTGTATTATGAGAGATCACCTACATAAATGAAGTTGAAGTTGTACGAGCCGCAACATTAATCGAAGAAGGATAGAGCTTAAGTCAGGTTGCAACACAAGCCATTCTGTCGTGTGCGGGGTTTGGAATCGGCACTTGGAGAGGGGCAGACATGTTAGAAGAGCTTGTCAGGGTCGCAAACTTACACACAAGACAGGTACTTGCGCAACTGTTCCCTTATACGGTGCACATCTACTGCTAGAAGGAGACCAGTTTGAAAGCCACGACTGACTTTGGTTCGCCAAAGGACCAAATTGGCGTCTGTTCAACAACATGTTTTCATGATTTCAGAAATAAAAATCAATGAAATTCATTTTACGCTAGATAACGAACTCATAAACACCCGTTGCAACAAACACCAGTTTTCGCCACCGGCTTCGAGCTCGCTTAACAGCGTTTCATCGTCAGAGTAAGCCGCGCATCAATCATTTCAAATATTTACTGGGTTTTCCCCCTTCATTAAATTACGCTTTATGTAAATCGCGAAACACAACCGTATATAATTTTAACGCAGGATAGGACCGTATCCTGTTCCTAAAGCACAATACATTCGGAGACGTCGCTATTTTGAACAAATACAATACCCTTATGAATAAATCATGAACAACTTTAGTTTGTCCGTATAAGTTAGATTACTTCGTGGCTTTGGGCGCCTAAATACGCGACTAAATTACTAATTTCTCGGCTGGTATTATGTGCTCAAAGGATAAATACCGTCATGAATTCGTTTCGATATCTTTCCGCCTTGTTGTTACCGTTTACTGTTGTTATTTGCTTGCGATAATACTTAAACTCGCGTAAATATTATCACTGCCTTGTTGCTACAGACAATATAGAACGATAATATAATTTTAATGTAGAGAGAATGGAAGCAACTCCGTATATTGCGTGGCAAGAATCAGTATTTAGAGCTATTTATATTTTATAGATTTGTTATCTTGAACAGGAAATGAAGGAATGCCAATTACTTTCTTGTCAGCACTGATTAAAACCAAAAGAATATTGTCTCCAAGTTTGATGAAATAGATTTTTTTCTTCGTTCCATTCATCTTCTGGTTGTATACCTTGTCTCTAAAGTTTATTTAATTTCCTGTGCGATAAATGTACTTCCAAACGTGGTATTGTTTGCGAAGACGAGACCGAATGCTAATATGATCGTAACCGAACGGATTTCGTTTGAAGGAAAGTTGAAAAGAGGAGACAGAAAAAAGCGAAAAGTAAATTCAATTATCTTAATACTCTCTGTTACGCGTTCCTGGGTTTAGAATTCGCTTTGTCTGGGAAACGATGGAAAGGCACGTTTAACTTTAACCAACTTGCAAGTGAGCACTGTACAGGGTAAAGGGAGAAGAACAGGGTACTGAGAGGCAGAAGTACCAATGAAGCTCTAAAATAAATGAGCTTTAATGAAAAGAAAAGCCATATTCAATGCTAGGACATGCAGTACGGCACCTGCTACGTGACGAGCTTGACGATCGCTTTACGGTAATGATATCAAAGCACAAGAGAGCCTTTAGGGACTAGGTGATGCGAATTTTTCCCATTAAAGCAAATACCCCTTTTTTCGTTTGCGCACTAATACTTAAACGAATCTGGATTTTAGTTACAAGCTGCAGAACCTTTTTTTATTATTTTTCTATTCCTTGGTATTAAAGTAAGAAAGTTTCCAGGTATTTGTAGACAATACAAATACTGTACGAGCATACCTTTGCGTAATTGCGGAATATTTGCGTTAAGGCTGACGCATAATAACGGGTGGCAAATAAATGAGAAAGAGCCAAGTCAACAGGTAAAATGTTCGTTGAACACGCAACGACACCGTCACGTCAAGATATCAGGGGATTTTCCGTTTCTTACGTGTTCCTCGGCAATTCCATTTCTTATTTTCAACCCAATAGCGCATACATTCTTTATGCATGGCGTTATTTACAAATTGTTTCATATAGGCGTTCACAAGAGTTTCTTCAGAAAATGTGAAAAATGCTTTTAGTGCTTGCGATGCTTCATTAAATATTAATATATACGAACCACGTACACTGTATTAATATTCTCGCTTGTAAAAATTACATAATATATATATATATATCAGGATGCGATTTTATTTGTAATATATCGGGTTTTCATTTAAAAATGTTATCGACTAGCGTAGCAAATTTTTCAAATAATTGATGTGTCTCAGGAATTTTATCGATCAATTGTTATTTTTGCGCCTCCCTCCGGTCAGACACACTGATTTTGCATTACTTTAAATCGGCCGAATACCATTCTCCGGCCTAGGCCGGCAAAAGATCACTAAAAGTTGGCAACACTATATTCAAATTACTGACATTTCTGTGATTAATTGTAGATTCGATGACAGATGACAGAATTTTCATTACACAATCTCTTAAATAATTCAAATTCTTTCCAATTCAATTTTGTGAAGAGCTGGGGTCTCGATTGCCCTTATTATTGATGAATATCAATATGTACCAAAACTAACCAAGAAAATTAAAACGTCAAAATACTAAGATATCTTAATCCTGGTTTCTCACTCAAATGTCAGACGTAACATGTATTGCCAACCTGTAATGTTAACGGCCTAGCGTCAATTTTTTTGTTATTATTTTCAATAAAATTAAGATTTGTCGACGCAAAGAATAGTGTGTAACACACGGCCAGAAACTCTTTTGCGAGTATTCGCACTTGTGGGACCTCGGCTTCGCCTCGGCCCCACAAACCGTACTCACACTCGCAAAACTATAGTTTCTGGCGTAGTGATACAACTAAGGTCCCACAAGTGCAAATACTCGCAAAAGAGTTTCTGGCCGTGTGTTACACATTATTTTTTGAGCCGACAAATCTTAATTTTGTTGTAAATAATAAAAAAAATTAACGCTAGAGAGTTAACAGTGCAGGTTGGCAATACATATTACGCATATATGTAATACTAGTATTACATATACAGAGTGATTGTAAATGATTGAGGATGGTTTGAATTTCCCGCTGCACAAAATTTTTGTCACGTTGATTACTTGACGTTTCTTATCAGTGATGTGCCAAATGGGCAATTAATACTGTAGTGATATGATTTAATCAATATTGCGGTGCTTGGGATATAAGAATAAAATTAAATGCATATGCTTTAATTACGTTTTTAATTAACTCAATTATTTCATCAGTTTTCTGACATTGAAACACGAATTTTAAGTAAAACAATTTTAACAACCGCTAACGAGTCGCCCATAATGCTGACAGCTGATTGCCATTTTAGCACTGTAGCTATTTTGAACATGTAAAATACCCTAAAATCTAGAGCGGGAAATTCAAAGCATCCTCAATCATTTAAAATCACTCTGTATGATATTACGTATGACTTTTGAATTGGAAATCAGGGTTGATATACCTTAGTGTTTTGACGTTTTAATTTTCTTGGTAGTTTTGACACATAGGTATTTATCAATAATAAGGATAATGGAGGCCGCAGATTATTTTAAAGAGGTTGTGTGTGAAGTTATTAACCATTTATTACCTGTAAAATCTTCCGAAAATAGAATTGGAAGGAATATGAATTAATTAAGAGATTGTGTAACGAGAATTCTGTCATCGGTCATCGAATCTATAATTAATCACAGAAATGTCAGTAATTCGAATATAGTGTTGCTAACCATTAGTGGTCTTTTTGCCGGCCTAGGCTGGAGAATGGTAAGTTTCCGGCCGATTTAGAGTAATACAAAATCAGTGTTTCTGGACGAAGGCGCAAGAAATGAGTAACGTCAAAACTTAATGTAAATGTCATCTTTCAGTTTGTTTAACTAAAAGTTACACGAATTGCTCAAAATGTTAACCATCGGCTTCTACGCATTTCGACACTGCGATGGAAACTTTCCACGATATTGTTCAACAACGCTGGATTAGTATTCATTTCATGAATTTTGTGTTAAAATCTCTGTAAATCAGTTAAATTATACATTTGTGCTTCAGAAATGCTGTTTCTTTTTATGTAACGCCATAGAAAGGTGTCAAATCGTATAAACGAAGAGGTCACGAAATGTTCGACTTACAAGCAAAGTTACATATTTAACGATATCCTTGGAACTAGAAGAGGTATCGACCTGAACTAAAAATGAAAATCTTCTTCTTCATTATTTCGATATTTTGGTTATGGTGGCGATTGGCCCCATCATCTTCCCATTACCATTAATGTAAGATTGCCCAACACTCAAACCAGAGTTATTCTTTTTTTCATAGCTGGATGCCAGGCACTCCCTGTTTGCAGTTTGGACTCAAAGCTATCGCTTTTATAGCATTCACTTTAACCTGGTTCAGTGCATATATAGATGTTAGCATTCTTTATCCTTTTCTTGACGATATTCTGTGTGCAGGCATTTCTAGTAAATTTGATCTTTTGAAAGATGATCCAGGTTTATCTTATAGTAATAATTCCGATTTCCACCGCTTATTCCACCTTGCATCAGCCTGTGTATGCATCAGGGATTCTATTTTAAATCTTGATCCCTTTAAGCCTCATTTTTCGCGGTTTAAGCACCTTTAGCGGTTGGTAATAAATTAGGTTGATCTTATCTTTGTTCTGAGGACAGTCTCAATCGTTAAATTTCTTGTTAGGTGTCCGCATTTAAAACCTCTAAACAATTAAGGTTTACCGTTAGCTTTGCTTGCAGTTGAAGATATGTAATAGCTTCTATCATCACCAAAATTACACTTGGTCAGGTGCGTATTCCACCAGCAATTCCCAAGCAAGCGCTCCTCTGCATTTTAGTCTGTGCCGTCCTTTTCTTAAGGTTTGTCTATTATGCCACAGAACGATGTTGCCATGCGTATTATCATAGACTGATAAACCATAAGGCAATAGCCTTAAGAAAACATGAGCAAAATTTTAAACACAAATTTGTCTACGAAAACACAAAAATATTAACTAACGAACATAATTATTATTCTAGGGGCATGTTTTTTTATTTTATAATGATTACACTCAAAATTTCTGTTGTTTATTTATTTTTGATCAAATGTTCAAAAAACTGTCACTTTTGTTGACAATTTTTGTAAATTAACAATAGGTATGTTTTCATCATTGTTTTAATAGAAATTATATAATGAAAACTTTCTTTGTAAACATCCAAATTGATGAAGGCATAAAATAATGCCGAAACGTTTTTAAATAAACAAACAGGTATATAATAAAGCCTAAATTTCCCAGTAGCATTGGACATATACTTGGTTAGTATATACCTACGGGACATAACACAAAACAAATAGGAAGTAATAAAAAATACAACTAGAACCATTTGAACATTGGTGCTGCAACAATCTGCTAACAATAAATGAAACAGAAACACAATACATGATCTTCAATAATAACAGACGAAAACTAGATATGGATATAACATTAAAAATAACAAACTGGAAGAAATAAAACCATTCACCTATCTTGGACTAAAAATATAAAACAGCATGCAATGGGATGCGCATATTCAATCACAGGTTCAGGAGAATTTGGAAATAATAGCAGCCACACGGTTTACAAAGGTAAATACGTATTACTAATACCATAGAGAAAATCGATTTACTACGCGCTTGTTACGCGAACAAAAGTTATTTAATTAACATATAATGCAATACAAAAAAGCAATACACGTTGAAATTACAAACTCAACAAAATACCATTTTAAAAATACTTCATAACATTGCCCATAGAACACCAACAACCATCCTTTATAGAAACACAAAGGAACTGAAATAACATATTATTATTGTATAAAATTGAAGTCAAAAACATGAGAATTAACATAAATTTTGTTAGAAGTAAACAATTCGCTGATTACAAAACATGCAGGGTATCACATATCAGAACGGAAAGCTACAAGTGCTTGAAATACTCGCAAATTTTAACTTTGAAATAATTAAAGTACATAACAAAATACCAAAAGACTTACGAAAATTAACCTAGGCGAGTTGTAAAAATAAAATGAAAGAAATAATAGGAAACATATCCAAGTAGACAGGTTTCACGAAAAATAAGTTGCGCAAGACAATGGTTCTTTGGCAAGGATAAGGGATTCAGATGGCACAGTGATTTTCTACGAAGGTTATTGTTTCTGAAAAAATAAATAAATAAATAAATATAATTAAGAGGGTGGTCACTTTACCACATATGTTAAAGTTACTGTCAATGTTCTTCAATTATTTACTATGGAATAAAGATGTTTCAGGTTAAATAGACAAGCATTTAATGCACTTACTTATGCAAGCAACAAAAACTGATTCCTTCACTTTTAATTGTCCCACTTTACTCACTATGTTTCTGTTTCTTATTCCTAAATGGAATAATTCTTATTATCATTGGAGCAGCACCTGAAAACGACCTCATTTAAAAAGCTTCGGAGATACTACAAACGCCTGAACTTATTGGAACTTTTAAAAGATAACGTCCGCTCTACAATAGGCTCTAGAGGGGCCGCGATGGACGGGACAATTAGTCGAATCATGCGGATGTTGTCTTCATTTAAATACTTAATACTCAATATAAAAATAAAATGGAAGAAATGAGAAGAAATCTGGACAACTTATCCAAGTAGACAGGCTTGATGATGGACGACAAACAAGAGGTTTTCATTACCAAGACAATGGTTCTGTGGCAAGGATTATAAGCGCAGATGGTACAGTGATTTCCTACGGAGATTACTGTTTCTGAAAAAATAAATAAATAAAATTAAGAAAATGGCCAATCTAGCGCATATGTTGAACTTGCTGTTAATACTCGTAAAATATTTACTATGGAATAAAGATGTTAAGTATGTCAGGTTAAATAGAATTCGTAAGAATTCGAAACTCTTTAAGTACGATTAAAAAGATTTATTTTCATTTCTTAAAACTAGCTGTTGATAAGTACCGTGGAATCTGCGGTAATAGTTTGTTTCCACGGGAAAGATGTTTTACGTTGTTCAAATTTCACTAATACATGGTAATACAGTCACTGTATTATCGTTATCTTCGCCTTATCTAGCTCGAGCAAAAAATTTTTGATCAGCGGATCCCAAGATACCGTCCGAAAGGGCATTCGGAAAAATAATAGAAAATGTGAGGTGTCCTCTTGTAGAGAGAAGTAGAACGAATTACGGTTAAGCCGGGTGCGGGCGGAAATTAGTTTATAAAAACTCTGACATTGTTGTTGGAGTCAGTCAGTTTTGAGTTCCTGGAGTCCGAATCAACTTTTGAAAAGCTCGGGATCCCCTTCGTTACCGGGCGCATCTAAATTTTAAACTAAATTCAATAATTCTTTTGTTTTCTTTATGGTTCTGTAAAATTCCCCAAAATTTCAAATAAACTCGAGCAGGAAGCAAAAGCTTTCCCTCGCGAAGTGATTTTGTGTAAAGTGTTAAAAAAAATCGTTCGAACAAATCGTTTTGTTTTATATAAAATTAGAGTGCCTTTAATATTTGGATTACGAGAAGAATAAGCCCACATTTTGGCTGGTAAGATAAACCAAAATTTCGCTTAAAGAGATAACCATCGCGAAAGACCTAAATACCATATCTCGTTCTCCTTCTCGCTTTCTCGCTTGGTTTATGATTAAATATAGTAGTAGCATTATTTATTCAAATTACCCAAGGTGTCGAACACATAAAAACATTAAAAGTATACAGTTAATCAATAAAAATCAATAGTAATAATAATAAGTAATAAAAACTAGTAAATATAATGAAAGACATTAAACATAAACATAGTACATAGTGGGCGTGACGGCCTAACCGTCAAACGAATGCTGATAAAATTCATCCAACCCATAGAAACACTTTTCCGAAAGAAACGCTTTAAGCCTGAGCCGAAACTCTCGATGTGACAACGACTTCAATTCAGCAGATAGGTGGTTGTAAATTTTATTACCAACATGTAAATAAGACCGACGGTACATGGGCGATCTCACACGCTCCGATCGAATGAAATTAGGGTATCTTGTGTCGTAACAATGAACATCCGCATTACTTAAAAACTCAGTATTTGAATGAAAATGGGACCCTACCGCAAGAATATGCAAATTGTAAACGGTTGGTATTTTTTGACGTAAGAAATAACTCCTGCACGACTCAGTAAAATGTAAGTTAATGATAATGCGTAGAGCCCGTTTCTGTAGAAGCAAAATCGGTTTTAGATTACTTTCTAAAGCCCAAATTAGTAGACCATAGGTAATATGTGAATTAATATAAGCAAAGTAAATATTTATTAAAGTCTGGATATTACACATCTTTTTCATTTTGACCAACACATAAAGGGATTTTTTCAATTTTGAAATAACAACAGTCATATGCATATCCCATTTTCATTTATTATCGAAAGTAATACCCAGCTCGAAACTGAAACCAATTCAACGGCACCAACGTCAATTCGTAATTGCTCGTCTGTATCAAAGAAAACTATATTTGATTTTTCAACATTCAAAGCTAATTTATTGTTGTTAAACCAGCCGACCAAACTTTGAAGAACAGTAGAGCAATTACTGAGAAGCTCACGCATGTTGGTGCCAGTAACCACCACATTAGAGTCGTCGGTGTATAATGACAGATCCTGGATTTATAGGTAAGTCATTTATAAAGATAACGAACAATAGTGGACCAAAAATAGAGCTCTGCGGAATTCCCGAAACTACATCGAGCAAACCAGTAGTAAAACGATGGATGCACCCAAAACAACCAACGTTTCCCAGCTCCGTATACTGCTTTCGCATATAAAGGGTTTTCCAATAAGAGGTGTTATTTTGATATTCAAAGAAAAATGCCGTTTTTTAATATAAATGTTCGGATGTTTATTTCATTATAAAGAGGAACGTATGCCGTTAATAGTGGAAAATAACATCAGACAAATGACCACCACGACCACGCCTACAGGACCATATCCTTTTCATGAAATTTTCCATAACCAAATCGCAAAGTGGCTGCCCTATGTTCTCGATAGCCTCACGAATTCCATCTTTGAGGTCTTGAATCGACGCTGGGCTGTTGGCGTAGACCTTCTCTTTCACGTGGCCCCAAAGGAAGAAGTCGCAAGGTGTTAAATCACAAGGTCTCGGTGGCCAATTGTGATCACCTCTTCGAGAAATAACACGGTCCGGAAACTTTTCCCGTAAAAGATTAATGGTTTCGTTGCTTGTGTGGCACGTAGCGCCGTCTTGTTGAAAGTAAACGTTGTCCAGATCAATACCATCCAGTTCCGGCCATAAAAAATCATTCATCATCTCTCGATAGCGCAATCCAGTCACCGTAGCTGTTGCTCCAGCCTCATTTTCGAAAAAGTAAGGTCCAATGACTCCGCCGGACCATAAACCGCACCAAACAGTCACACGTTGAGGATAGAGAGGTTTTTCAACAATAACTCTTGGGTTTTCCGAGCCCCAGATGCGACAATTTTGCTTGTTGACGAAGCCACCGAGGTGGAAATGGGCCTCATCACTAAAGATGATTTTTCGACGGAATATCGGATAATTTTCATGCATTTCAACGACCCAATCAGCAAAGACACGACGTTGTTGATGATCGGCCGGCTTGAGTTCTTGTGTTAACTGAACTTTATAAGCCTTAAGACCCAAATCTTTTTGCAAAATACGGTGTAATGACGTTTGTGGAATGCGTAATTCCAAAGAACGACGAGGAATGGACAAACCTGGGTTTTCTTCAACACTTTCGGCTACAGCAGCAATATTCTCGGCTGTTCTTGAGCGACGTGGACGGGTTTTATTCTTCACATCACTAAGTTGTCCCGACAGCTCGAATTTTTCCACCAATTTCTGTATTGCGGTCCGACAAGGTGCTTCACGACGAGCCAAAAATGTTCGAGGCGTAGTTTCTACTTGTCAAATGTCAAAAAATTACAGCTTCAAAAGTGACATCTACCGAAATAGCGGGCTATTCAAAATAACACCTCTTATTGGAGAACCCTTTATTTTCGTAATATAGTTTCTAAAGTTTTGTTGTCATTTGTTTTATTTTCTGTTTTTCTTTTGTCAATATATTTGTTAAAATTACTAAACCCTTTTTTTCTAATTTAAAAGTTTACCCCCAATAAGTGTTCTGGAGAGCAACCCTTAAGGAGAGAGATGACGAGAGTGGGGAAATTTTTACAATCTTTAGGCAAGTAACGGCCTGTTCCGACCGATCGAGAAATAACACCATGGTGGAGATATCTTTGGCTAAGTATTCAAACTAACCGGTACCGAACAAAAAGATAATTTCCCCGCGGGGGCTCTATGATCAAAAGTGCAGGCTGGGTTATCTGTAAAAACGAAGGGTGTGGTTTCGCATTAAGTATTCAAAGCGGACCACCTACCTATCAAATAAATAACCCGTGGCCGTTACAGATGAGCATTTAATGCACTTACTAATGCAAGCCACAAGAACTAATTCCTTCACTTTCAGTCGTCCCACTTTACGGACTAGTTTTTGTTTCTTATTCTTAAATGAAATAACTCTTTCTATCAGTGGACCAGACTATGGAGGAACTTCTACAGGGAATCTATCGGATCTCAATATGAAGGCTGTATTTACAGAATATCCATTAAACAAAAAAAAGAACTAGCGTGTAGATGAATCTTGTTACGTAAGGTAATATATGTAGGTAGTCTATTTGAACGAAAATAGACCACTGTTTCGTTTTCGTCATAAACTAATCTCTAAACCGTCGCATTTGGATTCCGTCTAAATGTTTTATACCTTCCGCAGCGGCTACCTACCCAGCCCATAAATTAATTAAACCATCACCGCTGTGACATCTATTTTACCCCCTCCCCATGGCGATTTATCCCTAACGAGAGGCGAGGACGCTGTAAATTTCAGTAGCAAAGTGAATAACGATTTCAGTAGCCTTGTTGCAGCTACCGCATCCCGGACCGGAGGCGGTAAATTTCTTCCTTTTTTTGAATAATGCACGGATCTATTTGGGAAAATGCGAGCCATATTTCAACGGTCGTCCGAGAAAAATACGGGGGGGACTTTGATTTAGTGCCGACGCTCTGGCCGCGACTGAGATTAATCTGGACTAGCCGGGGATATCATGGCCTCGGACGTACACAATCCGGTAGTACGTGCGGTACACGTGTGACATATTGTCCGGGTATGAAGGCGGACGTTCTATTTTCACTTGTTTTCGCCGGTAAACTTTATCTATTTGACAACACGAGATGCTATCACCAGCTTTACAGATCCTACGTTGGCTAATTTATGGTTTTGTTACATCAAAAGCAAGTTTTATATCCGCTAAATAAGTTCCTATTCAATACAGTAACAGTTCATGTTATCTGACATGCAAATTTCTTCCTAGAAAACAGTAGTCACCATTAAGTGAATAAACAAACACAGAATTGTATACGTACATGCGGTTTGGTTCTAAGCTTAATTCAGTTGGCGCCTCCACCAAATTTGCATGTATGCATTTCTTTTCAATGGTGAAACAAATTTTCTAAATTGACTAATCGCAGAATTTGTAATGCTCGTATAGGCTGGATTTCCTCTTTTGAGAAAAAAAATCCTGTATAAAGTTTTATATATTTCATTGATTTCAGCCAACTGATCAACTGATTTTTCTAAAATTTGCTTTTTCCTAGATAGTACATTATTCAAGCCCTAGCTCCGATATTGAAAAAAAAAAATCTAGTATGAAGATTATTAGTAGATTACAAACAAGACAAAAAGTCACTAGTTGTATGCTTGTATTCATGTGTAAACGTAATAAGTAATACACAGGGACCGAAAAGATTTATGTGCTCTTTGCACCCTGTGGAGATTAATCCTCGCAGCAGTCGGATTAGTTCTTTTGCTATATGTTACTGACTTATAAGAGATAATTGGCCCTCTATTGCTGCATTGCGTATCTAGTCTTCTTTCTGCAAAGTTTGGAGGCCTTCTATTTTTATGATTTTAAGATTGACTTTACGTTTCTTTCTAAAAGCTGCTGAGGTAGTCTTCATTTTCTTGTGCTGGTATTTAATCTTACGGATTCACACCATCGTTTCGTTGAGTCCTTTAGGAATTGTGTCATAGAAGGTATTCTCAATTTTTCTTCTTGCGTTTTATCATCACTATGGATAACTATCGACCGATCACTATACTACCGATCTTTTCCAAAATTTACGAATCAGTTATAAATGAAAAACTTCTAGATTTTTTCAATAAATACAGATTGTTTTCGTTATGCCAACATGGCTTTTTAATAAATCGATCTGTTAACATTGCTTTGTTTAAATTTATTAACCAGGTATCCCTAGATATTCATGCTGGGTACTTTACTCTTGCCTTATTTATTGACCTATCAAAGGCTTTTGATAATGCTAGTCATGAAATCTTGCTATCAAAATTAGAGCGGTATGGAGTTAGAGGAACCCCGTTAGCGTGGTTTAGAAGTTATTTATTATATCGGAAACAAAGGGTAATCACGAACAATTATGAATCCAAAGTGTCTGTACTTGGAGTGGTGTTCCCCAAGGGCCCATTCTAGGACCTACAATGTTCCTGATACATATAAATGATTTGCCACTGCATATTGCCCATATGAGTAATATTACTCTGTTTGCTGATGATGTTACCATCGCGTTTAGAAGCAACAACTTTGAAGATTTAATTCACATTGCAAATATGAGCTACACTAAATTAAGTCTATGGATATCTTTTAATCAACTATCTACAAATTCAGATAAAATCCAGTGTATACTTTTTCGTAATCGGTTCATATATGATATCAGTAATTTCACCCTTAACAGTGAATGTGTTAAATTTACGGAATCTGCTCGATTACTTGGCGTCTTTCTCGATGAAAATTTGAAGTGGAACTGTCATGCTGGCCACCTTTCTAAAGAATTAAATATGTTACGCTCTTAATAACTTGTGCTCTTCAATCGTGCTCTTCATCTACGTTAAAAACTTTTTCCTTTTCAAATTTTTACTCGAAGATGGCAGTCGGCATCATACACTGGGGTTCAGGATCGAATGCTGATCGTATATTGTTATTGCAAAAGCGGGCAGTTAGGATCATGTACAATTTACCATATCATGAATCGTATTAGGAAACATTAAAAAATCAGGGTCTGATGAGCTTTTATGATACCTTATGATAAAACATAGATCTGAATTTTCTACATATACTGCCAGTACTGTGAGAAACTGCAACTACTTATTACCTCCTCGTCATAGGACTATTCTTTACCAGAAAAACCTCACTTATCTGGAAAGTAAGTTATATAATAAACTGCCTGAGGACATTGAGTCTACTACAAATTTGAGAACTTTTCGAAAGCATGTCAAAAGCACCCACAAAATTTAAACATCAAGGTCTTCTTTTTTCTGGAAGGCGAGATATACGGTAGTAGCGTTATTACCACTAAAGAGTGAATAAGTAGTAATAAGTTAGTGTAAGTTTTCGTGTAGTTAGTTATTAAAGTGTATAAAAAACTATCCAAGTCTTTCATTAAGCGTAAGAGGTGAAAAACTACAGCCAAAAACTCTACACCAGCTTTACTTCCACAAATCTGCTAGAAAACATCCATCCGCATCATCTATCCACTTATTACAGTTAGCAGTTCCAGCATATGAAGGTCGCCTTGCCTGTGTGTCACTTCAGTTGCAAAAAGCGCACCAAGCTGCTATGAAGACAATGCTAAATTTACCCCCTAGCATATTCACATTAAGGGGAAAGCAAGAATAAGAACATACAAACTGAAGTGTGGTAGAAAGTGCAAAACCCCAGAATACTTTGGGGCATGTTAGACTAACGGCCGCAATCACAAGCCGTGTCTTTGATATGGGTAGCGATACGGTGACTCCCAAACTCTCCTTCGAAAAACCCTTCAAAGTTGCTATGGATTGGGATGAGTGCAGGGCAAAACAGAAACTGGAGGTTCAAAACCAAATCATGTATGTAGATGGGGGTTGAAAAGAATCACAGGTTCTGGAGCGGGTACATATAGTGACACCCTGAATCATAAAGAATATATGGCACAAGGATAACTTGTACACCACTGTACACCAAACGGAATTACTAGCAATACAGGCATGTGCCCGAAGAGAATTGGAGAAGCAGCCCAAGCGTCAGCTGATTCATATCCTATCGCACTGTCAAGCGGGTCTAAGAATGTTAGTATTCTAGTAGGTAACTTGAGACTGCCTAAAACACTTAAGAACCCTGGAGAAATACCACAAAATTGCTTTGATGTGAGTGCTAGAGCACAAGGGCATACCAGGCAACGAATTAGGAAGCCAGAAAGGGCTCTGTAACAATATTTACTGGGCCCGAGACGATATTGGTGATAACCAAGGCTAGGATACGTGGTGCAGTGGCTGAATAGATCTCAAAAGAACACCAGGTAAACTAAAACAGCGTTGAATGACAGTTACACTCTGGGTGGATGATGAAACAGCCATCACGGGATTTAGCTGCGGATGTGCCCTCAACCGAGTAACTTAGAACGGTAAGAATTCTGCGAACAGTACACGGTTATCTATGGAAATGCCTACATAGGTTTGGCAGATTTTAGAATGAGTCTATTTGTAGATTATACAATTAATTAATGTGTGGCATTGGAATGGCAGAAACTATCATTGCTGGAAGCAACCACTCTACTACTGGATCTGCTGCAAAGAAGGTTTAGCACACAGGCTGGTAAAGCCAGTTAAAGAGACTAACCTTTTTATTTATTTATGTAATTTTCGATTAAATCGATGTTAAATATGAACCCAAAAATTTGTTTAGCATTATGTGATATCTAAAATTGCCATTTGCTTTGCTTTATTATACTCACACTTCTATTTCGTGGAAGTTGCGTCGCAGTATATTTATTTCAGGAGATATTATCGAATTTTTCCTTTGGATTCAAGGTTTTTCTGTCGATAATTTCTCGAATCGATTTGAAAAGTTCCAACTTAAAAAAAAACAACCTGTAGAGTATTATTACTGTGCAAAAATACTTACAAACCTTTCGTACAAAAGAAAAAAGAAAAAAGGCTTTCATCATTTATTTGAGTAACAAACTTCTTTTAAAAAACCTGTGAAAAACGGGTAATATATTTCTTTTTCTCTGCCGTATTTTAAAAGAGCTTTGTAAAAATCTTACAAAGGCTAATCTTTCGAAAACACATTACTTAATTAATTGCAAAGTCTACTTTTGCAACGTGACGACGTAAAATAAAATTTTGGCAAAATCATACAGTTTAATATCTAGCATACTGCAAATAAATACTACCGGAAGCAGATATAATTTAACGGAAGCTAAACATGTAATATGGAACGACACTTTGAGTAACGGCATACTGTATCGAAATAATTTCGTATCTCTATCGACGGTAGGTGCACGAAAATACGCAGAGCACCAGAAAACATCTGCGACGTAATTTCCAAACCAATAAATTTCAAACGTTTCGAGACGTACGACCTGCTAGCCGAGCCAGCTCTAAATTAAATCTGTCTGGTATTTGCAAATTCAGTTTTAATTCGTTAGTGCAAGAACATACACATGTACAAACATGTTTCAGATGTTGTTAGTTTATTGCATGTTATTTGGTGTGAGCGCTAATATATAATTCATGCAGCGATAATGAATGATGGAAATGTTCGTGATAATTCGTGACTTGCATGTTAAAAATCTCTGAGAGGATGGAAAATATTTACTATTAAGTTTAATTGTAATTAGTTATAGTTAAAAAATGAAACACTGTTTTTACATTATATTTATTTCGAAAAACGGTAGCACTAACATTACAAGAATAAGAATATATAATCTTGATAAGAAATAATCTCTATTTTTACCATTCGTAGAGTGGGAAGCATTGAGAATGTTTTTGAAATATAATTATTTTATGTAGTGTTTGAGAATTTCAGCGGATTGATTTAGAATTCCTCAAAAGAAGTAGGTATTATTTTGTTTAAAACTTTTGAAGCTATACAAAAAGTCATTCACTAGAACAATGGCACCAATGCGGCCGGCTTAAGTGCAAGTAGTGGGCCACTTTTTCCCATCTAAAATCCAATCCTACTCAGGAATGTCATTGGCGATCGAAATCCTGTAGTTGCACCTACTGCCAGTGCTTTAAGGATGTTCAAGGGTCAAGGGTCAAGTATAATAAATTTGCTGACTCTATCTGGTTCATTAGAGGTCCAGTTGAAACGCACTGCAAATAAACACTTTGGTTTTAGAAGGTCTCTAAAATTTTACGAAGGATTTGAGAGGTCAAATAAAAATCATTTGGATGTTTATATAGAAAGGGAATTTATATGCTATTTAAACTGAATTTAGTAATAATAATACATTAATTTATTAATGCCCAGCAGCACAGTCGAGGTATCGATTACAAAATATCATAAATTCTATATTAAATTAAAATATAATAGTTGTTCAAATATGTATAACAAGAGAAACTAACTAATAGTTCTATAAGCCGGTCATAGAAAAATTATTGAATCATATAGATTTAAATATTTAATTGTTATCTGAATAGCGGCGTTATTTTTACAGGATCACTTACTTAATGTAATTACAGATTGTTGCTTCAATAGTTGCAAAAATGGTTCGGATATTAACTGAGTGCAATATATCATTTCAGAAATAATTTCCTTCCAACACGCAAGAAAACTGAATCAGGTTTCTTTAGTATCAAGATCAAAAACCGCTTTATCCATGGTTTACTTACTGTAATTTTGCTGCTACCATATACTTAAAGTACCAAAATATTTTTGTTGAATGGAGTTGGGAAATCGTCCGTATACAGCGGACCTAAGACTCTGAGGCACATCGTGCTCCAACAGCAATTTCTTTGATTTCTGCGCCTGAATATCCACAACAATATATCTTCCACTGTCATAGGATGCTAACCAGATCTTAACATTACCGCATGAGCCTTATAATTACAAATCCAAAAGGTATAGCGAGTGCTCCACCATGTCAAAAACGTATATCTCAAAAATGGTGGTTTACAATTTTACCTACGTTGAAATTAAAATGAAATATCAAAGATCTCAACTTAGAGGTGTTAAGGAGAAAAAGTTAGTTTACCCTAGTAGATTAAATTTGAATGGTAGGCAGGCTCACATAAAAAAACCTTGCCTAGAAGTATATATGTTACCATTGCAAGGTTAATGGGGCTTATTACCTTATCGTAGATAGTAGGTACTGCTAAATTACTAGTGATACTTGGATTATTTATGCCGTAAATACAAAATTTTCTGCCCCAAATATGTTAGGAACTTCATGTCTTGGATATGTGGTTGTAGAATTCATTTATATGTATGATTGCTTACTAGAAATTCCCAAATATTCTTTTGCAATGTTATACGTGCAGTTGGTACCATATTTACTTTAATTTCTATAACTCCTAGAAAGAAATCTATTGAAGTCGAAGAAGTGAGAACGAGGTATTTAGTCCAACATATATTAAAAATCAACACAGAAAAGATTTATTACCAAATTAACATTATTCAAGCATTGAATTCATTACTTTAGCATATCACACAAACAGTGGTGGAGTATTAGAGTGCCGTTTTCATATTTATATCGCAGAAAACCCCTATCTTTATAAAAGCAATATCGTTGAATCGTTCAAATAACAATACGAAATAGTTTTGACAATTGCGTTCCGTAATCATTTAAAAATTTCATGCACGGTTTCAGGACTGACTTATTCTATTGAACTAACCGCGACAATTTAATATTTTCTATGCACTTTTGTTTAACACTAAAACAAACTATGTAGTATGTAAAATTCAGATTTCTACTCTATTATATCCTGAAGCCGAAAATCGGATATTCTAATCTAGATGTTCTGACGAATCGTTAATAAGTAATGCAAAGAAAAGGCAATGCTTCCAAGTTACACCTCTGAGGGATACCAGATGCATTTGTGCAACTAGATGACGAGCCGGTGGGTCGTACACTCACGGATACCCAAAATGTCCGGTCTAATGCGTAGTCTAAAGGCCACGTGCAAATCAGGTGCATGGAACGTTGCGCTCACACTGTGACTTAGACCGGACATTATGGGTGTCCGTGGGTGTACATGTTTGTTGAACTTCGACTTGAAATTTTGCTCTTTCGGTATTCCTTTTGCTTGGAATCATTTTGTATTTTCTTTTTGTTAGCGCAATAAAGTAATTTATCATTTTTCATACTGTGAAGTCCACTCCTTCTTATGCATTCATCCACATACCCTAAAATGTTTTAAGAAAACTACAACATTTTGTGTTGCTATGACAGAAGCATCAAAAAACATATCTGGATGTATAAACAGCGGTTAGCATGCAAAAGGAATCGTATATTTAATAAAAATATATGATTTAATATACTCTCCTCTTAAATTAAGTACAGTATGAATGATGTTACTGAAGTGAAAAAAAATAAGTTTAGTTTCTATTATAACTAATTTTTCTGGCAAATCCAGAGTAACATTTTAAATAAGTAAAATTAAAATATCTCTTTGGCAACGTTACGTTCCATAATATAAAATTTTCTTTTTCTCTATGACAGGTAATCAATAATATCCGAGATTTTATATCCACATATTCGCTTTACAATGGTGGATAGTTACATTATGCAGAAATGACTGCCAACACGAAACCAACATCAACGAAATCCCGAAGGCGCGCCTGGATGAAGGAGAAAAAAATATTGTCGGAGATGAAAATAAAATATCTTTTATTATAGAGGACTAGATATCTCGGCATAAATTGCCTTCTGGAAGACCGACCTCAGGTCTCCGCTCTATTCTCATTTCGATATTCATATTTCGTTTGTCTTTGACGGTAACCAAAAACATCTTTCTCGGATTAAATAACTTTATGAGAAACTACGCCATTGTATATTTCAGATTTTCTTTAGCTGAGTGAATTACATTGATAGCTAGACACTTTTTGCATATAAAATATAGATTAGTGACGAACGATATTATAAAGTAATGATTTAAAGAAACTACAACAGAAATATTTTATTAAAATTCACAAATAGATTCTCTCATCACTATTCAATATCGTAGGTAAAGAAAATATAAGCGTTATTTTATATTGTAACGTTTTAATAATAATGTTATTGTATATTTACCGCAAGCTTTAAAAGAAAAAGCAATCAACTTTTAATATCCCATTTTTCTAAATCACAAACAAGCTGAAATCTTGGGGATAATTAAAAATAACATGAATGGATTGAGTAAAGCATCAATAATAGCACTTCACATCTGGAGATGTATAACGACCTGAATAATTGAAATGGGGTTAGAAGCGGAACGCCCGGAGCAAATCGACATACATAACTCACGTCTGTTGTTTAATATAATTACGAGTTTCTGTGCTCCTAAGGTTAACGATTTTACGTCAATGGCGTTTTGTAGAAACGAACAGCCTAAAAACCACCTGGGGATGTTTATAAAACGTAAGTGAACGAAAAACTTTAACGATTTCGATATTTGTATACTTGTGTTTCAAACCATAAACATCTTGTATACATTTTTACTCATTCATATGTAAAAAAAAATAATCTTAAAAACGAGGAGAGCCACAACACATTAAAATTACGTAAACCGTACAACATATACAAAGTATAGGTGAATTATATTATATCGTATCACAGTTTAGGAACTCAACTGTGGTGTAGAAGCTTCCTTCCAGCAGTAGGGCCCTCATACGTATTAAATTATATCCTTGCAACCACGAAATGATGTACAACGAGGTCTTATTAAAAAAATATAATCCTTGATGGAATGGCAGAAGCAAAAAGCCCTGTCTAACTGGAAAATTGTAGTTCCGTATTCACGGGAGCTAAAATGTTACTTGGTACAACAGAATTCGTTGGTAATGGACGACATCTGCGACGAGTGTTAGAAGACGAAGCTAAGACAAATAGTAAGCTCAAATCGTGGTGCCAAAAGAGAGAATTCCCGAAGTTTAAAACTTTTTTATGAGGAAACATCTGAAGGACATCTTGGAGTTGATAAAACGATAGAAAAGATCAGGAAGCGATTCTATTGCATGAATTGTGAGAACGATGTGAAAGACTAATACCAAAAATGTACAACCTGCGTTGCTGGCAATGCACCTTTCTAAAGGAAGAGCAGCCTATGAGGCAATACAAAGTCGATAGTCCCCGTATGCAATTGATATTGTCGGAAATCGAACTAGAAAATTTCTGATTATTGCACAAAAACGTAGAGGTGGCTCGAGAAACTTCTAGAAACAGTATGAGACAAATCGAAAAGTTGTACAGAGTGAAAGTCAAGTGCTAATAAATATACTAAATATACTTAGAATTAGTGAATATAAATAGTCAATGGAAATAAGTGATTAGTTATTCAAGTACTTATCAGTAATTAGTATTGAATGTAATTATTTTATTTAATTATTTAGGGTAAGTATTTTCTTCCCGTTATTCAATTTTTAAATAGAGTTAGGTGTATAAATAAATCAATTTTATTTCACATATTGTTTCTTTGGATCCGGACAACGTTTAATTATCGAAAAACGTTATAACATTCAGCATATCTACAGCTGTGAGTTCTTTTTATTTCGATTGATTTTCCCAGGGGCGGCAGCGTTGCTACCCCATGTTATTTTGTTTCATCCAGTTTTTATTTATTAATATTCCTTACAACGCGAGTGTCATCCCCGCAGACGGTGCCCGATTCACGCCCGCTCAACTCCCACCATCGCGACCGCGTGGGGGGAACCGCAACTGTATTTAAACCGCGCGCTTAACACAAGTAGAAGAGAGAGTTTCCGAGTCCCTTCCAGTCCGCTCTGGCTGTTGTGTCGGCAAAACTTCTGATACACGTCGACCTTGTTATTCCCGGCCTGATTGTAGTTTTGGCAAAGCTCACTGGTGTAATGCAGGCATTTTACCGATTCTCTCCGCTCTGGCCCTTGCGTTGGCACAGCTTCTGACGCTCCCAGAGTTTTATTTACAAAATCATTCCCGTACCGCAGAGTTTACCACCGTCACCGATATATAACCGTTACAACCCGTGAAAGCCGTCCGCGTACTTTTCAACCGACCTGTCCTATAAGTATAGATTGCCGCTTTTTGTTATTAACCGAAATACAGCTATTAGATTCCGCGCTTAGATTTCAGAGGCGTTACCGAAGCCCCGCGGATGTTTTAATGGTCGCCACTGTACATATTTATGTGTGCTTGCGATTATACATGCATTTGTTTACTTGACTTGTTTGCTGTATACATTCCATGTCTTTTACACCGGTTGTATAGAAATAAACGTTTGATTTTTAATACAATTTCATTGTTTCGTTGCGTAATCACGCTAGAACCCTGAACTTTCCCCGCACTTACACTCATTACTACCACTTTGGGGTTAAAACTTTATTGTGACGACGTGAATAAGACACATACAGCGAGAATGTAATTCACCGTTTGACAACTGACGATCAGCGCCGCCGAATGAACTTGGAACGAACCTGCTCTTTCGACATACGAGGGGCATAGCACAAGTAATAGTATTTTAAAAGTAAGTAGGTAATCGAAAGCCCATAAGCAAGGCATTAAAGTGTAAGCGGTAAATACCATCAGTACAACCGAACCAAAACTCGGAAAGGAGCGTCGTCACAACCTAACACAACAAACTCTAGTATATTTCTCTGATTCGACTAATTTCTGCATAGGTTATCGCGCTGGCTTACAGAATAACGTCGAACATAAAGGCGCGCTCACTCAGACGCATATCTGATTTGCCCCTTTCGCCAGCTTACCTCCGTCTACAGACCGTATCACGGAATGTTTGGTACGAAAATATAAACTAATTACAAGACAATCAGAAGCTGTTACCAACTAGCATCAGCGCTGAAAACAATGGTCTTCTCACTTTTCGAAGAAAATTTATCAGCCTACAGTGTTGAAGAACTTCTCCAGACATATTTACCTTTTTATTCTTTATTATTTCATATATTTTTAAGCAGACTTGCTTTCTTATTTCGTTCCAGTTGCGAATGTGTACATCATTATGTTTACTGTAGCTTAGTGTTTTTTTTTTATTCTTTATATTCAGTACTGCTAATTATTTGACTATATTGTCCCTTCACGTAAGTAGTGCAAATAAACTTTAGAAATGTCTAATTTGAGATGAAAATGTTAAGATAAATTAGCACACTGTCACTGCTAAAACGAGGAGAGGTAAGAGGCAGGAATGTTTAGTTCCTGAACAAGCAGTTATATCCGCAAAATTTAAAAGTTGAAGAAAATATATTTATATAACTTATATTGTACAAACGTTATTTTTTTTAAAATAAACATAGATGCGTCATAAGCAAAGAGAGGCTATATAGTAAATCAAATCTAATATTTACTGTGTATATCTGTAGGAATTGATTTACTGAGTAAGGATGATGAAATATGGTTTCATTAACACTAGTAATAACCTACTGCTTAATCATGTTTGCGTTCATTTATTTAACTTGCATAATGTACGTTTATACTGCAAATATACTATGCATTACTTCAAACACAATATTGCAATTACATTCGGAGCTAGCTTGGACTATTATTAATCTATCACAAACACTATGTACTTAGTACTGAACGGTACCAGTGATAAGTTATTTTCCAATTTGAGCTGGGAATTTACACACAGAACTCTTGACTACCATTTTCATTTCCTACCTCCTATTCATTTTTCTAGTGCAACGGGCGTTTCGCTAATGACCCGGAAAGTTCCATGTCAAGCGACGGCAGTAGTAAACACTCAGACAAATGATGTCGTTATTATATTGTAATGAGACCTGATTCATTTACATTTTGCACCATTAGCCACGTTGAATATCGTCGCCATTTTAAAATTTTGCTTAATGTAATGTATTAGAAATAACAAGGGGAAATACGGCAACTTTAGAACTTATAAATAAATAGTGTTGGAAATGCAAAACCTTAACAAACAAATTCTCCAAAAAACCTTGACTTAAATGCCCACTAAACATTATTGCTGAATTTTATCGCAATCGTTTATCGTGTTTGAGCTTATCAGTCTTCATCAAAAGCGTTTTGGTCGTATACCAAAGTACCCTCCCACTCTTGGGGCTCTTTTTCTAATCTGAATTTACAGGTTAGCGGTGAGTTTTTGCAAAAATAATAAAGGTATTTTAATTGCTAGAGGAGATAAAGATAATGAATTCGTCACAATTGACAGAACAGAATATAATACAAGAATTAAGGAATATGGTGACAGATATTTCTACTTATCTAGCTCCTCGGTTTCAAACTGAATATATATTCCTCACCCTAAAAGTATAATTCATTCCAATGGTATTCCTACATATACTCTGTAAAGTAGATTGTTAAGTACAGGAACGACTACAATTGGACGTGAGCTAGTATTTTTTAATACGCGCAACAGTCACTTACTCATCGGCTTTATAACGTTTGCGGGCACCAATTCAATAAAGCTAGAGTTTAATATCTAGTCAGTAGCCAGAGCGCCCAAATTAAAAATCCAATTACAAGGAAGCATAGACTCTTTTTGAAAGCACTAATTTTTAATAGCGGGCGACGGTGTAAAGAGTTAACTCATACTAAATCCGTAAAAATGTAATAATTGCAAGTTAACCATTACGTTATAGTTCGCGTATTTCACAAATTAAATTGCGAGTGGCAATAAGAGTGTTCTGTAAAGTTTTATAATATTATCTTATATATAGTATTACACCAGTTTACCTTTGTATTGCTTTTTGTAACGTTTACAACTCAAGAAATTGCCTTGGACTGCACCATGTGGTCTAAAAGTATCTATTGAGCCTAGTCGTCAAACATTCAAGAGCAGATTCCTTGTTTCATCTGTCCTCTTTTGGAGCATATAATATGATCGTTGGGGGTTTGCAGGATTAGTTTTAATTGTTTTCTGCTTAATAAAATTATTGAGATAAAAATTGGTATTTCACTCATTAATTGTTAAAATGGACGATAATCTTTCTTTATTAAAAAAGAAACTAGATTTTTCGAAATCATACGCTTAGTTATATTATTTTGCGCTGCTCTTTTTTGCAATTTTTTGGTTTATATGCACTGAGAGAAATAGATAGTACTCTTTAACATAAATATAGTATACTTTAATATATTTTATAGCTCCTATAGGGACAATCATATTTTATATTACCGGTGACAATATCTGTATAGTAAATATCTGTGAATACTTTTTATTAACTCGTATGGTAAAGTGTACTATATTTGTATTATTAATTTGAGCATACATGTTAGTAAATGTGAAAAAAATGTCTAGTAGCGCTGACTATATTTGATAATAACTGTTAACAATGAAAACTATAATAAATATAGTTTAATAATTTTTAATTATAATTAATTAATATAATTGGATTAGCCGGTGACAGCCGGGCGAATTGCCGTCGTATCGGGCAGGATTGCGGGAATCAGACCGGCCCATGTACTGTAGAGTACTACCGGTATTGAAGCGCCTCGTAATTCTAGTCTGTGGGCGATTGTCCACAGTACTTTTTACATGACGTTAACCATGTATAAGCATCATATAGATATTACGCAGCCACATTTACCGATCACAATTTACATTGAGTACGAATTTGAAAGATTATGAAACAAGCGTAGCGCCATCTTTACGACAAAAGCTATAGTATCACATATTTATGTAGCTAAACCAATTATGAGTATTATGATATTCCTACTATATAGATATAAAACTATACAGCATTCATTTCATTCCATCTCATTATTAATGCCGTTTTCAATAATCAAAGTAAGGTGACTGTTGCAAGCACCTAACCTAACCTAAATAAACACAACACAGTAAATTTGCTACACCTGTTATTATAACTGTCTTCACTACATTATATGCAATTTATTATATTCACTTGTTGTAAAATATTGTAAAACATTTCACTATATTTTGTAGAAGATTGTCACACAATATTTTTAAACAATTTTATTGCTTTTTTTGTAACCGTGATATACGAAAATGCAACGCCGTTGTTCTAAAATTTTGCACAATAGTAGGAATTCTTACTACAATTTCCGTCAAACAGTGAAGTGTAAATATTACAACATGGATTTTTCTCTGTGCAGACACAAACATGCACCGACACGAATACGTACACCTGTATCACACGTACATAACACGTGTGAGTGGCAATACAGCTTATTGGTCGATTTCTTCGGTAAAGATCGACAATGAATAGAGCAAGGGGTGGGAAGAGCGTTACGAACATTTATGTTAGAAATTGAATATGCATCGAATACCTGGTAACATCCAGATTTTACCTCTTACTATAAGCATGGTAACATCTGGTTATTTTACTCTTAATACCCCACATATTGTCGTTTTGACAATAATTATGTTACTAATTAACATAAAGAGATTTACTATCTAATTTCTACAATCCATTTTTCTCAGTGTGCTTACACCAAACATTGCTTGCCAATTTCTACGTTCTCTTAAAAATTTATCCCAGACGTAAACTAAACCGATTAAATGTTTATTAAATATTTTTATAAACTAAAATTAAATGTTATAGATATAAGAAATAGCTAGTTGATTGCCTATATGTGGTCTAAACAAATGTACAATTTAAACAGTAGCCTTAGAACCAACTAATGGCTAATATTTTTAATCTAGTTAAATTGAGTGTATTTGAAAAACCAGGGAAACTAAGTTTTTAATATTGTAATTTGAGTAATTGCGTTCCAGTATAGAATTCTTGTCATGTACTTTAGCAGTTTTGCTTGTTTCCTTCATATTTTTGTTGAGATTTTCTGTATCGGTAGCATTTTTTCCTCTAATTTGCAGCCTCCATGTAAGATAACCTCACTCATGTTAACGAAAACAATCGTGAGCGTAACTAGGTGATGATTCCTTAAGTGAATTCGTATATACAATTCGCTCGTTAGCTGAACACCGTCCTAATAATACTTCCCTTGCTTGTTCTTGATGAAATAATGTTCCAATGCAGCATATTCTTTACTAGGCGCGAGAATCAATTTAAAATTAATGAAGCACTTCCTAATTTCGTTTTTAATTGATTTTCAACTATTGAAAGCCATAAAGGGTACCCATGTCCATCTCAACATGGAAGTACTTTATATTTAAGTTTCATTCTAAGTAAAACAGTTACTTAATTACACTGGCATAAAACACAGAAATTATAACGTTGTTGTTTGTATACGTCAAATAAAGCATTACTCTATATGTACGTAATTTCTAACAACTTTCAAATCGTAGTATATTTGTGCTTAATTTGGTTCAGAAAACTTTTGGCTAATATCATTTTTTAAAGATGCAATATTCGATTGTGGTTTTAAAAGAAAGTACAGTTTGTGTATTTTAGAGCAAATTTAAGAATAAGCCTACGAAATAACTGAATAAGTCGGTTTAATTCAATTATAAATTAAGAAATTTAGTTGTTTATATTACTAAATGGAACGATTTTCAGTCTATGCCTCTTAACAATTTATTCAACAACCTGTTTTCTCCACTATTTCTTTCCACCCTTTTTGGTCTTCCGCAGCTTCTGATATAAGCATTTTCATTTATTGAAGTGACATTTTCTTTAGTCTTCTTCTTCATTCCGTTTATATATTTTTTTTTACAATATTCTTTACTCTAGCGTTCGTGTAATATGTCCTCATCATCCCTACTTTGTTCTGGCACCTTTGACGTTATTTCCGCTTCTTGTACAAATGCGTTACTTCTTTGTTTATGCGCCTTCTCCAATCATCCTCTATTATTCTTACACAATATTTTCTTCAAAGTTCTTTTTCCCAAATTTCTAATTATCGTCTTTTTTTATTGTTGCTTATGTTTTGTCGGCATGTAACGCAAGTGATCTTATGATCCACTCCTAAGTTCTAATTCCGACTGATCTTTCTGCCGTATTGAATTTGAGACATTTATTTTGATTTGTTATTTAAATCTGAACTTCAAGTGTTTAGTTTTTTTCTTGTTTGTTTATCCGCAGTCTAAATTTGATTCTTCTTCAAGTACGTAAAAGCGTTCTCAAGTGCATTTTCTGATGATAAAACGAGCCTATTATTACTTACATAACTACACTAAAAAAAAAGGTTGCAAATTTTGTTACAATTGTATTCCATATCGCTACAAATTACAGTATTATATATATGCACCAGGCGCAATTTGTAATGAAAAGTCACACAAAATTCTGTCTAACGTGTATAAGAATGTGTATTACAATTTGTAAAAAAATTTGCGACAACAATATAGTCAGTACGGTCATTTTATTTTTAAGAGAGCTTACTACAATATTGTAATACAATTTCTCTGCGAGACAATTTCTCAAAACAAATAAGACTGAATCCACAAAGTTGTTGTAATTTTTACGCTAAACTATGCAACACTTTGTACTACGCACTCGTAAGTTGTGCTACAAATTATAACACTAAGTAAAAGAATATTTGAGAAACTCTCCCACAGAAAATGGCAATTCGTTGTATATTTATTGAGAACATTTCTACTTGTGTAATGCTAGAATTGGAGGTAAAAAGCTGTTGCGCAGTAAACGATGAAAACTATAAGTTACCAGAAATTGTAGTAATGATTATCACTATAGCATCTAACGGTTTTCACGAAATATATTACTATTTAGTAAGAAACTATTGTAAAAGTTACTACAATTTTATATAGGTATATACTTACGCTGGTAAATGCTGTATTTGCACAACCAAATAGTTATTCTATTAGTTATAAGAACATTATACATATGTATATACTTAGCAAAGCAATAAGGAAATAGAAATTAATAAAAACAAGAATTTTATTGAAAAATACATTTGCTAGACAACATTTTCAACGTAACACATTTTTATTGAAAAAGATACTAACTTGGAACACAAAAATTTTTTTACTGATTTCTTCAATGAAACTGAAATGCCACCTGATCGCATTCTGTTGGATACTCAGCACCCAATGCAAACATTATTTAAAAACATCCATCCACAGCTTTTAATGGTGTATCTACTTTATATTTTATATAAAGTGCATACGTATGAGCCCGTTACGTTAAGAAGTTCTCCAACTATTATTGGTATCTCTTGTAGTGGAAACTGAAATCTGGTGTTATTCTCTGCCCGCAACTGTAGCTCTACATCCAAGTTAGTAATATTCTGGAAATATATACAAATTCAGTTTTGTAGATTGCGATTGCGTATTGCGATTTCAACTATATGGAACAGAAAGTTAGAAAATCGCACTGTCTGGAAATTATTACACAACAGTAAAAGGTGTAAAAGCCACCGATATATGGACAATAGAAAGAACTTGTACAGTTATGATAACAATAAACGTGCATTAATAGTATTATAATTATTTGTTATTATGACGTAATAGATTCCAGGCAACCCAAGAATTACCTATTACATTTACCCTCTATAGGTAATTGTATGTATATAAACACATAGCAGCACCAGTAATAGGTAATTACACAGGTAAAGACAAACAATATAATGCTAAATACATACATACACGCCTATACTTTTGTATTCAAGATATATTTCAATGTCTTATCTTAAAAAATGCTTACCAACGGTTCTAACCCCCAATTCAGTAAATAATTTTTCGCATCCATCGTCATTAATGTATATATTATCTAATGGACGGAGTACCATAGGACACGACATAAGAACACACAAATCACACGACCACCACCATGTACGCCTTATTAAGGACTGATATCAAATGGCGTATTAGCGGGATGATTGCTGGCACTGCGAAGATCAAATCACATTTTTGTTTGCTTTTATTCAGTATTCATTTGTATCAATAATCAATATAGTAAAAACGCTTTGGGATATCTAATTTAATAAGATTCAAATGAAAGATATTAATAAAGAAGTTAATCCTACTCCTATAGGTATATTAGATATTAGATATTAATATAATGTGTATCTGAAAGTGTTACATTATTTTGAATTTTAAAACCTAATTGTACTAAATTCGACTACATTATATTCGACTCTTTAATACAAGAAAGTTTGGCATACTTGTGAACAAAGTGTTTATAAATTCTAATAGATTTTTTAATAATTTGTAGTATTTCATGTTACAGTACTTTAAAACAAAAATATATTACAAATTCATATCGTTGTACTGCTAAAATATACTACACATGTTAGACACAATAATGTAGTAAGCTGTACGAGAATGGATTAGGACTGGCTCTTACAATTGTAGTAATTATAACTACATTTTTTCAACTACAATATTATAGTAATAATTCCCTATGTACTTTTTTGAGTGTAGGTTAGCAGGTTCGCGGGGAAGAGTTTGCTTTGTACTAAACCTCCAACTATAAACTTGGTTAGATTATAGCTTTTTTCATGGAATTTCTACAATTTCTACAACTATTTTCTGATGCAGTGATCTTCATGCAGTGTTAATCTTCCCCCTCACTTGCTTGACATTCACCCATCACTTTGTTCCCATATTTCGCTAGTCTTCTCCATGTTATCCCAGCAACGATGTTGTATTCTATGCCTGAAGGTGCACTTCCTTTGTAATTTTTGCGTTTCGTCTTGTCACTCTTCTTGTAAACTGCAATTCGTTGCCTACACTTTTGTAGAAATCCCACTTTCTCCTGCATTTGTAATGTTTTCTTTTAGTTTTTTATAACGGAAGTTACTTTTTTTGTACTATAATTTGTGTGGTTTAAATCTTGGACGAAGTATTAGGCCTTACAAATTTGTAATTTACGTGTATTTTTATATTAGTTTTAATTTATGCCATACTTATTTTGGCTTAAGAATTGGCCGTTATGATTTAATTATTAATTCTTCATTTTAAAATGTGACATGTCTTTTCTTTGTTACCCTAATGTTTATAAAATTTTATTACAACATAAATTACTGATTTAATTACCTAAAACTTCATAACTACCTATATTTCTTTCCTGTCAGTTCTGCTACCCCTTCTTCATTGCCAGTCAATGCTTCTGTAGTTACTTGCACTCGTTACTGTTCTCCTGTTACTTTTAGCAGTTCAAATGAAATCTTCTGCTCATATCTTTGGCTTTATTCACAATATGGCCAAAGATACATTAATGGAGAAGACATTTCATCAATATCTTCAATTGACATCTACTACCGCACTGTTGATTTTAATGAATATAGACATGAAGTGTTTTTGTTTTGGAAAATTCACGTGATCGACTAGCTACTCACCATTGTGTCAGGAGCAGATTCGTTTGTTAAACCTGGTTTGTGTGTTCGAATGTTCGTCCACCATAGTAGGGTCCCTTAAGTTACTTTTAGAAGTAAGGTTGTGTTAACTGAAATTGAACCCAATCAAGTTTTCATATTTTGCGAGATTTTTTGATTGATTTTTCGAAAACACTACAACATTACAACATCTAGAACTGCCGGGTTCTAATGCTCTCAGGAGCTTTCTGGAGACATACGAGTTGTAATACTTTATAATAATAATAATATAGTCGTAGTTTTAGAGATAAAATAAATATAATTTTGGTTATAAACTACAAAAAAATACATAAATTCCATTTTATTGGTATAAGAATAAAATCATATGTTAATTATATTTATTTATTGAAAAATAGCGAGTAGGATATGTAAGAATATGCAGGAACTCAACGCATTAGAATAAACACTAAAACATTTTTTTACAGCTGGAAATGAATATTTTATATAGTATAAAACGTGTTCCTATCTTCTAGTAAATAACAAGCTAGTTGAATTTCTATGTCTGTGGTAAAAGAAGAAAAAAAAATAAAGTCAGGTATATATCATATCCCGAATGCTACTTTTGATTAGATATTTCAAATCAAAAAGAGAAATCAATATCTCAAGGGAACATCTCCAAAGTTAACATTTTCTATTACAGTAACAGAGTTGGTGATTGTGTTAGATCTAGTGTCAACTATTGGGGTGTTTTTCTCTAAAGTGCAATGGAGTATCCTTACCTCCACAGAGCGGAAGTAAATTGCTCGATTTCAGCGCGACACTACTTCTACGTTTTTATATTGTCTCAGTTGGAAACAATAGCCTCAAACAAGAGCAGCGCAGTTTTAAAACAAGCCGTAAAACAGCTAGTATGTATAGCCCTCTTTACTTGTCTTTTCATTCTAAACTGATTTAATGACGCAATCTTAGGTTACCCCGTGTTTACGTCGTTTTTGTGTAGACCGTGTAAATTCGTAAATTCAATCAATAACGGGCTTTTCCGCCCCATAGTACCTGTTTACGAGCTCCTCGTGCAGTAAACTATTCAGTTAGAGAGAGGAGCCCTAACAGGCATTCAATAAAAGTTAGTATTGTTCCGCGACTATGATGCTGAGCAGGTTTTACTATCGCCTTACTGAACTGGTGGTGCCAATAACATTAGATCGTGAAATTGATATCGTAAAATTTCTTTAATACGCGGCGTCGTGTATAAGTGAGCTTTTATTGCAGCTATTTACGGTTCCAGATTGAGTGCTACAGGATCCTATTGCAGGTGAAGAGTTCATTTTACTTATTGAATTCCGATAGTTCTGTTGGCAACGCCATCTTAATAAGAGGGATAAAGGATCAGTGCGACTATGGGCGCTGTTGGAAAGTTTTAATGGCAGCTGTCACAACAAGTTTAGACTTTAATAAGCAAAATTGTTGAGACAAAGTAGTGTTAAAAATTTAACTACCATCATAAACACTATTAAGGGAAGAAGCAAATAAATCTATTTATGATATCTTTCAAATTTTTAGCCGGTAGTTTTTTGAGGAATTTAGTTCGTGAGGTTCATTGCCTTAAAAGAAACTTCAAAACAAAAGTAACCGGAGGACGGAGTAAGTATATTTTCAAGATGCTCGAAAAGTCGGTACAAAGTTTAAAGTATATGCATTCGTTCTTTTTCAGCTACATACTTAAACAGCGGGATCTTATTTAGTTCAAGTAGGTATTGATTTTGGACGGATTCTTTAAAATATTTCTTACGTAACTTCTACTTAATTTAGTACTGATTTTCCTAATGAAACGTCAAAAACTAGCCACCATATATCAATGCAAGGGAACTGTTTTTACCGTCTCGAACCGTTTAGGAATAGTTAATTTCTCAAGGACATTTATTTTCCATTATCGCCGAAAGTGTGAGCGGATAACACAGTCATAAATTAATTTTAATTACATCCACTCAAATAAAGTACCTTAACTATGTGTAAGGGAAGTTCTTTGCCTTTATTAAATTTTGCGGTTTCGGCATAATTTAGTTTGAGTAATATGATTACCGTTCTAAATTTAGGGGGCGGAAATTTAAGTAGGCGTAATCATTTGACATTAGTATTAAGTCTATCTGCAATAGAATTAACATCATGTGCATCATTTTTTCCAGAAATTAATGTACTTTAAAAAGGATGTCTGTATCTTCTTCTTTTACCTAACTAATGAAGGAATTCCTTGTTCTTTATTTATCGTTGTCAGCTATTATTATTTTTGACCGCTAAAATTCCACGTCTAAATTTAAAAGCGTTCCGAAGCTCCGCAAATATTCGTTTATATTTACGATTGTACAATTATACATACGTATATTTACTACGACATTATATGTTTTGTTACTCACCTGTTTTCGTCGCTCTACGTACTGGATGTCTTTCATACCTGTTTTATGGTAATAAATTCTTGACTTACAACACGCATTCGCCGTTTAAATTATTGCGCACCCCGAACGTAACCCTGGGTGCCTCTCTCTCACACTAACAGCTATCACTCTGGGGGTGAAACACTATTGTAACGGCGTAAATAAGACGCAATAATGTGTAAACACCACGAGGTTATAATTTACCGTTTGACACTGGACAGCAAGCGCCGCCATGCGGTCATGAGGCGAATCTCCAGTAATAAGTAATAAGCTTTGTAAAATCCCGTAAATATATGAATAAGTAACCTCTAGACAACCCCACGCGATAACAGGAGCAAGGGAGGGTGGGGGGCAGGCTGACCGAACTGACAGCACATGCGGACGATGTTAATATGATCAATGGTGTCGAAACACAATAACCTCAAACAATGATTACTAAAATATTAATTTTTCAAATTGAAAGTTAAAATTGAGTTTCAAACAAGCCACACAAACAGGCGTATTAAAAATTGTATTGTTTTGAATTTCTATAACTGATTTTGTTAACAGCTTCAAAAGCTTCCCATATAGTCCATTTTGACAAATATTTTTGAGATTATATTTTTGTAATTTTTAGTTGGTACAATATAATTACAATATGGCGCAATGAAAATATATTTTTGTTTGACTTGAGTAAGCTAAGGTGAACATATATTTTTATTTTAATCGAAATTGTTGTTGTGTTATGCATGTGCATTACACGTCCAAAAAGTTTTATTTCGACGATAACACTTTTAAGTGTACAAAGTAGCCAAAATATGGTTCAATGTACATTTACTAAACTGTAATGCAAATATGCATGTTGCTTATGGTGCTTCTAAATTTGCATTCATTTTAGACATTTAACCAGCTATTGCAGTTACATAACATCTATACATGGATTCCGCAAATTCCTACTATACATTTATGTCCAAACACAATAAAATTAGTTTACTACCGAGGATTTCCTCTTTGTATATGAGCTTTCTACGTATAATCTCTCTATGTAATGTATGTACCGGATAGGTAATGAAATCCCAACGTAGCGCTGCTTCATCCAACCAGATATTAATATGTGTATTGTGTATTTCTACGCTGGTACTTACGAAATACCTGACGACAGACATCGGTATGGCTCAGCGTACAAAACACCACCATACGTATGTAATTACAAAATGTTAGCACCTGAATGATTCCTCTCTGAATGTATAAAGGATTACGTATCAGATTTCTATAGAGATGGTAGCGCGTTCGGCAATGCCAGAATACTTCCCTATTCCACACCATACGTTGTGTACATTCCCTCTTCCCTTATATGTACATACATACGTCGGAATATACGAATATATATAAGCAGAATATTCGTACACGTATTCCACATATATACATATATGGTGGGTACATACACAAAGTGGAATCATAAATAAGGAGAGTCCGTGTAACGGAGACGGTGCATACAACTTTATTGCATCCGTAACAATTCCCCCTTGTACGCAATTACCGGGCTATAATGCAGCGGTAGTAATAATACTATGTATGTTTCTGAGTGAGTTGCTACGGTAGTTTGGTAATAACGACTTTTGAAATCGGCACAAATTATTAATAATACATGTTTTTAGTTGGTTGTAACGTTAACAAGAATCTTGTTCACTTAGTATTTGCTTGCCCTATTACATATACTTGTTTAGATTGTATCCCCGTGTATTAGGAGGGAATTAAATATAAAAAGATGAGAAAATTTCAGGAATTATACGAATATCTGCTCTCTGTAACTATCCTTTTTGGTGTGTACAGGCGGTCCTATTATGAGCACCTTAGTAAGGTATCTCAGGTATTAACAAAGCCCTTTTTATATAATAATAGTTGTTGCAAACAGAATTTTCCTAGCCCCCGTTAGTTTTTGAAATACAGAGGGAAATTGAAAATTTGCAATTTTCTAACACTTCTTGTAACGTACTATTGACGTAAGTGAAAAAGTAAAAATGGAATGTGATCCAGTTTTTTTACGAAAAATTTAGTGGCGCAGTTAATTTCTTTTCTTTCTTTTAGAGTTATGTACTATACTTATGATTGCTTAAATGGAACACCTGTATATTATTTTTTATTTCGATTAAGTATAATTTAGGGGTTTCAAAAATATATAGTATCTTGTATTTATTTTCACAAGCAAGTTAAAAATCTGACATTTTTTATATTTTACTCTATTTTTGGTTGTAATAACCACGAGGAGTATAAAACAATTGGCAAACTGCGAAGAAATAAGAGTTTAAAGAAGATTTTGGAAATGACCCCTGTTTCCTTCCAATTGCATTTAAAATAGTAATTGGTTTTCTATGAATAGTTTGATAAGCCAAAGTTCACAAAAAGAAATCGAATACGGGAGATAGTGGGGGTCATTCCACAGGCCCGTTTGTACATATCCGTGTATGGGGAAAGTTAATATCTAAAAATGGCCTTAATGAGCCATCATTGTGGCTCCTCAGCTTGTTGTAGATAAATGGAATTGTAGTATGCTTATGGAAAATTTACCAGCAGTTTAGAAATAACTTCCTCAAAATTTCTAGGTAACTGTGTGCTGTGAGTTCCTATTCACATATTCTATAAACTATGCGTCTATCCATAATGAAACATGGAGCACTAACCCTGAAGCGTTCTTATTGTGCCTCTTCAATTATTAAATGCTGATTTGCTGCTGACTGACCAATGCCTCGTATTGTGGCGAATAAAAAAACGACGAAAAATTTCCATACTTGAAAAACCACATTCGTCAGACCAGATGACAAGTCCCCCAAAATATTCGTTAGTTCGGATTTGTTACAAATACCACTTGCGAGACGTTATTCGACGCTCGGCATCTCCGACAAATGCCTATTCTACTATTTAAAATTTAAATGAGTGATACTTATGTTTTTTTTAAAATTCTTTGAGCATCAGATTTTGCTGCACCAACTTCTTTTTCTTCTATTTTTCTGCAGGAGATCGAATTTGTGGTTCGGTGTGGGATATCACATGCACTTCTTCATTTTCCCTTGTTTGTTTGATGAATGTTTTGGAACACGGCTGAATGAAACAGTTGAATTAGGTCAAACGGTACAAAATGTTTAGAGAAAGCTGCTTTGTTTTTGGATACCCAATATGAAGAAAAACATCCCTAAATATCAAAACCGGAAATTACCCTAACAAAAAACATAATAAAAGTACCTGAGTAATCAGAAAAATTCTACAACAAACAACAAATCTGTCAAAGTTTAGGCATTCGCTTCTCTGCTTTATAATCCGGTACTACTGTTCACATACATATATTGAATTTTAAAAGATTTTTTTTAGCTTGTTTGTGACAATATAAATATATAAGCAACTACATGTTTTTGTATTGGCAAAATTATGCTGCGTTACACACCAACGACGTTCTCTCGATCTTTCTGTTTGGTGTACTGATGTTCACTGCTTAGTTCTTACTACTTTACTTACTTGCTTCCATATACTTACCGACTCTTAAAAAGTTTGTTACTTATTACTGGAGATTCGCCTCGTGACCACGTGGCGGCGCTTGTTGTCCAGTGTCAAACGGTAAATTATAACCTCGTAGCGTTTAAACGGTGTTGCGTTCTAAACAGACCTTTAAGACAGCATTACAATAATGTTTCAACCCCATGGTGATAGCTGTGAGTGCGAGGGCGGGGTTTTACCAGGGTTCTGGTTAATGTGCGCAACAATTTAAACAGTGAAAGTGTATTATAAATCAAAAAGATAAGTGGCAGAACATATTCATATACAGTCGTAAATAGATATTATAATATGTACAATACAAACAAATATTTGCGGGGCTTCGCGGAATCTAATGGCTTTAATTCTGGTAGTAATGTGTAATGACAATATAAATACCGGGGTCGATTAAAACTACGCGGGCGATTTTCACGTGCTATGACGGGTCAGAAATCTGTGCCGGTGCTAAACTTTGCGGAACAGGGATGACTATGAATAAATCTCTGGGCGTATCAAAAAGCTGTGTCAACGCGACTACCGTGTGTATCACTAAGCTATGCCAACACAACAGTCAGAGCAAGCTGAGAGGCACTTAGGAACTCTACTGAACTGTGTTAAGCGCGCAGTATATAAACTATAGTGGTCCCCCACGCGATCGTGATGGTGGGATTTGGGCATGCGTGATCGGAGACTGTCTGCAGAGACGAGACTCATAAACAAGCATAGATAAATAAAAAAAAAAAAATTCAATGAAACAAAATAACAAACAAAAGGATTACTCCAGATAGATGAATTTTCACAACCACAATTCAAATCGTACCTCTGATTACCGTTAATAACACGACTTTAGCGCTCTCTTATAGCGGAGTGGGGGTACTGTTGCATTAGTTCAGTTTGTCATCTGAGACCTCGTCAACCTATGCGACTTTTTTTTTACGACAGAAATATATAACGGGTGCTAGAAAACTAATATCGAAGCTTGCTTTATCAGGCTGCGATAACAGAATTACTCACACCCGTAGATATATATTTAATTAGTTTCTGTTAATTTTTGAACTACACATGTTTCTGTAATTCGATGCTTGGAGCTCAAAAAAAAATACACAATTACAATTACATAAGCATAGAAATTCAGATCTAGACTATTTTTTGGAGATTTGAAAATTATGGAGGAGGAGCTGGGTAGATATAGTAGTATTGCTTACAGAAGATAAATAAAAATTGACTGAAACAGCTACTCACATTTGTCAACATGAGAGAGACCACATAGAAAAAGGTAACTGCAACAAAATTGCTAAGCTTGGGCGGAAAGGCAAACATTGTTTACTTTAACAAGCACAGCGAAACGCTTCTGGTATTTACGATGACATTAAACATTAAAGTACATCTCATCACAAATTAATAAAACTAACGAGTTCAGTTAGTATCTAGTTCTAAGTTGGCCAATAATTTGCCTAATATGGGTTCCTCAAAGCTCTTCATTGTCCTTCCTTCGGTCTTACCAAATTCCAAATTGATCAATAAATAGATATACAGTGACCGACATAGTGTTGTAACATATTGGAACCAAATCTTGACAATTTTTATCTGAGATACAAACAATAACAAGGTAGATTTCGAGATCGGAAGTTTATTATGAATTAATTATTATTATTAACTGTTTTTAAAGGTTCTTACTAGTTTATTATATTGGTAATTTAAATATTCTTATTTACTTCTCATAATTCGCTACACTTTAGTATTGGTTCCAATTTTTTTATTAGGATTCACAGACATTCAACTGCTTTTATTTTTGTATAGTTTGGTTTTATCGCCCTTTTCTGATTTCAAAGCTTACTTAGATATCTGCAGTGGATGTAACAATATTATGAGACGTGAAGTGTACAACAGAAAATTGCTTTAGCGGTTTCAATTGCAATGCAGGAAGCGAAATAAATGTTATAATTTTCATTAAACGTATTTGTAAAATTCATTTATTACAATTGTAATAATGAAAATCTACTTTTTAATTTTAGCCCTCTTAATTTTGCAAAAATTTACAAAATGTTTGGGGTATTAACTATATTCAGATTTTCTACGTAAGTTGTGTTAACGAAAGCAAAAAAAAAAATGTTTGAAAAAAATTGTGTTTTTTATTTTTTTTTAAATAGTTTTACAAAAAATTGCATGATCTCAAAATCTGAGCAATCTCTTTAAGTAACTTTTTCGGGTATCACGTCATCTAACCCCACTTTTTGCTAATTCATGGCATATTTTTTAAATTGTACTATGTTTCTGGTGGTTACGTGACTTGTGACTAAATAAATTTTAAGGTTGTGGGATGTGCTGAACTTACCTTCCAAAATATTTACCATATTTTAATAACAAAAGTTCTCCAAAAGCTGCAACGCTTATAGTGGGCTTTATTTACTTATATTAACAATCAGCAATGACAAAACAAGCAAACCTCAAAGAACAGAGGTCTAAATTTACAATAGTTCTACTGTGCCCTGAAAATCCTATGGTAAAACAATAGAAAAAAATAGGAAAATAATGGTAAAAGATCTTACCGTTCAATTAAACAGGTATATGCATATGATACCAAAGTTACTTGCAGAGACCTTGATGAAGAAAAAGCCCCAGTCCTTATTCTGTGTATTCGAGTAACTAGCTGTGTAAGGGTCGTCGTCCTAATTCAATATAATAAACGATTCACCCAGTACACCTGCAAAAGTAAAAAAAAAAATTCATAAGTACAGCATTTATTATACGAAATTGTGCATAGGTTTTCGTATGTATTACAACACTATTTGGTGAAACGCTGCTAAATGGAGCAACAAAGAATATTGCAGCAGCAAAATTACAAAACGAATACTCCTTTAACTATTGTATTATAACTCACGCTGTCGGCTAGAGCGGTGTCAACAAACAGTAGCTATAGCGGATGGTAATTGCTGCAGAGGCGTAGTATAAATGCGTGCGAATCCGAGGACAATACCTGCTGAAATAAGGCCGGAGACACCGGGTTTGTACGTAGTACCTTATACATAGTACCTATAGAGAAAGCGCTGCTGCTCAGGCGTAATCCCTTTATCCTTAAGTGGCAGGATGTTCGCTCTATACACGTTTCGAGAACGTGGTCTGTGTTTTCGTGAAGGCTGCCTGCCTTTAATTTAAAATGTGATCGTCGAAGTTTTTTTATTATTCTTTTTACGTGTCGCTTTACCCGTGAAAATTGTTTTTTCTTGTATTTTTCGAGAATTTGAGAAAGTATAGAAATAAAACAACGGATCGTACTTCAAATAAATTGCCTATCTATACTTTCGGATGTGCAGGTGTCTTAAAGAAGTTAGATCTTTGATTACACAGTTCGGCGAAGGGCTTGAATATTTTAATCTAGCTAGTATGTATGCCGATGTGTTGTTAATATAGAATATTTACATAATTCAAAATGTAAAACGTAGAACACTTTTCACTATTATAATTAAGTATGAATATGTATGGCGTTACGTTTCCAGTATATTATACTATTTTTTTCTTGCACTTAGAGCACACACATATATAATGAGTATAATGACAAATACTAGCAACGGAGTATTAATATACGTACTAAAGAAGGTTCTTTCAAAAAATCTTTATTATCTACAACCAAAAATATAAAGAAACATATTCTAAATTGGATAACATTAACTTACAATATAGGCAGAATATGATTTACTTATCTGCATAGAGAAACATTTTTTAACTCCTTTTGAACACATTCCTTAGCTCAACTCGATGCTATGGTAGTTCCTTCTAGAAATAGGTATATCTATAAACTATACTAAAAACCATTTGTGCTAATTCACTTATGTAAATAAAAACAATCAGCATATACTTAAGTACAAATGTATTAGTAACATATCAGGCAAGACTCGTGTTTGCTTATTAAATAATACTAATATGACGTAAAATCTAACGGCTAACAGTGGGAAGAATACCGACAGAAATTTTATAGTATTCAACCCATTCATTTTAAATAGAGTGCTCTATATACTATTCTATTTTTAAATTTTACACAGAAATAATAAGAACGAAGCGGTTTGTATTCGATTTAAACGTATTTAAGTATAATACATACATACTTATTAGGAACGAACCCGAACCCGCAAATTCAAAAAATTATAAAACGTTGGAAACATGAAGATCGCATATATATCGTCCATTACTATGTATGCAGACGATGTTGCCCTGGTAATTGCCGACACAGATACTCACAGGTTGGGTAATACTTGCAATAGTTTGTTGGAAGACACATCATTATGGTTTGCAATTAATAAACTTCATGTCAATGAAAATAAAACTTCTTACTTACGATTTCATCCTTACCAGCTTCTGCCTACACATGACTTTTATTTAAATCTCTCACTTAATAATAAGCCACTTACCAGATCCGAACAAACTAAATTTCTGGGAGTTTGGGTTGATGAACATTTGAGTTGGAAAGTACATTGTTAGAATTTGCTTCCCACGTTAAATACTTTGTGTTTTTTAATCCGTAATCTAAAATCAGTGTTAACTCGCCAGCAGTTACTTAATGTTTATCATGCCTACATTTTTAGTAGGCTTAGCTATGGAATTATATTTTGGGGCAATTCAGGCCTGGCTAAAGACATTTTCATCTGTCAGAAACGGATTATTCGTTGTTTAAAAGCTTTCGAGTCTTGTCAACAAGTTTTCATTCGTTATAAATTATTAACTTTACCTTCCATCTTAATTCTTAACCTTTCACTTCATGCCTATGACAATATTAATAAATTTCAACTTAACAAAGACAAACACGACTACCTTACTAGATGTAGAAATGACTTAGCGTTGCCCAAGTCTAGATTAACTTTATTTCAGCAGTCCCCAGGGGTTCTCGCTATTAAAGTATACAACAAACTCCCAAAACATCATGTACGTTTTCAACGCCATGTGCGTGATCTATTGATGGTGAATGGGTTTTATTCCCTACATGAGTTTTTAATTCATAAATTTAACTAATAATGTTTTATAATTATTATTATTTCCTTCAGTGTGTCTTTATGATCTTTATGATCGCTGTTGCTATTGTCATTATTATCTGTACGATAATTTACTATCGGTATTACTATTACAGCTTTATTTTATTGTTATCATTATTGCCATTATTACTATCACTTTGTCATTATCATTATTATTAATTACTATTATTACTATTACCACTACATTTATTTATTTATTTTTTATTAATAATCTCTTATAAGAGTAATTTCATTCATTCCTTCATGCTGTCCTAATGATCTTTATGATCGCATTGTCATTATTGTCTCTACGATAATTTACTATCGGTATTACTACTTTTCCTTTTTTATATTATTATTGCCATTGTTATCATTTTTTTTATCACTTTTCTTTTTAATTTTGTCATTTATTTATTCGGATATTATGATTAGTGTTATTATTATTATTACCATTAACTTTTATGTTGCTTTCTTTTCTGAAGTTTCCTATACCTTTGTAGTTTTATGGTCTTTGGAAATAAAGTTTACTTTACTTTACTTTATATAGGTATAAAAGCTATTTTTGTTGCGGAAAAACACCCTCAGTGGGTGAAATAAAATGTTGAAAATTGGAGATTTTCCATTCTGCATACACTGGGAGAAATGAAAAGGTTATTTCAACAGTTTTTGTAGTTTTAAATATTAAGCATTGATCTAACCGTTAAATGGTCAAATGAATGCAAAGATGTGTTAAACCAAATACTTTTAAGATTACTTTTTAGATTAAAATAATGTTTATACACAATGATTGTTTGGCCACGGAAGGGCTCCTTGCGGAGTGATAAAGTTAGTTAAATATTTTCGTACAATTGCTCCGGATGATGTAGGATTAATATGAATTAAATTCTATTCGAAGTTTAATGAATGAATTTGTGTAATATTCTCAAAATCGACAGCAGAATATGATATTCCGTCTTTTGATCGGATAAAATTGTGTAGTACATATGCTGATTTTACAATATTGTTTATTGTTTCAAATCTTAAACAACGAATAGGGGTTAAAAATACTTTGAATTTTTGAGTCATCATCCCAAAAGCACACTCAATGATTTTTCGTGCTCTGGAATGTCGGTAGTTGGAAATTTTTTTTCATTTGTAATTCTGGCCATTGGATAAGGTCGCAACAGTCTGCGTGTCAATGAAAAAGCATTACCCGCCACAAAATAATATGGTACTTCTTGTTGCGTATTGTCGTGAGGTAATGGAGCCGCTGTAGGTATATTAATACCATGTCGCTCCAGCCAGTAGCTTAAAGCTGAAGACCTAAAAACACCGCCATCGCTATTTCTTCCAGCATAGCCTGTTTCGATCATTGTAAAGAAGTCATTAGCATCACAAACGGCGAATAATATGATTGAATGATAGCCCTTATAATTATAATTTGTTGACTCAGAGTTAGGAAGTTGTTGAATCCGTATGTGTTTGCCGTCTGTAGCACCCAAACAATTGGGCATATTCCAAAATTCATAGAAACCATGTGATATTTCTTTTCACTTTCCTGTTGAAGGTATGGCCATGTAGTCTTTTTGTGATATTGTCCAAATCCCTTCAGTTTTTTCAGTTATGACGTCAGACACCGTACTAATACCTCTTGCAAGGTAAATGCTGATGTGGTGTAAATAGCCCCAGTACCGAGATACCTAGAATAAAAAATTATAACATAATAATAAACTAATAATCTACTTTTTCATTCAGTTAACGACTGCAAAGAAAAATGGCGCAATATAAGATCCACTTTCTTAAGAAGCTTGGAGGTGTTCCAAGTAGTTCCAAACTGAAAAAAAACATATTATCTTAAAGAATATCTAGAATTTATTTTACCATATGTAAAACCAGTAAACGAGTTTTCAAACCGTGGTAAAATTCCGCCTATTATGGAAGGTGATGCAAGAACACTTGCAGAAGTTGATGACGAGCAAGCCACAAGTGCATCTGCTGAAGATTCAGTGAATGAAACTATTGTAGAAATGCTAGAAGATTCTACAGTAGCGAATCCAGCGTCGCCAGATAATTCTCAGGCACATGGCACACGCCGCCGACGCAATAATGATGTCGATATTGCTAGGAAGAATTTTTTAAAGAAAAAGATAGAAAAGAATGACGATACCAAGAAAATGACTAAAAATCAGTCGGTGATAAATCATTTCTTTCTAAGTTTACTCCTTGAGTTTGACGACATATCTAACCAACAAATGCGTACATTTAAAATAAAAGTTTTACAACTCTTTGAGGATATTAAAGAAGAGCTACAGAAGAGGGATACCTTCTACGTTTACATCGAGAGATTCTTATTACACCGAGTTAAGTATGTACTCTTCGATATCATCTGACGCCTCCCCTGTGCCCGTGCCCAATCTCACAAGTCTTATATACAGGCTGTTCCTAAATATCATGTACATAAGCAAGGGGGTAATTATTTGGTTTATTTTGTGCCTAAAATTTCATATAAACGTGGTCTGCAAACGCTTCGTTACCAATCTGCAGGGTGTTGAAATTTCAAGATTTTTTCACTTTTTACTGTATAGCTCCTAGAGTTTTTGAGATATTTTGCTCAAATTTGGAAGGTAGGTTACGTTATAAGGCCAGCATCATTAGCCATGCCAAATGATGATGTAAATCTACAGGGTAATAATTTTTTCGGGGTCATGCCCTCTTTTCCCACCCTGAACTTTTTTGCGATGCGTCATTGCTAGATTCTAAAATACGCAATAAATTTTCTGTCTTGTTTAGAAACTTTTTGATCTCTTGTATTTTTTTCTTATCTCTGACCGTTATCGAGAAAAAAAAATAGAAAAGAATTTTCTGTAATTCGCCAGAGAAAATTAAATTTTTTAAAATGGTCTAGCAGGCTCTGGCTTTATTAATTTTTTTCAATATGCGGATGTAGCCAATAGCGCTATCGTTTTTTTCGTAAACGGAGATAAATATAACATATCACAACATCTTCATCACTCGAAGACGACATTTTCTCGCGAGGACATAAGCGGTACTGCACAATTTATGCCGAAAACAAGTCCGTAAATAAAAGCAGTGCAGTCGTTTCGGTATCCGAGCAAACCGATCCCGCACCGCTACCCCACCGACAAGTGAGGAAAGGGCCTTGGTGCACCGATGGTCTTTGGTGTTTTAGCTCTGTATGCCACTTTATACATATACCTCGACTGTTATATTTACGATAAGGGTGCAAATATTTGCTTATTTTCAGGATGTTCCGTATAACCATGAAAATTTTGTAAGAAAGTGTTTCCTTAGAATAAAAAAAAGAGAACGGTGATCATCCCATCGCTGTAATGTCAGTCTGTACTCACGTCATGATTTCCTTTCAAATTCTACTTCAGTTTTTCTTTTTTTCTTTTTGATAAAAGTTCTTCTATCGCGTTTTGGGTTTACTTTATTTTGATTGTATTTAATCGTTTACTGGTTTGCTTTTAATATCATCGATATTGGCCGTACTGTAATACATCTGGCGCATTCATTACCTCTCGAATTAAACGCTGCCGAAATATCCAGACGTGTAAACGCTCCCGAAAAATTACTTCCATTATTCACTCGAGTACCAGCAGCTCATAACGACGCGATTCCCCCAGTGTAAAGCGATACCTCATTCATCCCGCTTCGGATAAAACCCCCATTGTGTAGTAATATTCCGACAAAGAAATCCGAATGGGCAAAAAACGTTTCCTGCCCACGTAATTACTGCTGCCATTAAATTTTCTCTCGCAGCGACCTCTGCTACCGTTGTCGTTTTTAAAAATATAATAAATCTATTGTATTAAAAACCTGTGCGACGTTCGAAATCGTTTAACTTCCGCCCGCTTATGGGATAAAAAACAGATAGCCGTTCCGAATGAAAAAAGATAAGATAAATAGTAGATAGCGGAATCCACTCAAATTCGAGGTTGGAGTGAAATTTCGTGGATCTAAAATCAACAGAAACGCCGATAAAGCTCGCACGTTGGCGGAAAAATTTGAGCGACCGTAAATTCTATTCCCTTAGCTGTGCACGGTTGTGTACGTGCAGCAGATAAGTTAAAAGGAACCACACATACGTCCAAAGTACATATATATCTACAGCTGGAACTTACATATTTATATTCGAGCATTTCAAACAGGATTGCAAAATATTCAAGTGCATCCATTTATGAATCAGTTTTCATTCTCGTTTTATTGTTTATTGGGAAAGTAAATGAATAAGTAGTAGAGTACGTACTGAGGCACAAATGTACGTTTAAAACCTGTATCGGACTTTCGAAGAAGATAGTTAATGTTAATAAGTTAATAAATAAATTATGAAAGTATTTTTTAATACTCAATGGGACTAGACCTGATAAATTTTATGATAGATTATTTTTTGGAGCTGCTGCCTCTACTATTTTTTCTCCATATCTGCCCCACAACTAATGAACTTGCATTAAATATTGTTCTTTGAAATATCTGACTAATTAACATGAGTCATTCTGACGGCTTAATTAATATTAGTGTAGTTGTGTACAGTGTGCGGAGAGAAAACTTCTAAGAAACCTGGGAAATAGTGTAGACGAAATCGCGATAGACATGTTTAGCCTAGGAAAAATAGATCAAAAATATATAAACGCTTACCCAAAAGATTAATGGAAACATAGGCTGTTTTATTTGTTCTAGGGAATACCATACGTTTCAACAGAACATAGCTGTCTTCTTCAGTGTGACCTAGACTTTGTATAATTAGATTACATCAGTAATATGCCGTTCTCTGGGAACATTCATTTCAGTATTAATTCCAAACTGACAATTAATTTATCGTTGATTTTCTTTTATTTAATCGGTTTTCCATAATTCGGTCGCTTCACTGTCGCATTATATTTTGTTTCATAAAGGTACATTCGTTCACGCACGCTTAATTCCCACCATCGTATAACTTCGGTCACTTCACCGTTCGTTCCTGCTCTGGTTCGGTGCCGGCAAAGCTTTCTGGCACGACGCAGCACTACCCTTCGAGGTATCATATTGGTACCGGCAAAGCTGTATGGCCCTACACAGCGGTCCGAGCTGTAATTTCGATCCCGCCAAAGCTTTCTTGCATGACGCAATACCGTCTCTAAGCTTCGTTTTCGGCACCGGCAAAGCTCTCTGGTACTACACAACACCAACTTGTACTTTAAAACCGCCCGCGTGTTTTTGACCTGGGCCGGTATCCAGATTTTATTCGTTTTATATTATTGTCTAATTAATTATTTTAATTAATATTTTTCGACTAAATTTTAAAACGCTCCAACATGTGGCAAATATTTGTTTATATTTACGATTGTACATAGGTAAATATGTTTTTGTCACTCATCCGATTTTCTTTTGTCGTTGTACAGCTCTCATTGTCAGTTGCACCTATTTCATACAAATAAATTATTAACTAAAAATGTTTTAACTTTTTCATTGTAGCGCAGACTATGTCCAGAACCCTGTATACCCCGTACTCACACGAACAGCTACCATTCGCGGGGTAAAATATTATTGTAACGACAAATAAGCGCAACCAATGGCCGATTCTACGCACAGCATTTGGGACATAAAGTGGAACCGCGCATAAAGGTTTATTAAACACGGATAAACGTAAAAATAAAGAGGTTGTTAAAAAGTAACAGTAGTACGCATTAGCAAACCATTAAATTAGAATCCGTAAGTAAATAAAAGTAAGTACGCACGTAGAAGTGGTCGTTGCATGGTCGAAAATAAAAATATTTTCAAGAGTGAAAAAATTGTAGAACAAAAAAAAAACATGACTAAAATTATAATGCGAAACGAAATATGTAGCGGTAAAATTTAAACGAAATTCCTATTTATATAAATCTCCTTTTATTTGTTTTTTTTTTAAGATTAGAAACATAATGGAATGTACAGTGTCGAAGAAAGCAACAGATTAAGAAAGTTATTAAAATTCGAAAGGAAATTAAATAATGGGCAGTTTAAGCGATTAAAGAAAGATGATGAGAAAATGATAAATCTTTGAAAGATTTGCTAAATCTGTTTCGTCATTAATACCATAAAAATGTCTATGTTGATTTTATCCATCACTCCTCAAGCTTTTAGAAATATCTTTTCCAGGCTCTGTATTGAACTTCTAGGATAACCAAGTTTCTAAATACCCTAGCAGGGGTCGCGGATTCAAGTCGGATGTTGGTTATTCAGCAAAAGCGGCAAAAACGGGTATTAATTTTTCTTACAGTGTGAAATCATTAAATAAATGCTTTCCTCCTTTAACTGTAATTTCCTCATATTAAAAATTACAGTTAAAGCAGAAAAGCATTTATTTAATGATTTCACACTGTAAGAAAAATTGCACATTGCAAAAAGCGGGTATTTTGTTATTTCAATTGCTTTTTTCGAGCACCACATTGGAAAGTACAGCATTACGACACTCATTCGAGGATAGAAAGCGCCACTTTATCGAATTGAACTATGAATTACTATGAATTGAACTATCAACGCGCATATCTATTACATATTTCACATACCGGCTTGACCTAGCAACGTATCACTTCCATTACTTTATTTACCCTTCTAGAGTTTGTCTGGGTTTAATTGTCAAAATAGCTGTTAAAAAATCTGTCATTCAAATATGAGTGATCTGCCTTGATACGTAATCAGCTATTTCGTCTCACAGTCACACAGTCAATACACGTTATATATTCTTTCAAGACAATGAAGCATTTTCTGTTGTTTACTGATCTTGCGATGAAAATTGCATATAGGTACATATAAATTATTTTGACATATTATTTCCATTATACAACAACTCATGAGTAGAAAGATAATTTTGTATTTAATACAAGAGATTTATGAAAATTCGTTGGTATTTTGTAATAGTGTTGACTCTGGTACAGTTAACAATAACCCAACGCTGTATTGTGTTTTATACGAATGATTTTTCTGCTCTCCTAACTTTAGAGCATTGTGAATGTGAAATTCACCTCAACATAATGCATAAATTATCTACGCTCATATATGCCTACGCTTTTCTCTCCGATTCAAAACTCAAAACCGCGATCCGATTGCTGCATACCGGCGGCAGAAAAAAAAAAACACACGATTTTAATTAAAAGTTAACGGCATAACTGTTCCCGTTATTAATTGTTAAAAATTTCGGGGTAGATATGGCGAAATTGCGCGCCCTTAGCAGCTTTTTTTGTTTGCCTTTGAAATATTGAAGTCGTTAATAAATCGACGTCGCTCTCGTGGGATTACTAGACTTATGGAAAAATAATTAGATTGAAAAAAAAAATGTTGACACAATTTATTAACGTTCGAACCCAAGTTTTTTTTTCTTCTTTCTCGAAAAAAGTTGCTCTGTAACAGATTCCATGTTAATGGGAGGTTCGTATATATAGCAGCATGGAATTCAATTCAATTCAATTTATTGATTCAACTTTCCATACATAACAAAACAAACATTTGAAACATTACATAGCACCGAGTTATGGTAACAACTATACAAAACAAGATCCTAACAGTAATTGACCATAGGAAAAGTGAGCGTTAGTAAAATTCCAGCTGAAAATATTTTCAGTTTAACCCTAAAACAAAAAAAAAAATGCACGTTAATTTTTAGATTACATGTTTTGACTGACGTCAGCCTCAAATCTACGCCATATTGGGCAAATTGCTATCGTGTTTTTGTCCATATTCAGGTTTGGAGCTTCAATATTAAGAAAGCGAAAAGTTAAACATTTCAGCGCTATATAGGTGATTGTACTGGGAGTGGCAGGATGTACCGCCACGATATCATTTTACAAGTATGACTAGTAAACTCCGGACCGTTCACCCAACCAATTAAATAGTTGTTTGATGACAGATTACGTCCCATTTCAGCGGACCGGCTAAACCGCACCACCCTCCACTAATCCTCGTACACACCTGTGGTTTGGGATCGTCGGTACACCCTGTCTATTCCTTTTTCTTAATTCCTGCCTCTCATTTGCAAAAAGACTCGAAGCTTCGCGTCTCCCAGTCGTTGATTTGATAACGGATTACATATATATTAATTTTTCTTAAATAAAAATTACACATAGGGTATATATTGTAATAACTAAACGTGAAATTGTCACCCTGTATATTCATTTTTCTTAATTAGAAATTACACATACTGTATCATCATTATTTTCCGTTGTAACACTAAAACAATTGAAGAAAACACAAAATTCTTATCTGCTTTAGATATCCGTCAACTATAAATAATTTACATACTTGGTAACCTACGTCTTCCGAATAATGGTTATTACATAATTATAATGTTAATGTTTTACCATTTCTTCGATCCCTTTTGTGCTTATTTTACACAGAATTTGTCGTCGTTCAAAGTTCCGATGTTTTGATGCTCGGTGCACGACTACATGCTGATCACCGGCAATATTACATAATCGGACCCTTCTCGCCGGTGTGCGGGGATCGGCCTTGGGCATTGTCGGTGCGTTACCAAATATCGTAAAAAATCAAAATTTCGGAAAAGGTTTACGCGTTTTTTCGCTTTCAACAACGAACGACACTACGACTATTCAGGAACGACGATCGCTCCGCGTCCCCTAAAAATAGTTCTACTTTTAACAGAGTCGCCTTTCTAGATCCTTTCGTGCAGCAACTTTTTCGAAAGGCGTCCATGCATCTTATGACGCACAGCATTGGGATGCACTTTAGTAGATATAGAATGGAATTCTAAAGGACGTGTTTTTTTAATTTTCTTTTGGCAACAACGTTAAAAACAAAAATGGTGTGGTGGATGCTTTATGTTTACTGTATATATATATCAGGTTTAGGCAAGATCTGGTTCTCGATTATAAAACAGAAATCTTCTATAAAATTTAGGATTCAATAGTTCTTTTAGGGTGTTTTATCTATTTTCGTAGTTGCATAAAATGCGCTTAAATATATAAGGAGGAATAAATTGTCAAACATTAATTTTTTTGGTAGTTTTTCGCTTTAACAGAAACCAGGCACATCGTGACATTAAACTTCTAAATATAATATAAGCAAATAATAACTGTTTAAATTTAAGATATTATCAACGACTATTAATATTAAAAATTGCTCAGTTTAATGCGAGAGCGTTGTTAGTTTGCTAAAACTTTATTCAATACACCAATTTCAACGATTCAATTTTCACACAAGTGTGCAAGTTTGCTTTAAGGTCACCCCACTATGCCGATAACATGAACGTAAAGAAATTATGAAACTATCGCAACTGTATCTAACCTAAAAAGATAATAAGGTAAAATGGGATCCATAACAGGTTTATGAAAAAAAGGTGAACATTAACATTGCTAAGTTATATCGACATAGAATATTTTATCCCCTGATCCGTCATTGTCGCTGAAGTAATTACAAAAATATACCTCTTCAATTATGTTTCCCTAAAAGGCTATTCTAATCAGAGAAACAAAACTTCCACTATTTGCTAAATATCTAGTTATAATATGACTAGAAAAATGTTTGATTATACAATACATAAAAGAAAAAGGTTGCGAATTATTTTAAATTAGTTGTTGCCCCTTAGCCTGAAACTTTAAATATATGTGGATTTTGAATTCTTGGGCTAAAACCGCTGAAACTTCTTATTGCCGACGTTCAGTCAACACTTGTATAGAACACCTTCAGAGTTGCTTCTTCCGTTGCTATTTACCTAAAGCTGTTCCTATGATCATACCGCACGTGTTGAACGTACCGTCATCAAATCCATAAAATCCTCATCTATTCCTCCTGAATTATACAGGTACTTATTACGTAATAGTTCCATTTCAGCTAAATTATACGGTCAACCCAAAATCCACAAACCCAACGTTTACGTTCTATCGTTAATACCATAAACAGTCAACACATCTCCAACACCCTGAAAATCTACATTGGCAAAAGTGATTCCTTTATCAGACATTCCAAACACTTTGAGCAGACACTGAGTAGACCTGATACCATCGAGTTTATCCATAGGATCTTTAAACCTCCAATCTGAAAACATCGGCTGACGTGGCGAATCTGTCTTACCTCTATCTGTTTCCAGTTCCACGGATACTACTACGAAAAAGTTTCAACTGCAGCTATCGGTTCCCTAATATCTCCTGTTGTAGCCAACATTTTTCTAGGAGGCGGTTGAGGAATAAATTCTAATCTCCTATTTCCAGACATGGAAATGCTAATTTAGATTCGTTGCCAATATCTTCGTAATCTGGCAACATAGACGTGAGTCCTTAGATACTTCTTTTGCATTCCTTAATTTGTTGAATTCACTATGGAGGTCGAATCGAATGGTGCTTTTCTTTTCTTAGATATCCTAGTGAATCGTCGTTCTGATGGCTCGTTGGGACATTCCGTTACTGTACACTTACACGTTCCGACCGTTACCTAAATGTCCTCTCACACTATCATTCGAGTCAGAAGAACGGAGTCATATACACCTTAGTACAAAAGGCTATTGCCATACCTGAACATAACTCCTTGTCCCAAGAACTATCTGATGTCACCAAAACCCTAATCAAAGACAACTATTCAAGACACCACATCCAACGTAACATAAATCGATACTTACATTTTTTGTTGAACATATCAAATACAACAACAACTCTCCATTAATCCAATGCATATATTTCCTACATCAAAGGAGTTACTGACCGTATAGAAAGAAATCCGTCTAAATACAAAATAAAACTCCACAATTTCAGATTCCTTTTCTATCAAAGATCGTAATCCTCTAAAAGCTGCTAGTGTTTATCGAATTTCATGTTTGTGTGGTAATGGTTACACTGATGAAATAAAGTGTTCGGTGGCCACTCGTATTGTAGGACATGAGCGTTGTACTCGGGCGTTGCGTGTACTCTGCACTTGCTGAGCTTAAGCTAGAGACCGGCCGCCAAATCCCATTCAACTCTGTCCAAATCCTATGCTGAAGTCCTCAGTACTATAACCGCTAAGTCCGAGAATTCATTGACATCCAGACACATCCTAATAACCTCAATCGTTATTGTTGAAACAATCAGAACTGTTATCCCGTACATCAACCCATCAAGAAGCAACCCTGAAGATGTCCCATACATGTACGGACAAAACGCCGGCAAGAAGAATTTCCAGGGCGTGGTTTCAGCCCGGGAACCAAGCAGTGCATATAGCATGGATAACGACCGCGGTAGTAGTAAAGTGAACTTTAATTTCCTCTGTTTGCAAAAGCTTTCATTGTAAATCGTTGGATTGGAATAACATCTTCCAATATTATATTTTATTCTTGAGTGTTATTATCACCACAGTTCCTCAGCTTACGATTATTAATTTGTAATTACTAACGTGCGCGAAGCCAGGAATATTATTAGCTTGTGTGAATAGAACAAGTCAATGCAACCCGCTTGCTCCATCTGATTAATCCTTTATGCCTTCCCTCAAAATTCAACTGAATGATTTACATGTTAATCAGCGGAATGGATTTGATGCGGAACAGGATATATATGAAAACTCGGTTAATTATGGCAACGGGTGGGTAATTCCAAGGAGACGCCCGGATTACTGCTAACAGGTTTGCGATGAATCATATCGAGAATGCATTAGTGATGAGAGCTATATCTCAGTTCACCCAAGCGTTATTAGTAGTTATAATTGTTCATATATATACAAGTACGATAAAGGGTAAGTGAATACATGTCTAAAACTAGTATTAGTTTTAGTAGCAATACATTAATTAACCTTGGTTCTTATTATTTAACAACTAGTTTGCGTGAATACTAGCAGTCTGTCCAAGTTACCGCACTAGATCAAACACCAAAACATAATATTTGTCTTACCTCTTATTTCTTTTTTTCTGATATGGAAATACTTGACTCATCCCTGACTAGTGAAGGAAAGCAACAATTTACAATGTAAAATCAAATAGCTTCTTCTGTTATTTAACTCTGGGCGTGATCGGCCTAGCTCGAAGCCAGTAGCCATTCCAATAGAGTTTGTTTAATTTGGACCGTGTTCTTTCTGTTCTTATCTTGTATTTACAATGTCCTCACCGAGAGTCAAACTAGATGAATTTTATTCAATTATTTTATCATTATATGGCGAGGACGTTCCTTATACGAGGCAAAAGTTGCTGGAGTATGTTTGCAAGAACTCATTTTAATAAGCGATAGTTATTTTGCTGTTTTCGGGGAACTACCAAAATACATATGTTTCTTAATACGATGCATGTATCTTATTTACCTCAACGGCGCGGTTCACACGAGCACCCCATAATCCTATTAAAATTTTATCTAAATAGACATATTTTGACGAAAACACGCACAAAGCGCAATTTTTGCGAACGTTAGCCAGCTTCAAATTAAATTACACCGAGGGCAAATTGAAGCGGAGCTTAAAAGCCTTTTCGACGGAAAAAGCGCTGGAAGCCACATATTTTATTATTGCATAAGGGGAGCTCCTCATCCGTTCGGAATTCTCGATAAATACAGGCGAAGGCACCTCATCCTACAACCCGTCGTAAGGCGGCCAAGCAGGGTGCCTTGCGACAGAAATGAGGTTCCTCGGCTTTTTCTGCTTCCTTCATAAAAAAGGGAAACTGTCTTCTTATATTTACATATATGCATGCCAATGCTGTGCGGATATCTTGTGGAGGCAACATACGTTTACTTTGGAATCGAGGTTACGTATACAACAAAAATAAATGTCAATCATACGGCATGGTTCTCACTCCTAGGGTTTATTTTTGTAAACATTTTAATGCGCCTGCCATTTACTAATGCAAATAACATTTCCCTAAATAAATATAAATTCTGCTCTTAAAAGAATCACTGTTTTTATTGGGGGCCCTAACGGCGACAAATTACAAACTAACATTTTGCTGTGCTTTCTAAACACATGCATTTTGTAGGTCATTCTTAACAGTTTACCCACTGATTGTGATTTCATAGTTAGTACTTTTTTGTTTAACAAAAGATACTTCGAAGGACGCTTTCTCGAATGCTATAAAAAATTTATTGCGTGTTTCATAAATTAAATCTTCAGCTATTTGGCTCTTTCGTCACTGTCATGGCTTCCTTACTAATTATCAAATTTTATTACGATTTCAGACAATTCTTTTGGGCAATTTTTTTTTTTTTGTTGATAAATCTGTAATAAATGCATAAGAAAACACGTTCCTAAGCGGTCTACTAGAAGAAAGTATTTCATAATTTTATTCTTTCGGTTCATTGTCATTCGTCAATACCATAGCTGCGTACGATAGTTTTTGTTTAGTGTAATGATGATATTGGACCGCCGATTTTGTCTTTCATCAAGTGAAAACAAGGCTGTTTTGCCATTGTCATGGGTATCTCTAAACGTCATTGATGGGGATTTATCTGGTCATGACATTGCCCAATCATGTAATTTCTCCTAGTTAAAAAAAAAAGAAAACGTTTTACTTGACATACTCTTTATTAATACAAAATTATTTTGAATTATGTTTGTTACATTATTCTTTAAAATAAAGTTTCATAAATATATTTGTAGTCTTTGTTATTGAGCTTTTGTAGATAAGTATACTATTTTGGGAAAATAATGATTGTTTTGGACATGAATTTCAAAATTTGAAATGTTAGTTTTGGGTTATACCATCAGCTGTTATTAGTTTTTATGTAATAAGAATAAGTTTATCTATAACTTTATTTCATTTACCTATTTATTTTGTGTTTTCTTTTTCTTAGTAATCCGATACACCGCTTATTAAGAATCACAAACTTGCACACTTCATTAAAAATAATAATAATAATAGTATAATATACACTCCGCCAAAAAAGTATCGCATAATTTAGTTTTGAATCATAAAAGTATCGCATAATCTTTGTTTGTAGCATAAAGTTGTAAATATACTTTAATACGCTCTAAGATATAATTTCTATGATTGTTTAAATAAAATACAGGCCAAATAAAAACAAGACTCATACTTGAGATTTTTATTAAAACAAGAAATTATAATTTTGGAAAGAAAAATGTCATAACAGTAGCTTTTAATACTGAGTATTGCCACCTCTGGCTCTTATGACCGCTCGCATACGGCTTGGCAGAGATTCGATTAACCTCCGTATATAAGCCCGATCCAAATTCTCCCACTCGTCACGGAGAGCATTTGCTAGTCCATGCAGGTCCACTGGGGCAACATTTTGGGTTCGTATCCGTCTGGGAAGGAGGTCCCACACGTGCTCGATAGGGTTCATGTCCGGACTTACCGCAGGCCAATCTAAAACTGGAATACCATATGGTACTACATGTTCTTCTAAAATGTCCGTTATATACCTGTGGGCAGTCAGTGTACCTCTGTCTACTGGTACTAACTCTGTACGACCTGTTAAACAGATGCCTCCCCAAACCATAATAGAGCCACCAGCGAAATTAGGTCTAGGTCTGATATTACACTGCGAATAGCGCTCGCCGTCTCGTCTGTACACTGAGATACGCCTATCTGAGGTGTAAAGACCAAATCTTGACTCATCTGTGAAGAGTATATTGGCCCAGTCATTAATGTTCCAATTCACATGTTCTCTGGCAAACCTTAAGCGAGCCACTCGGTGGTTCCTAGTGAGACGAGGGGCTGTTACAGCTACTCTAGCTCTTAATCCACTCTGTCGTAACCTATTCCGAATAGTTTGAGTACTCACACGAGTATTTCTGACTCTAGCCAAGTCGTTCTGCAATTATCTCGCAGTTACATGTCTTCGACGTAATGCTTGTAGTAGTAAATAGTGGTCATCTTGGCGAGTAGAACATCTTGGACGACCTGGTACAGGTCTTCTACTGTAAATGCCTGTTTCCCTATATCTGGTTACGGCTCTAGAAACACTTGACTGATTGATGTTCATCAAATTAGCAACGTATGCTTGAGATCGTCCATCTTCGATTAAAGCAACTATAGCAGCCACTTGTTCTGAAGTTAAATTGCTCATTTTAGTTTTAAAAGCGTTGGTACAGAACTCTGACTTCCCACTTTAAAATTTGTCCGTATAGGAAGACTTTCAATAAACAACTGAGCAAACCTTACACATATGCATTTTTCTAAATGTGTTCTTTTAGGAAAAAAATAAAGTAAAAACGCTAAGTTCCATTATTTTGTTAGTGTTTTTATAGTTCACATACACGAGGCAAACTTTTTGTGAACGTATAAACATATCTTGGTTCATAAATGCCCTTTTTTAGTTTATGCGATACTTTTTTGGCGGAGTGTATTTCCATAATACATACAGTATAGAAAACGTCACGTATAGTACGAGCAACATATTAAAATGTCAGAATATAAAGTTAAGTGAAAAAGTTATAATACTGTCTCTTTAAAAAACTGATCTACATTATAAAATGCCTTATTAAGTAAATATTTTTTTAAGTAGTTTTTAAATTGTACATCAGTCAATAATTTTATCTTTTGTGGTACATGATTATAAATAGCTATGCATTTATGAACTAAATTTTTCTGAATTTTCCGGTAAAAGATGAGCGATTGGATAACCTGAACCTTCAAACTCATCAATCAATTTCATGCGTTTTGGACAGAACTCAGAGATGAAGGTTATTTGAATTTTGAGTGTATGTTTGAAAGTTTCATCAGCAAAAGTTTCATCGAGAAATAAAACGCTAGAATTTTGATTCTCCAGTTCATCGAAGAAATCAAGTATATGAACCAAATAATCATTGAGATATGAAGCCGCTGTGCACCAAGAATTTCATCGCGCTGTGTAAAGTTTTGCTGGCAGATGAAGCAAGTTTTCTTTCAAGTACTTCAAATAAGAACTTTTCATTTTCTTTGAAAGAAGGAAAGCTGACTTAACTTTTGCTATGATGATATTTAGCTTCTTAAATTTGCTGACAAAGACATCACCAACAAGATTAGCTTTATGATCTCAGTAGTGGTAATATAGAATATGTTTCCAATTAGAATTTTCAAAAGGATGAAGCAAGCGGATATATACCGTGATGAATCTGATTACTTGAGATTGTTACACTTTGCATTGAATCGAAAATGACATTGATTTCAATAATTCATTTCGCTTTTTTTAATCATAGACAACATCAGCGATATAAACGTTATTTTGAAGGCAATTTCATTTTATTTCATTCTCTTTACTTTTAATCTGGCAACTGCAATTACGACTTTAGAAAAACCGTTACGTCACTTAGCGGTTCCTTTTCGCGCGGAAATATTTAACTTACGCGCCACGAAATTTAAACTCGCTTATTTTAAATTCATTCATTTACGCGCCAAACTCTTAGACGCTTCGTCTTTTATGATCCTTTGTGCATCTCTGGACGTTGCTATTGGTTCATCCTTTTTTTTTGTACCTACTTACCGAGCCTTTATAAGGGCTCTGCACGCTACGCGCGCTCTCTGTTACAGTTCAGTTAATTTGCCGTTGTGACGGACTCGTTTTGACTCGAAAACACAGAAACCACGTGCTGTCCCTTCAGCTTCGAAGCCCCCTTGTTTCAAGCTACAGCTAAGTAATCTCTGTTCTCTTCAGTTAATTTTGCCGTCGCAACGACCTTTTTTTAACTCGAAACACAGAAACCACGTGCTGCCCTCCAGCGTACACCAAAGCTTCGAACTCAACTTCAAGCTACAGCTAAGTAATCCTATTTAAAACGTATCTATCGCTTTCTTTTATTTTATTTCATTACTGTTGTTATTTACACTTTTAACTTGTAATTGCCAGTAACGTTGCTCTCACTAGCAGTCATTTACTATTCACTTATAGAAACGGATTAATTGCGTTACTTTTAAATTAATCTCAGGAATTCGGCTACCACGTGCTATTCCTTCTTTTTGCCTTAATTTTAATATCAGAATACAGCAACCACGTGCTGTTCTTTTTTTACAGTAATCTTAACATCAGAAATCAGCAACCACGTGGCCAGTTTTTCTTTTTTTCTTTTTTTTTTATTATTACAATAAAGTTATCGTTACGTTTTGGATCTTTCTTTTTTTTATTAATCATTACAGCGACTCCAAGCGTCATACTCGTGTGTACCGCTTTTCTTACTAAGTTGCATCCGGTGGAGCACACACTGCTTCCGCACGCCACGCACACCTGATCGTAACAAGAGTAATCAATTTTATAATCTTTCAGTGTATCGATAATAATTGATTGATAGCATATTGATGCATTGGCAGTATCAAGCAGTTAGCACTTGCTAAAAAAAAAAATTCCCGAGTCACCTTGGAGTCGATAGTTATAAAAAGGATAGCAAAAAACACATCTTCCTTGCATATGCAAGGTTTCGTCTGCTACGACTACAATGGGCTTATTTTTTAACTCCTGTTTTATATAATTTTTTTTCAGGTTCCCTACATAATTGCACAAACTATCTCCTTAAAGTGTTAGCAACTCGATACATACTTAGCAAAATATTCACACACAGCCGAATGATTCAATTTGTCAAGTGGAATATTGGGTTTAAGACGAATATTTACTGTATCCTCCACAAAAGTATTGTTTTATTTATAGTACAAAAGTATCGTTTTTGTTTCTCGAACACACCAAAAATTGTGGACTGCCGTTTAGTTGCCAAGTAGATATCTTTTTTGTTTGAGTTCCTGATTTTGTGTGCGTCATCAGTGTATCTTTTTTGTCAGCTTGTAGACGAATGTTACAATACTTGTATATCACAATATTTGTATCTGACTAATACAGATCATCTTTTTAAAATTCTTCTAGTCAATCTATTCAATCTTTCTAATGGCGTCCCATTTTAAAACGTAACGGAAAAAAATGTTTTTGTGAAGCACGTGCATACTCTATAAGCATTAAAATAAATAATCACTGCTCGTTCAAATGCCCCCGCATGCACGCAAAAGCAGATTGTTTTGATGCTAGTCGATTAGCACGGCGAGGGAAACAACACACCGAGATCGAGTGTTTTGAACTTACAATAAAACCTATACCTATAAAAAATATGTAAATTTTTCGCAAAAAGAAACACAAATTCCTAAATTTCGCATTAATCCGCATCTATTTCGTAAATACGAAAATTCCGTACCTCTAATTATAGGTATATAATATTTTCAAAATTCTCTCTAACATGTCAGATAAAAACGTTTTTGCGCCAGGAATAATTCATTTTCTTGCCTTCGCTCTCGTCAGATTATTTAACTAACTATCCAGCAGTAATGTTTTCCACAAAAGTTATCTATACGACTGCATACATATATGCATTTGAATATAACGGACCTATCGCTAAGGCTTCATCGATCAAAGCGCTTTCAGCAAATATCCCTGGCAAGCTGACGCAGGCGTTCTATTTACGAAGAAATTCCATATTGAATTATATGAATCCTTTATGTTTCCACCCTAGCTCGGGCGTAACGAAAGGTTTATAGAATATTTAAGGTATTTACTTTCAAGCAAACATAATATTTCAGGAATCTCTCCGAATACTTATTTACCTCTTCACTTTATATTCAGCAGAAGTCAGTTACACTGACGATATTATATAAGATATAAGTAACTTGATGATGCTCATGTAAATGTAGCTGATGAACATTGCAATTTAGACAATTTTTAGGGAGAATTCGTTATTAAAGGACAAACAAAAACTTGGAGCATTCAATTATTTGCAATTGTCTAAAAAAATGTGAATTAATTTTCGAGACGAATTGTATCAGTTTATTTATTTAAAATACCTACTAAAAGATGAGGCGTATTTTAGATATTTTGATTGTTTATGGTACAAGGTGGGGCAGAAAAACCAATCCGATTTCAAATCCCTTTTTCTCAGAAGAGGGAACAGGTAGAGTAGTGGGGTAAAAACCGTTAGTAGGCCGGTTTTATGCCATTTGTCAGTAGTCAACATGCCTTGGTCTGGTGAACATCGCGCTTTTGTTATTGAGCGGTTTATCGAAAACGGCGGTTCGATAATTGCTACACAACGTGCGTTTCGAATTCATTTCGGACTCGGGCGTCATGATCCTGTTCCACATCACGCTACGATTAAAGTGTGGGTGTCAAATTTTCGACAGACGGGATCAGCATTGAAAAAGAAGTCGCCTGGACGTCCCAGGACAGCAACAGGACCTGAAAATGTGGCCAATGTGCGAGCCGCGATTGAAGATTCCCCGCGTCGTTCGGCGCGAAAACATTCGCTCGCTTTGGCGATTTCCAACCGCAGTATTCGGCGAATTTTGCACTGGCACCTCAAAATGCATCCCTACAAAATGGTTGTTGCACAGGAATTAAGTGAAAGAGATTTTGAAACCCGTACGAACCTTTGTCGCGATCTCCGAGAACTCCCAAACGACGATGTTGTGCTCTTCACGGACGAAGCCCATTTTCACCTTTGTGGCGCCGTAAACAGGCAAAATTTTCGATATTGGAGTGACGAAAATCCTCGGGAAATCCATCAGGAACCCCTCCATAGCCCAAAAGTGACTGTGTGGTGTGCTCTTTCCCGCCTAGGCGTCTGGGGGCCTTACTTTTTTGAAGAAAATGGGCAAACCGTAACGGTCAACAGCGAGCGCTATTGTTTCATGCTGGAAAATTTTCTTCGACCCAAAATGGTGGAAATTGGCGTGGAAAATGTGTGGTTTCAACAGGATGGTGCAGCCGCCCACACATCGCGACGATCAATGGACGTTCTCAGGGAAATGTTTCCCGGACGCCTCATTTCTCTGAGAGGTGATCTTGGCTGGCCGCCGCGCTCACCGGATCTCAATCCATGTGACTTCTTCCTTTGGGGTTACCTCAAATCGAGGGTATTCCAGCATCGACCAAGGACCCTTCTTGCTTTACGAAGGGAAATTGCTCGGGCAATTGAAGAAATTCCTGTGGAAATGACGGTGAAAGTCATGGAAAGCTACCGCGAGCGCCTAAATCAGTGTATCCGCTCCCAAGGACGACATTTAAGTGATGTGCTTTTCAAAACTTAAATTTGAAAATGGCATAAAATTTGCGATATGTTAATAAAAAAAAAAATTTGGCAAGTTGAGTGGTTTTAATTTTATAACGTTTTGAAATCGGATAGGTTTTTCTGCCCCACCCTGTATTATAATGATACTTGTACCTTTACTGACATACTCCAAGGTTGTATATTGAATCCAGCTATACAAAGTTTACCAACTTTCCAATATAGAAATTGACGGCGCGCGTCACCGACGCAATATTTTTAAATAGAGGAAGTGTAATTTTACAATCATCCATCATTGTCACGCGCATATCCATTTACATCGTCTTCAATAGAAGATAACAGCGAATAGAACTATCCCGTCATCCCCGCATGGATGAAAAAAAGACGTAAAAACGATCCATCTTCGGCACACCGATGGCACCGTGCACTTAAAAAACCATTAAACTCCCTCCTGTTGCACGCATACACATTTCCTCAGACCTCAAAACCCTCATGAGCAGTAGTTACGTTTGAGTACGTGCTTGAGAACGGCATTTGTCGCAGTAAAATTACGTGTCATAATGTTGCCTTTATTATTGCCTCCAAGTAAAAATATATGTGAGACGGTTTGAAGTAGCGTTTTATAGTGAAGTCAATTACTTACCATTACCATTACTATTAGGATGGTCAACAATCAGAATACATAGAGCGAATAGTATTAATAGCTTATAAAAGTGTTTCGTTTAAGTACAGTACACCTGGATTGTCTTTGCACCAATTATTTGTGCGCGTACCCTATTTCAGTTGCAACACATCAGGATCAAAACCTCCATGGGTTCTAAAAAATTTAAAAATACTTGTAGTAGATTATTACAGCATAAGTCAGCATGAGTAGATTACAAAGTATTCGAGAAATGGTTGCTAAAAAAGTTTATTTCCTGACTGAATAATTTCTTGGCACGTCAAAATCTTCCACTTAAAGTGCCGCCTCTAATAGACAATGCCTTCTTCTTCTGATACTTTTAAACTTAAAACTGGTAGAATTTTAGTGGAGCTGGGCTTGACTGGATAAGATCATAACTTTACGGATAGAAAACAGAGCGTGATGGCATGTGACAATGAAGGTAGGGAAATATCATCAGAATGGGGTAGGACACATCATGGAGTACCACAGGGATCCATACTAGGGTCCCTTATGTTTATATTTGACATTAATGAATGACTTACCTGAAGTGGACGGGGATCTGTCGGTTCTGTTCGCAGACGATTGTTCGTTGGTCGTTCGGAGGGAGTGCGAATGGGGGTCTGCGATTGCCGTGGTAGAAAATACAACAAATTTATTGTACATTCACGATAAATAAGAGATAAATGTGCTACACAATGATCAGGTACCAACCAATTTGCAGAGGGTCCTCTTCCTGGATCTCGGCACTGATTCTTCGATGTCATGGAGGTCCCCCGTGAGCAGTCTCGCAAGACAGTTGTGCGCCTTTAGATAGAGTCTGAGAGTCTAGTGCGGTCGATTTTGCGGCGACTTTGAACGTATATCACGCGTGTTCCCCTAGACTGCGGTATGGGGTTATATTTTGGACTAATTCAGTAGAAGTGGAAAGAGTATTTAAAATGTAAAGAGCCTGCATATATATGTGCAATGTGGGCAATAGAGACTCATGTAAACCATTCTTTAAATGAAAGAAACTACTTACTCCAACATCAATCTTAATTCTTGAATGTGCAATTTTTGTAAAAAATAATTATGAATATGTTTTAAAACTGAATCATGGCTGTAACACTAGAGGGGGCTAGTCGTTGCCTATTCCCACCAAAAATGCAAATATCAAAAATCCAAAATGCATATATGTATCAGAATTTTCAATCACATTTATGATCGCATAAAGAATTTAGCTCACACTCAATTTAAGAGACTTTTAAAGAAATTTGTAATAGATAATCTATTCTACACTCTCAATAAATTTCTGCAGGGTAATTCAGGGTTACAGTATTAATTTTAAACATGTTATGTATTTATTGTGTGTGTTGTTAGTTTAGTATTTGGCAGTTGACGTGTTCTGTATCTTATTCACAATTATGAACTTAAATATATTATTTATTAGCAACGCTCAGCTCATGGATCAGACCGTTGTAGCAAAAATGAGAAGACTCTTTAAACTTTATGTTGCAATTATTAGATACGATTTTAACATGCCATCAAAGGTATCACTAAAATTTGGAATGATGTAATAGCTGACAATATTCAATGCATCTTTCAAAAAATCATGACATTTGAAGATGATGACTCTTTGGAGAAAACAGATACAGATATCAATGCAAACATTTGCACGTAAAAAGTCCCTAGAAGAGGCTGGAACTCCTTTTGGGTTCGACAAAATTTTAGTGTAGATGGTATAAAATATGTCAAAAATTGTTCAAAAGAATTTTATTTCGTTGTGTTCTTATAATATTATCTAGTTGAATACATTAATTGGCTACTACACCTACAAGAAACGAATACTGTAAAGATGAGAAACAAAGCAAGTTATCCGGTCGATTGAACAAAATTAATTTTGAGATTTCAATTTTCGCCTGAGAAGTTTTTAGAAAACAATACAGCAACTTCTATCCGATCTGCGCCATCTGTAGTTTTCATTATACCCTTTCAAACAAGTCTACTTCGCTTTTCAATTATACTTTATTAAGGAAAGTCAGAATCGCCCCCTGGAAGGGGCTATAAATTGCGAACAACTATTCCTCCAGCATGAACTTTGCAATTTAGCATGTCTTTGAGTATATTTTATGTATGCGCTAGAGGTTACTTACTATAATTGGTTCTCTATCGGTGCACGTGTTCGGAAGACACGGGCTCCTTTTATTATAGTAAAACATACGCTTAATGCGCGAATGAACTTCCCGTGTCTCCTGTGCTGTCTTTTTCTTTACTCCAGGAGTAAAGAAACGCCGAAGCTTACATAATGGCAAGAAATTTTGTTAACGCCGGAAACTGAAAACTTGGAAACTAGTCTATGGGAAGGACGCGAATGAAAGAAGTCCCATTGAACTTTTTCCACAGCGAACGTAAATTTCTTAAGCAGTATTTTCAAGGAAGAAGGATATTGAAATAAGTTTACAAAGCGCTTTAATATTATATGTGAGGAATTTAATTTTCCAACTTTACAATTTTATGATTCACGTAAGAGAATTGGAACATAAAACATTCCTTTATAAAACTATGAGTGATAAGTTGGCAGTAAGCCGAAGCACCTGCTTTCCATCTTGACCTTTTCAGCTCGTAAAGGCCAAATTGAGGGTTGAAATTTCTCAATTAACTATATAATTACTTAGTTTCGACGTAATTTTCGTCATTAGTGCAGAATTTATTTAAAAGTTTGGGATGCACTTCCAAGTTTACCCGTTTTTAACTTTAGAAATTTGTTTACCTTACTTCAGATTCGATATAAATTTGTTTGGTTTGAAATATACTTCTTGGCCTCGTGAACTGTAAACATAAATATATCTGTCAACGCAACGGTAGGTTAATTTTACCGCACACTACATTTTCTCTCATTTCACAGTTCCTTCCAATGTAAAATATGTATAATTTCCTTTAATGTAGTTTAAAAGAACACATTTACCCGTTTTTTTATTGCTGTTTTAATTGTTATTATTGGAAAATCATCATAACTAACATTCACTTCTACATAGAGTAGGGTTGCCAAAATTCAATGATATTAATCTACATCAAGACAGACATCACATATACTTTTTAAATATAATTTTAAAATAATATTTTTTCAGCCAAAAAATTTATTACAGATGTCGTGCGTTGTATGATTTACAGCGCACTAACTCATTCAGACACTCGCCTCAGGCTCGTGCCCGAAATCGAGTTATCGCACTCTAAATGACACCAATGTAAATAGCTAATGTTTCTTTAATTAACCTCAGAATTTCTCTATGCATCAGCAGACTTTCAATAAATGCCCAAGCCTCCATTTTCTCAAAATGTACGTAATATAAGCTACGAATGCATGTATGTAAGATACAGATGAAATTACGCGGCCACCTAAAAGATCTATTGTCCCCATATTAAGCTGGTCATCCAATGCTCCTCCCTGGAAAATATCTAAGATGTGAGAAAGCCCTAAGTTAGAAAAGTATCCTACGTCGATTTTACGCGCTCCTATATTCGGCTTCCTCTAATATTCCAAGCTTCCTTAGCTCTCCTTTCAGTTTGCAGTGGCCTGACAGGATAGTTCATGGTATGCGAATATTATTTTAAGTTAAAAGTGGATGCATTCTATAGATCTCTTCCGGTCAAAGGTTTTCAAAAGGGTTTTAGCTTGGATAATATTCGCACTTTTTCTCAGTGCTTCACCTTCTATTTTCTTCAGTATTGTACTGCTACGTATTCCGCAATAAGTTTCGGCCTTAAGAATGGTGTTTAAACAAACTACGAACAAATAAACTCGCTACCTCCCAAACGAAAAAAAAAAGTAATAACAAACCTACATTCAAAATCATAGTATGCAAATTAAATCTCTCACCTAATGGAAGCAAAAACGAAAAAAAAAAGTAATAACAAACCTACATTCAAAACCATAGTATGCAAATTAAATCTCTCACCTAATGGAAGCAAACATAAGTTTCAGTATTTGTATGGAAGTTAATACATTAGAAAATTAATCGAATGGGAGGATACGTGTTTAAACTCCATCTTCAAAACGTAAAAAAAATACAAGAATGTTAAGGAGTAAAAAATATTGAAATAGTAGTCCACTACAATATTGTTTCACTACACAGTGGCTTCATCAGGTGGATGAAATTAACTAATTTCAGTTATAAGTTAATTTCATCCACCTGATGAAGCCACTGTGTGGTGAAACAATATTGTAGTGGACTACTATTTCAATATGTTTTACTCCTTAACATTCTTGTGTTTTTTTACGTTTTAATACATTAGAATATTGGCAGAACTGATTTACTATAGCAGTTGAATTTCCATGATCCATCTGGCCAACTTGATATGTGGCGACTTTTGCTTTACCAATTCCAAGAACTAATCCTCTTGTGAAAGTTTCATTATGCAGACGTCCATTATGAGGACACTCTTTATAATTCAAAGTAATTAATTTGTTAAGTTTTGAATTTCTATAGCTTCTAAGTTACATAATTTAAGCATATATTCCTTATGTATTAATAATTATGATTGTCCTGTCATAGCTTTTAACTCTTGAGCAGCTGTTTATTTAGTTATTATTCTTATATGTATTTATTTTTTCATTAAGAAGGATCAAGGACATGCGTCTGAGTGAATGTGAGGATGTTCCATAAAGCACTGCTCAAAATGGTCTTTGGAGTGAACGCAAAAACTATTTGGTGTTAATATAGCAAGCAGAACTTTAATGGGACTGCCTTAGGACTCACATGGTGATGTTTACCTTTGTGTACGTACACAAAGAGCTGTTAACGGATGACATTCAACCATTCAATATAAATGTCATCCGTTAACTGCCATTTGTATAGAATTGTTGTTGGTGTTTTCAATGCGCTTTGGATTAGTTTTGTTAATTAGTTATCTGAGAAAAACACAGGTCGAGTTTTACATTGTTTTGGATCCAACGAAAATGAAAAGACGGCATTTTAGTAGTGAAACACAATTAAAAGCTCTTGGCATGTTATAAAGTGGTAGATGTAGCGGAGGCTGTAAATTCAACAACGGAAAATACAATTGGACGCCTGTAGTAACATTAAGGAGAAACTGGTGAAGTAAAAGACATCCTCGTCGCTCCAGGAAAATAAATGCCACACATGATATATTTCTTCGCATGCAAATTCTTCATGTTGAACTCAGCTAAAAGCCAGTGATCAAACTGTAAGAAACAGATTACTTGAAGATGTAACCCATGCCCGATGTCGTCTTGGGATTCCTGTGCTATCACGTGAGATTAGAAAGGGCTGAAGAATACGTAACTATGCTTCTGTACTTTTTATTGATAAATTCAGGTTCGGTTTGAGGCCAGATTCTAGAAAACTGAAGACGTGGAGAAGACTTGGAAACGAAAATCGTTTGACAACGGTCCAGGAAGTCGATCGGTACCGGCGAGAGGGATTGGGCTTGAATTGGGATTCACAGTGGAACTGACCTCACTTTCGTCGAACACCTTTTAACAGCCAATGCATATCCGGACATAATTCTACAACTTCTTATTTTTCCACAGACGGAATAAGCCGGGGGTCATCTCTTACTTATGCAAGATAATGCTCAGAACCGTTGGAGATTATTTGAATGAAAACAATATCATGGTATTACTATGGTCTTCCCATTCCCCCGACTTGAATCTTATAGAACATGTGTGGGATATACTACAGAGACATGTCCTGAATCACAGCATAATGTTTCAAAAGCAGGAGGAACTTTGCAATCCTTTACGAGACTAGTGGCAATAAGTTGAACAGAATGCAATAAAAAAATTAATTAAAAGCATGCCCAATGGGTGCTTAATGCTAGAGGTGCTACATTTTATTGTAATTTTTAAGGTCCAGTTTATTACATACTTTTCAAACACATTTGTTTTATTTTGTAATTTTGTTTTGATTTATGCTATATAAATAAATGTTCTATATTAAACGTTTTATTTTCTTGCAGTGTTAATACCTGTACTGGTTGCAATAACATACATTTTCAACTTATGCCTTAGAGTATTTTAATGTATGCAGTTGGGCAATGTATTAATTAATTATTTGTAACAGAAAGAACGAAGGATAAACAAAAAGAGTAACAGTAGCTCGTCTAAAAGAGCTTTCTTTTGTGATTATTTTGGCATAGTTCGTTTTGGCGTTCCCTGTCGTCAAATAAATGGAAAGATAAGAAAACAAATAAGAAGATGGCTTAACTTTATTATTTTTTTTATGTTATGTTTTTTATGTTGCTTAAGGATTATTTAAGGATACATAACCTATAGTGAATGTTGATGGTTTATGGACGCTCAAAAATATCATTAAAGCATCTAAGCTCCCCTGCTTCGAGTCGCTAAGTCTCAGAAACATCATTAAAGCTTTAGCGTAGAAAAAGCAATTTCCACCATGATCGTAATATAACACAAAACGTTATTGTATTCCGGCTACGTTTAATTTTTTTACATCACCTTAGGCTTTTAGTGCCCTCTGTTTTACGATTTCGATCCAACTTCGCCGCTCCAATTCGGCTCCCCTACACTTTTCCTTGTTTACAACCTGATATTTCGTCAAAACGTAAATGAGAGAGCGAGTTATTTATTTGCGTCGTGTTTACGTGAAAGCACTACCTCTGTAGGGAGCCAGGGTTATAAATTTTAAGTGGTGTTGCTGTTTTTTCTTTTACCCAACCGGTTCAATCTTAATTAGCACGTATGAATATTAATTGTTTAACTGCAACCTCTCCGGAGACCACAATTGCGGTCCGTATTTTTAAATTACATTAGCTTTTGAGAACGCTTTTTATAAAGTGATTATTAGAGCTAAAGTACCAATTAGCCTAACGTATAGTTAATTGGATCACTACATTAGAGGCGTACGACCTAATTTATCTTACATGGTAAATTATTTATGTAGTTAACTTAAATTACACATTAACAGAATTGCCTCTATCTGCTATGTTTAAGCTCTGAGCAAAGTAAAAGCCAAAATTAAACGTCAGACTTTTTGCTGTTTAAACTAAACATTGGTTGATAAAAAAGTGAAAAGATATGTACATTGGCCTAAAGTCAGCATTTGACGCAATCGATGAAAAGAAGTACGGAGAAGTCCAGAAGAAATGGAAGGATCTAATAGACAAATAAAAGCGGTCAAATTATAGATTCGAACAAAACCATTAACTGACGCTGGGTACCTTTACAGAATAATTTTCGATATCGATTTAACAATGTCTGCTCAAGCGTTGGAAGGCCGAGATGCAGACCTCCGAAGTAATAATTCCGAATGCATCGTCTGCGAATGCAGACAAACGGTCGGCCATAAATTCGGTCTATCTTTTGCGGACAAACGCGATGCAAATGTACAAACAATCGCCTAAGTAAACTCCTCCGAGATTACGGTTCCTTCAGCTGTACTGCGGCGTGCCGCCGTTGCTCGTAGAAGATTTATCGTTCCGTCTGGATCCTACGCCAGGACTCTGTGTCGCAAGACCAATACACAGGCCGATATAAACCGGTGGAGATACTGCTCGAGAAACAAGCAATATCTTCTCAAGTCAGGTTAAGTGTCAAGGAGGATTAATTGATTTATGCAGATATAGATGGTACCAACATTAATCATTCATTTTTAGCAAAGAGGGCACCCTACATGATACTTTTAGCAAAACAAAAATAAGCAAAGGTAGGAAACCACCTTTGAAGTTTATACAGAATTTTAAGAAGGCTTCGCAAAATTTAAGAGCAAAGGTGATAGCATGGGTTAAAATGCAGAAAAATTTTAATAAGCAAAGGACCAAATGGACGATTACGTATGTGCATACAGGTCGAACATTCCTAACGGAATCAAAGCCGTTTGTTTAAGAGCTCTCTGATTCTTCTTTTTGCGGTGAATTACCTTGCTTGGGTTTTTTTCTTTAACGCAGGTTCTTGTTTTCCTTTGCCGATAGCTCACTCTAGCGGTAAGAAAAAATCCATCTCTACCTGTCTTTATCTGTTCTCGCCAGCTGTCTAATACCATTTTCTTCATATCCGCGCGTATCTGTTGTTGCCATCCTAAGTTAGGTTTTCCCCGTGGTCTATCCTCCACTGGCCTCTATTCTACCACCCGTCTAACTAAAGCACCCTTTCCTTTTCTCTGGATGTGATCAATCAGTTCAGCCGCTGTGTTGTAATTGCCTTCACTATGCTTTCTCCTCCTTTATGTCTTCGAGTTTGTGATTCGTTAGTTACCTATACTATTCGTCTTCTTGGTCCTAAAATATTTCTTAACAGTTTTCTTTCAAAAATCTTCAAACATTCTTTGTCTTTCTGCGTTAGGCACATAGTTTCCGCCGCATACTACACTATCGGTCTTTTATAGATTACAAACTAGACTACAATCTCTAGTATATCCAAAAGCTTCTGTGTCCTGCTTTTACACGCTCTCCGACTTCCTTAGTTCTCTCGTTTTTTCATTGATGGTAACAGACGGTGTCTGATTTAGGCACGCTCAACTCCCACCATCGTGACCGCGTGGGGGGAGGGAGAGAGGGGAGGAGGGTGTATACAAACCGCGGGCCAAGCACAAACACGGGCAGTTCCCGAGTCCCTAGGTCCCTTCCAGTCTTCCCTGGCTGATGTGTCGGCACAGATTTTCGGATACACGCGAAGCTTTTTATTACAATTATTCCTGGCCTCATCATTAGCGTTCGCAAACCTTTTCTGGTGTAGCATAGGCATTTTACCGGTTTTCTTCGCTCCGGCCGTTGCGCTAGCACGCCTTTCTAAAGCACCCAGGCTTGTATATACAAACATTCCCGTTCAGCAAAGTTTAGTGCCATCATCGATATCTAACCCGTCATAACCCGTGAAAACCGTCAGCGTACTTTTCGACCGACCCCCGTATGCAGATTGTCGTTTCATGTTGTTAACAGAATTAAAGCCATTAGATTCCGCGCTTAAATTTCAAAAGCGTTACCGAAGCCCCGCGAATGTTTGATTGTTTGTCACTGCACCTATATCTATGTATGTTCATGACTCTACATACATATGTTTTGACGTATCTTTTTTTTCTTGCTATATATATTCGATGTCTTTCACACCTGTTGTATGGAAATAAATGTTTGATTTATAATACACTTTCACTGTTTCGTTGCGCAATCCAAACCAGAACCCTGAATTTCCACGCACTCACACTCATAGCTACCACTTTGGGGTTGAAACGACGTGAATAAGACGCAACACCATTTAAGCCGCCACGAGACTCTAATTCACAGTTTGACAACTGGCAGTACGATCAACGCGGCCTAACCTCCCCTTTCGACTTACGGGGATCAACGCATAAGTAGTAAGCATTTTAAAAGTAAGTAAGTAATCAAAACCATGTAATCAAGATATTAAAGAGTATGCAGTAAACATCAGTACACCGAACAGAACTGAAAGAAACATCGTTGCACCCTAAATGTCAGTATGTCATTTGCAGTATTTTGCTCTCGAATCTGAATAATCTATGAATATAAACTATATAGAGTGAGTAGAGAAAATCTAATAAATTCAAGTCATAAATTAGTGATAAATTTTTTTCTCCGGCAAAAACAATGCATGTTTGCGATAAAAGTTTTAAATAAACGTTGTTAAAAGGAACTTATAGAATACCAGAGCTCATAAATTAAGCGGCAATATCAATGTTATTATCCGATAGACGTTCTTTTATGCACTCACTGGTATTGGAACGATACAAAGCAGACTACTTTATCCATTTATTCCCAATTCAAATATTGATTGTAACCACTCGGCGCACTTCACACTACTTTGAAGCAGATATATAAGCGTACCTACGTATATTACTATCTGTAGTAGTAGAGCTATATAACACAACTGTACAGCTGACTCCAGATTGGCAATACGTACGGCCATTGTGCGGGCCCTGTTCGCTTACATAAGTGACACTTTAATTAAATCCGAGACCGACTCTATCCCATCGGACAAAGTGAACGATTTGTTATCGGCGTCTCGTAATTAAGTAATTGTGTACTGGTAGGTCACGAGACCGGTCAGGAAGTATAATAGGTAGCGTTAAATTGTGGGGGCTATCCACCGAAATGATTGATGCGCGGCTACCGGATTGAATAGGCGTTTGTAGGAGTGCCCATTAACAAGAGATCAAGTACTTTTGTTCATGTCTTTTGTATCGTATAGCTCACAACTCATAGCCGATGATATGGAGTTTCCTGTTTTTTTTTTTCCTTGTTGCTGATTGTCTCACACAAACCGTCAGTATTGCAACTAGTATTTCTCCCGTTATTTAATTTGCATTCAACATTCATAAGCATGTAAGTTGCTAAACGAGGCTTCACTCTAGACAGGTATGAATTTTTTTTTTGAATTTTGTATGTGAGAAGGATTTTGATTTAAAATACGTCTATTAAGGTACTAACAATAAGTGTAAAACGCAGCTCGTAAAACAAAAGGCGATATAGATAAACATTAATTAGTGAAGTATTGCAATATACTGCTATGATATTTCATGCTAAACATACCCACAGAATCCAATATCAACTATAAAATTATTTATGTAAATGTATTTTGAACTATTTATTTTATTTTGTCAACTTATCTTAAAATTTAAACTAATTGTAAAAACTTACTTTCCGTACTTCCCGGGTTTCCGTACTTTAAGTAAGCGATGTTATCATCTTTTGAACCTATAACTGGCGTCAAAAGCGTAAAGGGAATGTTAGGTTATATTATCGTATGATAACAGTGAATCTAGTGAATTTGGTATTGTGAGGTTATTATTTGATTCTATTGGTTAATTTAACGACCGGTTTAAGTCGGCATTATTTGATAATAATTGATTTTATGACGGGAATTTAGCGAGAGATTTGAATTCTATATTTGATATTAAAACAAGAAATATGAGTTTTCAGTTTAGATTAAGATTCTAGAAATCTTATTTTTGTATAACTAAGATAGTGTGAACTTACTTACCCTGAGGGAATCTTTGAAAGATTTATTTCCTTGTTCATCACATTTATTTAACTCGAAATAAATAAATTTTACTACAATAATGTCTTGTTTATTAACTGTAGTATAAATACATCACTAATCCCATCATCCGACTGGTTTGCGGTGTACCCAAAACACTGTGGAGGGGTAAATTTAGTGTACCTGTGTACTGTTCATGCCATCTTACATATGGGGTGTAGCATATTTGTGGAGTAAATGAAAATATATAGATGACGCTGACTGTATGAAAGGAGAATAAAACAGTGTTGAACTAATTTTAAAATTTAATAAAAATTATAAAGAATTATCTACAAGTTTCGTAGCAATACATTAATTTGCTTTCATAAGAAGCTAGAAAATGTATTATTCTAGATAAGAATAGATCAGAAAAAAACAGCAATGCCTCTGAATGGATTGTATTTTATAATAAACGAAAGGAGCTGTTAGTCGCAATATATGATCACCATTCTTTTTTGCCATATCTGCAGGTTTAGAAGTTGGAACCTTTGTTACTGCGTTTAATTTTTGAGTAGTCTTAGAAGCAAAGCTATCCGACTGGTCACCTCTGATTTTGATAAAGTATTAATAATAATAATAATAATAATAGTAATAGTAAACTTTATTTCTGTGGAAAGGTACACAAAATAACAAAAATTATTATCTTCTGAGCACCCCCAAAGTACAGAAACATGCGTAAATGAATCCTCAGGCACACAAACCCATAAATACACACCTGTAAAATCAGCACTTACATAAAGATAAATAAATTATGCAGTACAAGCAATGTTACATTATTCAGAGTTATAATTTAAGTAGTCATTTATAGAATACGGTTCTACATTACAAATGTAAGGAAAAGTGTTTTTCTTAAATATGGTAAGTTTGTGTGTGAGATGCAATCTGCCCATCTCTTTATAATGTGCTCGTAAGGTACGTCTAAATTGTTCTCACTTTGCTTGTCCATATTAAGAATGAAATACCTTAGATCTTCAGAGGTTTGTTTTATCTTTTATTATACAAATTGTCTATGATTGTTCTAACATTTGGGTGGCTGTTACTTGTCTGTAGCACATATGTACTGAACCTCAACGTTTTACCGTTTACACCTGATGCAGTACTTTGAACGCACCCTGTATATAACCCCAATGTTCGTCAAGTGAGTAATTCTATGTTCTAGGTAACAAAAACTGGTATTTTAAAGTTTTACCTTTACGTTTCGAGTCAACTATTTAAATATCACCTTCACCACTACCTAGTACGAGACGAAGTTCATTTTACCTTCAACAATTTCGCAACAAAACATAATGCATACCAAACTCAAATTCGTGTTGGGGTAGGAGACATGCCGGGAACGCAAAGCGACTTTGATTACACCCTCCCGTATTTTATGATCCGCTGCGAACAAGAAGCGGAGGTGCCATTTACCCTGGAATATGGAAGATGTTTGCTCATCACTCGAAATTTACATTCGAGAGTCGCAAACATTCCCTCCCGTTCCATTTAATCATCGCGTTTAAAAGCCGTGATGCCGTTGATGTAGGAGCGAGGAGGGACTATTTCGTTTGATCGATTTAAGAAGCCTCGAGACTAACGAAATCGGCAGTCGACCGAATATTTCCGTGAACAATGCACCGAATTCTGGTTCTTATTACAGATAGGCCATTGTTTTAAGTTTTTATAGACGCTCTTTGTAGATCAAAGCCAATGGTGATGTGCTTGGCAAGTGCTTCGGCGATTGAGCTCGGTATCCATCCTATTATTATCTGAAAGTGGAACCCAAAGCGGAGGGTGCTCATGCAGGTACATACAGGAAGAGCAAGTGATCCTCTTGAAGACCTGACAATAGCCGCTTGGGAATTCCTTTATCTAGTATCTATATGGAGTTCCATTTTCAGGCCTAAGCCAATATAATACCCCCTTTCAATATCTTTAATACCAAAAACTGTCTTGTAAATGTAGTCCTATTGAGCGCAACGTATTTAGCGTTTCCTTTTGCTTGCTTTTATTAAAATTTTAACAATAATGTTCTATCATTGTAAAGTAAAGTAACTATAGGGTGAAGTAGATTAATTGCAGAAAATTATAATTATTATTATATTGTATAATATAATACAATATATATAATATAATTTCATTGTCATGACAAGTTACAATTGGCATCAACATTGTCCAAAATAAGAATAAATAATATAAACAATACAAAAGTAAGATGACGGGGCAAAACAACAGATTAAAATTGTAAATGAGACAGTAAAATAAATTTTATTATAATAGTCTCACAAGCTGTAAATTATAAATACATAATTTTAATAAATATTTATAAATATTGCTAATATGTTATTTTGCATGAATTATGATTTATGAAACCCAAAGAATTCTTGAAAATTTTATTGTTGGTTAGTTTATTTAAGTCTATTGTAATGTAAAATTTTGATTAATAACTTACCTGATCGTATAGATTTAATTAATATAACTTAACTATGGATTTTGACGGCGTGTTTGTATCTTTCAAATGAGCTTCGTTTTGTAGCAACACATTTCTATTTAGGGTTGCCGGAGTTTTGCCTTGGAAATAGGGAGTTTGTTGAAAACAAATGGGAGAAGGATCTTCTTTTTCGATTTCCTGAGAGTATTTATAATATCTTTTCGAAACATTTTATCTAGAAATTTGTTTATTTTTAATTTGAAATTCAAAAAAATGCTGTAATCTACTTACTTTGAGCGACAGTACAACGTGTTTGGTGCAAAGATGATATGTATCCAGTTATTTGGTAGTTTGGAGCTGTCCCTGATTTAACCCTCGGGTCTTGAAGATAAACATTTGAAGCAACTTCCCGGCTGTAGGTTTTCAACTGCTGTCTTGGTACACTTCATAGGAGCTGAAATTTCTTTTTTTTTTATTTAACACGGAATTTATATTGGAGGAATTGTTTGTACCAGCAGTAAGCGATTTTATCATCCTTTTGAACTTTTAATTTCGAAAATACTTCAAGATTAGATATTTTGTTGACATATTATATTGTGAAATTCAGTAATTTTGTATATGTAAGGTTGGTTATGATTCTGTGTGTTTCATATAGGTACGTATTTCTTGTCAGTCTTTTATGTTCAAGTTTATGCTTGATAAAGTTGTTAAGCAACAATGGAAGCGTCTCATATAGTAATAATTAAATCTATATGTTTTAAATAAGCAGTTATTAATGAATTCATCCCAAATTACTTCAGCAGTTAATTCAAAGCAAAAAAAATAATAAAACTATACTCGTAAAAGTAATAAACAAACCATTCAAACCGTTTATTTGTCCAGCACCAGTTACTAAACTATTTAGTTATAGTCTGGACTTTATGCGTAAGTGTTTCTAACCCTAACCAGAAACAGATATGGATGTATTGCCAGTGTATAAAGTGATTTTATTTGTAGATGTATGCAAAGGTAAGTCATCAATGGAAACTAAAGATGTAAGAGGATTCAAACGATTCCTTGTTGTATGTCAATTTCAATGCTGAATTCGTGCAATCTCTATTTTAATAATATTATAAAATGGCAGACGGATTACCTATGAGGGCACCTAACGCTTGCATGCTTGCAAATATAGGTATACCTAGCCTACCTAGAAAATAAGTTATTTACAACCAACAAAAGTTTAGCAAGGTATGTAGATGATGTAATATGTATTTCGAGAGGAATTGAACAATCTTCAAAGGAATTATATGAATATATTAATGGTTTTCCGTATAACACATGTACATTTCACCATGTAATTAGAAAAATCAAATAGCATAAACTTTTTAGACATTTCAATTGAAAGATTACATGGTCAAAGATATTTTTTGTTAAACAATTTCGTAGAGGAGATGTATGTTTTAAGCCAAACCTAAGGTCACTTTTTCTAACTTAAGCTCTTTTTGTATTTCTGCATTTCGTAGAAGCTAAATCATAAAATTAAAAAAAAAAATATTTCAAAATTAAATCCAGTGTTCTTTACTTTGCCTAAAACAACTTCTGCTTGTTTAAATCTTGATTTCTTTTTTGTTATTTTCATCTGCTCTATATTTTTAGGAACATCCATAGCTCTTATGTTGCCCTTTTCTTTTCTTGCTCCTGGTTCGTCTTGATGGAATATTTACCTTATTCTCCACATAGCTTAATTTTGCTTCCACATCTTCTATTTCATACAAATTCATTTGAGTTCTTCTAACATTGTTATATTTAATATATTCCTTTATTTCGTTTCTCCGCAAAATATTTTCTAATAACTGAAGCATATCCGAAGAGAACTTGATTCCACACTCCATTTTACAGATCACGTTTCAGATCTAGATATACAAATTAGGTGCAAGTTAATGGAAACGGCGAACGGTACATAAATCCGCGCAATAAGGCGAGATAAGGCGCCGAGTATACGCACGCGTCCTTAAAACATGAAGTCGTCGCTTTATCTCGTTTCTCCTTCATGGTTTTTAGTCTTCAACTTCATTGTATCACGTTCGCATTGCGCGAGAATGGGTTTTATTGTATTTTTTGCTCTATGTCCCGTTAACTGCTGGAAATAACTGGAAATTGTAGTATAAACTTGCACAGTCTTCCACATTCAATTAAATTGAGGAGAATTCGATTTCTGTGTTATTTTATCTAGGACAGTTTCTGGAAGGAACTAAACGAAAAACAATAAAATCCTGGTATATCTATATTAATAGTATATTTGTGTGCTAAAGTTGGAATAATTTTAGATTATCACAAAAGAAACTTTTTCGAAAAACGTTAAGCTGTGAAATATTGGTACTCACTTAGAGCTCTTAATAATAACTGCAAAAGAAAGTGTACAGAAATACTGTCTTAGATAAATACAGTCGAAAGGGCCGTATACAATGTATATATGTATACTTGAATTTCGTCCAACTATCAACTATACTCGCCAATATTTTAAATGAAGCATACAAAAATTAAATGAACACTTCCAAACCTATTAATATCAAGTGGGCACTTTACATTTAGGGAACGATTGAAATATGTCCAGCCCTACTTCAGAAACAAAAAGAGGTATTGATACCACGTCTCACAGATATCTTCAGCGTATGGCGGCATGTTCTAACTGCATACCCAAAATTGAGAAATATAGATGGTAATATATATGGTAAAGCAACCAATAAATCTATCCTCCTTTTTATTGAAAGCTTTTGAGAAATTGGTAGACAGGTACATAGAAAATACCGCAGTAAGATAATAGCCACTAAAACAGTCAATATGCCTTTCAACAGGCAAGGTGTAGGGAATTTGCATTAGATAATCTCAATAGGCGAATCTTAAAGTCAATAAAAGACAAAGAAATAGCTACAATAGCTTTCCTGGATATTGAGGATATCATATTGAAGCTTCTGCAAGGTATAAAAGCTAGCCTGAAAAAAAGTTTAGAATACGAACCACTAGTAAGATTCCATGTAGCAAAGAAGCGAATTACCTTGGGTTATTGTTTTTTTTTTAAACTTACATGAAATCCACATATTCAGAAAATAACCAGCAATATCACCATTACCTTGGATAGGTGCCGATGGTTACGTCATACGTGTATGGAATTTGAGCTTCAGCTCTAAGGTGAGTCTATGCTGATTCAAAATAGCAATAAGATCCATGATAACACGTGAAGCAGTAGTATATATGATGGACAAAGGAGCGGCAAGTGGGGGTCCCTAAAACAGTGAGTGGTATGCAAAGAAAGTAATTTATTACTGCGTCAGACAACCAGAATGATAGGCTCAATTAGGTAAAAGATCGACGACTTAAACCGGTCACTATAACCTAAATTGCCCTATCCAAAACACAAGACTGGTAGAAGATGCTAGTTGCAGATTCTGCCGACAGGATAAGGAAGGGCATGGTTTCTACTAGTAAGCTCGGATAATACCATAGCTGACAACTAGAGCAGACCACTTTCCGTGCGCGCCATGTGCGCCGGTATGGGAGTGTAATTCGTAATATACTAGAATATGCGATAGAATAGGGACGCAACATGAGCTTGTTACCGATATAAGTATAGAAGTAAAGACATTTATTCTATCAGATATAATTAAATATACATTTGGTTTTCTGCTATTAAAGTAATATGCAATACAGACATCCCCACATCGGCGCACATGGCGCGCACGGAAAGTGGTCTGCTCTACTGATAACTACATAAAAATGCCGCTCACGTGGATGATAGGTCTGTTTAGAACACCAACATTGGAGAGCTCCTTCTAAGATAAAGGGACCACAATAACTTTGAAAAGAGCGCGGCAAAATAGGTCTTAAAGATTACGTCAATCATAAGATACTGTAATAGATCACTTCTAACTATGAAATATTGTAATAACTCTTCAGGAAAATAGTCCGTTTCCAATAACAGATATCTACTCATAAATTTTCAAACCTGTTGTTTCGATTAAAATTCCTACAATCTTTCAAAAATTAAATGTATCAGATCATATATTTATTGATTTAGTGCTCGTAGCACTGTTTCTGTCTGCCTTGCTTACTTGGAGTGAACCGTCAAATAATAAACAATGAGGTGACGCGTATTGCAGATAGAGCTGTATTGATTTTGTTTTGGTACAAAGTGATTTCACCGGGGCAATTTAGAGTAATCCCCGTTATCTCCACCAAACAGATGGACTGGTAAGCTTCTACTGTGAATAAGGTTTCCCTTGGCAAATTACTTTGCCGAAAATGCACGCCTCGCTCGGTAAATTTGCGCGAAATCCTTTTATATTTATGTAAAGTAACATTCATTCATTGAAATACCTAGTTAAATCATTAACTTGACGTCCGGATTTTTTATTATTTGATACAATTTTAATTCAAGCAAAAACTGTTTATATTAGTCATTCTAGGATTCATTTCTGACTTTTTATTTGATACCATTAATATCGTACATGTATATATAGTCTAGTGGCTTGCACGCTTGCCTATCCGTCGTGAGGTTCAGGATTCAACCAACTCTGGTCATTTATGATAACCGTGGTACGATAACCATACAACATACTGAATTAATACGCATGTTTATTACTTAGGGAAAATGTTTCATTGACAAATATTAATACTGTATTAATTAGTATACGGGACCGTAAAACTTTGAGGTTAACACTACTATTAAGCAAAGACGGTCAAAAACATCATTTAAAACCTATATAACTGTTAAATCAGTACTTCTTTCGTGGTTTTTATTACTACCACTTTATCAAGATGACAACAGAAATGTTAAGCCTAATAAACGTAAAAAATAAAATGACTAAGGTAGGTACAACAATTTAAAATCAAAAGTTGGCCACCTTTCTTACGAAGAGCCGCCTGATAGACGCGTAAGGCTGTAACGACGTTCGTGTGTACGATGTTGTATAAAGTGTTTACTTCTTACTTCTTGCTATCTTACTAACTGACTTTCATAAAACTTATTACTTTTACGTTGACTCCTGTATGTCTAAATCCCCGTATCTCGTGGTCGTACGGCGGCGCTGTGTGGGCCAGTTGTCAAACGGAATGTTACTGTTACGTGTTGATTCGAGCGGTATTGCGGCTTTTAGGTCGTAACAATAGTGTTTCAACTCCAGAGTGGTAGCTGTTGGTGTGAGAGCGGTGTACCCAGGGTTACGATCGGATTATGCGATAATTTAACCGGTGAAAGCGTGTTTTAAATCAGGAATTTATTACCATAAAACAGGTGTTAAAGACATCAAGTATGTACAAAAGACAGGTGAGTAACAAAAGATGTATATACAGCTATAAACACATATAATAACATGCACGATCTTGAACAAACAAATATTTGCGGGGCTTCGGAACGCTTTTCAATTTAGACGCGGAAATTTAAAGGGTTTAAATTCTGGTGACAACGTGAAATGAAATGTTACGTCAGAAGCTATGCCGAGGCCAACTGTTAGGCCGGGAATATCTATCCTTTTCTTGTACATAAATCTATATTGTCATGTACCACTGTTACTTTTCAGTTACCACTGTCACAACATACGCGCTTTGGCATGTTTGGTACATGAAAAGGAATAAAAATTGCTTCAAAATCCGAAGCTGTTAAAGCGAGATAGGGAGTGAGCAAATCAATAAGTATAAAATTTATGAGCAGACCCAATTCTAGTAGTGAATTTGCAAATCCGCAGCTGTCATTTGCGCTACCACCACCATGCCTCTGATATCCACTACCTATTACATTACAGACAATAACCAGAACACACAAATAGTTGAAAATCGATCCAGTTTGTAGCCATAGTATAAATAATAAATAACTACAAAATTGTGGAATGATGGTTTTATTATATCACAGTGAAAAAGTAGTTTCCATTGCCACTATAATATGATATACGTTTCATCTACTTTATAGTCTCCTTCAGTAAAAATAATAATTCTAAGTAAAGCACACTAAGAAAGAAAATTAATATAGTATAAATCATTATCGTTTTACCTTATAATACTATTATAATACAAATAATAATAATTTTGGTGATCATATTACTGGTTATAAAAGGATTTCTTTACTTCATAAGCTAAAAGAAATCTAAACGGCTCACTAATTTGTAGTAGTAAGCAAAAGAGCGTACATTTTTTGGAGTAATTGAAGAAACCAGAAGAGTTCATAAAAATTTTAAACAAAAGTGACTGGAACATATGAAAGTTGTGGGATATATCATTACAGTAAATACTACCATGGCATACTTAAAGAATTGGTGACACAGATAATCCATCGCATTGCGACATATATAGAATAAATAAAAGCAGATGATTACAATGTGAATTTTAACGTAACAGGAACAATATTTTCAGGATTGAATAGTGACACGATGGTCTATTACGCACCTATCGTACTACGTTTCACTTTACATGCACAGAATGAACGCATCCGGTGCCAATATATTTTAATCGCGTCGTCATTTAATTAGTGCGAAGCGATCCCAGACCACTAAACACATATCGGCCTGCACATGCAATTCCACTCAACCGAACATCACCACCATTTCGTACTATGGCCTCCGATGTAATTTATTATTTAGGGTTTGTCGCCTAAATATTCGCTATCCTTAATTTACATAACTTTGCTGTAAATAATCCGCATATGCACATCGACGCGTGCTCTGCTTTAAATCGGAATGAAAGCGATAGGGACAAATCTCATCAATATTAAACGGACCACCTAACGAAGTATGTGCATGTATTACATTTTATTTTTGCTTGCAAACGGTCGTTTTTTATTGGGAGTTTAATTTAAGGAAGCATGTTGGAATTATTTTCATGCACTCTTTCTTTATATGTATGTATGTATATACTTATCTGGATTATTCTCTTTAGATTTGTTGAAAACAATGACGTTTTATAACGTCCAATACGTTTGAGAACATAAAAATTTAATAAACTAAATAGATACGGAACATAAATTCTTTTCGTAACTAATTTAAAAATAAATATAATTTGTGAAATAAACTAAATTCTTTTTAAGAGATCATCATAGCTGTAATTATGCGAAAGAAATAATGAATGTTTACGATAGTATAAAGTTTTTAGCATCTTCTGTATACCTTCCACCATGTGACTGTAATGCAAGTATCCTGGATTTCATATAATTGAACAGTATTCCAATTTTGAACGACCAAAATCATTATAACCTCTAATCAGAGCAAGATTACTCAGAAGTTTGGTGTTTCTGCTAATATATAAAGTGTTTGAAATACTCGATTACATATTTCAAACACATTTAAACAAATTACATTGCTCAACGATAACTTCATTTAAATTATAAGGAAATACAACAACAATAGTTTGCTTCCTACCAAAAATCATTGCTTTCCACTTATGTTTAGTGAGAGCCAGTTACGCTCACTCCATCTACAAATGGCTGTTAAATCAGTCAAAGAATTGATCTGCTGAAATTTTTTTAAATCACCTGGGTACATAAGACAATTAGAATATTTTACCACCCCGGTAATGTCATCAACAAAAGCAAAGAATAACAGAGGGAACAATGGGAGATTTGTAACTCAGATATTCTACATAATTCTCCCGATCACCCAAATACGACTGTAACAAAGTAATAATACCAGCAAAAACACCATACTTATGTAATTTGCTGAAAATTAAATGATGCTGTAGACGGTCCATAAATATTACATCAACTTGGTATTGTTTGTCCGAGGTCTCAGAAATATAGAGTTTAAAAGAAGATAAGTTTGTTGCAGTTGCCCTACCTATAAACTCATGTTGGACAATTGACTATTTATTTACAATATGGACATACAGTGGTCTAAACAAAACAGCTTCAAATACTTTAGCAAAATTGCATATTATAGAAACAGAACGGTAGTTACAAATCTCACCCTTATTGCCAATTTTAAAAACAGGGGAATTAGCTTATTAGTTGCAGCGTTACGACGTTAGGGGTAAACCAAGTATTGTAATTACCGTTAATGGGAACGAGCACCCACTCCAGCCTTACTCGTGTAGGTATGTAATGTATTCCGAAGCGATGATATTGACCCACAGCCCTTTGTAATTCATTTTATTGATATAGATTTTCTCTAACATTCTTAGATACATATGTGACGAACTCTTACTTCACGAACTAGTTACAGACACCAACAGCAGTTCCCAGTGTTCAGCGTTACTAAATTTATTACTATTTTTTTTTTTGACCTTCATGGGCAGGTTTACCCCGTAAGGTAACTGGGCCATAGGACCTATTGTGCCCTCATCGTGCCTTAGCCCTCTCGACCTGGTTGTACCCGAACAAAGAGGTCCGCAAATTGGTCGAGGATAAGTTTATTTAGACTGAGTTCGTCTAACCGAGCGACCCCTAGACAACTCCGTCTCTGCCTGTCCGCTGCCGGGCAGTCGGCCAGGAGAGTGCACAGGAGTTTCTTCTGCTCTACCACAGTTTCTGCATAGGGGAGAGTCCACTCACCCAATGCGGCGCAAGTGCTTATTCAGTGCGCAGTGGTCAGTTAGGACTTCCGTAAGTAGTTTCAGTCTGTTCCTGCTCATAAAGACTGCCTTGCGGAGTCTTTCCTCTCCCGGATGAATCCCGAGGATTTTACAATGTCTCGCCCCGACAAGTCCATTCCAATAGGAGCGGTGACTAGCAGCGAGATGAGATAATAATAATAATAATAATAATAATTCATGCCTTTACATCCCCCAACAGCTTTCGCCAATTACCTGTGAATGGTTGTTGACTGGCGCCTCTAGCTAGTTTGTCGTTCGTTGCCTCTGATCCCAGAGTGGCTAGGCACCCATCTTAGCGTAATGTTGTTCCGCCAATTCTTCGAGCTTCCTATGGCACCCTAATACCACTTCGGAAGCGAATTTGACAATCTGCAGTGCCCTGAGAGCAGCTTGGCTGTCAGAAAAGATTTCGACCGATGCATTCTCATGCAGGCAGTTTAAGATGCCCTCTGCGTAGGTCTGGATGGCTATTACTTTAGCCTGGAAAATGGAGGTGGAGTCCCCTAAACTGGTGGCTTCGCCGTTCGGTTCTCCATCTCTCCAGATCCCAATGCCTGTGGCATTCGGCGTCCTCGAGGCACGCACAAACCAGGATGGGAACCTCGCTTCGGTTTGCGGATGTAAGCTTTAGAGGTCTCACAATTAGAAATATCTACAAGGTATTTCCTAGTGAAGCTGAAGACGGGCGGAATCTTGTCCGTCTGCATGGCTGTAGTTGGCGTCGGGGACATGGCTCCCTTGATGCCTAAACAGGCAATCCTTTGGACCTTACTGAGCGCGTTTACCGTGTAGCCCAGACTGGCTTTATGCCACCAGACTAGCGAGGCGTAAGTTATAGAAGGTAGTATGACCTTCGTGTACAGCCAGTGTAGCATTGCAGGTTTCACCCCCCACGTTTTACCAAACATTCCTCTACAGGCCCAGAAGGCCCTCGTGGCTTTGTTCGTCACTAGTTGCAGGTGGGATTTGTACGTCAGTTTTGCTTCGAAAGTAACACCCAGGTACTGAACCTTACTAAATACGAGGATATTCGAGTCGAAGATGGCTTGATACTGGAGTTTTGGAAGTTTCCTCCTCTAAGTGAACGGAACCATAGTTGCTTTCAGAGAGTTTGTATTTAGCCCTTCTTGTTGACGCCAACTCTTCAACAGCAGGCCATGATGGTGATATCATATACGAAGCTTTGCACGTGGGAAAAAAAGTTGTACACAACCAATTATACCAAGCTTCAGGCCTTATATCTATTGACCTCAAAATAAGAAGAAGTAGGCACGTGACGTATTTATAAAAGTTAGTGTTGTGATTTAGGAGTTTTATGTATCTACATAAAATACAATCTTCTGAAAATATAATTTCACAAGTCGTATTAACAAATGCAAAACGAGAGGCATTCAACTATAGTTTGGAAGGTTGTGTAACATAATGAAGGTGGAGCCTAAATATGAAATCAATTTCTGAAAGACCTGGGTATCTATTATCGGCGTGAGCAAGGAACGGTCTTAATTTTAAACTGACTTATATCCTATTTTCAATTTCACCCTTGCCGATCGTTAGAAGGCGCCTTATCTTCGACATTCTGACATCTCTGACTTCAATAAATTCCCGGCGAAAATGCCTAAACACGGTATTGTACCTATATATTCCACCAGCTCTCCGGTGTCGATTTAGACCGTCTAGGGTCTTCGCCCCGATTCGCCCGTATCTACCGGTATTCTACGCCACCCCTCCCACCAGCACCATTACTTTATATAGGGGGAGTACTTTCTTTCCGTTTTCTATTCTTCCCCGTATTCATCCTTCTGCTTTCCACTATTCGCTCGCTTATTCTTCCACTTAATATCCTAATATACCGACGGAAGATGTATGCTCTTGTCAAAGAAGTTGCTCAATATTGTTCCTTTCCCTTTGGGCTATCGATCTTGCGGAAAACTTCTGTCGAATAATGGATATGAGATTAGTTCCAATTTCGGAAAAGTGTGTTTTCTAAAACAAATACTTAGCTTTGGTAAAAGAGACTGTCTACAAATAAAACAGTTGACTAAGGGAACAGCTAAACCGAGTTTAATAAATATGTAAGTCAAAACATATCGGAAATTGCAAGATAGTAATATATGCAAGAGATATTGAAAAGTTTGATTTGATATGAATATAATTTAATCTTTATTTTTCAACAATAACAAAATTTATTTTAATAGTTTTGGAACACACAATCTTACTACAATTGAATGATATTCTTCCCTACACCTAGAGAAAGAAATTTTAAATGGAGCATTGAGCGATTATGGCACCCAAATAAGTACGATCTTTATGCCTTCTACAGTTGTCAAGAGACAAAAACAGGTGGTAACTACTTGGCAAAATATCAGAAGAATATGGAAGGTGTGGTAGCGTTTCCCAGGCAAGTTCAGAATTTTTTTCCTTCCCGATTCACTCTTGCGGTATTTGACCTGGCGTTATCCTATAGGGATACCAGTTTTTTTCGATTGATCAAAGAAGGCTGTTTTTGGATAAGTGCTGCTTGTATTCGCTGAAGCTGTTCATAATGCAAGTTAGTAATGAGCGTTTGACCCCTTTCCAAAAACTCGTAATTGACAATTTCTTTTGTTGTCCATTAACGCAGACAATAAAATTCTCTTTGAGTTCAAAGAAGCTTTTGGACTGTGTGGATGTGATGATACGTACAATTAGAATTTAAGTCAAATATCAATTTTTCGTCGCAGGTTAACAACCATTCAAGAATTGCTTCATTATCGTTGCGTCATATGTTTGTCCAACAAATGGTACGCCTACTTAGTTTGTTATCATTTGACACTACATGTGGGAACCATTTGCTTAACTTCCACCTCTTTCCTGGCTGATGAAGATGCAAACGAATGATTTCATCATTCATGGAACGCTCTAAGCACGTTGTACCAGAATTTTATTCCACAACCTGTTAAATATCATTTTTATTAATGATCTTCGGTCTCTCTGATTGTGAGTGTGCTTCATCGGTCAAGCTGAGATCTTTCGAAGGTTTCTTTAAACTACTTCTGTGATGTTCAATCCCACATGGTAGGTATATGTTTTTTGCGTCGCTACTGTACTTTGAAAAATTCATACCGCGGTTTCACTCCTACAAAGAACAAATATTTAGTGTGCGATTATGTCATGTTTGGACTGAGCATTGTTGAGTCTGTCAGTCAGGTTATTTTCTTTTATATATAAAAAGTTTCAATTTTCATTTGAATTTTTTGGAGATGAGCAATTGTTACTTTAAGCTATCAAAACTTAGTATTATTTCTTTTCCGAATGGCATAGAAAAAAAAAAATATAGTTAAAGCGAATGGATTGACACTACACGGAATGTCACTGTCAATGATGCTTGACGTCAATACTTCCTACACCAAATTTTGTGCATTGATATATCCATTTTTCACCCACTTCACCGATTTTTTCTTTCTTTAACGGCTGCTTACGCTACAAAACCAACGTAGTTTCGAAATTTCACGTTCATTGGTTGAGTGGCTTGGACTGGTTGACGCGTCAATAAGGATAGTGTCTTCTATATATCTAATATAAGATAACATGAAAGACATAGAGCAAGTTGGAGCAGTACCAATGGGGTAAATACATTACTATACATCAGAAAGGCTTCAGATGATTCGATCCAGTTTCCTCTTCTTATAGGGGCGGTCTGACAGAATCTCCGGAAATTCACCAGCTTGTTGGTATTCTGTATTTGATCTGCTTCAACCATTAAATAATACCGGCCATTTCAGTATCCCAGCACCCTGTGCTAATCTGTATAGATCTCTACCCGGTTGATTGAAATAATCCTCTCGGTTTGTGCACAAAAACACCTCCCTAGTTTCCAGAGCGTGCTCAGCTCTCTGTGTGAGCTGACGTAAAGCTGCCTATGTGTTTTTTTTTCATACTGGTCTTAATGTAATGGCCGATATACTAATACATCATCCTTTATGTATCTATCTAGCAGTTTCTTTAACCATCATCAGTATAAATGATATCTGGCTTTATTTATTCTCAGAGACTTCATCTTATTGGATAAATGGCATCCGATCTTGGGATTTATACAGTTTGAACGGTTTGACTCTGCATTTCACGCCTAGAAGAAACTTAATTCTTGCTATCTACTTCCTGGGTGCCCGTTTCCAGTTGTGTCTTTTTGCGGTCTAGCAGTAGTAGGAACCAGTAGCATCTTTTCTAATTCTACATTATTGATTAGCCTGCAAAATTACTTGGTTTAGTACCTACATTTGAGCGAAGTTAATTTAGAACTCTTAGGTATATTATTTTAAAATAATTTCATCTACTGCTTGCAAATGATATTCAGGATAACAATTGTGTGAATTATAACGCTTACAATTAGATTTCGCAGCGATCTTTAAACCTTACATAGAGCGTACAACTAATTCATTGCGGTGTTTTCGTGATACGCTAAAATCCAAATTATATGTTACCAAATATTTATTGCCCACCTTACCTTCGACAATACACGTCTGTGAGTTTACACGTATGTACAAAATACAGCCATATAGGTATAATACGTGTATGCATACATAAGTTGAGAGTAACCGAAGTAGAATATACTAATTAGAAATGGAACGCTGGCGGATCTCTCAGGAGGAGAGATTCATTTACGTAAGAGGATTAGCCTGCAAAGTTCCCCCAGTAGAATTGCGGCGGAATCTTATCCCACTGAATGGGGATGCTGAATGATAAATTACGTGACTCCGTTATATTGTGTAACATATCCCCATATCAAGTTATATCACAGGTGTTGACAATCTGGTGACAAACACGCACCGCCTGCAGATATATAATGACATGTTTGTTATCTCGTATTTACGTTGCTTGTTCTCTCCTGATATACTTCGTACCAATCATATTTATTAATTCATGTACAGGCTGTCCCACCGAAGACTGGATCTTTGATTGCAGCCCTATTTGTCATTTTAGAAAGAAAGCTTTTCTACAAAAATGTTATAGAATCTAATGCTGCATCACCTAAAAATATTTTTGACTATACAGAGTGTCCCAGAAGTAGGCAAACGGATCAATACTTCGTTGTTTTACATGGAACAGCCTATATATTATTTCATTTTCCAATTCTACGTAGAAAAATAACACGACTTTATATAAACTACTATATGTCTATCTTTAATAACAACGTTGTTATTTACTCTTTTGTTAAAAGTGGTCCCGTTGGAAAGCAACAGTTAAGGCGGTGTGGTATATATTTGCATTTGTTTTAGACATTCAGATTTTAAATATCATACATATATACTTAGGCTGATTCAACATTGAAATTAAAATCGATATAATAATATAATAATCGAATAAAACTTTAATCCAAAGTAACTTGATTTTTTTAAATAGTACCCTATATTTTTGCTTGTGCTAAATTAACCCTTGCCCAAAACCCTATCAATCCATACTAAACATTTATGATGCCTCATGCAGGATTTCATAGTTAATTAATGATTTTAAGTAAATCCAACAATTTTTCCGTTAATTTTCAAGTCGCCTTGATATATAAAAGCTAAACATTGAATAGAGCTGCGAATTTGTAAATACATGTCAGTATCGGGTGATAATATAAAACTAATAAAAAGTTTTTTAAGAAAAAAAAAAATTTCGTAAAAGTCATTTATGAATTTATCAGAAAAAGTAATTTTGTATACGTAATACCTTTTCCTTCTTAAATCTCATTGCTTGTTTATTTATTTTCTTATCCATTTTATTATATACTTCAAAATATGCAATATTCAAAAGAAGAATTTGTTGATATGATGTATTTGGTTGGTATGTAACCATTTATGTCATTTTCCCAATTACATATATTTATATCTACTTATATTCCCGTTTACACAATTTTTCAATTTTACATTTAGGTGCAGGTGGACGAAATTGTCTTTTGGGTTCAAAAATATATAGACAACGGTATCCAAACAGACGGTGTCCAAGAATGGAATGTTTTAATGTTAAACAGAGATTTGAAAGCATCTGTGCTGTTTAATAAACGTTATCATCATATTAATGAAGATAATGAGTTCAATGTTTTTACATCTGTGGTTGAACAGCCAAGTTTGAGCACGAGGCATATCAGCAGAAACGCTGAAATGTATATAAGAGTACTACTGTTCAAAGGATTTTACGGAAACATAAATATCACCCTTATCACGCATCCATCCGTCAGCGGCCTACCGATGATGATTACGGAAGGAGAATAAGATTTTGTGAGTGATGGATAGAAGGTAGTTTCCAGAGTAGTACTGTACCGAACAGAAGGAACGCTCAAGTTTATGCACAAGACAATCCTAGATCTGTAGCAACACGTGCAGTAAAAAGGTAGATGGAAAACAAATGTATGAGGAGGAATTGTTGGATGTCACATTGTGGGCCCCTTTTTCTCCGAGATAAATTTAAACGGAGAGCGATAAAACTATTTTTTGCAAACGCAATTCTATGAAATGTTGGAGAACTTACCACTAAGGGAGGCATTTTTATCCGTTATATTTTTGAACATCTCCTTTAAATTCTAATAATTAATTTAATGATATACTTTACTGTTTAATGTTTGTTTTTTGTTATTTTAACGGCTTCATATATTTAAGTAATTTTGTATAATCACAGAGTTAAATAACATAAAATATCATTCTTTTAAAAAAAGTGTGATTAGTTTTAAATGATTACCCGATGCCGACACATACTTACTAATTCACAGCTTTATTCCATTGTTTAGCGCTGATATACCAAGGCGACTTCAAATTAGCGAACAATTTATTGGATTATTCAAAATCATTAATTAACTATGAAATCCTACATGAGGAATCATAAATGTTTAGTATGGATTGAAAGGGCTTTGAATAAGGGTTAATTTAGCATAAGCAAAAATATAGGATGCTATTTAAAAAAATCAAGTTACCTTGGGTTAAAGTTAAGCAAATGTTCGGGACCATATATAGTGGACAGCTGTATATAATTACATCGATTTTAATTTCAATGTTGAATCAGACTAAGTATGTATGTATGATATTTAAAATATGAATGTCTAAAACAAATGCAAATATAAACCACGCCGCATTAACCGATGCTTTGCATCGGGACTACTTTTAACAAAAGAATAAATAACAACGTTGTTATTCAAGATAGACATAATATAGTAGTTTATATGAAGTCATGTTATTTTTCTGCTATTGTAACTCGTTTCATTCATTTCACACGAGAAAAGTATAGATGAAATAGTCTACCAGAAAATTATTTTGGAGTAGACCGGAGGTTTTAAAATTCTTCGACATATTCATATAATTTTTTTTTAAGTAGAACATCCTGTACTTTCTTGCAGTTTTGAGCAGTGGCTGCTTATTGTGTGTGCGCACACACAATTTTTTTTATGCGTTCGTTTAATGGAAATTAATAGTTTGAAAGAAAAGAGTTCAGTAGTACAATTAGAAAACTAGTACTGTCACAAATCTAAAGTTTAAGATTTAAGATTTGGAGATTATTTCAATGAGTGACACGAGATCCTTCCAGCAAAATTGTATCTTGTGGGGCTACACAAGGTGTTCATGAAATAACTCATATTAACAATGTGTGAGATGATTAGGTTATCGAGGTTAAGCATATGATTATATTGAAGTTATGAACACCATTTTGGATGTTAATATCGTAATTTAAATACCATTCACAGAACGCTAACAGTAGTGGACTGTAATGTTCTCCCAAATACTGGATTATTGTAAAATGATATGGATGCTGTTGGTCGCGTCTTACAGTCCGCCATACGCGGACTCGATTTGTTCCCAATTTTTCCTTAGTGCACCTAGTACTTCATGAAGAATTGTTTCTTATTAAATCAATATCGGTATCATCATGTGAATGAGGACGGCCAGCATTCCTGTCCACCAAATGAAAAGAATTTTTGTCTGCTAGTCTTTTAAAGACATTTGCACATGGCAAATGATGCCTAGGAAATTGCATCGCAACAAATTGCGCTGCTTGACCTTCGTTAGTATTTGAAGCATCAAGCACCATCAATATATCGTAATACTCACGATTTGAATAGTATTGGACCATTTTTTTTTACTTTAAAATAAAAGTATTAACAAAAAGGAACATTGTGACCTCGACTTAATCGTTGCGTCAGTCATGTATTTCATTGTTCAGTGAAAATAAATAAATAATATGATAGATATACAATGTAATAAATATAAATTAATAGTAAAAATAGTAATGGCGATTAAAGGTAGTCCTTCCAATGCCAAGATTCACGTGGGAGAAGCATTGAGCAATAGCTAGTCTAATACAATCTACTCATCTTCACAAGTATCCTGTAAGTATCCTAGCGAACTTTATTTCGAATTAAAATTGTTAATGCGCCATGAAAAATATCAGCCAAGTAATAGGTGTATACAAAGAAAGAAATACCATTACCATACCATTTAAAAATAATGTTAGTCCCTTTCTTCAGATATCCCCAAATAAAAAGATCAGAAATGTTCAAATCTGGTAACCAGGCAGGCCACCCCATTCACACCTCTGGAAGATCCGACGTCTGAGAAAGATCTCTCTCGAAGCGCTCAGTCAGTTTGTAGCTGTGTAAGCTGTAGCTTTTCTTCACATATTCGGCAATGCCTCTTCTTCAAAAAAAAGTATGGAAGTATTACGCCAAATTGTAATACGGAACCATATAGTTTAGGGTAATGTAGCGATCTTTCTTGAATAATTCTGGGGTTATGATCAACCAAGTAGTGAAAATTTTGTTTATTCAAAGCGCACTTGGTGGTAAAAATGCGCTTCATCGCTACTAAAGATGTTGCGTCGAGAGTGTTCTGTGCAAGCATTTCTTGTACACATTTATGTTGTTGACGTAGCCTGCTGGGCTCAATTCGAGGGATGAAATTTAAAATCGAAGTCCAAAATCCTATATATTATATTTTTGTTGGCATATTTTCGATAAACTTGGCGATTGCTCAAGCGCTGCTTTCAAAAGTTGAACGTTTTGTGGTGGTCTGATAGATCTACGTGCTACCAGATTCCTCTATATAACTGCCTAATCCAAGACGGCGCACAGTGGATCGAAAGGCGGTAAAACACGGACATTGACTGAAATGGTAATAACTTGCTTAAAAATTAATGTTGCTCAACGAAAGAAAATTTTGTCGATTAGGTAAGGTTGTATATTATATCGAGTAAAAAAAATATTGTTGTACCGTCACTGCTTGTTTGTGAAAATGAAGCTAAAAGTATATAGTATTTGGGACTGCATAAATGGAAGAAATAGCGTATTTGAGATATAGATATAAGTTTCGTAACTGTTTCTGTGTGATGGAACTTATAATGTAGACTACAATATATGCAACAGGAAAATATTGTGATCCATAAATACATTTAAGATAGAATCATGGGCTTTGGTCTCTTAATAAATTAAACGTGTCGGTACTATTAAAGCAGAGACAAAGAGCATATATATGTAAAATTATGTATCTTTGTTTTTAATAGAAATTTCTTTTAAACAGTGATGTTTTTCTTTATAGTAAAACAATTCGCTTACCTCTCTTGATAACAAGTCGTTGATAAACAGTAGCAGTACCTACTTTTCACTTACCACAATTTTCAATTTTGCCGGTGAAGCATTAATAATTCTACAGCCTCTGGTAATAACTTACTTCTTTCATGTTCGTTTAATTTTCGCGTTGAATGGGATATATATGGATCGAATGTAATAGCTAGTCTTTTCAAAATATCTTTGTTAGTAGCTGAACGCTTACATTTTCTGCTATTTTTTCCCTGAGGTTTTTAAGGTCTTTAGTTCCAGCTTCAGCAGCTTCTTCTGAAAGTTTGCCTATAGGAAGTAACATGTTGAATGATATCTGCGCCATGCAATAGAATTTTATGTATGTGGACTAGCATATAGTACAAACCATATACATATATAAATTTTTCAGCTGTTCCTTCTCGCAATCAATTTCTTTCCCTGTAGTAATCACTTGTAAGATTATCGCGAATCTTCTGATTACATTTACATCTAGGACGGTTATTGAAGCTGTTATAGCTGGATATAAACATGCTTGTATCGTTTGCCATAGCATGTATTTTTAAATGTTTGTTTATATGAATTTGGCCCAGAACTACCGTCGAGTCACCATTTTGAGACAAATGCCAATTCACTTAGAATATTTTGTATTGTTCCACCCCAAATAGTTTTACTATGCGAGTAGATGTTAATTTTCTGTGATATTTTTATCACCTTTAACCATATACATTTATGATAATAATATAGATAATCTCCCTGTTTATGTGCACCTATAGTAAAACATAAATTGTATTCATATTAGCCACAATCCAACTAGATGGAGAATAACTCTTAGAATGTATAGGCGAATCGAAGAAGTAAAACATACCAAGTATATGAAGAAAGATACCCCATTTTGTTTATCTTCTATTATTATAAGCTAACACAGCACATTTCACAATTCTAACTTAATATTATAACACATTGAGAACGATACAATAAGTGCAGCGAATATTAAAGAAGTAGCATATTCGATCTCATAATGTAGCTATATGACCGATACTCATAATTATGCTAATTGGTTTATACCCTTTTTAATCCGAGAACTAAGAGATTATGAAACATACATAGAATGTTTCGTAACTGAAATGGTATAACTTAACAAATTTTTGATAGAAATATTAATTAACGTGCATTTATGAGAATACTAGATACGGTAATGCGACAAACAAAACGTCTTTTCTCAGAAAGTTGCGCGAAGTAGCAGCTGAAATCGCTGGAGGAACTACTAGAAGGATCCTAGATGATAAAACAGTTTTCCATTTTTTGGGCAAATTTGGGCATTTTTTTAAAAAGCTAATAGAAGTAAAAATTTAGAGTAATAGAACACCATCTTCAAGAAATGGTAATTGTATAGTTAGTTACAAATATGATTTGCTAATATTTTGCCAGTTGAGTTACACATAGTTAATGTATATTCTGAGCAAATTGCAGTTTCGTATCGTTTCTAATTCCGAAGATATTAGTAGTTGAAGAGGACGGTCGAAATACACTCTTAGCGTAACATCTCGGAACATGTACTTTCAAACTTGCTTCTGTTCGATATTCCGTCAATCTACTTGTTTGTATTGTGATTTCCATATCTAATGCTTATTTTACTATACACTTATACACATTTTATTATGATTCTGGAAGATTGGCTTTTTACGCTATGTCCGATTTTTAACCAACTTCGATCCTCTGTGCGGCGGTGTGATTCTATTAGGAATAGCATCGTTGTAGTACCGCTAAGATACTCTCTGAGTTGCGACCACAGACTAGCTTTTTCGAAATATGCTCCCATCCAAAGGATGTTGTATATGCAAATGGGGTAACCGACCGATCGGAATGAGACCAGAAGTACCGGTCTACGCAAATTCGATGCCTGAAAGGATTTATAGGTATTGCAAGAATCTTGTATATCATCAAGATATACCTAATCATTATGTATTTAGGTAGTATATCGTTACTTTGCTTTTAGTTCTGCTTAAAGATAATACATTTTAAATTGAAATTAACACCAGTTCCATATCAAGAAAATAAATAATAGTTTTTCGGATGATTCTAATGAGAACGCGATGTTAAACGCGTCTGATTGTTGCAGGAAATACATGCTAATGGTAGTAAAAGTAAACATCACACTTTTCTCATTGTATAGAAACAATTGCTTCAAGTTGTATGCATATTCACGTCAGAATCGAACGTGAAAAGATTTACGAGAGCTTCTCCTTCCAGACTAGAGAAAAGTCACGTTTACGGTACGTGGGAGATTACAAAGGTTGACAGTACAGTAGAGGTGGACAACGGCTGCCTACGAATTTACGATTATTGCGGTTTTGGGGATAAATGTGCGGAACTTTAAAAGCACTTGAAAGTATTGTTGGACGCGCCTCTGTTGGTGTGACTTGTCCACACACACAGGCTCGCGTTCAAATTGTGCAGCATTGTGCGGGCGCACTTTGACAATATAGTCCTTTCAAATCGCTTCACTTGAGAGTTAAAGAAATATAGTGGAGTTACTATTTTCTGAACTGTCAGGAATTATTTACAAACGATCTTCTGTGTACTGGTAGTGTAACAACAACTGAACCTTTATGCGCCTAAAATACAGGAAAATTTATATTATAAGGAACTAATGAATTTATTTAACCACGATAAAGAAAAAAAAAAACGTTTTTTTTAATTATAATTTGTCGTCCATTACGAGGTTCTGGACGCAGATCTGCATTAGTACAATCATATCAGGTCATTGCTAATTATATGTGGGCCGCGGTCAAGTCAAATTGTTTAGTACATTTCTGAGATTAAAAGGGGTAATATCATAAGAGATACGAACCGCTCCGGTTTGTGCAAGCTGTCTCCTTTGATCTCTCTGAATATTTCTGTGGTAATTTAAAGGAAAATAGATTGATATGTAATCAGATTTATTACTACTCTTTTGTTAAAGAAATTATAGAAACGCGCCCTTATTCCACATAAAATACTTTTCCAATCCTAATTCATAGAAAAAATATATAGTGTAACAAGGTACACAATATTCTAAAATATCTTTAAATGTATTGGAGTTATAAAGTTGGTGTCGTTATATGGTTTTTCTAATTGGATGTTGTAATGAAGCTAAAATAAACAACGACGCAGTGCTGAAATGAATATTACCCCACACTGTGCTGTAATGCAATATATACGCACTAGTGAACGCTTGCCCGAACGTAATATGGGCGATTAATGTGCTAATTTGAAAAAATACCGTGAAGAACGTGTGCCACACTGAGTTGTAATCCTCGTAATCACTCGCCGCTACGCAGCTCGAGATTCAAACTTGTACTCGCATTACATAAACGTCATTGTGACACCTGTGTTTTAAAATACTATTGTTGGAAGTCATGGACGTAGTTAATATGTTATGGCGGAAGAAATAAACAAAATACAATGTAGCTATTATTCTAACAAGAGAATTATAAAATTCTAGAACTTTGAGAGTCTAGATATGCATTGTGATTGGTTTTTGGAAATTTATTTAGAATGTGTAGAACACCCTATCGAAAACGGCCACTGAAAACTTCCTCAATATAATTTCAGTGCAAAGTAAATGCAATGAGTCATTTGCTTTCAGAATACTCAACCAAAGTTGTACACTATCTTTAGTTTGCTTTATTTGTATTTGTGCTTATTCATTGTACGTTTTCTTTATAGTAGAAGAGCTAGCGGATGATCCGATCATAAGACGAAGTGAAATAATGTTTTGGTACTAGCTAATTAAGAAAATAATGATCTGGCCGGCATCCCACGGTTGCGTCATAGTTATAGAATGACCCCAAAAGTAATTCCCTTGTTATTGAGATAAGAGGCTTCAACTTCATCTCTACTATAATCGCTACTAAACTAATATAATAATAAAACTATCTCTTCGTTAGCAGGAGGGTAAGACGTTTCATTATTCAACTATCGTGCCATCTGCAAACTGATATCTTATTTTTAAGTGTATTTGTTGAAAAGCAATACATATGACTCTAGGAGGTGTTTAATGGCAATAAACTGATATATAGTAAGTTGCTAATTATTCAACTTGTTTTATAATTTTTATCACTTTTTTTCCGGAAAATAGAACAAATTTTACATGGAACATCCTGCATATGTTTGCATATTTGGATTCTGTGTAATTATCTAAGTCTGAAAACATATGATTTTGGTTTCCTTGGTTACTAAAATTTGGAATTCCTCTGCATAACTCAATTTTTAAACTATTACATGTTCATTAATTCTATCATGGATCTAAAATTGCTAAAACACAATCGCTTTAATAGGTCGTTATTTTATTAGTAAACCGTGTTTTATTTAGCCACAAGTTTGGGGCCTTGCAGCTCTCCAAATCAATATCAAAGCAATATTTGCTACAATTGACAATTACCAATCTATACGGTGATTGATAATTATCAAGTTAGTTAGCTGCTAGACGTTTTCAGACGTCAATCTTCGCACGCATCCTAATAAAGACTTCCAGAATTAGATCACTGAGAAGGCACGTGATTAGGCTCAAGGCTACAGATAAATCAACGTGATCCTCGACAATTTGTTTAGGGCGAATCGCCCGGTTCGTATATAATGAGCAATACGAGCTCGCTAGACTGATGAAATTTATTACAGCTCTCAGGAACGCATATATTTATTCATTAATTCAAGATGCTGGTTGGGCATAATTAACAATCAAGAAAGAAATTAGTACACAGATCTTTAGAAGTGTATGCGTATCTTCCGATAATTGGAATTAAAGCTACATAATGGTGATCTGATAATTTCAGTGACATAATCATATGTGCTAAAAGTTAAGGAATTTGTCTTATACTAACAATAAGTGTACATACAAGGAGCTAGTTCAGAAGTCGGAAATTAAAAAAAAATTATGAAAATTCAGTGAATAAAGAATAAATTTAAAATCTTTTTCGTTTTTATAACAAAGTGAATGATTTTTTATTTTTGCTAGCGCATTGAGTATAATGATACAGAGTAAAATAATTAATACAGTAACGATATCGACGGGGCTGTTGTATGATAGTGATTGGTGTATTTTTGCTTTGTCCAATTAATTACTAAAAGCTTCAAACAATTTCATTGATCACGTTCAATTTTTTACTACTAAAGAACATCGAGTGATGAAAGGATTTTCAGGGTTTTATACTTGAAGAAAATGTAACTTTATGGTGACAACTAGCCTTTAATTTTCAATCAATAACATCTTATTTGTTGACGACAAGAAACTTGTACTAACATCGTACGGCAAAATAGAGCAACGTTTTAATTATAGATACTCCCTTGAAGTTTATAGTCGCTCTTAAAAAATAGAAAGCGACCCTCAGACTCATAGCTGGCACCAGGCTTTGCAGTAATGCATCAATCATAAAGTAGGACAAAAGCTACTTGTTATGTCATTTATTTATAATACAAAGCATTTCCCAGCATTAAGCATCCATCTGTTTTCCGTATTCCAAGAATAAGTCACGCTTGTCTAAAGCATTCGACATCTTTACCATCAGAAATGAGGCGAACGATCTTCAACTCATCTGCGTATGCTAATACAGTGTAGTTTAACTACGAATTCAAACCACTGATCAATAAAACAAACAAAATATAATCAATATTAGATCGCTGGGGATTCAAACTCGTATGATTAAAAGTATATTAGTACCTTAGGGTCTCAGAGCTAAATTTGTAACGTGCCGTACCATGGGAAAATCCATTTCAGTGTCAAGATTTGAGTTCATTTTTAATTAATTTTGTTCTTTTGAATGATGTCCCCATGGGTGGTAGCGTTGCTACCGCATGCTATTCTATTTCATTAAGTTTTTATTTGTTAATCTCGTTCACGACGCGAGTGTCGTCCCCGCAGATGGTGTCCGATCACGCACACTCAACTCGCACCATCGCGACCGATTTAGGGGAACCGCAAGTGTATTTAAACCGCCGTTACCACAAGTTCACAGAGATTTCCCGAGTCCCTAGGTCTATTTCAGTTCGGTTTGGCTGATGTATTGGCAAAGTTTTTCTGATGCACACCGAGTTTCTTACTTCAATTATTCCCGGCGTGATTGTAGCACTGGCAAAGCTTCCTGGTGTAACACAGGCATATTATCAGTCCGCTCTGGCTAATGTGTCGGCACAGCTTTTATGATACACGCCGAGCTCTTTCTTTCAATTATTTCCGGCCTGATTGTAGCTCTGGCAATGCTTTCTGGTGTAATACAGGTATTTTTCGCTCTGACCGTTGCGTTGTCCCAGCTTTCTAGCGCTCCCAGGGCTTTATTTACAATCATTCCTGTTCTGCAAAGTTTAGCACCGTCACCTATGTCTAACCCTCATAACTCGTGAAAACCGTCCGTGCACTTTTCGACCGATCTCCGTACATAGATTTTCGTTTAATGTTTTTAACCCAAACAAAGCCATTAGTTGCGCGTCTAAATTTCAAAAACGTTACTGAAGCCTCGCGAATGTTTTAATGTTCGTCACTGTACATATATTTATGTATGCCCAAGACTGTACATGCATATGTTTTGACACTTATCTTATTTTTTCGCTGAATATATTCAAAGTTTTTCACACGTGTTGCATGGAAATAAATGTTTTATTTATAATACACTTTCACTGTTTTGTTGCGTAATTTAGTCTAGAACCCCGAAGTCCCCGCACTCAGACTGCCAGCTGCTACTTTTGGGTTAAAACTTTATTGTAACGGCTTGATTAAGACGCAACACCGTTTAAACCGCCACGAGGTTGTAATTCACCGTTTGACAAGTGGCCGTACTATAAAGCAAGAAAACAATGAATTATTGAAATTACTAAATAGGTAATAGAAACTACCTAGCAGAAGGTAACATTGTACATCATGTGTGGAAGTTTTCGATGAGTCAGAATATGACATAATATGTCTTTGGCAAAAAAAGGGATTTAATACAGTTATATAAGGATCAAGTTTTCCAGCAAGAAAAGTATGAGTTTAAGAAACATACAAGCAAATTTTGGAATTCCATGAAACGAACATTTCATATCAATTCTAAATCAGTAATTACTAGTAATGCAGAAAAAAATTATATGCAGTGTTGCATACTACCTTATTATTAGAAGGTCTGTGTGATAGGTATGGTATATCATGCTCAGTGGACGAGGGTTCATTAAAGATCTCTGGAAATTACACATATGCTACGTTAGTGAAATCCGATTCAACGACGTAAAGAAAATATGCCAAAGCCTAAGTCAGTTAGCTTACATTAAACTCTAGGCAAGACGATGCAGTTTCATTGAAACAAAAAATTCGTTTGATTTTGAATATTAATATTCCAACAATTGAACTATGACTACTATTTTTTTATGGACTTATTAAACATAGATAAAACAAACAACAATTTAGAACAAGATAAACCTTGTTTCTCAATTCAGAGCGTTTGAATAGTTGTTAGTTCACATTTGGTCAGTGTGATTCTTTTTGAGTAGTCTTCAGTTTTCCTTTACTTTGGATCCGTTCATCGTAGTAAAGCCTTCTTTTTTATTGAGGTTGTTTAATGCATGACGCATGTTTCATATATCACGCTGTTTTGTAGCAGTGCTTATATGTGTTACTTAGTGTTTACATTTATATATTTTATTACCGGCTTGGTGTGTTATGTTAGGTATTTTTAAAATTTGCTCTAAATGCTTTTTTCATATTTTATTGTACACATAAGCATGAATGTGTTACAAATAATTATAAGAGAAATACATCTGACAGTATTTTGTGATAGATTGAATAAACTTTTTTCTGTGCGCATTCGCCATTAACGAAGCTACAACTCATCATGGTAATATTCCAGATGTATTCATCGCATTGACTTATCTAGCTCAGCTCTTCAGCTGTTAACACCTCTATTGTGACGAAGATGGTGAAAATGAGATACTTACTAATACCACAGAAATCCCTTCATCTATATGCATTAATACGTTGTGCATAAAAGCGACGGTATACTATCTCATTGCAAAAGCCGATATTATTCAAAAACAAGAGCTCCAGTTGAGATACAACAACGACGATGTTTAGATTTTAGAACATGACCATTATGCAAACTGGGATAAGTTCCACATTATTCTAGGAAAACATATTACCGAAATTCAGTATATATGTATATAACAGTATATAGTAACTGCTCGGAACGCGATACAATTTGCGGCCAAAGTTGTTAAGCGAACTAGAGGAGCTTAAAAGGATGCCTGCGCTAGAATAATTGATCAAATTTACGTACCGTTTAGAGAAGTTCTAGCGTATTAATCAAAATACTACCAGGCTCCAAAAATTCAGCAATTTCAATACCACCCGTGCCTACGAAACATATATTTTGCGCGGGAAACTAAAAAATTCACAACATCACTCGCGAAAACAACAGGTGCATGTATGTAGGTGTTTTACTTTATTACTGAATTCCACTCTTGTTCCTTGAATATTTCATTTCCTGGGAATTTATTGAATTTGCTCGCTTTAGACTTGCGCTCAAGTGAAAATTTTCTGGCGAACCAATAAACATTTGACGAGGAACTGTAAAAGTGTCACTAGAATCTGCTTTGTACTTCATTAAACTTGTCAAAATTTCATTCATATAAGTTCGTATATGTATCAACAACTTTGTAAGTAAATTTTTTATGTTACAGCGGGATATTTCTTGAAAAATTAAGTATACGAACCAACAAAGTTTAACGGGCAATTTTCTCATGTTTACGAGCATAATTTAATAAGACGCTAAGGTGCAAGTTAAGAGATTGCTCTAAATACTTCCGGAAATTGCACTTTATTTTCAGTAGAATTCAGGATATAGGCAAATATGTTTATATGATGGGAAGGTAATACAGCCGAGATTACTTTAAGTTATTATAGTTAGATATTTCGGTGAAGATTGTACTAATTAATATTAAATGCTGCTAGTGTTATAGAATAAGATAACAATTTAACAATTTTATATACCAAGTGTGCGGACTATAAACTACTGTAATTATTTACGCCAATCAAGACGCTCATAACTCATTGGGATTCATATAATAAAACTGGATATCTCAGTTCCGTGATATTTAGGATTGCTTAGACTTAGGAATGTGAACCAAATCTCCAGCATAACCCACATTAGAACACACTGATATAATAGTAATTTTTTTTTTTGACGGGTAGGTGAAAATGCATTTACGCACATGGTGCTGGACTCCTGAAAAAATGAAGACTACCAACTAAAAACACCTCCCCACTCCCAGCCACCAGCCCGGAACCGTTTACCACATAGCTTCAGGCTGGGTCCTTTAAGTTGGCTGTATGTTTTCTGGTTCAAATGGGAACCATCCAATAAGATACAGCACACACAGTCGGTTGGGCTGTATAGGGGCCACTCACCATTTGTGGTTCAATAGGGAGCCATAACAGTCACAAACATTTAGGACAAAAAGATTCAAATTTAATAAATAAATAAATAGATTATCCTCCTCCTCCTGTAGAACGATCCAAGTCGGTTTTCTTGGCCCGTAGGACATCGTGCGCGTAGCGCATACAGTTCGCCCAGGAGTCCTCGTTCTGCACCATTCTCTTTATGACCGTGTCTGGTGGGAACACACCGATCGCGGCTTCCACCAGTCTTCTCCGCTCCGCCCACCTCTGGCATACAAAGAAAGTATGGTGGGCGTCGTCAACGTGGCCGGGACAATACAGGCATCCTTTAGAATCCGTCTTACCAATGCGATACAAGTAGGATCTGAAGTAGCCATGGCCTGTCAGTAGTTGGGTGAGGTAGAAGTCTACCTCACCATGGGCCCTTTGGATCCATGGGCGCAGGTGTGGGATCAGCCTGGCTGTCCAACGGCCTCTCCCATCCCCTTCCCATAGGCGCTGCCACGTGTTTAGCGTGTAGTCCCTTTCGTTGGCGGAACTATCTTCTCCGGTTTCCCTCCTCCTCAGGTAAATGCGCTTCTTCTCTTGGGCCAGAAGCGCCACTGGGATTATCCCTGCCACCACGAGAACTGCGGGCTCCGAAACGGTGCGGTAGGCGCTAACTACTCGCAGAGCGGCCCTTCTCTGGACTTGGGCCAGCCTCTTGCAGTACAACTCTTTCCTAAGTGCGTCAGCCCACACTTCCGCCCCGTACAGAATGGCGGACTGCACCACCACCATCAGCAGCCTTCGCTTGCTTGAGCTGGGACCGCCGACGTTGGCCAGCAGCCTGCTCAGGTCTGCTGTCATCTTTGCCGCCTTATCTGCAGTTCGTAGAATTTGGGGCCAAAACGTCATTTTGGTGTCCACCAGTACTCCCAAATACTTTACGCTGGGGCGCGTTCTGATTTCCCCGTCCCCCACTCGCAGCGGTACGATGGTGTCCATTCTCTTTTAGGATAGAACAAGGACTTCCGTTTTATGAAGAACCAGGACTAAGCCATGCCTCTCCATCCATTGGTTGACCCTCCTCATGGCCTGGTTGAGTTGTAACTGGGCAAGCCCGACATCGCGCGCGGTGATGAGCAGCGCGATGTCGTCGGCATAACCAACCAGTCTCACCCCCTCAGGCATCTCCTTTCTCAAGAGCCCGTCATAAAGGACATTCCATAGATCCGGTCCCAGAATAGATCCCTGGGCAACTCCAGATGTCACGGTGTAGTTGCGCTGACTCTGCGCCGTCTGGTAGGTGATCGTATGCTCCTCCAAGTAACTGTTGATCATTCTCATCAGGTATAAGGGCATCCGGAAGGTGTGCTCTAAGGCGTCCAGTATGTCGACCCATCTAACCGAGTTGAAGGCATTCTTCACATCCAAGGTCACGGCGCACTTTGGCACCTTTGGCAACTTTGTTACCAACGATTTTAGATGTAATTTGACTAGAATTTTTTTTACGGTGTACTTCTTTTGTATATAACACAGCTAATATTAAAAGAAAGTAAGGCATTCACTGTTGAAAGCTGTTTCAAGAAATACTTGTAACTCAAACAAACATTGCAAAAATGTACAAATAATTACATTGAAGCAATACTTTTAATATTAATAATTAAATGTTCTGTCCAATCACTTATTTTAAAAAATCCTGTGTCTACCGGTTTCGGCTTATTGCCATCTTCTGGACACACAGTACATCTAAAAGGAACTAGGTGCTACGTCAAATAAATTTGTATAGGTATACATTAATATTAAGAGTTTTCAAATTACTATAACATATATGGATTCCATGGATCCAATGGATTCCATTTGCGAACACATCACGATGACCTTTAAGTTTTAAATAATTTTAACCTGTTTTGTAGTGTTTTGTAATTTTTTTGTGCGTCGTCTATATGTTATAGTAATTTGAAAACTCTTAATATTAATGTATACCTATACAAATTTATTTGACGTAGCACCTAGTTCCTTGTAGACGTACTGTGTGTCCAGAAGATGGCAATAAGCCGAAACCGGTAGACACAGGATTTTTTAAAATAAATGATTGGACAGAACATTTAATTATTAATACCAATTCCAACCAATCAAAACTTTCATCAACTATACAACAATACTTTTAATACTGCCCTTATGAATGCATATGTAAATTGAAAATAATTTGAGATAATAGTGTCAAATTAGAAATAGAATATGGAATGGTTCTAAACTAAATTAGTTATGCTATATTTATCCTTGATTGTATGCATTCAACCGCGCCAGCTTCAAACAGTAGAGCTACTTGAGTGGTTAAATTTTGATAATCGAATTAATCAAAAGGCAGCGGCGTGCGATGAATCTCAAACACAAGATGTCCAAGATGAATCCAAATAAACGTAACGTTCCGTAGAAATTCTGCAAGCGTAATTAATCAAGTTTACGTATAAAGTCAATAAATTCAATCATACTCTCAAACGAACGTCGTATCCTCCAAATATTTCTCCATTACACACAGGAGGCGGCATTAATCGGGTCTATTATTCTAAAGCAACCCACGTCTCACACATTGACAGTTATACAGATATTGAATTATCCGGAGACTTGCCGGGGACCGCTGTTAAAGCCTCCAACCTGGTCCTCGAGCCTCATCAGTACGGCAACGTCGTAACCTGCCCTCTTATACGGGCGACCCCAAAGGGCAATTCAGATTTTGACTCTAATCTTTCCCGATGCGCATTAATATTTCTCTATTGTCGCTGCGCTAACTAACTGGGCGTAGCCAAATAGAGTTATATAGTGTCTCCTTTACGTCACTTATTGAAAGCTGGATTAACAGTTTGTGTCAAAACTACGCATGCACGATTAAATTCATGACAAGTAATGGAGTAACGGGTCTGTCAGATTACCCCGACTGAATATTATTGTTAATGGTGCGCGTATTGGTACATACAATGAAACCATTCGTAATAATTTTCAAATGTAATAATATTTCTGCTTCAATTAATATGTATCATCGCCTACATAAATTTATATCTAGTATATGCTTGAAGTGATAAATACAAAGCAGTAAAACGTCCTTTGATGTGCACCAAATAATGCAGTTAATAGTAGAGAGGGTTCTGTACACAGGGAGGGGGAGGGGGCATTTTTTGTGGCAATAGTAAGAATTTGACATTTAAATTAATGTATTTAATACCTTCCTAGTACAGTAGGTACATATATCACAATTTAATCCTTACATTTAATTTTAAAATCAAAATTCTGGGTATTACTTGATGGTTTACCCACCTGTAAACTCCGTCCCAAGTGTTTACTAAAGTTTTCCATTTGAATAAAATACATACACCATAAATATAGATATACAAGGTTAGTCTACAAATACCTTGGATACGGTTTTCCATACATAACCCGTAAGGAGTCACCAAATTGTACCTGCGTAAAATATATACTCGTACATACGAGAACTGACAAGGACTCAAGGACTCTTACGAAAAACCCATACTTACATCTTACGGAATATTAATTGGCCAAAAGGATTTTTTATTCAGGATTTTCGGAAAAATTAATAATTCAAAAAGCTTTCGTTTTTCTCCGGTTTTGGCACAATTTTATTTCCAAAAGCTGTGATAGTGATTAAGATGCTCTGCGAGTTTCACAACCAGGTTCACTCTGTTTTGTACGTAATGAAGTGTTAAAGTTCTGAAGTACTAAGGTACGATATACAAATATATAATATATTGCTACGAAACTCGTAGATAATATTTTTTAGTTTTAATTATATATCTCAGAATTTAAGTACCTGTTTATATCAGTTAAATACCTCCCAGAATGACGTGTGATACTCTTTAACAAATTCACTTAGAAATCAGACTTTAATTTGCAGGTAGCGCTGGCTGTAAATTCCCCCCTCTCGATTAATTTTGCCCTCCTACTAACGACAAGACAGCTATATATAATTTAACTTAATAGCGCTCAGAATATGATAAAGGATATATCACTGTCAATTCCGCTCCCTGTAAATACTTTAAATACTCCTTAATAATATTAATTTTCTACTGTGATTGTTCTGTTATCGTTAAATGATGTATTTCTGTTTATCATATAAAAGTCAATTTCTAGACAATTATAGTTTTATTCGAGCTAGTGCAACATCAACGAAAACTTGAAAGAGAAACAGTTCTTTATTATATAATCCCAAGTGACTAAGTTCATATACTATATAAAACAAATTATAATACATACTTCTTTTATCTTTATCCAGACTTATCCAGACAATTCAATCCCATTTAAACTATATTAAGCAACTTAAATTTCCCGCCTAAATCTTAACGGCGTTTCATAAATCAATACAAATATTCCAAATATCAGGCAGTCGTGAACATAAATATTGGGCAAAACTCAAAAAAGACGTAAGCTTTTATTATTATTTATAGTAGATACATATACAGGGTGATTCGTGTAATTATGATGACGCTATTGTTAGCTTTTAAAATGATAACCCTTATTTTTTAGTTATATTTTGGTGCCGCATATAGCTGCTGAAGCGACAAGCGAAGTATAAATTATGAGGTCAGTTAATAATCGCCGAAGTAATTGTTACTTCTTGTTGTCAGGTCAATAAAACACACACATCGTAATTTCACTATTAATGCATTCCAGCTTTACATAACATAACGCCATTACATTTTCTTCCTCATTCTCTTCTTCTTCTTCTTACATCCTTCTATTATAACCTCATATCTTATAACCTAACAGGACAGCCAATCCTTAAATAATAAATTAACTTAAATCCTACAAAATTCTACATTTTATATATTTACTCATATTTTGCCATTATCTAAAAAAGAGTACTGGTGGTGAAGAATCTAAAACGTTACTTTTGTGATATGTTACCTTTTCTTATTTGTAATTTTTTTTTCAAATATGTTTTTTAATTTTCTCGTTCTTTGTTATATTTTTTGTTATTACACGTTTATGATGAGAGTTTATTTTTTAATTTTTTCCTTGATAATCGAGCTAACAAGTAAAATTTATAAGCTAGAATAATATCGGATTTGAATTGTGCGATCTAAAACTTCTTTGTGTTTGAAGTACAACTTAAAGAAAATAGTAGTAATAAATTTATCCTTCAACGATGTTTCACCGTTCACTAAAAGAAAAAGAATGCTACCAGAACTTTGCTTACGGGAAACCTCGTATGGTGCTCATCTCTAAATAGTTAACAATTTATAATTTACCTGGGATGTCCGTTAAATAGAGGTTATACGACAACAGGGAAATGAAAACAGGGCATTTCACTTGGTCAGTTATGAAATTCTGACCAGCTAAACCATATTTTCCTATGAAAATTCGCTAAAAAAAAAAATGTAGATTCTTTAAGTTAAGTGGACAAATTCCCGTGAAGGCTTGATTTGCGACCTTTTGTTCATAAGAACTTTTTTAATGAACATAAAATTTCCTATAAGAATCCGTAGTCAACATTAGTTTTTTTTTTTCTTAAATGCTTTGAGACCCTCAGCGATCATTCATGAGGTGTGCGTGTGAAGCGGCATACTTCATTTTATGCCAGTTCAAGAATTTTCGTTTAAAATAAGTAATATAATAAGTAGCTAGGCACTTATGGATAAGAAAGGAATGTGAATATATCCCTAAAACTGTGCAACTATTACACCTGTACGATATTTTTAACAAGTAGGAAAGAAATAGTTTGAGAATCTTTTGCGTCAGTAATCAATGAATATAAGTTTTAAAGAATTAGTAAGTGTACCAACTAAATAAGGTAAACTTTTCTAACAATAAATGAAAGAAATAAAAATATTTTGCTAAACACAATAAATTTCAAAATAACCACATTTAACTTCTGGCGGTTTTTTTTTCTTCATTCTGTATGCGTAGTAAGTTCTGTACTTATACACTATCGATAATTTCATGCACACGAAATAGCTTCAAACTTATGATAATACCCTTTATTCATGATATTGCAAGTACAGGTAATATAATACATACTTTTCTCATATACCTTATCACATAACCCATACAATTTTCAATTGAAATTGCATATAATTCCAGAACAAAAACTTATCTTTAATTCACACAGTGTTTCATATCGTCAGATTGAGAAATTGGTAGCGCAAAATAATCTTAATTTCACATTTGATGATACCAAAGGCAGCAGAACAATCTTGTTTATTTACTAAGATAGAGGCTAAGATAAGGTTTTAAATCATTCGTGCAATTTTTTTTCTTGGAAGCTAAATTAATGCAGTGGTGCAAAACTCCAACTGAACAATTATTTAACAGTATATCATCTTCTAGAAACGTCTCATTATACCGGAAGTAAATAGTGAATTCTTTATTTTAATTGCAATGGCTTTGCTTTTTTATCCAAGGTATTTATTATGTTTATTCCCATAAGAATCATGCGGCGTAGTTGCCACAAATTCAAATTGTTTTGTTTATTAGCTTTTCTAATGTTGCAATAAAGCTAAAACAAAAGACGACGCGGTGCTGATATGAATATTTACAGCACACTGTGCTGTAATGAGATATTAACGCACAAGCGGGGGACTCTTGCCGGAATGTAATATAGACGATTAATGTGCAAATTAGAAAAATTAGTTAGCGACACTAGAAGTTAGTGCTGGAAGTGGTAGTAGAAAGACGGCTTTACATGTACACAAAACAAGAAATAAAACTTGTCTTTTTGGAAACCAAAGCTCTTGTTTCGTACTTGATTTTTGTGGATGGAGCCAATTTAACAAGCTACTGTCCTTTTCGCATGTGCTGTTGAACAGTACTTTCTCAATAGTTTCAGTGCATCTACACAAAACTTGTACACCTTACCGGGTTTCACATACACGACCGAATACTATTGAGCTCCTGGTACAGGAAACCGTATCACCACGATAGCTCAGCAAGCCGGCGGTAATCTAATATATACTGCAGACATGTGCGGGATCATGATTAACGAACCTGAAGGCGTGCGGTTTCTCCACCATTCTATAATCAATTAGCGAACTAGGAAATTCCATTAATGGCTCTAGTGTGTTGCTTGTCTTTTTACTCTACTTTTACCCTCTCGAAGGCATACTACTCTTTCATTTAGCAGACAGGTCGTTGTTCCATTCGATATTGCGCGATTAGATCTAGCACATTCATAGTAATCGTGGTTTAAGTTATTTATCGCATTTTGTACAGTTAGACGAAAGAGCAAAATTTATTGTTAAATTATTAATCATTCCTTGAGTATAGTGTTGCAATAGCTAATAAAATAAGGCAACATTTATTTTATCGTATTTATGTTGCACGTTTCAGATAAGTGGTCTGGTAGAAATTATAAATGTTTGCAGAAGTATAGATTGGGAAACCAGGTGTAGAGTCAAGAATATTTATAACATTTATTTAGCTATCTCCTTTTAATCCTCTTTGGGCAGCATGTAGGGATTCATTATCATACATTACTCAGAATATATCTTTAGTATAAGAGGCAAACGACGGGTTGACCGGGCATGGATTTTTTGCGCTGTGTCAGAGGTGCCGAATGCAGAGAGCACCCAGGGATAGTCGAGCAGAGAATTTCCGAGCAAAAATAAATAACTAAAACAATACGGCCTAGTTTAGCAATAAAGCTTCAGTGAAGTCCAGAAGACTTCACTTCTGAAGAAGATCACGACAAGATGATCGAAACGTCAAGCAATTCAAACACGGCAGAGAACCCAAGAACCTAAGAGCAGCCAGTTACATATCGTTGGCACTAGTGTTTGCTTGTTCTGCTTCATTATATTTATCGTTGTGTTGTCAAATCCAGGTGCTTTATTCTTTTTCATTTAAAGAATTTCCTTTTGCGATTTGCATCATTTTGCAGGGTAACCCTCAACGCGTGTTGTGTGTTAAAATATATCAAACCAATTGGAAGCGGTTGTAGATAGAGTTATGCAATGTTCTCGTATTAATGTTGTCTCTAAGTAAATTATAATTTCATAGAGTCATCAATAGAACTCAAAACTTAATGAATGGTCCGCATTTTGCAATAAATATTATATTTATTTTTAATTTTATTTTATCTTTAACATGGGAACACGAATTAATTAATATTTCCAAGCAGAGTTAACTGTAATACGTGCTTATTTCAATACCTTCTATCTAGACGATATATAGAAAAAGTTTTGAATGAATGTAGCAATGTAAATTAGCGTTGGCACACACTTAATACATATGTAAAATCATTTCTTTCAAAAAGTACAAGCACTTCGCAAAAGCGGCTAGGTATATTTTGAAATGCAGATTTATTTAATTGGACATCATTTGAGCAATGGTAGTAGTTAGGTATTGTATGTATATATGTATATATATCTGAAAGGAGGTACATATTTATATGCTGGTTTTTGCGGCAGGCAAATCATGTTAGCAATTACTAATTTTAGATTGACGTGAAGGATATATAAATTATCATGCGGACGTCGGAAACAAAACGTGCTGGTAATTGACAGAGTAATGGTGGTACTAGGAAAGCAATTTAAAGTTTAATTTGTATTTTCGCGGAACCAGTGTTCGTGATGTATTGTTAAACATGAGATGTTATGTTAAAACAAAAGGTAGACGCAATTTGTTCGAGCAGTAGATTTTCCTTGATTATTGTCTATAAAATATGGAAATGAGGGAAATGGCAGCACTACAATCAGTTGTCGCAATAATATAATTCTCTAATGGTAATATTTGGGCATAAGATTTCAGTCCAGTTCGATTATTCCCTGTACAAAATTCGATTACTCGTAATATACAGTCTCTCGCGCCTTAACCAATTTGTCGATGTTACTAGAAGTTTACTAGTCGTATCGAAAAATTGGTGGACACACCAGAGTAGAGCGGATGAACGAAGGGGACTGAAACATTAAGCCTGAGTAATATGAAATGGTAGTCGTAGACTTTCTGATCTTATAATGTCGACATGCACATAGGAGAATTCCGGATAAAATAGAATACTTAAAAAACAATTACTTTTCGTCTAATCCTGGGGTTTCGAAGAACAACATTCGAGGCAGTTTGCTGTGAGATCGTTGGAACACGATTTGGAAGTTGAAATGATTGTTTTGAATTTGGAATATTATTTGGATTATACTCGAGTAGTTTTCATACCTGAAGTAAGCGTTATATTTATTTGAATGATACCTGTAAATCTAGCGAACTTGGTTATGTGAGGTTGTATTTGATTCTGTGGGTTAATTTCACGAGCAGTTTAAGTTGGCATTTGATTTAGTAATACATGGTTTATGACAGGAATCTATCGGTAGATTTGAATTGTATTTATGATATTAAAAACGAGAAATACGAGTTTTTACCTTGGATTAAGATTCTAGAAATCTTATTATTGTGTATCTAAGATAGTAAAGAACTTACTTACCCTGAGGGAATCTTTAGAAGACTCATTTCTTTGTTCATCAGATTTATTTAACTCTAAATAAATAAATTACACTATATTTTTGGTTTTTTTTTTTATTCAGTGTATTACAAGAACATCACTAACGAATAACTACTACAGTCACATTAAAGATATTTAAATGTTATAAACTTTATTGATATAGTAATCAGTGGCTAAGCGGAGTGACAATATCCTCCCACGTCCCGGGTGTGACTGAATATAATGAGTATATCGTCCTATTCGTTTGCGGTGTACTTAAAACACGGACAAATTTACTTTTTATGCCCTCTAGCATTTGAGATCTAGCATATCTTTGGAACTAATGAGAGTATAATAGATGACGCTGAGTGGTGTTTAGTAGAATAAAAATAGTTGTTTACTTGATAACATTTAATTAAAATTTAAAAGATCTATCTACAAGTTTCGTAGCAATATGTGACACGATTACAATAACGTAGTTAAAATAACCAAGCAGCACTTTCTACCAAGCAAAACTACGATGGCGTTCACCCTTAACGCAGTTATTGCACAGGTTCTATTAATTTTGTCCAAGTTTCAGGTAGATGGTATTAATACTACTAGAATTAAAAAGGGTGCTCTGTTTTACCCGTCTACATATTTCACACAACTAATTGTCTCAACATATAAATAATATAGAACTGGCATACCGCACTGTGAATATTGTTTGTTACGTGTGTCATGCAAACAGGGAAACAATCAATCATGAGAAACTGTGCGAGTTACCAACGGTTGTATTTTGCATCTGTTATGCATGACACGATCTAGCGCTGACAAACAGAAATAAAAGTAGTGCAGTATATTTCAGTATTAATATATGCACATATATTTTTCAATTTTCTAAAATCATTTGTAAACTACACAGGCAGCATATATATCTAGTAATTGATATTAACACTAACAATAAGTAAATTAAATATACATACGTACAAAAATAAAGATTCAAGTGTTCAAGTCAAAATCTAGAAACTTGTAACGTTCGTGGCTTTTGCGCACTTATGAGGGAATGTGTCAGGAATTTTAGACGTTAAAGACGAAGACGAAGTTTTCGTACCTTCAATAGTTCTGCATGGAGCCTTGGTAACTATAAATAAACTGGTGCCAGCAAAATCCAAACGCACTCATGCGCGTAAGGGTATGAGAATTTTTGCGAATGCAAAACAAAACTTTCTCGATTCATTTATAAATTAAATCTTACAATTTCATCAATGAATAATTCACTGCTTCTGAAGGCTGCTATGCAGTTAATAATTTAACTCTAACCCGTCGAAATTGAATAAAATAAATAAAATCTTGTAATATTTAATACATCAAATCCTCTTGAAAATAAGGGAAAATTGTTAAATATCATGTACCTACACGTTCAACCTTGACTTCTTACTTAATAAATGCCCAGTCGTTTATTATTCCGCATGGGAAAATTAATAATAATTACGACTTGAGAGGGCAATCAACAGCAAGTAAATTACTAGGGAACGCTCCTTTTTCCTGTGTCAGCCTGTGCCTTACCGTAAACAAGTGGCGGTAATTATTTCGAACACGTGCGCAAGCGGTCTCTCGAGATTATATTTATTATGAGGCAAGGAGCTCCCTGTTGCTTCATTATTTTCTTTGCGCTTTGATAAATTTACTATAGGTCCAACTGCCAGTTCAGACAAAGGTCAAAGAAAAAATGTTACAAGGAGTCTTTGCTGAACTATACGTTCGTTAATTAATAATTATTTAATGGTGCTTGATATAATTTAATTGAACGATTTCTAATACTGTCTCAACATCAGGCTATTTAGAAATCCTTGTTGTCTCCTGAACGGTTTCCTGGTTGAGATGATTGCATTAAAATTTCCAATAAGATGCACACCAAGTTCGTAGTTCGACCATCTTCACGTAAGGAAATATTAAATCTCTAAGCTAAGTTGAGTTCGACCCAGCCATAAACTTTTATATTACGATTATTGCTTTTGCATATGGCGCATAAAATTTTATTGGCTGCAATATATTGTAGTAATCATCCATTTCTCGAAGCAAAAGTTAGTTTCAAAAGTATAATGCACGATACAGAACTGGTCCAGCTTATTATACGCATATTCGATAATATCGTTGGGAATGTGATTCAATTTTTGAATAGTTGAATACCCGAGCAGCTAAGTTGTAGCTTAATCCAATAAATATTGCAATAAGGGTTTCAATATTTATCATATATCGGTTTAACAGTACCTTAAATAAAAAGAAGTATTGATTTTGTGAATTGAATTCTTTAATATAACTTTAGATCTGCTAAATCTAAACGGTTTTGTGCTATCTCAATAAACCTCTCAGTAGAGTATGTTTCGTACGACGTAAGAGGTACCAACTATAAACCAATAAATCCTTTTATTGGAAACAAGAAACAATTATTATGACGTTAATATTTTATCGTAAGCCCGATTAGTAGTGATATCTTTTCGTAGGATAATCATAGCCGAAAAGTGATACCATGGCGGGGATTATGGTCTATTGTTGAAATGGTATGATGAATACCAACAAAAACAATGAAATGGGAATAGCACTAGAAACAGATTCGTGCTTCTGCTTACGAGGCGTCATCAGCGTCACTCTGAGTGCAAACCCACTTTCATTGCTATTGCATCTCAAGTTATATCCACGATTGCCTACTAAGGAATCAAGAAGTCAGATGTGCGCCCTCTATGGGACACAAGCTACAGTTTTTCATCCTTGCTCATTTATGTACCTTATTCAGTTAATCAGTTCAAAAATGAGGAAAATCATCCTAACAACTTGCGAATCACATGTCATGTTAGTTGGGATAATTCCAACACGTCGTCTTTGTGCCCTGCGATGAGAGGACAATTTGCAATCTAATTTTAGTTGAATCAAAGAAAGCATCTTTCAGAATGGATGGTATTCCTTGTGACACACTGAGACCCGTTGCTGGGTATGTAGCTTCTGCACTTACAATGATTATTAAGCAGTTACTTTTTGATGGCTTGTTCCTTGATATTCTTAAGACTATGAAATATTCCGGGTGTAATTCCGGGGGCAATTTGTTTATTTTTAATTACAGTTACTTTTTAATGGCTTGTTCCTTGATATTCTTAAGACTATGAAATATTCCGGGTGTAATTCCGGGGGCAATTTGTTTATTTTTAATTACAGACCGATTTTAGTTTTGGTTTGCTTCCCAAAAATTTTTGAAGAAATTGTTTTTTCGCGTATTACCTCACTTATAAATATCTTTAATATTTTATCACTGAATCAGGTTGGTTTGTTGAATTGCAATAAAGTGCACTGTTTCAAACTTTATCATCATATCTGAACTTTTGGAGATCGGTAATCAGGTTGTGGGACCGTTTTTTGAATCATAATCTCTTACTGTACAAGCGCTCACTTTGTGGTTTGAGGGGTAGCTGTAATCAATGGATTGCATCTTATTTTTTTTAATAATAATAATAATAATAATAGTAAACTTTATTGTCCAACAGTGTCCAACACCAATTACAGGACAAAGGCATTACATAAGGGTGCAGTTAATATAATATACTTATTACTACTCCTAATCTAGATTGCAAAACAAAATTAATTTCTAATTTATATATATATATAATGATGTAAGATAGAACCTACATAATGAATTACTACATACTACATGCTATCCCACCTAATTAAATTCTGAACTAGCCAAATGGATCAAGACAATATTTATTGAAATTTCGTGCCATGTGAGTTATCGGTGCTTTTTGCAAAACATTTGTGTTAAATCTCGGAATGCGAACAGTGTCATAAAAGCGTACATTGTAGTTTGGAATAACAAAGTCTACTTGCGAAAGCAAATGAGGAGCATCAATTCTTTGTAATATTATTTTAAAGAGAAAATTTGCACTGTAACGCTCTCTTCTTTTCTGTAGTGAAACAAAATTATGACGTTCAAGCAAAATGTCATAATTTGAGCCTCTGCCCGGGTAAATATGGTCTATCTTGTATGAAAGATACTTTAGAAAGCGCTTTTGCACTCTTTCAACAGATTGTGTAAGGTAGTTAAACATTGGATACCATATAACAGACGCATACTCTAATTTACTTCTTACAAGTGTGTAAAACAATACTTTCAACGTGCTAATATTATTAAAGTCTCGACAAGATCTAATGAGAAAGCCTAAGCTTTTCGAAGCCGACTTGGTTATTAAATTAATATGCTCTGCAAATGTTAATTGGCTGTCAAAAAGAACGCCAAGATCCTTGAACGTTGCTGTCCGATTAATAGGCAAGTTGTTGATGCCGTATTGATATATTGTAGCCCTATGGACTTTAGCATAAGAGACAACTGCGCACTTTTCAGTATTAATTTTTAATCCATTTCGCTCACACCAATTGAATAATTGTAAGAGGTTATTTTGTAAATCTACACAATCTGAGACATTTCCTATTTCTTTGTATATTTTTATATCATCAGCATATGCTAATATATTACAATCCAAACTTGTTAACAAATCATTCACAAATAAATTAAATAGCAAAGGGCCAAGATTTGAGCCTTGAGCAACACCCAAAGAAACGTGAAAACTGCAAGAAGTGTACCCATTGTATATAATATAATTGAATCTATCTGCAAGATATGATGACAGTAAATTTGTAAGGGCGCTGGAAAAACCAAAAGAGTCAAGCTTGCGTATCAGCAGTGAATGATTAATAATATCAAAAGCTTTTGACATATCCGTATAAATAACATCTATTTGACTTCTACGGTCTAATGCTTTACTTATATATTGCGTGATGTGAGCTAAATTGGTCACTGTCGATCTGCCTAGCATGAACCCATGCTGGTCTAATGATACGATAGTTTTTACATTTCTGAAGATATGGGTATACAAGAGATGTTCATATACCTTTGAAAAATTAGATAAAATACATATTGGTCGATAATTTGTAATGTTAGTAATGTCCCCCTTTTTAAAAACAGGTATAATTTTGCCAGTTTTCCATATTTTTGGAAAGGTAGTTGTCTTAAGTGATAAATTGAATTATTTAAGTGGTCGTACGCAGCTTGTCACGATTCGCGTGGGTGATCGTGATTATTGCTTCTCTGTTTCGTTAGTGACACAGGACGTGCTCCTGGGATCTGTTTTGAGCCCGTTTTTTGTTCAAATTGGTCGTGAACGCGACTTTCTGTAGTGGTTTTGGGGGTCGTTAATGACACTCTTCTTTTAGCTGGTTGTTTGTTTGCCGATATTATGTCTTTGTGGTGCAGTAGCAATGACCCGACTACTAATATAAATAAAACATCGTTTGTAAATTTTGTTACCACTAGACGTGTTGTGGATGCTTGACCTCTTGTTCGTGTGCAGCGTGAGACAGTGCCGAATGTTTATCCATATAGTTTAAATACGTGATAAATTTGTGTTGCTAAAACATTTCATTCCAAGTTAGCGTTAATACCCCGGAGATCTTTTTGTTTGTTCGCGTACTTTCTTCATTTAATAGGTTAGAAAGACAATTAATTCCGGCTCGGACTAATTTGCGCGAAGTTCAAGAGTTCGTGATTTAATATAGTACGTAATAAAATGATTACAACGTCTACACTTTCGTAGTATAGGTCTTGCTGAAGCATATCGCAGAAAGTTTACAATTGCACCGTCGGCATGAGAGGTAGCAGTTGTTGCTAAAGATGCGATAGATAGGTTTTCGCAAAAGGGTGGTTCTGCCTTATTACAAGTTGTCGAAAGCTTTCGTGTAAATTAATATATTGCCGAAATGGTTAGTTATTATCTTAGCATCTGAATTAATTTCTTGCTTTAGACAAATATGAAAGTTTGTATTTTGTACGATATAATAAGATTAGTAATAACACGTATGCGTTCTTATAAGTGGCCCTGTTCATTATGATTCTGTTGCTTGGAAGTAATTCTAAAATATGATGACAATTACTGACATAGTTAAAGACTAGTTTTCTAGTTTTCATATCAATTTATCGGTCATTTTCGGGAAAACAGCTAAATTTAATTTTTGATTTCTTTCTTTTTTTTTAAAAAAAAACTATTTTAGATTGATACTGGAAATTTTTATGTTGTAAATATTTACGAAGAGTATTTATAAATGACATTTTTATATAAGGCGATCCTGTTGATATAGTTACTGTAGTAAAGAGTGTCAAGGTCATGTAAAGATTACCTCACGTTGTTTTGTATGATATATAGAATTTTTTAAAAAATCTATTAAATAGCAATTAATTTTGAGTACAAAAATAGTGTCTTTAAGAATTTATAGAATCATATTTATTGCCTTATGTTGTAAACATTGACAGTGTCGATATTTTACAATGTATATAGCCTACTTATAGATAATTAATTAGTTGATTCTATACATACAACAAAAATTTGACAGTCATGATAACAAGAATTCATTGACACAATAAAAAGCCTTATTCACGAGATAGTCAAAAAGGGATTTTTTAAAACTAATCTGATTCGCAGTGGCTTTAATATCAGGAGGAAGCTTATTAAAGAACTGTACCGCATTGTAGTGCGGCCCTGTTTCATATAATATAGTGCTGTGAGAATGCACGGACAAATCATATCTAGCCCTTGTCTGCATGTTACTATAAATGTCGCAATTTCTTGTGAATTTGTGATGTTTTTTTTTTTATAAAACATTAATATCTCGTGTATATAGAGCGACGTCAGCGTTAATACACGTAGGCGTTTAAAAATTTCACGGCATGACTCCCGAGGACCAACACCAACCATACACCTTATAATCTTTTTCTGAACAATAAATAACCGCGAAGACGAAATTGAACTGTCCATACACGCGAAATAAAAAGACTTTAGTGCTTTTAAATCACAGCACTGTCGTAGGTTCCTAAGAGCATAAAACGATCTAGATAAACTTTTATTTAATATAATGCATAGATCACGCCACCTCAGGTTCGGATCAACACAGACACCCAAAAATGCCGCAGATAAAACCTCCGGGATTGATCTACCATCGCCTTTTACGTAAAGGCTGTTTGGACAAGCTGAATGGCCATTTTTTAAATGAAAAAGCTCGGTTTTATTTCAGTTTATCACACCATGTAATCATCCCACTAACTAGGTACTGAATTTGCCGTGTTTGAAACATGCTCTTGATCACCAGAAATAACATAACTTGTGTCGTCGGCATACTGCGTCAGCAAGCGCTGCCCAAGCGCGAATTCCAAATTATTCACATATAACAGAAATAGTGTTGGCCCAAGTATAGAACCCTGTGGTATACCGCTCGTAACATCCCAGGTATCCGAAAAGTGCTTCAGTATGGCACTACTCTCGCCTAACAAGCATACCAACGATTTTCTACCTGACAAGAAGGATTTAAATAAATTATAAGTTACTCCCCTTAGACCATACCGAGATAGCTTTTCCAGTAAAATGGTTTGATTAAGTGTGTCGAATGGCTTTCTTAGAGCACAAAACAAGCCAATAACACACTGCTTCTGATCCAAACTTTCAAAAACATTGTCTAGTACATTATATACTGCGTCACATGTCGACTTTCCACGTGTGAAGCCGAATTGGCTGGCATTTAGTAATTGGAATTTCTCAAAGTAAGATATTAATCTTTTATGGTAATGGTTTTTTCAAAGATTTTGGAAAATACAGATGGTAGAGCTATCGGTCTGTAATTACTGATTTATTATTTTATTGTGTTAATATCTTGCAAGCTATTGGTTTAAAATTTTATATAGTGGGGTTTTCGGTGATGCTAAACAAGGTTATGATATTTCCTAACAGTTAAAAGATTGCCGAATATACTTTTACAAACAATGGCCTTTTCTCAAATTATAGCGACGAACGTGACGGATGGTGAAAATCCCGTTTTTTCTGTTGTCATTTAATCATCTGATACATAGGTATTCCTAACCAAAGTTTCATTTAAATCGTGCTAATAATAAGGGAGCTACAACGGGAGTCATAAGAGTGAGACACACTGTATATACAGGTAATTTATTCGAAGGTATTTTACTGCCAAATACATCCATGCATACGCAAACATTCATCGCCGTATTGAATGAGAATTCGTCGAATTCAGTTTTCCTCACTTCCATTCCACTCTATGCCGTGTCAACTGAAAGCACCAAATCTTATCCATTCAGCGTTAGAGAGTAATTTCCTACACGCAGGTGTGCAATGTGCTTAAATAAACAAGTGGGTCAAGATGTAAACTGTTTCTGCAGCGCGCACCGTGTTTGCTATGCAACTAGGCGCTCGGTTTTATCAAGCTTTCGCACTTAGCTCCGTGTGGAGATTTGTATAATCCCGACGCTCATTGTGTGTTTTTGAAATTAAACTACAATTCCCGCTAGAATTGTTTCCACTGCAGTTGGAATGTGTACGCAAGTACACTGAATGCACGTTCGAAATTTGTATTGCATATTTGTATTATTAAATGTGTAGCTGTTATATATGTATTTAGTGAAGATAAATACTAATCTATTTAACAATATAATTTATCTATAGTTTTAACAAAAGAAATATATGTGGTATAAAGTTAACAATGTAGAATTAAGCTTTTCATTTCCCGTGTGGCGTATGTTGAAACTAAAATTTCTTGTACTCCTTGCAGGTCATTAAAGTCGACGAGGTAGCCAGCCGAACTCTGGTGGTGCAATAAGCGCGCAAACAAGAGGGAATTAACTCGAGACGAGGCACCGTCACAGTCACGAGTAAAGTAACTAAAACTAATATAAAAGAGTCGGATGCCGCCCGTTTAACCCGGCGACTTGAATGGAAATTATGTATCCCGGTAGAAGGCCGGCTGGTTTTCGGAAGAGAAACTTTGGCGGAGGCGACGGAGGTGTGTTATCACGACGCTCGAACGACTGCAGATGTTGCTCCGTTACACACAACCTGAATATCAAACGCGGCTACGGTAGCCGTCCCTGAAAAGTTTTAAACTATTCCGTGGTTGTGACACGCGTTAGCGATATTTTTCCTCAAAAAGAAAAGTAAGTGTGGTGGTACTCGCCTTTTGGTTCACGTCTGTTCCTACTGTGTTTGTATTTATGTATGTATGAAACGTCTGCACAAACTCTCGGAACAGCATGAAAGTGTACGTGAAAGGATACGCATGTAAATGCGTGAAAGCGAATGTGTTGAAATAATAATAAAGTAGATACGCGTAGGTTTAATATTGTCGCTTATAAACTCGCTCTACTATTCTTTGTATCTGCATGCTCTGTATCTAATATATTTTTTTCTAATTGGATGCTGTAATAAAGCTAAAACAAAAGACGACGCAGTGCTGATATGGCTATTACAGCATACTGTGCTGTAATGAGATATTAACCGTGGCGGGGGGGGAGGGGGGGGGTGGGGGGGGGGGACTCTTGCCGGAACGTAATATAGGCGATTAATGTGCAAATTAGAAAAAATACTGTAAAAAACGTGTGCCACAATGACATGTAATGCTCGTACTTTGAATCTCTCGCATTACATAAACGTCATTGTGACACTTGTGTTCTAAAATACTATTCTACTTTAATTATACTGGTGGAAACTACCACGTTTCCACGACTTACTTCATATATTGAATCAAATTAAGCACTCGCACCATTGCTGTATGCACTAATGGTAATCACACGAAGTGCACTGATATAAAAACAAACAGATTACCGTAGCCTTACAAATAAACACTAATATTACTGATGTAAATTTATAGTGTCTATGTAATTTTACGTTTTACGTTTACTGCAACCAGGTTGTACTTTCATTGTGATGGCAGTACTGATAATAAACTCAAATGGACAAAACATATTGTTACACTTTGCACTGAATCGAAAATGACATTGATTTCAATAATTCATTTCGCCTTCTTTAATCATAGACAACATCAGCGATATAAACGTTATTTTGAAGGCAGATTTAAATTCATTCTCTTTACTTTTAAGCTGGCAATTGCAATTACGACTTTAGAAAAACCGTTACGTCACTTAGCGGTTCCTTTTCCCGCGGAAATATTTTACTTACGCGCCACAAAATTTAAACTCGCTTAACTTAACTCTCGCAACCTCTTAGACGCTTCGTTTTTTTATGATCCTTTGTGCATCTCTGGACGTTGCTATTGGTTCATCATTTTTGTTGTACCTACTTACCGAGCCTTTATAAGGGCTCTGCACGCTACGCGCGCTCTCTGTTCCAGTTCAGTTAATTTGCCGTTGTGACGGACTTGTTTTGACTCGAAAACACAGAAACCACGTGCTGTCCATTCAGCTTCGAAGCCCCCTTGGTTTCAAGCTACAGCTAAGTAATCTCTGTTCTCTTCAGTAAATTTTACCGTCGTAACGGACCTGTTTTTAACTCGAAACACAGAAACCACGTGCTGTCCAGCATACACGAAAGCTTCGAAGTCTCTTATTTTCAAGCTACAGCTAAGTACTCCTATTTAAAACGTATCTATCGCTTTCTTTTATTTTATTTATTTCATTACTGTTGCTATTTATAATTTTGACTTGTAATTCCTAGTAACTTTGCTCTCACTAGCAGTCATTTACTATTCACTTATAGAAACGGATTAATTGCGTCACTTTTAAATTAATCTCAGGAATTCGGCTACCACGTGCTATTCCTTATTTTGCCTTAATTCTAATATCAAACTGCATCAACCACGTGCTGTTCTTTTTTACATTAATCTTAACATCAGAAATCAGCAACCACGTGGCCAGTTTTTCTTTTTTTTCTTTTTTTTTATTATTACAATAAAGTTATCGTTACGTTTTGGATCTTTCTTTTTTATTAATCATTACAGCGACTCCAAGCGTCATACTCGTGTGTACCGCGTTTCTTACTAAGTTGCATCAGGTGGAGCACACATTGCGCCCGCAGGCCACGCACGCCTGATCGTAACAATATCAACGAAATCTCGAGAAAATGTGAAAACGCGCTTAACCTAATGAGAAGTATCATGAAGGTTTTATGGGGTACTGATTTTAGTAGTTCTATGAACATCTACAAAGCTTACATTGTTTTATCTGTTCTAGACTTATGCTTGCATGGTATATTCCAATACTTCTAAAAAAAAAATTCCGTAGATTGGAGATCATCCACAATAAATCCTTACGACTATGTGTTTGTGCTATGAAATCAACTGCCATAACTGCGCCGCAAATACAGGCTTGACAGCCACCGTTATTTTCGCGAAGAAGGTACTTGGCCGCGAAGTATGTTATTAAGTTATGTTCAAAAGGTATATTGTCAATTTTAAGAAAAATAAATGCATTATCTGTTGGAGATCTAACAAATAGACACTGGAAATGTAAGGCGTCGCCAATTTTGGCATATGCTTTACGATTTACGGCCAATTTTGGATCGCGTATGTTGCCAAATGCAACACCAAGTATCTCGTTTTATTCGTTCTACCAACCTTACGATATCGTTTTTCCGAATTATATTGGACAGCCAAACTATGACCTACAACTGTTCAGCGCTATCAGGTATGAAGGAGGCATTAATAATTTATACGGCTGGAGCGAAAAACGCAGAGGAATGTGATTGTGCATTCTATGCTTGGGGTAGTGGAACAGAGATGAAAAAAAAGTGTAAGCTTGACCCGGAGGCCGCCGTTTTCACCACAGAGGCAGTAGCAATACTCAAACCCTTGCGACCAACTTACAAACCAATGTTAAGCATCTTGTCATTATTTCGGATTCAGACAGTGTACTACAGTGATTACAACACCGCAACCACTCTCTAAGTATGCAGCCTATTATTACTTAGCGAATTAAGAAGAAGGTTTAGACGAATTCTATTTAAGGGCCACTGCGGTATTCAACCTCACGAGTATGTAAATAAGTTGGCTAACCAGGCTTGCGTAGATGGTGATGTCTATCGACCTATACTTACTGATTCGGAACTAAAGAAGGTAGCGAAGCATACATTGATAGAGCAGGAGTGACGAACACCATATCATGGTATACCGGGTGTCCACACTTAAGTGTGCACTATTGATAACTTTGTTATCTTTGGAGGTACAGAATCGGTCAAATGGACAAAGTAGTAGTATTTTTTATGGCGCTAACAATTGTGAAAACAGAAAAACAATTGAGCGTCGCGTTCTCTAGATATTCGTCCACAATTATTTTTTTTTAATGGAACGCCCTGTATATTTTTTGCAATTTAAAATAAAATTCGAAACTGAACAAAAAAGTCTTAGTACACTATTATAAAAAAATATCAAATAAAATAGTTATTGAGAAATCTTTATCTTTGTGTTGTTTGCATGAAATCGATATACCCATGGAAAATTAAAGCGTCACATTGTTTAGTAGCTGTCAAATTATTTATATTTATTGTTGTTAAAGTTACTGTGCGGAAAAAGTACTGTTTTTACAATTTTTTCAACCGTAATAATGGCATTTACTCATTTGGAAAAGTGTGATATGTTGGAGTTGTACTTGCTGTTTAACAAAAATTCAGATAAAGCGGTAGAACGTTGCATTCAGCAATTTCCTGACCGTAATGTACCAGACCGCCGCTATTTTTTAAAACTTTATCGAAGATTAAGAAGCAACGAAACAATTTTTATAAAGAAGAGGAAAAAAAAATGATTTTATGTTATCACCAGAGATAGAAATAAATGTGTTGCTATATTTTCAGGTACATCCAAATAATTCTGTAAGGGATTTGTCCAGAGAATCAGGTATTTCTCGTAGCACGACACATAAAATTCTGAACAAATGTAAATATGTTCCCTTTAAATATCAGCCTGTTCAAACTCTACTTTTGGGCGATTATCAAAGACGATTAACTTTTGCTCAATGGTTTATCAATGCTTTTGAAGAAAATCACAATTTCTTTAGACACATTTTATGGAGTGATGAATCTAACTTTTCTAATCGCGGGATGTTCAATAAAAGAAATAATCATTACTGGAGTCGTGAAAACCCATTTGCTGTTTATCCTTGTAATCCCCAACACCGATTTACTTTAAATGTTTGGTGTGGTATAATCGGATCCCGAATTGTTGGACCATTTTTCTATCGGGGTTCTTTAACAGGAGAAAGATATGTGGCATTATTGACAGATATTTTAGAAAATCTTCTGGATGAATTAAATTTTGTAGACAGACAGATTATTTACTTTCAACAAGATGGAGCGCCCGCACATAATCACCGTGACACAAGTGAGTTATTAGAAAGATTATTTGGAAATAGATGGATTGGCACAAATGGTCCTATTCAGTGGCCCGCGCGTTCACCTGACATGACGCCATTAGATTTCTTCTTGTGGGGAGCAGTAAAACATCAAGTGTACAAACATAGATATACAACAGTGGATGAGCTTCAGGAAAGAATTTCCAACATCATTGACGACATCGACGGTAGGACAATTTTAGGAGCTACCCGTAATGTTCACAGAAGATTGATAAAATGTATTGAAATGGAAGGAGGTGTCTTTGAACATTTAATTTGAGTAATTTTCTTGACTATTTTTGTATTTATTTTTATTTGTTTATTAAATTAAACGCTTTAATGAATGTGACGCTTTAATTTTCCATAGGTATATCAATTTCATGCCAACAAAGCAAAGATAAAGATTTCTCAGTAACTACTTTATTTAACATTTTCTTATAATAGTGTACTCAGACTTTTTTGTTAAGTTTGGAATTTTCTTTTAAATTGCAAAAAAATATACAGGGCGTTCCGTTAAAAAAAAAATAATTTTGGACGAATATCTAGAGAACGCGACGCTCAATTGTTTTTCTGTTTTCACAGTTGTGACCGCCATAAAAAATAGTGCTACTTTGTTCATTTGACCGATTCTGTACCTCCAAAGATAACAAAGTTATCAATAGTGCACACTTAAGTGTGGACACACGGTATAGGTTGCAGTTTACCACGCCAGTACCGAACTACAAGGATTAAAATTTGGTCATTCCTATTTGCAAAAATCAACATTTTTGAGTCGCCTAATTGTCCATGTGCTGTGGTTAAAGGACAATGTGGACCAGTTATATGGTTTTCTTGTGACAGAAATCGTTGCCTTGCCAGGAAATTTGACCATTTTATTGGGAATAATAAACAGATATGCGACAAACTTATCAGCTTTCAAGCAAAGATCTATATCTAAGTATGTTGCTAATATGATCAAGTGATCAATGAGTGCGTTCTCTTCGAAAGACTGAACCATATAATCAATTGGCATTGATGATGATATTCCTTCTTATATTTATAAGGCTTGACCTGATTTTTTGATTACATTTCATTTATGTATTGATAAGAACCCTTTTCCTGATGAATGGGAACTCTCCACAGTGATACCTGCATTGAAACCAAGTGATCTATAATAAAATTTTTTGAATCCATAATATATTCCAAATTATTTGATGAAGTGAAACATTGTCTGATGATCAACATGATTTTTTAAGGGTATATTACCATTTTTCAAAAGATTTCCGCAACAATTCATGATTATTTTCAGATGGATGTTGTTTTCACAGATTTATCTAAAGCCATTGATAAAGTCGATCACGATGTTTCCTTAAGCAAGCTTCAAGCATTTGGATTTTCTCAAAAAGCTTTGAATTTATTTTCGTATTATTTGTGTAATTGAAGGCAGTGCGTGTATTTTAACAATTATTATTCTGAAGGTTATTTAGTTTTTTCCCGTGTTCCGCAGAGAAGTATCTGGGGCCAACTTCATTTCACTAGAAAATAATTTCAATGTTTGTTTTATTATCAGTTGGATAGGGTCTCTCTCCCACGAAAATTAACTATTGAGCTTGGAGTGGTTTTAATAGATGTTTCATTTTTCTGAACATGTACGGACAGTGATGGTGGATGCTTCTCATAGCTCGTTTTTTTTTTAACGTAATACATATAACATATATGTACATATATATAATATACAATACTTTAGTTTTTATAATTAGTGCAAAAGGTATGCAACCTTATTGATTTAATCGACTATATAGCTTTAAAACAAGCATGTTGACAATGGTGCGTACTTGCTTTAAACAAGCGTATGCGGTATTGTTTTTTGAGGTCAATATTTTGAACTGTATGAATTATCCATTGTGAAATGGAACTATAGAACATACAAACAAAATTTTACGCGGGTTAATTAAAACTTTTAGTGTTCCTGCATGTTCCTTTTTTTATTTATCTAGGGCTTTACAGTACCTACTGCTAACTTTCTATTTAATGCAAATGTGTAAAGTTAGGATGCTAATTTGCGGCGTTTAATATTACCTACGGGTTTTCATATTGTTTCAGGTAAAATAACCTATTGTGTAAATGAACAACGCAAACGTGAGACGTGAGAAAGTGGACGATCGCCGGTGACCAGAGGCAAAGTTATGCACGAATATTGGAAGACCAGTAGATCATGCCTTCCAGATGTGTCTACAAAAATAGGCTCAGTGCGTTCGTGTTCATTGCGCTTATAACGTCAGCTCAAGCAGGACCAAGATACAGCTCTAGAATTGTACAAGTAGAAACCGGTAAATAAGGTCTTTATAGCTAGAATAAAATTCTTTTGCTAAATTGCCGACAAACGAATTGTAATTTTCTTTCTACCAGGTGACATACGTGGTATAATTTTGGAATTGAATTCGAGACACCTAGAACCCGTGGAAGTGTTTCGCGGTGTTCCTTACGCAGCTCCACCTATCGGCCCACTTCGTTTTAGTTTACCTCAATCCCCCTTGCCGTGGCCCGGAACTCGACTTGCCGACACCTTTGGCGCGGTGTGTCCTCAGAAATATCCGGACATATCTAATAGGACAGCAGCACTACTGCACATGCCAAAAGGACGTTATCACTATTTGAAGAGATTTGTACCATTGTTAGTTAATCAATCGGAGGACTGTCTTTTTCTCAACATTTACGTTCCTGGAAGTGGTAAGTGTTTTTTTTTAACCTACAAAATTACTTGAAACACCAACCTACCCCAATTTTGGTGATTATGAATCTATACCGTATTGTATCTTGCAGTACCAAAGCCCATAAACAATAATAACTTATCAAGTATAATTCTGAAAAGCTTTACTGAACTCATAATAGAAACGCATATTTATATTTATATTAATAGCATGCATGCGCAATCAACGATTATCTGCCTATTGTAAATCACATAGAATAATCCTTGAACGATGTTGAACAACATTGACGTTCTATGTGTATATCTAAATACATCATTGTTTTAAATTACATTAATAATCCATACATATTTGCTTACTTTTCTAATAAACCCGTGCTAGCTAAGTAAAAATGAAATATAATTATATATGGTAATTACCTATCTAAATATCTCAAATAATATTAGGGGTATTGCTTTGTTTATCGTCCCAGGTAACTGACTATGAGTAATAAAGTGCAAACAATGCCATTTTGATGCAACTTCCGATTTCATGAAAAAAATTAACCCTCGACTTTGAAATTCTGAATGAAACAGAGCATTCCACAAAATATTGGCTATAACCGCAATACATTAACATAGTGGAAACAAATAACTAGCATTCATGCATCAAATCTTTAAATTAGCTGCAATATTGCTTCATGACGGAATAAAGTATCTTGGATTTGGTTCAAGACTGCTTCGCAAAAAATAATTGAAGTGACTAAGGTCCCGAGAGATTTATGAAATTAAACGGATGTATATCGCATCAGACAACCAGGTGATATTGAAGGCATTAGTAAACCTCAGGATACAAACAATATTGCGGAATGCATTCGAGAGCTGAATAGTCTGGCAAACCACAATAAGGTCACTTTATAATAATAAATATATTTCTCCAGTGATTAACATTAGATATCTATTGTTTGAAAGCATTTAAATGTCAAGAAATATATTCCAATGGGGAAGCAGCTAAAAACTAAATATTCGAGTTGTCTAAGTATTTCTCAAATGAATAGTAACCTTTAGAGAGCAGTAAACGTCTAATATTATAGCGAAACAAATTTTGTGGCATCTATTTATAACTTGCTGGAAGCTTATTATAAGCATTGATGGCCAAACAATGAGGGTTTCGCTCACTAAACACTAATCCATGTCGCGGCACTTCCAATATGTGTTATGAGTTTCTCGTTTGGTATGAGTGGAATTGATTTAATTTCGGTATATCGTTCATATGGTCCCTAGCATACATTAATAATTGGAATAGAAAGATGTCATCACTCAATGTCATCACCCGAATATTCGAAAACAATCTGCGACAGTTAGAACCACCTCGCATGCCCGTCATAATACGCAATGCTTTCTTTTGTAACCTAAAAACTCGGCGCACTTCAGGAGAAGCTCCTCCTCAAGCAATTATTCCGTAGGACATAAGTGAGTGAAAATGTGCAAAATAAAACATCTTCAGCACGTCATAATGCAATTCGTTTTTAAGGCGCGCTAATACATAAAAAACTTTTGCTAATCTATTGCTTATTGCATCAATGTAGTTTTTCCAAATCCTTTTTTTTTTCCTAGAATCACTGACTAGTCCTAACAATTTTGTGGAATTAACTTGCTTTATACTATTACCATTGACTTTAATAATGTAATGTGAGTAATCTTTTTCGGTATTCGTTTTTCTGAATTCAATGAAGTCTCTTTATTATTTAAATGCTAATTATTTTCTTTAAAGTAGTTGTTGATGTTATTTAATTTATTGTTAGCCTGACCACTAATTTCCCCAGAATTCACAGTACTAACAAGCACTGACGTATCGTCCGCACATTACGGCATTTTTCGTTTTACTGGCAAAGGACTTGATTTCGCATAATTTAATTCAAATCATGTCTTCTATTACGTAAATAGCTGCCAAACCACTCATACGCCAATCCTCTTATGCCACAATTCGCTAACTTATCCAAAAGCATGTCAAAAGCTTTGCTTAACCCACGCACATTTTCCCATCATCTAAGTGTTTGTAGAGAGCATTTAAAAAATTTAAAACAGCTAAACTGGTGAATCTGCCTTTCCTAAAATCGAAGGAAACGAAACAGCTGACATGTTGGCAAAGAAGGATCATCTGCATCAGAAGCTTATTTCGATCGACCAGCCAGGGAGACATTAGTACAGGACACTAGGATATTGGACTGGCTGCCATATTTTAATGGGTAAAGGAAATGGGAGATTAAATACAAAAAGCTAAGAGGCTGCAGTGTTTTCGGAGACTTTACGATAGGAGGCCACCACAACAATAAAAAAAGCGAACCGGGGATGTGTGATAATTTTGGCAGGTGTATATTCTATCCATGCAATGATATTCAAAACATCACTCTTGATCAACTTTTAAGTTCCAGTGGGTTCCGTTGTCAAACCGTAGCATCAAGAACTTACAGATATTACCTATTCAAACACTTTGCGACAAACCCCACTACACTGGACGCACGCCTCCATAGCAAAAGTATCATCATCGATAGCAAAACTCAACTAAATAGCTATACTAAAACTATACCTAAAAAAGACATGGTACTGTGATCATGGTCATGATTGACTGCGGTCATGCTTAACTAATAACTAATCCTAACTCTGAGTTCAAACTGAGTTCATTAAAATATACCTCTATAACAATTTCATTGTATACAGCTGTTTACATGCTTAACTAATTTTTACGTTGTCAACTTTATGGTTTTCTTCAAGACTTCTCAAACCTTCTAATTTTAAGATGGGGCAAATGCTCCTTGATCAAGTTCTAATTGATCCTTTAGTTTGCCCAATCCATGCATGATCACAATCCTTCACAAGATATTTGACAAATTACTGATTTTAGTTATCTGGTCTTCAGGGTTACCTAAAATACTTTTAAGAATATTATATGAAGTGGGTGCAATGTCGAGGTTGAATTTGGAGAATTTGTTTTTGTCGGATTTCAAATAAGAGCAGTTTTTGTTTTTAAACCCTTTAGCAATGTTAATTTCTTCTGCTCTTCTTTATAACGATAGTAAGTATCTACATTTTGATTATTTACATGTTTTTTCAAATTCTTCGGTGCGTTCAACGGCATTCCTAAAATCTCTACACCCTAATAAATTGCCGTCTGTTTTAATGTTATAATAATCTAATTTAAACTTTATTTATTAAAAGTACTATAAGGTATGACAGGTGGAAATATCTATTTATAAAACAAGCTTTGTACTATGAGTTGAATTTATGCGAAAAATAAATGTAAAATGTATGATGCATTTATGCGTACTATAATCAAATTCTTGCATAAATTTCTATAAATTTTATGCAGCACATATTTGTTCTGTTTCATTGTAGATAAATAACTGGTCGCTTTGAAATATTTTATACAGCAAAATAGTTTTGCTAACTAAAATTCATTTATGCCTGAGGTGTAGTGAATAACTCTAACAAATGAAAAACAGATTTTTTATAATATTATTGAAAATGTGTGTAACAATTTTATGAGCAGTAAAATTAAAAAACCTTCAATCAAAATTGCATCCAAATAAAAAGTTTTGCCGGAAATAAATAATTTTTTTGCTTATCTCATGGTTACTTAAGGCAACCCAAACCTTTGTCTGAACAAAAATTCATTTTTATTTTTACTTGTGGTAAAAAAACGGCATATGTATATCTATTATATACTTCTGTACATATCGGTACAAGTGAAACAAAATTCTGATAACTTTTCATTTGCATTTCTGGAGTTGGTAATGACATATGACCGAGCTTCAAGAGGTTATAATTAGTTTTCTGTAAAAACAACATGCAAAAAGACATTGTGTTTAACAGTCTTCAAGTTTATAACTTTTTATAGAATTCAATTAAAGTTCTCAGGAAAACAGAAGTTCAGAAGGCAAATACACTCCGCCAAAAAAGTATCGCATAAACTAAAAAAGGGCATTTATGAACCAAGATATTTTTATACGTTCACAAAAAGTTTGCCTCGTGTATGTGAACTATAAAAACACTAACAAAATAATGGAACTTAGCGTTTTTACTTTTTTTTTCTAAAAGAACACATTTAGAAAAATGCATATGTGTAAGGTTTGTTCAGTTCTTTATTGAAAGTCTTCCTATACGGACAAAATTTAAAGTGCGAAGTCAGAGTTCTGTACCAACGCTTTTAAAACTAAAATGAGCAATTTAACTTCAGAACAAGTGGCTGCTATAGTTGCTTTAATCGAAGATTGACGATCTCAAGCATACGTTGCTAATTTGATGAACATCAACCAGTCAAGTGTTTCTAGAGCCGTAGCCAGATATAGGGAAACAGGCATTTAGAGTAGAAGACCTGTACCAGGTCGTCCAAGATGTTCTACTCGCCAATATGACCGCTATTTACTACTACAAGCATTACGTCGAAGACATGTAACTGCGAGACAATTGCAGAACGACTTGGCTAGAGTCAGAAATACTCGTGTGAGTACTCAAACTATTCGGAATAGGTTACGACAGAGTGGATTAAGAGCTAGAGTAGCTGTAACAGCCCTTCGTCTCACTAGGAACCACCGAGTGGCTCGCTTAAGGTTTGCCAGAGAACATGTAAATTGGAACATTAATGACTGGGCCAATATACTCTTTACAGATGAGTCAAGAGATGATGGTCTTTACACCTCAGATAGGCGTATCTCAGTGTACAGACGAGACGGTGAGCGCTATTCGCAGTGTAATATCAGACCTAGACCTAATTTCGCTGGTGGCTCTATTATGGTTTGGGGAGGCATCTGTTTAACAGGTCGTACAGAGTTAGTACCAGTAGACAGAGGTACACTGACTGCCCACAGGTATATAACGGAAATTTTAGAAGAACATGTAGTACCATATGCGCCAATTATAGGAAACGAATTCATGTTAATGCACGATAATGCACGACCGCATGTTGCAATAATCGTCCAGGAATACCTTAACGATGTTGGTATTCCAGTTTTAGATTGGCCTGCGGTAAGTCCGGACATGAACCCTATCGAGCACGTGTGGGACCTCCTTCACAGACGGATACGAACCCAAAATGTTGCCCCAGCGGACCTGCATGGACTAGCAAATGCTCTCCGTGACGAGTGGGAGAATTTGGATCAGGCTTATATACGGAGGTTAATCGAATCTCTGCCAAACCGTATGCGAGCGGTCATAAGAGCCAGAGGTGGCAATACTCAGTATTAAAAGCTACTGTATGACATTTTTCTTTCCAAAATTATAATTTCTTGTTTTAATAAAAATCTCAAGTATGAGTTCTTGTTTTTATTTGGCCTGTATTTTATTTAAACAATCATAGAAATTATATCTTAGAGCGCATTAAAGTATATTTACAACTTTATGCTACAAACAAAGATTATGCGATACTTTTATGATTCAAAACTAAATTATGCGATACTTTTTTGGCGGAGTGTAAATAAAAATATGTCCTCAAAAATCCTCAATGTGAACTAATAATGAGACACAAATACCAATATCAAGAGGCTTCATAAACAGCTGCTAAATATTAAAATGTGTTTCTTTATATTTATGACTTATTTCCTTCGTCTCATTTTTTAATTCCTCAGCGCACGGGTTCGCATTGAAAAAAACCGATATTAAAAAAGCATGCTTGGCACATGATCGTGGAAGCGTATCTAATTTAACACAAAAGTTCAAGTCGGGCCTGCTCGTAGTGTTATGAACATTTCGTGAATAATATGAAGAAAGCCGTAGTACAGCCTAAAATGAAAGAAAGAACCAGTGTATTAAAAAGCAATAAAGTAAATTCTTAGATTGCACGCGAACAAGACCTCGGATGTATCTTTGACACTACAATACTTTATTATCCCATCAAGGATTCAAAAGGGAATTATGCAGAAAACAACTATATTTCCTGGATCTTGACAATGTGGAAACCTTAAAACTCGCTCCAAACTTTACATTACACTTCTTGACAGTGATGGATCGATAACTTTTCATAACTATTGGAAGTAGCAGGTGAAATACATTGATGATGATTGATTGATGATTTAGAAAATGGATATTCAAGTAGTATTCCGCAATAAAAAAAACGATGTGCTAATGTGTTTTCAATGAATGATTTAGGTAAAGGGTTTCAGAAATAACTAATTATAACTTTGTGTACTAAATCCAATTATATTAATAATCCAGTAATTGGGTTTTGGAACCTTTGGTGTAACAATAACTATCACACTGACAAAAGTCAATGCTAGGTTTTTCCACTATCACCAAACAACAATGCACAATCTCTCGACGCGCGTTTCGCTAACCAAGTTAGCATCATCAGGAGATGATTAATAGTAAAGTAAAATTATTAAAACTACGATAATATATACAACAACGTTCCTGTACAGGCGCATTTTTAACGGGGAGAGGATGCGAGCCAACCCTCCGTTAAAAAATTCGTCGGTTCCAAGAGTTACTCTAATTACCGATGTCGGAGGGTTGGCTCGCATCCCCTCCCCGTTAAAAATGCGCCTGTACAGGAACGTTGTTGTATATATTATCGTAGTTTTAATAATTTTACTTTACTATTAATCATCTCCTGATGATGCTAACTTGGTTAGCGAAACGCGCGTCGAGAGATTGTGCATTGTTGTTTGGTGATAGTGGAAAAACCTAGCATTGACTTTTGTCAGTGTGATAGTTATATTAATAATAATTAATTTTTCCAAAAATATTTAAAACGTTAATTTTAAAAACTAAAAAATAACTAAATGTTTTAATAAATAATTAAAATATGGTTACAAAATAAAAATGAGTTATTTGTCAATTCTTTTCGTAATCTTATGCCAGAGAATAGCTATAATTTTTTATATTTAAAATGTTACCCATTACTGTTATTTTTATGTATTTATTATTAAGGATTTTGGGTTTTAGCTCACCCTGAAGATGTAAATTATTATCACGAAATCGGTCGCCCCTTGATTATTAATTAAATTTAGAAATCTGAGAAGAAAGCAGCACTGCTCTTATTCTTATTACCCATCCATAACAATTTTCCCACACAGAGTTAACATGGAATATTTTAAAATTAAATTAGAAATATTCAATTTATGCAGATTTTCAGATATATCTCGCCTTCTTCTGCTTCTACGTCTACTAGACACTTGAGAAATGCAACATTATATTTAAAGAAGATTAAACATTAAAGTGCCGTTATAAGTCGAACACGAGAATTACAACCTTTGTAATTCAAAGTAAACGCTCAAACGTACGGCGCATAGTGGATCGAAAGGGGGTAAAAAGCGGACATTCACTGAAATGGTAATAACTTGCTTAAAAATTAATGTTGATCAACGAAAGAAAATTTTGTCGAATAGGTAAGGTTGTATATTACATCGAGTAAAAAAAATATTGTTGTACCGTCACTACTTGTTTATGAAAATGAAGCTAAAAGTATATCTATAGTATTTCAGACTGCATAATCGAAGAAATAGCGTATTTGTTGATATAGATATAAGTTTGGTAGCTGTTTCTGTGTGATGGAACTTATAATGTAGACTACAATATTATGCAACAGGAAAATATTGTGATCACTAAATACATTTAAGATAGAAACATGTGCTTTGGTATCTTAATAGATTAAATATGTCGACACTATTACAGCAGAGATAAAGAGCATATATAATGTAAAATTATGTATCTCTGTTTTTAATAGAAATTTCTTCTAAACAGTGTTGTAAACGTTTTTGTATATAGTAAAACAATTCGCTTACCTCTCTTGATAACAGGTCGTTGATAAACTGTGGCAGTACCTACTTTACACTTAACACTATTTTCAATTTTGCTGGTGAAGAATTAATAATTCTACAGCTTCTGGTAATAAATCACTTCTTGTATGTTCGTTTCGTTTAATGTTCGCCTTGAATAGGAAATATATGGATATTCAATGTGATAAGTAGTCGTTTCAAAATATCTTCGTTAGTAGCTGAACGGCTGCATTTTCTGCTATTTTTTCCCTGAAGCTTCTAAGATTTTTATTTCGAGTTCAGCAGTTTCTTGTAAAAGTTTGCCTATAGGAAGTAACATATTGAATGATATCTGCGCCATGCAATAGAATATTATGTATGTAGGCTAGCATATAGTGCAAACCATATACATTTATAAATTTTTCAGCTGTTCCTTCTCGCAATCAATTTCTTTCCCTGTAGTAATCACTTGTCAGATTATCGCGAATCTTCTGATTACATTTGCATCTAGGATGGTTATTTAAGCTGTTATAGCTATTTTTACTATGCGAGTAGATGTGTTAATTTTCTGTCATGGTTTTATTACCTTTAACCAGTAGATACATTGATACATTTATGATAATGATATAAATATTCTCCCTGTTTATGTGCACCTATAGTAAAACATAAATTGTATTCACATTAGCTATAATCCAACTAGATGGAGAATAACTCTTAGAATGTGTACGCGAACCGAAGAAGTCAAACATGCCAGGTATATAAAGAAGGATACCCCATTTTGTTTATCTTCTATTAATCGATTATTATAAACTAACACAGCACATTTCGCAATTCTAACGTAATATTATAACACAATGTGAACGATACAATAAATGCAGCGCATATTAAAGAAATAGCATATTTGATCTCATAATGTAGGTATATGACCGACATTCATAATTATGCTAATTGGTTTAATCCGAGAACTAAGAGATTATGAAACATACATCGAATGTTAGCCACTGAAATGGCATAACTTAACAAATTTTTCGTAGAAATATTAATTAACATGCATTTATGAAAATGCTAGAAGATAAACAAAACGACTTTTTTCAAAAAGTTGCGTGAAGTAGCAGCTGAAATCGCTGGGGCAAGTACTAGAAGGATGCTAGATGACAAAACAGTTTTCCTTTTTCTGGGCAAATTTTGGCATTTTTTTAAGAAGCTAATAGAAGTTAAAATTTTGAGTCATAGAACACCATCTTCAAGAAATGGTAATTGTATAGTTAGTTACAAATATGATTTGCTAATATTTTGCCGGTTGAATTACACATAGTTAGTGTATATTCTGAGCAAATTGCAGTTTCGTATCGTTTCTAATTCCAAAGATTTGAGTAGTTGAAGAGGACGGTCGAAATACACTCTTAGCGTAACATCTGTGAACATGTACTTTCAGGCTTGCTTCTGTTCGATATTCCGTCAATCTACTTGTTTGTATTGTGATTTTCATATCTAATGCTTATTTTACTATACACTTATAGACATTTTATTATGATTCTGGAAGATTGGCTTTTTTACGCTATGTCCGATTTTTAACCAACTTCGATCCAATGTGCGGCGGGGAGACGAGATAATAATACACGAATTCGATAGCACTGTTCAGTTTTCGAAACATTTCCCTTAGATAGAAGATGGGATTACGCCGTTTACAGCTTGAAGTATACTGCTGTAAGCAAAGATTCGTATTATGTCTGGGGTACATTTCAACACCGGCGACATCGGCAAACTGAACCGGGAAACGCACACTAAGTTTTTTTTTACTATGCGGGCATACAATTTATCCGAGATATTGTGGAGACGACAGAGTGAAGATCTCTTTTCGCTTCAGCTTTCCTTATATGACTACAGCTCAGTCAAAACAAAAAAGCGTAAGAAAGCAGCGTATAAACATGCCGACGTCTATCATCAGAAAATGAAAACAAACAAAAGGGGCGTTACTATTCTCTGTTGCATTTATTTCTTGTAGAACATCGCCTTTAATCACGGCAAAGACGATTCGTTCTTTTACTTCTTTCCACTAGCTGACGCGTTGGAAAAATAAAAAAGGGGTATAATATGGTGAACGCGTGCACGCAATTGAAAGAAGAATCTTATGTATAGACAAAACAAAGAAGCCAAGCACATACAATAGAAAACAAAAGATGCCTGAGACAGCAAGAACGCAATAATAAAATGCGACTCCCAGAATCGGCAGTAGGAAAAACACTAAGGAATAACTCGTGCATGAACGTGTGAAGATTCAGCCGTCTTTGATAAACCAATCGAGAGGAATAATTTCTTTTTCCGCGAGGGCGGCGGAAAGTGCAGATAAGTTGTTAACCGGGTCAATGCTTGACGGTTCCTTGTCGATATACTTACGAAAAATCCAGGGTAACTGTCTCCGATTCTCGGCTCAGCGTGGGAGCACTGGGACTTTTCCGTGTAAGATTGAATATATCATACCATATCAGTATTCCAAAGAGGAACGGGTATCTCTTATTGTGTGCGATACTGTGAAAATTTCGACGGTGAATATCGTTGCAGATAAAACAAGTGGAAATGAGGTTTCCTAAATTCTGACTCACTCAATGCTTTTTGACGGATATTTAGATAAATTTTGAATAAAACCTGGCTGTTAATATGAAAATCAAAATCAGTAATTAGTTTTTCTGTACTGACACAGCATTTTACTGCTGTAATATAAGAAAATTGGCTTCCTTTGTTATACATCCGTTGACTACTATTACTATTAGCTAGTTAACTGGGATATTACTTGAGTATTCAGGTAGAATATTGGCGTATATTTTCTAAGCTACGTTTCGTTACACATGTCAACTAAAGCCTCGTACACACTGCACGTGCAACATGTGCCCGCTCCCAAATATTACTTAGCATTTAAATTTATTCGTTAATTTTGTCCACTGATACTATCATTATTAATGCTTCCTACATCCTATACTCGCCTGGAGTGTTGGATTCGATATATGTATTGTTTTTTACATATATACAGGGTGGTCCAGATTTTTTCGGGATACTTTCCTAGCGTACTCTAACAACAAAATTAATGACAAAAGTTTATATAAAGATTTGTCATTAAATAATTCCCAACGGAGAAAAGTGACTCACTTAACTGTTGTTGTTTGTTCCGTGCATATGTGAATTTGTCCTTCTCCATTTTTGTAATGTGACAACTTTTTTAATAACTTAACAACTTTTCGACATTTTAAATTTAAAATTTTATTTTACAAATCAAATTTAACGACATTTTTACAAATTTTTAAAAAATTTTTAAATTAGAAACGTGGATTCTTAAGGTGGAGATTTTTTCACATCTGTTTTCAAATTTTGAGCCCTGATGAAGCATCAAGCTAGATGCGAAATATTGGCAATAAAAATAAAGAAACAATAGAGTAATTTTTCTAGTTAATGCCGCTACCCAAGAAATCATCCATTTACTTATATATATATACATATATTTATGGCTTTACATTCCTTGCAGATTCTTGGCCCCTATTCTTCATTTCTAATTTCCATCCCGTAATTCCCATTTTTCTAATATCTTATATTACTTGATTTTTACATAAGGAAAAGAATTTGAAGGATGAGACGTCAAAGCAATTATAAAGTATGTTATATTAAAGTATATTATCAAAAGTGCGTGTAATAAGATGTTGTGTCCAAATGATCTCTTCAATTGAATCCATGGGTGGAAGAACAGTATAAGTCCAGAAACGCCCATTTTGAAATAAGATGCCAGAATGTTTAATTTGTGTTGCTGCATCGATGAGTTAAAGACCACCATAAACGTCAGATAGAAACGGTAATTAATAGGGTTTCTAAGAATGTGTGGAAACAAGACAATAAACGCTGAACTGATTTGGTTCTTTCCTTCTTGTTAGTGAAATGAGGATGAATGTTTTTGATCAACTTATTACAAATATACTGCAAACTAAACATTTATATTTGTGCCATTGTAAGTTAACTCTGGGAAATCCTTGATAAACTTATTCATTGCATCTGATAATGGTCTTTTTCTCAATCAGCGTATCTGCGACATTATCTTTATGATATACAACGTAGTTAGAACACTTCAAACATACTGACTGCGCTACTAAAGCGACTCGGAAATTTCGAATAATCCCCAGCCGAACTACTCCTGCTGTATCTTCGCCTGAGAAGCTCACAGAAAGTGGTCCGCTTTACTCATGTATCTACAATTAATAATATAAATTAGGGATTTTATTTTATTAACAATAAATTGTGTTGTTGATTTGTTTTATTCTGACCTTTCATCTTAAAATTTCTTATTTAAGTGTTTCTTCGAGAATTTAAGTCGTTAAAATATATTAGTTTAATATGCTCATCTTTTATTTTCCTCTTTTTTGCGACGATCGTTTCGTTGTGCATTCGACAACTTTTTCAAGCACATTATATTATTATTATTTTCTTTTATTTGTTTTTTCATAGAAGTGATTGCAAATATTTATGTTTATGTGCCATTGTCAAAATCTAATTTCTAGTTTAGTCAATTAAAAACTGTTGTGTGTTCCTGTTTGTGCATTTAGTCTTAGTAGTTTGTATCATATACACATATATCTTTTATGTAAAAATAACTGTATGGGTTATTAATTGACTAAACTAGAAATTAAATTTTGACAATGGCCCCATGAAACAAACAATTTGCAATCACATTTATGAAAAAACAAAAAAAAAAATAATATAATGTGCTTGACAAAGTTGTTGAATTCACAACGAAAAGATCGTCACAAAAAAAGGACAATAAAGAATTAACATATGAAACTAGTATATTTTATCGACCTAAATTCATAATGTACGATCACAATCAACGGAATAGATCCATTGTACAAGAAACATGATTAAAAAGAAAATTGCGGATCAGATGTATGACTCTTCATTAAGATTAAGCGCTTATTGATAAGTTATTTTAATTTTAGGGGGTGCATGTCTGAAGCTGTGCTTATTCAAATGCCTTCTAAGACCTTATGGATTTTACACCTAAAATGTCCCAAAAAGAAAGTTAAATTAGTTATAATATCTTTCGTGTAGAAGATCTTATTATCATCTAAATTAAAAAGTTATAACAAAGACTCAAATTGACGGTGGGCACTCGAAGGCAACCGATCTCGTTGCCTCCATCGGGCGCACAAGAAAGTTTTCTAATCACGAAGTTGAGCTAAACAGCTAATTTAAAAGTAAATTTATAAGCAGTTCGTCAGCGTAATGATCTTCATTTACTTCACGCTTGTCATCTCATTATATTACATTTAGTTCAAACTTAAATAGGGCACGGTTAGGAAAGGTGATCCTTAAATAAATACCTAGAAATTGGCCTGGATTGGGAGGAATGTTATAATATTCTAATTACTTTTTTAATTATACACTCCGCCAAAAAAGTATCGCATAATTTAGTTTTGAATCATAAAAGTATCGCATAATCTTTGTTTGTAGCATAAAGTTGTAAATATACTTTAATGCGCTCTAAGGTATAATTTCTATGATTGTTTAAATAAAATACAGGCCAAATAAAAACAAGAACTCATACTTGAGATTTTTATTAAAACAAGAAATTATAATTTTGGAAAGAAAAATGTCATAACAGTAGCTTTTAATACTGAGTATTGCCACCTCTGGCTCTTATGACCGCTCGCATACGGTTTGGCAGAGATTCGATTAACCTCCGTATATAAGCCTGATCCAAATTCTCCCACTCGTCACGGAGAGCATTTACTAGTCCATGCAGGTCCGCTGGGGCAACATTTTGGGTTCGTATCCGTCTGTGAAGGAGGTCCCACACGTGCTCGATAGGGTTCATGTCCGGACTTACCGCAGGCCAATCTAAAACTGGAATACCAACATCGTTAAGGTATTCCTGGACGATTATTGCAACATGCGGTCGTGCATTATCGTGCATTAACATGAATTCGTTTCCTATAATTGGCGCATATGGTACTACATGTTCTTCTAAAATGTCCGTTATATACCTGTGGGCAGTCAGTGTACCTCTGTCTACTGGTACTAACTCTGTACGACCTGTTACCCAAACCATAATAGAGCCACCAGCGAAATTAGGTCTAGATCTGATATTACACTGCGAATAGCGATCACCGTCTCGTCTGTACACTGAGATACGCCTATCTGAGGTGTAAAGACCAAATCTTGACTCATCTGTGAAGAGTATATTCGCCCAGTCATTAATGTTCCAATTTACATGTTCTCTGGCAAACCTTAAGCGAGCCACTCGGTGGTTCCTAGTGAGACGAGGGGCTGTTACAGCTACTCTAGCTCTTAATCCACTCTGTCGTAACCTATTCCGAATAGTTTGAGCACTCACACGAGTATTTCTGCCTCTAGCCAAGTCGTTCTGCAATTGTCTCGCAGTTACATGTCTTCGACGTAATGCTTGTAGTAGTAAATAGCGGTCATCTTGGCGAGTAGAACATCTTGGACGACCTGGTACAGGTCTTCTACTGTAAATGCCTGTTTCACTATATCTGGCGACAGCTCTAGAAACACTTGACTGATTGATGTTCATCAAATTAGCAACGTATGCTTGAGATCGTCCATCTTCGATTAAAGCAACTATAGCAGCCACTTGTTCTGAAGTTAAATTGCTCATTTTAGTTTTAAAAGCGTTGGTACAGAACTCTGACTTCGCACTTTAAAATTTGTCCGTATAGGAAGACTTTCAATAAACAACTGAACAAACCTTACACATATGCATTTTTCTAAATGTGTTCTTTTAGAAAAAAAAAAAGTAAAAACGCTAAGTTCCATTATTTTGTTAGTGTTTTTATAGTTCACATACACGAGGCAAACTTTTTGTGAACGTATAAAAATATCTTGGTTCATAAATGCCCTTTTTTAGTTTATGCGATACTTTATTGGCGGAGTGTATTTTATTCGGAATACATAATTATATCTACAAAAAGAAGCATCCAAATTATCACTCACCGATTTGAATAAAATTTAACATATTTGTGGGGGCCATCAAATGTTGTATTTTTCTCTATTTTGATAGAAGCTCACGTAAAGACGACCATCTTGAATTTTCACTGGAAACAAAAAACTTATGTATCATCAAATTCGCCTTTTATATAGATATGTATCTATCAACCTAGAGTGAACAAACCTTGTTTTGACTTCTCTACAATAAGAACTTAGCAAAACGATACACTTACTCCAATGTATACTATGAAATACATACTATGAATTCCTATACACACTGGCCGAACAAAACAGTAGGGATATGATTGTAACAGAGAACTATAGCAACGTTGTCAAACGGATTACCCGCGTATGGGAGAAGCAGCTATGAGTATGAATCGCAAGTTTGAGTTAATTATCATATGTCATTTGTCATATTCTCGCTTTATCTCTTCGAAGTTTTCCCTAATAATTTATTAATTAAAATGTCTGTTTATACAAAAGAAGAACGCATAGCTATTATTAAATGGTACTATTTATTTGAGGGTACGGATGAAGTTATTGGGCGTTTTATTTTTTTTTATCCCAATCGACCAGTCCCTGTTAACCAAACAATTTTAAATATTCATAAATTTGAAAACACAGGTTGTATTACTGGTTGCTCGAAATGTAATAGTGGTAATCGGCAAGAACGGCCACTTACTGAGGAAAGAATGGAAAGAGAGGTTAGAGTATGCGCTTTTGTGGAAACTAAGGAACCGTGTTCAAGTCGTCAAATTTCTGAAGTTGTCAATATTCCACCTGCCACAGTTAGAGACATTTTAAGGAGGAATAAATATAAATGTTTTAAGTTGAAAAAAAATCAAGAGATTTTCCTAGAGTACCACGAAAAGCGACTAGGTTTTTGCGAGAATATTAGAGAGAAATGTGACCGAAATGATTTGTTTTTGCAAAACGTTCTCTTCACCGATGAAACTTCATTTTCCCTTGATGGTCACCACAATCCGTCTGTTGCTCGATATTGGTCCCAAGAAAATAAACACCTAACTGTAGCTACACGAACACAGTATCCTAGAAAATTGAAGGTCTGGGCAGGTAGTCTAGGTGATCACATTATAGGACCATTTTTTCTAAATGGTAACCTAAACAGTGAGAGGTACCTGCAACTTTTACAAAATGACGTTATTTCTGCTGTACGTTACATAAGGGGCAATTTAGACGATGTTTGGTTACAACAAGATGGGTGCCCGGCTCATAACGCGAGGAGAGTTAAGGATTTTATTAATTTTAATTTCCCGGAACATGTAATCAGTACGTGGGGCGACATACTTTGGCCACCTAGATCCCCCGACTTAGCGCCCAATGACTTCTTCCTTTGGGGTTATTTAAAGGAAACAATCTACAGACATTCGCACGAAAGGCCTCAAACATTGAATGAGCTGCGCCATAGAACTGAACAGGCGTGCCATAACATTCCAGCAGCTATGCTAAATAATGTGCGCAGAGAATTTTATAACAGGCTAGGTTATTGCGAATTACAGCATGGGGGGCTCTTTGAAGCCGTTATTAAGTAATATCATTACCCTTTATATTTATACTCCAAATTTTCTATTTAGTTTTCGAATTTTCAAGTTTTATTTTCTTTATTTTAAGTTTAGTTTTTCTTATGTTCCCTTAGTTGATAATTTTAGAATACTTTTTACTTAAAATATGTGTAGAATAAAAATATCTTATTTGGTCAATAAAGCTTGGTTTTATTCTTTTTTAGAATTCGTGTTATTTTATGAAAAATTAGTAGCAATAATATGTGAATATTCCTGAAGTATGATACTTCATTACCAGCACTTTCCGAATAATAATTTTAATATTACAATAATACATCAATAAAATATCATTTGATTCACGCATTTGCAGCAGCATCTTAACTCGTCGCTGTTCGTATCTAAACTGATGTATTCCGCAAATGTACTGAGCACCTGACTGACAACTGACAACATTTGACGGTAGCTCTTCTTTGTCCATTTAGCACGTACACATATCTATCTCACTCATTCTCGTATCCGCTAAAATGCTATACCTAGTCCGCCGCTCGTCAAATGTGTATATATATATTTAATGTGCAAATTTTATTTTTCGTACTTTTTCTGAACCGCCAGGATAATAACGTCTTTTCTGTAAATCTAAGAAATCACTTTTAGCTGCTGTGCTTACTAATTGGAGATTACTTATGATTACAACTTGTCTTTTTACATTAAATCTTTGTTTTGATAAGAGGATAGTGAAGGAGGATGTCAATACATTTTCTTGATCTTTTGTGCGTCGAAATAACTTCGACCTATTCGCTTCGATGTAGCAAGCAAAGTAATTCCCGTTTCGTTCGTAGTTACCTGTAGGAAGCCAGTTAAAAAATACACAACCTTGTTCTTGTTCCTTAGAATTTTGCTTAAAAGTTCAAATTCTCCTTTTTGTATCCTCAGTAAAGACTTAAAGCCGTTTAAATGATGTGAAAGACGTTGCTTTTATCGGGAAGCCAATTTAATTGGTTCTATTGAAATTTTCTTCTTCTATATTCATACCCACGTCTTAAGTCGTGAAATTAATTTTTAGCCCAAAACATCTTTTCCGCGTTTGCTTCTAATAAGATATTAATTATTTATTAATTATTAAGAGGAGCGTTAACAAAAGGTTTTGAAACCTTCATTCGTCTGAAGAGCAGAGTCGGCGTGAGCGTGTATTGGGGTGGTATCATTAATAACCTGGTCTCATTTACCAGAAAGCCAAATAAATTTTGCAGTACCGTGTTTCAGTTGGAGGCGACTGCGAATTGACAGTAACCTCAGTCGCTACTATGTTTCTTTACTGGATCGTCCCCAATCGCGTTTCTACGATGATTTAAATCTTACGTATTAAATATGTCGTCTAATGTACGGCACTTCGATCTAGTCTAGTCTCGACAGACTACGTAAATGAACCGTTAATTTTAATGGCATCTAGTTAGATGCTCCATGAGCTAAATGATAGATACACAATGGCAATTGTCTACCCGTCTGTTTACTTAGATAACTTCGAAGCTTCTACACATTAAACAAATGCGTCAGTGTTAATTTATTAAGCTTTACGCTGCATGAAGTCAGTGGCTGCATCTAAATGGTTTTGATGTATCTTCCGAGAAATCGAGCGTGGCCATTTTTTCACATCACAGACTGCCTGTAATGGATTGTATTCAACTGGCTGGAAAACAGATACAAGTTAAGCAGGTGGTTAAGTATTTAGTTTTCTTTTCTGGACAATAAGTTAAGGTGGACACATCATATAAATAATATTATTAACAAGTGTGACGAATCCTGAAACTTCTTTAGGATGCTTGTCAAAATTGGATACCAACAGAGATATTGCAAATACATTTTATCATGCATGCACCCGATTGCATCTAGATTATGGGGATACTCTCCACACTACAGCCAATAGCATGCAATTGAATCACATAAGAGTGATTCAGAATAAGGCTCGGTGAATCTGTGTAGGCGCAATGACATCCACACCACGAGTGGCTTGTACTACTTCGCCGGGAATACCTTACAGTCAAATATATATTAAAATTGCAGATATTAGGGGATACCAACGTTCTTTATAACGTCCGCAGACTTTAGGTGTTAGAACTGTCTTCCCCATTCTGGGTAAAGAAAAATCCCCTCTTGTTAACTGCACCTTATAGATACCTTTCGATAGCATATACAAAATTTGCAAAGATAGATTTCCATTAGTTCATTCCGGGTTATTCGGACCTAAACTACGTGGACAAGTACATACATACAGAAATTCCTGACAGACTTTCCGAATTCATTGTTATATATACGGACGGATCCAAAACCTCAAGCGATTGTGGTTGTGCTTTTTTTAACTTTTGTAATGACGAAAGTGTATCCTTTTGCCTGAATGCAGAGTTAAATATCTTCTCGGCCGAAGCCTGAGCAATTTGCGAAGCACTTAAGTACGCTAAGTTTTTGTGAGGACCACAAATTGCTATAATGTCAGACTCCTTAAGTATCCTACGAGCTGTTAAGAGTCAGAAGTGGTTCACAAGAGAATACCCGTTGGTGTTGAATATTCAAGTAAGTTGTGCGGAGCTGAATGCAGCAGAGAAAGGTGGAACTAGTTTGGGTGAAGACTCATGTGGGAATTTCTTCCATCACAACGGTGGATATCTTGGCCAGAGTAGCGTCGGTTGGCCAAGATATCCACAAGCGGAACCCATGTTTATTTGTAATAGTAGACTTTTGCCTTCCCTACAAATTGTCCGTTTTAAAGCTGAAATCATTCTCCTCTGGTAGCCCTTTCAAACTCTTTTCTTTTGAATTTCTCAAGCTTATTTGAATATCTGATACGGTATTTCTTATCACAATCAGCTGTGAAGAACCATTTTTTGAAGTTCCATTTTTTTTTTTAATATATTGCTGACACCTAGGTCAGTATTAAAAATTCAAATTTGCAGCTTTGAAAAACCTGTTCCACCTGCATAACACTAAGGTAACCGCCGAAATTTAGCTTTTTTTTTCATTCTTTAGCTTAATATCTTAAAAAAAATTAACTTTAAAGCAAAATAAATTATTTCTTATAGCACATTAAATTGTCTAGAATTTGGCACTTTACTGGACTTTATACTTCCAATACCCTCCAAGATACAGATGTTCAAAGTTTAGTATTTTTTCCAAGAAGCCAAGAAAATTTGCGTTTTTTTTTTTACCTTTTTGTCAATATCTCAAACAAAAAGAGCCGAACATTTTAGTCCAGCTTTGCGGTAGCTGTAGTCTGTGGGAATTTCTCTACCATTTTTGAACTTGGTGATACGTTTTGTATAAATACTAATGTATCCAGGTATTCAATGTATCTTCTTTAAATTACCTCCGTACAGAACCGCGAAGCATTTCTCCCCAAATTTTGTAGCAGATTCCTGAGTAGAATATAACTGCAAGCAAACCTCGGCCATCTCACAAGGTGCGAGTTCTAGTACAGGATGGAGACAAACTTGGCCTTACCGTGGCCAAAAGGTGAATATGTGGGATCGCATCCAATAAATGCATTTATAAAAAGTACTACCCTTGGTGAGTGCATGTATAGTGAGTTCATATGTGAAAGAGAATCTTGAGTACCATTAAGTACCTACCACCAAACCATTGAAAACGAGGAGATCCACATCTTCCCCTATTGCCACGTGCATAATGTCCCAATGAGTATCTTCTACTTAAAATATTAAAAATAATAACTTCGTGGCAATATACATTATACAACAAATATAATATTGTTTTTTTTTTCCTCAAACCAATTTTTTAAATATTGAATATCTCGGAGAGTATTGAACATATGGAGTACTGTAATGTACTAAATTCTAAACAATTTAATGTACTTTAAAAGATATCTATACACTTTTTGCTATTTTTTTTGAGATATGCACAAACTAAAAAAAAAAAAAAAAAATGTTGACGGTTACTTTGGTATTACGCATTTTCGATTACATTAAAGTAGTGAGACTTAAATCTTATTTAGATTTAAAAAGTAATGATTTATCGGTTAACATTTCAAAAATATCCATTATCTCCAGTCTCACAGTGTGAACTTCGATGCCCTTGTGGGTGTTAATAAATAATCATACAGCTCTTTCCAAATAATAATTTTCAACTGAGTATTAATGATAGAATTGCTCTGTTTAAAGATTTTTCGTCGCTTTTTCATGATTATATAATACTTAATATTCACATTTGTGTCGCTTATATGTTTTCAAAATTTAAATAAGAAATTAAAATACAAATACTGGAAAGTAAAGCAAACATGGTTCGCACTTAATTATTTGCGCCCAATTGACATAAAATTCTACTGATTTCCCTAGCAAATATTACTACAATGCCTACAAATATGCAAGCAGAAAAAGCGTTGATAAAATTTGCATTTGGAAAATTTGACGACAACTAATATAATAACGCTTCCATCCGGTGTAAATTAGATTTCACGAGCAGCATACGGAAAATTTCATACATTTTCACGTTTTTCAAAACAAACTCGCACCTCGACCGCCCCCACCGTACCCCATAAAAACATGCATAATTTCCACACAATTGTTTTATTCGTTGTTCGTCGCGTTCACCGGATTCGCCAGTTTTATCAATTGCATTTGCATTTTTAACGAACAATTTTTCCACGTCCCCCTTCAAAATCTCCGACGGCTGTTTTTGCGCACGCACAGGGCTTACGCTGACGTCTCACAGTAGTAAAAGTAATTCGTTTGCAGATATCGTAAATTACGTTTGCCAGCAAACGTTCCAGGACCCCTGATAAATACTTTAACTGGAATAGAAACGAGCTAAGCGCTTCGGAATTCCTTTTCTTTTCTCTTCTCACGGTTACGGTTCTTTTCCTTGGAGTAATTTATCTCTTTATGGTTTTTGACATTTTAATTTCCCTTTGATAAATGGGTGTTTATTATGTATGAACCCGCGATTCGCATGAGAATACGAGCTGATATCTATGCTACAAGGGTACGATAACGTACATATAACATATACGAAAGGATTGAGAAATGTAATCTATAACACTCGAGCGAATGCGATGTAGATATTTGTGATCCTATGTTTTATAACAATGTAAATAACAGAATTCTAGCTTATGCAAATTTCATTATCTTGCAATGAAATGATTGAAAATAATAGATTGATACATACTCGACACCAATTCTTCAGAAAACTGTTCCTTTTACCTAAGGTATTCAATTTTGGTACCAATTTACGTACGCTTTGTTTAAAATTTAGCTTAACATAGTCTCCTAGTATAATGTAAGTCCTTTAAAACTTTCCACGAAGACGAATACATGTAATGTAACAATAATATAATGATAAATGGCTTTTGAACGATCACGTGGTGAAGAACAAATGTAATAAACGTGATCTCATGTATGCGCATGATTTGTTTTGTGTTGGGATGTATGTACGGCACATACACCTATGTACCGCAAACGTGCCCAACTCTTAGAATAAGTTTTACAGAATTGCCTGTAATATGCCACCTGAATAATAAATGTACACTATTTGCATACGTAAGAAAACGACAAGATAAAAATAAATAAAGATTTCTTGAAGGAGATTTGCCTTCAGCGTTGTAGTAGTAGATGTATACCTACCAGCGTTGCCAGATTTCTTGTTCGAACGAAGCGGGATTTTGATAGTTTCGATAGTCAGTTATCGATAATTTACAGAATTAAATTAAATAAGTGAATTCTGTAGACATTTCACTGATTTTTGGGCATTCCATCAACATTTAGTAGTGCACGATGTGGCATGGTAGGGAGCCAGTCTTCCCCTGCTTGGAGACGCAGTGATGACTGACTCCAAGACTGGCACAGGGGCTGATGGAGCGAGTGGCATAACCCTGCGATCGAGAACCACAAGAAAGGCAAGTGAATTACGGATTACCAACACCATAGCCCCGAGCGCTGAAGGTGCTTCGACAGATATAGAGCTGGAGACCACCCAAGCGCATAATACTCGATATAGGCAGAGGACGAAATAGACTAGTGAAATGAATGAATTCGTTGTTCGATGCTATTATCTATTAACTAAGGCAGAGTCAGAATCGGTACGCTATGGATTGGAACTGCATCGACGTGTTACTAATCAGTTCCCAGTTTTGAGAAGGAAAACTGTACAGAATATCTTAGATCAACGAAGACCGTTAATGATTAATAAGAGAATTCCGGTTGAGAGCTTGGCACAAATAAAGGAGGAAATAGAGATAGAGTTAGGACTTCGCATATCTGAGGAAGAGCAACAGCATGCGGAAATTAGTTTAGAGTTGATAAGTGAAGAACCCGGTGGAAAGACATTGCTGGAGGAGTAGCGCTCCTGGTGAAGTTATTCCTAACACGAGTAAGAAGAGATACTCCGGGGGGTCGAGACAGAAGGACTTAAATTGGAATTTTTGTAATGACACATTTGCAACAAAATTTATGGATGACAATGAGATATGCCATATAAACTAATCCCAAGTGGCAAATGTTGATTGTGATGTTTCTGAGATTGCTACATCTCAGCCTTCTCAATCAGCTCCACAGGGAAGACAGAGGATCGCTTGGACTAATGAAATAAACGAGCAGAACTCTGTTCTCCTATGTATATGCAGCATGCTTCGTCGGGAGTTGAACTGGCAGAATAATCATTAGCACCACCTACCCATCTTGTCTTTAGACCGATGTGGTAGGGAAAAAAGGACCAAGTAAATAAAAACTTGTGAAAATGTAAATGTAAATAATAATAATGATCTTCTTTTCCCGATTTCTCCTCTCAGTACCGCTCTCTTCGTCCATCGGCCCTCTGGCATTCTCTCAATATGGCCTAACCACCTCACCCTCCTTGCTCTGACCTCTTGAACGATACTTGGATCACCATAGAGCTCGTATACTTCTCTATTTGTTTTTCTCCTCCATAAATTCTCCGCTATCTTAACTCCACCCAATATTTTTCTTAATATCCGACGTTCCCATACTGCTAGATTATTCTGCTCGTTTTTTGTTCATTATCCAAGTCTCACAGCCATACAGTACTGTTGGTCTAATTACTGTTCTATACAGTCTTAGCTTAGATGATCGTGAAACCTTTTTGGATACGAACACTTCTCTCAGGCTTGCGTAAGCTCTACTGCCTTTCATGAGACGTTTTCGGAGTTCACTGTTCTCTTCCCCCTTGTTCGTAAGTATAACACCTAAGTGTTCGAACTGTTGGACTTTCTCAAAACGGTATTCTTGGTTGTCTGGTGTTTTTATACTTAAATACGTCTCCTGTGTTACGTTTGCGTTCATCTCCATGTACTTAGTTTTTGTTTCATTTACTATTAATCCACTTTTTTTTGCTCGTTGTTCCAGTAAACCAAATACTTTTGTCAGCTCCTTTTTTGTTCTGGCTAGCAGGACTATGTCATCGGCATAACAATAATAATACTAGATAATTCTACAAACTGAAGCTATTTCACAAAAAAAAAAATAAGAGAGAGAAAGTAATTACAAATACATTGATTGCCTAAGAATGAAACAAAAATGAGAAAGAAAGCCAAATTACAATACAAGAAAATTATTCTGTAAACTAAACCCAAATACAAGAAAGTAATTATAAATGCAGTGGTAATCAGGTAATAATAGAGATAACAGAAATAATAGAAATAAAGAGAAGTGGTAGTTCTGACTGAAAATCTATCTTATCTGAGCAATTATTCTACGATTTTGGAGGGTGCTATAGTTAAATTCTCTACAAAGAGCATCATAACAGTAACCGTGCGCCAAAAAGATACCATGTGTACGGAAATATAAGGTTTTTAAAAATTTACGTTGAACACTTTCAATTAGATTACTATATTTCACGTAATCCGGATGCCACACCAGTGAGCAGTATTCAAGTTTTGATCTGACAAAGCTGTTATAAAAACTGATCAGAGGCTCAATACTCTGATACCATATTGATTAACGTTTTCTTGGAAGCTGATTCGGAACAATGCAATCGACGCGATTTGCATCTTTAAGGAGGCCTCTACAAAAATAAAAAAAAAAGTTGTTTAGAAAAATTGAACAGGAGAGAAAAATAGTGTGGGTACAAAACGCACGCAAAATTAAGAAACAGAATCAAAATTTGTACAAAATTGTAAAATTTCAAGGGAAAATAAAGAAATAAATACTTAAAGCTAATAGCCAACACACAGTTAATAAAGAGTGGCAAATAAAACTACAAAATAAAATTAGTGGTAACCCCTGAAAAAATAAAGCAGAATTAACTTGTGTGTAATAATTACTTGGACGAAATATCCGAAATTTTCAACACCAGACGTACCAGGATCGGCGAAAATAGAACAGTACCCGAGATTTTCCTGAGAGATCGTATATCGAACCTCATATCAAGAAAGAAGCAACCGGAATTGACCATCGGACAAAGATAACAACAAATAGGGTATCGTAAAAATATTCTGATAAACTTGTGACGTTTTCTTACGAGAACTAAAACCAAAAAAACTGTTAAGAATCATAAATATAAGACGGTGATCGAAAAGTCACTATAAAAACATTACTTACCCAAATAGATTTAATTGTAGAAAGATCGTTGTAATTGTAGACGTAATTAAACCCAGTTATAAGATTGTTGTAAGTTTTAAGCAGTCACAATCCATTTAAGACTGCTTTCTTCAAAACTATTCCAGTTTCAGTTCAATCCTAGAACGGCTAACCGATTGTTTTTTAATATATTATTCTTCATCAAGATCAGAAATGGACATCCATTTTGCTTGAGTAAAGGTTAATTAGTTTTAAGAACGTTGAAACAAGATTAATTTATCTATTTACCTGTTGATTTGCTATTCTCATCGCTTGAACTATAAAATTTTACTTATTTTTAATAGATTATTTTATTTACCTATTTATTTTGTGTTTTCTTTTTCTTTGTAATCCGATACATCGCTTATTAAGAATCACAAACTTGCACACTTCATCAAAAATCTCGCGATAAACTATTTGGTCAGTACCTACCAACTCGCATTTAGTTCCGTTTAAAGCTGACCAACGTAAGTAAAAGCTACCGAATTAAAATGGCAAATTTGAAATTAATTAATTACACAACGGTAAGTAGCAAGAATCTAGTATTGTTCATTACCAATCCATTAACGACCCGTATGAGATACATTCTTATATTTATTTTAAAAGAGTCATTACGAACGACAATATACATAATTTTTTTATATTACAATATAGTATAATTTACTATGTATACGTTTAATTAACTTTCCGACTTACATTGACTTCCTTCTGAACCATCCATATTTTCATATAAAAGCAACATTTTTCATCTTATTTTTACGTTTACAAGAGAGTTCTCAAAATTAAATCTCGCGAAAAAGGAAACACTGTTACATACTATCGGTATATCTACAAACGGACCAGCTATTGTAAACATTGCATTACTGTTTCATCTAAATTTTTATTTTTGCATTTATCTGCTGTTATCCTTACTCTCAATAGTTATCGATAGCCAACTATCGATAATTATTGATAGTCCATTATAGATAGTCGACTATAGATAATTATTAGTAGCCGACTTAACTATCGATAGATGACTATCGATAGTGATCGATAGTCACTATCGATAGTGCCCACCACTAATCAAACCCCAAAAACAAACAAAATTTAGCGTTTTTTGCCCAAACGCTTAAAGCACACTCTCCTCCAATTATAACGAACATTGTGATTTTACACCTAGCCACATTCTAAGCAAAAGATTTTTAATTTTAACAATATAGTACATAAATGCGTTCTTTAAAGGTATTAGGAGATGCTTAGGATACATAATTTCTAACAATGTAATAATTAATTCTATAACAAAATTATAATTAGTAATGAACTATTTCTCTGACTAACATTAATTGCAAACCGCACCTGAGCTGAGTGGAAAATACCAAAAAAAAAATATATATTTTTGGGCAATATATTGAATTATGCGCCAATAATGTCTGCAGCTCCAACTGCTTTCATTGCATCAGCAGTTCTTACTGAATGAATTTAGTTGATGATCTAAAATATCCTACATCACTTCCTAATAGATCTCTAAGTGCGAGCTCACCAGTTAGCGACCGAGCTGAATAACATGAATAAACTTTCTCCTTTATCTCATTAAGTCGCAGAGAGTTACAACTTTTAATCCAATTTAAGTTTGCGTACGGCTAATGAGAAAAAAGGCGATTGAGGCATCCGTCGCTTTCAGGGCCAGGTTCTCATCTTTTGAAGCTGCACAGAAGTCTACCTTAGCGAGCGCGCCCCATTGGTGGTGGTCTAATAAAAATATTTTATCGTCGCCTTTTTGCCGGTATATAAATTGCGGAAGTCGGCACTACCAAGTGGATACTCTAGAGAATTCATGAAGCTCCGTGATTTTATTCCTTGCTACATCGAAAAATGGGAATTACTTGACGAGATGAATTTATTTATAAAACAGGAAAGAAACGCAAGGTGCTCATTGTACTAGTTATTACAGATGAATCATTCCCAATGGCACTCATTGTTCTGGGAACTGAAGGCATAAAAGGAATAGTAATAATTGGTGCTTACATATGCAATTTTGATGATGTGTGCTTTCAATTATCATGTAAATTCATCACAATAGATTTTCAGTAATTTTTACCACACCTTTTTTTTACTTATTAATGTTTAAAATATTTTATGAGAAAAGTATAGGGTTATTCTAAAGAAAGTTCCGGTTGAAAATAGCTGCATTTTCAATATATATTAATACATTTAGTTATATTCGTAATTATCGTTATTCTTTAGAGGTTTTTCTTGCTTCTGCGATTACTTTGTCGACTTTATTTGAGATACAGAATGAGTTTGCGTTCACGAGTTCGTATTATTTTTATTCAGTGTTATTATGAAGACAGTCGATAACATTCCAATGCATTGACAAGACTTCTTGCGTTACATGGTTTGAGAGATTAACTCTCTTCAGTAAAATTCTTTCGTAAGTTTATGAAAGAATTTCGGGCAACTGGTGCAGTTACCGATGAAAAGATAGAGTAAACCAAAATTATTAATCACGAGGTCAGTGCAGTTTGTCTGCTAACTAACTAAAGTTGCAAAGCGTTTGGAAATCAGTATGGCGAATTATGAGAAGACAGCTTCTGCTCTATCCTTATCAAATGAAAATGATACCTGAACTCAGAGAACGTGGTAAGCCGATTCGCGTAATTTTCGCTCTGCAAATGCTAGCAGAAATTCAAAGTAACTATGAATGGTTGGACAAAATCTTGTGGATAGAGGAAGCACATTTTGAGTTACATCGAGAATATTAACACAAACAATTGCATAGTACGGTCGAATAATAATCCACACACGATTGTTCAATAAGGATTACATAAGATAAGATAAGATAATTCTTTATTTGCCCAACAGTGAAACCATTTACAGGACACTATTAGGTAAAACGAATTCAGTATGAGGTGTAAACAAACAAAAATATCTTGCAATTCGATACACAGAAAATGAATGTAAATAAATCAAAACAAATGCGATAAATTACAGCGTAACAGTAATCCGCATTATAGCGATCCTGTAGTGTAAGCGAGATACACAGAGGTATCCGTGCATTAGAACGGTAAAGAAGTATACGGAATATTCGACTGGATTACATTAGCATATTGCTATGATGCACTCGTATTTGCCAAGAAATCCACATTTCTACGCTGTCGCCGCACAGGCGCAGAGCCGTCGCTCGCACACGTGCGTGTCAGATGCATTTTATATTTCGTCGGGAGAACTACTCGCTCGTACTATTTAATAAAACGCGTTGTTGGTAGGTAGATAACGGTTATTTTAAAAATGGAGTACTATACGCCGGAGCAAAAACTCTTCATGATTAAACACTTTTACGGTGTTCGTCGGAATTTTTATGATCGGTTGGGTTACTGTTCTTATCAAGAGGGAGGTTTATTTGAACACTTAATAAATTAATTCACTTCAAATGTTATTATTGTTTAAGAATAATATTCTCTTTTAGCTAATTGCAGGTTTATTGCAATGTTGAATACAATTCTGTTTTAAGAATTAAATATTTTATTTTCCATTATTTTATTATAGTTGCGTTTTTAGATTTTATACGTTGTTGAACAATATTATTTTAGTTTTTATTTTAAAGTTTAGGAGTTCTGATTATTTATTTTTGATTTTTTATGTTGTTTATGAGGCTGTGATGAATTACTTCACTGACATGTTATCAGTGATTATCTGATGCTTCAAACAACTAAAAATATTTACTTATATCGGGAACACACTACCTCTAACAGTGCTTTTTATTTTTCAGGAATAGTATTTTCTACCACATGTAATGTTATTAATCACTTATGCTATAACATAGAACTCTAAAAGACTTTGATTTGCCCATATGCCCCAATACATTTATACGTGTAACTTATAATACTTCCGCTATCGTTTGTAAATGCCATCCGCGTGCCCCTAAGTAGGCGTGGCAATTCAAGGTGGCACGCCCATTTATAGTCGACCAGTAGTTACTAATACATGCATCGTGCTATGAACGGTTGCCACACTGTATATGTTTACAGCAAATGGAATTAAATAACAGTCACCAACCAGTATCATTACATAACTTATTAAAGTTTTTACACATATGGTACACTGGGGACTTAATCATCACATTTGTTCTAGCACCAGGAATCCTTAATGCTGTAGTAGACCGTGTTAGTAGCTGGTACGTTAAAGTTAATCTGAGCGAGAAGCAGAGGACAATCAATCTTGTTAATTAGCAAACTCATCAAAAATTTAGCACTGTAACTACTCCTACGATCCGATAGGCTATGGATATAGTGTGTCTCCAATAAAGCGTTGTAGTCAGTGTTACGCTCCGGATAAACACCACTCATTCTAAAAGTTAGATATTTCAGAAATCGCTTTTGATTTTTTTCTACAGCTAGGTTAAGGTAAGTATAGTGGGTATCATATTAGCGACCCATATTCCAGACGACTTCTCATTATCGACATTATCGATATATCCTGATATTTCAAGACTTCGTAATACCCAGAATCATGATATTGGAGACATTATTTATGTGCAAGACGGAGCTCCATCTCACATACACAATACCGTAAAAGCACTAATAAGTAACACGTTTGGTGATAAAGTAGTCAGTAGACATTCTTCGAATAGTTGGCCTGCTAGACATGCATCCAGCCGACTACTGTTTGTGGGGTTATCTCAAAGGAAGAGTATTTCTTAGTAGACCTACAGACTACTCGTGATAAACTTAAACAATCGAAATTAAATTTAATTGAACCCACACCTAGGTATACACGTTCTAACGCCGTTTATACGGTGATATTCTTACCAACAAATTATGTACTGCTTTTATTTTTATACATATTAGAAATATGTCAAATTATGGCCATTTCAAACTACAGCAAAATTATTCTCTCCTCGCGAACGTCCCGCCTCCACGCGCATCGTGTGTCACGATTTCGAAGAGGCAGGCGGGACCCGGTCGTTCGCGCACAGCATTGCAATAGAAACAGAATTTCGCATTTTGAACGAGTAGCGAAGATAGTAGGAGACTATGTTCTCATGTGCGAATTATAACATTTCTCGGTATTTCTTCGGATGTGTCCCACTCCTTTGAGCACCCCCTCTTGCTATGGCGCATCCGTCAGTACAAAAAAAATTAATTGTAGGAACTTACCCTATATATTGACGTTTTGATGTTACTCTTCCATAGCTGAATAGGGTATGGTGCGCATGGTCTGCGCTGCACCTAACGCTAGGTATAGCAGTCGCCACAAGTGATGGCGAGCGGTGGGAGTAGGTTCGCGCAGCAGTAGACGGGCACAACGGATTTACCATCGCCTCTGCATATAATTTCTCTATACCATTGGCGTGCAGGTTAATATTGAATAATGCAACGTTAATGTAATTAAAAATTTAATAAAATGGTTTTATTAGTAGGGGATATCTCCGGACAATATAAGTATTTTGTTTACTAATTACTACTATTTACAAGTGCCTACCTACTAATTTATTCCTGGAATATATGAACATATGTATATTCACAACAAAAAACAAAAATATTATGTTAATATAATATAAATGAACTAATAAACATTTAAATCCGATTAACCGTTAAGGGGCACATAATCCCCTGAATTGTTTACCAGGAAACATCAGCGATGATAATAACAAAAAAGGATTATTGTTTAAACGGTTTATTGAATTTAAACATTATAACCTATTAAACAAATTGAAAATTTAATGGATAAAGTTAAACCTCTTCTGCACTAAAATCGTTGTCGTCACTACTACTATCATTATTTACATTTATAATTAAATTAAAAAAAGAGACATTTTGAGCCGCCACTGACAAATACTCAGAACGTATTATTGCAGCTAAGTGGGCGTGCACGCTTTTAAAAGCGTCTACAGCGCATCCCTACTCCTCGCCATCACTCGTGGCGACTGCTATATTTAAAATATTATTGCTGGCAGCGTTTCCTCATACAGTCTCTGGTGTCCCCACCAGCCTAGTCGCATTGAAAACTTGGTGGGGACAAGAGAGACTCTATGAACGGATACACCGAGCAATAAAATTACGAACGCAGAGTGTTGCATGTGAGCTCAATTCACATCCCTGATTATGAATGTTGCAGTTTGTAGTATTTTTGTCAAAATGGTTAGGTGAAAAGTTTTGCAGTTGCATAAGGATATATGTACTTTCGTACGTAAAGGATAAAATAGATATCGTTAATATCATTTATTAGTATTTGTGCCAGAATGAAACGTTAACCTATCTGAATCATCTCAGAGTGTTTCCCAATTTGATTTTGACATAGTAAAGGCCAAAGTTAACGTTGCAAATAATGAGTCATATAATGGAGATATTGTAAAAGAAAAAAATAATTTACAACTCCAATCATGTGGTGCATCACTGCTGTTCTACTTAACCTAGGATACTTATTATAAATGTTTAAATAATAATATGTATTAGTATGCAGTATTGTTATTCATTTCAGAAATAATTCGAATGTTAATATTAACGTATTGCTATGATATATCAATCCAGTAATTGGGTTTTGGAACCTTTGGTGTAACAATAACTATCACACTGACAAAAGTCAATGCTAGGTTTTTCCCCTATCACCAAATTGTTGTTTGGTGATAGTGGAAAAACCTAGCATTGACTTTTGTCAGTGTGATAGTTATGATATATCAAGCCAAACATAACCTACAGAATCAAATATCAACTATAAAATTATTTATGTAAATGTATTTTGAACTATTTATTTATTTGTAAACATATGTTAAAATTTAAACTAAAAACTTACTACTTAGGAAATGTGTTCCTTCGCTGATTGTTCGACGGGGGTTTATTATGCTGTATCGTATCGTTTGAAATGATATCTATCATCGTTGCTGGGGTCCTTTTTTGCCTAGGAGATATCAAGTTGTTGAAAACAAATGTTAGAGACTTCTTTTTCGGTTTTTCCTGAGTGTAGTTGCATTTCGACTAATTATCTAGATATTTTAAATTTGTATCACAATATCAGTCCTTAACTTTTCAGTTTCACTTACAAGAATGAGAGTATTGCGTGTATATTGCCAAGGTGATGGAAATCCAGTGATTTCCAGATTTGGGGTGGCGTATTTCTAATTCTGGGGTCTATTGAAGAGTTTTGTTTGAGCCTATTCGCTGTGAGATCGTCGGAACACCATTTGGAAGCTGAAATGATTGTTGTGGAGTTGGAATAAATATTTGGATTATAATATAGCAGTTTTTCGTACTTGAAGTAAGCGATTTTATCATCTTTTGAATCTATAACTGGCGTCAAAAGCATAAAGGGAATGTTAGGTTATATTATCGTATGATAACAGTGAATCTAGTTGAATTTTGTGTGTAAGGTTATTGTTTGATTCTGTGGGTTAATTTTACGAGCAGTTTAAGTTGACATTATTTAATATACTTGATTTTATGACGGAAATTTAGCGGGAGATTTGAATTCTATTATGATATTAAAACGAGATATATATTATAAACAATTATCTACAGTTTCGTAGCAGTATATAATACCTGTGTATTTCCCAAGAGAGTAATGTAGAATATTGGTATAACGACCAGTATTTTTCTCAGTGTATGTTACTGCATTACAGACCCAATGTGACCTTTCTATAATTTTTGGGGTTATAATAGAGTACAGTACTCATTTGGTTTTCATAATAGGTCCTTTGATAGACTCAGCTGAATAAAGTTCACTTCGAATAGTCAATTTTGATACATGCACAAAATCAATTCATATGCATTTCTACTGTATCTGTAATCCTTGTTGATGTAGTAACATCAAGCCTTATGCCTTTAACTAAATGAAGGGACAAAGTTTATTGGGACGTTAATATTTCTTTGCGCGCCTCTTCCACTAATTTAATTCCGTTAGAGAGAACACTGGAGCAGATACCTTTTACGTGCACGTAAAAAACAGTATCAAGCATCTACAACGGCGACATTCAGGAAAGCCTTTGAACTCGCGAATAATACCCACTTTCCTGCATGTCACACACGTGTCCTTGCCTGCGGACGTAATCTCCTCCGTGAAATAGGTCACAGAAGGTTTCGACCGAGACGGTGCGCCGCGGGAACGGCTACTCGCAGTCCCTGCATACTGTAGGTGGAAAAAAAAAATGCGACGGTTTGGTTACTCTACGGATTATTTTAACCGTTCTCTTCTTTGTCCCGTTTCCAAGTTTCGCGTTTAACGGAAGACACCGGAGAAATATGTGCTGACGTCAACTTGATGCATAAGCCGATTCGCGTGAAACTTCTAGATGAGTTCGCGTGCGGAAAACACTTAAAAGGAGAAAGAAAAAAATAACGGAGGAGCTATCAGTTATTATGGAGGAAGAGGTAGTTTCTGTCCCGCTTAAACATTAACGCATGGCGTAAAGGGAATACCGCAAGAAAAGAAATTGAGAAGAACCTATATGATTGTTTGACTGTGTGCGAATTTCACGACCCGTCACTATTATTTTTGCGTGAACGCCTTTTTTTCTTACAAGTTAGGACGCGCGCCAACCGTACACGGCGCGGAAAGGAAATATATTATTTGGCGAGATTTATGATTCAATAAATGAAGTCCACTTATGTTGGGTCATCTATCGTCTGAAGAAAACAATTTCCAAGTTTCGTGACGTTACGACCTCTTCGAGATTTATGTATACATTTTTTAAGATTCAATTATCTAGTTTTCGTCTTCGAAATTTACGTTTTCACTTAAAACTGCGCACCCACCACAAACCCACATAAATCAGCCAACTAAATTTCCTGTTGTTCCGTTTACATCGCGAGGAAAGCACTAATCTCATACGAAGGGCAGATATAGAGTTAATCACGCAACGAGAAATAGGATGTGCTATATGATAAATTTTATCTTATATTGTATACAGGCTGTTTGTTAAAGAACGTCACAAATTTATTAAAGTAATTTCTTTCTTTTATGGGGAGGGGAGCCGCAGGGCACCTGGAACTGGCTCAGTGCACTCAGGTAGTGTCGGGCGCTACACCGACTAAAACCCCTCAAAAAATTAAACCGCACTCTGACATTCCTGAGCTGTCGATCGGACATAGCATCAGAATGCCAGTGGCTTACAAAAACCTGCCGGAATAGTGGTCACATGATACCCTACGTCCCACCACACTCACAAGAAGGATTAGGAGTTCGAGCTAGATCTGTTTGTCTTTTCCATTCATCTGCTTCCTTGTTTCTTAGAGTTCTTTACCACTTTCCAATTCTTATTGCTGCTTAACATTGCTTTAAAAATCTTGTCAGGATTCAGTTTCATACCTAGTGACAAAAACGTTCTTATTCGAATCTCATTCTACCTTACAGAATCGAATATGGTGTGTTCCACGATGTCAACAACCTCGCAATACATGCCCTTCTCAGTAGAATCCTTACCAGATCTTGCTGCATATGCCCTAAACACTCCATGTAACTCCATTTGTGACAGAAATTGAGATAGATGGTAATCTGTTTGTTTGAACTCACAACCGATCCATGACTCAATCCTTTGGTCCACAGTCTTTTACTTTCATTTAGCTCCCACCTAAGCTGCCATTTTGCTAAAGTGTGTTCCCTTGCAATTTTGTGGTTCTTATATCTTCCAGCATACAAATCAGCTCTCTGAGCTAGGAGATCAATAGGTACTTCTCTAGACGTGGTCCTGAACGCGGGGGCCACTCGCAGTAGCATGTTCTTTACGCTCTCTCTAGCAGACTCCTGTACTTTAAATTTTTCAAGGCACTAATGCATATAAGGGGTCCATATAACAAAATCTGTTGGCTAAGGGCAGCAATATTAGGCAAAATTCTGGTAAGACATGCGAGTCGATTCTCGGCCTTGTTCACTATGGTCTGCGAATGTGGGCCAAAGGCAACTCTTTCATCGATGATTAAGGCCATGTATAAAATTTTTCTGTTGGGTATTACCATAAGTTCCTCCAGTTCAGAGGCGGTGTTTGCTCTTGATCTACCTCCTCTTACCAGGGCTTCTACTTCTCCGGTGCTAGTTCTAGGCTTCACTTCTCCTCCACCCACTGATCTGCTTTAGGCAATCGTTAGTGTTATTCATCAAAGTGGCTGCGTTGTTGCTACAACAATTAAGCGCATGCGCGAAGACTACCGCAAATGCATCGACTGTGAGGTCAAGACTCACGACCGAGTCGTAGGGCACGTTCCAGAGGGCTCAGAACAGACCCCTGTGGAACAACAAAATCCTCCTATTTCGCAAAAAGCTAGATATACAGTTAACTAGATATCTCGAAATACGCCTCGCTCTCAATTCCTCTATAATCAGTCTGTGGTTTGCTGAGTAAAAGGCATTTTTCACGTCTGTAGGAACCAAAATACACCACCTACCATCGAACTCTCTGCTGGTCTTCATCACCAACTCAATAGCCATAATAGTCAACTTGCCTCTTCGAAAACCAAACTGATTAGGATGTAAGCCACCCCGCTCTTCCAGTTCATTATGCACTCTATTACGAATCAAAATCTCCAAGAGTTTGCTCATTCTATTTAAGAGGCAGATTGGTACAGACCAGGGAACAGAACCAGGTAGTTTTGCCGGCCTTCCGCTCTTCAAGATAAGCAATTTTCTAACAATTTACATTTGTTGTCTTTCAAACTAAGATATTTAATTTTGCCATGACACATATCCACTCGCAAAAGGACAGTATCGAACCAAACGAAGTGTAATGTTCAATGTAAGTAAATATTTGAACTAGATCAAGCAAAATACAAAAAAGTAGTTTATTAAAGCCTGTATTATATTTATCAGCTCATTTTATGTTAATAATATGAAGTAGCTTTCTTATGAATTCGCAGCGGTGAGTAGCCAAATTATTATTTCCCTTTAATATACTTGTATTAGCGCCAATAACTAAATTAATTGCCGGAAACACTAGAACTAGAAATTTACTTATTACCAGTAAAAACACATAAATAGTAAAATTTATTTGCACCAAGAGAGTCAGGGTAGAGAGTTAGTAGTAACATAGCACTGAATGCAAGTATATATAAGAAAAATGAACACTAAACTTCTCTCTAAAACACAAGCTGAGAAGATTCTATCTGTTTATTCAAAATTAAATGGTATTTGCAACAGACATTTTTTTCTAGTTTCCGGCAATTAAAGATATATAAATGCCAAATATACAAGTTATTTGGACATTTGTTCTCAGTGATACTCATTTTATAATAGGAAGCTATTTCCCACCCAGCCTTAGAATAAATTCCAGTTTCTAGCATACAAACATTTGCGCTAACGATAATAATGCCTCATAACTCATCAAACATTGCGGAGAATACATTATCCAATAGAGGAAAGAGTTATATAAGATATACAGATATGCTAAAATATATTAGACACCTATATTTCCCTTGACAAATTAGAAGTAGCTTGGCTTACATAAATTGAGCAGCTAATATTTTCCTGCTTATTTAGATAATTTATTAACTCTGAATACAACGTAACTTCTACTTGTCCTACTTAACATAAAAATATATTTATTATAACAAAACTGAAGGTTACTTTAAGTATGCTTCAAAGCTGCGACTATTTATAATTGCGGAGTGTTTTAAATTTCTGCGCACTATTACTAACTTTGTTATTATTAAAGCTGCAAATTCGGTCTATGTTACAATGTTATGGCGTGATAAATAATCAATGATAATACCTTAGTAACCAAGAAAAAGTATAGCGAATGGTTTCAAAAAAGCACCTTTTGAAAGAATATGTATGAGAATTAAAGACGAAGAACTTATTAAATTCGTAAATATCTGCTTACACCTATTACCAATATATATTTTATTCATATAATATGGCGTTATATAAATAAAATATATATTGTCATCTAGTAGCACTGATGAGCTTTGGTAAGACAAAACTTGCGCCTTGGATGTTAATTTTATTTGCTTTATTTTAGTTTTTAAGTTCGAAGTTTTTTGTATGATTCACAAAAAATTCTTAAGTACGGTAATATAAAATTTTATCTCTCTCTTTTATTGTACCTTCACTGCAAAGTGCACTTGTTCATTGCATGCATTGAATTTGGTCCATCCTGTAATGGCAATCCTGGAACATTGTATCCAAGTTTAGAAAGATATATGTAAGATAATTACTTCCGAGTGAGTAACAGATTCCAACTTTTATAGGGTGCAATTCTACCTAAAGTTGTAACTAAATCGGACCCTTATATTGCTTGTTTAACTTACCACGATGCGACGCGTTGAACTTGACAACTCTGCTTCTTCCGTACTCCAAACAACTCGAAGCTCGAATTTCCGTCAAGATATTTCTCTTTTCCTTCTTTTTTTATATCCAGGAACCCAGTAATAATAAAAGTTTCACGCCCGGGGAACATATTTTTATAACGATTTTTCCTCTTACTTTCTATCTTCTTGCTCCGCCCTTTACTACAACGCCCGGATTGGCTTTGTTTTCTTCGAACGAATTGAAAAAGCGGCAAGTGTTTTCAACTCTATCTGCGCCGAGAATCTTTTAGAACGGCATAAAGTTTTCAGATATTCGTTATCGCATCTTCAAGGCGTAAAGAAAGGATCGAAAAAGGTATGTAGTGGAGGAGATTAAATATTTAATTCCGTCGAGATTTCCGTTGGCGATCTGAAAGTAAAAAAACTGTTAAATAAAGAAGTAAGGGGTAGACTGAAGTTTGAAAACGCTTATAATACAAAATCTTGCAGAAAGCTTTTGGAATGGTTATTTAATATCTGCAAGATCGTAGCTGAATCGTAGTTCATATATAATGAAATAGATCCTAAAGAACAGGCGATGAATATATAAATATTGTACCCTGCAAGTTTTAATTAGTAAGCTGATGCAGACGAAACGACTACGCTATTATGAAAGTCAATTGTATGAAGGGTAAATATTAGCTTTAATATCAGTAATAGAGTGCTGAATATGGATAAGCTAATGACTATGCATGTAATTTTCTTTTTGTAAGAAGTTCTTCGACATAATAGATAGGTAAAGTCTGGTATGCGTCGAAAATATAGTGTCGCATGAAAACGTAATGCCGTGAGTCAATTTTAATTTCTTTAGAATACTATACAGAAAAAAAAATTATTAGGATTACTATAAACTGATAAATTACCTATGTGAGTAAAAAAGTACATATTAAGCAAAATGTTTGAGAATGATCTTATTAATGGAATGAAATTATATTACAAGGATATATGACACAGTAAATTCCTTCTTTACAGTGAACCATAGTTTATATTAAATGTTACTATTCTAAAATACGTAATAAATACCTTAAAAATATTATTAATAATCAATTAATTGTAATGGCGATATTCTACATTACCACTGATTAGTTGTTAAATCCAATTAAAGTTTACTGAAGTGCTTGGTTTGGTAACATGACCGTAATAATTATATCAACAGAAATTTTGTTGATTATATTTTAAAAATACTACAATTTCATATATGTACAAGGAGGCCAATGTCAGAATCGTTAATCGCTCAAACAGCGGATGAGAAGAAACGAACGGAGACACACCTAACATGTAGCGAATAATGCTTTCTTTCTCTGTGAAAAGAATGCTTTCTTAGCATGAGTCAATCTTTCCCGAAAAATAACCCCATACCGAAGATGAGACTCTACATATGCAAAAAAAAAGTTGTGGCAGTGAATCTAAACCAACATTACCTCTCAAACACCTAATCTCGTAAAATGCACATAGTTTACTGATCCAATGGTTTTGAAATTTGAGATTTTTATCTACTATTATCAGTCCTAAAAATATAGTACTCTGTCTTTCATGATAGACTTACCATTATGAGGCATATAAATATAAACTACTCCTGTCTTATCGGGCTGCTAGCGAGATCGTCAAAATGTATATTTTATTAGCATTCAAGAATAGGCCGTTGTCATTGCACCAATTGTTTCTGTCATTCACTAAATTTGCGACTGAACGCTAAGGGTTACCTACTGAGCATGATTTTATCATAGAACTGGTGTCACAGCATATTATGCTAGCGTACTATTATTTAGCGTTCGCCTTAAATCATTGACACATGTAAAGAAAAGGGTAGCATCCAGTATTGATACCTGGGCAATGCCACACCCCAAATTCAGAACAGAGAAGTAGTGAGTCCCTTATCTTTTCTATTTATGCTTAGATGCTGTTGCCTGTCTATTATCGGATCATACGCTACAACATAAATGGCAATTGATTTTAATTTATCTAATAATAATAAGTGATCCATATATACCAAAGACATTTGACACGTCAAAAAGACACCAGTAAACAAGCTCCTAGATTGACAATCCATGAATTTTCCGAGCTAGATCTGTGACTGCATTATCGACTTACGCTACGGTCGTCTTGTGGGTTGAGGCTTTGGCTTGTGTTCCCTAGGGAGGGCACATCTAAACGCTTTATTCCCTAAGAGACGATGGTGGTTAAAGATGATGCGATAGCGATGAAAATGGTTTTGCACTCGGAGTGACGCTGAAGACGCCAAGTGAGTAGAAACTCGAGCCAGTTTCTAGTGTTATCTCCATTTTGTTGCTTTTGTTGATATGGTAATAAAGATACATGAACAGATATAAATATATCTGTATAGGAATAGGTAGAAGTACCGACTGTACTAGTTAAGGTTCAAGGAGGTGATTCATGGGTAAGCAGCGTAATTGAAAACAAGTTCTTTCCTTTTTTCTGCCTGAGCTTTCGTAATTTTATTGGTTAAATCATGAGAGACACTAATTCAGAGATAAGTACAAATCAAAGATGAAAAATAAGAGATACAATAAATTACTTACTCTATTCGACAAGCAAGCAACGAATTCCATTAATACAGATAATAATTTAGTATATAAACAACAATAATTTACAATAATTTTGACCCAACTTTAAAATAACCGACCAAGAAACAGGTGGAGAATTAAGGCTAGGAAAAATAAGCTCGCACAAAATGATTAGATGACCAAACCAAAACAGAACTAGAGAAGGAGGCACAGCAACCAACATAGCAAACACCAATGTCCCATTTTCTCATATTCTATTTAGTATAGAAATGCTAATATTAAAAGCTGTTCAACTCTAAAAAGCTCTAATCGAGAAAAGATTCCAAAAAATTTTCCTTGAAAGCTGATAAAGCCGGAATCAAAACTGAGCATAACATCTGGCAATCTGTTTTTGTTAAATTGCAAGAGTGTACGAGGAAACTGTAGCAGTTCCTTTAATAGCCGCTATCTCGCAATCTTTCTTATAATGCTAACATATTTTCCGTTAAATTTATAACAATTCTATGTCATTTGCTGCTAAATCGAAAATAATCACGAGTTACTGATGACTTATGACATTCATATCGGGCGATTTTAGTGTGCGTTTGATTAAAATAACAACTGGGTTGTTGTTAAATCAATTGTAAACAGATTTTCAGGTGTGTTTCAGAACGCCCTTTCACATAAAATAATGTTGACAATAAGAAACAACAAGGAACTCAGCACAAGGTAGGAAAACCTTTTTGATCACATTTCTACACTCTTCCTGTGTTAGCTTCCCTTTAAGTGAGACTACAATACATTTCATCAACTGTGTAGAAAATACTATAGCAATTAACAAATATATTCGAAAATATGAAACAGAAAGAAAATACGCTTACATTATTAATGCAGATTCGGACTTTGAACATATAATTTATTAGAATAAAATAAAAGTTCAATACCGTGCCATATATTAATTTAATATAAGATTACATGTTTCGACGGGTTATCTTCAGATCTAAAGATCCTGCATCGTTCTCTGAGTTCTGCTATATAATTTAATAATTTCAACACACATATCTATATATTTATGATTTCGCAAGACGTATAATTATATTAAGTACAATTTTATAGAGAAAGAAGAATAGTAGTACAAGCAATGTTGCATCAAATTAATAACATAATATTCACGCCAGTGATTTAGTTTATAATTTTAAATTGTAATCTCTGACCGACACATTACTAAGTCGCAAATTTACGAAAGTGACAATAACAATTGTTGTGTAAATGACACATAGAAACATAGGATATTAATACCTATATATCTTCGTCTATTTCCATACATACTCCAGAATAAGTACCAGTAGTTTCTCTCCGCAGTAACAAGGATAAACGTACCCCCGTAAAACTGCGGTTAAGTCTAGAGCACGTAATAAATCTGCCCATTTGCGGGTATGCAATTATTCAGGTGTTGTAACGGATCGTCCGGACAAAATGCAGATAAGCAATACTGGACCGTACTGTAACAATTCATTAGTCCGAAAGGGATAAACGTGTGCACACATATGTTGTACAACAAGACTACCGAACGAAAGAAGATAAACCGACTTTGCTTGCCGTGGGTTGAGCAAACTACATAGATAAATGTAAAATCATTTCTCCCTTGTGTAACGCCCTCGTCGTAAAGCAACGCCACTAAACAGCACAGATCTCCGCCAACGGCAATCAAGCTGAATTTCCAATTCGTTTCTAGCGTCACGTTTTGTAGCTGTTTGAGTTTTTGGCGGTTGACCTTTTGCAGGTAGTTAGTGACATAGCAAAAGTACCGCCTAAGGGCCGGAGTTATTTAATTTTCCTTGAGTTTGATTTCTTACGTTTGTTTACTTTATGCTCGCAAATTAGAAGCATGTTCACCATGAAGTAAAATAAATACATGAGCAGTATATTCATATATGAATAGTATAAATTAAGGTGGTCCTTATTTTGCAAGTTTGAAATTTTTAATCGTAACTAAAAGGATATTTATGTAATACTTGTGCATTGCAGGGTTAATTAAGTACCTTTGCTCCAGGTTTCGTTCCTGATATACAAAAAGACAAAACTTTGGATTTGTGGAAACAATTGCATCAATCCTTAAATTTGCAAAAGTAACAAAACTTTTCTATTTTATTGGAAAACAAATCAATAGTTTGTTGAATTATAAGCAATCTTTTCTTATAGTTTGTACGAATAATGTAGATACTTATATTAATTCTGTTTCTTTTAGTTTTCTAGAAGTTAGAACTTCTGATATAAACCCAACAATATTACAGTTGCATATTTAATATTTTAAATGTATTTCACGTAAATTTGTATATACGAATAATTTCAGAATAGAAAATTAAACTATTTAAATAGTTTTGAAACCAAAATATGTCTTTTACTTCGTGTCGTCTATTTACTGTTGCTCAGTAAAATGATTCAGATTCGCGTTGGGCGAATCGAATGAAAAAATCATTCGATAAGAACAAACGAATGATTTTTCGTTAACTAACGAGATTTCGAAATCTCTTACCTTAGTGAATGCAAAAATCGTTTTCCCAACGGAGTATTTTTACCGAATATTCATTCAATAACATAAAATCATTCGTTTGGAATGACAAATTCAGAATAAACTCAAAACGAAATCTTTTTCAGACATCGTACTAGCCGAATGTATATTATGTATAATAATGAACTTATATACTTCCCGAGTTAAATTTTTTGCTGCCGCACAAAACCACCATAATTTAATGTTGGCTTTGATGTTTGTGTGTTGTTTATCAATGGGTGTTTCCGGATTTTATAAAAATATTATATATTTTCTCTCCCTTAAGCATTTCTCACAGTTACAGCCGATCATTTGTACTTTATTTTTTTAAGTTATAGTTATCTTTGTACTCGCTTATCTCTCAATAAATATGCTATTATTATTATAATGGATGCCTTTTATGTACCGCAATCTGATAAAAGAATCGTATACCTGGTATTTGTGAAAGTTTTACCAAACAATTATAATTATATAGTGTCCCTTTAAAATCAAAACTCACCCTTCTTCTTTTTGTTTAACTGCTAATGCATATTTTTTATATAAAATTGCTAAAATAATGCTTATTTTCCATTGATATCGTCTAGATTAACCTAATTTTTGTTTAAATTTGCTCTAGTAACCAAGTAATACGCTCCCGTTTCGTTAAAATTCTATTTATAAATATTTCAACAATGTCATAATTTTGTAGGTTAAGTTTCACATAATATGTGTAGTTACATATCGCAGAATCATATCATTTACGCAATACGGTATCACTAATAGTCCCTACACTTTCACTGCACACATCGCGCACAGTCTTATCATTTACTTACATAATACAAAATCACTAATAGTTCATAATGTCTGTATAGCACCAATTCAAGTCAACTTTCACTAATCAGATCACTATGCTAATAGTCCTTCTAACACTGCATCACCGCCAATAAATCTCTCATTTCATATTGTAGTTACTGTAATCGCAAATTCCATTGTTTTCGCTCTAACTTTCTCCGTGCAAGAGTCGCAACGCCGCGTGTATTCACTTCCCATTCGCACTAACCGCGGTCACTGCCATAAAAATTCCGTAATGGGACGAGATTTATTATAAGAAATGCGCGTTTTTTCGCTTTCGACGACGAACGACACCCCGACTGTTCCCGTGCGACTGTCGTTTCGCGCCTTACAAAAATATCTCTCTTTTTAGCCGGGATCGGTACGTGGGGTGATTCCCGGTAAACTTTTTCAAGGGGTTCCGACACTACTCTTACGGGGTACTCCTTTTGGATGAACTTTATTATTAGAACAAAGGTTATATACACTCCGCCAAAAAGTATCGCATAATTTAGTTTTGAATCATAAAAGTATCGCATAATCTTTGTTTGTAGCATAAAGTTGTAAATATACTTTAATGCGCTCTAAGATATAATTTCTATGATTGTTTAAATAAAATACAGGCCAAATAAAAACAAGAACTCATACTTGAGATTTTTATTAAAACAAGAAATTATAATTTTGGAAAGAAAAATGTCATAACAGTAGCTTTTAATACTGAGTATTGCCACCTCTGGCTCTTATGACCGCTCGCATACGGTTTGGCAGAGATTCGATTAACCTCCGTATATAAGCCTGATCCAAATTCTCCCACTCGTCACGGAGAGCATTTGCTAGTCCATGCAGGTCCGCTGGGGCAACATTTTGGGTTCGTATCCGTCTGTGAAGGAGGTCCCACACGTGCTCGATAGGGTTCATGTCCGGACTTACCGCAGGCCAATCTAAAACTGGAATACCAACATCGTTAAGGTATTCCTGGACGATTATTGCAACATGCGGTCGTGCATTATCGTGCATTAACATGAATTCGTTTCCTATAATTGGCGCATATGGTACTACATGTTCTTCTAAAATGTCCGTTATATACCTGTGGGCAGTCAGTGTACCTCTGTCTACTGGTACTAACTCTGTACGACCTGTTAAACAGATGCCTCCCCAAACCATAATGGAGCCACCAGCGAAATTAGGTCTAGGTCTGATATTACACTGCGAATAGCGCTCACCGTCTCGTCTGTACACTGAGATACGCCTATCTGAGGTGTAAAGACCAAATCTTGACTCATCTGTGAAGAGTATATTGGCCCAGTCATTAATGTTCCAATTTACATGTTCTCTGGCAAACCTTAAGCGAGCCACTCGGTGGTTCCTAGTGAGACGAGGGGCTGTTACAGCTACTCTAGCTCTTAATCCACTCTGTCGTAACCTATTCCGAATAGTTTGAGTACTCACACGAGTATTTCTGACTCTAGCCAAGTCGTTCTGCAATTGTCTCGCAGTTACATGTCTTTGACGTAATGCTTGTAGTAGTAAATAGCGGTCATCTTGGCGAGTAGAACATCTTGGACGACCTGGTACAGGTCTTCTACTGTAAATGCCTGTTTCGCTCTATCTGGCTACGGCTCTAGAAACACTTGACTGATTGATGTTCATCAAATTAGCAACGTATGCTTGAGATCGTCCATCTTCGATTAAAGCAACTATAGCAGCCACTTGTTCTGAAGTTAAATTGCTCATTTTAGTTTTAAAAGCGTTGGTACAGAACTCTGACTTCGCACTTTAAAATTTGTCCGTATAGGAAGACTTTCAATAAACAACTGAACAAACCTTACACATATGCATTTTTCTAAATGTGTTCTTTTAGAAAAAAAAAAGTAAAAACGCTGAGTTCCATTATTTTGTTAGTGTTTTTATGTTCACATACACGAGGCAAACTTTTTGTGAACGTATAAAAATATCTTGGTTCATAAATGCCCTTTTTTAGTTTATGCGATACTTTTTTGGCGGAGTGTATATTATAACCTGTGTTGTTGACAGTTTAGTTGCTTTACTTTTTTAAATGTTGACCTTGTGTACAACTGGTATCTTCAGTAGGTACCAATTTCACTTCACGTACTAGTGCATAAAATGCTACTTTGTGCACGCTTTAGAGTACATGAAGTCACCTATTCTCCAATATAAGTACAAAAATAAATTATATTAGTTCGTTTTTATTACTTCATTTTTATATGTTTAATTGGCGCTAAATTCAAAAAATAAAGGCGAGTATGAGAATATAAAGATTCTATTCCTAAATCACAGAATAATCGCTTGGATCACAGTAATAACATAATACCATAAAGCCAACTAAGTTAATAAATATTGCTTAGAAGGTCCTAACAATTGCATGTTGTTACAATGTACAATACACTTTTACCTTCAGTAGGTTCAGGTAGGTAATTTATGTAAAGGTTTCCAACTAATCCAAGGCTTGTATTTAGTGGCTATTGCCGGTACGGTCTGGAAATGTAGGTGTAGCTGCTTTTAGAACTTAGTTAATTAAGTCAAACCAACCCGAAGGTCAATTTAGCGCTACGTTTCACTATTACGAACTAGCTGCGAATGCCCAGAAGAAACAATTTCAACGTAGAGCTCTATTGAATATTCCCGCCTGGAGGATTTTATTCATGACGTTAGTCGTGTGTAATATTCGAACGTGTTATGTATTTATGATGTGCGGGGGTTTAATACCCAAACTGAAATAGGATTGCCAACAGTAATTATGTCGATAACTTGGATGTATATATCGGTAGTTACTATTGAATAAGTCCTTCAGTGCTTGCTAGGATATTACATGTATAGATTCATATCTTGTATCAATGTTAGAAAGTGGTTCTATAATAAAAGACCAAAAGCGTATGTGATTAAAATTCGCCACCATACTTCGTTATAATAAAATTAAAAAAAAATGATTTTAAAGAAGAATGCCAATGCTATCAATTTCTATAGTAGATTCTCCCACAAGCGGTTTATTTCTCCCATTTATTGATAGATAAATAAATCAATAATAACAGCTTATATTAAATATTTAGCAACGGAAGATCTAAGTTTAAGAAATAGTATTCTCATGGAAAACACTGGGAAAGGTAATAAATCTCAACTATTAAATTATGCTTTAATATCAATATAAGAATCTAATTTTGCAAGAGGTAATAAATGAAATACATTCGTAAGGCATTGATCTGGATCACTTATGCCATTATTTATACTAGCAAGGAACCTGAAACAAATTCCCTGATCATTGAGGTTAATGTAGAGGAACAATCCATAGATTTACTTCTGCTGTCTGGCTCATATAGTTTTCCTTGCGATTTAATGGAAATGAAAAAAATTGCAATACTTTTGACAAGAAATATTTAATTAGTTTTGCAATTATTATTTGAACAGAATGAAAATTGCAGTATATCCGCCTCTGGGGCCGCTTGTAAATGGACACCATTGTATTTGTATATCATCTTTTTAAATCAAACTAATTCATATACAATTTGGTCAAAATTGTGATTTTATGACGAAATGCTTAGTATTATAGATCTATGCAAACTAATCTAAATTTCAATACTTATAATTATCCAGTACGAACAAAACTACGGTTAAGGCCATGTGCAGAGATTCCATAACTTTTAGCGCAGAACTATTAAAATAGATATGAATAAACTGATGTTGATTATCTGAAAAATAAGTGCAGAAGTACCCCACCTACAATCATGCCTGGTTTGGAGAAATGAATGACTTGACGGGCCTTGATAAAGACTTTTAACTGCTTTTACTCGGACATCTAGGAATTGAAGGTGCTGAAAAAGCTGATGAGTTAACAAGAATAGGATTGTAGGCAAGAAGCTGGATCCAAGCAAAACACAAAAAATACTGGAACAGCACAACTAAGCAAATTTATGAACTTTTATTAATTAACTATCAAAGAAGAAGGCTGACAAACTACTAAAACTTCATTATGCTTGCACAGCAGTAAGTCTGGTAACAGGAAGATTATGATGATCATCAAGCATCTCAACTATGATGGAAACCTAAGGGCCTTTACCCTTTCTTCTCTGATAAACAAGTGGCACGATCAAGCCGTGGGTTGGAAAAGTAATTTGAAGAATTACTCTGCAGCAGTTTTGGGTGATCGCTCACCTGCGGGTGTCATAAAATACGTCTGTATTTGAAAAATTGCATCAGCTTGGTGGCTATCACAGCACTCATCGTAATCTGTTACTAGAGGAAACTAGGTAGACGCTGGTACAAGACCCTAGGAGTTGACAATCCTAGAAATCAAGGGACCATCTGAGCACAGGGGTCTTAACACACTAACAAAAAAATTGATCTTAAACAAAAATTCATTGTTCATACGATAGTACATTAAAATTGGTTCGAAGAATGGGTTTATCAAATCAACGAAAAATATTTTATTAAATGACGAAGAAATTTATTGGGTAACAAACTATTCATTGTATTAGGAAAATCAAAGTAATTGAAAATGAAATGATGACTTAATTGGCTTAATGAAACATGTTATTGTTTGTTTTGCTTTAACAACTTTATTTGGTTTATCGAATAAAATTAATAACTCGCCTTTATGAATTTTATGTACGAACTTACAGCTTGCAGGATAGAATGAACAAAGGCATCAATATTATAGACATTATTTGTTGGTGTGCTGATCGCAAGTGATTGATTCAATATGTATATTGTTCATAATCCTAACGTATTTTAGAAATTGTTATAGAGTAAATTTGTATTTAAAATAATGAACTTAATTCATTGATGGAATAATTGCATTTCATTCACTCAATTCACTACTGATAAGCGAATTGAAGCAACTTTAATTAGCACTTCATTTGCATATCAGTAAAAGTAGCATTAGCAACGTGCTCGAGTTTCTACCTACCAGTCATCAATGTCACTCCGAGTACAAACTCATTTTCATCGCTATCGCATCTCAAGCTTTATCCACCACCCCCTGTTAGGAAATCAAGAATTTAGATGCACGCCCCCTAGGAGACACAAACCAAATTCTCAATCCACAAGACGACCGCGGCAGGACATTGCGTAAAACACTTACAGAAAATTTTGATTGGGATTGAGGATACTCACTATAGACTGAGTAATACGATGACAAAGACTGTATATCACGCGTCCTGTGAAAATGCAAAAATTCAAACGCAAAAAGACAATTGTTGGTGAGACAATATGTGAACCCATGGGAACTAGACAGAGATCTGTACAGATTAGTTTTGCGTACCAGGATAATGGAACAGTCGGTATGATTTAATGGGTAAACGGTACCAAGTGAGATTAAATAGAAAAGGACTGAAGGCTGCAGCGTTTTCAAAAACTCTATGTCGGATGGCTCCCACAAAGAGAAAAGCACGTAACTCTATAGTTAATTACTGGATGTAGGAAGTTCTAACCTTGTTGCGATTTCAATGAATATTCTTTGTCCTACATGATTTGGACTTAAAATCTAGAATTAGATGTGAACCTTGTATGACATGCAGAAGCTATAAACGATCCTGTACGATTATAGAAAATAAATTAATTTGTGAGTGTTAAAAGTGACAACCGGATAAACGTTTGAACTTTTGTTTAAAAGTACTTAATTATTTAAAGTTTGTTCGAAAGACGTTAAAAATTCAGACCGTAATAAAATCCGAATTGAAGCTGCAAATTATTTCATAAAAAAAAATATGAAAGTAGAGAATAACCTGAGACTTACATGAACTTCTAAAAATAATTATTTAACAGTTGGAAAAGTCAGTGTACTAGAGGCATGAAAATAAAATCGAACACAAGACTCTTACACGTTGTCTACGGGGCTTCTCAGAATCATTTATATATTACTTTAAAAAGAAAACGATTTAGAAGAAACCAGTTCCATTAATGATTTCTTTATGTTTATTAATCCTTTAATCTAAATCTATATGAAATCAGATGACCATGTTGACTTGCTTGTAACGTGCACATCATACAGCTGTATCATGCTTCATTTATTATAAGGGGGCTAGTTGATTGATTGACTTTGATCAGTTAGTTTACACCTCAATGCATGTAGTGTATGAACCAGTTTGAAATTTCAAAGCAACGCGATATCCTTTTCGGATGACATGAGGCATGATTTTGAACTTGAAGAGATAGTATTACCTTTTACTATATCTGTGGGCTAGCCAGAATTAATTATAAATGCATTTACTCTGACTGCATCCAACGACTACCAACCCTCGTTTGAACCAAGCTCCATTCCCCTGCAAAGTGTGGAACAACAAGGTCACGCACAGGCATCATTCGAGAGATACCTAAGATTTAATAACAAAATCACTTATAATCTGAACGTACATCAGTAATACTATGTATGCACTGAAAAAAAATGTTAAAATTAGTAACAACAAACTTTATAGTTTAGGGTGGTATAATTATATTCTAGCCATATAACTCTTTCAATAAATGATGACATATGAATGGATACGTACTATCATACAGGTAATCTATCGCTGTTATTACGTCCTATAATTATTTGTTACGTTGGTAATACGGAGTAATATTTATTTTTTTCGATATGAAAATGCAAATTATACTAAGATAAATTGTTTGACGAGTAAACACAAATGCCGGTTTCGTATGTCACTGTAATTAATACTGCAAATATTATATTATTATATATATATATATATATTATATGTGTATATGCAAACGTTCTATACTGCTACTATACGCATGTTAATGCTAACAAATAGAAGATACCTATATTTCCCACGCAGGAATTATATATATATATATATAATATTCAGGAAATTATTGGGTAAGCGGTCTGTCATAAAAAACGATCTATTTGTTAAGGTTCCTCAATATTTCGTAATTTATTTATTACTTCTTCGGGAGGATTGCTTTAACTAAGATCAGGTTACATTTAGAATTGAATATATAACAAACATATTACACTGAATTTACAAACGACATGTTAAAAGTAACAGCTGAACAAGAATTGTGAACACAATTCACAAGAATTGTGAACACAATTCTTGTTCAGCTGTTACTTTTAACATGTCGTTTGTAAATTCAGTGTAATATGTTTGTTATATATTCAATTCTAAATGTAACCTGATCTTAGTTAAAGCAATCCTCCCGAAGAAGTAATAAATAAATTACGAAATATTGAGGAACCTTAACAAATAGATCGTTTTTTATGACAGACCGCTTACCCAATAATTTCCTGAATATTAATAGAGTACGGTCGATAAACAAATTTTTTGTGATTATATATATATATATATATGCAATTTTAGCAAAGCGTAAAGCATTTTAACAAAGTTATGCAGATAAAAGTTTATTAATTTTCTTCCCACCAATTCATTGTTTCTAATTTAATTAATCTGCCATATTACCCACCCAATTTATTTATTTTAAAATGAATTTGGGTTCAAATAAATTTAAATCTTTCTTCTGGATGATAGATTTCTTTAGCCACCTGTTAAATAAATTTATGAACTTCCTGCATCCAACTGAATTTGCATTTCCAGATTTTTACATTAATTATAAACCCGGTCACGTCCACAGAAGTGAAATAGGAATAAAAACACGTACCTTACTATTCAAGTCACGTTTAGAGATGCAGTGCATACGATATCTTCTGGGGGGAGGTTTCCTTCTTATGCGCCATTCCAGTGCTCGCCATCTCCCCAAGAAGATACCGAGTGTGATGCGAAGGAAAGATTTCGGTTGGCGTAAAAAAAGAGACTTCAAATTTAGGTATATTTTCTTACTTTCACGTCCCGAAACCAGGCACCGTGGAATATAGGGACGTGATTTCCTGTTTTTTGCACATCCACCCTCCCAGCATTCTTTCCTTCTTTTGCCTGCGCACACACAATTATTTTCTTTTCACACTTCACCTGGCAAAGATGGATTATCTACGATCCTTCTTCTTCTTTGCGCTGCCGGAATAAAAAAAACTGCGGTAATTCCCGGTGGGGTTTAGTTCGAATCACAGCGACGTTTTTCCTTTAAAAGCATACGTTGTTGAGTCAATAAATAAATAAATTGTGATGTCAAAAGACAGGGATTTCGTCTAATCCCACTGAATAATTATTTCAAAATAAAAGCATTCGAAGCTTATACATGAATGCGAAACGACAGAATAAGTGATTCATGGTACCAAAGATTGATAGATATGTTGAATCCAGTCGACACAGAAAGTGCTACTTGTCAAGGTCATGTCAAAAAAAAAACAATACAATTAGCATAAATATGTAACAAAAACAAAATACCAAAATTTACTAAAATGAAGCAACCCACTTTTTAAGAATATCAACACTTTCAAGAATGCTATTTCGCGCTGTAGTAAATTAAAAAGTGAGAAACCAACAAATTCTGTGGACCTATTCGTAATGTCAAGCCCATATTAAATAAATTAAAGAAGATATCAAAATTTTGGAAGAATTGTGTTTTAATAATTACTAACTATAAATGAAACAAACACTGAATATATGATATACAGTAAAAAAAAAAGGAAAAGCAAGATATTATACAAATAAACAATCAGAAATTAAAGGAAGTGAATGAAACAACATATTTAGGATTACAATTACAAAATTCCATGAAATGGGATAGACATCTACAGAAACTAATTGAAGAAAATGCAAGAACAATTGCGGCTTTAAATAAAATTAAACATATAATACCGACTTCCGTTAAAAAACCTCTATAACACGCCCTGTTCGCTGCAAAAATTAACTACCTAATAAACATTTTGGGAAACACAACAACAAAAAATCTATCAAAAATACAAAGACAACAAAATAAAGTTCTAAAAATAATATACAATTTAAACTATAGAACTCCAACAATGCATATTTATGACAAAACAAAGGAACTAAACATACAAGGAATAATAAATCTAAATAACATATTATTTCTACACAAAATTAGAAATAAGGAAATTAAAACAAACATAAGATTACAAACGAATATAGAAATACATGATTATAAAACTCGCAGAGTATCGCACTTGAGAACTGAAAAATGTAAACACCACAACTACAGTCAAACAACTAACTACAACAACATTAAAAATGTACAACAAGATACCGAAACATATAAAAGAATTACCGTACCCCAAATTTAAAAGTGAAGTACAACAGATTTTGAGGAAGAAAAATTAATGGTACCTAAAATCTAAACGACCACCATATTACAAGAAAGAAACTGCTAGGAGGCCCTCAACACCGTTAGCCCGAGATTGTAGCTTCCGTGGTGAGGATGAGGGATGGCGAGCAGCAACGCTACTAATATATATGTACTACATTATGTAGCTATGTATTTATTATATTGTTGCCTGTTTATTATAAATAAATAAATAAATATAAGGGTACCATATTCGTTTCTCTGTCTGCTATCATATAAATGAAAGTCTCAATTCCCATCAAAAGCGTCCTTGTTCACAAAGACATTCAATGAAACCTCTAATACATACACACTAGGCACTGACAGGATATTGTATTTAATGAAAATATAGACGACAGGAGTTAGTACTTTTAATGTTTGCCATACATTGAATTACACACTTTTGAGCCAGAAAAACATCGGTCGATGAAGGCAACGGCTTCATCGAATGATGACTACAATTCCATATTGGATTCCATTGTACACCTGACTATAGTAGAAATTGAGTAAAGTTTCAAAGTTCCAATTTGGAAGCACACCAAATTAGTTAAAGCTGTACAATGATACTTCCAATTTAGATGTTCATCAAAGTTTAAAACCAAAAAATTCACGGTAGTTATGCGTTCCAAGTTAAAACCATTACACTGTACATTATCGTGGGAAACTGTCCTATTTTTAGAATTGATAGATTAGATGTTTTAGATAGATTCTAACTAACATGTTTAGTCGTTTGAATGTAGCGGCGACCATCACAGGAACTTTAAAGTTTGGCAATGTTTCTATTACGTGTCTGGGACCAAAATGGGGAATAATTAGCCAGTAGTAGCAACGTTCCAGCGACGTCCCTGGAAGTGGGTCCGCGACTTCCTCAAACGTTGCGCTTACGTAACAGCGACGTAGTGGGGGGTGACGGCACCTTCAATGTAACATTTCAAGTTTTTCACACTCTCAGTAGCTATGAGCTCATGCTTAAGGTAAAGAAATGTATCGCAAGTCCAGAGGCGGGCTGCTCTCAGAGTTGCTTCAGCGCACCGCATGGTATCAGAACCAGCAGTTCTAGTTGTAGCAGGCGTCATCTCAGTAGCACTTGTGGTTCAGGAGAGACAGCGTAATTACAAGAGGAAACGTGAGATAGGAAATATAGCAATAATCGACATAGCAATCATGATATGGTAAAGGCTTTGGGAAACAGATTCAAGGGCTCGTTGTACTGCAAAGCTAATTCCACAAATCCAACTTTGACTAAAAAGACGTCACGGCGAAGTTTATTTCTTTCTGATACAATTTCTTGCTGGCCTAGTATTTTAAAGATTACTTATATCGCATGAAAGAAACAGATAATAGAATTCATCTGTATTGTCCTGAGGTAATAGACGATGATTGTAATCGTTGGCTAGAATGGAGAAATTCAATACGTTATGATATAGAAGAAATTTTGCCTGGTTCCATTATTTAAATGATGATTGAATCTAATCGTGTTTGGGATTTAGTGGCCCATAACATTCGTAATGTTTTGCAACGCAATTAATGAATCACTTCATGACGGAATAAAAATTTGTGGAATTGATCTTTTTTAAATTTAACGTTCTCACCATTTTCCGTCCATAACTGCAACAATTTGATGATGATACGAGCTAGAATATTTTTATAATTAGTGTTTATTAAATTCTTATTTCACAAACTGTAGAAATTATATTTTTTATTACATATAGTGACTGCAAAAAGTGTTAACAGAGAGCATTATTTGAATTTAATACGCATTTCCTAATACAGGTTTTAATGTATTACACCATTATATTTTCCCAATGTTTGATGAGTAATGCTACATTACTACTACAAGTACTTTGGTTGAACTGTGTTATGTAAGTACAATGTACAGTGGTGAACTTTAGGAATGACCATCTAGATTGCAGCGCATGCAGCGAGCCTAGCGCTATTTCGCTCACTGCAACTCAGACGGTCATTCTAATAGTCCACGACTGTACATTATACTTACATATAACATATTTCACCCACAGTACTTTTATAGCATAATTAAAGAACAGCCACATAATCTCTCGAACGGCAATTTCGATTACATAATTCCCATCACCTCATGCGCAATGATTAGTTTAACTAAATAAAACATGAATGTCAAACCTGTTTAAGAGAGAAAAACTTACCAATTTACAATTGACCGAATGATCAAACCATTCGATAAATACTCCCTGATGGATTTAAATTGCCTACCTATATCAGACCAGTATTTTCCCTTCTAACTTTTCCATTGAAATATGAATTTGAAATTCACAAAATTTGGCACAGAGATCAGGCACAGATCGATACCTTCGCGGGAATGAATATACACCTTTCAATTTATTTTGCAATCTGATATTTTTCATAGGTAATTTATACATGATGAATTTTTTATGTGCATATAACCGGTACGCTGCAAGGCAGCTGACACGTCATTAAAAACATACCATCCTACAATATTCAATATGGAGCCTTCACTCAGTATTGCTTCTTGTAAAGTTGAGGGCGTGTAGAATTTTCATTAGTATTATGCTACTTAAATAGCCCTGTAATAATTGAAAAAGTTATGGTTTTTAATTACATTTCACATGAAAAGATAATAAAGGTGATAATTCAGGATGACCTTAAAAGATCCTGTATCCTCTATTCTTGCTGCATTTACAGTTAGTGTTCCAAACAATTTTTTTTTCTAAAAACGTTGTGAGAAGGCCAAACATTAGGTATAGCTTTCTGTTTAAGTTTTAGAAGTAACACCATGGAGTTGCACGATACGGCACAAATTGAGAGAATATGGATAGGTGTTTCATTCTATTCCTCACAGAATCCATATTCTTCTTCTCTTTCTCTCTCTCTTTCTTTGCAAATATGAGAATATTGTTCTTACTTCAGTTATAAGAACCCAGAAGAGACTTAACATACTTTATTCCTTGAAAATTCCCAAAGTATTTGTAATTTATCTGCCCTCCAATATTGCGCAGTTACTTATCCAATGGTTCCGGCCTTAAAAATAAAGTTATAATGCCTTTCTTAGCGACATTATTTATTATTTAATTTCCTTCCACTTCTGTATGTCCCGGAACCCATAGAAGGGTAACCTCTATTTTGCATAACTCGTTAGGTTTACCTAGCTCAATTGAACCTTGACAGGAACTATTGGAAGCAGAAGCATTGTAATTTTCTCCGATAGTCAAGCAGCCATAATGGCACTGACCTCTAATACTATCAGTTCGAAATTAATCTGGGAATGTCTTGGTAGACTAGATAACCTAGGCAAAAAAAACAAAGTTGCACTATGCTGGATACTGCAGCGGCAACGAGGAAGCTAATCTATGAGGAAGGAGGGCCGCCGTAACTTTATTTGTGAGAGCAGAGCCGTTCTGCGGGATAGGGATAAGCACCTACAAAAAAGAACTCAAAGGCAGGGAGGAGAAGTTCAGAGCTTTCCTCTGGGAGAATCTCCCTGGTGTGAGACATTCCAAGGTATTCCTTGAACATTACAATAGGAAAAGACCAGGACCATGCTAGAACAAAGCAGAAACAGACCACGTATTCTTACAGGTTTTTTTACAGGGCATTGTCACCTTGGGGCACACATGACAAGGATAGATCTGAAACAGAATAGCGACTGCAGGTTTTTCGAGGCAGAAGATGAAAGTCCGGAACACCTGATACACGCTTTCATGAAGCTTGTATCTGGCTTTCTTGGTTCCATACCCGCATCAACTCTGCCCCTGGGTACTAAACAAAAACAAAAGACAATAATTAAAGCATAAAGTTTTTCACCCTTTCAATTGGTTGAGCATTATTTTCCTGGGGCTTTAAAATATGTCCAAGTACTTATTCTGTAACACTGCAGGTAATGGGTTGATTGTATTATTATATACTTGGTGGATTTGCTTTATGTGAACAGATTAGTTTATATTAATTAACTGCAATAGTCTGTAAAACACACTTTCGGCAGATCTGTCAGTGAGTTCATTGTCTGACACTGATGGATCAACCTCTGCTGGTTTAATGCGACACCTTAAAAGAATAACGTAGAAGACTCTTTCTTCCTCTTCATTAAATACTCCGATTCTTTTATATAGCCGTGTCCCGTTCACGGTCTCGATACTGGTTTGAAGTTGTGTTTAATTGGGAGCCAAGGCACCCCCGATCAAGTACTGAGACGATTTTTTCACCATCCGTTTGCTGTCCATGAACGTCATGCTAGTGAATCTGGGCGTTCTTTATGATCCACTCGACAACTACCTCGTATCACAACTTCGTTATTTATTCGAATTAAAGATATTTCATAGCCCTTTGTTACTTATTGGATTATATCACGACACCCATACCAAAGTATGTTGTGTATAGTCTTTGTACTATTTTCGAAACTGTCTACCTAAATACTGAAACAATAATTGCAGTCTTTTTAAATATAGATATTGAAATTGGATGATATGTAGATCCAATTCCAATATCTAGGATAGAGCAGTCTGTATTATTTAGGGCCTGTAGACAACCTCCTGCGTTGTTGCACGCGCTAGCGGTACCTCAATGAGTCTTGTTTTTTGTATGGATTCCACCCACTTACAAATAGTGTCCATTTCCAACGATTGTTGCAGGCCTTTATTACTGCTTCAAAAGCTGTGTTATCGATCATTCCTTCTATGTCAAGAAAATGCCGCTAAAAGCAATTTCCTGGGTATTGGTTGTAACCTCCATTTGTCAGATAAACTAGTATAATTTTAATGCGGAAATTAGCAACTTTTTCTCAAAAACACAGTTACCTCTTGATTATATAAATAAATCTTAAATTATTACCGTGTTTTAGATAGTTCAAGTATAGCATTCGCCAGTGAAATTCTAATTTGCTGTCCCACTCCTAATCTTTCATGCATCAACTACACTAGAAATACCCCAGCTATGTCATTGTACACATACATACGCCAACTCGCATCTAGGACACCTATCTAGAACGCAGACTACTTGGGAGTGACTCAGCGATAAAGGATTACTCCGTCAAAGGCAATTTCGAAGTTCTAAATAATTCCACAGCTGTTGAGACATCACTCGCACTACAAGTGCCAAATGAATTACACTGTATTAAACTACTCTATACCTTAATGTTACTGCTACTAGAATTGTTAATGAATAATTTACTTTATAAGCATGAAAGAGCTTTTATTTGCGGGGTATATTTCATTGTCACATTAATACCAGCTTTTATATTTTTTTTTCTCCTTGCTGGTACCTTCAGAATATCTTAATAAATTCACCAGAAACCTTTAAATCTTTTGAAGCCTCGCAAATTCTTACAACTTTTCTGTTTACAACCAAGTACAAAACATCTAAAAGACGTCGTACAATATCTTAATTAAACTTCCCTCAAAGTTTCGCGTCTTTCTACTGGGGACAAGATTGTTAGCGTCTTGTAATTAGGAAAGGTTATAATACCGACATCCAAAGAAAAAATCCTTGGAAAAATAGGACAAGATGAATTTATTAGTTTGCGATTCGCTTCGTATATGGACGTATAACCTCTCTTATATAAACGGCAAATGAGAAAAACAAACAACAGGGGACAATTAATGTGATACTTGTGTCGAGTCTTCGTTGCGGAGTGTTATCATCCGGGCAGATTCTCCTACCAACTCCGAGCAAGTTCGTATGTATGTATGTGTTACGTAAAGATAACAGAGGAAAAGTTTGTTGGAACAAGGGAAATAATGGCAGTGACGGGGACATGCAATTAAGGGAATCGGTCGATGTGGTTGTTTGATGTTGACGCGTATAAATAATAGAGGCGTTCAATGTAACATGCGGAAATATTGTTTGCGGAGGAAGGCAAAAGTTTGAGACGAGCTTTTAAATCTTTATGTTTGCTTATGAAAGCTGTTACGTATAATAGAAAGACAGCAGTTATTTAATTAAAGATTTAAGCGTGAAAGAAAACCCAAGGGAACATATAAGAAGCTGAAATTTTGACAATCATTCATAGTGATGTGTGGAAGAGAAGGCAAGAGAAAGGCACAATAAATAATTCTAAAGAACTAAGGATGAAATCGAAGGCGGTAACTGTTAAGTTTGGCATTTGATAAATTCTGAATAAAAGAAACTGTTTAGCAGGTAAAGTCATTAATGTATACATTCCCAGCCAGTCAAAGGATATTTGCAATAGCTTTTGAATTAGAAAGGTAGACATTTCTCAAAGTTTTTCTCATTAGAACATATGAATCTTTTTTTATTATTAAGAAAGCGTATTTTTTTTTTACTTTTGGAAGATAAGTTAAGCATGTCCAACAATCCCAAAAATTTTTTTATATACATGACGTAACAACCACAACAACCGTTATTTAGAAAATATATTCATGAATCGTCAATAAACAAGGTTATACATATCATCAATGTTCAAAAACGTTATTTGGAAAGGTTTTACAAAGTTAAAGCATATTTAACAAAATTTAATAATATAAATAATTATAAATATTACTTGGACACTTACACCGTCAATCCAAGTAAACACTGATCACTACCATACTCAGGGGTGTGTCATTTATCTGACACTAGTGCTTCATGCATAAGTCAATTACTTAAGCTAACTAAGTGAAAGTCAGGAAGAATTTAAACATTCGAAAATGCTTGGGGTGATAGAGCACTTTATAGTAAGTAATCTACTTATTTAAGCAATGTATGATAGACCGGTACCAGATAGCCAATAGTTTGCTTAACACCTTTGAATTTTTGCCCTCAGAAATTTGGAATTTTAATCGGTTTCCCAACACTTTGTCAAAGTTTGAATTCTTTCTAGTGGTGCAGTAAAAGAACTCTCTTCGTAATGGTTCCCAATTTATTGAAATTTTGTTTTGTGCAAACCTATTTGTTGGTGGTAAAACAGACGGGTGGAAAAGCATCCAAACCTTAGATAAAAAGATAATCTGGTTTGTGATGGTAAAGGAAACTGGGATACACTTTTGGACGTTCAAAGGATGCCACCCACGCTTTCCGTTCTAAATGATACTGTAATTGCATTAAAGTCTCACTTTCCTCATCTTGTCAAACCGGAATATAAAAATCTGAACCTAAATTCTTCAACGTTCGTTGATTGGAGTGATGCGCCAATTAATCTCTCTTAAGTAAGCAATATTAGCTTAGATTCTAGCTTGGGCAATGGATTCATTAAGCCATAACAGTTAAGAATTCATGGTATTAGTGTGGAATGAAAAAGTCGACTCTTTTTACCATTCCTGTTGATAATATTCTGATTATTTGTAAACGTAGTAGACATTTAATATTTCGTACAATAGTTATATATTTGAACAAATTCTTTTGTTTATGCATTACTAGTCAAAATTTTAAAATAAAGTTTCTGCATACTTACTTCAGTTTACTTCCGTAAACTGATTAACGGCATAACTTTTCGGAGGAAAATGATGATGACACATTTACCTAGTGCTAGACGTAGCTACCAGGGATTTTTCCTAACTTCTTACATTTATAGAACCGCAAATCGACGATTCCTATAATTAAATGCAACCAACACGAAGCGGTCCGCATTCAATGGCAGGCGGTAACTTCGTCAACAAGTTTTTATTTTAATCAGCGAGAATATCTCTGGGAAACCGAGCGCAAAACAAGTTTATCTCGACGCTGGTGCCAGAATCGCAACGACACGGCAACGGAAAAAATGAACAGAGACGGAATACAATTAAGTCGTTCTTTTCACTAACCCTTCCTATCCGCGCGTAAATTTAAAATTCAACGTCTCTCTTCCTTGCCAGAGGAGGAGCTTGAAATATTTAAATTGCATCTAAAGTTAAAGTAAACATTTGCGGCGAAATATATAGAACAGCCGCAAGCAAGCAGATCGTAAGGCAGAAATATTTACTAAAAATTTTAATTATCGCGGATATTTACTGTTTATAGGACGGAGGAAAATGAAATAGAAATTTGCTCGGTTTGCATTTCGCTGTACTCTCGCTCTTGAAGTATTAATATTTTAATCGAAATATTACAGATTTCGTCAATAACAAATAACTTATTCCTTTTTTTCCGTGTTAGTCTGCTGTGATATCCCATGAACTCTTGAAGTTTGGAAAACTTAGATCAGCAAAAGAATTAATAAACGGACGTCAACTTCCTTGAGTGTACCGAGATGATTAACAACGATTACGTAACAGCTACCGGAGAGTGGGCTATCCGTATGCTCAAAAAAATATATCTCGTATAAAACGTATACTCTCATTCATCAACTGCTTCCTGTGCTCCTTTTTACAAACAATTCGACTACTAGACCATAAGTAAATTTGGTCATTCTAACGTATTATAGTCTAACAATTCACAAAATTCAGAATTTCATGAAATAATCCTTCCCTTCCTCGTGCAAAGCTATCTTTCTTCAGTGTTAGCAAGGTTAGTACCCAAACTGTCACTCACCGATTTGTATGAGACTTAATACGTTTAGTATCCGTTGGGTGTTATAAATCACCCCTCTCTGTTTCTCTCAAACCCCACGTTCAGAGAATTAAATTTGCCCTTAAAGTTTCGATGATTTTTAGTTTTCTTTGCGATTTACACCGCTGTTACAAAGAAGAGAATATTAAGTAATATAGATACATACTTCAAACCTCTGCAAATAAGGCTATCCTAATTCTGTTTCAGTCAACCCCCGACCGCTTGCCGAATTTGCCGAAGTTAAACTCCTAAAATATATTCACAGGAAAATCCTGGATACGCCATCTACTCCTGTATATTTATGTATATAAATTCTTCCTTTCTAGCCTTTTCTGTTAAGTTTATTTATAGCAAAACTAATGAAAATTTAAGAAACATCAGGGCGACGCTCCTAATATTATTTTTTTTTTTTTTGTGAGGGAAAACCGCTTGGCCCCAAGACACGGTATCGCTGTGTCCTGGGATTGTCGGGCGCAACTCCGACTAAAACCCCTCCACGGCCTTCTCTGACGCTCCGGAACCGTCTTTATAACATCCCTAGCAGCACAAGAATCGGCATGATATCGGCTAAGTTTCGCCGATATTGCTGACCGATGTCGTAATTATAGCGGCCGCTGATATCATACCGATACAAAATGTGAACATTTTGCAATATTGGTTCGATATCGAAATTCCAATACTTATCCGATATCGAAATTCCAACATCTATCCGATATCGAAACTCCAATACCTATCCGATATCAATACAATTAAAATTAGATACAATATCATCAGTAGACCGATACATGATTGATACTTACCCAACGTTTTCTATGCTCCGCCGATAAAGTTTTAGTCGTCCTGGGATATCGCACCGATATTGGTGTGATGACTAATTTCTACATATAAGTATGTAGTTTGTCTATCCACGATAGTGGCTGTCCCAAAAGTAGTTCCCGAAACGGAAAAGGGTTATAAAGAGTATAATTTCGAGTCAAATTAGCCCCATATGTGATTATTCAATTCTAATAAGGTTTTTGCGAGTTTTATAAAGATCTTCCACAAAAAACGTTCATAAAATTATAGGCAAAAACAGAATTTTTTGTAATGTTAGAATTTAGAAAGAAATTAGAAACCATCAACGTCTTCTGAAATATCAAAGCCGTTAAACAAAAGGATGTATTTTTGATGATATCACAATGTTTAATTTCAATTTAACTTCATTAAAAAATAACTTCATTCTTATTGTCGTACTCTTTTGTTTGTTGATAATTTAATGAACGTTTATATGAAGAAAGACTTTTAGAAAAAATAAATGATTCGTAAACTACGCATCGAATAATAATCACACCTAGGATTAGTTCGACTGGAAATAACACCCACTATAACACCCTTGTGTTTGAACATTTAATTTCGGGGCAGTCTCTATAGTCATATTCATATTGAACAATGCGGAAAAAATACAGCAGATTCATAATCACATTGCACATGTAATGTTTTTCAAATTGTTTGCCACCATTTTCTGTGTATAATAATTCATGAAAAAATAGAATATTATGCGCATAAAATAATATACATAATGAAGGAAAGACTTTATGTAATAGAAATAAAGCAATAAATTTCAAGAAAAAGTACTAATATAAAAATACTTAATATATTTATTTATGAGTAATTGACACAAATATTTAACGACATAATTAATAAAAACAAAAACTGAAAATAACTAGGAAAACATGAAACCGAAAACAAACTCAAGATGTGCATATTTTAAACGAAAAGTAATTTAACATTTGTTACAGTTTAATTTTTAACAAATCAATAACAACAAAAATTCTAAGTAATACCTAAAAAAAATCCAGTCTAAATTATTCGTTCGCTAAAGACGTTATATTCTTCTTTCTTTCTTTTCTGCCCCCATCTCATCTATTGATATTTGTCTCTGTCCCATCCGGCTGTTTGACTCTAATTGCTTCTGTAAATAAAAATAACAGTTTTGATATAGAGTTACAAATAAAATAATAATGCATGTAACATTACCTAGAAATACTATGTATATTTAAAATTTATCAAAAGCTTCTTTGGATTGTCTCTATTTTCATGAATAATTTACATTAATACTTTTCGAGAGGATTTGTTTTAACATTAGATATATGCTTCTTTTAACGTACTTCCACCAATTAAGCACCACATACGTATCTAAAAAAAAAGTGTTTTTCTTAAGTGTATATATTCAGCATCGTATAAAAGCTTTAATTTGTCTGAACTACGCTTGTAATTTATTTTATTCTATTAATGCGAAACGTTTTTTACGCTACACATATTGTAGAAACAATGCTTTCACGTAAAATAAGAAATTTACAAGCGTCTTCCATTTTGTTAACGCTGCATATTTACACAATAAATGAGTACTAATCATTAAATTCAATTATATACTTGATACCTACATAAAACATTATTCATAAAAATTTCCTTACCTTTATAAGCTTCATTCACCCATTTTGTAATGTGCACAACGCTTACTATAATGCAGCGACAAAATAAATAATGGCAACCACTTCACCTGGTCGTCATGCTCACACTGCAATAAGGAACGCTATGATGGATGAGGTGGTGGTGGTAAGATATTGCGCGTAGATCTAACTCCCATAAACATTGAGTTTAGATGCCAATTTTTATAATCACGGCGGAGTTAGAAAATTGCATTTGCATATTCTTAAGTTATCAATCGCTTCACCTTCTAAAACTGTTTTATAGTCGATATTAATTTTAATTTCACAATTGATGTCTCGAACGTTGAAATTTTATATCTGAACGCTCTTATAATGCGGTTATATTTCAATCAACCAGTCCATATAGATTTAGGATATTAGCCGACTTCCTATCGTCAAAAAAATGACAATAGTCAAATCCATATACCTCATTTCTATCAATATCGCAGCGGCGTTTATTAATGATATCGCCCTGATATATGTCTTGAGTTTCCAGCCGATGATCAGCCGATACATCAAACGTTCAACCGATATTTTACCGATACTGGATCTTTTGTATCGCAGTGATATCGTATACTGGTAGAAAGCCGATATCGGCACAATATCTTTGATATCGACCCGACATCAGGATATCGGCCCTATATAAAGCCGATCATTAGCCGATGATTTGTGCTGCTAGGGATAGCATCGGAACGCCAGCGGCTTCTAAGTGCTCACGCATGTCTCAGTCATCTCTGTCGCTTGAACTCATCGCTCTCTTTGCTGTTAATAATGTCTTTAACCAGCTGATGGATTATGCTCCAGTTCTCCTCGCTTTCCAGCATCTTCGGAACCAAACTGTCAGCTGTTATCCTGCAGCCCAGTTTATTCATAGCTGTATCTCTTACAGTGGCCCATTTTTTGCAGGCGAATATTGTATGCTCGGCAGTGTCAGCGCTGGAGCAGTACGTACATTCATCACTGCTGTCTTTGCCGATTCGTTTCGCAAACGTCCTGTAGGATGCATGCGCTGTCAGGACTTGTGTAAGATAATAGTCCAGCTTGCGGTATTTACACTGTAGCCATGGTCTTATCTTCGTGTGGCTGATGATCGAGTGACTAGCGCGCTTGGCTATCAGTCACGGGGTCCGGGGTTCGAATCCCAGGGCCTGCTCTCAGAGTGAGGTTTTCGTGGTTTTCCTCACTCCTTGGCAAATGCTGAGAGACAAACACCTTAAGTCGCTCCACGGACGCAGGCGTAATAATAACTCATGGTCGGCCGATGCCCCCTGTAATTGGCGAAAGCTGTTGGGGGATGTGAAGGCATGAATTATTATTATTATTATTATTATTATCTGTGGTATAAGCTTTTTAGTCCACTGGGCTTTTTTCGTTTCGCTATCCCATCTATCCTGCCAGGTGTCTAATACTTTTTCTCTAATTGTTGATTGAGTGGCTTCTCTGCTTTCCGTTCTGTTCTTACCTATACATGTAGTGTCTTTTCATTGCAATCAGATCTATGGGTATTATGCCCGTGATGATCTGCAAAGCTTCGCCGGAGACAGTTCTGTACGCCGACGCTACGCGAAGGAGGACAGATCTCTGCGCACGTGCCATCATGTTCCTGTATCTTTGGTGCTTAAGGTCATCGCACCAAATTGGCGCCCCATATAGGAGGATGTTGTGTATTGCGCTACACAGGACTGCCCTCCTGCCGCTTGCCGGTCCACCAATGTTAGGCAGTATTCTGCTGATATTTGAAACCTTTTTTCCAGCATTGGCAATTACGGTTTCTATGTGCCTTCTGAACGTTCCTCTGTCGTCTACCGTGATCCCCAGGCACTTCAGGCTTCTTTTAGGCTTTACCTCCTGGTTGTCCAGGTTAAACGTGATCATGCCTCTGTTACGTCTTCCTCTCATAATCACGGCTTCCGTTTTATTCGGCGCCAGCATTAACTTGTGGTCCTTCATCCAAGTGCTTATCCTTGCTATGCACTCGTTGGTGTTTGCCATGAGTATATTGCTGTCCTCAGCCCCAACCAACAACGCCAGGTCAACCGCTAATCCAATAGTCATTGCATCTCTCGTGAGGTCCAAGTCCAGAACCCCATCATAGACGCTCCTAATATTAGAGACTGGAAATGTGGTTGAAATGAAAGTTGAACAATTAAGTTATAATCAATGTAATGTTTACGACATAATTACTTATTGAAACTTTAGAAACCCGAAATTTATCACTGGGAAAGAGTATCCGCAAACATTTCCAATGAATCTTCTAAATAAATTCGAAATTTGAATAATTCGCTGTTATAGAATTATTCAAATTTCGAATTATATCAGTAATAAAAACACGTTTTTTTTGTAATGCTAAGAAACAGGACGGTTCATTTTTTATTAGGAAATCTTAAATTTTCCAAAGTATTGTAAAAAATACAGTGTTGCCATTTACAAAAGCACCTGCTTAGTAACTACCGGAATATCTGGAAACACTGCAATGAAGTTATTATCAATTTTTCTTAGTGAAGTAATTTTCTTCAATTTAGCCTTTGGAAGTATAATTGGCCTATATCATGTTTTAAAAAACTTATGTTATATAGATTTCACACATCAATAAGAAAAAAAGTAGTATGGTTGATGTGAAGGTCTCCTTGAAAACTTTTTGGCACAAACGATTGAATTATATTTTTTTAATGAGTATGTGTACTTCTCCCATTAACTACTTGCTGGCTGAATGTTTGAATAATATACGCTTCAGATCAGATATATCATATCCACTTGATTGGCACTTTACAAAATCAATCAGTCCCAACCATTACCCATCAGTAAACGTAGGCAATGGAATATGCACGTTGCATTTCTGAAATTGCATTAACAATATTCACTAGTACTAATTAACGTTTTTTACAGAACTACGAATAGTGATATAATATGTGTAGTAAACTGAAACAGATAAAACAGCAACTATCGTCTTATAGATGTATTTTTGCCGAATTCCAACGCTTCCACCATTTTTCATTGCTCTAACGTAAATATGCAGACATTTTCTTCCAATTCAAATGAGTTTTTATATATTTTTAAGCACAAAAAGTTAGTATTAGGCGCTATAGTTCTCGATACTGAACCAGTTCAATTGCAAATGGCAATTTTTTACTGTTTTGTTCATTTCCGTAACTGCATTGACTTATTTGGCAGTTATATTAACCATATACGCACATGGTCAAAACTATTGGTAGTATTTGATGGCCAAATAATTATTTAAATTGGAACAATTGTTTTAGAAGTCTGAGGATAAAGCTCTACGAATTTCTATGGTAAAAGTGATGATCTAAAATAGAAATCAAAACTGTAAGCGATGCTCCTGTTACTCGGTGAAAAGATGATGCAATAGAATATTTATAATAACCTTTATAACTTATATAGCTATAAATTCTGCCTGAATGTCAGGATGAACAACACAAAAGGAGTGACTTTTTGGCCAGGCAATAAAAGAATATTTTGTAACGTAAATAATATATCCGACGTTTTTCATTCAACTACAAGTTGTATCTTCTCAGAAACAATGTAGCATCAATTTACAATACTTTGATAAATGGCAATTTCATGTAAACCTGTTTGCAGGAGTATTATCTTATAAAAGATTATTTAAAGAAAAAATACATTTCATCCTGCTTGAAGTATTATATACACTCCGCCAAAAAAGTATCGCATAAACTAAAAAAGGGCATTTATGAACCAAGATATTTTTATACGTTCACAAAAAGTTTGCCTCGTGTATGTGAACTATAAAAACACTAACAAAATAATGGAACTTAGCGTTTTTACTTTTCTTTTTTTCTAAAAGAACACATTTAGAAAAATGCATATGTGTAAGCTTTGTTCAGTTGTTTATTGAAAGTCTTCCTATACGGACAAATTTTAAAGTGCGAAGTCAGAGTTCTGTACCAACGCTTTTAAAACTAAAATGAGCAATTTAACTTCAGAACAAGTGGCTGCTATAGTTGCTTTAATCGAAGATGGACGATCTCAAGCATACGTTGCTAATTTGATGAACATCAATCAGTCAAGTATTTCTAGAGCCGTAGCCAGATATAGGGAAACAGGCATTTACAGTAGAAGACCTGTACCAGGTCGTCCAAGATGTTCTACTCGCCAAGATGACCGCTATTTACTACTACAAGCATTACGTCGAAGACATGTAACTGCGAGACAATTGCAGAACGACTTGGCTAGAGTCAGAAATACTCGTGTGAGTACTCAAACTATTCGGAATAGGTTACGACAGAGTGGATTAAGAGCTAGAGTAGCTGTAACAGCCCCTCGTCTCACTAGGAACCACCGAGTGGCTCGCTTAAGGTTTGCCAGAGAACATGTAAATTGGAACATTAATGACTGGGCCAATATACTCTTCACAAATGAGTCAAGATTTGGTCTTTACACCTCAGATAGGCGTATCTCAGTGTATAGACGAGACGGTGAGCGCCATTCGCAGTGTAATATCAGACCTAGACCTAATTTCGCTGGTGGCTCTATTATGGTTTGGGGAGGCATCTGTTTAACAGGTCGTACAGAGTTAGTACCAGTAGACAGAGGTACACTGACTGCCCACAGATATATAACGGACATTTTAGAAGAACATGTAGTACCATATGCGCCAATTATAGGAAACGAATTCATGTTAATGCACGACCGCATGTTGCAATAATCGTCCAGGAATACCTTAACGATGTTGGTATTCCAGTTTTAGATTGGCCTGCGATAAGTCCGGACATGAACCCTATCGAGCACGTGTGGGACCTCCTTCACAGACGGATACGAACCCAAAATGTTGCCCCAGCGGACCTGCATGGACTAGCAAATGCTCTCCGTGACGAGTGGGAGAATTTGGATCAGGCTTATATACGGAGGTTAATCGAATCTCTGCCAAACCGTATGCGAGCGGTCATAAGAGCCAGAGGTGGCAATACTCAGTATTAAAAGCTACTGTTATGACATTTTTCTTTCCAAAATTATAATTTCTTGTTTTAATAAAAATCTCAAGTATGAGTTCTTGTTTTTATTTGGCCTGTATTTTATTTAAACAATCATAGAAATTATATCTTAGAGCGCATTAAAGTATATTTACAACTTTATGCTACAAACAAAGATTATGCGATACTTTTATGATTCAAAACTAAATTATGCGATACTTTTTTGGCGGAGTGTATATTTTACATATCAATGGATTCATAGGGATTTTACACACAAAATTAAAATTTTAAACATTCAAATTCTGCTAATAAAACACACACAAACCATTCCCAACAAGTATTGAACTGTCAGAACAATGCTATTATTCTCCTTTTGTTTTACCATAGTAACGAGAACAAATTGATTACTGAAACGTGACCATTTACTGAAATGATTAATGGCCTGCGGCAATACAAGACCATAACACAATTCTAGTTACAGACGCATTTAGCTCGCGCTATAACGTAAGATACATTGTTGTACAGGGCGACCCTAAATATCAGATGTTAACTTACTGATTTTATATAAATTATTTGTGACTTATGGGACGTTTTAATCTAATAGTAAGTAAACACACACAAGCTATTCGATCATTTCGCACTACGCTACTTTATCTATTCGAGACAATTATTTTGGAAATTCGTGGATTTCCAGTTTCATTCAACTACCGAATAAATTAAGAAAAGACGTAATACCAAAGCATGTATTGTGCGGTATCATTAATGTGTTTTCATGCAGTTTTGTTAACACGTCTCGTCTGTTCAATAAAACCTTATTGCAATTACTACATGCAATTTTGTTAATGCCCGAGATTACTCAATGTGTTTCGTCCATAAACTGCTTTACAGGGAAAAGACACTATACAAGCTGTATGTCAAGTATTACCAGAAACTTAGGTCTATATAATAATGAAGCTATGAAACTACTTTGGGAATCTTCATGGATCTGATACGAGCCTTTGACAGTGTTGATTATAAGAAACTGTTTGCTAAATTAGAAGTAGCAAGAATTAGAGGAACAGCTCTAAAATTAACAACTTCATATCTAGAAAATAGAAAACAAGCAATGATATCCAACGACAATAAAAAAAACATCTGAGTAGCTTACTATAGAGAGGGGTGTACTACAAGGATTCATACTAAGTCCATTATTATTCCTTGTATGTGATTGATTTCCCAGAAATTACAACCCATATAACAACCATATTTGCGGACGATACTTCGGTCATAATTAGATCAGAGAAAAGTAAAATCCAAGAAACACTAGACATCACACTAAAAGATTTTAATTATTGCTGCAAATTTAACAACATAATATCTTAAATATACATAGGTAAAACTGCTCTACTGCAGTTGGGGTACTTTAAAACTAAGGACACGACACTTAACTTTGACAATAGTATGGTTACCACCCATGACACCGTGATATTTCTTGACCTTCGAATTGATTCCCAACTGAACTGGAAGGAGCATGTCAACTATCTTGCGGGAAAGATCTGTTACTTCAATTGTGCACTGCGTGTGAAATCGAATTGCGTGAATGTCAATGCTAGTCGGTCTGCGCACTTCGCCTATGTGCCTATATATGGAATTATTTTGTGGCAGTCTTCGGTGGAAGCGTCTCGCATGTTGGTGTTGCAGAAGTCGTGCATACGAAATACAATCTGGAAAATAAAGATTCTTGTGGAAAGGTGTTTTGGAACAATGATATATTTACTTTAAGAAGAAAGAAAATTATAATATGTTTCAAAATAGTAAACACCTTTCCAACGTTTTTCTTTTCTTTAATTATAATATTTTCTGTTCTGTTTATACATACGTATACAGGATGAGTTTTTTTTTTATTATTTGTATGGGGACCTCGAAAACCATAAGAGATACGCATTGGATTAAATGGAGAAAAAATTGCATCTTTATGAGTCTAATCCAGATATACTTTTGTCCATTTAAAGAAATTCATGATTTGCTATTAGATGTTTGCAAAAAATCGAAATTCGCCAAAACCTTTTCATTGCTGTAGGTAACTCTTTTATTTGTAAAGATAGAAGAATGAATAAGTTTTTTAGGGAATTCATTGACAAAGAACGATATCGGCTTAAATTTTTAATTTTACTTAGCACTTTTGAGTTAGGAAGCGAAATTAAATGGAGACCATAGTTGGCTATGACATATCCTAATAGTACATTTTTTTCTGCTTGCAATGATGGTAAGGTCGTAGCACTTATTTTAATAAATAACAGCACAATATATTATTATTATGTTCAACAAAAATCATGTCTTGCCATGGAAAACGCGATATAAACAATTGAAGCATTATATTTACCTCATCATTGACAGTTGGTTCATAAGGGTGATTATAGTTGGTTTTGTCAGTGCATTAGTTGCTTTACAAAGTTAGGTATAGTGTACACAAACCTCGAGAAACTTTATATGATCGAATATTACATTATTTGTAACAAAAGTAGTCAACAAGTCGTCGAACGCTATTTTTTACTGTATTTTGATCGCTCTCGATAATCTTTAAACACCTTTTAAACACATTTTAATTTTACTTGCATATGCATGTTAAACAAATTGTTTTGTTAATGTTTCACCAATACTGGTCAGTTATTTTTTTTTATATAAATAACTCCATTTTCATGAAGAAGATCATGTTCATGGGATTGAAACATATTACATTTTTATACCACAGAATGGCATTTTAATTATAAAAAAAAGAACAATTCAATTATGTCATTGGTGATTACAACTGTTCCACGATGCATAACCATTAGATTAAATTTTCGATAGGTGGGCTAAAAGCAAAGATGATGTAAACTATGAATGACTTTTAATGACTTCTGCAAAGTTCAAGAATATATTATCATAGACGATATAACTAAGCATTCCTAGATTTAGGAAAATATTTATTACTGCAAGCAGTGATACCTTACTTTATCTTGATCTTAAAAGTTCATTTGAATATATCTGTAATAAAAAGATGTATAACTAGCCATTTATTAATGTCATTTTAATACATTTAGACATTTCAAATGATCAAAACTATAAATAATTTGTTTCTCGGTTTACTTGAAATAGATTTCATTCGTTATATACCTGGCAGAAAAGAACTATTTATACCGAAGTGCTGGATAAAATCAGTTACTTTTGTAATATGAACAAAATATTTGTGTACGTGTCGCACGATTTGGCAACCGCCATGTTCGAACAATTCTGTTAGTGGCGTCATTATTCAAAGTCGACAGATGTACACAGGGCAATCTGTTTTATTTACCCAAAACCAAACATCAGCCAAATCGAGGCTGTCCATTTGTCAATAGCAATTGTGTTCTCGGACAAGAAACAAAACAGCTAAAACAGTACCGTGGAACACAAATAAAAAAAACGGCACTCGCACGTTCACAATTAAATATATGGCAGCGCGTGAAATTAAGCCACCGTTCAAGCGAATGTTAAATTTTGCGACAAAGTAATCCACTTCGTTGTGACTGCAGATTTCTCATTAAGGGTCCTGCGTTTGTTTTAGTGCTTCAATCAACTTTTTTGTCGCAACAAACAAAATAGTTTGGAACAAATAAAAAATGTACGTTAGATTAGTACCCTTGTAGAGAACTAATCAAACATACATATTTGTAGAGTTGTAGAGTACAATGCGAAAATTACCTTTATAGTTATTTTAGAGTAAGTGTATCAGTTGAAATTAGGTAATGATAGATGGCAATATTTTTTTTTCTAAAGGCAAATAGTAAAACTACTAACATACATATTGATATTTTGCATTTTGTTGTACTAACTATAAGCCTAAAATAACTAAGCTTTATTCAAGTATTTTGTGCGTTATAAATGATTATTCAAGGTTCATGTCGCAGACAATTTATTGGTACTTCTATACAATTATTTTGTGTTACTCAATTTGGAAGGATAATAACAAATATTATTCTGAAGTCTAGGTAATTTTCGTTTAGCTTGTTTCCACATCTCGTTAAAGTTAATTAGGTTTACTGTATCGACCCAAGTAAATATCCAACGTATTTATATATACAGAGATGAAAGACCTGCAGACACACTTATAAGTATATACAAGAATAATTGATGAGTGCTCGAGATAATTAGAAGTCAAAACACCTTAGGGTACCACGCAATAGGCTCCATTTGCTCATGTGACATACCGTATAATTTAATAGAGGGATGTAAGAAGGCTAATAGAAAATATTATATTATTATATATTATTACAACCTGTTTTATTCAATTAATAGGAGCCTCTAAAAGACAAAAGCAAGTTTATGCTTGTGCAAACTATTTTATACAATTTTGATGGAGATAAACAGGTTTGTACTGAACAAGGCAAACGACAATATTTTATAAGTTTCAAAATTTCTGGATTATTATTATTATAATCTGTTAACCAGATAGAATATTTGTCTTCCACCCCAGGTTTTTAAGATATATGTAATCTTTCAAGCAATACATTTGCTCAAACCAGCCGAATCGTTAAACTTTGGGCAATACCCCAAACTATACACTGCTTGGATTGCCAGTTGAGACAGCGCCCTGGCTTACATTTCGTTGACTTGAAATGGAACCAGCACTGAAGATGTCCTATACGGGTATGGACGAGCTATCAATCAACAGAAGTTGCAGGATACAGTTTCACCTCTGACACCAAACAATATATAGCATATACAACAACCCCGAAAGTCTACGTATTATTTTAAAATACCAAAACTGCACAAAACTGACTCTATGGGGCATGAATTTCTATGCTTTTTAGGCTGCTAAATTAATTGAAACTATTTTAAGGGCTATCAAACTTCACGCAATGAAAAATCATCATAAAGCGCAGTTTTTAAGAAAAATTAATAATTGAAGTACACTATTCTGCTCTAGCAAGAAAAAAAAAATCAAAACTATAATTCAAACATATTCCTCCAATATTAGATTCCAACCTTCATTGCTTTAACTTTTCCCTTTCTTATAAATTCGGACTTAAATCTCTAACAATTGTATCGGAAGATACCAGAACACAGTTTTTATTAGTTGCTACTCGTGAAATCTTTCTTGAATGGCCCTTCCGGCACATGCCGTGTTTCTACGTTCTTGGGCTTGTTTATATAGAGCACCCATGAGAAAATCAACACGTTGAATGATCTCCGATTCATGAAAAATAATTTTGTGGGCGGACAAAGTCTGGTTCATAATGCCAAGGTATGTACACCCACGGACACTCAAAATGTCCGGTCTAAGTCACAGTGTGAGGGGAACGTTCTATGCACCCAAATTACACACGGCGTTTAGACTACGCATTAGACCGGAAATTTTGGGTGTCCGTGAGTGTACCTAACAATAACCACTTCGGCAATATTCCTTGTGTACTCACCGGATGTTATATGGCCAATTTCTATTTGATAGTGAATCATCACGAGAATTGCTTTTAGTCTCCGAATTAAATCTCGCTTGACCTTGGTAATATGGAGAAAAAGGGATATATATTTTTTTAAATGAATACGAATCTATTTGTCTACCATCTGCAATCAATTATGCAATCTATTAAAAGTATCCACAAGGAAAAGTTATCAAGTAACCCAATAATTGCCACATCAATGAAACTGTTTCAGTAACAAACTTGTTTTACATGCCATGCAATCTGATGTAAACTCTGACAAAGTCTAGGCGTTTCGTTAGCTAAAAGTTATAGGATATTTTCTGCTACATCCGTACCTTAATTTAAACTAGCTAGGAGTTTAAAAGCTGTCAAATTTAGTGATTTTTCAGCATAATACGCTATTGACATAACTGTTTTTGAACTAAATTTCCATGTCTTCCTTCAAAGTATTATAATTTGGTCAATTTTGAACTTCATCATGATCAATTTGGAACAAACCTAAAACTGAAGTTATTTTTATCGTTCCTTTAATAAGCCAAAAATTTTGCATGTATACGTCTTGAACGAAAAGTGAAAACGAGGTATTGACTGCCAGTTATAATATAATTAGGTTTTGATGAATTGTAAATCACCCTACAACTATTTAATTTATATACATACTTTCTTTAATGTTATTAGCAGGGTAATCCTATATCTTATGACCTTGTCTGGTTATTGGTAAAGAAAAAGGAATATGAGTTTCCATCGTCTACCAGAATTTAGAAATCCGACGTTTCGACAATGGTTCTACTGCCGTCATCAGAGTAGCCCTGCTAAGAACTATTGCTTGTAATTATTTCTTTAGGTGATATTCTCATCACTCACAGCGTTTAAATATAGGGTAGGAGAAAAGTATGGACACTACCATAACTATTGAACGAATATTGTGTAGGATGGTATCCACTTCCCATGTGCTTGCGGCAGGAGGGTAGAGATGACTAGAAAAATAATAAATACCATGATAGGACAAGTGAGAGCTCATTTTGAAGGTATTTTGAAAACCAAAAAATTATTTTTTAGAAAGTCTGCTATGACTCTCAAATCGAAAGTTATGATCATAAAACTTGCATTTTGTTGTTTATTGCGTTACCCAGAGTTTACGAAGAGGACGTAACACGCTTCTCACTCAAACGAAACAGGTCGGTTAATACCGACTACTGCCACTCGCTTGACCCATCGTGCAATTTAACTTTTTTTAGCCATCGCAACACTCCTGTCCCAAGAACGTGGAATGTGAATGCCATCCTGCATAAACATAGCTTTCATTATTTTATACGACTTTCCCAAAGGTTCGTTCAAAAGTTATGGTGGTGCTTCCATACCTTTGTCCTATATTTGTTTATTAGCTAAAAAGTAACCGGTAGGAATTGAAACACCGAACAAGTTATTCTGTTGTATTCTAAGCAGAAACCCAAAAAATGAATTAAAAAATTGCTCGAGAACTTTGGGGTACTCATTTGAATGTATTTACAACGTACTGAAGAAGTTCAAACCACGCACGTTTCATAAATTACTTTTTAAAATACTTAACCAGCAACACCAAAACGACAATGATAACAAACCAAGCCATCACAGAGAAATGTTTAGTTATAGTTACAAACACCAATATAGAAGGAGAGGTCTTCGTCAAACTGTAGGAACAGAAAAGCAAAAGAGGCGCTAGTTTAAAGTTTGATGTGGTTAACGACCAAATAATCCCCACTGTTATTGAAACTTTAGATGAGCAATTACTGTATTATTGCAAAACATTCACTTTCCAGGAAAATACGGCTTAAATATATCGTAGCAAGCCCCTTGCGTTTCCACGTAGCATTTGTTGCTATTCGTCAAAATTGTGATTGGTAACTATCTATTTAGGAAGAGGGTAATGCTAAAGTTGAAAAATTGATAGTTAAATTCATTCAATTAACTAATAATTAAACAAGCTGAAGATCTGTCAACTTTGTTGACAAGTTAGGTTTGGAATAGTTTTTTACTGTCATCAATGATGAATAGTTAGTAATACTACATACTCTAAAATTATTGGGTACGCAGACGATCTAGCGTTAATGGTGGCGGCAGATGAGGAGCACATCTTGGTAGGCAAAGTGAACGAGGACTCCAGAAGAATAAGTAAGTGGCTGAACGAAAATCGACTACAGTTGGCACCAGATAAAACAGTTCTTCCGCACCGCTTCGACGGCGGCCCTACAAGTAATAACGGGCATAATACCGATAGGTTTATTGGCATATGAAAGAAAATTCATGCACGAGAATGGGGGCATAATCGCACGGGGCAAAGCACGAGAAATTACTATCGAAACCTGGCAGAAAAGGTGGGACAACACCGACCAAGTGGCCCAGTGGACAAAGAAGTTAATCCCTAATATCACGGTATGGTTACAGTGTAGCTTCAGGAGCTTGGACTACTATCTCACCCAAGCGCTAACAGGGCACGGCGTCTACAGGGCATATGCCAAGAGGTTTGGCAAGGACCAGGAAGACAAATGCGCGTATTGTGGTGCCGAAGACAATGTCCAACATACCATCTTTGAATGTCAACGGTGTACCACAATGCGGACGCAGGCCTTTAATGCCCTGGGACACGACCTAAGACCAGACACCATGGTAGCAGAAATGACTCGGTCGGAAGGTAGATAGGGAATAATCCATCGGATGATCATTGACATCATGAGGAATAAGGAACTCGAAGAAAGGGAGCGACAGGCCGGGACCGATGTCCGAGCGAGGTGGCAAGCGTGAGACCCTGCATCGATGGATGAGACTGCCGCTGGCATTCCGAAGTTATGTCTGAACAGACGGTTCCGGAATGCCAGAGAGGGCCATTGAGGGGTTTTAGTCGGATTCCCCTCACCAAAAAAAAAAAAAAAAATTTCAAAGAAAAATAGTCTTGTGAAAAGTGCACGAAAATTGCTACAGTCATCCACTGTAATGGCATAACAAACAATGAATGATCTTGCTAATAGCACATCGGTGCATCCACCGAAACTGAATAAAATTTCTTGTGTTGCACAGACAGTTTTAGTCTTACATATGTGGATACCGTAAAAAAGCTTCTTTTCCAATGTTGAATAGAACATGCAATTTGAGATATTCCCGTGTGCAATTCAAGAAGAGTGAAGATATATTTCACTACGAGTCGAATGTATTCTGATGCACACCGAGCACATGGGATTTCCACTCGCCGAGTACGAAATTTCGTGGGCATCCGCTATCCACGAACATATTACGGTCGACGTGAAATAAATTATTCGCCCGCCAGTGGTACGTTTTCCCAAGTACTGGAAGAGTCGGTAGTTTATTATTTAAAATGCCGCCGTTAAATATTCAGGTATGATGATCATTGAATACCCTACCTATATCATGGAAGTTAAAGTTTACCGAATAGCGAATTCCATTATGAGGCTGTGCAGCAGCTGTTATAGTTTATGAATGATTTGCTGTACGTTTGCAAACTGTTGGAATTTATTTTCGGAAATACTAACCTATGAACAATTTCCGAAGTAGAGTAGGAAAAATTTTAGAGAGAGTTTATTTTGAATTGAATTTATTCAATGCTTTTGTGTTAACACACATTACGTTCGTCTAACGTTTGCTATATCAACTGAAATATATTAATATGTACTCGAGGAGCAATAGGAAGAACTATTATATTCAAAGAAAAATTAAAAAAGTCAAGAGATCGTTCATGCATTGACCCTTAAATTATAAGTAGGTACATTATCATAATAAAAATTGGACTACATTTAGGGTACTTATCTTGGATGTGTAAAAACTTCACCGCGTAACAGTCTTTGCTTTTTCTATTCTGACCATCAAATTTAACTTCAAAATATTACATCACCATCTACCCATATCTTCACAAGGTTTTCTATGTTTGGACTCCACAAATAAACGTTGGCGTTTGGGATCTATTAATAGATTTATTAGTTACAACTGTTAATATACACTCCGCCAAAAAAGTATCGCATAAACTAAAAAAGGGCATTTATGAACCAAGATATTTTTATACGTTCACAAAAAGTTTGCCTCGTGTATGTGAACTATAAAAACACTAACAAAATAATGGAACTTAGCGTTTTTACTTTTTTTTTTTTCTAAAAGAACACATTTAGAAAAATACATATTTGTAAGGTTTGTTCAGTTGTTTATTGAAAGTGCGAAGTCAGAGTTCTATACCAACGCTTTTAAAACTAAAATGAGCAATTTAACTTCAGAACAAGTGGCTGCTATAGTTGCTTTAATCGAAGATGGACGATCTCAAGCATACGTTGCTAATTTGATGAACATCAATCAGTCAAGTGTTTCTAGAGCCGTAGCCAGATATAGGGAAACAGGCATGTACAGTAGAAGACCTGTACCAGGTCGTCCAAGATGTTCTACTCGCCAAGATGACCGCTATTTACTACTACAAGCATTACGTCGAAGACATGTAACTGCGAGACAATTGCAGAACGACTTGGCTAGAGTCAGAAATACTCGTGTGAGTACTCAAACTGTTCGGAATAGGTTACGACAGAGTGGATTAAGAGCTAGAGTAGCTGTAACAGCCCCTCGTCTCACTAGGAACCACCGAGTGGCTCGCTTAAGGTTTGCCAGAGAACATGTAAATTGGAACATTAATGACTGGGCCAATATACTCTTCACAGATGAGTCAAGATTTGGTCTTTACACCTCAGATAGGCGTATCTCAGTGTACAGACGAGACGGTGAGCGCTATTCGCAGTGTAATATCAGACCTAGACCTAATTTCGCTGGTGGCTCTATTATGGTTTGGGGAGGCATCTGTTTAAGAGGTCGTACAGAGTTAGTACCAGTAGACAGAGGTACACTGACTGCCCACAGGTATATAACGGACATTTTAGAAGAACATGTAGTACCATATGCGCCAATTATAGGAAACGAATTCATGTTAATGCACGATAATGCACGACCGCATGTTGCAATAATCGTCCAGGAATACCTTAACGATGTTGGTATTCCAGTTTTAGATTGGCCTGCGGTAAGTCCGGACATGAACCCTATCGAGCACGTGTGGGACCTCCTTCACAGACGGATACGAACCCAAAATGTTGCCCCAGCGGACCTGCATGGACTAGCAAATGCTCTCCGTGACGAGTGGGAGAATTTGGATCAGGCTTATATACGGAGGTTAATCGAATCTCTGCCAAACCGTATGCGAGCGGTCATAAGAGCCAGAGGTGGCAATACTCAGTATTAAAAGCTACTGTTATGACATTTTTCTTTCCAAAATTATAATTTCTTGTTTTAATAAAAATCTCAAGTATGAGTTCTTGTTTTTATTTGGCCTGTATTTTATTTGAACAATCATAGAAATTATATCTTAGAGCGCATTAAAGTATATTTACAACTTTATGCTACAAACAAAGATTATGCGATACTTTTATGATTCAAAACTAAATTATGCGATACTTTTTTGGCGGAGTGTATATATTTCCGTTAATAAACATTTTTGTTCGACCTTAGATTTGTCTAAAATTCTTGTAAAATTTTACCGTGATTTTAACAACAACATTATGTCAAATTTTGATATTTACTTTAGTGCAAATTTCTTTCAACGGGTTTTTGAAAGCGCATGAGATACGATACAACTTTTCATATTAAAATTTTCGATTTAGAACGAAAAGGAAGATGCTCCTAACTTATTATAAGCCATAAGAACGTTCATTGCATTTATTTGGAACCTACGGACCTACGGGAAAACGGGGTATAGATGACGGAGTAACTTTAAGTCAATTGCCATTTCAATCTGACGAGATTACGTTTTATTTACAAAGTATGTACCCAGACTGTGAAATGTTTTTATTATCCCATATATAGGAATTAATTCCTTTATATCATTTTCGTCCAAGTTTATGGACTCGGCTTCATTCAATCAGAATAGTGTAAAAGAAAGTAGTTTCTTATTACTAATACCTTGAATTAATAAAACATAGGTTGAATGCGATGAAAAATACACTGCATTGACGTTGTGCTACCTGAGTATCCCTTCGTTTCTATAATTATACTATTATACATATGCATACCAGCATACCGATAATACTGTAATCCAATAAAAAACAACAGTTGCGTTAAAATATCTCGCTGCGATCCTCCAACAAATCCAATTCGAGCAGCAGCTTACCTCCCTACTTCAACATTAATATTGTTAGGTAGATTTATCCCTACATATATTTACCAACGTTTTTGTCATGTAAGTCGGCCTAAATACATTGATACATGTAGAACTAATAAGATTTCATTAAACAATCAACCCAGCGATAACAATTAAAGTTATTCAAAATAACAAAAAAAATGTGCCTTCATTCAACAAAAATACGAGAAATACGCAATTCTAAAATAATAAGCTAATAATAAAACCCTTCAGATTAATGCGAAACAATGTGAAAGAAGAAAAGTGGAAAACGAACGCCCCGAAAATTATAAGGGCACTTGTTGAGAAAGGGAAATTTACCAATAAATTGGAGAATTCATTCACAGAAAATTGGAGTAAAAAACACTTCGTAGGGTCGATGAATTAGCGGTACCGAAGCAAAAGGAAGCCTGAAATTGTAAAGTATACAATCAATTTATTCGTTCACCTCAAAAGATTTATATAAAGCCTTGTTGTAAAGATGCCAGTCTTATACACTAATAACACACAATCACAATGCGTGTTATTTTATGCCACACAAAAAGGAATCTGGACTAAATTTAGAATTCTATGAACTTATTTCTGTCATGTTTTACCCGGAATTTTTACCAATAACGAAAGGTATAAAATGATACATGTATTTTAGTGCTTTAGAAAGCGTGGCATAAGTTACTGTTTTCTGAGAAAACACTTCGTTTTGATTTCCAATTTAACAACACACCTAATACATTATGGATGCAGTATAAAATAAATACTGCTGGAGCAGGTAATGATTTTGAGGGATTTATTTGCTACCTATAAAAAGAAATCAATGAGGTCGTTCATTATATGGTTTATTTTACTATGCTTGCCATGCTATATACTATGATTAAATTCAATCATGTTTAAATTTAATTAATTTAAACATTTGTTTTCTTTTAGCAGGACCAACATGTTTTTGGTCAAATTCAGTCGGCACTTTTGCTATCTTTGTTATTATTGGAGTTATCAGCTTAGTTGAACTAGGAAAGGAGCGTGATTATTAGAGCTGTTTACGATGACCAACATAAAAAATACTAGAACTATTTCGAAATATTAACCAAAACTTATTTTTCTAATCAAACACCCTGTATGTTTGCATTTTAAACATATAAAAGAGAAATTAATTCTCGACAAAGATTATTACACACTCTTTTAGCAAAATACTTAAGATAAAGTAGATATTAAAAATCCTATCTTGAATACATTAAATTCAAGATAGTAGTGACTGTTTAATAAACCATTTATTTAGCACTGTAAAATTACAGTGAATGTTAAAAAAGCCCTCATTTTCATGAATGCACGTTAAAGGTGTTTTACTCCTTGAGCATTCCAGGTTACTACAAACTTTTACCATTAATGGAATTAATACATAAACCCCTATTTTCTAATTCAGCTACATTGGCGTATCTTATTTCGTAAACCTTATTTTTTAAGTTGCCCCAACAGAAAAAATCTAAAAACAATAACTATGGTGTTCGAGATGGCCAATTTCTAGGATTATTTCTCCCCATCTAACGCTCTTGAAACAGTCTTTGCAACATCACGTTAGGGGGGACTCTATCCTATTCTTAAAGTAAATAGTATGACGATCCTCTAAATTAACATCATCTAGGTATTCTTCCAAAGCTTCCACCATAAGGGTCATATATCTTGCTCTAAAAAGCGATCCATATAATAAGACAAAGGACCAACTATTTAACCACCAATCACCATACATTTAAACTAGACTTTCTTTGTGAACGTGATGGGTAAGTTAATAGTAAATTTTCTCGACATCAGTATGAAATTTTGTATAGGTTCGCTACATTTGCTTCAATTTTCAAATTTGCATATTTGTGTGAGAAATTAGTAGCTTCCTAATTGTCGGAACACTAAGATTAGTTGGTGTCATTAAAGAATACCCAAATAACTGTATACTAGGCGAGAACCATCCATTATTCAAGAATACCACGCCATTAGTTATACCCATACATATTTTATTTACCTTTTTAATGCACACGAAAAAAAATAATATTAACTTGTTCATAATTTTATGATTATTAACAGAGATAACGCGCATGCAAATTAATTAACAGCAAAAACATTTTCTACATTACGCAATGACAAAGAGAAGCCTAGAAAACCGCATCACGGAACTGGATAGATCTGACAGAATACAAAAAGCTCCCCGAGCAGCGTTATCGAACGCACTACAAACTCTGTCGCAGTGTCAGAAGAGTGCATCAAAATAAGCCGGATTATGTAGAGTCAGTGGTTTGTGTAATATTTTTTTATGGAAAACCAACAACAGGATTCCTTGAAAAAGCATAACATTTTGTTTAGTTAAAATTACATATTCTGCACGCAACACACAGAAATACATTTGTTCAATGATTTTTCAGCATTCATTCTTGCTAGGAATAAAAGAAATAGGTCTGACATTTCAAAATATTTGCTTAAGTTTCGCGAAGAATTCATAGTTTTCACTAAGAAGTAACCCTAACACCTTCACCTCCTGTTGGTATGGATGCCAAAAATATTTCATCATAGTATTAATTATGATATTTTTTCTTTTTTTTTGGGTCTTCCGGTTTAGTTAATAATACAATTGTTCTTCTACGTTTCGGAAATTATATTTTTTCCTTTTACACACTCCATCCTACAATTCAATACATATAACTTAAAATTTAACAATTTGCGTGTTTGAAATTTCAGTAGTAATTAACAAGTATAAGTATATGCTTAAAAACTTACATTTAATTATTTCCATTTTTTCACCTTGCCGGTGTTGTCAAAGTAATTTTTTACTAACATTTAGAATTCAAAATTTTAAAATTGTAAAGGACACATTAATACATATTACAAATCGACAAACAAACATATACTAAAGAGCGAGGCCGTTCAAATATGTTTTTAACAAACAGATATTCGTAAAAAGACTGACCGTTTTTTATACTCGGGGCAAGATAAATATCGATGACTCCTTGACTATTAATCATCTCCTGATGATGCTAACTTGGTTAGCGAAACGCGCGTCGAGAGATTGTGCATTGTTGTTTGGTGATAGTGGAAAAACCTAGCATTGACTTTTGTCAGTGTGATAGTTATAAAAACGGATATCTAAACACTTCAATTAACTGCCAAAACACGAAATTAATGGTAATTCATAGAGATATCTATTACTTTTGAGCATAGCTGTATTTTTTTTTTACTTTTCTTTAAACGAATACTTTAGGTATTCGTTTATGATTTTACAACAGTTTTTATAGATACTTTTCCTAGATCTATTAAATTTTTATGCATGTTCACGTTTCTGAGACGTCAGTCTTTTACGCACTGAAAAAAGTATTGCAATTGTATTAAAACCTTACAGAAATGCGACAAATTATTAAGATTCTTTATTAACATACTATTTATAACGCATTTAAAATAAGAGTTTTATTTTGTACTCACCTTACTTTGATTATTCGCAAAAAAATATAGGTGTCCAAGACATCTTAACGTATCTATATACAGGGTGTTTTGAAACATCGTTTAAAGATTTTAAGGGCATGTAGTACGATCGAAAATAAGGTTAAAAGTCATAATAAACATATGTTCACAAATCAACCGTTTACGAGATAACAGCGAGTATTCCTAGTAGTACATGGATATAACATATCCCAGTAAACAGGTGCTTATCAGCTATTGTTTTAATTTGACGTTTTGTGCAATTTGTAGCAATTACAATGGTTGCATATTCTAATGCTGAAATGAGCGATGTGGTGTTCATGTACGGTCGTGCTAATGGGAATTCTTTACAAGCACGTCGCCTCTATGCTGAAACGTTTCCTGATCGCCAACTGCCTTCGCATGTGATGTTTCAGACGGTATTTCAACGACTATGAGAAACTGGTTCGTTTGAGAAGCGGTCTTCTGATACTGGACGACAGAGATTAGCATGTACTCCACAGATAGAAGATCGAATTTTGAATATTATTGATGAAAATTCCGAAACTAGTGTTAGAGGAATTTCGACTCAAGTTGGTGTAAGCAGCAATATTGTTTGGAGAACTCTTCATGAGCAACTACTCCTATACCCCTACCATATCCAACGGGTACAAGCCCTTACTGCTCCGGATTATCAAGCGAGAAGGGCTTTCTGTGAGTGGTTTTTTCCAACAGCTGCTGATCGGCTAGATTTCGCTGATAACATTCTTTTCACTAATGAAGCTGGCTTTACTGAAAATGAAATATTTAATTTCCACAACAATCACGTTTGGTGTGACGAGAATCCTCATGCTACCGTTGAAGCTCGGCACCAGCAACCTTTCTCTCTAAACATCTGTTTAGGCATGAGAGGGGAACGGTTGTTAGGACCGATTGTTTTGCCACAACGCTTAACAGGTCCTGCATACCTCGAGTTCTTGGAAAATACTTTACCTGAACTTTTGGAAGATTCACCTATAAATCTAAGACTGAACCTCTGGTTTATGCAAGATGGAGCTCCACCGCACTTTACGCGTGCTGTTAGGGAACATCTTAACAATGAATTTCCTGGGAGATGGATAGGGCGAGCAGGTCCCATTGCTTGGCCTCCAAGGTCTCCCGATCTAAACCCATTGGACTTTAGTATCTGAGGTTATATGAAAAATTTAGTGTACGCAACACCGGTAAACGAAATTCCAGAGTTGCGCCAACGAATAGAACACTGTTGCCAGATAATACGAGAAAAGCCCTTGTTTTTTGAAAGAGTGCGCGCTTCCTTTGAAAGCAGATGTAGATCCTGTGTCGAAATGGAAGGACGTCATTTTGAGCATCTTCGTTAGTTATAATCTATTTTATGTTAAAATACAATAACATCTTAATAAAAACCGCTAAAGCAAACTTATTCTGCATTTGCGATAAAATCGCTGTTATCTCGTAAACAGTTAATTTGTGGACATATGTTTATTATGACTTTTAACCTTCTTTTCGATCGTACTACATGCCCTTAAAATCTTTAAACGATGTTTCAAAACACCCTGTATGTATAAGATAAAAGAAAATATTTTACCTGATTTTCTACGAGGTTGAATGTACCCCGTTCAATTATTTAGAGAATACCACTAAAATTATTTATAAGAATTAGGTATAGGTTGGTTCTCTATGATCTAACCTTATCTCGATTTTTAGAAAGATATAATTTTGGTAAAGGGCACTTGTAAATCTCGCCTGGAGCCCTCAATCTGGCAACATTCCAGGGCTATAAAAATTTCCATTACCTCGAATAAAATCCGAATGTTTTAATGCGTCTATTTTAATTTTAGGTAACCGGGGTTTAGAGGCACCGTACGCCGTTTTGGTGTTTGTTCACGGCGAGAGCTTCGAGTGGGGTTCCGGCAATCCGTACGACGGAAGCGTGCTGGCCTCCTACGGCCACGTCATTGTGGTTACACTCAATTTCCGCCTCGGAATACTGGGTAAGTGGGACTGGATTGTGAATTCTGATTTCCTCATCCTATTTACGTATTTCGTGCGTCGGATTCAAAACGTATATAATGTACTGTAAACTAGGTATGCATGTACACGTGGGTATTATATATTTTATACCACCCTATCTATTATGTGGTACTCACGTATATACACATATGTACTAACACATACGGATAGCTCGCAAATCTTTCAACCCGTGACGGTTAACGAGACCCCCGTTTTAAAGGCGCAACCTTATCGTGGTTCCGTGTACAATGTATCGGGGTCTATCCAAATTGAGCGGTTATCTTCGGTCCTCTCCGATAAAGATCCACTTTCTGAGAGGATACAAGCTGAATATGGATAATTCAATGAAATTAACGGTTAACATGTAATATTTAACGTTCAAAATGGACCCGGATTAATATCTGCGAAGTACGATTATAGAACCAATTTATTTTCGGAGTTTCACCTCGTTCGTTTTATAGTGGTCGTAAAAGCTTTAGGGCAGGTGTTCGAAATTAAAACAATGTTGGTAGCTATCTATGGAGGATCTTTATTGGTTTTATTTTTAAACTCACTACGACAAAAACAACTAAATTGAGCTAAAGTTAGAAATTATTGATTAAACTAACCCCTTTACGCTTGAACACACTTACATCCTCCTCGAAAAATTTGTACGTTAAGTATTACATATAATACGTTAGGATCCGTTGTTTTATAAAATACTTTTAAACCCTGATAACCATAAATTTGATCTGCTTAATTAAGAAATTACTTGAAAGTTTATGATATTTGAATTCTAGTTTTATATGTTAACTTGAAGAATCTTGGTAGGGTATTCACGCAATTGCCTATCAATACACACAGAAAAACGGTTACTTGATACGTTTATATATACACCCAAAAAAAAACCTGCAAATTTTGTTACAATTGTATTCCATATCGCTACAAATTACAGTAATATATCCACCAGGCGCAATTTGTAATGAAAAGTCACACAAAATTGTGTCTAACGTGTATAAGAATGTGTAATACAATTTGTAAAAAAATTTGCGACATCAATATAGTCAGTACGGTCATTTTATTTTTAAGAGAGCTTACTACAATATTGTAATACTTTATACAATTTCTCTGCGAGACAATTTCTCAAAACAAATAAGACTGAATCGACAAAGTTGTTGTAATTTTTACGCTAAACTATGCAACACTTTGTAATATGCACTCGTAAGTTGTGCTACAAATTATAACACTAAGTAAAAGAATATTTGAGAAACTCTGCCACAGAAAATGGCGATTCGTACTATATTTATTGAGAACGTTTCTACTGTACTTGTGTAATGCTAGAATTTGAGGTAAAAAGCTGTTGCGCAGTAAACAATGAAAACTGTAAGTTACTAGAAATTGTAGAAATGATTATCACTATAGCGTCTAACGCTCTTCACGAAATATATTACTATTTAGTAAGCAAGTGTTGTAAAAATTACTACAATTTTATATAGGTATATACTTACGCTGGTAAATGCTATATTTGAAATAGAAATTAATAAAAACAAGAATTTTATTGAAAAATACATTTACTAGACAACATTTTCAACGTAACACATTTTTATTGAAAAAGATACTAACTTGGAACACTTGATTTCTTCAACTGGAACCTGAAATCTGGCGTTATTCTCTGCCCGCAACTGTAGCTCTACATCCAAGTCAGTAATATTCTGGAAATAAATACAAATTTTGTAGATTGCGATTATATATTGCGATTTCAAGTATATGTAACAGAAAGTAAGAAAATTGTGCATTTTACAATGTATTTAGTATGATCTGTAATATAAACAAATTATTTATTGAAAACATTCTTATTAAATATACACCATTTGAGATCTCTTCAATTTTATCAGTGTTAAGGCTGCATAATACAGTTTCTCCGTCGAGTTCCAATAATACTTCTTCCATGCTTTCGTATATCCAGTCCATAAATGATTTATCTGTAATCCAAATATCAAAAATCCGCAAGAAACCATCAAGAAACGGACATGAAACGATTTAAATTAAATTGAGGTTCTGTTGGATAATCTGTCAAGCTTGCCAACTATAAATCCACGCAACCGTTTTTACGAAACCTTTTGAAACTGGGTGGATTTTGGGTTGATGATGTCAATTTAGCAATTTCCACCTTATTACTGCATTGGAAATAAAAACGCACGTTACATTATAGTATTTCAAATGCTTGGATGAAGAAAATTATTATTTGGTTTCAGCAATATTTCAAGAAATCAAAATTGCATAGCAAAACTGCAACTTACTATAGTAGTTTTGCAATTGTCAAATGTGTTTTCAACCTTTCCAAATGTATATAGACTGCTCAAGTGCTATTTAAGGTGAAACAAGATATCTCTTTCCGGATATACGCCTCATTAAACTTAAACTTTTCGATTTTCGGGTTGAAACCGCATCCTAGTAGTGACTCTGGCCGTCCACACTTGTACGGAACATCTTCAGCGCTGCTTCTTTTGTTGCTGTTTACCTGAAACTAAAAAATTAGTTCATAGGGATGCGTTTATAAGCAGGTAATGATTACGATTCAGTGGAGTGTGATATCCAGGTGCTGTGTAAGAAATAATCCAACCTATGCTCACCGAGTGCAGACCCAGTTACTCGCAACGCCCTCCCTGTCATCTGCTAGCTTACTGTCAAGAAAGACACGGCGTACTTATGTAATTGAATTTTGTATTCATATTTTCAATTTTATTTGAGATTTAAATTTTAATTTTGATTTGGAATGTTCATTTTGATTTTAGACTGTTTTAAAGTTGTTAAAGCACCCTGCGTTAACCCGTTGGTAAGAGGCAAGGAGCTCACTAAATTTAGTTACGTTAAAACATGATACTTTACGTACGGTTGAATACCTTCGAAATAACATCGGGCACCATTAGGTATATTCGGCATCATTTCGGATACAATCGCGCACCTTCTAAATCGCTCCAGTATCACTGAGATCCTAAACACATGCTTTAGGTAGTTTTCTTTAATACTTTGCGGTTCTCTATACTTCTTTTCAGAACTTCACAAAAACTATTTCTGCGAATTTCAGCGCCATCTATCAAGATTCGAAATAAATGTTTAAGACAAAACTTTCGTATTTTGATATGTAGAATCTACAATGCAAAATGGGAGTTTCCATTTAAGATTTCAAAATTGCCAAGATATTTGACGTTCTTGAACTTTGTGGACACTCGGTATATAGGAATAAACACTCCATTGATTTTAGTAAGGTCAATATTATATTTTAAATACATGGAGGAAATCAATCCAATAACATTACAAAATTATACTTCTTTATTGAATTTTACATAACATTCAAACCCTGAAAGCTGGCGGTATAAAAAGATAATATTTCTGACAGTAAATAATAAAAGGTTGGAATAATTTTAAAGTTTGTAAAAGGTGTTTACGTATCTCTAAATAATCAGACTAACTTGCTGAGACTTCAGGTTTATCCGCTGTTATCTAACCAATAATTTGACGTATTTCGAATCTTCTTGAATAATAAAACAAGATTAAAGTTGCTTATTAAAAGTTAGAATGCAGTGAGTAATAACTTTTTCGTTTTGGGCACTCTCCAAAGCAATGCGATCCTAAACTTCATCAACATTGAACGATTTCATATTGTGGTAGCCAAAAGCCGGGTGCAAATATTTAATGGAAGCCGTATTTACCTTTGTACAGTAAAATGGGTAAATCTAATATTTGATTACATAGTTGCACCCGGAAACAGCGTTAAACAGTTCCCAAATGTTTACCTGACCCAACCGTTTTTTTTTTATGCGTCCCGAACTCTTGCGGACGTATCTGTTCACGTACAACTGTTACCAAACCGAACGAATGTTTTTGTTTGAGTTCGACATTAACTAAACGGGTAAATTGCCAGCGATACGTTGCAATACAATCCGCCACCACACGCCCTCTGTATAAATCCCATAGCTTAAAATGGACGAAACAGAAAACGCTAAACTAGAAATTGTTTACATCTGTTTTAGTTTGAAACATTCCGGTATCCTACGCAACGGTTTCTGGAATCGTTAATGTGAAGGAAATTTCGCCTGAAATTACTAAACCAGAACCTTCCGCATTCCATATTATACCTATACGCATACCATGCGTTCCATTGAGTTTTAGGAATGCGACGTTTTTCCTTATGTTCTCGCTGAGAAACGAGAGCGTGATCACGATTGTGCCTATATTAAAAATGTAAGGTAAATTAAAATATTATGAAGGCCATATTCATATTCATAATACAACAGGTAGCAAAAACGATACAAACAAAGTGAAATTTGAAAATGATTATGCGTGCAAAATAAAGACTAAGCAAAATGAAGTGTCATATTTATAAATCTGTTTAATAATTGCTAAATTTATATTTAAATATAGTGCCTGTTTCAATAAATTAACCAACAAGCAATAGTATCTGAGGTTCTCCTTTACCTCAAAATGTATCCTTTGATTGCATATTGTAACGTTTTACTTGTCACTAAAATAAATTGTTCAAATTATCACACTTAGAATTCTAAGTATCAATTTAAATGTAATATTTGTTAACTTATTTTAACTCAGGACATATTCTTGAATGTATTGCTTGTCATGTACCTACTTTCCGAGCATATTTATTTTTATTATCTACTGAATATGCGCGCAAATTTCAGTATTTTGCCTTCTTCTTTCTTCTTGGCTTTTTAAGTGGAATAAACTGCGTAGAAACTTTTGCATTCTTATTATGATAAGGGATAGCATCTGTATGCATAAACGTAGTCACATGACTCATGACTAGAGCAGACCACTCTCCGTGTGCGCCATTGGCGCCGATGTGGGGATGACTGTATTGCAAAGTGCAATTTTTTCTTACGGTGTGAAATCATTTAATAAATGCTTTTCTGCTTTAACTGTAATTTTTAATATGAGGAAATTTTCTATATTAAAAATTTATCCGACACGAGGTAAAATTTTTAATATAAAAAATTTCCTCATATTACGAATTACAGTTAAAGCAGAAAAGCATTTATTAAAGGATGACTGTATTGCATATTACTTTAATAACAGAAAACCAAATGTATTTAATTATTTCTGATAGAATAAATGTCTTTACTTCCATACTTATATCGGTAACAAGCTCATGTTGCGTAGTATATTACGAATTACACTCCCATACCGGCGCACATGGCGCGCACGGAAAATGGTCTGCTCTACTCATGACTTATACTCTTGTCTCTGTATATCAGCTAATTTATCTCCGATAACAACAACCGAACACTGCGCACTAAGGTTCTGATTTATTGAATCGGTTATGACAACTAAGGTGAGGCAATTCAGAAAGGTCTAATTTACCGTAGTCTTCTCATCCTAAACTAGGCAAGTGACTTATTCTTGCATGAGAGAACTTGACGATAAAACTCACTCCGATACCAACGATTGTAAACCGGTATGCTATAACCGCAATATTACCGCATACTGTGCTGTAATGAGATATTAATGTGGGGGAGGGAGGGGACTCTTCCCGGAATGTAATATAGGCGACTAATGTGCAAATTAGAAAAAATACTATAAAAAACGTGTGCCACAATGACTTGTAATGCTCGTACTTTGAATAAACGTCATTGTGACACTTGTGTTTTAAAATACTATTGACAAAGTTTGCATATTTCACTGTGTTAATTACCCTCTGGATAATTCATTTTCGATCTTCATTGAAGATATAGGATAGATAAGTTCAAATTTGGCAAAGTTGCTAAATTTTGTGGTAATTATGATCCCGAAAAGAAAGTAGAAAGACTTACAACAACTGACGTCTGGGATGTTTTTAAAAAACGGTAAACCCTTTTTTCTTATTTTGCTTCTAGCACTTTTATTTGGTCTTGGAGAGAAAAACTAAAGGCATATTCTCAAGGTCGTCTTCTATCTAATGGTGCACCTAAAAGTTTTATACGACGTTTCGTTTTCTTCTGGTCATCATCACCTTCCTTATTTCTTTTGGGCGCCATATTAGATTTTCACACCGCTAGAAAGAGTTTCTTTTTCTGATGTCAACCATGTGTAACATGTTGACAACAGTTTTTGATATTATGCTTTAACTGACGAAGAAACCAATTTAAGATTAAATAAGGTAGCTATGAAATATCGAACTGTCAACCACTTATCGTTGCATTAGTAATAGAAAAATGTCGCATACCAACGAAGAGAAACGAGATATGTTATATGTCTTTTATTCATTGAATCGAAATGCAACAAGAGAAATCAACGAGATATTTCACAAATGGTAAATTAAATGTGCATTTTCGCAAAGTTTATGTTAATTTTGTGTCTTAATTGTAACAATAAATTAATATAACAGTAAAAATAATATAAAGAAAACAATAAACGAATAATTACAGTAAATGTTTAAATATGTCGCCATTTTCATTAATGCACAACTACGCACGCTTTCCTGTTATATGACTTGCTCTTTGTATGGTTCTCCTAGGAATTGCGTTGAAGATATTTTCGAGTCTAGCTCGAAGTTCTTCAATATTATGTGGAAGATCACCTTTATAAACCTTATTTTTAACAGCTTCCCGTAAAAAATAATCTAGAGGACTTAGGTCAGGAAATCTCGCTGGCCATTCAACAACTCTAGCATTTCCAATCCAACAGTTTGGAAACTCTTGACTTAAGTAATTCCATACAATTGCCGCACTGTGATATGATGCGCCATCTTGTTGCCACCATAAATGTTGTAACTGATTTAATGTAATATTATTATCTAGGAAATTAGATACGTTTGTGCGAAGAATGTTGAGGTATCTTTCCGTATTTAATCTCTCTTCATAGATCTGGTATTACAAGACGATTCTCCAAAATGCCCATCCAAACGTTTAATACGAAACAATATTGAGATCTCCTCGCTCAATTTTTTCTAGGAACAGTTATTTACATTAGAGTGCGCTGGGTGTCATTTACAGCGCCACGACTAAATTTTCTGACGCGAGCGAGGTAATGTCTGTCTAAGTTGCTGTTGGTTAAATATGCCTCTAGTAATTATCAATATGAGTAAATATTTTTATTTCATTTTCTGTAAGTTTACCTTTATAATTATGATATCTATTAAATCATTTTATAAAATATTTCTCTGAGGGAATGGCGGAAGTTCTTAACTACTACAGCACATTTGTTTTGGGTTGACAAATAAATACTAAGCGTAAAGTTTATTGGTATTAGCAGTTTGTCTTCTAAGCAATTACGGGTGGGAAGCTACAGGAATTGATTAGGGACCTTTTGGCCAAAAACATCCCTTAAGTGACAAACTTGAAATGTTTTCTAATTTTTGTATTTTTCAAATTATTTTTAGTAAAAATTATTATTGCTTATATATTTATTATTGATTTTAGTATTTAACATATAATACAAAAGCATACCATAATACACTCCGCCAAAAAAGTATCGCATAAACTAAAAAAGGGCATTTATGAACCAAGATATTTTTATACGTTCACAAAAAGTTTGCCTCGTGTATGTGAACTATAAAAACACTAACAAAATAATGGAACTTAGCGTTTTTACTTTTTTTTCTCTCTAAAAGAACACATTTAGAAAAATGCATATGTGTAAGGTTTGCTCAGTTGTTTATTGAAAGTCTTCCTATACGGACAAATTTTAAAGTGCGAAGTCAGAGTTCTGTACCAACGCTTTTAAAACTAAAATGAGCAATTTAACTTCAGAACAAGTGGCTGCTATAGTTGCTTTAATCGAAGATGGACGATCTCAAGCATACGTTGCTAATTTGATGAACATCAATCAGTCAAGTGTTTCTAGAGCCGTAGCCAGATATAGGGAAACAGGCATTTACAGTAGAAGACCTGTACCAGGTCGTCAAAGATGTTCTACTCGCCAAGATGACCACTATTTACTACTACAAGCATTACGTCGAAGACATGTAACTGCGAGACAATTGCAGAACGACTTGGCTAGAGTCAGAAATACTCGTGTGAGTACTCAAACTATTCGGAATAGGTTACGACAGAGTGGATTAAGAGCTAGAGTAGCTGTAACAGCCCCTCGTCTCACTAGGAACCACCGAGTGGCTCGCTTAAGGTTTGCCAGAGAACATGTAAATTGGAACCTTAATGACTGGGCCAATATACTCTTCACAGATGAGTCAAGATTTGGTCTTTACACCTCAGATAGGTGTATCTCAGTGTACAGACGAGACGGTGAGCGCTATTCGCAGTGTAATATCAGACCTAGACCTAATTTCGCTGGTGGCTCTATTATGGTTTGGGGAGGCATCTGTTTAACAGGTCGTACAGAGTTAGTACCAGTAGACAGAGGTACACTGACTGCCCACAGGTATATAACGGACATTTTAGAAGAACATGTAGTACCATATGCGCCAATTATAGGAAATGAATTCATGTTAATGCACGATAATGCACGACCGCATGTTGCAATAATCGTCCAGGAATACCTTAACGATGTTGGTATTCCAGTTTTAGATTGGCCTGCGGTAAGTCCGGACATGAACCCTATCGAGCACGTGTGGGACCTCCTTCACAGACGGATACGAACCCAAAATGTTGCCCCAGCGGACCTGCATGGACTAGCAAATGCTCTCCGTGACGAGTGGGAGAATTTGGATCAGGCTTATATACGGAGGTTAATCGAATCTCTGCCAAACCGTATGCGAGCGGTCATAAGAGCCAGAGGTGGCAATACTCAGTATCAAAAGCTACTGTTATGACATTTTTCTTTCCAAAATTATAATTTCTTGTTTTAATAAAAATCTCAAGTATGAGTTCTTGTTTTTATTTTGCCTGTATTTTATTTAAACAATCATAGAAATTATATCTTAGAGCGCATTAAAGTATATTTACAACTTTATGCTACAAACAAAGATTATGCGATACTTTTATGATTCAAAACTAAATTATGCGATACTTTTTTGGCGGAGTGTATATGACCGCCGAACCAAACGTGATAGCAGTTTATTTATAGTATAATAAGCATCCACGCATTCACATGCATAAGTATTTTAATTATTCAGTGGGCAGTATCTACATACCACCTAAATTAGGTAGGTGAGCCAATTGCTTTCTAGCGTTCTATTTATCCAAGAGCTCATCACTAATTCATCATTAATTTACACATAAATCTAAATTAATTAATGCTACCCTATTGAACGTAACGTTTATATTATCTGTACGAAGGACTATACCTTACACGTTAAGGATACCTATCGGTAATTAATTATAGTTTAATTTACATTCTCGAATTACGATTAGCAAACTACAATAACGTAATTTAGATTATAATCTATTTGCCAATTCAAAACCAAAGTTTAGAAGCTTTCCGGCTAATATTTTCTTCTTTTTTATTAAGTTAGGCAAGGCAATTAATTACTTCCGCGTTTTCAGGAAATATAACCCCCAGAGCTATTTAGTATATTTTACTAGCTTTCAAACCCTTTAACTGTGTAATCTTATTTTGTGAAAATGAATTGCTTCACTTCATTACTTGAATTATGGCAATAATGATCTCTTATTAGCGATAAAAATATTGAAATGAACAAAAGGATTTTAATTATTCCCCACTCCTAGGTTTAAAAGTATGAATAGTGTGTAATTTTATATTCTGTTTAGTTAATTTCATCCACCTGATGAAGCCACTGTGTGGTGAAACAATATTGTTGTGGACTATTTCAATATATTTGTTACTCCTTAACGTTTTTGTGTTTTATTTACGTTTTGAAGATGGAGTTTAAACACGTATCCTCCCATTCGATTAATTTTTTGATAAAAATAATTAATTTTAGAGTTTAGTTTTGTTTTATTTCGTTGTCGTAAATAAATTGTGTGAATGCAAAATAAAATTGTTTATTTGTTTCAATTTATTTTCCAACAAATTAAGAGTTAATATAAATTTAATGAGGACATTCTAAAATATTATAGTAAAAACGGATAATTTAAGTATCTACTTGTTTAAACGATAACAAAATCACAAATAGTGTTAAAACAAAATGATAAAAAATCCGAACATTTTAGCACAAAACTTGACTGTACTGGACGTAGATGCATACTTCAACAGCTAAGATATCATCAGCAAGAAGACTTAACTGAGTAACTATATCAAACTTATTTTAAAATATCCCTTATATATGATACAATGATCACGGTTATTCTTGACCGTCATCGTGTACAATTACCCATTAATCTTTAGCAGTTCTATTAAAAATATTAAACAGAAGTCGGCTGTTAGATGCATTGCAGGAGTTAGTCAAGTCACCTCATGCAGAACTTATTTCAAATCCTTCAAAATTTTAACTCTTTCTGAATTGTATATATTGGAATCCAGCTTATATATTCACAAGCATAAACATATTTTCTTGAACAAAAATAATAACTTACATAAACTTAACCGCCAAAACTGTAGATATCTTAGGTATTAAAATATATAATCACTTGCCCAATGATAGGAAAATGTTACCATTAAGAAAATTTAAAGAAATGTTAAAACATGGCTGCAAACAAAATGTTTTTATTCTTTAGCTGAATTTTTTTATTGTAATCTAGTTTCATAATGTAGTTTCATAATGTAATTTCATAACGTAAGTGTATTGCTCTTCCTTTGTAGTTTCTGTTTTACTAATTGTTTCTGTTCAATGTTTTATAATGACATATTTTATACTTATGTCTTTAAAGTAAATTTCTACTTACTTACTTACTTACCTACTGGAGATCAACTTTTACCAACTTTCTTATTTTAGCTAAACCTATCAAATAATTTTGCAACAATTGACAAAATTGTTCGAGTATCAACCATATTTAGAGATTTTACTTCAGTTGAACAATTAAAACCGAAGAAAAATGGAAATATGTAATTTATTTAAAGAATATAGGAAAAAATGCGGTTCTTTTTATATATATATATATATATATATATTGCTAGGAAACTTGTAGATATTTTTTTATTATAATTTATTAAACTGATTTAAATTAATTCAACACTGTTTTATTAACATCATATATATGCAGTGTCCTCTATTAAAGATAATTTACTCCACAGATAAGCTATGCCTCATTAAGTAGATGACTCTGTAGCATACAAGTGAATGAAATCTTCCCCTCTACCTGTTTTTGTGTATACTACAAACCAATCGGGTGATTATCCTTAGTAAATCTTGGGACGTGGGAGGATGTACTTCTCCAAACAAAGAAGTATATTATTAGCTTAATTGACTTGTTTGATATCTCCTAGGCAAAAAGGACCCCAGCAACGATAATAGAATACCGTTTCCAACGATACGAAACCTTAAATCAACCCACGTTCGAACGATCAGCGAAGGAACTTTATACCTAAAAATCCATGGAAACGTGCCCTTTTTAATTAGATACGATATAGTGAGTGTTTAGTTTAGATTTTTACAATTTGTTTACAAAATAGATAAATACATAAATCAAAATACTTTTCTAGACATAATTTAATAATGAACGTATGATGCTGTAAGTTGTAGAGGTTAGGTTTTTGATGATATCATAGCAATATGTATATATACACGCATCGAAGGTAGGTTTTGTTATCAAGAGTGCTCTCGTAAATTACTAAAGCTAAATATTGATTATTTATTAATTGTGTTTGTATTGTTTACTATTATTTGTTGTTTTCTGTTTTCAAAACCTACTTGAATAACTTCGATGCATGCATTAACATTGTAAGGGTCGAGATATCCAATATTATGTTTTGGAATAGCTGTACCATTTGAATGAAAAAAAAAAAAACAAAAAAAGGCAGTTTTCAATAAAAATGTTTACTAGGCAGTCTAGATTAAAAATATCTGTAAAATGATTTATTTCTTTTGCATACAGTTCATTGCAACAACAATTGTGAAAACCTACTTTTTTATTTTAGCTATATCTATTAAATTTGCGACAATTGACAAAAGTGTATGATTATGAACCATAGTTAGAGATTTTACTTCAGTTGAGCTACTAAACCCGAAAAAATTTAAATATGTAATTTTGTTCAAAAATAATTGGAAAAACGTGATTTTTAAATTTTTTCAATTATGTTAAATTTTTGTACGGCCAACTTTTTCAAATAACTTTTTTAGATATCATCTCATCTAACCTCACTTTTTACCAATTCCTTGCACATTTTCTAAATTTACCGCCCTACCAATGGTCACGTGACAAGTGTCAAAATAAATTTTAGGGTTCTTAGATATGCTGAATCTATCCCATAAAACAGGTTTTACCGTATTTTAATAATAAAAAAAAATTCCCATATGTTGCAACATTTATGCCGGTCACTGTATAAAATTAGACGAGAATATAATAAATATCAACACGCTGAAATAAAACCGAGTGAAGCCGCTTCAATTTCTCAAGCAATTTATCCTACAGGAGAAAATACGACGGCATCTTTCGCGAGTATTTTCCCACAAAAAAATAATAAATTCTATTCGAGAATATGAACTATCGGAATTGTAGGATCTTTTTGACAATTCCTTCCTAATTTTCATTCCCTGAGATTCGAGAATAGCTCGCCAGGATCTAAGCCCATACGCCATCAATCATATAAATTAATTAGTAACAGGACATCCATATATAAAGTACAGTACAGGGACACACATTTCAGACTCAGAGGTCTATTAGACTGACTTTGAAAACACAAACTTGAATTTGGCCTAGGGTTCAGGGGTTTACTACAAAGGATATAAACGGATAGAGTTACCTGCAAAGTAGAGTTATACTAACAGCTTAGCTTTTTTAAAACTTCCAGAAGTATCTTGCAAACTGCTTTATTGTTTCAACTTAATGAGGCTGCAACATTGGTTGACAATGGAATTGACTTTAGGACTAAAAGTTCGTGTGATTCATTTATAACATTTAAATTTAGAAGCAGAGATTGTTCAAATCACCTAGAATCCGTTGCAATTACATGACGTCACATGCACGATGAACGCATATTGGTAATAGATTTTGGTTGCTAGGCAACAACCAATGGTAGCCTGATTCAGACTCTGCTTCAAATTCACATGTACATCTTGGTGGTGAATTATTATATTTAGTTTATGCAGATGGGCAGGGCACCTACCTTGATCGAATTTCAACCTAGATATGGTTGTCTGAAACTACCGAGATAACGGATATTTTAGAAATAATAAGTTGGTGTTAATCATAGGATGTACACTCATGAATACCCGAAACGTCCGGTCTAATGCGTAGGTAATCTAAACGCCGCGTGCAATTCGCGTGCATGGAATGTTGCGCTCAAACTGTGACTTACACCGTACATTTTGAGTAGCCCTGATTGAACAAAAGCATATTGTTCCATATGTGTGCTATAAGTCTCTTTCCAATAGCCATCCCAATCGACTCTTAACATAGCTTGTTTTGTGTGTGTTACTAGTTCAGGCAATGTCAGAATAGGCATGTATGCTACCCCATCCTTACAACTGCGTTTCGGTAATTTGTCAGCAAGGTCACTAATTTTAAATTTAGCTCTATAACTGGTTTTATTGTATCAACCGTAATTGGATGAATACGTAAGTATGTGTTTCTGTTGCTGGAGAAATTTTAATACACTCATATTTTAGCGCTTCCAAAATTGCAACCCGCATTTTCAGAATTGGATGAAGCTTGAACTGTTTGTGGATTTTATAAAACTACCTACCAATTATAAACTCGTTTCAATTGTAGCTTAATGAGCTTAGGTTCCATTGAAGGTACTTCAACTAGTACTAGTTATAAGATCTTTTGTTCAGCAAAGACACGACTGTGTTCCAAGCTGAGGTTGCTGCAATTCATCACTGTATCCGAGAGATAGAAAGATGTACCGAACCGGGTAAAAGCGTCCCCATCTTCTCTGAGAGTCAGTCCACACTTAAAGCGATTAGCTTCTCAAGCGTAGACTCTAAGCTGATTTGGGACTGTGTAAGCGCTCTAAATGAGGTGGGCACCCAAAGGAAAGTAACTCTAGCCTGGGTCCCTAGCCACGCGGGCGTGAGAGGAAATGAGGCGGTGGACGAGCTGGCCAGGCGAGGTTCGTCAAGGCCATTCGTTGGAGCCGACCCCTCTTTCGGCACTACCAAATCGCAAATTAAAAAATCCATCAATGAATGGATGTACAATCAGTCCAGAGAGTGGTGGCAAAAATCACCGGGACAATGGCAGGCAAAAGAGTTCCTAAAGGAGCAGAGGCCTGAACTCACGAGAGATCTACTGAATAAAGACAGGAAGACTGTCAAAATGATTGTAGGTCTGCTGACTGGTCACTGTAGACTGAATAGGCATATGTACAACATAGGCCTGGCAGATGATGCAACCTGCAGATACTGCCAAGAGGAGGAAGAAACACCAGTTCATGTGCTGTGCCAATGCGAAGGCCTGGCGAGGACAAGGTTTCTAGTAATGGGGGAGGAAAACCCCACAGCTAGTAGCTACATAAAGAAGCCGCTCTCAAAGATGATAGGCCTAATTAAGAGGGCAAAATTAGAGAGCGTCTTCTAGGAAAAAGGGGACCACAATAGATCTGAAGAGGTCGCGGTGAAATAGGTCGATAGGCCACCCCAATCCTAATCTAATCTAATCTAAGATCTTTTGTGCTTGCTAGTTATGAATATTATATTAACCTTAGATGTAAATTGAGGCTTCTAATTCTAAATGACTAACTTCAAAATACTATACTGTGGATTAGTACATATATGAATAATGATAGCACAACTACAGAGCTTCCCGCTTTTCATCTTCATAACAAGCAAGTATACTGCTAAACCAAGCACGAATTAATGCTTATTATGTTCTATGAATTTTGATTTGGAGTAAGATTTGATTTTGCTTTGGAAATTTTAAAGCTTCCAGCGTTTTCAGAAAAGTTAAGTGTCTGCATCCACAGTGGATGTTAATTAGATTATAGGATTCCAAGCCCGCTAAAGCGTTAACCTTCAGTAAGTAAATTAGAAGAGAATTGAAAATCCCACAACGAATAACTAATTATCTCAATTAAAAGTATACCTAACAATTCGTCGTGCGAGGCGGCGTCATCTTCTCCACCCCCTTGAACCTCGTAGGACTATTTAAATGGGTTGAAACGAAATGAAGTTGCTTCAGTCGAGAATTGCCTTCGGGGATTTTAGGGTGGTGGTATCAAAATATCACTGCTGTAGAAATATTACATCAACCGGCGAAAATTTCATCATACTGTTTCCAATTATAATTTAAGCAAGATAAATGTGTGCTGGTAACAGCGAAATCAAATTAAATGCTAATGATGGTTAAATCTAAAAACAGATTTTCTTATGCTCGCAACCAAATCCATATAATTTTGATTTAATGTGTTCTGATTAATCACCACTTTATGAATTTGTTTACCTTTTTTTTTTCAAAATACATCATGCAATTATCCCAAAATATAAGAAAAATGAAACTGAAAACTTCCTAGAATGAATGTTTCTCCCTTTTTAAATTTCATAGCAAAGCAAAAATTGACATGAAACTAAAAATAACTCGATGGTATGCTGTCGCATAATGTGACGTGTTGATGGGCTGTCGGACTTATCCCAATTACGATAGCAGAAAGAGTAAATGCTGAAAAGCGTCTGAAATTGTCACTGTCACTTTGATAAGCTTATGGAAAGCAAGCATACTGTTGCCAAACACTTTTTCGTAAGAAACTTAAATTCAATGTCTTTAAACAATAAAATACTGCTTTGAAATTTGTGAAAGCAATAGACATTATATTCGAGAGTCAAGTGCTCAAACTTGCAGTAGAAGTACTTGCCATAGTTCTGATTAAAATGTAGTAATAAACCTTGTCCGGACTTCTTTTAGAAATACGGCGGTGAAATATGGAAACATTATCAAAGACAGTTTTTATGAAAGTGCAGGTCTTACATTTTGATGTCTGTTCGTATATATTTAATATCTTTCAATACTTATATACGACATCATATAAAATAAGTAGATCTTTAAAATTGTTAATAAAATAAAAGAATTTTTCAATTTAAAAGATTTTTAAAGAGTAATATATGTGTGAGGGGCCCAAAATTTCCAAGGCAAAGCCAAGCAGGAACCGATTTATTTAACAGTAAGTCAAAATTCACATGATAAAACAAATATATTAGATATGCAAATAGACCGCACAACAAAACGATATTGCCCCTTAAGAATCCATTCCAAATAATTATTCTAGACATGAGTGAATGGAGTAAAGGAGTGCACAATGTTAAGCAGAACATGTATGCTGGGTATAGAGACGGGTTAAAGATTGCTGATGCCACTGGGGCGAAAATTTACATCACCTTACCAAGCGCTAGCTATAGTTATGCACTTGGTTAAAATCCCTCTGTTTTCCAGGCCGAGGTATTCGCTATCTTGCAATATACAAAGGAAAATAATAGAAGAACTACTGCAAATAAGCGGGTTCGTATTTGTTCTGGGAACTTGTAGAATTAAACAGGGTAGAGCTGGTTTGGATGTCAAGACACCAATGGATCAAGGGCAATGAGCCAGCGAGGAGCAGAAATGCTACTCCAAAGGTCAGATTAGGGTTTGGGAATAAGTAATAGCATAGTCCGAAGCCATATAAAAGATTGAACAGAGTAGAGCATGAGAAGCACTGGACAAACACACCTAGACATGTATATGGCAAGCAATTTACAGGTAAGCCATGCCAGAGAGGAGTTGAATAACTACTATTTTTAAATAGAAATCTGCTAAGGATAATTGTGGGGTTTATAACAAAATATGCACCGATAAAGGAACACCTACACAGAATAGGAATGTTCAATGGAGACCTTGACTGCAGACTATGTAGAGAGGAACCAGAGACAACTCCACCCATATTATTATTATATTCTGCTATTGTGCGGCACTGAATCACCAAAGGCATCAACTGTTTGGCCATGACAAAGTTGAACCAAAGAAATACCGACCTGTACAGTCTACAAGGCACTAGTATACTAACGTAGTTTGTGTAATAAAAATAGGTAGAGCACAACAAGCCTTCAGGCTGCAGTGTTATACGAAGACCATGGCCAGACGTGCCTGCGAATAAGGAAAAAAAAATAGGTGTGAATATGATTTTTAAAAAAAGTTTTTTATTCTTATGTTTAATGACGTCATATCTATTGTTTATCCATACCGACAATTTGTAAGTTTTACTAGTTCATTACTTATTTTTTTTTGTACAAGTGAAAAATATCTGAAATGTCAGCTTGCATATTTTCTACGTCTTTCGTTATCCATCTTGGATTGCCACTATTACATACTCTAATCCGTTGCAGTGGAAAGTGCTTGAAAATATTATAGAAAGAGTCATACTTTGAATTAGTATCACAAGAATTATACACGTCCGGCCAAGATTCGTACTTCAAATCCGATAAGAATTGAAGTACATCGTCATTACGATAAATACGTTTCTCAATATATTGAGGTTGCTGCGGTACAGGTAAATACATACTTAAGGTAATTGCTGTGTGATCAGTAAAATAGCAATCGGATACGGATATCTCAAAATAGACCTCCCAACAACTGAAAAAGATATTTCCTATACAATTATCAAACCTTGTACTCTGCCACACCAACCGTTGCAGCCCAAACATGGCACAAACATCCACAACTAGCGTCTTAAGTTTACTACTATCATTAAAATTAATATTAAAGTCCCCGCAGAGCAATACGTAATCAAAGGTGGAACATGTATCAGCTAGTATATCTGATAACTTATCCACAAACAAATCAATGTTCCCATCTGGTGATCTGTATATACAGACCACCAAAAACTTCTGCCCCCTTGACTCAAAACTCGCAGAAGAGAATTCAATATCTTTTTCATTACAATCTACTGGCATTTTGAAAGTTTACCTCCCCCTCCCCCCCCCCTCACACACACAGTGAACATGGTTATCATTTACATTTACGGAAATTAAATTATTTGTATTAATATAATCAGATCTGCAATTCTTAAATTGCTCAATGTCATAAATAAAATTGAAAACGTACATATAAATAGCGTGTTTACCGCTATCCGTCATATGAAATCCATCTTTAGCTTTTCCACGTGTATTAATTATTCTAAAAATTTGATCTTATGAATGCGAAAATCCCGGATTACATCAAACAATTTACAATTATAATCATATACTAGTTTATTTAACACTTAACGACCATTCCAATCGGTACACTAAGAAACAGTACATTAGTTTTAGTCAGTTTCATAAAAATGCTCTGGACATATTCTCTATCAAACGGAATCCCCCGCAATACATCTATGGCGCCGGCCTGTATCAATCAGTACGTGCATTTTGAAATGTTTCTTACAGAAGCCTAGTCCGGAATTGTTGCTAATGTAAGGAATAAAGATTGATGTGAATAGCATTCTCTCTGCGTTTTATTTGGATTTTCTGTATTATTTATTTATTTACATGTCCTTTAGCAAAAATGTTTATTGAACAAGTAACATCTTTCGCTTTTTTTTTACTTTGAGTTTGTACATACCCAAAGTAAAAAAAAAAAAACGTAAAAGAGGTAAACAAGGGTAAAATGAAATAAAAAAAAAACCAAATATCAAAAAAAAGGTCAACAAAGAAAGGACACCTAAATGAACAAAGCAAGAACGATAGTGCCTACTTATAATGTAAAATAAAGTGTTATTAGCATCGCTATAGTGAACATTTGCTACTTATTGATAATAGTGGGTATTTCTTGTTGTTTTCTTTTCCTCTTTACTACGCGATAGATCACCTTTAATTGAAGATATACATTGTAAACAGAAACAAAACGGAATATTCTAACTTAACTACACGCAACTATTTCTATCTGTATCATAAACTAAGACGGCTTGCCAATTTTTGACACTGCTGCATTAGCAAACAGCAACGCGCATATATCTCCAAATTCTCTGTAACATCCAAAATGATGACCCTTGCTGGTTCATTAGCAGGCTAGAGATTTCAGCCTCATTCGTTGATTCGTCGTATGAAATTTTGTTACTCGGAATGTCCCTGCAACAGTCTCTCGTGTGCAATACATATACATACCTAGTTAATTTAGATATTTAAGACACATGTAGTAATATATCTAAGTGTAATCCTTTAATAATCCATTTGTGTGCGTTTAGGATTGCAAAACTGTTTAAAAGTTCTTGAAATAAACGACTGTCACCCGTTTGTTATATCTGCTCGTTATTTCTGACATTTACCACGGCTTGTGGAGCGTTTCACCTTCTTGGTTTCGTCGTGACGATCGCCTTTATGAGAACGCCGCTTCCGCCTCCACAATTGGGCTCTCTTTGGGCAAAGAGTTGGTTAACGGGAAAGCGCAAAAAATAGACGGAGCCTTTCTTCTCGGAGTTTCGCACAAATGAGAAGACTGCGTCACGTACGATAGATCCAATTATAACTGAAACAAGGCGATTTTACAAGAAGGGCGTCGTTGGCGGCCCGAACGAGCTGAAGGGAGGGAATCGACCGATCGCCAACTTATAATAACCAGTTCGCGCGGCGAATCCTAAATTAAGGGAGGGTGGTTTGGTGGGATGGGCTACTCAAAGGGATTGTTACCCAGTGGCGCGGCTTACGTTTGGGTCGCATTGTGTTCGGCAAAGATTAATCGAGCTAAAAGGCTTAATTATTTCCGGATTTTCTATCAGCGTTAGATTGTGGTATACGTTAGTTATACATATTAAGTTACTTAAATTATTTTTTGGCAATAAATTATGTAAGAACCTGATTTTGTAATCCTCCATTATCTAATATCTTCTGGTGTAGAAAATAGCTTAAATTAAAAATCTTTGTATCCCTTCCTTTATTGTCTATATGTTAGTATTTGATTCTGAAAATTGACTTATATTACCTATCACCAATAAGTCACATCAATATCTAATTAGTCACAGTGATCCAACTATTTTTGAAAATTCTTCTTTCATTTAGAAGCTTGAAACATGATAACAGTCTTTATTTTCTAAATAAACATATTTAACTTTAAAATTCCAAATCACAGAAACTATTGGCCTTTTATATTAAAAATATCGTGTCGAAAGAGGAGAAACAATGACTACCACGCAAAAAGTTTTGGTCTGAACGGAGCTTTTCAGATTGCCCTCACTGCTGAGACAAACTGCAAACTTATGAGTTCAAAAAGTTTATCACTATCTAAAAATACATTAATCAACTGATAGCTCACCATACACATTATAGGACTTCTCAGAGTTTCTGATTTTCTTTTATATTATCACACATTTCATACGCTTTTACTTCAACTATTGATTCCAAACTTACCCCGTGACTGATAATGGTCCGGAATAGTTTTAGCGAAGGGTTTGTGGTTAAAGAAGTCTGCACCAAATTGACTCGTGGAATATCTTCTAAAGACAGTCTCATTGTCTTTTCCTGTTAAAACAATTAACAATATGCACTAATAAATAATTCTAAACTAACGGCAGCGACACGTTGAACAGCAAGGAATAAATGATCAAAACTGAAGAAATAGGGCCTCTAGTGTACGGTTCTTTTTTCGTCTCTACCATGGATAATCTAGAAAAACAATGTACGAAGTTCCCCTATATCGATAAGAATTGCGTTTTCGAACTTTCGGTACCATTTTCTCAGCTTTTAATCATTTAATTTATAATTGTTTATAATGCTGTGAATAGTCTATATAACAAGACGCTCTTTAGAAAAGACATAGAACAAACAGAAAATTTTAGAAAAAGAACAGTAACAAGTACAATCGAACAGCAACGAGAACTCTGAGATAACACATCTGCTAGGCAGGTGATTTGTTGGTAGAACATCTGCTCTGGTTTTAAGGGCATATGGAAGGAAGATCAACCATGATAGATTCTAGGACCAGTGTTCTCTCATTTATATAAATGACTTACCTGCTAGTATTCCGCATGTTAAGGCTTGCCTGTACGCAGATGACGCGTATTTCTTGGTTAGGTATCTTGAAACAAAAAATGCAAAAGCTAAATAAAAATTATGGTCTGCTGCCAATAACTTGAAATTAAATGAAATTCAGACACAATGGGAAGATGATTCTGGAAGATCTCTGCGGTTGCAAGTGAATATTAATTTAAAAGGGTGGAGCACGTTACCTCCTTGAATAAAATGAGGAGCAAAGTTGACATATTCCACAGCATCACTTCTTACGGGATTTTTATGTGGGTACGTGATTGGAAACTTTGTATGAAATGGTGTACTCAGAAAGTTGTTGAGCTACCTTTAGAGAAGCAGTGGCGCAGACTAGATTTAGGTTAAGTCAAACTAGGATTGGGGTGGCAATAGGAACCTGCTTCGCCGTTACGTTTTTGAGTTTATTGTGATCCCTTTTATCCTAAAAGGCGCTTTCTAATTGTGCCTTTATAATAAAACATATAATTTTTAAGAGCTCCTTTACATAACCATCTGCTGTGGGAATACCCAGCCCAGCGGTATAAACTTTGTCTTTGCTAAGCCAGTGCATTATCACAGAACATGCATTGGTTTCCTCTTCGTCTTGTCAAAATTTACAAACATTCTCCGTCAGGTCTATGGTGCGCACATGCCTATTTAGTCTACACTGGCCAAGTAGTAGACCTACTATCATTATAACAATATTGCTGTCTTTACTCAATCGGTTACTTAATAGTAAATGCAGTGTCGTGGTAACTTTCACCAGCCCTCTTTGAACTTGATATATATCCATTCGTTGATGTATTTTGTTATTTTTGCCGAACGATTGCCGAAGAAAGAATAGGGATACGATTCTGATCCATGGTATCATTTTCCTTTAATTTGTCTGATAATTCTTGATATTCAGCACAGTGCGATATGGTCATCGGTGCTTACTATGCAATAAGTCTGTAAATTGAACGCCTAAACATTTTCCACATGTAAACGTGTAGCGGTGCAAGCTTTAAACAATAGTAAGAGTCAACCTGATCGTCATTTTGATCGCCCTCACCTACCATGGTGGATAACCATAATACCCATCCATATGTTATAATCATGGCTGTAATTACGCTTATGTACAACCATAAAGTCATCTTAGGACTGAGGCTTCTCCCACGACATTTTACATCGGCCCAAGGCAATGGCGGCTTTGTTGATTGCTTTCAGGTTTATGGTTAAAGAAGTCTGCATCAAATTGACTCGTGCAATATCTTCTAAAGACAGTCTCATTGTTTTTTTCCCTGTTAAAGTATTTTTCTATGCATTTAACATAATACGCTAACAATTAACAATATGCACTAATAGAATTATTAAGCTAACGCCAGCGACACGTTGAACAGCAAGGAATAAATGATCAAAACTGAAGAAATAGTGCCTCTTCACTCTACTGTTTTTTTTTTTCGTCTGTACCATGGATAATATAGAAAAACAATGATTGCTTTCAGGATGTGTTTGTGTATTTCATGTAAATCTTTTGATGGAACCACAGAGAAAGATATTTCGCTTTTTTGCATACGAAATCCTTTCTTCTCCCGGCACTAGTTACTCTATGCATTCTAGCGCCCTTCTTCTCGTGAACACAACCAATCTGTATTTTCAGAGCATTCGTTGATAATTCCTCTTGCTTACGCCAGTTGCAGATTATGTTTAGATGTTAAGTATATCTCAGCGCTTCAGATCTAACCTTGATCAACTTCCAGATTAGCTTGTCTTCCCCCTAGTGGACCCTCTTCTCGCATCTACTTTCACAATGATTCCGCTACTTGTGGATGTAATAATTCTTTTTTGCAAACCGGTCTTTGCATAAGCTTCAAAGTGACGCATTTCCTCCGTTGAGCCTCAATAATTAAATTCGTGGTATCACCCTAAGTATGGTGAACGTGTATTAATTTAAAGTTTTTCCATATAAAGTAGGTAATTGCGTTTTAAATTAAACTCGCTGCTTCATGCTCATGAAAAAATTAATAGGGTTGCTTTAGCTGCACCTTACCATAGAGTAAAACAGAGCAGCAGTCGCTCAAGTACGATTTTTGAATAGTGCTGCTTTTAGTTCAGTTTTGTATTGCTTTTTTTACATTATTCGTTATACTTATTTCATTAATGTTTTTATATTTTCTTGATTTTGCTTTATTTGTATCACCTTACAATTAACCAGTAAGCTACAGTGCCATATCATACTACTTTCACAACCATTTTGTGAAAAGATATGCTTTAGATTTTCAATCATAGCAACGTAGTGGTAAGGCTGGTGCCTCGACAAAAAATAAAATTACAAAAATTAAATGTAGTTTCGCTAACCATGAAACTAGGAAAATTGTCTAGGTTATAAGAACCTTATTTTGCTTAAGTTTAAATAAAATAAAGTGCAACTGGTTTGATACCTGATAGCAACTATGAACTAAGTGCCATTAGTGCTGGAAGACATTTTGCAATGAATTCCGAAAATAAATACAAAAAAACATAAAATCAAAAATCCTTCATGTCTCCGAATCAGCATGGATTTATTTCCAGTTACTAATTTAACCAGTATACACACTTCATAAATGAGGTGTTAGACAACCGCCAGCAAGTAGCCATTATGTATACAGATCTGTGAAAGGCGTTTGGCGTAATCAACTATATGTTATTGCTTAAGAAATTGTCGTACTTTGCATTTTCAAACGAGCTAACTGAATTGAGAACTTCCCATGTTTATTACAATGGCTTTTATTCGGATAAATTCTGAGCTTGTAGCGGTGCACCACAAGGCTCCAATTTAGGACCACTTTTGTTTAATATCTTTATAAAGGATTTAATCACGTCGTTGAATTGCTGGTACTGGCTGTGCGGACAACCTGAAAATCTACAGAACTATTACTAGTTATGTTAGTACTAGTACTGAACTGATAACTTCCCATGTTTATTACAATGGCTTTTATTCGGATAAATTCTGAGCTTGTACCGGTGCACCACAAGGCTCCAATTTAGGACCACTTTTGTTTAATATCTTTATAAAGGATTTAATCACGTCGTTGAATTGCTGGTACTGGCTGTGCGGACAACCTGAAAATCTACAGAACTATTACTAGTTATGTTAGTACTAGTACTGAACTGATAACTTCCCATGTTTATTACAATGGCTTTTATTCGGATAAATTCTGAGCTTGTACCGGTGCACCACAAGGCTCCAATTTAGGACTACTTTTGTTTAATATCTTTATAAAGGATTTAATCATGTCGTTGAATTGCTGGTACTGGCTGTGCGGATAACCTGAAAATCTACAAAACTATTACTAACATAACTGGCACTTGCTGTCTACAAGATAATCTTACATTGATACAGAACTGGTACATATAGAACGGATTAAAGCTAAATATAGATAAATGCTTAGTCGTGTCGTACACCAAGGCCAAAGATCCCATCATAGCTAGATATGTAATAGATGGCACTGAGATATGACGCAAAGGGGAGGTTGGGGATCTTGGTGTGGTGTTTGATAGCCACTTAAACTTCGCACAACATATCTCTTCCGTTTGCAGCAAGGCGAACAGAACATTAGCCTTTCTGAATAGATCGTGTTGGGGCTTTACTAATATCGCAACACTTAAAACCCTTTATTATGCGCTAGTGAGGAGTAAAATGGAATATGCCTCGGTGGTATTGCATCCCATTGTTGCTTACTTAAATGAAGGAGTGGAGAAAGTACAGAAACGTTTTGCCAAATAGCCAAAATATAAAATCGATGGTACTTACCCTGGAAGAGGATCTGACTACAACTTGCTCCTTCGAAGACATAACTTTGTTTCATTCACGACTCGGAGAAAAAGATATAGCGCTCGTTACTTATTAAATATTTTAAATGACAAAATAGATGCCCCTATCTGCTTTCACAGTTCCAACTTTTAGTACCCATGCATAACATTCGATTTGTGGAGATGTTTCGTGCGCCGAGATGCCGAACTACTGTATTATTGAGAGCGCCATTAACACATATGGTTCATAACCTTAATGCTTTTCACCCGGCCCAATTTTTTAGTTTTTCATTTTTAAATTTTGTATGTAGCTTTTTATTGCATTTATTTTAATTGATTTCTGCCACAGCGTATTTGTATTTTTGGTTTGTAATTCATTATCATTATCCTATTATTGGTATTTGTCCTGTTGGATAATAAAGGGTATATATTACTATTATTATTATCATTATAAGCAACGAATGCCCTTCTTTTTCCTTTCGGTAGTGCAGTCTTTTGTGGAAATCCCTCTTTCGGCTTGCGGAAATCCGTTTCGCCAAAGGATTACCTCCTAAGGTCCCGTCATTGTTTCCTCGAGAGTTGTTCAGAATTAAAAGTAACGGATAATTAAGATGCCCACAACGTTCGACTTGGTCGAAACTGACGGCGAACGGAAACGTTTTCGTGTTCATTTCGGAAACATTCTTCATTTTAATTAATTCTTTTTTAAGGCGAAAAATATTGGAAATGTCATCATCAGATTCGCCTTCTTCTGCCGTTTATTGCATTTGCTGGAGCGTTAAAAACGGTAGGTTTTTTAATTACTTTATTCGACGTTGAAAAAGGAAAACAAATTTGAAAGATGGTGGAAGTTGTAGTAAATAAAGATGGATGTCAGAATTATTTGTAGATTCCATTCATCTTAATTTTAAATAATTGGTAGATGGAAATTATTTTGTTCAATGGGTTCTAATTTAAACTAGGTACCCAATTGAAAACAATACAAGCACTAGACTTTCTTTTATCGAATACCCAACTAAACGAGATCTATCTACAAAACAGATTAATCATTTTTATTACACCACCCGATAAAATGTTACACCGGTATAGAAGTGTAACTGGGAACTAGAGAGAAAAAAGAAAAACAGCTAGGAGAGATAGATGTACTTGCTGAACTCCTAGGGGAAGACCATATGAAATTTATAACACCGAAACGTATTAGCAGGTTATAAACTTGTTTCCTTTTTGTTTTGCAAACTGTCGTAAATTAAGATTGCTGTCGAGCCGAGCTCTCTGCGGGCTAATAAAGGTATCTTCGATTTTTTCCCTTTTACTGAATCGTTACACTTGCTTTACGAAAAAAAAAGTAGGTACCCGAGATTATTCTTTGAGAAAAGGAACTTCCGTCTTCATCGTAAACATACCAATAACAACCTATTTGGAAGAGTAACAATCATATTAGTTTTAATTATGTGTAAAAAAAAAAAACCTTGCAGAGCACTAAACTTATATCCCCAATTAATCTTATCAACGACTGAAGCTCAACAAGCAATTCACCCTATTAAAGTATTTGATTGGTTCTGCTCCAATATACTGTGTAGTGTAATACCATAAACTAAAAGTATAATCATTAGTATTTTCTTGGTTTTAGCGAACCTTTAAAATTAACATATTTATTTCTAAATTGCATTTTTTCTTTGACATTCTATCCCGTCATGGCAAGCTGCTTCGTGAATTACTACGTACACAGTCGCGTGTTCTCGTGTTACACGAGCCATCTAGCGGGAATGACATCCCTGAATTGTTCCAGCTAGATCTGTGACTACATTACCGGCTTACGCTGCGGCCCTCTCCTGGACAATTATTTCCATAGGGGAGAATCGCAGATATAGCTTGAGATGCGATAGCGATGAAGGTGGGTTTGCACTCATAGTGACGCTGATGACGCCTATAAGAAATGTTTACCACATTTGATATTATAGATATAAAATTTCCTTTGCACACGCTCAATTTGGTTTATTTGTGTATTGTATACGGGGTGCCAAATAGTACAAACATATACCAGCTTACTGACAATATAAGCCCAAAAGAGAGACTTGATGGCCGATATATTGTGAAGTCTCTAGCGGTTCTCATAAACAACCGAGCGATTTATATGGAGAGTTGGTAGCATTTTGAACATGCTCAGCGGAGGTGAGTTTATCATAAAAAACTACACCAAGGTCTTTTACGGATATAAGTTTTAAAATCGAATACTATATGATGAGTGCCAGTAATTTTGGCGCCGAGTGAAAGACATACAGCAACAATGTTGAGTCTTAATTTGTTTGTAATACACAATCATAGATTTTATTTAAATTCTGTTGCAGAAAATCGACGTCATTGTTTGAGGAAACGACTTGAAAGATCTTTAAATCATCATTGTATGCCAACACTAAACAGTCCAGATTAGTGATTAAATCATTGATGAATAGAATGAACAGTGATGGTTCTATGTTGGATCGTTGTTGGACTCCTGAGGTTGACACAAACGTATACGATTGGTATCCGTTAAAGTAGACGTGGTTTTGCCTATATCTCAAATAAGAGTTTAGGAAGCGAAGAATTACAAATCCGAGTAATGACAGTTTATTCAACAGTAATCATTGGTCAATGGTGTCGAACGCACGACTAAAATCTGTGTAAATAACGTCCATCTGTCCACCCTCATCAAGAGTTTCTGCTATCTTTGACTAATTGTGCATAAGAAACTGTGCTGACATGGCGATATGATAAATTTGCAATTAAATGTGAATGTGAATGTGATTGTTATTGTTAATGTTAATGTTAATGTTAATGTTAATGTTAATGTTAATGTTAATGTTAATGTTAATGTTAATGTTAATGTTAATGTTAATGTTAATGTTAATGTTCATGTTCATGTTCATGTTCATGTTCATGTTCATGTTCATGTTAATGTTAATGTTAATGTTAATGTTCATGTTAATGTTTTCTTTAACAAGGTCGTCTGCTAATTTCTTCCCTATCGTTGTAAAAAAATTATTGCATTCTTCGACTATTCCGCTTGAATTCTTTATCACAAATCCAACATCCTTCATAATTTCTATTATTTCATTTTTGGTATTTTGTACAAGATGAAATGTCTTAAATGTGTCTCTAAAAACTGCGTATTTTTGTACTTCTCATTTTGTTTTTTCCATTTTATTTTATATGTAATGCATAGATAGGCATAAAATGCATTAGTCATATTTTTCTATTTTTCTGTGGTTTATAAAGGAAAGAATTAGGCATAACATCGAGATTCAATATCGCCATATTTCTTTCTATACGTTGTAACTTTTATCTTTTTGAATATATTTCATTGCAGCATGGCTGAAGCAACTGACGATAGCGATGAATTATTTTAGTCTATCTATATTTACAATTCAGCCTCAGTGCTTAATACTTTTATATTTCCACCATAATTTTTTATTCATTTCTTTATTTATTTCAACTATTTGTTGAGTTATTACAATTCCTTCCTTTCACGAATATGCTAACCACACTTTTATATATTAATTTTGCGAATAACTTCATTTTTGTCTAATCATATATTTTTAAATACATTCCGTATTTCATTCTTATTCGAAACAGTATAAAGGAAAGAGAAGCAAAAGGATGAAAGCGTTCAAATTCTATCATTCGATTCGAGCTTGCGGATTTTAGATATTCCACTTGCTCAATCACCGCTTCAAACCAAGAGATCATAAAATTTAATTAACGCAAACTTTCCTTTGCTAACCATGACGTCTGTTCCTAAATTATGACGTATAGTACCAATAAAGACTTTTTTTAATAAGCCCTACTTGCCTTGGCACCGAGGGTTAATGGACCACCGTCTTTGGAAACTTTCCTAAAGCACAGCTTCTGGGTAGAAATAGAGGGCTGGTAAACGACATTCTTTTTATTCTATAAGTGCGATTCGTTTTAATTACGCAATCCCGCCTCTTTCGCGGATAAAAGCTTATAAAATCAGTGGAAGGATGGAGAAAAATCAACCGAGAAATTTTAATTGACGTAAAACACGAAGGCTTCAGATTTTCAATTAAACCTTGTCAAGATTGAAAGATATTGAAAACGAATTGAGGTGGCCCACAAATGTTTTTGTATATTTATAAGTGACTAGTAGCTTTTATTTTTTTACAGAATGAAGGATATTGTACTAAGAACTCTCTAACTCTTCTTAGTACAATATCCTATACAATATCCAATACAAAAATTTCTATATGCAGCCTGCAACTACAGATTTTGCTTTTCTGTTTTAATATAATACCACATTGTTTGTAAGTAATTGGTATCTACTACAATTAAATACAGTAAATATTACTGAGACCTTTTTGTCTTTCGAAAAAAAGAAATACTCGTCCAGTGATTCCAGCTAAATAACTATATTTACGGTATTGTTATTGAGGTTACGAAACGGCGCCATCTAACCCAGTTTTTATATATTTATAAGAAGTACAGAACGAGAGGAAAGGTAGTATGGGTAAATTGCTCCCATAATGGTCATAATCGTGGAGGAAAATTGTGTCGTAACAATTACATTAATGTTTGCGTAATAATAATAATAAAAGTAGTGGGAAGGACTTGATGTACCATATGTTCGTTCCCAACCCTAGCAAACCTTTACTACTTGATAATTATTACTACTTTTATAGGGTAGTTTAGTAATCATCTTAAATGTAATCTAAAAAAAGAAAGCGTTGATATTCGCATAAGTTAAAATTAAGGTCAGATGAGATATTTTGAGAAACTATATATATATATATGTAATATTTACGATTTTGAGAGCAGTAAACATGAATAATCATAAACAAATAAATTGAATGGGTTACAATTTTTTACAATGGACATTTATTTCTTCATACACATAATCCACACATGTTTGACTGCATCCTTGTCATAACACAAATGGACATACGTGAATACATAACCATAAATTTTTAACCACAATTTTACACAAGATAATAGATGATGCTACCCTATCATAAAACAGAAACAGTAATGGAATACAAGGACGAATATCTTATCATCTATCTTTATTTTCCTAATGAACATCCCGTATTTAATTGTTTCACGAGCTTTATGGCCGTCCCTCCGACGGTTTATACCTTCCAAAACTCGTACACATTTTATCACTGACAATGAACGTAAGCAAATATTAATGTTTTACGACCCTAATGTTGGTAGATGTAATTCGATTGTTGTTTCCGTAATATCTGCGGTGCGCAATGCGTCAGATCAATTAGGTTGTCGAATGGGTTTTTGGGATAATCGCTTTTTAACACGAAGTCTACGGAAATGCTGGAAAGACAAAAAAGTAACCTTGTAAGAGAATCAGTAAAAATGTGTTAATTGCTGAACGCTACAGCTTTAGACGATAAACATAATTTATTGTGGAAATTGCCAATATAATTATTTACAGCATTCCTAATAAACATTGAAAATCCAAAATTCCTTTCGAAAATGATGAATACAATACAGTAACTGAATATAACTGCAAAAAAAAAAGATTACTGCCGAAAATTAATTTGAGGCATTGAGGTACGCATAAGTATAGATGAGGTTTTACATGTACAGTTTAAATTTGCTCAATAGCCCATGCAGTAAACGTTTTTTTCCAGCAAAACTGTGGCTGATTTTATTGTACGTAGCGATGTCAATCTTCGCTGTAACCAGGAAATTTGTTTCTTGCTCTTCGTTACAGAATCTGCATAAAGGTTCATCTTTAAAGACTCCTATTCTGTCTAGATGCTCAATAGAGAATCGTGTTCCATTAATGGGCTTGTTGCTGTTCTTTGCTCTGCTCAGTTGAGAGCCAACAAATTCGCATTCAAGTACTGGAACAATTTTCATTCGTTTCTATTCCGTTTTCTGTATTTCTGCCTATCAACATCGTTCCAGTAAAACTTATGTCTTTTTATCCACTTGGCAGCTACATCACGTACCTATCGGAGAATATTGTATTGCCCAACTTGGTTCAAGTTCAGTTAAACATGTTTCAGTGCTCTTTCTTACTCATTGATTTGTAACACCAAAGTGTCTTTGGGCTTATAGCTCTTACAAGCATTCCCATAAGAGTTTTGGAGGGTATCTGATAAGATATTAGTGTCCTTGCGGCTGCTTGACTACCGGAGAATCAATTTAGATTTAGATTACATTAGGATTGGGTTGGCTATACTAACCTATTTCACGGTGACTTTTTCAGATTTATTCCCTTTGTTCTAGAAGGTGCTCTATAACTTTGCCTTCGTAATTAGACCTATCATCTTTGGGGGCGACTCCTTTATGCAGTTGTACTACTAGAAAGCTTGCTCTCGGTTATAGTTATACACCTGGCAAATATACTTCTGTCTTCCAGACAGACGTATTCGCCGGGAAGCGACGTCAGGGCTAGTATGGGATTGCCTCGAGTAACTATGGGAACTCGTAGAACGAAACAAGGTACAGCTAATATGGGTGCCAGGATACCAAGGGATCGAGGGCAATCAGAAAGCTGATGAGTACGCTCACCGACGAGTAGAAATGCCACTCCAATGACCAGAACCTGCTTTGAGAATAAGCAGTAGAATGGTCCGAAGCCATATAAGAGTTTGGATAGGAGAAGAGCATAGGAGGCACGGAGCAAACATACCCAAGCATGAGTATGGCAAGTAACTTATAGGCAAAGCATGCCAAAGGAGAGCTGAAGAACTACTACTTTTAAGTATGAATCAGCTACGGTTAATTGAGGGTTGAGGAGAAAAATCATTCTGACAGTCTGCCGGTCTTTAGTCAGTTTAGTAAATACAGGTCTCTGTTTCTTTAAGAACTTCTTTGCCTTTCTTTGTCCTGGTGATCTTTTGCCGCCATTCTTTGGACTTGTCATGTGTCTATTCATTGATGGACCTTTTAATTTGCAAATTGGTAATGCCGAAGGAAGAACCAGCTCCAACAATTGGCCACGTCTTGCCGTCCCTTCATTTCCTCCTTTTTCCTTCCATTCTCACCCTTTAGGTACCCACCTTATTTAGGTCGAGACGCTTACGGAGTCTCAAATCAGCTTTGAGTCAACACTTACCGATCGCTTTTAGTGTTGCCTATCTGATATAGAAAATAGCGACGCTTTTACCTGATTCGGTTCATCTCTCTGCCTGTCTAATAGAGTGATGAATTGCAGCTACCTCAACCTGGAATTCCGTCGTGTTGTTGCCGAAGCTTATCGAAAGAGCCTTTCTGGACCGGTTTGAATCCGCTCTAACTGGAAGGTCTTTCTTGCGGTCCTTGTTATCTGGTATAATAAAGTGATAATTTCTATTTAAGTTAAGTTTCTGAACTATGGCGTCACTTGGCATCCCCAGAAGGGGCGTTGCCTTAAGTTTATCATAAAGTTTTTAATAGACATATGGAATCCTTTCGCCTCGTAACACTAGCGGCTGTAAACTCTCTGGCAGCTTTTTTTCTGTGAATATATGTTTTTTAAACATTGACTGATAGTCGCTCTTGCTTACACCAATTGTCTACCGTATTTAGAGCGTTTGGGATACGTTCTACCAGAACCTTTGGGAACCGCCTTCTAACGACTATTATAAGGTCGTCAGCATATCTCAGGCAATGAAAACCCTGTCTGGTCAGTTTCCGGATTAGGTCGTCCACTAGAATAGCCCACTGTACAGGAGACAAAACCCTGCGGGCCAATTCCTCCTGCCTGCGCTTCAATGGTAGCCTCGCCGATAGTGGATTCAATTATCTTATTTTCAAGGCCGGCTTTTTCTACTGCAGTTGTTTCAGTGTAACGGTTTTTATCCGTAAAGCCTCTATGATTGAATTTGTGGTGGCATTATTGAATGCAACCTCAATGTCGAGGAAAGTCGTTATGGCTGTCTCACTCTGCATTCACTTTGAAATTAGCTTAATAAGACCATCTAATGCGATTTCTCTCAGCAGGGGGTGTCTCTTATGTATCTGTTAAGTGACTTGAGTAAAAAGGAGCATAGGCTCATTGGTCTATATAACATTTGCGTTTGATCGGTTATTCAACCTATGTTAGGAAGGTACCTTCAGGATATGCTAGAAAACAGCGGGATAATTTTAAATTTGGACGATATTGCGATAATAAATCAAATCACAAAGCATATTAGTACCCTATCGTAAAATTGGATTATCATTGCAAATATGCAATACAGCAAAAAGGAAAGCAGCATCTGTGGCCCGTAAATTTATTCATCGGAGAACTAATTCTTCAAAAATCCATGCTGGACTTGCAGAAAAATTAGCAACGTCTATTTGCAATCGCGAACAGGAAACTTTACCGAATACAATTCGCCTAAAACTAATTCTCCAAAGTATCAATTTACAGAATGGGAAAATACAGAAAAATTTAAACCAGCATCAATGCGTGTAAACAATTTTCTGGAATTTCATATATTGCCCTGCCTAATAGAATTTCTTAATCCTCTTCACCATCAAAATACATTATTATTATTTGCCTCTGTCAAGAGCAAGATCATTTTCAGATAAAAATCTGTCCGATAAGCTTCCCTCGGAATAAGAACCAAATTACCTTGAAGGGATCCCAAGAGGCATTTTACGTGATTACAAGTATTTTTTGCTCGGAGAAAGAAAACGAGCTGTAACCTTGGAGAACGTTTACTACACGTTGAAGTGAGAGGTATTCCGCCTACGTTCTTCAATGAAATTAACAGTAGAAATTTTCCTGCCATTATGTAAATGCTGAGAACATAAGTGGTAATGAATAATTGATTTTTAATCCCGATATTCTATCAAGTTTTAAATTGGTACTCCCGTAAGCGGCTTTCCGTAGGATTATCGATTACCGCAGTTATTAGTTAAAGTGCAGTTATAAGGTTCAACAACGCCCACTTCGCTTGTACCCCTTTGCTACATGTGTTTGAACAAGCTGAAATGCGCTCAAGACATTAGATAATGGTACGTAGAATAGCTTTTCATGTAACGTAATTTCAAAAGGCCTTGCAATACGATATACCATCTCGTTAGAGGTTGTATTAAAATCGAAATACCCATTAACAAACATCTACAAAATGAAAGTTAACACAATGGAAAAGTTCCGTTTGAACAAGAGGGTATTACTTTACGAATTTTAATACGATAGACTTGTCTTGCGTGTTCTGCAACTAGTCTTTAAATAATGATGAAAGTGCACTCACCGACATAGAACAGGCCTTTTGAACAGGAATACGCTGTTTAGGTACTAACATACGTGGCGAATTTTGATTTAATCCTATGTGCTATACAAACCAAATAGAAGAAGTTGCCCAAATAATTTAAATTCTGTTTAGCTTGTTTTGATTTTGAGATCAACAAAACCGTGAACAAACTTACGCAGAAATAGAGCTACGAGAATACTTAACGATAATAAGGAATATTTGTATCCTTTTATAATGATATCCGCGGAAAAAGACGGTGAAATCCAATTAGAATCATAAATGCCCTTGAAGATGATTTCTTAGCTTTTTACCTAAAAATTTCCTTGGGTGCTTAATAATATGTTAACAGAATATATTAACAGAACTCATAAAAATAGTAATTCGGCAAAACTAAATACTTTTTTGGCCTCCTCAACTATAAACATAGCAGCCATTTACCTGTCAACTAACGCAACGATAGATCATTTTACCGCCCTGCGATGACGTGTACTACATTTTTTCTCATTGCACTGTTACTTCCAATGTAAAATATGCATCATTTCCTTTAATTTAGTTTAAAAAAAAAACACCGGCATTTTTATTGGTTTTAATTGTTCTTATCAAAAAATCACCATAACTAACATTCACTTTTACATAGAGTAGAGTTGTCAAAACGCAGTGGTACCAACCTATATCTTCAGACCCGAGGTATCTTTTTTTCATAAAATTTTCTAAATATTTCCCAGCCAAAAAATTTATTGCAAATGTCGTGCGTTAGGTGATTTACAGCACTCTAACTTTTTCAGGCGTGAAATTGTGTTGCCGTGCTGTAAATCACACCTACCGCACTCTAATGTAAATAGCTGTTTTCTCGAAATCTACTAGTACTTCATGTACCTACTGGATATTAACATTATTTAAGGCATTTGTGTCTAAAATTATAATTTCCTGCCAGGTTAAAAAAAAAACGTTGTTAACAAATATATTTACTGCTATGTTATTTCCTGCTAAACACCTAAAAAACAGAATCATAATATCGACTATAAAATTGTTTATGTAAATGTATTTTTATCTATTTATTTCGTTTTGTCAACGTATGTTATAATTTAAACTAAAAACTTACTTATTTCGTATATAATTCAATTAATGCTTGTAACCATGGATTTTAGGGCATGTGTATGCCTTTCGATTAATGTTCGACGAGAGATTTTGATGCTGTCGTATCGTTGGAAACGATTTCTATGATGACGTTGCCGGGGTCCTTTTGTCTTGGAGATACTGAGCTTGTTGAAAACAAATGTGGTACACTTCTTTTTCGGTTTTTCCTGGGTGTGGTTGCTTTTCGGATATTTATCTAGAATTTGTTAATATCTATCACTATTTAAATCTATAGTTTTCAAATTTACTTACAAGAATGAGAGTATTACGTGTATAGTGCTAAGATGATGGGAATCCAGTTATTTCAAGATTTGGGGTGGCCTTTCTTCTAATCCTGGGGTTTTGAAGAACAACATTCAAGGCAGTTTGCTATGAGATCGTTCGAACACTATTTGGCAGCTGAAATGATTGTCTTCAATATGAAATTACTATTTGGATTATACTAGAGCAGTTTTCGTACCTGAAGTAAGCAATGTTATCATCTTTTGAACTTATAACCGGCATATAATGCATAACGAAATTTGAGGTTGTATTTGTTTGAATGATAACTGTAAATCTAGTGAAATTAGTTATGTGAGGTTGTATTTGATTCTGTAGGTTAATTTCACGAGCAGTTTAAGTTGGCATTTGTTTTAGTAATACATGGTTTATGACGGGAATTTAGCGGGAGATTTGAATTGTATTTACATTTATTTATAAACGAGAAATACAAGTTTTTAGTTTTGATTATCGTGTATCTAAGATAGCAAAGAACTTACTTACCCTGAGGGAATCTTTAGAAGATTCATTTCATTGTAATCTAATCCGAGACGATTTGAAATAAATAAATTACACCATATTTTTGTTTCTCTTATTCAATGTATTATAAGAACATCACTAGCTAATAACTACTACAGTCACATTAAAGATACTTAAATGTTATAAGCTTTATTGATATAATCATCCTATTTGTTTGCGGTGTACTTAAAACCCTGTGGTGGGGCAAATTTACTTTTCATGGGCTCTATCATTTGAGATCTAGTATATCTTTGGAATTAATGAGAGTATAAGAGATGACGCGGAGTGGTGTTCTACTAAACAGTTGTTTACTTGATAAAATTTAATTAAAATTTAAAAGATTTATCTACAAGTTTCGTAGCAATACATATGCTTGACATAAGATGAATATGCTTTGCGTTCCTGCCGAAATATTGTCCAAAATTGTTTTTTATCCTGTGATACTCTTTTCTATATATTACTACAGCAGCATTCATATGGGGCTTTCATATATTAAATCAGAAATAATTTTCTATATATTTTCTGTTGTTCTCGGGATATATAAGTGTCTCACAATCAACGGGTCACCCAATTATATCAGTGCAATAATTGTTTATAACAAAGTGCTATTTAAAACAATTTAGTTAAATAAGTTATTCTTTTAATATTTGTTATTCTCTATTAGTTTACTTACCCTTGAATTGTTTCGCCAGTAGGATTACGTATGCATGTAGTATAAGCCAGCCTAACATTTTAAGTGAATATTTTCACCATTCGAAATTAATACATTCTATTTTCAAAAAATAATCCAACTCTCATATCTTTGTCATACGTACTTTATTTAGGTATCTACAACATTACAGGACATAGAAGTGACAATCTTATAGGTAAAGAATTACACATGACGAGCTTTTGCATAAGATAAGCTGTAAGTTCTTCTAGAGTTTTTATTATGGATGGCATAACCTCTCATAGAAAAATAATTTTATATAATTTGCTTAGACTCGAGTAATTTCATCGCCCTTCTACTGGACGTACAGTGATTTTTCTTAAACAACAATTCATCATTATTGGGAATATGCCAATATTGGCATTATTAGTATGTGCGGTACATTGGCTATTGTGTTTTCCCCAATTGGTATGCATACTTTGCAGAATGCTTCCATTTCCATGGAAGCAGTATTCATTATGTAGGCGTAGGTTGATGATGCACTGTTAAATATTGATCCTATAAATGAACGACCTGCTATCAAAGCATGAGTTCATTATGTTTGTATTCACCACGTGACTGCTGTGAAGTCATTTAAAAATTTCAGGTAACTTCCGTTTGTAAAGTTAGACACAAATATTTTTATAACTTTATTATTAGGTTACACTATTTGCTTGGTAGTATTGGATCCATAATAAAAAACGTACAAACAACATACAAATTATGTACAAGAATTTTTGAAAACAGGCTAGAAGATATGTGGAACACAAACTAGAGGAAAAACAAACAGCTTTTAGACTAGCAAGACAAACTAACGAATATATATTACTATGCTACACTATGTGTTTATAGTAAACGTAACACACAGAATCGATGACAATAAAAATTGTTTATATAAGTGTATTTTTTATTTATTTATTTATTGTCAATTTATGTAATAATTCCGACTAAAAACTTACTTGTATCGTATCATTTTCAATTAATGCTTGTAACCATGGATTTTAAGGCATATGTATGTCATTCGATGAATGTTCGACGTGAAAATTTTTATTCTGTCGTATCGTTGGAAACGATTTCTTTTTGGTAGTTTCCGGAGCTCTTTCGTCTTGGAAATATTGAGTTTGTTGAAAGCAAATGGGAGAGAACTTCTTTTTCGGTTTTCTTGAGAGTATTTGCTTTTCGAAATCATTATCTAGAAATTCTTTTATCTTGCACTATAAAGTTCATAAAAGTTATTAAATTCACTTACTAGGATGAGAGTATTATGTGTTTTGTGCTAAGAAGATGGGTATCCAGTTATTTCGAGAGAACATTCGAGGCAGTTTGGCTGTGGGATCTTGATACACTTCTTGGGAGCTGAAATGATTTTTTTAACACGAAATTATTATCTGGACTATACTAGAGCACTGGTTTCCGTAGCAGAAGTAAGCGATTTTATCATCTTTTGAACTTATAATCGGCATATAATGTATAAGAGATTTGGAGGTTATGATTGTTTTGATTTATAATATGTGAAATATAGTAAATTTTGCTATGCAAGGTTGAACATGATTCTGCGGATTATCCATACGAGCGTATTTTGAGTTGGCATCGATTGACTGTGTATGGTTATATGATGGGAATTCTGCGGGAGATTTGAATTTTATTTATGTTTTTAAAACGACAAATATAAGTTATTAGTCTGGATTAAGATTATAGAAATCGTTTTCTAGTGTATTTATGTAGTAAAAGGGTCTACTCATCCTGAGGAAATCTTTAGAGGATTCATTTCTTTGTTATTTTTTTTAAACTATCTACAATAAATAAATTTCACTAATATTCACTGTTTTATTTTATTTAACGTATAGAGGAATCACACTAATTAATGAGTATACAGTCACACAGAACGATACTCTCCCATACACCCAGTGTTACTGAATAATATACTCAAAACCGTTAGAGGGGGACGGATTTACTGTTCATTGCCATCGGGCTTATTGAGAGCATAACAGATGACTCTGGGTGGTGTTTAGTAAAATTAAGAAAATTGTTTATTTAATAAAAATTTAATTGACAATTTAAAAGATTTATATACAAGTTTCGTAGCAATATATATACTAAGAAATTTAATAGAGAGAAAAATAGAAGAAGGAAAAGAAATGTATGAGCCAAAGTATAAATTGCAGGGCAAAGGACAGGAACAATTTATAATAAGTAAATAATAAAAATGGAATAAAGCAGGGAGACAGCTTAAGGCCGCTACTTTTTATATTGATTATGGATAAAATCGTCAAACAAATTGAAACACAAACGAAACATTTAAATTCAAATGAATAGTCGGTTATAGACAACTAGATCTAATAAAAATAAGCAACCTTCTTATACGCAGACGACATAGTTCTAATTGCCAACTCCAGCAATAAAATGCAAATGCCAGTTAACATATGGACGAAAGAGATAGAGAACTTAAAGAAGTTAACATTAATAAAACCAAAGCAATGATCATAAATGCAAACGCATAATTTATGTAACAAGGATATTAAATATTAAAAGAAAACACTGGAAGAACTAACGACATACGAGTATCTGGGAAGCGTGATAACGGAGTATGGAAAGTAGACGCAGAAATAATAAACAGAGCGAACAAGTCAACGAAAATATACTGCGCTATGAATAAGACAATACTTGGCCATAAAGACATAGATATAGAAGGAGTAAAAAGGAAAATACATTGTGACGTGCCGTTCCTTGGGTAAATCTATTTCAGTGTCAATATTTGAGTTTATTTCGAATTAATCATTAATTCCTTTTATTTTGATTGATTTTCCCATAGGTGGTAGCGTTGCTGCCGCATGTTATTTTATTTCATTAAGTTTTTATTTGTTTAATCTCGTTTATGACGCGAGCGGGGGACCGCAAGTATATATAAACCATAATAAACCATACAGAAGCACAAGCAGAGAGAGTTCCCGAGTTCCTAGGTTCCTCCCAGTCCGCTTTGGCTGATGTGTCGGCACAGCTTTCCTAATACACGCTGAGTTTCTCATTTTATTTATTCCCGGGCTGATTGTTAGCGCTGGCAAAGCTTTTCTGGTGTAACACAGGCATTTTACCGGTGTTCTCCGCTCTGGTCGTTGCGTTGGTCCGCTTATTTTTTGACGGAATCCCGTAGACAGATTGCTGTTTTATGTTGTCATAATTAAAGCCATTACATGCCGCGTCTAAATTTCAAAACCGTTACTGAAGCCCAGCGAAAGTTTTATTATTTGCCACTGTACATATATCTATGTATGCACATAGGTACATATGTTTTCACACTCACCTTTTTTGCTTTATATATTTGATGTCTTTCACACTTGTTGTATGGAAATAAATGTTTGATTTATAATACACTTTCAGTGTTTTGTTGCGTAAGGTTGTTGATTGTTGATCTAGAACCCTGAACATCCCCACACTCAGACTCATAGCTACCACTTTGGCGTTAAAGCTTACAACATAATGCTCTAACAATACCAATAATAATCTAGGCATGTGAAAAGTCAACACTACGAAATAAGGACGAAATCTAGATAAACGCCATTGGGATGAAGCACCTAAGAATAATAGCGAGAAAAACAAAATGGGAGAGATTCAAAAATGAAGAAATCGGACAAATAACAGAACAATAACAACAATTGAAAAAAGAAAAAGAAAACAACTACAATGGTACAGACATGTAATGAGAATGAGGACAAACAGAATCACAAAAGAAGGGAGAAGAGGAAGACCAAGGATAAAATAGATGAATTAAATAATGGAAATAGGAAGGGAAAAGGGGAAGACTCTGAAGTATATGAGAGTAATAGCGAAAATAGGAGAGAATGGAAGAATAGATACAAGAGAAGCTGGAGTCCACACCCGATAACTAAATGGGTGATTATGTGAAAGAAGGAAAAGAAAAACGAAAAATTTAAATTGTTATAAAATGCATTATTTCCTTGTATAATGTGATATTGTTAATGGTATTATTTATATTTTCGTCCTCTTTTTAATATTCCACTTTTTAAATAAATTTCCTTAAAGAAATGTTTTTATTATATTAAAAGAATTATTAGTTTAATTTCTATTTAACTATCATTAGAAGTACAAACGAAAATTCAAACTTTATACCGTTGATATGCTGCCGTTTATTATATGACACACAATGTGGTTTGTTAACTTCTCTTTGCACAGAAAGCATCAACTAGTCGAGTTCATAAATTCCCATGAACATACTATCTCTATGTTTCTGGTCGTACATTATGAACACATCGCTTCTATAATACTTTACCGAAATAGGTCACCATGATAATAAAAGCTGCTAAAAAAGTAATAAATTTTGAAAGCACGCTTAAATTGAAAAGATACCGGAATGTGGATAATTCAATGAAGCTTCAAATACTTGAAGTTGAGGTAATGATTCCAAATTTAACGTTGTCTCTGTTTATACCAAATAAATAATGCGGGTACCGATAATAAATCATTTTATAGGGCTATAATAATTTTTATTGGCACGTTTTATTTGAATTTTGTAGATTGGATTTTATTTTTATTCAAATCGCGTAGCATTAGTATGTCTGGACAGGTTCAATTCGACAGCTTTCTGCTCGATAACGGGTCCTGTGTAAACGCTTGCTTACAATTCGGCGCCGCAACCCTCTTCCAAGCCAATAATGGAGATACGAATTTATATCAGTGCCCCACACTCCGCCATCATCGACCTCTAACGGTGGTTGCTACCATTACAATAATTTCTATTTGCGTAACAAAGCGTCGCAAATCCGTCCCTATATTCGCCAATAAAATTCCAGTCACATTCAGCACTACTGCAAGCGATAATCAAGACAAGACGGCGGTTCATTAAATGCGCTGCTCACCGTAACGACGCTACGGTGCCGTATCGGCGCTTCCGTCGCTACTAATCATGATTTCGCATTGAATCGGATCGATACTCCTTTACTCACGGGGAAAATGAATGCGCGATCTTATGTTCCTAACAACTTGTCACTTCACGCCTATTATTGATTTGATATTCAGTGCCTTCGTGTTTAAGTGCCTAAACGAAGATTAATTTGTAAGTTTATACGCATCAGAAAGCAAGCCTACCATTCGCAAATAATAATATCTCCTTCCAAATGTCAATTTGCATTTCTTTTCAGAATTTATAGTTTAGTTCTCCGATAGTCCGACTATATATGTAGCTGTCTTCTTTAATACGCTCATAGTAATGTTAGCAATACCACAGGAGGATTTGGGTGCAATTTCATCTACATTTTCAACCCAATGAGTCTATTTGAAAAAATTCCTCCAGAAAATGTTCAAATTTGCCTGGCTGTGTATTAGGGTGGTCCTTATTAATATAGAATATAAAATAATAATATAAACTATAAAACTGTATTTTCTTGTTCATTTTTTGGACAGGATTTAGAGATTGCTACCAGTAATCAAAGTTTAACAAACAAACATGGTATGGCTACTTCAATTATGAGTCTCACTAATTGATTCCGATAAAAATAAATATGCACAGAGACTCTCTTTGGACATCCACATTCCAAACTTGGAGCGTGGAACAACTGAGGCATGTGCGTCAACTGTTTACATAACAAATAAACAATAAATTTATGGGGTTTGAGTGACAAAGTAAAACGCATATGTTTTGTCACGACAGCTGTAAACACAGATTTAGCAAATTGAGCTTATGTTCTTTTGGAGCGAAAAATGGAGAAAGATATGCTTATGGCTTACTTGTCGACATAATGAAAATTACGTTATCAGCTGTAGTGGATTAATCGCTCAGTCGGTCTAACGGCCCTGATATCCAATTGTTCAAAAGATTTAAAAATAATTGGTACAACATTGACCAAAGCGATTATAAAACAACGATTAATGGCACCACGTCAATATGTTGCCGCAGACAGGAACTCATTGTCGAAAAAACAACTCCAAGTATATCAACTTCGAGACGCCTACAAAAAATTGCTGTGTCTCACAATCATTTACTTAGGAGGAGTTTCTGAAAAGGGAATTTCATTGAAGAGACCTGCTGGTTTACACCGGGCTAGATGGTTCGCAAACGCTTTGTACTGCTTGAGAATTTTCTTAGTTAAACACCAATTTAAACTGGCAAAAAAGAAAGTGAAAGCTGTGAGAGATATATGCATTTATAATGATTATATATATAAAATATTGGTTTCAAGCAGTTACCGGATGGTCAGCAGCGAGAAATACACTTACAATTATTGAAAGACCTTACAGCTTTGGAAAGTATAAACAAGAAAATGGTTACTGTTGACCTGAAAAGATACTAGGCCATTTGTGGTATTTGTCGGAAGAGATGGTGTCGTTTGCATTTTTCGACGACGAATTTTCAGTTCAAAATAACAAAGAAATGTACTAAAAATCGCAGATATAGAAGATTACTCAAAAATAAAAAGCGTTGACGTCAAACACAGCCACGAAAAATACATTAAGGACTTTGTGACTAGCAACTCCTTACAATTTCTCCAGGGGTAACTCAGAGGTAATCAGAGTTTTTGAATAAAGAGGTTGAAATTTGGAACGATGACGCTGATTTTGAGGCTAGAAAGAAAATCGTTCATTCTATGCGAGTAGTTAATGATATTACTGGACATGGTGGTGTTGCTTTAATGAAAGAAGCTTTTGTTGGTAAAAGGGTATAGGAAAAAGTTCCTTAATACAAAGAGATCAACCCCTGTATCCTAATATTACATGATTTTAATATTTCAATATATCTTTATTTGTAATAGTAACAATGATTTTATCCTGATCAATAAATAAAATTTTTCAAATAAAGTAGGGTTGGTGGCAACTGCTAAATATTATTTTAAAATTTTGAAAAAAATACTGAATAGCTTCTCAAGGTACATAATCAGATGATGTGGTTACCTTGTCAAATAAAACAAAACATTGATACAAAGACCATTCTACTGTGTACACAAGGGCATCATGCTAAATGTATACTTTTTGTAAATCGATATCATTCTGTTGTCCAAGAGATTTCGATAAAACTGCTTGATAATTGCAGAAATTATAGCCTTGTGAATAGGTAAGGTGTACAATTTAACTAAATTAAATTAAGTGAAACGTTCATATGCCTTTAGAAAGACAATTTTCGTAGGTAGATGGTAAAAAAAAACAGTATTGCAAAGTATTTACTTCGCTAAATACTCACACAAGGCACTGTAGAACAATATACTATGAAAATCATTGAAACATGGCTAAATTTCAAATAAAATGTCCAATTTAAATTCAACTGCCAGCGCTACGAACATTATTAAGTGAAAAATCTGAACCAAAATTAATTTCAAATTGATAATGGAAAGGAAATAGAAAAATACTACAAAAATTAATTTCATAAAACCGCTATATGGCGCTCGGTCTTTGAAAAATTCGATAATACAGGTCCCGTTCTTCCTCGCCTAGGTCAACAAAAGAATTTACTGTTTTTAAGACTTGTGTTTTAATATACTATTAAAAGTCTGTCAAAAAAAAAACATATTTACGCAAATCATTTCGATGATTAAAAATTTTGCAAACAAGAAGTTTCCAATTAAAGGAAAATATACTATAATTATGTTTACGTACACCGAGTGATCCATAGGCTTGTCACAAATAGTAAAATATTTTTTTAATGGAATACGCTGTATATAAGTAGCTTATTGTATTTCATGTTAAATTTTAAATACCTCCTATTAGAAATATTTTTCCACAAAGACTTAGTCCTCCGAGTATTTTTAATTTTCCTTCAAATGGCGAAACATCCATGATCTGATGTTTTTCCAAACGGTTTAACGGTTTAAGATTGAACAATCACTTCTGCACTATTACAGCTTAAGAGTCTGTGCATCTTAAAACAATATTAGAGCTTATAATTTTTATACTGTGTGATCGTAAACGTTGGTTGCATTAATAGAACTTTAATTCCTTAAAACTTATTTACTTTAAATGGAACACCCTATATTTTTGTGGGATCTTATAGTATTAAAGGAGCACAAGAAGCCCAAATTTACTAAACATCTATCAGTTATAGTTTACGAGGTAATTAGGTACTGTTTTATGAACAATTACATAAAATTACTTATATTACTATTTTATTCAATTACTAGGATTATATAATCATAGTAGCTGTGAAAAATCATTTTCATTAATGTCAAACAATTAGTAAATATGCTTCTTGCAATTATTCTAACATTATTCGCTCTTTCTCCCGATTTCTTCCACTATATAATTTTGCTATATCTGTCACTCAGTTTAATTGGCTTATTTATTTAAATATTGATTTATTTATTGTTCTAAAGGGTTTTTTCTAATGCAGTATATATCCTTGGAGAAGCCTACAGGAATTGCTTACTTGCAGCACGAGTGCATCAAATGTGTTATCCAGGGCGATGTTAACCATTAGATTATGCAAAAAAAGGAAGAAAAAGGACTCTTGCAACAGATGAAAAAGAACTAGAAATAATGTTTCATATATGAGAAAACCTGCACTTTTTAAAGTAAGGAGGGGTTTAGTACAGAAGCTGATTGTTATGTGCTAGATATTATTGAAGCATGTCAAGTAACTGTAAGGAAAGTAATGAGAAAATATAAGTTTTATCTATATCATATTGAGTTGGGGAACTTAAGAAAATGATTTCGCCATGATATAATAAACGTTATGAATGTTAATTCAGAGTTTACATCTGTGATTTTGTTTTCTGATGAGGCAACATTTAAAAGCAATGCCAGTGTTTATCCCTGTAATATGCATTACTATACTGCTGAGAATCAACTCTGAATGCGGAAAATAAATTACCAAAATGTTTGGCTGATAAGGATATATGCCATATCAGTTAACTATTCTTTCGAAAAATTTGTTTTAAACAATACATAAATAAATTGAAAAGTACGTAAATAAACAAATTATACTCACAATCGGTGGCAGATACAACGAAATCACTTAGTTTGAAAGAAATTGCGAAAAATAACGAATAATAATATAAAAATAATTACAGGAAGCATATTTACTAATTTTTTAACACTTATGGAAATGACTTTCTTTATAGTTACTACGATATATAATCATAGTAACATAGGAAGCCGTATACTGTAATAGTGCAGAAGTTGATTGTTCGAATTTTTAATCCTTTGAAAAAAAATTAGATATACGTGTTTGATTTGCTCCAGCAATTTCATCATTTATTAATGAAAATTTAAAATATTCGTAACTTAATGTGGAATAAGTTACTTATATACAGGTTGTTCCATTTAAAAAATATATCCTATTATTAGGAATGAGCCTACGGATCACTTGGTGTACCTAAAAATATGTTTAAATTGTAAAACTATTGTAACAAAATATATTCCAATTATCAAAATTTGAATTCAGGGTTAATATAAATAAGAGTGCCCATATAAAAAACCCATATTGTATATGAAATCTTCAGACTTATCTATTTCTAATGATTGGCAATAATTGTTTGATTTTTGTAGTCTGTTATTAAACTACCTGCAACGTGTATCTGTCTGATCTGAGAACTTAAAAATAGCCTATATGGAGGTTTGCTTTCCATAAGAAAGTAGCAAAAAAAATACAAGTTTCCATTAAACTACAGGAATAGATTAATGTTCGTATTATATTAACAAGTATCTTCAAATAAAATCTATACCAATACACTCCGCCAAAAAAATATCGCATAAACTAAAAAAGGGCATTTATGAACCAAGATATTTTTATACGTTCACAAAAAGTTTGCCTCGTGTATGTGAACTATAAAAACACTAACAAAATAATGGAACTTAGCGTTTTTACTTTTTTTTTCCTAAAAGAACACATTTAGAAAAATGCATATGTGTAAGGTTTGTTCAGTTGTTTATTGAAAGTCTTCCTATACGGACAAATTTTAAAGTGCGAAGTCAGAGTTCTGTACCAACGCTTTTAAAACTAAAATGAGCAATTTAACTTCAGAACAAGTGGCTGCTATAGTTGCTTTAATCGAAGATGGACGATCTCAAGCATACGTTGCTAATTTGATGAACATCAATCAGTCAAGTGTTTCTAGAGCCGTAGCCAGATATAGGGAAACAGGCATTTACAGTAGAAGACCTGTACCAGGTCGTCCAAGATGTTCTACTCGCCAAGATGACCGCTATTTACTACTACAAGCATTACGTCGAAGACATGTAACTGCGAGACAATTGCAGAACGACTTGGCTAGAGTCAGAAATACTCGTGTGAGTACTCAAACTATTCGGAATAGGTTACGACAGAGTGGATTAAGAGCTAGAGTAGCTGTAACAGCCCCTCGTCTCACTAGGAACCACCGAGTGGCTCGCTTAAGGTTTGCCAGAGAACATGTAAATTGGAACATTAATGACTGGGTCAATATACTCTTCACAGATGAGTCAAGATTTGGTCTTTACACCTCAGATAGGCGTATCTCAGTGTACAGACGAGACGGTGAGCGCTATTCGCAGTGTAATATCAGACCTAGACCTAATTTCGCTGGTGGTTCTATTATGGTTTCGGGAGGCATCTGTTTAACAGGTCGTACAGAGTTAGTACCAGTAGACAGAGGTACACTGACTGCCCACAGGTATATAACGGACATTTTAGAAGAACATGTAGTACCATATGCGCCAATTATAGGAAACGAATTCATGTTAATGCACGATAATACACGACCGCATGTTGCAATAATCGTCCAGGAATACCTTGACGGTGTTGGTATTCCAGTTTTAGATTGGCCTGCGGTAAGTCCGGACATGAACCCTATCGAGCACGTGTGGGACCTCCTTCACAGACGGATACGAACCTAAAATGTTGCCCCAGCGGACCTGCATGGACTAGCAAATGCTCTCCGTGACGAGTGGGAGAATTTGGATCAGGCTTATATACGGAGGTTAATCGAATCTCTGCCAAACCGTATGCGAGCGGTCATAAGAGCCAGAGGTGGCAATACTCAGTATTAAAAGCTACTGTTATGACATTTTTCTTTCCAAAATTATAATTTCTTGTTTTAATAAAAATCTCAAGTATGAGTTCTTGTTTTTGTTTGGCCTGTATTTTATTTAAACAATCATAGAAATTATATCTTAGAGCGCATTAAAGTATATTTACAACTTTATGCTACAAACAAAGATTATGCGATACTTTTATGATTCTAAACTAAATTATGCGATACTTTTTTGGCGGAGTGTATTTACCGTCTTCTTGTTTTACTGTTAATGTTGGTTCAACGTTTTCTTCTAAACTCTATTACTTATATCACCAATTATTTTGAGTTGACAAGCTAATTGATCCATGTGGTATACAGAACAACTCCAAACTACCTACTTATTGTCACCACATAACAATCCGGATGTAATTGTTTACTTCAGACACGTGCACAATGCACATAATTAATAGCCAATACAATTGGCAAACAACATTCATCAGCCTGCTATTCCGTACAATAAACCTTGCCTGCAATTTCTTTCTATAGCAAACCTATTCAGAGTTCCCGTTTAGGTCTATTGCTTTTACATTATAATGCTATTTCACATTCAAACGATGTTTTGCAACTGTTTTACAATGTGCAAACAGTCAGTTGTGTTTGCATGCGGTCAACTAACCGCCAGCCACTAGGTACGCATCCCAACTGAATACCACAAATGCCTATAAAACATTCATTTTTAAATGCTTACATCGTTTGCTATAGGTTTCGTTAAACTCTCTGTCAAATAACACGACTTCTCATTTAATTAAAATACTTATTATATAAAATAAACATTATATTACATATTTTTTTTGAATAATCTCAGCAAATGCTATCAAGGATTCTAATTCTAATTGCTATTAATTTCATTTCTCAATGAAACCATTTTGTGAACAATTTGGTCGCTAACATATTCACCCGCTCGAAAAGAACGCCAAATTCACGACGACGTGAGTGCCGCGGCATAGCAGTCTACTAATTCATATTTATCTTCCCCGTGCTGTCCATTTTTACGAGTCGTTGTGCGCTCAAATTACCGAACCGACTCGTAAAATCTTTGACCGCATATCGGCGCCGATATCACGGTCAATAGGGCTAATGAGAGCTCGGTTTTCGCGTTCATTACCCTGACCGTATTTGACGTCCTGTTTTAACGAGCGACGACAGGCCGCAATATAATTCATCCTTTAGTGATTCATGTGCTGTCAATAAAGGATTTAGAACCGTGGTCGTAGTTCTAGGGATTTCCTGTATATCTGCGACAATACCTCTATTTAAACTGACGTCAAAGGGAGTGATACCATTCTGTCATGATTGTGACCATTCTATACCAATATGCTACCTATAAGCCAATTAAAATATCCATGGTACATCATTATTTTAGATTGCATTGCAGATGGAACAATTTAGATTGCTTCACTAAGCTCCGAAACTGCGTTATTGTGTATCCGTACTAAGCAAACAGTAATTGCAACAAATTCCTCCTAATTAGAGCACCAATAACCGTTCTGAAGGTAATAGAAGTAATGGAGGCTACTAACTGAATATAACTATAATTGAATTGTTAAAAACAATCTAATAAATAGATGTGAAAACAGCAAACGTACATATTATCAAAGCAAAACAGTAACTGCAATTTAACGTATGTATCTTTAGGTATTTAGAATTTATGAAAACCAACACATAAACTGCACTGCAACATTCACCGTAGAATAAGAATGTTGACTGCACGCCGCTTACCATTAGTAGACAACACAACAACTTTATGAAATTGGTGCAGCTACATGAAAAACACATATCTAATTTTCTTTCATCGCTTTAATCTAATTTGTTTTATAGACGTAAAATATATAAAAAATTTGAATTTACCATAATGGTTGCAGATAAGTCTATAACACGTTTGAAAGACAAATTGTCTACAGCAATGGAACAGTGTGGGAGTTGGTTCCGACAAAACAACTTTGAATTATCTGTGAATAAATCAAACCTTATGTTCTTTGGTAGACATTTGAATTTTCCTCAAGGTAGTTTAGAAATTAATCATAAAATCCTACCTATAGTTTCATCTGTTAAATATCTCGCAATGATAATCGATAACAAACTCAAATGGGCAGAACATATTAATTATATCGTTTCCAAATGTGAAGCACTTTTAAACATTTTACGTGTTATAACTAAGATTAAATGGGGAGCTGACTTTACAGTAGCCATGAATTTTTATAAAGCTTGTATCACTCCACATATTGACTATGGATGCCTCTTGTATGCTTCAGCTACAAGAAAACAATTACATCGGGTAGAAGTTATCTAGAATTCGGCCCTACGTGTCTGTGTAGGAGCCATGCGATCGACGCCAGTAGAACCATTGAGAGTGGAGGCTGGTGATCCACCCTTAGATTTGAGGTGCAAATTTCTAGCCGTAAAGTATATTTTCCATTTAAATTTCATAGATATGGTGTATTTAATACCTTTAATCTATAAGTTATTGAGGTTGTCTATGGTCAGTAGTTTTTGGAGGAAAAAAGGATCGCCCTTACAAGTGGAGGCTTTAAATTATGTTCGTAACTTCGATAATGTCATGATAAAAAAGAAGACAAAGTGTGATTCCTTTGAGTTTATTAAGAAATTGGATGTTAGCTTCCCTATATATACAGGCGTTCCAACAAGTGATTCAATTAAGCATGCTAGTATTATAGGCCAAATTAATACAACTTTCATATACACGGATGCGTCGAAAAATAACAATGGGTGTGAATGTGCTATTTATAATCCAAAAAACAACGTCAGCGGATCTTATAGACTGGTGGAAAATGTCCCTATATTCACAGCTATTAATCTGGCGTTAGACTACGTTAAAGACTCCAATATCAACAGTGTTTGTATTATGTCTGATTCAAAAAGTGTCTTATTAGCATTAGTAAACAAAGGTCGTTACAAAACATCCTGTACTCCTTAAGATTATTAGGAAAGTGCTTGATTTGATCCAGAATGGCGTCCAAGTTTTACTGTATTGGATCAAGGGGCATGCTGGCATTAAACCCAATGAAATAGTCGATTCATTGGCTAAAGAATCGATCATCAATGGTTCTCCGATTAATGTAGGGATATTCTGGAGGGATTTGTTAAAAAAGGCTAAAGAAGAGTGTTAAAAAAGGCTAAAGAAGAAAGAGAGAAATACACTCCGCGTGGCAAACTCGATGGCAGCAATATTATGCCGGAAAACCAACGCAGTATGCGTTTATACATCCAACTATAAACAGCAAGGTATGGCATGAAAATCAAGGGGTATCAAGATATTTTTACTCCACCATTACAAGAATGAAGTTTGGCCATGGTCAGTTTCCAGCACATCTCTTTAAACTAAAGATTGGAGATTCACCAAAATGTGGTTGCGGAAATGTGTACTGTGATTTAAATCATGTGATATTGGAATGTGAGAAGTTTGCGCAACATAAGAAAGTATTGTTAACATCTTTAATAAAACTAAAAGTAACTCAACCAACAAGCATTATTCAAATCTTGAGGCAAAATAATATTGAAATATTTAAAGCAATCATGGAGTTTATTAGAAATTCTAAAATCGTAATTTAGTTCCATGTTAGCTATCCGATAAGTGTTTTTCCTTTGTGGGGTATCCTTTTAACCGTTGGCCTACTTATTGTTTGTGATAATAAAGCCGTTTCGATGGGCCCCGAAACGTGAAACCTTGTCCTTTGTTTTACCCTTGGTTTTAGGGAGTTCTTAAACGGTTGATGATGGCGTATGGGCTTGGTTCCCGAAACGCCTAATAACTTCACATTCATCATTCTATAGTTTTAAACTATTCCAAGACTAAATAGCATCCGCCAACAAGCGTTAGCCGAATCATTTTAGGAAGGTAATGAAAAAATATGAAGATACCAGATGACATACTCGCCAGGAACCGACTTTTTATAAAGAAGTTTATTGGATAATAAATAATAATGGCACTTACCCACGTGTGTATATACAATATGATGTCCCGCCGTTAGTCGTAACTCAAATGTAGAGAAATAAAAAGGAAATTTTGCAAGTGCTTTATCACGAATATTAAATCGTAATCTTCGTAGGGGAGCAGTGCGAGGGCAAGTTATTGTTACCACCAAACGGGTGGAAGGTTCAAAATTAGGGCAGTAAGTTTTTATATAGTACAGAAGAGATTGGCTTTCTGTTATCTGGAAAATTCTAGCTAAGGAAGTTAATATATTTTGGTATTATATTTTGTTTCACTAGCATTGGGGATGATCTAATATATAAATCGGAAGAATTTAACTATGTTAAATCACCATAGAAAATTACTTTATTGAAACCTGCATTTATTACATATTTCTCTTTACTATAAAATTTTCTGATAATTCAGTTTGCATTTAATATGCAATGTTATCCATTCAAACTTTGAAATTGTTACTTCCTCAACGTTTCTAATTAATAATTAGTTCAAACATTGTATTAAATCTAGGTATGCATTATATATGCAAACAGTTTTGTAGTTGTGCTCTTATTATTCGATACTCCGCTCTTGTTAATTTTACAAACTTTGTTGCAGCAATGTATTGTTGGCTTTACTCCATAAATTATAAATTACTTTATTACCTATTTTAGTGAAAGCTTCTCGTAACTTATTTTTTGTTTTTTAATTAATACGAAAAATAAATTACTACCGTAAAGCTCATTATTAAATGTAATGTAATATACACTTGATAAAACGAATAACAGTGTTTTTTTTTGGGTGAAGGGAGAAAATCCTCTAACAATCTCGTTCGAAATGAGACGAAATTATTCAATTAATTTCAATTTTGCGATGCATAGACGATCATCCAACCCCCAGATCAGAGTAATTTAATTACTAATTTTTTTCACACAAACGCTTGATCGTGCCGGTCTATCAGAGACGAAAGGGTATAGGACCCCAGGTTTCCCATCCTAGCTGAGAAGTTCCAACCATCGACCATCTCGTTAAAATTTACAACAAATCAATGTCAAGACGAAAGAGCGTCATGAGTTGAAAACCGGTGTACTGATGGCAAAAAGATATGTGTTAGAAAGAGAAAAGCCTACCCAAGAAGCGGCAGAAGGCATATACCGCAGATCAAGCATAGACTGTGGAAGGAATACAAGGAGAGTAAAATAACAATATAACAATAAATAGCATTAAGAAGTGAAAAAGCAATGGATGGAAAGCGCTTTGTGAAACCGTGGACGGTAACATATGGGGTGACGTACGTATATCTATAAGATAGTAATGAGAGGCATGACTGGATATCCACCCCGACCTGCACTGACCACGTCTAAGGTGGATAAAGTGATAAGCCACCTATTCCCTGCCCACTAATACTAGCTTCACATCGGAAGAACTCCATGCTGCGTGCAGTAGGTTGAAGAATAACAAGGCAACGGGACTTGTCTATTATGGTAAAAATAGCACAAATATAGACAGATAGATAGATGTATGTATATGTGATATTAGGGTGATAGTACACTGCGACCTGAAAGATCTATTGTGTTCCCTTTTCTCGCTATATTTATAGCTGGCCGTCCAGTCTGATTCATTTTAAAAACTGCAGAATGTCCGAAGGCCCCAGATTAGGTAACTCTCTCTCTTCGATTTCACATGCTCCCAGGTGCAGCGCCCTTGAGTTGCACAGTGTAGCGCAGTTTGTGAGTAAATGGATGGATGTTTCATCCTGTTCCCCACAAAATTTACATTCGGCTTCCTTCGCTACTCCAAGCCTGCTTAGATGTCCGTTCCGTTTACAATGGCCTGTAAGGATCCCTGTCAATATGCGAATATTATTTTTACTTTCTGCAGATCTCTTCTGATTGTAGGTTCCCAGAAGAGTTTTAGCTTGTTCCATTCCCTGGAGCTTCTCCCAGTATTTGGATTTTCTCTGCTCTACTTCATTTTTCAGTTTCTCAAGTGTTATGCTGCTACTTATCCCGCAAAAAGTTCTGGCCCTACAAAAGGTGTTCTAGCCCCTCTCTTAGCGAGATTATCTGTTATTTCATTTCATATTCTGGAGAAAATCTGTCCATAATAAAACGTCACTAAGCATTTGTGACCCAACACCGCTCTCAGACTACAAATTTGGTAACAAGATGTGTTAAAGTGAGTATCAATTGACGGCAATGGCTATATACCAACCTAGTGTCGTCCAAATTGATATTTACGTCGAAGTTCTCCCTAGATTGAGAAGGATGGAAAAAGTAAAATATATTTTAGAAGTGTTAATGTAAAGACTGTTACAATGAAACCATTGACGCAATTCGTCGAAGACAATGTTTGCTCGATCGCAAATTTGTGCAGAATCAATTCCAGTAACCACAGCATTAGTGTCGTCAGCGTATAAAAAAAAGTGGAAGTAGTACTGGGCCCAGAACCGAACCTTGGGGCACTCCTAAATACGTCGGCAGAGTAAATGATAATAGACGGAATAGTTTCTGGTATTCTTCGTTTTGAAGGACATTTTGAGTTACTGTGTACAGTCGGATAAAAACGATCAAAGCTAATCTATGACAACACCTCTCACGCTATAGTGTTCAAGTTTGTTTGTTAATGTTTTATGATCTACACAGTCAAGAGCCCAACAACAACACTAAGCAGCCATTTATCGCTTATTCTTTCAGGTTAAGTTCTTTATAATGTCACCTATCGCATTTATTTACCATTAAAAGATCGCTAAAAATATCCATAAAACCATCTTCATTCATTTCACTGACAGTAAGTGTAAATACGCGAAGCTACACCCGTGTGTTTATTACCATTAGTTTTTGTCTTATGTTATGTTTTTTATTTGTGTTCTGTGTTTTAGTAATATGAAATAAAATTGGTTTTACAACGCAACCAATTGGGTATAGCCTGCCAGAATTCCTTGATAGTGGCCACTTTTACCACTAGGGTCAGTACTTAACGGTCAACTTTATTATAATTTACATTAATAGGTAATAGAGGTCTTCATTTTTTATCATATTTTTTTTTTTTTTTTATATATATGAATATTAAAAAAAAATGACAAAATTGCTGTTTTCTAAATCCGTCGCACCAAACTATAATTTATTTGAAAGCACTGCATCAAACAAAAGTTTTTTTGCCAATTCTTTGCTTGAATTGACATATAAGGTGACAGGAAAAACCACGCAACCAGTTACAGATTATAGTTCGCCCTTAACATCGTCAGTAACGTTCACTGATATCCGCAAGACCTTGACTATTTGCATTTTCAAAAAACGAAATGGTTCCATAGTATCCCCGGCCCATAAAGCAAGTCAAATCCATCTGACATAAAGTCTCCGGAAACATTATATCCCAATTTCCTTACGGCATTAAATTATGCCAGCTAGTCAAACATTCTGGTGTACCGCATAGGTCTCTGGCTGGTCGATGGGGTCGCTGGGTTCATTTTTGGCTTGCTAAAAATAGGCTGACTTTTTGCTTCCAGATTCTCGCTTCACACATGTGGTATGCGGTCTTTATCATTGTACTACATAGTCTGCATTGGATACCTACGGTATTCAACTTTATTTTCTGTAGGTGTCTGTTCAATGCACAGTGTTCTATTAGGAGACTTGCTACTATGCGAAGATGATTCCTCCTAACAATAAGCTTTAGTAGTTCCTCACTCTTCGTGTTTGATGATCCGTTGTTAAAGATCCTTCCATTAGTTTATCTGATTGTGTTTTTCCAATGTTTCTTGTATTTTTTAAGGGCCCAACTACCTGCTCCCGTACTCTATTCTTGGGTACGTCTGGAATTGGTTCTGGGCCTATAAATGAAGCCAGTCATCCCTTTCTTGCCAACCTTTTTTCGTTTCCTTCGATTCCCGAATGCCCGGGCATCCATACTTAGGTAACCGTTTTGCCTCCCAGACTATTCAGTTCTCGAATGCATTCACCAACCAATCTTGATGTATCCTGGGATTCACTAATGCCCTCACTACAATACAACCATTACAATGTTTTTGGCTGCGCAGAATACACGAGCACGTACTAGTTTCTTTACATTTAAGAAAAACCTGTCGTCTCAAACTTATGCATTATACTGCGAATTCTTTTTCTATTAGCTGATTATGCGGACCAAAGTAAATTTGAAAGACACAAAAGACGTGTTTTCATAGTAAGTTATATAGTAATAGTATTCTATTGTGTATCGTTAATAATTGTAATTACGTTTCTAAACTGGTACTATAGTATATATACCTTGTTCAGTAGTTTCCCTCCTTCGAAATATTGAATTCTAACGGTAACTGGCGCACTGAACTGCGCAAGTGAGATTCAAGATATATTTGCGGACAGGCAAGAATTAAAACAAAAGGAATATACAGGGTGTACCGACGATCCCGAACCGTGTAGACGGGGGTTAACGGAGAGTGTTGCGGTCTGGCTGGTCTGCCGAGTTGGGGCGTAAGTGGTGCGTTCCAGGTGGAGCGCGGGCTTTCTACTTTCTGCCGAGTGGGGGCAGTAAGCGGACATCAAACGACTGATTAGTAGGCCGGGTGAACCGGCCCGATTTTCTAGTTATATTCCTATATCTCTAAGGGAGAAAAATGTTTGACACATGTTAGCTTTTCAATCTTCGAACTGCCACGTTTAATGAAACCGATATTTCGGCAACCAGCTTCCACGTAATTTCTCATAAAAGTCACACCACCGTCGACCTTTGGGGCGACTGAAAAGGGTTCTACTGCGACATTCGATACATATTTTAACCCTGGAACAAGGACAAAGTAATAATTTTAACCCAGGTCACTTCTCCGTCTCGCGCAAGAAATATAACCGACGCTAAGAATAAAAACAACTGAGAGAAAAGATATCCCACATTAAATAACGAAAAGCCTCGGAGCGATATAGTAATGATTTTTGCCTAAGCTTTTATATTTATTTTATCGTCACAGCTGGGTGCACAAAATACTTACTGCAAATCCCAAAAATTTGCTTTATTTTCATGCTTACGATAAAGTTTAATGCATTTCTGCATTGCGAAACTTGTCTCAGAAGAGTTACTTTTTTTTTCTACAGTAATTCATTGGCGCAATATTAAATTTTTCACCCAGAATGAACAATCCTCTGGCGGCCATTCAATTACTTATTGAAGCATAAATTCCGTTTGGGAAAAAAGGCGTCTCTGCGGACTTTTAAAAAGACGCAAGGCAATCGTCGCCAATTATCAACTTCGTTAACAGGACGTTCTCGGAAAATTAACAGTATCTCATGGTTAAATGAAACTTTGAAACCAGTGTCTGCATTTTAATTAGCCGCCCGGCGAAATGAAGTCAAAACGAAGTGGCATTCAGAAGGCCTCTTCTTGCTGCCAGTATTAAACTAACAGTGACGTTAGCGAATTATTCACGTTCAACTTGCGATACGAGCAGGTACTTTAGTTAAGTCTAGACCCTATCTTAATTACACCAGAAACTTTAAACTTTATTACGAATCCTGATGCCTTAGAATCGTCTGTCTCTCTTAGTGTTTTCATTAGTTTAGTATGAAAATATGCAGAAACGTACAGGTTTCTGTCCAACATACAATATTTAACAAACGGAAATGTATCATCTAGCTATAAGATAGTTTCTTACTCTTTTTCTTCATATAAATTACATTAGATATCCATTATATTTTCTACAATAGTAAGTCAGCTTTTATTACTCTGGCCGTATACTAGGACAGCCCTGTCATATTTTACCAAGTAATGAAATATTAATTGTGTATTTTACTTTATTTATTTCATGGTATATAAGAAAGTCTTCCTAGCTCGAGCCACATTCAAATTATTGTGCGGATTGAAATTATTGTAAGGGTAAATTGATTGGTGATAAAGACGAATCTTCATCAAAAAGGTATTGACTTTACAAATCTCAAAAATTAATTATTTAATTTATAGTGGTAATTAAATCTGCAGATGGCCTTGATAAATGAAAAATCTGGGGTAATCTGCTTTCGATATTGAACTGGATCCATCTTCCAATTGCATGTGCTTTTGCCAGAAAGATAATCGGGTCCCATATATTCCATTTCACTTCTCTCTGCTATTTTGAAGCAATCCACATGCATATATACCGTTGATTTCATTTTTATTCCACCTAGTTTACAACCAAGCTTTCTAGAAAATTCATATACAAAGGTGTTTGTTTTTTCATATCGTTGCCAGGGTCCGTTATGTTCAGAAGATTGAGGCCCATACGTAACAATTTCTTTTCTGATCATTCCACATGTGTTCCTCTTTACTAGATTCTCCACGAAAGTGTGAAGAGAGTAACATTTAGTGCCACTATAATAGCTGTCGTTGAGCAAGTTGATGACATTCTAATAAAAAAATTATTTCACTATGGGATTTGTGGTACTCCTCTGGAATGGTTCAAAGCGTACCTTTTCAATAGGAAACAGATAGTGAGAGGAAATACTTCCTCCTCATCGTGTATGGGAATTGACTATGGCGTTCCGCAGTGCTCAGTGCTTGGTCCAATACTTTTCTTTCTTTTCATCAATGACATCACCAATTTAAAGGTCAGTGGGAAATTTTGTCTCTTCGCAGATGACACCAGCATCACTTGGAGCAACCCAAATAGAGATGAGCTACAAAGTATTATATCTAAGGACCTCACTATCATCAAACATTGGTGTAACTCCAACTGTTTTTCTTATAACAAAGACAAATCGGTGGTTCTACCTTACAAAAGACTGCAGCAACCATGTCTATTCGATAACGACACCGTCAATATGGTTCAATATGTTAAATTCCTGGGACTTATCGTTGACGACACTCTTAAATGGTCTCACCATATCGACACTCCCTCAAAAAGATTGTCTTCCGTCTGCTTTTGAATCAGATCTGTAGCCAGGGAACTCAATCCTTCTACTGCTCGCATTACTTATTTTGCCCTTTTTGAATCCCATCTTTGCTACGCGCTGCCCTTTTGAAGCACCTGTAGTTTTTACAACTTCAATACAATTTTTAAATTGCAAAAAAGGGCAATTCGTTACACATTTCAACTAGGGACTCAACTGCCGACCATACTTTTTAAACTATAAAATCCTGACCCTCCCGGCACTTCATCCTAGAATCTGTCTCACTAATTCGTAAACATATTAGTCATTTACCGAAAAGATCTCTTCATAACCACGTTACAAGACGGTTGCAACATGACCTTTATTTACCTGTACCCAGTACTGAGTTAACCAAGAACTCAATCTTCTACGATGGAATCAAGCTCTACAACCTTCTCCCAATCCAACTCAAAGCGATACCAACATACGTCCAGTTTCGCAGAAAGGTAAAATCTTACCTTCTTCAGCAACCTGTTTACGCGATTTTTGCGGAGAAGTGTAACACTAAATTTTCTTTTCCTTCAAACTTTCATCTCCCATTTTCTTTCTTTGTGCGGGCAGCGCAATCTCCTGGTTTATTTTTTGACGACTACGTGTATCTGACACTATCTATCTGTGTTTACTGTATATGTACCTTTTCAATTATTAAATTTGTTAATTACTCTGCTTTGTCCACAAAATTAATTTATAATTTTTCTTGACAATAAAGGGCATTATTTATTTATTTATTTGTTTTTTTAAGTTCTTGTTGTTTCGGTTATGCATACATATGTTAATCTTTCAATTTTAGAGAAGTTGATGCTCGCAGTGGCTGCTAACTTAGTTCTTCTTCTCCAGTCGCCTGCACACCACTAAGCTTTTTGACCTTGTTGGTGGCTTCAAGCTCGTGCTTAATATAAACAAACTTATTACCTAAAATTAAGCCTAGATATTTGACTCTTATCTTCCAATTTGTATCCTGCCCATATACTTTTATGGTCTTGAGATTAGCTTTTCTTTCTTCGTAAAATTTCTCTGTAAAAAGGAAAACCTGAATCCTTTTTAGGAATATGCTGATGTAACTGAATGTCGGAAGGATGTAAACGATTTTATTGTGAACGACAATCATACGTAGAACAGATCGTTGGATATGCATGTGTTTAATTTTTTTTTTATATTGAGAAAATCGTAAATTCTTGGTGATATATTTTGAAACTTTAACCGTCCAATTGCAAAAGTTAGCACTACTTCAACGGATATGCAACGTGTCCCGTATCGTTTTCATGAAACTGTGGAAGGGCAAAGTAGACTAAATTTAACGACTGCAAATAACAAAAGTGGTAGGTTAATTTTCTTTCGTTACGAAGATACAGGCCGTTTATCCCTCGTACACTATCACTTTCTCAAGGTTCTTTGAAGCTAGATTAACGCGACAAAAATTTTTACTACAAAATCTCACCTGGAGAATTATTTGACAATAATTTTAACTTTCGGAAACGTTTCGTTATATCGGAAGTCGATAGCTACTTTCTTATTTTAAAAGGCAATTTGCACTTTAGTTTTTTTTTTTTTTTTCTGTAAATTCAACGGTTTTTGACATACAGTTTTGGTAAAATTTTGACATTTTTGTACATTTCGTTTGAGAATGTATTTTACAGACCATCAGAGATAATGATGTGATTTTGCTATAGCCCAACGAAGAAAGTCCTACCAATCAAATTCTGTCCAAACCGCAACTAACATTTGATACAAATTGTCCTTAAATTCATCGTCAAATTGGTTATCTTTAACCTTAGAAAAATCATTTTGAGTAAATAGAACATGGTATTTCTCCTTATGGCATTTAATGCAGGCATAAATTCTCAATCGAGGAGTATTAAGAATTGATATACCTAACTTCAGCGGTTTTCGAGATATTAATAAATATTTGCTTAACTCTCAACATTATAATGTATTTTTTTGCAATAAACTACAAGCGAGGTTAACAACAACAATGAAGGCTTAGATTCGGGCGAGTTTATTATTTTAGGGGTACAACATATTAAATTTATTATCTGTGTTAGGGGTATGCACTTTGAACTCAGCGGTAACCCGCACATCACTGTCAAGATTGAAGTTTTCTTTTAATAAAAACTGTTTTGTTAAGTGTGGTTTGCTATAGGTTAACGTTTCATATCTTCAAAATGCCATATCGTTTTTCTTCGGAGGAATACGCTAATATCCATTTTATTTATGGCTATTGCAACCGCAGTGCGCGCCAAGCAGCGCATGAATATCGAAATCGTTTTCCCCATAGACGGACACTTAATTATAAAACTTTTATTGAAGTGCACGCATTTCGGGTTAAGGTAAGCATCTCATTGAAAGAAGATAGAACTTGCCAGTAGAAATAGGCCACGAAATACTGCTATTGTGAGAGATCGAAGCACAAGTGTACGTTGACTAAATAACCAAAAGTATTTGGCGAATACATTTTCAGCAGAAACTTAACTAAAAACTTAAAAACTAAAGGGTGTTCTGTCACTCAAACATCACAATAAAATAACAGTACAGTAGGCTACTGACTATACATAGTGAGGACGATTTTATTCGCCAGCAATGATTGTCGTAATTGGTGAATCAACTACATTTAGTTTTTAAGTTCAGTTCAGTTTTCGGTGAAGATGTTCACAGTAATTCGTTTACACTGTGACCTAACAGCCCAAAATGTGATACTCCAAATATTTTTTACCATTACCACGTTTAAACCACCTTCAGGTATATGAGTAATATCGCCCACTAAACAATACTATATTGCTGGGAGGTATAATGAGCTGGTTAAATATCTAGTAACTTTCCTCAAACATCAGTCTGAATTATAATATTAATTAATTCCTTCCTACAATTATAATGATATGGTTCCCCATTGGCTTTCTCCTCGTAAGACAACACGCTCATATGAAACGTAATATTCTCTAGTAGATATATCATCGCGAAGTTTTCGAGATTTCACACATCAACAACTTTGCGTATCCATGTAATACTAGTACACTGAGAGAACAAAATGCATTAAATTAACAAAAACCATTTTGTTGAAAAAATATTGTTATATCAACAACTTTTTTAATCAAATCGAACAAAATAAAAGGTTACAACAACTGCAAAAAATGATTGATAATATTTTGTTAGCCCAACAACATACCATTTGTTAACACGAAGAGTAACAAAATATTTCGTTTCATTGAATTAAAAATATTTGGTTATATTGACCAAGTCATAATTGTTGAAGGAAAACTTTACACTAGCATATATTGACAAACATAAATATTTACTTTAACAAATTTACTTTGTTAATGTAAATGCATAGCATGATCTGTTATGTATTGTTGAACGAAACAAAATGTGCATTAACATGACAGAAAAGTATCCAAGACAACACTATGTACCTACTTATCTCTTATTTCTACGGTAGTAACCTTAGGTTACAAACATACATATGCCTTTATGCATCCGTTTCTTTTAAATTGTCAGTTTGAAGAGGTAAAAGAAATTATTAATGTAACAGTTCAAAAAAAAATCTATATAATAATCATTCCTGCGCCTAAAACACTAAACAACCTATAAAACTTGATCCTAATGGAGGTTAAAATGAAATATCCACGAATATATGTACTTCTGTTGTCGGGCATCTTTTAATGGAAATATTTTTTGAATTATCTTGTAATTTATAATTTGTTCTTATCATTTAATCCAAACTTAATTCATGTTTTATCTAATAAAATAGTTGCGGAAAATCATAATGTTTTTACCTATGGCTATATATGCAAGTGTAGCTGCGCAATAAGAATTAGATGTTCTGTGTTTCGGGGTTGTTCGCGATAATAATTATATTAGTCAGCATTACCTTTAAGGCAGTTAGAGTGTGTCCTTCTCCATTTATATTTAGTGTATATGTATATATTGCAATTGTATCGGTAGATCGTTGTACAAGTCGAAGTTCATTAAGTTCAAATTTATGGTTTTGTAATACTTGAGATTAAAAATTCAAGTAATCTGCAGAATTACATTTTCGATGATAGAGTTAAAATTAATAGCTAATATCACCGACATAAAAATGATTCGGCTGATCATTTGAATTTTTAAGCTAAGGTATTAGGAAATTATCAATTTGAACTTAATAATTTTCGCTTGAACAACCACAATATGCATCTGTATAAGTGTAACTAAATGTATAGGTACAGTATAACGCAATATACGGAGGATTATTCCATACCAAACGACTATCATTAATTTAACCAAAAAATCATATTTAAATGAATACATTTTTTTGGTTGAAGAGAGTATTTGTTTTTATAGGAACAACATTCCTATTTCGTTGATTTAACAACTGTACATATTTACTACAAACAAAAGTAAATAGTTAACCTAACAACTTCTAATTTTAATGTTAATCAATTCTTTTGGTAAACTTAACATAAAATAACTGTTTGTTTAACCCGAGGCACTTGTTGCCCGAACAATTTCAAAGATTCAGATCAAAATTACCTTGATTGTTAAGACAATGCTAAAAATATTGTCTAATCTACACAATTATAGTAACAATCACATTTTGTTACCTTGACAAAAAATTTTGTTTGACTATATTTAACCAAATGTTTTTGTTGGATAGACAATTTTTTTGTTAACTTAACACATTTTGTTCTCTCAGTGTAGCTATCAATAATTTTACCGAAGTTACCCAATTTTCAATGAAATCTCTTGAAGAAAGTTATTACAACATTTGCTAACGCGCAACAGAACCTACTTCTCTCCATACCGGCAAACAAAATAATGCCAATAATGCCAACCGACGCGGAGGTTGTAAAGGTAAACGAAAGAAAGCAAATACTTCCTCACATATGTTAATCTGTGGTTCGAATTAGAAAAAATTAATGCGTAGCTCCCAGTGGCGGAGCTTATTATGGTTTCGCGCACCCGCAATTTTAAATTTTGCGCCCTTTTTCGATACCACAACGCTAATTTAACTTTTATTGCTGCCACATGTTATCGTTTAGAAACCTTACTAATTTATTTTATTCACTGTTTTATTTACTAGATACATAAATAATAAAATAGTCCCATGTTATATAAATACATACTAAATTTCTGTTGTTAAGAAGTCTTTAATATTATAAAGGCATTTTGTTTTGACAATAAGTAAATACTTTTTTTCATTTTAGGTTTAAATTAACTTAATTACAAAATTAAACATACATACACATAACATATAGATCCAATACAAACCAGTAAAATACATAACTCAAAACATATCTTACATATCGTACTACAGTATTACTTAATAAATAAAAAAAAATCTAGAACATTTTTCGAAAATCCCAAAATAATCTAAAACTTCTTTCTGCGAGATTTTGACGTAGCAAAAGTATCGATAATTGAATCAAAATTAATTTTTCGAGCTGTTTCATTTTCCATACTTAAAATAGAAAGTCCACTCAGTCTTCCTTGAGACATTGTACTTCTAAGGTAGCTTTTAATCAGCTTCAATTCTGAAAATGACCTATCAGCAGGCAAAGTCATGAATAGCAGATAAGCTGTACACACGTCAGGAAAGCTGGCAGATAATGTAGAATGTTGGCAAAGAATTACTTTAGCCAGTTGTCCAATACTTTCACGTTTTTAATTTAGTGCTTCATAGCCATCCGAAAGCATTTAAGCATTTTGATAAGCGGGAAAGCTCGTCATCATTAACACTATTTAATATTTTAGGACTCAAAACGTCGAATTTTTTTAATACTTTCTGAAAAGAATGAAATCGGTCGCCAATTTTGGAAATTAGGATATTCAATACTTTAAAATACACTTCTATTTTGAATCTCTTTTCATTGTTTTCAATTCGTTCATCTTGACTTAGTTCATCAAAGTGTTCAAAATTAGGCTCTATGCCCTACGCATTTGCAAGTTCTACACCTGCATCTTTAATTTCATCAAATGAATGTCTTAATCCTGTCAATTCCTCATGAGTCCCCGCGTTTCCGCCTTTTCCTAATGACGCTTTGATTTTAAAATAATTTTTGTTAGCGACTTTATAGCAATTAGAACACAAAGCATATTTTTATGGTTAATTGCAATATTGTTAACACGTTCTTTATTTTACAAAAATATTTATTTGACTCTATAGCCTATCTCTAATGGTAAATTACCATTTCTTTAAATAAAACAAACATTTATATCAACATACATAGCACAAAAGATTTAAAATTGCTTAAAAAACTTACGCGAGACACACATACCTATACTTACACCTACATTACGTTTACAATGGACCCACATCGAAAGTGATGATCGATGTAAACTATATTGGAAGTTTGTTATGTGTATGAGTATAATATAACATATAGGTACTCATTCGGCATATTTTTTGCGTATGAATTGTAGTATATCTACCAATAAACATATGTACTTATTTTAAAAAAACACACTTCTCGTTTTCAAATTCTACATATATTTGTCACAAATTCTCTTGATAATACACCCGAAGACGCCTGCGCCCCCCCCCCCCCGCAGTCGCGGACCCTGCGGGTCCTAATCTCCGCCACTGAGTAGCTCCGTCTCTACAAACAAACGATTAGTTTTCAATAACCGAGCGAAGCCCTAATAACTGTTATAATTGGCGGAGTCACCGAGAATATACGAATAGTTCTCGCTCAGCAAATATCATTGCATACATGTTAACGTAAACGTAGATATGACAGCCATGAAATGTTCAAATGTGTTGACGTTACAGGGAACAGAAAATCTATACGTGGTTTATGACACATGTATATCATATATCATTATGAAAGGGAGTTACTGCTGTAGACTATTTATTTATGGTATATAAATATAATATAAATATCACATTAATACTAGCAAGTAGTAACAAAAGCATAAAAACAAACAAGTCACTAGTGTAAACTCTAACGAAGATTTAGTAAAATTCCTGTACGGTTTCGGGGCTATTATATTACCCCGAAACCATACAGGTATTTTACTTGTGCGAGTAAAATTACTTTGATGTAAAAATACACCAACGAAATTTACTATTAGTGTATGAAAAATACCAAATAAAATTAAATTTACTGGGTAAATTTCTTACGATGAAAAAAGGTCCCTAGTAAAAATCATTTAGCATGGAAATTTCATATGGAGCTTTCCTATGTATTTAGGAGAGTTCCTAAACATACATAAAAAAATTTTGTATAGGAATATCCCAAAAATTTGTAATTTACCAATGAAGTTTACTACGTGTAGGTATTTTTCCGATACTACTGAAGTTTATAAGTAGGAAGATCCATACCTACGAAAATAGTTTGCCAAGATCATTTCTTTATAACATATAGCATTTCTTTCACAAGTTTTCCGTTAATGTTACACTTCGTATATTACAAATTCTGTTTGTCCTATTCCTTTCAGTATAAATTGCATCCGCTTGATCTCCTGTAACCAATACCTCAGAAACATCCTGTATGAAACTAGAATAAGGTCACAGCTAACTGTTAATTTATTCTTCAATTTATTGTTGTGATACCCATTTCTTTAAAATTATTCCGACAACATTCTTTCTGTGATAAACTAATCACCACTCAAATCGCCTTTTTTGTAATAATAGAATTTGCCTGGCGTTTATATCAGGGCCCCGAAACAGTAAACCATGGTTTAAGTACGTGTCAAAGCGTGCAGGATTCAATTTCAAGGGGACTTTAAAGTGTGTTTACGAAAAAGGCCGATAGGGGCACTGCTAACGCTTATAATTAATTTTTCGTCCATCTTATGCAATCCAATTTTTAAAGATTTCGCTTTTAATTTTTAAATTGCATAATATAATAGCTATCGGCGTTCGGATTACGCAACAGAAACACAGAGGTAGCTAGAAAGAAAAAAATGTTTTAAATAATATTTATGTAAGTAGATAAAATGGTTGACATTGTCATATTATAACTTATTTCTCTTATTTCGAACCGATCTAGGTGCAAAATATTTCCCAATTCTCCGGGCAAATTAATATAAATATTATTAACGGTATTAGTAAAATAAACTCGTTAGCTGCAGCATATAAACATGCAGATAAATACACGCTGCAACCCAATATGTATTTCCAAACTACATACACACATACTTTGAGCCATAAATAACGATAAACAGTCAACGCAAGGCAATTGTTACGGCAGGACATAATGTTATGCAAACATATCGTGATGTTATACAAATTTAACTTAATGTAGTCGTTTATTCGTAACGCCATGTATGGGCGGTTTCGACAAAATACACGTGCCCAATAAATTATCTTACTCAGCTTTTAGGTTTCGGCACACATGTAACCATTGAATATTACCCAGCTTTCCCCAAAATTATCGGTTAATATAATGCGAATAAATTGTCTGAATCAAATTATGGAGCGACTGTAAATCACATATGTAAATCGCGCTGAATAACAATTTTTAGAAGATCGAGTGTTTGGAACGAATAGAAATATGTAGATTCTGCTACGATCTACGGCAATATAAAAAATTTATCAAATCATTTGTCGTGTGTCTTATTATGGTTATGTTTAAAGTAAAGAAAAATTATAAAATGGAATACCAATAAGCACCAATAATTTATTTCAGCTATATTTTTAAACTATAATTGAAATGAAATATATAAATTTTACATTTAAAATGCCTGACTTATTTCTTTCTATTTCCAATTCCACGCTTGCTACTACGATGGCATTTAGGATGCAGACGTGGCTTCCCAATTCGTCCTGTTGGCATCGAAATTTTATGGGGGCATTCGAGCAGCAAATCCTAACCCTCCATTAACAAAAACCAATATGCTTCTTTAGTTACGTTAACGACACCTTTGCAATTTGGCAACATGAACGCATTCTATAAACCGACACTTACATCATAGATCCAATGTGTTCGAAACACAAACCCCTCTTTATCAATCCAATGCTTATATATTCTACATCCAAGATGTTACGGAACGTATTGAAAAATTCTGTCCAAGCATAACATCAAAATCCTTTTCACCAAAACTAACAATCCTCTTCAAACCTCTTGTATTTGCGGATTTGCATATTCATGCGACAATGTTACAATGGTCATAAAAAGTCTTCAGAGGCACTCATGTTGCAGAACATGAGCGTTATGCTTGGGCGTTGCGCGTAACTGAATCTGCACTTGCTCAGCATGCGCTAGAAACATGCCACCAAATCCAATTCAACTATATCCAAATCTTGTTCCAACATCGTTATTACTAGCTATAACTGTAAAATTCAAAAGTTTATTGAAACCGTAATAACCGTAATCAACCGTATTCACAGGTATCTCCTACATAACACCTCTGTATCCGTGACTCTTGTATAAACGCATTCGCATGTACTAGTTCTTCAGTTTTAGGTACACCAGCATATATAGCAGTCCTGAAGAAGTCCCTTTTAAATGTGATCAAATTCCAGATTTAAAAATTCGGGTTTCCTACAGGGTGGTTAGATCAATAAGGAAATACAAACAGAAGGTTGTAACATAAATGTCAAAATAAAAGCCATATACACTTGCGATTAGCCCCATAATGGCCAAACAACACTGATCAACAAGGTTTTTGCCACACGGATTCTGTATGCTATTTTAATTATTACTACTTTATTACTTCACTATATACCCTCATTGCAAAACACAAACTAATTTGTTTCTGTCACGCACAGATTTGTTGTGACACCCACTTATGATTTTACCTTATTTTCCGTTAATACTACTGTACGAACGGTTTAATTGCATCAAGTTTTTATTTAAAAAAGTGTAATAATTTGAGTTTAGAATACAAAAGCAAAACGTTGTTATTTTCTCAACATGCAAAAGAAGTGCATCAATCATCATAATTCTTTTTGCTACGGATGTGGTGAACTAACTTTCAAAAGTCATCGACGAAATTTAACTGAACTGGTAAAGCAGTGTTGTCGTGATTATTTTGGCTTCTCTGTGGCTCATCAAGATAAGAATTGGGCACCTCATATATGCTGTACGACATGTGTAAAGAATCTTACAGGTTGGGCAAAAGGAAAGCGATATATGGCTTTTGGAAAACCCATGATTTGGACAGAACCTGTAGACCACGTATCTGATTGTTACTTTTGCCTAACTTGTATAAATGGTATAAATATAGCATCAAAACATACAGTTAAATATGCAAATGTACGTTCTGCAACACGACCACTTCCTCATAGTGCTAATTTACCTATACCTGCAGTGGCAAATCCAGCAAATGACGCAGCAAATGATGACATCGAGTACCTTCATGTAATGCAATTGCAGATGAAATTCATGATCCAACCTATGTACCTTATAGTAAGGAGCCTTATTTGGTAACTCAAGTTGATCTTAACGATCTGGTTCGCCACTTAAAATTGTCAAAAAACCAGTCTGAACTATTAGGATCTAGATTGAAAGAATGGAATTTGCTTCATTCAGATACTAAGGTGTGCCGTTTTCGTAGCCGTGACTAAGAACTAAAAAAGTTCTTTTTTCAAGAAGAAAATTTAATTTACTGCAATGATATAACTTCGGTTATGAACTTCCTAGATATTGATTTTGAACCACAAGATTTGCGTTTGTTTATAGACTCGTCAAAAACCAGTTTGAAAGCTGTACTCTTGCATAATGGAAATAGATTTTCCTCTCTTCCAGTAGCACATGCTTTCGGTATGAAAGAAACTTAGGAAAACATGAAATTGGTTCTAGAAAAAATCCAGTATAATAAATTTTCATTTAAACTATGTGGGGACTTAAAAGTCATTGCTTTACTTCTCGGATTGCAGCTAGGTTTTACAAAGTATTGTTGCTTTTTATGTGAGTGGGACAGTAGAGATCGAAACAATCACTACCACAAGAAAGACTGGCCAAAGCGCGAGGGCCTCACTCCTGGGGCAAAAATTTTTTACACCCCCCTCTTGTCGAGCCCACCAGAGTACTTTTACCACCACTACATATTAAACGAGGTTTGATAAAAAAATTTGTCAAAGCCATGGATCGCAACGGCCCAGGTTTTACGTACTTGAGAGAAAAGTTTCCTAAAGTTAGTGACGCAAAAATAAAGGAAGGAATTTTCGTCGGACCTCAGATCAAGGAATTGTTAAAGGATAACATATGTATTCGAAGAAAAGTTAACTTTGTTAGAGAAATCTGCTTGGAAAAGTTTTAAAAATGTCGCACAAAATTTTTTGGGCAACCACAAAGCAAGTAACTACAAAGATATGATAGGAGAACTACTTTCGACGTATCAAGCATTGGGTTGTAATATGTCACTCAAAATACACTTTCTACACTCCCACCTCGATTTCTTTCCCGAGAACCTAGGAGCCGTTAGCGACGAACACGGCGAAAGGTTCCATCAGGATATTTCCAGCATGGAAAAACGATACCAGGGCAAATGGAGTCCTCGAATGTTGGCAGATTATTGTTGGACACTTGCAAGAGACCAGCCTCAGGTCAAATACTCCAGAAAATCATAGCTTTTAGTTTTAAAAAACATATTATCAAGTATAATTGTATGTAAAGTATCAGTATTTTTTATGAAATATAAAATTCCTGTCAAAAAAAAAACTATGGATGTCAAATTTTTTCTACCTCTGTTTTCCACCTTAGGAAGTCGAAATAAAGTAAAAAAGACCAAAAAAGTTCATGTCACAAATTAGAAGTTCATTTTTGTCAATCAGTGTAATTTCTATTTTTACATTTTAATGCCATATGATTGTATGATAAAGTTTCAGATGCCAGTTGCATGCCCGAAGTACTGGTCATAGTTATCTTTTGTCAATTTCAATTTCAATGCATAGAAATGAGATCTTCAAGCGTAGCTTTTCTTACAATGTAGCCAAAGTTCTGAATAGTTATATTCTACCAACTATAAGTATGAGTATGCCCATTTCCCGTATTGGACACCAACTTAAACAGCAGACTGTACAATCTGTGTTTACTATATTGTGTAAATTAGACACCTACAAGAATTGTGTCACTACTCTGTTATGGCTTTTGTTTCTTTAAATGTGTTACGTTTTTTTTTTCTTTCTTTTCTTGTTATACTTTGTAATTAATTTAATCATAATATAGGCTAAAGGAAGAACGCCAACTACTATTATAAAGGCAAGGCGATTTAGTCTTTCTGGCACTGATGTTACTTATATGCTTATTGAATTGAGTGTTCATTATTACATGTATCTATTATTTGCGTTCCAACTGCCAATAAATACTATTATTATTATTATATATAAAAAAGAATTATTTATTTGGAAAAAAAGGCCAACTTATCAAATTTAATTTAAGCACTAAACCTATCGTACATATAGTATGACCTATGTTTAACGGCTCCCCATTGGGTAATTGAAATTCTCGGTTATTAAGATATTTTCCTTAAGTAGAGTTTTGGTAGTAGTTTCATAAAACATAATATATGAAAGACTGGCATTTAATTCGTTTAAGGTTATAAATTGTTTATTATTAGTCATTTCGGCTTTAAATCAAGAAGCCATGGAAACAAAATAATGAAACTAAATAATGAATTTCTCCATAAATTACACTTAGATAGGTATTATAAATACATATCGTTCTAGCAAATCGACATAAGAACTTCGGAAAAGTCTTAGTTCTATTTCAGTATCATAAGAGCAAAACATTTATAACTAACATGGATGCCTTTATTTTAAACACAATTGGAAAAAGCAGATGAAACGGTTACGTGATATACGTGACAGCAACAAAAACAAACTTCTGATATCATGAATGAAACGTGTACATCCAGGTTTCTTTTTTCATTTTTCACAAAATGATTAACAAATTTTATGTGTATTTGCAGTTCGTGTGAAAATAGGCTGCCCTCGCCTATTAGATAGATAGAATACAAGCCTAATCAAATACATTCATAAGCGCTCAATAAATGGTGGGGTCATTAAGAAGGATGTGGTTTTTTTTTTAATTATATAATATTAAACGCGTTAAGAAAAGAAATCTGGCACAATATCAGATTCTGTAACAAACAAAAAGATAAAAGTTAATCCAATTGTTTGATCCATTTCCTAAGAGCCTCTGAGAAAATAAGAAACACATCAACAGCCCATTGAAGGATTTCGGGTCGGCAAATTCGAGCTGTCCAACCGATAATATCCGCTGTTGGTGATGCCGACAAAAAATACGATGTTTCGTACTTTACTACCCGATGACAGTTTATCAGTTCAACGGACCCATCAATTTCGTAAGATTTATTTATTTCTTATTTTATATTTTATATTAAGAAACGAGAACCTTGTTTCTTAGCAAAAACACTTAATTTTAGTTACATATAATTTATAAAAGTTTGGAATTTTATTGCTAATCAGGGAAAGTGTACATAAGATACATAAATGACGAATTAAGAATATGTTCTATAATATCCTTAATCCTTAAAAAGCCTACATTTTTAAACTCTTTGGATTAAATAGATATTTGGATTGCATATTTTATAAACAAATAAAAAATTTAGATTTCGATCACCTAAGTAAATTCAAGATATATTTAAATACTAAAAAAAAAGAACTTTTATCTTAATAAATTAATTTTCAAATAGATTCCGTCTACTGTAATGTAAATTTTAATTGTTTGGTAGTTTGATTTTAGCAGCTGTTTTCTGCAATTAGTTAAAATGTCGACGAATAAATAGATTGCTAAATAATTACGGAAGGTTGGGCTTTCAAGGATATATTTGTATACGCTGTTATTGTTTGTTTTAAGGAAATAAATTAATCGTAATCCTATTATTATCAAATGCAATTAACCGAAGTACATTTATATAATTATGATTAATTACCGATATTTATTTTCGAACACATCTATTATGTATTGATATTACAGGCAGTCTGTGTAAATTCAAGGTGTTTTTGGGGTTTCATTATTATTCTAAAATTGAACTTGAAACGATTAAAACAAAAAAACATAAATGAAGAAATAAAAAAAAGATCCACTTTGTCCCGATTCGAACCTTCGTCCTACCACAAACTATCACTGTGTTTTACCACTACGCCACTAGTAGGTTACAAACACGTCTCGTATTCGACTGCATTTATCAACAACTGTAAACTTTAAAAAATCGTAAAAAATAAACGCCTGGCAATCTATGGCTAACATTTTACAAAAGTACTCCAAGGGGTCCCTGCTACCAACTCGCAGAGCCGAGATTAAAACTGAGCTAACATCTGCCGTTCTCCCCCTTATAAGTCGCGCCTTCGACTACATCGGCCACAACATTTTGGATAAGAAGTTAAATTGATACGATATACGTGGGCCCTGTGTTTAAATGATTTGAATATTTCCTAAAAGGAAGAACTCTGTTTGTGAATATTAAAAATCAGTCAGTCAGCTGACAAAAGCACCTTTCTTAAGTTTTCGAATCTACCTGTCAGTAGAGGCGTCCCTTAGGGAATCATTTTGAGACCAATTTTGTTTTTGATTTATGTTAATGATATAATAATAATGTATCTTTATTTCAATATGTATACAAAAACGGAATGAATAGAAAATAATAAATAAAAAAAAAACATATTGAAACCCTGAGGGGCAATTCAAGTTTAAAACCTGATCTTCCATTGCTCCCCCTAATAAATTGCAAATCAATACATTACAGAAGAATTAAAAACCCATAAAAGAAAAACATAATGACCTAAAGCTTGCTCCTTTTGCAAATGTAATAACGTGTTCGCAACACTTACGCTACACATTCCATCCAAGCACATCCCTCTTAAAGTAAAATTTGAAAGACGGAATTGACATTTTGGTAATATGTCCATTAATAGAATTATAAACATAGCAGATGTTATAAGAAAAACTTCGCTTGAACAAACTTGTCCTATGACGAGGAATTGCGATTAAGTGCCGAAACCTTATATTAATGTTATGGATATCCGTTCGATACCTGATTTTATTGTAGAGATATGGCGGTGTGTGAGTAATAAAGACTTTATGATAGAAGACAGCAGTTGCCAACCAAAATCGTCCTTCCGTATTTAACCAACCAGTTTCGCGCAGTTTATAAGATATATGACTCCACTTAGACAGACCATAGATAAATCGTAAACAAGAATTTTGAATTTTTTGTTAGTAGCAACATCAAGACAAGGAAATATCAAAGGAATGCAATAATTGAACTGCCATAATACCAAGGTATCACATAATAATAGTTTAGTTTTCTTATCAATAAGCGATTTATGAGGATACAAAAGTCTTAAGGCAGAGTACGAGCGCTGGGCACATTTAGAAATGTGGGTTCTAAAGCGTAGTTGTGAATCGAAACACAGTCCAAGATTTTTAACTTCATCAACAACATGCAACACATCGTTATTAATCTTAACTTGGATTGCTTTTTTCAAATCATTGTTGCGACAACCAAATACTATTACAGGCGATTTCTGGGAATTCAAGATTAAAAAATGATTCGTAGATGTTTCTAGCAACAGTTGTAAATCTTCATTAATTAATGATACAGCAGTATACTACTCACAAGGGAAAAAAGAATAGTAGACCTGCGTACCATCTGCGTATATATGATATCTACATGTTTTCAGGGATAGCATCACAGAAGAAGTATAAATTGCAAATAATAGAGGACCAAGAATAGAGCCCTGTGGCACACCCGCACTTACATAAGCCAAATCCGACAATTTATCCTGTATTTTCACACGTTGAAACCTGTCTGACAAATATTGTTAAAAAATTCATATAAGAGTCCTCAAGTCCAATATACCTCAAGATTAACAAAGGCAGCCGATGATCTACCGTATCAAATGCCTTACTGTAATCCAAAAGTACCAAAATAGTAATTTTTCCCTTACCAGTTTCTGATATAATATTATCAACTACGTTAGTCAAAGCTGTAACACAACTATGATTAGATCGAAATCCGAATTGAAAGTAGGCAAGATATTATTAATGTCCAAATATGATTTTAACTGTCTTTCAACAACCCTCTCAAGTATTTTAGAAAAAGTAGGCAGAATGCTAATAGTACGCAAATCGATATATTCCGCAACATTGCCGGTTTTTGGTATTGGTACAATTAATGCCTTGGAAAGACACCCTCTAACAGACAAAAATTAATGATATGTGTGATAATTGGTAAGATACCACAGATATAACGAATTTTTTGTTGGAGTACCACTTGACCATGTATGCAGACGACACAAGCGCAGTTGTGTCTTGAACCAATATATCACATTCAAAAAAAAAATTAATACTCTGTTGAAGACCATAAATGTATAATTTTCCTATAATAAATTATTTCTTAACTTAGGTAGTCTGAGCTAATTAGTGAATGTTTAATCAACCATTTTACCTAAATTCACCTCTGGCACCTTGTTCAATTACCACAAATTTATCGTCAGAACGTTTCAAGACGATCTTTCTAAGTAATTTTGTCTTAATAACGTTGGAACCGTAATGAAGATCGGCAGCACATTCGCTGAATTCGGAAGGGGTGCAATTTAGCCTGTAAAGGGTGAGGGATATATAATGGGTCAATATGTCTCCGATACTTCGACCACACTTCTCTAATACCCACCGCGTCATTATCTGCCGATTTTAACGAACACGTTAGAATTTATCGTTCGGCAGAACTAGAAACCCTCAACCGTAGATTGCCAGACGTTCCGATAAAATCCGTGCAGTTTGTCACTGTCTAGCACGAAATGCTTTTCGCGTTCAAGCATTAGGAACGTGCAACCTCGAATTGTTAGGAAGTGCAGTTAGGAAAGAGAAATGTACATATATCGATGGCATGTCGTGCCGTTCAATTGAATTTCCGACGAAGATCATTTGTAAAATTGGCGCCAATCGATTAGCAAGTCACTGTGGTTTAATGTTTTTTATTTTATAGTATCTCCCTAAACAGAAAAAAAAAGAAAATACCCGTTTTCGTATATAGCCATAATCCCTGCAAAGTCAACGGTTATGCCACGCATGTGCGTCTCCCACTCATTCTTCTTACTGCTGTAGGTATTCCCCTACATTCAGTCATTGGTCATAGCCACTCATAGCTCACAACGAATACTGGCGCGAGCGCAGCGGTTGCTTTGCTATTCAATCTACACGCTGCCGCTGTGTTAATTTTGAGTGACCATGAAACGTATTGTATTTTTATTATGAAAATGAATAAATTGCAATATGCATTTCTTTGGACACACGTACTTATAAACTCAAAAGGTGTAATGAAAGCGTAAAACAGTAATTTATAGTATCTATTATGTACTTAAAAATACTCTTTGCTCATGACAAGAAAATTAAAGTAATTCTAATGAACGAAGAACAAAATCCTCATAAAGAAGTAAAAAATTTAACGAAGGAAAAATAAAACTTAATTCTGAGTAAATAATTAAATAAACTTTAACACCGGCTCGGTTACTATTCTATTCGTAATAATAATAAATAAAGAAATATAAAATTAGGGTTTGTTCATGACAGGGAAATCTAAGACATTCTAATGAATTTAGAGCAAAACCCTCAAAAAGAAATAGTAAATTTAATGAAGGACAAATAAAAATTAATTCTGAGTAAATAAATTTAAAAAATAGAAACCGAAAATAAGCCTTAATAATAAGATTAAATAAACGTTAATTTTTTTAAAAATCATTAAATCTTCAAACAAAAGCTTCAAATATGCCCCAATCACTGGCTAAACAATATCCTAATGTGTTGTAGAAATTCATTCTAAAATTCTCCAACATTTCTGGGCTAATGTTGTTTGACGTTTGAACAATTTTATTGCGCAAATGAGTTTCGATCCACCGATTATGCAACTGTTCACTTAAATAGTTTCGGACAGCCACTGCATTATGTGCAGGGCAACCATCCTGAAAGTAGACGTTTTGCATATTTATGTTGGGAAGTTGCAGTACAGTAGGTAGAATGTGGGTGTTCAGTAATTCTAAATATAGATTTGCGTTCAAATTGCCATTGATAAAAAAGGCCCAATAATATGGTTGTTTAACAAACCTGCCGAAACATTTACTTTTTGCTGTTGTGACTAGATGAACTTAAATATCTGTGCTCGTTTTGCTTGGCCCAGTATGTTGTCACAGATAAATTGTGACTTCTAACCAAAGGAAAAGAAGATTCATCGATAAAGATAATATTGTTTACCAAATTAGCATCTCGGTTAATTAAATCACTTAACTTTTCACAAAATACCATACGCTTAAATGCGTCGCCGTGAAATAATTGTTGGTATTTGGAATATTTAAAATAGTGATACCCATTTGCTTTGAGTATTCGCTGAACGGAAGAAAGGGATATGTCTAAATCATTGGAAATAGTGCCAGATGACATATTCGAATTTATTTCAACTGCAGCACATACTAAAACGGACGTATTATTAGAAATTCTGCGAGTTGGAAGTGATGTTTTTAAATTATCGACCGAACCGGTATTGTCGGTTTTATTTTTTAATTTCAAAATTGTGGCTTTATTTGGAATACGCCTGTTGGGGTATTTAGCTCCAAACACGTCGCATACCCTTTGAAACGAATTGCCAGCGTGATACTACCGCATCATCTCAGCTCTCTCCTCTATAGTATAACGCGGGATTTTGCGCAAAATATGTATTTAGAACTTAGACAACCAACTTACTTGAACTGACTAATAATACTGATCACTGATCAGCCTACACGTCCTATTATCGTACTAGAGCGCCACACCTCGCTGTTAGGTAAAGTGGGAGACGGTGGAAGTATATGTACTTCCCCGCCGTTTACTTTGCAGAGATTGAGGCTGTATAAACCGACGCGAACGTGGTGAGCCATCCTGAATATGTATATCTTTTGCAAGATAAATTTTTATATCTTGTATTTCTTTGTATTTTGACCCGTGCTTTCGTATGTTTTCGGCAATGCTTCAAAACAAAAATACCCGTTGATTAATTGATCTTAGTACCATTTCAATATTAATATTAGGAACACCAGTACAAGTAAGGTAGAAATATGCGTCCTTTTTTACGAGAGCGCATTTGTCTCAAGTCTTAAGTAAATGCATTAAGAAAGTGGCAACAATACTAAAGTTACTACGTTATTTAAAAAGTTATAATTATATCGTTGATATATTACGCCATTTTCCAGCTTTATTGCTTGCTGTTGTCTGAAGTAACGAAATGAAATCCTAATAGCGAAATGCTTCAGACCAAAAACACCCCGGGGGGTGTCGTTTGAAATTTCGAACTTAACAAATTTTATTTTTCTCCCTTTGCGTTTGTTACCAATTTATATTCCAAACTTTTTAATACAAACTCTAAAATTCAAATGGTTTTATAACTATTCTAATATAAGTGCATAAGCTCACAACGGAGCGATATTCATTTTCACGAGGGATTTATTCTACTAATTGTGTTAGGCGTTAGAAAGACTTTTAATTGCAAATGCTGCGGAGAATCCGGTGTAATGCCGTCTGTTGTTTTTTGAGTGAAAATGTGTGCAGCGGAAATTAAAGCAATTCTGTAGAAAAGGAGGAACAAAACTGTATACCGAGCAATTAAAATTAAAAAGCTCTCACAATAACGTTATTCCACGGGCATACAAACAATTACGTCTATTTACGTAATTGGAGTGCCATTTAATGATGAAATATGACAGTCAGTAGCGAAATACACACCAAAAAATGCACTGCAATCAAAATAAATTAGTATTATTCTGTTCATACTATTTAGCGCTAGATTACCGATTTAGCATTTTTATACTCTAAAGTATAACACATCCTCACAAAATGGATAGAGAAGCAGTTACATTTACGACCTATCCAATGCCGTTTCAATAATTTAAAACTCCGTCGGCTCTATCTTCGCGAAGAACTAATTCAAAAGCAGGATTCGACAAAAACAAACAGTTACAGATATCTAAGGCTTTTTAGCACCGACACTGAGTCGTAGTATTTACCCTCGCTATTCTAAATGAACACAAACGATTCGTTTCACGTCCCAGAGCCCTTTCACAATGAAGCCGTTCTTCGCTTGCAGTGAATCGGTCGATTCATCTTTTATCAAGTACGTACGTAATTGTGCGACCCCTTTCTATAAAGCGAACTCTACCTGTGAAGAGAGATAGGTTGTTATGTTTGGAGACTAACGAGTGATCTTTAATCATTTCAAAAAGGAATGTACGCGACCGTCTGCTGTTTTCTGCGAACAATTACAAGGAATGTTTACCCCATTTGAGTTGAAATAACGATGTTTCACACCAGTTATTATGATAAAGGTAGAGGTAGTTGTGAAACAAATATAGAGAATTTACTGCAAAATATATATCCTTCTGTTTTAAATTTTATTGGAAATAATAATACATATATGTATAGATCTTCTTGGTATTTTGAAGCCATATAATTAAAAAACCATTAGAGTAAAACGTTTCGGTTTAATACTAAACCTTATTCATTTACATTTCAAAAATTAGTAATGTAGAAATAAAATTTTGTTGTATAAAAATATACAACATTTTTGTTTTGTTGATAAAATCAGTTAATTTTTTGTTTTGAAAGAGTTTTGAAATGTTTTATATAAAGATTGTTTTGTGAAATGTGTCAGTTGTATTAGTTATGGAAAGTTATGGTTAAATATGAAAAACGTTACTAAATCTTTATTAAAATTTCATTTATAGAATTAAGTTATAAAGTTTAGTGAAAAATTGTGTGCCGGTTTTATCATTTATGGCATTATTATGTTTATAAATTTGGATTATTTCAAGTATAGTTCGTGCTTTATAGTTTTGTTCTTGGTTTAGAATTGATACATTGTTAAAATCAAATGTATGATTTTGTGTTATTTCATGTTTTTTTAAAGCTCTAAGATTTTTGTTATATTTGTGTCCTTTTATTCTATTTTCTAAATATTGCATAGTTTCACCGATAGATACACCATTACAATTTTGACAATTTATTTTATATACTATATGTGATGTTTTATTTTTTCAGTTTTCGATTTTAATTTTGTGTAAATTGGATTTTGTAATTTATTATTATTTTGATTTGCTATTTTAAAATTATAAGGTTTGATAATTTGATTAATTTTTTCAGAAAGATTTTTTACATAAGGAATTTTTATGTATTTTATAAATGTTTGACTATTATTTATAGTTTTTGTTGATTTATTATAAAAACGGAATATTCTTTGTTGAATAATATTAATGTTCATTTTATTGATAAGATGATTTGGATAATTATTTTGTTTTAGAATAGTTCTTGCTTTATTAATGGTATCATTTCGAAAAATTGGACTGGTTAAAGTTATAGCTCTATCAGCTAAACTAATAATAACACTATTTTTTGCGAGAATGGTTGTGATGATTTAAAATTTAGATAACGTACAGACCATGTAGGTTTGGTATACCATTTAGTTAAAATTTCATTATTGTTTTTTATCAGTTGAATATCTAAAAATGTAATGCTGTTGTTTTCTTCAATTTCGATTGTAAATTCTAATCTAGGGTGATACGAATTAAATTTTTCTAATGATTTTGTTATATTTTTCTCTTCTAATGCTGTTATACAGTCATCAATATCTTTTGAAAAAAATAATTTCAAAATCTATTTTATTTAAAATTTCTTCTTCAATATACTCTAAAACAATTTGTGCAATTATACTTGAAATTGGGGAACCCATTGCGCAACCAAAAATTTGTTTATAAAATTTATTTTTATATTGGAAATGTGTTTCGGTTAGTGTTAATTCTATTGCATTTATGAATTCAGTTATTGGAATATTTGTATAATTTTCAATTAATTGCCATTTTTTACGTATAATTTCTTTTGCTAATTCTATTGGTATATTTGTATATGAATAGACTACATCTAAAGATATTATTTTATAATCTGGTTTTAATTTGATATTGTTAATAAATTCTTTAAATTGCCATGAATCTTTTACATAATAGTCATTTTTGAAAGCAATGTTTTTAATGCAATTTCCTAATTATTATGCAGTCCCTAGAAGAACGACGACAGCAGTGCTTTATTTATTGTCAATATTGTTAAAAATCGTCTCGACACACCGGATCTTTTTGCAAGCCTTAACTTCTTAGTACCTAGAACTCATCAAGGGGTTTGACCACATTTTCTTTCATTACCGACTCCCAAGACGAATATTCTGCAGAGAGCACCATTGGTTCACTGTGCTAAGAGTGTGGACGGCTTGTATGATGACATTTTAGAACATAATCTTATCTTGATTTATTTCAGTTGGAGTAAATTTAATGAGTTGTGCTGTCAAATCCAAAAAGAACGTCAATTTTTGCTTAATAGTGTATTATCGTATGCACCTATGTTCTCATATCTCCTTCTTGGATTCTGCATCTGTTGGGCGTAAATATATATTATTATTATTATAGGATAACAAGCAGCTTGAATAGAATAAATGCTGTTTATAGTGGTTCCTTAATCATGATTACGTGTGATGAGCTAGTGGTACAAAAGAGACAACAATCAGGAAGTACAGATATATTTTTCAACAAACCAAATGCACTAGTATTATAGTACAACCAGAAAAACAAAATTAGAGAAAAAATTATAGATGGCACATAAAATAAAATGAAGGCTATATGGTCAGTCATTCATAGTGAACTGCATACTTCAGAACAAGACGAGCAGAGTCGAACTACTTCATTGTCTAAAATCGAAAGTAAATAATCTAAACAAACACTTTGGTGAAGTTGGAGCCAACATAGCGAAGACTATATAGAGTAGACATTATTATTCATCATATTCACAAACAATCTCTCATCAAATGTAACCAAGAGTGAGGTTTGCCTATGCGGACGATATGTCGCTGTCGCAGTGAGCTTCAAACTCCAAAATTGGCCATTGTAGCCACATACAAAGCAGAAAAGTGGCCTACTTCTCGTATTTTCATTATCTCTTGTGCTATCGTATACTATTCTGGGGAGGCACACAAGATCTTTGTGCTACAAAAGAGAACTGTGCGATTATTTGGCAACTTAAATTATAACCAAAGTTATAGAACATACTTCAAAAGGGAAAATATACTCACTTTTCCATCCATGCATATATTGTCTGTCGTCACGTATATTCAGGAGAATAAACAGGAGTTCCCCTTAAATGGACTTTAACACCAAAATTAAACTCGCACAAGAGACTAAAGAAGAATACCGTTCCATAGATTAACTTGCAGACAAAAATCGGAGTACTAATTGGGAGCCAAACTATACAGTGCTAGAAAAAGAATGCTATTGCGGCGACAACTTTTTAATGGATCGTTATATACCTATGTTATGTTTGTTTATGTTTATCTGTATATTTGTAATATACTTTTTAATCATCTATCTTCACCATTATATTATTCTGAACACATAATATTAATTAACAAATTCTGTTGTGCCACAATGTCCACAAAAAATTATTAAAGTAACAACTACCCAAATTTGTTACCGAAAAACTTTGTACATTATTAAAGGTTAACAATTTTTATAGCTAAAACAGCAAAATTACATTAGGTACATTATTAATTTTCTGAATAACTTTGCTAAATTGACAAGAGTGCTGCGCTTATCAATAAAATTCTACTTAACAAATCTCGTTTATGGTACAGTTTATTAAATCAACCGCTATTATATGTTACACAAGGAGAAAAACGTAGCAAATTTTATTACAATTATCAGCATTTATACTACACATTGTAGTACATATAGGGATAAGTACAATTTGTAGCAATGTTTACCATCAAATTGTAGCACTAAGTTTTTAGTATTCATTCTTACAATTTGTATGAAAAACAAGAATGAACAGTTAGTTTTCTTTCAACAACGTTGTAGATAAAGTAGTATTTATTGTAATAAAATTGTATACAACTTTGTGTGACTTTTATATATACTGGTGAGCATAAATTAACACCTGTTGTAGTAATATTTATTCCACTCATTATTTTAAATTATTATAATTTTATAATAAATTTTACTTACCTTTATTGAAACATTCATAAAAGATATATAACTTAATACTACATTGTTGTGCGGATAAGTTTCAACTTGTATGAGATTAAGATATGTAGTATATAGGTACTTATGCAAATTGCTATATATTTGCAATAATTTGTACTAATTCTTGTTGTGAATTTTATCTAATGTAGTATGTAAAATGTTTACCTTGCAATTATAGAATGTTTCAGTCACCTGTAGCGCTTCTAATATTTTTATCATTAATTCTATAATTTATCGTTAAAGTTTCATTTCATTGTTAAAAGGATCAAAGTAGGTAGTAAAGATACACTATGTTAACAAACTAGAAACATATATTCTTAAACTAAGCAAATTCACAAATAACAGACTTTAACATAACACAAATATTTAAAACAAAACAGCAGTCTTCTGTAGTACTTCCTAATTTATTTATTATAATTTTACTATACCACTACGCCACCGCATCGCGGGCGTACCCTCTCCGAAGCTGAAATCGACAATTGTATTCTACTTTCGGTAATTTTCACATTTCTTTCCATTGACAATTGACTATTAGTACTATAACATCACTAGATAAGTGCCTAAAGACGGTTTATTAACTGAAACTACCACAGTAATATAGTAAGATTGTAATAAATAAATTGGGAAGTATATATATATATATATATTAAAACTTCAAGAGAGCACTATTCTTCACAGCCGCACCTAACACAGGTAAAACCAAAAGGGAGAGCAATTGCAGTGAACTACACATGTGGATGTCGCGTGATTGAGAACGCCAATCGTCGATGAGCATGTCAATGCAAATTGGTGCGGTATGTAAATGTAATTGGGGATGCGCAAAACAACGCTATCCCCGTTATATCTATTTTCACCCACTTCATGTCGAACAATGATAGAAAATATTGTATGTGAATATATAGGTAAAATTAACAACAAGTACAACCTCTCCAAATATAAACATAAAAGAAAAACCTGATTTAAATTACTAAGTTCAACGTACACTGTAGAAAATATCGAACTTATTAAAATAAAGAATGTATCAAATATTTATTCACCAGACATTGTAATATGTATGTACATTAAGCGTATAGAAGATTATTTTTATTACGAATTATAATGACTGATATAAATATGTATATTTTTAAGTACGAAATAGGATGGGTTTTAAACATATAGTCTTTTTTATTATATGATCTTGTGGCTTTATTGGCACATTGTTGTGTAATGGTAGATATCACAGTAAGGTACTAGTAAAAATATATACTGACATTGTGAAATGTGTGCTAAGTTTTCCTACAATAGAGTATCAATTCTTGCTACTTCCAAATGTATACAAATTTTAACAAAATTGTGTTACTATTTCAAACAAAATTGATCCTGCAAACAGCTGTGAACTTTTCCTACAACGGCTAGTATTAAATGATAAACGTGTACGTTAGAGCCCACTTGTTTGTATTACTTATTTCTACAAAATCGTTAGTGCTGCGCAATGTAAGTTTTTACTACAGGGATTTCTCTCAGTGTACTCCAATATAAAAAAAATTATAACTAACAAATTCTCGCTTAACACCCATATTTTTCTTACTGTGCATTAATAGCGATCAGTAATAGTCCGTGGTTACACGAGTAAATAAATAAATAAATAAAATTTAAACTGCTATCATCTGCTAAAAGTTTTTAGTTCCAACATTGCTCTAATTTTTCGCGAAAAGTTTTACACAGACATTGTATTTTCAACCCAACAATCATTATGGACGGCATAAAATTGGCATTATATTGTTAAAAGATCTTCCCTGAAACGACTAATAATTATTCTAGTAAATTATAATGTCAGCCCACTAATTTACAATTAATAACTAAAGTTGTTAGTAAACAAGGGTATGTGTTAATTAGGTACATGTAAACCACTACAGAACAATGTACAAAATCGTTCAGCTTCAACTTGATATATGTACTACAGGGCGTACACTGCCTTTACTCTTATATCACACCCGTTCGAGTTATAGTTTTTCTTCCATCGATTTGCTCTGAATTGCCAATGAAAAATTAAATTTCCAAATGATCTTCAGTATAGCAAAACTCTATTATTCTGATTATTTCCAGCATTCAATGTTTGCCAACGCATTTATAGCAATATTTTTCGACGTTTATCCAAACATACATATGTTTACCCGAATCTGCACCGCTGCTCCGTTAGAATTTTTACTTTATCCTTATGGGCATTTCCTAATCGCTCAACTGGAAAGTATATATGTAGATGGGTTAAAAATACTTTACCGTCTGTTATCGTATCCGCGCGTTCTCGGTACGAAACGCTATTACATTCTTTTTAATAAATTTCTCGTTAGACAAAGCCGAATTGAATAATAGATGGCACTCCAAGCGAGAGCTGTTATCATTCGTTTAAGTTCGAAGCCTATATACTACATTTCTGGACGCTTACTAATGGCAAATCGATATTTACACCGGGCAAAATTCCCTACAGATCCATTTCCTAATATAATATAACGACCCTGCTAAGTGTAATAAAAATAAATAATATACCCTCTTGAAGAATCTGGTTGGACTAAATCTGGACACTTTATCATCAAAAGTTTTGTAACGTATTTCATTATTTCCTCATTCTATTTAAGAACCATATGAAATTATTTACTGTGATACAATCTACTTACTGTTTGGATTTAATGAATATAACATAGTTTAGCCATTAGAATATCCTTGCGAGCAACATTTATAAAAGTAGCTATTTTCTAGAATAAGCAATGATGTAGTTAGTTAGAAATCTACAAATTATGTTTTATGAAAGTTCATAAAGGGAACATTAAAATCAATTAATAATTATTTTATCGACAAAAACAATACCAAAATAGCTCAATTAACAACTCAAGGAATACCAAATGCGTGGAAGGCGGTCAAAGTTATTTTAATTCTGAAAACTGGTAAACAGATGCATGCTAAATACTATCAGCAAGTTCTTGAAATTGCTTATAAAGAACAGATTGGATAGAAAAATATTTAGGAGAGAGGATCGCTGCATAGTATGACTTCCGCAAGAACAGCTCGATTATTCATGCACTAGAGGAAACAAGAATCAAAATCATAAAGAACCTTGAAGGCAGGTGGCGCGTTCTTGTAACCATTAATGTAGATAAAACCTTTAACTCGGCTAGTCATAGCCCGATCATCAGAAAGCTCTGGAAAAAAAAATATTTCCAACTATCTGGTTAACACTATCTCCAGCTACGAGCTAAGAAATAATAATGATCGATCGAGGGCTGAGTGCCTTCGCGGTAGATCTAGCGCCACCAAATGAAGGCTTGAAAGAGATGAGTGAGTGGGTGGAAGAACATAGGCTGACCTAGACTCCGGGGAAACTGAGACGGTCCTCGTTAAAGCAGGAAAGAAGTGAAACCATATTACCTCCACATAGAATGGTGTGAGAATAACTCCTGTAAGAGCAGTGTTATATATTGGAGTAGTTTTCGATGTTACAGGTAAATTTGGCCTACATGTCACGGAGACAGTCAATAGAGCTGAAAGCAGACTGGAGAGCCTCATGAGAATAATGCCGAATGTAGGCAGCGCGTACAGTTGCAAAAGAGCTGTACCATGCGCGGCGGTGCAAAAGATACTGCTGTATAAGGCTGCCATATGGTTTAGGGGCCCTGCACTGAAGAACTACGCGACATGTTAGACAGAACACAAAGACGTATGTTGTTGAAAGCGACGTCAGCGTTCAGAACGGTTTCTGGGGAGACGCTTCAAGTGACCTGTTGGTTGGCGTAAGGAGAGACGTATACGAAAGCCGCGGACAAAAAGACAGAAAAAGTATGGAGACGACTGCGTTTGAGAGTTGGCGGGCAAAGTGAGAGGTAAATATTGACAAAGCGTAATGGGCTAGGAAACTTGGTGCAGAAGTGATGCAAATGTGGGTTTCCTATTATCGTCTACTACCTAACGCAATGTTGATTGGGCATAGCGTCTTCCGAGCTTGCGCGGTGAGGTTCGGGAAGAATTCGGCCGTCAAATGAATGTATTGCGGATTAGTAGACACCTGCTCCACATTGGCTGAATATCGCACGCGCGCCTGCCTAAATTTTAAGGTCGATATAAACGTGACAAACGTTAGAGGAAATGGCAAGTATTTCACAAGCCAAAATTATGAAAACAGTGAAGGCCAAAGAAAGCACCAGTCCATGCGCTGACTGATGGAAAAGCAGCGGCGGTTCCGGCAGCGGTTCTTGCTAGAGAAAGAATAAGGGGTTTTTAGTGGGTAGCCTTTGTCTGAACTCTTACACGGGCCATGTATATGATACCTGCATGGTCGTGCATAAACCATTTTATCCGACACAAAAAAATATACAAGAAAATAGCTAGCGAGCATGTATTTACTGATTAAGAGTGTTATATCCCTAAGGATATCGCCCTCCCACAATCTAAGGGGACCAGAAAATACGCGATTTGCGGGTGCTATGAACAACAACAACGTTTATATGATAAACTGAAGAAAAAAAAACTAAAATATCATCGAATAAACATAATATCGTCAAGCAATTAACAGCATTATATTATTTATAATATCTACAAAATGCGATCTAGTATTTATAAACCCAATATCTCAGAAAGTATTCATTCAACATGTTCTAAAATATAAACTCGGTAGAATATTATATGAGGACAGCACTATAGCTTGTCTCCCATTATAAAAGCGTTGATATAAAGTTTCCGTAACAACAGAACATATTTATTACTTAAACTTACACGTAAACTTACATGTAAACTTCCGCAGTCGTTGTCCATGCTATACACTACTTGATTTCCGGGCTTAAACCGCGTGCTGGAACTTCCTCTTGTCGACGTTTAGTCCACACTTGTATATGACATCTTCAGAGCGCTTACTGTATCCTGTTAGCGAAACTATTTCGGCAAACACTAATTATTTGTCGGATTTTATAAAAAGAAGTTACTAACCTAGGAAAAAAATAAATTCAAAAAATATGAAGGAGATTTACTCGGTGATTTCCAATGTGGGTTCAAGAGAAGAAGATCAACCAATGATCAAGTAATCATCACGCTAAGACAGAACATAGCAAATAGTTATGAGCACAGCCAGACAGGACCTGTCATGTCTGCAGACGTCAAGCAGGCTTACGATACAATGAAATGAGAAAATATTTCACTGTATGAAGACATCGAGAATCGCGACGAAACTAATAAAACTTGTAAAATTAACAAACAGAGCACAGTAACAGTAAAGGGAGAACAAAGTGAAAATTTCTAAACTGAATGTTCGTAAGGAAGACCCTTTGTCTACAACGCTACTTAACTTCATATTGAAAGCCACACTGAAGGAAGGTAAAATCAATACACAAGGAATATTTTATCATCATAAGCACCAATGCTTGGCGTTTGTGGACGATCTGATGGTACTAACAAGAAACAGAAATGAGGCCGTGGAAACCATGAAAAGAGGCTGAGGAAATCAAAGACATGGTATTAAGAACAGGATATTAGGCAAACCTTTAGGAGGCACCTTTAACCTCCAAAGCACGACAGATGGCAAGTTCTACGAATTTGAGAGTTTTAATGAAATAACATACTTTGTAATATACTTCGATAACAGTAATGAAGAAATAGAAGTAAAAGCAAGAATGGCAAAATAAAGTAGAAGTGTAATTGCGTTACTAGGCATATTTCAGTCAAGATCGGTATCTACAGCAGTCAACAAAGAATCTACCAGACTGTTGTTAGACCCATCGTTTGTTATGGCTCCGAATCGTGGACTTAGAATAAATGAGAGCCCAGACGCCATGCATGGAAAAGGAAGGTACTGGGAAGGACATGCGGAGGTAAAAAAAAATATACATGAGAAGGATAAATGAACGGTTAATCAAACTGGATGAGAATCTTCCCATAACATCAGTAATAAGAGCACAACGAATCGGATAATTCGCTCACGTAGTTAGACTTCCAGGCAGTAGAGTTTTAGAGAAAGTGTTGAAAGAGAGAATTGTGAGTGGAAGGAAGAAAGGAGGACTTAGGAAGAGATGGATCGATTTGTAAAGGAAGATCTAAGGAAACTGAACGTCTACAACTGAGAAAGGAAAGCAAGGAATGCAAGGGGCAAGGAAAATGGAGACACATAGCCAATCAAGCCTGAGCCCTTGACGGTCTTTAGAGCCGTGTTCAAAAATATAAACCAGGAAAAATAAACCGCCAAGCCAATATTTATGTATATCTCAAAAAAATACAGTGCCCATAATTCTGCCATTTCTTCTTCTACTGTCTATTCAACATTGCAGAAATATGCATCTTTCTGTTCTAACCAATGATAAAATGCTTGCAACAGTAACATATTTTTATCTATTCTAATTACTTTTGTAAAGTACATGTTAGTTTTATCCAATCAATATATTAATCAAAACACAAATATTATCACAAGCAATCTACTTTTACAAGCATAATCAATTTAATTAAATGAAACACTTTACTCCCTAATGTATGCTTGCAAAAAAGAACTCGCTAACTATGCTGACATTTTTATACATGTGCCCCTTATATGTGAGTTCTCCACGAAGAAAATCTGTCATCCCCTACAGATATCATCTACTTTATGTTAGGCAATTTACTCCTAATCTCGGTTTCGAGAACCGAACGTAACGGAAACGAGACCTACTTGACGCCCCTACCGGGAGTTATTACTGTTTTATTTCTCTACTAAATTAAACTCAATTTGCTGATGCCGTATCGAACGCAAAAAGCAGTTAATGCCCCTTTTTCTTGCCGCAGGATTCCTGAGGACCAGGCCATCGTTCGACAAAAGCCATACCTCAGGTGGTAATTTGGGAATGGAGGATATCGCAGCGGGTCTCCGTTGGATCAAGAAAAACATTGCCGCGTTCGGCGGCGACCCGTCCAGGGTAACTTTATTGGGACACGATACAGGGGCGGCGCTGGTCAACCTACTATTCGTATCTCCCAGTTCTAAAGGTAAATAATGACCGTAGACGGAGTTTCGCAATTTCACAGTAACGCACACGTAAACAAATAGGTTTCACTCACAGATTTTCCAATCAATCTTATAAGCGAGCAGTTGCTACAACTTTACCTGTGTTTTAGTAATGATGTACAAAAAAAAAAACAAAAACTGACTCTAACTTACAAATTTTGGCAAACCAAAATAAATATATTGTTATGTTATTTATGTAAATTACTTATTATTAATCATTTAATATAGCGAATTAATTAAATTGTTCTTATTTAAAGCTCATCCGCATACTTATACAACCGTACATTTTGGTTGCATACCCTAATCATTAAAATTTGTGTGTATGTCAAAAATTTAAATCAACTCAAGCCGTATGACATAAAAAGCACGAATATTGATTCTAGATTTAACAGGAGTGTATATTGTTATAAATTGTAAAATGTACCATTGTTTTTGTGAATCCGTAAATTAATATCCTTGGAATTTTTAGTTTTAATATTGTTTCCGTGTCGAATATAGGTATTTACATCTTATCGTATGCTTTCGCATGTATTTTTTATCGTTACGCCCCTCAATTTAGTTAGTGACTAGGGCAATATTCGGGGCATCTCATTGTGGCTCGGTTGGTTATAATTACTGTTATAATTTCAAAGACGTACTGATCATTCTTCCTCAGATCACCGAACAAGATGTGTTTCTATCGGGATCAATATAATAACGATTTCTTTTCAGGTTTCAAAATTTAAAATTACTGTTTTAAATTATCAAGTGCACCGATATCTCCTATAACACTTCGTATTACTTTGCCTCAGTTTAAATTCACCTACATAAAATTTACCGTGCAATTCACTTAAAACTCTGTATCGAACAAAAATCCTTAACATCAGCTAGAAGTGCCCTCGTTACCTTGGATATTCAATTTCCTAGGATGGTGCCATCTTGACTAAAAAAAAATGCTTGAAACAAATCTAATAATTAGGTATTTATTTTTCACAACAATAAGAAACTCCCTATTAAAATTATAAATTTTAATTTGAAAATACTGTATTTACGCTAAATGTGAGGGTATATCTGCTATACGCGCTAGCATGTAATTTGAATGAATTCAGTGGTTATTAACAGTAATTTTTCTTTCTTAATATTTTCTTAGCAAGTTTTTTAAAGATATATTCTGTGGGGTATATAAAATTTGGACATAACGAATTCTGGTTAGATTTATGAATTTCAATGGTTAATTTCCGAATCCAAAGGTTTTAAAATAATTGTTTATTAGAGTAGTCGAACCTACCTTTATAGATAACTTATTTCTTTTTAATATTATTAGTTTTTAAAATAAATAACACTTATTACTTGTGAAATTCACTCCTTTATTCAGTAAGTAACATGTGAAAAGACACGTAGATGTTAATAATATACTCAACGATAGCATATGATTCTGTCAGCACACATTGAATGGAAGCGCATCGTTTTTAACCGCATCAACGAGGTTTGTTCCATCTGTCGATGGGGAGTTATTATTTTTGCTCATACCTTGTAGCTTGATAAATCTAAAAAGGTGACGCTGGAATATTAAAACATATAACGTTAAAATTACCTACATTTGTAAGAGAAAATAAAATTGTTAGTACGGGCGGTATACTTATTAAAGGGAAAATAGAGCAATATGCGTTTTACTTTTCTAATCAATATAATTCAATTGTTAATTTTTCATCGTTCAGCGTTTCAATTATTATCGTTGTATTGTTTCTTCCCGAAGCAGAATTTGCAACAATGTATCATGTACATTAATTTTGTTTACTTATTTATTTCCAAACTTTAGCTATCCTATCACTAGCGAGAATATAGTTCAGCTGTTTCTGAATTTCTGGAAAATTTAAAAATATTTGAGGCATTAAATAATAGAACCTATAATTCGGGATAAAATGTGTGAAAGTAATTGTTCATACTAATAAATGAACCTGCACTAGAGATTTTTAATAGTCCTTGACTTTTACATGTCGGCAACGCATCACAATTTTGTTAATAAATAAGAGTCAGATGAAATACTGGTTTTGTTTGTATTAAATGTTAGATTACAACTAACCAGTTATATACGGAGATAGAAATTACACGTTACTCGATAGAATAACGTTCACATTTTTCTTGAAATAAGACCGCAGTAACATCGACCTGCTCTAAACGTTTCACAACAAATTAAATAAATATCTTGCTCGAAGTCTGCAGGCAACTAGGACTCAAGCAAGCACATGATTTCTAACGACATCAAAGTGTTTAGCCATCTATCGAGGTGGATGTCTATCTGTATGTTTCTACAGCTTTATAAAAATAAGGAAATGACTAATTGTTGTATATAATAACAAAACTTATTTGAGCTATCACTTAAAATGAAAACACATATTATTTAACTATAAAACACATTGCCTGTCAGTCATTTAAGACACATTAAAAACACTTGAACAGGCATTTCAGTGGAGGTGCATAGTAGTGGGTGTCCCAACCGAGGTATGTCGGCTCATAACCCTTTATTTATATACACTCCGCCAAAACAGTATCGCATAAACTAAAAAAGGGCATTTATGAACCAAGATATTTTTATACGTTCACAAAAAGTTTGCCTCGTGTATGTGAACTATAAAAACACTAACAAAATAATGGAACTTAGCGTTTTTACTTTTTTTTTTCTCTAAAAGAACACATTTAGAAAAATGCATATGTGTAAGGTTTGTTCCGTTGTTTATTGAAAGTCCTCCTATACGGACAAATTTTAAAGTGCGAAGTCAGAGTTCTGTACCAACGCTTTTAAAACTAAAATGAGCAATTTAACTTCAGAACAAGTGGCTGCTATAGTTGCTTTAATCAAAGATGGACGATCTCAAGCATACGTTGCTAATTTGATGAACATCAATCAGTCAAGTGTTTCTAGAGCCGTAGCCAGATGTAGGGAAACAGGCATTTACAGTAGAAGACCTGTACCAGGTCGTCCAAGATGTTCTACTCGCCAAGATGACCGCTATTTACTACTACAAGCATTACGTCGAAGACATGTAACTGCGAGACAATTGCAGAACGACTTGGCTAGAGTCAGAAATACTCGTGTGAGTACTCAAACTATTCGGAATAGGTTACGACAGAGTGGATTAAGAGCTAGAGTAGCTGTAACAGCCCCTCGTCTCACTAGGAACCACCGAGTGGCTCGCTTAAGGTTTGCCAGAGAACATGTAAATTGGAACATTAATGACTGGGCCAATATACTCTTCACAGATGAGTCAAGATTTGGTCTTTACACCTCAGATAGACGTATCTCAGTGTACAGACGAGACGATGAGCGCCATTCGCAGTGTAATATCAGACCTAGACCTAATTTCGCTGGTGGCTCTATTATGGTTTGGGGAGGCATCTGTTTAACAGGTCGTACAGAGTTAGTACCAGTAGACAGAGGTACACTGACTGCCCACAGGTATATAACGACATTTTAGAAGAACATGTAGTACCATATGCGCCAATTATAGGAAACGAATTCATGTTAATGCACGATAATGCACGACCGCATGTTGCAATAATCGTCCAGGAATACCTTAACGATGTTGGTATTCCAGTTTTAGATTGGCCTGCGGTAAGTCCGGACATGAACCCTATCGAGCACGTGTGGGACCTCCTTCACAGACGGATACGAACCCAAAATGTTGCCCCAGCGGACCTGCATGGACTAGCAAATGCTCTCCGTGACGAGTGGGAGAATTTGGATCAGGCTTATATACGGAGGTTAATCGAATCTCTGCCAAACCGTATGCGAGCGGTCATAAGAGCCAGAGGTGGCAATACTCAGTATTAAAAGCTACTGTTATGACATTTTTCTTTCCAAAATTATAATTTCTTGTTTTAATAAAAATCTCAAGTATCGAGTTCTTGTTTTTATTTGGCCTGTATTTTATTTAAACAATCATAGAAATTATATCTTAGAGCGCCTTAAAGTATATTTACAACTTTATGCTACAAACAAAGATTATGCGATACTTTTATGATTCAAAACTAAATTATGCGATACTTTTTTGGCGGAGTGTATCATAATAAAATTCGAAATGTATTATTTACTGCAAATTGGTGATTATTTGCAACTATATAATTATTTTTTTTTTCAATTTTGATTTTAGAAAAAATATGATCAAATTTATACTTCTGCATATTTGGATTCAACCCAAGAACATATGCAATATGTTTGGTTTCTCTGTTTACTAAAATTTTTAATCATTATTTTTCAATCTAAAGAGCCAATACGTTAAAAATCTTCCTAATTGTTAATGGGGCACAAAGTTATTACCGATGCTACACTCTTTTGTTGTATACACCCAACTAAGACGTAACAAATCTTTCATAAGATCCTCTTTTTCAGTTTTAATGAGAATTTAGGTTAACATTCTAAGTATAACTAAACAAATTTTGACATTTTGTGATTTAACCTTTCTTTGTTGTATATTATTATTATTAATTTTAGTTGTTTTATTTTTTCAAATAGAGTGCTAAGCACGTTACTCTAAAAAAATAACAAAAAAGTTTTCTCGTTTCTCGTAATTTTTGTGTATATGTTTTTATGTAGACTTAAACTTGAAAGTAATACATATATTGTTTAACAGAGTACTAAACGACTCGATTTTGGTAATCTTCGGGAGTTAGAAAAATGATTTTACTACTGCCTTTCTGCAGCATCGCCTAAAACATTATAAGAAACTCAAAGAAATATTTTATTCCAAACTAAAAATTAGTTTATTAACCCTCAATTCAATGAATTGCATATAGACTTCTTCATACTGTTCTTCGTTTCTCACGGCAATTACTTTGCAAAGTTTTCTCAGCTGTTATTAAATATAGTGGCGTACTTGGCGAACCTTAACAATTTTCTCAATTATAAATTATGATGGAACTACGAAGAGTATACACTGACGGAATTTAATAATAAAGCGATACAAGGACAGCAGGTAACTAGGTAGAAATGAAAATTACTAGGTAATTTTATCTCTAGAGACGAAACTTAACGTTATGGAATTTTCCTTTATTGCTTACGAAAAGCAGTTGTTTGTTCTCTATAGTATTCGATGACAAAAATATATCTATATAGAGATTAAGATAGGGCTTTAAAGAATATGTATGAAAGAAACCGATGGCGGCACTGCAATCGCTTATAATTAATTTTTAGTCCTTCTTATGCAAGATTATTGCTAAAGATATCCCTCTTAATTGTACTACAGCTGTCAGTATTCGGATTAACAGCAACATTATTCAACAGAAATACAGAGGTCGCTGAAAGGAAAAATGTTTAAACAATATTTATTTTCTGCGCATGTCCGATTCCAGTTACTATGCAAACACTAACTAGTCGTCTAAGTAATGAATCCGGCAACAGTGACAATAACCATTGCTTATATACTCATTCCAATGATTCAACAACAAAGGAAACTGTAATGTCGCTGTCAGAATTCGCCGCGATTTATGTTAGGTGATAACTGAACACACCGTATACAGATCCTTTCTGGTCTCAAAAAATAATTTAACACTCCGCCTCTATTATTAATAATTAAAATATATAATTCAGCAGGACGAATCCTTACATTGCTGCTTAGGTTTGGATTTGTTTAAAAACTACAAAAGTTATTTTGTTTCCAAACTTACATCTCAATTTTCACGTGTATTAAGTACAATTAAAAGCCCAAAACCGTTTATTACCGAAACCAATATGCCTACAATTGTTTGTATAAATCCTGATATATTCCAATAAGTTACAAATGAGTTATGTAATTTTGAATAGCAACGCCATCTCTTGATTCTCGCCTTTTAAAGCCGCTTCTAAATAGAAAGCAAAAAATAATGTACTGTACACCGTAAGTGCAATCACCAAAATAGTATACACTTATGAAAATACGTCAACCTATGTTGTAGCTAAAGTGACACAATAGTTGTTACTGTAAGTTTTCGCTGACAAATAACATCTCTTTGTAAAAATCGCAGAAAAAAAAGAGCTTTTGTATTTCATTTCAATTTTTTTAAACGGGAATAGGATAGCTCATCGGTTCATCATAAAAACGCATTGGGATGTCTTTTATGCCTCACATCAATGCTGCTCGAATTTTCATTAAATATGTTCTCGTCAAAATGCATTGAGTAAGTACTTACAAGGGATCACCGACAACTGTTAAGAAAGAATACAGCCTCCCTGCAAAGTTTGCGCGATTTTTCATTTCTTAAGAATATCTTCCACATTATAACAGATATTACAAAACATAAGTAATTTGCAATCAATCGCTATTAACAGACGCCTTTTGTCTTCGAGAGATTAGGATTACTGTCTTTAAGTTTTTAACTCTCATACACATATTATTCGCTACGATAATAAAAGGTTTTTTTAACATAATTTGCAGCAGATTACATGGTCCCAAAGATGACATAAATATCTTCGCAAGAAGCTGATAATGGGGGACGGAGTACCCCATACCCCTCATTTTTTAAAATAATTTCTCTTTTTTCTTATTTTTCAGAATAAAGGCGATTTTACTGACAAATTTAGAGAATTAATAATATATGGCAATAATTAAAAACTAATAATAAACATATAAAACAACTAAACCTGTCTATTGATATACTTAATGTGTGATTTGGTGGCCTATTTGTAGTTGTCGTTATTCGTTTATTTTTCCAAAAATCTTACTTATTTTAAATACTATAAAATAAAGATTTTTAGATTTAGCTTGCGAGTAAAACATTAAAGCAGTTACAATCATTCCTCATTTTTTCAAATAACAAAATGGCGATCGATTAAACATTTCACAGCAGGATTTTCTGAAAATCACTTCCTCGATTTTTGAAAGTGAGACATTTATAAAATCCAATTTTTCGAAAAACAAAAAATGTAATAATTACAAACCAGGTCAGTAAATCAGAAATTAGAACCAAGAAAAGCCCGTCACTTTCTGGTATGATGCACATAAATATTAACAGGTGTACACTTTTCTAAGTATGCTTATTATTATATTATAAAATAGTAGTTTCAGGTTTGGAAATCGTATGCAAACATTTGACAACAGATTTTTTTCTGATTGTGCTAAAATGTATACTGCCATTCAGCGATTCAAAATTTTGTCTGGAAATCCGCACACCTAATTTGGTTTTAGTAAGCTCCAGGGACACAAATTTCGAACTTCTTTATCAAAAATTGATAAGCTTCTTACCCTTCGAGGCTATATTTATGGCGCTATCCTTAAATATAGTGACATTTATCACTTTTCAGGCCTCTTTCATCGCGTCGTATTGCTGAGCGGCACGGCGCTGAGTCCTTGGGCAACCGTACACAATCCCGACGGCATTCGCCAGAGCGTAGGACAACAGACCGGCTGTCTGTCCGCGTCGACGCCCTCCGAAGAGGATATAGATATAGCACCGTGCCTGCGGTCTAGGTAAGCGAATTTGTTTACGTACACGGCGACACCCAAATAATCGGTTTAACTCGCCCGAACAGCGAGTCCGTCCGGCCCCAAAGGGAAGCGGTCTCCTCGAGCAGATTACAGGTACCTATTGTGCAAAGTGGATTGATCGGGCTTCATCCTAATTAAATATATTTGGGAGATTTCAATGGCTTCGCCCGATCTTGGGAAGGAACCATGCCGGAAGGCACCTAATTTAGCTTTTAATTAATATCGACGGAGACGTCCCGTCGGCACATAATAGATCCCGCATTGACCCAGTTGTCTCAGTCTACAGTCTTACAACAATGATATTAATTGCTGGTTTAATCACGTAAAATATCGCCATGCAAACAAGAACAAAACTGTTCTATGCTTGGGTATAAATAAACATATCACATGTCATCTGATAAATTGGCGTCCTTCTTGATTATATATTATGTATATTGTTACTGATCAAAGATCCAAATGAATGAAAAATACAAGGAATTCCAACAATTGTAGCACCTGTCACACTCATTTGGCAAAAAACACCATCTTGTTGCTACTTTTATAATATTAGTAGCAATAAAACAATATTACAGTTAATTGATGGGTTAGAATTCGAGTGGGTGTTTAGACTATTTCTATGATCTACAGAATTGCTTGTTCCAACATTTCGGCTGGGATTCTACTCTTCTATCATCAGGGTAGCCTTGCAAAACACTGAGTATTGTCAATGTGATGTATATTCCGTCGCATTAGAAGTGCTACACCCAGAAGAAATAATTTTTTCAATTTAATTTTTTTGGCAATGTGGTAGCCTTACATGAAGAATGAAACAATAACATCTGCAAGAAATTTTATTAACATGTCATTCAAAAAAAAATTAATAATGTGTTTGGCGACCCCTGTACTCGTCTAGGCATCGACAGAAGGAGATGGTCGATATCTGCTTGTGGCACCTCGCTCCAAGCAAGTTAAACTTCATGGGTTAACTGTGCCAGAGTCTGTGGAGGACGGTGCAAATTGGACAGTCTCCTCCCCATCATATCCCACACGTGTTCGATGGAATTTAAATCCGGTGAATCTTGGAGAAGGTCCATAGTTCGACGAGCAACATGAGGACGTGCATGGTCTTGCTGAAAAAGGACGTGTGGACGGCCATCTAGACAAGGCAGTAAAGTGGTCTACAGAACATCATCAACATAATGCGCAGTTGTCAGACTGCCTCGAATAAAGTGGAGTGGTGATTGACTACCATGGGCAATAGCACTCCAAACATTACTCTAACAGTCCTATGTGAAAACGACATTATGCTATTCTACCTCCCAAGGCTGTCGTTCTTTGCGCCAGTTCAAACGTTGACGACATTGATCCACAGTCAAAGGAAGCACTAATCGTGGACGGCATGAAAAAAATCCAAAGACTCGAATGCGGCGATAGTAATGCATGCATGGTAACAGGTCTATTTTCTTCTCCAAACAATTGGCCAGCAATTTGACGCGTAATAGCAAACGCATTACCGTCATTGCAGTATAATTAACACGGCGGCCAAGCGATTTGACAAACCAACATCTAGATAGGCACCAATTCTATCCCTGTCAAAGTCGCTAACATGGTGATAACTTCGACTTCTTCGAACTCGAGGCATTCTTTTACGCCTAACACTAGTAGCCGGAAGGGCAATAACTGAATATATCTGTACTAGTCCTCTCTCATAGAACGGTACTTTCACAAAAAGAAATAATTTTGTGATTTTATTATTTATTTATTTATTTATTTCGCAGAAAATTGGATTACATGTAACTAAAATACTTGCAAATGTTATTGTTTCATTCCTGATGTAAGACTATCTAATTACCAAAAAATCAAGTTGAAGAAATTATTCCTTCTGGCTGTAACACTTCTAATGCCACATAGGATACACAGGCTGTTCAGACTACTCGTCCACTACCTTTTTCTCGTTATAATAATAAGCTATATTGGTCCAGTGAAGAGAAACAAAAAATTTTATATCGTCCCAATCTACTTTTAAACATTATAATATATATAGATATACAATATATTGTATATTATTACCTGGGCACAAAATTGGTGATGCGTCAGATATAGCTAACTACCGACCAATAGCAATATTATCAAATTTCGCCAAAATATTTGAAATACTTCTTTATACTGCAGTTTATCCGCGTGTTAAATCTAATGTTTCTTCCCATCAACATGGATTCATGGAAGGTAGACCAACAATTACAAACCCAGCTGTATTCCATCAGTATCTTTCGCATGCTTTAGACACTAACAATCAAGTGGACGTTATCTACACCGACTTTGCTAAATCATTTGATAGAATCGACCATGGCCTTCCCGTAAAGAAATTTCAAGCTATTGGATTTAGTACTTCTTTGACATCCTTCTTTGAGACTTATTTGGAGGACAGAACTCAACTGTTCACTACAATAGATACACTTCAGACTCGTTTATTGCTACATCTGGCTTGCCGCAGGAATCTAACCTGGGCCCTTTATTATTCATAATTTTCATCAACGGTCTTACTAGGATCTTATCATCGCAAGAACTATTATTTGCCGACAATTTAAAATTATATCGTACCATAACTAACGTTGCGGATTAAGAGGCGCTTCAATCAGACCTGGATAGAATTTTCTTGTGGTACACACGAAATAACCTTCCACTGAATATAGGAAAATGGAAAACGATGACTTACACACGTCGGCTCAAGTCCATCGATTATAATTATGCTATTGACTCTCTTAATTTAGCTCGCACTGATCTGGATAAAGATCTAGACGTAATTTTTGATAGCAAGTTATCATTTAAGGAACATATCCGCACATAAGCAACACAGTCGTTGGGATTCATAATAAAACCTGATTCATGGCGTTGTTGATTGTTCTCATCTCTTAAGTCAATGTAATTTTATTGTACCCCAATTTCATACAAGACCATCCGTCACATTTTATTGACCATTTGCGAAAACCAACTTATTACTTAAGTCGCCACTATATGTTATGTGTAACAATTATAATAAAATTTCTAATGTCAGTGAAAATTATTTTCAAAATTTAAACAGCTTAAAACAGTCTATTTGCGAAATCTACCAAAAATTTCAGCCATAGGTCAAATAGAATTCTTATTTTACCTATGTACTAGATTTAACACGTTGGCTGCCAACCAATCGGTAGGTACTACTTTCAATGTTATTGTCCTTTAATTGGAATTATAGATTCTGTTGGGCAATAAAATATATATTATTACTATTACTATTATATTATATACCACAACACTCTGATCTATGGTTAAATGTCCTGGCTTTAACTAAATTAAGTTATTCTGCATATCGTAAATTAAACAAAAACGTTAAAGGAGTAAAAAATATATTGAAATATGTAGACCACTACAATATTGTTAATTTCATCCACCTGATGAAGCCACTGTATGGTGAAACAATATTGTAGTGGTCTACATATTTCAATATATTTTTTACTCCTTTAACGTTTTTGTTTAGTTTACGATTTGAAGATGGAGTTTAAACACGTATCCTCCCATTCGATTAATTTATTCTGCATATGTCTGAGGTATCTATTATATATTATATAACTATAGTTAAAATATCTTTTTAAGTTATAGTTTAAAACTTTACGATAACAATTTTTGTGTATATTTTTTTATATATCTAATGTTTCTGGATTAGAATACTATGTTTTTCTCGGCAATATTTCGCTTTATAATATCACTTCAACGATCACTGGAAATTTGACTTCTAATTAATTCTGTCTACAATGTGATACTCCATCAAGTTTAAAACTTTAACGAACTGTTTTCTCTCAAAAAACCATATTCATTTCGAAAATATTCAATTTGCTAGAGAGTTCTCTAGCCCAGACGGCTCGTATACTTTCCTACTTGAAAAGTGGATACGTCACACTTAATTAGATTATCGTTCCAGGCCACTCCAAGCACTACTCGAAGCCAGACTGGAAGCGGTCCGGTTCATGCCGCGGATAGCGCCATCACTGCCAATCGATTCAGACACCCCGGACCCGGCCTTCGCCATGGAGCACGCGAGCGAAAACTTTATCACGTGCGAGGTGATGCTAGGCACGACCACCACCGAAAGTTACAATGACTTTAACGCGGCGGACATACAATACGGTTTCGAGGAGGACCAAAGGAACAGAGTGCTCAGGACGTACATCAGAAACGCGTATGTCTATCACTTGAACGAGATATTCTCGGCAGTGCGGAATGAGTATACGGACTGGGATAAACCTATACAGCATCCGATAAATATTCGCGATTCTACCATGGAAGCCTTAAGTGACGGACACACGGTGTCTCCGTTGATTCGTGTAGGTTATTTGCACGCGCGTAGAGGTGCGAAAACGTACTTTTTTCATTTCGGTTACCAGACGAAAGACAGCGACTATCCACAGGTAAATACATCAGTAATAAGAAGAAGGTTATCAATATCCTGCTGTCTAATATATGTTTGTCTACTTGTACCTATCACATTTTGCGAACATGTAGATGTTTCTTTTAAATCCGGAGAATCGGCAATCAAGACAGTTTATGTTACCAGTTTCCTGTATTTACTCAAATAAAAATACAAAGTTGATTCGAGACCAAGTTAACACACTCTGCCCATTTGCACGAGTACACCACAAAACTTTTGTATGGGAAATTTTATACTAGAAGTAGGAGACAAGTTTGTTCCTATTTATTTGTGCTGCAAATTCACACAGTGTAAACTGCGGGGGGTTAAAAATTTCCATTAATTTCAAAGAAAATTGCTACATATGTGCTTAAAAAAAAATTTAGTCTTAAAAATATATATGGTAAAAACGTTTTCTACTAATGCATTACATAACTAATGCATTACACGCTCCGAATCCAGCATAAAAAAAAACACGTAAAACAAAACTGAAAAATTATTGAAAATTTACTCATGATTTTGGGGAAGTTACTTTTCATGAGGCCATTTGGCAATGTAAAGCAAATGATGCAACAACATTCTCCACTGTATATTTTGTCATAACATTCTGTGGTCCTTTAGAAGATTTTCGGTGTGATGACCTTTCAGTCAATTTACCACTAAAAGGAATTTGCAGATTTCTTTTAGTTAATGCGCTTTTCTTGTTGATTTTGTTTTAATTTTATTCCAATTTTATTTTATAGAGATTTGAACTTGACTTAATTGCTTTTTGGGTTCATTTAGCTATTGTATCAGCCAGCTATTCAATTAGTTCCTGAAATTGCCTTTAATATGCTAATTTTCCCATATTCCTTAGCCAAATAGATATTTTCCTCAGAACAACATTTCTCAAAATAATTTTTCCTTGAAAATCCTTTAGTAAAGCTGTCTTTATAAAAGTTTTTATGATTTTTGTGTTTAGAACCGGTTCGAGTACCTGGTAGGAACGGAAAATTATTTGCTGTCCCCTAACCAATACCCATCCAGTTCCCAAAAATTGTCCTTTCATAAGAGGAATGTCCAACAGCGATATTTTAAGGAAGTTTACTTAAGAAAGTATTTCAGAATAATAGTTCTAGTTTAGATAGTTCTTTTTCTTTCTGAATTTCGAAAGCGAACGCAAAAATTTAAATTAATTAAAAAATTATATCTATCTCGGGAGCTATACAAAATTTTGCATTTTCAAAAAAAATCTCGGTCTTATGCAAGAATTTACAAAAAGATGCAACAAAGCAAGCAATTTACCATATTCATTTATAAGTGATCTTGGGGTGAGGCCTCTTTACACAACACAACATTAAAATATCAGTCATACCGACTAATGTAAGTACATTATAGTGCCCCCTATTACTATCCTGTTCAATGCTTTGCCTTCCTTTAGTTCTTTGTGACCTGGTTTGATAATTTACGGGTCGAGATTTGTTAAAGAATGATGTATACGTAATAATTTCTCACTTATGTCTGGATATTTCACCAACAAACGAATATATTTAGCAGATTCTTTAACAGTTTTGGCATAGGTAAAGTACATTTTAAAAAATAGAGCCACCATCTTAAATGCTTCTGCAATGTTTGTTTGATCGTCATTCATAATATATAACAGTCTTTTATTTAAACCATATAAGATGGCAATTTTGCTAAAAATCTTTTCAATTAATAATAATAATAATATATAGTTTTATTCTTTCAGATTATGACACAAAAGCATAACATGACAATAATAAAAAAAAAGAGAACACTAAATAAGTCAAAAATCAAAAAGAAATCACAAGGCGTACTTCAAATGACAGCATAAGCTGACCTTGCTCTACCAGTACACCTTGAACCATTTGATAAATATATAAAGAAAGTGAAACCTAAACTACCTTACTACCTAATATTCTGCATGAACCCCCACCACATTCAAAAGCAAAAAAGTAAATATGCACTTAAGCAGCACAAAAAAAAAAGTAATAAGCGTTGCGAATGGCACATGAAACAATCATCGCTCCAAAAGATATCGTTTAAATGCAGATTTGAACGCAGACACACTCGGCAATTTAAATTGATCGGGTATCTTATTATAAATCTTTGCTATTTGATAAGTGAAGGATCGCTCAAATAGGGCAGTACGATGAGTAGGAAACCTCAAATTCAGATTGTGCACGTCAGTACGAAATGAAATTTTTTGATACAAATAAGTGGGTTCTTTATATAAAATAATTTTGTGGAATGTACAAGCGCTCATAAGCAACCTACCGTCATTCATATTCAGCCATCCCACCTCAGGCAACTTATGAGAAATTCTTTCATATTTCCTTATACCAAAAATTAAACGCAAACACGAATTTTGAACCCTCTGTATACGTGCAGAGGTATCCGCCCTCAAGCACGGTCCATATACCTCACAACAATATGATAAATGTGACAACACTAATGTTTCACAAAGGATTTTCTTTAAATTAACCGAAAAACAGTGACGGTGTGGATATATCAGCTTTAAAGCTGCATAGGCAGATCTAATGCACCTCGAGACGTGATTATCGAATCTAAGGCTCCCATCCAAGGTTAAACCCAAATTCTTGTATTCAGATAGAATAGGCACGTCCGCTCCGTTTATTTGCAACTTCATTGAATTTCTAAGGCAGTCCACATGGTTTTTGCTACCAAACAGTAAAACCGCTGACTTACCCGGATTAATCATTAATGAATGATCAGCCGATATTTTGGCAACGGCAGCAAGGTCACTACTGACATTCATAATACCACTCTGACTGCTGGACAAGCGAAACGCATGAGAAAGTTGCATATCGTCCGCATACATATGTATTGTACAGTTTTTAATGACACTTGGAAAAGATGACGTATAAACTGAAAACAAAAGCGGACCCAGTATGGATTTATTTGCAACTTCATTGAATTTCTAAGGCAGTCCACATGGTTTTTGCTACCAAACAGTAAAACCGCTGACTTACCCGGATTAATCATTAATGAATGATCAGCTGATATTTTGGCAACGGCAGCAAGGTCACTACTGACATTCATAATACCACTCTGACTGCTGGACAAGCGAAACGCATGAGAAAGTTGCATATCGTCCGCATACACATGTATTGTACAGTTTTTAATGACACTTGGAAAAGATGACGTATAAACTGAAAACAAAAGCGGACCCAGTATGGATCCCTGTGGAATGCCGCGCGAGACAGGCAGATAGCGGGAGCTTATATTATTTAAAGTAACACCTTGTAACCTATTATTCAAATATGACTCAAGCAACAATACTGCAGTAGGAGATAAACCTATATACGATAGAATTGCAACAAGCATTTCATGGCTGACAGTATCAAACGCTCGACTAAAATCAAGTAAGACAAGTGCAGAAACCAAGCCAGTATCAGTACTTGAAATCAAATCATCGATTACACTTAAAAGAGTAGTGGTGCAACTATGCCCAGATCTAAATCCCGATTGACAATCAGGAATAATTTTGTATGTAGAAAGAAACTCCTTAAGCTGCAAACAAATCACTTTTTCCATAATTTTAGAGAAAACTGGTAAGATACTTATAGGTCGAAGATGCTTAAATTCTGAAGGATTACTAATTTTGGGAATAGGAGTAACTAAAGCTATTTTCCAAAGGTTAGGAAAAATTCCAGCTAGGAGACACGAGTTTTCATTTCGTCTTCAGACAAAATATACTTTTGTTTTAAAGGTTCTTTAAAATATTTTACAATAACTTCGAGTTGTTTGAGATAACCTATTTCACTATCGATCACTGCTGGAATGGCTTCCTCTTTTTTTTTTGCTATCAGCATTTGTTGTTTTCCAATTCATTTAAAGCAAGTATAAATTTAAATTTCGTTTTTGTAAGGATATTTTTCTCTGCAATAGCTCTTCTCAATTCAGTACTTAGCTAATTCTGGGTCAGTATTTGGTGTTCACGGTACTATGACAACTACTGGTGTTAGTCTTGGATAACCACTTCTTGATCGCAAATTACATTTTTTAATTTTGCTGTTTCGAACTGTGCATTATTGCAAGGGCACGAAACATTCTTTTAATTTAGGTGTGCATGGTTTTAACATTACACAACACTCCTTAGTTAGGTATACTTTTCATTAATAAATACGTATGATTTTTAACGGAATAAAGTAAAACCATCTGTTGCAAGAATATAAAACTGTAATTTATATGACTGAGAACGCTGAGATTTCTCGTTGACTGCGTAATTTAAATAACCTGTCTTCATCACTTTTGTAGTGTCTTGAATCATGGGTCTTTACTGGCCGTAGGTTTGGGTGTAATAGTTCATTATTTTATGATAAATTTTGTTATATATACAACAAAAACAACTAATGAATTACAACAATTATAAAAAGATAAGCTAAATGATCTATCTTGGCGCCATTTAAATGATTTAACATAAGTAGGGCGCAATTACATCAATCCCAAAATGACACCTCAATTGACAGATTTGACAGTCAATCACGCATACGCTGACGTTAAGTGCACATGCATTGTCACCTAGCAATAATTTTATTATGTTTCTCATGTTAAGTGTGTTTTTTTCGTTACGTATGTTAAGTGATTGTAAATGAAGCTTTAGCGGTGGAAACCTTACACCTCAATGTTTTCTTTTTGAAACGCACCCAGTTTTACAACGTTATCCACACCGCATCTCAACTTTTTCCTCGATGTAAAATTTCTTTCTCTATATACTCGTGACTGCAAATTCCTCTTTTCTGTATCCCTGCTTCCACAATATTAACATACATTTCCTTGTCATATTAAACTGTCCTGATAAAAGGGAACTACCGAGAAATAAACATTTTAAGCAACAACACAACATCGTAATTCTAACCAGTATCTTACACAAAAGCACGGGCTAGAGTTATTTTCGAAACTAAGTGAGACTATCAACTTGAAGGAAAACCACTGTTGCTAAAGAAAAGCATAAACTATCACCCAATTGTATATAAAAAGTGCGAGTGTAAATGCAAAGCAAGAAATGTTTACGGAAAGTTAAAATAAAATACTTTTTTGCTACCAATATCTACCATTCCAAGATAAGTATGGGCGCCGGCGCCGCCCGTAAAAACATGATCAAGTAGCGCCTGGTTGTCTTCAAGGGCACCCCACGATGGTAAGTCCTTAAAGCCGTTATAAGGCGCCTGTGTTTTTTGTCTTCCATTGGATACGGATGAAAATTGATATTTCTTAGATCTTAATAACAAAAAAGTACCTATTCATCTAAAACCTCCTTGAGCAACCGGTTTCCTTCTTGATAATATCGATAACAAGTGCAGTAACAGCTTTTTTGAGGTTATTAATGATTTGGGTATGTTCGCTGATACCATAATATTTTTTCTCCCTAAAATATTTTTTTTTTATATATATAAATAATAGAAAACATGGGTTAGGCGAAGAACAAGCCCAGGAATTATGTGGTCATTGAATAAGGTTGCATTTTGTTTTGACTATTAATTCGTAGAAGAATTTAAGTGTTTTGAGTTTAATAACGAATAAATACGCCAGGAAAATACATAAATAATTTGATAGGTTTTGTTTAGATACGTGGAATATGATGCAACTTTTTAAAACTGGTAAAGGGCCGGAACAGTATTTTGGTTGCAATGTGAAAAATCAATCTAAGCACCTGACTCACCATATTGCTACTCAACAGAACGAGAAAACGTTTTCAGCACATGCCCTTTGCCATATGATCATTCATCAGATTCCTGTTTCTGTGTTCTAGAGGTACAAGGAATCTCTACTAAAAATAAACACTTAATGCGATGCCCAAATTTACGATATGCTATGAGGCCACCACATCATCCACAACTGTAACAGTTCACAGCGATTCTTACTGTGAAGTAACCACCGTTTACCAACCAAAGGAGACATGTGATCATTGTTTTGAATCAAGTACCTCTAACCTTATCTCAAGCAGAATTAAATTATCTTGTTCGAGGTTTTAACTCAGCCGAAATAAAAAAACCAAAAGGATAGATCTGCTTTAACAAGACTAGTTTTAATTTTTTTTTTTTCGTGATTGTCAAGAAGAAGTTAAAGGCTAATATACTGAAGAAGAGAATTTCATTTTTATAATAATGTTTGCTCGGTAATAATCCCGAATAAAAAAAAAATACTACGTTTGTGCATGCATTTTGTTGCGCAACACTTTGAGCAAAACGAGCAAAATCTAATAACATAAACATAACAAAGAGTGTCATACATCCAAAATATTTATATTTTATTTAAGTACGGTTTAGTTTCGAAAATACCATATAGGTAGGTATCTATCATATTCATGGTTTCTTTAGAATTAAAATAATATAACTTAAGTACTAAATTAAATGATCACTTTGCGTTCTTGGGTTGAAAATCTTTTTACGAAAGGATTTAAAATTTTCAAGCGCAAACTTTTACAAATTAATTTGCCCCCTTTCCTACCCAAGTATCAAAGGTACGAGCAAATTTGGCCCCTGCTTTCAAAGATCAGCGAATGCAAACATCAATATTCATCTGAAAGCTCCGTTAATAAGAAAATCGAGAGAAGCTAATTACGCAGTTCTTTAAAAGCAAAGATCTCTGAAGTGAATGGGGAAAATAACGAATAAATCAAGCACCTAATTTATTTATAATTACAGAACACCTTGTATATTGCATAGGAAAATTGGCTTTTAATGAAAAGGATATTTATCAAAACAGATTAACCTATGGGGGAAGTTGAAGCTATACGTCTTGGCCTTCTGGAGAGGTTAAGTAGCAAGTCGTCTAGTCGGAAAAATTGAAATGCCGGTACCTATACAACCAAGTTATTTTAATATTCAAATATATCCCTTCGAAGTGGAGCATCTTCTGAAAGAGGATTACGGCTATATCATTAATTAACGTTTCCTATGAAATTGTGGCGTTCAAAATACCTTACGGAATTACCGTGGGAGAATGTACATCGATTATTCATCAGGATACAGAAGTGTGCTTCTAACTACACCTTAATACTTAATGGCTTATTCCGGCGCGTTAACATTTTTAGCTGAAGTAAAATTCTTGAATTTATCTTAGTTACAAATATTCAAAACTATTAGAATGAAGAATATACTTTAACTACAAGATGAAAAAAGAAATTCAAAATATTTGTTTAATAATAGCAACTTAATTACTATACTATACAGGGTGTAACAATAGGAACGTTGTGATATCCGGCAATTAAACGGTACCAATTTTTGAAACGTTATGTATCGGGATTTCCGTAGACGGATTAGATTTACAATTTAAAAATAATGCACATATTTGCAAAACTTGGCAATATATCAAAGTTATGTTTTTTTTTAATGGAATATCCTGTATTTTATGTCATTTTCGAATTGTACACTGAAAACTAAATCAATTTTATACAAGGTTCCTTGAGTCTAATATTGATAGTTTACGAAATATTTCATTTTTTTTTTTAAACGAAATATGGCAAGGCTAGTCTAATTAGTATCTTGAAAACAACTTAATTCAGAGAAATTAAACTAAAGCCGTAAATAGTAAATCCTTTAGCTGATTGTATGCGACATTAAACGTTGTAAAATGTTCTACAAGTCGTTGAAGGACCCACGATAAACTTTGTAAATTTTACTTTATATATTACTTTGTTATATTGAATGGAAAACGGTGTACATTTTTACTGAATACCTAGAAAATTTTATACATTTAAACCAGTGTTAGGACTCCCTATGGCTATCTCTACTGGGTTTTTAATTATTTGCGTTTGCTATCTAAATGAATATCATAATCTCTAAGAAATAAGAACAACCAAATAAACGAAAAAAAAAACACGAGCGTTCGATGTAGTTGACATTTTCTAGAATGCAGAAACTAATACTCTCTCCAAATGATGTTTTATATGTTATGGCGTGCTGCTGTTCGCGGACTTGACAGGTATGAACTTTTCTCTATCAGGATATGTAAAAGAAATCGTTTGCAATTTCTTGTCCACTTCAGCAGAGGGTACGAAAACAAGAATTAGAAATTTACTTCAGCTTACTATGTATGTATGTGTGGTATTAGGGTGATAGTACACTGCGACCTGAAAGATCTATTGTGTCCCATATTCTCGCTGTATTTACAGCTGGCCGTCCAGTCTGATTCCTTTTAGAAAGTGCAGAATGTCCGAAGGCCCCAGATTAGGTAACTCTCCCTCTTCGATTTCACATGGTCCCAGGTGCAGCGCCCTTGAGCTACACAGTGCAGCGCAGTTTGTGAGTAGATGGATGGACGTTTCGTCCTGTTCCCCACAAAATCTACATTCGGCTTCCTTCGCTATTCCAAGCCTGCTTAGATGTCCGTTCAGTTTACAATGGCCTGTAAGGATCCCTGTCAATATCCGAATATTATTTTTACTCAGGTTGAGGCATTCTGCAGATCTTTTCTGGTTATAGGTACCCAGAAGAGTTTTAGCCTGCCTCATTCCCTGGAGATTCTCCCAGTATTTGGATTTTCTCTGCTCTACTTCATTTTTCAGTTTCTCCAGTGTTATGCTGCTACTTATCCCACAAAAAGGTTCTGGCCCCACAAAAGGTGTTCTAGCCCCCCTCTTACCGAGATTATCTGTTATTTCGTTTCCTTTCACTCCCGTGTGTCCCGGAACCCACAAAAGGGTTACCTTGTTCTTTTTGCCTAGCTCGTTTAGTTTTTGTAGTCCATTTTGGAGCTGATTATGTTTGACCTCAGCGCCCTAATGGCTGCTTGACTATCAGATATTACGATAATTTCCTGCTTTTCATAGCTTCTGTCAATGTTGACCTGGACACATCTTTCAATAGCGTGTATTTCCGCCTGGAAGATACTTGGGTACATCCCCAAGCTTTCGAAATATTTGGTTCTAGGCCCATATATCCCTATTCCAGTTCCCTCTGCCGTTTTGGAGCCATCTGTTTACCATTTAATGGCGTTTCTATTGAGTTTCGAAATGGTATCTCTATCCCATTCACTCTTAGTGCTAAGCTTTGTGGTAAAATCTTTCACAGAGTTGAACTTCCTTGGCATGTCATCTCGGGGCATGTCCCAGATTTGGTCACCTGTAGGAGGCTGAGGCCTGTGCCTAGCCATTCCTTCCCTGATCATCCTACGTGTGGTCCTTTTAGCTATGCTCTCCACAAAAATGTGAAGAGGAGTAAGATTTAGTACCACTTCAATAGCTGCTGTTGGGGAGGTTCTCATTGCGCCAGTTATGCATACACATGCTAATCTTTGCACTTTAGAGAGATTAGCTCTCGCAATGGCCAGATTAGTTCTCTTGCTCCAAGCCACTGCCCCATAAGTGATCATTGGTCTCACGATTGCTGTGTACATCCAGAGCAGTATTTTTGGGTTGCAACCCCAATTGTTTCCTGCAAAGTTTCTACAAACCATTAGGGCCTTCTTCGCCTTGTTAATTACTTCAAGCTCATGCTTATTCCACAGAAGTTTATTATCCAGGATGAGTCCTAGATATTTCACCTCCTTCTTCCAGTCTATGTCTTGCACATCAATATTTATGATCTTGAGGCTGGGTTCTTTTTTCCTCTTTAGTCCTCTTTGAACTATGTCGCAGAGGGTATTCTCAAACTTTCCTCTTGCAAATATGACTATATCATCAGCATACCCTTGACATGGTATGCCCAGATTAGTCAGCCTCCATAGAAGTTCATCTACTGTCAGGCTCCACATAAGTGGGGAAGTAACTCCCCCTTGTGGACATCCTCTGATCGTGCTGATCGAGATGGTTTTGCTTCCCACCTCCATTTCCACTGATTTAGTAGAAAGCAGCCGCGACAGCCATCTAGACGTCGCGCCGTCTACCCCTCTTTCAATTAATGCTTTCTTGACGGCCTCGTGCGGAGTATTGTCAAAAGCGTCCTCCATAGCTAGAAAGGCGCACACTACAGTTTCTTTATTCGTCAGTGCATCCTGGATTTGATCTGTCAGCTCCACTAATGCAGTCTCAGTGGATTTGCCCATTTGATAGGCGTGCTGACAGGGGTGCAAAGGCACCCGCTCCAGGATATCTGTCCTGATATAATTATCTACCGCCTTTTCCACTGTTTTCAGAACGAATGATGTTAGGCTGATAGGTCTTTGAGATTTCGGATGTGTAGTATCCTTCTTCCCTACTTTTGGTATAAAAGTTACTTTTATACCAAAAGTAAATATACCGTTATATATTTTGATACCCATATATAATGGAGATCTTTCGAAGGTAACCAGCGAATGTGAAGGAGTACAAAAGTAGTTTTTATATCTTGTGCGGTAAGAATGATAGTCACAATTTCTTAGTGAAGAGTTCTCATTACTTTTAACATAAAGGGAAATCTCTAATATGTATAAATTTACAACTGTAAATATATGCATTGATTGAAAGATAGGGCGGCATGATGTGTATTTAGATAGACCAGCAATGTTTCGAACAGCCAACTTTTGCAGACGAAATATTCTTCCAACAAATGACGAGGCATCCCAAAATATAATGGCGTACGTTATTCTTGATTGAAAGTTGCTGTAGGAATAGGAAAGAACTGTTTCCACACTAGCAATGTTTCTTAGCCTGTATAGTGCATAGCATAGAGATGCTAATTTATTAGATAAATTACTGAATGAACTGATGTGTGGTTCCCAATTTAAACTATTGTCTAGATATAGGCCTAAAATCTTTGCATTTGGAACCTGTTCAATTGACGTAGACTTTAAGCGAAGCAGATAGCTTTCATTGATCTTCATAACAAACGCGTAAAGTTATTGAAAACTGTCTTATCTCTGTTCAAATATATTTTGTTTTTTTCAAACCAGCTCAAGAATTTATTTAGCATAATTTGTGTATTATAAACCAAATTAATCTTAGATGTGTCATGTGCCAAATAACTTGTGTCATCTACATACATAATAATATTATTTTGCGGCGAAAGTTTAGGGAAGTCGTTTACAAACACTATGAATAACAGAGGTCCTATAACTGAACCTTGAGGGACACCTCTTTTAAGATTCATATATGTAGAATATTTGTAAACAAAATTTAAGCAGTAAATCAATTATAAAATTTGAAGTTATGTTACAATTGTAAAACTAATAAGATTGATAGTATGAAACTATTTATCAGGTATTCCGTGCGACAAACAAAATAAAATCCTTCCTTTCCTTAACAAAATAAAATCTAAAGAAAAATAAAACATAAAAATAGATACCGGAACATTAATGGTACCGAGCGGCTAGTTCCTTCTTGTTCTTTCTGTGATTGTAGAAACATTTGCCTTTGTAGAGTTTCAAAAAAGTATTCAAATTAAGTATTTCCCAGTGATGTAATTTAATTTGACCGTAGTATATTGTCCATATTTTTCCCCTTACTACCAGATCCTCAATATTTAAATATTTGATCAAATATTCTTATTTCTCCCATATGGTTAATTTATAAGTGGATGAAATGATACATTTATTTGCTGGTTTCTTCTGCTTTATTTCACAGCAACAAAACGAGCCACACTAAATGGGATGAACAAGCTGTATACAACCACGACAATTTGTCGTGGGATGGCTATTAAATCAGAGCCACAATATGCATAACCATTTGACCACGATAGAGCACTGTATTAAATTACATTGTCATCACTGGTGCATGTTCCCAATGAGCGATGCGATTTCCCGCCAGCACCCGGCCGATGTCCGATCGATATCGACAATGACGGCCGGCGGCCGTACCGGCAAGTATCTTTTTGGGCACTATAAAACAATAAGTTTCATATTGCCTCGTTATGACGTCGAACTAACGAACTGCACGAATTTAACGGCCGGCGCAGCATGATTAAGTGTTGAAGCTTTCCCGTACATTACTGAGTATTAATAACTGTAGAATTCAGGTACGCTTGCATTGTCTCGAAAAGCTTTCAAGCGTTGTTCCAAGTTATATGTATGTAGATTGCTGCCATATATTCACAAACCGTACAAAGAGGATTTTTATTACGGGCGCTATGGACTGGTTCGCCAGCTATTAAAAATCCAACAAATAGTTTCTAAATAGGAATAGCTTTTCTATCAAAACATGTAGCCACAAAACGAACGATTAGTGAACTACAGAAAGCAAATCGAGAATCACTAAAGTATAAAACGTAATGTAAGGATGAGTGATAAAATAAAAATTGACACTATATAAATAAACTTGTAATTCGCTTCGTATCTGCACTTGCATCCTGCAGGAACCACTTGACAATATGGCCACATAAAGTAACTCTAAGATATAAAATAAACGAAAATTTTTTTTTCCCGTTATGCCTAATACAGCATATCCTCATCACTACAGTGCTGGTGGGACAGCGTAATAGTGAGATAAAATGCTAATTCGTGCTAAGGAGTTGTGTACCTTGTTTGTCGAAGAAGGAGAAGGCCTTCAACAAAGTACCAAGACAAGAAGTATGGAATGCTTTGGACAAAACAACGTAGAGGGAGGCTTAATAGAAGGTATAAAATCGTTCTATGTAAATACAAGGAACATAATCAGAGCAAATAACCAAGAATCTGAAGCATTCGAAACTGCAGTAGGAGTGAGACAGGGGAGAGTACTCAGCCCCACACTGTATTTAACTTTTATGAATGAAATAATCAAAGAAAGTAACAATAAAAGTCAAAAAAATAAATGTCTGGTACAACAAAACGCAGATTATAGAGATTAGTGAATGCGCATTATAATACGTACTTCGCTTTTTATATTCTCTTTTCTAAAATATGTATTATGTTTATTGCATTTTTGTGAACCTGAGTTTATTTTACATAAAGGACGTGTTCTAAGAATTGGTTTTCCGTTAAAAGCATTTGACCAAGAATCCAACAGTGTTTTTCTTTTTCACAGGCAAGGAAGCAATAAACTCTGCAATTTGCTTTAATTTCACAAATACTGACAGTGCAAGTATATTTTGGAATTAGCCCGTTGTAAAGGCTTCTAGTCTTAACAAGCAAAAATCTTTTTATAATGCCAATTACGTTCATTCTTTCATTCATTCATAACGTTAGGGTGGACCCCTTTAGTCCAGGCACTTGAGCTATGTGCTCATTGTACCGTCCCTACTAAATCTCTTACTTCCACTCAAGCGGCTTGGTGTTCCCGATAAAGCCCAATATCTTGCCCAGTGGAAACTTGAGAACCTTCGACGGCTGCAAATAAATCCCCGAAATGTTTCTGCCGGAGTACTTTCAACTGCTCACATGTGCAGATTACATGTAAACTCGTTTCCTCCTGTAGCTCACATCTTCTGCACCAAGGTTCGCTTACTCGACATGTGTTGTATAGATGCTTTTTCAGGGGACAGTGTCCAGTTACCAGCCCAGTAATGGTTTTAGTTTCTTTCTTGCTGCGTCTAAGTAGGTTATCAGAGAACTTAGCATCCCCATCCCCTATTAGCGCCTTGGTATGGAGTTGACCTTCAGTCGTCCTAAATTTATTTGTACTTGCTTTGTTTAACCAAGTCCAAATCTGCCGTTTAGCAGAATCCTTACTAATCCCACATACGGGCTATGAAGTGTCTTTTAGAGCCCTCCTTGGCTAGTTCATCGGCTATTATATTGCCCTTTATATCCCCATGTCCCGGCACCCAAATCAGCGACACCTTGTGATCCTGTAACAGTGTATTGAGGAATTGTTTGCAGCCTCTAACTAGTGCCCCTTTGCAATCATTTCTGCGCAGGCTGCAAGGGCGAATTCCTCTGCTTGGAAGACCCTCGCATGCTTCTCCAGGCTTACGGATACCCTTTGATTAAGGCTCGGTCCGCAAATACCGGTCAGGGCACAGGCTGGCTGGATTTAGATCCGTCCGTGAAGCAGTTATTACGAGCAGTGATAATGCTACGTGCCTGACCTCTATTCGGTATGGAGATTTTCACCTTTTCAGTGAAGATAATTTCGGGTGCCATACTGTCCGTGGGCATTTACAGCAATGGTCCGTCCAGTATCGTACTCGCAGTATCAGTGTACCCCCCAACCCTAATGTTGGGATGCAACAAGTTCTTGGTTTTCAGTCTAAGGATCACATTCATAGCCTCCGTCTTCACATAAATCTCCAGCAGGGGGAGGCCCATAATAGCCTCCAAAGAAGCGGCCCCTGTGCGGTTGACTGCACCAGTGACTCCCAGCAATGCCTGTCTCTGGACAGCGGTTAGCAGCTTCACTACGGAGGACACTTTTGTCCTTTTCCACCAGACCCCTGTCCCCAGGTTTTATCAACAACTCTCCTGCAGCGCCAGAAAAGTTGCGTAGCCCTGGTCGTTGTTTTAACAAAGTGATTGTTCCAGTTCAGTTTCGCATCGAGGGTTGCACCCAGATACTTTAGTTCTTTGATTAATTGTAGCTCCTGCCCAAACAGTCTAATACCGCCTAGGTCTTCGAGTTTCCTCATGTTGGTGAAAGCACCTAACTTTGTTTTTTGTGGACTAACTGAGAATCCTTGCGAAAGGCACCATTCTTCCACAATTCGCAGTGCATTACGCATGATGCCTGCCAATACGCCCGGGAACTTCGCCTTAGTCACTATGACAATGTCATCAGCGTACCCCTGCGTCCATATTCCTTTGTCGTTTAATGACCTGATGAGATCATCCCCGACCAAGCTCCACAGCAGTGGTGACAGTACCCCTTTGAGGGTACCCTCTAGTTGTTTCTGATTGATTGACCCTTTAACCATCTCACCTCATTTTTACACTCTAGAGATGCTGTTTTAAAACAAAGAATCCTTCTCCAGCGTTCGTCCTGAACGGGGAAACGGGAGTTTCACTTTAACGTCCGTCAAATTCACAAACAAAAACTTAACTTACTTTACTTATAAGTGTTCTGTGGAAGTTATGTGTTCTAAAAATCCACTTCGAAGACATTTCTTCAAGAACGGAACCTCCAGAGCTTTTGCCAAAAACACCCAAGCCCACTGTTAAGTATCCAGATACAGGTATTGTTGTTTTCTTTTTTTTGCCCGTTAATTAACTCTAAATTAATCTTATTCCCATTGGTACTGTCGATTCACCTTTCACTAACACAATATTCATTAATTTCAGACCACTATCCATTTATCTAATTAATTTTCTTTAATTCCTTACGTTTTGTTTCATTTTAGATAAAATTGCATTAAAGACGACTATGCTGTTTTCCTTTAACTATAAGATTCTTCATTCATTGTTTATCGCAATTAAATGACTACATTACGTATAATATTTCAGTTTTACACCAGTTTATCATTTCTTTAATTTAAATACACGAAATCATTTCAATTTCGCAACCATACTCGGGTATAAGCCGGTAACAATGTAAGCAACTTGCTGTGATTGAAAGCCGCGTAAGAAGCAGTACTTACAGTTAGTAATAGTGTTTGAGTATGATATATAAAGAGCAGTAACCCTGTCTCTGATGATCCAATGACTTGAACAAACACGGCTAATGGTTACTAAAGCACTAAATTGTGTTCTAACCAAGTTTTCTTACATCTCACTACGTTTTACATTATGTGATAAACCATTAGTATTGTAACCTAATATTACCCCAATTCCTTGCGATATAATTACGACTCTAACCCCGATCTCTATCCATAATTTTAAAATCTGTTTACTAAACTCTCTCTTTTGTTCTCAGAGGCTAGGTAGCGTCCGTGGCGAAGACATAACCTACATCTTGGGACTTCCGCTGGTCGGTGGTATGCCTTTCTTTCCGCAAAACTTTTCCCGACAAGACATGGGTGTGGCGGAAGCGGTTCTGAATTTCTTCAGCAACTTCGCGAAGAGCGGCGATCCCAACGGCCCAGGCCAACAGAAGGAGATACCGGACTACGGAACGCTGAGGGAGAAAACGCGATATAAGGGTTTAATTTGGGAACCGTACGCAGTCGGCACACAGTATTACCTCAGTATAGGTAAATATTGAAGTAAACTTTAATGTACATTGATAATATACGTTATAATCTACCTTAAGTTGAAATCCTTGTTCTCTTCCGGTATTAAAGCGCAATCTACTCCCACGATGCTTCGTTTTTTTTTTTTTCGTTCGTCGAACCCATTGCGGCGCTCGGAAAATTACGACCTCATAAAATATGGGTGAAAGATGTGAATTTTTCCCGTCTTCAACCGTTTCGACCGCGAACTAGCGCAATATATCACGGTATAAATTATGTAATATCTATGTTTCGGTTAACGTAAACGCAACCGTATGATGCCATTGTGTAGCTGCTTTCTCACAAATTGTGAGTAAAAATATAAAGCAAGCTGTAGTAAAATTTTTAATATATATTTTCTTCAAATTTCTAGATCGGAGATATCATGCAATACTGTATATTGCGTTGAATACATAAATAAATAACTTTGATCCTTCTGGCTTGAGTATGCCACTAATAAACTGCCATTTCCAAACTTGATAACATAATTTGGGCATAGAAATTTCCTTAACATTATTCAACCGGCAATTTTAAGTAAAAAAAAAAGAAGAATCTGCGTTAGTGTCCAACAGACAAACAACACCAACTCACAATTTCCTTCTAACCCATCGTCAAGAATTATATGTCATGGGTTTAAAAAAAAAAAGATTCATTTCACATTAAATCCATTACATAATATAACTGGTCGTACATCCAAGTTATAATATAATAATGAACGTCATTCTGCCTTACTCACATATAGATGGCTCATAACCTGTATGTAAATTTACCAAGGGCTCACGTTTTACCTTTCGATTGCCGTAATATGAGTAAAAGAAGGATGAAAATATGGTTTCTAAGAGTTAACAAAGTCGAGAAATACTGTTTCTGCTATTCTGCTGGGCTATTGTATCAGATTTCGATCTCCACTCCGCAATATGTCGCCGCTGTTTAACGGCAAGCAGACACCGGCATTTTCTACCCTTCTCTAACTACTTCAAAATGCTATCAACCGTTCCAACTTTTCAGTTTGAAGAAATCAGCAAAGCCCCCATTCCATACTATTGCTGGGTGAGGCGAACAAATCGCTAGACATGCGAAGCCATTGTCCGACTCACTTCGCCCATTTCTTAATAAAGCGTCGCGGGATATTTAGGGTGCGGTCCTAGTTTATAACGGTTAGTAAGTTTTGACCACAGTCAGTAATTTTATAAAAAATGGAATATTATACGCCCGCGGAAAAACTATTTATAGTAAAACAATTTTACGGTGATAATTCAGCGGAAGTTACACGCGATTTATTTGCAGTAAATTATCTCGAAGGATCAGTTCCTAGCGCGACTACTATTGGTAATACGGTCCGACGTTTTTAAACAACGTTTACATTGATAAATGACAAAAATAAAGATATCCCAGCGAAAAATGCCAGTGATATCGAAATTCAAGTTTATGCATCAGCGGAATTAAATCCTACTATGACCTCTAGACAAATTGCTGGCGAATGTAGTATTAGTGCAACAAATGTTTTAAACCTTTTGCATAAGAATAAATATCGGTCGTACAAAATTAGCAGATCTGAAGGATGATTGTTACCGTCGAATGGAATTTAGCATTCGACGGTAACAATCATCGGGTAAAAGTCCTTCAGATGTGCTTATTTTGTACGACCGATATTTATTCTTATGCAAAAGGTTTAAAACATTTGTTGCGAAATAACTTTTCTCCCGGGTAGTAAACTTCGAAAAGGTAAAATCTACATACAGCAGTTACAACATTAACATTCATATATCCAGTTGTACAATATATTATATTCGTTGAATCATACACATAAAAACTGTTGTTACCAATATTCAAAGCTCTAAAACATAGCTACTTAGACAATCATTGTTATTTTGCTGTCCCATAATTACAATACAAAAGTTACCAATAAAGACGGTATAAAACAAAAACTTTTCCCGCGTGTACAAAATGGTGACGCTTGCAATAAAACTCCGTTAAATTATATTATAGCGATATTCATACTAGGTAGTTGGTCCTAACGTGATCTTATAGTTCCAATATTCACCGTTTATAGTATGATGTTAAGTTTTATTCCCTATATTCTATTTTTATCCTAATTTTCATAACCATCTCTTTTTAAAATAAACTTCTTTTTGTTTCAAACTACTTAAATATATTAATTAAAGGAGGAAATTCTCTATGTTAAAAATGTTGCCTCGTGTCGGATCTGAACCAGACACCTTCCGCTTGCCGGGCGGACACTCTGCCAATTGAGCTAACGAGGTTCTCGAGGTTTATCACAATTTGAAATATCTCAAATACAGATCTTAGGAAACCGGCATCATAAAATTGCACCATTACTTAAAGATACTTTCTAAATACACCGCACAAGTGGTTTTGAAAGAAATATAACAAATAGCGGGAATTTAGAAATTGAACAGGGGGATAAATTTACACTTATTAACAAATTCAATGAATTTTTGGCACCTCCAGATAAACTGGAAATAATTTGCCGATACTTAAATGAAATCAACTTTAGAAATTAAAGGAAGTGAATGAAACAACATATTTAGGATTGCAATTACAAAATACCATGAAATGGGATAGACATATACAGAAACTAATTGAACAAAATGCAAGAACAATTGCGGCTTTAAATAAAATTAAATATATAATACCTACTTCCCTTAAAAAACCACTATACCACGCCCTATTCGTTGCAAAAAATAGCTACCTAATAAACATTTGGGGAAACACGACAACAAAAAATCTATCCAAAATACAACGACAACAAAACAAAGCTCTAAAAATAATATACAAGTTACACTATAGAACTCCAACAACACATGTTTATGAAAAAACAAAAGAACTAAACATACAAGGAATAATAACCCTCAATAACATATTATTTCTACACAAAATTAAAAATAAGGAAATTAAAACTAACATAAAATTACAAAGGAATAGAGAAATACATGACTACAAAACTCGCAGAATATCGCACTTGAGATCCGAAATATATAAACACCACAACTACAGTCAAACACTAAATACAACAACAATAAAAATGTACAACAAATTACCGAAAAACTTAAAAGAATTACCGTACCACAAATTTAAAAGTGAAATAAAAAAGATTCTGAGGAAGAAAAACTAATAGTTAAAACCTAAACCACGACTTGAAGAAAGAAGGAGGCCCTCAACACCGTTAGCCCGAGACAGTAGTTCCCGAGGCGAGGATGAGGGATGGAGGAGCAGCAACGCTACAGATATATACATACACAACATACATTATGTATATGTGTATCTATTGTATTGTTGTTCGTTTATTGTAAATAAATAAATAAATAAATAAAAAAATATTTCTTAATATTGTGATGCAGAACTATAAGATTTCTAGCAATAAATTATAATTGAATCTGAAAAAAGAATCAAGTCATTCGCCAAAAGTAAATATCAACATCGATATCAAAAATGGTAATTCAATGATCTTTCTTGATGACTTATGAATTTTAATCTAAACACACCGTTTCTCTATGTTAAAATATGTGCAAAATGGTACATCACCTCACAACACAGCTGAAAATAATTTATCTATAATCTATATTTCAGATTACACACAAAAAAAAAATAGAAAGACGGTTTTTTATTCTGATCCATACTTTTCCTTATCGTTGTTTATCTTTTATTACTTATTTTTTGAGGTCTGAAGGTAAACTGTTAAATATTGTAATAGTTTTAATACGATGGTATTAATTAATAACAGTTTTATAGATTTGAAGTAGTCAAATATTCATTTCTCGTTTCACTCACTTTTCACAAACTCTATTTGTAATTTTATTCCGAAACGTAAAAGGATGTTTCAATGGAAAAAAAAACTTGTGACTGGCATTACCCAATTAAACAAACGAGAAAAGAAATATTACAATCAATCGGTTAAATAAAAGAAGTAATAAAAGTAATTTTTTAGCAAGCAATTGTTCAAGGTTTAGTGGGTACTCACTGACATAATTTTGTTTTTACTTTATATTATATTAAGAAATCAATTTTGAAGTTCTCATAATCAATTGCAACAATTTAGAGATTCACTCAGAATACAATGAATTCAAAATAACTGCTTGAGATTAGTCTATAACATAAAGAAGTATGAGCGTATTTCACATAAACTTGTTGATGCTCGGTGGTTATCTATGGTTAATAGGAGGGAGTTGCACACGCTGCTATATTACTTTAAAATTATTACAGAACAAGCCCCTCTTTATCTCTATAAAAAAGTTGTTTTTCGTAGAGACCTACATTATCTTGGTACCGTACAAGATACCGTAACTTAATTTCCCCCCCAAAACATAGAACTACCATGTTTGAAAGGAGTTTCACTTACCACATCTATAAATCCTATAACAAATTTAACGATGATTTTTCTAATCTTAGTCTGTTACAATTTCGAAATAAATATTTCAAAATTCTGCTCGATTCTCAACAATTGCCCTGATTCCTGTGCGCTTCGTTTCGTTGGTTGGTGGCTGGTGCATCGCAGTATATCATGTTAGTTTAGTTTAGTTTTATCATTTTTTGTTATAGTTTCCTTACAATATTAGGCATGTTTTTCTTTTTATTATTGTTAATCTATACTTAAGGTTTAGATGGAAGAGCGGAGATGAGCTTTGCCAGTCTCCGAATCTCACCTTGCGGTTGTACTCGTATAAATTAGGGATGGGTTCTTAATTATATATACTTATTTGTGAGTTTTTATTTTGTTTTCATATACGTTTGTATACAGTACAATAAAGACAATAATTATTTTTATTATTATTATCTAATTACAAACTGAAATGACCCATCTGGAAATCGTAAACTAAAACTACAATAAATATAATTTCATATAAATCCTCGCAATGGTAATCTCTTTTAATACCGTGGTAGTACTCTTGTTTCTAAAGAAAAATACTATCCCCTTATCCAAATTTCGCAGTAAGCTTATGCTATATATACTGAACAGCACGGGGACGACATAGTTATGAAGGGCACTGTACTACCAATATAAAACAATTGTATATTGTGAGTAGAGGAGAGCGCAGTTTAGGGTTTTGGGCAAAAAACGCATTTTTTCATGCCAACTTCATAAGCTCTTCGTTCGGGAGGATGCGCGCGTTTCTATTCAGTTCGATGCAAAACAGTAATTTGATCACTACGTCGATGTATTTCAGCGACACGTGTTCATCGGTCGTGTAAGTTTGTTTAACTGATTCTTATCGCCCCAGTCGGTCAATTCCATTTCTGATCGAAAATTCGCTATGAGATATCGGTTCTTTCTACGAGCTACAACGGTATATAGGCATAAGAGATATATGCCAAACGATATTTCTTGCATGTTAGAACTAGGAATTATATGCGTTAATATATACTGACTTCCAGAAAAATTGCAACACCTAGAAGCTGTTTAACGATTTTATTGAAATTTTCAGAAAACGTCTATTTCTATGAAACAAAGTTATGATTAAGTTTTAAAAACAAAAGAACAAAAGCTTTAAAAGTTTTTTCAATAATGAGTTGCTCCGCCACGATTTGTAATGCACTCATCTAGACGCCTTGGCATGCTATTAATCAAGTGATCTATAGCTGCTTGTGGTATATCGTCCCAAGCTTCTTGAATCCGTTGTTGAAGATCGTGTAAATTATCTGGAGGGTGCGGTAAATTACCTATTCGCCTACCAATCATATCCCATACATGTTCAATGGGCGACAAATCAGGCGACCGAGCAGGCCATGGGAGAACGACAATGTTAGATTCTTCCAAAAACCGTGTTGTAGCCCTTGCCGTATGAGGGCGCGCATTATCCTGCTGGAAAATGGGATTTTGCAGCCCCTGAAGATATGGAAGGCCAACTGGTTGTAGCACATTAGCAATGTAACCAGCTGCGTTAAGGTTGCCGTCAATAAAGACCAAGGGTGATCTGCTACCATAACATATTGCACCCCATATCATAACTCCTTGAGTGAGGGCTGTGTTGCGTTCCACAAAAAATGTTGGATTTTTACGTTCTCCACGCATCCGTCTGACTCTCCTACGACCATCGTGGGCCCACAAGCAAAATCGGGACTCGTCACTAAACACAATTTGATGCCATTCCTGCGCCCAATTAACCCTTAAGTTGCTCCACTCTAGTCTGCGTAGACGGTGAAGTGGTGTAAGAGGAAGACATAAAAATGGACGATATGAACGCAATCCATAAGATCTTATCCGGCGATAAACAGTTGACATTGACATTCTGAGTCCTGTACCTCTCATCCAATCATTTGCAATTGATCGAGTTGTTGAAAATCTATCTCTTGTGGCCAAAAGTCTTAGGCGACGTTCTTCGCGATCTGTAGTCCTTCGAGGACGTCCAGATCCACGGCAACGATGTTGAACCCCTTCCTCGGACCATTTGGACCAACACCTCAATACCGTTGAAACATTTCGGTTTACACGACGAGCAATTTCTCTTAGCGAAAGTCCGGCCTCTCTCATACCAATAATACGGCCACGTTCAAAATCACTTAATTGGACAAAATGTTGATGCTGACGTACTCTCGGCATTGTTATCAAGTGCAGAATGAAATTGTGACGTAACAACAACAATTTGCAAACTTGACAGTTACTAAATGGTCTAATACTTCAAATTTATAGTTACTATGTGCTATGGAAACAACCTGCAAAAAAAAAACCACTGGCTAGATTTTATTCAAATTTTAATCATCAATTTGTTTAATGAAAATAAACGTTTCCTGAAAATTTCAATAAAATCATTCGACAACTTCTAGGTGTTGCAATTTTTCTGGAAGTCAGATATGTCTTTTATAAACGCCTGCAACACGCTTCAGCTTAATTATGAGCAACTTACTTTCTTACATAAATGCACACGTACAAAACGTAAGGCAGCTATACACCTATCTTATAAAGTTGTTATCTAATTAATTACTCATAACTAGTAATTTACTTCACTGCTTAAATTTCTTATAATTAATGATTATACTTTTATAAGGTCAGTTTTCAAATACGTATTCTTTTCTAGAAATAATGTTGTAAAACGTGCAGTTATCAATATCGCTTCGGATACATCATACATGAAAAAATATCATAAAGGAAATCGTAAACTGAACACACTGGCAAAATTGTAATAAAATTGGTTCCATTTGACATGCCATTGACAACACTTCCAGTAAAAATGCCGACCATTAATTCTCAACCGACCTGTCTTTTGTGCTGATTGGTGCATTTTGCAGTTAAGGGTCTAGGCTAATAAAAGTGCGCAATTTCATCCGATTTTTATTAACGTATTAATCGGTACTCCGCGGTGATGATTTTATTTGTGGTGTTTGATTAGTTATGAAATCAGCTGAAAGATAATCTCCTTCATATTTTTACGAGAGCTTTTAATGTAAAGAAATATATTAATTGAAAAACAAATAATATTGACGCTTTAAGATTACTATTTTGTTCATATTATGTTTTAAAAATACTCAAAACTGTGGCACTGATAACACTATATCCCTTTAAAGACCTCACCACAAACTTTCCTATATTTGAGGCAGCAGTAAAATGGTTTTTACTGCTGATAATAATAGCTTTCGTATTGCATCATGCGTCCAGTGTAATAATTTGTGGTAAGGTATTTGCAAGTTTGCAGTATTATTATATGTATTTATTAAAGTATATTCTCTCTTCGTAAACCTCTGTGTTGTAATTTGTTCTTAAGACGTAACAGTACTTGAAACTCATATACTCCACATCCCATTAAAAGTTTTAAGTGCTACTAAGAACTGTATAAACGAAAGATTTCGAGGGCAATCAAAAACAACTCCCATGTCTCAAGTAATAGCGTAACTAATTAGCCCAAAACCTAAGTTTCGAATTAAAACAACATCTAGAGCGTAGTTGTTAACAACTGTTTGGGGAATTTCATGTTTCCTTACTCTACGCCCTAATACCGCTTGCGAAAGGATACTTAGAATTTCCCCTATGTTCCTACGTTGTCCTCCCTCCTTTTCGAATCTCTTATGCTAAGCCGTATTCCCGATGCAAATCCTGAGCGCTTCAAATAATAAATAAGAAAGAACCGTAATCGTTACGTTCTTCTTAATATGGGAAGTTGGAAAGCTTGTTTACATTTATTCCCCCGGCACAATCATTTTCATCTTACTACTCTAAGCGTAACCTCTACCAAAAGGGCACGGGCAGCTGCCCCATGCTAATTAAGCCGTCTAAGTCAAACGCAGTTGAATTCATTATTCCTCTGACAAACACATTTGCCCGGATTATTTACTTTGGCGTAAAATGGAAGTCACCTGTGAGTGAAAGGAACAAGTTGCCAAGGGCAGAGCTCCCCTCTGCACGCTACTAGGCTAACCGCTAATGAAATGGGGAATCACTGACGGATGAGAAAGATGTACGCATGTTTAAGACGCCACACGTGTTCAGTGGTTAAACGAGCTACCCCTCACGTTATTACACAATAACTAATTTTGTTGGGGAGTAAACTATCAAGGAACCCTACTCTACACAGGAAATTACATCATAACTGATGATGTGGATACTCCTGCGGCGAAATATTTTTTAATAGGCTTTATTAAGCACAAAATACAAAGGGTTTCATTACTACGAACAGTACTCTTCAATTATTCTACCATTTACAATGCACTAAAATAGTTGCAGTTATTTTTTATTTTTCAATAGGGAATTTTGTATATAAATTTTATACATATTATGCTTACGTACGCTTAATTAGTTAAGAGAAATAGCACTTAAAGAAATCGAATCTTCCCTATTACCATTGTTAAAGTTTCTTTCTTTCCGAAACCTAGTCAAAGTAAGATATTCTTTACACGTTTCCTTGAACGCGTCTAATTTAGCAGCTCAGGAAAAGTATTTGGGCGGGCGTAGGATGAAGCCCTTTCTACTTCCGCACGAAATCTTCTCGGCTTTTTCCGGCCCCTTATCATTTCGTCATCTCTGTTCCGACTTTTTCTTTCCTAAACTAACTTCTCAGTTTTTTTGCCAACTTCACTTTCTCGATTTTCAAACTTGTGTGGTCTCATTACCCTCTTAACTAACTTTCTGATTTAGTAGTGGCTTTGTTGTTGCGCGTTATGTCATCCTATTTAGTTCGACTATAGATTATTTCATTTATACTGACAGGACAAACCTTTATGGGCGTATCCATCGTTATACCTTCTAACGTGTATAAACATATCATTTTCGACGTTATCTTGGCTTATTATTACCCCTAGTTTCAGTTTATTACGTGCATAATAATTTAGGCAATATAGAGGAATATTAACAATGCCAAGGTCAATTACATTAGAATGATACACAAGTTTTCGCAACGTTATAGTGCATTGAAAACCATGAGAGTGTCTTAATATCCAAGCTTTTAATAAATCTATTAGAGATGTCAAGAAAAATAACTAAATATTAAAGTTTTGCATGATATTTCCGCGTAACTGTGGCTCTCGAATAACAGCTTGAATAGTGGCTTTGAGGTGTGGAATTGCAAGGCATTAGCATAGACTCTTCTTTTACGTAGCCCCAAAGAAAAAAGTCTAACGCACCAAGGCAATTTCTCGTGCAACACTGCAAGTATTTCTTGCAGCTTGTGTGACTCGTAGCACCATCCTGTTGTTAATAAAAATTGTCTATGTTCATATAGTCCAATATAAGTCAAAGAAAATCAGTATCATTTCAAAGAAGCGCTCCGCATTCAATGTAACTACAACACCATCATCATTCTCAAAAGAGTAAGATCCGATGACACCGTCGATCGAGAAACCACACCAAACAGTAACTCGACTATTGTTCTTGGATTTTCGAAACCCCAAATGTGACAGTTCTGTGTATTGATGAAGCCACTGAGACGGAAATAGGCTTCGTCTTTAAGATCTTTATGCTTCGATGAAGGCTCATCTGTGAGATCCTTAATTTCTATGAACGTCTTAGGATGGACAAACCTAGGTTTCTGCGACACTTTCAGCGACAGCGGCAATTTCTTGAGCTGACCTGACGGTCTAGTTCCAACTGGCAATTTTACATCAGTAACTTGGCCCATTTGCTTAAATTTTGCGATTAGGCTTACACTGGTTTTTGCGAAAAGGTAAATCACACCGACCAAAACCACCATGAACTCTGCTAACTCTTTCGACGAAGTTTTCACCGTGCCTATGAATTTTCTGTATTTTTGTACATTGTTGGAGCGTTTATTTTATACTCTTCTTTTCTGACAATTGTCAAATATTCAACGCCTGGAGTGCGTTCCGATTTCTACGCCGCGCCGGGTTATCCACTGACGTCAATTTGACGTAAACAGGCAGCACCCGACTAATGGCAAGTTGTCATATATGTAATTTTTACGTCAGGGACGTAGACCGGACAATGCTCGGAGATAAATCTGAACGCCCTGCTGTTCAAGATATCAAAAATACCGGAAAATTTAAAATAGAACTTCTTAATGGAAAACACTTTGCTGGATGTTCATTGGGGAATAGAATAAATCCCCGAAGAGGGCCCACATTAGATGGTAGTTATTTTTAAGCTATAGCTACAGTTGCTCGTTTTATTTAAGTAAACATTCACATTAGTAATAATAATAATAATAATAATATTTAATTATCCAACAGTTCAGACCAGAATAAGGATAATATAAAGTATTGTACATATAAGTATAAACTTATATTAAAAATAAAACAAAATATGTATCTATAAGTATATAGAAACGCTAGAAAAAGAAAATAGACTTACTACTAACTTATTTAAGATTGAAATATAACATGGAATAATAAAACTAATGTAATACAGTACAAAAGGCTAAAGGCCGCACGTACTAGCAAGTGTGACTAAGGTAGACATATTAGCATGTACAAACATTAACTCACACAATTGAGTAGCTCCCCAACGGAACAAACAAAAATATCACAAACATGATTTATTTGATTGTACAATGAACACATCAAAGAGGTAGGAGATTTTGCTAGTAAATTGGTTCGCGAAAAAGTGGTAGCGTTGCGGGTAGAGAAACGCGGTACTAAGAAATTTAATTTGCCCAATAGGAAGATGGAATCAATGCAATTGTGAATAAGCTGATGCAGGAAGGACAAGCATGATTTAGATCGTCGCAACTCCAGGGAAGACACAGAAAATGCTCCGAGAAGGCTCTCTTGCGGAAAACCTCTCTCTCTTCCGGGTAATAATTGTATGTTCGAAACCAAAAGTATTTGAGATATCGTCGCTGAACATTCTCAATGCTTCTCTTAGAGATCTCATAAATAGGGATTCCAGACAATCGAGGCATATTCTAATTTTGAGCGAACTAGTGAATAATATAGTGAATGTAATGCCTTCATATTCTGAAACCGCTTACAGTTACGCATGATAAAGCCTAGACTTTTTGTGGCAGCAGATACGACAGAGTTAATGTGGCTTGTGAAAGCGAGTTCAGAATCGAACAGTACGCCCAAATCCCTAATGCTCTTAACACTATCCAATGCTTCCACACCAATCTCATAGCGGTGCCTAATTGGAGACTTTAGTATATATGACTGATTTACATTTAGCAATATTCAGCTCAAGTCGATTACTCACGCACCAAGCATGCATTTTTTGCAAATTTTGCTGAAGGGTTAAAGTGTCTATAATACAATTAACAGATGAGAATAGTTTTACATCATCGGCAAACATTAAAATTTCACAAGTTACGTACTCCGGGAGGTCATTAACAAAAAGAAGAAACAACAGGGGACCTAGCTTGGACCCATGTGGTACGCCTGAACGTATAGTACGCCTTGTAGAGGAAAAGCCGTTGTAATTAACAAAATAGGTGCGTTCGCTCAAATATGATTGGAGCAATTGAATCAGAGGTCCGCTAAAACCCAAGCGCCATAGCTTCTGCAAAAGAATTCCATGATCTATACGATCAAAGGCCTTTGACATATCAGTATAAATTGCATCGACCTGCCCATGTGTGTCTAAAATTTCTGATGCAACCTGAACAAAACTACAAAGATTTGTCACTGTTGATCTCTTACTTACGAAACCGTGCTGTGCCGGGGAGATCATATTACACACATCCGAGTAAATATGTCTGTAAAGAGCAGTTTCAAACACCTTTGCAAGGTTAGAAAGTATGGATATGGGTCTATAATTTTCGATGTGTGATAAATTTCCGTTTTTAAAAGTAGGACAAATTTTCGCTGTTTTCCACGCTGTTGGAAAAGTATGAGTGGATAGAATTAGTTTAATAGCAGTAGTTGAAACCAACAATGAATTTTCAAGACAAATAGAAAAGAACGGAATCCTAATACATTACGATCATTAACCGGCTTCAAAACTGAATAATGTACGCATTTGCATATGTTAGAATACTCATGAAACCGAGGACTGGATTATTAAGACAAACAAATACAGCTTAAGTAGTGTATTACGCGCCCATTATACATTTCACAGAATTGGAACGTAATTTACTTTAAAAGTTAACTAACGAAGTAGGTATATGATACATACGGCGCCTACAAAATACAAACTACTTTAAAAGCACCAACTAACTTCGCAGCGTGCACTGCCTAACAATTACGGTACTACAATGGGTGGAAGACGGAATGGTGTTGACGACTCATTCATAACACAGGAGAACAGGTAAAGAACACCAACATATTGTGAGCTTAATGTATGTACAGAGTTATCCTATTAATAACGTAACCGTACCATCTAAAGCCATGTATGTCGCTCTGCTTGTGCGCACAACAGAAAGAACAATTGGAATATAGGTCAACGTTATGCAAATTATTAAAACAAATTTTACACCTGACGGGGACTTAGGCTATTTAATACAAAATCTGGATATGTAATACGTTCCTATTGTTGTAAGCTGATTTTATATTACCTTAATAAATAGAACTATAGTAAGAGATTACAGAGAAATATCAGTAAACTAACAAGAAGCGCAAACAGGATTTGAAACATCCAGAACTGGAATTAAGAGTTTTTGTTATATGTTCTACTTACAGCATAATGTTCCTAAATGCATGTAATTAACATGCACTGCTACTATCTGATGTTTAGATAAGTTCATATTTTTTTAGTTATCCGTTTGAATGGGTTCTACAAATACAATTTTTGCAAAATGTATTAATTCCGGGATTAACAGCGCCGGCCATATTTCTCCATTAAGGGTGCCGATGTTTTAATGGGTTTTGTGCTAAGCACGAACACAAAGTAATTTACTTTTACTCTGTAAAAAATGGTTATCTGCGGGTATTTTATACAGCTAACATGCATATACAATTAGATCAAATTAATCCTCCAGTGTGGGTATACGAATGCACGGATTTCTAAATATGGATTACATGTGTAATACTTCATCGTCAATAGTTTGAGCATGCTGGTGGTTCTGATTGTTGAAACAAACAAAATGTTGCTTTTAATAAATATTTACCACAGGATGAAATAAATTCGAATTTTAATGTAATAGGTGCTGGAAAAAATTTTGTATTACCTTTGACAACAATGTATGGAAAGAGGATCTCTGGTGTGGTAGACAGACGGATCCAAGATGAAACAAGGGGTGGGAGTCAGAGTTTTTGGCCCAAACTGCCATCTCTGAATAGCCTTAGGGAAAACCTCAACCTTCTTTCAAACAGATTATTGTGCCCAAGAAAACTTCAAGAAAGGGATGAATGGAGCGAACATCTATACATGTACTGATTAGCAAACCACGCTGAGTACTCTAAAAGCAAATAGCTTTGAGTCTAATAATATAGTCCAGCTGGCTATGACAAACCAAGTCACACTGGTATGGGTGCCAGAGCATTCTCAAGTTAAAGGCGACGCGGTGGCTGACCAATTGACCAAACGGGCGGCTAGCAGCCACTTCAATAGACCCGAACCAGCTCTGGGTATTTCGAAAACCTAGATTAGAGATGAACTCCAACAATTAGGGCACAATAAGGCGATATTTCTCTATAGCCAAACCTCTGGACAACATGCAGCTGAAAGCTTAGTCAACCAAATTTTAGCCTCTCGGAGTTGGGCTATCCATTTCCCAAACAGAAGTAACAGCACTCACACTAGCGGCCAACAATGTATCTGAACTCAAGATAGAGGCCAGAAATATTGATTTGTATACAGGCACCAAACAACTAGTGCCAGCCTTGAGGCAACCAAAAATAACCCCTGAATAATGCCGAACTGTCACAGAGCTCTCCCACAAACCTCTGAAAGAACAAAGTCACGATTAGGAGGATTAAAAGACATGATGGTAATCTGCGCAACCACGAGACATATATGCTTGCTAGACGTGGGTCTTGGTTAGTCCTGCACCACCATGGATCATTTATGAAGCCTGCCGTATCTATCTTGTGCGACCAGAATAAAACGATTACCCAAGAATATTTCATTAAAGCCTAAGATGATAACAACAAATGCTGTCTTGCCAGGGTTACCTATCGGTATATGATAAATCCCAATAAGCAAACGACATCAAAATATTTGAAAATGTCCAAGGATAATCTCCACTTAGTGGTGGGAATTAAGCTGGGAGTAAAGACCAATCCAATTTGTAGGGACTACCAATTAAAGGATGAAGGGGTTGAACATGTTCTCTGCGATTGCCCTGCCCTATCATTCATCAGGCTATGACAAACCAAGTCACACTGGTATGGGTGCCAGAACATTCTCAAGTTAAAGGCGACGCGGTGGCTGACCAATTGACCAAACGGGCGGCTAGCAGCCACTTCAATAGACCCGAACCAGCTCTGGGTATTTCGAAAACCTAGATTAGAGATGAACTCCAACAATGAGGGCACAATAAGGCGATATTTCTCTATAGCCAAACCTCTGGACAACATGCAGCTGAAAGGTTAGTCAACCCTAGGCTAAACACCAACAAAAACCTATTCAGACTCAGCAAACCCGAACTAAAGCTACTTACTGGCCTACTTACCGGACATTTCCCTCTGAGATACCATCTCAAAAAGATGGGCAAAGCTGAGACTGCTATATGTCGATTTTCCGAATGCGAAACCGAGACTGCGGAGCACATACTCTGTTATTGTAAAGGTCTGGCACCGCAAAGACTGCTGCACTACGAACGGGAGACAATATCTCCCGAAGCGATAAAAATGGCAGCACCAAAGAAAACCCTCAGATTTGCGGTAAGCACATATTGCAATAAAAACTGAATTTCGTATTGTGTACGAGTGCGAAGATAGCGTTCCCTCTCCTTGTGAAATTAAAATTTATAATGTGTTTGGAACCTATAATAAATATTTTTTCTTTTAAATTGTCTTAATAATTTTTCATTGCTTTTTAATATAAATATGCTAACTTAAGCGGTGTTCTAGGCTTGTCACCCTTAGGGGACGTAACAGTAGATATATTGAAGCTCAAATTATACAAAACGGCCATTGAGAATTCTTTATTTTACCAAATTGAGTGCAAACCAGTGCAAACTGATTTATTTCAAATTAAGATTTTGGGGTTTGCACTCTAGGGTTTGTAGCAATAACGGTTGAATTGAAATTTGACACTTGATAAAATAAAATTCTAGCTTAGCTTCTTACCTTTTCTGCTATAATTTTCTAAAAAGAAAAAATGTGAACATTCTAATCGTTTAAATCAAATTAACTACATAATAAGTTTTTATATTTGGGAATAATGAAACTTGTTTTGAATATTTTCTAATGTAAAGCATCAAAACCAGAGAGGTTCATCTTAAAAAATGTTAGCCTCTCGGAGATGGACTATCTGTTCTCCAATCAGAAGTAACAGCACTCACGCTAGCGGCCAACAATGTACCTGAACTCAAGATAGAGGCCAGAAATATTGATTTGTATACATGCACCAAACAACTAGTGCCAGCCTTGAGGCAACCAAAAATAACCTATGAATAATGCCGAACTGTCACAGAGCTCTCCCACAAACCTCTGAAAGAACAAAGTCACGATTAGGAGGATTAAAAGACATGATGGTAATCTGCGCAACCACGAGACATGTATGCTTGCTAGACGTGGGTCTTGGTTAGTCCTGCACCACCATGGATCATTTACGAAGCCTGCCGTATCTATCTTGTGCGACCAGAATAAAACGACTACCCAAGAATATTTCATTAAAGCCTAAGATGATAACAACAATGCTGTCTTGCCAGGGTTACCTATCGGTATATGATAAATCCCAATAAGCAAACGACATCAAAATATTTGAAAATGTCCAAGGATAATCTCCACTTAGTGGTGGGAATTAAGCTGCGAGTAAAGACCAATCCAATTTGTAGGGACTGCTAATTAAAGGATGAAGGGGTTGAACATGTTCTCTGCGATTGCCCTGCCCTATCATTCATCAGGAAAACCCTACTTGGGCACGTTCAGTTTGACATCTTTAGCGTCAGGAATGCTCCCCTTGGGAATGTCTTAGCATTTGTTAAGACAATACGCTGGTTAACGACTTAGATGGGACAACGTTAAAGAAGGAAGCATAATGTGGCCTAAATTCAGTGGCGGCACAGCCATACTTACAAAAATCGAAAATCCAGCACTATAACTATTTTACTGACGGGCATACAGGAAATTGAAGCGGAAATGCTACATTACCGTTTGAAATAACCTAATTACTGAATATAGGTTGTTGTGATGAATGTTTCCATCGTTTATATTATATTATAATGATTCTACCGTCGCTATCAGAGTAGCTCTTATGTATAGCTTGACTATTCAGTGTGTAATAACATGCTAACTTCAGAGATGAATTGGCAAGCTAAGTCCTTCTCAGGGCTGTCCTGATAATGGTCGTAAAACTACTGTCGAACCGTCAGATTTGAAGAACCCAATACATGATAGAAATAGCCCAAACATCAACTCTAATCCATCGTCAGCAATTTCACGTCACGCAGCTCAAATTAATGTCTGCAGAACATTTTTAATGTCATTGTAACAACGTCATTATAGCTGTTTTGAAAAAATCGACATCTTTTACTTTTTTGCCTCGAAAAATCTTAATTACGTTATTTCCGCGTTTCCAAACTTTTCGAATGCACTGCATATAAATTACTTTCTACTCGATCATGAAGAATACGTTTCTATTGTCACCATTTATTATTGTCTTTTACCGATATTGTCTATAAAATATTGTTTTCCTATTGGTTTGATCAAAATTTGGGAGGTCAGTTACGATTTATTTTTGTAAACTGGTTTGTGTTCAGGTGTTTTTAGACTTTTATTATTATTTTTGTTAGTATGTCATGAAAAATTATATGTATTCTTGTATTGACCGCGTTCCAAAAATTTGCGCTTCTGGTTTCCTATACAAGCGTAAATGGCGTTATTATCTGAGCGCAATGAGACGAGATCATTCCGATAGAATGACTTTGCATAATAGCACCTTATCCGTTAGTAGACAACGGGAAACTCCGATATCGGTTTTAGGGGAAAAAAAAACCTATCAATAACACTCGAGATCTTCACCCTTTCCCTCTATTTACCATTTATATCCTTTACAAGCTACAAATGGCGAATGGCAGAGCTATTTTTTTGTCCTCTATCGAATTGATTTCCGATTCGCGGGAGCGCTACCGCTGAACGAGCGATCTTGTTTATAAATTCAATGGCTGATTTAAGAGCGGAACCGTGCGCTCTTCGCGCGTAACTCGTCGTAGATTAATGACACCCTTTAACTCGGTATAATTTATTCCGTACTGAGCACGAAACTTAGAACATTCACCTACTGAAAAGGTGGAAGCGCATCTCGCGAACTGAGAATCTTCCTTTATTTTTATCTCATATGTTGGATGTCGTTACATAGTTTATCGAATCAATTATCCTTTGATATATGTATGTATAATCAATAAATTTTCCACTGCATGACGTTCGAAGATATTTAAACGCATTAAATTAATTAAAAAAAAACTAACACTGCTTTTACTGAATTTGAATTGAGAGCTTTAATACTCGCATAAATATTGAAAATATAGAAAAGAAGAAATTCAATAGGATATCCAGCTATCTGCGTTTTAATATCAACGAACTTTTCGGGCTATTAGACCGTGATCCTTCTGAGAAATTGATTTTTATATCCGGCATTTTTAAAGAATCGACAGTGTGGTAGCAGAAGTAGGTATCTAACCGTCGTTGTGTCAAGAATGACAGTGATGTTGGCGATACGCTGCTGCGTGTAGCCCATTTGCGCTGTAGTTAACTGCTGCTACAGCATTCCAGTTTCTGTTAACCACTGATGCTAAAGCGGGTATCCATGCAAGATTTAGTTTTAAACCTTCTTACTTTTTGTTAAAATTATTTGGATGTTTGAGTATTTCTATAGCTTCTCTGTGTAATCTCACATGGTAGTGTGTTGCAGTATCCAGGATTTTTTTTTTTTTTTTTTTTTTTTTTTAATATATTCATCTTTGGACATAAGTACAAAGATAATGTCATACACACAAAACTAATGAAGTTGCACTCTACATCTTAAAATCATCCACACGATAGTAGCACTCCCCCAGCAAATGGTCCCTCAAAAAAGATTTAAACCTCAACAGTGAAAGCTCACGTACCGAGGCTGGCAATCTATTGTACAGTCTATAACTGACATGCATCTTGCTCGAAAGCGCAAGCCGATGTATAGGTATCACCAGATTCTGTGCCTTTCTTGTATTGTAGTTATGAAAGTTGTAATTATGACTGAAGTTTTCGCAATTGACATGGACATAGATTAAATTATGATAAATCACCAAGGATGGCAAGGTTAAAATTTTAAATTTCGTACGATCTACACTGAGAGAAATAGATTGTACTCTTTAACATAAATATAGTATACTTTAATATATTTTATAGCTCCTATAGGGACAATCATATTTTATATTACCGGTGACAATATCTGTATAGTAAATTTCTGTGAATAGTTTTTATTAACTCATGTGTTAAAGTTTGTGTACTATATTTGTATTATTAATTTGAGCATACATGTTAGTAAATGTGAAAAAAATGACTAATAGCACTGACTATATTTGATAATAACTGTTAAATTTTTTATTGTACCCAGTATAATGTAATATTTTACTATGTAGGATGCATGGTGCTCATACTTACTATATAGCCTTGTAGTACTTACAATATTATTTTCTATTATAATAATCTAACGTCTCTTAGCATTTAAAATAGTAGATAGTAAACAATAATATAATGGATCATATGCGGGCACTATACAGCGATAATTACCTGTAATGAAAAATATAGTACTATACAAGGTTTTACCCAGTTGATGCATAGGGAAAGTGAAATATTACACAATAAAAACTATAATATTGATTTTATTTTTTTATTTGTCCTTAGAAGCATTATTACAAAATTCCATGGTGTACTACTTTCATTAACATAACAATCACTAGTAGGTTAGATTTAGGTTAATGTTCTATCAAAGCATAAAGTACCCACTACGAAGTGTGTGCATATAATATCTATTACTTACCTTTGAATATATCAATTAACTGTGAAAACCCCCACTCGATTAAAATGTTTTCTACGTTTGCATCCATTTCTGCTCACGATGCACAGCAATCAACGAACGACCAGACACAAACATACACCGCCACGAATACGTACACCTGTATCAAACGTACATAACACGTGTCAGTAATTTTGTCGCGGCAAAACAGCTTATTGATCGATTTCTTCGGTAAAGATCGACAATGAATAGAGCAAGGGGTGGGAAGAGCGTTACAAACATTTATGTTAGAAATAGAATATGCATCGAATACCTGATAATATCGCAGTCAATCGCAGCGACTATCTGTATAATCCACGTCATTATATAGGCTTTCAGCAATAGAGTATAATAATTGTTAGATCCAAAAGATGTAGATGGTAAATCCAGATTTTGCCTCTTACTATAAGCATGATAAAATCTGGTTATTTTACTCTTAATACGCCACATATTGTCGTTTTGACAATAATTATTTTAGTAATTAATATAAACAGACTTACGATCTAATTTCTACAATCCATTTTTCTCAGTGTACGTACCGAATAACGTGGTCTTCGTGTAATATTACGTGCTATTGCCGGCAGGTGTCTTTTGTGTTTTCTAAGGGAGTATTGACGCTTCTTATTGTGGTATAAGTGTATACTTGGCCACAGCTACAGGGAATCTTATATACGCCCGCATCCAATAAAGGGTCTCTTGATTTTTTTTTATAGATTTTAGCATATCCTGTATTTTTCAAGTGGGTTTGTGTATGGTTCTTAAGTTGCCAATTCTATCCGTAGCTCCATGCATGTACGGGAAATATGTTGCCGCTATCGAAAGTTCCAGCAAGTCTGGTGATTTTTCGAAGTTAATTGAAGAGGAACAGTAGTATAGATGTGACTAACTATCGAGCGATAACGGTGTTGAGTACTGTGAATTATACATTTGATAAAGTTGTATACCATAGACTTTTGGGTTTTCCAACGAAGTACAATATAGTGCCCGACTGGCAACATGGTCTCCAGCGTGATCGATCAACAGAGACCACTATCGCGGAAATGATGATCTATATTTGTATATTGTATGGAGGAAACTATGCTTTGTACTTTGATTTATCGCAGGCCTTTAACACTATTAATTTAAATTCCCGAGTGGATAAAAGTGTGGTGTCAGGGGTCCTATCAGTGGCTGGCTGCGTTCCTTTTTGTCGGAACGTAAGAATGTTGTTAGGGTGGATTTTGGTAGTTCGGAGGCTTATCTGTTGCATTTCGGTGTTCTCCAGGGGTCGGTGTTGGGACCACTGTTATTTTTATTGTTCGCCAACGACTTACCATCTTGTATCAATACTGGGCATGCGTCGATGTTCGCGGATGATATTGCGGTTATGCCCTCAGCGACGACACCTGGGGATCTCCTGGATCAAATTAATAATGTGATGTGTCAGATGCAGTTGTTTGGCTAATAAATTAATGTTAAATATGAATAAAACCGTATGCATGCAATTTTGCAATCGTAATAGAGTACCTGAGGACCTCTTCATGGAATATAATATACAGTTGAGCTGGCAATATAGAGTTTTGGGTTTAGTGTTGGATGAGCGATTAAGATGATCGGAAAATATAGCTATATTATGCCATAAGAAAACTTAAAACTACTTTGAGCAGGACAAATCTTTTTATTCACTGGTCTATTATCACTTGCAATTTAATAGTATTATTTTGGAAACGTCTGTGGACGTAGACAAGCTCTTCATTTCGAAGAAGCGAGTTATGAGGATGATGTCTGATGTGCTTCCGAAGGAGTCATGTAGGGAAATTTTTAAGAATTATAAAATATTAACATTCCCTGCTATTTTTATTAGAACCGAAAAATGCCACCATGGTGGGGCTCATGGTCTCTTGTGGAAATCACCACACCAGCAAAAGCAATGAAAGAAAATATCACCACAGCTAACTCTAATAGACCACGAGCCGCGCCTGGTGGCATTTTTCGATTCTAAATGTATTTAGGCATTTTTTTTCTTTGATGTTGCTATTTCTATTTATGTTTGTTATGTCTTCAAAAATAGGTCGTACTTCTGTTCCTCTAGAGGCTTACGCTGCTATTTGACCAGACACGAAGGACGTATATGACCGGTCCTTCGTGTGTCCTCCTTATTTGAAAATTCACCTGATTACCTCTGCGAAAAGATATTTAACAGGTTACTTAACCATATAATAATTGAATCCATTTACAACAAATTTAAACAGTTGACTAAGGAATTTGTCAGCTCAATAATGTATATAATTCTGTAGATGAGTTTTTGCTAGGTTAATAAGTGATACTTGAATGTTTTTTTTTATAATGTTTATATTTTACAAACATATAATTATGATTATGAATGCTACATCAACGTGGTCTAGTTCTTGATCGAGATGTTCCAGTAGGCAACCACGCCTGACTCGATAAACTAAGCACATTATAATGCCTTCCTTTTGGTGCTGGTGACGACTAGGCACCTTATGCAAATACCTGTGTGGATTTTCTGTATACATTGTAACCCAGTCCCCCATTCTTCTGTTTATAAATTATTACGTCTAATAAGGCCAGTTTTTTTTTCTCTATTTTCATAGTTTATTTTGTTGTTACTACTATTTTAATACTTACGAAACCAATGCAGCTCCTCTTCCCCATGACCACAGATTACAAAAGGATCGTGCACGTATCTGAATCAACACGATGGCTTCTTTGGTGCACTTTCCAATACTCCTTGTTCGCAGTCTTCCATGGAGAAATTAACCATTAACAACAGCAGTTAACAGAAGCTGGCATGACAAGGAGATACAGCAGCAGTCAACTATAGTACGAACTCTGCCGCCACCTTCCATTGTTGGCATGTTGGATATTTGTATTCGCGACTACACCATTGAATCTCTGAAAATATCAGTCAAACGTCAAAAATTAGTTTCTAACAAGGACCACGGCCCAACAGCAAAAAAAAAAAAACGATTGGTATTAGACATCGGTTGTGAAATCCCGCCTAATTACGTACCTATTTTATTTCAACTTTTGAGGATAATCGGTATTCCTAAAATTTTTTAAACGAAATTGGAAAGCTTGATGGGTTATTTATTGCCTATGTTGCGCCGAAGCTGTATTAAAAAGGAAATGTTCCTTATCGTATCTCATATTTTAAAATTACTGGCGGTAAGCTTCATCTTCTGTTAAGTTTTTGCTTAACTAATAAATAAACAATTTGCCCGTTGTGATGTAAAATATCGCCCTGCTATAAATTATTATATTCCCTTTACTCCACGTTACCAAATACTCGAAAAACTAGTCCACGAAAAAGCGTTGTGAATTCGCATTATTCCAAACACAACATATTTTTATCAGCCTCCGTGGAAAATTAATTATTTTTTATAGGTCGCAAGTTCAGTCTGAACAATCCGTTTTGTCCGATTCGGGCGAACAACGCATGTACTAGCAGAACGCGTATACTATGTGTGTTTTCGTGTATAATTTAACAGCAACGGAGGACGCTTGTTAGAACAAGGCAAACGTTAATAACCGGAGACAAATTGGTTTAAAGATAAACACGGAACGCATGGAAAAACGAGCTGCGTCTAGTATGCCAGTCCAAAGATCGTAAACTCTCCAGCGCCACTGGTACAAAACAAACTTCGGACATTTTAATTTATGTAAACGAAACGGTCACGGTTGGTCTAAAACGAAGACGTAACTTAACTGGGGGGTTAAACATGTAGCGTTACTGATGTTCTAAAACGAAAACGTGGGGAGAAAACAAAATTATGACTAAAGTTGTATATACGAATTAATAGAGTATAACAAATATTAATTATCTCAGTCAAAACCTGACATGTATATTTAAGACAAAATAATTATTGTATTAATAACTCCTACTACTAAACAACCATTAATAAATAATATGACAGCTGTAAATGAACTAAACATAAGTAATATAATCTGTTTGTGCTATAAATCACTGTTAAGCGAACGAATAGCTATTATTTGCATTAACTTAGATTTTAAAATTTCAAGCCTAAAATAACACATTTATTTATTTACTTTGTGTGCAATTATTTTTACTACATCGACAGCTTTGTATTGTTATTTTTAAACTGATTAAGATTTTCTTATTTCAAACTCATCTGGATATTTATACAACCACAGTTACAATGACAGACATTAAATTGCCTACACTAACTCTCAAAGTTTGTACTTATTTGAAAATTAAATTAAATTCTTCAATTTCAAGCTTTAATTTGTTTCCGTGTCGAATGTAAATGTTCGCATCATTTATTGTATGCATGTGTTTGCTTTTTGTCATTACTCACTCTTAATTTAGTTAGTAACTAGGCCAATCTTCGGGGCATCCTATTGTTGTGCTGTTGGAGAAAACAAACGAAAGTATTTCCCTTTGAAACTGACATTTAGATTTCATAGGATACTTCATTCTTCCTCAGACCACCGAACAAAGCAGATGTGGTCTAGGTCTATTCCAAATTTGGTAATTTGGTTTTTTATGAGTTTCAAAATTTCACTTAAAGTTTTAAATTATAAAGTCCAATGATATATCCTGTAACATATATTATTTTTATCTCATTTTGAATTCACCTACATAATACCTACCATACCTGGGAGTTCTGAAGGAAAATGCCGGTTAAGACTCTGTTCCTAACAGAATTTCATTCCATATGAGACCCTGTTTTTTGCTTGAAAAACTACAAGACGATTTTAATATAATGTTAGGTGTTTATTCCTACCACGATAACAGTTTCCTTTATTAAATTTATTAAATAGTCCTTATAATTAAAATTTTACTGTAAAAAAGTTCCGTTATATTTCCGTTAACTGTGAGATTATTTACGCTTTTATGAAATTTTTAATAAAATGTGTTAGCGTCTGTTCTGTATCTGAGAGTTATGTGGTTTATTTAAGCAATTTTCTACTTTAATGTTTTTTTAACAAAATTTTTAATGATGCCTATTTTATCTACAGGGTAAATATATTTCTCACGCATTTAAAAATTTTGGTTACATTATGAATTTCAAAGGTTAATTTTTGGATGGAAATATTTTAAAATAATTGTTTATTAGAGTAATCGAAGCTACCTTTATGGATAATGTATTTTATTTTTTTAATATTATTATAGTTTTTGAAGAAATAACACTTTTTACTTGTAAAATGCACTCTTTTATTTAATAAATAACTTGGCAGTAGAATTTAGGACTACCTCAATTCCTACAGGAATCTAAGAGTGTCTCACGTGCCCAGCGCACGCATGTTTACCTTGTATTGTATTTTGTAGGCACTGTTTAGTACTTGCTGACTAACGCTTCGGCGCTAGTATCGATGTTTTTACTAATCAGATTGAAGTATGATGACGCGTCGTCAACGATAACAAATCAACATTTCTTTAAAATTTTATACACATCCGTCATTTTTGAGTTTGTGCGTTTTAATCGTTTGAAACTGCTTTCATCTCTTTGTGATTTGTGAGTGAAAAGTATGTAATAATTGTGAATATCCGTATTTGCAATAATGGGTGGCTTAAGAACTTGCTGCGCGCTAGGATGTTTTGATATAAAAAGTGTTCGAAGGAAATTTTCAATTTACGACGAAGCGGTGAGAATTGTTGATAATAATTACAAATAAAACAGGTGCGAAGAAAGACGGAGGCACCAGAAGCTATCGGCTTATATAAAGTAGCAAAATCTTTGCAAAAACGAGAAGCGTACCTGAAAAAAATTTGTAAAAGACTAGAAGACAAGGTTCTCCGCATAGAGGATTTTATGAAGACCAAGCAGTATCAAGCATTAGAAAACATGAGCAAATCCGTATCAAATTTTATCGCTTGTCAATTACGGAATGTACCTACACCATACAAAATGATTTACCAATTTCATCATCTGTTCTTAATTTAATTGAATTACAATGATTACTATTTATTATTATGATAACTATTCCTTATTATTACTTATATATTAAAACGATTAGTAGACGATTTATTTTAATTTGCTTTTTTTATGTATTGCAAATATTTGTGTGGGCACAATAAACGATTTCGTTCTTATTTTCATTTTATTTTCTAATCATATTCATTTAAATGCATAAACATTTTAAACAATATATTTATTAATTGCAAATAATATCAAATATCGCGCGTATAGGAAATAGTTCTTGCTGACTAACGCTACGCGCCACCAGTCTCAAACGGTTTGAAACTTTGCTCTTGCCGCATGAAATTACACGGGAGGTACACCTCTATTATACGTATTGCTGTGTACTGAATGTACCAACAAAAAAAATGCAAAATGAAATTTAAAATGAAAAATTAAATTAGCTAGCTCACAAGATATAATTTTAAAAGGGCGCAAAAGAACAATTAAACTCAGGATTACTTTCACAATTAAACTTATCATGAAAAGTAAAATGTGGGCGAAAGAAATCTGACTTTCTTTAATACTCCAAAAATTTAAAAGGATTAATCAAAAATAAAAGAATAATTTAAAATAATAAAAACAATAATTTTTATTATTTTAAAAAAAGAAAAGAAAAAACGTTCATTACAAATTTTGCAGAAAAAAAAAACCTTGGACAAAAGATCTTGGTCGAAATCAAAACTGCATTTGACTCTAAATTACAAAAGACAATGCAAAATCCTTTATCAAAGCAAAAGGTAACAAATAGTTCAGGAAGATAACCTTTTTATATCAATACAATCCACGTGGTCTAAAAATTTAAACAACTAAATTAAACGCGGACAATTCAAGTAATTTACATAAATGAAAACTAAAAGCAAGCACAATGCTTCTATTCACCCAACCCGAGGTGATTAATTATTAAAATACAAAACAGTAAAATAAAAAAAATGAACAAAAATTAACTCTTTAAACTTAATATATCTTCCTGCACGTAAAATAATAAAAGATCTTATACCTAAATTGTGTACATACACAAGAATATAATACCAATTATTATAAAATAAGTCCCTTGATGGACAAAATAAAATCAAAAACGTGAAATCAAAACTTGAAATCAAAAATCACAAAATGTCAGCAATGAAATACAATTTTACATATACTTACAGGCTCGTGTCTATAAAGGAACTAAACTTACAAGGTTAAACAACCGTATTTAAATCAAACAACAGCTGCTTGCGTTGCAACGCACAAAGATCTGTCCGCAAACAGACGCAATCGCAAAACATAACAATATATACAATAAAAGTGAACACAAAATGTACAACTGAATGAAATTAAAATAAACAACTGAACAATTAAATAAATAAATTAAACAATCCAAAACATTAACTAAATCTTACTTAAAACTAAAACAATTTGAAATTTCTCGCAACATTGACAAAGGCTTACAGAAACACTGAATTTACAAAAAATCGGGGTGTCAGACCACAGCGGTATATATATTTATTATCTATGGCCCAGCGTATCGTTTCTAGCCGCATCAACGGAGTTAGTCTCATCTGTCGATAGGGATTTATTACTTTTGCTCAAAAATATTCCATCATAATTATAAATGGAAATGCTGTTTATGATAACGTGCGTTTCCTGAAATATTTAAAGCATCTCTGCACAGAGACGCTTCTTCTAGAGCTTGTTCTATCATGCTCGCAAACTGTCAGGTGGACGTCAGATCTTGCAATAAACACCTTTATGACTAACAAATTAAGTACTGCGCATGCGTCTAACATGCATCTGACAGTTTGCAAGTTCAGATGGAACAAAGCTAGTATGTGCTATTGCTTGAATCCAAATAGTGTTTTCTTATTTGAGATACGCGTTCTTCTCCCTCCTCCCTTTGATCGCCAATGCAAACAAATCCTATATATTAAATATTACTACATCAATCAATCTCTCTTCTCCAACGTGTGGCCTACAAATGAGTAATTTTATCACATTTAGTTTCAGTTTTCTTACCATAAACCCTGTCATTTTCTGTTTACTCCTGGCACATTTGAACTCCTGAGCAAGTACTCACATATTCACTCTACCATTTCTGAAAAGCCTTTGAAATCTCTAGAAGTACACATTGTTACCTTTTCACCACACAAACAAACAAAATAAAGCAAAAGCGAAGCGACCAGTATTGTATATTACACGGCAAATGCTTGGGCATGAAAAGGTGTTCTTGCACGCTTCCTAGTTTCATTAAATAAATCAAAACCGTAGCAGAAAGGACAACACCGGGCCAACAATTCGCACACGTCCGTTTCTACGTTTATTTCGTTGGCGTTACCGTTCGCACTGTCGCAGACCTTCCTTTTTGAATAAAGACCGTCCACCACGTGTGCATTCACTGTAAAATGAATTAAAACTAAATCTAGCACGAGATATACATTTTCATGCAAGAATTACTAATTAAAATAGGTTAAGGATTAAATTTCAGGTCATGTTTACGTTCTACAACGAAATTATACGGGTGTAATATTATATCGCCAGCCACGTATTTCATCCGAAAATGGTCAAGGTATTTTTTCATACCCAAAATTCAAATTAAATCTACACTAGAATCAAAAACGTTTACGACTCTACGTATACTGTAGAAATGAAACTACTACAACGAAATTAAAGAAATATCTTGGAAGAAATCTGCAAATTCATGATTTTTTAACTTTAAAGTGGTTTCATCACTCTTAATTATGAGTTAATTTTTTTCTAATTCAACAAAGTTGCACCGCTTAAAATAATTTACGAATCCTTTTTTTTTAATTTTGCAGGTATTTTGTACCAAACGCCCTTAAGTGAAATTATTTTAGTGTAAGAATTCGAGACTCTGTAATTCTGATTAACAAGATTTAATTTCATTTCTTGAAACTAGCGTTTGATAAATACCGTGGGATCTGCGGTAGCAGTTTCTTTCCACGGGAAAGACGTTATCGTTATTCAAATTTCGCTAACTCGTGGTAATGCTTTCACGGTATTCACCTTATCTTTCGCTGGCCTAACTATAGCCCAGTTTGCTGTATCGGCAAATCCCACGATACCGTCCGAAAGGGCATTTGAAGTTCAGAAAAATAACCATAAACGGCATTGATGCGCCCTCTTGTAGAGAGAAGTAGAGTGAGCTATCGTCTTAGTACCATGAGCGGGATGTTAGTCTATATAAACCCTAGCATGGTTGCTAGAGTTAGTCAGTTAGTCAGTTTTAAGTTCGTGGAGTCCGAATCAGCTTTCGAAAAGCTCGCGTTCCCCTTCGTTACTGGGCGAATCTAAATTCTAAATTAAATTTAATAATTCTTTAGTTTTCTTTTTGGATTCTATAAAATCCCCAAAATTCCGGAAAAAATCGAGTAGGAAGCAAAAGCTTTTCCTCGCGAAGTGATTTTGGTGTTAAGTGTTAAAAACCGTTCGTACGAGTCCCTTTGTGTTATAAAAGAGTTAGTGCCCCTTAATATTTGGATTACGTGAAGAATAAGCCCACATCTTGGCTGGTAAGATGAATCAAAATCTCGCTTAAAAGAACTAACCATCGCAAAAGACTAGACCGTATCTCGTTCTTTCTCTCTCTCTCTCTCCCTCCCTTGATTTATGTTTAATTGTAATTTCTAAAGTTTAGATTACATTTTGTTTTATTTTCATGTTCTTTTTTATTATTTTTGTCAATATATTTGTTAAAATTACTAAATGCATCGTTTTCTTTTAATCTAATAATTTGTACCCCCAATAAGTGTTCCGGAGAGGAACCCTCATTTCAGAGAGACAGCGGGAGTAAAGGTAAATTTGACAATCTTTAGGCAATATAACGACCTGCCCCGACCGATCGAGAAATAACACCGTGGTGGAAATATCTTTGGCTAAGTAATCAAACCAACCGCTACCGAACAAAAAGATCATTTCCTCGCGGTGGCTCGATCGTCAAAAGAGCAGGTTGGGTTATCTGTAAAAACGAGGGGTGTGATTTCGCATCAAACATTTCAAAGCGGACCACCCTATCAGATAAATAACCCGTGGCGTTACATTAGAATTGAAATAAAATCTCAGAAGCTGGTTGTTACTAAAATAATTTTATCAGTGTTAACCCAATAGGTCCTTCAAGTTGTTTACCACACTTTTGATTTTCCAAAATTTGTGCTGTGAAGAAAAAGTTTTGTGTTTTGTTTCTGTTCTCGATATATTGACGGTTAAAAATGGGCGAGTCAACTTGATGTTGGGGGCACATCTTTGAAATTGCAGAATCTGTGAAAATGTGGATACTGAGTGGAGCAGCATTAAAAGATGTATAGAGAAACAGCAGCAAAAACCATAGGAAGTGAATAGAAAACTAATAAAAAGGTATGACCGGAAGTGCCCAGTAAAGTTGAATAAAAAAGTTCCAGTCGGCAAGGTTAAAATTGCTTAGCTCAAATAAAACGGAAGATTTACATAAATATAAAAGAATAAGAAAGGAATCCAATAGGTATATAAGGGAGTGTAAGAGAGACAGGATAAATAATAAGATAAAAGAGACAGAAGGAGAAAGAATTGGTAGAAATACTAAAAGCTTTTTCAAGAAGATAAATGAACAAAATAAAAAATATAAAGAACAACTTACTGGTACAAAAGCCAAGGATGGGAGAGTGACAGAAGAGGAAAAACAATATAAGAGAGTATGAGTAAATCATTTTAAGGAATTGCTTAACAAGAATAATAGAGAGGAAGAGGAAATTATGGATGAAGAGAACGGAGGGAGTCAAATAGAGGTATCAACAATAGAGGAGGTTACACGAATAACTATAACTAGAAATGTTAAAGCACCAAAGGAAGACGGGCTGAACATAGAATTAATAAAATACGGAGGACATCAAATAAGAGAGCGGATATATCAATTAGTTAAAAGGATATGGCAAGAAGAAAGGATGCCGGAGGAATGGAAAGAAAGCCAGATATTAACAATATATAAAAAATAAGACCAACAAAATTGCAATAACTACAGAAGCATCACACTACTAAATGTCGCATATAAGATCGTGTGACCGATTATACAGAGCCGTTAAGAGGAAAAAGCGGAAAGTGTAATAGGATCGTATCAATGTGGTTTTATGCAAGGACGGTCGACGGTGGACGCTTTACATATAGTAAAACAAATAATAGAAAAAGCCCATTAACATAGTATGCAAATACAAATGTTTTTCATAGACTTCCAACAAACCTTTGATTCACTGAAGAGAAAGCTTATGACAGCATCAGAACAACCAGGGATAGATACTAAGCTTAGAAGATTAATCAAGATGACGATGACGCAATCAAAAGCCAGTATAATAACACAAAAAGGAGAAACTGAACAGTTTAATACCAAGAGAGGAGTAACACAGAATAATAGCGGCAAATAGGGCATTCCATGCAAATAAGAATCTATTAAAAAATAGGATAGTTACGAGAAATAGAAAATTAAGTACATACAGAACAATGACAAGACACAATAACATATACTGCGGAAACAATGACACTTACAAAACAAGAAGAAGAGGCTCTCAGAATAGCAGAAAGACGAATAATGAGATCAATATTAGGACCGGTTAAAGTTGAAGAAGGTATATATGGAGGGAGAATGAACAACGCAATAATGAAAGAGTTAAATGGGGAGGATGTTGTTATGGAAATAAAGAAAAAAACGGTAAGGTGGCTAGGGTATGTATGGAGAACTGGATCGTCTTCCGTGCTGTGCTCGATGTTACTCTGGGAGCCATAGAGAAAGACCCAGAACAACAAGGCTGCAGGAGGAACAAGAAGATCTTAAAAGAGCACGGATATAAAAGAGAGATTGTTGATGGAATTGGAGATGAGGACTGATCCACCACAAAAAATTGATCTAGAAAGCTTCATAGAGAGCGGTGCAACCCCATAATGGGGTGTTTTCACCATTATGTATTGCTACAACTTACAGCATCATACGTAAAGTACTAAATTATATATATCAATGTATTCGAGTTATGTATTTATCTATTTTGTAAACATATTGTAAAAATCTAAACTAAATACTTACTATATCGTATCTAATGAAAAAGGGCACGTTTCCATGGATTTTTAGGTATAAAGTTTCCTTCGCTGATCGTTCGAACGTGGGTTAATTTAATTCATCGTATCGTTGGAAAGGATATTCTTTCATCGTTGCTGGGGTCCTTTTTGCCTAGGAGATATAAAGTTGTTGAAAACAATTGTGAGGACTTCTTTTTCGGTATTTTCCTGAGTTGGTTGTATTTTTCGAATAACATCTAGAAATTTATAAATTTAAATCACAAGAAGAGTCATTTAAGTCATTAAAATTTACTTGCAAGTATGAGAGTGTTGTGTATGTAGTGCCAAGATGATGGTAATCCAGTGATTTCGAAGAATTGGGGGACGTATTTCTAATCCTGGGGCCGATTGAGGGGCTTTGATTCGAGTTTAGTAGCTGAGACATCGTTGGAAAACTAATTGGGAGCTGGAAAGATTGTTGCAGAGTTGAAATCAGTATTTGGAGTATAAGGGAGCAGTTTGTCGTACCTACTTGAAGTAAGAGATTATTCATCTTTTGAATTTATAACCGGCGTTAAGAGCTTAAATGAATGTGAGGTTAGTGTATCTTTGATAACAGTGGATTTCTAGTTATATTTGATATAAACAGACGTTTGATGCTGTAAAAGGTTTATTGGCAATATTTGATTTTATGACGGGGTTTAGCGGGAGATTTGAATTCTATTTTGATATTTAAACAAGGTATATTGAGTTATTAGTTTGGATTAAGATTCTAGAAATCTTATTTTTGTACAACTTAATTAGTAAAGAACCTAATTACCTGAGAGAGAGAGAGTATTAAGGTTCCTTTAACTGTTCATCACTTTTTATTAACTCGAAATAAACAAATTTATAATAAATAATGTCTTATTTATTCGCTATAATATAAGAACATCACGAATGAATAACTAGTACAGTTTTTAGTAAAGAAACAAAGAGTATAACAAGTCAATTAAGCTAATAATCAGAGGCTTGCACAAGAGATTTCAGGGTTAGATTTTTATTGTCGTATTAAATTGTAAAACCTAGTGATTTTAAATATGTAAGGTTGGTTATGATTCAGTGGGTTACATTTACGAGCTATTTGTCAGTTTTATGTGTTCGTTGAGTTGGCGCTTTGATTGTTTGAAAGTAATGTAGATGGGAATTCGGCGGAAAATTTGAATCTTACATATTTTTGTAAATAGACAAATACAAGTTATTAGTCTGAATTGAGATAATAGAAATCTCTGTAATAATGTTTCTTATTTAGTAAATGATTCTACTCACCTGAGAGTATCTATAGAAGCTTCATTTCTTTGTTATTTTTTGAAAACTAACTACAATGAATTAATTTCACTTGTAATTTAGTATTTTATTTAAATTAACGCATACAAAAACATAACCGTGAAACCGTGAGAGTGGGGTAAAATTAACAATCATTGCCTTCTATCATTTGAAATCTGATTTAACTCTGAAGTTGTTGAGAGCATTGCAGATGACTCTGGGTGGTGTTCAGTAAAATTAAACAGTTGTTTACTTAATAAAATTTAATTGAAAATTTAAAAGATTTAGGTACAAGTTTCGTAGCAATATATATGGTTGCTGTTACACTAAGGTCAACAGACGAAATTTTGTATGTCGACCTATTGTACTTATTATCTAGGGTTTTACGAGAATTTTTTGCTACTGTTTCTTCTCCGAAAAAAATATCTTTCGAAAACTAAATTTTTTCCAATTTTATGGAGTGTTTAGGGAGAATTTAGTTTTCATCCAGAAACAAATATTTCCAAGTTTACGACTCGACCGCTTTTCCTATTTATAACCGTTTTATTGGGATCTGCTACACATGCAATTAAATTAATTAATTGCGTTTATGTTGAATATTACACCACATTATACGCGTACATACATTATGTGGGTTAATTGTTTACTTATCAAAGTGTATTGTTAAGCAATATTGATAACAGTCACTTGACACTATGAAATTAATATATGTATCCACAGGTATTTGCCAATGTTCTAACATATCCGCAGGTAATGCAAACCTATACGTGTACATATGTATTGTAGGTATATGTGCGCAACATAGGCGGCAGTAAACAGAGAAAGGATCGCCTCCGAAGGGAAATAGGGTTCTGGACCCTTTTTCGAGTTTGTATGCGAATCTCCTAAACCTGATAGGCTATCAGTAAGCGTTTGATTTTTTTGATAAATACCTTTTTGTATCCACAGAGTTGATAGACCGTATACCCAGAAGTGGCTTCGCCGCAAAACCCTACATAATCAAATATTTACGACACCCTGATTTAAAGCGAGCCGGCCGGGAGGAAACGGAAACTGTGTAATTTTTTTTTCGGCGGCTACGCATTCATCGCCCTGACCAGATTATAGAGACGCGTCGTCCCGAGTTATCGACGTACCTCATTTTTGCAGCGCGTGAAGGAAGGAGAAGAAGAAGCGAAACGTCTCGCTCTATATTATCGTTGCTTTGTTCTTCAGGGCCGAAATGAGAAAAAGCCCACAAGTCCGACTCAATACATACGACGTGATTTCTCCAAGGTATTAAAGGGCGGGTCTGAGTTATGTGCCCGCATCGGGAGATGTGCACGGTCAAACAGTGCGGAATGGTTAAGGTTAAATTTATCGTATATAAGCCCCAAGAAGTTGATAAGTTACTTGCTGTCTGTTGGTGAGCGTCGGTTGATTGATTTTCTTCTACCTTAACACAAGGTGGACGGTTGCAGTTTCGAAGGCTCAGGGTTCTCTTATTTTTTTTTCTCATCTTTAATTAGATGCCATACTACTAAGACTAAACCACTACATCCAAAAAAAAACTAGCAAATTTTGTTACAATTGTATTCCATATCGCTACAAATTACAGTAATATATGCACCAGGCGCAATCTGCAATGAAAAGTCACACAAAATTGTGTCTAACGTGTATAAGAATGTGTATTAGAATTTGTAAAAGAATTTGCGACAACAGTATAGTCAGTACGGTGATTTTATTTTTGAGATAGCTTACTACAATATTGTAATACTTTATGCAATTTCTCTGAGAGACAATTTCTCAAAACAAATAAGAGTGAATCAACAAAGTTGTCGTGATTTTTACGCTAAACTATGCAACACTTGTAATGTGCACTCGTAAGGTGTGCTACAAAGTATAACACTAAGCAAAAGAATATTTGAGAAACTCTGCGACGGAAAATGGCGATTCGCACTAAATTTATTGAGAACGCTTCTACTTGTATGACTGCTGCACAGTAAACAATGAAAACTATAAGTTACTGGAATTGTAGTAATGATTATCACTACCTATAGCATCTAACGCTTTTCACGAAATATATTACTATTTGGTAAGGAAGTGTTGTAAAAATTACTACAATTTTATATAGGTATATACTTACGCTGGTAAATGCTATATTTGCACAATCAAATAGTTATTCTATTAGTTCTAAGAACATTATACATATTGCTGTGGAAAAAGGGGATGAAAAACTGTGCGTGAGTGCGTTGACCCCTTCGTCCAAGTCAGCTGTTTCGAGAAGATTTTTAAAAGACACTAAATTTTTCGTTAAAGTTAAGTTAGTATTAAGTTACTTTGAAACATGTTGAAAAATTCTTATTGATATCATTTTTAGTTTTGTTTTACAGCAATGTAATTTTCATTTAGCTCAGTTTTTTGTTTTAAAATGTTTGTTTGCCTGGGTTAAGTCATGTCACCGTGTAAGTTCGCCGCGTTTGCGTGCGCTTCTCTTTTGGGCCGGCGACTGCTCGCTTGCGGGAGAGAGAAAGCAGTGTACAATTAGACTCTGCGAAGGTAAGATCATTTTCCTGAGCGCTGTAAATGTATGTCGTTTGAAGACATTTTTGTTTCCGCGTGTCATTTGATTTTTACAAATCTAACCTTAGTGGAGGCATCTTACACTCAATTCAGTTAATTTTCTTTGTATAATATTTGGAATTCCAAATAGTTTGTTATAGCTGATTTAATTTTACTTTTTGAGAGTTCATTTTTTTTTATTTGATATTTATTTAATTTTTGATTCATTCTTTTTCCTTTTCAATTAGATTTGATTGTAGTTCACTGTTTTGAAGGTATTTTTACCTTGCTTTGTAATTGCTGACTACATTTGAGCAGTTTTAAGTATTTAAAGTTAAAGACGTTCACCTGAGAACGCCATTTTGCGATTTACACGTGGTGTATAAAATTTTATATTTCTAAATTTTCTTAATCTTGTTATTTTCACGTTAAATATAGGGAGTTTTCTTTTAAGCCTGGATTTTAATTAATCTAAGGTTTTAAATTTCTTCCTATTTGTTTTTTTATTTATTAAAGTTCTAATTAATTTTAAAATTCAAATTTTGTTGTTTTAATTTGTTTCCCCACATCGTGGTCAATTTACACCCACTTTCAGTTTCTTAAGGTTTACCTTCAGAAGGTGACCACTGGGATTTTGAATCCCATGCTCTTCAAGCAATTTTTACTCTATTTTAGAGTTGGCGCTCAACTTAATAATTAATTTCAGACAGTTGGTCACAAGCATTAATTTAATTTTAAATAATTCACATTTTCATAATTATCACAGCAAAATTATTTGGCTTTGCCAACGTGGGGCCCACGATTCATTGTTGTTTTGATTCATTTTTGGCCACGTTGAATTTTGTAATTTTCCCTGCACGAGGTTTCGTGAATTTTTCAACTGTTTCGGGGAAACTAATACCTGTTGTGTTTAAAATTTTTGAAAATCGTCGAAATGTCCGGAGAGAACCAAGCACAGGACAAATTGTTCGTCCCAGAAGGAACCTGGAGGGAGCAATCCAGGTACAGGAGCGAGGAATCTGTGGCAACCGTGCTAGACAAGACGTATTTGGAGGATTCATTTCCTGAGGAAAAGGAGAGCAAACAGATGGAGCTTCCACAAGCATCTTTGACGGATGTGAGGGAGTCCCACATCGAGACGTTGGAGCAGAGTGAGACAGAAAAAACTGAGGAAAGTATAGGAATGAAAGATGTGATGATGATGATTAGACAGCTTGTTGTTTCTAATAATGAGATTGTTGTTTCTAATAATGAGATTATGAATGTAACAAAAGGGATACAGAGACAGATTGATGAGATAAGGAGTGATTTTAGATCAGAAATCATAAGAGTAGATGAAAACGTTAAGAAAGTAGAGAGTAAAGTATTAGATAATACAATTAGATCAACAGCTAATGAAATAGCAATTAAACATTGTCAGATAGAGATAAAAGGAATGAAAAATAAATGGGATGAGAGAGAATATGTGGTTGAAGAAAGAGTCAGAAAAATAGAATGCGAAGTGAAGGAAAAGATTGCTGAGAGTGTGGAAAGAGCAGAAGAACAAATAAACAGAAAAATTTCATCAATTCAAGAAATTCCCAATGTCAATCAGTTTGGTAACAGTATTTTGTCAATGCCTGTTCAAATGGAACAGTTACCGAAATTTTTTGGTTCGGTAACGCCCAATCCAATGGCGTTTCTAAGAAATTTGAACGAATTTTTAGAATCCGTACCGGGAGAAAGAAACAAGCTGCGGATCGCCCGCAACGCCATGAAGGATGAAGCGAGATCCTGGTTTGACTTCGTCGCAGATACGATCAATTCCTGGGACCACTTCCAAGATGTATTTCAACGACAATACTGGAGTCAAGCGATTCAACAAAGGGTGAGAACAAATTTATTCTTAGGTTCTTATAATAAGTGCGGATTAGATAGTAGAGAAGCCTATGTCATAAAGAAAATCAATATTCTCAAATTTTTAACACCACCCGTTTTGGAATCTGATTTGATCACGCAATTATCCAGGCATTTTGAGCCTGAGGTCACTCAAGCCATTGCGATGCAAAATATAACCTCTGTTAGTCAATTGTTGGAACTAATGAAGAGATTAGATCAAGCGGAACAATGCAAGGTAAATCCTAGCAATTCGCGAAGTCCTGAAGGCCATGTCAACCACAATCAGGCAACTGGCAGTTCGAGTAATGATGGTTTCAACCGTCAACAGTATTCGCGAGCTAATGTAAATCCGAGACCAGCTCCCTATTTCAACAGGAGACAGTCTTTCACTCCTAGAAATGGTGGACGTCAGAGTCCAAATTCAAACAATCAGAATGTGCCTCAGGTATCCACAACGCACCAAAATGACCGTCACGATGTCCAGACAAGGTCAAACGTCAATCAAGTGGCTTCCCCACAAAATCAGAATTCAAATAAGTCAGCTGACAAAGTTTTGCCTAGAGATTCTGTGCAGTGGAATTCAAATCGCTACGTTAATCAAATTCAAACAAATCAGATATCAAACAGCACTGGCGCAATTCACAAAGACACTAGGTCTAATTTAAATGAGCAAAAGGTTCAAACAAAGCCGAAAGAACTACTCGATGAAGCTCGTGGGCAGGATTTTTAGAAAATCCAACCAAAAAGAAAGAATTGTACACCATTTTACAAAATGATTTAAGATCAATCAATTCAGATTTGCCACATGTACATGCAATGTTTGGAAAGAATGTTTTAAGATGTTTAGTAGATACGGGAAGTGAGGTTTCAATTTTAGACGAAGAGAAAGTAAAAATGCTAGAGAAAGAAAAAGTAGGGAAATTCATTCCAACTCGAAAAATTACAATCATTACTGCTACAAAAAAGATAATTGCTGCCATCAACAGAGTTTTTGTCGTAGAATTCAAATTACAAAATTCAACTTTTCTGGGAGAGTTTATTTCATTAAAAGGTTTAAAAAGAGATGGAATTATTGGGATAGATTTGTTAGACAAGATGAGAGCGGTGGTAGATGTTGATAAGAGACTAATTCAGATAGGAGAGGAGAGAGTTAATTGGTGTGATGAGACTCCTAATGAGGAGAAAATTGTTAATTGTTTAAGAAAAGAGAAAGAAAATGTGAATTTAGAGTTATTGAAAAGTGATTGTTTGAAAAACGATATACAGGGTAGTGAATTAGTTGATGAGGTTAAAGAAGAAGAAGTTGTTGATGAAGTAGTAGAGTTAGAAGCAAACAATTCCCAGATTGAATTCCCAGATGATTTAAATGAATTTAAGATTGATTGTGATGAAAAGTTTGAATTTAAAGTCAAAGAAATTTTAAAGCAGTACATTTCTCTAGTAGACAAATTCCCAAGTTTAGCAGTTGGTTATGAACATTCTTTAGAAGTAGATGAATCGAAACCTTTCAAAATCAAGAACTATCCAATTCCCAAAAACATGCAAGAAAAAGTCAGAGTTGAGGTATCCCAAATGCTTCAAGATGGGATAATTGAACGTGGAAGAACAAGGTACGTCAATCCTTTAGTCGTCGTCCAAAAGAAGAATGGAGACATCCGTTTGTGTCTTGATGCCCGACGTCTGAATGAACGCACACGACCGCAGTTCGAAACTCCAGTCACGGTTGAAACATTGTTGGCAAGGTGTACAAATGCGAATTATTTTACAAAGCTAGATTTAAAGAGCTCTTTTTGGTTGGTACCGTTGAACAAAGAATCTAGAAAGTTTTGTGGATTTATGGTAGATGGTAACGTTTTTCAGTTTAAGGTTGTACCTTATGGTTTAAGTAGTTCAGCTGCCGCGTTAATACGAGCAATGCAACAAATTTTAGAACCCTACAATTCTTTTGTAGCTCATTACATTGATGATATTTTAATTTTTAGTCAGAGTTTAGATGAACATTTAGTGCATTTGCGCAAAGTTATTGAAGTTTTAGCAAGGAATGGTTTAAAAGTGAATTTAGGAAAATGTGAGTTTGTAAAGCATGAAGTAAAGTTTTTAGGATATGATTTAACAGAGAATTATGTCAGAGTAGATGAATCTAGGCTAGACGTCATCAAAAAGTACCCTAGACCTAGCAACATAAAGTTAGTAAGAGGTTTTCTTGGTGTAGTAAACTACTACAAAAGGTTTGTTCCGAGATTAGCGCACATCAGTGCACCTTTATTTGAATTGTTGAGAAAGAATGAAAAATTTAAATGGACAAATGAAAGATTAGAAGCATTTGAAAATGTAAAGTCTGAATTTCACAAATCATTATGTTTATTATTGCCAGATTTTAGTAAAGAATTTTTGTTACGTGTCGATGCCAGTGACACAGCCATCAGTGGTGTCTTGATTCAAATTGGCAGGAATGGAGAAGAACCAATTTGTTTTGTCTCCAGGATTTTGAAAAATTATGAGTTAAAATACACTGTGTCAGAAAAAGAAATGCTAGCTGTAGTCCATGCAGTAAACAAGTTAAGATTTTATTTACTAGGCAAGAAATTCATAATTGAGTCAGATCATGCTGCATTAACATCTTTAATGTCAACTCGGTTCTCAAACAACCGAATTTATCGTTGGTCTTTATTATTATCAGAATATGTTTTTGAGATAAGACACATAAGAGGAGATTTGAATGTAACAGCTGATGCTTTGTCTCGTATGCACAATCTGAAAAGCCATTTCAACCATGTTGAGGTAAACACATACAACATGTATGAAGCCGAGGGGTTGTTTGACTTTGTCAGGATCAACGAGGTGCAACAAGATGATTGTTTCGATCGAATACGAGAGGCATTAGTCCACCAGGATGAGTACAAGGATTTTGTCATCAGAGATGGTATTCTAATGAAAAGGATACGAGACCAGTTCAATGTCGTACTCACCGAGTCATTCGCACGTCAAGCAATGCAGGAGCTACATCAAACCCTGGGACACATCGGAGGACACAAACTTTGGCTCACCTTCCGAGAAGCGTTCTTCGCAACAAGAGACAAGACCATTGCCAAATCCATCGTCCGCACATGTCTTCAATGTCAACTGGGAAAATCAAAAAACCGCACCTGCCAGAATGTCATCAAGAGCATCGTAGTAGAGAACAAACTCGACCTCGTCGCCGTCGACTTTCTTGGAAATCTCATACCTGGACATTATGGCTACCGCAACATTTTCGTCATGGTAGATGTTTTCACCAAATACGTAAGACTCTTTCCCACCAGATGTTACAACACTGATACAGCAATCCGTTGTATTGACAATTTTATACGAAATCAAGGTAAAATGCGCCGCATTCTTGCTGACAATGCCACTTATTTCAACACGCATCGTTTTGTTGACGCCATGAATGAGCGTGATATTAATGTTTCTTTCTGTTCTATACGTCATCCTTGTGGGAATCCTTGCGAGAGATACATCCAGGAAGTCGTCAAGTTTCTCAGGATGCAAACCCATCAACGCCATCCTGATTGGGTCCGCCACGTCCAAAACATCGAAAATTGGATAAACAACACTCCCAACACCACCACGGAGGAGTGCCCATACACTTTAATGTATGGAAGGTTGCCTAGTCGCCCGTGGAACCTTCTCGAGGAGGATGTATACGTGGAGGCACGTACAGAGGAAGCCAGAAGGAAGCTTCAACTCAGGGGACAACGTTATGTCCGCCAAGAAAATGCCAAGATCACCAAGCGTACCCGGTTCTATGTCGGCGACCAAGTCCTGGTGCGTCGATATCGTTTAGGAAGACGTGACCAGCAAACCTGCCAAAAGCTGGAACTTCCGTTTGTTGGACCGTACAGAGTGGCCCGTGTGTTTGATGGGGTCACCTACGAACTGCACACTTTGGACGGTACCCAGAACAAAGGCCGGTACCACATCTCTGCCCTCCAGAACTTTCACCACGACCCCGGGTAGCTCGCCGCCCGGAACTGACGTTTTCACCCCTGTGTGCGGAGACAGGATTTTAATTTTTTTTTATTTTCCGTTGTTCGGACTGTCAATTTTTGTTTTTTCTTTTGTGTGCGTGCGATTTCAAAAGCAAAACAATGACACTTTTCAAGTGCAATTTTTTTCTTTTATAATCGGGAGATGTGCTGTGGAAAAAGGGGATGAAAAACTGTGCGTGAGTGCGTTGACCCCTTCGTCCAAGTCAGCTGTTTCGAGAAGATTTTTAAAAGACACTAAATTTTTCGTTAAAGTTAAGTTAGTATTAAGTTACTTTGAAACATGTTGAAAAATTCTTATTGATATCATTTTTAGTTTTGTTTTACAGCAATGTAATTTTCATTTAGCTCAGTTTTTTGTTTTAAAATGTTTGTTTGCCTGGGTTAAGTCATGTCACCGTGTAAGTTCGCCGCGTTTGCGTGCGCTTCTCTTTTGGGCCGGCGACTGCTCGCTTGCGGGAGAGAGAAAGCAGTGTACAATTAGACTCTGCGAAGGTAAGATCATTTTCCTGAGCGCTGTAAATGTATGTCGTTTGAAGACATTTTTGTTTCCGCGTGTCATTTGATTTTTACAAATCTAACCTTAGTGGAGGCATCTTACACTCAATTCAGTTAATTTTCTTTGTATAATATTTGGAATTCCAAATAGTTTGTTATAGCTGATTTAATTTTACTTTTTGAGAGTTCATTTTTTTTTATTTGATATTTATTTAATTTTTGATTCATTCTTTTTCCTTTTCAATTAGATTTGATTGTAGTTCACTGTTTTGAAGGTATTTTTACCTTGCTTTGTAATTGCTGACTACATTTGAGCAGTTTTAAGTATTTAAAGTTAAAGACGTTCACCTGAGAACGCCATTTTGCGATTTACACGTGGTGTATAAAATTTTATATTTCTAAATTTTCTTAATCTTGTTATTTTCACGTTAAATATAGGGAGTTTTCTTTTAAGCCTGGATTTTAATTAATCTAAGGTTTTAAATTTCTTCCTATTTGTTTTTTTATTTATTAAAGTTCTAATTAATTTTAAAATTCAAATTTTGTTGTTTTAATTTGTTTCCCCACATCGTGGTCAATTTACACCCACTTTCAGTTTCTTAAGGTTTACCTTCAGAAGGTGACCACTGGGATTTTGAATCCCATGCTCTTCAAGCAATTTTTACTCTATTTTAGAGTTGGCGCTCAACTTAATAATTAATTTCAGACAGTTGGTCACAAGCATTAATTTAATTTTAAATAATTCACATTTTCATAATTATCACAGCAATATGTATGTACTTAGCAAAGCAATAAGGAAATAGAAATTAATAAAAACAAGAATTTTATTGAAAAATACATTTACTAGACAACATTTTCAACGTAACACATTTTTATTGAAAAAGATACTGACTTGGAACACAAACATTTTTTACTCAGATTTCTTCAATGAAATGCCACCTGATCGCATTCTACTGGATACTCAGCACCCAATGCAAATATTATTTTAAAACATGCATCCACAACTTTATATTTGATATAAAGTGCATACGTATGAGTCCGTTACGTTAACAAGTTCTCCAACTATTATTGGTATCTGTTGTACTGGAAACTGAAATCTGGCGTTTCTTTCTGCCCGCAACTGTAGCTCCACATCGAAGTCTGGAAATATTCTGGAAATAAATACAAATTAAGTTTTGTAGTGACTAACGGGGCTCTTTATAAATATAGTTTAATCAATATAACTGGAAATATAGAGCCCTGTGTAAGCATTCTGTTAAAATTAAAAATTAACTTTCCTATATCTTATTGTTATAACTTAATTTTTAACATGTTAATTTTAACAGAACTCTTACAGAATAGAGCCTATTAACATAATTCATAAATGTAAGGTTTATAGCAACAGATACATAAAGTAGTTGATATACTCTGTAGGTAGATATAGCTGTTAAATGCATACATTAAAAAAACAAACAAGCCAATGTAAACTCACAAATATGTAATGCGATTTCAACTATATGTAACAGAAAGTTAGAAAATTGTACTGTCTGGAAATTATTACACATCAGTAAAAGGTGTAACAGCCACCGATATATGGACAATAGAAAGAACTTGTACAGTTATGATAACAATAAACGTGCATTAATATTATATATCTATAAAATTAAAATTACGTCTACATAATATAAACTCTCGTTTAGCGTCACTTAGAATTAGATAAAATTATAATTATTTGTTATTATGACGTAATAGATTCCAGACAATCCAAGAATTACCTACTACATTTACCCTCTATAGGTAATTGTATGTATATAAACAAACAAACACACGTAGTCTACAGCATTCCGTGCAATAACTGTAATGGAACATACATTGGACAAACTTCACAACATCTAAACGAACGAATAAAGGGACACAAATACCAACAAAATATCACAGCACTAAAAAAACACACCCTGAACACAGGACACACATTCAACTTTAATGAAGTCAAAATTTTAGATAAAGACAGAAACAACAAAGCCAGAAATATAATTGAATCAATACATATAAAAAAACATAGTAACGCTGTAAACGACAGATCGGACATTGAAAACCTATCTAAAATTTATTACTCCATCCTGTAACATGTTTCAACCATTTCAACTATTCTGTTTTAGTATTTTTACCACCCCGATACATTATCCCGACTTTTAATTTTCAATACCACTGTATCTTCACTTATCTATTTACCTACATATGTTAATTCTTTGCAACCAATAAAAAGTAACCGTATGTGTTGACAGGAACGGCAAATATGTTCGTATGTTTTAAGCATTACTTGTAAAACTCTCATCAACGAAACAACGAAAACAAACTTTGTAATTTAAAATCTTACTTATTAGTTACAAGTAATCAGGTATATCTCATAAAATTAAGTCACCAAATTTATAATTAAGTTCATCTTCAAAATTTTAACACATCGATTTTCGGCCTAGTTTTTATTTTTGATTTTTTATTATGACATTTCAATGTAAGTATATAACTTTATAACCAGCTGTAGTCCGTATTTTATACATTTTTGTCAATAACCTCTTCCTAATGTAATACTTCTTTATAGATTATTTATGAGTAAGACAAATATAGTTGTCGAAACGTTAAGAAGAAGTTTCATTTTAATTATCTTTACATAAAGCCGCTACAACCGACGAAAAAAGAACTGCAATTAGGTAATTGTATGTATATAAACACATAGCAGAACTAGTAATAGGTAGTTACACAGATAAAGAGAAACAATTATATATGCCTATACTTTTGTATTCAAGATATATTTCAAAAATGCTCACCACCGGTTCTAACCCCCAACTCAGTAAGTACCTTTTCGCATCCATCGTCATTAATGTATATATTATCTAATGGACGGAGTACCATAGGACACGACATAAGAACACACAAATCACACGATCAGACACACACCAACAATATTGAAACTATGACTTCATAACTTATTATCTTATACATAAAAATTTTCAATTTGTGTCTGAACTTCACTCTATCATTCAAGAGTTTTCTTTTATTTATTCTAATAAGAAAATAAAAGGACAGCCTCAGTATTCATTAAGTGTTACGTACGTATTTACAATGAAGACATAAGTCACAATCCTCGCTTCAAAAAGAAATGAATAAATTAAGGTAGGTGTGCAAATTGTCCTCCAATCCTAATTTTAATAGATTTACAAAATGAAAAGCAAAAACCTGAAGAAAAAAAGTCTAAAAGGTCCAAATATGGCAAACAAGCTGGCCATTCCATGTTTCCTCATCCTTCAATCTGTTGGGAAACACATCGTTCAGATATTGATTGACAAACATTTGTACCATAATGTGATAAAATCGTACACCTTCGCAGACTTAAAAATCTTTAGGCATTATATCTGGAGATCGTGGAGGGACCCCCACGAATAATATTCTGTGCCAGTCCATTCAGCAAGGTTTTCACTTAGAAAGTTTGTCAAAATCCCTGTTATACAGTCATCTAACTCATTGCATGAACTTTCTACTGTAGTTAGCAACTTACAGCATGGTTATAATATATTATATCATATTAATATCGCGATTCGAACGTCAATTTTACAAAATCCTGTGACCTGTACGTTATTTTTCATACAACATCCGTGCAAAACTCCATTTCATTAAACGATAAAATAACAAAAACGGTTAATGAATTCAGAACGATAACAGAAACTGGTGCTTCAATTACCCTACGTGGCCATTATGAATTTTGCATTGTGCGCACCGGTCGACTGATAAAACAGGATCTGGTTTGTTATCTGCGTACACCTCTAACGGCCATCCAAAACGTGCTTAAAATAACCTCACCTGTAATGTAATGCTGCTTCCCGTGAAAAGGTCTTTACAATAATAAATTAAATGAATGTTAAAACCGAATTGAAGCTTTAACGAGGTATATTCACAATGTTATTTGTAGGTACATATTTTCTAATGTGGTGTTTCATTTATTTACGTTACTTTATTGTGTCTCCTTGTTTCAAATGCAACAATTCTTGATCTCTTTTCTAAAGACTCGTTTCAAATCTGAAACAGCTGACACTAAATTAATCCTGTTATCAACGGGTTTCTATACCGCAGTTATACCCGTTAAAAATATAATTTCGTTTACCGAGTTAGCAACCCTAAATCCGCGGTGCCGTTCGTGCCAACGCTGATGTCGTGCGATAACACACAACGATGTTTGCGACGTAACTAGGGGATGTCCCCGGCATCATATTGCACGATGTATAATACCGCGGTCTCATTACTGGCGGATTCAACTTCAACTTTTGCTTTTATCAAAATCTCACCGTTGATATATTTCTCTCTCTCTCGTTCCTGATACAGATCAGCACGAGGCCGTACTTACGCGCGAGGAAAAAGAAGAAAATCCGTAATGCATTATTTTGCTCCGTCTAGAAAGGCAGCGGTCTGTTTGAGTCTACGTCCTTCGCAAAAGGATTTTCGTTCGTTCGTTTGAAAAACGTCGACTCTTTATTCTACTGTGATGAAGCAAAAAGAAAAACGGTATACGTTCTCAATTCCGTTAATAATACTTCTTCGAAAGAAGATTGATGGTGAAGTGTGCTCACAATTCAGAATCCAAATTAAAGCTTTTGATCTACAATATACACATATGTCGAATTATATTGGTTTAGGCGAAAGTTTTGTTGACAATGGGGGAATTAGAATTTAGTAATTCTACCGGGAGCGGAAAATATTTTTTTTTAACTTGAGGAAAGAAACCAAGGCTGACATTTTTAGTGTAAAATAGATAGGCGAAAAGCTTACGGTTTCTTTAATGGAAATTAAATTCTTTTATACTTGAACCAAAAATACCTACTAGTATACATATGGTCAAAGAAGGGTTCCACTGGGAAAATATAAATGACACCTCTAGTATTCTATTATAGAAATATATTTGTATTAGTAATACATTCCCATAAAGGAATGCTAGAGGTACCATCTATATTTCGCTAATGGAACCCTTCCTTGACCATATATATACTAGTGTAATATTTGCTTGAACTCCTTTAAAATAGGGAACCTATTCTACAGACACTGGTGAATTGTCAAAACTAACGTTTAATACAATTTGAGAACGAAATAGTTCATTTCAATTACGTATTGTTCACAACTTTGCTTGGAAATTAATTTCATTCGGTTTTGCATCAGACGCCTGGAGCTCACCTGTACGTTCTGTCATCCAAAATTTCAACTCGCCATACCGAAAACTGCGTGGGTAAAAAGTAAAGCAAGTTTTTTTGTGCCGTTTCCACCACGTGTCTATGCTACGTTTTGTGGTGCCGATATATGTATACCGCAGCACAGGAGCAGGTAGGTTTGTATACTGCCTAGGATGTCATGGCGTCTCGATGTGTGCCTCAATTGCGTTGTTGGTTTTAAAACAACCTTAACATTATGTTTTCGCTATAGTTTCTCTAATCTGTTAGTTTGATATAAGACAAAACTATATACAAAAAAAAAATTGTGTGTGCTAAGATCGTTATTCATTTTTCTTAGATCATTTTGGGTCAGTCAGCTGTAGCACTCCTACCTTACCTCCTGCTTGATGTAGTCGTTTGCTTGTACACTCACGGACACCCAAAATGTCCGGTCTAATGTGTAGTATAAACGCCGTGTGCAGCTCGGGTGCATAGAACGTTGCGCTCACACTGTCACTTAGACCGGATATTTTGAGTGTCCTTGAGTGTACAGTGTACAGTGTGCTCTAAGTGCAACAATTATTCATTGAGAAATTACAGCTTGCATGTACGGACAGTTCTATATCTGAGCATCTTGCCTGTGGCTCGTTTTTGAACGGCGGATGGTTCAAATTTTTGTATAAGTAACCATCCGTAAGAGTCGGTTTTCGATATACCTTATGACCGAGTAAACAAGTCTAAGAAAGGCAGACAACCATCCTTCTTCATTTCCATAGTTAGTTGAATACGTGGATGTATACTATTAAGATGTTGTAAGGGGACGTTAAGTGTTCCTTGTCCGTACGGCCAGATAACAGAAGCGTTTTCTACATAGGCTAGATTAGATTAGGGTTTGGGTAGCTATACTGATCTATTTCACCGCGACCTTTTCAGATCTATTATGATCCCCTTTGTCCCAGAAAGAGCTCTCTAATATTCCCTTCTTAATAAGATCTATCACCTTTGAGAGCGGCTCCTCTATATAACTATTAGATACGGGATTCTCTACCACCAGTACTGGAAACTTTGTCCTCGCCAGGCAACACAGTACGTGAACTGCGAACTCCTCAGGGCAGAATCTACATCTTCCTGTCTTAACTCAGTACGTCTTTAATAAACTCAAGCCTCCGTTATCTTAAGAACTGCTTTGTCTGTCTTTATGCTGGTGGTGTTTGCCATCATTTCGTGGAGTTATTATGTGCTCACTTATGATTGTAGGCACGGACTAGTTCCAACGTGTCGCTTTGGCGAGCCTCGTCTGGCCAGATCGTTCGCCGTCTCATATCCCTTCACGCCCGTGTGGCTGGAAACCCAGGCCAATGTTACCTTCCTACCTCATTTAGTCATTTGTCAACGGAACTGATCGCTTTAAGTGTTGCCTCCCAGTCAGAGAAAACAACGATACTTTCACCTAATTCGCTCCATCTTTATACTTCTCTGATACAATGATGAATGCTAGCAGCCTGGACTACCGTCGTGTCCTTGCTGTAGTTAACCGAAAGGGTCTTGGCTTATTTCTATATATTCCGGTTCCTATGCCTTAATCTGTTTTAGATCAAGTTTCAGTTCGCTCTTACTGGAGGGCCTTTCTCACAATCCTTCTTATTTGGTATTATAATCTGATAATTCCTATCTAGCTTGAATTTCTGAACTATGACATCACTTGGCATTCCCGTAGAAGGCGCTTCCTCAGGTTCATCTAGCAGTTTTTGATGGTCAGCACCCTGCGATTTACTTATTGATGCAGACCTAGTACTTCTTTGTATATAAACTTGTAACTTTGCAAATTTAGGATACTTCGGCGGTAGGGGTCCATCTCATTGCACCCGAGTGCCACCTAACGTTTTGGCCACCCCCGCCTGTCGCAGCTTTGGCCACCACACTACTGCTCTGTATGCTATCACGGGTCTAGTTAGCCTTGCATATGTTTTTTTTTTAAAGTCATTTTGGGGGCTAGGCCTCAGTTTGTTCCACGCCACCGCATCTACCCAGTGGCAATAGCTATTTTCTGGATACATGTGTTGCATGTGCGTCTTTGATCAAACCATACCCGAAGCTATTTGCCTCTTTGATATATGGAATCCTTTCACCTCCTAACCCTCTAACAATCTTTTTCTCATGAATGTGACGACTTATATTTTCTGAGCATTGACGGCTAGCCGCTCTTGTTTACACCAGTTGTCCAGCGCATTTAAAATGGTTTGCATACGTTCTAACAGAACCTTTGGGACCCCTTTTTACCGACTATTGTAACGTCGTGAGCATACTCCAGATAACCCCTTTCTGATCAGTTTCCAAATTAGATCGTCCAATAGAGTTGCCCACAGTAAAGGAGACGAAACTCCATCTTGCAGGCATCCCCTTCTCACCCTGGAGCCCCAGACTGACCATGTATGATTTCTGCCGAGAAAAAAAATATTAATGTTTTTAAGGAGGTTATTTTCCTACGTTCAATATTATTTGTCTTTTGATTTACTAGATCAAAGATCTCAACAAATCACTATTATGAAATACTGGCACTTAATAAGTCTTTATTATTTCTTCTGGTTTACAGTCATTAAGCATATTCTAATGTGGCACAGTGTAATGATTAGACAAAGTGTGTTCAGTATTCATATTAATTGATTAGACTCTAATCAATTAATATGAATACTGAACACACTTTGCAATTCTATTTTTCTTTAAACTTGATCCAAATAGTTTAGACACAACCAGCAGACACTAATATGAAATTCTTAATGTTAGTAAATACTATCTTTGTGTTTCTATTATGGAATAAGATTTCACCGAATGATATTTACAAATCAATTTTTTTGATCGAGTGGTATGCAATAAGATGGAATCAAAACATAAAATTCAATAAAATTTAGAGCGCTCTTATATAGGCAAAACCTGTCATAAAATTTTATAGGAGAGGTAATTATCTCCCCGTATTTAAGGACAAATTACGGTTTAATGTCTCCAAATAAAATTTATGTTTACGATTGCTTGAGCCCAATCATTAAATTTAATTAATGCTGCAGTCAGAAGTTGTAAAGCGTTAATTTGTCCGAATAGAGAATATGGTAATACCTTACAGTATTGTATTCAAATTAAAACAAGAATGCAATTGCAGTGAAATAAAATGATATACCGCCATCAACGCATACTTGGAAAATTTCAATTTAAGTTGATTTGCATACTACGTTGATTCACGGCACATAATACCGCAAATTTGTCGCAAATGCACCCCACTATGCAGCCCTATTAAATTAGAACGAGTTATCTTAATATGCACGCCCATAGGGCGAAACAATTTATTATTCAATTAACCGTCACGCTCTGGTAGGGATACTGTTTCCCAACTCGGCGTCGCGACGGAGAGAAACTCAGGCTAGTTCTACATCGTGTGACACACAAGCAATCTCTAATATAAACGGATCGACAGGAATTAATTTAATCGGCTAAAGTTTTGCTAAGCTCGGACCAATAAAACCTACGACAGGACATTTTCCAACCGTATCGAACTATCGGAAAATATAACCAGGATAGAACCACCAAGCAAATTCCAGGAAATTTTCTATTGAAAGATGCCTTTTTTTTAATTAAATTTAAAAATTAAGTCCCAAAACCATAAATTTATTTATTTAAATAAATGCAATGACATTTTTTCCGGGTCGCAAAGAATTAATGTAGTGTATTAGATGCATCTTGCAAGTAAAATTTATTTTAGATTTGGTCTGAATGGCTAAGTATTTCATCAAAGAACAAAGAATAGAATTTTTTTCAGTCATCACATAGATTACGATTTAAGATATCGCATTCATGAAAATGTTGGGCAAAAATTTCAGCCCATCAAATAATTTAGGCGACCTTAGAAGCTATGGAATTTATGCTCTAGATCCAAGTAGTTTTAAAGAGATGACCCTTTACTGGCTGAACTTACAATTAGTGATACAAAGCAAAATGCTGTGACCTCCAACATTGACCTCTACTAACTCTGGCCAACATCTGCTTGTGATTAACCTAAACTTTGTATAAGATGCCATAATCCCATAGTCATAAGAAAATACGAAAAAAAGAACGATTTAGAAATAGAAGGCTCTCGCTAGCACACGGCAGAAAGAAGAAGCGGAAGAAATAAGAAAAGCTAAAAATGAGAAAAAGACAAGTTAGGATAAAAAATTGCAAGAAGGCTTATTTATTTAAACAAAAAAGAAAACGGCAAATATATCAGAAACATTCTGAAATGAAGATTTAAACGATGATATCCAGTAGGATGAAACTAACGAATAAGGTTTATCTCACAGTTAGTAGCTAAAATGAAGCAACAGAAAGAAAAAAAACGGATTTTAGAAATGGACCTCTGAAACTTAGGATTCTAATTCGTGTAAAACCATTGTTGATAAATGTTTTTCGTAAGCTCCCAAACCTCTAACTTCATTAATTTCTACCGAACAAGTCTGATCAATGGAAAGCAGCTATGCAATTTTACAAAGGACAGGAAATCTATTTGGCCCTATACTGAAGACGTCAACTGAGTGCCACTTTAGACGTGATAAAAAAAATTAAAAAAAAGTTACTTTAAGGAGAGGAGAAATAAAGTTTGAAGTACTTACTCTTTGAGCACTCAGTTATCTGATAGCAGTTAAAAGCAGTTTTGGTTCCTATAAACCACGTTGCTTGTTCGTTTTATTTAAATGACTATGTTCTTTTTTCTAGTTTTACAGGTTAGAAACTTGAAAGAACTAAAGTAAAGTTAAGATTTAATCTTGCTTCTTTAGTTTTTCACTAAAAAAAAGCTGCTAGGCAAATCATAAAAGCAAATCCGACATCTAGGGCCGTATCTTCCATTAAAAATAAATCTCCATGGCTTTTTCACATAACTGAAAATAAAATTGTTCAGTATACAGGTTGGCTCACCATATTCCTAAGAGTAATTTCTCATTGTAAATAATTAAAATGTGTTTTTAAATAGCATTATACACCGATGGTGCTATTACTAGCAAGTTATTTTACTGTCAAATCACTTTTGTTTATAATAAAAAATAACCGCTGTTTCTTTCAAGCCTACTTTTGGAAAAAGAAGTGCATAAACATTAGTATTTGAAATATAAAATTCTAAATTACTAAGAAACTATAAGAGATCGGCATAGGAAACCTTCATCTAATCTCAAATACCGTTAAAATTAGACTCGAAATAATATTCCTGTGATGGGTGGAGACTGTGGCTTGAAAACTATAACAAAAATCCAAAAGAAAAATGAAAAGATCCCTTACCACAAAAATTACCGAAAACACTACGTTTAACACTGCTCTTCACTTGTTTTCTACTGAAGATGGCAACTTAGTTGCCGAAATACGTATTTAGATTTGTATCTTTTTAATTTTTGTGGTAAGGGATTTTTTTCATTTTTCTTTTGGATTTTTGTTATCGAAATAATATAATAAATACAGGCTCTTTCATTTAAAATAAGCAAGTGATTTGCCTTTAATGTTAATGAAAATGAAAAGTAGGTTTTTGTTCACCCTGTATAATTTTTAAACATCATTTTAATTTTATTGTCAAGTCTAGAGCTTTGTTTAAAAAATAAATGCAATTTAAAATATCTAGCTGAAATATGTAAGACAGGCACATGTCTTAAATTTTGGTTTACATTTTGAAGAATAGTTAATTATCTCAGAAACGGATTGAGTTAGGTATAGGAAACGTAACAGCAACTAGCCTTTATTTAGTCCGTACTATCAAAATATGACATAATATATAGGATGTTCCATTTAAATTTTCAAAACATTGGTGTGTATTTTTTTGGGTCACTCTGTATATTTCGAAACAATTTTAAAATGTGCTCCTTGCGAAACTATATAATCCCTAATAAAAATATTTTGAAAATATTATATCGCTTTTCATATAGAAACCGATGGGAATGTGGTGAGCCAGCCTGTATACTTATCCTTCGCCGCAGAATTGGTCATACAGAGCATCTATGTAGTCATAAAAGTTTTTAAGTGACGCCCTGCTACGTTTATTGCTTATCTTGCGTCTGAACGAAAGTAGGCGACGCAGGGGCAAAGTCAATATCTTCTTGTTATCTCAGCAGATTCACGACGTTGCGACAAGGCCGTTGCTAAAATTAAATCGAGAATTACATCCAAACTACGCATAGGAGTTCTGTCTGGTATGGCGCCTTATAAGGAAAGCTCTCTCCTCAAATTGGAGCATTTAATGAAACTAGATAAGAATGTAGGATATGTTTTGGTATGTAATGTTTTTGCATCGCCAGAAATTTACGTTCAAGGGGTAAAACATTACTTTGACCATTAATTAATTTTCTACCGTTCGGCAAGGTGATGTTTAAAATGCAAAAATTATTTTATTCCGAACGTTCTGTTATAACAAGGTACTGTGAAATATAGTGGGTGTTGCACTCACGCGCAATTTTTATGCTAAAGACGTATTTGTAATAATATGGGGAGGAATGTTCTAGATAAAGATTGTTTATTCTTTAAATTCCCTCCACGTTAAACCGTATGTTTCAAAAATCATTTTATCATTTTTTTTATTAGCTCCTAGAGAGTATAGTAATCTGAAACACAAAAAAGAGTTAGTACGGTATTCCAACTGCCCTGATCCATTCTCAACAAAACCACTCTTATACCATGCATAGCCGAATAAACTTGTATGTTTAGGCAACCACAATTAATTATGGTTCAAAGAGACCTATGGTAACGTACGGGGCGATAACCTGGTTCCAGAAAGTCACACAGGTCACAACAAGGAATGCCATTGACAAGCTGCAACGATTAGCATGCGTATGCATCACCGGAGCTATGAGAGCATGCCCAACCGCGGCACTGCAGGTAATCCTAGACCTCACACCCCTACACATAGTGGTGGAGGGGGTGGCCCATGCGGCAATGCATAGAGTAGTTAGAACGGGGACTGGAGGGGACGAGATCCCGCATCAGAGGGCTTGGTCACTTCGAGCGGGACTCTCCCCACTTCTAAGTCTACCGAATGACGAAATGGTTAGAAAATTCAGCTCCGAAAAGAATTTTCTTACGAAGCTGAGCAATAATAATAATAAGAAAGATTGGGAAGGAGAATCCTTCGGCTACTCCATAAAGGCAAATGCCATTAAATGGTATGTGGATGGTTCCAAAACTGATAAAGGAACAGGTGCAGGGGTATTTGGACCAGGAACCAAATACTCAGAGCCAATGGGAATATACCCCAGTGTCTTCCAAGCGCAACCTTGATAGGAACTATCGGAAGCAGAGCATTGTGATTTTCTCCGATAGCCAAGCAGCCAAAATGGCACTGAGCTCTAATACCATCAGTTCGAAATTAGTCTGGGAATGTCTTGGCAGACTAAATAACCTAGGCAAAGAAAACAAAGTTGCACTATGCTGGGTACCAGGACATACTGGAATCAGCGGCAACGAGGTAGCTAATCTATTATCAAGGAGGGCCGCCACAACTTCGTTTGTGGGACCATAACCGTTCTGCGGCATAGGGATGAGTACCTACAAAAAAGAACTCAAAGACAGGGAGGAGAAGCTCAAAGCTTCCCTCTGGGAAAATCTCCCTGGTCTGCGATATTCCAAGATATTCCTTGGAAATTACAATAAGAAAAGAGCAAAGACCCTGCTAGAATTAAGCAGAAACAGACTACGCATCCTTACAGGTTTTCTTACAGGGCATTGTCATCTGGGGGAACACATGACAAGGATAGGTCTGAAACAGAATAGTGATTGCAGGTTTTGTGGAGCGGAAGGTGCATCCAACTGCACTGCTATCGCAGAAACTCGTGCCAACTATTTTGGCAAAGATGTCATAGACGAGGGAGAAATACCCTCCTTGAAACCATCACAGCTATTGCAATTTATTAAAGTTCTTAGACTGAATGTGGAGCTATAAGTGCGGGCAAACCCTAGCAGCTGACAGCTGATGTAAGGGGCACAATAGATCAATAGGTCGCGGTGCAAGGTTACCCTAATTAGATCTAATCTAATCTAATCTAATGGTTCAAAGATTGCACCATTATGACATGTTTTTTCGCAAATGTACTTTTGCATCATAATTGGAGATAAGAATCAAGTCGAAAAATCATCTAATAATTCCTTTTCACACATCAACGAAATATATACAAATCTAGTTGTTAAATTAGGCCTGCAGTGTTTTCTAATACTATCAAATTGGACATTTTTTCTCCTCAGTGTGGCCTTTGCTTTCAAAGATTCTAGACAATGTGCTGTCCGCGAATTTAAAAATGTAAACCCTTTTTGGCTCAGTGTTAGATAAATACACATCAACGAACATATCGTTAAATGAAGCAGTCGTTAGTTATCCTAAATTTGATAGTTTCCAAATTGAAATAGAGTTGCTGTACTTAGAGCCAAATTTGCCATCCACCTGATGAAGAAGTACACGCAGAATAGTATAGCATATCTAAACATACTCTACATCCCTACTAGGTTTCATCAAATTCTAAATTTAGCTGGAGAGCTTCTCTTGTTAGTTTATATAAGGTTTTCCAATAAGAAATCCCATTTTAATTTTAAAAGAAGCATTTATTTATTCTTAAGTAGTATAAAAAAGTACAGCAATTACTTTTGGAAAATGATATACAGTAAATACTCACCTTGACTCAGATGTCTGCAAAGGGTCGTTCATTCTTGCAAGTTTTGCATCACATTTTCGCACAACTGTGGCTCTATTTTACGAATAACAGTTCGAATATTGGCTTTTAGGGCTAAAATTGTTTTCGGGGCATTAGTGTAGACGCTTTCCTCTCACGTAACGCTAAAGAAGAAAGTCTAGCGGAGTTAAATTGCATGATCTATGGGGGGCCAATTTATTTCGCGAAATAACTGAAAATGGTTAGCCGCTTGTGTGACGCCATCCTAATGCAAATAAAATTTGTTTATGTCCATACTATCCAATATAGGTCAAAGAAAGTCAGTTAGGTTAATCGCAGCGCCATCATCATTCTTAAAAACGTAAGGTGCGATGACTTCGCCGATCCAAAAACCACATCAAACACTAACTCATTGGGGATAAAGAGGTTTCTCGACTTTTGTCATTCGATTTTCGAAACCCCAGATGCGGCAGTTCTGTTTATTGACGATTTAATAATGGAATAGTGGGTTCCGTCGCTAAAAATGATTTTTGTAAAAAAAGTCAGGATTACCTGCCTGCATTTCCAGTAAATTAAAGTTGGGTCTTGTTTATGGTCAGCCGGCTTCAATTACAGTGTTCGCTGCACTTTATAGACATGTAGACTAAGATCTTTATGTAGATACGTGAAGGATGGTCTGTGAGATCCTTAATTTCTGCTTTAGCGACCGCGGCTATGTTCTGGATTGACCTGACGATGTTACTGGTTCGAATTAGCAATTTTACAACAGTAACTTGGCCAGTTTGCTCAAATTTTGGGATTAACTTTACAATGGCTTTATGGGAAGATGATTCATATCAACCAAAAACACTACGAACTTCACGAACTCTCTCGGCGGAATTTTCACTGTGCCTATAATGAATTTTCACTATTTCTATAAGTTGTATGTGTTAAAGACTGTGCATTGTGCCATCTTTTTGAATCGTATACTTTTTACTGACAAATGTCAAAGAAACCCACAGTTAAAGCAAGTTTGAACATTAATTGATTAATTAAATGCAAAAAAAATATTACTCCAAGGAATTAGTATTAATTTACACATCTGAGCATAGAAGAATTCAAGCTTGACATGCTGTTATTCCAGCGGTAGGGTATAGCACTGAGATAGAAAGATTTACAGCCCCAATAAATTCGGGAACCATGACAGGGAACTTTAAACGCGAAATGTTGCATTGTATAGACTTTATTTACGATTACCCATTATATATATTTGCCCGTACATTGTACCATCTTTCACTTCCTCACGAGTACAAGAATAGATAATTCGAAAAGTCACAAAGCACAAAAATACCCACACCACCGCAGTTTAACAAATTTCTCACAAAATATTCAAATTTTATGGGACACACATTATAAGTGCAAACAAACCAACGAGATCTCATTAAAAAATCCAGAAAATTGCTTTAATAAACGGCAGTCGAAGCTTGTTAAATATTTCTTCAACGAGAAATTTAATGCTTCGTTTCCTGAGAGTATCTGTCGTATTTTCCAATACGGAAACCGAAATCTCTTTCCAATATTCGATTATCGCTGATTTAAGCTCGTTCGTGCTCTTGTATCTGCCATTATGGCCGCATATTATTCTCGCCGATATTCCTTGAAAGTTCCCTATAGCATCTACATGTGAAAATCGACCTATCCGGTTTAACAATTCAATACTATTCTGTTAACTTCTTTATTCTTCCTCTTTGCTCATAAATTATGTATGACTACGTGCCAAGAAAATAATAAATATTACTTAATATATTGTCTAAATTACGAATTTATCGAAGAATAATACTTTGCAACACAAACAAAAACGTTTCATTCAGTGATTGCTCGAAATTTCAACTTCTATTCCAAACAAAGTCTTAAATTAGATAATCGTTAATGTTTGAAAACAGAAATATTTTAAAAAAAAGTGAGATGAAGTGCGAAATCTTTCTTTTCTGTTTTCGGAGTTATGACCTTTTCCAAACATACATTCCTGTCTTGTTGTCAGATGGTAGAACAGCCCATTATTGCACAAGGAAAAAAGTTTTATGAAACAAAAAGAAATTCTTACTAAACTCTGAAGCATCAGCATTTAAGAGCCTTCTTCTGGTGGCTCAGAACTTTTGTTGAGGGTCATAAGATCAGTTCATGATAAAACAATTTTTTCTTCTGCTACATATTACACAAGTTTCGTTTTTTTATGTTGATTGGAACTTTTTCTGTGTAAGCTAACTTTACTGGTAAATTGCGACGAGATGGTTTCCCCAGCATTTCTTAAATTCCAATATTTCTTCGTTACATGTCCTTTTTATGGAGAAAAGTGGCAGTTGTGAGGATTTTTGTGCCGTTCCATGGAAAAATTTATTTCAGTATCCAGTTTTAGAGTTTAGTTTGAATTAATCATTAATTTATTAATTTATTTTGATTGATTTTCTCATGGGCGGTAGCGTTGCTACCGCATGTTATTTTATTTCATTGAGTTTTTACTTGTTCATATTGTTTACGACGCGAGGGTCGTCCCCGCAGACTGTGCCCGATTCACGCACGCTGAACTCCCACCATCGCGACCGCGTGGCAGGAACCGCAAGTGTATTTAAACCGCGCGCTTAACACAAGCATTCAGTTCCGGAGAGAGTCTACTCTGGTTGATGTGTCGGCAAAACTTCTGATACTCGCCGAACTTCTCATTCCCGATTTGATTGTGACGCTGGCAAAGCTCATTGGCGTAACACATACATTTTTCCCGTCCGTTCTAACTGTCGTGTCGGCAAAGCTTCTGATGCGTGTCGAGCTCCCTATTCCCGATCTAATTGTGGCGCTGGCAAAGCTCACTGATGTAACACAGGCACTTTACAGATTTTTCTCTAGCAGTTGCGTCGGCACAGCTTCTGGCGCTCCCAAAAGTTTTATTTACAGTCATTACGGTGCCGCAGAGTTTAACGCCGTCACCGGTGTCTAACCGTCGCTACGACGCATCATAGCTCGTGAAAACCGTCCGCGTACTTATCGACTGGCCCCCGTATATAGATTGTCATTTTATGTTATTAACCGAAACAAAGCTATTAGATTCCGCTTTTAGATTGCAAAAGCGTTACAGAAGCCCCGTGAATATTCACCTCTGCTCATATTTATATATGCTCGCGATTACACATGTATTTGTTTACTTACCTTTTTTTGCTGTATATGCTTTTATATTTGTTATATAGAAATAAACGTTTGATTTATGATGCACTTTCACTGTTTCGTTGCGTAATCCGAACCCTGAACTTTCTTCGACTCATTGCTACCACTTTGGGGTTAACACTTTATTGTAACGGCATAAATAAGACGCAACATAGTTCAAACCGTCACGTAGTTGAAATTCACCGTCTGACAACTGACGATCAGCGCGGCTGAACGAACTTGGCGCGAACCTACACTTTCGACTTACTAAGAGCGACGCATAGCAAGATATCAAAGAGCAAACAGTAAATACCATGAGCACCGAACTAGAACCGGAAAGAAAACGTCGTTACAAATTTCGTAATATTCTTCCAGAACAACAAATCCTTTTTGATACGCCAAAGTCTCTATCACATGAGAGAAATGAGTAGTAGTATAGTGGAAAACTTTTCTAAATCTTTCAGAAGAAGTCACGGTACGGACTATTTTTCTCCGCGTATTCATCTGAAAATATATGTAGTTTTCTCACATTTTAGAGATCACATTCTCGAAATAATCTTTTAAAACAGTACACACTTTGCTTGGTCCTTTGAGGGCCGCATCATCATCATAGGAGTAAAATGTGGCATCACCTGTTTTTGGGCTATGTATATTAAGCTCAAAATAATATTTCAATATTTGCGATAGTAAAAAATATCTTGTATAGATATATCCGGTAAGGTAACTGCTGCATCCATCGATTCCCAGTATCTCACCTATCTGTAAAGAAAACTCCTTGACATGTTTCAGTTTTCTATAGAATTTCTTAGCTCTATTTTTGTGTATTAAAAGTTCTGCAGCGGCTTATCGTTTGCATTATCATTGAGGCTTGTACTTTTAATTTTTTGACCGAGTTGATCACTAGCAGAACTTACATCCTGTTGCGAACGACCAAACGTATGGGTGCAATTTTCATGGAAATATTTTATATAATTGATTGATGGGCCTTACTCTTCAGTTTAGCTTGAGATCAACTAATCCGTTGTACGGAACGGTAGCTAGGTTGAAAACCAACGGCTGTTGGTTAAAATCCAACAGCTTATCAGTTGTAAGGAACGGCAGCTGTTTGAAAACCGATTACAACCGACAGCCGTTGAATTAAGAATAAATATGTGTAATTTTCAATATTTTTTAATTTACGTACACGGTTTATATTTTAAGGAATAAAAATATAAACAATTTTAAAGCGCTAACACAACAATCGTTTTCTATTTCCATTAGTAAAAAAAAAAAAAACGCTAGGAAAAAATGTGGCAATTTTTAAAGCCCGTAATTTAATTAACGGAACTTTGTCGCTTATCAGCCGCACATCTAATTAATCTTGCTACTATGCATTAAGCAAGATTAAACCGTTTCTGCTTCATGTACGGGAATTTAATTTTAGGGACAGATATATGCAGATTTTTTTTTATTTGACAACCAGTCGAAATTTTCCTTTAGCACTACCTGCCAGTCCCGCTTAAATAACTCCGCACGTGAATACATTCCTGTACTCCGGCAATTTCATGCCTGTCATTCGAATTTTATACAGGCATAATTACGTAGCCTTTCACACAAAAAGGGGAAAAAATAATAATAAAAAGGTAAAGTAGGCACAGGAAACGTGCACGTGCTTATCGTGCGGTACGTAAGTACGTCTTTGCTCGTCACTATGAGCGCGTTCCGTTTCAAAGGACCACACACATGAAACAGACACACCAAATACGAACGAGAAACAAAGACGGACGCCAGGGCGCGCTCACCCTAATTGTATTTGATGGCAACTGTGAAATTTACGTGAACTGGCAAAGTGCCCGCTTCGCGTTTTAGCTTTAATTGCGCTACCGCATTTTCACTAATGACATTTATCTATATTCTTTTTTTTTCTTCTTCAGGGCGCGCCGCGCCCAGTTTTTCCAGGGCCGGTTCAGCCGCCGCTCCCTTATCGGTGTGTAGGGTACAAGGTGCTCTTTCGCATCGAGTAACGGACGAAGCCCCTATTTTAAAATAATGTTTCCCGTCAATATATTATTAATGTTAGAACGCCCAGGCACCGCGATACGGCAGAATTATTAATGGTTTGCTACGGGAAGGAAAATTATTTTAAACTCCGCTGAAAGATACGCCAGGCGAAGATCGACCGGGGTTGTTATTAATTATGCCGGGGTGCGGACAAAAGGAAAATATTAATGTACGTAATTTCGCGTATTGCATGGGAGATTAATTATTTTGGCTTCTTGCAAGTGGAAAAATCCTTAAGCCAGTGGATTAATAAATAATCAATAATATTTAAGCGCTTTACGAGTATATATATTGCTATGATATCATGCAACCTAACCTCTACAACTTAAAGCAACATACGTAAAGTACTAAATTATATATCAATGTATTACGAGTTATGTATTTATCTATTTTGTAAATTTATTGTAAAAATCTAAACTAAACACTCAATATATTGTATCTAATTAAAAAGGGCACGTTTCCATGGATTTTTAGGTATAAAGTTCCTTCGCTGATCGTTCGAACGTGGGTTGATTTAAGGTTTCGTATCGTTGGAAACGATATTCTTTCATCGTTGCTGGGGTCTGTTTTGTCTTGGAGATATGAAAGTTGTTTTAAAACAATTGTGAGGACTTCCTTTTCGATATTTTCCTGAGTTGCTTGTATTTTCGAAAAACATCTAGAAATTTCAAAATTTAAATCACATAAGAGTCTTTTAACTTAAGATGTACTTGCCAAGAATGAAGTGTTGTGTATGTTGTGCCAAGATGATGGAAATCCAGTAATTTCGAAGATTTGGGTGGCGTATTTTCTATTCCTGGGGCCAATAGAAGGGGCTTCGATTCGAGCTTAGTAGCTGTGACATTGTAGGAACGCTGATTTGGAGCTGGAAAGATTGTTGCAGAGATGAAATCAGTATTTGCTGTATAAGGGAGCTATTTATAGTACTTCAAGTAAGCGATTATTCATCTTTTGAACTTATAACCGGCGTTTAGAGCGTAAATAGAATTCTGAGGTTAGAGTGTTTTGATGGCAGTGATGTATAGGGATTTTTTTGCTCTATATATCAGAATAGAACTGTGAAACGACGGTAACTATTATTACAGTGATGTTTCCACAATAGGTTTCAAATACAATGTTAGGAAACTGTTTCAAACTGATCACTTATTCTCAATTAACCCGTTAGAATTTGCCGAACTTCGAAAACAAATTTAACTAGGTTTAGCAGCTGATAGCTATTACAACGTCTTCTGGCTAAAACGACAGAACCGCGTTCTCATTTCGCATATACCAATTTTGATTGCGTCATAAATTATAATAAGGTATTTGGCATATTAGATGGGCACGCAAAATAATTGCAATTATTTTTACTTGAATATTAGTTATATCTTCCTATTTTCGTTTCCTGTACTCACTGTGATTGGACATAGTTTATGACATGGCTATTTTTATTGTTATGAAATCACTGTCGTAATCTTTACGTTCCTCAGCATAACCACTGAAATCGTTTCGAATGTTAACGACAATATCCTGAAAGTAACGGGAGACAATAAACATTATCGAGACCAGAAGGGAGAAAGAAACAGAAGCCATTGCCCAACGAAGAACTTGAATATCTCCTCTGAACCACTTCTGCGAAGAATATTCCCTCGAGGAAATTTATTAATACTTTAAATAGAACATTACGGTCTTTAGAGTGTAATTACATAATTTGAAATGGTTATTTTATAACTATACAAAGTAGTTAAGCTACATAGTTCCAAACTCGGAAACTGTAACATAAAAATTATCGATTTCTCAATCTAAAAAGTGGTTGACGTATCTTGAGAAAATGCATTACAAAATCCATTATATAACTGCGACATCTTCCAAAACGGTATCCATTCTCTATCTAGTCATAACTATTCCATTTCCTTGAAGCAATCTTTCCGCCAAATTTCTACTTTAAATGCAAATTCAATGGATGAACCGCGGTACTAAGATAACATAGATACAAACGTATGTAACTGTATAAGTTTCCTGAAAGTTAAAGTATACGCATCTTGTAACTTCTTCGTGAAACTTTCGTATAAAAGCAACATTACCGCACCTGCCCATCTTCTCGCAGATACAATGTATCTATTTTCCGTCTTTAGTTTAGCATAAATCTACTCAGTTCACGAATGAAAGTTTCCGAATGAAATTATTGGGTTAATGCAATTTATTGTACTTGATTAAAATTATCCAGATTTCCTATTAAGGTTTGAATGTAATTGACATAAAGTGAGAAAAAATAAAGATTTATTGTACAATATAAAATAATTTCACAATTTTTTTATATATTTATTAATGCAATATAACACGCTAAAATAAATCAAGAGACACATTTAACCCCGAACGAATTACGGTCACATAATTTTCCCGTTAAGTGCTGGCGAGAAATAACGTTACATTATATTAATAGGAACGCATCTGTGAATCCTTGTTACTCCCGAGATATTTAGATACATCAGTTTTGCCGGTTTCCGTCGACCTAACGACTTGATTCTATTATAGCGCTAAAACCTAAGATGAAGAGCCACTATCGGGGTCACAAAATGGCCGTCTGGTTGAATCTGATACCCCAATTACACCAACCCGGGGACGATGATGTCAGCATGAGACACCATCATTTCCACGAGAGGGAACCCCATTATTATGCAGGTATTGTATTTATTAGCCATTCTAATAAGTGAATTGATTCAGAATTTTAATTGGTAGATTAGTTTTATTCATATTGTTGAAATTGTACATAATTTTTGAAGGGTTTTAAAAAAGTATTTTAGGAATAGGCGGCAGTTGCCAAAATTGTTACTATAGAAAGCAGATTCTCATCAAAAAGCAGTTGTACACAGTTAAAAAAGGTTACAGTAATATTCCTGGTAATTAATTGTACGCCAGGAATACTACCATAATTTTACAGATGAGAGAGAAATTTTCAGTACAACTGTGAATTTAGAGTTAAATACTTACACACCATACAGTATGAACAGTAAAACATTTATTGTTTGATTATTTACTTGTAAATTTTATAGCTGCACTAATTTTCTTGTAAAAACTTCTTTGCAGTAACAATCCTGTAAAATAAAACAAGATTATTATTACTGCTTTATTATAGCATTTTTTACTGTGTATATAAAAATTGCTTATAATTTTAGTTTAGATGTAGTATCAATCAAGTTTTATACAAAAAATAAACTTTCCACCTTGGCTTGTAAATTACTGGCAAAAATTTATTTGGAAATTCGCTGTGATATAAATGCTGAATCCATTTATGAATGTCAAAGTAGATAGTAGCAATTTTACAAAAAAAGATCTAGAACTGCATACAAAATTAGCTAATTCAATTTTTCCAACACACCTTATCCCTCAATAAATAAAGTATACCCTCCGAATAAAAACGTCATGGCTATTTAACCGTTTTCCTCCCTTACCTTACCTCTAAAGCAATCTTTTCTCTCTTATAATCATCACGGCAAAGGGCAGGGTCGATACAGGAGTAGGTAGGAGCAGTAAGGAAACCTGATGGAAGCTTCTGGAAAGAGCTCTCCTCCTTCTAGAAACTCACGTTCCTGAAGGAAAAACAGTCACCTCGGAAAACCTACACGAGGAACACAGAAGACCAACCAAGGAAGCTTAGAACTGGGATACATACCAGATATCTGGAGAAGGCCCAAAGTCACTTTTATACCAAAAGTAGGGAAGAAGGATACTACACATCCGAAATCTCAAAACCTATCAGCCTAACACCATTCGTTCTGAAAACAGTGGGAAAGGCGGTAGATAATTATATCAAAACAGATATCCTGGAGCGGGTGCTTTCGCATCCCTGTCAGCACGCCTATCAAATGGGCAAATCCAATGAGACTGCATTAGTGGAGCTGACAGATCAAATCCAGGATGCACAAAGGACGAACAAAGAAACTGTAATGTGCGCCTTTCTAGATATAGAGGGCGCTTTTGACAACACTCCGCACGAGGGCGTCAAGAAAGCATTAATTGAAAGAGGGGTGACGGCGCGACGTCCAGATGGCTGTCGCAGGTGCTCTCCACTAGATCAGTGGAAATGGAGGTGGGAAACAAAACCATCTCGATCAGTACGACCAGAGGATGCCCACAAGAGGGAGTTACTTCCCCACTCATGTGGAGCTTGACAGTAGATGAACTTCTATGGAGACTAATCTAGGCATACCATGTACAGGCCGTTATAAACTGAACGGGCATCTAAGCAGGCTTGGAATAGCGAGGGAAGCCGAATGTAGACTTTGTGGGGAACAGGGCGAAACATCCATCCATCTACTCACAAACTGCGCTGCACTGTGCAACTTTTTGAAGCGCTGCACCTGTGAGCACGTGAAATCGAAGAGGGAGGGTTACCTAATCTGGGGCCTTCTGACATTCTGCACTTTTTGAAAGGAATCAGACTGGACGGCCAGCTGTAAATACAGCGAGAAGAGAGGACACAATATATCTTTCAGGTCGCAGTGTACTATCACCCTAATATCACACATACATACAATCATCACAATCTTCGTCTGTGAGGTCAAATTCAAAATCATTGACCAACAAAGCGTATATTGGCTTAGGATTATTTTATCTCTTTTTCTTTCGTGATTGCATTAGACTAGTAAAGGTTCATTTCTGTTATATCTTCAGATTGTTGTACTCTTTGGGTGTTCTAACGCCTGCCTTCTTCTTGTCCTTATTTAAGCTTCCCACTAATTTTCTAAGCCTCTTCTTCCTTTTCTGCTTGTCTTCTGACGGTGTGACGCATCGGCATGATTCAGTTTTCCGCTTAAATTCTGAAAACTAGTAGTATGCTCACGCCACTCGTCCGCTATCTCTTTCTAGCAATCTATGGCAGCTAGACTCATACGACAAAAATTTTAGTAAGAAAGCCCTACCCGAAGAATCCTCTGAAAACTTCCGGAAACGATGTTATATTTGAGAAACTTAAATTTTAGATTATAGGTAATGAAATTGAAGATCAATTTTTCAGGCTATAAAATTTCAAGAACAATTAAAAAGGTCTGTAGAAGACTATAGTTGGTCGAAACGTTACTGGTTTGGAATTTAAAAGAAAAAGGAAAATAAAAATTAATTGCTCAAGTTATTGCTAAGTCTTTGTTTATTTCCAATAGATATCAATGGTGCAAGTTTATCTGGAGAAAATGCATTTAATGGGATCTTTATTTGGTCAAACGGTTCAAAATGTATCGATGGAAATAGCCCAAACCTCAAACAAAATGAAATCGTTAAGCTGACTCTGTTGCAACGGACGGACGTTGCTGCTACTGTGAAAACTGACATTTCGTTTTGACAGTTTGTACAAAACATACTGTGGCTAATTTGTATTCAAGAAGCGAAGACAATATTAAATATGTGCCTCTTGTCAAGAAAGAACATTAAATTTGGCTATGTTTTTCATTTGGTAATTTTGGTTTCACATTCGAACACATTTAGCTCCAGATACGGTTTTTAAAAAATACATCTCAAAAACTGTTTCTTAAAAAAATGTCACATTTTTTTCGAATTTACCGTCAGAATATAGAAGCCGTAAGAAAAATCACCCCTCATCAAATATAAATAAAATACATAAAGAAATCAATTTGTAAACCAGTGTTAGGAGACCAGTTTCGTGTTCAACACTTCATCGAACTTTAGATAATGTAATTAAAGAATTGTCTTTTCTTCCAATACATAAATTTATATAATTGTGTCTACCTCTTTTTTATTCTTCTCTTTTTATTTTGTTGAAGTATGCAGTGTATTTTTATTAGAAAACAGCACGATACATTTAAAAATATTTTAGCAGCTTTTGACAATACGCAAATATCATTTCTTTTAGTGCACATCATCGACCGCATTCTTTTCAAAATATGTCTACTCTTAATGATTTCTTCATGCAGCATAAAATTGAATTGAATTTTTCACTTATTTTAAAATATAATTTAGTCTGAAAAAGATAATAGTAACACCAAATTTGATTAAAAGTGATAATTTTTTGGTAGAATTAGGTAATAATTGGAAAAGAAATATAAGATAATACTTAAGTTTATATATCCATAACTATATATAAAAAGTATCAGAGCAAATTCCAAAATAAAATAAGGTATTCGCAACTTTTAAATTTAATTTTTCCTGTGTTTGAGTATACACTTGTTGCAAATAAAATTATTATTATTGTATATTACTATATTTAAATTCAGTTAAAGCACTGTAGTGTGAACTGCAGTCTACTTCACAATAAATAAAATCTTTTTGGCTTACATATAAATTATTTCTTTCTTTAAAAGCCCTCTACTATTTTATAGGTCCGGTGAGAGCAGAATCTTTCACCCGTCTACCTCCACCCTTACATCCGGCATCAATGACCGATCACCATTCAATAGGAACCGGAACAGAATGCGTACCGAATACCACAACTGAAGAGGATCCGGAGAATACAGACGCCATATCAGATGAGACAGAAGACGAAGAGGAAGGCGAATTACTGCAAAGATTAGCCACGCGTCATTATTACAGTTACACGGCCGCTTTAGGAGTCACGGTCGGTGTTGGTTGCCTGCTGCTAGTGTTAAACATGTTAATATTCGCCGGCATTTACTACCAAAGGGATAGGGATCGCAGAAGACAGAATCAAAGCAGAACTTCCAGGTCGAATTCCAATCCGGCTACAGAAAATATTCCATTGTCTCAAAGACCGAACACACCTTGCGGATCCTTGCGACATTCGCCGATATTAAATCGTAAGGAGAAGCAAGAATTTCCACCCAGTTACACGATGGTACCTAGTAATCCATCCGAGATGGATGACGATCAAAATACGCGATCGTGTAATAAACCTTTGAAACCTCAACCCCCAATTAGAACGTCCAGCAATCCCCCCGGCGGGACTATCAAGAAAAGGGTACAAATTCAAGAGATATCCGTATAGCAATCAATGAATGAGTGTAATCACTCGTCGGCTTCAAATGATGCTAAAATGAGGAATGATGATATTTTGGACTCGTGCGATTTAGTGTCAGTACAGTTATAGGGACAAGATTGTCTCGTGATATATATCGAGGATTAAAAATAACGATTGTGTTTTATTAACGGTGCATTTAGTCAAAACCAGCGGAGAAATCAAAAGTAATAATTCTGAGTTACGATACAAAGACGGAATCATAGCAGATGTGGTAAAAATAAACATGTTCATAATAACGACGTTGTTTTCCGTTAACGCAACTAAATAAAAATGTCGTCTAAAATGTAACTTTCCAAAACTTTTATGTATCACATAACATATTAGATCCGAATATGGATACAAAACTATAAAAAAAAACTTGTTGTAACTTATGTTGAATGTCTAAACAAATACAGAGTGGGATTGGAAAAACAGCAATGCGTACCATGTGATAGAGGACCAGTGGCGGCGCGTGGACTTTTATTTTGGGAGTGCACATGTGGGTAGGTACCAGGGAGTCCGGTTTTGAAAATTAATCTTCAAAACTCGCATTTTAGAGCAGTTTGTGACGTTCTTTCGCCTTATCTTGGGATAATATTCGATATAAAGATCCGAAATTGTTAGTTCTTCTTTTTATACAGAACAGTCACATCATAAACGAACAAAAATGACTTAAACTAAAAATTGTTTGAAAAATTGATAAGACCTTTAAATATACCGGGATTTATCGAATCATTTCCTTCGTAATGGCCACGTAATGCTAATTCGAAAGCACCACAAAATTTAATACAGTTTATAATTTTCGATAAAATGTATCTGTTCTTTTTTACTTGCTCATTATGTTTCTCGATATTCAGTCGGTACGCACTGTTTAATTGTTGTCGAATATCTTGTTTACCTAATAAATTAAAACCTAATTTAGCAGAGAGGTGTGTCTTGGAACTTTGATGTTTTTTATTTTTTTCTTTTAAATGGATTAAATCCTTGACACCGGATGTGGTCCATTCTGTTTGAACATCACCAGCAAATAATAAACACGGAAAACAATAAAGACTGTTACTAATTTCACAACCACATAACCAGGCGGCTTTTTCATAAGTATCTATCTTAAAGGTTCTTTTATAATCGCGTGTTTTACATTTTGTTACATGCGTGATCGATAAATTCGGTTTTGGACGACCGGGCCCTTTTGATTTTTTGTTTCTCTTCTAATGTCAGCGAAGAAAAACGAATTGCTTTTAAATATTGTACGCTAGTGCAAATCGGATTCTCCAAATTATCCGCCATAATTGCGCGCGAATACAACAAAAGTAATTTCCCGGTTCCCGGTATACAACACCACACTAACAGACGACCGTACACAAACTATATGTGTACATATGGTAGCTAAGTACTGAGGACTATTACGGGAGGTGTGGGTGTGCGAGGGGTAGCTGCTGCTCCAATCACGGGCCAGTTCGAGAGAGCAGTGTACGAGCCGCATTACGCATGTTCGCGCCTGGAGTCTGAACCGAACATCGGAAATGAAAAATAAAATTAAATACCCAATAGAAAACGTTTGGTTTACGTCAAATACAAAAATAAATTCCTTTAGATGAAGATATTAGTTGGGGGTACACGTGCACATGTGCACTTATTTAGAAGCCGCCACTGTAGAGGACTATAGAATAATAAAAAAAGGTCTTATACACTAATGCCCGTAAGCCTCTCTATTATATTAAAAGATTTTATTTCTCATCGATATCTTACATTAAAAGAAATCGCTGTCGATATGAGCTATAAAAGTAACATGACATAATAGAGAAAAACAATGATTAATTTTAAAAAGAAATAGAAAGTACTACGTTTTAAAGAGGCGTTGGATCCACTTTTACAATTCTCGTATTATATCGTTGACATCTTTAATGTATGTTTGAATTATTACAGCCTCCATAATTCTCTTCAATTCAATAAATTGCTTTTCATTATTTATTTCTATACACTCCATTATTTTCCATAAATCCCGAACATGAAAGATCGAGAAAATAAAGGTCAGAACTAAGAACAGGTCATGATATACTGGGTGAGTTTTTTATCTTGAGACTACGGAATATCTCACTGAATGGTGCCGAACTCGATCCCCCCCCCCTCCGGCGAGCGAGAGGGGGGACAACTTTGAAATCTTAAATGGGAACCCCCATTTTCTATTACAGATTCGGATTTTACGCCATCAAGTATGTAGTTTTTGTTTGAAACTTTTTTTTCGATTCGTAACAGATTGCGCTGTAATCGCAAAAAATATTATTGTGAACGTCTAGAAAAAATACACAAAAAAGAGAAGCAAGCAAACATGATTTTGTGTTCTTTTTTTCAAACTTTAAATGACATTTCGAAAAGCCATTCAGCAACGAAGAACTTTACTTTATCGTACCCATTTCAGAAAATGTGCCCTTCCACTTCGATACATTTATTTATTCGCAACTGGAAAGATTGCACACAACTGAGAAGTGTTTCCGGCGTAATCCTTGAACAAGCGTTGTGATTCGCTCAATTATGTTTTCCCTCGTGGTTGGCACTTCTGTATAAACTTCAGACTTTAAGTGGCCCCACAAAAAGAAGCCAGGGGAAGTAAGATCTGGCGATCTTGCAGACCAAAACAATGGACCACCTCTTCCGATCCATCGACGATTGTAGGCTCGATCTAACACTTCTCGTGCTATTCTTGAATAATGTGCTGGAAAACCGTCATATTGGAACCTCATTGTTTGTTGTACGTCCAAGGGAAGGTCTTCAAGTAACACTGGAAGATCGTTCTGCAAGACGTTTCGATATTTTTCACCATTTAAGTTTCCATCGATGAAATATGGACCAATAAGCTTATTGCCAATTATTCCACACCAAACAGTTACGTTCCAAGGATGTTGATGTTCACCTTGGCGCAACCAATGGGGATTTTCGATACTCCAGTAATGCATGTTGTGCCGATTTACCGTACCGTGATTTCTAAATGTCGCCTCGTCAGAAAATAATACTCGCGCAAAAAATTGGAGTTATCTTGTATCCCCGTTGAAGCGCCCATTGACAAAATCGCACTCGATTTTGAAAATCATCGCCATGAAGTTCTTGGTGCATGGAAACTCTAAATGGATGATATTTCCTACGCTTCAATATTTGGCAGATAGTGGACTGAGAAATTCCTGATCCGCGAGTTATTTCTCGAGTACTAATGTGCGGATTATTAGCTACTGCAGCTAATACCGCGATTTCATTATTATCTCCAGCAATTATTTTTCGGCGATTACATTTTCTTGGCTGTACACTTCCTTCGCTAGAGAACTGTTGAACGACTCTGTAAAAAGAAGCGCGCGATCGCACCTTGTCGGGAAAACGTTGTGAATAAAGATTAACAACATAATTGATATTCCTACCACTTTCTCCATAAATGTAAATCATTTCAATTCTCTCTTGTAATGTTATAGCCTCCATTACTGTTCAAATATTAAACACTAACTAATTTGTATTGGATTAATAATTAATAATAATTACGATAATGTGTAAGTATTCACAGCTTGTCAAGTACTGAATAAAGTACGGTTTTGTATCGTTGAATAGCGTTCCAATTGCGAATAAATAAATGTATCGAAGTGCAGGGGCACAGTTTCGAACACATGGATTTTCGAAATGTTAGTTTATGTTAAAATAAAGAAAACACAAAATCACGTTTGCTTGCTTCTCTTTTTTTGTGTATTAATGTAATCGAAAAAAAGTTTCAAACAAAAACTACATACTTGATGGCGTAGAATCCGAATCTGCAATACAAAACGGGGATTCCCATTTAAGATTTCAAGGTTGTCCCCTCTCTCACTCTGGGCGGGGTGAGGTGGGGGATCGAGTTCGGCACCATTCAGTAAGCCCCCTACATTATAACGAACCTTATTAAGATATTTTTTTGATTTGATGCAGTGTTTTAGAGATATTCCGTTGTCTCAAGATAAAAAACTCACCCAGTATTATGCTAATGATACTCAAAACTAAAATACACTAATTCTGATTTATGTCTTCACAGTTGGAAGATATTTAAGAAATTAAATTTCTTAATAACTTTTGACATCTTAAAAAACAAAGCTTTACGGACATTACTGTATAAGACCTTTCTCTATCACGCGGTTGAATCATGCCTTGCAGCTTTTACAATGTCACAGGATATATGTCTCTTCTAAAGCAAAAACCACCTTGTTGTATATATTCAATCCTTTTTCCAAATCAATAATAATTATTTTCAAATCTTCTATTAAAACAAAAAAATTTTAAAAATACTGGCAAGTAGCATTGTACGTCTATGTATAATAAACAGTAAGATATTCACGTCATAAAAGTTGAATAACCATTTAATAATGTCAAAATAATAAACATTTAGTAAACTGTTTTGTGTTTTACAAACGGCTATTAAACATTTATAGGGGGAATATTCTATCCTTTATTATACTACTAGCACAATCCAAAAATAAACATCTATTCAGTGTTTTCGGTGTTGCTTGCGCTATTCAGCAATACCGGATATTCTCTTTCCAACTGTCATATTATCGTAACATATCACAAAATGTAGCGCCCCCATTTTTCAAGAGCTTCAGAAGCGACATATGTATTTAACAAACATTTTGGAAATATTAACGCTAGAGTCAAGGAAGCACATATTTACTTGATACCAAACTTTGCGTGGAGATAAATCAAAATGTTAATAATACGTCCATTTTATAAAGCAAACATTTAGGTAACAGTAAATTAAAATAAATGTACCTACTAAAATCAAAAGAGTGTTTACACGAGAAACCACGTGGAAGAAATAATATTTTCAAAATGTTTATTACTATTGAAAGTGTTTTAATATGTTTACATTTTACTACTGTATATTTTATCTGTAAATTTACTATGATGTTAACCGAAAATACGCAATTCTACTAAATCATTTACCTGTTACTGTGTTACGTTTTCGTTTGTATTACCTTTTGTAAATATAGTATAAAGAATTTGTAAATAAATACAAGCATGTTTATAAAAAAAAGACATGTACTTTTATTTCTTATTTCCTGAGTTCCTTTCCTGAAATAAAAATAATACAGTATTATAACAAAGCAGGTATACTAAGCAAGATTTAATCACAAACCTTGTTCTGGTCCATATATTTTATATAAAATTGTGTATAAAAAAATTAAAAAAAAAATTATATAATTTTGTGGTAAGGGATTTTTTCACCTTTCTTTTGGGATTTTTGTTATAGTTTTCAAGCCACAGTCTCCACCCATCACAGGAGCCTTACGAATATGGTTCAATATTCTATAGTGGCCGATAAGGCAAGTATTATTTAAAATTTCAATAAAATCCAATAAGTCAAATTTAATCCTATCATACCGACTACAACTTAACCTTAACGTTTGAATAGTCAAAATTGTAGTGGGAGAAATGTGTTCTTTTGCTTTGCTAGACTAAAAATTAATAATTGTTCACATTCAGTTAATTCAGTTTATTCACCACGAAATAATACACTTAATGTCACTTAAACACTGGGCGTACCGAAAATCGCCAATATTTTATTGGCCGAGACAGTCATGACGTCTTTACGACATAATTTGAATTGTATACCATTTTTTGAATTGATCTTGCTCTCAAATATAAAAACAAAATGTTGAATTATTTCATCTTATAAAACAATCATGAAGTATATTGCACTTTTTCCTGCAATTTGTTGGAGGAACCGACCCTATTATTTTTTGATGTTACAATCAGAAACACTACTGTAATATACTTTTATAATGTACAAATTTGATTAACTTTTACAATTTTCATGCAAATTTATAACAGACGTCAATTAAAAAAATAGTATGTTATCATTAAATAAAAACAAAATGCTTCAAGTTATTCTGGCGCCAATAATGTAAGCAGATTATTCCCGTTAAAATACTAAATGATTAACTAAAATATTTATAAATACCTATAACGGAAAATGAAGGTTTCTATTGGTTCTTAGAAACGTAAAAAGAAAATCAGGAAAATTTGTTAGTAAAAGTTGTTTATAATCGTACGAATAGGCTGAATTAGAAGTTTCATTAAAAACAAAGAACCTTGAATTGAGAAGGGTTGTGGGAAACAGAAAGCGAATAGAAAAATTGGCACGTAGAAATTTCTGATTTAATGTAAAGATATTTGTTAGACCCGAACAAGTTTTATTAACAAGTCTCTTTGATAAGAAAATAAACATCATAATAGGTATGATTTCTTCAATTTTGTTATTTATAGGAAAGCAGCAATTTGCCGTGAAGTGAAAGTAGTATGTCATAGAGTACAATTTGGAGAGTGGTATTATCAGAAAAAAGAAATATATAAATAAATCGATAATAATAAAAAAAAGCTGCTAAAATGGTGCTGTCTAATGTAAACCCGTTTATGTATAATTTAAGTACTTCATAAATCGCATCATATCAAAATCTTGTACGTACAGCCGAAACAACATTTGCATTAAACATGATATCATTGTGAAGTAATTTGAAGCACTACGGAGCTTATCATATGATTGTGTTATCTGTTGAATCCATTCTAATTCTTCATCTTAAAGTTTTACAATTCTTTTCTAAATAAATTTTCTTACTGCCAAATTTAAATGTTTTGGGTGTTCCATATATTATTTATTTTAAAAAATATACGCGTTTTGTGTTTGTAGTGTTCAGTATAAGTAAGGAACCCGTTTACGCTCACTTAACAAGCATAACAAGGATCATTTCCATACGTTTCACAAGATAAAGAAGCATAAAGACGAAATTATTCTAAAGGTTGACCATATAGGAAATAACTTTCGCCTTTACCCTTCAAAATAAAGTTTAGAAACTTGACATATGCATACATATAGGTAAAAGGGCTAAAACGAAGGAATATTAACTAAAATTAAAACTCTTGCAATTCAAATAAATATTAATTGATGTAATGCAATTAGTTTAGGTTAGTTTTCAGTTAGCTTTGGTATTTCAATTAAAAAATACCTACAACCTAGTTAGAACAATATTGCTGCTTTACACCTACGGTAGGCATATTTTTTCTAATTTTCTTCTTTTTCGGTATATGTACCTGAACGATAATAAGTCTTATGACACCGCATGGCGTTGAGCCTTCCTCCAAACTATTGTTATTCTTTGCTGTCGAAAGACGATATGAGAAACAATAATAGGTTCATATTGAGTGGTGTCTTAAACTTACTATCTTCGGGCGTACATATACGAAAAGTCCACAAAATACATCATACGACCAAAAAAATTACTCATTTGAATTCCCGCCACCTGTAAACACCAACCTAAACTTCCGCTCCTACGTTATTTTTATAACTCGTAGATGGCACACAGGCACATGCATTTTTAGAGTAAGCTTTTAATTTTGTATATTGACGATAGATAGCAGTGTATCATTCGATTTGTATTCCATCTACAAAACTGTTTCCGACAAGAGTTAGTTTACTCGGATGTATTTATCTTTATCGATCATAGAAAATGCAAAAGTTGCTTATAATTTACAAGAAGAACAACTAAGCAATTACATTTATTTCATTAATTTCTACAGATTCCTACCCTCTCCGGATAAATTGCCAGTTCTTTAACTTAAGCACGTCAATAATAGATGTCGCTGAAGTTTGCGTCAGAGCCATCTCTACCTGACAGGAGAAAACGAAAATTAGTCAATAACAGAGTTAGAGAATTCTATATGACAAAGAAGGAAATACTAAAGAGTTCTAGAATAATTAGGCGTTTAATAATATCCCGCCTGCAGTAGTGAAGTGAACCCTAGTTTTAGGGTATTTGCTTTTTAACACGCGCATGTTTTCCGTGTCTTGTGGGATCAATCAATAAACATGGTGGTCGTATAGGACGTAGTGTTCCAGATATAAATCGTGTAACCGGATACTGGTGAGTTTTTTTACGCGTCCTTCTTCACCATTGATTCGTCCAATATCTAAATTTCGTTCGCAATTAAAATCGGGCGACGTCTTTTCCCGGGAAAGTCGGTACTTTCGTTAAAGTTTTGACATTTTCAAATAGTTAGCGGCATGTGGGCGTAAATCTGTCAAACTGACGCTTGTTACATATGTTATTTAAAAAAATCATCTCCGCCGCTGTTTATCGAACACTTCCGATAAGTTTCTTTTTTACCAATACTACATTAGAAATCGTGTTTTAACACATTAATCGTAATATTGTTTCGTGAAACAGGAAAACCGCATTAGAATATTCCGGCTAGACCAATAAAGTTTTTAAAATATGTAAACACGACGGTAATTGTATCCAGAAAGTTTTCTAATTGGTTTATATTGTGGCGGTAAGTTAAATGTTAAGTTACTTACAATGTTTCAATTTCCGGTAACTTATTTTGAATTTCTGCAGTATGTTATGTTATTTTGCTGTTCTACATATTTTGTGCTTAATCTTTACTTAGGTTTTTTTTTCTTCAAATATTTTTGTTTTGAAATTAAAATCAAATTACAATAATTATACGTATAGGCAACTTTTGTATTGTAAAGCGAGGAGTGTGAATAAACTTGTATTCGGTGACATATGTGCATTAAAAACAATAGAACAAAAAACGGTTTGACCTTTTATAGCACCAAACATTGCTTTTATTACTTTCTAACACAGTGGTATTTAATTTAACAAATAAACATATTTAAATTTTGCCATTAGTTCTCGTTAAAAGCTAGCACGTTCGGCTTTTGCTTTGTTTACTATTTTTTTTCCTGTCGGCAAATTGTAGGTACTCATTAATTTGCATGCCGATCCACAGGTGTTTTTGCAGCTTTAGTAATTGTCTAACGAACGACTATGGGAAGAATTTTGCCATTTATTTCTATAATACTAATGCAACGCTGATACCTGAATGTCGCAATAATATTTAAATAATAATAAAATAGTAATATATTTAATTATAATATTATTACATGGCAACATAATAATTAAAAGTGAAGGTACCGTGATTAGATACACTTTCACTGGATTAACTGCTTACCACACACTACATATTTCCAATTATCTCAAATATCAACCCATTTACATTTACTTGTGAGAATTTAAACAATTTATTTAATCTCTAATTAAATGTGACATTCTAAACTTTATACCTTTGCGTACATACTTTTAACATGAGTAGACGAGAAAATTGCTGGAATAACTCTTTGTCATTCGCAGTATTCTAGTTTATTATTCCTAGGAACATTTAGAAAATAAGCAACAAAATTGCATTATTTACACTTTAAATATTTGAAATACTATGATATTTTCGCTCTATATTTTATATTTATTTTATAATTTTTTGCATAACCTAAAAAAAATCTAAAATCTATTTTCTCTGCTCTAGGTTGAAATAGACAGTTTATGTCAATAATCCCAACTACTTACAAAAATAAATTAACCCCTTTTGTGTTGACATTTATTATATCTTCACGAACACTTTAGAGTTTACATATTATACTATCTGTGACTTTGCAAACAGGGTAACGAACTATATATTAAAAAAAAAGTATGAATATGCATTCAACATAATAGTGAAGTAAGACAAGCGCTGTCTTTCCAATTTCCGTTATACAAGATATTTTATATCATATGGATTATGAAATCTTTTCTATAATTAATACAGAGGTTTATGAAATCAATAGGCTTTTTAAATTGATAGTATTAACTATATTGTAATTGTTTTCCAACTTCACGAATTAGTATTAGTATACCGGTTCTTCCATCTCATAGGTTCCGGCCCATAACATTTTTATTTTTTATTTATAGTGTCGTAAATACACTAAATATCTTCCTAACTATAAACATAACACCAAAAACTTACAATAATGGTTAAGCAACTGGTTTGTTTTGTATGCCCGTACTAGAAAGACAATATTTTACACTTTGACAGATTAAAGACACGTTTTTTTGCCAGTTACTGTAGTGGTGCGAAATACCTGATATTTATATTAAAAATTATTTGTTTATGTGAAATTTTCTATGGGTTAATACTATAATTGCATTTTTTTGGTCTAAATTTTTGTTGCAATTAGAATATTCTCATCAAAATTTCTTTTATAACCGCGAAAAGTATTTACTTGTGGGCTCTTAACTATTATTTAATTCTACCAGCGGTTTGTTTTTCTTATACACAGCATGCAGAGAATATCTACACACGATTTTAAAACCTATTCCTTTAGGTATCTGGATATATCCAATATTTCTAATCTACAGAGAGCTAACCAAGTATTTGGTATTGTTGTTATAATAGCTGTTTAACAATGCCTTTATTTTAATAAAGGATTATATTTTAGAATCTAATTCAAACTCAAAAGACATTCTACAAAAATGACAAATATTTAGAACCACTGATTGTTTTTTCGTATCTAGGACACTTGACAAGTCAAGTCTGCTCAATCAGCTTCAACAGGTATCATTCTAATCGGCGAAAATATCCCTTTCAAATTGAGGCCATATTTGCAATTTATTGGTATTATGTTCAAACTTGGAAAGTATTTTTTCGGCATTAGTTACACCCTAGATTAAAGAATTACCAATGAAGCGAAAACTAGCACATCGTAATATGCTTTTGTACTCAGAAAATTGCACAGAATTCTCAAGGTATAGAGAAATATATAGGTATCTTAAAATTCTTAAAATTTTAAATTTTCAATTATCATTTTTCAGGTATAACCGAAAGTAATAGACAATTATAATACAGATTAAATAATTGCAAATTAACAGTAAATAACCCATTTCTAGTTTTATTAAGAAAATATCTATACATAAAAGGGTTATTCGAACCAGTAGGTATTGTACTTTTTCTATAATCTAGACTGTATTAGACAGTTTTCTCTGTGTAAAAACAGTACTCTACATTAGGTCAATTAAGTATATTCAACACCATTTAAGAGAACCTATAAAAAACCAAAGCTTCAACAGTAGTTTGCTTCCTCAAAATACTGCTTTTACACAGTTGTTTAACTGTGTAGCAGTTCCCCAATTTTGAATGCAAATAGAATCATGAAAATATACAATGTTCTGAATCCAATCAGAAAAAAAACTAATAGCTTTGTTCCCTATGCAAATTAGCACCTAATGGGGAAACCATATCGGTTTCTCAACTGCGCGCGTGAATTAAAAAAAGCACTGGCCACATATATATTGGTTTGATAATTTGTTTCGTGAACATTCACAAAACCGATAGTTCTGCCATCTGTGTGCAACAATTCAAATAAATATGGAGATGACAGTGAACATGATTCGCAACCGTTTAGGCGCTTCGAAGTTGTAAAAGAAACATGGCCATTCTAGTTGTTTATAACTTCAAATTTCAACGGACAACCTGAAAATTGAAATTGGTCAGATTCAATGAAATTCTGGTGGACTGAAAGAGTGTCATGGTATGTTGGTATGAGAACAACGCAGAAGATTGCAACCAATAGAGACAAACTTGGATTTTGAGCAAAACTTGTATACCTTACATATTCCTTTGTCGCTATCCTAAACAATAACAGCTGTTGCACACAACGATTCTAAAAAATATGCCGAAATAGTCACCGCACTTGTGTTTCTAAACAAGGGCTGATTGTTTGCATTTCCCTTTTGTACTTTCCCCGAAATGATTTATAGATGTACACCTTAGTTACATTTAAGCATGTAATATGAAATATTTGATGTGTAGTTGCGCATAAAACGTAAAAAAAGTAGCAGTATTACTTTTCTTCTTGTAATTTACATAGAATATCGTTGTAGGAACTCAAAATAATTGACATAGTACATTTCAGTTCAGGTAATAAGTATATTACATGTAACCTATATACTTGTAAAACTACAAAAACTTTGAAGTTTTTGCATGTTTAGGTATGTAAACTTTTGTAATTTTACATCTACTTTTTTAGTGAGTATTGAAAAACTGATATTTTTTTTTCAATTTACAAACAACTGCTTTATAACAAAATATTTATTTGTGTTCTTATTTCATAACGAACACTGAATTGTAAATGGCAAACGATCGAACTACGATGTTATCATTGGTGTCGTTACAGATTTGTCGTTCATTTGTGGATAATTTCTGAGTTCTCTAGTAAGCAAGGCTTATAAATTTGTAGTACTCGAGGAAACTAATTTTGGCGTCTCTTACTCGTTTACTTTCTTTTTTTCATTCGGAACATGACCTGTCGGAACAGCCACGTATAAAATATCACGCAAAGTAAATATTTTCAGTTCAAATTGAAATTATTCCAAAACATAGTTAATCTTCTTAGCTTTAAGTAGCGTCAAGTTTTTCATTTTTTTTTTCTGAAGCCCATATTTTGAAAGAAAAAGAAAGTTAAAGATTGCTTATTAGAAATACTTTATGTAGACGTAAGAGAGACATTTTTGAAACATATACAAGGTGACATAGAAAAAACTACAATGCATAGCACCAAGAGATAGAGGAACAGAAGTTCCTGTACAGTAATGTCCGATTGTTTTTTGTTTTCAAGTTACAAACTGTTTTTTATATTGTTCTTGTATTTTAGTATTACCTAAGCAATAAAAAATATTTTAATGTAGGCTGTGATTTCATGAAACAAAACATTAGCGTAGTGTCTTGAAAATTTTATTTCAAAATGGTGGGCTATACTTTCGTAGAATAGAGGGACATGATCATGTGTTATTGCGAAGCTCGTTCAAATTCTTCCGAAGCTCAACGCATCTATCTAGAGAGATACCCACTAAGGCAAGCTTCTAATGTTAGGACATTTATTGACGTACATAGGCGTTTGGTTGCTTTAAAAAACCAAAATTTGATTCTGGGGTTAACAGAACTCATTGTACTGTTGTAAATGAAGAAGCTATTTTGCAAATAGCAGAAGATAATCCTAGAATAAGCACCAGAAGAATAAGTGCAGCTGTACCGAATGTCAATCGTGAATCTGTTAAGTCCTCAAAGAACAACTTCTTCATCCATTTCATTTCCAAAAAATCCATCACCTATTGGAACAGGATTTCCTACCGCGTTTAGAATATAGCGAGTGGTTGCAAAATAAAGAGCAAAACTTTCTGTCATTAATTTTGTTTACCGACGAAGCAGGTTTTAGTCGCGATGGCATTTTGAATATTCACAATATGTATTGTTGGAGCGATGAAAACGCTCATCAGAACTGGATGCGGAATCACCAGTATTGGTTTTCCATTAATGTGTGGGCAGGTATAATCGACAATTATCTAATTGGTGGAACTTTATCGAAATTTTTTGGAAAATGAACTGAATACTTTATTAGAAGATGTTCCGAATGTACTATATGCATGACGGTGCGCCAGCTCGCTATTCTAGGAGAGTAAGGGAATTTCTGCAAAGAAAATTTGGAATTAGGTGAATTGGTTATGCCTATAGCATGGCTAGCTCGTAATCCCGACCTTAATCCCCTCGATTTTTTATTTTAGGGATTTATGAAAAGTGAAGTGTATACCGCAGAACTAAATAGTGAAGAACAATTATGGAACACAATTGTGGAGTCTGCTGACAGATTTCGTAATAATGCTAACGTATTTCAAAGGTGCCCTCAGTCATTAATACGAAGATTGGAAATGTGTATTCAGGAACAAGGTCACCAATTTGAACACCTTATGCAGAACTAATATGTATCTTATATTTTTGAATGTTGTTTTGTTTAATAAAAGCTAGTAACTTGAAAACGAAAAGCGATCGGACATTAGTGTATAGGAACTTTTTTTGTTATTTCTTGGTCCTCTATTACTTGTTACTATGCATGGTTTTTCTATGAAGCTCCAACAAACCTTTTATGGTACTCCTATTCTCGTAAATTTTCGCCATCATTTTTTTCTAGGTTAGTTTTAGTTATAAACCCTTTGCAAACCAATAGACTATTTTTGCCGTTCTTAACTTGAGATAAAACAACCAGATAAAATATCTGCAGTTAGTTGTGCATCATCTTCGGATTAATTAATACTAATACACTAAAATGCGCAGATCTACATGTAAGTAGTAACATGTAGATGTGTGCATGTAACAAAAACATAAAACTGGTAATTCCCAGTTTTATGTTTTTTGTAACCGGTCATACTCATTCCTATTGTGGTGTTTAAGATCTAAATAAGCATGTAACTCCATATAAATACTTAAATTCTTATAAGAATTTTACGTAATATATTTTAAACACTTATTTCACAATAGCTTGGGATTTCCAGCAGATCACCGCGTGCGTGGCGAGCACATATTCTTCTTGGTATATTGTCAATTATGTTTTAAATTAAAATTGTGCACCTGCATAATTTTATTATTAATTATTTTTAAATCTGCGTTTTCTTATTTGCAACGGCATGGCGTATCAGGCGAATATAAACGATTCTCACAGTAAGGCATAGCGTAAAATAATTAAACTCAGTACTTTAATAGGCTTTCCCAACACGCAATATATAAAAAGGAGCTGCAGATATTTTCAGACATTCCAACAAAAGCAACTGAATATCGTTGCAAGGTTATCCACAGGATTCTTGTTTGTGTCTACGCCCTTGAGAAGTCGAAAAGTCTGTGGTAGTCGTAACACGAAAAAGAGATGAAAAAAGGGAGAGGGAAAATATTTTCTGTACACCAATAAGCGAAACATCTTATTATTCTCGCTCGGTATTTACGAGAATGCCATTTTTATCAGCTCATTGTATCGCCCAAACGGGTTTCCACGCCAGATTTATGGTAGAATAACCATAAAATGAGGAAATTTAATTATCAATTTAATTTTATTGTTTTACGGCGACTAAAATTATTGACTGCATATACACGCTGGTCTTTTTATGATATATATATATATATATATACATATATACCTTTATGGTTTACCTTCACATTTAGTAAAGGTTTGATAATAGGTATAACGTAGATACCTACAGTTTATAAAGCTATTACATGCGTGTTGTAAAAATAATTTCAACTGTAGCCAAAATTAGCTGTTATCAGCAACAATCTATTATATACATATATAGTATTTCCTTCCGTAATCTACCTTATCAGCCAAAGATTAAAACCCATTAATTAAAACTATATTAGGGAGCATGGTCCATTTGTACTATACTAAAACTAGTCGGTTGCTATGTTGATTGAAGTAATTACTGCAATGGACCTGCATTTTTCTTTTTTATAAAATAAGGCGTCACCTAATATTAAAAAAAAGAAATAAAGCATACATAGTGTGCCGATAAAGTAACTCTCGATAAACGCTTAAGACCGTCAATTTATTTTCATAAGATTATATTTTTATTGTTTTGTGGCCATCATTCTTTATTCGTAATCTCAAGTAATACCAACAGAAATAATGTGATAGCCCCGGCTAATTTTTTACCATTTAAAAGATTCATCATATTTTTGAGACAAAATAGCCAAAAGAAAATGGTTTTTATTTTTGACAACTGTTTTTATTTAAATTTGAAAATCACAAACGAAAGTAGTAGGTAATTTGATGTCCCTCCTTATAGGCTCCAAATATATGCAATAAATGCCGAAAAGCGCACTTTCAACTATATGAGAAAGGCAGCATACAGCAAAAAGAAGGAAAATTCAATTTTTAATTTCTTCGATATTATTTTAATATAATGTATAATATAATATGTAATAATCCATCTACAATTCCATGACAACAATTTAAAGAAACTATTTGCCAATCTGTTGGTAATTATTATCCTTCTGATACCAGTGCGTCAGGTTTTATACACTCCGCCAAAAAAGTATCGCATAATTTAGTTTTGAATCATAAAAGTATCGCATAATCTTTGTTTGTAGCATAAAGTTGTAAATATACTTTAATGCGCTCTAAGATATAATTTCTATGATTGTTTAAATAAAATACAGGCCAAATAAAAACAAGAACTCATACTTGAGATTTTTATTAAAACAAGAAATTATAATTTTGGAAAGAAAAATGTCATAACAGTAGCTTTTAATACTGAGTATTGCCACCTCTGGCTCTTATGACCGCTCGCATACGGTTTGGCAGAGATTCGATTAACCTCCGTATATAAGCCTGATCCAAATTCTCCCACTCGTCACGGAGAGCATTTGCTAGTCCATGCAGGTCCGCTGGGGCAACATTTTGGGTTCGTATCCGTCTGTGAAGGAGGTCCCACACGTGCTCGATAGGGTTCATGTCCGGACTTACCGCAGGCCAATCTAAAACTGGAATACCAACATCGTTAAGGTATTCCTGGACGATTATTGCAACATGCGGTCGTGCATTATCGTGCATTAACATGAATTCGTTTCCTATAATTGGCGCATATGGTACTACATGTTCTTCTAAAATGTCCGTTATATACTTACCTGTGGGCAGTCAGTGTACCTCTGTCTACTGGTACTAACTCTGTACGACCTGTTAAACAGATGCCTCCCCAAACCATAATAGAGCCACCAGCGAAATTAGGTCTAGGTCTGATATTACACTGCGAATAGCGCTCACCGTCTCGTCTGTACACTGAGATACGCCTATCTGAGGTGTAAAGACCAAATCTTGACTCATCTGTGAAGAGTATATTGGCCCAGTCATTAATGTTCCAATTTACATGTTCTCTGGCAAACCTTAAGCGAGCCACTCGGTGGTTCCTAGTGAGACGAGGGGCTGTTACAGCTACTCTAGCTCTTAATCCACTCTGTCGTAACCTATTCCGAATAGTTTGAGTACTCACACGAGTATTTCTGACTCTAGCCAAGTCGTTCTGCAATTGTCTCGCAGTTACATGTCTTCGACGTAATGCTTGTAGTAGTAAATAGCGGTCATCTTGACGAGTAGAACATCTTGGACGACCTGGTACAGGTCTTCTACTGTAAATGCCTGTTTCCCTATATCTGGCTACGGCTCTAGAAACACTAGACTGATTGATGTTCATCAAATTAGCAACGTATGCTTGAGATCGTCCATCTTCGATTAAAGCAACTATAGCAGCCACTTGTTCTGAAGTTAAATTGCTCATTTTAGTTTTAAAAGCGTTGGTACAGAACTCTGACTTCGCACTTTAAAATTTGTCCGTATAGGAAGACTTTCAATAAACAACTGAGCAAACCTTACACATATGCATTTTTCTAAATGTGTTCTTTTAGGAAAAAAAATAAAGTAAAAACGCTAAGTTCCATTATTTTGTTAGTGTTTTTATAGTTCACATACACGAGGCAAACTTTTTGTGAACGTATAAAACTATCTTGGTTCATAAATGCCCTTTTTTAGTTTATGCGATACTTTTTTGGGGGAGTGTATAATAGCGGTATGTAGTGTCAACCACTTTTCGAAAAATGGTACTTCAAACTCTCTTTCATTCCAAGTCTAACTCCATTATATTTTAATAAAATTGCGGTGGTTCTAAACACCTATTTTACGGCGACCCTGTACAGAGAATAGTTATTTACGATTGTCTATTTCTCGGTGAAAAATGAATCCAATTCATCGGGTTTCATGCGGCGCGCGGCCCTCTATTGCCAAATCTTCAACTATCTGTATGCGTATATAGTGTAGAATACCATTAGCTACTATACCGACTGATATCGATCTCATACGAGCTTCTCATCAATTACGCTTTTGGTATAACACTGACACAACAAAGCCATACGATGCACGTATGTCGCCACTAGTAGAGGTCATTTCTGTTGGCTTATATATAGAAATGGAGACGTGAAGGGTCCGGAGTCGGAGTTCATCAGCTGATATCGTTCCCTCTTAAACTGCATTATAGCAAAGTTTTATACTTATACATTGGAAAGCACTATGGTATAATGGATATAACTACATAAACACATTATAGAAATTGTCGTAAAGATGGCGCTATCGCGTATTTTACAACCGTTGTAATCCTTATTTGATGTAAATGTGTTTAGTACATACGACTATTATGTTAAGAAAAATGGCGCTCGGAGAACGAGCTTGATTAGCTTGATCCACGGAATCACATCCTATACCTAGACAACGCGCGCACATTTACATGCAGTGCTTAATATACTTGGTAATGCTGAAGAAAAATACCAATTCCAACGAGAAGCCTTGTCGCGTTTAGGACGCGTTCACAGTTCCAAACCAGTTTGGAGGCAACACTTGCAGAATTAATCGCTGTGAGTGTTGACTGGCTGTACGTATGTAATATTGGGGTGATAATACACTGCGACCTGAAATATCTATTGTGTCCCATATTCTCGCTGTATTTACACCTGGCCGTCCAATCTGATTACTTTTAAAGAGTGAAGACTACTCTCAGAAGGCCCCGGATTAGGTAACTCTCCCTCTTCAATTTCACATGCTCCCAGGTGTAGGGCCTTGAGTTGCACAGTGCAGCGTAAATTGAGAGGAGGTGGATGGATGTTTCATCCTGTTCCTCACAAAATGTACATTCCGTTGCCCCACTATTCCAAGCCTGCTTAGATGTTCGTTCAGTTTACAATGGCCTGATAGGATCCCTGTCAATATAGTCAATGTTGAACATGACGCAGTTTTCAATAGCGTGTACTGCCGTCTGGAAGATACTCGGATACATTCCCAAACGTTCGAATTATTTGGTTCTAGGCATATAGTCCCTATTCAAGTTCCATTTGCTGTTTTGGAACCATCCGTGTATCATTTGATGGCGTTTCTATTGAGTTCCAAGATGGCGTCTTTATCCCATTCGCTCTTGGTACTAAGCTTTGTGATAAATTATTTCACAAAGCTGAACTTCCTTGGCATATCGTGTCGGGGCATGTCCCAGGTTTGGTCCTCTTCAGGAGGCTGAGGCCTATGGCTAACCATTCCTTCCTTGATCATTTTACGTGTCGTCCTTTCGGCTATGCTTTCCACCACAAGGTGGAGAGGAGTAACATTTAGTACAAGACCTAGGTATTTCACCTCCTTCTTCCAATCTATGTCTTGCCCTTCTTTTTTTATACACTTGAGATTGAGAGGCTGTTAGAAAATATAGCGTGGTTTTTACCTAACTCGATTCATTTTTCTTCTCTGAAGCAATAATGAATTTTGACATCAGAGGAGCTCGTCTCCGTTGGTTGCTGACTCTTTAAATACCTACCAGTCAGTGTCACTAAATTCAATCTGAATTTTTCTATTTTTTTTTTATTTTCTAAATGTACATGCCCATTCCTCTGTTGTGTATTCTATCTTTTGTTTGCAATGTAAATCTATTTATATTAAACATACGTTCCAAAATCCCACAAAGTAGATTAAGAAAACAGAAATGCTGCAATAATCTATTAGATGCTTGTACCAAATCAGCCCTTGCTGACCACCGTAATTCTACCCGAAATTGGTTTTACTTTGATTGTGTGTCTACTTGGGCTTTGGAAGACTTTGGCGATGCATTTCATCAATATTGAACCAAACAGCGTCAACTTTCGTAAAGGTATTAATGCAAGTAATCTTTATTCGTGCTTATTGGAAGTAGATTACAAATCTTATTACATACTTGTGCATGTTGTTTGTTGGATTCCATTGCGCTTTCGTTTAACCTGTGATAGCCTTGTTTTTGATCCATTCAATAATCATCACTGGGATGCCTGAGTATTTGTACAATAAAATCAAATTCAGGACGGATGTTCATACCATTAATATTAGATACAAGGGCACCTTAACGCCTCCTCTACATAAACTGGAGCTGTTTAAGAAGGGATTTACCTATCGCATTTCTAATGTGTATAATTCCGTCCCGAATAATATAAAGAAATACGAGAATATTCAAAGTTTCAAAAAAAAAAATCTTTTCACATTTATTTATGCAGCAGTGACGCGGAACATGGTCGATCAGACTTCTAATATGTAATTTCTACACTCACGTTGTCTACTTTTACTTGTTATATTTATCAAATTATATTTAAGATAGTTAACGGTTGAGTGGAAGTGCAGGATCGCGACACGTCGTAACCTGAACTCCGCCGTTTTCCCCTAAATATTGTTAAATTAAATTATTTTATTTCACTTTCTTTCATAATTTCATGTTATATTTTTTTTTATTTTTTTTTTGTATTCTGAATTTTTGATTATACATCTTTTGTACATGGGGAAATAAAGACATTTATTATTATTATTTGACTGACTGTATGTGAATTGATTCTTCTGGGATCTGCTGGCTTAAGTTGCCAATTACATTAAATAACTCATGCTTGGTATGAACTGTTACGCTATGTAATACTCTTGTGTTGAAATTCTTCCCTTATTTCCCTATTTTCAATTTAAGTTTAAATTAATTGGACCATAAATTGCTTTTTCTTTAAATTTCGTAGGTAAACGTGTTCCTTGCATTATTTTGTAAGTAAACTGTAAAACCAATTTGTTGTAATTAGTTTCCATAATCATGTGATAAAAGAAAAAACTTAAATTCCAAAGAATTAAGTAAACTGTTTATTTTAACCCACTTTCTGCGTGTGTGTGATAATATTTTGCAATAATTACTAATAATTAATTACACTAGTCTATTATAAACTATGCATTATACCACCCAAGAAACTTTTTTTAAATCGTTTTTCTAGTTTCATATTACTAACAAAAATGTTTCTTTAGTTTAAGGAATTTTTCTATCACTCTGAATTTAAAATGTTTACAAGATGAATCTCCATTGTATGCCTATACGCTAACTCAATAGCAACTAACAATTTTATTTTTAAAAAGGAAATATGTAATTTAATCAATTGAAATATCGGTATCTTCCAAACAAGTTAGTGAATACATTTTGCCCATGACTTAATACCTTAGGCTTAATTCTTTATCCCCCAGATTTTTACTTTGATGTTATATAAATATTGTAAATGTTATACACACATTTAATTCTAAAATAAACAACATATACCATTTAGTACTAACAATATTAAACATAATTTTTGTCTTTGAAGTTGCTATACTCTTGGATAAATTTTTAAATTGTCCTGTAATTAGTCCAACATTCTCGGACTAATGACTTTAGTATTGCTATTATGATTAACAATAGTTTTACAGTAAAATTCGTATAAACTTATTTTAAAACACGAAAGATTATATTACAAATTTGTTTAAGTTATTTCAATATGACATGATGCTCGAAGCCAAAAACAGGCATGAAAAACTGCAAAATCTTAAGCCGAAAATACATCTGAGAAACGTCATTCGTTCGAATTACCGACTGTTTAGTTCTATACGTTTGAACTCGCGAACGAATGACATCCGGAAGGTTTTTTTTTTTTAAAATATTTAGAATCAGAGAAAAAATAAATCTTAAAATAATACGGAAAAATTCACATATTGAGTTTATCATAAAAATGATTAAGTAAAAATTTTGAAAAACCCTCCCGGGACATCCTTCATATACCTAACTCTTAGAATGAAATACAAGAACCGTTCAAAAATACTCGCTGGTTCCTGAAAGAAACATAAAGTGTTCTGAAGGTCGACATCTGAAGCTAACTTAATCGTTTACCTCTCCAAACATTTTTTTTTCTTGCATACAAATACACGGTGGCCAGAAAAGGGCGGATAATCGCCAGGTAGAACGATTTTTTGTTAAATTCTGAGGCGATAATCTTAATCCAAAAAAGTTATACGGTCCTTCCTTAAGGCATACGAGACCATCAAACCTTAAGATGTACGGCTAAAATTTAGCAAAATTCGTCAAACTTATCTATGTAAAATCATTGTGGTGAAATTTAGAAATGGAATTATCTCAAATGCATTGATGTAACTAATCGATTAATACCAATGGTTTACATTGGTATTAATCGATAACATTTCTTTATTGGCGTTTTTGAAATTAAAGTCATATGGCAACGTGGTACTGTAAGGCTGCTTGTTTAAAAGTAATAAGTAGTTGTCAATTTTTGACGTTTCTCATGTGACATTTGGCTGTTGAAATAAGATAAACATTTTGTGCTGTTCTTAATACTGAACAATGCTTACCTTTGGAGAATACGCCGACATGTATATGGTATTCGGATTTTGCAATGGAAATGCAAACTTGGCAAAAGAGGAATATCAAATACGGTATCCACAACGGCGACATCCATCCACCAACACGTTCCGTAAATTGGATCAGCGACTTAGAGAAACTGGCACCTTTATACCGAATTATCGTAACAGCGGTAGACCTAGAGAGCGTCGCACAGTTCAATTAGAAGAGCAAATATTGGATGCTGTTTACGAAGATCCGACGTCCAGCACAGCACAAATAGCTCGGGAACTGAATATTCCTAGGAAAACAACAGTGCACTCAGCACTATCTCAAAATCTTTTGCGTCCGTTTCATGCACGGAAAGTGCAGCCTTTGTATGTAAACGATAATGTGCACAGAATAATGTTTTATAACAATGTTTTACAAATGATTCAAGAAGAGCCGAACTTTTTATTGCATATTCTCGGGAGCGACGAATGCTTGTTTACGAGAGATGGCGTCTTTAATAGCCATAATTTTCATTTTTGGGCGGACGAAAATCCCAAGGCAGTAAGGGAAATTGGACATCAGAGAAGATTTTCGGTAAATGTTTGGCTGGAGATTTTAAATCTCCGAGTTGTTAGACCAATATTTCGTCCAAATCGTCTAAATGGAATTCAGTACGTTAACGTTTTAGAAGAAGTACTGGATAATATTCCATTGAATTTGAGACCCAACATGTTGTACATGCGTGACGGGGCGCCCGCTCGCAATGCCAGAATTTCGAGGGATTGGTTAAACGAACACTTTCCGAATCGGTGGGTAGGGCGTAACGGTCCAATAGCATGGCCAGCAAGATCTCCCGATATTAATCCTCTGGATTTTTTCGTTTGGGGGTTTTTAAAGGAAAAGGTCTATGCAACGCCTCCAGCTAACGAAGAGGATGTAATTAATAAAATTATGGCGGCAGTTCGATTAATCACCCCCGATATGTTGGTGCGCGTTTTGAATTCGCTTCCTCGAAGATTGGAATTATGTCTGGAAGCTGAAGGCTACCAATTTGAACAGTTATAATTTTTTCATATTATCTTTAAATTTCAATAAAATTTTTATCCATGTTAACATAAAATTCTTGCTAATTTGCGTATTTACCTGATTTATAGTAAATAATAAAATGATTGCTGCCACAGTACTTGTCTGATTAGGTGTTGCCAAATTTACAATTCTGTTAAGCTGCTCGTGTGACTTAAGAAAACACTGTACTACTTTTCTCAATTAAGATTGTCAACTCAGAATTAAACAAAGATTTGGCCTGCGTGGTGTTTGTCCGCATTTTTCTGGCCACCGTGTATATCAAATTATTCAGACGACTCTTCTGAAAAAATAATATCAATTTTAAAACGATTAGATCAGTACTTTCCAAAATATCATGAAGGAACGAAAAGCCGCCGGAAAAGCAGAGTCTGAAGTGTCCGAACCTCCTTATACGAAAAAGCGAGTTTCTGCAAAAAAGGGCACTTATAAACTTGTAATGAATTGATATTTTACAAGATCATTTGCTGCAGATACCGCCGCAAAGTGGATCGACAGGCGGTAAAAAAGCGGACATTAACTGAAATGGTAATAACTTGCTTAAAAATTAATGTTGATCAACGAAAGAAAATTTTGTCGAATAGGTAAGGGTGTATATTATATCGAGTAAAAAAAAAAATATTGTATCGTCACTACTTGTTTGTGAAAATGAAGCTAAAAGTATATACTATTTGATACTGCATAAATCTAAAAAATAGCGTATTTGTTGATATAGATATTTATTACAGAAGTTTCGTAGCTGTTTCTGTGTGATGGAACTTATAATGTAGACTACATTATTATGCAACAGGAAAATATTGTGATCACTAAATACATTTAAGATAGAAACATCGGCTTTGGTATCTTAATAGATTAAATGTGTCGACACTATTAAAGTAGAGATAAAGAGCATATATAATGTAACGTTATATATCTTTATTTTTAATAGAAATTTCTTCTAAACAGTGATGTTGTAAACGTTTTTGTGTATAGTAAAACAATTCGCTTACCTTTCTTGATAACAGGTCGTTGATAAACGGTACCTACTTTTCACTTAATACAATTTTCAATTTTGCCGGTGAAGAATTAATAATTCTACAGCTTCTGGTAATAACTCACTTCTTGTATGTTCGTTTAATTTTCATCTTGAATGGGAAATATATGGATCGAATGTGATAAGTAGTATTTTCAAAATATCTTCGTTAGTAGCTGAACGGCTACATTTTCTGCTATTCTTTTCCCTGAAGTTTTTAAGGTCTTTATTTCGAGCTTCAGCAGCTTCTTCTGAAAGTTTGCCTATAGGAAGTAACATGTTGAATGATATCTGCGCCATGCAATAGAATTTTATGTATGGAGACTGGCATATAAACTGGCACAATTGCCCCGCACCAATGTTCAAATTATGATCGTTCACAAATACAACGAAAAGCAAATTAAAGCTTATTAAACCTTGAAGTAATCGCGGAAAAATTTGGTAAGCGCATCGGAACCATCAACAACTTCATCATCGATTTTCAATTCTATAGAAGGGATTGCTTTTTTTGAGTTTATCGTACTATTAACTATATTCCAAACACATTTACTTTTATTAGTAGCCTTTGCAATTAACATAGAATTATGTTTGATTTTGGTATCTTTAAGTAAATTCTCATAATATTTTTTATACTTATTATACTCGTCTTTTGAACAACGTTTATCTTTTACTAATGCATGAAGAAATTTTGGGTTCCGACATGCTTACAGCACCTCAGGAGTCACCCAATGCTTTTTAGTGTCATCTACTTTTATTTTGCGTAGCGGAAAACACGCGTCAAAATGATAAAGTATATTATAAAAAGCATTGTAACTAGTATCCAATACTGATTCTCCGAACACCCAAGTCCAACCCTCCGATTGAAGCGTGGTAATAAATCTATTTATATTCTCCTCGCTAAAAGTACGCCTATAACTAAAATACTGTCTACTAACTTTATTAATTGGGCATAATGGTCAGAGAAACCTGGTATTATTACTTACGTTTCAGATTTTAAAATTATTCTTATTAAAAATAAAATTCTTTTGTTTTACGCACTTTATTCTTAAAAAGAAACTCTCACTCTGTATCGTAACAATTAGGAGATTACTCATAGGGGGGCGAGAAACTAGAAAATTCATTTTCATTAAGAAAAATTACAAATTAAAAAACTTAATGGAAACTAAGAAAATATTCTCGTCAAACAGTGCATTTAAGAAGATAAAACTCCCGCGTTTTAACGTTTTTATCGAAATCACTTGATAAAAATGTTAAGAAATTTGAAGTGCAAATAAATCACATATCAATAATTGCAGTTAGTAAAGGACGTATTGCTGAGTGGAATCAAACTTGAAAGCAATTACATCCGAGTTATTGACACTTAATAACTTAGATGTACACACACATATTGATAATGTATTTACATAAACGATAACAGCGTTAATACCGATAAAAGATAAGTTGACATTGAATAACATTTCTAAATTTCAGAAGTTTTAGTTCCAGTTGAGCAAAATATTTTGCAAAGGAAAATGATTAAGCAATAGTGAAAAATGAAATCAATTTGAAAACAGCTAATGCCTAAAGAGAAAAGGCTGTTCAATTAGAGATCTTTTAGAGAACCAGCCATGGGCGAATTCAAAATGTAAAATAAATTGGCTACAGCATCTGTAATAAACTACCGTACCTAGTTCAGAATAAAACTGCGCCTTTGTAAAACAAGAAGTCATTAAAAATAATGAAGGATCTTAGTCTCGTTAGGCCAGCAATATGCTTTAGGTACATTCCCATTTGTAACATCGTTTTCACCGTAATTTTGTGAGTGCGTACGATGGAAAAGATACATACGTTAATAAAGTATTTGATGGGAGTAGTAAGAAACTCGTAATACAAATTTTAAGCCGTCAAGTCAAATACTTACTCTTTTTCAATGATATGTCTTTTGTTCGATATTCGAGTGCAACAATTACAATATCTTTCGCCAATATATTGGTGAATACGATTACGATATCATGTATCGTCAAGGTAACACTAACATCATCCCAGATTTTCTCTCACGCTTCCTCAATAATCACGAAACAGCATCAAATACAGAACAACATATATTAAAGGTTTACGAGGATTGCTACACTCGAAAACTGGACAATATGGATTTGTCAGAAGGTTTATTACGCAAGGAAACCAATCGTCTTTTGAAGAACATAAAACAACTTATACAGATGCGTCCGTGGAACTGCACAACAACAAAAGAGCCTTTTTATGATAAACGCAACGAAATCTCTATTGAAAATGGTATTCTAATGTGGCAGGGAAGAATTATTATTCGAAATACTCTCAGAAAACATATACTAAATTTGTTACAATATGGACACCCTGGCATAGTATCAATGCGATTAAGAACATTACAGCACATACACTTTGTAATGCGTTAGATGATATATTCGTTAACTTTGGGTTACCACAAATTATAGTATCGGACAATGGACGGCAATTTACTTCAGAAGAATTTCAACGCTATTGTCGGAAGAAAAATATTAAGCATATCACGTCGCCTCCATATCACCCAAAGACAAACGGTCTGGCTGAACGTTTTTAGAATGCTTGCTAGTAGAAATGACAATCAGACATCCATTTAGCGCTTACGAATTTTATATTTAATTATCGAAACATCCCACATAACACGACGCACAAAAGTCCAAACGAAATGATATTTGGACATCGCCTACGAACTGTTTTGGACAATGTCAAACCAGATATGAAATCAACGTTGAGGTACAAAAATGTTAAATATGAAATTGAAAATGCTAGAAATCATAATCGTCAATTTCAAGAAAATGATAACGTCTACGTTCGCACGAACTTAGAAAAGCAATGGTCTCCAGCAAAAGTTATTGAACGTACCAATAAATATTTGTATAAAGTTGTTACCAATGATGGTGTCGAAAGAAGACGTCATCCTGATCACATTCGGGGACGCAACGACAACTTACCATTTATTGACGAATCGGTTGTGATAGATACACCAGAATTACTGTCAACAGAACAAGTACCAAAGAACAGCAAAGAAAAAAACTGAAATACCTACACCCCAAATTTCCGAACCAGAAAAAGATTATTTCAATATGAATTCTACACCTGACACTGCAACACCTCAATCAGCAACAACGCATCTTCGTCGAAGTACCCGAATGTGAAAATCACCCAGGCGCTATCCAGAATAGTGAAACAATTCTTTAAGGCGGGAGGATATGAAGTATATCTATAGTGCTTAGAAAAAATAACATTTTTCGAACTGTCATAACTGTCATGTCATTAATACATAGTAAATTATTGATATATGTATGTCACGCAAGTATTAAACATATTTATATAACACAACAGTGGGTATACCTATATTTACAAGTTTTAAACTTCTACTGCAATATCCAATACAATAATTTGAGTATTGTGTAGTTTTTAATTGCACAAAATATAGTAGCTTATGATAGAAAACAATGTCTGAAGAAATGATTAGCATTTTAAAGACCTAGATATTGACATTGTCAACCCATCAGATAGCCTCTTCTAAAGTTGTATACTGCCTACACCTTATTGGTAGGTATACTATTTTTAACCCAACTGGTGCTGTATTATCGAAAGTAAATCAACTGCATTACGGCCGCTGTGGGCGGTGGCGTCTGTATCTACAGGCGTCGAGACGACCATTCCGCACCTACGATCATTTCCGCTGAATTCATTTATATGTCAGCCAAGTTAACGATCATTTTAGTCGGGTGTTCGGCATGGATACTTCCTATTCAATTCAAAATTATGTCGCTCGATATAAGTGGTTGGGTATTCAGTCTCTGACGTGAGTTTATTATTAATAATTAATTATTCTCTTAAAATACGGTTGATAAATCGCCAATTAAGGCAATAGCATGCCGTTAATGAAGCTTTTGTAAATGTTTTGCTTTCATATTGTTTACGGAATTCATATATTGCTACTACTGCCTTCGATAAATACATACTTATACACATTCGAATAATGTCTACTCTTATTATGTTATGCCTACTAAAATTAACGCTAATAATCATGTTTCATACTGATTTATGCGTAAGCATGAGCGGTATTTATTTACAAGAGCACGTTGCATTGTTTGCCCGCCCTCATTTATATTCTAGGTTTATTTTATGTATTCGTAAAATAACATTCCTAAGCCTAGGATCCGTTGCTGGACCCAGAGTGTTGCTATTAATTTATGGTTTACAAGAAATAATAAATAGTCAGTGTGTAGAATGTTAATTTTTCCAAATTTGGAAGAATAGGTCATTCTTTTTATTAATTTGTCGTAAACATGATATACATAGGTTGTTAATGCTGTTTACATAATCTATCATATTCGAGAATCGTGCCAATATATGAGTGCACGATTGATGTATATATCTATTTTTCTCCTTTCTACAGCAGCACTTATTAGTTTATCATCCATTAACTTTGTAATGATATAAATTAGAATATATTGGACTTTTCTTATTCGCCTTAGTGTCTATGTCTATACTCCGCCAGTCTCTATAAGAAAAATATCAACGAAATCTCATAAGAAATAAATAAAACCTTTTCAAGCAACATATCTCCTTATAAGCAATTTTAAAACCTATCCGAAAAATTTGGAAACCAATAATCTAGTTTGTTACCAAAGCATAAAAAACCGACAATTAGAAAACGTTGAAAATGAAAAAAATTCTTCGTAGTCAACAAATGAATCAGCGATGTTAGCCAGTATTGATCAATATCAATTTTTTTTTATAACCTGCATCTCGAAATTGCAAATAAAAATGTTAATGTAGCTTTCAGAACTTTCAAATATTAAATAATGTTTTTTAATAATCTCAAAACCTTAGGCCAGTTACTTTCAGGTTTATTGATTCAAAATCTTCGACCACATATTTCAATACGGTGGCATTTTGCTCAACTCCTTTGAAACAGATCAGAACAAATTCTTTTTGTTTTTGTTAAGGTTACTTATGCAAACCTATCTCATTTTTATCGTTCCTTTTCTTATTTTCTTTTGTTGTATGGTACTTTTTTTTTGCTTGTGTGTTTCCATTTCGTTGTTGCCTCTTTTCTTTATCCTGTTCTTTTTGTTGTTTCAACACTTCGACTGTACTAAACACATTCCCCAAATAACAATTTAATTTGGGGGTTGCCAATTTCTGCGGTTTAGTCTTAAATTTTTAAGATTTACGTGAAATACTGACAATGAGTATCATCTGCACCCTCAAATAAACACGATGGCTGGGCATTTTCTTAAATGTGTGGTAAATTTATTTGAGCAACTATACATTGTTGCAAACTCTGTTCAGCGTGGCATCTTGACGACTTCAATTTCAGCCAACACTTGAAGACGTTCCGGTTTTTTTTAAGTGATTGTTTCACGTGGATCGTGGATTTTTGGCTAAATCTCGCCTCCGCCATCCTCCACGGTAATTTCCCTTCTCTAGCTGCAGATACAGCTCTCTCCAGGTTATCGTTATTATAATTTTGGTAGGGTCTGATACTTATTATGTCTTTACACTGTAGTGGCATAATACTCGTTGTCTAAAGTTAGACCACAAATGGCAGTTTTCAAATAAAACTCTAAAACCTCAAAGAGCTGAAAGAGCTACTTTGAGTATATAATTGAGGTTGTGTATTTATAATACATATCTTAAATCCGCTAGAGATTTAGATTTAAATTAGTAAACCCCGGACCGTTCACCCAGCCAATTAAATAGTCGTTTGATGACGGATTACGTCCCAACACCATAGACCGGCTAAACCGCACCATCCTCCACTAACCCTTGTACACACCTGTAGTTTGCGATCGTCGGTACACCCTGTATATTCCTTTCTTTTAATTCCTGCATCTCACTTGTAAAAGGACTCGACGCTTCGCGTCTCGCAGTCGTTGATTTGATAACGGATTACCATCCACCGCAGAAGACCCGCTAAACCCCTCCCACTTGTATAAAGACTCGCAGCCGTTGGTTTGATCCCCACTACGACCCACCTCAGCAGACCCCCTATACCGCACCACTCTACGCTAACTCCCGTCTGCACCTGTGATTGGTTTGGTATCGTCGGTAGGCCCTGTATATTCATTTTTCTTAATTAAAAATTACACATACTATATATATTGTAATTAAACGTGAAATTGTCACCCTGTATAATCATTTTTCTTAATTAGAAATTGCACATACTGTATCATCATTATTTTCCGTTGTAACACTAAAACAATCGAAGAAAACACCAAATTCTTATCTGCTTTAGATATGCGTCAACTATCGATAATTTACATACTTGTGGTAACCGACGTGAGCATTAAAATTACATCATGGGCAAGAACTGTAGCACAGTATCTAATAGACACAAAGTATCCGATCACTCCGCACTATACAATTCACACACGTAGATAAGATAAATTAAAAATTTGATTTCACCAGTGATTTTTCCTCGAAAAAGTAAGCCGGGTGTGCCTATTTCATTGCTCCATGTATGTATGTACATTAAATTTGGTTCAACTTGTAGACTTCAAACTACATATTATATGCATACATTTCAAATCCTCTTCACACAAAAAAGGTAATATGTATCTTTTGTAGATATCCCTTTCCTCCACATGCTATGCATTTAGTACTCCGACTTGGGGTAAATGCTATCGAATGCACCATTATCTTCTTGCACTACAGGGAATCGTGATCGAACCAAGGTCGGTTATTACGAGTAAAGGTTGTTAAGCCACAAATGTCAATTCGTAAGTGAACTCTTGTGAGCGCTTTAGATTTAAGCCCATCATCGTTCACCAGAGAAACTCGTTCTGGTTTTAGCAAGGTAAATCTAAGAAAAGAAAAGGTAGAGAATAACCTCATATTTCCCTATGAAAACATAAAATTAGTTTTCTATTACTAAATATATTACGTTTTTATATTTATAGATTTTTATATTTATTTTTACTGTAATAATTTTTCAAATACTCCTAAGTAAATCTTTATATGTACTTGAATCTTGAATGGTGGTGTAATATTTTTAATGCATTACATCAAAGCCGTCAAGTATGTATGCTTGAACTCATTCATTTACTTGAACGAAACATGAAAGACTTTTTGAAGTTGCTAAAATCAAAGCAGCTAAATGATGAAAGAGAAAAAAGTTAGACCTATGATTATAATCTGATAAGTTATTTAAATTCATTTAATTAACAGAAAACAATAATAAACAAACATAATTTGTATTCTTCGATGTAAAAAATAATTTGTTTCGTAGAGTAAATTTTCGCCAATTTTACAGAAATATTTATAACAAATTTAACTTTTACAAAAAGGTGCCTTCCTTCGCAGGAGTTTTTCGTTAGTGGTAAACTTTTCACAATAATATTAAGAACGGAACACTTTTACCTATCACAATTTTGGAAAAATAGAAAATGATCAAACTTCTATTGGAAATATGTCAGTCACACTTGCTTCGATCGACTGATTTGCTTTCCTTGGTGGCAAACCAATTCAATAACTTGCCTCCTACGGCTCTCGTGTAATAAATTTTACATGATTATGCACACCCACTTGCTTCAGCTACTTTATTACAAAATCCTTAGAACAAAATAACAGAAAAATGTTTTATTTATGAATAATTTTAAATTGCAAATAGTTAAAACGATAACGTTACTAATTTTATCTATATGTGAAACTTTTAATATATGTACATTACCATTTCAAATATATATAATAAATATGGGTAGTTTTATGGGCAAATAAATGAATTATATTTGTTAAGGAACGTCACCATATTTCGTAGGAGAATAAACATGATATTTTTAAGTATTCGTATAGCCCGTTTTCAATAATTCCAACTATTATCACTTCAATATTTTGGCACTTAGGCATAACTATGCATTAAAAGGTGTATGAATTAAGAGAGTACTAAGAATTAATGATGATATTATAGATATTAATTTTAAATAATAACTCCAATGACTAGTGGAAATTATAGGTTTTTTTGATATTTCTAAATCAAAGGAAGAAAAACAAACCCTCCAACAGTTAATTTTTTTCTTCATAACTGAAAATCTGATTGGCAACGATGAAATTGCCAACAAGAGTTGTTGATAATCAGAGTTTTACTGATGATGGCAGAAATTAACACCCGAAACGTTAAATAATTAGTTTTATGAAAATAGAGCGAATACTCAAAAATATAATATTATTTTGGATATTCATTAAAGCAGTAAGATTATTTTTTAACAATAAAAATCATTAAGAAACCATTATTGTCGTGGACTTAATTTTTAAAACTGGCATAAAAATCTAGCAATTTGGAAAGCTAAGCACACTATTCTACCTCAATTTCACAAGATGACAAAAAACGAAAAATGTATGAAAATACCAAAAATAAAGTCACTGATGATATTATTAGAAATGTGCAAAATACTCCTCCAAGGATTAAAACTCTGCTTGTAGGAGTAATCGGTTACACGCTTATCCCCTATACCTTTGTGTCTTCTACCGTAGTCATGTGTAGTAGTAAAGTCTTCTTGTAGGTATTTATTTTTAACAAAGAAAACCAAGATTTCTAATATATTGCTATGATATCATGCTATACATAACCTACAGCTACAGCATCAAACGTTAATTATTAAATTATTTATGTAAATGTATTTTGATTTATGTATTTATTTATTTTGTAAACATATTGTTAAAATTTAAACTAAAAACTTACTTATTTCATATCTAATTCAAAAAGGGCAGGTTACCATGGATTTTAAGGAAATTAGGTTCCTTCTCTGATTGTTCGAACGTGGGTCTATTATGCCTTATCGTATCGTTGGAAACGATATCTATCATCGTTGCTGGGGTCCTTTTGCCTAGGAGATATCAAGTTGTTAAAAACAAATGTGGAGGACTTCTTTTTCGGTTTTTCCTGAGTGTAGTTGCATTTCGAATATTTATCTAGAAATTTTTAAATTGCTATCACAATAAGAGCCATTAACTTTAAAATTTACTTACAAGAATGAGAGTATTGCGTATGTAGTGCCAAGATGATAGAAATCCAGTGATTTCGAAGATTTGGGGTGGCATATTTCTAATCCTGGGGCCGATTGACGAGTTTCATTCGAGCCTATTCGCTGTGACATCATTGGAACACTAAGGGCGCTGAAATGATTGTTGTGGAGTTGGAATTAGGATTTGGAGTATATGAGAGCAGTTTTTCGTACTTGAAGTAGGCGATTATTCATCTTTTGAATTTATAACTGGCGTTAAAAGCGTAAAGGGAATGTTAGGTTATATTATCGTATGATAACAGTGATCCTAGTGGATTTTTTGGGTGTAAGCAAAACGTTTAATTCTGTGGGGGGTTTAAATGCATGAGCGGTTTGAGTTGGCATTATTTGATGTACTTGATTTTATGATGGGAATATAGCGGGAGATTTCTATATTGATATTAAAACGAGATATATGAGTTACTAGTTTGGATTAAGATTCTAGAAATCTTATTTTTGTACAATTTAAATAGTAAAGAACTTACTTACCCTGAGGGAATCATTAGAAGATTCATTTCTTTGTTCATCACATTTATTTAACTCGAAATAAATAAATTTCTTTGAAATAACATTGCTTTTATTCATTACAGTATAAGAACATCACGAACGAATAACTAGTACAGTTATAGTAAAAATATTAAGTGTATATCAGGTATATAAAGCTAATAATCGGAGGCTTACTGGTGCGACAATACCTCCCCCGCATCCCAAGGTGGATCATCCGATTGGTTTGCGGTGTACCCAAAAACATAGTGGAGGGGTAAATTTCATGTACCTGTGTACTATAGTGTCCTCTTACAATTGGGGCGTACCATATCTGTGGAATAAATGATTTTTAATAGATGACGCTGACTGTATGAAATGTTAATAAAACAGTGTTGAATTAATTTAAAAAAATTTAGTAAATTATGAAGAAATATCTACAAGTTTAGTTAGTTAGTAAAAAGTCCCGGAACGGTCGAATAACTTTGTTATTTGAAAATTATGATTTCTGAAATTTGGTATGGGGGTATAGTTAATATAATTGCATTTTATGCAATACAGTTAATATTTTTTTCACTTCCGGTTTAATCGGCAATACGTCAAATTTTTTTTTTTTAAATGGAGCGCCCAGATTTTTTTAACACTTTTGAATGCAAAATAGAAAACTACGTTCAGGAAGTATTAAGATGTTTATTTTTATTCACAAGAAAACAGTTAAAAAATTAAAAAAGTGTCCTAATACAGAAAAATCAAGATACCTGTCTATTCAGGTTGCGATTACAATAATTGTTCAAAATGCTCTCCATTTACAATTTGACAAAAATGTAAACGGTCAGTAAAATTTCTTATTGAATTTTGTATTTGTTCTGGAGTGATGCGATTGGCTTCTTGAACTATTCTCTCTTCCAATTGTTCAAGATTATGGGGACGATTTTTGTACAATTGACATTTCATGTGACCCCAAAAGAAAAAATCTAATGGCGACAGATCTGGCGAACGTGCTGGCCATTCGATTGCTCCTCTACGTCCGATCCCACGTCCCGGAAAAATTTCATTCAAATAATCGCGGACATTATGGACAAAAGCTCCATCTTGTTGAAACAAAAAATGTGCATTAGGGTGATCACCTAAGGAGGAATCTTATGAGCAGATTTTTGAGAGATCTCATGAATTTGACCTAATTCTGTTGTGGACACGTGATGATTTTCTTCCACTGTAAGTAACACATTCAAACTAGTTTCTTCATCTGTTGCTGTTAATGGACGTCCCCTTCTATGTAAATCCTTCACCTGACGAAAGACTTCAAACTTTTGAATTGTTCGACATACCGTACGTTTACTAATGTGACGATCCGGATAAACAGTATTAAACAAAATACGAACCTCTTCAAAAGAACGTTGACGATCACCGTACCCACGCATCATTAATATCTCAATTCGTTCTGATTCAGTAAGTTTTTCTGCCATTTTCAAATGTGTCAATGTTTAAAATAAGTAAATTTATAGCGATGCAAAATACGCTTTTAAAATTGTCAAATGTGACGGCAAAAAGAATGCAAACACTAAACAACAACTTTTTTCAAAGGTACCTTGATTTTTCTGTATTAGGACACTTTTTTAATTTTTTAACTGTTTTGTTGTGAATAAAAATAAACATCTTAATACTTCCTGAACGTAGTTTTTTTTATTTTGCATTCAAAAGTGTTAAAAAAATCTGGGCGTTCCATTTAAAAAAAAAAGTTGGACGTATTGCCGATTAAACCGGAAGTGAAAAAAATATTAACTGTATTGCATAAAATGCATTTATATTAACTATACCCCCATACCAAATTTCAGAAATCATAATTTTCAAATAACAAAGTTGTTCGACCGTTCCGGGACTTTTTACTAACCCTGTATATATTCCAATTACCCTGAGTATCTTAATTTTTTTAAAGTAAACTATATAGGCTGAATTGATTGATTTTAAGAAGAAGCATAGCACGTAGTATGTTCTTTTGGTAAATCAAAACTCGGTTGAAGTAGGAACTGACTCCCCAAACGATGATACCGTACTTAATTCTAGTGTACCAGCAACCACTGTAGACTATGACTATGCACATTACCTGCTCACTAACTAAGTCTCTCGTTTGACGCATGGCAAAGCACGATGTGCTCAATGTATTATAAAGCATATTGACGTGTTCTTTCCACTTTAAATTACTCTCTACAACTATACCGAGCAGTTTGACAGAATTTATCGTTTGGTAGTTGCAATTAGGTTCCGCGTTATGAAAAGTAAGGTTTGCTTGTCGAGTAGCAAATACTCAGATATTGGTGTTATGATGATTAACTTTGAAATTATTGGCATTTAGCAATTCTTCAATATTGTCGAAGTATAAGAATGTATCTCAAAATATAAGTGTTGAATATCATGCTTTCAGATAAATAAGCAATCATAGAAACACTATAATACCAAATGAGAAGGAAATAATAGAAAAAAGGGCAGCTTTTGTTCCTCGTACTTAAGTGGCTTTCACAGAAAAGAAAACAACAGATGATCCAACATAGTCCTTATAATATTCATCCTCACCAATTCTATTTAAAAGTCTTGACACTTCTCTAAACAAGTTGCCCACGTGAGAATGCCGAACGGTTAGAGCAGCAGAGATAAGGGAAAGCAGAAAATGGTGCTGCAGAGGTGCGAATTGCACTCATAAATAAAATGTTTAATACAAGATTCTGAGCTATTCTAGAACAGCCCCACATCAATACAGCGAGCGAACAAATAGTCTTCACTCTGCAACCTCTGCATTATGGACATTACAAACAAATTTAATGTGTCATACATCTGGCGACAGAGAATCGTTACCCAAGTACAATCTTTTGTTGTTCTGTTAAGAAGCTATCGTATAGTTTTGAAGCCGTGACAAACAAATCCCTTTCCACAAAAATGACACACACATCCACAAACAAAGAGAGCAATTGGAACTAGATTTAAGGGGAAGGGTTGACTCGTCCAGCATGGCACAGCATATTAATGATACGGGCCATAATATCAACACTAAAAACCTCGATCTACTAAAAAACGTAGGATCGCCGAGTGAATTATCCGCTTTTGAAAGCATTTATATTAAAAGAGAATCAAAAGATAATAATTTATTAAATCGTGAACAGGCCCCACTCTACCATTCGGTGCTGATGGATTTATTAGGGTGAGGGCACATTTCTTTCGCATTTACATTTGTATGAGTTCGGAATTCACAGAATTCTAGCAGGTTAAAGTAGGCGGTAAAACACTTGTAAATATAAATTTAGGGTAGGAATAACTAAACATGTTATAACAAGTATTTCAACGGCAATTATTTTCTACGTAAAAATGTGTGTTATCAGATAATATATCCCTGAAGTCCAGATGGTAGTACAGAGCAAATTAGAATAATAGATAGATACATATACAATTATGGCATTGCCAACTTGAATCTTAATGATATATCAGTGTAATGCATTTTCATGGCCTAGATACATTTAACAAACTGTCGGAACCGGCAGTAGCCTGTGTTTTCTATGAAACCGCATTTCCTAAGGACAAAGAGAAGAGACAACAGATGCGCATGCACATATCTACATACCTCCAGCATATGTGTAGCTTTTCATATCAGTGTGAATTCAAACAACGATTTTCCTGGAAATGTTTGTAAGTTAGTTTGAATTAACCAGAGAATTCTCATTTTCTTGCTTTTGTAAGACTGTTTTTTCAGTTTTCGTTTGTGATTCTAACAGGGATTGGTTTTTTATCGCACGATGATTAGAATTTATGCTTTCTTACTAAATATCACATTTTAACCTTTATGAATACCACTTTAAGAAACTTTGTATAAAATCATGATCTTTATATCATTAAACATGCCTGTGTCTTCTGTGTCAAATGGTTTAAGCCTTTAGTTAGTTAATGAGACAAGAATCGCCTAGAAAAATCTGAGCAGCTTATCTTACCTGAGATATGTTTTGTATATCTTTAGTTATAGGGATTTTAGACATAGGTACCTATCAAAATTCATAATGCCTTGCAATATAAAATATATTTTGAGAGTTCAACCACATCAGTAAGTTTACACATAGTAATAATCGCTTCCACAAATAGTAAATACAAGTTAATAAACGCAAAAAGCGGTAAATAAAGTAGTACTTACATATTTCCGTTACACGTTTGGTTGAAGGTTTAGAATCATTCAACTTATTAATCGAATAAAGCAAATACTAAGCTTTATAAGAAAATATGGTTTTATAGATGTACGATATTTTAAATAGTTTGGTCTTGGTATATTCTCTCCAACATAATAATTATAAGTTTGTGAAAGGTATACCTAACTGTAACAGAAATATTTAAAGCGTTCATGCCATGAAAATTGATGATTTGTTGGAGTACATGCATGGATTACATTAACAAACAACGCAATTATTCTGACATGTTTAGTGTACATGCAAATGACAAATTGGAAAAAATACTACCGCATATATGAATATACACATTATTGTGATTCATCATAATTCAAAACTTACAAAAATCGTACGCTTTCTGTGTTTGTGATAGCAACAATACAAATTAGCATGTATTCGAATATTATATTATATTATTTTTCCGTATTAGAAGTTGACAAATATCAATACTATAAGTACTTTCTAACGGATTTAACTAGACAAAATATGATGTATAAAAGAAGTCTATTCAATTATTGCATCTATCGAAGACTGGATCTGCAATTACTATATAGCTTGTGTTTATGTTAAAAAAAAAATGTTGGCTAAAAAGTTTTATATACTGATGAGCAAAAAATTGAGGTCACGTTGAAGTTATGAAGCATTTTTTTGGAGTTTTCTGTTTTAACCTTATTAACCTTATTGTAAACGATATAGTAGGCGCTGAATAATTTATTTTCCTTATCTCATATTATTATCACCGTGTTTAGGACTTTTATGAAGTAGCGAATGCATGCTGTAAGTGAAAATTGGCATTTAGTGATTTTTTGTTGTTGATTTAGCGTTGATTTTCCTCTGTAAAACTTGTCGGTCACACGGTGTAGTGTATTTTACATGCCTTAATGCTTTTAGATTATGGTAAGAATTGTAGCGTTATTACAAGATGAAAACGTGAAATTGCAAGAATACTTGGTAAGAGCCTTTGTGCTGTATAAAAGGTGTACAAATTCTATGAGGAGATCTGCCTGTTAATCAGAAGACCAGGATCTTGATGAAAAAGGGTCGCCACCCAAAGAGATGATCTTTTGGGTCCGCTGGTTTGCGGAATACAACAGCTTCTGCGGTTTTCCTACGAAATCTACTCCAGGAAGTTAGGAATATAAATGCTAGTGAATGGACCATTAGAAGAAAGCTTCGTGTTGCTGGATTGTCTTGTAGAAGGATGACTATGGCCCCTATATGGCAACGCCGTCATTACGTCGCAAGACTGGCCTTTACCCAAACTCACCGGGCATTGAATGTTGAGGACTGGAGGAGAGACTGTTTTCAGATGAGTCGCGTTTCTGCCTTATTGGGTCAGGCGGTAGTCGGCGAGCGTGAAAAAGAACCAGAGAAAGATACGCTCCAGTTTGTATTGACTAGCGACTTCTATTTGGAGGTGGTCGTTTATGATTTTGGCAGGAATCACTTTATAAACACCCACAGAGTTGATCTTCATACATAATGGCTCCCTGACAGCTTATATGTACATAACGGAGGCTCAAGAAAATGCCCTCCATGATCAGTATGAGCGAGCATGACATTTTCACACAAGAAAATACTAGACCTCACCTAGCCAGACTTGTCAGAGAATACCTGAATGCAGTGGGAATTACGCGGTTCAATTGGTCGACCATCAATACGGACGCGAATCCCATCGAACATTTGACGAGCATTCATTTAAACTCAGACATATCAACTTCTTGTAGTTTTGGGAAAAGTTACTTCGCCTCACAAAATATGAGGGTTACAACTGCGGACTTACTTCTAAACGATAGCTGACTATATACTATCTTGATTGAGGTGATCGTTTAAAAAAAAAACAAAAGAAAGTTAAAAACAAGAGGTGGAAGTCGATTTTCTCCAAAAGTGGATACCTATTTCCGACTTTGCACAAACGTTTCTTAATCATGGGATAAGTGGGAACGACTTATCCGAAGGCATATAGCATCATCTAACTGCCCAAGAGCTCAGAGAGTTGGAAGGATGGGGTTAATATTCATCAGAATGTGATACTTAATTAAGTTAAGTATCACAAAAAAGTATGCCTCGTCAACTACAACCAGTCATTAACGAAAGGGGAGCGCATACACGTTATTACACATAAGTTTTTTTTGCATTTTTTTTTGTAGTCCCCAGAACTAAATTTGTTACTCTGTCAGAATAAATTATGAAACCAATAAATATGCTTAGCGATTTAACACTCATTTTTTAATTTAATCTACAGAATACAGTACAATGATTTGCAATTTGCAAATATAAGGTTAAAACAGAAAATTCCAAAAATGCTTCAAAATTTCAAGATACTCAAACAAATAAGTCGGCGAATATTTTCAAAATAAATTTGAGTTTATTTACCTGCTACTGATTGTACAAAAATATAGGAATTATATATATAATTTTTGGAAAGTGTTTGTTCTTGGTTGAAGCAAACAATTAATAAAAATCCAAAACTAATGTTTTAAATTTTACGTCGTGACTTTTTCAAGTTTAAAAATTTTACAACTTATTTATAATATAAATCAAGCATTTTCACAAATTAAAAAGTTACAAGGGTTTTTAAAAATTGCATATTTTCCGAAAACGCTCTGTATCTCTTATATTACGGAAGATATAAAAATACGGACTTCACCAATCGATTTCTTTTTAAAATCGAGTCCCAGAAGCATACATCAGATTTTTTCTAATTCCTTTAGAAATATAAGTTTCCTATTAAAAGTGTCGAATTTGGCCCACCCTGTACAAAACCTATAGTACCAAGTCTGAATTGAGCTTCCACTGCAAATGTCTTTTGTAATAACATTAAACTTGTCTTTTATCGTACTTTTCTTTGCTTCGTTTCAATGCATTGCTTATCCTTATAAAGCAATATAATAATTGAAAAATTACTAGTATTAAAAGTTTACAATGGCACAAAATTTGATTTCCATCTTATTAAGGCACTTAATGTGGCTTACTTGTTTTAATGAGTCTCCCATCTATGTTTTGGTATCGGTTTTTTTTTTCATTTATTTCTAAACTTAATTTATTATACCATCGTATATGAAAACCATTATTCTAGTGATATTTCTGCAGTGATCACATAAGCTGTATTAGTTTGTTGTAGCAACAAAGTACATATTTAATATCATACGCATCAACTGAATGATGTACCAGCACTATAATTTATATAAAATACACGTTACAAATCTTGCCAATCCATATAATCAATAGTCATATTCCCTTGTACGCTGTACCTAAATTATGATACTTATGAGTACGTGAAAATATTCTTCGCATTTCGTCAGTTTAACGACGTTTAAGATATCGAAACCGCCGATTAGTAGTCGTTTGTCCGCTAATATCCTATAGCACATAAACACATAAACGGCGTCATCTTATGAGGCACCAGAACATGATGAAAGAACTTAGATTGCGTCAGCTCCGATCTGCTCGGATTAATACAAATGTCAGTCGATGCTGTGGCATTAGATAAGTCAGGAATTTTAAGAATCCTTTGTTCGCTGGAATACTTTCGGAATGCAGACGAGAGGGTATGTAACCTTGTCCTTTCAAAATGGGCATTTAGTTTCTCGGTAAAATCTTATAAATATAAAAACGTATAATTTTTATTTGGAAAATTCATATTTTGATCTTCAATGAAGATAACCAACGCGATTTGACCAAGTTATTTGACGAAATTTAATTTAACGATCGATAAACGTTGGCTACCAAGGGAGGCTGTAGCTTACGTACGAATTTGAACCTATCTATCCTAAACATCTGCGACAGCAGACTGTCAATCAGCTGGCTTACCACTACATTGTTCCGAGAAGTGATGTGCATTTAGGCAAATCGATTTGCCCAATTGACAGGTTCATTTATCCCCACGTCAACACTACTTCTCTAAAAGTTGACATACAAATGCAGTGCACGTTGATAATATACAGATCATCTACAATAACTAGACCACGTACAAATCACAGCAAACATTAACTTTAAGATTAGCAATGTTTTTGTTGCTAACAGCAAGTATCGTTTTACGTTTTGTCATCAGCTTTTCAGTTCTTTACTCATCTCGACCTTGCAGGTCACAAAAACAATCTACCTGCATTATTTAAGTCTGTAATTTGAGACTCGCTCTCCTAGTACTCGGATTTGGAACGATTAATGTAGACGAAATGGCATGGAGGATCCTCGGGTTTAATGCCTCGTGAAAAGTCGACGTATAATGTTTTTAGGGATTAGTCCGACTGAAAGTCTACCGTCTTCTCGTGCGCGATGTCGTTATGTTTTTGTCGCATCGTCTGCATAGTTTCTAAATACAATATGTGAAAATGTAGGGGTAATTCGCATAGCACGTACAAAACATATTCAATTTCGAGGTGAAAATGTTTTTATTACGGTTGATAAAAGTGCCACTTGAATGTACTAGCTAATGCCAACCATTCAATCTTGGCTACTATGATATTTGTATTTTGCAAAACACAGCTAAAATTAGCTATTTCATATCTTTGTTGCAATTACAGTAGAACCTCCATTATCCGGATTTTCGATTATACGAATTGCATTAAAAATGAACAGATAAATACAAATAACCGGTAAATAAATTATAATGTGGCTGCCGAACTAAAAATATTTATCGTTCTCAAACGAACCGTAATTTGAATCGTTCATATGTGGATTGATGAACACCGATAACTACACTAAGAGAAATAGATAATAAAAATAGTGACAACAAACTTTACAATTAGTTGTCTTCCAATTATATTGCAACGTATAATAATCAGTAATATATGGATGTATTATTGTCCCTGCATTGATACCATTAATATTTACAATACGTGATAATATCTATTTTTCTCCTTGTAACAAAATAATTTAGCAGAACCGCCCACGTCCAAGCCGTCTACACACAAGCACCATTCTCTCCACTGTTGCTTATATATTAAAGGAAACAACCGCCGGGGACGAAATTGAAAGTTATTTTTTAATTCTTTCAGTAAAATTCGCTCACGAATGATAAAAATATGTTTTTTTTTCTTTTTATATTATTTGTGATATTTTCCGTATCTTATTTCACGAACGGAGTTGTTCTTTCGCAGTCTTAGTAGGTGTTTTAATAGCATACGTGTTGTTTTATCATTAAAAGGAGGCGGCGAAAGAATTTGATATGCCAAATAGGCGAAACATCTTGCGGTGTGGTTTGATCAAAGACATGGAACACACACCTCCAGAAACTAACCAACAAAGCAACTATCCTGCTAGGCAGGCGCAAGAGGTTGTGTGGAAGAAATTGGTGGTTATACACCAGGATAATTAGACCCATGGCAGCATAAGGAGCAGTAGTTTGGTTGCCAAAGTTGTGGCAAAACGCTAGGTGGCATACAAGGGCTGGCTTGTCTGTGTGCTACGGGTCCGATGAGATCGACCTCTGTCACCACAATGAAGGTGATCCTAAACCTACCACCGTTCCAAATTTATATACGAGGAAGTGCTACCAAAAGCACTAGACGAATTTAAAGAGGTGCCACATATGGGGATGCCAAGTGACGCCATGATTCAGAAACTCAACCTAGACAAAAATTACCAGATAAGAATGACTGGGAGAAAGGCCCTCCAGTATGAGCGGACTCAAACTGGTACGCGGCTTTAAAGCGTAGGAGCCGGCATACATGGAAAGGAGCCCAGAAAGTTCGATTTGATAAGCTTCAGCAAGGACACGACGGTATTCCAGGCTGAGGTTTGTGCAATTCATCACTGTATCAGAGAAGTAGAAAGACGGACCGAGTTTAGTAAAAGTGTCGCTATTTTCTATAACAATCAGGCAACACTTAAAGCAATCAGTTCCATAAGTGTTGACTCAAAGCTGATTTGGGACTGCCTAAGCGCCGTAAATGAGGTGGGCACACAAAGGAAGCTAACATTGGTCTGAGTTCCAGGTCACACCGGCATGAAAGTAAATGAGGTGGCGGACGACCTAGCTAGAAATGGATGTCAAGGTCATTCACAGAGAACCCCACAGCTAACAGCTACATAAAGGAGCCGCTCTCAAAGATAATACGCCTAATTAAGTAGACAAGTTAGAGAGTGTCTTCTATGTTAAAAGCGATCACAATAGATCTGAAAAGGTCACGGTGAAATAAATTAGTATAACCACGCTAATCCTGATATAATCTATCATTAAAAGAGAAGTTGGATATAATTAATGCTTTGTAATGAGGTGATTCAATACGCGCTTGGTTTAATAAATAAGACGTCGGCACTTCAACGATTTCTGACATAAAGTGACAAAGCGAAAAAGTAATACAGCTGCAATATCGAAATCAAAAAATCGAAGAGTGTATTTTCATATGGTTTATTCAAAAACGATCATGTGGACAGCCAACATCTAGTCCACTGGTTATATATACACTATGTGTAAAACCGCTTTTCTTTAATACAAAATTAAATGGAGATCCAAGCTTTAAAGCACTTGAACTAGTTGATGCCAAAAAATTAAATGACGACACGGTATTAAAGAATTTGAGATTCATGGCGAGAAGCTCTCTCTGCCAATGTAGCTTCAGCGGACACCTTTATAGATGAGTTAAAATTGTCTATTGAGGAAGTAGGGTACGGTAAAGAATTTATATATATATATATTGCTATGATATTAAATACCTAACCTAAACAACATACAGCAGCATACGTTTGTTATCGAATTATGTACTTAGATAATTGTATTTTTAATTTATGTATTTAACTACTTTGTAAACAAATTGTAAAAATTCAAATTAAACACTCACTATATCGTATATAATTTTAAAAGGGCACGTTTCCATGGATTTTTAGGTATAAAGGGTTTTGACAATACGCGATTGTATGACGGGAGTTTAGCGGGAGATTTGAATTCAATTTTGATATTTAAACAAGATATATTGAGTTTAGTTTGGATTAAGATTCAAGGAATCTTATTTTTGTACAATTTAAATAGTATTTGAACTTACTTACTTACCCTGAGAGAGAGAATATTCATCTTAATTGTTCATCACTTTTTATTAACTCGAAATAAACAAAGTTATGTATACAAAATTGGTTTTTATTCACTATAATATAAGAACATCACGAATGAATAAGTAATACAGTTTTTACAATCAAAACAAAGAGTATAAAAAGTCATTTAAGCTAATAATCATAGGTTGTCAAGAGTCACTATACCCCACCCACGTCCCAAGAGTTACTGAAGATATAATAGATTGGTATGCGGTGTACTCAAAACAGGTAGAGGGGAAGATTTTATTCACTTGTGTGCTATAGTGGCATCTATTTATTGAGGCATAGCTTATCTGTGGAGTAAATTTATCTTTAATAGAGGACGCTGCATGTATGAATGTTAATAAAACAGTGTTGAGTTAATTTAAAATCAATTTAATAAATTAAAATAAAATATCTACAAGTTTCGTAGCAATATATATAACGCTGCTGAAACAACTTCCAAGCAATTCCCTAGCATCAAAACGTGAGAGCACTGCAACGGGGTATAAAACTTGTAAAACAGTGCTACTATTTAATTTAATATTGCATTTGTTAACACTCGAAAAATGTAACTCTTTTTGACGTTGATAAACGATTTAGCAAGGGAATGCAGTGAAGGTGACATGAAAATATGAATTAGTTTACCATTATTGAGGCTTTCTTTTCGTAAGGTTTTCAGAAGAATTCGGAAAAGTGAAAGTTGATTCCTTGGAACTAGTAGATACTACTGTATGATGTTGATACCGCAACAGAGAACTGATAACATTACTTTATCCTAAAGTCATCTGCAAAATAGTGTATGTGCAGCCCCTATTGCAAACTCTACACAGGAATAAAATTCCATTCTAAAAATGAAATTTTACTCCGAAACATGAATATTAATATTGAATTACTCAAATCTGTCGCGTTTAATTACTTGTGTATTTGAAAGTCAAACAACTACAGATGATTACCAATCAAGAGAGTAAATATGGAACACGACATTTTTATAAACATATACACGTAATGGGTATTCCCAAATGCTTGTTATCTGATATTTGAATCTATTATTTCGTTTTCTTTTTTACTATTGTTTGTCATGGTTGAAATTTAAACAAAAGCCTTGTGAATTAAATCGCCACCATTTGAAACACCACAACATACATAGAAACCACAAACAGAAAAGTTTCCGATTTTTATAGTGAAAGTTGTTAATACCTTTGACGGATCTTCTCACAAAGTATGCATAGTGCATACCTTACCACACGATCTAAGTCATGCGCTTCGGCTTTTTTTTGGATTTGGAGGCAACAGTTTAGTTCACGATTCATGGAGTATGCCTGAGAAAATCGATGTTGGGCTATAGAAAACATGAGGAGCTAAAATAACCAGCACCCTTTATTAAATCTAAGTTTATTGTAATGAATTGTTCTGTATGTGCTTTAAGCCGGAAAAACAAGTGCTCTGCATCACAAGAGTGATTCGAGTGATTGGTACAAATTCGAATTCCCATAAACTATTATTTTCAAAACCTTTTTCGGAATTATATTATTATTATCATACTTATTTATTTATTTAAAACTATGTATACAATATAATTAAATACATTTACTATATTCGATATTCGACAATCACAATAATATCGCAGATGGTCAACCAGAAATATGGTGGTTTTGACTCTGGCGCGTGTGCCGAGATGACCTTGCTTGATCTGACAAATCGACTAAGTAAATCACGATATCCTCTTATGCAAACTAGAAGACTATGCAGTAAGGGGAGTACCTCTCGAGTTGTTACCAACAGAACAGTTCACGTCTTCGAACAGCGCCCATTCAAATCTGGGGAACATCGGGTGTGGAGTTCCGCAAGAATCGATACTGGGACCGCAGCTGTTTGTTATATACATCAATGATCTACCATCCAATATCGTAAACGTCGAAATTTGTTTATATGCAGACGACACTGCGCTTCTGATGTTTTTTTTACAGCTGAGAGGTGGTTTTGCGCAAACAAATTGAAAGTAAACCTGGAAAAACGCAAAGCTTAACAGTCGCTTCAAGAAATAACTTACCGATGCGGCAGAGGCTAAATTCCTGAGCATCACCCTTGATACTAGTATGTAGTGGGGTCGACACATCAACGGGCTCTTCAACAGATTACATATGTAACATATATGCAATAAAGAGAGTGAAGCAAGTAGTGACGCACGAAGCCGCAAGAACAGCTTACTTATGATTTTTATTATTAAATTGAAAAATATAGCTGTCATTAAATTTCTTTCTACATCAATCTAACAATATAATTATTGTCATACGTATGGACTAATGATCGGTGTTTCTAAAGTGCTACCTGTAATTAAGCACACATGCCTTCGACTTAGAAATAATGCATAACTTAACGTTACAGTTTCTGAACTTCGTAGTCGCCGGCTTCATTAACCGTATAATATGTTGACTTCACTTTATACGCGTTAAATTAGGAACAAATGGGGTAATTAACATCATATGGCCAGTAAATTCAGTAGTTTATTGCTCTGGAAATTAGTTGTGTGCTACAAATCAGAACTCCGCATTTTAATGATGAAATGAAAACAGATCTAAAATTGTTTGTTTATTAAATTACTAAGTTTAACACTTCAACATGAAGTTTAGAAGTTTAGTTTATTGCTTTTTCTAACTACTTCTGCGTTGCATTAGAAAGCGCATATTATTATATTATAGAAATAGAAATGCACTTTATAGATTTTGTCTTTCAACTTCTTTGATTGTACTGCGATAATATAAAATTGATTGACGCAAAAAAGAAACTCTGCGGTAGAATGTTTTCAACTGTAGGGCTTACTAAAAATTATGTATTTATACATAGGAGTTTACACTGAGAGAAATAGATTGTACTCTTTAACATAAATATAGTATACTTTAATATATTTTATAGCTCCTATAGGGACAATCATATTTTATATTACCGGTGACAATATCTGTATAGTAAATTTCTGTGAATAGTTTTTATTAACTCGTATGGTAAAGTTGGTGTACTATATTTGTATTATTAATTTGAGCATACATGTTAGTAAATGTGAAAAAAATGTCTAGTAGCACTGACTATATTTGATAATAACTGTTAAATTTTTTATTGTACTCAGTATAATGTAATATTTTACTATGTACGATACATGATGCTCATACGTACCATATAGCCTTTTAGTACTTACAATATTATTTTCTACTATAATAATCTAACGTCTCTTAGCATATAAAATAGTAGATAGTAAACAATAATATAATGGATCATATGCGGGCACTATACAGCGATACTTACCTGTAATTTAAAATATAGTACTATACAAGGTTTTACCCAGTTCATGCATAAGGCAAGTGGAATATTACACAATAAAGACTATAATATTTTATTTTTTTATTTGTCCTTAAAACCATTATTACAAAAATCCAACGTGTATTACTTTCATTAACATAACAATCACTAGTAGGTTAGATTTAGGTTAATGTTCTATCAAGGCATAAAGTACCCACTACGAAGTATATGCATATAATATCTATTGCTTACCTTTGAATATATTAATTAACTGTGGAAACCCCCACTCGATTAAAATGTTTTCCACGTTTGCATCCATTTCTGCTTACGATGCACAGTAATCAACGAACGACCAGACACAAACATGCACCGACACGAATACGTACGCCTGTATCACACGTCCATAACACGTGTCAGTAATTTTGTCGCGGCAAAACAGCGTATTGGTCGCTTTCTTCGGTAAAGATCGACAATGAATAGAGCAAGGGGTGGGAAGAGCGTTACAAACATTTATGTTAGAAATTGAATCTGCATCGAATACCTGATAATATCGCAGTCAATCGCAGCGACTATCTATATAATCCACGTCATTATATAGGCTTTCAGCAATAGAGTATATTAATTGTTACATCCATAAGATGTAGATGGTAACATCCAGATTTTGCCTCTTACTATAAGCATGATAAAATCTGGTTATTTTACTCTTAATACGCCACATATTGTCGTTTTGACAATAATTATTTTAGTAATTAACATAAAGAGATTTACGATCTAATTTCTACAATCCATTTTTCTCAGTGTATTAATAATAACACTATAAAGTAAATTTTATCTATAGAAGAATTTTCATTCTGTGAGGCGGCAAAGAAATCTGACCCGCGCTAGTTTGATAGACATATAGGAGACCCTTTTAGAGGTACATTATTTTATTTATTTTTTTTTTCTTCTTGATAACGGTGTAAATTAAAAGAATCAAAAAATTTTCGAAATTTCGGGAGTAACTTTCACCCCTTAAACGTTAGCTTTCGGTAACATTAAGAACGGCAATTTACGACAATCGATTAGCGCTTCAGGTTTCAATTCGATTAATATTACCCCTATTTAAATCCATCACCGTTGAATTTGCGTGAGGCCAAGAGAGGAACTAATTAATAGAAGTATTCTTAGGACAGACTTCCGGGTTTAATACATCATTTGCACAATCTATTGGTACTGATACTTTGAAAGAGGATTTCCTCGGGAAGTTTTGACTGTAATTTTTGAATTTTTACATTGTTACATGTCGTGATATTTGAAATATTGTTATAATTTATCTATAGAAATTATCCACTCAAATCGAAACACGTGACAGTGAACCAATCTGGTAACCGCTTTTATGGAATAACTTTTATCAGTTTTCTTCAATCAAATTTTCTTTTGATGTGCTATGTATCCAATGAACGTCATATATGTAGGTTAGGATAGAGTAATAAAACTCGTTCTTTCGTTCAACTAATATTTAATATATGATTACTAGTTTCGGCTAAAAGCCATCTTCAGATCACTGGAAATGATTAATTTAATATAAAAACAGTAATTGTGTTATAATTTGAAATTTTTTGAAATTTTTTTAAAATTTTTTTTAATAAATCATACAATATGGAGAGTTCGTCCTTTATCCAAGAATTTAGGAAATGCAAATATAAAATTAATATTTTTAACGACCATATACAGTTCTTAAAAACTTGTATTAGACAACAATTAACACCTACTTTTGCAAGAATAAAACACCAAAAACTACAAGATGTAGATAGATGGAGAATATCAAAGAAAATAATGAAGAGAGAATTGCATATACACTACGCAAAGCAAAACAAACTACAAACCAAACTTTTACTTTTAAAAATGTCATTTGTAATTGTGGAATTTTGTTGTTTTTACTGCTACTAGTTGTATGTTTCTGCAGTTCTATATTTTAAAAAAATTTTAAAAAATTTAAAATTACTGTTTTTATATTAAATTAATCATTTCCAGTGATCTGAAGATGGCTTTTAGCCGAAACTAGTAATCATATATTAAATATTAGATGAACGAAAGAACGAATTTTATTACTCTATCCTAACCTAAATTTTCTTTTCTTTCAACATTATTTGATTTATACTGTAGATTAGTGTAATTCGTTTTAAGGATCTGTACAATCTTTTGCTATGATTTTCTGTTGCAATTTTTTTGCAGTTGCATTTTTCTTCATTTTCTTATTTGCCGATAACTTTTCAACATAAGTGATTTTGGTATAAACTGCATCACTATTGACAGGCATTCTATTCTTTTTCTTGAGGTATGTTATCGAAAATTTATTTTGAGCAGGTAACAATGTAATTAATCCTATGTGTCAATTACTTGCATTTTATTATTCAAGCTAACTTTTTCTTCTTGCAAGGATAGTATTTCTTTTTTGAAAAAATCCCTAATTTATTCCATAAATTCGCTACGTTTTAAAAGGCTAATGATTGAATCATCACGTTCATCCTTTTTGCCTGACCGAAGTCCAGGGGGCATTATTTTGTAATTTTAATACTTTAGGAATGAAATCAAATAAACTTATCGAGAAACACCACAGACGCTTACGCTTCGACACAAATTGTAATAATATTTGTGAAGGCTTTGGGTTGGAGCTGGCACTTCCTTTGGCATTATCAAATTGGAAATTACAAACTTCCTCAATGAATGCATACACAGTAAGTCCAAGCAGTGATGGCAAAAATCGCAAGCAAAGCCAGGTAAAACAGTTCTTAGGGTACCAAAGGCATGAATTTATGGAGAAATGTTAGGAATACCAGTGAAATGATAGTAATACTATTGTCTGATCACTGTAAACTAACTACACATATGTATAACGTAGGTCCTGTAGTAAATAGTGGTTGCAGATTCTTCTAAGATGAAGAAGAAACTCCAATTAAAAAATTATTCAAATTAAGAACACCTTCTCCTAAATTTGACAAGTAAGATGGATTAGTTAACACTGACACACTAACGTTAAGTAGCAGGTATACAATTGATTAATTTTCGACCCCCATCATGGAGATCTCGCTTATTATTAGAGATACAGTTTAAATTTAGCAAAGATGTGTTTGCTATGAATCCGAGAAGAAAATGCAGACAAATGAGAAATTTAAAAGAAAAAACCGTAAATGTCCATTTTCTTTTTTACCACTAACATTGGTATTTTACCTCGCAGAAAAAAAAATCATTTAAAAAATGTTTAACTTATTTCCAATGGTTGCCTTAATGGTTTTAACACCATCAGAAAGAATGTTTCTCTGATTCTAATCACGTACAAAATGTTGACAAAAGTTTTGGATATTACGCACACTAAAAAATATTTGTAATTCCTACGGAAAATTCCAGTAATGTATAGGGTAAATTTACCAAAAAATTAGAAAATATGTATACCTAAAGTTTTCTAGTAAATTTCCCAATTTTTGACAACTTTACCTTATACGTTACTGAAATTTTCCGTAGGAATTGCATATATTTTTTAGCGTGCGATTTAGTTGACGAAGAATACATTGCAGAATAACACAGGTTATTTCCTTTCAATTTTTTTCAAGCCGGCTTTCGGTTAAATTCAAAATCAGATTGGAATACTGACAATTTTATGTTACTGATCACAATCTATAAGAACCATATATCGTAGCTATATCTAGAATGGTATTGAAGATATTGTTTTATTTATAGACATTTGCCCATCACTGCGTATTGGGTTTCATGAAACTGCTATAAAATAAAAACGAAAATGATTTCATGGATGCATTTTGTCCCTATTAATTCAAATGTAAGTATCGGGCATAAAATCGTCACCGTTGCCTTCACTAAACATTATGTTACCGAACTGCTTGGTGTCGATGCCAATTTACTTCCCGTGTACTGCCCTTAAAGATGATAGCGAGAGAAATATTCCTCTCGCAGCACGTGACCATTAAATCTGAACGATGCGCAGTGTATTGCAGCGGGCCAGACAGTCATAAACTCCACCTTATTAACATTCGCCACCACATTTCGCGTCCATCTTTGTTGTTACTGCGGGAGTTTTTCTCTATTTGCGAGCGAACATCACGAAGCTCAACCAACGCATCTTTCACGTTGAACCCTCTTTGTGCGTCTTCACCCCAATATATTTACTCTAAACCTGTTGTGAGAGTGATGGCGGAGGTCGTATTTACTTTTTATTTGATTGTTAGAAATGTCCTGCGGAGATTTACCACTTTGCTTTTTATATCTGACCGTAATCTATTTTATTGGCCTTTTTACATTTGCATAATATAATTGATGGATGGAAGATTTCTAAGATTTGTAAGCGAATGGTGTAATAAAAGTCTGATTTATAATTAACGTGCACCGGATTTTTCTGAAACTTAATACTAATTTTACGAAATAAATTAAACATTTAAAACTATATAGATTAAAGTTACTGTACTAATAAACCCTAGCATATTATGCGCTAGCTTTCCATGTTAGATGTACTTACTTCTCCATAAGTACAGGATATACATATAGAGAGAAAACTATCTAATATAATACAGAACTGGCTAACCTTTTTGGTGTGTGGACCATATAAAAAGGCGTGATCTGCCCGAATCACATTAGAAGAAGCTATTATTTCATACATAGATTCACCTTAAGCTGCTTATGAAAAGATGTTTCATAATCTTCTATAATAAATATTAGTTTAACAAATTTTTATAAAAGCAGAATTTCAAAAACGAAATCCAAATGCTAGTCTAGGGAGTAATTCCTTGAAAAGGCTCAACTACTTATGAGCAGAACTGACAATAATTTTGTAATCTTTGAAGGACGCGGTCACTTAGACAGTATGAAGAGTCACAATACAACTGAGCAAATGCACGGTGCGACAGAACAAATTAAGCAGTTTTAAGGGGCAATAGAAAAAGTAAAAGGTGTAAAGAAAAACATTTTTGTTTCTGAATTAAACAGTATGGAGTATGGAGACCGGTGTCAGTTGTAACAAGATTTAAACCATCATTTTTTATAGTTACACTTTAAAATTTCGTTTTAAGGGTGTTATAATATCGAATAATTCTGTACATGACTACATTTGCCAAGTGTAACAATACGATCTATTTGTTTAGTATTGATCAGTTTCTTTTTTTTTTGCTTTTCTTTATTATGTTTTTTGTATTATCAAAATTACGTTTTGGAGAAAGAACTCCAACAAATTCTTTTGTTGGAATTCTTTCGTCAATTAAACGTTTCTCAGACGCATCTTTTATAATTGCCGTCATTCCTTTTGCTCTTCCTCCTTGTCCGGGTTTAGTTACGTCAGCTTTGGGATACGGTTTTATATTTTCGGGTATTACAAATATTTTTGTTTCCGAAATAGGTGTTGTTGCGCTGTATCTCTCTGTGAAAGTGCTCGATTCATTGATGCCAAATGTGATTAGTCGAGTAACATTATTAATCATATTATTTTAATTCTCATCATTATTAGTGTTTTGCTTACTTTTTTATTTACTAAAGGTATATCAGTAACATTTGATGGGGCAAAATCAGAATCACTAAATATTTGTCTATTGAAAGACCATGTGCCGTTGCAAGAGAATCCAGCAAGAATATTGGTTGAGGTAGTGACCAGGGGCAGTGATGCTTTAACAATTGAAGACAAACCATAAATCGTCATCCTTTTCCTTAGATTATTTTTTATTCATTGATCACCAGAATTATTAAAATATTTCTTAAATGGGCTGTCAATTCCACAGTTTAAACGTTGCAACCTGTGAGAAGTGTGGGGGAAAGGGGAAATGAAAGCAAAGTTATTGATTTGGTTTTGCAGTAATCTATTAATGGTGTGGAAATGTGTGAGGAATGGTTATCTAAAAGGATCAGCACTTTATTGGTTTCACTGGATTTGGTGTTTACGAAATGCTTCATAAAGACAAAAAAATTATCTTCTTGCATCCATCCTGACTTATTGCCACATCCTGTGCCACTTGTCCCTAATAAAATGATCTTTAAAATGTTTTCACGGAAAAATGAACGTTGATGGAACCGTATTTCCAACCGCATTTACACCCAAGCACATGGTAATTAGTGGTCCTCATTCTTGTGAAGTAATAGAGCCCACTTGCTCGGCTCCTTTATTAGCGATTGCTTTAGTGGGATTTTGTACCGTTGTCATCCCTGTTTCGTCTATATTGTAAATATTTTGTGGTTAAAATTTATGCCTTTCCTTGATTGCAGGTAACTTATCAAAAAAGTTGTTAACGTTTTATTTAGTGAAATTCAGGGCGCGTGAGAGACTCCTTGCTTGAAGAGTATGCAATGATAATTGTAGATTTCGCCCCAAAAACGCTACAAGCCAATCTTCGCTGGCATATTCAATTTCATTCCACTTTGCACGTTACCTAAGATTATCATGACTGGCAAAATGATCTTAAATCTCTTGTAGTAAGACCATAATAAAGATTCACAGTTTTTTTTTTTTCACAGTAAACACATTTATGAAACGATATAAGGACAAGTGACACATTCCATAATATTGGCGATTTTTCTAATGAATTGTTTACCTTTAGTTACTTTCTTTGCAGCTTCTTCAAAGATAACCTGGGGTCCCATATCACTCTCTGTCTTTCGGGGTCTAGGATTTATCATGTCTCTTTGCCAAAAATCTATTAACAAACAATAATTATGATAGGAGCTAACCTATGTAATTTGTATATGGATGTCGATTGTAACACAGTACAACTGACAGCGTGCCACATGTCGACACCCTTACTCCCCTTTAACTAATATGCTTTGTTTATTGAGATCAGTTTATAACCTCAAAAGTCTGCTCCATGAAATGAGTAGCCTAATCTACACTTGTTAATATCAGAAATTTCAGCACACCGCCCAATATAAATATATATACATACTTTTGGATTATAAAACACAAAATTATGTTTTACACACAATCAGCGCATACGATTATTGTAACACTAATATAAGACGAACTTCATTACCGAGGGCTTCCAAACGAACAATTTAATTTTTGGTGACAAAGTGTCTCGACAGTATCCTTTATAACAATCGACACCAGTCACAACTGACACCGCTCTCCCTGCCATTTTACGATACTCATGTTTCTTCAGGTTTGGAAATGGTTTTCTTGTGGTATTTGGAGTCGTTACAGATTGCAGTTTTGCCATGCTTTCTTGAATTTGAGAAAGAAGCAAAGGAAGAACTATCATAAAAAATATTCACGACATCTATTTAGATCATGGCTCTCTCCTCACAATAGTTAAAAGTGGTTTAATAAAGTGTTATTCCAGTAATTTTGCAAATAATTACTGTCGCAAGTGTTTTAACGGAAAATAAGCTGGAGATTACTACGGAAGAAGAAATAAACATTAATATGTAGGAATCTAGATTAATTTTTAAAGTTAATACACAAATTTTATTCCATGTTGAAGTTGAGTGCATGTTAAATTGAGTTGAAAATTGACAATTGCATTTGTAAAACTACCTTCTGATCTCTGCACAAAAATTTATGTTGGACCCAAAGTTGCATATTTTGGACTCAGAGGATTGGGTAACTAGCACGAAAACGTGTTCACCTCAGTAGATTAATCAACGCTCAGTGGTGCAGAGGGGCATGTCTCCGATTTAATAAATTGTTAGAATCTTTCCTCATGTACATGGTTTCGTAAGCGGCTAATTCAATCGAAGGTGTCAAATTTTTCAATAGTTCAATATTCTCAATGTTCTTTGCGTGGCCTGTATCATTAATATGTTGTGCAATACTGGATGGTGCACAGTTTGAACGCATTTTTACCGTATGAAACACACTACGAAGCCTTTTAGGTAACCCCAAAGATCAATTGGACGGCAATGTAAGGTAGGAGTATTTGGATACGGGGATTGCAATAAAGTTTATTTTGGACAAACAAACCGTGCAATCGGAACCAGTTTTAAGAAACAGATATCGCATTATCGCTATGGGAGGCCTCAACCATCTAGCATTGCAAAACATATTAATGATACAGGTCACAAAATTGATGCTGAGAACCTTGAACTATTGAAAACTGTAACATCTTTTAACTTCTTGAACTGCTTAACTATAATCTAATTATCAAAATGAATCAAGCAATGTAGCAGACATATATTAAATTATAAATTCCTTTTCAGGTGTACGTCGCGGTACGGAACCCTTAAATAAACGAATGGTGAAGGTAAAAGACGACGCGGCAATGGCTGAGCCGAAACCAGCACCATTCGCCCGTAAAAACAGACACCACAGCCATCTGATCCACCATCCCCCATTTTTCCATTATCCGTATCACACTTGCTCGTATGCCGCGACGGAGGCAACCGCCGCCGGTGCCTCATCTGACTCGAACAGTACGAGCACCGGGGGATCCGGCGGCGGGGCCTCCTCATCCTCGGCGTCGCCCGCCAGCTTTTATATCGGCCCGGGCTTCCAACCCCAATCGCAGATGCAGAACTCCTACGGTGCTGGTCCCAGTCAAACGCACAACTCCGAACACATCGTCTACTTCCACGTCAATCCGGGTGTCACCATTAATTTTCAAAGAGGAGATAACATGCAGGTGCTCAGAGGTAAGTAAAGTAACTACTAGCGTTAGAAATTCCATATAAGTAATAAATATGCAGAATATACCCCGAGAATTGAAGGTAATTAATAAGACACATACAAATAACAGTTAATCTACAAGCCGGAATGCTTATTCCCAATTTACCCTGATGACTATTAGGTGAAAAAGAATAATATTTCTGTACTGTACCAAAATAACTGTATTAAGTAGATAATGAGCTATTTACAGATTTTTAATGACTGAATACACAATAAAATATGTGTAAGCAGTAACCATGAATAAAACGAATAATAATGTTTGCCTATAAAAATGTAACATATATCGTAAACCAATTACTATTTAGTAATTTTCAAATACAGAGTACTGGGATAACACCTTTGGCACCTTCCCAACATTATTCCACAAAAAATCGATTAAAAATTAAATGTTTTTTTTTTTACTAGGGCGTACCACTTTGATGTAGCAAAAAATTGAAATAGTAGTGCAATAGTGAGAGAAGATGTACAAAAAGTTTGGTGACTTGATTGAAACGAAAGTACTCGTATTGATACAATCACAAAAAAATGGAAAATAAAAACTAAAAGAAAATTTAACGCGGGATCGATGGAAACTGAATTATATTTTTTGTGATAGTCTTAAAAAAGTGCATATTTTCTTTTTTTTACGTTCCGATCGTACAACTCAATCACGAGATAGAAATGTTAAAAAAAAATATGGTTTCTATTTTTCTTCCTCGATGATCGTTCAATATTCACAGCTAAAAATTCGGCAGTGGGTCGAAGAGGGTCAAATATATGGCCCAATTTTCAGCCTAAAATCCCCTGGGGCCGGCAACCCATAATTACCCGACTATGGCCTTTGACAGTTTCTGTCAGTTGATCCGCCTGCGTGCATTTTGGAAAGAAGTACATACCAGTTTTGTCCATACTGCATTATCTGTCTACAAAACTTAGTACGTTAACTAGTAAGCCCGCGTTTCACCTTGGAACACGCCCTCTAGAGAAGGTGGATATGCCTTGCCCGGGGTCTACTTAGAACGCACCTTCTACAGAAGGTGGATATTTCTTGGGTAGTAGTTTGGTCTTTTATCGCGTAGAATTGATATGCGAATTTAGAATAGAGTTTCAATCTATTAATCTGTAATTTTTTCTGTTTAATGTTTTAAATTTTTCAATTTTCAAATTTTTTATTTTCCGTTTTTTTTAAGCGTGTCTTTCTCGCTGTGGAAAACTCGATGCTACGCGTTCTCGTTGAAAAAATTTGTCATTTCTAATTTTTAAATTTATCTTAAATTTTCGCTTTTTATTTTTTTTTGTTTGTACGAAGCAGACGAATTCATTATTAACCGGGACACAACGAAAAATCATTTTTGTATCCACTCCACCAGTTTACCGTCTCCGTCGCACATTTAATAAAATTATTCGATATAATTTTTGCCATAATGTTGTCCTGGGTATTTTAAATGTCATGCATGCTCTCATCAATATTGACATCTTCCCACTTGGTACAGCTTCTACAGCTCGGACTAAGTACTCTAATGAATATTGGACAGTTCTTATTTTAGTTATTTGGTTTCCCATTAACCTGTAAGATTATAGTAGACAAAAGCAGAACTTCATGTAAGAATGAGATACACTACTAGGTGGCTAGATCTAGGAATCGAACCTTTTGGTACAAGCATATTGTGTCCTAAATTGGTGAAAACGCTAATTTATGGAGCAAGAGTTAGCCATCCCAATCTTTATGTATAAAATTGTTTGTTAACTTTTACAAGGAGCTGGATATAATGCTAATAGTCCTAGACCAATAAATAGAATTCTCAATTTAACGACTTACACAGTAAAAGAAGATTACAGTAACATTACTATAACTGTGAATTTACGACAGTACAGTATGATTGGTGTCAATTTAATGTACATTTCCCGTATGTATTTAAAGGCTGTCAGAAATTTACATCAATATTTTGGGCTTTTACATTTATTGGCTGCTCTTCGGTTCTCGAGTTCTTTGCCGTGTAGAAAGTTTGAATTGCTTGACGTTTCGATCATCTTGTCGTGATCTTCTTCAGAAGTGAAATCTTCTTCACTTCATCAAGCAATTCAAACTTTCTACACGGCAGAGAACCCGAGAACCGAAGAGCAGCCAGCAACGACGGCCGTGAAAGCTTAAAGACTACTTTTTACATTTATTGTTTGATTATTTGCTGTGAAACTATAAAGCTGAAGTAATTTGTAGAAACTTCCTTACAGTAATAATCTTGTGAAATAAAACGTTATTATTACTATAACGTTTTAATAACGTTTTATTTTACAGGATTATTACTGCATTATTACAGATTTTTTTACTGTGTACCTTTGGTACCTTAAGTCTCTCTTTCAAGTATGCTCTTAGATTATAAACGGATAACAGTCGTTATAACCCAACGAACACAAAGTAAGAAATTAGTACGAAAATATTTTTGCGAAACTAAGAAAATATAATAATAATAGTCGATTATTGGTGATATTATCAAATACTGGGTGACAATAAAGTAAACAATGCAGCTATGTAATAACAAATGTTGATACACCCAACAGTTTAGGTAAACCATAAGAAAAAAAAAACAAAAAATTGAATTACACATGGCCAAAAGGTCCGAGATCAGCTACATGCAAAGCAGGAATCTGCTCTAACTCTCGAACCTTTGTAAATCTACATACTACTAACATGCGAACTTAACATTCACTATTATTACTAGCCTAAAACTTGTTTGAATCAAAGAATAATCAATTTTCTTGTAAAGAAATACTTACTAACATTACACACTTTTCAACACCTGAGCACAAACTTCACTACATCGACCACACGAGCACGTTTCAATACCAAAGCTATCATCATCACCAGTAAAACGGAGCTGAAACATTCGACGAAACATAGGGATGAGCCTCGAGAAATGAGATAAACGGAAAACCAAATACATACCCACAAACAGTGGAGTTCTCAAAATGCTTCAAAGAGTAACAGAAATTGCGTCTTAAAAACACAAGTCGCACGAAAACGTCATTAGCTGCCTGACGACACAAATCCTCTACAGCGAGGTTAACTGGTTACCAAAATAACTCATATTCACACTCTGAACGATTATAGCCGCATTAGCGGATACCTTTTCCCAAGAAAAGAAATAAATTAAGCGTTACAGAGCTGAAAACGCAAAAATACCCTCAGAGTTAAAATGGTAAGACGTCATTTCAAACTCGATGGAGGAAACAGAGAGAAGCAGAGAAGAAGAAATCTGCACCTAACAATAAAATTAAAGAAATGAAAAAATGATGTAAGTAAAAGCAGCGGACCAACCGATCTATGCGACATCCCAAAAAGAGTTCAAGTCAGATATCAAAGTCGTACAAGTAATTTTATTAGAGCTTCCGATTTATTATGAGTTAAATTCGAAATCGTATATTAAATCTCCAATCAATATTTAATTTTATTTAAACATCTATGCACCGCTCTAATAGTCACCTATCTGTGTAGCACAAAGCTGAAAAGAGATCAATAGAATCTAATATAAATGTAACGCAATGTAGAAATGGACTGTGAGAAATACGGTGACATCAAAAGCTTTAAAATACCCCCAATGTATTGCTTTTAAAGATAAAACGTTCTACTTTAAGGATTAAGGGGAAAGGCTGAAAAAGTGTCACGAACATCTTTGTATCGATTTTAATACCAAACTTTCGCCAGCAACGAACTTTGTACTTAAATTTAAACCGCACACTAACTTTATTGTCCCGCTGCGATATAGTTTAGCTTCGAGTAGTGATTTTATTTCTTGCTAAAGTTGAAATGTTCGAGAAAACCTAAGAAAATGGTCGATATAAATCTTGTGTTCTTGATAATGGTAATTTATTCTGTCTCTCTGCTTTCGCAGTGCCATCATATATTAATTGAATAATAAAATTTCCTCGTTTTCTTGAATTAACCGAGATACATATATTTATAGGTACAAATAGCATCTACGTAATTAAGGTTTGCATATGTGAATCACTTAAGAATAGAAATATTTATAAAAAAAAAACGACAGGTGAATGAATTTCTGCAGCAATACCTTTACTAAGAATTCTATTTAGGAGACGTTTAGTTAAATAATGTAAAAGTTACGTAGTTTATACCTAATTCTAGATATCTTTTATCATTTGGTGATGCTGATGTTACTTTTTCCATGATTTTTTTTTTCAATTATACAATATTTCAGATAGCGTATAACATAATCAATTTTAATTTTAGGAAATTTTTTCTCACTTTTTCTCATTCTTTATTTAATTAGTTATATACTCAAACCAAATTCTGTTTTTTTTTCTTTTGTCAGTAATTGAGTAGGTATCAATTTGTTATTTGTGTAACAAGAAGCTAACCCAGGATATATTATTTTTAATAAAACATTATATAAAATAGTATTATAAGTGTAGTATTATTCTTATGGATGGAAGACTTGCTGGCGTGGTCTGTAACTCGATGCAGACTACTCTAAAGGTCTATCGGAAACTGGCGTAAAGAACGTAAACTCAGATAAAACAGAGATATAGCAAAACTGAGGTTAACAACTCTACTCACCACAATTGTTTAGCACTACCCTCAGTTTCTCGGACGATGTCAAATATTTGGGTGTCATATTTAGAAAAATCTAAGCTGCAACAATCAAAAGAAAAACGCATTTTGAGAAAGGGAGTTTTCCCCTCAGATTTTCAACTCAACTTAGAACTGGGCCAGCTCAGTAGCTTTACCATGATATTCCAAGCCGAAGTACTGGTGCTGGAAAAATCTTAAGAGAAGACAAAAAGCGACGACATATTATCTTTTGCAGTAACAGTGAAGGTTGCTCGTAAAACTCGTAAGGATCACAAGATCACGTCAGGTTTGGTACTTTAGTGCGATAAAGGTCAGGCAGCGATGACTCTTGATGATTTTTTCACACTTAGATTGGGTAAATCTCCTAAAGGGAACTCATGCTCAGGCTGCCGGTGAGCTAGAGGAACGCGATTTGCGTTCTCCTTATGTTAACCTGAAATCTGTTCTTATGTTTCGTTAACTTCATTCAATATTTTAATAAATCAATAAATAACCACTCAACATAAGAATAGATGGGAAATCACAAGTAACTGCTGTAAAGTAAGTAAGTCAACTGACTGTGGTCGGGGACGGCAAGATAATGCTTACAAATCTCTGGCTTTCGACTGGACGTGCATATTATCTATGGAACTAGTAAACTCCGGACCGTTCACCCAGCCAATTAAATAGGGACAGCGGACCGGCTAAACCGCACCACCCTCCACTAACCCTCGTACACACCTGTGGTTTGGGATCGTCGGTACACCCTGCATATTCCTTTTTCTTAATTCCTGTCTCGCACTTCTAAAAAGACTCGCAGTCGTTGGTTTGATCCCCATTGGTTTGATACCGCACAACTCTCCACTAACTCCCGTCTACACCTGTGATTGGTTTGGGATCGTCGGTACACCCTGTATATTAATTGTTCTTAATTAAAAATTACACACACTATATATATTGTAATAATTAAACATGAAATTGTCACTCTGTATATTCATTTTTCTTCATTTTCCGCCAACTATCGATAATTTACATACTTGGTAACTGACGTCTTCCGAATAATAGTTATTACATTAATTATAATGTTAATGTTTTACCATTTCTTCGATCCCCTTTGTACTTATTTCACACCAAATTTGTCGTCGTACAAGGTTTCGATGTTTTGTTGCTCGGTACACGACTACCTACTGATCACCGGCAATATTACATAATCGGACCCTGCTCGAGCGCGGGGGCCTTGGGCATTGTCGGTCCGTTACCGAAAGTCGTGAAAAACCTAAATTTCGGAAAAGGTTTACGCGTTTTCCCGCTTTTAACGACGAACGGAGATATCCCTAGTACCAGACGACCGATGATCTACGCCCCCAAAAAATACTCCGGCGCCTATTCGCGGGCTACGATCGGATCCCTTGTAACAAAACATACCGGCTAGAGGTGTCCACGCTACTAATAGCGTACTGCTACCACATTTTGTGTGATTGTCTGGCGTTTATCTAACTTATGGTCCATTCCCGGAGACTTCTGGCTCAGTATAGCCGATATCGGTTACGGCAAGTTGATACTCAATTAGCACATTCCCGCAACTATATCATGTCTTCTTTTACCACTGCAGTATTGAAAGTGTATAATAATATAAATAACTTAATAATACTATACAGAGAAAGAATTATAAATAAAAAAAAAACTAAAGAAAGAATAATAGTCTATGTTGATACTAACAAACGCTATTTCTGAAAATTAATGTCATTAATGAGAGTGACTAGATTCTGGAACACAACTGCACGGCATTAGGTAAATCACGTGCGACTGTGGCTTACCTTACGATGAGGCACAGAGTATTCCCTCTCGCCGCAGTCTATCATTCCTACTTTTATGCTGAGCATACTGAGCATACGGGTGGGCGTAGCTCTTAAACGACAAGTTTTTGTTTTGCTTTACATTTGAGTGTATATATTGTCATTAAACACAGCTTGAAGTAATCATCAAACCATTACAAACAGATTAAAAAAGCCTCATTTCGATATTTTCACTAGTTTTTACATGATGCGCACCCATACATAAACGCTATACACTATATATAGCGCAATGGCCCCAGTTTTATTTACAGAAGATATTCTTTGTACTTTTATATCGTAAATACTAAACAAAGTCTAAATGCAATTTGAAAGGTTTTGTGTTTTAAGTTTTTACACCAACCCTTCTATGATTGCGTACGACTTCAAATTAGTGTATGAAGAAAAAGTACCAAAATTAATTAGGACAATGTGCTATTACCAAAATGCAAGGGAAATGCTGAAACCAGTTAAAAGTAAAGCCCAAATATTAATTTTGCGTAAGGAACTATTAGAAAACACCAGAAACTAAACATTTATTCTTATTTTTATTACTAATAGAATTCCATATATTTTCCAAAACGTTGTATCCACAACGCCAATGTTCTAATATTTCATGAAATAGAAACAAAAAAATATAACTCAGAATTAAAATTGCACCAATGTTTTAATATAATAAAAATCACTTACATTTTTAAAACGTGATTGACTCACATATCTCTAAATACCTAAGTATTTTTATGTTGAGCACTAGCAGTAAGTAGATATAGCTTAATTCGTATAGTATAATTTTCCGACAGTTAACTTCCCATGCTTTGCCTTGTAATAAACAGCGGGGAATTATCAGGGTAGTCCTATACTTACCATTCCTGCACAATTATAGACCATTACAATAGTCATTATCGTTATTATTATTGAGCCCCCGTTAAAAGCAAACCCATTACTTACAAATTCAATTGCACTGACTGGATAATGAATGATTATTTCCACGATTTAATATACCTACCAGAAAATCACTACCAGTTCCTGTTTACTTATACTTTGATTTATAGCGGTATCCACCAACGTAAAGGCATAACCATCCAACATATTAATAACCTGCTCAATTAAGGGAAATAAATTATTAGTAGTACCCACTGGTGTAATTAACGAAAGTCAACATAATTCCGTTAATATAACTCGGCTATTTTATACTAGAGTTTTATAAGGTCATCAACGTTATACATTGACCGAGTCGCTTCCACTTAATGATCGGCTTTATAGATAACAGTTCTTTCATAATTATGGCTCTGGATAGTGAAAAAGTTACTTAAAAAGGTTTCAAAACGTAAAAGTTTGGTGTCCTTCAGAACGATTTGTTTTATTTTTAGAAATCCGCAAACACAATCATTATTATTTAATTCATTTACATATTCCTAGCTTGAAATGTTTGTATACACATAGCAACTGCGGCTCCGAGCATTTATTACCTTATTTCAGGAGCGGACGCCATTATTATGTTATTAAATTTTATCGGACGTCATATTCTCTTATTATATAACAATTATTGAATATTCAAATATGGATATAAACGAGGTTAATACTAAAAAAATATATAATCGTTACTTAATGGAGTTTTGATTTGTCGCTTCTGTATAGTATCTTTTCTAATTTAATGTGCTTACGATTATAATCTATTAATAACTTGTCACTCTAACGTTCTCAGATGTTGCACACTACATATTTAGTTAGCGGCTATGTATGTAAAAAAATTATCTACTTCTAATGTATAGTCTAACCCATGGAAAAGTCTTAAATCTATTCCGAATAACAAGGGAAACACATGTACAATGCTTTTTTTGAAACTGTATGATTATAATGTACACTTCTTGGTTTCCGGGTTGAAATCGCGTCCTAGTACTCCCTCTGGCCGACGTTTCGTCCACACTTGCACGGGACATCTTCAGGGCTGCTTCTTTCTTCACCTTTTTACCTCAAACTGAAGAACTGACACATGGGGATGGGTTTATAAACGGGAAATGGTTACGGTTCAGAGGGGATTGGATTGTTTCGACAGGAGGGATTTCTAGGTATTGTGTAGGGAGCACCGTCGTCACGGTTAAGGGTATTAGGATGTTTATAGATTTCAATATATTCTCGGATTTTGCTGTTATGATAGTGAGGATTCCGGGATAGGATTTGGATGGAGTTGAAATGGATTTGGTGAGCGCTCTCCAGCCTATGCTCAGCAAGTGCGGACCCAGTTACGCGCAACGCTCATGTTCTGCAACACGAGTGCCCACCGAACGCTTTGTTTCACCAATGTAAGCACTACCGCACGACTCTGTAATTGGGTAAACACCAGGATCTTCGAGAGAATTACGATCTCTGATAGCAAAGGAACCTGAAAGTTTGGAATTAGGTTTAGCTAGCAACGGTTTTTATGTTGCGTTTGGATAGGATTCCTCCCATACGGTCGGTAACACCTTGGATGTAGGGAAGACAGGCATTGGACTGGTAGGGTGTGGTTTGTTTGGATATAGAATGTAAATGTCGGTTTGTGGTACGCTGGATATGATGTCTAGGATAGTTGTTTTTGTTTAGGAGTTCGGTAAAATTGGATACTTCTCGGGATAAGTAGTTAAGATCGGATATGGCAATAGCTCTTTGTACTAAGCAGTGTATGACCCTGTTCATCTGAGCCGGATGATGGTGTAAGAGGGCGGAGTGTGTAGGTTTGCGGTAGACGGAATGTCCCAACGAGCCGACAGAGTGACGATTCACTAAGACATCTAAGAAAGGAATTGTACCTTTTGGCTCGATTTCTATAGTGAATTTAATGGAACTGTGTTGGGAATTAAGGAATATAAAGGAGGTATCTAAAGAATCACGTCCATGTGGCCCGATTACGAAAGTGTCATCAACGCATCTAAACCAGCATTTCGATTTCTGAATATAGGAGATTAGGACTTGTTGTTCAAATGCCTCCATAAAAAGGTTGGCCATAACAGGAGAAAGAGGGGAACTCATAGCTGCACCTGAAACTTGTTCATAGTAGCAGCCGTCGAATTGTAAATAGGTAGAAGTGAGACAGGTTTCCACCAAATCAGCTAAGTCTTCGGGTTGGAGGATATAGGAACTTTGGTAAATCGGGATTCGACATCGAAACTAACAAGTAAATCCTGGGGATCTATTGTTAGTTCACTTAGTCTTTGTACAAAGTGTTTGGAGTTTTGAATAAAATAATAACTGTTGCCAGTGTACGGTTTTAGGATATTTGAGAGGTATTTGGTCAGTTTGTAGGTAGGACTGTTAATGGTACTAACTATAGGACGTAAAGAAACATTGGATTTGTGGGTTTTGGGTTAACCATATAGTTCACGAGAGGTGGAATCACTAGGTAACAAGAATGCCTGCGTTAGGATCACGTTTTGGAAATCTATAGGGGTCAACTTGGAGTAAGGATAGGATTTTCTGTTCATACTTCTCACTGTCCAGTACCACCATAGTGTTTCCCTTATCAGCTTCAAGTACAACAACTTTAGGATCGGATTTTGTCTGCACAAGGAAAAGTATCCCGGATTTAGGAAAGTTGGATTTAGTAGGTTTAGTATTAGTACGGATATTGATGGTTTTATAACGGATGGGATCGGCAATCCCTCGTTAGGAATTCTGACAAGAGTTGCTTCTATGCCAGCGAAAACGTCTTCTGCAGGAATGAATATGTATAGGTGTAGGTGCAAAATTGGGATCTTTGGATAGGATAGCAATCTCATCAGTAGATAGAGACCGAGATGTTAACAACTGTGTGAGTCATGTTGTAGGGAGTTTGAGACGGTTTAGGAGGAGCTAAGGACTCGAATTTACGAAATTGTTTGCTGGTTATCAGGATTCGGCTTGTTGGAAAGTTATTCGATCTAGATGATTCCAGTTGGCTTAGTAAATGGTGGTAGAAAGCTCTAAATATAAGGATATGAGATTGGTAGAAAGGAAATAGGGTTTATATCTAGTGTGCTTAATATGTTTCCGAAATCAAGGCAAAACTGGCACGTTGGTAAATATTGTTGCAGAAAATGCTGTAACGTGATATGTGATGCGTAAGGATTTGAGAATGACCTTGTGGTCACGACATGGAAGAAAAAAAGTTAAAGAATAAATCGGCATTACCAGTTTTAGGCGTAGCTTTGCGAATTATCTGGTGTTCTTCTGGATCTCCTCCCCGTAGAGATGAGAGGTTTTTATGGAGGCATTTGAACAACAACGTTGTTGACACCTTCGTAATCTGGCCACATGGACGTGACTCCTTAGATATCTTCCATTATTCCTAACACAGTTCCATTAAAATAAAAAAGTGCAAACAGTTTTTGAGCGACCAAAATGAAGCGAATATTTTACAAATTATGACATGGCCACCGCAGAATCCTGATTTCAACCACATTGAGCTGTTGTGGGATGAACTTAAGAGAAGAATTGTCCTACTTCAAAGGAACAACTCTGGAATGTTCTGCAACGAGAGAGGAACAATATTCCAGGTAATATACTAAAAGAATTAATCGCAAAGACACTAGTTATGCGAGCATTTGCCCTAAAGTTCCTTTTTTTTGGAATGATAGCTTAATTTGAAACATTAGCGGAAATTATGGTCTATCGTGGGAATCACAATACGAGCAAAAGTAATTTAACAAGGATAAAGATTAAAGACGAATTCGAAATTTTATCAACGAGACGTCATCAGCGACCAAACTCTACTAGGCAGAAACTAGATCCAATCCCTAAAATTCGTTTTCTTTTTTTTTTTTGTTAGTATGGTAATTCCTACTCATTGGACTGTATTCTAGGGAACTGGAACAGCGTCTGACATATAATATGTTCAGGCGTTGAAGCCACCAAGGATACTAAACGCGACGTATATCTGTTTCATTTCATCTCATGCTTGTATATATACAGTGAGGACGCGTGGATTGGAACAAATTCATTTAAAATTCAGGGGTTTGTTTTTTTGAAAAACGCTGGGATACGTCGATTTTTGTTTTTAGCAGGGTATTTTTTACGGAAAATGTATATATACAGTGTGGCCCAAAAACAAGTTACGACCACCAACTACATTTTTTCAAATGGAAACACTTATTTTTTATATCCTTTTTGAATTCTGCATCTAATTCTAAGTATGTTTCGTGTACCATTTCCTGTACCTAAACTCAACAGTTATCGAGAAATTCATGATAGAATTAATTAAGACCATATTTCTGGGTTTTTTTTTTTGTATCAAGCAAAATATTCGATTTTGTATTTATTTTGTTTTTTTAATTCTGGTATTTTCGATAATTGACTTGTCACTTGTCAACGTGTGACAGTTCATGTAAGTAATTGTCAAGTGCAGTTATAACGCATAGAACTTTTGATGATGGAGCCACAAACTTTAACTGAAGTGTTACAAGAAATTGAATATCGACTTGCCTATTGTCAGGAAGTTAATGGTCAACAATTTGAACATTTAATTTGATTTGTTCTGTTTTTGTTTTAAATAAATTTACAAAAAAACCAACCTTTGAGTTTTAAATGATTTTTATATTAATTTTGAAAGAAATCCATCGTAAATTCCTCGATAATGAATTTAGGTATAGCACAAGAAAGATACTTGGAATTGGATGCAGAGTTCAAAAAAGAAATAAAGAACAGGTATTTTCATTTAAAAAAAATTAGTTAGTAGTCATAACTTATGTATACATGAAACATTCTTAAAATTCAATGTAGAATTCAAAAGTGAAATAAAAAATAGGTGTTTTCGTTTGCGAAAATATAGTTCGTGGTTGTAACTTTTTTTGAGCCACACTGTATACATGAATTTACCGTAAAAAAACTTGCAACCAAAAATAAAAATTGACACGTCCAAGCGTTTTTCTAAAAAACAAACCCCTGAATTTTAAATGAATTTGTTCCAATCCACGCTTCCTCACTGTATATGTGTTTCGATTGCGACTGTAAATTTATTAAATGAGGTACATCATAATGTGTTAGAAAGAAAAAAGATATACGTCCGTAATCATGGTAGTCTATCTGGAGCTCTGCTTCACATTTTCGTGAGTAAGATACCGTTCCAGTTCCTTAGGATATAGTTCAATGTTGCTACTACAGCAAACCATTATCTATAACAGCATTTTTTTCCGTTAATAGTTTAAAAGCAGGTAAATGAAGAAAAGTATTATCACTTCACACATATTCTAATTTATCTAGACAATAAATGTCCCTAGCGGTGTACATTACCACATATGTGAGAACGCATACTAGACCGCACGTCGCTAAAGTATGGTCACAAGCGATAATTAACTAAAGCATCCTCAATTATTACCTCCATTACCGGCGGCGAAGACGTAAGGGGCCGAATCGAAGCACTATATAACCTCATCAAAGAGACGATCATTACAATAATTAATGCTATTAAGCGTACGGACTATCTGCTCTTCATCCGTACAATGGACGCAAATCTATTTCATGAAATATACGTAAATGACGCTCCCGTTATCTTCAATTAAAACTAAATGACGAAGATTCGTAGAAGAGAATAAGATGAAAATGATGAGTTAGTATTCGACACTGAAATAAGATCTAATAATTGTCAAAACAGGAAAAAATATTGCAGTAGATTATTATTAAAACAATTTTTCATTCATATACATACACTTGGATCCCTAACACTATCATAAAGCTTTATGCAACGGTATTTTTACATCGCTAATTCTATTGATAACCATTCATTGATCAGTTTGTTATCTACTCCGACATCGTTTATATTTGCAGTACACCGTCGTACTAGCAGAGATAAGCTTTTAATCAATATCAATAAATATGATCCCTTGCATCTGTAAAAATGTGTAAAATAGGGAACTATTTCGCATAAGCATCACATACAAGCTTTTCTTTAAAAAAGAATTATGGTGAAATGAGTTAACTGTTGCAAAAGATAAACATCTTATATAAAAGTTGTATGCCAAATAACTTTTATAGTATTAAATTAGCATTAGACGGCTGGTACTACACCATCAAAGATTTTTTAAAGAGTACCTATTATAAAATATTAAGTAAATAGTGTGAGGAGTCGCGTTTTACGAGCTCTAGTAAAAATTAAATGTTAAAAAGTTTTAATAAATAATTTATCAAAAATTATTGAAAGAACATTTTAAAGCACTTCTTAACATTTAATTTAAAATAACTAAAAGTACGATCTATTACACTGATGTATTTATAATAGAAAGTTTTAAGAAAATCTTCATGAAAGATCTTTTTATTGCAATACCGACCAGAAACATTTTTCCTGGAACTTTCAGGCCGTTTCGTTTTAAAGCGTTCTACGTGCCCTGCTTATCAATGATTACATCACATTTAAAATATGCTGCATTAAAAGAAGTATAACCAGTATTAGAAATGCTGCTTAGGTCATTCTAACTTTACACCTTACATTAAATTTGTTTGGTGATGAATGAATTTTACTTTTTTGGTGAGTTTTACTATCGTGACTTACTAAAAACAATAGACTTTGTATGCCTTATAGCGTTTTCGACTTACTGCACTTTTATCCACTGATTGTATTTCCATCTTACTTACTTTAATACGTAATATTAGTAAGGGAGATAGATGTACTCCACGCGTAAAGTGTAATAAGTCGAAAACGCTATTACATAGTAGTTCTTTATGCATTAAGGGCGTAATGAAACTTTCGTGGCTCAAAACGTAACTTTGTAGAAATACGTCGAGGGCCATAAAAGCAAGTTACGTTTGCGGTACATACATAACTTTACGCACAGATGACGATTTTTTAATTTAAAATAAAAATGTACATTTTGTAAGGGTTAAAACTGTTTCTATTAGGCATAATATATGTTTGACGTTTCATTATAGTACTACAGCATAAAATACATTTTCAAAATATAGTTTATTACTTGTGTTATTTTTCATACGAACTGTATATTGATTATATTCAAGTACATTGTTTCTTTTATATAAATAGCTACCTTCACATCTGTAAAACGATACGAACTAAATCAACTGATATTATTGAGTGCCTATATACAGGGTTTTCCACGGTAGCCGTTCGTTAGAAGTTTCCGAGGTTAGAAAAAACCTGGAGCTCCGAATTTTTGGAATCCGGGGCTATTCAAGATTCTCTTTCATTTTAAAATATTTTCAGGGTCTTACCACTTCCGGTTATACCGGAAGTCGCCATAAACTTTCTTATTTTAAATGGAACAGTCTGTATATTATTTCATTTTTAAATTCCTGAGAAAATTTTATGATGAGTTCTAATAGGTTTCCCTATACCTATTTTCAACTGCTACTTAGATATCTTGATTTTTTTGAAAATTTTGAAAGATGTAGCGTTATCTGCAACACATTATCTTTTGCCCATTTTCGACTGGTAATAAACACCTCTAGGGTAGATGGAAGCACAAGAATGACACTTTCGAAATCCACATTGACAATTGATTTGTCGCATACAGGCTGTCCAAAACTGCATGACCAATTACAAAATCTTCAAAGTTGAAAAAGTTCTTTTTTTCAAATGGAATACCCTGTATATTATTGGATGATCAGACGCAGAATTTAATTCTGCATCGATTCGCTATGAGTTTCCCTATACCTATTTACAACGGTTTTCTTGTTATGTCAATATTTTCTGTTTTAATGTGATTTTTGACAGAAACTGAAATTTCAATTTATTTTATTTTTTCTTGTCATTATGTTCCTAATTTTTTTGTTTTTCATTTGTTACTACGTTTCAAATTTTCTTATGTTCATGTTTTGTTTCCATTTTCTAATTAAAATGAAACACATACGATGTTTCAGTTTCTGTTAAAAATCACATTACAGCAGAAAATATTGACATAACAAGAAAACGCAAAAGATTTTGAGATAGCTCAGCACTATCTCAAAATCTTTTGCATTAATTTATATATTAAGAACAGCACAAAATGTTTATCTTATTTCAACAGCCAATTGTCACCTGAGAAACGTAAAAAATTGACAACTACTTATTACTTTTAAACAAGCAGCCTTACAGTACCACGTTGCCATATGTACTATAATTTCAAAAACGCCGATGAAGAAATGTTAAAAATATAAACCATTGGTATTAATCGATTAGTTACATCAATGCATTTGAGATAATTCCATTTCTAAATTTCACCACAATGATTTTACATAGATAAATTTGACGAATTTTGCTAAATTTTAGCCGTACATCTTAAGGTTCGATGGTCTCGTATGCCTTAAGGAAGGACCGTATAACTTTTTTGGATTAAGATTATCGCCTCAGAATTGAACAAAGAATCGTTCTACCTGGCAATTATCCGCCCTTTTCTGGCCACCGTGTATACAACAATTGGCAGGTAATAATTTTATTTATTTAATCGTAGATGAAAGTACGTTATATAAGTCATTTATTAATAGGAATTGAATGAAAATATTTTAGGCACATCATATTTAATTTTTTGTAAACTTTAAAAAAGAAATTAATGTAACAAATGCCTAATTCGTTCAAGAAGGGTTATCAATTTTTTTTTTTTACCTGGTGTGTAAGTGTACCTTGTAAAAAAATTTTACTAGCCTAAAATTTAAAAAAAAAAATTATAGTAAGATTATTCATACCACTTGCTTAGCTCTTTCACTGCCTGGTTTTAAGGTGCCTCCTGATCCGTTTATTACGAGACGGGGTACATGGTTAGAGGCTGCAGTTTTTTACGCCGATAATTTTGAAGGAATAAAAAATGTAATTCTTGAAATCACTGGTTGCTGCATTTAAAATGCTATGTAAGAAATGGTACAATAGGTAATTCTATATACGAAAAATTTAAAAATGCAATAAATAAAAGTGAGGGTTATTTAAAATTGAACAAAATTATCGAAATTTTTAAAGGTGAAACAGTAAATGATTTCGAAAAAAGCGTTTTAATTTCTAAACATATATATTCTGATAGAAGGCAAAACTTTCTTTCACAAAATTTTGAAAAACATTAATTATAAATTGTTAAGTAAAAGTTCATGTTTTAATTTCTGCTTTTATTTATTTTAGGTAAAGTTTTGCATATTTTCGCAATTTTTTGCATATATGACCCAAATTTATGTATTAACGCATATATTTCAGTTTTTCTTTGCATATAATCCAGTCTTTAGATATAACAGTAATAGCTGGTAAATTTGTAAGCAGGAGGGCTATGTTAAACCCCTACCCCCTAAATTAATTGTGCTCGTCTGAAAGACGTTTAAAAATGTCCGCAAAAAAATTATTGATTTATAGGAGTCGATTATAGTCGACTTAATATTAAATCACTCCCATATAGAAGGACTAACAACTAATTTCTGGTAATTCCAGTTACCGATTCTCGTTCAAGTTGCCGTAGATAAAAAAAAGTCTGGATTATCTGATTGCCAATGACACCTGCCCATATTTTTAATTTCTGTGAATACTACGTTCGCGTTGGTATATTCAAATGCGGATTTTTACTCCACCAATACCGAGAAATTGGGTGATTATTGACGCTTGTGTACCTGAAATGTTTGCTCGTCTGTAAACAGTGCCTACGTCATTAAGAATAATTGATTATTGTGGTTGTGATATTTGTTTATTCATTATTTCAGAAAATTCCATGCGGCCGTAATAATCGTCGGAAAAAAGTTCTTGTTAACTCGTAAATTTACTTTTCGTCCTGCGGTTTCTATTAACTAAAACACCGTACTATCAATTGTAACTTTGCTTTATTATTCTAATAAAAACCTTGTCGACATCAAAACAACATGTATGCACACACACAATAACAAACGGTTTAAATTCTACCAGACACAATAAAATAATGGATTAATAATAATAATGGTAAATATGATACCGCCTCTGCTAGTTTCATAAATTATGTAGGTACCAATTAAATGCGTTAAGTACAAATACGAACAGTTGATTGGAACAAAATTTCGGCGTAAACATGGGGATTAAGAACTTTGACAACTACAAAGATCAAATGCGCAGGCCGAAAAGGTAGCGGCATTTTTATCGCATACCGGCAAGAGTATTATGTTTAGGTGTGATAGTCCGTTCCGTCGCGGATTACGATGGCATTGCATTTTCAGGTGTAAGAATGCGATAACAACACTAGTTGCTGTTGCACTCAGCACATATATTGAATTTTTCCGTTAGCATGATACTTAGTAACTATAATTTTCCTCAGTATACGATAATATTTTGAATACCTACTTTTTTTTAACAGAAATGTAGTTATGATCATTATCAGTTATAATAGATGAGAACATGCTAAACTTTATTTTAACTAGGCAAAAGCCGAAAGATACACGTTCAATCATCAATTAATTATATCGTTATCCGTAACAACCATCACTACCTAAACGAGACGATACCAAATTAAATCAATCAAATTACGCAACCATTTCGGCAAGTTACGTTTCAGCAGATCATTCTGCAGTCACGGATTAAAATCCACGGGAAATAGGTAAGTTTGAATACATTATTGGTGAATTAAGAGTCCCATAGGTTGTTTCCTACTTTCACTTCTACGTTCACTCTAGCGCAGATAAATACGTTTACACTTAACAGTATTGAACGTAACCGATTGTATATAATAGCGGCACACATGCTGCGAAATCTACTGGGTTATAGTGCGAAGTGGCATTCACTATTATAAATGAAAGATAAATGGTCGACTTTTTTCTTGATTTCTAGTGTTGCGCGGTGTTTTGTGTCAATAGTCGAACAGTTTCGAATAAAATTCAACTGCATTCAATTTCATGTTCGCAGTATTATGACATTAACCGAGTAACGTTTATACGGTGGAATTTTAAATTAGTTTAGAGCAAGTCGTGAATTGCGAAACAGCGCCGAGTTGCTGTCGCTTGCCATTGCTCGAATGTTGTCAGGGGAAATTATACATCAACAATTGCAGTGGGATTGATTTAAGATTAAGCGTAACAGTTCGTTGCGATTTGTGGTTAGAAAAAACAAATGTTAAAATTTCCAAGGAATATTGGGGCATTATTACAAATTATAACGAAAGTAAGATATGGAAATACATCTACACTATTGACAATATTAAAGTAGATAAGCATTTACTGTTGATTCTTGTATAGAATTTGCTTGTTCTGGCGCCATTAAAAAAGAAGAAATGTTTAATTATAATAATTAATTTTTTACATTTTATATATTTAGATTTAGAATATTAATTATTAAATTTGAAGCTGGAGGCAGACATTGAGCACATAATTACAGACCGATATCATCAATATCGAATATACCTAAAATATGCAAAGGGAATTATTGATAGTAAGATTTTTTAATTTATTGAAGTAAGACAAACCTTTCTCGGGCAATCGGTTGACCGTATTTGAATTTTGTGAATCTTTCCCTCAGTTGATTTGAAACTATTTATGCTATGATTTAGATTTTTTTTTATTTGAAGAAAGACACCCTATTTAATACGACCCTTAAAAGCATTAGATAAAATTTTGTTGTTTTCTGACACAAAGGTAAGTATACATTTCTCATAGCCTGCTAGTAGTATTCTTCATTTCGTTGACTCCTTGTTGCTGAAGCTATATTTAAGATTGGTGATTTTTTTTTAGGAAAAGAAATGGGTACAATTAACTAATTACGGACGTTTAGAAAACCTCCACAAATTCTAAACCAAAATATTCTTTTATTTCTTAGACTTGATACCTTTTGGTGGAACCCTCAATGTTAACGACGCAGCAGTCTTTTAAATCAAGTAGTTTTAGTAAGTACACATTTCAGGAGAGCCGATTTTCTAACTCATCCCTCAGCGTTGTAAGATAGCATCCATATGGTTCGACTAACCGTACGGTCCACTGTGGATTACAGGTCTTTCATTTATAGTATTTTTGCATGATTCATCTTGTTTTCACTATAGAAAATTCTTTAGCGTTTAGATCATAAACTCGATACACTATGAATTAAATTCCAAAATCGGTGTAGTCCGTACCACCAGTCGACTTGGTCTAGTAACGTTCAGTGAATTATCGTACAATCATTTTTTTTAATAAGTTTATAGGTAAAATCCCACATTATTTTGGAGATTCTAGAGGAATGTGAGTGATCTTCAGACAATGCAAAGAAATAGTTTCACCTGACCTTTTCCAATAACACTTCATATTCTCACAAGTTATACAATGAATCCTAGTATAAATGTCTGAAGACAATGACAAAAAATAAATAACAGGAGCCATAATGAAGGTCTTAAGGTTTATATTCGTGGATTTGTCTCCATGAAAAAACTTAGACCCAAATCGAAAATGTTGACAACATAGTATGGGATAGAATAACAATACACAGTGACAGGCATAATTGTTGCAACATGTGGGACTTTTGTTTATTATTATTGAATTGTGCTAAAATCTTTTTTGGGGTATAGGTTCAACATGTCCAAGAACCCCAAAATTTATTTTGACATCCGTCCGTGACCACTAGTAAGATTTTCTTAAATCCTCTTCCGCTTTGCCTTTACGTCTTGTTCTTGGTCTTCCTCGAGTCCTCCTTCCGGCTGTTTACCACTCAGTGCTTGCACATGTACTTCGGGTCATGTTCTACAAGCGCTTTACCCTCTGTAATTTTCTAATTCTGGATGCACTAGGAGATAAAATAAAGACTGGCCGACAATTAAGTCAAGCTGAATCAAATAAGATTGATGCAATAGGGCAGACTATTGCTGAATGTCTCGGTACCTCTCATCCACGTTGTGCACAAGAATTAAGAAAGTTTTTATCGTGTCTATGAAAAGTTTTCAAAAAAGTTTTGCATTTTCACCTGTATAAAATTCAATTCACACAATAGTCAACAGTGGCGAGATTGGAATGGTCCAGTTTTACAGTTCAGTGCGGTTCGTTCCTTAGGTATATAGAATCTTCATATTTGAAACAGTGATGAGTGTCGAGAAATAATAAAAAAGAAAAAAGACGCTAGACTAAAATGGATAAATAGTAGTAAAACAGAAGATAAGGAAACATATGAAAAAACAAAAAAAAAAGCTAAAAAGAACATGAGAAAAGTCAAGAGAGAATGGTTGTATAAAGAAATAAAGAAAATAGAAGAAGAAAGCTGGAACCGAAATACAAAGTCATTCTACAAAAAGATCAGCGAACAAAACAAGACGTATAAAGGGAAACCAAGAGGCATTAAGGACAGACACGGAAAAATGGTAGAAAATGACGAACAGTTTAAACAGATATGGAAACAACACTTTAAAGAATTATTATATGACCACGACGATAATCTAGAAATTGAAAAAGACGACAAAATAGATCGCGCAATGGAATGTAAGGAGGACGAGACACCAACAAGAGAAGAAATAAATGAAATTATCAATAAAATGCGAAATGGTAAAGCCCCTGGAAAAGACAACATCAATATAGAATTTATCAAGGAGGAGAAGCATTGCAAGAAAGAATATGCCAATTGATTATAAAAATATGGCTAGAGGAGAAGATGCCGCGGGATTGGAACATGGGACAAATTATTACAATACATCAGGAGGGTGACCAACAAAATACCATTAATTATAGAGGACTGACATTACTAAGTGCTGCTTATAAAATATTGTCAACACTAATACAAATACGACTAGCAATCAAAACAAAGGAACTAATAGGACAATATCAATGTGGTTTCACAAAAGGACGATCAACAACAGACGCAATACATACGCTCAAACAAATAGTGGAAGAAACACACGAGTATAAAATAGGAATAGAAATGTTATTTGTCGACTTTCAACAAGCTTTCGACTCCCTCAGAAGAAATGAACTTGTGGAAGCTTTAGAGAAAATGGGAATCAAACCTAAATTAAAGAGATTAATACAAATGACAATGTCAAACACAAGAGTAAGTGTAAACACGCAGAAGGGACAGACGGAGGACTTTCAAATAAATAAAGGTGTAAGAGAAGGAGATTCATTATCGTCACAATTATTTAACTTAGCTTTGGAGTATGTATTAAGAAAAATAGATAAAGGTAAGAACAAAGGGAGCACAAATAATAGCGTATGCAGATGATATCGTACTTGTATCAAAAAATCGACAGTTGACCAAAACAATACTGGATGAAATGGTGAGAGAAGGGAACAAAATGGGACTGAAGATAAACCAAGAGAAAACAAAATTAATGAGACTAGACACGAAACGAGAAAGTAAAAATAACTGCTAAAATAAGTAACTACACATTTGAAAAGGTGAACAGTTTTAAGTACTTAGGAGTGACAATAACAAATGACGGGGGCAGGGACGCAGAAATAAAAGAAAGAATAACTAATATGAACAAGGCCTATCAAGCAAATAGAAAACTCTTAAAAAGTAAAATATTGGGAAAAAAAACAAAAGTGAGAATTTATAAGACTATAATACAACCGATAGTACTATACGCTGCAGAGATAATAACGATGACTAAGAAACACGAAGAGGAGCTTAGGATACAAGAAAGAAAAATACTAAGAACTATATTTGGCCCAATAAAAATGGACAACGGTGAATATAGAAGAAGAACCAACTATGAATTAACAAAGGAGCTAATGGAAGGTGACGTGGTTAAAAAAATTAAGAGACAGAGAATAAAATGTTTGGGACACGTGTGGAGGGCCGGGAATGGTGCAGTAATCCGCAGTAGCTTGGAATGACACCCAGGAGGAAGAAGAGGAAGAGGCAGGCCTAGATCTGCATGGCTACAAGAAGTTAAGGAAGACCTTAACAAAGCTGGTATTTATCGATGGCAGAAGACGACGCTGGACAAGGACAGGTGGAGGGAGGTATGTGAGAGGATATAGGAAAAGATGGGGATTGATCTACCCGTGTTATGACGATCTAGAAAGAAACAATAACAATTCTAGTGTCAATATAGTTCTAACATTTTTTCTTGCGTGTTTCACATTTTTAATATTTATATGAATCATCGTATTTATTTTAGTTACATTTGGTAAAAATACATTGATTTAACGGGGCACCTCCACCAAATATGTGACAGATACTATCTGGGTTAATATTAAAGTATAAACCTGTATATTAATATCGGGATCTTAACTAATACAAGTATTCAAGGTACTTATATACAGTAATTTCGTCGAAAATTCTATATTTCTTTTGTAGTATGCAGGAAATTCTATTCTATGTACATAATGGCAAGTTTTAAATTAAAAATCACAGGTATTTCAAGTTATATTCAAGATAACTAATACCTTATTTTATGTTCAAGTAAAACTCCCATAAAACCAAGATGCATTTTTGATTCAAGGATATTGGTTCTAATTAGTAATGACCAACCTATCATAACAAAGCGAAAGTGTTCACTCACATGCATTTCGTCTGAAGTAGTTGCCCGATTTTGCAAGACTTTACTACTCACTCCATTCTGAAGCACGGTCACTATTACTTCGGTTGCATTTTATGCATAACAATAGCTTCAAACCTCAAACACGTGATTTTTAAAATCCGTTAACAGTTACCTATGCAATGACCTCAATATTCCTAAAAATATTTTATCCGACTTCTTCGTGATTCAGAAGAATGAGCCATTAATTCGTTTGGAAAGGTAGCAACATCATTACTAGGAAAGCATTAATTCATACAAGAGTTATGTGTTTGTTAAATTAAATGTTTTATAATCGCTTGGTAACAATGCAACAAAATTTGCCGTTCCTTTCCTTAGCAATGGTAGTTATTGTTTGTTTCGCAATAACCACATGAGAACTTTATGACGTATTTGAGCATAAACGAATGAAATAGTTCTACATTAAACCGTGAAAATGTTTTGCAGTGTTATTATTGCGGGAGTATTTTTTCCAAGCGCCTAGTTTTGTTTATACTATCTAATTAGGTTAGAATACGTGCTACATATAGCTTAATATATACAACACTAGTTCAATTTTACCTCTTGGATTATTGAAAACATCTGGATTACAGAAATATCGAAATTATTGATTGATTTGGAAAAAAATTAGTCTTTAGGGTGCCAACTAAAAATTGAAACAATATCTGAAAGCTATTTTTTGCGCTTCCGTCCAGAAACACTGATTTTGCATTACTTTAAATCGGCCAGGCACATACCATTCTCCGGCCTAGGCCGGCAATAAGATCGCTAAAGGTTGGCAACATATATATTCGAGTTACTAACATTGCTGTAATTAACTGTAGATTCGATGACAGACAATGACAGATGACAGAGTTTTTGTTACACAATTTCTTAATTAATTCATATTCTTTTTTTTTCAAGATTTTACAGGTAATAAATTGTTAATAACTTGTTGCGCAACCTCCATTGCCCTTATTATTTTTGAATATGTATTAAAACTGCCAAGAAAATTAAAACGTCAAAATACTAAAGTAACTTAACCCTGATTTTAAATTCAAAATTCATACGTAACATGTATTGCCAACTGTTACTAAATTAAGATTTGTCGGCGCAAAAAATAGTGTGTAACACACGGGCAGAAACTCATTTGTGAGTAGCCCAGTGAAAGCTAAATCAACTACAAAATTCCATTGTTAACATCATCAAAAATATTGATCCACAAATTATTGTAAAGGCAACTCGCAGCGTTTATAGAAGAGTACTTGTCTATGTGCGTTGATCAAGAAGGCAATGTTTTTGAACAATTATTATAATGTAAACTTATAATTTCTTTATTTTTTATTTTTTCATAGTGTTGTATTAACCCTTTTTTGTTCACAATTAAATTTTCAATCAAACGTCAATGAAATATACAGACTGTTTCATTTAAAAAAAAGAGAGAATTTTTTAGCAAAACGTTTTTTTTGCTAGTACTGACAGGTGTTAAATAAACAAACCGAATTGTTATTTTATAGCTCGGTTGCTTTGCTTTTACTTAAACTAAGGTACTGAGTTAATACAAACTGTCATAATAACTTCTTTATTTTTGATTTTTTCGTAGTAGTTTTGTATTAAAAACTTTTTTGTTCACAATTAAATTTTTAATCGAACTGCAGTGAAATATTTCATTTAAAAAAAAAGTAGTTTTAGTGAATATCTTGATCTCGCGATGCTCAATTGTTTTTGTTTTCACGAGATATATGCCCATTTAACCGACTCCGTAGTTCCAATAATAACGAAGTTAGCAATGGTGCGCACTTAATTTAGAACACCTGTATATAATAAATTTATTTATAAATATTTAATTTAGTAGAAGGTAAAAGATTATAAATTAATTAAATATTTATAGATAAATTTAAACAATGAAGAAGAATATTTCAACCTTTTACATTCTACATCTAATTTTAATGTGTCTTAAGTTTTATTTATACGTTATTTGATTTTTCATTTTGTAGGTTATTTTAATTTGATTTTAAAAACACTATATTTATGCATATAATTTGTTCAGATTCATTGATCACTATAATCGAACCTGGTTTATCATTTTCAATTTTAGTCATACACCAATTCAGAACTTATACTCCTTTTGAAAATAGGGCTGTGCTTGCAGTACCATTAAAAATGAATAATATAATATAATAAAAGTGTGCGTTCTGAATGAAGATAAAGGGTCCACTAGTTAATTTAATGTGCTAAAATAAATATTTTTATTTCCCTTATGTATAAAAATCACTTTTATTTAATTTACTTTATACATTTACTATTTCTTCAGAACTTATATTTCTTTTTTATTTGTTAAAAATATCATATAGGTGTACTAGTTCTAGAGTATGTCACTATTAGGAAATATATTGCTATGATTTCATGCAACCTAACCTCTACAACTTACAGCAACATACGCAAAGTATTAAATTATGTACCTATATAAATGTATTTTGATTAATGTATTTATCTATTTTGTAAATTTATTGTAAAAATCTAAACTAAACACTCACTATATCGTATCTAGTTAAAAAAAGGGCACGTTTCCATGGATTTTTAGGTATAAAGTTCCTTCGCTGATCGTTCGAACGTGGGTTGATTTAAGGTTTCGTGTCGTTGGAAACGATTTTGTATCTTCTTCCAAGATTTTCATTTGTTAATTATAATGAGGGGGTGAACGACTTCATTCAACGGGACTATTAAGAAAGACATACTGAAAATAAAAACATGTTTAGAGAAAATAAAAATTATAGGTTTTTTCCTCTCATTGACCACTGTGCGGCGCAGCTCCGTGTAATTTATTCGTGAAAAAGGTCACAACGAATAATTCGGTTTTGTAGCGCGCCCGCCGCGCTGTAATGACCTTCGTGGGGATTTTTGTGGTGTCACTATTCCGTCCGTTCTTTTACCGTGAACAGCAACCTTTGAAAAAATATCTAGTTCGTGTCGACGTCCGTCCCTTTTGTCTATGACCACGGACGCGTGTGCATGATGTGTGCGATCGCGCTAATGTGAATTTAATGTTAAGAGTTGTGCAAGCGTTCGCTACATTCGGATATGTCAGATACGGTAACTTATGTATTCGTCGGTACACACATGCACTCGAAAATGTAGACGGCAAAGCAATTTACTAACATCGACTTTACACGGGTTTGCGTTTTATCGAATGGGCTCTAACTGGGCGATTTTAAGAACTGATAAGGAACAAACGTGTAAGTTGGTCTTAAATTCTCATAAGGCAATACCAGATCTCAAGAGATTTGTGTCTACGAATACAAAAATTAAACACAATATCGTAGTTATAAAATTTTATAAATTTGTACCAGTATCCTGGCTAAATTTCTTTTGTTACATACATATGGTTGCCGTCACGCTATTTTAAAATGACCTCAATACCTGTGAAGGATAATCGTTTATAGTATTTGTCTAATAGGAAGTATTCCCCAAATATTTAAAAGGGGCTACCGGTTTTAATTACATTTTATAATATTGCACTTTATATTTAAGCTAATGAGTTATTCGTGTAGTAACTATGGATTAGTTTTTAATCAATGTTTAATTATATTGATCATATTATTAATATTTAATTATTTAAAACAACACCTGTAACCCCCTTTTAAATTTTTCGGAATACCCCTCAATAGACAAATACTGTATAGGTTTTATAACACTTGTAATCCTTATAATCCGATTAGTACGAATTGATGTCATTTTAAAATATCCTGACGGCAAATATACATAGGTAAATATCTGTAATACGAAAAACCAAGAAAATAATGTGATTTAAGTATTCCTCACCGCGATTGAAGTGATATATTGTGACAGACTTAACCCCTGTGCTTACCGCAAATCGGAGGATTTTCTTTGGGTGCTGCAATTTTTATCATTTCAGGTGATATTGTCTGGTGTTCGTAATCTAGCAGCCTTTGCGATACCATACCTTTGCAATAGCAGAGTATGTACCACGCAGTCTCAATTTCGCATTCGCAAAACGGACACAAGTCAGTCTCGGCTTTACCCATCTTTTTGAGATTATGTCTCAGATGCCAATGCCCGATAAACAGGGTAGTAAGTAGCTGTAGTTCCGGCTTGTGGAGAGTAGGTTTTTGTTAGTGTTTAGCATATGGTTGACCAACCTTTTAGCTACGGGTTGCCCAGAGGTTTGGCTCCAGAGGGTATCGCTTTATCATGCTCCCATTTGTCAGAGCCCACCTCTAATCTGGGTTTTCAAAATACTCAGAACTGGTTCTGGTCCATCGAAGTGGCTACTTGCCTCTCGTTTGAGCAGTTATTCGGCCACCTAATTACCTTTAATTCGGGAATACCCTGGTACCCATACTAGTGTGATTTTGCCGAATGTTTGATTTAACTGGCATAGGTGTCCCATATGGTCACCGTCTTTAAAGTTATGTGTCAGCTTTAGCCTATATGCACTGAGGGCCACCATCCTCGTAACATGCAGATGAAGAGGTGTGATGTTTAGTATCACCTCCATTAGATTCTTTTTCTTTCAGTTTTAGCCACCATACTGCATACATGCGCTCAGTTGGTAACTACATATTGTACCGGGTGATTCACTAAAGGTGGTGAACGGCTGTATCTCGAAAACTGCTATGCCTAAATGAGTGAACTTCGAAGAGGAAATGCATAATTACCAGAGCTATCCAAAAATTGCTTTAATGTTCAAAATTTCACCGCTAGAGCGCGTGTTTGCTATGTTCAATCATAAAATCAATAATATCTTAGAAAATTGCAGATTGAGTTAAGCTTTGGAAGCTGAATTAGTCATATTATTTTCATTAGTTATACTTTTTTTAGTATCTGCCATAATAAGGGAGGGGAATTCAATGAATTTTTCATTTTTCATACTCAAACCTTTCACCCGATCCGAATATTTTTGAACTGGCATTTTAGGATTTTTTTTAGAAGAAAATTCGTTCTAATATTTATTTTGAAATAAGTAAACTAGAGGGGTTAGTTTACTTATTTCAAAATAAATATTAGAACGAATTTTCATCTAGAAAAAAAAATCCTAAAATGCTCCATCGAACGACTTCTATAGTAGTTACAAAGTACTACCTAAATCAGCTTCGATCTTATATCAAACAAAACATAAGCTTGCTAAGGAGATTCACCGAGCCGCTTGTGGGAAGCCTTTACTATTCTATACCCTGTTTGAAGAAAACTGTGACTAGAGTATTTGTATTCAATACTTAAACTGAACATTATATTCGAGTTACTTGCTCCAACTTCTAACATTGTCATCTGGATTGAAAAAAAGCATTTATTTTAAGTAGCACGATTGTAAAAAAGCAGCCTACATAAGATAGATATTCTTAACATAAATTGCTATCGCAAATTTATCACACTTCTTTAACGTCATCAATTTTATATATCACACTGAATCGATAAATTAAACGCAAAAAAACTCGCACGTTGTGAAATATTACTCCATCATTGCGAGAGGAAACCAAAAGCGCTGAAGAGAGAATCCGTGCCTTTTGTAAAATATCTACTGCGTACGGCATCGTATTCCTTTGTAAATTATACAGTCTACTAATTATGTTTTGAGATTTTCGCGAGTTTGTTAGACGTTTTCACAGACAAAAGATGCTTAAGGGCAGAGACTGTATCGATTGAGAGGTGTAAAAAATGACGCCAAAGTTATTTGCATACTACTAAATAATTGCTTTTACATTATTTTGAAGGTTCTCTTAAATTTAGTGTTCACCCCCTTTGTAAACTGAAGTGAAAACGTCAACAACACTACCAAAATATATAAAGTATTGGGTTGTATATTGCCCAAGTCTGTTTGAAGCTGCTGCTAGCATTATAAATTAATTCTCCTAAAAACAGTCTTATTAAGCTTCCTTCTATAAGTGTTTTCATAAAAGATGTTTCTGGTGCTGAGTGTAAACCGTCGCGTCGGTTAACAGAATATTGGGAATTATTATTAGTTGAATGCTGAGAATTTGTATTTGAGGGATTTTGCTATTGAATTTTTAAATAAAAATATTGGCAACACTAAATTCTTTCCGGTTATACCGAAAACGAATGTCAACTTGCTTATTTTAAGGAGAACCGCTCGTATACTATTTCATTTTCTGATAGCCAAATCTACCAATTATTTCTACATATATGTTCCTCTTGTGATAGAAGCTTCCAAACTAGGCGCAGTTTTCCTATAACCGCTGTACAGTTTTAAGATTTGATACTTTTGGGTTTTTCGGGGTATTCTTCTGCAAATAAACGACGCGTTCTATTGATAATCCGGTTGCATTCGCTGTAAATAATAATTGAGTTCAAAAAATCTTTGTTAGAAATGAGAAATGTTTAACATTAAAAAAATAAAAATTCAATTAATGAAAGAGAAGATATTAATGCGCTCAATGTAATTAATTGGATAGCTAGTTCTCTATATCATGCCTAATATTTGTTTTAATAAAAAAATATTCTAATTAGTATTAGTTTAAATGATGTTTTCTCTGCATTGCCAGAAAAAAAAAATGTATATTTATATATTTAACCAAAAAAAATGTTAACGTAGGTTCACATAGATCGCCTTATATCAGTTTATGTTTGTTTCAGTATATGTTAATGTTAATGTTATTTTACAATTTTAAAATGTTGTGTAATGTTAGTAATCGACAAAACTTTTATTACAGAAGTAATATGGCAGCCACAATTGAGTGATAAAAGTAAATAGTGTTGTGGTAGACATTTTTACACTATTTAAAATAAAAATATAGTAATTTGGTTAAATGATGAAGGAAAAGAAGGAATGCAAAATTACTAAAAAGGTAAAATTTCATTTTATGATTTCTATAGGTAAATAGATAACTAATAATTTTTAATTGTTTTCTAAAAGGAGAAAAACACCTGTATTTCCTCTGTTATTGTTTTTTATTCCGTCGTCGATAAAACATCAAAATTCGTTAAAAATCCGTTTTTATCGAATACTGTCGAAGATTGATATAGGGAAGTCACAAGTACAAGATGTTCTATTTAAAATAAGCAAGATGACATTACTTTTCCAGTATAACCCGATGTTGCCAGAAATTTTATTTGAAAAATCAATACCAAAAACCCCAAAGACAAATTTTCGACATTCAACTGGTAATAATTCCCAAAATTCCGCTATCCGACGGATTAGACGCCGCACCGTGTATATCTAAACGAAACAACCCTTCAAACACAAAGTTTTAAAATAACTATTCACAGAAAAGACTATTTAATTAATAAAAAATAGTGTCGGCAAACTTTATGGTATACGGTATTGGTATTATAATTATAGTAAGCCGTATAAAACTTCTAATAAATAGTAATACATATATGAGTAGTCTTTAGGCTTTCACGGCCGTCAATACATACATATATGAATGAACACTGACTATTGGTGTGTATTGCTGTTCCTAACATAATACCAGTTATTATAGTATTAATACTTATAGTATCTAATATCAAATGTATTTACATGTATAAGAAGTCAGATTTCAAATAATGGTTTCATCAGCAGGTGTGTTTTCCCCAGCAGTAATAAAGTAATAGATAGAAATTTGAAGGAAATCTTATTACGAATTGTGTTAATATTTATATTTGATATAGGTGTATCATCATAAAGCCGCATGTTGATAAACAATCTCTATTGAATACCATGACTCACGATCGGACTAGTGAACAACAATAATTATTTGCATATGCACGCCAAAGCGTTGCGCCTGGTTTACCGACAAATTAATAAATAAACAGGTGGCAACAAACATATATTTACCTATTATAACTTATAACGAATTAGTGGTATTAGTCCATTAATTTTTTGCTACAACAAAAGATTTTTTTATTATTGCTAACCTATTTTTAGTACAACACTCATGTGCAAATTAACCCTATGTTAATAATAATATCTTAAGGTTGGTTGAGTAACAACTGTTTATTTAAATATTTACCGGACGTATTATATTGTATTTATTTTGTGAAACATGCAGTAAAAATTTTATTTACTGTTCACACTTGTAGAAATATACAGCGTTACTATAAAAGAAATAGACAGCTTTGGTATTGTATAAAACAAAAATTATTTGTGATATCGACATGCATTTTGCGCTGTCAGGTTGAGGAACTGTAGAAGTTTCGATAGTACAGTTGGTAGGACTGCGCAAGCATAATAGCTACGATGGCTGCAAACTCTACTGAGAAAGCATATTGCGTGCTTGAATTTTCCAAAACGAACTCCGTAACTGTAGTCCAACGACATTCCCCAACACGTTTTGGAAAACCACCAACTACTAGACAGTCGATCTACGATTGGTACAATAAATTTTGAAACGACAGGGTGTTTATATAAAGGCAAAAGTCCGGGAAGACCTCGTGTGTCAGAAGAAACAGTGCAACGTGTTCGTGCTGTTTACCAACGAAGTCCACAAAAGTCAACAACACGTGCAAGTTTAGAACTACAAATTCCGCAATCAATTGTGTGGAAAATTTTACGTACACGACTAAAACTGACGCCTTACAGATTGCAGTTGGTACAGCATCTACGTGAACATGACAAGCTTAAACGTCAAGATTATGCAATGAAATGCTGCAACGTAATGAAGATGAGTTTTGCGAGCCAATAATTTTCAGTGACGAGTCAACGTTCCACATAAGTGGCAAAGTGAATAAACACAACGTCCGAATATGGGGGACTGAACCTCCGAGAAGTAGTATTTGCGTGGTTCTCCAAAAGTTAATGTGTTCTGTGCTGTATCTCGCACATAGGTGTATGATCCTTTCTTTTTTGAAGAAAACAGAGTAGCGGGAGCTACATATCATCAAATGTTGATCAATTGGTTGATGCCTCAACTGCTTACGGACGAGGAGAACTTTATCTTCCAACAGGGTGGAGCACCTCCTCACTGGCACCGTGTCGTTAGAAATTATCTGGACGAAACACTTCCACAGCGCTGGATAGACTGCGTTCTAGTACGGTGGCCATCAAGGAGCCCCGATTTTCCACCGTGCGATTTTTTTCTATGGGGATTTGTGAAAGGCCTGGTTTACGTCTCTCCGCTTCCTAATGATTTAGATGAGTTAAAACAACGCATCACGAGAGCTGTGGAAAGTGTCGATGTAGATATGTTACACCGTGTTTGGAATGAACTAGACTATCGCCTTGATGTGTGCCATGTGACAGGAGGAGCCCATATTGAGCACGTATGAGTTCTCAAAGTAAACTTTAAGAATCACTTTATAAAATAGTTTAAATGAATTCATAATAACGTTTTAGTTTTGGATTAATAAAACATTGAAAGTGTCTATTTCTTTTGTAGTAACCCTGTATTTACTTTCACAAGTAATCTATTAGGAACATCATTTACCGCATATGCATATGTACTTTTCTCCTTCTCACCCATTACTTTTATAACTTTTGTGTATGGAAATCAAAAACATGTAAGTAATTGTGTCAAAGTGTCAAATTTTGTAGACTGTTAGGCCTCTGCCTTCTCATCCCTTACTACCCCTAAGAAATCTGTATAATAAATACTTATACTGTAGGGACGACTACAGCAAAGGTTATATTATCTTTGTTTATAGTACAAAGTAGGAGGAGAGGAGGTATAAAATTCTGAAAATTTTAGTATAGGTATGTGCGTTATGGGCCTAATTTGGTGGCAATTATTTTAAAAATAAATGCATAACGAAAGCTCCTAATGAACATATACTTTAAAATTTTCAGGATTTTAACATTTCCATTGCTCCCAAAGATATCGTGCATTGTATAAAGCACACCTAGATTTTTGTGTATGTGGATATTATTGACAGTGAAATGTAAATTAAGTTCAAGTATTATCATGATACGTTGGCACACAAACCTGTGGACCTACCATTATCATTGTACGAATTCTAAGGACCGTTATCAATTATCACCGTAGTGCAGGCTAACGAAGAGCGCATACACATAACACGAGTCCTCTGAAATGCGATAGTAAGCGTTATGCCATCCAATGCAATTTGGGAAAATGTTGTGCCTAGACATCATTATGTACGTGTGAGCAAAGGTGCTGAGTAATATTCATCAAGGCATACGTTGCTGTTGTTATTTCACGAAAATAAGGTGTTTTCTTTGCTAATTTATTGATGTGGGGTACCTACCTAAATTAACCGTGTAATCGATAAAGTTGATTCTATTTTGAACATCACACGTGGTAGCAATAGTACTTTAGTATAAAGAGTTTCCAGGAGTAACAGAAAATACAAAAAATCCAGTATTATACGTATTGTTCACAGATGAAAAAACATTTTACCTACACGGGCATCATAACCGCGCAGTTTGTCGTTACTGGTCGCGTAAAAATCTACATTTAAATATACCAACGCGAACGCAGTATCCACAGAAGCTAAATGTATGGGCAGGTATCATTGGAAATCATATAATTGGGCCTTTTTTCATTGACGGTAATTTAAACGGAAATAGATACCTACAGTTACTTGAAAATAATATTATTCCAGCAATACGGGAGCGATTTAATATAAATGAAGTTTGGTTTCAGCAAGATGGTTGCCCAGCACACAATACACGCATTGTAACAAACTTTATAAACGCGGTTTTTGAAAACAGATGAATCGGTAACTCGGGCCCTATTAAATGGCCAGCGCGGTCCCCTGATCTAGCTCCAATCGATTTCTTTTTATGGCCCTTTTTACATAATACAATATACGGGTACGGTGATCAACGGCCATCAAACCTAGAGGAACTGCGCGCGAGAATTATTGAAATCAGTAATACTGTCACAGCAGATATGTTAACAAATGTTCGTCGGAATTTTAATGATCGGTTGGGTTACTGTTCTTATCAAGAGGGAGGTTTATTTGAACACTTAATAAATTAATTTCCTTCAAATTTTATTATTGTTTAAGAATAATATTCTCTTTTAGCTAATTGCAGGTTTATTGCAATGTTGAATACAATTCTGTTTTAAGAATTAAATATTTTATTTTACATTATTTTATTATAGTTGCGTTTTTAGATTTTATACTTGTTGAACAATATTATTTTAGTTTTTATTTTAAAGTTTAGGAGTTCTGATTATTTATTTTTGCTTTTTTATGTTGTTTATGAGGCTGTGATGAATTACTTCACTGACATGTTATCAGTGATTATCTGATGCTTCAAACAACTAAAAATATTTACTTATATCGGGAACACAATACCTCTAACAGTGCTTTTTATTTTTCAGGAATAGTATTTTCTACCACATGTAATGTTATTAATCACTTATGCTATAACATAGAACTCTAAAAGACTTTGATTTGCCTATATGCCCCAATACATTTATACGTGTAACTTATAATACGTCCGCTATCGTTTGTAAATGCCATCCGCGTGCCGCTAAGTAGGCGTGGCAATTCAAGGTGGCACGCCCATTTATAGTCGACCAGTAGTTACTAATACATGCATCGTGCTATGAACGGTTGCCACACTGTATGTTCGAACATCTGAAATTTCTACAAATACCGCACAACTTATGATATTTATGAAAATTATTTTCTCCATTTTATAAGGAATCTTACTTAGAATATGTTCTGTTTAATAACAAAACACGAAACTTTATATCTACATTGATGTTATTTTATACGTATATCTATGTCTCATCGTAGTTAAAATAAGCACTTTCTATTATTAGCATATAAAACATTCTTATTTGATTTCATAGTCAAATAATATTCTTTTATTTGGAATTTGCCCATTTTCCATAGTAATAGGAGCTTCGGAAGTTTTTTTCTTGAATAGTACGTTACTTGTTTTGTAGTGCTTATCTATGTACCTCACTTGAAATACGTTTAGCGGACTTATTTACATCTGTTTAAACTAGCGCGTATACTACACAAAATTTGCATACATTAGTAACACCTCGAGATCAACTATCTTTCAACGTTCCTGGGCACCGCAAAATTCAATCAGAATCTGCAGCCGCACCCTTTATTGAAACGTTGTTTTGCAACGAAATTATCGATTTATACCATCGAAGCAAGTATCACGAGCAATTAGTAACCGCCTGTCGCAGGTATATAGAATTCGTTCTCGAATTGACACGAGAGGAAAATTCCAACCATGCTTTGGATGACAAAAAAAAAAAGGAGATGACGAGCCATTTATCTACGAGCTGATATCGCGTCACTCCTGAGGAAAATTGAACGTCCTTGGGGCGGGAGGAATACTGATGAGCTTACGCAACTTCTTTTTCTTTGCTATACTATCGATCAAAATTATTGGCAATTACAGTACAGCTACTGTCTTCGACAGATATTCCTTTCCTGAAGTTTATGAGTTATTTTCTGGTTTTTGTAATGACATAAGTAAGCGTCGAAACTGAATTCTAATAGCAACTAGATTAGCATTTGTACCTGCATTGTAGAATGAAATTTTTTAGTTGGATTAGTTGTAGTTGAACTAGAATTAACTAGAAGTTTACTAGAGTTAACTAGCATTTTTAGTTGAAAAATGTTAATTGTGCTGCTCAACTATAATTTACCATTTAATTTTGCCATTGATCCTCAAGAGTGCTAGACTGTGTCCCTGTAGCACGGTTAGACATTTGTGATTAATTGACATATTATATAGTGAAATTTTAGTACTTTGTATGTTTGAAGTTGGTCATGATTCTTCGGGTGTTGGTATATGGTCAGCATATTTTATTTTCATGCGTTGGTGCATTAACTTATGAAAGTTCCTTTGGTGGGGTTTCGGAAATTCGAATTTACTTATGTTTGTAAAACGACAGAAACAAAGTTCTTAGTCTGGATTGAGATAACAGAAATCTTTATTATATTGATTTTTGTATAGTAAATGATCCTACTCACCTGAGAGTATATGTAGAAAGCTTATTTCTCTGTCATATTTTTGATTGTATCATACTAACACTATTAAATTAATTCGATATAACGTATAGGAAAACATCACTTAATGATAACTAAACAATCACATTATAGATTCTATAGATTATATTGAGAATTGTTAAGAGCTTTAGTAATAGCGATATATACGAAATCTGTTTCACTTTCAATAAACAACTGAGCAAACCTTACACATATGCATTTTTCTAAATGTGTTCTTTTAGGAAAAAAATAAAGTAAAAACGCTAAGTTCCATTATTTTGTTAGTGTTTTTATAGTTCACATACACGAGGCAAACTTTTTGTGAACGTATAAAAATATCTTGGTTCATAAATGCCCTTTTTTAGTTTATGCGATACTTTTTTGGCGGAGTGTATTTTATTTTACACCTGAATACATTGTATAGTAAATAGTTTTAATTTTTAATATGCCAGTACAATGTACGTTATTAGATTCTTTCTAAGAATTTGCATTCATTTCTGTATTAGGTTATTGCTTGTAATTAGGTTAGGTTTTATGTCTAACATACATATAACCTAACCTAATTACAAGCAATAACCTAATATAGAAATGAATGAAAATTCTTAGAAAGAATCTTGAAATGACCTATAAATCAAATTAGGTTTTTATACAAGAACGTTGTTACCGTTATCCGGATTTATCAACGATACTGTACCTTATAAACAAACCAATATCTGTTAATTACTACAATATGCCGATACGCCCCATAGTTTGCCATTTTAGTACAAATCACCGTTTTCAATAAGGTAATCGGAAGTCCCCATAAGGAATATTCATTCATACAACTTGTAAGTTCCAAACCGTTGATCTCCTGGCGCAACCATTCTTTTACAATACAGTGTACTGTTGTATATACTATACAAACATATGCGATCGAAACACGTAGGTACTACGCACAGTCAATTAATTAATTGTACCCTGATCATTAAAACAAACAAACCGAGAAGTACGCCTGAATACAACAAGGCCTTCGCAAGAATCCAAGTGTAGATTGCAGGAAGTTTAACGTCGGCCGACTTCCTACGATAACAATAATTATACAGCCGTTATTAAAATATACATTTAATATGTAAGCGCGTACCAGTAAAAGCATCCGACATTGTTCCTCTTCTGGTCGTTACCAGCATGCAATGGTGTGCGCCGGATGCGAAGAGGAAATATAATCTTTTATAAATACCTTACCCCTACTTTTAAATTGAATCAGGTTCTACCGCCCTGAAATCGTGCAAGTTTAAGAGTTTACGAAATTATACGGCGGTTCCTTAACAAATATGATGATGTAAGTATGATAATTTACAATTAGTAGACCACGATAAACATGAATGTCTTCCAAGCATTAAAGCAGTTACAAGAACTAGAAGAAATTCCACTAATTGCGCAGCCAAGCAAATTTTCACGTTCCTCATATTAACTTAATTATGCGCTTAGCTAATTTGGATGAATCTATTTTAAACTTGAGACTAGGTATAACAGTTGCTATTTTGAACGACGTACATTTCAGATTGACGGATTATTTATTTATATAGTGCGTTCCACTTAATCTTTGCAACACAGGGCTAATGGGAGATGCGTGCACTGTGATCAAATCTCTAATTTGTAAGAAATTTATAGGGTATAAACCTCTAGGTTTCTGATGTTTACGTCAGAAATGCCAGTTAGAAAAAAGTAAAAATCGTAACCTAATAAGCACACTTCAAGTCAACATATAACGTATGTCACATAAGTTTTGGGAAAAATAATTAAATTCTTTAAAGTAAGTGTAACGTAATTTATTCAAATGACAACTTTACCAACATTTACCTTATATTTAGATTAATTAAAACTACAATTAAAATAATGACAAAGGGCCATGGTCCTCAATGGCACGCAATTTTTGTCTAACTTGTCCCATCATGTTTTGGACGATGTTTATATCAATTTCTCTTATCTTTTGATATATTCTTCGCCTTAGTTGAGCTTCCTTTTGAGCTTCCCACCCATTATCATATACTTTTCTGGTCAATAGTCGCCAAAAATCTTCGATGGGTCGAGACTTGTGGCACATTTGGCGGATTGTCTGCTCTTGGCACAAAGGGTATGCTGTGAGCTTCTAACCATGTTCTAGTCGTTCTTGCATAATGGCAACTTGCTAAGTCCGGCCAAAATATTATTTCTTCACGTGGATGAGTCGTAGTAATAAACTGTAGCAACTTCGGTAGGCATCTTTCGGTATAAATGTTGGCATTAACTGCCTCACCCCTCACATGCCCAACATAAGGTCGTGAAACTCCTCTCTCCGATATGGCACACCAAACTAGAATTTTATCTTCAAATTTTTTTTTGGTTTTTTGTTTAACATTATCTGCACAATTTTCTATATTATCGGCATAAAAACCATCATTGCCTTTCATTTCTGAGTGAGAGAACGTAAAATATTTTTCATCGTCCATGATGATCACTTTATTGTTTGCAAAATGAGTTCGGCGTAATCTACGACAACACATTGGAATTCTTCGTAACTGGTCCTCTGTATAACGTGGACATTTACGTCTTTTACGAAACTTTAGGCCTTTTTTTTCAATACCCGTCTTACAGTTTCATGAAAAACATTAAATCTTCTGGATAACTTTCGGCATGACGTTCCAACGCGGTCTTTTGCACTTTCACAGATTCGGTTGGCGCGATTTTCGGTCAACATTCCGGGACGTCCGCTTTTTGGTAAATTGAGGCATGGTATACCTTGTTCACATTCTGCAATTGTTCTATAAATGGTTGTCTTTGAAATATTTTGATTCCAAAATATGTTTACAATTTCTTGCTTGGGTACATGTCCAACCATAAATGCTTTTCCGTATTTCAAGTTTGTACGACATAATTGGACAAATTATTTGACATCTATGAAATGTCATAACAAGTTTGAGTATTAATGAACATATGTTTATCATGGTTACTAGATTGCAAATTATTTACAGTTATTTTTACGCCGACGAAAATTTTCCCAAAACTTATGTGACATACGTTACATAAACTAATTTTATTAATTTCACCGTTTGCATAACGTTCTGGATTAGTTCTTCTGTATTCTAATTACATATTCGGCACGTGTTTAAAGAGTGGTTTTGTCATTTTAATTCGATTTGCGAGTGTTAATGTTATTTATTTATTATTTCAGTGGTGAATATTTTCATATTAGAAGATTGTTGTAATGCAATGTCAAACAACAATGATTTTGATATAACATACACAACAACTGCCAAACGTGATAAACGGATGACTTATAGTAGTAAAAAGATACAATAATTCCAACTGCCAGTAATGGCATTTTCATACAAATAAATGTATCGACTGAAGTTAAGAATATCAGTAAAAAACAGCCTCCTGCAGGTAAGGCATTAGTTAGCAAAAAGGTTTATTACAGAACCAACTATGATACAGCTATAGTAGTAATTCTTAATGGTTATTTGAACAGGAAGAGTGGTAAGAGCATTGGCAACACCATAGGTATCTTAGGAATTAGGGAACTAAATTTAACCTCCAAGGAAATATTAGTTTAATGTTATTTAATAATATTGCACTAATGTAATAAGGAAATAATGTTTGTTATTTAACTAATGTTCAAGCAACGATTGAAATTAAACTTTTATTGCGAAATTTATGATATTTTTACACACTTGCAATATGTGTACAGAGAGCTCCACTTTACTAAGTCGTTCATTAAAAGTTTATGATGTTCTAATACTTCCTTATATTTGAAATTTTGGCACCATTATCTGTTCGATTGGAACTATAAATGTGAAATACTTTAACCAAAATATCACTTCCAGTTTACCGGAAATTGGCGTCAACTTTGTTATTTTAAACAGAATGATATATTTTTTTTTCCATTTTTGGGTTCTACAACCATAAAGACGTCAGTTTTTATTAGCTTTTCCTATAGCTACATGCTGCCGTTTTTTGATTTATTTACGATTTTCTTTTTTTGCATCATTCAGAAGTTAACAACTCAGTTAAAACTGCAGATAGTGACTCCAAATTTGTAACCAAAGTAACATGTTTTCGAATGCAGAGAAGTCCATTTTTAAATAGGATATCCTGTATATTAAATCATTTTATGTCAGCATGCATTCTCTATACCTATCTTTAATAGATTTTGGGATATGAGCGACTTTTTATTAAATAGCTTTGGTTTATGGAGAACAGTGCTTGTCTTAGATGGAACAGCCTGTATATTAAATTGTAATCAGGAAGTAAATATCATTTTATATCAGCATTCCCTGTACCCCTGTACCTACCTTTAATCTTTATCTTTATTTCTGTGCTTTTTAGTTTAACATTTATGATGTTCTGTTTAATACCTTGTGAAGGTGTAGAAAAGCACATGCCTTTGACAATAATCCCATTCAGAGCCAACTACGAACGTTTAAATCCAGGGCTACTTAGATTGTTTAACAAATAGTCGCTCAATCTCAAATACCATTAAAAATAGGTATAGGAATCGCTGATATAAACTGATGGGCGATGATATTTACTTCATAATTTCGATTTAATATACAGGCTGTGCTATTTAAAGATAGGACTTTTCTTCATTCGAAAATATGTCACTTTGTCTCTCAGTTTTGAACATCCTGTATGTTAGAATGTGAAGTGTGCGCAGGTACTATTACTGAAAGTTATATCTAATATCATCATGTACAGATTTGGAGCTTCTACGTGCAGTATTAACGGAGATATTAACTGAATCATGGAACATGGAATATCTGTATAATTTCTATTATTATTTACATTGTGCAATAATAAACTGAATAGAAAATAACGTTGTTGTTATCATGCTAAGTTATTTGGGAGAGCAAATTGAAAGTACGTATCTCTAGGTTACTGTAATTTCTTAACAGTAATGTTATTGTTAACATATAACCTTGGAAATTAACAGAAAAATGTTACCATGAATATAGATTCTAACTATGGATCAGATTCTTTGCTGTTATACATAACTGACATGTCATAATTTTGATTAGTTAGTTTGAAAATAACAGCTAATTCATAACAAGACCTCCTTACATGATGTTAAACCAAAGAAATTGTTTTTGAGCGCCCTAGTGCTAATTCAGATTGATTTTAAGATGGATGGACTGTTGAATATCTTTCTCTTAGACGAACTAGGAAGGGCATAAGCAAAGTAAATTGTTTATTTAGCGTGAAATACAAAATTTAACCTGAAATTTAAAAAAATGGTATTTGATCGTTTTTAAAAGTTAACCAATATATTTAGGGTTACCAAACGTACTGATTTGTCAGTAGGTATGTAGAGGTACCTACTGATTTTTTTACCCTTGTAGTGAATTACGGTTTTTTTTTTTTTTCTAAAATGCACTGATTTTTACCGGGAACGATGATTTTTGCATTTTTTTTAACTTTGTTTTTTAAAAATTTGTTTTACTACACCTGATTAGAAGAGAAAAAAAATTATTTTTGTCACAAAACAAATCGTTTAATTTAATCAAATCACTAATAAACACGGACGATATAAACTAATACAAATAAACGGAGGCTCCGATATAATAGATGGAATATGGATGGAATTTGCGCACTGATGCTATTATTAGTCGGCAGTTATCGACTACGGCCGATGGTATACGACTATTTAACACTATGCATCTTTTTTTTAGCAAACAACTAATAGCTCTTTTACGTAGTTAATACTTGTTTCCTTATAACATCCTCAGAGCGCAGTTATAGGATGTATAACAAGTTGTTTACTACGTGAATATATACTACAGAGAAAGTTATATTCTGTTATGCATCATGTTATTTATTATGCTGTTATAAAATAACATAACGTGACCATCTCTTAAGAGAAAAGATACTTATTTGGTATGATGGATTGATGTATTTACTTCGGTGTTATGTTATTTGTGTGTCAACTGTCCCGTAATACAAGTTTGAAAACCAAAGGTCTTTACCAATCAACAAAATCGAACCTGATCCATTTGCTGTCATATATTATAAAATAAAGATTACTTAAAGACCTAACAAATATAGCATGAATAATACTTACATTGTAATGTGGAATACAGCAGCAAACATTACGAATGCATACATAAATAATTTTTCAATTTTATTTTAAATTGATTAATGCACCTTTCTTGATGATTTTTATTCTCGAAAACTTCTGATCGTTAATTTCAACAACTCGGTAACATTAAATCTGATATGTTTGTTGTTGGTAAAAAAAAAGTTAGTCGGAATTATTAAAGTGCCGTTACTGTAATTCAAAAAAAACTTTCACAAATAGAAAAAACGAATAATTTGGTTCATGCTTCTTGATATTTGATAAAGTCTCAACAAAATACAGTTATAAAATATTGCTGTAATCACATTTCACTTACGCAAGATATTTTTCAAACATGATCACAAGCGTATCATAATCTCGGTACACTATGACATTTCATAAATAAATAGAATTGAGGATGTCCAAAAAAAAAATAGTAAAATTGTTGTTTAAGGTACAAATTAATAAAAAATTATACACATATAATAAAATACTTAAAATTTTGAGCATTAAGTCACTTGGTTGAATAGTCATTTAATTTATTTGAAATTTCAATATTGTTTGTCATACGGTTTATATATGGATTCGCCACAACTTTTATTAAATATTGGTTTTATTCCCTTTACTTTATTTGGCAAAATTAATCCGTCACATAGCATATTTTGTAAACACTTTTTTCTGTTTAATTAATTTCTTTTTTAATTACATGAATAACCTTTAAGTTATTACTAAGGCTTTTAATCTCTAAAAGAAATATAAAAGTGCATTTGAGTTTTATAGTAATTGAATGGAAATTATATTCCAAGAGATTTGAATAAAAATGCACAGTATAAACGTTCGGTTATAAAGTAACTATTACATGTTAATAATTCTGACGTTTGAATATACTTTCTTTAATTACCTTTCCAATATAATTACGACATAGCGAACGTTAATTTAATCTCTCGACAATAAGCTAAATTAAACTGTCGCTCAAATACAAATAGAAGAAGATTGCCGGTATTAATGTTTAAAAGTGAAAGTGTGTACATGTTTAGATGCAATCTCCACCAAAATTAATGGAGAGGAAAAGAAAACGATTTCTATGCATTTAAATTATTCTTTAAAGGTACAACGTTCTACAAAGGCATTCCAGCGCCTGTAAGGCAAGCACCAAAGTTCCGAAAATGTCAAGGAAACTCTCGAAGTGATAGGCACAATCCTAACTGTATACGCAGTACAGCTTCAATTCTGCATACAATGGTTGCGAATTGTTAAGAGACACTATAGTTGCAAATTGAAAATATGTAATTGGAAATAGTTGTAGTATTTAATGTTTTACAAGATAGTTATGCTCATCGGTAAGAAGTAGTCGTTTCAAAATCGCATATTAATTTAAAACTAACATGTTAACCGACTCGTGATTTTAACATTATAATATTCTGCACGAGTCGTTTAGTTAATACAGATGGATTGCATAGCTTCAACTTAATTATAAGAGAGTAAACAACTGACTTTAACAATGCATGTATATACTTGATTAATATAATCATCGATAATTATATTTTACTGTTAGAACTTCACGTACTGTAAACATAAATAATGCATCCTATGTTTTATAAAATTGATAAATTTATATACCTACATACATTCACCGACATGAAAATCCGCCTACTCTGCTTGTACTATACAGTGTGTCCCAGATAGCCATGTTAGCCCACGTCCGGGCTAACATGGCTATCTTTGTTAATATTGGAGATAGAGAATCGGTTAAATGGAGAAAATAGTGCAGAATTTTGTGCACATTAACGCGGTTGCTTCAAAACGAAAAAATTCAGACTGGTTCAGAAGCTATTGAAAAAACCGAAAATCGTCAATTTTGAAATATTGCTCTAACTTCCTTATTATTAGATTTATCGAAAAACTGTTTTCAAAGGTTTGTATTACTTTTGTTGCGCTTTTGAACGGTGCAATTTTTAATTTTTTTCATTCAATCTCTTCCAAGAAAAATATACTAACCTCATTTTATCTAATGGACGCCACATTGGATTTGCTCACATTTAAAATCAGCATTTTTTTCTGATTAAAATGATATGTCACATGCCACAATTTAATACCGATTTACAAGATAATTATTCGCTTTTTCTTATTAAAAATTCATTGCTTTATTTAACGGTGTGCCTTGGAAAAAATAATAAATTTGTTGCGTAGATCTGTCAGTCAGTGACATTTCCCGTTTGATATTATTGAGTTTGCACTGATTCACAATGGCAGCAGAATTTTCTGTACGCGAAAAGTATGATATTTTTTGTACTTATATTCGTTGTAATAAGAATGCAACGCTGGCCCAAACAGAATATTTTAATGAATTTCCTGAAAGACGACAACCAAACTACAAGACCTTCCGGCGTTTGGATACAAATTTAAAGCAACATGGTGCATTTTCAAAGAAAGATTTGAAACATGGTATTAACCAACCAGGTGGTGATGAACAAAAACAACAACTAGTTTTAGCAAGCGTTCACGTCGCGGGTAACAAATCCTTAAGGCAAATTCAAACGGAAGTAGGAGTTGCAAAATCAACGGTAGCGAGAATTTTGAAAAAACACAAGTACCACCCGTATGCTTACAACATCAGTCAGACTCTTTTTCCTAATGATCAGGATCGCAGGTTGCAGTTCTGTAGGTGGTATGTGCGAGAAACAAAACACAACGACAATTTCTGCAAAAACATTTTGTGGTCGGATGAAGCTACTTTTTCGAATTTGGGAGTTTTCAATCGTAAAAATACACATTTTTGGGCACAACAAAATCCTCATTTAATTATTGGTAGGAGGAATCAACACCGTTTTGGATTTAATGTGTGGTGTGGAATTTTGGGCAACAGGATCATCGGGCCAATTTTGTATAACGGAAGTTTAACTGGCGAAAGATATCTTCATTTCCTGGCAAATGATGTAGAAGATATTCTGGATGAGCTACCTGTAATGCTAAATAACAGGATATGGTTCCAACAGGATGGCGCACCGGCCCATAATTCTATTGCTGTGCGAAATTATTTGAGTCAACGTTTTAACGATCGTCTCATAGTGACGTCCGCTGGCCCCCAAGATCACCGGGCCTCACTCCTCTGGATTTTTTCCTGTGGGGTTACGTTAAAAATAAAGTGTTTGGCATAGTTAACTATCAAGATGTACAAGAACTAGAGAGGGCGGTCTTAGACGCGATTAACAACATCGATAGAAGAACACTGGGGAATGTGACAAGAAGCATCAAGAAGCGATGCCAGAAATGCATTGAACGCAATGGCGAGGTTTTTGAACATTATTTGTAGTTTGTAATTTTAAATAAGATTAAGCGAATAATTATCTTGTAAATCGGTATTAAATTGTGTCATGTGATTTTCGATAAATCTAATAATAAGGAAGTTAGAGCAATATTTCAAAATTGACGATTTTCGGTTTTTTCAATAACTTCTGAACCAGTCTGAATTTTTTCGTTTTGAAGCCACCGCGTTAATGTGCACAAAATTCTGCACTACTTTCTCCATTTAACCGATTCTCTATCTCCAATATTAACAAAGATAGCCATGTTAGCCCACGTCCGGTGGGACACACTGTATATATGAATATGTACATAGTTTTTAATAGGAATTTGAAAAAAATATATTGTAGACGTAACTTTCTACTTTAACCATTCTTATGTTTGAACAAATATGACACAATAAAGATAATAACAAAACAAACACTTTTTTAACTTTAAAAAACTTAATAAAATAACAAAATCGCGCATTGCCTCCTTATGCGCGAATCACTGCCAACATTCGGTAATTCCTTTTTTAGATCAATCCTTCTTAAGGGATCAGATCCCATTCTTCGGGAAAAGCAGTTTGCAATTCGTTAAGATTACGTAGATTGTAGAGCAACAAGTCTAGCTATAAAGCGTCGTTCTCCCGTGTGCTAGACATGTTCTATACGATTCAAGTCTGCACTATTTGCCGGTCAATCTACAACGGATATCTAAACTTCGTTTAAGAACATAGTCATGACTCTTGCAGTGTTCCGGGCGTTTTCATACATAAACAAAATTTTCAGTGAAAGAAGGAAACGAAATCGCACGGGGTAAAAGAATCCCTTTCGACTATTAATGAACCTTCTTCGATGCATACAAGCTCCGAACTTGCGCCAAATGGTACTCTTTCCAAAAAATTATAAAGAGCAAATTTTTCTCTTTTTATTATTCATATTCGTCTACGACCATCTGAGCCACGAAGATTAAATCTGAACTCACTGGTAAAATAACAGTCGTTCACTGTTGGATTCCACATTTTCCTTGATTACGACCGAACGCCAAAACTGTTACTCGATATTGCCGCTGCAACCTTGGATCTCGTGCATATAAATATAAATTGAATCTTCGGTTAACTGTTATTTCAGAAATATTAACATTACGTATACGCCAAAGGAAATTTTTATTCTCCACTGAAGTAGTATGTAGATTTCTTGAGGCAAAATCATAAAACATCCGTCATATTTCTGTAAATATTCTGTAGACGTCTCTTAGCGTTGAATGAAGAATACCTAACCGGTTAGAGATATAACGCTGACTGCATTCGTTAATAAGCAATGTAACTGCTATAGCAGCAGTTTTCACTGCGTAAGGCATAAACCATAGACACTAGCAACAACGTAATTAAACGGAAAATAATAAAAGAATTAAGAGATATTAGAAAAAAAGAAAACTCCAAGCCCGACATAATTTACTTTAAACGCTTATTTTTTGACAATTGTTCTAAATCGACAAAGACTGAGGCAAGACATACAACTTTGACAGCTGAAAATATGAATTAGTATTTTGCACAAGTAGGGAAAAACCAAAGTGGTAAATTGCTTCCCCGCACACGTTCCAAAGATTACTGACTAATTACAAAGTGACAAACACAACATCCTTCTATAGCTAATGCCGATTACGCCCGAGGAAATAGAACAAATACTAACACAAATAAAAGCAAAGCATACGAAAGACGTGTTTGATGTTTCTACATACATTTTAAAATAAGTTCATGGGGAAATATGTCCACCTTTGGCAGCTATCTTCAACAAATTTAATGCATGGAACAGGAAACAAAATAGTACCTATACATAAAAATGGTGGTTCTAATAATCCTATTTATTGACAATATTTACAAGCCTATGTATTTAATACGTATTGCCAAAAAGACCATATCACCGATAGGTGTTCTTCCTATAGCCTTGTTTTTTCACTGGATCTTCACATTGCGTGGTCAGTCGAGGTGTTACAGCTTGCGTGGTTTTCACTATTGCAATTTTAAATTTGTTATTTCGACGAAATTTCGAAAAATACTAGTAATTTTGCTGACATTTTGACATGACGTTTAATATTTGAGGGAGTATGAAACTATTTTACTTTCGAGTTACGTTAGTTTCCGTTTATCGTTTATTAGTGAAGAAAATGCAGTTAAGAAAATCGGTCTGTATTAAAACATAATTTTACATTATAAAAATATTATTAATGATAAAATATGATTTTGAAGTTGGCTACATTGTCGCTTCTAAAGTATTTGAGCAGGTGATAGCGTATAGACTTACTAAATATCTAAAAAAGAACAAATATTTTACAATGAGTCAACATGGCTACAGAAAAAGACGGTTTACCGCTTCAGGTGGGTTGAGTATGGTTGAAGATATTTGCGAAGCCTTCGGCTTTGGTAAATGCGCGGAGTTCATCGTGTTGAACTTGAGTGAGGGTACGGCTCGGTTAGTCATGATATTCTACTCGAGAAGCTAGAATACTACTGGATAAGAGGAATTCCTCTAAATTTGCTAAGATCATATCTAACCGATCGAAGGCAATTAACGGAGTTTAACAACAAACAGTCCCAGCCTCTGGGTGTTCCACAAGGTTCCATTCTTGGTCCTCTGCTTTTTTTACTGTATATCAATGACCTTCCACCTAACGTTCAAGGAGGTCACATATATATCTACGCTGACAATACTTCTTTGCTAATCAGAAATTAGGACCAATAACTTCTAACTAAATTAGAAATAAACAATAATAAAACACAGCAGATGGTTCTAACAACAACAGCGTTCAACTGCAGTTTTCTTAGGACTCGTTATGCATGGAAAAGCTGTCATCTGCTTTATGTCCGATAAAGAGATTGAAGCAAAAGCGGCATATTTTAGAAACTTTCATTCGCATATGTACTATGCTATACTACTCTGGGGTGCGTCGATGGAAGCGCACAAAATGTTCATGCTGCAAAAAGGGCAATCAGACTTTCTTGTACCTGCAATACGGAGTCAGCTGTAGAACATACTTAAATAGTGAACAAATACTTATTTTCCTGTCGGCCAACGAAACAAATTATTTTATTTTCTACGTTTGACTAAAACGTTTAGATACTCCTAGATGTAACTAAAAACATCAGTCAAATGCCGAAATTCAAATCTGTTTTAGGATTTGCCGAAAGACGCTGGTCAAACCTAGGATAGACTAAATATCAAACTTTGACTAAAACATATTTATATATATATATGTATCAAAAATATAACGTAAACCCGCAACATATTTTTAATTATAATTGTACTACCATACACACCACTAAATAGATCTATCTGACTCTAAAATGTTATGGTTGCAAGTATAAAACGTTACAACACCCGACACAAACAAAAGTGCCAGACAAGAGAAAAGATTTTGATTATGCAACGTTTAGGAATATAGCAGGTGCATTTTATGGGTTAATATTTCAGAAAATATCGAACGATCTTTCCGTGAAACCACAAAGGAACCGTCACCCTTTTATGTGAAATCAATCTTGCTTTTATACTGTCGTAAGAAATGGCAGGTGGTGTTTGTTATGGACGAATTTTTTAAAGGTGAAGATATTCCCTCCACCCATACAAAAAGTCTCACCTGCAAGCATTTTCGCTATATAGTCATAAAAGATCACAGTGTAAATTTTATTTACGTTTTCATTCGTTTTAGAATAGTTGCATATGAAAGTATGGTCCTTTTGAAATAAACAGAACAAAGTAAGGTTTTAACAAAATTACATCATTAAGGTAAGGTGTTATGCTTCTTCGATGATGCGATTTCTAGGTGAGAAATTAAGTTTAACACACACGCATTTCTGTAGCTCCAGATTAATCTTCTGAAACCTCCTACACATAGCTACGTTTGTTGATGTAAACATACCTCTTTGAACATTCTTAGAGAAACATAGATCTGTAGCTTAGAAAAGCCAAATCACATTTTTTCTTTGGAGTTTCTGTAGGAAGAAAAAAACGTGTATGGTGTGCATGTAACGGTTGAAGTTGACAGTAGGGTTGACCTCCCTCTTCAAAGAATTGCAGAGCTGATTCGCCTTATCACTTTTTTATATATATCATTAATTTTGTATTTGCAAGCGTTAGTTTTGCGTCAATTTCAAGTTTTTTTCCTACTTTTCGCTAAAGCCTATATATTTAAATATAGTGGCTTATTTCCGCGAATTTTTATTGCAGTACTTTTACCGATACTACCAGTAAGCACTGCTTTAATTGCGTTTCATTTATTTTTAACTATGTTCATTTCCGATTCTCTAATATTTCTTCAAGCATTCCTTCCATGACATCCACAGGCATGTCTGACCACGATCTACTAACACCGCAACCTAAAGACTACTAGTGCCTTGTAACAGACTCTATAGGTACCTACCATAGAGTAGTCTGTATCTCGTTGGTTCAACTTTGTCTTGCCCAAACACTTGATACCTCTTGTGATGCAGCGCCACGCAATTGCATAGTATTGTATATGTTGAGTTGTCTCTGGTTCCTTTTTCCGTAGTCTGTAATCCAGGTCTCCATGGACATTCCTATCTTGTATAGGTGTTCTTTTTTCCGTGCATACCCCGACATGAACCCCATAATTTTTCGTAGCTGATTCCTACTTAAAAGTAGTAGTTTTTCAGCTCTTCTCTGGCATGGCGTGCTTATAAATCGCTTGCTTCGTATCATGCTATTGCTTATTCCCAAAGCCGGTTCTGGTCCTTGAAGTGGCATTTCTGCTCATCGACGAGCGAGTTCATTTGCTGTCCCATCGCCCTCCATCGCTTGGTGTCCTGGCACACAAATCAGCTCCACACTGTTTTGTACCTTTTATAAGCACTAGGTACCGGTTCTGTTCTTCCCTAGTAGTGTGGGATTCCGAAACTCTCTGGAGCTCGTGTACCCACTAAAACCACACCAACTCTCGGACCTTGCAAAGGAACTACTCACGCATTACTTCGGTGCAAGAGCAGTCTACATATTATTACATGCCTCAAGTTTGCCTCTCCTCCAGCTCTTTGCCACGAATTATGTCTTTCATAATCCGCGCGATTGCCTGCCAGTCGTCTCGGAAATCGTCAAAACTGTATAGAGGCTTTTGTGTACTCCTTAAATATATTGTTTTTAAAAACCTGTCTTCGCCTCCGCCCATCGACCGCACTCGAAAAGGGTGTGCTCGGCCGTGCCGCACTGTCCGCAGTATGGGCATTCATAGGTGACTACTCGCCTCTTCTTCCAAAGGTACTCCTGGATACAGCCGTGTGCGGACAAGGCCTGCATCAGGTAATAGTCAACCTTGACGTTTCTCAGCAGCCAGGGGTCAATATTCGGAATTAGTTCGTGAATCCACCTTGCCTTGATGCCCGAGTCCTATTTCTCTTGCCACGCTTGGACAAGCTGCAGCCCTGCCTCCTTGGGCCGGACACCCTGTTGTGTGTCTACCCTCTCCTTGACCAATAATTCGATAGGAGGTACTCCCGTTAGGACACAGCAGATCTGCCGATATTTTTGTATAAGCGCTGCATATTCGAATGCAGCACCTTCGCTGGTTTGAACGTATCTTCTGGCATAGCTTCTGATTACCAACAGCAGCGGCCCACACCGGTGCAGCATACAGCATCTGGCTTTGGACGACGAATGCCAGAAGTCTCCGCTTAGTGGACCTCAGCCCAGCAATATTAGTCATTCTGGCTGATAGAGCCTTGGTGATTTTCTCCGCCTTCGTGACTGCTTCATTTAGGTGCTTATCAAAAGTGAGGTTTTTATCCAGCCATACCCATAAGTACTTAATCGCCTCCTTTAGTGTAATCGTCTCGTTGTCCACGCCAAAGCGCACAGAAGACATCTTCTGTCTGGTGGACAGAATAACCGCATAAGTCTCTTCAGGTGCAAGTTCCAAGCCTTTTAACTTAAGCTAGCCTTCCATGTATAATAGAGAGACGTCCGCTTTACCCATCAGGATCTCCTCGCTTACTCCAATGGTCACCAAGGCAATTCGTTGGAAAAACCGACCATATGTGTGTCCTGCAGCAGATCCGCTTCCAGGAGGCCATCGTACATCAGGTTTCATAATACCGGTCCAAGAACAGACCCTTGTGGGACTCCACTGTGCACATCTACTGTGCGGGATTTGGTATCTGTGCGCATCTCTATGGTTCTACCTTCAAGGTACGACGCTATCGTACTAATGATGTGGGGACTAATGTCTTTCTTGACAAGGGCTTTCAGAATTTCCGGCCGTAGTGCGCTATTAAAAGCATTACGCACATCTAGCGTTACAATCGCGCAAAATAAATACGAATCCCCTTATTTGTAGTAACCCTTCTATTGTTATCCCGTGCACATTCCAAGTTAGTGAAAACCTCTGCCTTGAAAACAGAGACATATTTACCAAGTACATAGCTATATGACATTCTCTTATTTAAATACCATCACCATATCGTCAGCATATGCAACAACTTGCCCACCTCTTGCTCGAAGGCTGGTCTTATTACTTTTTCTTGTTACATATTCCTGGCCTATCAATAAGTTAAAAAACGTTGCCCAGAGTGAGACGCCTCTATTGATTACAATTCTCTATTCTTTGTTAAGCAAATCACTATCTGTATAGAACTACTGAAACGTTTGTGCGCCAGCTTTGTTTCTCGCCTAGAAAATGCATCACTTTAGGAATGTAACCTGACATGTTGATTAGAAAATAGTACAGTTAGATTAACTCCTTACTTTGTTCTGTTTAATCTAAAATGAGTAGGTACCTATACTTTCTTGTGTCAGCTATATATGCATCTCACTGCTTATGATATCTAAATAATTACATGTCTGACACGATGAACTGATAGATATGGTGTAATTCTTTGCATATGTTTTGTTGTTTTGTTACTTGCACATCCTGTAAACTAGGTTTGCAAAAAGAAATACAAACTAAGCATGCAGCATAAACCGAAGTAAGTAGCTCCAAAGTAACTAATTAAGATTATCAATTTAATTTGCTGAAAATTTTTAACAAATATTATTTTAATGCAAATATTCCTTTCAATTAGGATATAATTACAAAAATTATGAATTAAATTTGCTTTAAAAAAAATGTTAAAATATACAAGGCATTTCCCATACAGGAACATAAATAAATTTCGAAATTGTTTTCGCTAAATGATAAAGAATATAAATGTATCATAGTAGCTACTTGTATATACACTCCGCCAAAAAAGTATCGCATAAACTAAGAAAGGGCATTTATGAACCAAGATATTTTTATACGTTCACAAAAAGTTTGCCTCGTGTATGTGAACTATAAAAACACTAACCAAATAATGGAACTTAGCGTTTTTACTTTTTTTTTTCTAAAAGAACACATTTAGAAAAATGCATATGTGTAAGGTTTGTTCAGTTGTTTATTGAAAGTCTTCCTATACGGACAAATTTTAAAGTGCGAAGTCAGAGTTCTGTACCAACGCTTTTAAAACTAAAATGAGCAATTTAACTTCAGAACAAGTGGCTGCTATAGTTGCTTTAATCGAAGATGGACGATCTCAAGCATACGTTGCTAATTTGATGAACATCAATCAGTCAAGTGTTTCTAGAGCCGTAGCCAGATATAGGGAAACAGGCATTTACAGTAGAAGACCTGTACCAGGTCGTCCAAGATGTTCTACTCGCCAAGATGACCGCTATTTACTACTACAAGCATTACGTCGAAGACATGTAACTGCGAGACAATTGCAGAACGACTTGGCTAGAGTCAGAAATACTCGTGTGAGTACTCAAACTATTCCGAATAGGTTACGACAGAGTGGATTAAGAGCTAGAGTAGCTGTAACAGCCCCTCGTCTCACTAGGAACCACCGAGTGGCTCGCTTAAGGTTTGCCAGAGAACATGTAAATTGGAACATTAATGACTGGGCCAATATACTCTTCACAGATGAGTCAAGATTTGGTCTTTACACCTCAGATAGGCGTATCTCAGTGTACAGACGAGACGGTGAGCGCTATTCGCAGTGTAATATCAGACCTAGACCTAATTTCACTGGTGGCTCTATTATGGTTTGGGGAGGCATCTGTTTAACAGGTCGTACAGAGTTAGTACCAGTAGACAGAGGTACACTGACTGCCCACAGGTATATAACGGACATTTTAGAAGAACATGTAGTACCATATGCGCCAATTATAGGAAACGAATTCATGTTAATGCACGATAATGCATGACCGCATGTTGCAATAATCGTCCAGGAATACCTTAACGATGTTGGTATTCCAGTTTTAGATTGGCCTGCGGTAAGTCCGGACATGAACCCTATCGAGCACGTGTGGGACCTCCTTCACAGACGGATACGAGCCCAAAATGTTGCCCCAGCGGACCTGCATGAACTAGCAAATGCTCTCCGTGACGAGTGGGAGAATTTGGATCAGGCTTATATACGGAGGTTAATCGAATCTCTGCCAAACCGTATGCGAGCGGTCATAAGAGCCAGAGGTGGCAATACTCAGTATTAAAAGCTACTGTTATGACATTTTTCTTTCCAAAATTATAATTTCTTGTTTTAATAAAAATCTCAAGTATGAGTTCTTGTTTTTATTTGGCCTGTATTTTATTTAAACAATCATAGAAATTATATCTTAGAGCGCATTAAAGTATATTTACAACTTTATGCTACAAAAAAAGATTATGCGATACTTTTATGATTCAAAACTAAATTATGCGATACTTTTTTGGCGGAGTGTATGTATATTCACATATGTATATCCTAATAAATACAATTAAGTTTAGGTTAACGTTAGGTGCGAAACAGCAATATTCTAGAAGTTTGTGTAATCCTGCTAACTAAAATTCCATGCAAGTTGTTCATTAATAATACTAATGTCCAAAAGTTAGTACTATATTAATTAGTAGAGTTAGGGTCTAGGGCAGTTTGTTACGGAATTTGATTAGAATTAGCTATAAATTGAATTAATATATCTCTATATCTTCATTAATAATTGGTTTCATGCCGATGTTACAACAAATACTTTTAATTACACATAATAGAATTGAAAGCGATAACATAATATTCTTGCAAAATTTTATAGTTTATACAGGAGACATAATTTCAGCAGCTAGTACGGATTTAAATGCATATACCCACATTATTAATAAATTGCGAATTCTGTGGATTATGTTTGCACTGGATATATAAATACTGATAAAGATCAGTAAAATTACTCTACTAACCCATATTAAGAACAATAGCTGCATAATATAGACATCAGTTCGGAAACTAAATGATTACATATCCCAACAGTGCATTAACTTCCCACATGTTGTAATCTTGTATCTAACTACGTGCATTCCTACGCGCATACATAACATAGAGTAATGATCTGGATTTGGTACACGCAGAAACTCTCTCCAAAGCGTATGAATATACCCACGCCTATAGACTCGAAGTTATTGGCGATAATATTATTTACTTTTTAGTATTTATCTTTTTCTCATAAAATTATTTCAGGAACAACAATAGTCAAGTCTGTCATTGTACATATTAAAGTAGATTACCTATTTGTTCCGCTGTATATTGAGTTGCAGACCTCAATATCTGTGTTATGTGTTTGAAGTATAATGCCAATGAACCACATTAACCCATTAACGCCCAATGAGCTATCTACAGATCGGGGAAATTGTACTTTTATTTTGTAACTTTAATGTGATAAGGTGGGTGTTTGTCAGTATGAAACATTTCAAACAAATAATAATTTGCGCATTAATGGATTAAGAGAGAATGATATCAGCTGATCAACTCGGCAGTAAACAAACGGACTTCTCACGTCGCCATTTCAATATACGCGCCTATAAAAATGTCCTCTACTAATGGCGACATACGTGCATCGTATACTTTATTGTGTCTGTGTTATACGAAAGCCGTAATTGATGAACTAAGAAACACATATGAGATCCGTATTAGTCGGTATAGTAGCTGATATTCACCAATCTAATTTTGGTGCCGGCCAAGAAATTGTTATAGAAGACGCGAAAATATTGAGATTCATATGAAATTTCGCTGTTTTTCTATTTTATTTATTTTGTTAAGTGTAGTTATTTATGAAAAACCGTACAATACATAAGCATGAAATCATGGTTACAAAACAAATGATGTTATTCATCGCTAATAGACACATTTAGCCTAAATTGACCTTGACGACATTGTATTAAATTATTATACATACATTACATACACGATATTGTTTTCACAGTCTAAAATCGTATGAAAAACACACTAGGTACCCATATATACCAAAATAAAATAGGGTGTGTTTTTTACATTGCACGCGCTATTTACATCACGAGAACAACAACAAATTATTTGCCGACTTAACAATTCTAAAGTTTACAATTTGTGCTCTTTGCATGTTGAAGTTGCTACACAGATGAAAAACAGCTGACCACAGTTGCACGAACTTTCTCCTCCTTCAGACCAAATGCAATATGTTAGATTCTGTTCTTGCTTAATACAAGTTCACATATACAGCAGAAACTTCCACTTTTCTTACACCGAATATGTTCTGTATAGTAGACAAACACGTCTATTGTTATGTTGACAGGTCTTCCGATATGGAATCTAAAAACTTCGACAGAAACCTCAGGATTTCTTCCATCGATAGTCTTAATTTTAGCGTGCTCGATTAAAATTTCGCGACAGTACAGTAATGTTAAACATCGTGATGTAAATCCAAAAATTTTCAAAAAGTCGAAAAATCTCCAAAACGGCTGCACTTAGGTATAGGGAATACTAGTAAGAGTTCCTCTAGAATAACGTTTAGATTTCAAAAGTGCAAAGAAAACTATACCATTCCATTTGAAATAAGAGAGTTCATGTCAATTTCCGGTGTTTCCGGAACTACCGCCAGCTTGAAAATATTTTCAGGTCATAGATTTTATTACACTATGTACGTATGCAACTTTACAGAAATTAATTGTTACTAGGAGGCCCAATCTTTCTAATGGACGGTCTCGATCAATCACCCTGTATATATATGATATTTAAAAAATCACTGGCTTTTAAAAGAAGTGCAAAAAAAAAACCGAAGAAGGCGACATTGCCCCAAGCTATAATTTATTTACTACATTAAAATAAAAAAAGGGTTTTTTGCCAATTGTTTGCTTAATTTGATAAAGTAGCACAGAGAAAACCTCGCAACCACTCATTTACTATAGAACACTCTTAAAGGCTGATGAACAAAATTTATGTTCACTCCAACAGGTATTTACGCTATATTAACTGCTAGATTTTGGCAACCTCGAACTTGTCACGGGCGATATTTTGTTTGTATAATTAATCTTTAGCGCTCCTGCAACTGACTAAAATACAGTTTCTGCATAAATCTGCAGAGAAAACTATATAGTGTAAGGAATTATCGATTCATCGGGTATTGGGTTCCTCATTATACGAATACATATGTAAATAATAGAGTATTATATCCTATAATACTATTAATTATTTGTGTATTTGTCTATTACAATTAATAAATTTATTGTGTATGTATTAAAATTTTATACCTTTAGCTACCACAAATTTTTCTTCACTGGGCACACGTTCCAATAGCAAAGCTGTCATCATCAGCAGTAATACAGAAGAGCTCAGGTTTACTGGTGCTTTCAGGTCTGCTCGCAAAAATTTTTTCTGCGCGATTTGACAAATACTGATATTGTCATTTTATATGATTTATACTCTATTTTTCTGTTTCAGGTGAGTTATTCTCCAAGTAACAGCAAGTAGTAAGTAATGAACACTAGATTAATGCATAATTAATAATAACTTTTTTCAGTATATATCCTTATATAGGTTCAATTTTTTACCAATTTTAGTTTATGAAATATTATATAATCACTCGATAGTAATAATATTAATACTATTAAATGCTTTTATTTTATTGTTTTGGCGCCAATTTTGATCACGTAGAGTGAATATATCTTGGGTAACTTAACTGTACCCATTCATATTTCGTCTGTCATGCGTAGCGAACATTATCGCGTACACACTCTTAAACCAAACGCCTCTCCTCCCTCCATTCATAATATTCTTGGAACTTTCAATTCCTTGTTCTATTTTTCATTTGTCACCTGTGGATCCATCGTGTGGACAATTCTCCACGCGTTCTGTTTCACAAACTGTATAAGGGTAAATTTACTTCAAAACACATTCATTTTCACACTAAAACATCTACCTCGTTGGACGTAGGAACCCAGTTCCATTAGAAATGCACTGGACGGCGTGAATTTTTAACAGCAAATTAATTAAAATGCCTCGACGTACCACCTCTTAATTACCATTTCACCGGTGGCTTGAATTAACGAGGGCTTCCTTTGTTTTTTCAAAGTGGGTGGAAATTCTCGGACAATCGACTGCATAAATCAGTATGCAAATATTTTAATAAATCTCAAACATGGGCATCTGGTAGATTCCCTGTAATTTATGCAATTCTACTCATTATAGAACGGAGAGAATGGGAACGGATTCCTAGAATCAATGACGCCCGGAAACCTCCTATAGAAATGTCATTGGAAGCAGCCTGCTCCTCACAAATCAAGACGATAGCAGATGGTATTCTTATGTACATCCTGTCTCGCCAAAGATTGATCTTTGATTGCCGCTCTTTTTTTATTGTGGAAAATAATAGTTTCTATAAAAATTTTAGAGAATCAAAATTTGTATCTTAACATAATATCCTTACAATTTGTTTGAATACAAGTTAGTAGGTATAATATTAATTACTTTGATTTATTCCGATTATTAGAACTAACCAAATTTCGAAAAATTTAAGTAAATATGCAATACAAACTTTTGTCACTAAATAGTCCTCATTTGGTGTCTTGCAAATTAATTTTTTTTTCAATTTCTTCTATTTCAAGACTTTTTTGGCAAATATCCAAATATCCTTTTCTTTTTTAAGAAAGCGATTATCTTTAAATATTACATATTGCCTTCAATATTTAAGGCCGATTTTAACATAGAGCATATTGATAGATATGATATATACAGTATGAGTCGTTAGACGAAAAATTGGTATTACTACGTTTTTCAGCATGATGAATAGAAATTTGTCACTTTTACCGTTGCTCATAGAGGGCGCTAGTTACACCCTGCTGAATAGATAAATCGAAGCTTATCTTTTTTCAGTGTAGTTCGTCGTATTAACAAAATTTTTGATCTTTAAATTACGAAGTTCCGGTAAATAATAAATCATAAAAAGAAATAATGCATACACACTCAATCATACTTTATCATTACAGTAATAACACATGTGTTTGAAAATAATATCTGATAAAATCGACTTTCCAAAAGAGTAGCAAGCTGATACAACTACTACTGGTGAATAACTTATTTATAGCAACTGCTCGAACTCTCCACACCCACTTCAATGCACTTCTCTATTCTTTTTCTTAAAGATCTTCTGATGTTAAAAAACAGTCCTGCCTTATTTCTGATTACATTGGCGGCTTCTTCAATTTTTTGAAGCAACTCTTCAATCGGGAATCCATTCTTTCCTTGTAGACTATTTCCTTCGTATCAGACCAAACAGAGAAATCTAGGGGGTTAAAATCTGGACTTCTAGGTGGCCAAGGAAATTCACTTCCGCGACTAAACCATCGATGTGGAAACTGTTCGTTCAGATACTCGCGCACAGGCAGAGGAAAATACCGTGGTGCTCCATCGTGCATAAACCACATATTTTGTCTTTGTTCAAGTGCTACATCTCCTAGCAGGCCATTTAAATTTTGTTCGAGAAAATTTAAGTATAGTTGACCGTTCAGATTCGGTGGAAGTTCAAAGGGATTAATGACAAAATTAGATATCCCACACCAAATGTTTATTTTGAATTCGTACTGAAAATGTGTTTCCCTTAACGAATGTGAATTCTTAGAATCCTACAAATGACTATTTCTCCGGATGAAAACTCTACGTCTAGTAAACGTTGCTTCATCGATGAAGAGAATTTTGTCAAGAAAATGTCGGTCTTCGGTCTGTTTTCTCTGTAAAAACTGCGAAAATCATAGACGTGCAGGTATTTCTGCGGTAATAAATTCTGCACAGGAGTGAAATGATAAGGATAGACTGTTAATATCTAACTCGTTGCACAACCTTTGTAAAATTATTATTGATAAATAAATAGTAAAACTACGAAAAAATTTAAAACGTTAAAATATTAAGGTAGTGGTTGGTATATCCTAGATATATTTGATTTGTAGAATTCTCTATTACCGGCTGAGCTTTAACCCACTCTACAGTTGGCAAGCGTTTGTTTATCGTTCGTTATATGTCATATAATAAGTTTGTAACAGTTTCAGTCGTTTCACATTTTATTTATACAGTACAGTCCATATAGCAGTATAAAGTAAATCTGATTACAACAATGTACCAGTTTTTATTTTACACAACAGGTAGTAAGTATTTTAATCCTGATTTCAGATTCAAGCTTCATACGTAACATGTGTTGCCAAACCGTACTATTAACTCCTTAGCTTCAAATTTCTTTTTATTTTTAACAAAATTAAGATTTGTGGGCGCAAAAGATAGTGTAATACACACAAAAGCTGTGCTCATACTCTCAAAACTATAATTTCTACCCTATAATAATATTAATAGCTAATAATTATACATATGTACTGCGTTGTCTCTATATAACTATAGATCATTCATATTTGAGCTGGAAGTACGAGTAATCTGTACATTACTACATGACTCCAATAAATCTATGTTTATTCTATACACAAGAATGCACTGTTCCCAATCAGTGTGTGTATCGGGTGTCTATTTATCTTAACGTTCAAAAGCGTTGCATAAAGGGCAATTACAATTGAATGACACAATTACAGACTCCAATCGCCGCTAACTAACCGTAACAGCGTAGATCTATTTGCACGTGAAAGTTGGTGCACCGTGCAACAGAAAACTTCCACCTAGTTTTTTTTTTTGTGTCGGCGTTGCACAACTTCCACTGTTGCACCAATTAAATGCATGAGATTTTTTTTCAATTACAATTTGATTGAATTTTCAACGTTGAACACATACAGATGCCGCCATGAAATACTTTTAGCGCATAAATACAAGGCAATAATTATAACAGAAGAAATAATGGACTTATGTGTGTATAAACGCCCGTTGTTAAAGTGGGTTTTTAAATATAATTTATAACGGCGAAAGTTGAATCAAAAACTTTTATTTAAAAAAGTTGTCGTATGCTAATACGACTACTATAGGTGATAAAACTACTTTAAAACTATAGAAACCAGTTAACTGATAGGTAAGCGAGAGGACATAAAATATCCCAAAGGTCACTTATAACACGTTATATAGATTTAACGTGTTCAATCTCTGTTTAATCGCGTAAGTGATCTAATTTACCTTTAACTTATTGTTTGATTCATTTATTTTATGATCATCCTGTATCCTGTGAGCCTACCATAAACGATCGATAACGTAACTCATTCTATTAAACAAATGCATTTGTAAAACTGTATACATAGAAGGTATAAGTTTTGTAAGATTTCATTTTGTGTTGTCAGAACTTAATACAACAATCTTCTTAATCTTATACATTATTAATTACTAGCCGACTCATGTTTGCATTACGCACTTCACAAATACATACGTTTGTAATCTGTTACGACTGTAAAACTCATGAACGATTTATATAATTCGATTTTCAAATCTCATAACAAAACATCGAAAAATGTAAGAGACTCAGTCAATTTTTGTAAAAATTGTATCCTTTATGATAAAATGATTTAAAGGATTTTCGGACTGTAACGCACCTTCAGCCTATAGGTAGCATAGATATAAATATAGCCTTGCATAAAACTTTCCTGACTATTAAATTTAAGTTTTATTTTCAAGTTTGCGTTAAAAAATTTTTTTAGAGCTGGTTTAGGTGCTGTTGGTCCTCCTCTGGAAGCCATACTGGTGTATATGCAACCCCCCTTTTTCTTCTAGCTCGTTCTCTAGGCGGTTTTTGATGAGCATCTCCAACAACTTGCTCAGGGAGTTCAGCATACATAGTGGCCTGTATGAGCTGGCCAGTTCCGGTGGTTTACCTCCTTTCGGTATTCGAACTACCCTGACCAGCTTCAACTCATCCGGGAAGACTTGCGTCTCCAACACATTATTGAAAACCCCCAGCATTCAGATGGCACGACATCTGCAGCCTGCTTGATGGCTTCCGGTGGCACTCCATCCGGTCCCGGGGCGCGACCACTCTTAATATTATTTGCTGTCCTTTTCAGCTCCTCAATTCGGAATAGCTCAACATTCGGTTCAACCGGCTCATCCCTCCAGCTGTCGCCCGCAGTGGTAATAAACAGTACACTAATAATTCGCCTCTTAGTGTCCATATTAGGTTCATATGGTACTTGATGTCTCAGATTTCTAGCTATTATTTTATATGCACTGCCCCATATGTTAGCGTCCAGCTCCTCACACAGATCGCGCCAGCACTTTCTTTTTGCCTCTCTGATAAGCTTGCATAGCTCCCTCTTGTGTGTCTTGTACTCTTCTCTCTCTGCGCTTCCTCTTGGGCTTTTGCCACTCTCTGTGGTTCCTTCAGCTCGCCGTGTATGCCTCCTTCTAGAGTTAATACATTCGGATATTTTTTGCGCAATGGCATCATTCCACCAATATGGGGTCCTTCCATTGGACTTGCGCTGCTTTGTACTATTCCTATATGCTTGCTGGATTAATTTTGTGAATCTTGTATGGCTAACGGCGTCCTGTCCCTTCTCGAGAATCTCAATAGTTGCTCGAAATGCTTCCCAGTTAACATCGGCGCGCACAGTATTTACTTTCTTCTTAGGCCTTGTTTCTTCAATTTCAAAGTAGATATACTTATGCTCAGTCAGGGTTTCCAGTACCTCCCAGCTACCTATCTTGCCGGACATTCTATTAGTTGTTAGCGTCACGTCTATATAGGATTCAGTTGACCCTCTGACAAAGGTCGGTTTGTTACCATAATTCTCAACCACCATATCTTTTGTGGAAATCCACTCAACCCAATAATCGCCTTTCTCATCCGTTTTGGGCGACTCCCAGTAGAAGGATTTCGCGTTTGTCTCCGAGTACTATCGCCTCTTTGGTGTTGATGTGCCCCATTATCGCATCAACTTCTTCCTTGTACTCTGGCATGCATATGTTAGGTGATATATAACAACATATGATTTTGCAGTCCATCATTGTTATAACAAGGTGCCCATCGAAAGCTTGATGTTTTATTATTCCAAGATTCTTGGTTAAACACAATGCAGCTACATTACATCTGGTGTCCTTCATCCATTCATTACCCTTTACTCGGTTTTTGTTAGGTTCTCCCACTATGAGTATGTCGACGTCCCGTTGTTTGGCAGTGGCGTATGCCATATCCTGGGCAAGAAACGGGATTACTACAAGATAAATAAATTTATTTCATTATATTTACATTTTATCTCGGATAGGAAGGAGAACCGTAGGTCCCATGTCAATGCGATGTTTAGCACGGTATGGTATACAATACGTCAATAGATGTCGGTGTCTTGAATAATCAAGGTGTATTCCATGACTGGAAGCTTCGCCAGAAATAAACTATCCAAGAGATAGTAAACTCAGTGTCACAGAAATGATACCTTTTGCAATGTGGAGGGTGCTGACGTTCAAGTATCTGCTCATAGAGGCGTACACGCATTCAAATATATACTTACAATTAGTTTATATAAGTGCATTGTATTTTATATCTAGTTAAGAATGTAAAATTCTGACTAATAATGTAGTTGACCGTATAGATTTAATTAATGTAACGTAACTACGGATATTAACGGAATATTCATATCTTTCAAATGAGTGTTCGTCGTTGGGAATCTTTAATTCAGTCGTATCTGTAGCAGCGAATGTCTGTTTGGGGTTGCCGGGTAAGTTTTACCTTGGAAATAGGGAGTTTGTTGAAAACAAATGGGAGAAGTCTTCTCTTTCGATTTCCTGAGAGTATAGTGTCTTTCATAACATTTTATCTAGAAACGTGTTTATTTTTAATTTAAAATTCTAAAAAATATTTTAATCTACTTACTTTGAATGAAAGTACATCGTGTTTGGTGTTAAGATGATATGTATCTAGTTATTTAGTAGTTTGGAGCCGTCCCTGATTTAATCCTGGAGGCAACATTCTGGCTGTAGGTTTCAACTGACGTTTTGGTACACTTCATGGGAGCCGCAAGGAATAAACATCAGAAAGACTTTTGTCTCTCTAACATATATCTCACTGCAATGTCTACATTGCAAAGTTATTTGTCAATTCTATACACAATTCTGTATTTTTTTATTATTATGTACAAACAACTGACACAGTTAATGTTGCCTAAAAATTAAGTACTGTAAATACATAGATGGAAACTTTAAAAATTAAATTTTATATTACAGAACGTCGTTCTACGCCAATATATCAAAAAGAAACAAATTAAGTTGTAAACAAAAATTACAGCATTTTTAGTAGATTTTCTTATAACAACATATACTTTTCACTAGGTCTCTACTTTTCGCGGCGTACTCATTATTTTCAATGCGGAATTTACAGTGCAAATGACACTTAAGAGGGTAATTCATCTTTTATGTCGGCCATAAAGTGGCCAAGTTCCATTGTCCCATAACTAACTTTTCACTATTGGATTTGAGCTGATGCCGGAAGTCGCACTACAAATAAATTTATTGTTGTGTGTGCCTCCTATGTGTTTGTGGTCTACTTACGAATTAGTTACACTTATATACGTAAATATGTATACTTGTGCATGCATAAAGGTGTATTGAACTCTTGGCGCCGACTGCGTTATTGAAACTACTCACTAGATACTAAATTAAGTTTAGGTACTTAATAAGGAAAAACAAATTCTAAATCTATGTGCAGTAATATTTCACTCAATAATCTTTATTAGTAATTGGTCCTATTTATAGAAATAATGTAAATTAAAAACTAGTCAATGCTTACTTGAAACATTATTTTTTACATTAGTGAAGGAGAATATTTAATTATTAAATTACAAACAACTAAGTTATTAAATTGCCTGTTCGTGACATATTCTTGTTGAATATGATATGGAAGAAATACAAATTAACACGATTGCCTTGTCTGCTACTCATTATATGTTAAGAGTAAATGTCACGAAAACTATTATTTGCAAAACTTTCAGTGTGGGTTATCAAATATTTAATATAAATCACACAATACGAGAATTATACACATACTCAACACTTGCGCACGAATCAGCTTAGAAAAATGAAAGTAATATTTGCTCGGCATATCACACATAATATGTTACAAGCATAAGGTGAGACAATTTAATTTTGGGTAAATACCAGCGGTCGCCAATTCCATGTAATTGCATGCATATATTCCTGTAATAGTAATGGTGTAGTGATACTAAAAAAACCACTTTATATTATTATAAACAAAATATTTCATTTTATTTGTAATTTAAATAAAAATTAATTGTCGAAAAGAAATTCATTGATGGACGTGTCACATCTTCAGTGACTACGAGTCATAACAAGTTATTTGACAGTATTAATATACTTTAGTTATTGTTACATCTAGTTGTAAAAGAAAGCTTGTTGAAAATTCAACTTCGAATGATATACTATAAATTTTTATTTAATTTGTTATCTTTAATATTAAAAAAAAAACCAATTGATTAAGTAGGTACTCGCTAAAAAAAAACTTGCGAACGTCGGATGGCATCAATTTTGACTTCTTTGTAAATAATAATTCAGAAATCTTCAAGATAATTTTTCCTATTATAATTATTATAAGTGACACCAAACCCAAAGGCACATTTTTCTTAAGATCAATAATTTCAAGAATCGTAATTTAAAAACGAAGTGCCAAATAGAATTTTATGTCCCACCAATATTACCGATTAAAACCGTCCATTGCATCTTTCTTTTCAACAGAAATTCAAAGTGGCTGCTTAACCACTCCCAAAAGAAGAACTGCCCTGTCTCACAAAAGCGGTTGCCAACAAGAAAATCGTAAGACAAATCATGTAATCCGTAAAACCTTAGGTAAGCTTAATGTTTATCAGCACTTCTATCTGAATTCTCACACCTGCAGAGAAAAAATTATGTGATGAAAACACTGACAGCTGACTTATGTAGTAATGCAAAAAAGCAATGTTCAACTTCTGAATGGAAGTCGTTAATATTCACCTTAATTCACCAAACTGATTTCAATTCAAATGGTCTTACCAAAAATTTGGGATTTTTTTTTTTATTTAGACTGAAGACTGAGATAGGAGGTCTACATAATCTCACAAAATGGTTGCCTAGTTGCATATATTTAGTGAAAGATTTAACTGTAACTATCACTAAAGGCGTTTTACTACTAGTGACTGCTTTATAGCACTATATTTCTTATTTGGGGAAGGCTATCCGCACATACCAGTCTTGTCTTTGCAATATTTAAAAATTTTGGCGTGCATGAATATATTTATGGGTGCAATATGTACGCCTACTCGAATAGGAATGATTTTTGCAACCATAGGATATATCTGACACGCTATAGATCTGTGGCAATACAATACTTCCGTTTTAACAAGAATCTGAGATCTTTGAATTTCAGTTTCATACAATTTTGGGATACAATGAACCTTGGACTTACAATAATAGGATTTCTAAAGACTCTTTTTTATTACCTCAAAAAAATTGCATTGTATTGGTTTATGTGTGTATTTTCTTAATTTATTTTGGAGAAAATTCCTGGTAAATCGCAGAATTTTCTAAGAATCTACAAAAGCCTTTCAGCAAGGCTAGACATGTTAATCATAAAGACAGAAGAAAATTTTAAATAGCATTGCAACTTCTTTCTACCGAATATTAATTATAGCTTTTTTACAGGAAAAGGATATTGTAGTATATACAACGCTTAGTTTAATTATAGGTCGTTTGTATCAAAACAGTTTAATAGCTTCCTGTTGTCAGGTTCCAAAAAGATATACACTATGTCTACAGTATATAGATAAATAATGATTGCATGAAAATTGAGTGTAATATACAATGACTAATGATTTGCCTTTAAAATATTCACTTTTACCGAAAGTATGAATAAACATGCATCTCTTGAAATTTATTGTACTCTCCAGAATTTTTTATGTTAACGGGAGCCCTGGTCCTGATCCATTTGATAAAATTGGTAACTTTGCTAACGCAATGAATTTTTTGCAGCTCAATCTGCTTATCAAAAGTTATAGAGACAGTTATTAAAAAAATAAATAGTATTTTTGGTGCTGGCAGTAATCATATATCATTATTTATTATAAAATATTCATTGTCAAAATTTAAATTTATCTGGTATTTTTTCAATTTTAAACAGGTGTTTCTCATCTAAATTCAAATTATCAACTCTTAAACCACTCTTAAAATTAGGGATGAGAATAACTCGTTTCGGTTAGCCTATTGGACGTTTTACAAATTTATTTGTAAAAACTGCTATTACTTAAATACACCTTATTTGGAAATTATGGAGCAAATGAAATAACACTAAATTAATTTCAGTATTACCTCACGCATACACCCTGCGTTATTGTCTAATGCATTGGGGAATATCACCTAATTCTAGTAGCTAGGAACTATTACAAGAACGTTTAATTTAAATTACAATATTTTAGGCGGAAATACTTTTAAAAACAACTCGCTTTTCACGTCTTATGGTTTATATATTTTCGAAACTGTATTTTACGTTTGATGACTACAAATTCATACCTACTAAGGTGAGTTGTGGTAACATCGAACGTATTTTTGATTAGTTTGGCATTATTAGCAAATATCGTACACAAATAACAACTGAATTTGACGACACTTCAGAAATAACATTATTAACATGTAAGTTACATACTTACGGTAATGCCATTAGGTTTAAATGTAATTAACCCATCCTAAACAAAATATTTATATTCGTAATACACGTTTCCGAACTTGCCCCAGTAGCAGGATAACCTCGAATAAAGTTGTAGAATTTCCTATAACTACTTTATAAGTAGATGCGGGAGAGTAGATAGATTGAACTCGAGATAAACCCCTAATCAATTTGGTATCATTTCTATGAAAAAAATCGTACCTTTGCACTTGTTTTTTATATGAAGGTATTCGAACTGGCCCCACATATTGAAAATTAACAGGAAAATTCAGAAATACGAGGAATAATGAATTTTATTCTTAAACTTTGAATTAAAATTAACATAAGTAATTAACAAATATTTATATTATATTTTTCTACTATAAAAATAAGTTAGGAATAACCGGAAAAAAAATTTGATCGATCTTGCCCCGTGCCAAAATGTGAGGGGTAAGATCGAACACAACAATAAACTGAACTAACTTTTGAGGTTTGGAATCGCTACAGCTAAGTATGAATACAGTTTTATTCAGATATCTTGATATAAAACAGAACATATTGTTTACTTACCGTTTGGTATAAAATTATATAATCGGGGCAAGTCCGAATCCACTTAAACAGTGTGAAAACAGCAAACAATAAATTTATCGTATTGTAGACGTTTTAACGTCTTGCCGATTGGCTTAAAGCATGCACGAATGAGCTGTCTTGAAAGCTATATGAAGACAACAACGTCAAGGCGCGTGCGCAGTTGCTACAAGCCTCGTTCGACCTTACACCGCATTCGATCTTACCCCAACTCACCTTACTCATTATTTTTTTGTCTCTCAACAAAAAAAGACAGTTTTCCATAAAAGCCCTTTTAATATTGCCCTGTACAATGCGTAAGAACCTCCCTAGATATAAAGAAAGTAACTCTAGTTTTTACTGATTTAAAAAATCTGAAGCTTTGTTTGTTTACTAGAAAGGTTGTACACATTTATTGGTATGTACAATAAATCTTATCTTAAATTAGTTATAGTCCAAATATTTGACATGTAGTTCTTAGATATTCTTTTTCTTGTTAATTTATTTGTAGTTTGTCCATGATTTTTTGTTTTTTTTACTGTTATTTATTGTAATTTTACAGGATAGGTAAAGATATACTTTTATACTCACGAGAGATTCCTGGACTAATTTTAAATCAAAATCTTTACAGAAATGTAACCCTTAACCTTATAAACCACTTTTCTTTACTTTTACTATACATAATATTTTGAAATTCTTTCAAAAAAAAACACAGATTGGAATTGTATTTGAAATTTTTCATATAAACATTGAAAAAAGACAAAATTTTAGCACCCTGTATACCGAAACTCAAACAATTTAAAACCCTAAGTATATTAAACCGGAAAATAACCAGAACAGCCACAAGAAACCAGAATTTTTTTGGAATTTTCAGACCATTGCGTCCCCGTAAAGATATTTTGAAATCAAAGTGTGTGGATATATTAGATTGGGTCATCAAGATATGTCTCATACCTAAGTATGTCAAAAACCGTAATCAATTTACTCCAATTACTATGCATCAAATTTTAATCACCAATTAAAGCTATTATTATCCCTTTGCTTCTCAGAAGGAGCACTGACGCATTAATTCCTTCAGTCCCGGTTTAACTAGCGCAAAGTTCAACTAGTTGAAGTAAAGCGGTCACGAGATGTAAATGAGTTATCTAAAAAAAATTTCTCTGACCGGAAAATATCATAATAAATATTGAAGTCGGTGCGAAAGAGAACCTACTTAAAATCTTTTCGTTTTAACCAATAGTGTCACAATTACAATTGAATAGAAACGAGGAAGTTCACGTTGTAGGTATTATTCTTGCAGAAACATAAAAATCAATCCTTAATTTAAACTAGCTGTTTACAACAAACATACGAAGTTCCTATCCGCGCGAACGATTAGTTAGTTTGAATTAAAGTAGAATTAATATTAACTTAAATAATAAACATATTATTACTATTATTTTTACTTTTATTGTCATTAAATATCCTTCCGATGTGTTCTTATTTAAGTTCTTTCCTAAAAGCACTTAATTACAGCATTTACAGCTTATAGGGTGAGCCAAAAGTTTAGGAAATTTACAACAAAGTTTGGAACTAGCAAGAACTATTAATTAAACTGTCATTGTTTTCTCATTTTTCTGGATTGATTATTTGGATTTTTCGAGAAAATCACATAAATAGGACAAACCAGCTGATGAACAAGCAATATTATTATTGGTTGACATTCACCAAACTTACAGGAAATTTTGTGTGACAAAAGGTCTTAATGAAACAGCCTGTACACCATAAGCCTGGTAGAGGATACAAGTTGCAGATTCTGCCAAGACGAAGAGTAAACCCTAATTAATATTTCGTGATAATGTGATGAAGTTGGTAGAAACAAAGTTACTACTACCAGGGCTTGCAAAACCCCTTGAGCATATAGTTTCGTAAAGGAGTATCGCTCATGGGTGATTAATCTGATAAAAAAATTAGAGTGCGTCTTCCAGAGAAAAGAGGATTACAAGAGACTTAAAAAAACCGCCGTGAAATATATAACATAATTGAGAGCATGTGGTATAAAGTATAAATACATATACATAGACGCAAGAGGGAGACACTAGATCTGGAGTGCATTGTACATTCCGCCCTGACCAGACCTCCGTAGGGAATTTTTTGCGACACGATCAACCCAGACTGATAAGAAGCCTAGTCTGGCCTATATCGATTTGTTATAAACCAACTGCGGTTTCTGCAGATATCTCCATCTTTCTACTACGATAATATAATGAAAGACGCTGATCAGTTCTTGTGATAAAGATTTCTTGTTGCTGACATATCTCGATTCAATTGGAAAGTGATAAGAACGTAGATTATTTTTTATATTGACGCTTCCATAATAATTCCGAAGTCTGCTACAAAATCAACCAATCCGTAGTACCTACAATTAATTCCACATGTTTACCTGTCGAAAACAGTATACGTAAAAATGTTAACATATTGAACTTTCTTATCGCCTACTTAATAAAACTCATTAAACAAACAATTTCTGCCTTAAAACTTTTTGCTCTACCTCTTACCATTAGCGAGTTATGCGCACAGGTCTGATGGAAAACTGTTTCAAAAATTCATTTCACCCAGTTGGAATTTTTTTTTTAAGTATTCAAAACAATGTCTATTATTCCTTATAGTTGTATACACGAATTAAGTCTATGTTGTCTATGGTAGTTTATGGTGACCTCAATTTCTCTTCGTTCCAAAGATAATTTGACTTATATAAATTTTCTAAACTTTTGGCCCGTCGTGGAAGATCGACAAAAAAGAATAACGTAATTAAGTGTCACCTAAGAAAAAAGTATTCTGACATAGGCTTTGTAAACCAGCGCAAACAAACTTATAATTATTCTGGCGCTGGTTTACAAAGCCTATGTCAAAATACTTTTCTCTTAGGTGACACCTATTATTAACACTATACTACCTTGTGTGAAATTTTCCCAATAATCAATTGCCATTGTTTAGTTTTTGGACCCACCAATATGTCAAAGTGATAATAGCAGAAGAACTATGGGAGTTCTGGCACAAATTCCCATAAGGTTTACACAGGAGGGGTAAATTCACTTTTTATCCCCTCCACTCCTAGCTTTCGCCTTGGCCACGCCTTCTTGATAATTTTTGATTGATCGATGAGAATATAGGCTTGGAAGCGCGAAATTTTAACATGCTCCGCCACCAAGTACCTCACGAGGGGGATTCTTCACGCATGCCCGCGATAGAATTTAATGTTAAAACAGGGACGCAAATACCACTCGAACTCGGGGCTCTGCTAGGGTGGAAGGCGTGGCTATTATAAATGGTGAAAGTGGAGGGGATAAAAAGTAAATTTAGACCCCCTGACCTTACGGGAATTTGTGCCAGAACTCCCATAGCTTTTCTACTTATAATCTTTGCAATAATTATTGTTCAGTGAAGCCTTATTTTTTCAACGAAAAAGCTTATGATACGCTAGGTGTGTATTTTGAAAGTTTACAAAATGCTATTACTCCCGACCCGATAATTTAATTAAACTTACAACTTACAGGGTGAGACAAAAGTTTAGGAAAATTACAAAAATCGTTGGAAAGCCTACAGATATCAATTTGCGGTTTTGACAGGTTAAATTGTCATTCCTCCTATTTTTCTGGATTGATTATAGTAATACCATTCCATTGATTTTTTCCACAAAATCACATTAATAGGACAAACTAGTAGATAACGCCATCTAGTTTCCATTTAAGGTAATAAAGCAAACAATAGTATTCATGTTCTTCGCCTACTTGATGTTTTCTTCACGATGAATCCAAGTTTTTGAAAATCGGTTGACATTCACTCAAATTACAGGCCATGGACATGGACTTACGTCAAATGTTAACAAAATAGTGTTAAAGAAATGTTATTTCAACGAAGCAATAAGCAATAATAGTGATGTGAAGGAAAAATTGTGCTAAAAATGTAGTTAAGAATAGTACGGATTGCTATTTTCCGTAAGCAAAAGTTCCTTCAACTATGATTCAACATGTAGGTGTAAAGTGCCCACATTATTACACACACTAAACTAATAAACAATGTACTTATGTTGATAAGCGTTTCGTAACAATCTAAACCCAGTTAAGTCTGCTAGTCCGCTGGTTTTTAGCCACCTATGCGCGCAATGAAACACAAATATTTGCCTAATAAATTCTCGTGTAATCTCAAGAATTCTTCAGCGTACAAACAAGCGAAGGAGACATCCAGAATACCAGTTGCGATCTAGAAGTCTTCTTGCGAGCGCGTTATCATCGCCGTAAGCCGCGACAGAAGCAAGGATCGTCGGCGTCGCCGACGAGTTTCAGTAATCCCGCAGTGCCCTATCCTGCGTGGTAGACGTCCCCGCCCCCGAACGCGCACTCGGCGTTCCGAAACGCCGGTATTCGTCTCATCTCGTGCCGGTTCGACCATAACGTACACGTAGTTAGCCAAGAACACTGCACCCAGTAACTCAACACAACTTGTTTTAGAATGTACTGAAAGCGCGCGAGACTGATCCATAAGAGTTGTGTATCTAGCACTCCTTTTCCCTCTGCCGTTCCATTTGTTTCGCCTCTCTTTATCATCGTGCATTTTCGTTCCTCTTTTTATTCTACATAATAATTTTGTGTGCGTGTCCTTGGGACTTTCTCGTCTGCGTCCAGGTTTTCCAATTGGATTTTTTTCTTTCGAATAGCGGTGGGTAAGTATGTGATTGGCATATTTACTTACGTAGGTTCACATACGTTTTTCTGCGTTTCGCGAATCAAGTATTCGGTGTACTGTTAGCTTGAGAGAGATGTAGAAAAGAATTGACAAAGAAGGATGTCATTAGAGGAATACTTTTCGAGAGCAAAAAATTGCACCCGTACATTGACATTCTATTAGGAACACGCTGCTACTGTTCGTGGTATAAAATCGTCGATTTATTTTAATTTTCCAGTAAAGTTTTCTTTCTAATCCTTTCTGTATTCTTAGGGATTGATATTTTATCAAACTTTCCGCCCTTGCAAAAAAAATTTACCGCTGCTGCATAAGATCAACAAACAACAACGAATATTGCATATTATTTGGATTAATAACATGCATTAAGACAAGGCGCTCCATCCTATTCCTATATACATACATTGTATTTTAATCCATGTTATGTTGGAAATCAAATTTGATACACTAGTCATAAATCCCTCTTATTAAAAGAGACTAGAGCAATTGACACCATTTTTGATTTTAATTTTTTTCAATTTTTTGGGTCGGCTTGTAAATTTGCTAAACCAATTTTAAGAGGAGACCAACCGTTTTCGGTTTTTGGCCCTACTTGATTTTTGCAAATCTTTCTGCAGTTGCTTTTAAAGCTATTTATGTTAACGTTAAAATTGTTTGCTATGTTAAAAAAGAAGAGAGCCTTACTGTTAATATAAATCAATAAGAAATTAATATAATTAATTTTCAATATCTTAAGACCTTTAGAAAATTAGATTAGATTTTGTAATTTTTTCACATAGAAATGGACATTTTACCAAAAACAACTAAAGATATTCCTATTCTTCTTAAATCCCATGCATCCATAAATATCGTTTAAGTTAAATTTAAGATTGGGGAACAATTAGGAAAAAATGTGGATTTAAATAATTCAAACAGTCGTCATAAATTCTAGAACAAAATATTGTTTTCCTAGCTTAATGATTTTTAGAGAAAATCAAAACGACCCTCTCCAAAATAGAAAAAGGTATTATCATATGAAGTTATTTTCGAGAGAAATGTACCCAAACTTGAAAAAAAATAATCTTTTTAGGACAGCCATTTTTCTAGTTTACCCTTGTCCCTGCACTACAGGTCTCTCATTTATAGTATTTTAACAATTGATTTCACCACTATAGACAATTATCTATTGCTTAGACGAGAAACTTAATAAACTTCCAGCGACTTCATTTATATTTAGTATATTTAATGACGCTCCTGCAGGATTGTCATATACAAAAAAATTTTGTGGAGCTTATAATCCAGAGTTGTTTTGGTACTTCCATTTGCAGAGGTGTCAGTGACTTCGAGTGAATGCGAAAAAGTATGGGCGGTTTACTTTCACTTCAACTCTTCTAATGAGACTCTTTCCCATGAGTTATGCAATGAATCTTGGTATAAATATCTGAAGGCGATGAAAAGAATATGAACAATAGGACCCATAATAGAGGTCAAAAGACATTTTAAGATTTGTCCCTTTGAAAAAACACCAGAACAAAAGTTTTGACAAAATAATATGAAAGAATATAAGAATACCAATATGTATGCAATGTTTAGCGTAGTACTTTTAGTGCTCAGAAAAATACGAGATTGACGTCATTAGATGTAGAATTGGTTATAATTTAAGAAAAAAAATAAAATAATTTTTTTTTCTTTAAAAGCGATTGCCTTCCCTGAAGATAGTAGCAAAATAATTGAAGTGTGCCAACTAACCCTAAATCTGAGCATGTTGGTATCTATCTTAGGGCAGATTACCACTAGATACCTAAATAATAAGAAATCACTTGATTACTAACTTTTTTCGTAAAACTAAGATTTTACTTAATTCTTAACATGTAATTTTTTTTGTTTTTGTCGTTTAGATTATCATAATTGAGAGATTTTAAGCTCCAAATTACAGAGCTTAGATTATAAAAACCAATGACAGCGAGATATTGTCGCTAAACAGGCGCGTGTTAAAATTGTTTTCATCTTAGCTCACTTATCTTAGTGCCATCTATATAATTGATAACCCACTGTTTCGTGGAGAATAGTGTTTGGTTTACGCAATCCAAAAAGGGTAATTAAAAAACTGTCCAGTGAGTGAAAGAACATTGCAGTTTAAAGCAACTCTAAATCAATTGCAATGAGGAATAAAAAGACATATTTGCATATTTCAAGTACTTACAAACCACAACGAGCAATCTGCTCAATAAATTTAAAAAGCATCGTAAATGGATCAGGTATGAATCTGATGGTATTTTACACTGCATGTTCCAATATCTTTCATTCACACTGTATCTATGTTATATCGACCTTGAACGCATATTTGACATTTGCTTAATTTTTTTTTAGTAATTGGTTAGTAATGCCAATAAATCATTAAATAAATGCTTATTTATATATATGCTAATAAACTTATCTAGATATTTCAACAAATCTGTCTGCTTCCGGTAGCTCTTATTTATTAATTTATTTATTTCTGAAAAATTAACAGCCATGGATGTCTTTACTTTTTCTTTTATACACTTTATATTTCACAACACTACAAAAGGTTATCATCAATCCTAAAATTGCATATTATTCCTCCAAAAATGAACATTTTTATTTATTTTCACTTATATCGTCTGGATTCTTAAACGATTCTATAATTTGGTCATGTTTACATTAAATATTTATTCTTTGATTAAACCTACAATTTTATGTTTAAGACTAAGCAGGGAATAAGCTACTATTAAATTTACATAAATGTATGTGGAGCAACGCTTTATCACAATTAAAACATTGCAAATTGCTCGTTTGTCATTTCTCATTCCATTCTAAAACAAACATCCTGCAAAACGATGAATAACATAATTTGTACTTTGCAACTAGTCGCGGGCACAACACGTACAATGGCATCCGTAGATACAAACGCTACTGACAAACCCATACATTCACAAAAGCAACATTTTTATATCGTATTCTTTCACGCGAATGACGAGATAAAATGGAATCTTGTATCTACGTTTGCATTTTGTTATTTCATTCATTCACAGAGAAAACTTTGAACCTAAATTATTCAAACATTACTACAATAGCGCCGCCAGCGATTTCCTGACAAAAAAATAATTATTTTAGTCTTTATGTTGCAAAATTTTTTTATCTAACTAGCATCGACCTTTATAATCTCTCTTATCGTACTATTACGCGCAGTTTGCAGACATCATTATTATTAAGTACTCGTGTCCGGAAAAATGATAAAATATTTCTAAGATTCATTTCTAAAACCCATTCTAGTTATCATCTATACACAAACATTAAGTTATCGGATTTATTTATTAAATAAACGTCCACCATAAATCATGACCTCTGATTACAGGATATATTTATATATAATTGTATATCATTCTTATATTTTTGCTGTTTTTTTTATGGATATTGAGGTTCGAACTGAGCGTGAATATTGAAAAAAAGTAGTTTTAAAACAAGTGATAAGAAAGATATATGTTCCACGGTTTAGCTTCGAAGAAAAAGTGTAATCAATTATAAAATGTAAAACAAGGGCAAGTTATTTATTTTATATTTTTTACCCAGGAATGGCCAGAGTACATACAAGTAAACAAATGCCATTTTATTATCTTCTTTGTATTTGATTTTAGGTTTAAATATAATTGATTTGATAAAGTATGAATCTTATATTTGATTTCTTTTTTTATGTTTAATATCTTACGTCCAACGAAGTTGCAAATGTCTTGACGTTCTAAGTTTGATTCAACGCATGTTTACTGGAATCTGGACGCATCTTCACAGTAAATTGAAAAGCTGAGACAGTGGGAGTAGACCCTCTTTTATTTCTAACTAAATAATGTCTACTCTGAATATAATTCCCACACTAACATCATGTACTTATATTGTGTTACCTACTGTACTATTTATTTATTTATTTATACCATATCCAGTAGTATTCAACAACTAACTTGTTAAGTACTTATAATTCAAGAAAACAACAAATAGTAAAAATTAAGAATTCACAGTAATCATTCTCTAGCTATTCTAACAAAATTATTATAATTATTATTAAATATATCAAGGGCATAATTGAAAGAATTGTACATGCGACATAACGAAAAAAGTGGAAAACTAAGTAAATAATAAGTAGATGGCGTCCTATAAGCAAAGTTAGCGAACTACGTGAGTTAAAACGTGGAACATATAAATTTATTCTTCTTAAAAAACTAGGGTTGTCATTAAGCCATGAACACATTTAAATAGATAACTCAGTAAAATCAGTTTTCTCCTATTACTAAGAGTACTAAAATTAAATTCTATACATTAGAAGAAATATTGTAGTTGCGAAAGTATAAATATCTCAAAAACTTTATCTCTACTGACTCAATCACATTAACATACTTGTCATAATTAGGTGCCCAGACGATACAAGCATATTCAAGTTTGCTACGGACTAAGGATATGTACAATTGCACAAGAGCATCTGTTTCACGGAAATCTCTACATGTGCGAATAATAAAACCAAGCAACTTATGAAACTCCGCACAAACCTTGACAATGTGTTCATTAAACCGTAGCTGTGAGTCAAAAATCACACCGAGGTCTCTGATGTGATCTACTCACTCAATAATCAACATCACTGTTATATTCATACAGAATTACATTACTCTTACATGTGACAGTCACAGTTTTACATTTTTCAATATTGATAGAAAGACCATTACTAGAGCACCATTCGTTAAGCTTCGTGACATTACACTGTAAAGTATGGCAATCCTCAATACCATCAACTACAGAAAAACTTTGAAATCATCCGCATGCAGTTGATATTCAACATCGAAAAGATTGCATAAATCATTTATAAAGATCACGAGAAAAGAGGGCCAAGGTTTGATCGCTGAGGAACCCCATTGTTCGCGATATAAACACTACATACTCAACATACAGCTGACGATCGGTCAAGCAATTTTTTATTAAAGCTAATAAACTTGGGTCAAATTCAAAAGCTTCTAATTTACAGTACAGCGCCCTTTAATAAATCCATGCTGATTTTGATAAATAAGCGGGTAAATATGCCAAGACATTGATTCACAAATAATGATTTAAAAATTTTTTGAGAAGTTACACAGCAAAGCTATAGGTCGATAATTAGTGATCATATTTTTTGCACCAGATTTAAAAACAGGCGCATCTCCCATATATCGGGAAACAAGCTCTCTGATAAAATAGCACAGTATAAAGTTTTTAATATGAGAAAACATGATATACAATGCTTCACTAAAAATGATGACTTATGGTCCCCTTTCAATGTATGCATAATGTAGGTATTGTCCTGTTTGCCCTGGTTTTATGTTTCCGTCTCTCATTTTTTGGAGTAAGATATTTAAGAATGGAATGACATTCCCCTTTTCCAATTCCATGGTCAACTTGATTGAATAGAACCTTCTGTCATACCTCGATGACACTATAGTTACGAGCACTATATACTATGGACCACGATTTTCTCTGTTTAGAGTAAAACTGTTTGTGATACTTGCGCACAGACGAATCAACAAACTAATGAATCCTTGCCACTTATTTAAAGGCTCCGGATAATAATCGGTATCCGTGCAATTTACACGGTGTTGATGACACATTCAACTAATTTTATGGACGCATTCTTGCATAGATTTGCAACGGTGAGCGGATTCGCATATTGTATGTATTCACAGATATGTACAATCTGTATACATGGATTGTATATATGTAATTGTTGAAGGTTGACTAGGCTAACTTAGAATAACAAAAGCAATAAGTATTATACGCTGCATAATCTTATAAGATTATGAGCTTACAGATGTTTAGTGTAAAGCCGTAGTCATGTGTCATTAAACATAAATTCCTCTCTGATAATCATGTGCTAATAATAGAATAGAATGCATTACGTAAATAAACATTTTAAATAATTTATTTGGTAATTATGTTTTGTTGTCGTATGAATAAAAAATCAAGAAACAAACATATGCTTATGCAGATAATACAAGTATATGTAATGAATCACCGAGGAAGTTTATTTATAGTTTTTGTCTATATGAGATTATGTAGATTATAAGTGACATCATCGGATTTTCTTTATCTGTAGTGATAATAATAATGCATAGAAATTTCAAAATAAAATATGTACCTGCAGCATATTTGATCTCCATAGTTCATTTTTTAGTTTAGTTAAGTGAATCCACTAGCGACCATTTTTGCTTAAAGGAAGTAGGTACGGTGGAACGACAAAAAATGTTTTTTTTTTCTATTGGCTTAAAAAATTGTTCATGTTGCATCTAACAGTGTCTAGCCATTAAATGTGTCAAAAAAAAGTCATTCCCCATCATCTAGCCGATAGCAAATTATGAAAATGGTCAAACTTGCTTTAGATCCTCAACAATTTCTTTGTAATTTGTCGTATTTCTTTATATCAGATAGGGTCGAATATAATAATAAAAACAATTAAAATTACATTGAACTAATTTTTTTTTAAATAAAGTAAATTTCTGATAAAGTTTTAGCGCTATATCATGCTATTCTTCTAATAACTTTTAGTTTTCTGTGGCTTTTATTATTTTCAGCTTTGCTTATTCTAATGCTTTCAATATTTCTTTAAATTCCTTGTTACGAAAATCGTTTTTATTGAAACTTTCATTTGAATTTTGGGTTCGCCTATGATATTTTTAGGTCAAACAGATAGGGACAAAACGATAACATGATAGGTTTTTATAAGGGCCCCATTCAATCCGAAGTATATAGAAACCCGTTTATAAATAAATTAAATAGATGCTAAGACAAAGAAAAATACCAAATTGAAAGAAAAACGTTTTTTGTCTTATTCCTTAAGCTGCTGCTTAGTAAAAACTATTAAATTTAGTATAATTTTCTTTGGTTTAAATGTTAAGTATATGTTGGTGAATATATTCTCAAAATTTCAGTAAAATCGGACCAATAGTTTTTAAGAAAAAGAACAGATGTGTAGCTTATTTTCCAATAAGGATAAAATTTCTTCCCCCTTAATAAAAGTTGTGCGTTGAAAAATACATACAAAACTGTTATATGGTCTTCATGATATCTTCGGTCTTCTTACCGGCTACTAGATAATGAAAGTATCCAATACCATATCGTCTTTGAAAACGACTAACGGAGAACGGCGTGGGTATAAAATTACAGGTCACGCGATTACTTATGTTGCAGATGTACGGCCTTGCTAGTGCAAAAGAATACCAGCATCGGTGCTAATTCGAAAAGCTATTTTATATCATACCAAAATGGCAGCAAATTGTATCTACGGTCTTCTATATGACCAGATTTCAAATTAATTAGCACATTTTCACAGCAACAACGTGTACATTTACTGTGCACTGACAAAGTTTCAGAAAATCAAAACACTAAAACCGACAGTAGCAATTTTGAAACTGCATATTATTATGTCGTAATGTCAAACTAATTCTTTAATGACCGTTAGATAAAAAAAAAATGAGCAAAGAAATAGAACGCTGAGTATCATAACAACATTTTCGCAGGGATTAGTTACTTTTATCAGTCTTCCGTCAACAAAGAAAAAAAATCACTTTGTATATGATATATGCAACAGGGCAAAAATAATTTTAAGATCTAGGTCAAACGACACCGTCTGTTGGTAATTATAAAGGCAAGATAGAGTAAACTAACATCACAGTCGCTCTGTGAAAAAATATAAGGAAGACAATAATAAATCAGTGTTTAAAATGGAAAGCATTTTATCGTAGGTGTGTTAAGATATTTAGACGCACGAATAATCAGATTTCCTGTGTTTGTTTGTCACTTCGTGTCTGGTGTTTCTGTTTACATTTAGAAAATGTATAAATAAACATCTTTTAGCCAACAATGAGCAAGCTGATAATATATGAAGCATATTGTACATCAATGATCAAATAGATTTTATTTCAGCTCGGCCTAAATTTGTTAGAAAAGGAATACATTCTTTTATTTATAAGTTATTCATAATTTGATATAATTACTCAAGGAGAAAGAGATTTTTCCAAGATTATCTCTTTTTTTTAACGAATATGCTTAATTAGTAGTCTTTCTGATTAGATACACCACACAGGATTCAATGCAATTGCAAAATAAATCCGATTACCCAGAGCTTTTACTATGGATATATATAACGTATGATCATGTCATAGTTTTTCATAATAAATGGTAACCACTGTTATGAAAACAATTTCTTACTGCATAAACAATAACAAATCTAAGAATTCTTTAAATCATTGCTTGGTAAAACAAGATAATTGTTGTTGACTTGTATTACTGGATTGGCTTGTTCAAGTAACGGATTATGTGAAGATTGATATTCGTGGATGCGAAGCCAGTAATACACTTACAATTAGTAACGTTGGCAATGAATGAAGAAGTTCCTCAGATATATTTTCGGTTTAAGTAGATGTGATATTATACGTACTCAATTAATGCTTACATTATTGATAAAAATATTTACATATTTTTTTATAAACAGTTACATACATTGCTTTAACGTGTTTGTGCACCTCGAAAAACAATTGCGAACGTCTTAAAGTATGAAAATGTAAGGAAAATGGTTTAGCTAAATACGTTTAATAATCAGTAGTAGCTTGTCAGCGATGTTTGACGTCTAAATTAAACGACCTTGCGTCGATGTAGTAGAATATATTCTACATTTCTACACGTATTGCTACTTTATGCAGCTCTTTCAATTGCCTAGACATCATATTCCAAACACGTGATCGTCGGAGTTGAAGCTCATACACAGTTCTAAGATGGCCTCAATTTTTTTTCCAGGAATATTACCGTTTGAATTATTTATTCTTTGATTAAATGCCATGGCAGAATGGGCTAGTGAAATTGGCTGTCTTTTTTTCAAGTACGTTCATACAGTGTGGTAACCACCAGTAAAATGAAATTTACTCAGTAATTTTCATTTTACTTAGTATTTTTCATACACTAGTAGTAAATTTCCTTGGTGAATTTTTACATCAAAGTAATTTTCGGAGTAATATAATTGCCCCGAAACCGTACAGTAATTTTACCAAATCTTCGTTAGAATGTACTTGTAGGTATTTTATTATTGTAAATATATATTACAGGTAATTTAATAAACATAAAAAACAATGCTTATAATAATAATAATAACAATAATACATTTAGATGGTACTCAACTATTTCATTAAACTTATAACTTTCTTTTTCGAGTGTGAAAGAAGGCTGCTTTTGGTGTCGGCATCAGGATGCGTCTTCATGATGTAGCGTTGGAGAAACTGCAATTAACAACTGATCTTTCATTATTGATATACTTACAAGATCGTAAGCTTTGATGAAAAATGAATGCCTAGATATCAATTAGTATCTTAGTATGCAATATGTAATGTGTGTAAAATATAGGTTTTAAATTACCTATTTGAAGAGAATATAAAAAATAAAGTATGAAGAAGGCTAACTGTATTATATATATTGTGCATTCGAAATTTGGTAGAAGAAATCATTAATGTTACTAGGAGTATAATAGTTATATGCTTGTTTAGTTGTTATACCTAAACGCTTTCTTAACCATAAAAACAAATGCATAGAAGGTATAAGATAATATTCTAAGCATAAATAGACAAGTTGAATAATACTTTCATAACCTCTACTTCAGCATAGCGAAATATGCAGTCATATTTCTATAACCATTTACTTTAACATTACGGTAATACACAAAGTACAAATATATTTTATATACCCTGTTGAGGCATATTAATGTGTTTTTTTGGAATACAATTAGGTGTATTGTGTGTTTGTATATGCACAACGTTTCAACGTTTGTAAATTATGAAAATGCAGCTGTAGGTCACCCACAGTAGTAAGAATGTATTATTTAACTACTAGATTTATTTTAAATTAGTCACTTGCCTAAATATGCCTATAGATAAAACAAAAAAAAAACGACCACTGGCACCTGCCACTTCCGTGCGACCTATGTATCTACCTACAAATTGAACCCATAAAATTGAGCATGCGCGCATTGTAAGTATGTATTTGGTTTCCTAAGTTTCCTAACAGTGGATAAAATCACGAAGTAATTTAGTAAGAATCCCTGGGAAAGCATAAAAATTTTAGTAATATTACGTTTTCACGTGGCATTTTTACCTACAAATGAAAATTACTGGTCGAAATTTCCAAAAGTATAGGTAATTTTACTAAAAAACGGAAAATTACCCAGTTTTTGGTGATTTTCCCCCAAATGTTACTGGAATTGTTAGCAGGAATCCTGGTAAATTTACTAAAATTTTTTAGTGGTATTTTGGCAATTGTTAATACGTACCACTGCTAGAAATAAACGTTTTTTATAATTAGTTTCAACGTCGTGAATTTTGGTATTTTCATAATCAAAATTGTGATTTAAATTTGAAAAATGAACAGATTGTAAAAATTGTTCTCAGGGTTACTAAGTTATATTTTGCAATCTTGATGTTAAAATTTTTAAAATGTTTAATTACATTGTTTGTTAAACCTTCTATGTACGGTAATTTGTAATATTTAAAAGTCGTAGTAGCTTCGTTATTTTTAAATCGTAAATTTGGTAATCGTTGAATAGGTAGGGATGGACCAAATTTTATGGCCCCCAAGGAGTCTAGATTTGACGATTGCATTTGTTTATATTTAGCTTCAAAGAGCCGCGGTGGAGGATTGAAGCATGTAGCGATGAAGATGGAGAGTTAATAAACTTATATAATTTGTTTTTTGCTTGAATAATTTATAAAAAAAGAAATTGCAATTTCTTTTTTATTATTGTCAGTTTTCTTGGCAGATTTGTTTCTTCAAAGTAGAGCAAAAAAGTTGTTGTAATCATCGATTATTTACGCGAAAACTAGATTTTATAAAATTGAAACTTTGTAAAATTAATGTTGTATACAAAATTGCCTTAGAAAATTAAAAGCCAAATTTGTGCAACGATCCATTTCATTGGCTTATCCAGTTATAGGCTTTCCTTATTCTCTTTAGATGAATAAATAAGACAAAATTGAATAATACGTAATTGTAGAAATAGAATAAAATAAATAATTACTTTAGTTTATCATTTAATTTAAGTCACAAAAAGGCTGCTAGTGTTATTGCTTTTTAATTTTTTATTGAATAGATGAACAAATTACTCGTTACAAAAATACTTAACTCATTCGTTGTAAATGTTTTATACGGTTTGATACACAACTGGCAACTGTATTTTAATTCCTTTCGATTGAATAAGAAATGCCTAATTTAACGTGAGAACAGTTTACGCAGTATAATAAGTATATGTATATGCTTAACCGGAGAGAACTTGATTTTCGAGACGAACAAATATATGCGCACATACACACGACAAGCAACGGTAAACTATCTCAAACAAAACCCTCCATTGTTTGCATATTACACACACCTTATCGGAATTACTCCCGCCGAGGACGACCGACGCTTCGAGAAAACGACGGTACGCTTTCGTCCACCGCACTCCTGTAACTTTCCAGCCGGCTACCATACGAATATCAGGGGACACCCGACCATTTTTGCCGTCTCGCGCTAAATATCAAGGGCGTCGCTGCCCCGCATTCCGCCTCGATCCAATCGATGAACGTAATGCCAACGACCGGAGGATCGCCAGACCGAACGAGCTAGCGACCGAATGACTGATGACGGGCTCCGCCGTCACAAAAACACTTTCACCACCTGCCTCCGTCGGTGACGGCCGTCCTCGTCGCTCGGGTGGCCATTTAGATTACGAAACACAATACCGAGATATCATTTTTGCACGACTTTCCAATCTAATCCGTCGCCGCACCGCCTTCTTTTTTTTTCCGGTGAAAGCGATAGACATTACGCCGCATGGGGACTATACGGCATCTGGCGCTTACAAAGTCGGTTCGATCGCAAAAAGCTCCGATGGAGTCTGTATCCCGGAGCTGTATCGGACAATATGATTAATTTCGTTTCCGAGAAGTTTTTGTGACCATTTTTGTGACTAATGTCCTAAGTTTTATACTTAAAAAATAAATTGATTTTCTTAAGATAGCCCTTTCTCCGCATCTGCGCAAACTGTTGTATTAAACTTTGAAATTAATACAATACAAATTCTCCGAATTTTTCTTTTCATCTGCAAAAATATATTATTGAAGTTTTGTTTCATTATCCCATTATACGTTCCATGTAGACCAGGAATTGGCAAACTTTAGAAACAGAGGAGCCAAATTCTCCTTTTACTGCATCTAAAAACTTAAAAGAGCCATTCTTTAAATAAAGATATATAATGCAAGGTATATTTAAAAGTCTTATAAGTGCGTATGAGTGCATTCCTTTAATGAATACTACTCACAAAACGTAGTAACTAAAGTTAGTACAAAACTGAACAAATCCAAGAAAAAGAAGTATATGTCACATATTTTTTTTATTTTGAATGAGGTTTATATATGAAACTATTATTTACATATGTATTGAAGATTACTTCACAGACAGAATTGAATTCTTAGTCTATTTTATTTAGAATTTTTATATTTTTATACAGGTGTTCCAGTTAGTGTGATCACCATTGGGATATCGTAAACGGTAAAAGATTGAGGGTTGGTTAAATAATACAAAATATACATGACTTCTATAAGCAAAAACGATTTAAACAATTGAACGCTAAGTGCGTTGTAGGGGAAAAACTAAAAATCGACAATTTTGTCATCTGACTCATTTATTACAAAAGGTAGGTACCAAACTAATATTTTTTGCGCCTCCGTCCAGAAACACTGATTTTGCTTATTTTAAATCGTCCGGAAACATACCATTCCCCAGCCAAAGCCAGCAAAAAGATCACTAAAGGTTGGCACCACTATATTTGAATTTCTAACATTTCTGTGGTTGATTGTAGATTCAATGATGATTAATTAATTAATTTTTTTTCCAATTCAATTTTCGGAAGATTTTACAGGTAATAAATTGTTAATAACTTGTTGCACAACCTCTGTTGTATTGATGAATAAGTATGAAAACTATTAAGAAAATTAAATTATATAAGTGGAAAGCTACACACTTATGTACGTATGGTTTCATGCAAAATAGGTCGACGGTAACTAACTTGGCGTGCTTCACCCAATTTGCGAAGTTATTGATAACAGGGGACAGGTCGACGTAATATACCTGGATTTTCAGAAGGCATTTGATCAGATAGGTCATCATGTTCTTTTAGCTAAAATGCGTTCTTTCGGCTTTTCTAACTCCCTGTTAAATTTCTTTAAATCTTATTTACTAAATAGGAAACAATGTGTCAAGTACCGTAATTTCATATCTAAGTTCATTATCCCTACATCAGGCGTCCTCCAAGGCTCGAATTTAGGACCACTTCTATTCTTAATTTTTATTAATGACCTTCTTAATGATATATCCTGTCAAAAACTGATGTTTGCTGACGATTTAAAGTTGTTTGCCTCTATTGATTCCGTTGAGGACTGTAGACTACTTCAATTTAATATCAATGCTGTTGTCTCCTGGTGTAGTAAATGCAGGCTTTCACTTAATGTCTCTAAGTGTAATTCTATGATTTTTACTAAAAAGATCAACCCCATTACTTTTTCTTATACTGCCTCCGGTACTACTTTAATCTCTGTAAGTTTAACGAAAGATCTGGGAGTGTTATTTGATCCCAAACTTTCCTTTTCTCATCACATAGCAGATGTTGTCGCACGTACCTTTAAAATTTATGGTTTTATTTACCGTAATTGTAGAGATTTTCGTGATACCCGGACGTTGAGTACGTTGTTCTTTTCTTTGATACGCTCTAATTTAGAATATGCAATTTTAATATGGTTTCCTATTTACTCAATTCATATTAATAATATTGAATCGATTCAAAGAAAGTTTTTAAAGTTTCTTTACTTTTTAGCCGAGGGATCTTATCCCCTAAGGGGTTTTGATTATGGGGTACTTTTAGCCAAATTCAACTTTGAATCCTTGCAAGTTAGAAGAATTGTTACTTTGATTAAATTTTTGTTTAACCTGGTGCATAATAGAATCGACTGCCCGTGGCTTTTACATAAACTTAACTTTTTTATACCTAGGCTGAATTGCCGTTATCACCCTACATTTTATTGTGATGAACATAGATCCAATGTGCTGCTTCGATCTCCCGTCTCATTAATGTGTGATCACTTTAATAGACTTTCAGATGTATGCGACATCAACAATGATGGCTTGCAATCTATTGTAAAGTGTGCTTACGCCTCTTTCAATCAGTTATAGTCGATTTTCTTTTCTTTTTCTTTTTTTTTGTTTTTTTTTTCATTGTTTTGCTGGCTATTTCATGATCTTATTTTGTTCTTTGAATTATATAAGTAAGTTGTTATTGTTTTCTTTTACGCTTAAATCTTAGTTTGTAAGAATGAATGATATATACTTTTCTACTTTGTTAATGCTCCTTGGCATGTACTTTTCTTTCTCTTCTGTATTTTCCTGTAATTGGGTGTTTTTAACCTGTTGGAAATATATTATTATTATTATTATTTACAGGGATGAAGCTAGAGTGCGTTCGCTAGCTAAGATAGAAACAAGTAAGGCCTGTGATCTATATATAAAAGCCGTATGGAGAATAATATCTCTAGTGATCCAAATACCTTTTGGGTTTTATGGACAAAAAACTGGGAAATCAAGAATCCCTGGTTGTATGCAACTGGCTGGCAAAGAATTCAACGATGCTCGTGAAATAGTTGAAATATTCGCCGAAGTATACCACTCACTAGTATACTTACTACAACTTCTTGCTTGAATCGTTCTGCGAACTCAAATTATTTTCAATTAGCACCTTTTACGTATGATGAAGCGCGATCGCCCAACGAACACATTAAGAGAGATTATACGTCAGGTCATCATGGCCTACCCATTTTTTAAATTCGAGATTGCGCACTTATTCTGTGTACTCCATTATGCTTGATATTTAACATTGTCCTTGGATCAAGCACGTTTCCAGAACTATGGAAAAGCAGCAGGATTAATCCTATATTTAAGAAAGGTTGAAAAGTTTAAAAACTTTTCATAATTAGATTTGTCATCTGTAAACATCTTTACTGCAATAATTTTGTCAAATTATTATTGTATTCAGTTTTAAGCAAGGAACTAATTATGATTGTCAAAGTCCAAACAGGATGCACTATTGAATAACAACCAACTTCTTTTAAATGCGATATTATAGGAAGTATTTCGATAAGTTTAAACATTTGCCATTTATTTTCTGACATTAAATTTTGTAAGACGGCACTAATTTACAGCAAGTTAGCAATAACCATAGTAAAATAAGAATTTAAGAGTTATAAATAATATTGTTCTCACTTCATACATATGTTCTGTTCCGGAATACGATTTAAAATCTCGTTGTATCGTTGCGACAATCATGACATCAGCTAGGCTGAGAAACTACTTAAAATTTTCGTCTTTATTGAGTGATAAAATGAAATCCTTCAGTGACTCATAAGTAAACCATATGGTGAAGATGCAAACTACATCAAAATTTATGAATTTATCAATACTTATACATACATATGTGTGCGAGTAATACTATAATGTATCTGTATATCTTACATAACTTGTTAGTGAGACAGTATTTTAAGTGAAAGGATAAAGCTGCGTGTTTTTTTCTTTTGTCCAATCGGAATTAATAAATAAAACCATTCAATGTGAAATATCACGAACTCGCTTGACCTGTACAACTGCAGTAACCACATATTTCGAACAGTACAAAATTGTGAGCTCTATTAGTATTGGACACATTCGCTACAACCACATTCCAAGTTCAATGGAGGTGAAAGTCTAGTGGAAAATGTTAACAGCACTGTGTCTGCTACTGTTCGGGGCAATATGCGCAAACTACTTAAACTTGCCTAATATTAACAGAAATATATACCACTACGATACATTACAAAGTTAAAACTTTCTGAGATTCAATATTATATGTAAAGGTACTTTAGAAAAAAATTAACCAAAACGATGCAAGGCTCAATTCCACTAGCTTATCTTATTTGAGACAAATTTGCCTGAAACTTTATGAAACCAATGCTGTTCGAAACAGGAATGGTTAACTTTTTTTTTTTTATTGAAAAAAAATAGCTTTTTGGACGGAAAACAGTAGTCTTAAACATTCTTGGCACATAGTAGATCGAAAACAATCTTTATTAATTTAGTCTGCTGTAGTAGTAATATCGTCGATTCTTTTAAAACAATTTTTTGTTTTGCGGGCAGTTCTTATTAGGTTCAAGAAGTAAATTGTTTTTTTTTTAAGTTTGAATTTTGCAAGGATCAGATGACATCGATTTCGTTTAAGAAGTTCGATAAATGTTTTTTTTTTTTATTTGAAAGCTAATGAAATATTTGCATTGTTTCAGGGAGAACAAGAAGTTTAATTAATAATTAATAATAATAACATAGATATTGCTATGTTATTCTTGAGAAATATGCTATACAAAACCCACAGGATCGATGACAAATAATAGAATTGTTTATATAAGTGTATTTTTTTATCTATTTTCGTATCAATTTCAATTAATGCTTGTAACCATAGATTTTAGGGCATGTGCATGTCTTTCGATGAATGTTCGACGAGGTAATTTTAATTCTATCGTATCGTTGGAAGCGATTTCTTTGGTAGTTGCCGGGGTACCTACGCCCTGGAAATATTGAGTTTGTTGAAAACAAATGTGAGAGGACTTCTTTTCCGGTTTTTCCTGCTTTTCGTATCATTATCTAGAAGTTGGGTGTTACTTAATATAATATATCTCCTTTTTCGTTTGCTGTGTACCTGAAACCAATAGGTGGGTCAGATTTACTGTACATTGCCATCTAACATTTGAGATCTGGCTCATCTGAGAAGCATTGGGAGCATAATACAGACTCTGGGTGGTGTTTAGTAAAATTAAAACAGTTGTTTATGTAATAAAAGTTTAATTGAAAATTTAAAAGATTTATCTACAAGTTTTGTAGCAATATATTTGCAATTCACCAATTATCACAGCTCTGTTATTATGTAAAATAAAATAATTTTACAAATGTCAGTAGTAGTTAAAATAATTGACATTGTAATGAAGTTGTAAAAAGTTTTTTCCGATAGGTTTTCTGTTTTCTAATAATGAAAATAACAACAATAATGACTTCTATTGCCTCACAACCCAATGTCTAATAATGGGACAAGAACAAATGTAAATGAATGTACAGGATTTTTCATTTTATTTTGGCCACTGCCTATTTCCCTTGCTATTAAATTCACAAAAAAAAATTCAAACAAAAGTTGTAGTGTTTTACCTCTACCGAATAAAAATTGTACAACTATCAGAAATGAAGATAAAGGACGCGGCTAAGAAAACATAGTTTCGGTTTTTTTAATAGATTATCCTGTATATTTTTTTGTTTTCGAATTGACATTCGAAAAAGGTTTGAAAATCAAAGAAGCCTCTGAAAATAATATGCCGCAATAAAACGATGATTAGTTTCTTGCCAGATCAATTTGTAATTTAATATGGGTTACACCATAACCGAAAGAGTAGGTATATTCTCTATTTACCTAAAACAAATAATAAAAACAAACATGCAAAGAGCGAATATATGGATCAACGATAGTAAATATTTACCGCCATGTAAGAAATAATGAAAATTTTGCATGAAAAGAACTTCAGGTTTGAGTGAACTTTGCTTTGTTTTGAAAGTAAAATTCAATTTTTTTTATTAACTTATTTAATTAACTAAATAACTAATTTCTTAATTTTCTTAGAAAAAAATTGGAAAACAGTTTGTTAACTGCTACAGTGGTGTTAAAAAGAAACAAAATCCATCGAACTTTAAAAAATATGACTATACAAGCCGTATAAAATATTACCGGTTAAAGACCCCACTGGAGTTCATAAGAGGAGAAGATTACAGTGTTGCCAACAAATGATTAAAAGTTTAAACAATGACCATAACTTCTTTAATAAAATTTTATAGTCATATGAGTCCACTTTTTACACTTCTGGCGTTTTTAATACACAAAATAGTCGCACGTGGGAACAAAAAAAAAATTATGAAAAGAAGAAAGTAATACAAATAAAAAAATCTGAGAGGAAGTCAATACACGTAGGGTGAGGAATTTTCCAAAATAAAGTTGTTGGATCCATTTTTTATGATTTCAAATTAACAACGGAACCATATTTGGACACGATTTTCCACAAGTAAATGACTTACAACTATTGGATTTTTAGATCTTGTCCGTTACGTCATTAATAAAATCCATATGAACCAAATCGTGAAGATGTGCCGCCATCTATATTCAACCATTAAAACTAACACGTGCAAATAAATTTTTACTTGTCCTAAAAAACGTGGCAGCTGCGGATTTCGGATAATTTAAGATTGTGTATAACAACCACGCCTAAATCATGCCGACAAACAAGTGTTTTATGAATTTTATTTTTTACACACTCAATACAAACTGTAGAGTAGTCTCAATATAAGAAATACATATTACGTCATCATAATGTCAACGTAGAATACGCGAACTGAAGCTATCAGTGGCGGAGGTGATTTAAATTGACAGAGGTGCTTGAGAGAAAATGCACGCCAGTAACAGAAGTTACTACAGAAAAATTCACGCCAACTTTCTTTGGTGTTGATGCGACTGTTTCAGCCATCATAAGCTTATAACTGATTATAAAAAAGATTTCTATAAAAAAAATCTTAGGCAATGCAGTCAACTTACCACTATCTATAAACGAAGTATGAGATGTCTTGAAAAAGACACTTATTTATATGAAGTAGGTAACACTAGATAATAATAAATAACACACGGTAAAAAAGCGATCAACTCCCACAAATTCAGAGACAGACACTAATTTGAATTTTGACAGATGCGAAATTGTCGACTGACGACGCTGCTGAATTCAAACACCCCTATAGCTGGCATAATGGACTCATCCGCCGACTCCAGCGCCCAAAACGGATATCACGTAATATGTATTTCTTATATTGAGACTACTCTAACTACATTTGTAACAAGAAATAAAACAGCAACAAAGTATCCGTCACTGTCGCTGTCAGTAACCTCATCCTGGTTCACCGATATTATTAGAGGATGAACATCTTCCAGAAATCGTTCCCGTTGATACCATTCTTGGATAAGCGCATTTGTGTGACGGATACAGTTTCTCCACTTATCCGTGTCACACTGGTCCAGTGCCTCTTGCCATAGACTTAATATTGCCGCATCTCCAGAACCATTGCGTCCAACATGTTTATTATAATAGGATTTTACATCAGCCCATATAATTACTAATATAATAAATTAACTACTCACATTCAATAATGCTCCGAATCTACTAGTAAATCTTCAAAGAACAAGTCGGTGAATGATATATACCAATAACACTTGACATGTCTTTACTGACATTCGACCGATCGATTCGACATATCAGTATGAATTATATACTACTTACTTTTTGCTATTCTATCCTTGTCGCACTTCAGTATAACAGAAATGAACATACCTATGCGTTTGTTTGCTTGAAACCAGACTTAGGTGTCTATTGGCATCTTTCTCTAATGCAATTTAAATTTCAGTTGCGTTTTGCGTATATCTTTGCTTGACTACGTACTTAATGACGCAACGGACAAGATCCATAAATCCAATAGTACATAACTTTTCAAATAATCAATTAGACAACATGATTTGGCACTCATATGAACCACCGCATAGTATATTAACGCTTCCAGACACTTAAGCAATCAATTTCCCGTTTGGATTGGTAATGCTCGGACTATGCAGTAGCCCCGACTTAACGCCACTAAATTTTTTCTTATGGGGCTTCTTAAAAAAAAAGAATTTAAATGCAAATGCAAATATAAACATTCTTCTTGTGATAGGGTTAAGACCCAGATTTCTTTTTAACCAATTTTTCACACTTTTGATGTTCGCAAATATCAACAAAGAATATTGCAATACATACTTTATGTTTGCTGTAATAATAATATATAGATGGGTATGAATTGCAATCTATAAACATATTTCATTGCTTTCTTGCAATATGTTCTTTTTAAAAAACGGGGATATGGTAGGTCGACTTTAACCACTAAACTTATACAAGACAATACCACCGATTATAGCGAATGTACGGCTAAAGGACACCCACATTTGCATGAAATCCAACATTATTTTCACTTTAGATTCATCTTCAAATGAACTGTGTACCTATTTACGCAACCCACATAAATACATACGTATGTACACACAAGCATATCACAATAATTGTGAAATTTTTTTATCCAGTTCAGGATGTTATCGTCAGCGCTGGTGCCATTGCTCCGCAGAAGCCGAACGGGTACTCCTTTATCAAAATTATTAATGAGAAAGTCGGCCACCATACATGCATACGTATGAATGTACGAAACGTTTTGATAACAAAAGCACAAAAGCAGTAGCATCATACATTCAGTACGTATGCATATTGTACATCCACATTGCAGTTCTTTCACGTGAATTTCGCGCACGTAACACCATCGCGTTCGTGAACGTAATGCAGGTGCGTAGTACGCGGGCGAAACATTAATATTCCAGCGGCGTATGGAAGCACATTACTGGTGCGCAGACTACATGAATTATTCGTGTGCGAAATTTTAGTTTTGGCATAATACGTCGCGAAATGTAATCTTCTGATAGCTATAGCCCGTTCAATGACCCTACTAGATTATCATAGTCATAAGCTTGTCGAATTTTGTTAAAATTGATAACACCGTCTCATACATGCGCGATCAGTGTATTTGCAATTTCCGAAAATTGTGTATTCTTGAAATGCCAATGACCCGTCATCACTTAGCGAATGTTGGAAAGATTTGACCATTTCCTTTAGCAATAAAGCGGCATATGTATGTGTATTCTAGTACATGATGCATAAAATTAATCCTCTAACTCTAACGAAATTTTGGTTAAATCTTGGGTTGATAAGATTACTTTGCTCTAACAAACTCACCAATTTTCGGTTACTTTAGCAATATAGAGTAATCTGTGAGATTCCCTGGTAATCCAGCATTAACTTAAACGCGTTATACAGAATGTAACTTATGATTTGAACCATATAAATGGAACTAATCGCTTTTAATGACAATAATTAAATCCATCTGCAATTTCTTGCACACTCGATAATTTCACTTCGTCGTTCCTGGTCGTTCCATTTGCATTGTTTTATTTCCGATATAAGTATCAGTTTTTGTTGAACGTCAATCAAAAACAGATAGGTATTGTGTTAGTACAGTCGCTTCAATATTATTACTAAGATTAATAGATACAATAATTAAAAATGATAGAACATTGCTTTATATAAGAATAAGAATATCAATTTATTGACATACGTATCATATTACATATATACATATATGTCAAAAAGACTAAATCACCAGTGTTCTTCCTCTAGCCTTCCACTACGTCCAAATTTTCATAGGTTTTGCCAAGAGTATAATTTATTTCCATGGATATACATTCAATTTCTCAATTTATTTCCATTTTATTCGCCAAATCCCAAGAATTTTTAAAGCAAATCCAAGTGCCTGTCACTTTGACATCAATGACATATCTAAATATTACTAGAACAGTTTATACAGGCTGTTCCACGTCATTATAATTTTCCCAACTTTTAGCAAAAAAATTATTTTGAAACTTGCAGAGTAATTATGGCCAACTAGGATCTATACAAACAAAACACTTTCAAATTATTACTTACCCGCACGGTGTTAAAATTAAACTTTTTTATTTTAAAATATTTTAAATGAAACGATACAATTTATAAAATAAAAGTTTAAGGGATAATTTCTACATTCTGTCAATTGTTACGATCAGGTGTGAGACGCAGTGTTTGCTCCACCTGATGCAACTTAATAAAAAAAAAAGCGGTACACAGGAGTAGGACGTCCTGGAATCGCTGTAATGATTATTAAAAAAAGAAAAATCAAAAAATTAATGCAAAAGAATAGCACGTGGTTGCTGAATTCTGATATTGAAATTAATGCAAAAAAGTGATAACACGTGGTTGCTGAATTCCTAAGATTGATTAAAAAGGGATGCAATTAATCCATTTCTGTTTAGTTTCCGGTTTATTTTTTTCTCCAGCTCCTTCCTCTCCTAAACCCACCTGTCGCACATCATCACTGCATGTTCGGGTGTATCGGCATTTCCGCAGTCCAAGGACCGGTCATCATCTGTTATTCTAAACCGCCGAAAGTAGGAGCGAAAATGCCCACTCAAGAACTGAGTTAAGTAATAATCCGCCCTCCTGTGTTTGCACTGTGCCGAAGGGATGAGGTCTGGGATCAGAGTCTTGGTCCTTGCCACCGATGTTTCCAGCTTATCCCATCTGTTTTGCCACCCTGTGAGTAGCTTCTCTTTCCTTTGTTTTTGCAGCTTCCAATTTATCTTGCTGGACAGGAAAACTCTGCACTGTTACTCCGCCACAATGAAGATGGGGGGGTGTGGCAACAATTACCTGCGCAGCGTTAATAGATATTGGTTTATATCCACGGATTACTTAAGGAAGATCTACGTTGTAGTTTTTCAAGAACATCTTTAAATTTACTTTGTCAAAAATCTCTGACCACGCTTGAATTGCGTACATGATTTGCAACTGGATAACTCCATAGAGTTCTCTCTTTCAATTTCCAAACCCACTCATATTGGGCATAATTCTAAGCAAGTGCGCCAAAGTAGCCCCAGGTAGCCCACCACCAAATTAATTGCAATTTATGTGTAGTATCTTTGTGAAGGAAACTTTGAAGAAAATACAAGAAACTGACCTCTAACATTAAAAACATAAACTTATTTTCAAGGTGCTTTCTAGCTTTTGTGTAAGTTTTATTATTGTAGAATATTTCCTCTTACTAAATAATATATTATCTGTATCATAAAAAAACAAACAAATATATGCGTGAACACGTAAATCAATCACACTATATGTATGTCCTTAGGATCTCATAGTGTTGACAGAACGATAAACCTTGCGATTACGCGCAATAATAATTTTATTAGCTTATAAATTATAACCTTGAGGACGAATTGTATTAACGGTTCTTTATATGTACAGCCTAGAAAACAATGAAAGAGAATCAGCCCACAATAAAAATAATACTTATGTTTTTGAGGGAGGAAACCGGATGGCACCTGGCATTGGTTCAATGCGCACAGGTAGTGTCGGGCGCTACACCGACTAAAACTCCTCGAAAATGAAACCCCACTCTGACATTTCGGAACCGTCGGTCGGACATAGTGTCGGAATGCCAGCGGCGTACTTAAACCCGCCGGAACAGTCTAGGAGGATATATCATCGAGATAAATTGGGCTATCACTATCACTCACCGTCACATGATACTCTACGCCTATCCTCACTCATAAGAAGAATTACGAGTTTGAGCTTGGTCTGTCTGTCGTTTCCATTCGTCTGCTTCCTTCATAATATCAGCTATCATATATTCTCTACCAGTTTCTAAGTTTTGTTCCTGTTTATCATTACCTGAAAAACCTGTTATCGGTATTCAGCTCTATCCTTAGTAACAAAAAAGTCCTTATGCGAACCTCATTCCACCTTACGCAATCGAATACAGTGTGTTCCACAGTGTCAACAACCTCACAATGCATGCACTTGTCAGTACAATCCTTCCCAAATCTTGCTGCCTAGGCCCTAAAACCTCCATGTCCTCACAATATGTAATGATATGTCCGTCTGAACTCGCAACGGATTCATAGCTGAATCCTGGGCACCAATGTCTTGATCCACAGTCCTTTCTTTCCTATTTGGTTGTCACCTAAGCAGCCATTTTGTTAAAATGTCTTCCCTTGCAATTTTTTGATTTTCATATCTGCCAGCGTGCAAGTCAGCTCTCTCTTGAGGTAGGAGGTCTATATGTACCAATGCAGTGATCACCTGCAGTGCAACAGCAAACGTGGTCCTGAACGCGGAGGCCACCTGCAGTAATGCATTCTATTGCGCAAAGCACCAATCCATATAGCATCTAAAATGTTATGCATAGCATTGCACAGCACGCCTGTGGCTGTTCAGATCGCCAATATTGGGCAAAAACGTGGTGAAGCATGCGAGTCGATTCTCGACTTTGCTCACTATGATCTGCAAATGTGTGCCAAAGGAAACTCTTTCATGGATGATTAAACCCAGGTATCTGATTGTTCTAATTGGGTATTACCCTAATTTCTTCCAGTTCAAAGACAATATTTGCTCTTGATCTACCTCCTCTTACCAGGATTGCCTCAGTCTTCTCTTATATTCTTCTTGGTCTTGAATCTTGACCTTAGAAGGTCAAAATTCAAGATCGAGTCATATAGAACGTTCCACAAAGTAGGACCCAGGATAGACCCCTGCGGAATGATTGTATCGGTCTCCAACAGATCCCCTCTCTCCAACAAAATCTTCCTATTTCGGGAAAAACTCGATATACAGTTAACTAAATACCTAGAAATACGCCTCGCTCTCAATTCCTCTATAATCAGTCTGTGGTTTGCCGAGTTAACTCCATTTTTCACGTCTATAGTAACCAAAACACACCACCTGCCATCACACTCTCTGATGGTCTTCATCACCAACTCAATAGCCATAATAGTCGATTTCCCTTTTTGAAAACCAAACTGATTAGGATGTAGCCGTCCCGCTCTTCCAGTTCACTGTGCAATCTATTACGAATCAGAATCAACAAGAGTTTGCTAATGCTATTCAGCAGGTAGATTGGTCTGTATGAACTAGGTAGTTCTGGTAGCCGTCCACTCTTCAGGGTAAGCACCATCCTAACCCATTTCCTCTTGTTAGGTAAAATTTGCTCCGCTAGAAGACCATTTAATATTTCCAGCATTCAGTGGGGTGCGCAGTTGACCACCTCCGGCGATATTGTATCCACGCCCGAGGCCTCGCCTCCCTTGACCTTGCCACAAGTTCCTCAACAGTGAGCAATTTCAGATTGAATTCTTCTTCTTTAATGTCCACTCCTCACCTGAAGATGGGGATAGTGTTGACACAATAAGCCTCTTTCTTTCGGCATCCATTGCATAGGATATGCATCGATATGTTATTGTCGAACACCCGACAAAGCTTTATCCAGCATTGCTTTTTACTTTCCGCGATTAATTTAACCAGAGCTTTCTTACTTAAGTTTAAAATTCGCTCTCAACTCAACAATAGCTGCGCAATCCGCAGGCATAATCCTAGCTGCACGGGTTAAAGCCCTTCTAGCTTTGCTACACTCTTCTCTGACTTTTCCAGTGTTGATATCCCACCAATAAGGAACCCTGTTATTTGAAGCACCACGCACAATACTATTTTTATAGGACTACTTTATTATAGTAATATATTTTGCCTAAGTAGCGTCCTCATTATATTTTGCGAGAGGTTCGATGTTCCTTGCAAAGATCTCCCAGTCCACGATCTTAAACTGAACTAGTTCAACATCGTTGTGTCCATAATTCTAGTACTTGCTCCTACTGCGCATGGTGATAATCTATATAAAGGACATAATGAGCATAAGAACCAAGTAAACACGTACGCTATTATAAAACAGTCTTTCCTGCTAGCATAATTACTGGCGCTTGCGAATAAAACCAGTACATTTTTCTGTACTATTTTCGATAATTGATGTTATTGCAATAGAGCAGCAGTTATTAAATTTGCTACTACTGCATGCATAATTAAACTCTCACTAGAAATAACCATTCCGCTGTTGACGACTAATTAAATATAGCGTCCTTCCTTAGTTAACCGTTTATAAGAAAGCGATTTCATGGGAATAATTTTATTGAATTTTATTTTATGTTCGCAATTCTTTTTTTTTTTCCTTCAACGATAATTTGTCTTGTTTCTTTTTAATTATCGCCGTAATATTAAGCGATGTCTAACCGGTTCGACGACCAATTAATAAGTCCGAAATCATCCGCCAAGGAGCAACCTACCTCTACCGCTCGTCCGTTTACCGATCGACTGACTCCGCGGAGATGCGTCGTCATGTCGCTGCTCCCCGTGCGGACGGACACACACGGACACGCGACGACACACAAACGCGCCCGAGTACACGTACACACATGCGACGTCGACAACCTGTTGCTGCTGGCCTCGATCCGCGGTCATCCGGACATTAACACCGAGCCTACATCAACAAGAGTGTTCCCCCTTCGGACCGCCATCATCAACGGCAGAGCTGTGCCGCGCATACCTAACTGCACCTGACTTAAAAAGAAGACCACTCGACGGTGACCTCCGAATCGGTGAATAATCGTGGCGATTCCTTCGATTAACTTACCAATTTGACGACACATGTGTAGAAAATACTGCATACTGTGTATTTTTAACATTTCCTTGAAGGTTACAAAAGCTTTACATAAATCAAACCAAATTCTTCGTTATTCGTTCTTTTAAACTTGAAATTTTATCCAAACAACACGGCACTAAGAACGGAAATTCAGAGTTTAATCCAGTGGCTACTATTAATAGGGACGCGAACCATACTTCGATACCAATACAGTATCGAGACATTAATGCCGATACCAAGTACTTTTGGCATCGATATTTTTTATCGATACCTGACTAGTATCGATACTAGTCTATTAGACGTATCTCAACCGCCAGCAAAAAGTCGAGACTGAGCAAGTTAGAAACGCTGATGATAAAGACGACGTTCCTTTATCATATATGGTGACAAAACAGAAGTCGTGAAACCTCGCCGCGCGTATTGGAAAATTATTTTTTCTAAGTGGATGCTACAATAAAGCTAAAACATACGACGACGCAATGCTGAAATGATTGTTACCGGATACTGTACTGTAATGAGTTATTAACGCACTAGTGCGACTTTTGCCGGAACGTAATATGGGCGATTAATGTGCAATTAGAAAAAATACTGTAAAAAACTCGTGTCGCAATGACTTGTAAACGTGATTGTGACACTTGTGTTTTAAAATGCCATAAAGCGCAGCCTTCGCACTGAGTGGGTGGCAAATACTTCAACTGCTTCTGTCGCCACCCGAGCAAGCACCCTATGCAGCGATAACAGAGGAAAATATTTAGAAGCTAGAAGAAGAATATCTACGTAAAGTCCATTCTTCCAACAAGCGTCGAAGCCGAGCGTTTTCTACCGCTGGATATTTCTGCAATAAAATATGCTCAAATTTTATCTTTATTTTTCTCCAAAAATATTTCCAAAGGGAATCTCAATAATTTTGTGTTCTCGAATTTTTATTATTATAAATGCTACTTTGTTTAGAATTTAGTTGTCTTTTATTGCATAACTAACTCTTGGTACTTTGGTTTTCTTGGTAACTGAAAAAAAGCATTGTAGAATTGTGATAGTTTGTAATCTCTAATTGGTACCAACAGTCCCATTCAATGGCCAGACTTAAGCTTTCTCGACTTCTTTTTTGTAGGGGTACTTGAATGAAATTGTGTATTCTGGTCCGCTTACGAACTTAGATGATTTGAAACTTAAGATTCAGCATGCATGTAATTCCGTTACAATGAATATGATCACAGCAGCGAATTCCAGGGAATAATTGGTCGATTGGAAGCGTGTGTCAGGTGTCGAGTGGTGGTCTGTAAGTGATTAATTTTATGTTTAGGTATTGGTCTGTAATGTTTTGGTCAATTTGAGTCTCGCATGAGGTATTGTGTTTCGTGTTGGGGTTTTACCACTACAACGAATTTATTTGAAATCTTTAAATTACAAAAGAGAGCTGTGCGGGTGGTTAGCGGAGTGGACAACAGAGCCCACTGTCGTCCCTTGTTTATTTCGCAAAATATTTTAACTCTATACTCATTAATTATCTATGAGTCAGTGAGTATGGTATATAAATATAGAAGCAGGTATACTTGTCGAACGGACATTCATTCTTACAACACCCGTAACTGCAATAGTATTAACCTGTCGAAAACTGACTCCTCTCTCTGTAGAAATTCTCTGTACCTCACGGGCTTCTCCTTTTTCAATAAACTGCCTTCATCTGTATTAAGTTCTCCTAATTTAACCATATTTCGACGCAAATTAAAGGCAATATTACTAAAACAACATTTTTATTCTCTTGACGAATTTATTAATTTTAAATTTTGAACTGTCTCCTCGTTGTGAACGTGTTTATTGTATTCCTTTTTATTTCTTGTATTTATTTATTGTGTTTGTATATTGTATCTTTATCTGTCAGACAACATTTATTTGTTTATTGGCAACATTAAATTTATTAACGACTCATTTTTTTAATGTCTATATTTTGCAAACTTTCTTAAATTAGACAGATAGCAACAGTAAAACATAACCAAGAAATGGTTTGTGTCAAAACTAAGAAGGCAAAGAAAATAAGAAAAAGGGGGTCAGTTAAGAAGTCAAAGGCACACATCACATTGAAAACCAACATTATTGTGGGATGGTAAGATATTACAGTACAGTCAACCCTCCTATAACGCGGTTTCCATAGAACGCGGAGCTGAAATTGCGGCAGCCCTTACCATAACGCGGTACTCTTACAGCGCGGTTTAAGTTCAACAGAATTATATTGGAAAAAGCTACCATCTAGGACCTTCATTCTGAAAAATTTTAGAGGGTTTAAACTTTCAAAAGAACGTATCACCCTTTATGTGTGCAGCAATCTATCAGGGAGCCGGATGATAAAACGAATGATAATAAATCGTTCTTCAACTCCCCATGTAATGAAAAACATTAATAAGATCTAATTGCCTGTATTCTGACGATCTATTAAGAAAGCTTGCATGACTCAAGATTTATTTAAGGATTGGTTTTATAACTGTTTATCCCGGCAGTGGAAACCTATACGATGGAAAAAAATTTGTATTTCAAAGTTTTATTGGTTCTTGATAATGCTGGCTGCCACAACATAGAACTGGATCATCCAAATGTGAAAATTGTCTTCCTTCCTCCTAACTGCACGTCATTAATACAACCTTTGGACCAAGGAGTCATTCAAACTTTAAAAATGTACTACACACGCCAACTTTTCCAAACCATTTTCGACAGATTAGAAAATAGTGAAAATAAAAGTCTTACTCAAGTGTGGATGGAATTTTCTATTTTAGATTGTATTAGAACCGTGTCATCGGCTTGCGCGGATATTAAACCATCTACGCTTAATGCGTGTTGGAAACCTCTTTTACCTCAAATGGTTCAAGCAATACAAGATCATTCTACAATTTCACTCGCAGTTACAGAAATAGTAAACATTGCTTCTCGTTTAAGCGATGAAGAATTTGCAGTAAACCATCAGGATGTAAGAGAACTAGTACTCGGGGAAGAAACTTTAGATCAGGAAGAACTGATGGAATTAATTGATGCACCCACCTCAAATGCATTAGTAAACGAAAATAAGGAAAACGAATGGGTACCAAATCTCGATTTACAAGATGTGAAAAAAGGGCTAAATTTGGCTAAAGAATTAGAACTTCATTTCATTCAAACTGATCGTTCAACGGTGCGCAGCGCAAAGTTTAAAAGAGAGTTAAGAAATTGCTTAGCTCCCTATAGAGAGGTTTTAGTGGAGTTAGAAAAAAAAGCTACAATCGAAAACCAATGTGAAGAAGAACCAAGTCAGGAAGACATTTTGTCCATTAAAAGAAGACGAGTTAGGCGACTCATATGTGACACCGAGAATGAGTGTTGAAAAATAAATAATTTTACAAAAGTCTTTCTTGTTTTTGTTGGAAAACAGTATTTTAGTTTTGTTTTTGTTTAATTTTTTTATTAATCCTTAGATGAACTCTTCAATTCCATAAAAATAATTTATAATTTATCTTGTCGTTTGTATTTATTGGTCTCCATATAACGCGGTACGAATGATGTGATTTGTACTAATTCCGAGTTTCTTATAGCGCGGTTTCCATACAACGCGGTAGACGGTTTCCATAGAACACGCTACGAATTAGCCTGGTTTATACGGTTAAATCCGAGTTTCTTATATCGCGGTTTCCATATAACGCACTCACCGCGTTATAGGGGGGTTGACTGTATATAGTATTTAATTGATCAGTGTCTGATTTAAAGTTTATAAAATTGTTATATCTGTTAATTTATACCATTTCTAAGAATAACTTATTCTTGTAATTGCTTTAATTATTAGAAATAGGTGTATTATCAAAATCGAATTTGTAATTATTGTGCGATTTGAGAAATTTAAGTTCTCTGTTCAAAATTTTAACATGCGAAACGAAAATTATATTCCTCCATCAGTTATTAAATAACTTGATACTTGTATGCAGTAGCCACCACGTCTCGTTTTCTATACAATTTTGGACATAACGATTTTTGCGTAGGTAGTATACTCACCCTTTAGCAGCCTCCAACAACTACCAACCATCACCACCTACACGCTTTCCACAAGCATAATCCATTTTATCTTCAGCCCGAAAATTGCGCAGTATTAAATTAAGGAGGTACCTTAATAGACACACGAAATATCTACATAAATTTGTCTTCATTTTTCGTCGTTTTCCATCGACATAATAATGTCGGACAAATTACAAGCTTACTTTGTTCTTTATCACTTATGTACATATATGTATGTATATTGCGCAAAATTCCTGGCAATAACACATTCCGTTTGTAGAAAAAATAAGTGATTAAGTGTAAAACAGATGGTGCTTCATTCAAAGTAACGGGGCAATTGCGAGAGGTTCAACTTTAATCCCACGTTATCAGAGCGTGACCTTTAACTTCTTCTTGCTGGGTATTTCCTGACTTTCGCAAGTTGTGAAGGATGTCCTTTATAGTGCCAGATCGACCAGAATTATTTATAACCTTCGATCGTGTGTTATTCTATTTTTATGTACGGCTTCCTTCCTACGCCTACGTAAAATAAGATTAAATTTATTAATTATGCGTAGAAGACGTAAGACATAAACTAACTGGTAAGAAAGAAAGACGTGCTACATTTTGTAGAGAAACATTTCCTGTAGTTATTGTTATAGTTGCGCTAATTTATTAGTTGATTATTATGTGAAAAAGCAAGTCATATCCATGTTCAAATAAAGGATGGCGATGATAACATTAGTCAGAGCCTCGGATACGAGAGATAGGTTGTTTGTTCTGGAACATACTGTGCGCTATCAGCAAATACTTGTGGGAGAATGAACAAACATGGATTGTGTTTCCTCAATACTCATTTCATAAAACTTCAATCACTGCTAGTGTCTATACAGGGCGTCCATTGAACCGGCACTATAGTTTTTTTTTAACTTCTATAGTCTATTTTTAAACGACGGAGTGACGTAAATAATGAGGGGCGCAAACCATATTCACACGACACCAACGGAATCAGCGACATCTATGTGGTATACTTCACATTAGAAACAGAAAACTGTATACTTTGAAATACTAAATACACAATCAAAATTACATTTCCAAAGCAAATATTGCAAACATTTTAAAAATTGATTTCTGAGATAATTTCATACGTTTTAGGAAATATTTGTACCTGTATCATGTATTATATAAATACGAATTTTGAAAAAGAGAAATGAATAAGGATGTCAAAGTGTTTAAAGAATATAGAAATCAAAACTGTTTTTTTTTTTTAACAGACGCATACTTTATTTATATCATAGTATTACAAATAAATGTAACTATTATAACAAATGATATTAATAGGCCCGTTGCTAGCCGAAATTTTTATGGCAAATCTAGATGAACAAATCTTCAAATCACCTCTAGCCTCAAAACACATTTCTTTTGGTACAGATACGTGGATGACATTGTAGCATGTTTTACCGGTTCATCACAATAACTCAACGGCTTCCTTAACTATATTAATTCCATACATCCAAAAATTAACTTTACTATAGAAACAGAAAAAAACTCTCAACTAAACTTTCCAGATCTTACTCTGATCCACACTAACAATAACATTCAATTTAAAATCTTTAGAAGAGAAACTAATACCAATACCACTATCCCATATGACTCTTTCCACCCCCAAAAAGACACAAACTAGCAGCTTACAAATCTATGGTACATAGAGCTTTTTCAATACCTCTCACTGAAGAGTATCTAAAAAATGAATTAGAAATTATAACTGCCATCGCTTTAAGTAATGGAGTTCCCAAATATGAAATAGATAAACTCATAAACAAAAAACAAAAAGATTTAGCATACTATAGCATTTACCCTAAAATTAAAGAAATTTCTAATAAAAATATGTGAGTTTAACATACTTTGGCAAAGATTCCGAAAAAGTGGCTAATATTCTACGAAGGGGTGACTTCACGGTATCTTTCAAAGCACCGTCTATGTGTGGCACAACATAGACGGTGCTTTCGGAATTTTATTCAACGCAAAAGATCGGACAGATAGATTTAAAAAATCCGGTGTTTACAAATTAGAATGCCCTGAGTGTAATAGTATATATATAGGACAAACCGGAAGGAAGTTCGAAACAAGATTCCAAGAACACATGAGATCTTTTAAATTTAAAAAGACAGACAGTACATTCGCAAATCATTTACTGGAACATGATCACGGTGCACCGGCTTTGGACAATTTAAAAATTTTACATTTATGCGACAAAGGTCGAAAATTAAATTTGCTAGGATCCCTGGAAATATATTTAAATAAAAATTCCCCCATTTTACTTGATGACCAAACTGATCTTATGTATTCACCGCTGTTCGACACCTTGAAACAACAATAACTGGTAGCACGGTTTTTCCCTTATTCAGGTCTTCCCTCACACTTTCCAGATCTATCTACCTGGGGTAATAAAATAGCAATAGCATAAACCTTTATTTGTATATATATAAACTGCAAAATTATTCCAAACTCTGTAATCGTTTGAAAATAACTCGAAAAAGTTGAAACTATAGTCACGAAACTGTAGAATAAATACGTGGTAAAAAACATAGAAACCTTTTATTTTATTAATATCATTAGTTAATAGGGATTACCACAAAGTAACGGCCAACAGCATCAATTTTTGTAACTATTATACTACCTCAATTATTGTCTTTTGTCAGATTTTACACATAGCTATACCAAAAACTTTTTAACTTCTCTGATTTATACAAATAACCATATTTAATATCATAAAAGAAATTAGAGAAAAAGGAATTTCATAAAATCCAAGTAAATTACATAATTATGTATCTATGTATCCATATATAATAACTGCACGGTTTGCATTCTCGCCTTTCACCCTGAGGGCGCTGGTTCGATTGCAGGCCGAGACTTTTAATTATGGATAAAAATCAGAACACGCCTTCTTGGATATGAAGTAAAACCCTAGGTCTCGTGTCAATGCGATGTCTGACACGCAAAAAATCCCTACCGGAGGTTGAAACTCGTTCGACTTCGGTAAAATTTCAGTGGGGATGGTACAATACGTTAATAGATGTCAGTGCCTAGAAGTGTCAAGGAATATTCCACAACCCAAAGTTTCATTCAGCAACAACTTATACATAATACATTCTATATTATTTGACGCAAGCACTCTTGCATGGCTTTTTTGGTTGAAGAAGTACATGGAATTTTTTCTCTTCGCCTACTATGGTAACTGGCATTATCTAAAGCAATCACCGAGTTTTCGAGAATATGTATCATAGGCAGTGATAAAGGTTTTGTTAGAGATTGATTACTGTTGTTTAAATCAAATCAAACAGGAGATTACCACAGTGCAGTGATATGAATTCAAAAGTATTTAAAAAATGTTTGTTTTACTTTCTATGTGTCATTATAAATCTTTTGCGCTTTCCTCCTGATGGATTCCTTAAACCTGTTGACAAGCCTTCTACAAAAGCGAGTCTCTTATGTTGAACTGTTTCATCAACCCACACTTTCGAAGTAGTATGCCCAACGTTTATCCAAGTTTCATCAAGGCAAAGCACTTCTCGATTTTCCTCTCTATACTTGTTCAATTGACGTAAATAATTTCTTCGCCAAATAGTTATTTCATCTTTTTCAATTAGCGTACTTTTCTACATACCTACAACACAAATATTGAATAAACACACCAATAATATATTGCAGTTTCTAACCTGAAACCAATTTATTTTAAAATTTTGTACAATGTCGCGATCGACTAAATGTTTGTGTGCTGTCATCTGTTTAAATGGCCACTACCAGTTTATTTAACGTTGGTAGTTCATCTTTGAAAATAACTGTGCACTATACGCCGAATGACACTTCTCGTTTCTTGCTTTGCCAGGTTTTTTTCTTTGATGACAACAATAATCCTGTTTCCTTATGTTCCTTCACCATTTTATATACGCAACTTTCGACAATGTCTAGACAATATTTTCCAAGTACCTACTATAGTAATTACTTACTACAAATAATATTCTAACCTCCAGCACTTGCTATCATTGTCGATAATTTTGATACGTTCAGGTCCTTATTTGCTTCGTGTACCTAATGTTTTATATATATTCAAGACATTTTCTTTATCTTTTACAGATAAAGCGCATCTTTTTCGGGTGGCCCCATTATTGTTTGTATTCATTTCACTACAAACGAAATTAAATACATATAACCAAAAAATAACAAAGGGTTTTTATAATTTACATACCTACCCAAGTATGTAATTCTAATTACCTTCCACAGGGAATAACACCGCAAGATTGGTTCTGAAAAGAACAGTTTAAAAGATATATAAAAAGAATTTCTTGGGATGAAACTATATAATATACAGTCACCGACAGAATAGAGTGGACATGATATAAAATCATACGTCAGACATCAAAGTTTCTTCATTTGTCCTTTGTTGTGTCGTGCTTGTCTTTTTGACGATATCTTCGAATTGAGCCAATAACGGAACGGAATTATGTCTCATTTTCAGTTTTTGTTACTCCGTCGAATTAAAAAACTATAGTAAGAATTTGAAGCTTACAAAGTAGTGATAACCGACGATGGTCTATTTAATAATAATAATAATAATATCAATTTATTGGCATCACATACATATATATACAATATATACAACAAATACATATGCCAAAAAGACTGAATCACCCTAAGGTGCTCTTCCTCCAGCCTTTAATCCCGTCCAAATTTTGACAGTTTAAGCCAAAAGTATAATTTGTTTGAATTGGCCACGTTGAATTTATCCTTTTTTTCACATCATTTATGACATCTTCGGTGATGTAAGACCCTGTAACTTGGGGACCATCTCAAGGTCTATATACATTTAACTTCCATTTTAATTTTCAAAAACCCAAGCAATTTCTAAGCTAGCTGTCACTTTGACATATATATACGGCAAATATTTTCAGCTTTACGCCACAGGTGTTAATATTGACTGGAATAGTAGAATGTTTATCGATGTAATGAATTTATCGCATCATTGGAAATACTTGCACATGTTTAGTTGTAATATTGTCAGAGAAAATTATTCGATCCTTTTTATTTACTTCCATTTGTCTAAAATTTAAAGTTCTAAACTAGCAATAGGGCCAGTTTTCGAAAGATAAAAACAGTTGTCCATCACAACCATGACGTCACCAATATCTTTGGGTTTTCCATGCCGATACACTCACTACGAAGGCATCACCGCTTCAAGTGAAACGCATCCACACGTTCGATAAATTGCAATAAATGCCAGAATCCAATCACAGACCGGAAGATAAGCACCTGGAGTACGTACGACATAAAACATCATGCGCATAATTATGGTGAAAACGCGTAAATAGACATGAACTCTCATTATGTCGCGAGTCCGCCACGTCTGTAGCTCGGAAGTAGGAATAATTAATGTATTTTTTGCTGTGCGATACATAACTAGCAAGTGAATTTCCGAGTACGTAAATAAAAAATGTACATTCTGTAGATTATTCTCTGTGTGTGTGTGTGTGTGTGTGTATAAATTGCTGATGTATATATATAAATATATATGCAAGTATTCCGCAACGCTATAATGGTTAATGTACGTTTCAGCAAAATCCTACTTTCACCGCGACTTTGCGTTTCCAATGTATACTTCATCGATTGCAATCGATTCGTGTTGTTTACACGTAAAAAAATATAATAGAATGTTCGTGTATCGACAACCATTGTTCTTACTGCAAAGGAATTTACTGTTTCATTAAATTGTTAGTAGGTAAGTCATGCCACATACTTGTTGGGGCAAATAAAAGGTAATACCAAAAGCAAAAGGGAAGACAAAATTTATAAAGAAGCTGGGGATGACTTAAGCACGTTTTTTATTTTTTGTTTTATTTTGGATTATCATAGATTTTTTCATATTAAAGTTTGGAGGAATTCAACAAGATGAATTACCCATAATATAAACTGTTTAGACGGAACAGTTTTCTTATAACGGGTTCGAAAATCAAAGTTCTGTATGTGTTCAATCTATACCCAGCTATAATTGAAGTCATATGTCCCAAACACAAAACTAAAAGAATCTTATTGTGAGTTACTGCAGAGAGAAACCTGAAAGATCAGTGTTAAAATACAACATGTATTTGTATCTCGGCTGTTATTCTTCCGTTGATTTTGGCAGAATCAAAAGCTTTTCATTAGTAAATTGAAAGCGAGCGAATCTTAGCAGCTGTTTCTCTTCCAAACTCTGACTCCCACTTCCATCAGATCCCTTTCCACCGCTTCGAGCCATTTCGTTCTTGGTCTTCCTCACGATATGCCTCCCTCCAGAACCTGTTTTGTTGGCCTCGAGTCCGGTAACCTCGCAACATGTCCCAGCCATCTCCATATATTGGGTTGGCGATATATTTGCGTGAGTTCTTCATTGGTTCAACGTCTCCACTAGTTTTTCTCTATCACCCCTCTGCCACATATTCACTTAAAATATTTGATTGTATTTTTACAATTGTTATATGATCATCTTCTATGACATCTACAATGTATTGAAGGCACTCGTCGTCCTTTCCACTTTCTTCTCATTTTCTAGGAAAATATTACATAAAAGATTCTCGTAATACTTTTTCCAAGCTTCCTTATTTTTTTCCTTTAATATTTCTTTTTCGTAACTGGCCTTCTTCCCCTCTTCGTTTTCTCTTTTGGTTCCAATTTATCTTTTTCAGATCATAGACTTTCCATGCTTTTATTCGCTTTTAGCCAGCGTTCTTAACTTTGCTTTTGGATATAAATTTATTTACTTTGAAGAGATAACACAATCCATAGCCCAAACATGGAAGAAATTGGTATAAGGAATTGACTCCTAAAAGTGCAAGGATTTGGTCGTCAGCTTTTCTTTATACTGACTCAAATTCTACAAAAAAATACTATGCTGAAGATGGATCGGGGTCGGTATAAGATGGAAAAGCAGAAAAAATTGTAGTCTCGGAAAATTGGACGATCGAACATTTCCAAAATCCTGACTTCATCGTTTTGGACGTTGCTGCTTGAGCCAAACTCTGTAGCACAGCTGAAAAAGCGCGCAGATAGAAAGAGCCTCATTTGAATAATTGCATCACCATTAACGTCATAACGTAAAGAATTGGTCAAGTATCGAAAAACAAGAATTTGATCTAGTAGCCACAGTAATTAACAATGTAAATTGTATATTGATATTTTAACATCAGCATAAGGAAATAGCTTATGTTAATTCAATTTAAAATGTTAATAACTTCCAAATTAATATTGCTTGAGTTTAATGCTATTAAATTCAATACCTTTTAAATCAGTTACAATATTTAATTTTTGTTTTTAAGCATTATCATAGATAAGTTTTAGAAATAATGCCTGTGCCATTTCATTATAATTCGAACTTACTAATTAAAGAGCTTTTTGAAGAACTCATTGACTTGGATACTGTACGAGCAATTTCAGCGTAGGAGCCTTTTGTCAGCAGGGGTCCGATATGTAGGTCCTTGTAGTCTTATGGTGTAGTCCATTTTCTTCAGAAAAGATTAGCCTTATGGTACCAACAATGTCAAATTGAACATTCAATATATCTGTATCTTTTACGATCTTATTGACTGCGCCTAAAAATGTCCCTATTTTGGAATTTTTTTTGCCTTTTAAAATTAAGTTTATTTACAAAGTTACAAAATATGCCAATCTAATGGCTAAAAGTTGCGATGTTCTTATGCCGCCTATCTTGCAAAAAATTCGTTTATTCTGCTGTTGCATTTGTTGATGCGGTATAGGGTGTTTATATAAATATTATATAAACTAACTTAATATATATAATATTAAGAAATTGATATTTTTGTCGAAATTTTCTGCCAACATCCACCATAGAAAGCTATAATTTAAACATTAAAACAGACAGTATATTGAATGCAGTAAAACTACCCTTGTTTCTTAGTTACATATTAAATTGTTTTCCTGTAGTCATATTAATTTAGCATTTCCCTTCTTAGCACTTTGTTGACACGCAATACCTCCCAGTTTTATCAGTTTTCACATAATTTTTCTTTCTATTCAAATATCTTTTACAATTGATAACTGCTAAGCGGCGACACTATGATGCGATTATTACAGCTAGTTCTGTTTCTTCATAATCAACAGAAAGACAACCACTTTTAGTTATTGAAACAAATAAAATCTAAAATCTATTCATAAATAAAATATGAGTTACTAGAAAAATAAAAGGTTTCGTAATTAACATGGACAGGTTTTGAATGTTATCACTAGTCATATTCTTAATGAAAACTGAGACTAAAGTATGTAATGAAATACTTAACATTAAATTATGTTTACAACAATTATATCTTACAAGTACCATTCGCGAACTTACTGAATTTATCAAGAGTTGATAATAGAAATACCGAGAATTCTTTTTGATTGCTTGCTTGAATCATGCACTTCCAAGAATTTCAACAATTTATTTACGCTATCTCTCAGCCAGTAACAAATAAACATCTACATGAGCAACCTATTGAAGCTGGACCGTTCAACTACTTTATTTCCTCGCTATTTGAAAATGTAAGAATTTAAGAAAACATTTTGCCTCAATAAGAAAAGTATGTATGTAAGTGTAGTTTCTATTACTCGCTGCTTATTACTTATTGCAGGACAGCTACAGGAGAATGTCGGTTACGTAAACTGAGAAATGTTAGCGTCAGAATTTATTCTCATTTACCGAATGCGTTAGCGCGTTCAATTAATGGAAAAAAAAAATCCGTCGTCTCCAGTTTCAATTCACATAAACCAGCCCAACTAACGGTAATTTAATGGTTCGCGGTAAAAGTGTGTCGACTACACGAGAAAATTCTAGATGCTGAACGCAGCAGTAGAAGAAGAGAGAAGACGATGGGAAACTTACAAGAACCAGCAGATTGGTACTATTTCAGTAGTTTTCTCGCCATAGTAGTTTCATATTTTACGTAATTATGTAAACATACATACAATTGTACTATACCTATCTGCTTATATTATTTATGTTTCTGAAAGATAAATTATACGCTCAAAAAAATCTGAGAAAACTTCTCTCCTCATTAGGTGACGAAATGTCATCTTACAGATACAATCAAGCATTTCTAATGTGCCCCCCATAGATTACCCAAGTTTTTGATTATTTAGGCATATATGTATTTAATTACAATCCCTTAATCACCTTTAAACTTTAATTACAATAACCAAAGTGTAATTACGTGTTTGGGTTTTTGGTTGCCCCTTTTTGTTTTCGTATACCTAACATTTGTATGTAAATATCTATCTAATTCGGTATAAATATATCCCTCAAATGATTAATTAGTGAGATACAATTGGTTGACAAAACAATTATCCGAAATTTATTTTTGAACTGTTACGTGTAATACAAAGTGTTCATAATTTCGTTATTAGGTGACTTTTGTAGAAAGAGGTTTTATATATTATATTCTTTTCGTTTCCTATTTTCTAGTTATGACGCCATCATTTATTTTTGAAATTGTAATAGATTTTTTACTAACAAAAATAAATTCTCTACTCTTATTCGAATACGATGATACTCCGTCAGTGTCGTCCTTCCGATACAGGCCCTATTTTGCTAAAAAAAAAATTAAAAATAATAAAAAAACAGTATTTTGACACAGCAACATAATCTTGTATTCTTCGATGAACGGAATGTTTAAGACGTTTTTGCTTATTTTTCGTTAGAATTGCTTTTTTTACTAGCTATTATACTTTATAAACATCAATTGGCGATAATATAATAAAAATTTTAAGATTTGAAAAATCAGTTTGAATATTTTCCCTTTTTTTCAATTTATTTGAGTGTCCAACCTAATGTGGAAGTAATGTACTGGGAAAAGTGCAGTGAAATTACTACTCTTGGGAGAAAAATACCATTGGTATTTAAAAAATACTGATGATTTCATAGCTAGAAAGTCGGAAATGTAAAAAAGTAGTTTATAATAATAAAATAGATTTGTTCGTCGTTTAAGAAAGAGTACCTAAATCAATGCCGACTAGTTATACAGGCCCAATACATGGAGAGTGGGATACCCCGACAGCTAGAAGTTGGTGGGAAACATCGGGCCGGCCAGCCGGGCGCAACAGCGGTTTGCAGGTGTTTGCTTGCGAACCGCGTTTAATAAAAGTAAAATTCAATTTGATTAAATAATAAATAAATGAAAATAATTAGAGAAGCTTAGGTTTTTGTGTCTTTCTTTAGCTTTTCCAAGAAGCTACTTTGGTATTAATACTTTTGACATCATTATTTAGAATATATTAGGTACAGAGGTATATAAAGAGACGTATGTTATTGTATTTACTGTTCAGAATCGCGTGGAGTACCCCGACACGATGCCTACTCCCACTCCATATCATAGCCCTGTATATCTAGTCGGCGTTGCCTAAATTCAACGAGTTAGGTGTGAAAACGTAATTTCATTATGAAATCATCTTTCGTAGATCTATCAAACTACCGCATATGAGTCGTTACCCCCTTGCCGAATGGTGATTTTACGAGATATTTCTATGTTTATAAATCGTGCAAATATGTAAAGCAGGCGTATACCTTTATGCGATTTTCATGTTAAACGAACTTACATTGCACTACGAGCAACGGCATCAAAAAGTGTACATGCAAGTAGCATACAATTCCGTTCTTTTTCTCTGTACTTAGAAGAGTATGTCACTTGTCAGATAATGTAAAATACAATCGTGCTAAACAACAAAAACTGTCCAGTTAACAATATATGTAATAGAAGTAATATTATACTAAAATAAAAATTGTTAAATTTTCAATTTTTAGTCGTATAATCATAATTAGTAAATAATAATAATAATAATTGTCTTTATTGTACTGCATAAATACGTATATAAAAACAAAATGTAAACTCACAAATGTGTATATATAATTAAGAAAGCATCCCTAATTTATACAAGTACAATCACAAGGTGAGATTCGGAGACTGGCAAAGCTCATCTCCGCTCTTCCATCTAAACCTTGAGTGTAGATTTAACTAACAATAAAAAAACATGCCTAAAGTTACCAAGATAATGTAGGTCTCTACGAAAAACTATTTTTTTTATAGAGATAGAGAGAGGCTTGTTCTCTAATAATTTTAAAGTAATATAACAGCGTGTGCAACTCCCTCCTATTAACCATAGATAACCACCCAGCATCAACAAGTTTATGTGAAATACGCTCATACTTCTTTATGTTATAGATTAATCTCAAGCAGTTATTTTGTATTCTTTGTATTCTGTGTGAAGTATCCTTATCAATTGCTGGGTGATACACGGGAACACAATAATTAAATTGACTCAACCCGAAGGAGTCGCACAGACGCCTCCTAACCGACGTCGACAAACAAGCCTTATGCGCATAAGTTAATATAAGCACATTTTATATACTTGGAAATTTGAACACGGTATCTAAAAGTATTATCAAGCATCAAGCCAAGGCTACGGCCGCTGTCGACACACTCCACCCGCTGACCCCCAACCTGAATGTTCACCAAGGGCTTCAAAAGCTCACAGCTATTTTTATTACCAAAGAGCAGTAACGAGGATTTGCTAGGATTTAAAAAGAGATTATGCTTTTGTGAAATGTGGTAAACGGAATTTAAATCAGTACTAAAGTTATCCAAAGATTCAAGATAATTTTCAGGTGGAAACGACAAGTAGAATTCGGTATCATCCGCATATACATGTGCGGAAACGTATTTAAGTTCTGTAAGCAAGAATGAAGTATATAAGGTGAACAACAAAGGGCCCAATATAGATCCCTGCGGGACACCCATACTCGTGGGAAGGGGCTCAGATAGGAGTCCGTCAATTTTAACGCACTGACGCCGGTCAGCCAGATAATCCCCCAGTAAAGCATACCAAATACTGTCATAGAAACCGCTAAGCTTGTTAAGTATCTTTTTGTACTGATATTGCAAAATAGTTCTCTTCACGTACCCAAAAGCATGCGTGAAGTAGCATTTCACGCACTAGTGCGTAAAGTGAAAGTAGTACCCACCGTACTAACTGACGTATACAAATGCTTTGACATTTCTGGTGACATTTAGCAAAGTAAAGTGATCAAACTGTCAAACGTTAACTGACGTTAACATAATACATATTTGACAGTACATAAGTAGACAGAATCAATCGTAATAAGCGGCATTTGGTAGTATTATTATTAAAAGTATGTATTATTCGTACAAAAAATATTGTATAAACCGCCCATGAAACTAGCCACTCATTCGCGAAATGTGCTTTCACGCACTTGGTTCGTAAATAACTATTATGGAACTCGTTAGGTTACTCGCCTCGGCTTCTCCAAACTCGTTCGATAAAACACCATAGCTCTATTATGATGGAGCCATACATTTCCATGCCATTTAAATAAATCACGTATTTCACATACGTAAATATACTGATCGAATAAATTCTAATTTGTCGATATGTACCTATTTAAAAAGTTTAGTTAGTGTTTTAATTTTAGTTTTAAAAGTTTACCGTAACGTGTGACTAATTGTAAGTTGAACAAAATCACACATATTAAGAAAGAAGGTAGGTACGTTTTCAATAAAGCTGTACGAATCCTTCCAATAATTAAAAATATGAAATACTAGCGATGCGCGTCATGATACTCATATAATACACAAACAATTCTTGGACGTGATAAGAAGAGAGTGGTACGATAAATTTTCTTGGAAAAAAAAGGAACTTTGTTCCAGAATAAATACAATCATGTAATAAATCTAAATATTTCTCAAAAGCATTTCGAAAAGATATTTATAAGTGCCAGATAACAGAAAAATATTTGGTTCATACAGATCGCTTAAAATAAGTATTGCAAGCACTTTTGAATACTTTGAATGAGCCTGATAATTCTACTTTATGCCCAATTAAAATAGAAGCCATACCATTTTGCATTTATTTTTACTTCCCCAAATTAATAATAATAATGAATTATTATTAATTAACCGTCCTATATCTTTTACCTAATTCTTCCTGCCATATTTTTAAATTTTTGCGTAATTGAGATTCAATATCCGAACATATTGCCAGATCAATGTGCAAAAGCTCAGTCCACTAGTTTTACTGGTTTTTGCTTCTGTATCCTAGATTACTTATTTCTGGGGCAAACATATATTTGAAATGACTTGCTCCAACTGACTTCGATAAGACGATATTACACACTAATTATGCAATTCGTTCCTTGATGAAACTAGTATAATGTTAAAGTCCATATAGATATTTTAAAATTTGACATCAACCATAAAACACGCAGGAAGATCACCAATATTGTGTTTATGTACGGCAATCATTGATGAACTTTCTTCCTAAAGGATTGTCTACTTCCTTTACTAGTTTTTGTGCGCTCCATCTCTGCGTGTTTGTTGAGTATTCTTTCAACATCAATTTTATGTATTTGTATAGCGTATGTACTGTACTACAAAATTAGTTTGGGTGTGTGCCGAAATCTACTGAAACACCTATTACTGCTTTACGATTAGGAACGATAAGTATTTGTTTCGTAATACTTTAGTAAACTAACGGAGCAAATTTCGGAACACACGCTTTGTTACCACTGATTGCGGATATGCAGAATATCATAGAATCCCGTTAAAAATTACTATCCATGTAAGCAAATTTTCTATTTTGCTTTTTTTTAATACACAACCTTTAACTTAACCTAATGGGAGCAGTTAATACATTCCATTTTGTATATGTTTATGTGACAAGAGTAAATAAACTTACACTGCGAATTATCAACAGATGACTACCGCAGAAGTTCGGAGTCATAACCTGCGAAAAAATTAAACAGATTTCAAATTAAAATATATACTGCCTCAGCTGAATCACCATGGATAAAGGTCTAAATGAATATCAAGAGATCTTTATAAATAAATTAATAAGATGTTTGTTTTATGCTGTAAACACTTCATACTTTTTTTTCTTTTCTGCACATAATGAATCTCTTCAATATGGAAATGAAACTAATTCTTGGAAGATGCTATTATGTATATATTCTACTTTACTTGTATTCATAGCCATTGGAGTATTAAATTAATAGTATTTTATGTGTAAATGGTATAATAAAATCAAAATTAAAACATGCGTATATACAAAAGAATGAAACGCCTAACTAACGGTTGCTAAAATGGCGTTACTGATGTAATTCTTTCTCATACTACCACGCACTGAAAACGCTTTAACTAGAATGTACGAACCCATAGTTAAACCACCTACTGGTTACGCACCATGAACACATACCTGAAACACGCGTGAGAATACAACTACCTTTAAAACAGGCACATTGTGCTGCGCGTCTGGCGCCCAAACAAAGTCACATCAGCATTCTATTAAACGGTCGCCTATTATTAATTGCATTTCACCATTGTATTATTCCAAGCAAGTTTTATAATGACACTTTTGCGAATTCAAAAATCAATTTACAATCGTGTTCAATATTCTGAACGAACACGTTCATAAAAGTGCAACTGCACCTTGCAAAACAACAGATTGCAACCTAATGGAACATTCAGTTGGAGATTGCACAAATGTGCGAGTAAAGCTAAATTTATTTCCCTTGTTATTTTTCTATACAACCAATTTATTTTGTCATTTACTGGGTAACTGAGGTAAAAGCAGTAATATAATATAATATAGTCTTCTTTAATTATTTTTTTTTATACAGCAAAAATATAAATTTAACTATGAAAGAACAATTTGCGAAATATACTACAAAACATTGTTTTAACCTGTAGTAGAATGAATAGGCTTTATGTTTTTACCGATGTTTATATTTAATTGATGTGAAAAATATATGTATTAGAAATGTACCAAAATCAAAAACTATAATAGATATTAACGCTATTTAACGTTTACCATTAATAGAATTTTTACAGTCAATGATTACCGAACTCATTAGCTCTATTTGGTCATTATTACCCATAATTGTTGTAATTTCCAGCGTTAGCAACATACGTGTATTTATGTTTGCTGTCATACGATATTCCCGTTAAAATATAGTACGTATACAGTAATTATTTCTTTACATAAATAATACCACAATATTAGATTATTTGAATATTCTATACTGGGCTAAAAAGGAACTCAAGAGCAGATAACTATAAGTAAAGGAGCCGCTCTTAAGTGGGAGAGATCCCATTGAGAAAACAAAATTAGAGGGCGTCTTCTAGGATAAACAGGATTACGATAGACCTTAAAAGGTCTCTCTGAATAGCCGCCAGTCCAATCTAATCTAACCTAGTTAATTGTACCCGTAAAACATTGTAAAAAAAATTTTAGCAATGCAAATGTAACTACACAAAAATGTTTGAATAGTTTAATATAATATAATATTTAATGTCCAACAGATCTTATATCTAATACAGGACATAATAAAAAGTCAATATAAAATTGAAAATATGAAAAGAAGATACATTAAAATACATTAAATTACATTAGAAATTTAGGTCTAAAATAGTAAAAGAAGCAAAACTTAAGCGACCCGAAAGGGATAAGGGTCACCCCGATTTGCATTTCTGCATATGTGGGTAAGGGGTGCCTTAAAAAGAACGTTCGCGCGTGCTCGGGGAACCAGAAAAGTATCTGAGGATCGGGTATTATGTCGAGACACTACCAAACCAACTTGAGATAACAGGGATGGAGAATCCACAATTCCATTCATTAAGTTAAGAATTTGGCACTGAACTCATCTCTGCGTTGGGATAGGGAAGTGAAACTTTGTTTAACTAGAAGTACGAAGATCTTCTATAAATAAATGTGATCAACTTTGAACGACAAAACCTTTAGGAACCTCATCTGCACTCTCCCTAACATTAATCGTTGATAGACGTAGTAAGGATACCAAACCAGCGAGCCATATTCCAATTTTGAACGGACTAGAGTAAAAAAAAATGATTTTATAGCATTAGCATTGTTAAAAAATCGACAAGATCGGATCACAAGTCCCAACAATTCAGAAGCAGAAGAGACAAGGTTGGTAATATGTAAATTCAAAGACAGATAATTATCAAAAAGTACAACGAGGTCAGCAGAGAAGTTACGCACTGAGTAATTAAACGAGATGGGTTGGCACACCTAGAAAAAGAGAGTATAGCACACTTAGTAATGTTCAAGTGTAGTCCATTGCTCATACACCAATCACTTAGAGCAGTTACATTTCTCTGAAGATTAATACAGTCAGCATCTGAATTAATGCCACTGAAAATCATAATATCGTCAGCATATGTTAATACTCTACAGTCTAACAGTCATTAATATATATATTAAAGAGCAATGGACCCAGCGTTGAACCTTGAGGCACGCCCGCGTTTGAAGTGAAAGTGTTAGAACAAAACCCATTGTAATAAACAAAACTAAGGCGATCTTGAATATACGACTTAAAGAACGAAGTTACATTTAGCGAGAAGCCGTTAAGTTTGCAAATTAGGACATTCTGATATTTAACGTGTCAAACGCTTTGCTAAAGCAAGTGTAAATCACAGCGACCTGAGTACGGTTATCAACATTCCCGCTGATGAACTGTGTAATTTCCACCAGATTGGAAATGGTGGATCTGTTAGGAACAAAACCATGTTAGTAGGGTGAGAGATATGGTTTGACACAGCTGTATAATTTGTCATATAGTAAAAGTTCGAAAACTTTAGCAAACTTGGGTAGTTTACTTATCGGCCTATAATTATTCATGACAGAGAGATCCCTTTTTTTTAGAATTGTACTAATTGGGCATAATTTGAGATTAATGAAATTTTACCCTAAAAATTGTTACAATATTAATTATCCGAAGATAATATAATAATAAATAATTGGGGAACTGGAAAATATACAAGAATTGATATTTCAAGCATCAGAATTTAAAATAAAGAAAACTTCTGCATTTTTATGTAATCCATTTTGACTCTCTGTGAGTAGATATACATATACAGGATGTTTACGGTGTTATGATTTTATTTTCAAGGGATGATTAAACATCTTAAACGTCATTAAACGTAAAAATATCTTAACAAAAGTTTGTAGTTCTTATTTTTTTATTTTTAAGTGGCGATTAAGCATATTAAATTAAACAATTTTTTATTTTTTTTCCCAATTATTCAAAGTAATCGCCATGTTATTGAACGCAAAGTCCTAACACGGTTACGAAGATCATCTAAATCAATTATGTCGTTGGAAACCACGCACAAAACCACCTCGACCAATCCATTTATTTTCAAACTGAAACGATAAAAATGCGACGGTGCGCCATCTCGACGAAACCACATTTGTCGACGTACATTCAAAGGAACTTCTTCCAATAGGTCCATAAAATGATTTTCAAAAACAAGAGGTAATTAATCGTATCCATTCAATCGATTTTGCAACACAAATCGGCCAATAAGTTGTCCGTTGATTAGCCCAGCCCAAACGTGTGTCGAGAATCTGTTAGATCTCTACAGTTATTTATGCCGGTACGTGTAACGTGTTATGTTCATCAGTCGCCAATACAATGAACGAAAAGTTTGGAATTTCTGCATGTTTTTGTAGAAACCACCGGCAAAATTGTAAACGTAGAGGGTGAACTTCAAGTTGTAAAGCCTGTAATTATACTGATCTATAAGATCTAAGACTTCTTCGGCATCCAAAATTCGCTTGTGTCGGCCATCTCGACTTGGCCGTGTGTGCAGTACACCAGTTTCTCGTGCACGGATTACTAGAGCGGTGAATTTTTGCGGAATAGGTGTTAACCTGTTAAGAAACCGCTCACCGTACAATCGACTTGCAGCAACAGAATTCCGGCGTACTTCACCATAAACTAGGAAACGTATTCACTGTCGGTGCGATGGACCATTTTTACTTACATTAGGATTTATTCTGAAAAATGTACGTCAAACCAGCAATGCAGAGACAACTAATGAAACAGCTTCACAGATGGGAAAAGTTACAAACATCAGCTTACTTATTGTTAGTAAAAAAAATCACTAATAACTAATAACCTATCGTTTACATATACTTTGCACAAGTTCTTGATCAATCGTTTTAGCATTAAAACCCTTTTTCTATAGTGGTTAATCACAACTTAAAACTAAGAAAACATTCATATCTCCCTTATTATGCAACTTTTTTTAAAATATGTTTACATTAATGACCTTATTTTAAGATGTTTAATCACCCCTTGAAAATAAAATCACAAGAGGGTATGGGGCAGGCCCGTGCCAACCCGGTGGTGCAAGTGGTGCACGGCACCAGGGCGGCACATAGAAAAGGGCGGCAAAAAGCAACAAGTAATTACATATTTTAAATAACGTGCAATGAAATGTAAAATGTGCACTCTTAATCATGATATAAGACGACTATTAGCAAAATAATTTAATATAAACGCCGGCACTGGATCACAAACGAGCGAGTGCTTTATTTATAGTTATTGTACTTATTGTTATAAACAACGACCACGTACAAGATCGAAAAGATATCGTTCTTAATGGGTACACATCAAATCATGATACAAATCGAGAGAGAAAAGCTTTTTTTAATAAGCTATAAGTTTTAGTTTCCTATTATATAATTGATATTGCCAGCAATCATTTTTATGTGTTATGTTCGTTTATATCTTTTATAATCTATTTTAAAAATATTTTTATGGAGAGTTATATAGATTCATAAGGAGCACGTTTTAAAATTGTTTCGAAATATAGAGAGCGACCTAAAAAGAATACACACCAAGGTTATGAAAATTTAAATGGAACGCCTTATATATTATATTTTAATAGTAAAACCAAAAAGATTTCTTGATACACTTAAAAAGAAAAAGGTAATTTTTTTTAATTTAGAAAATTTAATTGATTATGAAAAATAAAAATACATGTATAATATTTTACTTATGCACAGATATGTCAAAAATTGGCAATTATACACGAATTTCTATGCCATAAACGTCTTTTTGTAACACTAGCGCACGAGGAACGTCTTTATTCCTAGGGCTATAATGAAACGTCAAATAACGACACCTGATAGAAATACTTTAAACCATTACAAAATTGAGAGGTTTCATTAGAAACCAAAAATTGTACTTTCTATTGAACATTTTTTGTAGGTAACATACATACATATGTTAACAACACAATTCGAATATCTTATCCATATTAATATTCGCAGATACCCCCCAATGTAACTACACATCAAGTTGGAATTTTCAAATTTAGTCAAAAGCAACCTTGGAAAATTCAATGTATTTTATAAGTATTTTTATTTTAAATTAAAAAATTGGCATTTGTGCATAAAGTGATGTGTGTACCACAGCCTTAACTTGCTGTTATGGCCCTCAACGTATTTCGAAAATTTGGGTCATAAAAGCAACTTACGTTCTTAATGCATAAATAACTATTATCTATATTGTTCTGTATATTGTTGACAAATGTAGGATATACTTATAGTTAGAAGATAGGTAGAATTTGAATAGAAATATAGATAAATATGTTTGACATTATGACTAGCCGCCTGACAAGCAAACCAATGCTTAGACTGTTTCTATCTCATTAAGAAAGAATTAGCAAGTTTAGCAATATTTTATAATTCTTTTTTCTCTTTCACAAAAAATATTTCTTACATTAATTGCATATAAGTTACGGGACGGCAAATAATTGTTCGCACAAAGGCGGCGACATATCTAGAAACGGGCCTGTGTAGGGGCACCTCTGGATTTTTAATTGAAGCAGAGTAAATTTGTATTAAAAACTGTTTTTTATACATAATTTTTCGATATGTTTGGAACTACAAGTAATGTGTAGACTTTTTAGTATTGTAATTACAACTTGCATTAGCAAAATTGCTGAGTTTAGAGGATATTTACGGAACTGGTCTAATAAAAATTTTAAACTCGACGGGTTTTGCAAACGACATAATTAATTCATCAGTGTCAACAATATAGTGTAATCTTTTATTCGTAGTTTGTTATATATTTTTTTCTATTTATTGCGTAAATAGTTTTTGAATGTCACAAATTGTTTTATTTCTACATATAGTTGTAACATATCACGGATTTTAAAATATAATAAAACTTCTTAATATAAGAGCCTTACAAATATTCTGTGAACATATTGCTGTGTACTGAATGTACCAACAAAAATGCCAAATGAAATTTAAAAATGAAAAATTAAATTAGCTAGCTCAAATGATATCAATTTTTATAAGGCGCAAAAGAACAATTAAACTCGGGGTTACTATCATGAAAAGTAAAATGTGGGTGAAAGAAATCTTACTTTTTTTTATACTCAAAAAAAATTTTAAAAGGTTTAATTAAAAATAAAAGAACAGTATTTTGAATGACATAAAAATTCAATAATTTTATTATTTTATAAAAAAAAGAAAAAAAAATTATTACAAACTGCAGAAAAAAAAACCTTGGACAAAAAGGTCCTGGTCTAAATCAAAACTGCATTTGATTTTAAATTACAAAAGGACAATTCAAAATCCTTTTACAAAGCAACAGAAAACAAAAAGTTCAGGAAGATAATAATTTTTTTTTCAATTCAATCCATGTGGTCCCAATATTAAAACAACTAAATTAAACGTGGACAATTCAAGTAATTTATATAAATGAAAAATAAAAGCAAGCACAATGCTTTTATTCACCCAACCCGAGGTGATTAATAAATAATTACAAATCACAAAAATTAACAACGAACAAAAAAATTAACTCTTTAAACTTAAAATATCTTCCTGCACGTAAAAATAATAACAGATCTTATATCTAAATTGTGTACGCAAAAATACAATATCAATTATTATTAAATGAGTTCCGTGATGAACGAAATAAAATCAGAAACATGAATTCAAAACTTGAAATCAATAATCACAAAATGTCAGCAATGAAATACAACTTTATATATCTACTTATTTTCGTATCGATCAAGGAACTGAACTCACAAGGTTAAACAATCGTATAAGTATAAAAATCTCCGATGCGTGCGATGCAACCCACAAAGATCTGTCCGCAAACGGACGAACTCGCAAAACAAAACAATATACATATATACAATACCAGTGAACGCAAAGTGTACACCTGACTGAAATTAATATAAACAACTGAACAATAAAATAAACAAATTAAACAATCCAAAACATTAACTAAATCTTATTTGAAAATAAAACAATTTGAAATTTGACAAACGCTTAACGGAATGAACAAAAAAAAACTGAATTTACAAAAACCCGGGGTGCCAGACCACAGCAATATGTTTACCTATAATATAAAATAAAAATATTATTACCAACATTGTAAAAAAGTGCAATTCCTCATTGGCAATCTGTAAGGATTTTATGCAATTGATTCAACATCTCAGAAAGCAACTAATAAAATTTACCACATAATACATATCTGAAATTAAATGTTCGTTCCAAACAACATTTACTCTTAAATTCAACTATTTTAAAAATTACATTGCTAATTTCATCATATCGACCCAAATCTAGTTTTCTCGGAGCAAATTTCTTGAAAATATTTTGCTTTTAGGCACGTACCGTTTTCGAAACATGCGCTACCGATCATACAGAGGAAAAACTATCGTCACCTAATCGCTTACAAACGACGGAGATAGCACGAAAAAGCTGTTTTGCATTATGCTCGAATTTTAGTTCACTGTAAAGCGCTCTTTCAATGTAAACATCACCAGTCTAAAAATAAGCCGGGTGATGGTGATTCAAAATCAAGCGCACACAAGGCGCGCCGCGCCGTTCTATTTTCGTTTAATGTGCTAATTTCTGCTTCGTGGAAGATAATTGAACGCCGCGAACGGATGGGAAGAGGATAAATTGGCTAAGATAAGGAGGGAGAGAAGGTAGTGAAGGCGAGTGAAATAAGAAGTTACTCGCAGCGTCGCCGTTTTAAAGGCGGGAGGAACCCGGCATTGTAACTGCACCAGAGTGAATTCGCCATTCGCTGGTGCATAGGATCCCAATGAGGAAATTGTTTTCCGATATCCTCTTTTAACGCTTTAATTTGAACATCGTTGAATAGGAGCTGCAGGAACGAATCACGAAAAGATGTACAAATTTAACGATGCAAATAGATAACTTGAAAACTTATGAAAAAATTATGGCAAAATCCGGCTAGTTTGCTTCTGCAATAGATCGACAATTGCCAAATGAGGTGAACACGAGCAATCACGTTACTTTCTCTAATTTGCTTCTTTGCAAGCTCTTTTAATCAATACAATAATTAGACTATTATATTACAAGTTTGTTATGTTTTGTAGTGAATTACTAGCGTCAGCCTCTGGGAAGTCACTCTTCATTGTGGAAGAGGTGACAGCTAATATTTTGGTTTTTGAGTTCATGACGAAATGATTAAGTATAGCACATTTGTACGTTCCACATGCATAGCTAGACAAAACGAACCCGCGTTTGGTGTAATAAAATACACTGCGAGCTTACCTTTTTTTTTTTTTTGACAAAAGTAATGTCCAAGTTGGAAAGTTAAAGATCAAAAGTGACTTCCGATGAGCTAGACGCAAATCCGACTTACTTTCATTTTTCTTCCGTCAATAAGACAATATGCTGTTACCAACCATTAAGTTCTATTGCTATTAATCACTTGTAGTAGGCTGATAGTCTAGTAGCTTGCACGCTTGGCTATGAGTCGTGAGCTCCACGCTTCTCACTCTGATCAATTACGACAACGATTTTTTCGCGGTCGTAATGATGATTATGAGGAAGATTTGGCTCTGCGATTGTATCTGATAACAGGTTAAATGCTCTATAATACTTCCTTAAAAAAATCAATTTCTTTAATCTTACTTTGTATTGTTTGAAAGAGCTGCTGAATTTTATTAAAAGCACTTTTTGAAGAGTGTTGAAAACTGGCATATCGATATTTTCTATTACGTTTTCCAAGAAAATAATGAAAATATGAGACAGGTATTTAAAATTTGTTAAATGTTTTGTCCCGATTAAGCGGAATATTGTCCCAAATATCCGATATAAAATACCGTTTTCGTCATAGTTTGAATTCTGTTCCGTAAGATTTGACCCAAATAAGCGACTACCTCGAATAACCGGTGGCCAAATTAACCGGAATGACTGTAATTTTATCTTTTTTTTTATTTTTTAATATACAGAGTGAGCCTTTTTGTTTAGTATGCGAATCTCTAATGAAAGTAGAGAGGCGGTCAAATGGAAAAAGAACTTTTTGAGAAAAAAAAGAATGCACGGCTAAATAGATACCTCAACAAAACTGTTTTTTGTTATTTGATTTGATACCTATAGCTCTGTTATTATGGACCCTACAAAAGAAAAACTGTAACGGGGCAAATTGTAGGAAATTATGTGTTTTATAAGACACGCTTACCGAAGTTTTTATTTAAGCTATAATTTCTGAGATAAGAAAACAATTTTATGTTTTGAAACCATAGTCGGCAATGCCTTCATAAAATTCATTCACTTCATTTTTCAACGACTCCAACAGACTATAGTTATTTTTACAATTTCATTAATTGCAGCCATTTTTTCCCTTTTAATTTTAAAACTATTCACGTAATAAGCTGTGGAAACAATAATTGAAATAGGCACATTGCGTTTGGTAACAAATTGAAGATAGTTATTAAAATATTTCTTTTAATTTTAATATTATAATCAAATAATCATAATTACTTTTGTGTGAAATCTTTATTCTGTTGGAAACAGGATTTTACATAAAAATGATTTTTAGAAACTAATAAACAGGGAACGACAAACAATACATTAAGAAACAATAGAGGAAATTATGATATTACTAAACTGTTACATAAACAAGGTAATTAGTCAGTTAGTGAAGTACTTAAAACTAAATATGTTGAAAAAGTGCATCATTAAGATTAATGCGCAAGTTACACCGTAATCCAATAGGTACTTATTCCGAAGATTTTAAAATATTTATTTAATGTGACCCCTCCTACTTGCACTCGACCAATCGTTACTAATCTACGGGTCAACCGCGTTCACATTGTATATATAATCTTAACCTTGTAGTCTGCATCTGCACATCATTATCCACCAGTATTTGCATAAGAAGGCAAAAAATGTGTCGACTGTATACAGGATTACAATGAAATGTTACATCAGCCGTTACTTTTAATCGATTTATATTTAAACGTCTTCTGTCATTTGCAAAAAAAAACAAATATAAATAAAACATGGCATACTTATATAAATATTAAAATTTATTAGCTTGTAGACTTCTTGCAGCTAATTCATACAATGTATAATAGTCAACAATCACTGCACTGTGAATTAAAATTATTTCTAATCGGAGATCGGATTAAATACGTTGAAACAATTTATACTATGCAATATAAATGAATTTTAAATTGGCGGTACAAACAAAGGATACAAAGAACTACACTGTAATGGCGTAACGACATTAAATACACAGAAGAATATGTATGTATGTATCTCCTACGCTACAAGTTGATGTTGATGCGTTAGTCTATCTCATCATGCATTCTTTCTTAATTCACAAGAGTTGTTTAAACCTGTCTCTAAACTCTCTAATACAAAAATTCATGCGTAGAATCAGAAGCTTGTATATACCCCGTAAGCGCTTAAATCGATTGTGGCAATTATAGTCTATTGTCCGAAGGATCATTGCTGATGACCATTTTATGTGGAGTCTTAGCTGCATAAAACCGCACGCACAAACGCAATCAGGTCAATTAATCTGTGCGTTTGCGTTACATTAAAACATTCGACTATGGCGTCAGGCGTCAGTTGATCGTTCATTAGAGACAATGCAGATTGTTTTATAATACGCTTGCGTCTCCCTGGTCGCTGTAATCTTTTTAAATCATCGTGTTTATGTTTACCTCCGAGGTATGTACGTTTGAATGTTCGTTGGAAAATTAAAATGCATGACATGAGTGAATTTGTTTCGAGCAAGGTTTAATATAATTAATCATGGCTTTACCGGTATCTATTCTCTCTCGCACGAACGAACAACAGTAATTATCTAACCTGCCAAAGAGAATAATACTAGCGTGTTTGTAATTTGCCTTTTTTTTAAAGCGCTCTTTATTTATACATTGTATATAGTGATACTTCATTCATCTGTTCTTTACAATGTTGTCAGTATGTAAACAAGTTGAACGTATAAAGGTGCAATTTTTTTATTGTTACCCAACAAAGGAATTCGTATTAAGAAGTTGCACACTATTAGGGTGACGTATAGTTATTTAATGGGACAAACACTTTCAAGGATCATTCAATTACTCATTCAAATACAATGCTACGTCGTCACCATGTTAACTTATCGATTGAAATTATTGAAGATGCATAAAGGTAGGTGTGAAAGTTGCATTTGATGAATTGCATAATGTGTATGAGATGTCTTTTAGAGAGAGTAATCATATATGCAGAACATTAAAAACGATACCTAGGGTAAATTATTCAGATTCATATATATAGGATGTTCCTAAATATCATGTACATAATTATTTGGTTTATTTTGTGCCTAAAATTTCATATAAACATAGGTCTGCAAACGCTTCGTTACCACCATTATTGTGATGTGCGTTGAAGAGTGAGCACGTGCGTATCACCCGTGTCTGATTTTAAATATTGCACGCTGTTAGACAGTTCGTTTGTTTCCGGTATTTTGTATCACTATCGTTTCTCTAAGAGTTGTTGTAAGATGCCTTCTGAAACAAGAACGGAAGCGGAAAAGAGGAAATTTATTAAATCGATTATCATCGAAGTATTTAAAGAAGAAGATTTTATTTCGATGTTTACAGAAAATTTTGCACGAGTGGTTGAAAAAATGGTTGACAAAAAGTTGGAGGTCAACAATAAGAAAATCCGTACGCTCGAAGAACATATCGAAGTTATATCGGATAAACTAGAACGTAGCGAACAATATTCACGGCGTAACAACTTGCGTATTACTGGGCTAGAAGCGGTTAAACAAGGTATGGCTGAAGAAAAAATTCTCAGTTTATTTAATGGAACTCTTAAACTCGATACCGTCCCTGCTACCGTCGACCGTTGTCACCCTGTTGGGGCTACCAAAAATGGTAAACAAGCTATTATAGTGAAGCTAACCAGTTATAATGTCCGGAAGAGTATTATGGCAAAGAAAAGTTTACTGAAGGGGTCAGGTATTTTCATTTCCGAAGATCTCACTACTGGCAGATACAACACTTATAGAGATGTGTCCAAAAAGGTGGGTGCTAAGAATACCTGGATTTATGACGGCAACATCCACTTTAAATTGAAAGGCAACAAGTATGTTATAAAGAATCTATCCGATTATAAAAATATCAAGTTTTAATTGTGCAATGATGTAGTCTACGTTTTATGTTGTTAATTGATTTCAAATCATTTTTCTATAATAGAATTTCTAAATAATGATAGGATCTTTTTAATTTTATTTCTTTTCTTTTTTGGGCATGTTAATTTATTTATAGTTTGTAACCTTGAGTTTTTCGTGCAAAATGATATGCATTTGCTTTGTTTTTGATCTGATGCAGCCTAAGTTTTACTTTGCCAGCTGATCTTAAATCATTTTTTCTATAATGGAATTTCTTAATAGTGATAGGATTTCTTAATATTACTTCTCTTCTTTTTGCGCATGTTATATTTATTTATAGTTGTAACCTGAATTTTTTGCGCTAAATGATAAGCATTTGCTTTTTGATTTGATGCAATCTGAGTTTTATTTTGTCAGTTACTCTTAAATCACTTTCCTATAATGGAATTACTTATAAGATAGGAATTTTAATTTTATGTTTCTCTTTTTTTGCGTATGTTATATTATTTCAGTTTATAGCCTTCCATTTTTTGCGCAAAATGATATGCATTTGCTTTGTTACACGTATTGGAATGAATATTCATACCGCTTCTTTGATAAGATCTGTGTGCTTTTTGGTTTTATCGTTATCTGCAATTTTGTCTTTAAGTTTATTATAAAGATTAAACAGTGTATTTTTATATTTTTATCTTAAATAGAAGGGTGTATGCGTTTGCTTGAAGCTTTATACAAACTTATTTTTCTCTTGCTTTCTTTTCACCAAACAATTTATTTTTTCAATTAATACATACAACTTCTTTTTTGCTGTTGCTGCAGCTTACTATTGTTTTATTCCCGTTTTTAGCTGTTGCTATATTTTTGTTTAAACTCGGTACTTTCCTATGAATTTGCTGGGGCACTATGCTTTCCTTTGCCCATGTTAATGCACGCTCTCTTATTGCCAATTTACATTTGTTTAGAGATTATTTCCTGAGCAAATCTTATGATATAATTGCCGTATCTGAAACATGGCTGGTGGCTGGGGTCGAGGACGCAGTAATCACTTTGGATGGGTACACAGTTGTGAGGAGGGATAGGGCTGATGGTCGTATGGGTGGTGGCGTTGCTATTTATATAAAAAGTAACCTAAGGTTTATTCTGCGCGATTTCACAATTAGCGCCAATTTTGAGCAGATATGGATTACTCTTAATTTTAATAATCTTAATATTGCTGTAGGTGTTATTTATAAATCTCCTAATATCAATCATTTATTATTTATTGAAGAATTTGAAGAGCTTTTTAGTAGCATGTTGGATGTGCAAGAAATTGTTGTACTTGGTGACTTTAATATCAATCTCTTGGAAATTGATAGTGGATCTCGTAATCTTTTTTGTAATATGTGTGATAATTTGGGTATAAAACAAATTATTAATAGTCCTACGAGAGAAACGTCAACTACGTCCTCACTTATCGATTTTATTTTACTTTATTCTAATACTAATGTGGAATCTTCTGGCGTTTTACATGATTTGAATTTTTCAGATCATTACTTAATTTATGCTCACATTCATTTTGACACTCCTTCATATGTTCCACATTTGCACACATTTAGAGATTTTTCTGATTTTGATTTTGATTTGTTTCATAATGATCTACAGTCTCTTCCGTGGTACTTGGTATATCAGGTGCAGAGTATTGATGAAAAGATGAACAATTTCAATAATTTAATTACTATGTTATTTGATAAACATGCCCCATATAAAACTATTTTTTTTAAAAAGCCTAAAGCTCCCTGGCTTACAGATATTGTAAAGCTAATGATTAAACTCAGAGACGATGCATATGGGGAAGCCAAGAAGAAAAAAACCCAAGCTGCATTTAATTACTATAAACAACTGCGAAATTTTACTACAGCTAGTATTCGGCGGGAGAAACGTGCCTATCTGCGTTTCATATCCGAGAGGGGTAACGTGGGGGATTTGTGGAGGAGTGTTAATGATTTAAATATTTATACTCGTAAGAAACATATTGTGCTGCCGGACAACATATCTGATGTCAATGCTATAAATGAGCATTTTGTTGGTTCTAATTCCTCTTCAGCTGCGGATGCAGAACTTATTAACGCTTATAATAACAGTGTTCTAACAGACCACCGCTTCTCTTTCGTATTAACAACGGCAACGGAAATCCAGTCTGTACTACGGTCAGTAAAGTCTACTGCTCTTGGAGCTGACAGAATCTCTCTCAAAATGATAAATTTATGCTGTCCATTTGTACTGCCTGTTATCACACATCTTGTAAATACATGTTTGTTGGACGGTGTATATCCTAGTAGCTGGAAGAATAGTATTATTACACCTCTTCCAAAGATTAACAAACCTACTAGTTTTAATGATCTCAGACCCATATCTATTTTACCTTTTCTTTCTAAACTAATAGAAAAAATTGTTGATTTACAAATTCGTCGTTACTTAGATGTGGTTCCGGTTTTGCCAGTCCATCAGTCCGGTTTTCGAGCTGGGTACAGCTGTGCCTCCGCACTGGCGTATGTTACTGATGAGGTATTCCATGCTACAGATAATAATTTAGTTACTGTACTAATTCTTCTCGATTATTCAAAGGCTTTTGACACCCTTAATCATACAATACTCCTTTCTATTTTACGTCATATCGGCTTTACAGAAAATACTATTAACTTTTTTCACTCTTATTTGAGTAATCGCACCCAACAAGTGGCCTACCAAGGGTCCTTGTCAACCCCTCTTAATATAAAATCTGGTGTCCCACAAGGAAGCATACTGGGACCACTTCTGTACACTATCTATAGTTCGAATATTATACAATGTCTTAGGTTTTGTAAATATCACATGTACGCTGATGACACTCAGCTCATTTATTCTTTTGCACCTGATAGTGTTGAGGAGGCGGTTTCTAACATTAACACCGATCTTAAGTCCATAGTCTCAGAATCTTTGCGCCATTCTCTTCTAATTAACGCTGGTAAATCCACCGTTATGGTTTTTGGTCGTACTAAACAAAGGTTAGCGATTATTGACAAAATTAAAATTATTACTTCCGGGAATACATTAACTATTGCTGATTGCACCCGTAATCTAGGTTTATATTTGGATTACAAATTGCGGTTTAAAGAACATGTTTCCCATCTAATTAGGAGAGCTTTCTGTAATCTGAAGATTCTTTACGGCAGTAGAGACTGTCTGGACAGAATCCTTAGAAAGATGCTTTGTGAGGCGCTGGTGCTCTCCCATTTCAACTTTTGTAGTTCTATATATTATCCCTGTCTGGACTACTGTGATAGAATGCGTATACAGCGTGTGCAGAACGCTTGCTTAAGATTTATTTATGGGATTCGGCGCTATGATCATGTTTCCCATGCACTGAAGTGGGCGAGATGGTTGAATATGTCCACTCGGGTAGAATTTCACTCAACCATATTTTACTATAACTTAATTTACTATAAACGGCCTGTCTATCTTTACAAGAGACTTAAATTTCGAACCGATGTTCACACATTAAATACTCGTTTCAAAGGACTACTATCGCCTCCCATATATCGCCTGCAATCATTCAGGCGTTCCTTTTCTTACAATGCTGTGAAAAGTTACAACTCCTTGCCGGTTGATCTGCGTTCGCTTCCTCCGCCACTTTTCATCCGTAGATTGCGGGGTAAATACCTGAGTGGCATCTGATTGCCGACTGTCGTTCTTTCTTTTTTGTGGGAGGGTGCCGAGATTTTTATTTTTTATTTTTTATTTTTGTTTTTGTTTTTGTCTTTTCTATTCATCAGTTTCTTTGCTGCAGCTTAAATTAAATTAAACTACCTTTAAATTATCTTTACATTGTAAATATTCTGCTTTAATGTTTGTTTTAATATATAATATTTATCTTATATTTTTTTTGTTAATTTCACTGCTGTAATTTAGTTTATTTTTGGTTTAAGAGGAAAAGCAGCTGCTTTATAGCAGCTGATCTTAAACCTTTTGAGTTTATAAGTGAGACTCTGTATTTTGATTAAGTTAAGTTATACAATATGATGTAAGTTTCAGTGTGTTCTTGCTTATTTCTCAATAAATATGCTATTATTATTATTATTATTATTATTAATCTGCAAGGTGTTGAAATTTCAAGATTTTTTCACTTTTACTGTATAGCTCCTACAGTTTTTGAGATATTTTGCTCAAATTTGGAAGATAGGACACTTTCAACAATTGTTGTACCATAGTTTCCTTGTCATTGTTATTAATTAGGGTTTTTATTGTTATTAGTTATGTTCCTATGTATTGTAATAAAACAATGCTACGAAAACCTGGTCATCCTATTTTTTAACAGGTAGTAGCACCTTAACTCTTAAAATTAATGAACTCAAGTGATTATCTGAATAAAGGCAGAGCCTGCTAGACCATTTTAAAAAATTTAATTTACTCTGGCGAATTACAGAAAATTGTTTTCTATTTTTTTTTTCTCGATAACGGTCAGAGATAAGAAAAAAATACAAGAGATGAAAAAGTTTCTAAACAAGACAGAAAATTTATTGCGTATTTTAGAATCTAGCAGTGGCGCATCGCAAAAAAAGTTCAGGGTGGGAAAAGAGGGCACGACCCCGAAAAAATTATTACCCTGTAGATTTACATCATCATTTGGCATGGCTAATGATGCAGGCCTTATAGCGTAACCTACCTTCCAAATTTGAGCAAAATATCTCCAAAACTGTAGGAGCTATACAGTAAAAAGTGAAAAAATCTTGAAATTTCAACACCCTGCAGATGGGTAACGAAGCGTTTGCAGACCTATGTTTATATGAAATTTTAGGCACAAAATAAACCAAATAATTACCCCCTTCCTTATGTACATGATATTTAAGAACACCCTGTATATGAATAGTAGCATGTTATAGCATACTGCTAGTACTGTGTAAATATCAATTTGAAATATAAATTTCGCATATTTACTCAAATAGATACCTAAAATCTAGAAATATATGAGTATCTATTTTTTTTTTGTCTTACTTTTTAGGAAAGCAGTCTATTATTAAGATATGATGTATGAATTAAATAACCATTGATAGCAATATTTATTTAGGATTATTTGCTTGAAACAATTAAGTGCCGTCAACTGGGGTAACTTTGTACTAATTACTCGTTCTTTTTTATGCAGTCTTGACTACTAAAAGCTATTGATAGAAAAAAAATATATTATATACTTATATTACAGACGAAACGCAGATTTACAATGTAATCAAATTTTTAAAACCCAAAATATTTCTTCTATTTTTTGACCTAATTTGAAGCTTGGGTCAAAGTTACCGGCGATTGAGGAAACTTTAACGCATACATTGCAAACCTATGTTTCCAGTATATTTCATAGTTCAGGCCAATGATAAACTAACTGAAAACTTTGGTCACATATATATCTTTTTTATTTAAGCTCATTTATGGTTCGCATCTACTTTAGATAAATTTCAAATATAGTAAGTTTAATAAACTTTATATTTTTATATTGGATAGTCCAAAATTATGAAATAATGTCATAGTAACATGAACAGTACGAAAGTGCATTATTGTTAGAAACGAATCAATTTATTCTTATAACAGATTTAACAACAAACGATTAGAAGAAGGAGAATCCCAATTTGGAACTAAAAACAAGAACGAGTCAGAACGAGTAAATGCTTTTCGTTTCTTTCGACAAGATGAAGATTTGTTTGAGCTCTTCTTTGAGCGATAGATGGTTTGTTACTGCGGACCCTACAACATCTGCTCCCACATCTTGGACAGTAATGCTCTCACCTGCAGGTACTTGAATATTTTTCCCTTTACTTTTGGGTTCATCTGTGGTTAGATACTCAGATAGTCACTACTTTCTTTTCCAACTGTTCCATGAAAGAATCTCCAACGACATCTATATACACTGCTTGGTTGTCTGGCAATCGTTGCAACAGCTTTTCCTTGTTAAAAGGATAAGTGCCACATTTTTTTAAATCCGCTTTTCAAATTTTGTTCTCCATTCTCTTTTAAACGAGACATGAGTTCTTTCAATAAAGCAGAAAACTGGTTCTTCGAATTCGTAGTGTACTTGGATCGAAGTTTAGAGCCTTTCCATTTCCTAAGGATTCCATGCCACAATTTCTTCATAGGTACAAAGAGAGTTACATCTAATGGTTGAGTCAGATGCGTAGAGTTTGGTGGTAGGGAAAATGTCACATTATAACGTTCACAGAAGCGAAGCACATTTAAATTAATGTGGGATAGATTGTGAGGAGGATATAGATGAGGATCTTATAGATAAGATCCAAAATTATTTTCGAGCTTCCAATAGGAGGAGTGTGAATAACCTCGAGAGAATGCAGAAAGAATAGGTAGAATAGAATAGAATAGAATAGAATATATTTTATTGTCATCGTTCTGTTAAAAGAACATAAATTTGTCCATCACATTTACACAAAAATCTACAGGGCACGTCATTATTAATACGTACATGTCAAATATTCTTCAATAGAATAGAAGCTATGTTCATACAAAAAAGTTTTTAATTTAGTTTTGAAATGGAATTTGTTACTACAAGTTTTTATATCTTCTGGTAGTTTATTGAAGAATATTATTCCTTTGTATGCTGGGCTAAATTCAAATGCTTTCGTACTATATATAGGTATACTTTTGTTTATTCCATTGCGTGTCGTCATAGTACTATATACATATATCAGGATTTCTTAAAAAGGTATTTTCATTATTTTTTAAGTTCGTCAAAATTTCATAGATATACAAACACGCCACGGGGAGAATATTCAGTTGCCTAAATAAAGGACGAGAAGAAACGTCAAAGAACTTACACAACATGCAACGTAGAATTTTTTTTTTGCAAGGTAAAATTTTTTTAAAAACTGGGTGTGGCGCCCCAGAACATAATGCCATACCGCAATCGTGACTCCACGTTAGCGAAATAAAATATTCTAAGCGAATCAATGCTTACAGCATCCATAAGACATCGCAGTCCATAGAGAGCAGCAACTTACGCGACAGTGTGGTACAGTGGAGGTCAAATTTTAATCTAAAATCCACTGTCAAACCCAAAAAGTTAACATTATCACTTTGCGGTACGGACTTATTATTACACGACACATACAGGCTGCTACCACCCTCCACCGTCGTCAGCGAAAATCACATCAGATCCATCTTATGGTTAAGTACTAAATTGTTAGCATCACACCATCTCATCATGTCCCGGACCAACTTGGATGTTAAATTACAGGCGGATTCAACAGTATCAGTCGTTATAATACAACTTGTATCATCAGCATACTGTGCTAGTCTGCAATAATCAAGTGTCGACTGTAAATCGTTGACATAAATTAAAAATAGGGTGGGACCTAATATTGAACCTTGCGGAACACCGCATGTTAAGTCAATGTAATCGTAACTATATGTCATTATCATATTATCCTGAACGCCCTTAACACTAACCACTGAATTCCTACCAATCAGGTATGAATAAAACAAATCATAGGCCACCCCGTATATACGTAATAGTTTCGCCTCAGCTCTTCTAATGAGGCACCTTTCCATGAATTATGAATCTGAAGACAACGAAAGAAAATAAACAGCTGAATATCATCAATATGTATGTTATTATGTTCAAAAAGTTGTTTTGAGCCCTTTCAATGCTCAGAAAAATATGAGATCAACGTGATTAGGTATAGAATTAAAAGAAAATATAAAATTAAAACTGATTTTTGTTTTCTAAAATCGTTTGAGTCCCCCGAAAGAAGACCCAAACATTCACTATGCATTTTAATAAAAATTCTTTAAATTGATAATCATATTTTCTACGAGATACAATTTTCAATTCATTCGAGTACACCACATTTGCAACATCCAATCCATGCGTTTGTTCTTTAAATCGCAGCAAACCTAGATAGAAGTTTTTCTTTAGAGCCTCCTGTAAAAAGAACACCAGGTGATTCGCCAACCTAACAAATATTTGCTTAGAAGTTTTAAATTTTATTCCAGATGTTGTTGCAGTCTTCTGTTGTCCAATATTCGTGTTTCCGGATCCACCGCAATCGCCTCTGTTTGTTTCGCCAATGTAGCAAAATCTTGCGTTAGCAGATATTTAACCTTGGAAGCACTAGTAACCTCCGTACAGCCACAATGCGTTTCTGCAATAATATCCGGCTCTGTTTTTGCATCTAGTCCTTTACCAATCCTACTATTTAAACAATTATTTACGAAAATGATTGCGTACATTTTTATTCCTAATAAGGCACAAAACTGAAATTTTGCTTCTTCCTTCTTTGTATATGCTCTATCAGTATTTCATATTTATATTTTTCCTTTTACATTTTGGCTACTTTTAGGCAATTTTACATAAAAATTTAATAAAAGCAAATATTTACAACTTATTCAGCATATCCAGTTTTCCACTTCCACTCACACGTTCGCTTATCTCCTCCACATTCCAATTTCTAAATCGACCGGTTACCATGGGCAAAAACTGAACATCGCCGTGTTGCATCGCGAGGAGTCGACCTTCACGCAATCTATTTTTAGATATAAGTTCAAACGTTCGATGGTGGTTATGAAGAAGAACAATCTAAACGCGATGGATACGCACTTACGTTCACCATTAAAATGTAGAATTTCTCGCATGATCGTTAATCTCATCCTAGCTAAAGCTTCGGGCCTAAAAAATGAAATAGAACAGTATATTATTCCGAGAAGGGATGATCGTGTGAAATTGAGAAGCTTCCAAACTCCTTGGAGAAACCTATTGCTTAGAATGTCATGATGGCGTCATTTCATAACAGGTTACGCTAAAAGAAATTGTATCACATCAGCTTGATTTATCATTGTACATACGCTGAAAGAAATGAAAACGTAATAAAGGTTACAAGTAGGAAATAGTTTACTAAGATTTCTTAAAGGCACACACAACATAGTTTTTATTCCACGTATTTGGAATACCTAGTTTCTTCATAATACATCGAATAAAAGTGAAATTTTAAAGATATACTGGCTCTGGAAAGTAATTTGAATAATTGCATCAATAACTAGTAATTATTATAAATTTATCTCGATTCTACAACGAGGGTGTTTCGGTTAAATGTTGCATTAAAATTATGTCATTGTGTTGCCTACTTTCCCTTTCATCTCGTGCGTAATTTCGTACCTAGCAAGTGTTCATTATCCCTCCTCAAACTGCGTACATTTTTAACGAATCATCGAATTCCAACAAGCGATTATTTCGCTTAATAATACAGGAAGAACAAACTTTCACTAGTGGATTGTTGTAAAAAATTCCGAGCGTCCAAGTTCACAAAGCGTACTTCCTGCTATTTTTCGTAATACAGTAAAACCCGTTTAGGACCAATCTTCCTTTACATCGCACTCTTTGATGAAATTTATGAAGATTTATAGATGCGAATTAGCTGTTACCAGTTGAATTCTTGTCTTTTTTATCTTTCTTACGAAAAATTGTTATTAGAATTGATGCTCACAATGTTAATTAAGATATAAAGATTTACTCCATCTCACAACCTGGACATATTTAAAAAATCTTTCTCATACAATATTGCAAAGTACCTCGATTTAATTCTTTGAATATTCGCTACTTAGAACTTTCGTTGCTTACCCGTCAGCTACCTATTTGTTATTTGTCTATTTAAGTTTAACATTAGGTAAATTATCTCTGGTTGTTAGGGCAACTTTAATGTATTTTGTTATAATACCCGATAGATTATCTATGTTTCTTTTTCCTACTTTAATTTGTTTTTATCTGCTTTGTTTTACTGGGTTCAGAAGATAGAACAGATGTCTACTAATTATATAATATGTGTAATGTAATACTTTGTTAATAAACCGTTCTTATTATTATTATTATAAAAAAAGGACTACACACTGAAAAAATATTTGCAATTCCTACTGAAAATTCCAATAACGTATAGGGTAAATTTACCAAAAATTAGAAAATATACCAAAAGTTTTCTAGTAAATTTCCCAATTTTTGGCAATTTTACCTTATACGTTACTGGAATTTTCCGTAGGAATTGGATATATTTTTTGGTGTGTAGATTTTCTAGAGTAGGTCACAAAAACTAACATTTAAATGTAAATCATTAATCGAGCACCAGTGAACAATGGCCCACATCTTACAGTGTGAAATCATTAAATAAATGCTTTTCACTGTCATTTAATATGAGGCGATTTTTATGTTAAAAATGTTACCTCGTGTAGGATTTGAACCCGACACCTTCCGCTTGCCGAACGGACGCTCTACCAGTTGAGCTAGCGAGGTATTCGGGTCCTCACAATTTGAATTGTCCCAATGGCATACAATATTTTATTGAAGCTGATCAACATTAGGAGGAAGACTTTATAGACCTTTAGATCGTTAACACTAGCCAACACACGACATAAAAGTGACTTTAATAGGTCATTAATGCATACAATGGATAACATCCCTAGCAGCACAAGAATCGGCATGATATCGGCTAAGCTTCGCCGATATTGCTGACCGATGTCGTAATTATAGCGGCCTCTGATATCATACCGATACAAAATGTGAACATTTTGCAATATTGGTTCGATATCGAAATTCCAATACTTATCCGATATCGTAATTCCAACATCTATCCGATATCGAAACTCCAATACCTATCCGATATCAATACAATTAAAATTAGATACAATATCATCAGTAGACCGATACATGACTGATACTTATGTGATTATTCAATTCTAATAAGATTTTTGCGAGTTTTATAAAGATCTTCCACAAAAAACGTTCATAAAATTATAGGCAAAAACAGAATTTTTTGTAATGTTAGAATCTAGAAAGAAATTAGAAACCATCAACGTCTTCTGAAATATCAAAGCCGTTAAACAAAAGGATGTACCTTTGATGATATCACAATGTTTAATTTCAATTTAACTTCATTAAAAAATAACTTCATTCTTATTGTCGTACTCTTTTGTTTGTTGATAATTTAATGAACGTTTATATGAAGGAAGATTTTTAGAAAAAATAAATGATTCGTAAACTATGCATCGAATAATAATCACACCTAGGATTAGTTCGACTGCACTGAGAAAAATGGATTGTAGAAATTAGATAGTAAATCTCTTTATGTTAATTAGTAACATAATTATTGTCAAAACGACAATATGTGGGGTATTAAGAGTAAAATAACCAGATGTTACCATGCTTATAGTAAGAGGTAAAATCTGGATGTTACCAGGTATTCGATGCATATTCAATTTCTAACATAAATGTTCGTAACGCTCTTCCCACCCCTTGCTCTATTCATTGTCGATCTTTACCGCAGAAATCGACCAATAAGCTGTATTGCCACTCACACGTGTTATGTACGTGTGATACAGGTGTACGTATTCGTGTCGGTGCATGTTTGTGTCTGCACAGAGAAAAATCCATGTTGTAATATTTACACTTCACTGTTTGACGGAAATTGTAGTAAGAATTCCTACTATTGTGCAAAATTTTAGAACAACGGCGTTGCATTTTCCTATATCACGGTTACAAAAAAAGCAATAAAATTGTTTAAAAATAGTTTAGCTACATAAATATGTGATACTACAGCTTTTGTCGTAAAGATGGCGCTACGCTTGTTTCATAATCTTTGAAATTCGTACTCGATGTAAATTGTGATCGGTAAATGTGGCTGCGTAATATCTATATGATGCTTATACATGGTTAACGTCGTGTAAAAAGTACTGTGGACAATCGCCCACAGACGAGAATTACGAGGCGCTTCAATACCGGTAGTACTCTACAGTACACGGGCCGGTCTGATTCCCGCAATCCTGCCCGATACGACGGCAATTCGCCCGGCTGTCACCGGCTAATCAAATTATATTAATTAATTATAATTAAAAATTATTAAACTATATTTATTATAGTTTTCATTGTTAACAGTTATTATCAAATATAGTCGGCGCTACTAGACATTTTTTTCACATTTACTAACATGTATGCTCAAATTAATAATACAAATATAGTACACTTTACCATACGAGTTAATAAAAAGTATTCACAGATATTTACTATACAGATATTGTCACCGGTAATATAAAATATGATTGTCCCTATAGGAGCTATAAAATATATTAAAGTATACTATATTTATGTTAAAGAGTACTATCTATTTCTCTCAGTGTGCAAATGACACCCACTATAACACCTTTGTGTTTGAACATTTAATTTCGGGGCAGTCTCTATAGTCATATTCATATTGAACAATGCGGAAAAAATACATCAGATTCATAATCACATTGCACATGTAATGTTTTTCAAATTGTTTGCCACCATTTTCTGTGTATAATAATTCATGACAAAATAGAATATTATGGGCATAAAATAATATACATAATGAAGGAAAGACTTTATGTAATAGAAAGTAAATAAAGCAATAAATTTAGAGAAAAAGTACTAATATAAAATACTTAATATGTTTATTTATGAGTAATTGACACAAATATTTAACGACATAATTAATAAAAACAAAAACTGAAAATAACTAGGAAAACATGAAACCGAAAACAAACTCAATATGTGCATATTTTAAACGAAAAATAATTTAACATTTGTTACAGTTTAATTTTTAACAAATCAATAACAACAAAAATTCTAAGTAATACCTAAAAAAAATCCAGTCGTCTAAATTATTCGCCAAAGACGTTATCTTCTTCCTTTCTTTTCTGCCCCCATCTCATCTATTGATATGTCTCTGTCCCATCCGGCTGTTTGACTCTAATTGCTTCTGTAAATAAAAATAACAGTTTTGATATAGAGCTACAAATAAAATAATAATGCATGTAACATTACCTAGAAATACTATGTATATTTCCAATTTATCAAAAGCTTCTTTGGATTGTCTCTATTTTCATGAATAATTTACATTAATACTTTTCGAGAGGATTTGTTTTAACATTATATGCTTCCTTTAACGTACTTCCCCCAATTAAGCACCACATACGTATCTAAAAAAAAGTGTTTTTCTTAAGTGTATATATTCAGCATCGAATAATTTAGGCTGACCTTTACTGAGTGGGTCAAACAGGATATTTTTTTTTATATGTGGAGATTTTCACTATTTATTCTAATTTTTCTCTTTTGACAGAGAATGAGATATAATATTAATATACCAAAACTTGGTACGTACAAGTGAAAGCTTCCTAATTTCTTCTATTTATGTGTATATACAGATTATGACCAATATTTTACGGAGGACATACTAAATAAAAGGAGCACCCATTTCTCTAAACTATTGAAGCTATTTAGAGATGGCTTAGTATTAGGAAGTCTTTATTTCCAGAACGTTATGATTTCCATCGTAAATAACATTGAATACGGAGACTTGCTGGCAATGTACCAACTATTACTTTCATGTAGTGCATTGTACGCCAGAACAAAGAAAGCATAAAATGCAACTGACCCGTTTAGAAGATAAAGTGAAATATAAAAGATTTCATTCATCAGTATACTACAGATTTCACTCTAAATACCATCCTTTCATAGGTAATGCTTTTGTTTGTGTTGCGGGATCTATCTGTCATGGAATCGCCGAAAATAGTGTAACCACCTTGCTTTCTAGATTTGATCCCAATTGAATCATATCAACTACTCCAATACATAATGGTTACGTATTTACATAGATAAGTTAAATGTCCGGGGAAGTGGTTCGCGTAAAACAAAACTTAATAGGATTGTATAACACTTCGCAACGTTGAAAACCGTATTATAGGTATTTGCATTATAGAGATAATTAACTGCATTATTATAGATTGTATTGGATAGTTTTCTCTGTGCAATCAAACTTGTATAAACATTACTTTAGCCGGTAATATTGCATATATTATCGGTCTATAATTGGATTTACATCCAATATTACATAGTGGATGTTACGATTCTTCTTTAATCGTACTTTTGATTCGGTATTCACGAAATACTATGTTTTTCGCAGCCACATACAGTTCCGGTCAATATAATAGCACCAGTTGCAATATTCTGATTCGAAAGATGTAAAACTTTCACCTATTTATTATATTATTTTTTGGAGTGTAAAAAACAGTTACATTTTTTATGCTATCTCAGAGTGTGTGCATTTGTTGTCAAATTTCGTAACTGTCAATCAGTTATAAAAGATCTTTTGTAAACACTTATCATTTCGTGCAGTTAATAAAATAGCACCAGTAGGCTTTTTTAAATTTGTTGTGCAAAATTTTGTGAAAAAAAAAGTGAAAACGGAAGGTAATAAAAATTTTTTAATATACTTTCTATAAAATAGTGTAATAATTTTATAAAAATTGTATAGTTATGGGTCGCGGAAAGCATTGTTCGCCGGAAAAACGTGAACTAATAAAAAAAATTGTGTCCGAGGGTAAATCGTATTCCCAAATAAGGGAATTGCTGGGCTGTTCCAATAAAATGATAATAAATGCCCTAACATATAAGCAAAAAGTTGAGTCCCGTGGTAGGAAGCGAGTTTTGTCACCCTTAATGGTAAAACGGTTAGTACGGATGACTAAAGCAAATCTCTTTATGACAGCTACGGAGCTCAAAAAAACATTGGATGTGCCGGCAAGCGTGGAAACTATTCGCCGCAGACTTCGAGACAACAGCCTCAATGCCTGTAGTCCTCAAAAAGTGCCGCTCCTTTCCTCTAAGCATGTTGCTAGCCGGATATCTTTTACTAAAGCACATCTAAATTGGCCAAAGGAAACGTGGAGAAATGTGCTATGGACTGACGAATCCAAAATTGTTCTTTTTGGTGGAAAGGGTCCCAGATGTTTTGTCCGTAGCCCACCTAACAGCGAATACAAGCCACAATTCACAGCAAAAACTTTCAAACATGGAGGTCATAGTATTATGGTATGGGGTTGCTTCTCGTATCAAGGTGTGGGTCCTATATATTGGATCAAAACCATTATGGATTCATCGGTTTATGTAAAAATCCTTGATGAAATTATGCTGCCGTATGCTTCCTACGAAATGCCGATGGTGTGGGTCTTCCAGCAAGACAATGACCCCAAACAGACCAGCAAAATGGCAAAAAAATGGTTCAGCGATAACTCTATCAATGTAATGGAGTGGCCTGCACAGTCCCCAGATTTGAACCCTATCGAAAATCTGTGGACGGACATAAAGAAGGGTGTATCTACAATAAAACCAACAAGCGTTGAAGGGCTTTGGGAGGCTGTGCAGAAAATTTGGAGTTCCATCAAAGTTGAAAGATGCCAGCATTTAGTGGATTCCATGGGAAGGCGTTGTGCCGCGGTAATAGCAAACAAAGGGCACGCGACAAAGTATTGAAACCATACAATTAATTTATCTACAAGATATCTGAGTGAAATTTTTGATTTATTTTAAGAAAGACCACTAATTTTTGTTAAAAATGAACTGAAGTGCTATTATTTTGACTGTGTAGTTTTTAAGTTTTTTGTTTAAATTAATTAGCGTATTATAAACTGTTGAAAAAAACCAAATAATTTTCTTATGATAATAAACCATTAACATCAAAGAATTTATTATTTTGTTTTGAGTTGAATCGGCCCAACAGTTAAACAGATGTAAACGGAGTCAGTATAAATTTGTGCGTGGTGCTATTATATTGTCCGCAGCTGTAAGTTCTAGTCTAGATTTGTGATAGCTTTTACTCCTTATTTGTAAAAAGTTTCAGCTTGTGTACATATATTTGTTCTCTCGACAATACTAGTAAACAAAGGAACTACTATCAGAATCTGCTTTTACACAAATTTTAGCTGAAAGCTTTGTTTTCTCGGTTGCACATATGCAACTAATTTAATTAAGCATACTTAAGCTTTGAGCTTAAAATAGCTGGCCAGACTCACTTATACAGTTACATCGTTCCACTCCTATATATAGACGTTACAAAATTACTATGTGGTGCCGCAATTATTTCTGTACCTGTTTCGAACACGTTATTTACGGAGTTTTGCTATAATCGCACTACTTTCGTCGTGTTTTCGTAACGTAAAACGGCGAAGCGAATTGCAAAAGCATGAGCTCAAGCTCCCAAGACCAAACAACGCCGTATATGTAGCTGTTGTTGCCTTTTCTCTTCCAAGGACACGCGAGACCCGAGTCCGTTGTACCCGTTGTTTGAAATTGATTTAGAATCTTCCATTCCTGCATGTAAACAGCTTTTTTAGTCGTTGGCCTGTATCTTCTTGCCTTGTCTCACGTCCAGCTGCTTCTGCTGCGATCCTTGTCCAGGCTCCGCGAAGAGAAACGACGGATGGCGGGGATTATTTTTACTCCGGAGTCTATCGCGAATCTCTTCAAGGTAACTTTCGACGGGCGTCATTTCGTTTCGCGCGAATTGTTTGTGTCTCTCTCTCGGTCGTTCGACCTCAACGCTTTCGGAAATGTTTCCAATTTTCCACTTGCATCTTAACGTATCAGTTTTATGATAATAAGCTGGGATGAAGGATCGCCTAAAAACTTAAAGGTCACATAAAACTGATACACGTCGACATCTTCTTGGAAATGAGATATGTAAATCCTGCTTTTGTTACATCGTCTGTCGCCCCAGTAGAGCAACAAAATAAAAAAATAAAACATTGAGATCTTCTTAACATAAAAGTTCCTTCAATATGTTTACAATAAAGGTCAGAAATGTCAATTGAACGTCTTTCAATACTATCTAAAGCACAATTTAGTAGCAATAACATTTCCGTATTTCAAAACCAGAGAAATTCAACTACAACAATATAGGTACAGCACAAGTTTTTTTTATTTAATCTGACATATGCGTTTTCTAAATTTGAGAAATTTCAAAATCTTCGATTTTTTTTTTGCTGGAGCAGCAGTTTTAGGGTAATCGGTAAAAAATAGTCAAACACAATTTCTTTTTCCAACCTTTCGGACAGAATATTGTTGTTTTCTCGCCAAATGGATTGCTTCTTCAGATCTTCAATAACTTTAGGAGGAGTCACGTAAACTTTGACTTCTAAAAAACCCACAAAAGAAAAGAATCCAATGGCATGAGGTCAAGCTATTTACTTAACATAAAGTCCGATCGTAGTTAGTTACTTTTTTATTGTGCATAAACTACATAACAAAATAACAAAAATATCACAAATTTACCAACAAATAAATGTTCGGACGCACTTAATCCAATAATTTAAATGGAATATTAATAAAACAACTTGCGGCTATAACGACCTGTATACGTTTATGCATGAAATCTACTAAAGTCTTGCAATATTCGAAGGTGAAAGAGAACTGTAGACCTCTTCATCTGATGCCATAAAGTTTCAATGACATTCAAATTGAGGCTACTTGATGGTATTGATTACACTTTTAAATTATGGTCTCAAAAGCACATTTTTGTTGTTTTCGCAGTGTGGCAGGGTGCCGAGTCTTGCTAAAATATGAAACTTTCGTTACCAAAACTTTGCTCTACCGTTGGAATCAAGTTTCTTAACAAAATATGTTGATACTTTTCTGCATTTATAGTACCATTAATGCATTCATATTTGCTAAGCCCTCTGCATCCCCATATCATAACCCCCTGGGGAAACTTTACGGTACGCTTTACTCAGTCTTTATCAAAGGTTTCAGATTTTGTAGGAATTATCCTTTTTCGAAAATCACCTACGCAGAGATCACCTTTTCATTCGTCGCTGAAAATAACATTACTTACGTTGTTCAGGATAGTTTGGATTTTGCTCAATCCAAATGTTTTTTCTTTTGAATAGCTGTTAATAATGGCTTTTCCTTTACTTTTAAGGAATGTGAATAAAATAACGATATTAATTTTTATGTTGTAACACGAACAATTATAAACTTACTTTATAAAAACTGTAACCAGACTTAAGCAACCATAGCCTACAGCATTCTCTGGAGATATTTAAATTTGCCTCGTGATTCCACTGGGCTTATATTTGTCGTAAGGTACCTCTTCTTTTAGTTCTGTAAATCTTCACCAGAACACGATGTCTCTTTCAGTGACACTGCGAGGTCGACCTGAACTTTTATCACGAACATCAACATTAGCTGTTTCCCCGCGACTGTTTGTCACAATATTTGACATATTTGAAATGTTTTGCATTGATTTACCTTTGCAGTAGTAAGAAATTATAATTTCTAGCAGTTTTTTATTTGTTGCAACACCACGTGCCATTTTCATATAAATTTACTTCATAAAATGACAGACAGAACCAAAACTAACAGTTATTGACTCAAGCACACTAGATTTATTAATAAGTGCCATGCATAATACTGATTTTAAAGTAAATGAAGAATAGCGCCCGAGTATTTATTTGTCAGCAAATTTATTATCTGTTTGTTATTTCATGATGTAGTTTATGTAAAATAAAAATTTAACTCATTGCAATCTGACTTGATGCTACATAAGGAGTATGTAAGTTGATTTTCTAATCGGTAAGAAAAAACAGCTTAAAATACATAAAAAAATTTTTTTTATATTTCGCACATCGTCCAAACATATAGTTGTTAAGGCTCGTGCTAGAGCGTGTGATAACGTGAAAGTTACGTACCACAGACCTGCTCTGAAAAAGCTACCACCTACTGGGGAGCGAAACTTTATAGTCGCCTCCCACAACATTTCAGCCACTTAATACGGAGAGAGAAGAGTGAAAGAAATGCTCATAATGAAGAGGTATTGCAAACTTTAAGAATTCTTTTCTGACCAATAATTTTGTTTTAATGTGCTTTTGTTTGTTTATTCCATTTGTCATAGTATCACTATTCGTTATTTACACCTAATTACTTATTTTGGTTATACATATGTTGTTTATTGACATTTACCCTTTTTTGTAATGGTTTTATTACAAGGATTTATTATTATTATTTATTATATCCTTCTAGATTTAGTAACGTTTTGACAAACAAAGTTGTCTTTGTCAGTTCACTGTATTTATTGAAGTTTTGTATATATATTGCTATGTTATATCATGCCACATAACCTACAGAATCAAATATCAACTATAAGGCATTTGTGTTCCTTCGATGAATGTTCGACGTGAGTTTCTTATGCTATCGTATCGCTGGAAACGATATCTATCATCGTTGCTGGGGCCCTTTTTGCCTAGGAGATATTAAGTTGTTGAAAACAAATGTGAGCTGTTGGAGAGTTTTGGTCGAGCCTGTTTGCTATGAGATCGTTGGAACACGATTTGGAAGCTGAAATGATTGTTTTGGAGTTGGAATTATTATTTGGATTATACTAGAGCAATTTTTCATACTTGAAGTAAGCGATTTTATCATCTTTTGAATCTAGAGCTGGAGACAAAAGCGTAAAGGGAATGTTAAGTTATATTATCGTATGATAACAGTGAATCTAGTAAATTTGGTATTGAGAGGTTGTTATTTGATTCTGTGGGTTAATTTCACGAGCGGTTTAAGTTGGCATTCATTTGATAATACTTGATTTTATGACGGGAATTTAGCGGGAGAGTTTAATTCTATTTATGATATTAAAACACGAAATATGAGTTTTTAGTTTGGATTAAGATTCTAGAAATCTTATATTTGTAAGAACTTACTTACCCTGAGGGAATCTTTAGAAGATTCATTTCCTTGTTCATCAGATTTATTTAACTCGAAATAAATGAATTTCTTTGAAATAACGAAATAACATCACGAACGAATAACTAGTACAGTCACAGTAAAGATATTTAAGTGTATATCAGGTATATAAAGATAATAATCGGAGGCTCATTGGTGTGACATAACCCCAGCACGTACCGAGGTCGACTGAAAATCATCCAATTGGATTGCGGTGTAACTAAAACTCTGTTTTGGGGTAAATTTAGTGTACCTGTGTACTGTTAATGCCATCTTACATATGGGGTGTAGCATATCTGTGGAGTTAATGCGAATATAATAGGTGACGCTGACTGCATGAAATGAGAATAAAAACAGTGTTGACCTAGTTTAAAAATTTAATAAAAATTATAAAGCATTATCTACAAGTTTCGTAGCAATATATATATATATAAATGAATCAATATATCACTTTATGTGACATAGTTAATTTTAAACTTTAAAATTTTAATTGGAAGCATAAAATAAAATATTAAAACAGCAGACAAACATATTAAAAGTTCAAAAGACATATAAACAGGATTGTTTGTTTATTTCATCCTGTACAAAAAGGATTGTTTGTATGTGTCTTATAAACTTTTAATATGTTTATCTGCTGTTTTTATATTTTATTTTATCCTTCCAATTAAAATTTTATAAGATAAAATAATTAAAATTAAAAAAAAATTCTAAAATAACAATAATCATCAAGGCTCATCAATTTTAAATTATTGCTATAAAAATTATACATTTACAAATATAGTGAAAGAAGAACTTTGTTTGTCGAAACGTCTTCATTTTGGCAAATTAGTAAATCTAGAAAAGTAAAATAAAGCCACTACTCCACAAATTCATTTTTTTTACCACAAAAGTACGAATGCAAAATGATACCGGTGTTAAAAATTAATATTTGTTTATGAGAGAAATTAGAACATCTGGAACAGAGCTGCACAGCGTCAGATTGCTCACGCTAATGATGCTTATGTTTAATACAATTGTTTGTGTTGCACCATCTTCTTTGAAAGTAAATAAGTTAGTTCTTATTCATGTTTCTTTTCACCAGTCAAAATTATAGAGAGATAAAATTTTAACCATTGAATAACTAGCCTTATATTGCACTTATAATAACAACTTAAAAACTTCTTGCCCAATCACGTAATTGATATGAACGCAAACCGTATCATTACAAGTTGGTTGAATGCGGCGGTACATGAGAGCGTTGAACAGTACGAAAGAATGCAATTTACAACCATATAAGTATGTATAGTAACTGTAAGTAGGTTATGCCGCTTAGGCTTCATACCATTGTTGATTCAAGGCAAAATACATGCACCCACTAAAGACCTATCTATACGTGCGCATACACTATTTTAGAATTACACTATATAAGGTGTTGCAATAAAAAAAATTAGCAAATAAGCAATTGTATAAACGATTTTGGGTGAGCAGTGTAGTTGTAATAATTCAATTGAGGTAATTTTGTATTATTTAACCAATAACAAAAGACTTAATATCGCAGGCATGCAGATGTAATAAACCGCTTTATGCTAGAACTAATAATGACAGAATGAGAAATGTTAGAGATCCATCTCAACCTTACATAACAGCCGCTTTGATTGTATCATACTAGCCCAACGCGTTCGGTAATTGACAATTGAATACAAGAATCTGTGTTGTACAGCGGTATTCCCGATAACGAATCGTTGAATTGCTCGACCAATAGGAAACAACATCTATTCACCTAATGACATAATTGAAAGCCCTATTTACCACAGTTCGGAATAAATAGCCGGCGGAGCTTCCTAATTTCCTAATAAGAAACTGAAATCTACCAACCTGTAAGAGGCGATGAAAGAAAGCACAATGCAAATATATAAATGCGCGTTCTCTCAGAATTTTTAATTATGCAATATTAGCTGGATCAATATCTTCAGTGATACGATATCTGTATGTTTATAGAAAAATTCTGAGAAAGAATTAAAGCCGATATCTGCATAACCAGAGGTTATCTTTAGAAATCCCCCTTTTTTTTGAGCTTATCCTAAAACATTTTTTGCCATGCTTGTTTTGTTTCTGGTTTGTAAGATGCCAGAAATGTTGAAAAACAGACTTAATTTACGTAGAAAAGAGTTTCGTGAGTCGTAATTGATTTTACGCCTTATAAACAAGTGCATGTGTTACAGATCTCTATTTAAAAATAAAAGCATTCTACACTTTTTCCTTGAAGTGTTTATTACACGCTTAATATTATGTTCAGCAAAACAAGCCGTAAGTCATAACTCATTTGAGAAAATAATATAACAGTAGTTCATTTAAAGGGGATTCGATACAGAACACAAAAATACTTATTATATGCTTATATATAGACAATTCGTACACAGAGGAAACTGCTTAAAACTGCTTAAGTTTTTCGATTCCCACATTCGAAAGTACAACAAATACAGTTGTTTTATTTTGTAGTGGCGAATGCGCGATGGCAGGAGGGCATGCTCAATGGAATGAGACCCACGAATAAATGTGGAGAAATGTTATAACTGGCACGTGAGCACATAGCCATCCCACTACCTTCGCGATTCGTACAAAATACGAAATTTCACTATTATTGTAGTATGTATCTGTAGTATACTGTACGCTGTCCATTCAGCGGGTTCCGCCTGTCTCTTCGTTCTAATTGGGTAGAGCTTCGGCTCGGCCGCGGACCGTCTTACAGGTTGGAGAAATCCTAACACGGTCGGGTAGCGTTAGCCACCCAGCGCTACCTCGCCAGGAGGTGCCTACCCTATCCCTACCTAGTAGGGCAACGGGCGGCGGTTTCGGTGTTCATATGGGTGGAATGTAGGCTTCGGCTTGCCGGCCGTTGCCTGTGCGGGGATGTGATGTGTTGGGCAATTTTTGCATTCCTGTCCATCCGACACAGGTGGGTTGAAAGCGGACCCTAGCGTTCAACTCTAGCCGCCACAGGGGATCCTATCCCAGTCATCTGGGTAACAGACACTGTGGTTGGAATTTAATTGGGTAGAGCCTCGGCTCGGCCGCTGACCGTCTAACAGGTTGGAGCGATCCTAATACGGTCGGGGGAGTTGCCACCAGACGGCTCCCTTTACGCTAAGGCCCTTTAGCCTTGTGCGCGCTATCTGGTAGGGAATCGAGTGATTGATCCCGACGGTTACCCATCAAACGGGAGCAAGGGAACTTGCTCAACATGGGAAGTAAGGGGGACGGGGAGCCCACCGGCGACGACCAGGCGGTCCCCTCCGATAGGTGTCGGCCTCTTACGGGTGAGTGGTGTTCGGGGGGAGCAATGGCCGTTGCTATAGCTTGCTATTTTACCCCTTGAACTTAGCTGGGGGGTGCTTGCACCCCACGGTGAGCCGGCGTTCTGGTCGCATACTGTTGAGCCCGGACGGCAACACAGCCGCTTTCCCCGGGTATAGGCTAACGCCTCGGTACCGGATGTAAGTAGCTTAATCTGTCTCTTCGAACTCGTGACGTGCAATGCGCGTGGGGGCGGGCCTTCCGCAACAAGAAAATAATTCGAACATCTTAACAATGAATTTCCTGGGAGATGGATAGGGCGAGCAGATCCCATTGCTTGGCCTCCAAGGTCTCCCGATCTAAACCCGTTGGACTTTAGTATCTGGGGTTATTTGACAAGTTTAGTGTACGCAACACCGGTAAACGATCTTCCAGAGTTGCGCCAACGAATAGAACACTGTTGCCAGATAATACGAGAAAAACCCTTGTTTTTTGAAAGAGTGCGCGCTTCCTTTGAAAGCAGATGTAGATCCTGTGTCGAAATGGAAGGACGTCATTTTGAACATCTTCTTTAGTTATAATCTATTTTATGTTAAAATACAATAACATCTTAATAAAAACCGCTAAAGCAAACTTATTCTGCATTTGCGATAAAATCGCTGTTATCTCGTAAACAGTTAATTTGTGGACATATGTTTATTATGACTTTTAACCTTCTTTTCGATCGTACTACATGCCCTTAAAATCTTTAAACGATGTTTCAAAACACCCTGTATATTTTGACACGACACAACGTAAATAATATACGTGAACATTGCTACTAGTCATGTATTTATAGGAACTTGACCAGAATTGCAAGTTTCGTAAATCTGTAAGTAAGCATTTACAGATATCTATAACTTTACAGATCTGTAACACATACAGATCTGTACGAAAATACACAGAATTGACCCATTAATCTAATATTCGTTTCATTACATGAGCTTTGAATAGCAAAAAGAAGCTAAGCGGGTATACCTTGGAATAAACTGCGAAAGCTCATGTAGCGCTACATATACTCCGCACTTAAAACGCTTTCAATGTTCGGCTCCTCCACCATTATTTGACGAATCTGTGGGAGGTTAGCACTAAAACAATGTTTCTTATGCAATTTTCGATATTGGAAAAAAAAAAACTAAAGGGTTTCAAGGTAGTACAATCTTCTATAACTGTTTTTATCCTGTTCTAAAATCAAATCGCCTTTCTTTATTCTTATTTTTGTTTTATAAAATGCTTATGTAATTAAATTAATTATATAGACCTGACTTCCCTAAAATTTAATAAATGGAAAACGGAAATTAAACTTCTTTAATTAAAACTTATACTAGAACAAGAATTCTATCTGATATAATGTTCAAATAATTTACAATAATAACATATTTCCTACATTTTAAAAATATCATTACAGTTTTGAAAAATACGGAAGCGCTGACTTTATGAATCACCAGAATAGACCGGATAAATAATTAAACTAAAGATTTTTAAATCTAGCTGTAAAGTATAAAGTTTAGAACTGTAAAATTGTTGATCTTTTCACTTAGAATGTTAAAGGTGTGCCAGCCAGTTCCTGTATACCAATAAACACCAACAGATTATACAATACCATACAAGCTACAAAATGAACTTAGAATATAACGGAGAGAAATACGTAATCTATAGTGAATGCATCCTTTAAGTTTATACCCACAGATTGATTGTATCCTTAGAATAGGTGAATAAATTAACGGACATGCTACATTACTTTTCATTGTATAGAAGTGTTTGATAGATACACCTTATACTAACTTGCTCGGCAAATTACTACGCATCCAATGGTATAAATTGCCTGTGTACATTACGCATGTATAAGCACCATGGAGAATATACTGTGGGATATAAAACCACGTCTTAACGGGGCAATTACGCGAAGCTACCATTAATATTGTCGGTGACGTTTATTGTACGTTGTATATTATGTCATTATAGAAAGGCGCTTCGAGCAAATACTACCCGTATGCAACACAAACGTAGTATAGTATAATATACCAGCAAAAGTAATGCTGAGCATTGCCGATACAATGTGGGAAGAAGTAATAAATCGGTATTTGTTTGTACGACAATTCTATTAGGGATAAACTAAACGTGTTTAGCTTCTCATTTTGTAACGCATGTAGTGGTTACTAGAATTTAAGCAGTATAGCAAGTTTGAAATAACTTGGGAACAAAGTAAGTTCTTTAATTAGACAGGAATGTATAGCTTTTGCAACTAAATAAAACAATAGCCACACAAGCTAGATTTTACTCAAATTTCACTTTAAAACAATACATTTTAGTGGTTACTCTCTTTAATTGGCTTTGATCCAACCCAAAATGGAAGTTAATTAATTTATCTATGTAAGGTAAGTATTAAATTCCTATAAATGAGAATAAAATCGTCGAAGTCTACGATGAAAGAGCGAACGAAGTAATGCACTTAATAGCGCAAATAGCACAAGACGTAATTCGGTTTTGTTGTCACTTCATTCAAAAACAGGATGTAACAATTTAAACAATTTTATAAGAAGTTGTACATTCAATCATGCACCGTTAGCACGCAGTAGCGTCTACAAGGTTTCCTAATAATTTATTCTAGGTGGGGAAATATTGAAAATCCATTATATGCAAATTTCTCCTATATTTTCTTTTTTTCAAATTATTAATAAGTAAATGGTAATTTGCAAAAAAAATAATAATTTATCTTATTAGAATACGTCTCTAAATAAGTTTTGCTTTGTTTCTAATTAAAGTTAGTTTTCAATTTCATTCAAACTTGCTTTTATCCTAATTCACTGCTAAAGTTTCTTAAATGTAGAGCAGCAAATTTTTGTCGTGAAATATTAAATAAATAAATTTATGAATGCAATATATATTTTTAAGAGTTGAGATTAATAAGAAGGAACAGTTTTTTAAAAACTGTGATACTTTGTTACTTTAATTAAAAAGAAGCTGCAATGTTTTTGTAAGAGCAACCAAGCTCCTATTAAGAATTTGGTACATTAATCTAACTAGCTGAAATATACAATTTACATCTATACAGAAAAAAAAATTTCAAGGTTAGATATTTGTTGACATGTAAATTTAGTAATTTTGTATATGTGAGGTTGGTCATGATTCTGTAGTTTTCTTATACGTATATCTTGTAAGTTTTGAATGACTTTTGAGTTGAGAATTTTACTTGTATTTATAAATTGACAGATTTAAGTCTGAATAGATACTCTCAGGTGAGTAGATTCATTTACTATATAAGAACCACTATTATAAAGATATCTATTATGTCAGAAATCTTTATAATAGTGGTTCTTATATAGTAAATGAATCTACTCACCTGAGAGTATCTGTAGAAGGTTTATTTCTTTGTTACATTTTTTGTTACATATACTTTTCAATAATCACCAATTATATAAGACTGCAAAGATAATTGACAAGTAAAAGTAAAGTCTGAAGTAAAATTAGCATCCAATATCAATCCAACAAATGAAGAAAGAATAGCATTTCGGTGCCGTAATATATTTAATAACACAGTTACTTTACAGTTTTCTTTCCTTATGATTTTTTATTGCTCACAATAAGTAACCTCACGCAACAATTTACGTCATACGCCAAAAAATGTTCTCTGGATATATGGAGCGATGTATAAGCTTTTCAAATATTTGGCAATATTACCCCTCAACAACGAATATCCTCACGCACTTCTCTTTATAAATAAATATTTTAGACGGTATACAGCAAGTATAAACAATCGAATAAACAGTTACGAAATGATGGCCGCAGTTATTCGCAATGTGCGGATGTAATTCGAAGCGTTTACGCCTGATATCTATGTATTTAACATAAGGCCCGATGAAAATATTTATCCGATCATTACAGAAATGTTTTCGCGGTGATTGTGTGAATGTTTTTAGCCGATTTTTAATTTTGTTACTACTGACAGCGCATGGACGCACTTTTACCACGAACCACGAAGTAATATCCTAGAGACTGATGGGTTTGCACTTAATAAACACAGACAGTGTAAGCCTAAATTAGAAAATATTGACAGATTGAAGTCCGTCAATCGATCGAATAATGTTTGAAGTTTGAATTAGTAATAGTTTGTGTACTTACTTGGAATTTATCCAAACCTTAAATAAACACGTATTTATGTCTGGATATAGGCGAGTTATGCATTATTTATTTTCGCACTTTTTCCAAACGAACATAATGATTAAAGAATATTAAATAAACAACTTGAACTGTTATTATAGGTTACATTATTATAGGTATGAAAAAATCAATAACTTCAAATATTAATAATAATATCTATTATTAATAGTAATAGTAGTAGTATAATAGTAATAGTTCTTTATTTCCTACAGGTATAAACCCAAGCACAGAACATACAAAACATTTAAGTAAATACAAATGTAACTTAAAAATTAATATACACAAAAAGTCCTAATAACTAATCCTCAACCGAAGCAAGTTTTATTTTATCAATAATATCACCCAATGGAATGAAGTTTACGTCAATTGTTTTACAGATATTATTAAAATTGTGACACATTGTGTATACTGGCGATTTAAGAAGGATATTAGTTTTAGCAGCAGGCAAATAAAATGTTTCATCATAACGAGAAAAGTTAGTCTGAGCACATTAAAATTAATTTTACTTAGAAGCCACGAACAGTCAATAACGTTATGTAGTATTTTAAATAAGAAAATAAGGCTTGGACTCGTGACCCATGTACCTAACATAATGTTTTCTTTTAAGTAAATAGGACGAGAACAGATTAACCAAAGACGACGAAAACCGAAGATGATCAAGCTTACCCAGAAGCAAAGAGTGATCAACGGTGTCGAACGCCTTAGAGAAATCAAATTATATAATTATTGTTCAACAATGATTCTTAATATTAACCTATTTAACGAAAAGCGTTGTTATTAAACTACTTTTAAGCAAATTATTTAGGACTCGATTAATGTTTGTTCGATTTCATTATTTAAACGTTTAACAACCCTGGAATAATAAATAAATTACAAAGCAGTAGGTCATGTATGCGTGTTACAGCTTATCTGAATGTTTCTCCATTATCTTTATCATTATCGTTTGAACATAGTTTGACATTTACGTGAGAAATGCCTCAACAAGCATTGTATAAAAAATAATTCTGCACGCTTTCGAAAACGCTAATGTAACGCATATATAGTCAGCCGATAACTTTTTAAAGATCAAAAGTGAATTTTTGTATATCCAAAACTAACACCAGCATGTATCGATACCACTATTGTACACTTGTTATACATAAAATACCAGTTTTTTCTTTCGATCAATCGCCATTTTTAGTTGCTAACGGGAAAAGTCATTTTATCGTGTTCATGGCAGTGTCACGTAAGTTTTTTGCTAGACGAGGTGGCCAAGAGTAAAAGGAAAAATTGCACAGGTATTGTTCGCAAACAGTCTGGATATAAGGTCAGTGATTGCAAGTTATTTTTAAACTATCCAATAAACAAGTTGCCTGTTGCCAAGAGTGCGTATCCACGCTTACTTACCACCTTTACTCAATGTACAACATATGTACAATATGGACGATCTTTTAAGAATATTTTTCTCTATTTTAATTTATCGTTGTTGCAAGCAAAATCGAAAATAGCATCGCCATTATGCCATTATGTTTCTCCGTTCCGCTTTCGGAATCGACGTTTGTTATAGCGGAATCGTAAATCGGTATCGGTATTGCAACCTTCACATTTGCCGCAAATCTAAAGATTTTCCCACATAACACGCTTACTGTTCTAATAATAAATAGCATACCGCAACGTGTTGATAAATACTGTATAATTTCGTACCTGCAACCTGCATTATTCCATAATTTACTATGAATATGAAAGTGAGAATTATTCCTACTATTAGAATTTAATAGGACAACGTTTTTCTTTAATAATATGCTTTCGTTAGTTATATGAATGCATAATCCAGTTTCTACAGACTGCAGACAGAAAGTACCTTATTGTGATAATAACTTCCTGTAAATAGTACCTGCAATTGAGTTATTATAATAGTATAAGGTATAAATTGGTGAAGTGTAAATTCTAACTTGAATAGTTAATATATTTAACTAGCCTAAAAATAGGGAATACATTGTTCTAAAATAAATTTTAGGAGCACACTAAACACTTTTATTTTGTAGTATGATGTATCTTCTTCAATTTTGATATCAACTACATTCTACAATACAACGCCTTGTCAATTTTATTTATCAGGAAATTGAACATTGTATTTACTATTTGTTGTTCTTTAGTCATCAAATAACAAAACTCACATAATCATAAAATATGTTTGCGGTTTAACTTAGTCAATCGGCCAGTTTGCTATTTAGATGTGTCATCCTTTACGTGACTTCTACATGCTTCAGTCACCCAATCTATTTTTATTAGCCTCCTAGTATCTTTGTTTCTATTGGATCTTCGCCACCGTTCCAATCCATATATCATAGCTATCAATCCCATTTTATTATTTGCGTTTAACTTGTTAACTGTTTTTCTTCGCGTAATTCTCTTTAAGTAATTTCCAGTATCGCCTTTTATTATTTGAGATATTTGTGCTGAAACTTCAAACAGCATAGACTTATTTAATGCCATCATAACATCAGACGATAAATAGTGAAAGTAAAAGAAATAAAAAATAATGGCAATAACTCCACATCGATATATGAAAGTAATGACTTATTCGCAAGATTTCCTAGAGTCTAATCATTATTATAGGTTTCTAAAAGCTATCACTTTTATTGGTCAGTTTGAATTCTAACGTTTTCGAATTCTTGCAATCTGCGTAGAATGGATAGCGATGCCATAACATTAATTTACGACACAACTAATCCCATCCGGATTTCAAGTTGCAATTAATGCTGGAAACTTGTATTATCGTATTTACTAACGTTTAAGGTTTTTAATCCTTTCCGGCAGATACGGGATTTCTTTTATCGCCTGCATGTTATAAAGATTTAATATAAAATATCTGTCCAAAAGCTTCTTTAACAAATCCTTTATCTAAAAATTTCAATATTTTTTGGAGATCTGTTTGAAATTATAGTAATACAAAAACTAAAATTAGGTTAATATTGTTAGAGATCTGCTATTAGGATTGTTAACGTCCAATGCTCCAAATTATATTTCAGAATTACTTAAGAAACTTACAGTATGAACATAAACTTTTATAGCAGGCTTCATAATGCATTTGATGCGTCAGTCCCTGTGGTGGTACCCTCTTGTAGCAGGCAATGTCCTCCTCGGTTTACATCCAAGATTCGATATTTACTTAAACTGAAAGATTACTACTTCAGACGATGGAAGACAACACCTACAGCTGCAAATTATCAGGAGTTCTCACTCTATCTTATAACTGGCCTTCGCTGGATAAATATATATTATTATTATTTCTATTATTATTAGTATTTTTATTATTATAATTATTTTTCTTTTGCAATAACGTTAAGCCATAAGATTAGAATTTTTAAAACTTATCAATTAATACAATTACAGTCGCACGTTATAGATGGTGTGCAACCTTCCTTCTACTGAAATACACAACTTCCGTTTAGCTTTTTATAATCCATCTTAAGTAAAAAAAAAAAAAGGTGTCTTATAAAGCCGATTGTTTCAGAAATCGCATATAATAAAAAAAAATGTTTCAAGAAACTAATGCATTCTATGTTCAAAACTCTTTTTAAAGTCAAAAACTGCCTCAAAAGAAATCGTTTTAATATTAGATAGCACTCCCTATCATGTGTCTAGTGCAACTAATGAATCAAAATCTTATTGAAACAATGAAATGGTTCACTGTAAGAATATGATGTTAGGGCGTACACGCAGTTGTTGCGGATAAACATTGATAAGCTGTAATGCGTAATTTTAACTGGTCTTTTTTCTTTTACAAACATAATAACATTAATGACGCATGCGCTGCCTTTTATGCGAAAGTATACCAACTTTTTAACGATTTTATTCCTCTTAAAAATTATCATAGTTCGTCATATCCATTTGGTTCAATAAAACTTACAGGTCCTATGAAGATCAAACGCCAGATAGGTGTCGGCCCAGGTTATCGTAAGTATGGGCGGACCGAAGACTTGAATAAGTACAAAGAATTACGGTCGGATACTAAGCGTGACTCTCACAGATTTTATAGATCTTACCTTTCCAAGATTCAGTCTCGAGTCAAAAACAATCCTAGAGAATTCTGGTCGTTTGTGTCAGTAAGAAGAATTCCTCACGTATTCCTAAATCTGTATTGGATTCTAAAGGTGAAATTATTTCTACCCCGCCTTCAATTATAAATGGATTTCAGACATTCTTTGCGTCCGTTTATCTGCCAAGTCAGACACCTACAGGTGCTTTTCATTATTCTACGCCACGTTTCTCCACTATTACGGTACCCTCCATATCTGAAACCGACATCCGTTTTTCGTTAAAGGTTTTAAGAAACAAAAACACTAGAGTCATGACAGCATAGCCAGTTTCTTTCTTCGTCATTGTGCTCAAGTTTTTGTTACTCCATTGAATTATCTGTTTAATTTGGTAATAAAAACATGAATTTTTCCTCCCCCTAATCCAACCAAAGTTATGGTATGTTCACACAAAAGGTGATACTTCAGTAATTACAAACCATAGACCCACAGCAGTTATTTCTAGCTTTGCTAAACTATTTCAAAAGTGCTTATACATTGACATTTATCGTCAGTTTAAACCTCAACTTTCTGAGCGCCAATATAGTTTCGTTACTAAACGATCCACTATCATTAGCTTAGCCATCATTACTCAATTTATTTCAGAATCCTTGGATAACAACGAACAAAATGATGTTATTTATACAGATTTTTCGAAAGCATTCGATCGTCTTAACCACAACATTCTCTTATTTAAACAGAAATCTGTTGGTTTTTCACCCAACCTAATATCTGTACTCTTAACGTACATCCTTAATAGAAATCAATATGTTTAATACATGCGCAACCAATCCCAATTTTTCTCCCCCACATCCGGGGTACCTCAAGGCAGTAACTTGAATCCTTTTCTATTTTTAATCTACGTTAATGAACTGTGCTCAGAACTTAGCTATAGAAGTTTATTATATGCCAATGATCTTAAATAATTTTCACAAATTTTTAATTACAACGACTGCAGATTCCTCCAACAACTACATGTACTTCTCTCCTGGCGTTCTAAAAATAAAATTTCTATAAATATCTCCAAATGTAATGTTCTATCTCTCTCGCTGTGACTCTGTCAAAGATTTTGGCTAATTCTAAACTTAATTTTAACCAACACATTGCCAATGCTTTATCAACCACTTTTCAAGCATTGGGATTCATAATCATAATTAGTAAACAATTCTCTTCTATTGCGTCCATGCTTCAGCTTTATTTTGCATATCTATATAATATGCTTCCGTTGTTTGGGCACCATTATACAAATCCTATTCTATAATACTCGAAAAAGTTCAGCGCAAATTTACGAAATATCTTTATTTCAAACTTAATGCGTACCCTTGTCAAGGCTTCAGCCATAACACTTTGCTTAATTTATTTCACCTCGAATATCTTGAACTTCGCCGAAACAAAACGATATTAAATTATTATTCAACCTTGTTCATAATGTTTTTGATGGTCCTACTCCATTGAATAAGATCTCTTTCTTTATACCTACTCATCTTGTACGTTCGAATGTAACATTTTACACGAAAACTCCGAATACAAATATTTTGTTCAAATACCCTCTGCATAGGATATGCTCATACTATAACAGCATCGTTGATAACACAGCTGATATGAACTTTTCACATTTACCGTATTTGCTGGATAGGTGTCCTGAATTATTTAGAATGTAGTTTGGAATCCTTTTCTTATTTTATTTATTGCCATTGTCTTATTATATTACATTGTTGTTTATTATTGGTTTTTCTGTCAATATTACTATTGTTACTAATATTGTCAGTGTTATTATAGTACAGGTAAAATCGATAGAAAACTTGGAAATACATCATCTTAAAAATGTAACCAGATGTAATATGTAACTATGTAGGTATATAAGGTTAGAGAGAAAATAACAAATCCTCCTGCTATTTATTACACAGAGCAAAATCCATATAGTAAAATCTTCACTTCCCTGTTTCACAGAAATTGTAGTAACAATTTCTTATACCACAGTTACAAAAAGAGCAATAAAATTGTTAGAAAGAATTGTAGCACAATCTTCTACAAAATACGATGCAATGCTTTACAAAATTTTACAACTAGTAAATATAATAAATTGCGCATGATGAAGTGAAACCCTTTTTTTTATAATTATTTGCAATTATAACAATTGCACAGAGAAAACTGTCTAATAGCTAGAAAGAAAAATATTTGTACATGGTAACTCTATGCAAAGTTTTATATCTCTATAGTAGAAATATCATAATACTCATAATTGGTTTAGCTACATAAATATGTGATACTGCAGATTTTGACATAAAGATGGCGCTACGCTTGTTTCATAATCTTTCAAATTCGTACTCAATGTAAATTGTGATCGGTAAATGTGGCTATGTAATATCTATTTGATGCTTGCACATAGTTAATATCGTATAAAAGGTACTGTGATCGACAATCGCCCACAGACGAAAATTACGAGGCGCTTCCATACCGGTACTCTGCAGTACGAGCCGGTCTGATCTCCGCAATCACGCCCTATACTAGGCTAGTTAATTTGTATGCAAAATCTTGTTTCCAAAATTTAGTACTATTGGTTGCATTTTTTACCACTGGGGTAAACGTGCTATTTGCAACAAATGAACAGTATGTTGTGCTATTTTAATATATAAGTTATGTCAACATAAATTGTATAACGAAATTGCACATTTTGTTGCAATAAATGCAATAATTTTCGTCAACAAATTTGTAGGAAATTTTAATAGAAGTTATGCTCGTCCCTATATGTTCTACAATTTGTTGTACTTCTCTTTATAATTGTTTTAAAATTTGCAACATTTTTTTTTTCTGTGTAGGTCTAATTAAGAAAACAAAATTGTTGCAGAAAATCTTCTAGAATAAAGCAGATTACAATCTAATCTAATCCAGTTTTTGTTTACTTAACATGCAGCGAACCGAAATGGCTTTCGTTAAGTCTGTCGTGTAAAAAGTCTCTAAATAATCGGCTACATTTTCCATTAGGGAATGGTCTTCATCTAAATACTACAGAAAGAGTACTATACCAATGAAATATTAATTCTATTTTACAGTTTTGTACAAAATAATCGGCCCCTTAATTTTTTTCACGTTTCTGCTAATATGTACCTTCATAGGGGATTAAACTATTTCCAGTGAAGATATAAAACTCATTATTCAGACACCTGTAAATCTGATTTTAATATGACAAAGCCTACGTAAAATAGCAACAATATCTAACAAACGTTAAAACAAAAAGTTGCCACAGAATACGTCCATAAATTTCGAATTATATAATGAAAAACCGTTATGTATAAGTCCAACATTAACATTCATATGTAAAAACTGGTACGGCAAACAACTTTTAATTAGCAAATCTAACCTTGCTAATTCGCGCTGTTACAACTTTTAATTTCTAGGAACTGTGTTGGATAATTTGCATACGTACGACATTGAAAAAATCATATAAAAGCCTTTCATTAAAGGTGAATGTGTATAATTGATGTAAATAAACATTTATATATTTGCAAAAACACGTGTTATATTCTAGCTACAACTTTGTTATTATCTATTAATAATGAGAAACTAAGGAAAGGTAGTTTTTTTTAAATAATTATTAATTCTTCAGACAGTCATACTAGGGTTTACGTAACCACCAAGATATTTCTTCGCGTTGTAAAGGTGTTAATTAATTCCGTTTTATAACTTTTTCTTGTTGCGCTGGGAAATTGCTAAGTGGTGGATTTGCAGCTAATAAATTCCGGTTCTAGCTGCCGGTGCTTCGACTATTTAAAATTTAATTAATGGTTATGAAAAGTACCATTAAGCAACGGAGCATCTAGAAATAGTGCGCAAGGACATTACTTCGCACAGCGACAGCTTCAATTAAGACCGGTGATGAAGATTGTATAAAAAAAAAAGAAAAACACCTTTTTAAGTTTGAGGAATAACAGAAAAATGTATGCTCCCGAGCATATTCTTGCAATAGTTGGACAAATAAATGCTTTTCGGCTACAGGTAATTAGATTAGTAAAATCGCGTTTATCGTTTATTAATCATTTTTATGCTTCCCCATTTATATTTTAATAATTTGTATTAATAAATATTTGTAGATAATAAATATTATCTTGGATGTATTTTATTGTTGGTTAGCAATAAACACGATAACGCTGAATTTGCTACAGTAATAGAAAGTTCAATAAGTGAAATCCTGACGCCAATCTTACAGATCCTGTTCTCAAATTATATTTACTTTTTATTTACTCAATGAAAAATAAGGTGGGCGCGTTTAGTGTCAACGTTCTCAACATTTAAACATGGAAAAATTCTAGAAACACATATTTAGGTAGAAACTACTATAAAGTTGCTCATCAACAAGTATTTAAATTATGAATGGTACGGTAATTTATATTGCTTGTATTACTGTTTTGATAATTAAGAATCCTTGTTGGAGTTATCTTTTCGAACGGTATTTTCATTAATGAAAAGCATTATAATCTTTCACAGCTATACGCATAGTTACCTACATGAAATTCAAATTGCATTGCTTACTGAAGTGGCGATATTTATATATGTATATGTTAATTATACAAATATTATATTTCTTTCGTTTCATTTTACGTTATTATAATACAAATAATAATGATAGAAATGTCTTAATTACCTAAAAGAATTTGTTTTCACCAGCAAATGTAGAATACTTATTAACCGTTTGATTTTCTAATGATTAGGTGTATTTCTCTAAATGTTTGTTTTATAGCTGCGCATTTTTAATTGTCTTAGAATTATATTTAAGCAAGGTATATCAGTCAAGCGAAATCAATAAACGCTTCAATAAATGCTTTATTTAAAAAAATAATAATTCCGGTATATTTTGCTATTGATCGACATATGTTCTGCTATTGCCATGAACCTCAAAGCAAAAAATTATGTGCGGACAATTCTGAGCATCTGAGTAGTTAATAGGTGTACCTTGCTAATCCGGAAAGAAATATGAAAGCCTATGGACGCTGTTGGCTCTATCCTGCTGGAACCAATTAATTTTCGGTAACCTGAACACCTGTTACGTCATAAATATTCTTATTACATGTATGGTAGAGGTCTATATTAACGGTTATGGCACGTCTCCTATCATCTTAAAAGAATATGACCCAATACGACGAGATGATGGAACCACACACCGAAAATTTCAAGCCATGCAACTTCTCCTGGTGCAATTGGTGTAGATTCTTATCATTCCAGTTTATAGACTATTTTGCTGTTAGAATGTTAGAGCATCATTTTTTTGCATCTGATGCTTAACCTAAAATCAGAGACGAAGCATCATATGTGAAGTATTATACATTTACTGCAAAATATCTCATATTGAAACTTTCCGTGCAATATTATTTTGAAAAAGAGAAGCATTTAACAGTGCATCAATGCGACTTTACATTTGCCTCATTATATGCGAAGTCTTCGATCCAGTTTAATGATGCAAGGTTAAATAGCATATTTTTTTTGCTTTCATGTGCATTTGGGCGACTTTTCTAATGGATTTTCTCGAGCTGAATTCGAAAATCAAATGTTTTTTAAGGAACACTAGATGAGTACGGATGTAGTTGTAGTTCTCCAGCAAACGGCCTTTAGGGCTCCCCCTTCTACTGTTCCCAAGAAAATTCCCAACAACCAGCTTAAATAAATTGTAAGTCTCGTTTTCAACGGATATTTTTTTATATATATGCACCATCAAAGACGCCTTCCTAGAGTTTCAATGTAGAAAGCTGTGAAGGCCTTAGACAAGAAAAGGCAACTATATTCTCCTATTTGAGAACCCTTTCAAAAAGCTAATACTCGGCTTTCCTTGTCTAAGGCCTTCGTAAAATTTTTAATGAAGACTTCAGTGTGCAACACCGAAAGAATTATAATTTCTTTCGTGATAAGAGGTAATTTTGTCTTCAGTTCCTGAACACAAATTAGACACTGTATGTTTTGTAAAAGCTGTCAAAGCCAAATGTGAGTTTTTTTCTCTGTAGCAGTAACGTCAATGTGAGAATAAACAAAATCGTTGCCGGCATATGCGCCTGGCGAAAAAAATAATATATTCAGAAAATGTGGGATTTGGATTTATCCACTCAATCGCCAATAACTTTTTCATTTTTCGGTCGATTTTCTTCTGGTTGTTGTTATTTTTTGTGTATCAGCTTTACGCACATGAAGAGAAACCCGAGGTTTTTCATCGGTTTCTGTTTTTTCGTAGCCACAGAGTCAGCTTAAAAATTTGTTTGAAATCTAGATTATTATCATCGATATCTTTTGAAGAGCTTAACCAAATAAAGATCCCATATTTGTTCATCATTTCAATGTCGGACATCTCTAGCTCCAGATATGGGTTTTAAAGCGGAAAGAGGTCAAAGAAAATGAAAAAAAAAACAGCTATATCTCAAAAATTGTTCCTTAAAAACAAATTAATACTGACTTTCGAATTCAGCGAAAGAAAATCCAGAAGAAAAGTCACTTCTTATCAAGTGTACATTTTTACTGTAAACTAGCGTAATTTATCTGCTGATTAAGGATTTAAAATCAGTGTTTTCCAATCTCTTACATAGTATAAGAAAGAGTGATAACTCATCCCAGGTCGATGTCCCCTGTAGTCAGCAAAAACGGTTGGTGGATATTGAGATATAAATTGTCATTATTATTAAAGTAATAAGCAATATTGAACCGCTACTTTTATGTAGCAAACAAACGTTTATATTCTGATAAAGCAGAACTTGACGGTGTGCATAACGGACTTTATGTTATAGAATGTGAATCACGTAACGTTTATTATAATGCCTAATAGTTTTCGAACATCATCGCTAAGTACACAGAACAAGAACGTGTACAACAATTCTAATGTGTATTTATGTAGAGGACATATTACTATGGTATAGAGATCGTCTTGTCAGTCGATGCATTTGAAAAACGTCTGCGATTATGTGTCCCACAGACAACAGTATATTTCAACAATTGCTGTAAAATAAAAATAAACAAATTATGTGACTTTAATGCAATCTTCCTATTGAGTTGATAGCTCTTGGTTTCATCGGTCGAATCAACCTCGGGTCTTGCGTTCATCGGACGGCACATCTTGGATAGTGCTATAGTGCCCAGACGTATGCCAGTGACTTTCAAGCCTCATAACTAGAAAAATGCTTTATAAAAAATACCTTGTTATAAATATTTTGAGAAGCACAAGAATATGCGACAATACATAGCGTGTTCCATTTAAGAAATTTGAGGTGACCTTTATATTACCTTCAAATGACAGTTCAAGGTGAAATCAACGATGCCCTCTCGAAACCATGCAACTTTTGTTTGAAATATTCTTTCATATTTTTCGACATATTTGCCTGGGGCGATTAAAATGAAACAGCCTTGATACTTGATTTTTTTCTTTTTTATTATAGTTATTACAGAGTTACCTTTCATTTTTCATTAATTTATACTTATTTGAAGTCTTCTATTCCACCCTAATCCATTTTCTGTATCAAAATTTACATCCTCAAAATTCGTTAAAAGCTTGATTCTGTGGAATCCAATTAGTACTTCGACGTCTATGTTATCCATCTCGTACGAAACGATATTTTTGTTCAGTTATTTATGCATCTGCATACCAGATTTCTTTAGAAGGGAGATACATCCATTTTATTGACTTTTACGTCTAGCAACTGTAACAGAGCAATTTGTTAACTTCGGCGACGCTGCGTACATAAACTTAATTTTATAGCGGGACGGACATCGAATCAGTCGCATCAGTGATCCTTTACACACACCAGCAGCCAGTGCAAAAGCCAACTATGTAATTTATTTAAATGGATACCAGTCTCTTTCTGTCTTTCTCTGGTATACGCGCAAGTGTGCAGAACTGGAGAAAAAAACACATTACAGAAACAGACTGGTCATGATGTCATCCGACCTTAGATTTTAACCCGATATTTTTTGCAAGCTTCTAGAAAATCTCGTCCTTGTATATGCAACACTTGGGAAATATTTATAGGTCTGAAGATGTTACTGATGTATATAATATTGACTTCTTTATGTCTTAATAGCGATTGCAATACTACACTAGTTGTATACAAGAGTACACAGTTTTATTTATTAAGGATGATTCTTTGTAAATTCTGCTGCTGACGTGTACTTTTGCACCAACTTCATGCAAAAACTACAGCTAATTGGTGTCAGCATAATTTGAAAATCACCCAATAAGAGGTACTTGCTACTTGTTGATATATGTATATACCAAGCAAATACGTTAATTTGGTTCAGTATTGTTGGCAAGCGGCAGTATTGTTCCACATTAATATCTGACAATTGAACGACGTAAATGCTTTAGATACATGTGCTCTGATTACGAATCGTATTTTCGTGTGTGTTGAATAGCTTTCTAGCCGTTCGAGACAATGACGAAATTAGGATAGAGCGTTTGATGTATGTATTGCTACCGTAAGAATTTCCATTTGTAGGGACATTTTGAACACTTCACGATAGTGAATGCAAATAGAATTCTATCTCTCTCTTTAATGTGCGTAACGTCGTATCGTGGAAAATGTATCGAAGATCACTGCAGAATTATGAATGCTATTTCTTACGTTGCTTGTGCCACTACAACCTAGGTATAATTAATAAACTTATGTTTGAAATCTCAGCCAACTATTGCTAAATGCATAGGGATTAATACTTAAAATATCGCTGATCTTATTATAGGTTGGGCAAATTAATTTTGTTGTTATTGAATTGTACGATCAGTGCTAGTATTGTGCAAATGTATCCTAATTTTATAGCTTATGTGTACATGCTTTTGACTGGATCCTAACCTTTTTTCATTAACATACAATTACAATTTTATGGCATTTTGCATAACGTTTTTTTTTTCAATTTGTCAATTGAAATGAGGACATTGATCCCAATGTATGGAGTAACGGATTCAATTTTTACCTACGTTTTTACAATAGGGTACATTCAAAAAATATCTGCCGTAGATAATTGGCACAACATATCATTTCAGGCAAAGATAAATCGTCAAATCTAAAGTTTGGATTTCACTATTATCTATTACAATATTCCTAAACTAACTAACCAAAAAGTGTTTATTCACCCTTGATGAGTTAGGGTAAATTAGGAGTGAATAAAGTGATAAGATATGAGTTGTAAATGTCCGTTTTGCAAACTGCTTGGCTTATAACGTATTTACTGTAGTTTTACAATAATAGTTCTCCAGTAATATGAAATAAGTTACCCACAACTTTCCGTGCACATAAATTCAATTACATATTGCGGAACACAACCTACTACAGAAAAGAGTTCTTGATTGAAGTATTTAATTTTATGTAAAAATGGAACATTATGAGTAAGAAAAATAAAAGAAATTTTACTCCTCCCTCCGTCATTCTTATGAAATGTCAAATTTTTATTTCTACGAATATGTACATATATAAGTGTAATACCACTATATCTACAGCTTATACGACTACTGCATTTTACACCTTAGATTAATTCGAATGAAGTATTGGATTCTGGGTTTTAGGTCGGAGGCCGACGGCCAAAACTGAGCATGAGCTCGACCAGAGTAGCAGGGAAGGCGCTGTACAGTACGTCCCAACATGGAACCTCTTCGACAAACGCTGAGTAGTTACATAAAATGTGTTCCGGCGCCTCGTCTTTTTGGTAACATGCCCGGCACAATGGCCTGTTAACCAAACCCATGCAGTGTAACTTGAAGTAAATTACTGCAAGAGAGCTGCATGCATTATCTTGCGGTCTTCGGTGATGGCCTGGAGATGGCTTCACGTGCTTTACCACAAGTGATTATGAATTTCCATCTATGCTCGTGAAGAGTGCTTTATTACGGTGCTGAGTATAACCAACGAAAGAGGAAGAGCAGGTCCCAACCGCACAAAGTGAAACCGCGAGCCCCACCCCGCCAACCCATTAGCAGCCTCGTTACCTAGATTTCCTTTATGACCTTTAACCCACTTGAGTGTCAAAGCATTATCGATAGCGACCGCTTCTTCTAGGGAATTATGGCACTGGAGTATTAAAGCCGAAGTGATCCTATGATTATTAAGAGCCTGAGGAGCAGCCTGTCTGTCACTATAAAGGACAATACACCGTCCCCAAATGCTCCTGGCTAAAATTTCTCCGGCACCGTACAGGATCGCTAGCACCTCGGCTTGAAAAACCGTAGCAGACCTGCCCAGTGCCAGATCTAAATTGAGTTCGAGGTCCGGAGAGAAAACTCCCGCCCCATTTTCGATCCATCTGTATAGATGGCGATCGAAGATTGTAGTTCGACATTGGGGTCAATAAGAACGCGGTAGTGTATGCTGAAGGTAAACACCGGATGCACAGCATCCTTTGCGGCACCAAGGAGAATCGCCTTGGCGACGCCCTCACAAATGATGCTCGCATGGCTGCGAGCTCTCCCCTCCACGTCCAGAAGACCCCGAGATCGTAATCTTATAGCCGCTCTAAGCGCCGCCTCCTCCACAAACAGGTCCAGAGGGGGGCACAAAGCAGTGCTTCCATTGCCGCCGTAGGCGTTGTACGCATTGCTCCTGTTACACTGAGACATGCGATGCGCTGCACATGTGACAGTTCCTTCCGCGCCATCGGTTAGCATGGGCCTATTTATGGCAGTATATAGCCACAAGGTAATTCTCGGGGAAAGTCCCCAAGTCTTACTCAAGATGCAGCGACACTGCCAAAAAGCCATACATGGTTTTCCGTTTTTTTGTTTTGACGTGCTTGCGTCCGCTCAGCCTCTTGTCAAACACAACACCCATATATTTGACATCGTCCGAAAAACTGAGAGCAGTGCCAAACAATTGTGGTTGTTGCAGTTGTTCCACTTTCTTTTTGTTGGTAAAGAGTATCATATCTGTTTTACCTGGGTTTACAGAGAGGCCACTTTCCCTACACCAACTTTCGATAGATCTTAGGGTGGTCTGCATGACATCACAAAGCACGCCCTCGAATCTTCCATAAATTAAGACGTGTCGTCCGCATATGCAATTGTGTAGTAGCCACACACATTGAGCATACGGACAACGTCATCTACCACAAGGTTCCACATGAATGGTGACAAAACGCCTCGTTGGAGGACAGTCTCAATCCACAAGCCCCTTGACCATTACATCTACCACATTTATTTCTACTGCCCTCTGCTCCAACATACAATGTAACCATCCTACGAGGGTCGACTCGGCACCGTGCCGAGCCAGGGCATTAACAATACTATCTATAGTGTTCCAAACAATACTGTTGAAAAATATCTAAGAATACACCCAAGGTAGACATTTTGTTGTCCAATGATCTCTCTATCCGCCGCACCACTGAATGGAGGGCAGACTCGGTAGATCTCCCCGGGATGTATGCATGTTGATTAGTGTGAAGTGGATACATCGGTAAGGCCACTTCTCGAAGACAAAAAACAACAACAACAAAAAAACTGGTCAAACTTATTGGCCGAAAAGATTCGCCTAGGGTCAGAAAAAATGCTTTGGTATAAAGACTACTTTTATTTATCTTCATACCTCAAGGACGTCCTTCCAAGCAATGCACCCCTGAATAAAGTCACCAACAGATCGAGCAGGGTTCATGCCTCACAAAAGTAGAGCAGAGAAATTATGTATATTATGATTATAATTGCGAAATAATTTTTATGCTAAATAAATTTAAATATAAAAATGTCTCTCTGATAGCTTAAATAGTTGTATAAATATATGGATAAGTCTTACACATTCCTTTTGCATTTTTACCTCAAATTTCTGTTATATAAAACACAAAAAAGATGGTGCAATTTTATTAATGTTTGGGGTCGACCTATGAAAATGTCATATCTATCAACTTTTCTCCACCTACGCGTCAAACGACATCTTTTTTTTAGCACTAACGCTATGCAACAAAATACACGCTCAAGCGCAGTAGTAATTTTTTTGTTCGATTTTCTAATAAACTCAACATTACTGCGTTTGTGCATTCGTTTTATGTTGTAACGCACATGAACAACTAGAACAAAATGGGCACGTAAAATGCTTGATAAACCTAACCACCACCTAAGCAAATTGGACTTTTAGGGCTCCATTGATAAAGCAGAAGGAAAAAAAAGTTGAATTAACTAACCATTTATCAATTAATGCACGTTTCTTTTTGAATACAAACAATGCCTTTTAATGTTAAATTTAGACTTAAAATATTATTTTGTTCTTAGGCATTTTTAATTTGACATTAAATTCACCTTTAATGGTTAACTATTTTTATAGTATTTAATGCTGCAAAATTTTGAAATAAACCATTTATTCCCTTCAGCGGTGTACACTAGTAAATAGACAAGTAGGTAGCTGATTATAACTTACTCTGAAGAATGGTTTGAGAATGTGTGCTGAATAAATAGTTATTTGTATCACTAGGCCAGAAACTATAGTTTTGCGAGTGTGAGTACAGTTTGTGGGGCCGAGGCGAAGCCGAGGTCTCACAAGTGCGAATACTCGCAAAAGAGTTTCTGGCCGTGTGTTACACACTATTTTTTGAGCCGACAAATCTTAATTTTGTTGTAAATAATAAAAGAAATTAACGCTAGGGAGTTAACAGTACCTACAGGTTGGCAATACATATTACGTATGAATTTTGAATTGGAAGTCAGGGTTAAAATACCTTAGTGATTTGACGTTTTAATTTTCTTGGTAGTTTTGATACATATTCATCAATAATAAGGACAATGGAGACCCCAGCTCATATGACAGAGGTTGTGTGTGAAGTTATTAACCATTTATTACCTGTAAAATCTTCCGAAAATAGAAATGGAATGAATATGAATTAATTAAGAGATTGTGTAACGAAATCTGTCATCGAATCTATAATTAATGGCAGAAATGTCAGTAATTCCAATATAGTGTTGCCAACCAATAGCGGCCTTTTTGCCGGCCTAGGCCGGAGAATGGTAAGTTTCCGGCCGATTTATAGTAATGCAAAATCAGTGTTTCTGGACGTAGGCGCAAAAACTATATTAATTAATAAACATTTTAAAAATTATTAAATACTGACACTAACTATTTCACCACAGAATTTGTCTACGTATTTCTTTTTATTACTCGCTACTAAGTATTGCAATATGAAAACAAAATTTCTAGCAGCAATACTATTTATATATCTATATATAGTATAAAAATGTGGTCACATAACGTTCTGAATGAATTGTGTAAAAAATTATTCTGTTATGATATTCTTGCAACTCTATCAAGTATCTACAAATCTTGTTTTACACATTGTATCTATCCAAATTAATAATTATGTGGAGTAGGTACCAAAAGTATTTTGAGCAACAAATAAACAAATAAAAAACATGTAAAACTACGTGTCAAGAAAAATAGAAACTTGTGCCAAACTGTAATCTGAAAATGTCTAGCGTGGGTTATTGTTTTGAAAACAATTTTCAACTTTCTTCAAATTACTGTCTATAACAGCTTCTAATATTCAATTATATTGGATGTTATTGTGAAGAGTTCAAATAAGCAAACGCATTTCCGCTCTGAAATTGCAATATCAAACGCCTTAATCAGCTTTTAATAACGGCACTCCATGGCATTCGAAATGGACGCTTTAATAATAACCGTCCGAGCACGATGTTTGGACACACAGAGAGTTGCGAGAATCTGCGAATCGTCAATGGTAACACATGTCTGAATAAGTTAAATCCAGATGCCTCTCCTCGCACACAGAATTATTAGATTAATCTTGGCGTATGGCTCGTAAATTTATTTATTATTATTCGCATCCCAAGAACCGACCGCGCACTCTTGTTTTGCTTATTAAACGAACCGCAACAAGGAGGCGAAGTTGCAATCGGCTCCTCATAAATTCAATCGCAACCGACAGCGCCTTGACAAGAAGAACATTTCGATTGCAAGGAGCCAGCCGTAAGGTTATGACGATTGAATTGATTGAGAGCGATATGGTCTTTGTCTGCGGTTAATGCATCTTGTATAATTGGCAAAGCAAACAATTTAAACAAATTATAAACAGTAGAATTGACGTATTGAAGGTTTACTGTACGGGTCGCACGAGACGGCTTTAAACAGCTTGGTTGTCACCGAATTTATTTAAGGATCATTTATAAATATTAACCAAGGTAGCCACACAAAGGAACTTCAAGTAGGTTTTGGTTATTTTTATTTTATTGTTTCTTAGTACATAAGATAGGTTCCCTTAATAATTAAGAAGAACGAAAACAATGTATTTTATTTATTACCCTGGGATACCACCGTTCCGTACAATTAAAATAAATTAGGTGAAACAGCTGAATTGTAACTGTGGAAAATATTAATTATGAAAAGTAACAACTAGGAAAGAAGTGCTTTTAATAGCGGGAAAATCACATGTTCAGTGGCATACATTTGACACATTTTGTAGCTAAAGTTTCATATATGAGCGACACTATAAACAGTAACGTGGCTATAGAAGTGCAAACCGGAGCAATGCTCGGGTCTCCGAAAGAAGCAAGTACCTCAGTAGCGGAAGACCATGCAAGTAATAAGAACATGTAAATAATTCAAAGAAAAAAAATCAAATACAGGAACTATTGCATAAAATTTGCACTGATGAACTTTTTCTCACATAATCCAACACAATATCCGCGAAACAGTATTTGCTTCTATTCTTAATCGTCTATTTCTTGCAGTTTTGATACCTCAACTAATTAAGGAAACGATTTTGAACTTTATTTGAGAAATGTTTTTAATAGTTAAAAGACAGAACCGTTACTCAAGCTAAAACTAGTGAAAATTATTGCCTTTCCTTTACAGAATATGGTTCTGTTAACTTTGATTAACTGGATCTGTTTGACAATGTTTCAAACATTGATTTAGGGCACTTTTAGAGCTGCAAACTAAACATTACTAACAGAATGAATAAGCAAAAAAGTAGAACAATTGTTTTGAACCAGAGGCGGAATACTGACCTTAAAGGAATAACCTGAGAGGAAAATTTCTTTCATTAGGAATACGTGTTTCTGATCATAAAGAATATTTACTTTGAAACTAAGAAATATGCTCAGAAAATATTTCTTTGATTGATGGTCTGCAGTTGCCCTAAAGGACAATTAAATTTTGGACACCCTGTAGATAATGCAACAAATTTAAAAACTTTGACAGAAACGTCAGGGTTTCTTCCATCGATAGTCTTAATTTTAGCGTTCTCGATTAAAATTTCGCGACAGTACATAATGTTAAACATCGTGATGCAAATCCAAAAATTTTCAAAAAGTCGAAAAATCTCCAAAACGGCTGCACTTAGGTATAGGGAATACTAGTAAAAGTTCCTCTAGAATAACGTTTAGATTTCAAAAGTGCAAAGAAAACTATACCATTCCATTTGAAATAAGAAAGTTGATGTCAATTTCCGGTGTTTCCGGAAGTGCCGCCATCTTGAAAATATTTTCAGGGCATAGATTTTATTACACTATGTACGTATGCAACTTACGGAAATTAATTATTACTAGGAGGCCCAATCTTTCTAATGGACGGTCTCGATCAATCACCCTGTATAACTTAAAAAATGATATCCAAATCTTTGTGGAAATGCAAGAATATCCATTTCGCCAATTCAACCGTAAAGAATGGATGTCTCTCTCCATCTAATATAGACGTGAAACATTTGCGAATGAGTTACAAATGAATGTACGAAACAACATTGATTTGAAAAATATATTTCATAACGTGTATATCCAAAATTACTTTGATTATCGAAAGAACTTCAACGATTAGTCAGGCATGCAATGAACATCATGGTTTTTTTTTTTGAGATACATACTTTGGAAGTTATGTTCGCGGGTAATTATTTTCTACGTTCAACATAATTAAAAGTAACAACCTATGGAGGTACAATATGGAATACGTGCAACTTGCACGCAATTTTCCAGCGTGGAACTTGCTGTATTCTGTATTATCTGTATCTCTCAATTGGTTACAAAGAGGCAATACTAAACTTCTGCTTAATTTTTTCTTTAAATTGTATCCCATACTAATTATCGGTTGCAAATAAGGTTGTTATTTTAATTATTTTCTTGATAAGAAGGTAATTTGTGTTTATCATGTACTGTTGATTTTTAAATTTGCAGATCCCGCTCTGTAAAAAAGATTGTCCACTCCTGTACTAAATCTTTGTTGGATTGGCACTAACACCTTAACAAGGTTATTTACACTGAACTTGTCAGGCTCGCTAAACTTGTTCCGGCTCATTAACTTTATATCTAATAGCTTATCCACATAAAGTGTACCTATTATTTACCATTTAATCATTGCGTTGAAATGGTTAGTGTAAGTTCTCTACCCTTCACTTGTATGTATGGAAAATATTAGGAAATAAACAAAGTGAACAGAATTTATTTATATAGCAGTTAAAGTGAAAAAAACTCTAAAAATATCCCTATCTTTTATCTTATATTTTGAGTCGCAACCGGCGATATTAATTTATCCCAAAGATTTTGTAATTTTCACACTTCACCTAACACTTCCAATTAATGGTATAAATGTTAATATAACGGCTTCATAATTGGGACAAAGATAATTTTCTAAATTAATTGCACTTTCCTTGCTGCACATAGAGCGAACTGAAATTGCTATTGCTTCACTGTAAACCGTGATATCTTACGATGTTAGCGCTAATTATTTTCTTCTGCTGAGTGTACAAGTCTTGTACATTACCTAAATTTAGGTTGTTGAACCTTATTGCTAGTTTTATTGGGTTATGTAATTTGATACTTTCATCATTTCACATGGCACCGGTTACTAGAAACTACAATGTTGCTGTTATATGGATTCTGTATAATGCAATTTTGTACTATTGCACCTATAATTATTGTGTTTATATTATGCAAATCGTTCTTAATGCAAAAGTTCGTTGTATTACGGGTTAGGTGATTATTGAAATTATTGGACAGAAATGATTTAATAATTTCAGAATTAATTTACTTGTGAGTAGTAAGTAAATGAGATTGAGTAAGTTACGTCATTCTATTAGGTTTCTAAACTAATGATAATCAAAAACATCGACAATCGTTTATAATATTAAAAAAAATCTTTTTGAATTTTCGAGGAATGTGCTAGAAACAATGCTGTTCACTTCCCATTGCAGTTGTGCGCTTTTTATAGCACGCTACGCAGCATGACCATTGTAATTTCACTTCCGGCAACTCATTCTTCCTTACGTATTTACTAACCGTCCGTTAAAGAAACAAGCGCACACATTTACGCCTGACATTCCGTTTATATACCACAAAAAGAGTATTTATTCCTAAAATGTATATAGGTATACCGATTCGGCGACAGATCGCGAAAGAAAATAATGTTTGGACTACATGTCTCTGACAGTTTATCAATTATTCATCATCTGTCCGTACGAAAATAATCATGCCCCAGACGACATATTGCGCTTTTTCATCGTTACAACGTTACTGTTGTTATTGTTATGCCTCAACATAGCAAACACTTAGCAATGATGAACGTCGCAGAAACAATATGCATCAGTTTGTGTTTGGTATTTGCGCCTATTTTATTGAGGGCTATTGTTGTGCGTTCATTGTATTGACAACTGTGTATTTTCTGCGAATGCACCTGCAATATAACGGTTTTAGCACATTAGTAGTGCTAGCACAAAAACTTCTGTTTCCGCAATAAAGAATTAATTAAAGCATTGTATTGCGTATCCACACGTATTAACTGGGTGGATAAAAAGAATTCTTCAAATCAAAGGAATTTAACATATTTTGTAAGCATATTTCTTTGTTTCATAGCAATATTGTTTGCAATCAAAGAAACATTTTTGAATAGGATTTTTTTTGCGTTGAGGTAATACAATTAAATCTTTGAAACAAAACTCAAAATTTCTTCACACGGGAGTTCATTTTCTTAGATTTAATTATTTTTTTTTTATTAAAAAATATATTCTTAAAACGATTTTTTCGTCCCAAAAGAATAATAAATTAAAGTATCCTTATTTCCATTACATAGAACGTACAATGTACAAAATAACGGGTTGAGTTTGCATGCTAAGATTCTAAGTAATCATTGATCGAATAACATGATACATTCATAACATATCTTCTGACATGTTTCCGGAAAGTTACGAAATTTATAGTAAACTTGATATCCTCAGGCAGTTTATTATATAACTCACATCCCAGATAAGTGATGTTTTTCTGGTAGAGAGTAGTCTTATGACGAGGGGGTAATAAACCAAATTTGAGTTTAGTACATTATTCTCAATACTCCACCCTTATATTCCCAGAAGATTATCTTAAAAAGATTATAAAGAAAGTTACTGCACAATTTTAAACATTAACCAGCAAACATATAGATGGCACTAGAAGATACTCATTCTAGTGACTAGCAGATTTCCATACGTGCTTGACAATGATAGATTCGGAATTCATACTCCTGGTTTAGGGCGTGGTCGTCGATGGCCCCCACCAGATTGATGTCCCTCGAGGCACTTCAAAACAGGACGCTACGACTAATCGCAAACAGCCCGTTGGTTCGCTAGGAACCACCAGATTCATCGTGATCTGCAAATTCCGACTCTGCGAGACTTCATTAAGCAGAGCTGCTTCGGCTCGCGCTCAACACAGCGAAAACCCCTTGGATCAGGCGGTCATGGAACCCCAAGATCGTCCACCTCCTCTTTCTCGAGTTAGACGTTTAGACGTTTTCTTAGAATAATATCTAACGTACATACAATCACCGTGACGACCGCCTGTCTACCTTTACCTTTACTGATGTGAGGTAAAACTTCCATTATTTTTACTTTTATCCTATTTGAAGTCCATTCAGTGAAAAATGCGATTACCACTCCCCTTGTAGAGTAATTTGTTCAGAGTTACTTCTGAACCCCACCCCGCGGCTTGATCGTGCCGCTTTATCAGCGACGAAAGGTTACATGAACCTCAAGTTCCTACCCTTAGTTCAGATGTAAGTTCTTTGTCTTTGTCGGAATTCATACACTTCTTGAAAAAACATATTATCACTTCCCTGAAAATTGGTGTTTCTTTCATTGAAGAAAAAATTCTTCTAATTTCTAATAAGGGGAGATGCAAGATACAGTTTTTTTTACTGTATTGAAAACTACAATTTTTTTAAGTAGCGTAGGTAGACGTAGTTTCAATAATCGAAACTTTTCTATATTAGTGCTTAATTTATATAGAGCCTAAACCCTGTCTAAAGGCAAAAAAAAATATTTGAAATTATCTGTAGAGAGTTGCGTTTGTAGGTTTGTTAACATATGTTTCTAAATTTAGACACAAACTTCTTCAGAACATTTGAAAAAATAACAATGGTACGGCGATTATTCAGAACAGATATAATTAACAGCTTTATAAAAAAGGAAATGTGTTATCTTAAATTAAATGCTCATAGCTTTCAACAATACACAGACTTCTGCGAATATCTTGCATCCACGTTGGACCATTTCAACATCAATCCCTTGAATTTTTCTAAAAATCCGCCGATTTAATTCTTGTCCGTTTTCGGTTTCCCAACCTCCACTAGACACTTTCAATATGATTCTGGTGGATAAAATTAATCAATTTTGTTAAACAATTGTTAATATAACTTCGAAACCTCACCAATTGATATCGTGCACCAAGCTAAAACTTTATGAGCAAATTTAGCCTTCTGCTCGAATTTTATATTATCTGGACATCCTTCTACATTGTCGGCGTAAAACCCGTCGTTTTCCTTAATTTCGGAAATACTTAAAGTAAAGTACTTTTCATCATCTATGGCCATGACTATGTTATTTGCAAAATGAGTGCGCTTCTTGTGCGTTCTTATTGTCGTCACACAGATTAGTTAAAGTAAATAAGTTTAAATTGCGTCGCATATTAAAAGATTGAATATCGAAAAGCTTAAAAGGATTCGAAAGGAATAGCTCTATAAAAGAAGATACTTAACAGTGATCTCTAAAACAAGTTCTGCAAACGTATTGCATCATACGACATGCCGTTAAATATGCCGGCATTACATCACAACACGTCATGCGTACAATATTTCATCATGTGTATACATAACCGTTTTTCCAAAGAGGCACTTGTTGTTACCGCCAATTTTCTACGTACCATTCATCCAATGCGGGAGGATATACATATACAGGTAGAGCTAACTACACTTCGTCATAGACAAGTACGTATGGCGCATGGCATGCGGAATAAGGATGACAATGCACAGTTATTTCTGAGCAAGTAGAAGATTCATTTATAATTTATCACTTCTCTTGTATACTATAAATAATGAGAATTTCTTTTATAATAATTGTTGAATTTTCAAAATAATCTACATGCAAATAGTGTCCCACAGAATATTTGGCAAGCTTTTATATCATTCAGTCTTCTTCTCGCAATTGTAATCGTCGCTCTCATACGCAATGAACCTTGCTGTACGCACATATGTCCTATGCGTGCGTGTAGCTTCTATTAAAGTGTAAAATTTGGGCCAGAGTGAAAGGTCAAGCGCCATCGCACGTGGGTTACCAGATAAGCTATCCGCAGTATATCGGTTACGTAATAATCGGAAAACGTCCGATGGTGGGGACGGATACCCGATTACATTGTTCCCAACTCCCGTGTATTATATGCTATGAATGAAAGTGGAGAAGTCGTGTCGAATGTAGACCTAACGCGCGAGATAGCGAACGGGTACCCTATCTGCGTAATTTGACCTCGGCTATGCGTGAATGTGAAAGATAAGTGTCTCTCTAATATTACTGGCAGCTAATTACAGCGCCTGTAATGTTTAATAAACAGCAGGACAACCCAAACAACAACAAAAAATGGAGATAAATGAGAAAATCGTTACCGCAATTGTAATGGGAGAACGGCTACTGTTTAATCGTGTCCAGTCGATCATGTGATTGGGAAGTTATGAATACATAATGGTACTGGTAGACCTATAATTACATGCGACATACATTTTAATGCCCATGATATTATTTGGAATGCTCGTCAGAACAAATGTATGTCCAACTGTTAGAAATGAATATTTTAAGGTATATATCAAATTAAATAAAAGACAGAGGTCTTTACAATACGAGTTTTAATATATAACTGCCTTTGTTACAATTCTCAGACACCTCTATCCGAGTCGCCGTAATGTTTATAAACAAGGGCCCGCCGAGATTCGGGTACGTCGCCTATCAAAACATTCTCCAGACGCTGCATATTAAACCGTTCGCTAGTAGATAGTCGTGGAAAGTTCCGTACATTCGGCCATCCTGACAATAGTATGTCCTCATACCATACGTCGCCAGTTTACCTGCGAAAACACAAATCATAAGTAAATGGTGAAAGGATGACGTTGACGAAACCTTGACAAAGTTCAAAATTACGTTTGAGCTCTTAGACTTGAGCTCCGATAGGCAGTATCGCCCCAAACATTCTTCAGAATCGTCTCTCAGACCTCAACTACTTTACTCTACACGCATTCATTCATCAGTTGCAAATTTCAAAAACACGTCATTACACTTGACTCAAATAATGGGCAGACCCAACTGGTCTCGGCCACTATCATCCACGTCACGAGTGTCTCAGATGACCAACGTCATTACACTTGACTCAAATAATGGGCAGATCCAACTGATCTCGGCCACTATCATCCACGTCACGAGTGTCTCAGATGACCAACGTCATTACACTTGACTCAAATAATGGGCAGATCCAACTGATCTCGGCCACTATCATCCACGTCACGAGTGTCTCAGATGACCAACGTCATTACACTTGACTCAAATAATGGGCAGACCCAACTGGTCTCGGCCACTATCATCCACGTCACGAGTGTCTCAGATGACCAACGTCATTACACTTGACTCAAATAATGGGCAGATCCAACTGATCTCGGCCACTATTATCGCTGTCACGAGTGTCTCAGATGACCAACGTCATTACACTTGACTCAAATAATGGGCAGACCCAACTGGTCTCGGCCACTATCATCCACGTCACGAGTGTCTCAGATGACCAACGTCATTACACTTGACTCAAATAATGGGCAGACCCAACTGGTCTCGGCCACTATCATCCACGTCACGAGTGTCTCAGATGACCAACGTCATTACACTTGACTCAAATAATGGGCAGACCCAACTGGTCTCGGCCACTATCATCCACGTCACGAGTGCCTCAGATGACCAACGTCATTACACTTGACTCAAATAATGGGCAGATCCAACTGATCTCGGCCACTATTATCGCTGTCACGAGTGTCTCAGATGACCAACGTCATTTACACTAGACTCAAATAATGGGCAGACCCAACTGGTCTCGGCCACTATTATCGCTGTCACAGTGTCTCGGATGACCACATAAACTTGGCAACAGCCAGGCAAAAATCAAAATATTGCAACTTACTTCACATCTGCTCAACAGTCATAACTATTCACTCTGATGCCATCTAAACCTGGCAACAATCTAACATCAAATATCTCAACCTACATCATAACTATCAAACACTTAATCTTGTCAACAGTCATAACTATTCGCTCTGATGCCATCTAAACTTGATAACAATATTCTCATCAAGAACAACATTAACACCAAAAATGTCTCAATTTACATAATAACTATCCAACACTTAATCTCGTCAACAGCCACAACTATTCATTCTGTTGACCATCTAACCTTGGTAAGAGTCTCAACTTCAAAAACAATTTAGGTCATAGCTACCCAATACTTAATCTTGTCAACAGCCACAACTGTTTACTCATTTGACCATCTAAACTTGGCAACAATATTAACATCAAGAACAACTTACATCATAGCTATTCAACATTTAATCTTGTCTACAGCCACAACTGTTCATTCTGTTGACCACCCAACCTTGGTAACAGTCTCAACATCAAAAACAATCTAGGTCATAGCTACCCAATACTCAATCATGTCAACAGCCACAACTGTTCATTCTGTTGACCATCTAACCTTGGTAACAGTCTCAACATCAAAAACAATTTAGGTCATACCTACCCAACACTTAATCTTCTCAACAGCCACAACTGTTTGCTCTGTTGACTCTAAACTTGGCAACAATATTAACATCAAGAACAACTTACATCATAGCTATTCACACTACACAGTCACAGCTGTTTACTCTGTTGACCATCTAAACTTGGCAACAATATTAACATCAAGAACAACTTACATCATAGCTATTCAACACTTAATCTTGTCGACAGACACAACTCTCCACTCTGTTGACCATCTAACCTTGGCAACAATATTCTCATCAAGAACAACTTACATCATAGCTATTCACACTACACAGTCACAACTGTTTACTCTGTTGACCATCTAAACATAGCAACAATATTAACATCAAGAACAACTTACATCATAGCTATTCAACACTTAATCTTGTCGACAGACACAACTCTCCACTCTGTTGACCATCTAACCTTGGCAACAATATTCTCATCAAGAACAACTTACATCATAGCTATTCACACTACACAGTCACAACTGTTTACTCTGTTGACCATCTAAACATAGCAACAATGTTAACATCAAGAACAACTTACATCACAGCTATTCACACTACACAGTCACAACTGTTTACTCTGTTGACCATCTAAACATAGCAACAATATTAACATCAAGAACAACTTACATCATAGCTATTCAACACTTAATCTTGTCGACAGACACAACTCTCCACTCTGTTGACCATCTAACCTTGGCAACAATATTCTCATCAAGAACAACTTACATCATAGCTATTCACACTACACAGTCACAACTGTTTACTCTGTTGACCATCTAAACATAGCAACAATGTTAACATCAAGAACAACTTACATCACAGCTATTCACACTACACAGTCACAACTGTTTACTCTGTTGACCATCTAAACATAGCAACAATGTTAACATCAAGAACAACTTACATCATAGCCATTCAACACTTAATCTTGTCAACAGCTACAACTGTTCGCTCTAATAACTGTCTAAACCTGACAACAATCTTAACATTAAAAATTTATTAACTTACGTTACAGCTACCTAACGGTTTACCTTATCTACTACACAACTACGGCTACAACTATTCGTTCTGATAACCATCTAAATCTGGCAACAATTTTAACATCAAAATGCCTTAACTTACACCGTAGCTGCCCAACCGTTCACCTTGTCAACAGCCACTATCGCTCACTTCTGATTGTGGTGTTCCTCCCTTAAATTTTCAATTTACCATACATAGTTACTCATACCACTCATTGAAGGGCAACTTCATAACTCTGAAAGAACTCTTAAACTTTGGATTAAATATTGAACTTAAACCTGTACTTGGTCCGCTTGTGACCAAATCACCCACTTGATAACGTTCAGCTTCATGTCGAGCCTTATCATAACGTTCCTTTTGTTTACATTGGTCGTCGTCTATGTGTTCCTTAACACATGCTCTTAATTTCTCAAGATGTATTTTGTCAGTTGTATCCTATAAGGAATTCAATAACTTGGCCTAAGTCATTGACTTCACTTGATAACCCAAAAGAACTTCAAACAGGGTACTACCAATACCTTTGTTGAATTGCATTCAACACACTCTGTAACTCTTTTACATGAGTGCCCCAAGCTCCGCCTCGGTTTCGACACTTGTCGTAGTCAACATCGTAACAACATTTATTGCGTCGCTCATACTGACCATTTGTTTCCTTTTCAACTAGCCTCAAAAGGATCGATGTGCTCCAAATGCAACATGTGAAAAAGGATCGGTGTCTTATCAATGGCATGCAATTTACTTTTGCTTTTTACTTGAGCAATTCTTATAAAAGGCACAATTCAAACATGCTTTCAGATATTTCGTAACAAAACATCTCATAATAACGCAATCAACTGCAACTTTTCACGAAAATAGATGGAAGTCTATAACCACCCGCCGTCAAGCGCGTGAAGCCATCTCCAGGCCATTACTGAAGGCAGCAAGATATTGCCTGCAGCTTTCTCGCAATAACCTAACTATCTGCCATCGCACCGCACGGAGTACTTCTCATACTCGTCTCGTCTGGTAACTTCCAATAGACTTTACTGTTTCTCAACTCATAGTACTGAAAATACTGCTTAGTCTCTGAATTTTAACACCATCATCCAAGATTCTGCAAATCAACGGTAGTTTGTCATTTTGCAATTGCGTTGATAATATCCAGTTCCCTTCAATTAAATCAATTTTGTGAACCTTCGGGATAGCGACAAGAGCGGCTGTCTCTTGAGGCATATGTGTTCCCGGCCGGTACTTAATCTCAAAGGTAAATTCTTGTACTTTAGTCACCATCTACCAACTGGCGGTATTAAGTCCTTTTTGAAGGAGTTGTTCTCAAGGCATTGCAGTTAGTTTCTATGGTAAACTGTAAGCCCAGTAAATACATCCGGGAGTGCTGCAGAATATAAATCGTCGTTTGTTTATTAAAATAAGCCACGACACGTTGTACTCCATCGGGAAGTGTTTACAACAACACCGCTCCCACTGCCTTATTTGCAAGCTTTTAAAACGTTGTCACCATTTAAGGTCTTTACGTGTTAATCTACTCAGAGGCTCGACAACCCTCACGAAATTCTACATAAACTTTCTAGAATAACCCGTCAAACCAAGAAACTGATGCACCCATCTAACAGTCGTAAGTGGCGCCATGTTTGCAATAGCCGCAACCTTCGCATGCCCCGGTCTAAATCTATCGGGCCTAATTTTACAACCTAAATAGTTTATCTTGGTGCAAAAACACGAGCATTTACTTAGTCTTAACGTAATGTTATATGACATAGGGCTTGAAGAACTAATCGTAACCGTCAAATGCCCTCCGCAACAGTTCTCGACAGAACAATTACATCATATGTATAAGCCACCGTATTTCTTAGTGATAACTTTATTCATTAGTCGCTGAAAAACCGCCGACAAATTACAAACCCCGAATGGCATACGTCATAAATCGTAATGATGTACAGGTGTAATGAAAGCGGTCTTATCTAATGAATCTCAGCAAACTAACACATGATAATACCTCGAGCGCATATCTAGCGCCATAAAATACTTGAACTACTACTACTAAGGTTACTTATCTTTAATGGTAATGGTATTCAGTCATCTGCAACAGACGCACATCCCTTAGCCACCAGTCATTCTCTGCACCAGAAGCACCGGACTAGCGTACGTCGACGTGGACTCTCTGGTAATACCATTCGTCAACAAGTCGTCCAAAATACCATCATCTCCTTTTCATGCTTTAACATCCGATACGGGTTGCAAGCAATCGGTTGTTGCGTCACCAATTTGATGTCTAACATTGCGGCATCGATGCTTCCCATTGTGGCTATGGAAGTCGAAACTTGATCACTAAATTCCCATAATAGTTCTTTGCACTTGAATATATCATCAGGAGTGACGTCATCATCAAACACTAACTTTAAGTCTTCGATTGCTCTCAAGTTCATACGTCTATTCTACTGCACCAGTTGCAGGCACGCACTTCGGCAGCAACTGTGGAGAGCATCACACTCAGCAAATTCAAAAAGTCGCGACCAACAATGCAGTCGTGCAGCAATTTATCGTCGTCTACCATAGTTACTCGCACTATCGCCCGTGGCTGACCCACGTATATCTCAACATCGACGTCATCCGTACTTACAATATAGCTTCCATCGAAGCTACGTAACACTGTATTTTTTCCTTGAAAAACTGTACAAACTTAGTGACCACACTTACTTCTGGTGTCTACTAGACACTTAAATCTTTCGCAGTTTAAAACACTGGCTTATTTTCACCGCTTCGTCATCATTCGCTGTTTTTTTTTTTATCTTGGAGTCATGCATTAAAAGCCCTCAAGATTGCCTCTCTTTTCTTATTAAGGCATTTGTTGGCGATGTACCTCAAACTGCTACTATTAAAGCATACCAGCACGGTTTCTTGCATTCGTGGGCACAATGTGATCCATTACAATTAAAACACTAGTTTAAATCCTGCCCAGCATATGTCTCATATAACGCAGCTGCTTTCAATAGCTTCGCAAATGGTAAATGCTTCGAAAACTGCGTTATCAAATCCTTTTTAATCTTGAGTGTCGTACCAACGTCTAGCCATGTTAACTAGACGGTTAGACAACGTGTTAGGCCGTTGTTAAATCATTAATTGATAATTATCCGCCAATTTATCGACGGCTAAATCGGAATTTTGCGGATCATACAAAGGAAACAATTTGTCATCCCCGAGTAATAATCAACTCTAGGACTGCTTTCCATTTTTCGGAGACGTTTCTCCAGTTTCCTTGTATTTTATCCTCTTTGCTTCTCGTCATAAACGGTGTCGAAAACTCAACGTCACGTTCACTGCTAGACCCGACTAGGGCACAAGTGAAAGAAATACCATCCAATGTGCACTAACACATACACCTACTAAACACACAATAACACACCGACGTTAGTTTTACAAGTGTTTTATGAGCATGTGTGGATTCCTAAAATCCCACTTCTGACTTGTTAGAAATGAATATTTTAAGGTATATATCAAATTAAATAAAAGACAGAGGTCTTTACAATACGAGTTTTAATATATAACTGCCTTTGTTACAATTCTCAGACACCTCTATCCGAGTCGCCGTAATGTTTATAAACAAGGGCCCGCCGAGATTCGGGTACGTCGCCTATCAAAACATTCTCCAGACGCTGCATATTAAACCGTTCGCTAGTAGATAGTCGTGGAAAGTTCCGTACACAACATACGCTCGGATCGTTCTCGTTATCTGAACATTATTTTACGGCATACCTGTATAATTACTGTACATACTCCAAAACCCATGAAAAATCCCCCATTACAATTCCACGAAAAAAAGTCATCCTAATGACGTTAATATAATAACATCTTTGCTTATAGTGTTACCAAGTGGTAGAGCTGGGTAAACCCGCACATTTGCTGTAGTATTTTTTTTTTCTAGAAAAAGAACGTTTTATATATATATACATAGGTTAGGATTAATTAATACCTACAGACGTATTTAAATAATATTAAATCATGATTTGTTTACTATTGTATATTATGCAGCTTATTTTCACATTATTTAACAAAAAATTAGAAATAGAGATATCACTACAAAATAATGCAATTATTTCCTAAGGAGAGAGTTCCCATAATTAAGGAAATCGAAATATGAAAACTTAAAGTTACCTTTAAATATTGTTTGACTACCGCTGATATTATAGCCAAGTCTCGCTTATTTATTAAATAGGAGGACAAAGCGCCAGCAAGTAATAAAGAATAGAGGTCTATTTTGATCCAAATGTTAGTAACCATAGTGATTGTATTTTATTTATCTTCTGCATCTATTATTAAAATAATTTTGACAAAAAATTATATTCGGAAAGCTATTTGAAGAATTTCTGAATAACGTTACTCTGTCTATCACTTCGCTGTAAACATTTTTTTTTTTTTTTCGGAAAGCTATTTGAAGAATTTCTGAATAACATTACTCTGTCTATCACTTCGCTGTAAACATTTTTTTTGCGATAATCTAGTAACTTATATGCCGAGTATACTTACGCCCTGGCCCGTATTTTTATTTTCAATTATTTGAATTTTATATTTTCGGTTGGTATTAAATTATTAATTATTGAGTAAATGTCAATTGTATTTTCCGTGTTTTTAATTAAGATTTTGAAAGAAAATTATAATTTTTGTATAGTTTATGTTTTCTAATATTAAAATTTTATGAATGTAAAAATTTGTAAAACATCTTACTGTAAATATACATATCGACAGCAGTGGCGCGGCTCGTCAGGGAAGGCTAAGGAGGCTAAGCCTCCCCTATTATTTTTAATAAAATAAATGATGTTTATTACGTATTAAAACAATGTTTAAGCATTATCTATATACTAAAACAAAGCAATTTTTACAAAGAATTTCTAATAAATAGTATATTTATTCATTACTTCATTTGAAAATGCAAATAAATTTCCAATAATGCATAAAATTTTACTGCACGCATATTATAAAAGCAAGAAAGGAGGCGTATCCTTTGTACGACGACAAAGAATGAGACGGAGGCTTGGCTCCGGTGAGATCGGCAAGTTGTGATACGTTGTCGTTCGTAAAACGTTCGCAGTTCGCACGTATGCGATTACATTTTCAATACTGCAGAATAACTGACGTCAGTTTTGCGTGAAATCGATTGTTAGCTCTTATTCAAACTTTACAAGAATACAAAAATAATAATCGTCGTTAATGATTATATAATTACTTATAATACTTATTTGACAAAGAAAAGACATAGATTGTCCTATGAATCGGAAATACAAGAATATAAACAAATTTTTAACGAAATTTTAGATACGTTAATCGTTCAGGCAGAAGTTAGATTTCAAGATATGCACAAGTTACGTTTCTTTGATTTATTGACTTTTGACAAATTCTTAATTTATTCAAAAAACTTTCCGTAAAACTTCTTAGAAAACACTTTTACAACAATAGTTTTGTTTTGACGAAATTCATGATCCTGAAATGTTCGGAGAATGTTAAACTTCAACTGAGATGTTAAATTTTTTTAATAAAAACGATTTATATGAATGTATGCGGGAACTGAGTAAACTTACAAGCATTGTTAGCGCCCTAGGAAATTTTGTGAATGATTAATAAATATCACAACATTGAATTAGTTTTCCATAATGTACTGTTTACAGACGAGAGGGATTTCAAGTGCATGAGCACCGCGTGATTTGTCGATATTGGTCGCGTGATAATCTACATTTTAATATACTAAGGTATCGTGTTAAATTTAATTTGTTTTTTTGCCATCATTCTACGCATTCTATATTTCTCAATGACATTCAATAAATAAATAACTATTGTAGTAATAGTGTATTATACATATAAAATATATCCGGAATCGCTTGTGATTGCTTATTAAATGATGCCAATATGGCGCTAAATTTAAACTTAGGAAAAGGGCAGTTACATTTACACTTAAGTTAATCACGACATTAGGTAGAGTTAAGTTATATTCCAGTAATTTTAAAATAAATATTTCTGTGGAATAATAAATAGAGTAAAATTGCCACAACACATTTTACTCCAAACAATCTAGCAACGTATTCTACGAAATTTACACCATTTATAGATTTACTCATTGTGCAAAGCCTTTGAAGTGCAATTACAAGAAAAGATTGGTTGTAGGTATTAATTTAGCTGCAGCAAAAGTCTTATCCTCTAACAATTCCGTGGATTATTTTTTTACATTTTGCTGCAAATGGAAGACGCGTTTTGAACTTCAAGAACAATTGCCGAAAGAAACATGTTAATATCACAATTATTCAATATTCCAAACGTATTATGTACAACCGCTACCTCAATTCTAATGTTCTATTGAAAGATATCGCATATCCTCTTGTGAGAATTAAGTGTGTTTGTGAAAGTGAGGTCAGCGCCTAGAGTAACTGCAAAACAATTCAACTCTCACAAGCTGTATACGTACGAGTTGCTGCCTTGTAGTGCACAAAACTAATCCGGTTGTAAAGAATTTCGTTTTATCAACTGAAAACATATTTAAAAAGATATTCTATGTTGGGTACAGGTTAAGTAATTAGAATAAATAGGAGTAACTTAAAAATAAATCTAGCAATTGTTCTTTATATTTAAAAACATATTTTAATTCACTTTGAACAAGATGTAGGAACAAAAATTCCAGACGCTAAGATTTACAAGTAACATCCGCATATTTATCTCATTTGTATCAAGGCTTTCAAACATTGAATAAATAAACAACCAGCGTCCGAATAGATATAAATTTAAATGAACGTTAATTCGAATTCCAATTGGACGCAAACCCATCTGTTTCCGGGGAATCACTTTCTAAAGTAGCCGATCTTCAGATACGGCCAGTGTATCCCCGAACAGATCGCGAACCGATTCCCTCCTCTTGGTGGCCGTTCGCCGGTTGGCGACTGGTCCGACGAAAAAAGGACAACGCACGCTGCATTGCAAGTTAGGGTATTGACGTCATCAGAGAACGGTTCTATTGACAGTAGCAGGGAGTATGTTGCGTGCTGCGTGTAAGTTGGTAGTAGTAGTGGGACCGTCGGACAAAGAGTATCTCATACGCTCTATTGTCGCTCGCGGAACGGATACGATAAAAATACATAAAGACTGCGCAACTCTCTCAACTAAAACTTAGTCCACCGAATACTCAGTTCAGCGAAAGATTTTGTACATTTTTACGTAGTGTGTAACTGTTGTTCTTGTTTCATTTTTTCCGTTTTGTTTCTGGTTTTCTAGTGTTCTAAGGCAACGAACATTCTCTCGAAAAGTCGACCACGTCCACGACTTTGAAAAGTAAACGAGTCGAAGAAGATTGATTAATGAGTGCTTAGAGAACCTGGTAACGTCAGTGCGGCAGTATTACAACTTCCATTGCGGTAAATAAAGGACATTCCAAAGTGTTTCCACCTTTCTTCCACGGTAACGGCGCGCATTCTTCCGTGCAGATCCAACAACAGCACTTTGTTCCATTGATGCTGTCGAACCCCTATCGGATGCGGACCGCTGGTGTACGTTTTGGTGTTTATTGTTGTTTCTCAGTGCGGGTGTCTGTTAAAGGTGTGTAAAAGTGTCTCGACGTGGCGTATTTCGCGGTGGGCGTGGCGTTTGTCGACGAGGAGGGATGGTGACCAGCCAGAGTGTAGTGCAGGAACCCCAGAATGACATGTACTGCTCCCAGGTCCCTTCCCATTACGGCGAATATTACGCGGCGGACAGTTCTTATTACATACCGCACGATATTGCTCCGACGCACATGTGCGCCGTCCACGGAGAATACGGTGAGCATTACGTTTTACACCTGATGGCGCTCGTAAAAATGGTCGAAACGTAATTCCATAAAAAGGTCGCTTAGCCAATGTTGTAAATTTCGAATGTTACGGCATGTATCAACGCACCCAAAGCTAAACTCCATTTCGAAAATAGCCAATTGGATAAAATTCTTGACCCTCTAGTGCAAAATTGCAAATCATGCATCATTTTTAAAACATGCAAGACAACTTAATCATCTTATTTCAAATAAAATAACCTGTATTTATTATCTTATTTAGACTCTAATTTTAAAGATTTTGAAGATGGTTTCCCTATGTCTATTTCTTGTAGTTTCTTAGAAATTTCAAATTTTCTATTTCAAATATTAATTGCATGTCATTTCTTTTTCAAAAGTAGACTTGGACGAAACTACAATTATTATTCATAATAAACAAAAATCATTTGAGAGTGGTAGGTCTTAGTAAAAGTATCGCCGTTGCTTAAAGCTATTTAAAAAAAAAAACATAATTATTTACAATACGAAATTACTCTCAAAAAGAAAGGATTGATATAATTGTAGTAATTGGAGAGTGTACAGAAAATTAAATAAATCAAGGGTTTATGTTAAAAAATATGATAACAAAGGTTATTCTTTAGAAAATTTGCTGCAGTATTCCCGAAGAACAGGACGTGTGTTTCAGTTGTGGACTCTCTTGTTGAAAATCCGCCCATAAGTCACTGAGTAGTAAAGTAAATGATTTATTAATATTTAAAATAGAAAAAATTACTAAGAAGTTATAAAAGAAACCTTAATACAATTTTTAAGACTCTTCAAATTAACATTTAAACAAGTTCTCTTAATGTCAAATGACTTTTGCTTATAATGAATAATACCGATAGTTCGATCCAAGCCCACTTTTGAAAAAGAAATGCCTTGGAATTGATATTTGAAATAGAAAATTCTAAATTACTAAAAGACAAAGAGAAATGAATAACTAACCTCAATTCTCTGTTAAAAACCGTTAAAATTACAGTCTAAATAACGTAAAAATACAAAATGTTTCATTTAAAATAACCAAGCTATAAAAGAGTATAGGTTTTTATTCACTCTATATTATTTTTAAGTATTATTATAATTTTATTATCAAGTTTAATGATTTAATAATAGTTCTGTCATATTATTTTCTAATTTCTGGAACTCTCCCGTGATATTTGATGGATTATTTTTTTAGTTATATCATATATAAGTATCGATCGGCCATGTACTAAACTAAACCTTTCTTGATTAATTTTTACAATTTTCATTCAAATTTCTGTCAAACGTCAATTAATATATTATGCGTTACCATTCAATAAAAGCAAAATACTTCAAATTATTCTCACGGAAATAATGTAAGTACCTAGATTATTCCCGTTATAATAAATAATATTTTGATTGACTAAAAGGCACACAAATGACTGGAAATGAAAATTTCTATTGGCTTTTAGAAACGTCAAAAATAATCGCTGTAATCACGAGTTTCTTTATTAATGCGTGAATCTGATTGGTTCATATGGTTTCTGGATATCGATCTTTTAACAAGAAATCGATTCTTGTGTAAGCGAAACTATATAGTAATTTCAATTTTTATGCTTTTACCGTTAACGAAATCATAAAGTTTACTCATATCAGTTTCTGCTCTGTCGCAAAATAAGGTTAAAATATTTTAATATAACATTTGAGAGTAGATACATTTTCATTCTACTAACCAAATTCGTAATTAGTCAAATTTCATATAAAATTATTGAATGTGAATCACATATTATTTGATAAAATAGAAAATAATAGTAATATGGCCTATAAAAGAATATTAACCAAATGAAATTTCATGTTATTCTTAATTACATAGTTAAATTAAATATATTGCAAAATTCAGAAAAGATTATACAAGTTATTTCTGATCATTGTTCTTACTTCGTTAGACCAATTTTGCGTTTACATAGCAATGAAAGAATTTAATATAAATATCAGAACTGATATACTGTAAATATTAAATTGGAGAATTTAATCGGTCAATATTTTAATTTCTTAATAAACACTCCTTCGCTGATGTTGTCAAACTTTTACAAAAAAAAATCACAAAAATTACAGCCAGAACTGGATTAAAACGTTTTGTATTTTTAAAATTGTACAATTGACGGGAAAAAGTATGAGTTTTAATCCACTAATTCTTCAAAAAATATCAGGTTCTTTATTTCGTTGTTGAAAACGACTATTTTGTTTGCTTGTAATCTATATTTATTGTTACTTACAAAGTTGCAACAACTTATGGAAGCTATGCTGTTATAAAAACAATGAAATCTAAGCACTTTTTTTCCCTCCACTTCTACATACACATTACTGGCGCCAGTGATCGACATTATACTCCTACGCATCCGGTGAGATATCTTGAGTACTGGGGTCGAACAAGTTCCAGTGAAACCAATTTTTCTTCGAGCATATACTCCGGATTGCTTTCATTTTAATTTGAATAAATTGCGTCCAAATGTTTTTGATAATCAAGGATTTCATATTCGGTGTGTATATGTTTTTTATTTATAACTAATCATCTGTTGCTTGTTATCTTATGTATATCGCATTCATTCATGGCGCAAACATTGTTTGTATTAATAATTAGAACTTTACATGCAAACGGTCAATGTTAATGTATCAAGTTTACCTTATCATCGGTAGTCAATAGGAAATAGTTATTATTGAAGATTAAAGGACGTTTGTTTGTTGTTTCTCAAAACAATTTAACAATACCACTGTGACAACTGACGCATGTTGGTAATTTGATTATTATTGTTCTACAATAGATTATTTCCTTATCGCACCAGCATTCGCATTTACAATACAAACGTCTCTTTGCAAATATTATTTCAGAACGAATAATAAGTAATTTACTATTTATTTATTTCTTTGATTTGCGTAAGAAGTTAAAAGCAGTAACGGATGTAATAAAAATCTGCAAATCCAAGCTGATAAATTAATTAAACTGGATATATTCTAAACATGACATGAGAGGGTACAACAAAATGATTTCAGGCAAGTAAACCAAATACTTTATTCAAACACAATTGCATAAAATGTGACTTAAAATAACAATAGGTTTATCCTTTTGTGTAATGCATGTACATACGCCCAGTGTATTTTTAATCGTGATCGATTAGGTCCTGCTGCTATCATAATCTTTTATAAACAATCAAATATCCGGGTGCTGAAAGTTAGGTTTATATTTTATACAGGAACAATATTATAATAAATCTAATAAATGCTTGAATCTTCTTGGAATAAGAATTTCGTCAGTTGGGAGAATCAAGAACTTTACTTTTACCAATTTTGTTTATAAAAAATAAAGCTGCTTTATATTACATAAAATTAGTTTACATATGTGTATATATATTGCGCTAGTAGTGAACATCCAACAATAACTTTTAAAATAAGAGCCAAAATGATTTTCTTTTTAACTGACGTAATACCACTGACAGCGATCGAAAATAATTCGTCACCCCTTAGAAGTGCGCTTGCATTACATCAGGAGGATTACTTCAGAGAGATGGTCGGGCTCTTCACAGGCTTACGGGGCTTCCATTTGGTCCAGATATCATAATTCCCAGTTATTATTCACACTCTAAATCTTCTATGCCATTGTGCTTATTGCATTCCAATTTGCCTTACTCTCTAATTTACTTTATCGACTATGTTTCCTTGCTTTATAGTAGTTTGTTGGCTCCACCCTAAGCACTTGAAAACGGTGTCTTCTACCAGTATCTACATTTCCGAATGTATCTCCGTTAGCTAAAACCGGTGCAAATATACTTGAAAGGACCCATGCCCGCTCAAGATTTTGAACAGCTCCATGCTTCCTTTCTAACCACGGTCTTAGATCCTTCATTAGACCCATATCGCAGTCCCATCTCCCTCATTCCATTGCTCCTGCAACCTCTCTACAACATTCCTCGTCGTGATTGTTTTATTCGTTTCCTTTTCCATCGCCGATACGTGTTCTTTTGCTACCAGATCTATCGAAGGGGTCCTCGCCAAAACCAGTAGAGCCCGGATAGAGACTGTTCTATACGTTCTTGTTATTAATAATGCTGCTTTCCTTCGCACACTTACAAAATTTTGTCGATATGAGCTTTTATCCCTAGCCTTCATCCACATTGGAGACCCCTAGACCATAATGAACTGCGCGACTGAGCGGTATATTAGCTGACGAATATTATTCAGCGACTTGGTGGCTTTCTCGGTTGTTCTCCGTATGTGGTGACTCATCGTCATGTTTTTCATCGATGTGGACTCCGAGATATTTAAGTGAAGTCTGGCTTTGATATCAGTCATTCCCCAGGCGTATACTAATCTCCTTAACATTCCTTGCCCCGATGAATAGCACTATCTTGGTTTTATGTGGCGCAAGTTTCAAATATTTCTCGTCCAACCATTCCACTATATTCTGCAGCGCATGTTGTGCAATCACCTCTAGGATATCCACATTATTTGCTGTTACAATAACACCGACATCGTCTGCGGATGCCATCAGTGTCACACCTTCTCACATAGGGATCCGCAAGATGTCGTCATAATACAACTCCTATAGGGTAGGTTCCAGTGCTGATCTTTGTGGGACTCCACATGTAACTTCTAATTTATTTTCCTCTCCGACGTGTAGTATCCTTCCGTGGAAGTAAGTAGCCACCATGTTATTAAGGTACGATGCAACTCACCAAAAATACCGCCTCACAGCGCCGAATTAAAAGCATTTCGCACGTCTATGGTAATCAGGGCACATGATTTCCTGTCACCGTAGGATTTTAGATGAATTCTGTATTATGATCATATGATCTTCACACTAGATACTGCGGTGATCGTAGATTTCTCTTCCCAATGAATCCATGTTGCTCTTCAGCTAGGCTGCCATGCAATTCTATCTCGCGCTTAAGACAGACAAGTAGAAGCTACTCCAAGAGCTTCCCCATAACGTTAAGAACACATATGAGTCGATATGTCGTTGCGTCGTTTTCTTTTCCTTTTCTATTAATATTAGCCTTACAGGTTTCCATACATCAAAAAAGTGTCTTGATCTGAGCAGTCCGTTTCTAGTTTCTAGACAAGTAGCCGCATGATATGTCGCGATCAAATTATGTTCATTAGCTCTTCTGTTAATGTTTTCAATATTCAGCAAACACCTTTGAATTAAAAGTTACTAATTATAAAGTTTGTTGTCACTGTTTTTATTATCTCTTTCGAATATAATTCCTGATTAGGGCGATACAAACCGCGTTTGAAATAAGAAAATCAATTTTTATTTCATACTTTTCTCTTGAAATATAACCAGTTCTATGTCGAATAACATTGGTCTTGTATTGCTCCGAGCATCCAAAATGATTTGCTGGTCTGAAGTATTTTGCCTCAGACCATGTTGTTAAAACTTTCGTTTTGGTTCTGTGTGTTCTCATGGAGACACATCCTGACGTACCGGCCTCCTCGTAATGACCTCCATTCTTCTATTGCTCAGTTTTTCGTTGCCATCAAATGTTTCACCAAATTTCATAGCATAACTCATAAGAAGGTACCTAATTATAAGAGCTGAGGTGAAAGGTGAAAGCATTCTCTGGTGGTCATTTACATTCCTCTTAATGGAAGTTCCAAAATAATTTTGGATGTTACCTATTAATTACCAAAGCGTCGTTGGAGTAAGTTAGCAAGTGGTACAGATTATACCGGTTTGAATGAAATTCACCGAGTTTTCTGTCTAAACAATAGAAAATTGTCAAAAATGATGAAAGCAAGCGGAATTACGGCCAAAATACAATCAAGACGAGACCTGCAGCGTAGCGGCAGGCATGATTTAGAAAAATGGATTGGGGATTTCTTCTAAAAGGTGTAAGACTAAAAGGGAAAAAGATGATTTTGTTTTACGATTTGTAGCGATTTCCTCAAGATAATTAGTTAGTTGCATCTGGATTTACTTTTTTCATAAATTTTCTGGCTATGAGAATTATTTACATTTAGTAATTAATCCTATAGAGTTCACAATCACAGGGAACTGAAACAATATATTTAATTTTATATGATTTTCTGGTTTCGTGGTGTGGTGGAAATGTTTTAAGTTTTAAATGGCAGCAATAGGTTTCTATTGCTATTGTATGCAAACGTCAACTAAAACAAAATTTTAAAGAGTTTCCTTTCGTTAAATTTACACCAGGAAACCAGGAGACTCAATACATTCATCTATTTTCCAAATGTCTTCTAATCAGTTTTTTAGCGACTCTTCGTCTCATATCCAGAGTTATGTGAAAACTTGTACACAGTTTTCTTGACCTTTCTCTAATTACTGAACTGATGCACAAACCTCATTTGATGTATTCAGTAAATAATTTCCTTGTAAATATATATTTGTACAGATTTAATTTCTAGAAAAGAATGTAATTTTATTAATATACGATTGTATCGTCTGCGCAACAATACCTGCCTAGTTTTCTTGGAACAAAGACATTCCTTAGATAAGAAAGGTATTTTGAACAATTTATTTAAATGAGAAGAAATCACTGGCCGCATATTTTTCGAATTAAATCCAGTGCCGCCACATTCTCAGTGGAGAGGTAGAAAGTCTCCTACTGGAATTCAGCAAATCGTCGCACAGCAAAGGAGGACAACCGACTTCTGTGATGCACTCGACTTAAGAAACCATCTGGAAGGTCAACCCGATGGGGACAACGACTTTCTCAAGGACGTCTTTGATCGCGGTGCCAATTGACTTTGCGTGCGTCACACAAACCGAAGAAGCAGAAGTAGTAGATAAAGAAGAAGTAGAGGTATCCAAACGAACGAGTGGAAGTTAATAATGTATATACGTATATATATGCAGACAGGTTTTATGAGATGTGTCGTCTCTCGCCTGTATCTTCTTAGCGAACAGGAGAGCAGAAAGTGCCGTATGTGAGTAATCACCTCCTCTAACGCAAGAGCTCCACTTAACAGCGGTTGTTGCTGCTCCTGTTGCTACTTCTTTATTCAGCGAGCGATGGAGGAATGCAAACAGTGTTGATTAGAATATCAAATTGTCGTGCATCCGTGGGCCGTGAATTTCTCGTCGTATATACGGTTGTTTCTTTGTTATACAAATAGAAATGGAGATAGATAATTTAAGGTACAAATTATATTATGTAAATGAGGCATAGCATCTGTGTATGTTACTGTATATGTTACACATACTTATATACGCAACAATGAAGTACTAAGAATACTAAAATGTAGACCAAATAATACTTTGCATATAAAACGGCAGAATAATTCAAGAACTTACATTAGTACATCCGTGTAGGGACAACACAGGGTGAGTTTTTTTCGATGTTTGGTATGGGAATCTCGGAAACTAGCTGAGGTGGAGAGACAGTTTTACGAGCTTAATTGAAGAAGCCTTTTACTTTTTGAAATAAATGCATAGGTAATTAGATATCTCGAAAAATATGTTTTTTTTGTTTGTTATTTCATTTGATGATTGTAGCTCTATTATTATGGACCTTAGGAGAAAAAGTGTAAATAGGAAATTTGTAGGAACTTATGTCCTTAATAACACACTCTAACCTAAGTTGTTGTTTAGGCTATAATTTCTGAGATATGACAAAATATTTATGCTTTTCACCATGATTTTTGACATTTTTTCAATGATTTCAACGATATAACACTTAACATAGTTTCTTTTACAATAGAGATGGAGAAGAAAAGAAGGTAGTTATTAGTTATTTCTCTTTTAATTTCGAAATTATAATCAATAATCATGATTACTTTAGTGTGAAATGTTTATTCCATTGGAATTACGATTTTACATAAAAGTGTTTTCTGGAGAAAGTAATAAACAGAACGGAACGTCCATCTATGTTAGCAAAAGCTTCTAGTACAGCTTTCTTAAGGTCATTTACTGTGTCGTATGATTTTCGATACACGCTATCTTTTTACCATTCCCTATAAATAAAAATAAAAAACCTACACATCGTAGAATCGAAATCCACGAATTTGAAAATCCTTCATTTCAATGATTTTATATCGTTAACTAATTATGTGGTGGTGCCCCATCGTTTCGAAATCACTCGAGCAGCTAACTAATCATAATAGTTCTGCAAATTAAAAATTTGTAACGTTCTCATAAATAAGTCTATTAAGTAGAAGAATATTTAATCGAAAATTTGTCTAACTTTTTGATGTCGAGAAAGATGTTAAATTATTTAAACTGCGTAACACTACTCTTACATGATTTGCAACACATTTAAACGTTCGACTAAAAATTTTGATTTATAGATACGCATAGTCGAGGCTGTGCATATCTAGTGAACCACACCTCTCTTCTGCTGTTTTTATTTCCTCTATGAGTAAAATGCAAAGCATGTTATTATCAATTCACATACATAAATACATGCGCAGGTATGTGGTATGCATCAGAAATTCCATTTTCCTTAGTTCATAATATCGATCGGTTATCATCAAAGCATTCTCTAATCTATACAGTTATAACAAACGTACACAACAAAATGTGTGAAAATATTTAATGACATAGATTATATAACGATGTTAAAACTACTGACAGTCAAAGTCTTTACAAGCAATAAATAACACAAGTATATTCCTGGTAGGTACTGTGATTTGCAATTTATTCCTTCAAAGTTTAGATATTTTTTATACAGATTGAGTTGTAAATCACAGATGCAAAAACTATATCATTATCATCCGATAGAGAAGAACAAAAATATCCAATTTTATTACAAGCGTATTGTACATACTTAGCTACAAATTATACTCTAGTAATATATTCTAGACACATTTTATAGTAAACAGTCACAGGAATCTCTGTATACCATCTCCAGAGATGTGTACCACAAATTGTAAAAAGAACTTGTTCTAGGAAAAAAAATATGCTTCCGTAATTGGAAATCTACTTATAAAATTTAAAAACGTTTTTCATATTTACCAAAAAAAAGAAATCAAACCAGAACATTTTACAGCACAATCTTTATATAAAACAGTTTTCAAAATTACATATTAAAGCAAACAATGATTTTATCCTTTATCAAACAAACAAGTTTATTTACAAGTTTAACATTATTTTTTAAAATATTTTTATAAATGTACTCGAGAAAGGTTTAATAATAAACCGAAACGTCGTATTTCTAAAGTTTTATCTATATTATTATTAAGTGACCAAAAGAACCAAGAACAAAATATAAATACTTATAGTGGTCAAGAAAAGAAGATTTTAAACAAATCTTTAATGTTGGTTTTTTTATTATTTAAAACGGATGTGTAGGAATTACTTTCTTTATCCTTTTAAAGCATGGACAACGACTTGATTTCCTTATGCACAATCTCATTTTTATATTTTTACACGCAGTAAACGAGAGCTTTGAGTTACTACATGTATATAACCATAAATTATTATAATAAAAATGTTAAAATATTGTTTCTCCCTGTATATATTTGTGTATTTAATTTGGAGTGCAGCAAAAAATCTTTGTTTTTGCATCTTTACACCTATGTATAGTGATTTTGTCCGATTTTTTTAAACTAAATAACCTTCATTTTTCGACATATCACGTACAATCTGATGCTTTTAATTAATCGAGACATATTGCATAATTACAATAAATTGTTAGATTTTGAAAAGTACTTCTTTACTTTTTTATACGCCCATATGTAACACATTTCTAGTCCTTATGTAAAACTTCATTTGGGGAAACAAGAGGAGGGGGTGGGAGCGGCTTAGTCTACTTTGCACGCGGGCGTTCAGGCGGCTGGCGGCGGGCCTGTTTAGTAGAGCTTGTTTTGAATAGTAAGGAATATATTTCGTCACCAAAATGTGTGTAAAATGTGACGTCAATCATGAAAAATTAGGTTTGATTGTTGCCTAGCAATGAAATACTTGTCGTTCATTATGCATATGACGAAAAATATCTGTTTCACTTGAAACGGATTCTGTATCACAGAGAATGTTCTAATGGTGGATGCTTTCGGATAACGGATAGTTTACCATTACAACTACTAAAAGAAGAATCCTCAACGATGACCTTTAAAAAGCGATACAAATGTTTTTTTTTTTTAATTTAAAATTATTTTAGCTTTCACTGCATCTGCCTTTGTTTATGCATATTTAACTGAATGTAGTGTAATATTTAAACAATATTTTCTTGATTCTAACATAACAGAAATACGTTATTGCAATTGAACTGTCCTTTATATAATATTTAATAAAAATTTTTTTAAATTTTTATTTTCAAAAGCACTTACAAATAAACTGATTACCAAGCCTTCAAGTAATAAATAACACTGGGTGAATTACGTCGACATATATCTACCACAACGATGGAGGCACTTCAACATCCGCTTGTCACCGTGAAAATTTCTGGTTCAAATTATGATCTAGTGGCGCACAATAGAGTAAATTGACACTCGATTCCGGAGCTTCCACTAGCCGGTACTTACAAACGTGATTGATGATGCCAATCGGAGCTACCAGAAATCAATGTGAAGTTCGTGACGAGAATATGATTCCTTTCTAAAAATATGTGTACGACATAAAAATTTGTTAGTATTGGAAAAATATTTCAATGTTTTCTCAGCACATTGATATATCGTGGTAATAACATTTATTTATTGTATATTTGGACATACACACGTTAAAAACTACAACACTTTCCTTACGGAATTTCTGGAATTATTGTCGAAATCTTGTGGAAGGAGAAACGTTAATTGGCCTTAGCCAGCATCCGATATCATAATGAATTAACGGGAACATATAAACGACTGTAAAAAGAGAACAATGGGATAAATTAGTGTGGTGGTACATTAAATGACCCCATTAATTTGCGTTAGCGTTTCTATTTTTAGAACCAGAAACATTCGAATTAGATTCAAATGGAACGTCTTCATTTCGACCGAATGTTCGGGCTTACGAACTAGACGTTTGCATTTTAACTTAACGAGCATTCAGAACAAGGTCTAACATAATTAATCACTATCTTGATTAAATTGAGGATTCGTCGAGGGAATTCGGCCTCTGTCCAAAGGAATTCCATTTAACATGCGGAACTTAAAAATAGCAAGTAAATTCCTTTAATTACTATTGCAATTTATTCACTCCAATAAATAAGTATCAAAATATTATGATGAATACGTATAAACTTTTTTTGCACATTAACACTTCAGCCACAGAATAGCTAATATACAGAAGTGTCACTCAATGCATTTCCCTATGGTCACGATTTTATTTTTTGTGGTAATTATCTACGACGCCATGATTATGCGCACAAGCTTCGTGCCCATTTTTGGCCCATTTTGTCAGCAGAGCCGGATTAACTTGATAAATTATGAATATGCAAAGCAAAATTTTCAAAAATATATTTGCCAAATACGTTTTCTAATAATTTTGGAATAGAAAACATGTTTCTAAGGCAATTAATTAGTAAATAACTGCTTAACCTCATGTATATGTAATAACTTCTTCATTCGTGTCGACATATATTATATTGTCATCAATGCATACTCCCTCGTATTATTTCAAAATTTATTCTTCCAATTTACTTACTAATCTTGAAAAATATAACTAAAGTTCTTGTTCAGAAGAATTAGTAGCTGTACAGAACGGTATTAGTTTTAATTTTTTGAAACCATAGAAAGTAAATAGTAATAGTATTCCTCGTATGATATCCTTGATAATTAAATAAAACAACACGAACAGTTGAACGTTTATTATTTTCCATACTCCATATTACATCTCTCTCTACATTCTTACGCCAAATTCAAGTTTTAAAATATACATACTACACTCTGTAACAGTATATTTTTTGCAAACTTCGTAGTTTAGAGATTAGTATTAGCAAAATTTATGTTAGTAGAAAGCACTGAAATATGAAGAAATATCACCTCATTTGTGTGCAAACTTTACTCGTGTAAATAAAACAATAGACCTATAGATAAATAAATTTATTTTGAATAATGAACATCATGCAATTACAAATTTGTTATAGCATCTAATTAGCATATTAAAATTATTTATAAATACTTCAGAGTATTTAGTTTGTTGTGCTTTGTGATTTTTGTATCTGCCATATCTCTGTTTATGTATTTTAATGTATAAAAGATTCGTAAGCGTATATACACTGTGGCAACCGTTCATAGCACGATGCACGTATTAGTAACTACTGGTCGACTATAAATGGGCGTGCCACCTTGAATTGCCACGCCTACTTAGCGGCACGCGGATGGCATTTACAAACGATAGCGGACGTATTATAAGTTACACGTATAAATGTATTGGGGCATATAGGCAAATCAAAGTCTTTGAGAGTTCTATGTTATAGCATAAGTGATTAATAACATTACATGTGGTAGAAAATACTATTCCTGAAAAATAAAAAGCACTGTTAGAGGTAGTGTGTTCCCGATATAAGTAAATATTTTTAGTTGTTTGAAGCATCAGATAATCACTGATAACATGTCAGTGAAGTAATTCATCACAGCCTCATAAACAACATAAAAAATCAAAAATAAATAATCAGAACTCCTAAACTTTAAAATAAAAACTAAAATAATATTGTTCAACAACGTATAAAATCTAAAAACGCAACTATAATAAAATAAAGGAAAATAAAATATTTAATTCTTAAAACAGAATTGTATTCAACATTGCAATAAACCTGCAATTAGCTAAAAGAGAATATTATTCTTAAACAATAATAAAATTTGAAGTAAATTAATTTATTAAGTGTTCAAATAAACCCTCTTGATAAGAACAGTAACCCAACCGATCATAAAAATTCCGACGAACATTTGTTAACATATCTGCTGTAACAGTATTACTGATTTCAATAATTCTCGCGCCCAGTTCCTCTAGGTTTGATGGCCGTTGATCACCGTATCCGTATATTGTATTATGTAAAAAGGGCCATAAAAAGAAATCGATTGGAGCTAGATCAGGGGACGGCGCTGGCCATTTAATAGGGCCCGAGTTACCGATCCATCTGTTTTCAAAAACCGCGTTTATAAAGCTTGTTACAATGCGTGTATTGTGTGCTGGGCAACCATCTTGCTGAAACCAAACTTCATTTATATTAAATCGCTCCCGTATTGCCGGAATAATATTATTTTCAAGTAACTGTAGGTATCTATTTCCGTTTAAATTACCGTCAATGAAAAAAGGCCCAATTATATGATTTCCAATGATACCTGCCCATACATTTAGCTTCTGTGGATACTGCGTTCGCGTTGGTATATTTAAATGTAGATTTTTACGCGACCAGTAACGACAAACTGCGCGGTTATGATGCCCGTGTAGGTAAAATGTTTTTTCATCTGTGAACAATACGTTGTTAAAAAAAAATTGGTTATCGTGATATTTATTTATCATTCTTTCGCAAAATTCCATTCGGCCATAATAATCATCGGGAAGAAGTATTTGTGAACTTGTAAATTTGTATGAACGATATTAATACGTAAAATCTTATGAACCGTTGTTTTAGAGATACCTAATTCGCGAGCAATTTGTCGAGATGACATAGTGGGATTTACTTCAACTAAAGCACATACTCGAATTTCTATATCGCTTACATTCTTATCCGGAACAACTTTATTTTTATTATTTACTAAAGAAAATGTAGTTTCAAATCGATTAACGGTCCTACGAATGGTGCTTGCATTGGGAATTTGACTTTCGGGGAAATTAGCTGCAAATAAATCCCGAGTTACTTCCGCGGAATTACCACCGTAAAAGTGGTGATTAAACAATCATCAAGAGTTTTTACTCCGGCGTATAGTACTCCATTTTTAAAATAACCGTTATCTACCTACCAACAACGCGTTTTATTAAATAGTACGAGCGAGTAGTTCTCCCGACGAAATATAAAATGCATCTGACACGCACGTGTGCGAGCGACGGATCTTGCGCCTGTGCGGCGACAGCGTAGAAATGTGGATTTCTTGGCAAATACGAGTGCATCATAGCAATATGCTATTGTAATCCAGTCGAATATTCCGTATACTTCTTTACCGTTCTAATGCACGGATACCTCTGTGTATCTCGCTTACACTACACTGTAGTGTAAGCGAGATACGCATTATAGCGATCCTGTAGTGACTACAGGATCGCTATAATGCGGACGCAGGCGGACAATTGGTATAATGACACCAAGAAATTCTACCTGCGCGAACGACAAATTTGTACTGACTGCGATTTCATTAAAACGGCATAGAGATACGGTACGAATTCCTTGTCTGACTGAAACTTTTGTATATTACCTATCCTGTGCTTCAGCTTTGACTTGATGAACCTACACCAAGCATAGACACCTGTTTCTTTTACCGCAATTTCTTATGTTTAAATCTTTATAACAACAGGAAATCCTAATATTCTTTTACATTATTCATGCTGTTTTTGCATTGTCTAGTCGCTCTTCCGTTTGAATCTGATAGCTTTCTCAATATCACCTTATACTCTTGCTTGCTGTTGATTTTTTGTTATTAGGCTGTTATTATTATATTCATATATATTATGTACTTCACACTAGTAAAAACTCACAGAGATAATTTAGATAGAAGTCACTTGAAGCTTAAGCTTTGTACTTAATAAAAACACACAATTTAAAGTCAGAATTTTGTACGAGTCCTGCGATTTCTCTTCTTGTTGCTTCTAAAACAGACAGTTCTACTATATCAATCAGATACTTGCATACTTAATTTGTATTTAACAAAAAGAAATAAATATTATTCATCGTGGGCGTTTAGGTTTAGGATGATGTTTTTCACCTAAAGTATCTACTTAAATAGAAATTCCAACTCTTAGTATTTTAGAAAGGGAAAGTATGGGTTCTATTACTTACAGACTCGGTTTCAAAGAAAATCTAATTTACACCTAATAAAAAAAAACGTTTCAGTAATTAAGCCAAGCCCTTACTCATAACTTGGTTGCAACGGATTGAGAAGGTAGAAACATTTTCTGGAATGTCATTTAAATGCGCGTGGTATGCCTTTTCCTTGTTATGTTTGTATAATTAAATGACACGTAATAAGTCAAAAAGTAAATACAGTAGTTATGAATATTTCTAAATCAAAGCAAATATTCGCATACTATAGTGATTTCTTATAACACGAAGTAAATAAGAATCTTTATAGATACTTGAAACCGAATTACCGATTATCCAGAGTTCCAGAACCTATTCTAAAGATCTCTAAATTAGTAGAAAAGAAGCAATGAGAAAAATAGAATACGTGGTATCATATGCAGGACAGCAATCTTATTCATAGTACTCTTTACTAGAAGAAATTTACTTGGTTTGCCACTACTTTTATTATCTGTTTTTCTCAGTGCGTGAATTAACCGAAAATGTACCACCATGACGAGACTCATGGGCAATGAATATGCAATGGTGGTATCTTTTCAGATCCAGTTTTGTCTCTGTTACATCTTGTCTGCACTCGAGGTAAGGCTGATGACACCTAGTATACAAAAACTCGAGTCCGTCTCTGCAGTACTTGCATGTTCTATTGGCGGAAACACCGCCCTCGCGCGCATCTTGCGTCACTAGCTGGAAGAGGCGGACTGAGCTTGGTCTCTCTGGACGAACAGGGTGCAGTACTGTAGATACATATTACAATTTCTGAATTTCATATTTTGTACGAATCGCGTAGACAGTAGGGGTGACTATGTTTTCACGTGCGGGTTATAACGTTTCTCCATCTTCTTGTACCTATGTCGCACTCCATTGAGCAGGCCCTCTAGCTATCGCGCATCCACCAGCTGAAAATGCGTGTGTTGTATGCTATTCCCCTTTCATTGTTTTTGTTGGTATGTTGATTCGTACCATAGACCCTAAGCGCTACCATAGTGGCATTTTTCGGTGAGTTTTACTTTGGTAATTTTGTTTGATGTTTTTAATAGTGCATGAATCGTTTGCTATCTGGTAAAAGTTTTCTTCCATCTTAAACAAAATTAGCTGGTAATGGTCATGAAGTATTCTAAGACACCTAAAGGATTTGACGGCTTTCCAATTGTCTGATGTCTGAAGTGCATACATGGAGAAAATCGTCTAAGCCAAATTTTACACTGTAAAAGTGCTTTACCAATAAAAGTTTTGTATTGTATTAAGTTCATTTTCACAGTGTGATACATACATAATAATATATAGATTATGAGAAAAATATAATACTGATGGGTTATTTAATACCTATTAATTCAGTTACTTGATTCTAAAACACAAGCACATGCAATACAAAATGTGTAATACTGTCAATTCTAAATATTTGTTGATTTTATTAAACCGTATTATAGCAAAGTCTAATTTAAGCCCCGTTTAACTTTATTTACTATTAATGCTGTTGAGATAAAATTCGATGAAGTAGTTTGATTGCCCCATAATATGTTGGTTGTAATACAGAAATTTCATGCAATAGACGATTTTCCTGTAGTATGTTGTGCAGTAGATGTAGCTCTTATAAATATAGACGCTCTCAGAATTAATGCACTACATCAGATGCGGATGCGCTATGGCAAGAGGAAGTGCTCAATGAAATGAGGCATACCTAAAGAAATATAGAAAAAAAAATGTTTTAACTCGCATGTGGGAATATAGCCAATAGCCACTATCTTCGCGATTCGTACAAAAAAAGAAATTCAGTTTTTACTGTAATATGTATCTGCAATACTGTACGCTATTCGTTCAGTGAGGTCTGTCCGCTTCTTCGAGCTGGTGACGCTAGATGCTTGGTCTGTAGCTTATGTAGATCGCCACGGTTAACATTCATTCAATTGCATGGCTGTTTGTGGTCCTCATTTGAAGATGTACTATATTAATGTCAACTGTCACGGTAATGTTCATGATGCATTGGGACTTCGTAATTGTACTTTATTCCAGAGAATGAAAAATGGCAGGGTACTTCATCCCAATGCTGTAATTCTTAGAAACTCCGGTTATCCACTAAAATAATGGTTGATTCCACTAACATATAAGAATAAATTAAATCTAGTTTTGAGTAATTTCAACAGAGTTCCCAAAAGAACAAGATAAAGATGTTGGACATAGCATCCGATAAAACAAACTCCTTTGTTAGATTAGATCACTGAGCTTTCGTAATAAGTTTTTACTTCGTCAGAGTATCAACTAAGACGAAATAACAATAATAAGTATAGGTTATGGAAACATGTGTTATTAAACTTACACATACTCGCACAACAACCAGTGTAAGTTTAATATCACATGTTTTCATAACCTATACTTATTATTGTTGTTTGTCTTAGTTGGTTGACGGTCTGATTCAGTAATAAATTATTACGAAAACTGAGTAATCTAACAAAGCAGTTACGCTTGTTTTCTTCGCTGCTATCCCCTTTTGGTGTGTTCGGTTTAATCTTTAGTTTATACAGTGCTTTAGTAAAATGCAGTGAAGATTATAAACATTGAGACGTAAGCTCTCTCTTCCTAAAGAATTTTATTGCACCGCTTTTTTCATAGGATAAAAATCAATGTGTATGCAACTAGCCTTTCTTCTCTATTCAGATGCACGTCTGACCATGATCTCTTATAACACCACAGCCTACAGGCTTATTGTGCTCCACCTGTTCTTGTTACAGAAACCACTCCAGTATACTGTGCCCTGTAACAGACTCTACAAATCTCTAGCATGGAGTAGCCTGTATATCTTTGGTTCAACTTTGTCTTGGCCAAACAGTTGATGCCTTTGATGATTCTGTGCCTCACAATTGCATAGTATGTATTGGGTTGCTACTAGCTTTAGTTCTTCCCAACTTTGGCGCAAAATAGTCAACGCTGCTACAGTTCTTTGCGGATAACCGCGCAGCAATTTTCTCCCTAAAAGTACAGCCGAAACCGCCATATGTGTATGTGTGGACTCTTAAACTTCCAATCAAATATATACACTCCGCCAAAAAAGTATCGCATAAACTAAAAAAGGGCATTTATGAACCAAGATATTTTTATACGTTCACAAAAAGTTTGCCTCGTGTATGTGAACTATAAAAACACTAACAAAATAATGGAACTTAGCGTTTTTACTTTTTTTTTTCCTAAAAGAACACATTTAGAAAAATGCATATGTGTAAGGTTTGTTCAGTTGTTTATTGAAAGTCTTCCTATACGGACAAATTTTAAAGTGCGAAGTCAGAGTTCTGTACCAACGCTTTTAAAACTAAAATGAGCAATTTAACTTCAGAACAAGTGGCTGCTATAGTTGCTTTAATCGAAGATGGACGATCTCAAGCATACGTTGCTAATTTGATGAACATCAATCAGTCAAGTGTTTCTAGAGCCGTAGCCAGATATAGGGAAACAGGCATTTACAGTAGAAGACCTGTACCAGGTCGTCCAAGATGTTCTACTCGCCAAGATGACCGCTATTTACTACTACAAGCATTACGTCGAAGACATGTAACTGCGAGACAATTGCAGAACGACTTGGCTAGAGTCAGAAATACTCGTGTGAGTACTCAAACTATTCGGAATAGGTTACGACAGAGTGGATTAAGAGCTAGAGTAGCTGTAACAGCCCCTCGTCTCACTAGGAACCACCGAGTGGCTCGCTTAAGGTTTGCCAGAGAACATGTAAATTGGAACATTAATGACTGGGGCAATATACTCTTCACAGATGAGTCAAGATTTGGTCTTTACACCTCAGATAGGCGTATCTCAGTGTACAGACGAGACGGTGAGCGCTATTCGCAGTGTAAAATCAGACCTAGACCTAATTTCGCTGTTGGCTCTATTATGGTTTGGGTAGGCATCTGTTTAACAGGTCGTACAGAGTTAGTACCATTAGACAGAGGTACACTGACTGCCCACAGGTATATAACGGAAATTTTAGAAGAACATGTAGTACCATATGCGCCAATTATAGGAAACGAATTCATGTTAATGCACGATAATGCACGACCGCATGTTGCAATAATCGTCCAGGAATACCTTAACGATGTTGGTATTCCAGTTTTAGATTGGCCTGCGGTAAGTCCGGACATGAACCCTATCGAGCACGTGTGGGACCTCTTTCACAGACGGATACGAACCCAAAATGTTGCCCCAGCGGACCTGCATGGACTAGCAAATGCTCTCCGTGACGAGTGGGAGAATTTGGATCAGGCTTATATACGGAGGTTAATCGAATCTCTGCCAAACCGTATGCGAGCGGTCATAAGAGCCAGAGGTGGCAATACTCAGTATTAAAAGCTACTGTTATGACATCTTTCTTTCCAAAATTATAATTTCTTGTTTTAATAAAAATCTCAAGTATGAGTTCTTATTTTTATTTGGCCTGTATTTTATTTAAACAATCATAGAAATTATATCTTAGAGCGCATTAAAGTATATTTACAACTTTATGCTACAAACAAAGATTATGCGATACTTTTATGATTCAAAACTAAATTATGCGATACTTTTTTGGCGGAGTGTATTAAAGGAGCTTATATAGAACGTACTGGGAAGCATTTTTCAAGTGTAGGACTACAATATTTCGAATTGTTTGATTCATATATTGCGTGGTTTTTTTTTTATTTTCTTATCTCTGACGCACTTATTCAGGCAAATATGAGGAAATGACGTCATCAAGTCTAGATACACTGTACATGCATCAAATAACGTAATCTGGTCAAAATATCAACAGAAAAGAACCAACAGATTGGTGTTACAGATGTACTGTAAATATACAACCACAGGCGACAAAAACACTTAGAGGGAAGATGTATTAGCAGTGCGAAAACTAGGGCAAAGATTTGTTTACATCGGTTCGCGTAGAAACATTACTGAAATAAACTTAAACACACAGACACGAACACGCACACACGCATATTTGAAACACACAAAACGCTCGTACACATTTCTAAATATAACAAGAGACAAGTGAACGTCGTAACGCCGTGTACTAATTATAGAAAAAGCCTAAAGATAGACCGATGAGAAACTGTCACGATAACCTCCTATGAATGAGCAAAATGGTGGCAAAATTTAGAGCAAAAATTCTCGGAATAACAACCATGGGAATACCAGATCCACAGATGTGTGATCGTGATCTTCTGATGCATATGAAATTTTTGGCACTTTTGGCGTACGTTCCGTAAACATTTGCTCAATAAATCCACGTCAGTATACGCAATTCTTAAGGATATGAGATGGAATGTTTTACTGTATGCGTTCTACTATTTAAATATAAATTAATTTATACTGCCCTCAAATACATAACCTTTTCCATAACTGTTATTATAAGATCAGTTGTTTATTGTAATCAAACCTCATACAGACTGTTTCATTTTGCACTTTTACCATGAGAATCTCACGTATTATTAGAGGGAGAGAGTATCTTAAATTTGACAAACTAGCTACATTTTGTATTTGTTATCAACTTGATGAGATATTGGCCTTGTGACAAATAACGTTCAAGATATTTTAAATAGGGAAAACGTTCATTTTTGCTTCCAGTAACTAAAGGCACATTCTCAAGGTCACTTTCGATCTTCTGTGTAATGGATGTATGGCAAATTTTGCCACGACATTTTAGTTTTTTCTGGTCATAATCAATCTTTTCTGCGGTCATCATATCGGATTTTGATACTAACAACTTTTTTCTGATTTCAACCGTGCACAACCTATTGATAAAAGTCACTGATATGCTTTAATTAACAGAGAATTTGATTTAAGATTAAATAAGGTCGCTAAATATAGAATAAACTTCACATAATTAATAGGTTTGTTTTAGTTCTAGATACTAGAACGGTTCTATCACTGCTCCAAGATTACGTGCTGATTGCCCTGTAACAAAAAATTCTGGATGATCACGGCACCACTTAGGAATAATGGCAGGACGAAGCCATAAAGTATTTGCATACCAGAAATAATTTGATGACATTTGTAAAAAGAAGCGTAATATTTTTATCCAAATTGTTACTAGAACAAAAATCCCAAAAGAAAAGGTGAAAAATCCCTTACCACAAAATTTGTGGTAAGGGATTTTTCACCTTTTCTTTTGGGATTTTTGTTATAGTTTTCAAGCCACAGTCTCCACCCATCACAGGCAAATTGTTACTAGCATTAACAAACAACATACCAAAAAAGAAATAAAGTTTTAGTCGAAATGAAAGACAATTTGAATGATTATTACCAAAAGGCGGATAGCCACAGGCACTATAAGCGACGATTCATATTGAGTCGGCGCGTTATACCTATCGAGTGTTGTTATACATACGTCGTTGTGTGACAGTAGCGCAGACAGATATACTTTAATACGAATTTTAACATATGCTACATTTTGTTTAATAAATTTGAAGTAGATATTTGTTTATATGCACTGATAAAAAAGATTCTTTAAAACAAATAAATATCTCTTTGACGGTATTTTTAAAGCAGCCGTTTCTTTCAGTTAATCCACATTTCTTTCATTGAAATAATATTATTTTTCCACAGAAGTAATATATACTAACTGAAGGCAATCATTTTTTTAGATAGTAGGGAAGTAATATCTCTTTGTATTAAAGAATCTTTCCTCTCAGTATAATAATATTGTACTTAAACAATATACCTATGTTATGCAAGTCCGTGTTAACAAAATTTATTTGCATTAATTATTAAAATATATTCTAAATTCTGATCTGTAAACTGAGTCCGTTTGCTTGTCGTATGTCTTTAAATACAGAAAAACTTCTTTCTACATCACAACTAGTGAGAGGTGCATATTTAAAGTATATTTTAAAATTACTATACATTCCATTGTCTTCGGAACCGACATTTTTTAAGATGTTTAAATCCGGATTACTGTTAAAAACTGCGTCAATTTTTTTGCCCAAACGGCCTCCAAAATCTCCGGGAATATTTTTAACTTGTATGTAAGGTAGTATTTAGTATTTCGATACCTTCTTCTAGTTTTAAACTTTGAGTTTCTAAATATTTTATAGTATTAGTTAATACTTTAAAGTTATTTTTAACTAAATACTATATTGTGGAGACAAATACGGGACGCTGAATAAAGAGATATTTTGTGCGACCGCTCTTCACTTGACTAATTCCGTATCTAGCGCGCCTAGTCGATCAACATTGTGTATCGTGCCCGTCCGCCTATGGCCGAGCTTCGCAACTGTGATGCGATGAATAATAGTCTATAGTGCCTGGCTCTTTAATTATTACAATAACAAAGTTGAAATTGAAAAGGAGAAACTTACTCCAAGAAAAAGAAAAGTTCGGAGTGATGAAAAAATTGCAATTATTAAAGAGCACAGCAAGTAATTAAAAAAAATTAATGATATATGGGGCAACAGAGAAAATTTACTGAAAAAAACCCTTTTTCGTGGTGAATTTTTATTCTGTGATAGAATACTAATTTATTTTGTTTAATATTTAAGAATATGTTTTTATTTTTTATTTTACAATAGGCATTAGCTTCTGTGATACTTTAGAATATGTATTATTTTCTTTTATTTCTTGTTTATTTGAATTAATAATGATGATATATAGTGTTACTAAACGGTTTTTTCTTGGGTGATAAATTACAGTGTAACATAATAATAATACAAGATTCTAATTACAGAACGATCAAAAGATATAACAGATAAAAAATAAAATATATTGTGGGAATAAAAAACATTTAACAAAAACCATAAATAAATACAGTAAAAACCAAAAGTAACATTTCTGCATAAACAACATTATATTCTACTAAATAAATATGTCTGCAATATTTATTACATGTAATTATAATCGTAATAAGAGGTTATATGTTTATCTTTGCTGGGCACAAATGGGCACAGTATAAGGATATCCCATATCTCTCAATTTTTAACAAAATCGATCCGCTTAAATTTGCTAGTACAGAAAATACAATTCTCGAACAGTTCTGTTACAGTTCTAGAAAATACCAAAACGGTGAACTAAAAAAGAAAAACAAAACAAAATTTACAAAGTGCGCATAATCAGAACGATTCTATTACCATCCAAAGAAGAACCAAAACAAAACTATTGAAATATATATACTGACTTCCAGAAAAATTGCAACACCTAGAAGCTGTTTAACGATTTTATTGAAATTTTCAGAAAACGTCTATTTCTATGAAACAAAGTTATGATTAAGTTTTAAAAACAAAAGAACAAAAGCTTTAAAAGTTTTTTCAATAATGAGTTGCTCCGCCACGATTTGTAATGCACTCATCTAGACGCCTTGGCATGCTATTAATCAAGTGATCTATAGCTGCTTGTGGTATATCGTCCCAAGCTTCTTGAATCCGTTGTTGAAGATCGTGTAAATTATCTGGAGGGTGCGGTAAATTACCTATTCGCCTACCAATCATATCCCATACATGTTCAATGGGCGACAAATCAGGCGACCGAGCAGGCCATGGGAGGACGACAATGTTAGATTCTTCCAAAAACCGTGTTGTAGCCCTTGCCGTATGAGGGCGCGCATTATCCTGCTGGAAAATGGGATTTTGCAGCCCCTGAAGATATGGAAGGCCAACTGGTTGTAGCACATCAGCAATGTAACCAGCTGCGTTAAGGTTGCCGTCAATAGACCAAGGGTGATCTGCTACCATAACATATTGCACCCCATATCATAACTCCTTGAGTGAGGGCTGTGTTGCGTTCCACAAAAAATGTTGGATTTTTACGTTCTCCACGCATCCGTCTGACTCTCCTACGACCATCGTGGACCCACAAGCAAAATCGGGACTCGTCACTAAACACAATTTGATGCCATTCCTGCGCCCAATTAACCCTTAAGTTGCTCCACTCTAGTCTGCGTAGACGGTGAAGTGGTGTAAGAGGAAGACATAAAAATGGACGATATGAACGCAATCCATAAGATCTTATCCGGCGATAAACAGTTGACATTGACATTCTGAGTCCTGTACCTCTCATCCAATCATTTGCAATTGATCGAGTTGTTGGAAATCTATCTCTTGTGGCCAAAAGTCTTAAGCGACGTTCTTCGCGATCTGTAGTCCTTCGAGTACGTCCAGATCCACGGCGACGATGTTGAACCCCTTCCTCGACCATTTGGACCAACACCTCAATACCGTTGAAACATTTCGGTTTACACGACGAGCAATTTCTCTTAGCGAAAGTCCGGCCTCTCTCATACCAATAATACGGCCACGTTCAAAATCACTTAATTGGACAAAATGTTGATGCTGACGTACTCTCGGCATTGTTATCAAGTGCAGAATGAAATTGTGACGTAACAACAACAATTTGCAAACTTGACAGTTACTAAATGGTCTAATACTTCAAATTTATAGTTACTATGTGCTATGGAAACAACCTGCAAAAAAAAAAACCACTGGCTAGATTTTATTCAAATTTTAATCAACAATTTGTTTAATGAAAATAAACGTTTCCTGAAAGTTTCAATAAAATCATTCGACAACTTCTAGATGTTGCAATTTTTCTGGAAGTCAGTATACATACCTATACCAAAAGAAAATTACTATGTAAATAATAACTTTGTAGCAAAATTCCTGTACGAATTTGGAACAATTATTTACCCTTAAAACACATAAGAATTCGACTTTTATTTAGGTAATTATTTAAGATTTCTTTTATGTGACCTTAAATATTTGCAGGTAACACTTTTAATGTTGTAGAAGTTTCTATAGGTTTTAGGTGTTCAGAAAGAAGGTAATAGAATACAATGCTCTTCAAAGTATCTAGTTTTTTCTTCTTTTTATAGTATCTCATACAAAAGCTATATCCGTATGTCTGGTGATAGTAGTCCAATTGGGGAGATGAATAAGACGTAGTACCTACCTATTCGAATTATTAATTCCAGAGAATATAGTTCGAATTGCTGAAAATTTTGATTGAAGTTTGTTTAAATTAGGAACATTTTAGAAAAGTTATTTTTAAGCAACCAACGTTATTCAAATCGTATATATTCCACAACGAAATATTCAGTGCGTTCATACGAACATTCTCCGATTTTCTGTGGGGATATTTCGTAAAAATCTCTATAAAATTCTTTAACTCATGCGGTTACATATGTTCTATATCCGTGCGTATACAATTCACCAGTATGCTTATATATGTATGTACTTGCACATACATATGTAAAATGCGAAAGCTTGTTTATTTTAACGAATACAGGGACGTGATCGATTTAGCGTTTCGTTAAAGCAAGTAATTTAACATGTTGACTTCCTCGATTTGCGGCTAATTTAAATTTACGCTTTAGTAGTATTTATGTTTCATTAAAGTTGTGTATAATTAACAACTTTTTCATGTGTGTTGCTTTCGAAAATGCCAGTTTCGAGTGCCTACTATTGACTGCTAGGTTTATGGCATCCTGCTTTTATATACATACATCCATATTATACATATGGATACGCGTGAACGTAGGAGATTTTCTAACTATGTATATACATATGTATGTATGCCCAGAGATTTGTGAAAATTCATTAGAAAGTCGTATGGCTATTACATTTTTATGTAGTGAAGTTGTAGCTATAAAACGTATACCTGCATATTTATCTTTTTTAAAATAATGACACTTTCTTTTGCGCATTGAGCATGCGCGTAACCTCCTAACGATCAGAACTTTACAGAAACCAAACTATAACAAATTAACTATGCGTAAACAGAAGAAAGGAGACCGCAAAAGCGAAATTAAACATTGAAGATGTAACTCGACAACTGTGCTATATATAGAAGACAACACATTTATTACAATACCATTGATTTTCATTAATATTTTTAATTTCTTGTTCGATGGCTGCTTGTAATTCCCCAAAGCTGTGAAGTCTATTTTGAAATATCTAAGTGTTTAAAAATCCAAATAGATAAAAGTCGAATGGTGGTAGATCAGGTGACCGTGGAGGCCACCGTTCTCTATTAATTATTCTATCACCAAAAAATTGTAGATATTCTAACGTATCGTAGGCTACATGAGGTGGTGCTCCATCTTGTTTAAATTAAAATAACCTGTTTGTAGTTCATCATCATGTAATTGGTTAATAAATACGTCATGTATTCAAATTTTGGTTTAGATTTGATTTATATATGAATTCTTTGTACTTCCGATATACTAACTTTAAGTTGGCAAGGACGTTGCCTCAGTGATAGCCTGGGATGTTCTTCCGCTGAATCAAGGGCAAGACTAGTTGCGCCATCGTTTTCATCATATTTCTTTTTCTCTTTTTTAATGTTAAGCACACTGCCAGACGCAAGAAATTTTAAATTATGTATTATTTTCAGTAAAAAGGGGCCGAAATGTTGCACTGGAAATAGATGCATCTTATTGCATTTCAAAATTCTATGGATACACATTTTTGAAATGCCAAATCTTTAGAAGCAGCTGGGATTGAACTACAGGGTGCTTCGAAATACGCTAAAACATTAATTTTCCTCATTCTTAGAAACAAGTTTATTACAGTTTTTTTTTAACACTAACAGTTTTTTTGTTCGTTTAATTTTTCAAGTGTTTTGAATTTCTTTACATTGGCAACAAATAATGGTATGGCATATTCAATTATCAGCAAGTTCTTCCTACAAGTGTTTGGCATTCTCCATGAATATAAAATAAATTTAAGATATGCAAATTACAATAAACCCCTTCAATACGATACAGTAATAAGCAGTTATCTATGAGCACTTAAACATGCAACAGTGATTTTATAGTTATAAAAATTATAATGTTATAATTATTGCTATGAATAATATCTACTGACAACAATAATTTATTGTAATATCGAAATCATAGCGTAAAATATATATTGAACGATTTGAAAGCATTAATCAATAAAACGAATATTTTAAAGAAAACTATTGAGGATAGTTATAGGAAACGTTCTAGCAAATCGATGTAGAATTTAATTCTAACAATGTTAAAACATATCGGGTGTTCCATTTGAAAAAAAAATGAGTTTTAAGAACAAAGGTACTGCACGACCTTTTCAAATTATATAGAGCATAGCATATCTTGGCCAACTCACAACAAAGATTGTCAGTATGGGGTCCCACTTTGGACCTTAATCTATAATGATACCGAGCAATTTCGATGATTTAGTTAGTTCAATAGAATTACCATTTAATACAAAATTACTAATATTATATTTATTGTTATTCTTAAATAAGATACAATTTGTTTTACTAATATTAATATTAGATGAAGGGACAGTTTTACTACGTTTTGGTAAAACAATGTTAGTATGGTAGCTTTAAATGCGGGATCTCTGGTTCCTAAAGCAAGTAAAAAATAATCAATTACGTACCACGATGTAAATGTCAAAATTTTCACAAAAATCAGAAATATCTTCCAAACAGTTGTATAGATACATATGTATGGGGAACTCTAGTTGTAATGATCATAGAATTGTATGCTGAATTCAAACATGTAATAATATATGGGGTGTTCCATTTAAAATAACTAAGTTCTTGGCGACTTTCGGTTAATCGGAAGTGAAAGAAATTTGTAAATATTTCAAAAACAAAATAAATACTATTGAGAACCCAAAATTTTTTAATAACTTTTTTTAAAACTGAAGAATTTCACTAAGCCCAAAAACTTTTAACTAAATAAAAAAAATAGTAAAAATAAGTTACTTTGGATCTTATTTTTACAAGATAAACAGGAATTTTCAAATGCCCCTTTTAATTGCTCTATTTTGTAAATTACTAAATCGAATGCGAAATTCAATAGCTATTTCCATTGGCGTGCGGTAGGTGTCATTTACAGTGCAGCAAATTAAAGCACTGTAAATCACCTATCATACGACATAATAAATTTTTTGGCTGAGAAGATATTTAGAAAATTTATTTCAAAATATATGTCATCGTCTGTAGATCTGGATTGGTACCACTGCATTTTGACAACTCTACTCTATGTAAAAGTGAATGTTAGTTATCAGGATTTTTCGATAATAACAGTTGAAACAGCGATGAAAATACCGGTAAATGTGTTTTTTAAACTAAATTAAAGGATATTATGTATATTTTGCATTGGAAGTAACTGTGAGAAATGAGAAAAAAATGTAGTGCGCGTCATCGCAGGCCCAATTTCGATGGGATTTGGGGGTTTAGGGTACTTCTAACATAGATATCGAGAAATAAGTATACATGTCGTGGACTAGATTTTTTTAAACAAGTTTAGATACGAAAACCGCTTTTTGATATCTCAAGTATAGTTTCCAAGCTACAAAGGGATTTTCATGAAAAGTCGTCATATCTTTTTTATTGCTAAAAATTTGGTTTTTTTGTCACAATACTTTTTTTTAAGTATCTTTTTAAGCGATCCACCAGTGAAAATCAAAATCCAAAATTGTTTTTAGTTTTCAAGAAGTTTCTGTAGTCAATAACTGTATTTACATATTCTAATCCCTGCAAAATCAAAGTATACATAAGTTCATATCGGAGAATCTTACTGTTTGGAAATACATTTCTATCGACCTCTTTTCGCTTAATAATAATAGGTTATATGCGCTGTGCGCAAGAACACATTCGCCAATCACTACAGAATGTGGAAGCCACCGACAGATGTCGCCACGTGCACAAAACTAGTGAAAAGAATACAAAATCTTAAACACTTACTTATCATGCTAATTGTGAGTTCAATAGTTAATATGATTAAATCGAAGATTAGAACCAATAGAGACAAATCTAGATTTTGAGCAATACGTTTATATATTCCTTCGCCACTATGCTAAACAATAACGGCCGTTGAATACCACGATTCTAGATAACGCCGAATTAGTTACCGCACGCGTGCTTTTAAACAAGCGCTGATTGTGCGCATTTCCGTTTTGTACTTTCCCCGAAACTCTTTGTAAATGTACACCTTATGTTAGTTACATTCGAGCATGTAATATAGAGTATTTGATATAATCGCGCATACAACGTAATAAATGTAACAGTATTACTGTTCAACTTGTAAATTAAATACAATATCTTCGTTTGCACTAGCAAAAATAGAGCGATTTGGAAGCAAGATGACTAATTAGTGTGAATATTATTATGTTGCAAGAGTAACTACATATCTACATATCTAGAATATTTGAACCGGTCAGAAATATTGAAAAATACACAAAGAATGAAGGTCTCAAAGAAACACTGAGATATCATCGATGATGTTGGCCACTCCCGCGTGCTAATTTTACGACCTGTGTTCCGTCTTGGTATGCGCGCTTACACATATGACCTCTACCATTAGGAAACATGCTAAACGTTCCTGGCGCACCGCAATCGCTGCCAATAAATCATTGCGAGAAGGCAATTCTCTCCCGACGCGACTTACACTAAATTGTTTTACTGGCCGGCCAATATTACCAACACGTTGCATATCTACTATGTGTGTGGGTACAGTCAAATATAATAGTGCCTGAACAAACATCTATACCAGCGCAGAATTATACAATAAAAACAATCCATTGTTGGTAGCTCTGAATTTAATTCGCTGTAGATATGATAATGCTAGAAGGCCGGAACATTACCCCGACCCCACAACTTTCAAATAAACAACTTTCTAATTCCTCGTATTCCATTTGTTTCTATGTATAGTGACAAGATAAACATGTTAGAATAAGTGCCGTAAATACAGTTATGCGCCTACATAGCTTTAGGGTTAAATACATATCTATGCACTCAAACAAATAGATGATAAAAATAGTGGCAACAAACTTTATAAATTAGTAGTGTTGGAATATTATATTAAAACACAAGAGTCACAATGACATTCATTGTAATGGGAGTACAAGTTTGAATCACTCATCATCCCTCCCAATAGCTATTCATTTTACTTTGTGCAAGTACCTGTAATTAACAATATAATTATTATTGATAAATTCATAAATACCAGCAAATTATATCAATAGTTCCATATGCACAACGATATAACTTATCTACGATTGGCTCGACTAATCTCCAGACACTTCTCTAGGTTACTGCACAGCGTATGTGTAAATTATTTACAAGGAAGTACAATGCTTGGCATCCAAGAAAGCCAACCTTTCGCATCCACATTTTAGACGGTAGTTATACTAACGCCACGTTTACATGTGCCGTTTTCATACCGATCGCTGCTTATACGATTCAGAGTTTATGTATCCGTAAATTTGCATTTTAAATGTGTGGCACATTCTTCGAAAAGCGTATAATAAACATATAGCTAGGATGTAATGTGTATTCAGATAAGTGAACGCCGAAGAAACCTTGACAATTTCTATTCACTCGGCGTTTTCATGATTAATTGCTACCGAGAAAGAAAACTCCGTACGTTACACTTAGGTTAGCTGCTACACTGTTATTATTCAATGTGTGCACATAGGTATTAGGTTCTCTTTTGTTAATGTTGATATAATGTCTAGTGATGTATAAAACATAGTTTTTAAACAAATTGAAAACCTGAAATAGGTAATTAATTAAATAGATAGTTTTATACATAAAGATTATATTGTATGACTGAGCTCAATGAAGTGAGGCACACCCGAAGGAATATACAGGGTGTTTTGAAACATCGTTTAAAGATTTTACGGGCATGTAGTACGATCGAAAATAAGGTTAAAAGTCATAATAAACATATGTCCACAAATTAACTGTTTACGAGATAACAGCGATTTTATCGCAAATTCAGAACAAGTTTGCTTTAGCGGTTTTTATTAAGATGTTATTGTATTTTAACATAAAATAGATTATAACTAAAGAAGATGTTCAAAATTACGTCCTTCCATTTCGACACAGGATCTACATCTGCTTTCAAAGGAAGCACGCACTCTTTCAAAAAACAAGGGTTTTTCTCGTATTATCTGGCAACAGTGTTCTATTCGTTGGCGCAACTCTGGAAGATCGTTTACCGGTGTTGCGTACACTAAACTTTTCAAATGACCCCAGATACTAAAGTCCAACGGGTTTAGATCGGGAGACCTTGGAGGCCAAGCAATGGGACCTGCTCGCCCTATCCATCTCCCAGGAAATTCATTGTTAAGATATTCCCTAACAGCACGCGTAAAGTGCGTTGGAGCTCCATCTTGCATAAACCAGAGGTTCAGTCTTAGATTTATAGGCAAATCTTCCAAAAGTTCAGCTAAAGTATTTTCCAAGAACTCGAGCTATGCAGGACCTGTTAAGCGTTGTGGCAAAACAATCGGTCCTAACAACCGTTCCCCTATCATGCCTAACCAGATGTTTAGAGAGAAACGTTGCTGGTGCCGAGCTTCAACGGTAGCATGAGGATTCTCGTCACACCAAACGTGATTGTTGTGGAAATTAAATATTCCATTTTTAGTAAAACCAGCTTCATCAGTGAAAAGGATGTTATCAGCGAAATCTGGCCGATCAGCAGCTGTTCGCAAAAACCACTCACAGAAACCCCTTCTCGGTTGATAATCCGGAGCAGTAAGGGCTTGTATCCGTTGGATATGGTAGGGGTATAGGAGTTGCTCATGAAGAGTTCTCCAAACAAGATTGCTGTTTACACCCACTTGAGTCGAAATTCTTCTAACACTAGTTTCGGGATTTTCATCAATAATATTCAAAATTCGATCCTCTATCTGTGGAGTACATGCTAATCTCTGCCGTCCAGTATCAGAAGACCGCTTCTCAAACGAACCAGTTTCCCTTAGTCGTTGAAACACCGTCTGAAACATCACTTGCGAAGGCAGTTGGCGATCAGGAAACGTTTTAGCATAGAAGCGACGCGCTTGCAAAGAATTTCCATTAGCACGATCGTACATGAACACCATATCGCTCATTTCAGCATTAGAATACGTAATAAAATACGAGTAAAAAATATAGTGTAGGATGTGGGAAGGGCTAAAATGTTAGTAGATCTTTGAGTTGATATCCTTCCAGGTGTAACGCACTTGTGTCGCACACTCCTGCGCAATTTGATGTTTCATCCAGTTTTCCACAGATTCCGCATTCTGCTTCCTCTGCTATTCTAAACCTATTCAGATATCATTCCAGTTTTGAGTTGCCTGACATGATCCTTGATAGATGGATACTATATCTTCTTAAGTTGATGCATGTTAGGGATCTCTTCTGGTTATAGGTTCCCAGAAGGGTTTTAGATCTCCTCATTCCTTTGACATTTTTCCGAGCTTTGATTTTTCTCTGGTCTACTTCACTTTTTAGTTTCAATAGTATTATTATTTACTTATGCCGCAAAACTTTCGAGCCCTAAGAGTGGTTTAGGTGCTCCCAAACTATCAGCACCTTGATAGCTGCTGACTATCAGACATTATGGTAATCGGTACTTTTTTGGAATAGCGTGCGTATCCGCCTGATACTTGGGTGCTTGTCCAAACTTTCGAATCTTTTATTTCTAGGTCCATATATTCCTATTCCGTTTCCCTCTGCCATTTCGAGCCATATGTATACCATTTAATTAAGTGTCATTAAATGGTACCGTTCATATATTTGGGGACGATTAATTGTAAGAAAAACTCGAAAAAACAAATTGTGTTTTATATGGAAGGGTATACATTTCTATATATATGAACGTAATTTACAATAGTATTATCTCATAAATTACAAATAACTGTTTGTTTTTATTCTGATTAAAAAAAAAAACTGTATTTTTTAATCGTTCCCAAATATATGAACGGTAGTGTACATTCAATTCCAATCTTCCAGCTAAGCTTTGTGACGAATTCTTTAACAGAGCTAATAGAAGGATTTCATTAATTCGAAGCTATATACTTTACATCAAAGAAATAGTAATTTTCAATAGAGACAAATAAATATTTTTTTGAGGCAAATGATTTTTTAATGTAAAGAATATTCTTTCAAACAATACAATATTCTTAAAAAATCCTTTCTTTAGTTTAAAGCAGCCTACACTGATATATAAGGTAATAGCACAGTGGCGGAGATTAGGACCCGCAGGGTCCGCGACTGCGGGGGGGCGCAGACGTCTTGGGGCGCACTATCAAGAGAATTTGTGACAAATATATGTAAAATTTGAAAACGAGAAGTGTTTTTTTTAAATAAGTTCACATGTCTATTGGTAGATATACTACAATTCATATGCAAAAAATATGCCGAATGAGTACCTATATGTTATATTATACCAATTATACTCATACACATAACAAACTTCCAATATAGTTTACATCGATCATCACTTTCGATGTGGGTCCATTGAAAACGTAATGTATGTATAAGCATAGGTATGCGTGTCTCGCGTAAGTTTTGTAAGCAATTTTAAATCTTTTGTGCTACGTATGCTGATATAAATGTTTATTTTATTTAAAGAAATGGTAATTTATCATTAGAGAGAGTCAAATAAATATTTTTGTAAAATATAGAACGTGTTAACAATATTGCAATTAACCATAAAAATATTCTTTGTGTTCTAATTCTGTGATATGTACATAAAAATAAACACTTGTGCTGTTTTCACTGCACTTTGAAAGAATAATCGAGTTTGTGTGTGTTCGAATTGAGATTGTTGGTATACGTAATGTTAGGTGTTACATATGTAGATATAGTTTAAATTAGTAAGGTATAATCAATATCTTATTATCTTGTAGTATATTTTAAAGTTTTTGTATTTTCACAATTTTACTGCAATTTGTGTATGATATTCAAAATAGTATGTGTGCACAAATAGGGATACAAATCGTTCTCTGTATTGGTACATTACCGAAGTAAAGATCTTTAAGTGTTTTGGTTACGTATAAGGAATGCGGGTGATAAAATAAACATAGGCATCGATTTCAGGGTTCGGTCGAGCTAGCTGAAACAAATCATAAAATATTGTCCTTAGTAGCTCCACTGAGTAAATACCTACAGGGTAGCTCTATTGATATAAAAGGTGCTGGAACTTACCTCAACAATGTGTATGAGGAATTGACACGATTAAGACATTCATTTGATGAAATTAAAGATGCAGGTGTAGAATTTGCAAATACGTGGGGCATAGAGCCTAATTTTGAAAAGAAGAGACTACGACGGACAAAAACCCACTTTGATGAATTAAGTCAAGATGAACGAATTGAAAACAATGAAAAGAGATTCAAAATAGAAGTTTATTTTAAAGTATTGGATATCCTAATTTCTAAAATTGGCGACCGATTTTATTCTCTTCAGAAAGTAGATACTAAAAAAATTTGAGGTTTTGAATCCTAAAACATTAAATAGTCTTAATGATGACGAGCTTTACCGCTTATCAAAATGCTTAAGTGACGAATACAATTCAGACTTAATGGATTCGTTTTCGCAACAAATGGTTACTTTTCGGATGGCTATGAAGCACCAAATTGAAAACGTTGAAAGTATTAGACAACTGGCTAAAGTCATTCTTTGCGAACATTCTACGTTATCTGCCAGTTTTCCTGACGTGTGTACAGCTTATCGGCTATTCATCACTTTGCCTGTGACAACTGCCAGCGCTGAAAGGTCATTTTCAAAATTGAAGCTGATTAAAAGCTACCTTAGAAGTACAATGTCTCAAGGAAGACTGAGTGGACTTTCTATTTTAAGTATCGAAAATGAAACAGCTCGAAAAATTAATTTTGATTCAATTATCGATACTTTTGCTACCTCAAAATCTCGCAGAAAGAAGTTCTAGATTATTTTGGGATTTTCGAAAAATGTTCTAGATTTTTTTTTATTTATTATGTAATACTGTAGTATGTTATGCAAGATATGTTTTGAGTTATGTATTTTATTGGTTTGTATTGAATCTAGATGTGTATGTATGTTTACTTTTGTAATTAAGTGAATTTAAGCCTAAAATCAAAAAAGTATTTACTTAAAAAAACAACAAATGCCTTTATAATATTCTTAACAATGGAAATTTAGTATGTATTGATATAACATGGAACTATTTTATTATTTATGTACCTAGTAAATAAAACAGTGAATAAAATAAATTAGTAAACTTTCTAAACGATAACATGTGGCAGCAATAAAAGTTAAATTAGCGTTGCGGTATGGAAAAAGGGCGCAAAATTTCAAATTGCGGGGGGGCGAAACCATAATAAGCTCCGCCACTGTAATAGCATAATAGCAAATGCATATTCTAAGCCTTAACTGAACACTAAATTGCATTACAATTTAGAGAACAATAGCTATTAAAGATATTGTACAGCACATTTCAACATGAAAAACATTTTCTTGGCTCTTCAACAAGTTTGTTTTTAATTTTCTAAGATCCAGGATATTATAAAAATACTGAAAAATATTAATTATAAGTAACGTGTACTGGATAATAATTACTTGTACAAAAGCTGCATAAAAGTTTACTAGCAAAATGCAATCGATTAACACAATTTGTAAAGTAGTTTTTTAATCAATTCAAAGTCTGAGACATCAGCGTTATAACGGGCAATTAAACGGAAACAAATATAGAAACGTTTTGTGGCCCGTAGAAAATAATAATTAATTCTGCATGTTCGAAATTACGGACGCTAAAATTAGATGTTCTATTTTTATGTGGTTGATTTCAGGTCCGGTAACAGTTCCAATGGTGTCCACGAACTCATCACCGCCAGTAGCAATGCCAGTCCAGGTTCCTCCAGGTCACGTAGTTCAACAAATAGTCGACGAAAATGGCACCCTACGTCACGTCATCATATCTCCGCAACATCCACCAGGTGTCCTCGCAATCGCTTCGCATAACCCCCAGCATTACGTAAGTCAAGACACATCGAATTATAGCGATTATCGTTCTCCGAATCGGAAAATGACCCCCTATTTTTCCGCAATTCTCATGCTCATTATTATTTATCTCTCCCATTTACGGGTTTAATAATAACTCGCTTGTCCTTGAACATTTGAAATAAGTAGAGTTTGTTAACCGTACGTTTCTTAATTGATTACCGATTACGTAACTACCGCGGTTCACCGTTATAAAGTAAATGTCAGACGAATAACGAAATCTCGACGAATTTAATTACGTGAATATTATCGCCGCTGGGTTAAAATACTAATTGTACGACGGTTTCGTCAGCGGAGATTGTAAAGTTATCTATATAAACGTGGATTGAAACGTAGTAATCCCGCTTAGCTCGTTTAAATTGGTACCATAGGTATAAATTTCTGGCTGTTACGCAAATTAAAATCTGCACAGCCTGTATATTTTGCAACCGGAGCTACTAAATAACTATTTGCATAGAAGGTCGTACCTTACGTAATTAACGAAAGTGCTCCTTTCGATTTGCAGCAACGTTCTTATTATTAGATTATTGACGTCCTGCTTCTTATAAATAAAATTACTATCACAGTTTTATAAATAACAAACATTCCTTTAGTAATTATTATATTATTCACCCGTATAGAAACTGGACAATATTAAATTTTGTCATTTTATTATTTTTATTTATTATTTTTTTTTTTTTTTGTAAAGACAATATTTTTCCAAAACATGTTGTGTTGAAAATATAAATATAGTATAGAAAGGATTTTGTTTATCATTACATTATTCAGAAAAGGACTGCAATGCATTTTTTTTTATTAAACTAGAGTTCTTCCTTAATTGAATGACTCAAAACCAGCACTTTTCGATGGCTGGAAGTGCCGCAAACTATTTTTTTAATATACACCTAATTCTCTTTTTACACGATAGATACATTCCCAAAAAATTCGTGTAAAAACAGAATTAGATGTAAACAATATTAAAAAATTCTTGTTAGACTTCACTTAATTTATTTCGTGCTTACACATTTTAATTCATTAAATATATTATATATATATATGATGGCTTAACACCCCTTGTGGGGTTGTGCCGCTTATATAAGCTTTCTAGATCCATTTCAGATTGGGGTGGATCAATCCCCATTTTCTTCCTCTAAATCGCTCTCACTATTTGTCTCCATAAGTTTCTGTCCTCTACCTTCTTCTTCCATTTGTCAAATCCGGCCTCTCTTAGATCTTCTTCAACCTCCTTCAACCATCATGTTTTTGGTCTTCCTCTTGGTCTTTTGCCTCCCGGTTCCCACTCTAGCATCGTATATATTACTGCTCCTGGTCCTGCTCTCCACACATGTCCCAGCCATTTTACTCTCTGCCTTTTAATTCTTCTCACTATGTCCTCGCCTCCCAATTCTTGTGCTATTTCATCATTCCTACTTATTCTGTACTCATTATCTCCTATCTTCACAGGTCCTAGAATTGTTCTCAATATTTTTCTTTCTACGATTCTTAAGTCCTCTTCGTCTTTTTTTGTAAGTGTCGTTGTTTCTGCTGCATACGTCATCGTCGGTCTTATCAAAGTTTTGTAAATTGTCGTAATTAGAACCAACTTTTAAAGAACCCTCCCGGGGCACAGTTCACTTAACTCGTTAGAATAAAACACGGTAGGAATCCTTCAACAATATTGATTGGTTTCTAAGAGAAAGGAACGTAAAGATGACTGTACTCTAAATGTCAACCTTGGTAGAAAAGTTAACTGTTTACCTTTCCAAATATTTTTTTTGAAACATTATATACCTATGTTTGATTTTCGATCTTGGCCAATAATTTTAATAAATAAAACAGTTCTTGATGTTTGTGGCCGTTTATTAATTTAATAAAACATTAATTGTTTACCCGACGTTTCGATTAGTTTGCACAATTTTTCCCATCTTTTTCAAGGCTCAAAACTGATGATAATTCATTATTAAATAACAATTAATTATAATAATCATATATATAATATATTTCTATATCAAAAATTTGTCAATTTAAAATAAACATTTCGAAACGTAGACATTCATTTTACAACGGACACGATGAAAATGGCATTTTCATGTGTTATTTACTGAATAGGAAGGGTGACGATAAGGAAAACGGCTTACTTTAGCTTAAAATTTTCGGAAATTTTTAAATGTTGCTTTCTTGAAATCTTAGTTGACACATACTTATCAAATCTATGCAATGCAAAATTTCACCACTGCAATTATTAAAAGGGTATTTTTAATGAAACTTCAGTTGGTTCTTTATGTTTTCTATAAATCTTCCAAAATGCCCGTCCATTTTATGTAAACGTACTTCATACATTATTCATAAACAAATGAGGACTTCAAAATTTTCTTACACGTCCATAATATACAAAATATTATAAGGACACTATTGGATCATTTTTTGTTTGTTCATTGGCGGTTATCCAATTACAAATTGTCAAGATATTTCTTCATCATAATCACCTGATTGATACATATTTAACTGATTATATTTTTAAAGATTTTCAAATGAAAAATATGTTACCACCGCGTTCTGCATTACCGACTTTAGTCCACCCTTAACCAAAAAGAAATCGTCTATTCTTATCACATGAAATTTCCCCAGCACTAGTACGTAGTATGGAGCACATTTTTGTTGTTTATTATTTTCGAATACCACTAATAAAATTTCTATAATTATACCTTCTGAAAGGGCACTTGCTCAGGTGTTATGCAGTAGCTTACTATGAGTTATAGCGCGAGTAAAATAATTTTCACAGAAAATGCTTATTATTAAATGCTAAATCTGCTAAATTGTTTAGGCAATAAACATTCACTTTTTCATATTATATGTATTGTTTAACTAAGAGGTGTATGCACTAAAACAACCGCTTGCCGCTCTAAGTACCGTAATTTACAGTAACTAGATAATTAAGCTAATTGAATGTTGCAATAAATACTATAATTTATTTGCACATAAATACGTCATGCGTGCATACGTACATATAAACGGAAACAGATCCATGTATATTACATACGTAATATAATAATACGATTCTACACACATGAGAGACACTATTATGTATAGAATGCATATTGCATATGCACAGGTCGTAAGATCCAAACAGGCTGGGTACGAAGACTACGTCATAAAGTTCCTTTTTGTTCTTCTTACTTGGAAGCTAAAAGCTGCTACTCTCTCGTATTTCATTCGTCGCAATCATCCATGTTTTTTTTTTTACTTTTCCCTACAAGGAATTGATAATTTTAATGACTAGCAAAATGGGTAAATTTTTTATCCAGGAAGAGATGAAACCCACCACTCACTCCCGACTTGTAATTGCAAGAATAATAAAGAATTTAAGGCATCGTTTGGAAGAGTGTCAGGGTCAAAATGGGCACCATCTAAAATGACATAATTTATCATACATGAACTTCCAATAAATAAATGTAGTTTTAAATTCTAAATAAAGTTAGTTTGGAAAACTATTAATAGCTGAGCAAAATTAGAAATAAAAGCACAAAAAAGTTAGCCAGAAATATTTTTAAGTTTCTGAAGTTCCCACAAGATGGCGTAATTCTTTTTACGTTTATATTCTTTTTAATAATTTTCTCTTATTAAGGTTGGTGAAAACTAATTGTAAAATAAGTTTGAGTCATGATACTTTGAGATTGCATCTATCATAAAGTGGTTGGAGGAGCACACTTTTTGTCACTCAACGTCAATCGATTTTCAAAAACTTGGACTGATTGTGTACTTTATCGGTTTAAATGGATACTAGATGGCGTTATCTACTAGTTTGTCCTATTTATGTGATTTTCTCAAAAAATTCAAATGGAATGGTATCACTATCATCAATCCAGAAAGAATGAGAACGCAATCATAATATAACTTGTCAAAACCGCAAATTGATATCTCATGGCATTCCAAAGATAATTCGATTTTTGTAAATTTTCTAAACTTTTGGATCACCCTGTTAGCTAGTTATAAGTTTAATTAAATTATCGAGTACTGTGTAGCATACTCTGCAATAACAGCATTTTGTGAACTTCCAAAATACACAGCCAGTATATCATAAGCTTCTTCATCGGACAAGTAAAGCATTACTTAAATAATTATTGCAAAGATTATAAATTACTTTGACACATTGACAGATGCAAAAACTAAACAATGACAATTGGTTACTGGGAACATTACGTTAATAATTAAATGCAACTTAAGGAAATATAAGTATTTTCACGAATGATTTATAAACTAGTGCCAGAAAAAATACAATTTTAGGACACTTTTTTCTTTTTTGTCAATCTTACGGACGGGCCAAAAGGTTTAAAAAAATTACAAAAGTCAAATCATTTTTGGAATGACCACAGAAATTTGAGCCAACGTAAACTGCACTAGGTAGACTTAATTCGTGTAGCTATAAGGAATGACAGACAATGTTTTACAATGAAACTTAAAGATGGGATGACAGCTGGATCAGTTGGTATCTCGAGCTTCCTAATGCATGATTGCTGGAGAGTTTTGACGTAGCCCCTTACCAGAGCCTTTAACTTGCCATTATCGTCATCAACGTTCTCTGGTCTGTGGAAATGCCCGAAGGTGCGCCCAGTTGTGAAGGGAGTATCTCCGGAGAATGTGCGGAATTACAGGCCAATATCTTAATAACTTTGGGGCTTTTGAATCTGTTCTTTATTTAAGAATTCATCCATTAGTGAAAAATCTTATTTCTCCAGATCAACACGGATTCATGGAAAAACGATCTACAGTAACCGATTTGGCACATTTTGCCTAATATACACTTGATGAATTCGATTCTTGTCGACAAGTTGATACTATTTACACAGATATATCAAAAGCTTATGATCGAATCCAGCACAAACTACTACTGCAAAAAATCAAGATCCTTGGCTTTAGCGGTTCTCTGGTGGCATTCTTCGGAACATACCTATCTAATCGCATACAATATGTAACTTACAACGGATACAAATCTCAAATATTTCATGCTAGCTCAGGGGTTCCATAAGGTTTTAATCTTGGACCGCTCATGTTCATTGTATTTATCAACGACTTAATGGATTGCATTAATGCTGATAAGTGTATGTTCGCAGATGATCTTAAGATCTTTACCATAGTGAATTCTATCAACAATTGCAACTACCTACAAGATCAGATTAATCGACTAACTGAGTGGTGTACTGCTAATAGCAACTAAATGTCAGTAAATGCAAAATTACGAGCTACACTAGAAAGCAGAAGCCAATTCTATTCGACTATATGATCAATGGAACTTTGCTTACTCGTGGTGAAGTTGTGAGGAATTTAGGGATATATCTTGACACTTTCCTTTCCTTTGCTATTCACCGCGAAAACATCGTAACAACATTTAATGGTATAATTTTTTTCGGGAATAATTTTTTTTCTAGGACCAACAATTACCGAGATATGATCGGTGGCCACCCTTAATGAATCAACCTGTGCAAAACTCACTGAGACCTTGTATTTTAATATAATATAAATCTTGAAAATTAAATCGGAACACGTTTGAATTATTTTTTATTAAAAATCTATCCTATCTTCCTTTTTTCTTGCACTACCAGTCTGTCAGAAACAATATTCGAAATGGTAAGAACCTTACAATCGCGGAAATACCCACACACATACTTCGGTGTGTTTCTTGCAGCATGCCGGGTATAAGGATCGACCTCACGCACGAAGCGAAAAAAAAATGCTAATACCCGTCGCATACACATGACGTGAATCATTAATTAAAAACGAATCAGCCACGTCTGACTCACACTGGAACTATTAACCTTATCCGCCCATCGCCTTCTATTGTTGTACGTACAAAAGACATTAGATACCATATGAAGGATACAAGTAAGCTTTATTTAATCTGATCGAACCATTTTTTTTTCCTTCCATTTCGTTATGGCGAGACGGACAGTTTTTATTTTTATATGCAAATCAAGTCTGAATTACTGTTAGGTTTACAAATTGAATAAATCAAAAATAATTTAGTATTGAACCAAGTACTATTTTTAAACATTCATTTGTTGATATTTGAAATACAATGCAAAATAACCTAATTTAAATTTAAAACAAATAGATAACGGTCGTAGATAGACATATACATAAATATATTTAAATACAAAAGAAGCTTAAAGTTTAATACATTTGCATTTAATAATTATTCTTAACTTGTACTAACAGCTGTACTTAAATTGCAACATGTGTACGCAAATGTGTTTGATGGTGCTATTGCCTTGGGAATGATTACTCTAACTATATATTAGCTAACTTTATAGTTTATAATTTGTTTCAGATTAACTAAAAGTCGCTAAAGCATTTCCAAAGTTTACAAAGCAAATTTATAAGTTGGGGTGTTATTGAAACCGTTACTTTACTTAAATAATTAAAATTAACGTTACATACAGTTTGGTAAACTTACTACTGTTAATATCCAATGTAATTTCTGCTTAAGACATTTACTTATAGAGGCTGACCATATTTTAATAGGGTCAACTATCGCATTGTCGTAGGAAAACTTCTATTTTATTAATATTCTTATTTGCGCTAATTTGCGGAATTTTTGTTGTTTCTTTATGTCTTCCAAAGCTTTCTTCTCATTTTCCTTTAGTTCATAAGATTCTTTCCATTATTTAGAGAACACAACTAACGGCACTTTCTCAGCTTTTGCCATCTGTAATGAAACACGTAGTATTTTTATTTCATATTTAGTTCCATCAATAGTGTATTAGTTAATATTTCGTTTCAATTGACTTTAAATGTATTGAAAAATGTTTATTGCATAATTTTATTTCAGTTGTACCATTTTCGATTCTAATACGCAAAAAATAATTGTGTGGTCAGTCATTGGTTGGTGAACCTAGTAAATGACCCTTTCTCGATTTTATTGAATTAACCAGTCAAATACTAGAAATGCGAATATTCATTATTGTTAATTTAGAAATACTGCTATCAGATGACAATAATATTACAAATTATGCATTAATATTGCATTTTCACACTTCTTGTCCATCCCAGTGAATGATGACATCGGTCATTCAATAGCAAAATAAATTATTATGTAACGAGTAGTTGACAATAGAGGTGGGTCGGATTCGTATGATTCATCAGTATATTCGATTCCCATATATGATTCGTACGGTACGAATCTTTACTATTTATACGGATTCGTATGAACCGAAATGATTCGTATCGGCTGATACGAATTATTGTTCATACGAATCCGTATCAGTACGACTCTTGTATACTAGTGTAGTCAAGGAGTCGGAGTCGGAATCAGTGTCGGAGTCAGACTTCGACTCCAACAATATATCCAACATTATTTGAGTTAATGAGAAAGAGATTATCTTTACCCGCTACATCCGTACCATGCGAGCGTATTTTTTCTAAAAGTGGACAAATAGTGACAGATAAACGGTCAAGAATAAATTCAAAGACGGTATCGTATCTGCTTTTTCTTAATTTTAATATAAAAGATTGAATGCCTGCTAATATCTTATACCTATGTATATTATCTATGTATGTGCCTGTATTCATCAAGACAATTTTGTGTTTAACCTTTGATGAAATGTTGAGGTTTTCCTTTTGTTATTAACAAATAATAAAACAAAATAATCCATTATTGTTTCACTTTGTTTTATTTTACGAAAATTTCAATTTACCGTTTTTTTTTTTGTAAGATCCTTAGAATAAAGTGCAAAGAGTGATTAGAATTCTAATCACAAAGAGTCATGAATCATCACAAATCTATATGAATTTTTTACAATATTTCGGTATGAATCGTATTACACGAATCTTTAATTTTAGGAGTCTTTGGGATTCGAATCACTAAAAAGATTCGAATCGCCCATCGCTAGTTGACAGCTCTCAAATATAATTGAGAAATATATCTAACCCTTCAAAACTATCAAATTTGTTAATTTTATAGAAATCCATGCGAAACATATTTATATTACTATAGCAAGATTAGTATAAATAATAATTTGTCACATTTCATGAACTGACAACTTTACTTACCTTAATAGTTTTAGAGTCACAGAACACCGTTACCGATACAGTATAACTTTTTCAGTCATTTGCACAATTCATTTGTTTAAGTTAACAGTTTGGTACATGCGCAATGTATCACAGAGAAAACGATGTTTGCAATAAATCAAGTAACATAACAGTTTATTTCAAAGGTTTGTATAAATCTTTAACGTAGTCTCTATTGGTCATTCATTGGGTACCGGTCATTTATTAAACTGTTTACCCTACATAGTTGCAACAGCGAATAGCACTTGTACATTTTAACTTAAAATGTTTAATTAATGGTAATTGATTCAAATATGTAGAGAGATTTATCCAATTTTCTGAAATACTTAAACTAATTCAATTTAGTTTTTCTTTTAAAGAAATACTGTATTGTCTGTTTCAAGATATAGTGCGGACGTTAGCTCCTCCAACAGCTGTATAAACACATAGGCGGCACCACACCATATCTTGAAACGAATAATACACATTTGAATCGACTATCTGATGCTGACAAAGTAAGTTATTTCAAGGAAATAAATATTTGTTCGCCCATGCATAAACAATCCACCTGCTTGTGTCAATATTTCATTGATTTAACAATTTCTTTTTTTACCGTATAGCAAACAACACTGTTTCATTAAGTGTAAGGAAAAGCTTTAGAATTTAATCAAATTCTGTTTACAGACCTCTAATTAAATAATGTAGCCTTTAATCCGTTCCTAAGCGAAGATATTCGCAGTTGAGAACGAACAGAGCTTAATAGTATTAATATTTGCCCCTTTAAAACCAGGCCGGGCTACTGGGTAAGAAAACAGATGCCCCGACAAATTTAAGCGATAATCCGATTTTATACGGGCGCCCGTCGTAAAAAGTCGGCGTCAGTCGTCGGAGCTCCGAGGCTCGCCCTTCTGTTTCGCCGTCGTTATTTATTGAACGCACTCACCGCCACAAGTAAATATGAACCCGTTCGTGTGCTCGCTACCGTGTGCTAATAGCGGGTCACAAAAATAAAAGAAGCAACTACTATGGAACAACACTATACTAGATGGCAATTCGCCGGCACTGATTTATGAGGCGTTTATCGCAGACGCCGTTCCCGTTGCGCCGCGCACCCTCCTCGCCTTTAGAATTAACTGCCTGTATGCGTATGTGCATCCGTCCGGACATGTCGTCGATTATCGCACATTTAAAATGTAATTTGTTTTCGTTCGACGGCGTGAAAGCTCAGCGCAAGAGATTAAAGGGCACTCTGTCGGACATGTGTCGATGGTCGTATCCGAGCGAATGTGTTAACTGAAATCTGTCAAACCGCTTAAACCCTTCAAACATGTGGCGTCTAAATTAACTCGACCTTCTGGCTGTGTAAATAAAACTTTTAGGCCAAATACATACATCTTCGCTTAAAATCAGCCTTGATAAATAGCTATTTAAATTATTCCTAAAACCACTTATGAGTTCGTTAGTACAACCAAGACAACTTAATACATACACTATACAAGGTGTCTGTAAAAGGTCTTTACACACACCTACCACATATTCCTTAGACCAAAATAAGCCGATTTAAGTAAACTTATCTTAGTCCAAAGTTGCTTAGTTTGGGCGCTATGCGGCCTCGAAGTTAAAATTTTGAAATCGTTTTTTTATTATAAATTCAAAACGGCTTATGCGATTTTAATAAGATTTGGCATGGTCAGTTAGTATTATTGGACGAATGTTTTGAGAAAATTTCAAGAAAATACTAATACCGGAAGTGAATGAAACACGCATGACCATTATGAAAATTAACATAATTTTTTTTGTTGTCTATAGTAGAGACACGAAATAATTTTTATTCGATAGAGTATTGAAAACCGATCAAATTATGTCTCTTGTAAAATTTTCTTATTTTTATTCGTTTTCGAGAAACACGAAAAAAAGTGCTTATGGTCGTGCGTTCGAAAGAAGCAAAAAGCAATCCAGCCTATGATTTCTATCATCAACAAATGAATTTCGCATGGGCTAAATAATAATAGTGTCAAATCTAAAATACCTTATAGCTTAACTTTTCGTGATTTATCATGGCCTTACAATACATCAATGCAGAATATACCGATATGCTATTGGTATTTGGCTTTCGTGAAGGAAATACTCAAGAGTGTGTTAGGGTGTAGTCTGAAAGGTTTCCAAATCGTCGAATACCACGTCACCCAACGTTTGCTGCCGTTGAGCGACATCTTCGGGAGACCGCTCGCTTTGCTCCTGCAACCGCTGATTATGGAAGGCAGCGTTTTGTAAGGGTTCTTGAAGTTGAATAAGCAATTTTAGAACGTGTTGAAGAAGATCTAGAAATAAGTACTAGACGAATAGGTAGGGAAGATGTCGTTCACGCAGTAATTAGAGAACAGTTGCTATATCCATACCATAAAATAGCAGTTCAAGATCTTTTGGAACGTGATCCCCAAATTCGCCTGGGTTTTTGTCGCTTTGTTAATGGGCAAAGAGAAGCAGATTTCAACTTTGGATTGGAATAATTGGCAATTTTATTGTTGGTCCTGTTATTCTTCCACAAAGATTAACGGGAGACATCTATTTGCAATTTTTACAAAATACATTGCCAGATTTGTTAGACGAGAACTTCGTATGTGGTACATGCACGATGGAGCTCCACCACATTTTTCAGTAGATGTTCGAAACTACCTAAATCAATTATACCCAAACAAATGGATAGGTAGAGGTAATGACGCTCCTGTAAATTTGCCACCACGTTCTCCAGACTTAACTCCAACTGATTTTTTTGTATGGAGACATCTTAAGTCCGTAGTTTACAAGACATCTGTGGCTAATAAAGCACAACTATGGCAACGTATTCAACATGCAATAAATGACCTTAGAGGTGATGGAGAAATTTTGTAAAGAGTACAGTTTAACTTCCTTCGTCGTATAAATCTTTGTATGCATGTAAATGGAAAACACTTTCAACAGTTTTGTTACATATTTATTATTTGTTTCATGTTTCACTTATTTAATTCTTTTAATAATTTTTGTGTAAAGTAACCTAATGCGAATTATTAAAATACAAATTTCGCAAAAACCATTAGAGTAATCAATTCTTAGAAAGAGTGCCGTTTTTGTAGTAAATAAGTTACCCAGAATCGCCGAAACCGTGAACTTTGACTAAGCCTATTCGTTTACATGTAGTCTTTATTTGAGCAGTAGATTTAGCCATGCGAAATTCATTTGTTTATGATAGAAATCATAGGGGACTGGATTACTTTTTGCTTTTTTCGAACGCACGACCATAAGCACTTTTTTCGTTTTTCTCGAAAATGAATAAAAATAAGAAAATTTTACAAGAGACATAATTTGATCGATTTTGAATACTCTATCGAATAAAAATTATTTCGTGTCTCTACTACAGACAGCATAAAAAATTATGTTAATTTTCATAATGGTCATGCGTGTTTCATTCACTTCCGGTATATAGTATTTTTTTGAATTTTCTCAAAACATTCGTCCAATAATACTAACTAACCATGCCAAATCTTATTAAAATCGCATAAGCCGTTTTGAATTTATAATAAAAAAACGATTTCAAACTTTAACTTTAAGGCCGCATAGCGCCCAAACTAAGCGACTTAGGTAACAAGGTAAGTTTACTTAAATCGGCTTATTTTGGTCTAAGGAATATGTGGTAAGCGTGTGTAAAGACCTTTTACAGACACCTTGTATAATAAAATCCATTAAGAAATAAAGACTTAGGGGGTTTGATTGTTCTTTTTGCATTCACCATATTTTTACCTGCACCGAGTGATAAAATTAAAGAAAAAGAGAAGACATTCAATACCAGTCGCACAAAATTACAAAACTGTTTGGTAATCATTTCAGCATAATCCCCTGTATACAATATAATATCGTGAATTTGAATATAAGTTTAGAGTGCTGGGAAAACGGAATTAATACGGTTAATTCATAATTATAAATACCATCAGCAGCGCAGACACAGGAATTTGAATTCCGAAAATAATCCCACCGCACAGAAGCAAGAAGAACAACAAAAAAACATCAGCATCAAAGGGCAAGAGTTTGCGTTAGTTTTTCGCATAAAGGCGTGCGCAGAATTCTTTCCGCACAATCCGCGTTCCCCGACCGCCCGTCCTTCCGCGAAATTTCGAAAAGAAATTCTTTCGGATGGATGCTCTTTCATGTCTGACGTATCATCGTGCGCAACCCCATTCTATCTTCAGGTTTTCGGTTTGCGGCTCCGGTGACCCATTTCGACGGGCGGAAATTCCTGAAAAGGTTCAGCTCCAAATTCGTGCATTGTGATTTGTGAATTTACCGGTTCGTCTTCTATATAGTATGTTGTATGCATTCGTTTTTTTTTTTTCTTTAGAGTATCCTCAGACTAACAATTTCTTCGCTGCATTACCTCTAATATTTACGACAAATCATAATATGGGTCTAGAATGTTAAAATTATTCACAAAAGAATATATTTGGAATAGGAGGGGAACCAGAGCACTTTTTTTTTAAACAACTAGTAATACATAAATAAAACTTTAGTTGCATAACATTTTTCAGCAAGAACACTCTAAACACTTAGAAATAGTTCTTGAAGTTAGGAAAAGATGTAATTGAATAGATTGTTCGCCTTCAGGGATTATCTAAGAGCTCTAATTTTATCCACTGTGTCGCAACAGTGGGGTTTGATGAATATTAATGACGACTTAGGAGTAGTTAGTAGATGTAATAATAATAATAATTGATATAGTGAACTGTAGATTTTATTATAATATAAAGTTAGTTATTATTTAACCAGTATTGTAACTAGATTAAACTGAAAAGTTAATCATTCTTTTACCGTCATTTGAAAAGTTTTGGCTACATTACTATGATTTTTTCTCTTTCAGTAACCGATTCATTTGGAATTAGTGGAAAAGCTGCCTATAAAGATAAAAAAAAATATGTATAGCTAGAGATTTTCATGGTTGCAGTTGTTGTTTACCCTTGTTACCGCAGAGTTAAAATACACAAATATAAAGAACACATGCACATGAAAAAAACGATGCTAGATCTGGGCCTGAGTGATCTACCAACGGTGGTTAAGTAAATCGATGTTGCACTTTTCCTGAAAACAGTTAAATGTCTCCAAACTTTTGTTGTTAAAATAACATTAAAAAGAATTATTTTAACAAAATTTTAGTGATAATTTACATACAGAAGAAAAACTACATTTCAGTAAAATTAAAAACAAGCCCTTATTGTGTTAAATTTTTAAGTTCAGTTGATTGATTAATTTTAGGCAAGGCTCGAGAATGTTACAACCCCGTAACGAAACCCGGCAAATAGCAAATATATAAAAAAAATATGTAAGGTATTTTCTTCGGACCTACATTCCCAAAGTAAAAAAGTTTTGTGGGTATTCGAACTGGATTCTTCTTGTGAAAGTATGTATAAACGTCCAACGTGGGAAAGATTTTGTAATATTAAACACTGAATATTTGTTAATAATTAAATTGAAGAAATTAAAGCAAAAATAATTGAAATTTTGGAAAATCATTAGTAAAAAGTACATAATTCTGCTTTCAGATTTCGATAATTTAAGAAATCCGAAACAGTTTTCTGACTGATTCTACAGTGTATGATTGGCTCTGAACAGGACTATATTATCTTTCATAGTCACTTTTAAATTGCTGCATCTAGCTGGCATTGCATTGAGTTTTTTTTATCTTGAGACCACGGAATATCTCTAAAACACTGCATCAAATCAAAAAAAGATCTTAATAAGATTTGTTAGGGGCTTACTCAATGGTACCGAACTTTTTTCACAATATTCTTACCCAATTTATCAATTTTGCATTAACCCCAAGCTCTAATCTAATACGTGATGAAAGTAATTAATAACTAGGTAATAAGTAATCATATTAATATTTTCTATCGAGAATATTTATAATTTATTCTATTCAAAGGATTCTAGACTGATTAAAATTTTCGCGTGTGAACGCAGGTGACAAGTATATAAATTAAATTGTTTATGTTATCGCATCCATAAAAGTGACACCTTGAGTAACACAGTCCGTGAACTTTTAAGATCAAGTTCACTGTGAATGAACCTTGCAGTACGAATAGTATATAATCGTAAAAGCAAATACAAGGTTTCAAATAATGTAAAATTACATAATTATTGCAACTTGCAAAATATCACTGTGTATGTAATGATCCGTAAATCGAAAGATTAGTGCGTCTTCTTCTATAAATAAAAAGCTCAGCTTACGTAATGTTTTTAATTGATCAGTTAAACAACTGCATATTTATACTTTGTAGATGACTAAACCATACAAGGTTCATATTATTTGAATATGGGAATGATACCTAATATGTTTATGTATATCTTAACATGTTATTCCAACTGTTTTGAATTCTTATAATTAAATTAAAAATATAAACATGAATTATGAATATGAAATTAGGCAATCTAATTAATAATATATTTCCTCTCTAATGATAAAAATAATGACTGTTCTGTATATTTAAACGGCGAGATTAACAAACTGTTTTGACTGCCAGATATAAGGAACATCAATTTAATTACTGTTAAGGCGACTTGATAAAACGAAAATAGTCCTATTTTGAAACTCTTTTATACACACATACTAAAGCTAACAGATTAAAAAATTAATAATTTCATCGAAATACATAAATATGCAATTAATTTTATTACATTCTGAACTAGTTTAAGGAATGCTTACTGCTTTTAATGGATGTACACTTGTCAACAGGCTATCTTAAATATTTAAATTAGCATTGAACCCATGCATTGATAATAAAGAATAGTTCTTTTAAATTACAAAATCTGAAATTATTTATTACTTTCGCCATTAGAACCCAATAATTCTCAAATTTAGAAGAGCTGGATTTGGAATCAAACCTATTCCCCCATCTGCAAACTCTGAAGGATTTTGTTTGCTTAAAAGTATTACAGTAATGCCATTATTTAGACTTTGCACACTTAGCCACAAAAGTTCACATACGTCTGACAACTGTCGACAAACGTACAGCCGTATGTAGACTTTTGTGGCTAAATGTATGTGTGTTGTGGGGTGGTTTGGCTCTAATTATTTCGTTTAAGGAAAAATGCCCCATTATTAATAAAAGTAAATACTTAGGTTCAAGAACTAAATACGTTTTATAAAAATGTAGTTTTTGCAGCATTAGTTTTATTTCTCCAGAACTTGATAAATAATTTTCTGTCACAATTGCTATTTTCCAGTGCTAAATAATTTGTTTGATTTAAACGTTGATTTTATAATTTGCTTTTACTTCGTAAAGGTACAAAATAAGGAAGTCACGCATGCATAAGGCCATACGTTGTTTAAAGATTTAGTATACGTTGTATATCTATACGCTTCATATAAGAAACGAGATGGTACGTCACTATCCAACTATTTATATGTACAGTATCTGTTATCTCCAACCTCCCAGCGCGGTTTTATGCCTGGCCGTTCAATGGTTTCAAATTTGCCTGCATTGGCACAGTATGTGAGAAAAATAGTTGATAGAATTGATATTGATATTTACTGACTCGTCAAAAGCTATTGACTAGATTGATCATAAAATCTTGCTATGCAAATTACCTGCGTTTGTATTTCTTTCCTCTTCCATTAACTTACTTACCTATAACAAAGGCGATATTACATGGTTTACAATTGTTATGCATCTGATGACTTTATTCTGACTTCTGGTATACCTCAAGGATCAAGCCTTGAACCTCTATTATTTATGTTATACATAAATTATCTACTATTAAAAAGTCGATTCTACGATTCTTGGGTACCTACTCTGTGATATTAATATTTCCAAGTTTCTAAGATTACCTCTACTATAGATGAAGAAAATCTACAACGTACCTAAAGATACCTCATCAATAATCTGACCTATTCACGATCAGTGCAAGTGTCTTCCACGTATTATAAAATTGGTGGCAGTAAGTTGCGGTCAACTTCGGAGATTAAGGATCTTGGTGTGAGCCTCACCTTCAAATTGCATGTGACATATATATGCTCTGATGCGTATAAGTCGCTTGGGTTTTTAATACGAATTTCTAAACATTTCACTAACATTCCAGTACTTACATTCACTTATTTTACCTATGTAATAAGCAAAATTAAATAGACATGCTTGACTTGGTGCGCTCTATATGCTTCGGATATCGTACCTTTGGATGGTGTTCACTGGAAATTCCTGAAATTATTTTGTCCTTTTATACTACATGGAGTTTATCCGGAAAGAGGCATCCCGCAGGATGGCCTTCTATTTAGACGCAGTATGCTACCTCTGAGAACGAGGAGAGAGGAGATTTGCACGAAATTTTTATCGAAACGTACTGCTGTGTACTGAAAGTACCAACAAAAAAGTAAAAATGAAATTTTTAAAATGAAAAATTAAATCGGCTAGCTTTCAAAAGCAATTTCGCAAAAGTACACTTAAACTCAGGGATTCGTTTACAAAGTAAAGAAAAATGTGGGCGACAAAAAAAACTGACTTTCATTAAATACTTCAACAACTTTATAAGGATTGTACAAAAATAAAAATACAGAAATTTTAGATTGACGTTCATACAATAATTTTATTTTGGCTCAAAAGACAAACAAAACTAAATCCTTTAACAAAGCAAGAGATATAAAAAAAAATGTTCAGGAAGATAATCTTTCTTCAATTTGATCCACGTGTTCTCAAACTTAAAACAACTAATTTTTTTTATTATGGAAAAATCTAGTCAATTAAATAAATGAAATTAAAAGCAATCACAAAGCTTTTGTTCACCCAATCGGGGTGATTAATAAATAAATGACAAAATAGAAAAATTAAAAACGAACAAAAAAATTAACTCTATAAACTTAAAATATCTTCCTGCACGTAAAAATAATAACAGATCTTATATCAAAAATGTGTACACAAAAATACAATACCAATTATTATTAATTGAGTTTCCTGATGGACTTGATAAAATCAAATATGAGAATTCAATAATCACAAAATTACAAAATGTCTGCAGAGAAATACAATTCTTAATATCTACTTACTTTCGAGTCTGTCAAGGAACTAACTCACACGGTTAAACAAATCGTACATGTAACAAAAACTTGATGCGTGCGACACCACGCTACAAGATTTGTCCGCAAACAGATGAACTCGCAAAAACAAAACAATATATAATACTAGTGAAAGGAAAATGTACAACTGCATGAAATTTAAAATACATACACAACTGAACAAAAAATTAAATGAATTATACAATTCAAAACAATAACTCTCTTCAATAAAAATAAAACAATTTGAAATTTCTCGTAACATTGACAAAACTTTAAGAAATGAAAAACAACCGAATTTACAAGAACCCGGGTGCCAGACCACAGCAGTACGTACTTCTGTGGTATCACGTTGATTGTCCATTCCCTGCTGGAGCGTATGTCATTCCTTATTCTGAGACTGACAATGAGTGCGAGGTACGAGTTCACATTCGTTGTTGCGTTTGGGAGAACGAATACTGCGAAACGGCTACGAACTTATACTTTCTATAAACTAGGCAACCAAGTACACTAATTTTCCTGTTCTTTTTCTTTCTCTCTGTATCAATATTGCATTTTTTTGTATTGCAAATGAATTTTTTTTTGTTGATTATGTATACAATTTTATTTATCATTAATTTCCTTTTCTTTAAAGTATGTATCTACATAGTCTTGAGTATTTCTTATGGTATCTCCTATATTTGGTGCTAGGCCTGTTGAGCAATAAAAATTATTATTATTATATACCAATATCCAGTACAATAAAGTTACCTTGAAAACTTGTACAGGGTGATCTATGCTTCTGGAGCTCGATTTTAAAAAGAGATCGATTGGTGAGGTCCGTATTTTTATATCTTCCGTAATATAAGAGATACAGAGCGTTTTCGGAAAATATGCAATTTTTAAAAACCCTTGTAACTTTTTAATTTGTGAAAATGCTTGATTTATATAAGAACTTTATTAGGGCACTTTTTGACGTAGAATTCAATGCTCTAATTTGTTTTTTTTTAATTCGTTTTTTTTTTTTAGATATATTCTACAAAGCAGAAAAAAAGTGGTTTTAATATTAAATGTTAGAAATAACAAGTCCAACAAACTAAGGAAACCATTAATAGTATTACTGATACTATAGTTGTAAGTTCTTATAGACATATTTGAACGAAATATTTACAGAATATATCCCTGTATACAAAAAAAATACGTAAGCATTATGAATTATAGTAAGTGTTCGAATTGTCCGCCATTCTGTTGTAAACATAATCGACACCGTTTCCTTACATTCTGAACTGAGTTCACCAACTCAAGCGGAGATAGAGAGTCGAACGCTTGCAAAACTGCAGCCTCTAATTCCTGTCTTGAATTGGGAGAATGCTTAACGCAAGATTTTTAATTTTTCCCCAAAGGAAAAAATCCAATGGGGTTAGATCTGGTGACCTTGCCGGCCAATGTATCGGTCCCCGATTTCCAATCCAATTGTTACCGAATTGTTGGTTTAAAAACTCATTAATCCGAGCAGCATGTGAGGGGGTGCTCCGTCATGCTGGAAGTAAACGAATTCTAATTGGTTTAAAGGTATTTCATCTATGAGAGGTTCAATGAATTGTTGTAAAATATGGAAATAGCTTTCGGAGTTAAGAATTCCGTTATATATGTAGGGTCCAATTATCCTGGCACGGAAAATTCCTACCCACACATTGAAACTATATCGTCCTTGGTTTCTCATTTCAATAGTATCATGGGGATTTTCACGCGACCAAGTATAAGAATTATATCTGTTAAAAATTCCCGCACTGCTTACGTTACATTCGTCCGTCCATACACAGTTTAGAGCAAAATTATGATTTTCTTCACATTTTCCCAAAAACCATTGACAAAATGCCATACGACGCTCCAAATCCGCGGCAAAAAGGTAATGCACTTTCCTTGTCCGATAGGGTTTCATTCTATACTTTTTTAAAATGCGCCTTGCCGATGTTCTTGCTAAACCTGTTCTTTGTGCCATCTCGCGAGTGGAATGTGTTGGGTTATTTACAGTTTCCCCCAAAACGGCAATTTCCTCTAATTCTTTGTCTCTATTTTGAGCCACATAATTTTTAGGTCTCGGTTTTTGAAAGGATCCAAAATTTATTAAATTTTTCTTTAACCTAGTGAACATGTCTCGGAATGGTTGTCTTTCAGGATATCGTTCATAGTAAATATTACATGCAGCTTCCGCATTTTCACCTGCTTCTATAAAACACTTTAACATGTCGTATTTTTCATAGTTTTCATAAATTTTTGAAATCTTGAATAATGAAACCACCAGTAACATTCATTCAAACTGACATTTCAAACTATTTTGACAATATAAAACAAATACGCGTATTGCTTAGTTACAGCCAGAGCCACCTTGAAATACTGTTAAATTGCAAACAAAAAATCAAATATCTTGAAAATCCTTTAAATAAAATATCAAGTGTGTTATATCATATTAAAGGCAATTTTATCTGCTTTTGAATAGTGTAAAAATATATAGGGTGGGCTAATAAAGTTCTTATATAAATCAAGCATTTTCACAAGTTAAAAAGTTACAAGGGCTTTTGAAAATTGCATATTTTACGAAAACGCTGTGTATCTCTTATATTACGGAAGATATAAAAATACGGACTTCACCAATCGATTTCTTTTTAAAATCGAGCTCCAGAAGCATAGACCAGATTTTGTCTAATTCCTTCAGAAATATAAGTTTCCTATTAAAAGTATCGAATTTGGCCCACCCTGTACATACAGATGTGTACGATGAAGTTCAAAAAATGTATGCTATCAAACCGATCTAGTCCAACAAAGAGATTGCTGCGTGAGTGCTCCTATTCCAGGCAGTAACAAATACAAATTCTAAGTGTTGTGATTTTAAGATCGGATTCAATACTAAGAAAAAAAGGAAAGAACAAAGCAGATAATTCATTCTTTGTTAATATTTCCTGCCGTTTTCGGACCAAAACACCCGTCGGTCTCGTTCCTCCCAAAAAGGAATACTGCATTCCAGTAACGGTTCCGTGAATGAAATCCGAGGTGGTCTTCGTAAAAACGCCGCCCGATTTCCTCTCTCTAATTCCGCTGGGCCTCTCTCTAAATGACCGTCCATCATCGACTCTATTGAACCGTAAGTCGGATGTCTGGCGCACCGACATTATACAGGGACACGCGGGCACACATAAGTCCAGACGTTCTTAACTCGGTCTCTCCATACCTGTCTCTCTCGCTACACCTTCCGCTCTCCTCATTCAAGTCGAACTTGGGCTTGAAGAATTATACCAAGCGTTGAACCTCTCCGCAGCGCGGGGCAAGGTAGCTACCACAAGGAGTAGTACATAGTACAATACTCGAACGACGGATAGTAAGGGAGAGACGAAGAAATCACGACGTCCCATCTTTATTGCGCTCTTCCTCTTCTCGTCAAGCACCGAGACGTTTCATGGAGAGTGGCAATTAAACTGTGAACCGCCTCGGATTGTCTCAGATTGTCGTCATGCGGCGTATTTTTAAAATTATTACCCGTTGAGTGGTGGACTAATTACGGTGGATAATTTTCGTGTTGTTGTAGCAGTTACATGAAATGATTTATAGCCAATGTTTGCCCGGCAATGTAAGTTATTGCTGTTTGTATCCTACTGGTTAAAACAAAGTAGTTCGTTTTTTCTGTGTTGAAATATTATCATGTCAGCTCCAATAAATTGCGTAAGATGAAGATGAAGCGCTGCCCTTGTCGTTCAATTTAAACATCGATAAATAGTCCATACTATTCGGAATTCTATCATGCGATCATATAGCAGCATTCATAAAATCTTTTTTTTTCTAAGGGGAGACAATCAGCTTTTTTTTATCGTTTGTTGATCCTTCAAATTGAAAAATGCAAAAAGAGTTTGTTGGTGCGAGTTAATACTGATAAAAAAAAAAGAAAAGCAATTTGTACCACATTTCTTAAAGCAATATTCCATTGAGAAACCGTCAATTAGCATATTCTATTAAAGGATATCTATCTCTACGGCGCATCCGCCATAATTTCAAATTCACTACCAATTGCTAACTGTTTTGAAACAATGATTGATTGACTAATTTCCAATTAGGATGGGCAATCTAGAGCACTGTATACCTACACATACAACTATATAAGTGCTGCACTGTATAATAATTCTAAGACTTCTGCATCCTCTTATATGAAACTTTATGTCGAAGAAATAAACACTACAAAGTTACATTGCGTAGCTAGTTAGTTATCGCGATTTATTTTAATGATAGGAATCTGTTCCTGTATTTCTTTCCTATTCCTAATCTGCAGGTCATAAACGTCAACACTGATACGTGTGAGTTTGTAGACATCAACTACAATCTCAAATCCCTAACATCCTTTCATAAACACTGTCGTCAAAGATCGCATATAAGTTTATCTTAAATAAATAATACAAGGCACATATTTTTGCTAAGAGTGCTTTCTATTTATTTGACTTTCTAATATGCTAACATAGAAGCGATTGTTGAGCTCTACCGTTTTGTATTTTTGTTTAAATTTGCGTCTAAACTATTTGCTGACGCCTTGCTAGGCTTCAGTGATCGACATTTTTAAAGTGTAAATTTTGGAACAATAGCAACCAGTGTCTGTAAGAAACTAACGCTCATAGACCGCTAAGGCGTAGTTAGATTAGATTATATTATATTAGGGTTATTAGTAATAATTAAAATACGTAATTCAGCGAGACGAATCCTTACATTGCTACCTAGGTCACGATTTGTTTAAAAGTTACAAACATTTTTCCAAACTTACATCACGATTTGCACGTTTATTAAGTAAAAGCCAAAAAAAGGACCCTCCTCAGAACAATATGTCTAAAATCGTTCCTATAAATCTAGATATATTCCAATAAGCTAAAAATGAGTTATGGCGTTTGTAAATTTGAACGGTAGCGCCATCTCTTGATTCTCGCCTTTTCAAGTGCTCTCTTAAAATAAATTTTCTGTATAATGTATGTAGTGGTTATTCTATTATTATCTTTAATATTTCTCCAAATAAAAACAAAAAAAAAATGCGCTTTCACACTGACTATGTTAGTTTACCGCAAATCATAGACACACTCGATTATTTCTAATTACGTAATAGCCATTACAGCTACAATCAGAATTTGTGGTTTTTACTATTTTTTGTTTTGTAATAAAAATTTAACCGACGCAATCATTAATTATTAAATTTGTGACAATCTATGTTGTATTGTATAATCGCTGATAGTAATAAAGAAAACAACAAAACACAATTAATTGTTGTTATCTACATATTAAAAATTATAATATGGTTATCGTTATATCAAGGGGTAGATAAAATCAAGAACAATGTTAATCATTATTGAATTTACTATTATCTGATTAGTAAGTACCTACACCGTGTGCGACATGCAAGTATGGTCACCCTATGACATAAGAATCCCACCAATAAATTAGGACACAACTACTAGGGCAATAGATGTTTTTATTAATGCATTAATTGTATAACTGCTGATGTGTGGTCTACACCATTGCTCTATCTGTACCGAACTCCTCTATTGCCTAGAATTCCAATATATGCGTCATTGGGTGACTAATTGGAATCGCGCATGCGGTATACAATTACTATCTAACTCTAGAATTCAGGCCTGTAGCAATTTCATTTTCAATTCTGAAAACAGAAGTTGGCAAATAATTAAAGAAGCTGTTGGTTGCAGTAGCACTCCTCGCAACGTAACGCTGAATATTGGAAATCAGGAAATTAAAGAACCAACATGTCTTGCCAATAATTTTAATGAATTTTTTACGTCGTCAGCAGCGAGTACGGTGTCAACTTTGCCTCCGACTACCATAGATTCAAAGATCCAACTCAATGCTCAGTCCATGTTCATTTTTCCGTTTACTAATACAGAAATGCTCACCATAATCGATAAGCTCAAGAATAAATCTTCTGCTACGCCTGATGATTTATCAGTCTGTATAATTAAAGAATTTAGAATTTACCTAGTAGACATATTAACTTATTTAGTTAATACATCTTTTTCTCAAGGCACGTTCCCAGATATTCTAAAAACAGCTATGGTTATTCCTGTATACAAGAAAGGTGATTGTAAAGATATTTCTAACTATAGGCCAATTGCTTTGACGTCTTGCATTTCCAAAGTAATGGAGTACTGCATGTTAGATCGCCTAAACCATTTTCTTGATAAACATGGTATCATAACGGATTTTCAGCATGGTTTTAGGAAAGAAAGATCTACATGTACGGCCTTAATTAATTTTTATTGCAAAGTTCTGGATGGCATTGAACAAAGAAAATCTGTACTAGGTATTTTCTGTGATTTAAAGAAAGCGTTCGATTGTGTTCAATATGATAAGCTCTTGGAAAAATTGCAAGCGTATGGTATTAGAGGCATAGTTGCAACATGGTTTGCTTCATATTTATATGATAGGGTCCAATTCGTTAAAATAAAACACATCACACCCGAAAATAATATAGAATACTTTAAATCTTACACTCTACCTGTTAATATGGGCATGCCTCAGGGATCAGTTTTGGGACCAATACTTTTTAGTCTCTATATTAACGATATTGTACTTTTTTTATCCGACATGTACTTAACCATTTATGCCGATGATATAGCCATTTTGACAACAAATGACGACACGGACTATATCGCTAACACCTTGCTGTGTACTCTGTCGGATTGGTTTGCTCATAACAAGCTATCATTAAGCTTAGAAAAGACTAAATACATGATTTTTAATACTAGGCATAGAAATTCTGAGATTGGGCCGTTGCTCATAGATCATGTACAATTACAGAAAGCTGAATTCACGAAGTTCTTGGGTATTACTTTCGCGGACAACCTCGTGTGGAATGAGCATTGCCAAGGCTTGGCGAATAAGATACATAGTAAATGTTACGTTTTTCGTTGTCTACGTTCACAAGTGACTATGGAGTGTCTACTCGCGTTATATTACGCAGAAATACATTCTAGGCTAAAATACGGGATTCTGTTATGGGGGTGCTCAGCAGCTGTGAGAAAGGTTTTCTTGGCCCAAAAAGCTGTGATCAGATCCTTAACGGGTGCTCGTTTTGGTGTGTCGTGTAAACCTTTATTTAAAAAACTGAAAATACTACCGTTAGCCTGTAATTACATAATGGAAGCAGCAGTTTACGTTTTTAAAAATAAAAATGCTTTCAGATTAAATTCTGAATATCACCATCACTTCACAAGAAATAAAGATCAACTACATACGGCAGGATGTACACTTTCGGTTACAAGTTTGGGTTTAAAGAGTATGGGCATTAAAATCTATAATCACTTAAAGAAAAAAGCTCGATTTTTAGTTTTCGTAACGGTGTTAGAGAGTTTCTTTTGTGTCACAATTTTTATGAGTTGTCTGAATATTTCGCATTGCGCACCTCATGATAACCTTTCGATCTTGTTTTCTATGAGTAATTTTGATTTGGTTTATGTTATTTTTATTTTTACTGGTAGAGCTAGTTAGTTAGTTTTTTGTTTTTCTTTTATTATTCTCATTTTTGGCTTTCCCTCATTATAAGAACTCTAATTTTCGTTAGTTTTAGTTAATAAGTAGAACTTAATCTAATTTAATTTGATTTAATTTAATTTAATTTAATTTAATTTACTAATATGTATATACTTTTGTTTATTTTGACTGGTTACATACACATTTTGTGTCGCTAACCAAATAAATTATTCTTATTCTTATCTATGCAACTTTCGAGATTCGCTGCATTTATAAAAATATTAAATAAATATTCTACATAGTTGTAGTAGCTACAATAATCTTACAAAACCGCATTTTATTATTATTTAAAAAAAAAGTGCTAAATTGAAGCATATTCAACAAAAAGCTAAATAAATAAGTTTCTATTTACGCATTTTTTTCCAATATTTTCATTTTCAGCGAGAATATTATATTACAAAGCTGAAGACTCGCCGAGAACTTGTCGAATCTTATTTCCACTCAACTCTTAATGGATCATCGCTTTCTTTTTATCCACCTCTTCGCCAAATTGTGCTACTTTAACTTTGGCCCGTTTCTCCGCCCGACCAAAATAAATGATGGGGTCAGTAATTCGGTTGTCATCCATCAAGGCGCGTGATTCGTTATCGCCCGCCTCCCCCTTTTATCAGACATCTGCTCGAGGAAAATGTACATTACGATAAAACTTCCGCACCGAAATATCAGCGCCGTTCTTATCGACAATTGCATCCGTTTATCGTCGGCCTAGGTAATCGCGCTGTTGTTGACTTTCGAGATAGACGTCTACTCTTGCCTTTTATATGATGTCTGGTACCTGTTTGTGAGGAAAACTTATACGTAAAGCAACGTCACAGTTGTGTAAATGAAATAATGCGAATATCATTCATAATATAAATATGAATTAACTTAAATGTTTTCGTAAAACATGCAGCCGATTCAGAGATTTCGGGCCACCATTGGTAACTTATTATTAAAGCTATAAATTCGGATAAATTACTAAAGATTCAATCTTTTCAAAAATAATTTAATTCAAGGATTCGGCATAGAACGGAGCGCCAAAGCCACAATGTTGAGAATCATTTCTATTAATTCTTCATTGCCAATAATATTTCATTGTATCTTCATCACAGCGGAAATTTTAAAACATTATCGTCGACACACTTTAGTAAATTATCTGTTTTTGACAGACATTCTGTTCTTAATAAACAATGCGATATTTAACAGAAACTCGTTGTATAGAAATTTTGATAATGATCCGTTCCGGAGAGTAGTGTAGAATCAAGTGGAAGTTGCTGATATTTTTGATCAGAAGTATTCTAAATTGCCCAAAATTTCACAAGGAACCGTTTCCAAAATTCATTCACAGTTTAGATAACTTGGACATGTCCGCCCGATAAAAAGAAAACCCCATTTTGTGGAAGACGATGTGAAAGTAGGCATTTTATTAAAAAATACGTTAGCCATCCAACTGTTTTAAAATGCTTCTATCGACAAAAACTACATTCCTATAAGATGATACTTCTACAGGAAATAACCGAAGACAGTCCAGATCGTAGAATACAGTTCCGCGAAGAATTAATGAATAAACTGAACAGAAATGAGAGAACCATTGATTCCATCATTCTTTTTCGGATGAATCAACTTGCGTGAGACACAGACGCAATATCCCCAAAAGGTGAACGTCTGGGCAGGTATCAGTAATCATATAATTGGTCCAATTTTTATAAATGGAAATTTGACAGCGGTAAAATATTTGGATCTCATTAGAAATGATGTTATTCCTGTTCTGGCAAATTTATACTCCAATGTGATAGATCCGACCTTACTAATTGTAAGTGAAAATGTTTGTTTTCAGCAAGATGGAGCAACACCCCATTTGGCTGTATTTGTAAGAATCTGTTTAAATGAGACCTTTCCTAATAAATTGATAGGTCGAAGAGGTGCAATTGAATGGCCAAATAGATCACCAGGTCTTTCACCTTTGGATTTTTTTGATGAGGGAATTCCAAAAATAAAGTGTATGCAACGGTGCCAGATAACATTGATGATCTCAAACAAAAAATACAAACAGAAATAAAGAATATTTCACCTCAAGTTTTAGAAAAAGTTAGAGAAGAGTTTTACTATAGATTAGGTTATTGCCAAGAAGTAAATGGGGAACATTTCTAACTTTTAATACGTTAAACTGTAACAGTAATTTTAATAAAAATTTTCATAATCTCACAGCCTTAATGTAATCAACCACCTAGGTCACAAGTGTTCATTCACTCATTCATTCATTCATAACGTAGGTTGGACACCTTTAGTTCAGGCACTTGTGCTAGGTGCTCATTGTACCGTCCCTAGTAATGTCTTCCTTCCACTCGAGCAGCTGGTGTTCTCTATAAAGCCCAGTATCTTGCCTAGTGGAAACTTGAGAACCTTCGATGGCTCCAATAGATCCTTCCCGAAATGTTTCTGCCGGTGTACTTTCAACTCCTCACATGTGCAGATTACATGTAAACTTGTTTCCTCCTGTAGGTCACATCTTCTGCACCACGGTTCGCTTACTCGACCTGTGTTGCACAGATGCTTTTTCAGGGGACAGTGTCCATTTACCAGCCCAGTAATGGTTTTAGCTTCTTCAAGTGTTATACGTCGTTGAAATCATTTCATTAAGGAGACTTCAAAAATAAAAAAAAAATACACAGGGTGTTCAATTAAAAGAAATCATTATAATAGGTAATAAAAATATGCAGTGTTCAAGAAATTATCCAAAACAGATTTTCTACTGTACAGAGAGCGTTTATTTATTTAGTAGATTAGTCTTAATATTTGTAAATTTCCATCCAAATTTAACTCCACTGTCAAGGATAATGTAGATATGTTTTGTTCGTGTTAGTTTTGAAAGAGGTTAAAACACTCTTATACTGTTTAATAGAAAGCACTAGCTATTAATATTTGTTTCCCCCTGACTAATAAAATATAGTTAGAATTTCGAAAATCTATAGTTTGGTGGTCACTGATTGATATTCGATATTGAAAATATCGATATTGGTATTAGAAATATCAATATATCCAACACCGATGGAGGGGATTTTACATATTTCTTATATATAATGAGGCAATCTCGTGTAATTTTGTACATATTTTCCATGAAGGATTCCACCAAAACTTGACAACTTGTTGTTATTAGGTATTACTTCAGCCAAACATTCGAAAAGGATATATCAAACCGCGACAATCTGTTCAATCCACATCTTCAACTCAGAGTCAGAGGCTAAAATCCAAGGCGAACTTTTGATATTCACACAACTAAATATTTTGCAGTGTATTTCTCATTTCTAAATTTCAACAAGAAAGGCATCGTATATGTCGATTAGGTTCAGTTTTGTCTGATGCGAGCAAGTCTCCCAATATAAGAAACGTTACCCACAAACAAGAGGCAGAATATTCTTAGAATTGCGAAAATCGCATCCGTGTGTGTGACTTTGGAAAGTTCCCAACTTGTCGATGACGACCAAGCACGCAAAGATAACCCTGAGCCCCGATAATTGCCCTCCCCTACCGTTCAAGCGATTTCTCCGTTCTCCTACTTCGTCCTCGCACAAGAGGTGATTGACCACTGGCTGGAGAGAAGAGAGAACCCCGGAGGCATTTACCAAGTAAACCGAGTAACGTGGAAGGAATGTGAACGGTGCGCCACCGTGCGTGCAACTTACGAAATGTCGACCTCCCACGATCGGCAAATGGAGGGGTACCTCGAAAATGATTGAATAATAAACATATTACACATATTAATGGATACGTGGGCGCTTTAAAATAACAGAAATGAATATGCAAATAAGAGTACACATTATTATTAGTCAGCCTTATATATATTTTAATAAGGAATGCGGATATTTTTTTTTTTCCAGTTTTTCCAACAATGCAATAAAAGTCGACCTTCTGTCGATATAAAACTGGAATAAAAAATTCAAACTCATATGAAACCTAGCATTTTTAACCAAAATTCTGGAATTCGGGAATAGTAAAAACAAAGAAGAAGAACTTTTAACTATTTATGTGTATTTAAAGGACTTATAAGGCATAATAGTAGTATAACTGTTTAGAAAAAGTTTCATTCGTTAAATAACATGTGTCATATTGCCATTACGCCCAGCCATAGAATGTATCTCCACCGCTGCATTTGCTGGTGGGTTAGCGTAATAGTAGAAATGATACAACTTAAGCAGATTGACTGCCACATAAATATCAAATGGCCGTGGTATTGAAGTATATAACTATATATTTCAATAAAATCAGGATATTAGTAAATTATTAATAAAGTACTCCAGCAAAAATAATTTTTAATAAAGCATGCATAGTCACCTACTATATAAGATATTCACAAAGTTTGCAACCCCCACATTTTTTTAAACACGAGCCGCCACTGTATTAAATTCCTAATTATCTTGAAAACGCACATCTTATCTATGGACACCGTCTTAATCAATACTAAAACCACTCAACCACTTTACTGGTAATATGTAGGTACATAATGTTTTGTTTATGGAGAAGAGATAAAGGCATTTATTATTATTATTATTAATATTACCGAAGTCAAAGCATTACTAACGGCAAAGTCTTGCTATAACTTCAAAATCTTTGAACAGCCTGTTTATTTGGTACATGCACTGTAACTATCATTTAATTTATGTATTCTCTTTCTTTATCTTTGTTTGGTATACGCTTTGAGACAGTTAATCTTCTTTCTCTTTCTTTCTTCCTAGAATAGCGGCCAATGTTCCTCCGTGGGAAACAATTGAATTAAGTCACGGATGACACGACCTTTATGAGAATCTTCGGTAATTGTCCTGTATAATACATATATTTTTAATGCGGTTCACGCCATACTTATAATGGTGTTCTCGTCTACTGACTACTGTAAAAGAAGATCCTAGACCCAGACAGACTACTTTTGAACGATACAAACCACCGAATATGCAGCGGCGGGGATTATTTTCCTGACTGCATCAGCTTCCAGTATTATAAAATGGTAGAAAAAAAGTATTTGCGTTTACATTGCAAACTTAAAACTTATGTGCTAAATATTATTCCATTAAATAAACCAGTTCTAATAAAAAATAGGCATAATTTTTCTGTGATCATTGTTCCCTTTTGTTCTGAATATACAAAACATTTTAAAATTTTCAAAACATGTATAGATTTCAAAATAGCATTCAAATAACGATAATCAACTGATAAGATTGTTATTTACGGTAAATACCCTCTATTTCTATACAATAGGTAGGGACTTCACAAATTTTAATATGATCTTAACAGATCCGGACTTAGTTTTGGTGTAATTTACTTTGCATTTGTTTTTTTATCTAGAAGGAAGGACGGTGCCGACTGTTTTTGTAGTTATGTAGAAGGAGGGAACATTACCAGTCTTTTAAAACTTTTTAATAATTAAAGAACAAAATAATGATAATGACCAGCACCGGAAAAAATGATTACGCTGTACGTCTGAATAATCTCGAAACGCCCGAACAAAAACTCAATGAATGTTTGTTCTTTTTCATGAAAATTAAAGATCCTTCCCGAAATATTTCTGCCGGAGTACTTTCAACTCCTCACATGTGCAGATTACATGTAAACTTGTTTCCTCCTGTAGCTCACATCTTCTGCACCACGGTTCGCTTACTCGACCTGTGTTGTATAGATGCTTTTTCAGGAGACAGTGTCCATTTACCAGCCCAGTTATGATTTTGTATGTATAGTACATACTTCCAAAGAAATTTAAGTTTGGCAAAGGAACCTTTTTCGTGTAGATCGGACGTAAAGTGGGTATTGCTAAGTGATTTCGAGAAGCTACTCAATTGGCAACGTTGTAAAACAAATTACACACATTAGACATAACTAAATAATAATCGCACAACACAAACATAAGAGATAACCCTGACATAACCTAAGAAAAGAACCAACGAATAAATATACCGGTGCAGCGTTCGAATGTTTTTACTTATTTTTAATGAAATGAATCGAGTTGGTTTTAAAGAGGTTTTCAAGCGATTTTGTAAATTATAATCAAGTGTGGTATATAGCATTATAAAGAGCTTAAGAGAATGAGCGATCGTCAAGATATCGACGTACAATTCTTGTATAATACGAAGGAGCTCCATCCTGCTGCATCCATGCTCTCCCGTTGGGTAAATCGGGATTTTCATTATTGAGGTAGAGTACTGCCAACTCAGGAATTAGCTCGACCCTCAAAAACTGCAAATACCTGTCTAAGATTAAATTATTATTAAAGGCGAAAGGCCTAAAAACTCTGTCACCGATTATGCCAGCCCATACATTTATTTTTTTGAGAATACTGAGTACGTGCTTCACGTAACCAGTGTGGATTCTGCTCAGTATCTACAGCTTTGTCTATTGACAGTTCCATGCGAACTAAAGGTAGCATCGTGAAAAAAAAAATTAAATATTTTGAATCAAATTCGGGTCTTTGTCACACATCTGCATTAGTTCTTCACAAAACTGTAAACGTCAATCGAAATCGTCTTCGCTCGTGTATCAAACAGTTTTTGTACGGTTGATACACGTTTTTGCGCAGAATAGTACTTACTGTCAATTTTTACATATTAAATTCTTGAGCAAGATGTCGTATGGTATCTTTACTAGTCAAAAGATGACCACTCCCTTCTTCTCGAAATTTATTGTACATTTTACTCACGATGGAAACACTACCTGGAGCACGGTCTGGATGAGTGTCATTAAATAAATGGCAAACTACTGTAAATGAACGGGTTCTATTTCCAAAACTAATCATCATAAGTATTTCGATACGTTCATTTGTCTATTAAGTCCATTGTTCATAATTTTCAAATTAGCTCAATGGAATTTTAATATATTTAACAGAACGTAACAAATAACTAAAATGTTTAAAACACTAGCCCACTTGTTTTAATTGTCCTACTACAGCTAATACAAAGAAAAACACATCTTATAGATATTAGATAGGCATTAGGTTTTGGATAAGGATCAGTGACGAAGTTTTCACTTTTTGGAATAACATTTTGGCAGTTTTTTTTTTTCTTATTGAAGGTATAAATATTTTTTAAGTACCATTTAGAGAATGACAGCGTCTATCCAAAAATGAAACAAAAATGGCATATTGCCATTTTAAAAAAAATACATGACGTCATAACTTTTTCAAGATCATTGCAAAAACGACATGTTTTGTGATTTTTCTCAAAAAAACATTAATTACGTTGCTATTTGCGTGTTTCCAGACTTTTCGGGTGCACGGTATATATACATATAAGGCCAAGAGAATTTTGAAGAATTGCTTTTGTCATGTTTGTGCTATTTTCAAAAGGTGTAGTAAATGGATATACACATATATAGAAATGTGCTGCGACGTATTGCTTTCTTGAATTTTATGGTGCGTGCGCTCTGAATAGGGATAATCCAAGGATAAAGTTTCCATAACGGAGGATCTGCAACATTGTAGAAGTCATTTTATATGTGTATACATATATACAAATGGAGACATCAGCTGATATTTTTCACTATTAAGCATGGCTTAATGTGTCAGAGTTTGTAGGAATTAAGAATAATTATCTTCAGCCGTTTTGGACGGATGTGCACCTTCATACAAAAAACAACCACCTTTCTTCTTTAAAGACATCATAAATAATTTTAAAGTAACTGGTAAAGGAGTCATCATAAACTCAAGTACTGCCTCCTAGGTGCCGAAAACCGTTTGTTTCTGCTTTCTTTCTTTCTTTCTCGCACACTTTTATTATTAAAATTTAAATTTTATTATTATTTTATTCTGGAAACAAACAAAATTTATACCTCCATGCAAACACTAAAATGAAAAAGGTATGCTTATAGAACTCTTATCTGTGTTTTATTTTATCCAGAATTAAAATATACATATGTATATATTATTTTAACGGACTGAGCACGACAACTTTCCGCGAACCGTTTTATCGTTTTTGTAAGTGACCCGGCTCTGTACAATGTTTTAAGATAAACTTTTTATCGCTGCAATACTCGTCGTCGGGTGCCACGTACTCGCCGAATCGAACCTAGGCTCGTTTTGCAGTGCCACATGTCTAAACGATAACGAGCAAGTGCTCCTGCGCTATTAACATAGTTGTGCATATGGTGACTGAACTGCGGTTTAGTGTGTGATTCCACGGCTAGTGTCGAGAGTAGTGACATTCTTTTAGCAACGCAAAACGTTGTTCTTGTTTGCAAAACGTTAATTAATCATTATGGCGGAAGAGGAAGCCAAGAGGAACGTCACCATCCAATTTACCATAGCTGCTACCACCACGGTAAATCCATCCGTGTTTCGCTTAAAGTTGCACCTACGCCTGCTCATGCACACACGTAAACGGTACTTCCTTCCTGCCATGAATTGATAGGCTTTTATCTACCATATGTTTATTTACTAGTGTGATAAAATTCCGAGATATGTCACCTATAATTTCTCCTCTACGAGATTGAATTGAATATATTATTTAAGTATATTTTTTGCATTACATACCTAGCATATGAAATATTGTAATGCTTTGTGCACATATGCTTGTCTACGTTGCAAAAACGCGGTTGATTGAACTTTTATGTCTACTAAGAGCCACTTGACAGGCAACTTATTTTGAATATTTATTAATTTTTAAATTTCATATTATCTAGAATTAATGGTAATAAGTAGATAAAAAAAAACATAAATGAAACGATGGTAAATCGATTCTTTATTTCGTGTCTGTAATTTTGAAGAAATAGATGCAATACCATCCAATATATTTTACAAAAACCTATCTGCACTTTATTTAAATTCAAAGGAATTGCTCAAAGTGACTTCCATTATTGTCGATGCATAACTGATATCGTCTTATAGCTCTACAATTACAATTATTATTTCCTTCATTTAGATTATCAATTTCCTTTTAATTTTTTTATTTCTCCAAAAATGTTTCCGCTGCTAATTTGAAATTATAAAAAATTAGCCCAACTACTTCATTTTTGAAAATATTACACTATACTTGTATTTTCTCTCTCCCAGGCCTTTTTATTTGTCTTACTTTTTTCTTTCTATAATTTTGTCGTTATCAAGAGCGTCGGTTTTGTCTATTAAAATAGTGAACTCATCTGTCCGTAATTGTATTTAAGAGGTTATGGTCGTTGTTTAAACAATTATTTGTTGGCAAAACTATAACCTTCGCCTCTTATGAACTTTAGTGGGCTGTTGGGCCGGTAATATTTAATACGACTTTTAGTCATATTGTTAAAGTTCAATGGACTGTGGCGTGCCGGACTTGAAAAAAGCAACCTCTTTAAAAGTTTGGTAGAGTAGCCAGTTTTTAAGCAAATATCGTGAAGTAGATTTCAGTTATCTTACTCTATGACACATACACCAACTAGAAGCATTGCTGACAACAAATATTGTAGTATTCCATTTATGAAAACTTTAACGCCCAAATTAATTAAACTTTTTAATCCTTTTGATGTAAAAATTGCAGCTACTAAGAAACATAAATTAAAAACCTTGTTTAGAAATTTAAAAGATTCAACCCCCACCCTCAATAAAATTAATAGTATTTATTGTATTCCCTGTCAGAACTATAATGGAGTCTACATCGGTTACAACAACACCAAAGAGACATTAAGAATGAATCAACCTCTGCTGTCTTGTGCGAGCACGCTCTCAGAACTGCATCACAAACATTGTTTTCGGCCGAACTATGATTCTAACGATTGGAAACCAGAAACAAAAAAGGATTTTTTTAAAATGTGCTATATTGTTCAGCCCCGTTAAATAATACCCTTCTGCCTTCAGTTTTTTTTTTTACCTTTTATTTAATTTTGTTTTAGTACCATTGATTTTATTCACCATGTTTTCACTTCATAATTTACTTAAAAAAAAAATTAAATTTATCCGCTAACCGTTATTCCTATTGATTACTAGTACTCTCTTATTATCCTTCTACCTATATTCCAATTATTATTATTTGAAATAACTGTTTCCTTAGCATCGTATATGGGAATTGACTATGGCGTTCCGCAAGGCTCAGTGCTTGGTCCAATACTTTTCCTTCTTTCCATCAATGACATCACCGATTTAAAGATCAGTGGGAAATTGTGTCTCTTCGCAGACGACACCAGCATCACTTGGATCAACCCAAATAGAGATGAGCTACAAAGTATTATATCTAACCATCATCAAACATTGGAGTAACTCCAACTGCTTTTGTTATAACAAAGATAAAACGGTGGTTCTACCTTATAAAGGTGCACTGCAGCAACTATGTCTATTCGATAACGACACCGTCAATATAGTTCAATCTGTTAAATTCCTGGGACTTATCGTTGACGATACTCTTAAATGGTCTCATCATATCGACCCTCTCTCAAAAAAATTGTCTTCTGCGTACTTTGCAATCAGATCTGTAGCCAGGGAGCTCAATCCTTCTACTGCTCGCATTACTTATTTTGCCCTTTTTGAATCCCATCTTCGCTACGCGCTGCCCTTTTGGGGCACCTGTAGTTTGTACAATTTCAATACAATTTTTAAATTGCAAAAAAGGGCAATTCGCTACACATTTCAACTATGGACCAGATATCACTGCCGACCATACTTTTTAAACTATAAAATTTTGACCCTCCCGGCACTCTTCATCCTGGAATCTGTCTCACTAATTCGTAAACATATTAGTGATTTACCGAAAAGACCTCTTCATAACCACGTTACAAGACGGTTGCAATATGACCTTTATTTACCTGTACCCAGTTCAGAGTTAACTAAGATGTTCTACGATGCAATCGAGCTCTACAACCTTTTCCCAATCCAACTCAAATCGATACCAACATACGTCCAGTTTCGCAGAAAGGTAAAATCTTACCTTCTTCAGCAACCTCTTTACGCTGGTAGCGATTTTTGCGGAGAGGGGTAACACTAAATTTCTTTTCCTTCAAACTTTCATCTCCCCTTTTCTTTCTTTGTGCGGGCAGCACAATCTCCTGGTTTACTAAGTGGTATCTGACACTATCTATCTACCTTTTCAATTATTAAATTTGTTAATTACTCTGCTTTGTCCAAAAGATTAATTTATAATTTTTCTTGACAATAAAGATCATTATTTATTTATTATTTATACACAAATTGGTGGCAACTAGGCTTTAAAACATCCGTTAGTGTAGAGATTCTTCATTTATTTATCGGATTTCTCGCTACACATATGTTAAAACTAAAGGAAACCATGTTTACTAGGCTAGATTTTGTAATATAAAAGTGCGAATGCATAAGCCGTGTAGAGAAACGAATGACAACTTTGAGAACTCCACATGGAAATGAAACGCGGTAGATTAGGAGCTTTCAAACAGTTTAGCGGGTGTAGCTATTAACAAAATACCACATCATTATAACAACACTACCAATCGACCTGAAAACAATTCAGCAGAGGATATGAAAAAAGCTATTTGGGCGTCCTCCTTTTCCATATTGGATCTTCCAACCGGAGCTTCTGCGTGTTAACTTGGTGCAAACATATAAAACATAAGGAAATACAACTGACACTTCATTTTGGTGAACCCCAAATTCAAGCGAAAGTTTCAAAAAAGTTATTTGGGTTGGCGTTCCAATGACTACTTTTGTAACAAAGAATACTTTGAACAACTTTGAGTTTTATGACCCTGTATCAATGTTTAAGGTTGGAGACATAGCCAATGTAATATCCTTCATCAACTAGGATTGGCGTCATGGAAGTTTGATTGTGGTGCTCTCAGAAAAAAATGAATATGAAGGGAATTCAACTAGCCCAAAAAAGGAATATCAGAACCTTAAAAGTGTAAAGTCGTAAGGCAATAAAAACCAAGAGAGAAATTAGAAGAGTTATTATAGACAGAGGAAAGACAGTGACGCACTAGAAATTTCTAAATACCCTAATACCTAATTAATATGAGTTTATTTTACTACAGACAAATTAGTTAAAAGATGTTTTATTTTTTTATTACACCTGACTCTATCTGATATAAAGAGATGAGAAACGTTCTCAAAAAAAATTGTTGCGAGAATATAAAACAAACATTTTTTTGACCAATTTCATAATTCGCTGATGGGTGCGACTTAACTTTAATATATTTTTAACACTTTGAATGTTCGGAACATTTTTATAGAACTACTGTTGAATATAGCATAACCTAGACCACTTTTAAGCCGATTCTTGTTATCCACTTCATCTAAATTATAACTGCAAATAATACCCATACAATTCGCTAAAAACCTTTTTTCACAATTTTGTCCAAGAATATTTCCCGTTGAATGCTTACAACTTGATCCGTTGTCGGCAGAGAGGTTACAAAACCAACTACATTCATGCGATTAAGTTTATTCGCAGTTTGTCCAGATGTTTTAGACGAAAATAAATTTGTAAGTTGTTTATTATTTTCAGGAGTACTGTTAGGCGTGTATTAGTTAGGATTTCCCGAAAATCCAATCGATTTTGTATACAATATAAACCGGCGTAGACCAAATATTTTGAATTAGGATACCTAAAAATAGTGTTTATTTATGAATGTATTAATATAAAAATCGAAATTTACACTTATCTCGACTGCTCTTTTCCTTGTAATTACTATAAGACATAAAAAAAAGTAATTTATTATCAAACTAGCCTGATTTCGAAGAATGCTTCCTGTTATACTTTCTCCTTTCTTACATCTCGTCAGAATATAAATTGTTTAAAAAAGCTTGGGAATAATGGTAGTCAAACAAGAATAAGTTAGCAGAAATAAATGCAACCATGAAACCACGTACATATACGGAAAAAGGTAAGGAAATGTATACTTAAAGTCAAATTTTGTTTGTGATATTACGGTGATAGCTTTCCTACTTTCTGTAGTATATTTTTTGTATCCCTTTCACCTTCTGTCAATAGAATTACCAAATATTTATATGGTATATGTACTTAAATATGTATTTATATATGTGCAAGTCTCCATTCGGTTTGTTTATTTCCAGGCCACCTTATTTAATTCTTACATTCCTTATCATAGATTAGCTAGCAAAGCGTAGATAGATTTACTAACTCTGGATATTTAGCATTTGATATTCCGAAATACAATAAAACTAAAAATATTAATTACTTAACTTTAAATTTAGTAATTAACAACTTAATTTCTCTTGAATCTCAAAGTTTCCATTCTAAATTACAAATAAAGTGATTATTATTAGCCATATTTTAAGGGAAGCGAGCAAAATTTTTGATCACCCTGCGAAGGTAAACACACAACTTAAATCGTAAAGCCTCTTTAAAAGTAAACAATATTTCTAATAAATAGAAACAAACGGAAAAATATTGATTAAATTTCAATCCTAAATCCGTAGCAGTTTTGAAACTCAAATTGGCTCAAAAAATCCATTTGAACACAGAAACGACAAATGGTAACCTTAGCAAAGAGGAACGCACTAATGTTTTTTTCATCTAATAGGGCACCCATTCTAGTACATGTACTAATTTCTAATGCAATTTCTTTAAAACTTTAAAGTAAGTTTTCAATTTATACATATAAGGGACAAATAAGAGCCCGCTTTATAATAGGTTGACTGTCACTGCCTATCATTGTGTTGTGATGTTATTCAATTCTCTATTAAGCTGTCCGGCACTTTACTCACCAAAATCATAAAATCTACAAATACTAAATGAATTTCGCTACCAAATATTAAAGAGTTTTCGACAAGCTATTTAATACAAAACCCGTTAATAGTTCGTAATAAACTAGCGCCATCTACCGGAAATTGGACTAAACTAGTCTAGTAGACACTGTAGAAAAGTTTAACAGAATTTAAAGCAACGCAAAACGTTAACTAACCGATGTTATGAAATTTGAGGATATGTACAATCATACAAAGCTGCATCTGGATGATTCACAATAAACTTACAGCAAAGTGACGTTGTTTACAAAAGATAATTCGCCTATATGCACAAATGCGGTTTGTTAAAAGAAAAATGCCCAGATTTAGCAAACATAAAAAAACATTGAATTTATAAAATAGAGATAAATAAGAAAAATTTATCATATGCAAGGGTCACCCCATAATAGATGTTTATTTTTCTTACACATCGTTGCAGCTTTACCCAATATGTTTTTTTAATCTATTATTGATCTGTGACGATGACTTTCATATTGAATTTTTAATTCACCCAGAATTCCATCTTTGATATTAAGATCATTAATTAACACCTCCGTCTTATTTCTTTGTTTACTTTTTTCATTTTACTTTACATTTATAGAAATCGTTATATGAAATCCTGGTCAATAAATGTTTTATTCTCTTATCTTGCCGTGTAAACTACTAAGCTTGACACTATTATTATTGTTACTATTATAATGGTTGTTATTACTATGATTTGCACCTACTTTGGTGTATGATTAATTTAAGTTTTATATGTCTGTTGGGAAAATAAATATCAATATGATGCCTTCGCCAGACATGGCAGCCCACACGATGACTTTTGGACTATGTAGTGTTCGGTCATGTTTCTGTCTTGGATTTTCGTTGGCCCAGTAGCGGCAGTTGTGTTTGTTTACGTGACCATTTAAATGAAAGTTCGCTTCATCACTAAAATAATGTTTTCGAACGTTGGAAAACGTTGAAACATTTTATTCGCCAAATTCAGTCGGAAAAGATAGTCGGTAACCTTCAGGTTTTGAACAAACTGAATTTTGTAGGCTATAAGATCTTGCTTCAGAATCTTTTTAAGTTGTTGACCGCGTTTGCGGACTGATTGAGACGGATTTTCACGCACTGACACTCTCACTTCCTCAATCGTTTGTTAGTATCGAACAGAGCGCGGGCGATCTTGATTGTTAATTTTTACAGTCGAACCGGTATTTTCGAACATTCGAATCCATTTTCTGATGGTATCGTCCTTCGGTGCATGCTGTACGTTTAATTCTGTACGATATAAACGTTGAGCTGAGACTATCGCATCACCATTGCGATAATAGGGGCGTATGCGAAAAACGCGATGACCTCCTGGATGCACTTCCATAGCTACTAAATCTCCAAAGAGGAGTGCAACAACCTATCCGTACTGCAAATCCCCAAACCACACTGTTACATGGATGCTGCAGATACAAATACCCGCTACCCTTTTGGACACCTTTCTTTTACCAAATGATTTTGAAACTACTAATACAAAAAAAATTGACTGTTACTACAACGGTACATGTTTTAAGGCAATATTGACATATTTTGGTGTGTTTTTTGTATGTTTATATTATTGACTGTATATATTTACATGTAATATGTACCGTAGGTGTACATGCTGATGAAAGAAAAAAAATAAAAACAAAAATATATATATATACACTCCGCCAAAAGAGTATCGCATAATTTAGTTTTGAATCATAAAAGTATCGCATAATCTTTGTTTGTAGCATAAAGTTGTAAATATACTTTAATGCGCTCTAAGATATAATTTCTATGATTGTTTAAATAAAATACAGGCCAAATAAAAACAAGAACTCATACTTGAGATTTTTATTAAAACAAGAAATTATAATTTTGGAAAGAAAAATGTCATAACAGTAGCTTTTAATACTGAGTATTGCCACCTCTGGCTCTTATGACCGCTCGCATACGGTTTGGCAGAGATTCGATTAACCTCCGTATATAAGCCTGATCCAAATTCTCCCACTCGTCACGGAGAGCATTTGCTAGTCCATGCAGGTCCGCTGGGGCAACATTTTGGGTTCGTATCCGTCTGTGAAGGAGGTCCCACACGTGCTCGATAGGGTTCATGTCCGGACTTACCGCAGGCCAATCTAAAACTGGAATACCAACATCGTTAAGGTATTCCTGGACGATTATTGCAACATGCGGTCGTGCATTATCGTGCATTAACATGAATTCGTTTCCTATAATTGGCGCATATGGTACTACATGTTCTTCTAAAATGTCCGTTATATACCTGTGGGCAGTCAGTGTACCTCTGTCTACTGGTACTAACTCTGTACGACCTGTTAAACAGATGCCTCCCCAAACCATAATAGAGCCACCAGCGAAATTAGGTCTAGGTCTGATATTACACTGCGAATAGCGCTCACCGTCTCGTCTGTACACTGAGATACGCCTATCTGAGGTGTAAAGACCAAATCTTGACTCATCTGTGAAGAGTATATTGGCCCAGTCATTAGTGTTCCAATTTACATGTTCTCTGGCAAACCTTAAGCGAGCCACTCGGTGGTTCCTAGTGAGACGAGGGGCTGTTACAGCTACTCTAGCTCTTAATCCACTCTGTCGTAACCTATTCCGAATAGTTTGAGTACTCACACGAGTATTTCTGACTCTAGCCAAGTCGTTCTGCAATTGTCTCGCAGTTACATGTCTTCGACGTAATGCTTGTAGTAGTAAATAGCGGTCATCTTGGCGAGTAGAACATCTTGGACGACCTGGTACAGGTCTTCTACTGTAAATGCCTGCTTCCCTATATCTGGCTACGGCTCTAGAAACACTTGACTGATTGATGTTCATCAAATTAGCAACGTATGCTTGAGATCGTCCATCTTCGATTAAAGCAACTATAGCAGCCACTTGTTCTGAAGTTAAATTGCTCATTTTAGTTTTAAAAGCGTTGGTACAGAACTCTGACTTCGCACTTTAAAATTTGTCCGTATAGGAAGACTTTAAATAAACAACTGAGCAAACCTTACACATATGCATTTTTCTAAATGTGTTCTTTTAGGAAAAAAATAAAGTAAAAACGCTAAGTTCCATTATTTTGTTAGTGTTTTTATAGTTCACATACACTTTTTGTGAACGTATAAAAATATCTTGGTTCATAAATGCCCTTTTTTAGTTTATGCGATACTTTTTTGGCGGAGTGTATTTAACCTAAATTAATATAGTATGATGAAAGAGAAAAAAGAACTAATATTAAAGAAAACCATCAAAGATAACAAAATCAAAAGATTATGCTCAGAACAATCAAATTAAATTTGAAATAGATCTCTCGGCTCTTGAGTGCCTAGCCTGGAGAGAGTGTACATAGGGAGACGTCGCATAACATTCGTTCTCGCGAACGGAACCATAAATGTGGAGTCGTACCTCGCGCTCAACCTTGGCACTAAAAACGACATACGCTCAAGAAGGGCTGGACAATTGATATGATTCCTGAGAAGTTTCTTTAAAAATTTCATGCATATTTCTTCTCTCCTGGTATCCAACGGCATCAATCTATGTCTCGACAGAAGTTCGACCTGCGAGACGCCCATTTCCGGGTAAGCTCCATCCACTTTGTGGGTAAGAAATTTCAAAAATCTTCGGTGAATGCGATCAAGAGGTAGGAAATGCGATGCATATAGGGGATACCAAATAAAACATGCATATTCTAGTTTGCTCAACACATAAGCAAAGTAAAGCGTAAAGTGTTCGTGAAATATGTCAATATTCGCATTATAAATCCGAGAGCTTTATAGGCTTGTAAAGATATATTTGATATATGTGATTTAAAACTAAGGCCAGAATCGAATAGTCAATGTCTTTAAACTCTGAAGTTGAACTTAGTTTATTACCGTTAATGGGGTATGATGTTGAAGGTACTTGCAGTGAACGTGAATATTTAACTACACAACATTTCTTGATATTCAGTTTTAGTTTATTTTTCTCACACCATTGATGGAGCACGTTTAGGTTGGTTTCTTTATATAAAAATGGAAGAAGAAAGCTCTATCTATAGTAATGCCATTTTTCTGTTCTGTTAAAGCTTAAGGTAATCACTTTAATTCTACTTCCTTTACATGTGCCACCAGATCGATCTCCATACGAAAAAATAGTAACTGCCGCTGTGAGTAAGCATTCCAATTTTATGTTGTTTTCTAAAAATTAATTGTGTGAAACCGGTAAATTTTAAACCAAAAGAACACAAAGGCAGAAATTTGCGTTACCATACTTTATGAGAAATTTAATCAAAACGATAAGACCCCCATTGTTAAAGTTTTCACAATGGATATACAAACGTCACAATTAATAAAACTCAGCATACCCATTACCCATATGTTTTTGATTCTTACGCAATGAAAAATCATTGATATTGTTGTAGAAGTGTGCAGTGGTGCGTAGCAACTCATAAGCGGTTCAATCTTATTGATAGTGTCATAGGAATGCGTTCATAAGCGGTTCAATCTTATTGATAGTGTCATAGGAATGCGTTGATTTTATGTGCTTTTTAATCTGTAAAATCTCGAGGACTGAAAAGTTACCGTAAAAAAATTGAACAAACTACTCATCTGAAACTTAAAGCTAATTTTCGTTTTCTCTTTCAGGGCGCCGCTCCTCCGAATGGAACGAATCAACCGCCACAACCCATTCTCTATCCGGCGCACGGGATACCGCCGACCTTCACACCGCACCATTTCCATTCCAACATACCGCCGGGACATCCTGCGCACGTACCTTCGTCGACAAATCCGGGCCACTCGCCACCACCTAGCCACCAATTCTACAACAAGGACGAGAGGACGCGTCGACAGCACATCAAACTGAAGAAAAAGCTCCACCAGCAACAGAAGGGCGATAGCATATCACCGAGAAAAGACCTTGTAAACGGTCTTCGGAGGAGTCAAAAGGAAAAAGGAATGAACAGCGTTGGCACGTCCGAGGACGGTGAAGAGAGTAGTAGTGTTCAAGATGAGGAGGATTCCGTTCAAATCATTACGGACATGTTATCATCCGTCCAGGCTCCGAAGGTAAATATCAATACTTACTCATAATCAGGTTATCCTCCACCCTACACGATTTTAATAATTCGGGACAATCGTGCCGGAAATTCGTGTGAGTGAATTAAGAAAACGATAAATCTATATTTACAAGCGTTTTTTTTTCTTTTAACGCCTACTTTTTACCTGCTGGAACACCAAGAACTCAAAATAAATACTGTTGTATTATTTATCGAATGTATTGATACATTATTTTACTAGATGTTTAACTCTATATATAGCAATTTTCGAATGTGTTTAAGAATATTTTTATTAAAAAACTCGCATACTTATGCAATCGATTTTACAATTACATATTTTGGGTTGCCTAATTTGATTAATTGAGACATCAAAAGTTTCATTTAAATTAAATTTATATTACTGAAACGCGTCATATCGGATATAAATTCACTAATATTATACTAGTCTTTAATTAATTTAAGAGGTGAGTTTTCTACCTTAATTAATTTATGAATCTGGGGATTAATTTCCTTGAAATTTTAAGTTTCCATATTTCCTCCGTGTCAAATGTTAAAAAGGTTTAAAATATTTGTATAGTAAAGTATTATATCTTATTTTCTTTGAAGAGAATTATCGTTTTTAAAATAAATAACATTTTTAACTTGTAAAATGCGCTCCATTATTCAATAATTAGTTTGACAAGTCACTTAAATGTAAATAACACGCACATCTAGATAATTTATAATTGTGTCTGCACCCACTAAATACAACTTTAAATCGAGAGCGGCAGGAAAAGCCGACGTTTTCTGGATGCTAAGTTGAGGTGGATTTACCTAGTACGTTGAAATCCGCAGGATCTATGAAATCACAATTATCGTATCCTGGAGAAAGTTTAAGAGAATCAGTAGTTCTCTTAGTAGGAATCTATGCGTTTACTCGTCGTTTGTTTATTATTAAAAAGGTGATTAAAAAGGGATATTAAAACGGATTTAATTTATTTAAAATCATTTATTACTAGAAATAAACATACATTTTATGTAACATTTTATTACAGTAAAATGACCTATATTTAAAATAAAATAATAAATTGTTAGTACGGGCAGTATAACGGCGGGAATTATAACAATATATAACTAGAAAAAAATGTATTTAACCCAATAAATCCATAAACACCAAATGGTGCAGACATGCATGTTCCTGGTTCAATAAATTGTTAGAGTCTCTCCTCATATACATGGTTTCATAAGCGTCTAATTCGCTCGAAGATTTTACAATTTTCAATAGTTCAAGGTTCTCAATGTTAACTTTTGGCCTGTATCATTGATATGTTGTGCGACGCTGGGTAATTCAGGTCTCCGCTAGCAATAATGCGGTATGTGCTGCTTAAATCTGGTTCCGATTGTACACTTTGTTTGTCGAATATAGATTTTATTGCAGTCCCCGTATTCGATATTGTAAATACCATCTTTCGTTGTCGGTCAGTTTGTCTTTCGGGTTACTTAAAAGGTTTCGGGGTATATTTCGCGAGGTAAAGCTTGTGCTCTTTAAAAATACCACCTATGCTTTTCAAAATTTTGTAGAGGGATAATTTAATAAACTTTTTATCGCTGTTTAAATGAAGTGAAAGTAGTGCAGCTTCGCACATAATGATTATATTGAACTTTCTTTAGATGCCGGAGTACATCTTTAAAGTTGTGTCAACTTTAGCCTATATACACTGAGACCATTATCCTCCTAACATACGGGTAGAGGGGTTGTGATATTTAGTATTTAAAAGAATTTTAATGTGCTAATCGAACAGTATTGCTGCTCTAAAATTCATGCATCTTACAGTAAATTAACTTTCGTGATTTTATTTAAGGACATAAAAGGCGCACTTTGCATAGTGAAAGCTCACCTGAAGAAACTTGATATTGGGTGCCATTCTTAGTGTGTATCTGTGGGTTCTTTCGTCCCCTAGCTGACTTCTTGTCCTTGTTTTTTGTGGCCGCTCTAGCCGATCCACACACGAGTTGTTTCCCTCTTGGTGTGGTTTCCATAGCTTTGAAGGGTTTAGTCGCAGGAGCGGGACATTCTGCTGTGGGGGCAGTACCGGTGCCTGTGGGCTTGCTTATACCGCTAGATCCTGCTTGACCCTCCTGTATTTCTTGAGGCGATGACCCAACCAGGTCATGCGAAAACGTGAGAGGTACAGCTGCGCCAACCACCACTATGTTCAGAACTCTTTTTGACACTGTATGGAAAGTGCACTAATGACCTGTAGGCGAGGAATTTCCTTTTCCTCCGCCGCTTTCAGGTCTGCTTCCTCCCATTGTTTAAGTACTTTGACGACGCCTTATAGCCACAACGAGTTGTGCTTGTTTGTGTACATCAGCACCATAAAGTCAAGTTTACATGTGCAATTGAGGAATGTGAATCATACCGAAATCTCTCTTTTTAACTATACATTCCAGAATGGCATCCTGAACAGCCTTTAACTAGTCTGCTGCCATCTGCACCTCGGATATTTGGTTGCCAAGATGCCTAACCTCTCTCTCCCAGCAAAGCTATAGCAAGAAGGGCAGGGGAGGAATGTTTGTTCCCTGTTTCCGCCCTGACTTTTTTGACCTCTCTGCAGGGCGTAGAATCTTCGAATCTGGCTCGTTTCACTTCTTTATGCGAGGGTTCATTTATGAGCTTTCATGCTACGCGACTAGCCTCTTCCATTGTTTAGCCGCTCCACCCCGTTTGGTCATGGAGTCATCAACAGCAATCTCCTAGTCTTGATCTTCCACCACCTTGGAACACCTCCGGTAGGTATCCTAACCCCCACCCTCCTTATTCCATTAAGAAAAACATAATTTTGATACATTGCTAAGTGCTAAAGGAACAGCTTGCATATGGCATATTATTTTTAAATTGTAGCTTTAATATGCCTACAGCTTTAATATATAACTTTTAAAAAATTGTTACCATTGACTACCGAAACCCACAACATTCGCACTGTTACACGACACCTTGTAGATTCCGTAAAATCTCCCCTCTATGCAACACTTCAATTAGCGGTAACCATTTAATCAACCATTAACAGATCCAATTCGATTTACTCAGTTTCATATTACTACGTGTTTCCCGTGTGACCGTTGCTCGATTCTCAACTACACCGGAGTTTTGCAACTGGAACATGCTGCAATTTTTATGAAATGAAGCGATGTTCGACGAGCTCTAGACAATAGAGACCGTGGTAACGTGAGAACGTCAAATCCGCGAAGAGAAATTGCATTACGCAAAATTAAAAGTCTCCACTGAGATATTTTCATCCGATTGAAAACCCCTTGATTTAATCTCTTATTTGGTACTTTCCTGCTATAAAGTAATTTAATGAAATAAACTAGTGGAATACAACATTTTCTATAGCGTTATTTTCTATTCCGGCAAATTTTTCAGCAAGATCTCGTTAACAAAGTAGACTCACGTTTTTACACAATCTTCACCGTCTTTCAATTGAAACTGTATTTTCACATGTACGTACTTGCACATGCTTTTCACGCGATGTAGCGTGATTTACTGTGTGAATACGTGACCGAAATAAAGTGTGAAAAGCGCTACCCAATCGTGAGGTAATAAAAGTGTCCCTAATTGCATTTAAAATTGTTTATACAAACAATATACTTTTACAAACCATCACGAAACTTCGCTAAACTCACGGGCAATTTTAACGACAGCAGTAAAGTTGGCGTCTAATCTGGTTATAGAGATTGGGCAAACCTCTGAGAGGCAGGAATAGACTCCTCCTTTTGGTTGTTGGGTATATAATATATATACACATTCCGATTTATCGTGAAGAAAATTATTTTCTCGGAGCAACAAAGGAACAGTAAAAATAAAACTGCTACAGTTAGTAGAATTACACCAAATTGAATTTTTATCAAATACATTACATTTTTTTTTATACGTGAAACTGCGAAAAGCGCATTTTTGCATGCCTGTTACACTGATGTAAGAAAAATGACACCTCTAGCTTAAAATTGTTGAACTGTTAAAATTGTCAGTATTAATTTAAATATACAGGCTGTTTAAGAAAGAATAGTAAATAGGATGTGGTAGTATTTAGTATTATTGGAGTAATGTGAACGAAACAATTCATATATTTATATAGTCTAATTCTTAAGTGTTGCAGAAACACGGTTATTTAAATATTACTCATAAAAAGCCTCACCCAAGGTGTGGAAAAAAGGCAAATGACTTATTGATTGCATTTATTAATTTTGTAGATCTGCCGTGTCATCCATACCCGGCAACTGCAAACAAAATGAAGCAAAGTACTGAATGAAATGCAGTTTTTAAATTAGTCCGTTTGGCCTTGAAATTTACAATACTGTGGTAAACACAAACATTGCGCTGACTAATCTAAGTCACTGCCAAGATTCAGGGGTGGGCAAACATCCTCATTTTGGGAAACGGCTAAAATAGCTTCTCAATTGCTGAGTGTCTCTGGATCCGCCCATTGGAGAGAAATTCGATATATTTTCTACTATGTGATGATGCCCTCCACATTATTATATATGGCAGTACTCATTACTACCTAGAAGCCGGATTACTTTTACAATAAGTAAATTCGAAGTTTGCCGCTTGGACTGGAGCCCTTATTTTTTGAATTTTTAATAGTAGTTTATTTAAATATTACTTACTAGCTCCCAAACATATCTTTCTATGAAGTACCTATATGAAGTAAAACAGTTAAAATCCATGATTCGTCATATAATGCAAATCAAATGAAATCAATTGTTAAAATGTCTTATTCAGAGTCTAAAGATTGAGTTAATAACTTTGCATAAACACTCGACGAATTATAAGATGGCACTTTTTGTTAAAGAAATAATATTTTTTTGATGCAACATCACTAGCGTTTTCTTATAATAATTACCTTTTGTCATCAATTAATTAATTCAATACTTTTAGTGAATTAATTTAACATCTTTTGAATTTTTCAGATAATAGTAGATTATTTTGTACGAACTGCGAAGATAGTGGGGATGACTATGTTCTCACGAGCGATTTATAACGATTATCCGTATTCCTTCGGGTGTGCCCCATTCCATTGAGCTCACCCTCTTGCTAACGCGCACCCGCCAGCTGAAAATAATTGTGCTGTTTAGTATTGCGCTTGAATTAATTATTATCCTATTAAAGTTACATCTTTACTAAACATTTTATTTCATAAATTCATTTAACGTAACTTCGCAATCATCAGCAATTATGCCAAATTTGATAAATATTGGGAGTGGACAGTTTATAATATTAAGATATGTAGCAGAGCTGGAATTCAATTTCTATACATATATAATAAGAACAAGTTGCAGCATTTTTGTATGGATTTCACTCACCTGGTTTAGAAAAATTAAAAATAACAAATGGTGTTTTAAATGCAGAAAACATGTCAGCTGTAAATTTTCCGTAAGTACAGTAACACAAAAAGATCAATAAGAATATTAAACTGGGCATCACATGCATCAAAAAAGAAAATATATTAGTGTAATTCCTAGTATTTTGAAATGAGTTTGGTATTTTTCGATTGTGAAACGAGTTTATCGTTTTAAAAACACCCATGGTAATATAAAAATTAAATTTAGAAGTATATAACATATTGATATCTCATACCTTAAACTAAAACAAAAGTTTTTCAAGAAAAGTAGAATAAAAATATTCTAAAATTCAAGTTTTATATCAAGTTGTAAATAACTTCGAAAGTGCACAATATAAAAATACTACGTAATTAAATTTTTTTTACATTATTGCAAAAACTCTATAAAAATTGTAGAAAATGACATGAAGTTGTTGTAAATAAATGTTTGTTTGATAAATGATAAAATCATTGTTGTTTTGTTTTAATATAAAATTTTTAGTTTGTGTTTTATATAAAGATTGTCTTGTAAAATGTGTTGGTTTAATTTTTTTTTTTGTCAAATATGAAAAACGTTTTTAAATTTTTTAAGTTCAGTAGATTTCTAAAAAATGTTGTATTTAATATAAAATTAAATGATACACACACTTTGGTAGTATTGAGTGTGTCTGTTTTATCATTACTGAATTTGTTATATTTATGTCCTTTCATTCTGTTTTCTAATTATTACATGTATACATATGTATGGCTTAACACTCCATGCAGAGTTGCGTCGCTCAATTGAGCGTAACGATACATTCCTCTCTCTTGTGCACTTTACTCGTCCAGTTGGGAACACCCAGCCTCAGTAAATCTTCTTCCATTCACCTCAGTCTTGGCCTGCCTCTCCTTCTTCCACTGCCCGGTCTCCACTCCACCGTATTCTAGACATTGGTCCAGCTCTCCAGGCGTGCCCCAACCATTATATTCTTTGTGCTTTTATTAGCTTCATGTTTCTGTAGTTTCTTCTTCATTTAATTCGTGTAGTATTTCTAAATTCCTTCTTGATCTATACTTGCCGTCGTCAGTTTTAATAGGGCCAAGAATCTTTCTCAATATCTTCCTCTCTGTTACTCTTAATACGTTCTCTTCTTTTTTTTGTCAGGTTCATTGTTTCAGATGCATATAGGAGTACCGGTCTTATCATAATTTTGTATATTTTTATTTTGATTGCTCGTGTTAAGCTCTTATTTTGTATCATACCTTTACAGGTCTAATATATTCTGTTTGTTCTCTGTATTTTTTCTTGCACTTCTATATTCCTTTCTCCATTATTTTAAATTGTGATCCCCAAATAGTTAAATCTATCCACTTCTTCAAACTGAACCAATTTTAAATTGTTTTTACTTCAGTTGTGTTTTAGTTCTCATTATCTTAGTTTTCTGCTTATTGACTTTCAATCCCATTTTCTTACTTTCATTTTCTATCCTGCTTAATATTGTTGTCATAATATGTCGTTTTTTTTTTGTTATTAACACCAGGTTATCGGCATGCGTAATCAGGTTTTCTTATTGTATATTCAAGTGCTAAGTTGAATAGCGTTGCTGATAAAACATCGTCAAGGTGATGCGTCTTTATTTAATATAAAACTTCCTGTTTCTCCCTTCTATGTTCTAATACTAAATACGTAATTCCACCAATATTATACGCTATTACAATTTTTACAGTCTAGTTTATACACCACGTGTCATGTTTTTCAATAATTGATAGTTTTATAGTTTATTATTTTAGTTTGCGTTTCTGCAATTATGGGGTTTAAAAATGTTGACTTGTTTTTTCGGATAAATGTTTTACATAATGGATTTTTATATATTTTCTGTGTTCGATTATTTTTTGTATTCCTCGTTGATTTATTATCAAAAAGGAAAGTCTTTTGCTCGACTATTTTATTTACAATATAATTTGAATAATTATTATATTTTAAAATATGTTTTGCTTTATTAATAGCATCGGATGGAAATATTGGACTTGTTAGAATTATTGCTCGGTCAGCTAAACTAATAATTAAAAAGAGTTATGATAGTGTTGGGCAAGGTAGGGAAAAATAAGTATCGTTAGCGAAGACTAGACAGACTCGTGTTTATTCGTCTCGGGAGAAGGCGTTCGTGTTACTTGCCGGCTTTACAGAGAGTCGACTAAACACGAGTCTATCTAGTCCTCGCTAACGATAGCTATTTTCTCCTACCTTGCCCAACACTAGATTATGATGATTTAAAATTTATTTATTTTTATCAAAATATTTATACTGGCCAAGAAAAGAAGTTATTTCACATTGGTGCTTCCTGTTCACTGTACTTATTTATTTACAATCCTATTTACATTTTGAGAACCCTTCTTTAATTTTAATGATTGTCTATTCAATTTTCAGGTGTCTGAACTGAGTTCTCGCAGTGCCTTATTACAGTGGGCGGCCCCACTGCGTCTTTCCGAGGCTTCCAGTAACGACAGTCACGAACTGGAGGTCTCCGAGAACGATCTTCGCTACGAAGTATTGCTTAGCAGCGACAAAGGCAAGGAAATGAAGTATAAGTCAATATACAGCGGCGATTCTCTCTCCTGTCGGATCCAAGACCTACGTCCCGGTCAAGAGTATTCAGTCTGTCTTCAAGTGCACCTAGACGAATTGCAAGGGGCCGCGTCCGAGCCCACCAAATTCACTACGCCCCCATGCGAACCGGAGCAACCCCAACCGCCAAAACTACTACAACGCGCGAAGAACAACCTACAGCTCCGATGGAATGCCGTCAACGATAACGGCTCGCATATCCAATATTACATCCTCGAGTACGACGAGGGGAAAGGAGGCGACTTCGTCGAACTGTACAACAGCAAGGGAAGGCAGTATAATCTCCAAAAGCTTCAGCCCGCAACCAATTATAAGTTTAGATTAGCCGCTGTGAACGAAATGGGCAGGAGCTTGTATTCCGACCTAGTAACGTACACTACGTCTGATAACGCGCCGCTACAACCGAATTCACCGGTACTGAAAGAGGCAACTGTCAATCTCCTACATGTCCAATGGCAGAAGCGACCCCGTGACGAGGAGTTCATTCTGCAGGTGGATAAGAATCCGTACGGATTCATTGCGGTTTACCACGGATCGGATACCGAATACGTACACGAGAATCTTCAACGATATACAGATTATAAGTTTAGGTTACGGGCGACTAACGATGGTGGGATGTCGCCGTGGTCCGAAGAGGTAATTAAAATGACTTAACTTAATTTAAACACCCTGGCAAAACTTGAATGTCAATTCTTTGCAATGAACTGCAAGCAGGTTCTTTATAAAATTGTGCTATACATAGCATATTTTGCGGGATATATTTGTAGTTCTAGTTCACTTATGGATGCAAATTATCTGAAAAAAGTAGCAATCTTTAAATGACGACATTTATTTGAAATGGAAACTTTAATATACCTTTCCACTCGACAATTAATTTCCACTGTCATTGATAAAAAAAAAAACGAAATACTAAAGAGAAAAAGGGATTAAATAATTAATTAATAAGCAATTCAGAATATTTCGCCTTAGTTAACATTGAGTGTAATTGGCATATTACATAAATGTTTAACTGATAGAGTAAATAATATTACTTTACTTCATTTAAAACCAAAACTTTTATTAGACGAATTACTAAAAAAGAAATTCAAATATTTAAATTTAAATATTCTGCTCAAAAAGTGAAAAGTTTGTTTTTTTTGTAACCTCAAACGATTTTCAATCCTTAACAAACATTCTATTTAATTCCGAGTGCATCAGACCACCGGCATAAGAGCACACTTCAAAATATATTTTATTGGCTAGAATATGTTTGTAGGCAGAAAATGCGTGATACCAATAGAATAAATTCCGAAAATATTAGTTTGTAACCGATTATACATGGTGCAAAATCCCTCCATTAGAGTGAACTATCAATTCATCTAGGGGTAAAGTAATATATACGGATATTTCCGTTGCGGAGTTAATAAACAAAAAAATAAACAAAACAAAACATAAATTCTTTAATGCAGGTATAATCCATATTAAGTTTTAAATTATGAAACGCAATACTAATTGCAATAGCATAAGTGACCAATGAATTAAACACATTTACTTTTTTGATATACATATACATATTAAATATCTTCTTACTCTAATAATTTCAGATTATGTTTTAAAAACACAATTCTTTCTACTATAGACGGGGATAGTCTATTTCATCTACATGATAAAATATTTCCCGTTTTACAGAAAACACGTTCACAAGGCGCTGATGTTGCCGGAATACAAAATAAACATTTAATTATTTTATACAAATTCCTGCAAACGCATTCTCTTTCTTCCCACCACTTAAAGGGGTCTTCATTTTTGCCTAACGAAGGTTCCTACAGCTATTTTTTCAGGTTTCGTCTGGCGTAAAAAACTCGTTGTGTTTCAAATTATCCATATGTTTTCATCGGATCAGAAACAATATTTTCGTATAGTTAAATTGTTTTGTGCTAATATTATGAAGACCTCATATTCAAAATGGAATATTCATTTGATAAGCAACATTGAAATTTGCGTCCGTAAAATACAGCACGTTTTCATTTCCCCTTCGCACTAATCATGCTCTACAGCATCGAGCATGATTAGTGATTAAACGAGATAATATTGCTGTTCTTGCTCTGTTATTATTATTATTATTATTATTATCATTATTACTACTGTTATTATTTTTATTATTTATTTGTTCACTTTTGCCGGTAGTTGGGATGTATAAAAATTAAAGTAACAGTATAAACTAGTTAATTTTTACATTTTAAAAACTTAAGTATTCCTCCATGTATGCATAAAAAGCTCCACTTACCAGATGTCTTTTTAAGTGGATTTTGGAAGTTTTGAAATATTGCAGTGATTTGATTGAAACCGGCAGCACATCAAACAGGCGAGCACCAACATGAAGAAGTGATTTCTTGTAATTCGCGAATGCATGAGGCCCAATCACCATGTCACCCTTGCTTCGTATATTGTAGCAATGAAATGCGCCTATCACTGGCATTTATTTTTAGTTTTTTATTTTATATATGTATTATAATAATTTAAAAATATATATACATAGAAATGTTAAGATATCATTACGTGTAAACGTTTAGCGACAAGATTTTCTGTATCCTAGTTAAAAAAACATTTCTAATTATACGCTTCTGAATTGTAAACACGTGCTCCCACTACGCAGACTGGCCCCAGACAACAACATTATAACACGTGACAGAAAAAGCCAGCAAATAGTAAACCGTTAAAAGGGACTTTACATCTAAAAAACTATTAAATTTTAAATTACAAATGGCAAAATAAGCGTAATTAAGTTTGAGCAAACAGGATTAACCTGAGCAACCCAATCTAAATTATAATCTATCACAATTCCCAAAAATGTATTAGTTGAATCACTTCCAACATCACAACCATGAACATTTATATTTAGTTTTATGTTGGATAGCAAAGTATCCATATCACTTCCAGATACCACTATGGATGTATGATCTGAATATATAAATACTGATCCATGATTTATGTTTCGGGGAAGATCGTTAACAAAAAGTATAAATAACAGAGGTACCAAAACCGAACCCTACGGCACATCGATATTTTAATTAAAACTATACGATCTTATACTGCCAATCTTAACAAAAACTTTACGATATGATAAATATGATGACATCAAACATCAACTGCATTTAATTTAGTTGATCATTTATACATTCAACAAACTCAGTACATGCAGCTTTAGTCGAAAAACCCTGCCGGTAGCCGGGTTGAGCACTAGAAAGTAAATTAAATTCATTGCAAAAATCTATAATGCGAGATGCAACAGCTATTTCAAAACCCTTCGACAGAGATGAGAGAGTCGAAATAGGTCTGTAATTATTGACCATCCGTGGATCGCCTGTTTTAAGAATAGGTATTATATTTGTTACTTTTAATTCATGTGGATATTAACCAATTTCAATTGACTGATTTATAAGATCAGTAATATGGCTAACAATGACAGTGAGGTAAATATTATCTTCTCCAACACCAGTTTCATTCTTTAAATCCAAAATTATTATTTTTGCAACCTTTGCAGCAGCCAGTGGAAAGAAATACATAGAATTACTACATAATGATACGTCAATATTTGGTGCTACAACTGAACTCCACTCCTCAGCTAAAGCGGCTAGCAAACTCATTAGCAATATGTTGCTGGCAATTTTTTGCCTGATTCCGTATGGTGAGGTCGAAGATTCTATTGCCAGTTGAGTTCTCTTTTCCTAAATTACGATTGACTATCGACCACAACCTCTTACTTGTGCTGGCACAAGATACCAAACCATTATAATATTTCGTCCTTTCTGTCGAAACCAAAACATTGAACTTTCATTTCCATTGTTTGTATTGTTTATCTAACTTACCATTTTGTACTAGTTTCTTTGCTTCAAATAATAGTTTTAGTTTATTAGATTCTTCAACAATCTCACTAAAAATCAATTTTTTACGACTAGAAAAATTACAGTTTACTTTTATTTTTGAACAGCTAACATCAATAGCAAATTTGATCAGATTAACAAATTCATAAAAAGCTATATTTATATCAAAAGAATCAGAAATGACGTAATCATAAAAAATAATCAATATTTAAATGGCTTTGTGATGTTTGTGTCATTAATATATTTAGATAAAGAAGGATGAATAACCAATTCTCCTAAGCTGTCAGTCTCAATATCACACGTTAACTAGACTCTGTGATCAGACAAGCCAGCATCTATAATCTGCACAGAATTATGTAAGTTTGATATTAAAATGAGATAATCAATCGAAGTCGATAATATAGGCGTTATTCTAGTGGGCTCGCTAATCAATGAACTAAGATTAAAACCCGTTAACAACAACCCGTACTTCTGTAATTTTTCAGATAAATAGATCAGTACTCCTTCGAGATTGCTAAGAAATATATCATAATCACGAGCAGGAGTCCGATAAGTAACTAAGATACACATACCAAGCTTCGTCGACACTACAGAAAATTCAAAGCTTTTTCCCACAAGATACTTATCCAAACTGCTTAAGCATTCACATTATGAAACTTCTTGACGGTACATAAATTTCTAGAATTTGATCGAGTTCTTGAAATTGATCGATTTCCTGACAGATGTAGAAGGGTTGCCTGCCATATTATATTTAAAAATAGCTTCAACTAGAAATTGAACTTCAAGTTGTACTAGAAAAACCCGCCGCAAATATTTTTTTTTGCCGTTGACATTCAATATTTTTTTTTTAATTTAAACCAGCTATGCTAATACATTTCGAACAAACCGCAATACACTTTCTCAACACTGAACGTTTTAATTCTGTTACAGGTTACATTCCAAACGCTGCCGGACAAACCGGCCAGACCTTCCAAACCCGTCGTTAAAGGGAGAATACATGCGCATTCCTTCAAGCTGAAATGGGAACCGCCTAGCGATACAGGCGGTGCGGAGATTACCAAGTACATTCTGGAGGTAAACTCGGGTAGCGGCTACGAAACGGTGTACGCCGGCACGGATACAGAAGCGGTTTGCGACAAACTGACCCCGGGCACTACCTACCAACTGAGGGTGAGCTGCCGAAGCGCCGGCGGTATCAGCAACTATTCCGATCCGTGCACGGTAACGACGGACGCCATCGCCCCCAGTCAATGTACCGGCCTAAAACTGTATTTGAAACCGAGGGCAACAAGTCTTCCGCTGAGGTGGACGGAACCGGATTACAATGGTGGCGCGCCCGTTCAAGAGTACGAACTGGTCTCCATCAACACGGATTCCAGTCGGACTCCCGTGTATAAGACTAAAGAATGCGAATACGTCGTGACAGATCTGAGCCCCGGTACGGAGTACACTTTCTCGGTGCGAGCGGTCAACCGGGTGGGACCGGGGCCCTGGTCTGAACACGTGACCATCACGAGCGGAGCGGCTCCACCAGACTTTCCATTCAATGTTACGCCGATTAGCAAAACCCCGTACAATATATTCGTATCGTGGTCAGAGCCGAAAGATAACGGATCTCCGATTAAGGAATATAGATTGGAATATGGCTCTGGCGATGCGGAGGATCAATTTCAGCTCGTCTTCCTGGGTGCCGGTCTAAATTGCGATGTGAAAAGTAAGTACCTAATGCATGCCTGCTTATAAAATCATAAATTTCGTCTGTTACGTCCAGTACGAATGAGCTGCTTATATACTAAGTCTATGAACAAAACTCATATAGGCAACTTTCGTTCTGTCTTTCTTTTATACACCAATTTGCGTTATCATCAATATTGAGTATTGAGATGAAGACAACATTCGGATGGTTCGACTAACCGTCCCGTCCACCGCGGCCACTAGGGCCTATGGTGGAGCGAATGTTATCGTTAAAGTTCATTCAGCAAATTCAGACCCTTGAGGTAACTCAGAATCTTTTTGAATGAGGTCTATTTCAGCGCTTCTAAGGAAAGGTCAACCTTCCCAAAGATGCCATACCTGATTCTAAGGTCAGTAGCAAAAGATGTGCTGATTTGTCTTTCCGTCCTCCAAGCATAGTCGGCATTCAGTCTCCTCAGAGAGTCCGATACTATGTAGGTGCTTTCTGAGTTCGCAGTGATCAGTGATCAGTATTACTTTTGAACTGTGACGGCCAAATTCAAGTAGCTCCTAGGTTCTGACATGATTAGATGGAATGCACTTTCTGATTTGCCCACACATTGATTAGCCGTTTATCTACTGTAGTAAGTGCTATGCCAATGGTAGGTTCTGGTCCCTACAAATACTCTGCAGCACCTTTTTTCGCAACAGTGTCAGGTACCCAGATTAAGGATATATTAGCCATCCCCATTCATCAGCCTCGAGTTGCATTTATGCACCTCTACTGCTTTAAATATTTATTGATTTATGTCTGATGTTTGTATCCAAAATCTCTGTAGCACACAACTCAATGGCATAGATTTCAGCCTGAAAACTCTTAGATTACGACAGAATATACGTGCTCCAACATCCTGCTCTGTTTTCGAGCCGTCCGTAAACCAGCAGGTGTCTGCCTGCGTCAGTGTTTCATCGTTGCATCTCAATTCCTCTGTCTTCGGAAAGACAGAGGAATTTAAGGCGGATTTAGGAAGTGGCCTCCAGATCTAGGCAGAACGAGAACGTCACCTAGAGATTTTACAACTTTGAAGACGAAGAGTTGTAGACGCCCCTCTCTTGAATTTGGTATATTTGTTGGCTGGCTGTCAACAATAAGGCTTGGGATTGTTTTCCCAATGCCCACTCTCAGAGTGAGGTTTTCGTGGTTTTCCGCACTCCTAGGCGAATGCTGAGAGGTAACAATATAAGTCGCTCCACTGGCGCAAATTTCATAATAACATCTAATAGCCAGCTATTTTAAAAGCCATTTTACTTAAATTTACTTTTTTTTTGTTATAATAATTATTAACTATTTAGATGAAATAATTAGTTAGAATAGGGATTTTTGATATGTTATGGAGACAATAGAATACTTAGAACAGCTAACCCAGTGTAGTATCTTCTAGGTAGAGCACTGAGTTGAGGATGATTTGTAATGAATTAGCTTTTCTTAAATAAAGTATGTCTTTGGAAAGGAGGGTGCGATGTGCATCGATCATTGGGCGAGCACACATCATCTCCGATCTCATTCCCACCATACTGTCGGAAGTTACCGATTCCAGCAGCTTGATACCACACAAATATGAGCATGTGCGATTGGCGGAATGTAATTACTCTGGCCTCTTTTTCCACAACAATATGCAAGGGCGGTAGGTCCAGGAAAGTTTTCAATGGCAATTACGGGGAAGAAGACATTGCTCCCGTGATTACCATACTTGCAATCCTTTGTATGGATGTAAGTTTTGCTGTGGCTCTAGCTTGCTTCACATTAGCCACCATTCTATCGCTCGAGAGGTTATGGATGGACGTAGTAACATCACATAAAGCCTATGGATTAGCTTTGGTGATATCCCGCAAGATTCCCACATATTCTTCAGCAAGTACACAAGGATAACCTCGCCTTGCGAGTAATCTTTTGCACATGTGAATTAGTGAGATTAGTGTCTTATCAAATAGGACGCCTAGATATTTTACATTATCTGCAAATTCAAGGTTCACACCTTGGATGGTGGATGGTACCAAATATTCCACTCTCTTCTTCCCGGTGAATGGTACTATCGTGGTTTTGTTTGGTTTAATGCTCAGTTTTCCCTGCTACACCAGCTATCTCAATCACCTGTTGAAGGGTTAATAAAATTTCCTCAGAACCTCAACTGGATTGATATTACTCAATTTATATCTAACAACATTATTAACAATATATAATGTATACCCAGGTCATTTTCAACGACTTTACTAAAGCTTCTAACCGTATTGAACACAATCTATAGGCTTCTTTACTCCCCTGTCTGTTATCCTATTCACATTTCACCTTAGAAATAGATGGAATTGTGTGGGATACTCTTCCTTCTGCTCTACAACCCGTGCTGCTCGACATAGCAGTAGTGACCCACCTTCTTTGTCACTTTTATTTTCATTTACTGACGACTTTAAAATATTTGCGATTGTTCAACGACGACATTTGTCTCCAGAACCAGGTTAATGTGTGTGTGTAAATCGTGAAATATTAACAAGTGGGAAGCGGCTAAACTATTTCAAAGACGTAAAAGCAGCCCCCACTGATCCTCTCTTATGTGCAGGAGGAATATGCATACAGTTAGGTTAGCGTCAAGTCATCTCTAGTCTTTATCAGGACCGTGCGGTAATTCTAATGTTTTTTTTTTTAATTTTACATATCGTCAATATCATAATTTCAAAAAAAAAAGAGACGCCGCAAATACATATTTATTTTAACTTGCGCAGTACATCCAGGTATACAAAACAGAATTTTATTAATAATTACTTTAAGAGTCTAGTCTTCGGCTGTACCGAAGATATTACTAGATGCTTTTACTCGTTCCCGAACTACATTTACTGTTTAGTATTTCTCAAACAAAAAAAAAAACCAAATAAAAAACGACGTAATCGCAGAATCAAAGGGGGTATTCGTTCACAATAAGTTTGAAACTATAAAGTACTATAAGTATCACTAATCAAGCAGAGTATATGCTCTAGGCACATACCGGGCAGATGCGAGCAAAGTAAACGGCGGGGACGCATGTGCTCTTCTACCTTCCCCCACAATACTTACCAGCGAAGTAGTATTGCAAAATAGCCACATGTGAAGGTGTATGTAACTATGTACTCATGTTCCTAATGCTAATGCGCGTAGTGTAAGAGATACCATCACCCGCGTAACATCGTACATGTCGACGCGCGCAAGCAGATCAAGCGAAAGAAACGTCCCCACACGCAAGCCGGTCAGACGAGAGAGACGCTACCCCATGCAAGTGAACCGCGCAGGAATACCCCATACTTCCATTCCTTCGGTGTAACATTTAAATACATTTCCGTTAATTGTATTAGTAATAGTAGAATTATTGTTATATTATTTATATAAATTATTCTTCCTCAACATTGCGTAAGTCCGGATGACATCTATCATAAAAGCAAGGAAACATACATTTTCTGCAATGTGCATTTAAATGTTTCCACTTAATATTTACTTTCAATTAAATATTTGTATTATTTGTTATTGCTAATTTTAAGGAAATAAATTAATCGTAATTCGATTATTACCCAATGCAATTAACTGAAATTCATTTATATGTGATTAAGTATCGGTATTTACTTTCTGATATTACAGACAAACTGTTGAAATTGAAGGTACTTTTACACTTTCATTAGCATTGTAATATTTAATTAAAAATAAGTTGTTTTTCGTCCCGATTCGAATCTCTCGTATTCGAATACTTAATCGACACTTCAACCACTTCGGGCTTGAAAGAATCGTAAGAAATAAATACCTGCTTATCTACGGCCAATATTTTAGTGCTCCAAGATATCCCCACTGCTAACTGGCAAAGTCGGGATCAAAACTAAGCTAAGTTCTCCTTGTTACAGTTCATTAATAATTTTATTATGCTTTCCTAGTTCACTACAAGTAAGTGTGCCCAGTGCAATACATATTGCGATTTAATCATTTTAACAGTAAACTACAAATAAATTTACGTTGTTTTAACCACGTGGTCCTGAAGATCACTCAAAATTGAATGTTTACATCAAGGAACATAGACACCTTTACACTCTACGGTGGCGAATGACTGTGGATTATGCGAATGTAAATAGCGGAAAGCAGTAAGAAAGTATGACCGACAGGAAGCGTACATGCGTATTATAACCGTTTACTTTACTCAGATCTACCCTGTATGTGTTCAAATTATAGTCCATTGCAATAGAGAATGACGTCACATGCGCAATAAACGAATATTGGTGATCGGTCTTCGTTACTAGGCAACAACCAATAGTAGCCTGATTGAGAATGCTAAACGTCACATTTCGCGCAGGTTTCGGAGACGACATGTACCGTTTTCTATTGCAACGGACTCTACTTTAATAAACCGATCCTTTTTCTAATGTTTCTGTGATTCCATTTTTAGATTTGACACCGTCCACCACCTATTACTTTAGGGTTCAAGCATGTAATAGCGCTGGTTATGGTGCATTTTGCCCGATAGTATCGGCGATAACCCCACCGGCGCCACCATCGATAGTGCAAATTAAGAAAGCCGAAAGCACCCCGTGTACCATCACCGTCAGCTGGCAAGAACCGGAATCGAACGGTTCACCGATCACCCACTACAACATCGAGATCGGAGATCAACTCCTTAGGACCGAAGGAGCGGATACTGAGTACTCAATAGAATCTCTGGCGCCGGACACCCACTACAAAATCAAAGTTCAAGCTGTGAGCGACGTAGGCACCGGCCCCTTCTCTAACCCTCTGAAAGTTAGCACTGCAAGACTGCCGCCGGCGCCGCCACTACTAGAATGCATCGGTGTCGGCCATAATAATCTAAAATTGAAATGGGGCGAGGGTAAAAATCAAGACTACACGACATACTGCCTAGAGATGGAAAACAATAGAACCCACGAATTCCAGTGTATATTTAAAGGAATAGCTTTAACGTTTAAAGTGAACAAACTGCAAGAATTGACAGGTTATAGATTTAGGATTAACGCGACCAACGATGCTGGCGAAGGTGATTTCTCTGACGTTTATACATTTAGCACGATCATGGCCCCGCCGGTCGCCTTGAAACCGCCTAAAATCGTTGAAGTGGACCAAAGAACGTGTCATTTAGAATGGGCTCCATCCCGTAACACCACTAGCGATCCCATTGTATATCTGGCTCAATTGACTAGATTGCGTGATCAAGATTTCAAACAGGTTTGTAGTTTCTTACTATTCTCTCGCGTAAATCATTAAGTTTCTTCAATCAAACCCTTTTCCAGGTCTACAAAGGTACGGAAACATCATGCTCTCTGGACAATTTGGAACCGGGCGCAGAGTACTGTGCCAAAGTTTGTTCAGTTCGAATTACATCCAGTGGAGAGCTCATGGGACCGTTCTCTCCAATCACCACGTTCACCACGGTGGCTCAGGAACCTAAAACAGTATTGAAGAACTCGTCTATTTCGACGGGCACCCCGGTCCATTCGCACAAACATAAAGTGAATACGATTTCGGCGCTCCTGGCTCGTCTCAAGTCTATAACGGATCAAGAGAAGGTTTTCCTCATCGCAGTGTGCGTCGTATTTGTGGGCATAGTCATATCAATGGTAATCGCCAGCGTCTATATGAAGTGATGTAACTAGGTGCAATTAACCGCGGATGCTTATGCTCACTCCCTATATCTCACTCTCTCTATACTAGGCTATAAATTTTTAAGGAATCGAAAAATATAAAAAAAAAATAATAAAAGAAGATGAAAACTTGGTGGCCGGTACCAAAGAAACCCGGCTTCAATCTTAAGTATTATTAAACAGGGCTTATATTTTATCAATTAATTATATATATATATGAATATATATTAGAGGACCAAAGCGCTTGTTTTGGTATTTTTATACGTGTTTTCCGTACTCTGTTTCGGTGCTAAGTGATGTGATGCTGGGATCCGTAGCCGGTTCCCGGCGTGCTATGTGTTTTGTTATTCCAGTCAAATGTATATTAATATATATCATATATGCGGTTGAAGGTATAATTAAATTATTATGTTATATAATAAATAAATGAAATTACTATAAATATATAAGTGGCTGGAATTGTATTGTACCTATAGATAGATTATTATAAATAATATTGTACTATGAGAAATAATAAAATTGTGTATAGAGATGATTTAAATGAAGAAGAAAAAAGGATGGCAAAGATCAGATCATTTATATACTATATGATGTTAATCTATTCTACTACAGTCTAATCAGTTAATTTGAGTTGGCTATAAAGGGATTTGTGTGTGCAACTCGCACAATTGGAAAGAGATATATTAATATATAGATATATATACATATATAAATAAATCAATTATATTTTATGTACTAGTACTCTGTGTTTTATTTTTCCCTCCTACAAACATACAATTAATAATGGAACAAATAAAGTAAACAATTTGCAGAACCGAAAACATCAAAAGAAATGCTAATAGAAAACCAAATAATATTATTATAAAATTAATAAGTATACATTTAGGAAGATGCAATATTGGCCCAATTTTTCTAAGAGAAAGGAGGGCAGGAAATCTCATTTTGACGCAAATACACACAATAGGTTCTGTATAAATTGCGATACAAGATACAAAAAAAAGTAGAAAATATCTAGTAATTTATTGGTTGATTATATTAATAATATGATTTATTTCCAACCGGTAAAACCCAATTACATTACAGGAAATATGCTTACAATGCGCACATCTACAATAAATGAACCCTAAATATTCTAAATAATTACAGAAAATCTTACAAACAACAAAAATAAGTAGGTACTAAAATCATTAAACATAAGAAAACTATGCAAAATAACTATAAGCATATTTTACAATGCAATTTAATGTCGCAAGTATCAGATATTCTATCATAGTATTCACACATTAAATAAATAGGAGATCTAAGCAAAACATTAAACTGATGCAAATCACAATAAAAAGTTGGGTGAAAATGAGAGTGTAACCTTGGAATCTTAAAATGCAGCTTATGTAAAAGCCAAGGACAATCTTTTCTACCACGAACCAGATAAAATAGGAATTTAGTTAAGCTATAATAATTTGCCTTACATGAAAGGAATTAAAATTGAATTTTGTTAAGAGTGGGCCATAATCAAACCGTCTCGTTGAATACGTTCCTTCAGCTAAATAGTATAAAAATTTCAAAAACCTTTGAACCGACACTCGATAGTATTAATATGTGTAAAATAAATTGGAACCAGATAATTACAGCATATTCTAACCTAGAACGAATTAATAAATTGAACAAAGTGCTAAGTGTAGTAGTGTTTTGAAAATCTCCGCAATTGCGGTAAATGAAGCCGTAAAGTTTAAAACATCGACCAACAACATCAGCAACATGATTGGAGAAGAATAGCTTGGAATCGAATAAAATATCAAGATCTCTAATAGAGTCGGTGGAAGCTAAAACAGTACCATCGATAGAGTAAGGGAACATTGTATCATGGATATGCATTTGAAGATATTCAAAGATAGCCTACAGTTATTGCACCACAAAAGTACTGTATCAATACCCTGCTGGAGAGTCTCAGCATCTTCTACGGAGTTAATAGAAGCAAACAATTTAATGTCGTCGCCAAACATCAACTTCTCAGACTGTATGTTGGTCACTAAATCATTAATAAATAACAAAAATAACAGAGGTCCTAGATTAGATCCTTGAGGAATGCCAGATGTAGGAGAAATAATTCCGGTATTTGATTCACCGTCTTCTATTCAGCAGGTAGAATTCCATTCATAACAACAAGGACTCAGAAACTCCAAATGCGCGTAACTTTCTAAGAAGCACGTAGTGATCAATTTGAACAAAAGCCTATATCACATCAACTTGACCCTTGTTATCCATCGTCTCAGAGACAAACTGTGTAAAGCAAGCTAAATTAGTCACAGGAGACCTATTACGCATAAACTCATGTTGAAAGGGAGATATTGACTTATATATATAATTAAAAATATTCTTGTGTAAAAAGAGATTCACAAGTTTTGGCAAAATTACCTAATAACGGTAAACGGTCTATAGTTTGAAAGTTCTGATGGGTCGCCTTTCTTCAGAACCGGACAAATGTGGGATATTTTTCAGGTCGACGGAATCTTGGAATCCTTAAGAATCAAATTAAAGATTATATATAAAGGTGAAGTAAGCACAATCACGGAGTAAGAAGCGTATAACATCACACCCAGTAGTAAAAGATGATTATAAAGTAGGTAATTACTTTAATGCTTTCCTTTGTGTGGTATACGTCAATGCATATTACTCAGCGGCAAAACTATGCTACCTATCCTTGTCTGCTTGTTTCTACGCTCAATCTCCATGGGCGTATGGAAATAATAAGTAACATTTTATAAATAAAATATCTATACGTTCCGTGCTTTTTACGTGTAGGTATGTATAGGAACCGTTATTTACGTTCTTGAAATTTTTAGTTTTTTTTATTATTATTAATAGGTTTTTCTACACTTTTGAGAGTTAAATGCTTTTTCTGCACTTTTGCGAGTTACTGTCTTATTTCATTTTCTTTAGATCTATAATGTATTACTGAAGTTTTCTTGTTGGATATAGATTTTATTTTTCTAGCACAACATTCTCAAGCAATCTATATATATGCTCTATTTCCTTTTCTGATTGTTGTTGCCCATGAAACAGTCAGTGCAAACGTGACTTACCCTACACCGATGCAACTTTCGTCACACGCATATTTAATGCCGGCCGATTTAAATGTTCATTCACTGTTAGGCTGGTGCTATCAATATAAAACTAAATTATACTATGTGAAAATCACGTCTATTTATTTTTGCACCATATTGCGTCGTTTGTTGAACTCTTACGTTTTACTGTCACATGAGATGCTGCAGTTGAAACTACAATTCTTTGGGAAGGTTGATCTTTCCCTAGACCCTGAAAGAGACCTCATTCAACAAGATTCTAAGCTACCTTAAGGGCCTGAACTTGTTGGATGAACTTTAAAGATAACATCCACTCTACAATTACCGGACGATTAATCGAACCATGCTTCTACATAATACATGATTGAAGGATATAGATATACATGTAAAAGCCGACATCCAGAATTCTAATAAACTCTAGAATTAACTCTGATAATTCGACCTTAATACTCAAGAAGTCAGCTAAAATTGTAAAAAGCTCTTAAATAATAATTAATTATTTCGTAAAATATTTTCTACACAACTATTGTGTGATCAGGACTTAGACTAAAAGTAGGAAACCAATTCAAAAACATACAGAAAAATTATAATTTACAATTAAATTATTGCAAATCCTCGTATATTTGCATTACAATGTGATCAATCTCAATTCATATTCATATTTACTTTCGTGAATTGGTCAAACCTCTAATGGTCACCTATCATCATGCCATTTATCATTTCTACACGTTCAATTCACAAACAAACTAGATGCAACACACGGCACAACTACCTATTTAGGATATCATCCCTCCCCTTTTTGGGGGGAATGATTAAATCATCACAGCGAAATCAGTTTTGTTCCGATGGTATTCCAAGATAAACAAATCGTCTCTGATAGGCCCCGTTTCGTTTTAACTACAGAGCAACCGCAAATTCTGCTTTTAGAGTTGCTTTATATGTTTTTGCAACATTTTCAGCCAGGTAGGAATTTCTTGTACGTACCATTAGTGTTTGTTTATAAAAAAGAATGTGATAGTATATGGGGAATTATGTAGCGATTTGCAAGGTCTTCAGATCATAATAACCTCAAATTTTTACAGTAATGATTATTACCAGTTATATTGCGCAGATATAAAATGGGAAAAACGCGTTTCAAGTATGCCCAGTAGTTCTAATTGTGACAACAGAATTATGAAGGTGGGTACTTGCCCAAATTCAATTTAATGTAGAACAGAGGACACAGATCACAAAATAATGAAACGCTAGAACTTACAATACATTCATTTTGTTCAGAAACATTTCTTAAACAAATTGACGCCTACCTAATAGGTATCATTTCGCTTATTTTGAACCACACCAAAGAAGGTGAAAGTTGGTTTCTTGTGCCTGAGGACAACCTGAGCGCGGTTTACTACATTTCCAATACTGTTCAACTAATTCAATCAAATGTATGTAAGGATAAGCAACATGCTTCCCAATCTGACGAATAGACACTAGATTACCAACTAGCTTAACGTATTATTCGTCAACAATGCCGAAGGAATACAGAAAAAGCCTATCGATTCGTTGGGTGGTCTTGATAGAACCACACTGCTTGGATCGGATTAGTACGATGTGGTCAACTCGTACAGCGACAATGGAAGTAATTCTAAATCTGATACCATTACACATTTATGTAAAGGAAGCGTTAAGTCTGGAGCCAACACACAAATTTACACATAGCGAAACACCAAAGTTACTAGATGAATTAGAAGAAACTGCCCTTATGGGCAAGGATGCCCATGTCGTAAAGTATCAGATCATAATAGTACCTAAAGGCCAGCTCGAACCGGTATACGGAAACTAATAATGGTGTAGTAGCCAAAATACATGGAAAAGAGCCTAGAGCAGGTATCTTGGTTAGTTTCAGCGAGATCGCAACAATGCTCCAGACAGAAATTGCGGCACTACATTACTACAGATTATAGAAGTAGAGATACATACCGAGTTAGGTATTATATTAATAGAATCCGCTAGTAATTTTCTGACAGACAATTAAAACACAGTGATCAATTCCACAAGTGTTGACTCCAAGATGATTTGGGACTGCATAAGCGTCCTGAAACATGGTAAGCACCTAAAGGAAATAAATATTGGCCTGAGTGCTCATATGTAAGGAAATCAGACGTGAAGTGGTCTGGCCAGATAAGTATCCTCAAGGCTTTCTTTGCAGCTGATCCTTTCTTTGGCATTACCAAACCGCAAATTTTAAAGTCCATCAACTAGTGAATACACAAAATGCCTAAAGAATGGTGGTAAGAACCTCCAGGATATAGATAGCCAAAACAGTTCTTAGAAGAACAAGGGCCTAAATTTGCAAAAAACATACTAAGTAAAGGCAGAAGGAAATGATAACCGAGCTACTGACCGGGCACTGCAGGCTAAGTAGGACAAGTAGGCATATGCATGCCATAGGCCCGTCAGGGGATGCTAATTGCAGATTCTGCCAAGAGAAAGAATGAGCCGAGTACACATTCTGTGAGAATGGTAAAATACATGCTTCACACTACTGGTATCTGAGAACTCCAGAGCAGATACCTATATACATAAAGGAGGTGTTTTCAGCAATGAAATCTAATTACTGACGCGAAATTAGAGAGCGCCCTCTAGAATGCTGGAAATGGACTCACAATATATCCGAAAAGATTGCCGTGAAATAGGTCTGTATAGCCACACAATCCCAACCTAATCTAATGTAGTTAACAACATCAGTGAGGACAAAAAACAATTTTTTTCTTTTTACATTTATTTAAAATAATCGGTATACAACATCACGTAAACAAAGGTAATTGAAAACAATATTATTTTGTACTTATTGCACGATACGTATCCAAAAATTACACTCTAATTTTTGCTATTACATGCCTATATAAATTTCACCGATTCTCGAAAACATTTTTTTGTTCCCCAAGTCAAACAAATAATGATTAACAATTTCTTGTGCAAAATCTAATATTGTGCATAAGAATTATTACATATAAAAAACATTTACATACATATCAACTCGGACTAGACATAATTGTAAAATGGCAGTACATTTCTTTGGTGTTGATTTCGTTAATATATGCATTCAAATTACATTACAAATATCGACATTTACGCCAAAATATTTACTGAAATCTTTTATAATGACTTCTTTTCCCAAGCCAAGCGTTTCTATGCAACCTTCAAAATTATATGGAAACACTGCAGTTATTGGTTTAATGTAGTTGTTTTGAGGCACACCGCCTAAATAGAGTTCCCCTCCTGTTAGAAAAGCGTTCCCGTTAATGTCATCATCGATCTGTACGTCTAATAATTTGTTGTCAAGTTTCAATGCAAATGGTGCAAAAACAATTTCCAAAACATGCCATAAACCATCAGAAATCTTAGGAACGTCTAACAATTCCAAGATTTCGTCGTAAGTGCCAAGCGAATATATAATTTTTAGATGACCTTTCTCTAAACCCAAGCCTAGGTAATTTTGTCCCTAAATTACCAAGAAAAACATTCAGTTAGCAATAAGGAAACTCGTTAGTAGAATAATATACCTTCTGATTCCACAATAGCAGACCATCTCGACTAGCAGTCGTAAAGTTTAAAAGAATACTTTTATATCCATAGTCCATCAAATCTCTTTTCTTATCACTCAATTTGCTAATCACCATATAACTGCTTCCATCGAACTTCGGAGTCTTAACCACAATAGCTGTTTCGCAAAACGCTCCACTCCACCCGACATTGCACCTGCATTTTTGACTGATACATTTTCCATCATTAAGGCATGATATTTCGATGCATGAAGGAATAATTTGACATATTTCGCCATAATAGGGATCTTGGCAAGTGCAGTGAGGTTTAAGCTGAGGATCCAACCAGCAAGAACCTCCATTTTCACAGTAATCACCTCCACATGGCGTACCATCACAATCCCCGATATTTCGCGATCGCTTAATTTTATCTATCGTTAACGGAATTCGTAATGAATTTATGTGAAGTTGACGAAGACACCCCGTAAAGTGATTTGGATAGGAGGAAATGGCTTCATTTGGTAGAGTGGACATGTCTGGTAATCCACCTATGTAAGAAAGGTTAGTCAAAACAAATTTTTTAAATAGTTAAATTTCTTGCCTAAATAAATGGTTTCTCCAGATAGATTTAAAATATCCCCATTATTTAAGACACCAGTACTAATTATACCATCAACAAACATATAAACCTTCCTTCCGTACATACCGACACTTATTTTATGCCAAGCCCCGACAACCAGTAGCTTATTACTCCTTAACGCTAGAACGTCACTGAGAAAAACTTTATGCCTGCCTAAAAGAGAATATAGTAAGCAACTATTCATATTTTTCCTCTTGAATTTACCAACTTACTTGGCAAAATCCTCAACTCCAACAACCCACTTTGGATGAATATGGAAATAAAGTCTCGTCTTCCTATAAAAATAACCAGGCCTCTATCGCTTAATGGTCTCAATTCAAAATCTATATTGAATTTTATTATGTCAAATTCAACGGGATCCAATGATAAAAAAGATCTTACACCAGTGAAACTGACATCGGTGATCGTAATTTCTAGAATATAGAATAAATTAGTATCCGAAGCACGATAATAAAATTTTAACCTTTTTCACAAAATGGTCCTACTTTCCCGGTCCCACAATCGCATTCGTATCCAACAATTAAAGGCACGCAAGTGGAATCAGAAGAACATTTACTACGATTTCTATTGCAGGGATTAAATCTTTCCGAGCACATGGGTCCAAACCAACCGTCTTGGCAAAGACACCTGATAAATTTATACATGAAGAAAATATGTATTTTGTCTGGTCTTCAATACAAATATCTTACGTAAATGTTCCTCCATGATAAAGACAAGCTCCGCCATTTTGACAAATTTTCTCATAACACTCTGTAGTGCCACATTGTCCTAAAGCCCTACCAATTGCGTATCTAGATCTTTCCAGTGGAATGACTATAGATCCTGCTTTAAATTCCACGTCAAAAATACAACCAGCAAAGCCAGTATGCAACGGCAAATCGTGCGGAAGTGTTGTAAAGTTTCTCGAATCGTGACCACCTAGAAACAAAAAGAAAGGAAGATCTAAGAAGCTTTTGTGAGAAAATTAACATTACCTAAATAGATCAGAGGCACTACATCTAATTGAATTAGATTTCCTGGCGATCTGCCAGTAATGTTTCCTAAATTATCCACACTCAACCAGGCTCTTCTACCAATTCTGCCTATCTGTACAGTGTAATATTTCTCATCGCGAATTATTGGCTTCGTTGTAAATATCCTTCTGGGTCCTATTCCAGAAATATATTATAAAAGCAAATACGAACAAGCAATATGCTTTCTTCATACCCGATCCCAAATTCCAAGTGAGCATAATGTAGCCTTTCACAAAACTAACAACCATGTGGTCTGAATGGAAACCATGTTGACCCTTCTGGCCAATAAACATAAGAATGGCGATTTGCTCCATGGTGGAAGGAGAGAATTTGAATTTGATTTCTAACTTATTGCTGACAGAACCAGGCATTGGGTAAGCGACGAATGATGAAAACCCGTGTATGGAAGATGAAAAATACGGCTTGCTTATTTCCAAATCTAAAATTTAGTACGATTGCTCAAAACATAAGAATATCAACAGCGATTTTTACATATAGAACATAACCCAAGATACCTAGATGAGAAACATACCACTTTCGCAAAAGTGGCCGTGTTTTCCGTAAGGGCACAAGCAAATGTAACCGCTGCCGGTGAAGGGTAAACACGTCCCTCCAAATTGACAGGGATTATTGTCACAGACAGATTGCTCGCACATCTTCCCAATATAACTACAAAGATTAAGTTGACACAGGTATTGGTGTAAGACACTAAAATTATAATATCTACCCATTTTTACAATTGCAAAACCATTCTTCTCCTTTGGCAGAGCATGTGGCACCATTAGAACAAGGATTGGAAAGGCACGCTAAAGACGAACATTCAGTGACATCCATTCCGTCATCTGCATCTTTAAATATAAGAACTTTGCTTCCAGAAATCTAAAAACCAACAAAATTAAAACACTTTATATATATATATATAAATGAAATATTCACCTTCAAATCTTTCATACAACCCACAAATCCTTCAAATGGTAAACCTTCCCTCTGATGCTCCTGAGGTATACCACCAAGATGCAGCAGGAAATTTTGTTTAGAAAAAGGATCTACTAAAGCAATTTGGTCACCGCTCATTGTTAAAGTATCATTTATATTGATGGATGCATCACAGTGTTTAAGGTCTTTACCAAACTTTAACCTAAAGACCAAAGCGATAAATAAATTAGTAGAATTGTACATACCGGTAACTATATTTCCTTACTCTGCTTTAACAAGCATTTCGTAACCATTATTAGCTGGGACTTCTACTTCACTAAGCAACATGGTCTGGAAACCGCAGGAAAACTTAAATTTCAAATGACTGTTTTCAATATAAAGTGCCATGTAGGAATTTTCAGAAATGGTGTAGAAGATTAGACCACTTGAAGCCAAAGTTTTCGCTTTAAATTCAACGGAGGTATGGGTCATATTGAGCAGGCGATGCGATAGGAATGATCTTCCAGTAAAAGCTGCGTTTCTAATTCCTAAATGCTTTTCACATAGCAAACCATCAGCATCAAATGGGCAAATGCACTGAAAAAAATGTGTGCTCATACTTTAATAAATCGTAAATCTATTTTGAATTTATCATACTCTATATCCTTCTGCTGTAAAGGTGCACGTTCCAGCATTTTGGCAACGATTTTCAGTCTTTGTACAATCTGGAAATTTCTCAGTTGTTACTCCATCGATACCAATAGTGGTGAATTCACTGGTACTCATAGTGTCTGTTGTAAACGTTGGTTCTTCCGTGAAGAACGTTGAAATTGGCACTGAAGGACTTACACTATATGATGTGCTTTCATATTGTACTGTAGCGTTACTTATTGTTGGGAACGATGTTGAAGTAATACTAATTAATTCAGTGGTAGTTATTTCAAATTCTGGCACGGTAACAGCTGAGGATGTTTCAAATTCCGCAGTTAATAGTGTAAAACTGGTCGATTCCATCGTTTCGGTACCATTAGGAAATGTTGGAGTAATGTATTCTGTAGAGGCAAACGATGTTGTCTCTACAGAAGAAATACCAGTCGATGCAGACGTTTGAGTAGATGAAGATGAAATGTACGCAGTATCAGTTGTGCTATAAACCGTAGTGTCTATGAGTATTGATGATGTCTCAGTTGTTGTGTTCGATAAATATTCCGTTGTAACAAGATTTGGCACTTCGGTTGTAGTAATTTCCGGTGTTTCTGTAGAAGAAAACCTGGTTGTCTCTTCTGTTGTCGTTGCCGGAAAAGTTGGTCTAACATAAGTACAATCTAAATTGCTGTTATCCAAGATAAGGCACTCGCAAAGTACTCCAGTTAAATTTGGTGGGCAGGAACATGTAAAATTATCTACGCCGTCTATGCATGTTCCTCCATTCATACATCTGTAAAATAAATTGATTTCTTATTAAGTCCATGACATCCAAAACAATGTAGTCAAAACTTCATAGAAAATATTTTCATTGTGGACAAAAATTTTGTTTTTCTTTTGCGTAATGTTTACTACAGCTTCTTTCCAGCAAAAGCTAAGCATCACGAACATTAACGGAATAATGCAAATGGAAATTATAAAATTGCATTTGCAGTATTAATATTGTGATATTTAAATGATGGCTGTTTGTTGAAATGGTACCTACACAAAAAGTCAAACAAAGAATCTTTCACTCTCACTCCATGAAGTTGTTTCGTTTAGGGCCAGCATTTCAATCTCCTAATAAGAAGGGTACCTACCTAATAACAATTTAGCTAGTATGCCGGGTGTGCCAGCTCATAGGTCGCGGCCCCTAACTTTTATATCACAGATATTTTTTTATAAAATCCGGATTGTACCTTTTACTGTAAATTTCCACTTATTCAACGTGTTTTATAATGTTTTATCACTTCCGGTTTTACCGGAAATTAAAATTAAAATTTTAAATGAAACACCTGGGTGTTTTTGCATATTTGAATTCTCATAAATAACCAATATCAATCAGCTGCTTTAGTTATACATATTACGAAAGTGCAGTTCGTACAGATTATATATGTACACCCACGGATACCCAAAATGTCCGGTCTAAGTCACAGTGTGAGCGCAACGTTCCATGCACCCGAGTTGCACGCGGCGTTTAGACTACGCATTAGACCGGACATTTTGGGTGTCCGTGGGTGTACATATTTATTAATTAACAGACATTACAAATAAAAAGTTCCTCCAAATAGCATTCCTGATGAGTTTTATTTCTATTACAGAATTTAATTTTTTGAAAACTGCACAAAAATGGACGGCAAATTATTTTCCGCACTAGAGCCGCAACATACCCACGGTTGTGACTGTATTTTTTGTACTGCCATTTAAAATTAATATTAACATTATATCCAATATAGTTTGCACCTATCATTGTTTTTTATTGTAGTTGTTTGAATTAAATTTACTAGAACTTTTCTAACAATGTTTAGTTATACATAAGTATCGTATAGCCTCGGTTGACTCACAAATACCTTAATGATGTTATTAAAATATTATCAAATTTTCTAATTTGCCCTCACCTTTATTCTAGGGTTCTTTTTTTTGTGTGAGCCGTCTGACAAGTCTCTGGTGGCACTGCACCCTCTTAGCCTATTGTATTATATCTCTCATTTCTTTTGGCCATCAAAATTATACCACCTCTACCGATTTTTCGGTAGATCTACCTATTTCAGGCATTTTTTACCGATCTACCGATTTATATTAATTTTTTCAAGATTTCTTAAATGCAATTCTAAGTAGCGCTAATTACTTTAGAATAGTATATTATTAAAACACAAGTGTTACAATGACGTCTGTTGTAATGCGAGTTATTCAATGTACGAGCATTACAAGTCATTGTCACACGTGTTTTTATAGTATTTTTTTCCAATTTGCACTTTAATCGCCCATATTACATTCCGGTAAAAGGTCCCACCAGTGCATTAATAGGTCTATTAACACACTAGTGCGTTAATAACTCATTACCATTTACTATATCATCAAATTAGAAAAAAAGTTATAAACATTAGCAGTGGAAAAGTATCCTTAATCAAACAGAAATTCAAAATTCCACGAAGAAAAATACAAGATGATACAAAAGCAAATGTTGATTACTAATTTCACAGCTGACATCTCTTCTACAAAAAAAAATTGAAGATAATATTAAAGAAGGTAGGCAAGAGTTTCGGATATGTGGCACCGATTTGGTGATTTGTACCTATGCACATTAGGAGATAGAGCAGGCCTCCCTGAGTCCAAAATGACCATTCATTTATTGAGCAAATGAAAAGAACGCACTGAAAACTTTTAAAAGTGCTATTTGTCCAACGCTGCTACGACCTGCTCCCGTGCTGTGTTTTTGACACTCATGGAATAGGCTCTGGATCTATAAATGAAGCCGATGGTCCCTTCTTTGCCAACTCGTCGGCTCTTTCGTTTCCTTGGATTCCCGAATATCTGGGCACCCACTGCAAAGTAACTTTATTAAGGTCTGCCAGACTATTCAGTTCTCGAATGCATTCCCAAACCAGTCTTGTCTGTATCCTGGGGTTCACTACCGCCCTCAGTATCGCCTGGCTGTATGTTCCAATACAGATCGGTTTATTTTTATAAGCGCTCGGATTGATTTCTGTTTCTTGTGAATTCCAACTCCAGTTCCAGTCTCTGCTTTTGATCCGTCTGTAAACCAGATCAGTTTACCAAGCCTGTCTCTGCAGTTGGACTGATTCCAGCATATCTGATCCGTGGTTTCCACCTCGAAATTTTTGTTAATAGATATATCGAAGTCATGTGGTCTGATCTCATCTCCAAGAGGTTGCCTTTCACATAATGGACAATATTGTTGTGTCCCAATCTGCCACTTGCTATTTCTTGCAATCTGAGATGCCCCATTCTTGCCTCCCCCATTATCACCAAATTGAGAGGTAGAAGGTCTAGGAGCTGTAGGAATAGTCCTCATCGCTCCTGTTATTCCTAAACACGCAAGCTCCTGTACCTTGCTGAATTCAGTTATAGCAGTTTGCTGCTGCACATTTGTGCACCATACCAAAGATGCATGTGATCATGGGTCTGACCACCGCGTAATGTGTGTCCAATACATCATATGTGGTCTTAAGCCCCATGTTTCTTCATGGGCTCTTCTAGCCAACATAAGTGTTATCTCCGACTTGGTTTTAATTCTCTGAAACTGTGGATTCCAAGTAAGCTAGGAGTCAAGAATTACACCAAGAAATTCCGCTTCCTCAGAGAGCTTTAATTCTTCACTCCGGAACTTTAGTGGTGCCAAACCATCTAACTTCCTCCTTCTCGTGAATATTATTGTGGTCGTTTCGGAGGAACTAACGCGGTCCATCCTTGTACAACATCCAGAGCGTTCTGCATTTTGTCCCGCACTACGTTGTTGAATTTACCCTGAGTCAGAATCAGAATATCATCTGCGTATTCCAAAGTTTCATTGTCCAGTCCTACTAATTGTAAGTAGCAGCTAACCCACGACGATGTGTGTGATTGTGTTTCTCCCATGACGGTTATGTAAACGGATATCCCTTTAAGCATGCAGTCTATCCACCTGCGACTTATTTCATCAATTCCTTTGTTCATCGATGCTTTGGAGATTGATGTCGCAAAAAACAAATAATCTAATCATTTAAAAAAAATTATGCGCTCCCTTACAGCACTTCCACTTTCCCTTAGAGTGACAAAAAGTTAATTTCAATATTTAAAAAGCATTCGATTATTCGACTTTTTTGAGGTAATAAAAAAATTATTTTAACATTTAAAAAAAAATCTACCAATTTTGTAAAAATAAAAGATAATTTTTGAAAGCGATCCAATTTACTCCGAACAAATACATAAATTGACAACAAACAAGCAAACACGGTCTGGCTTTCTGTCTCTCTTTAGTATTATTACAGAAAATTGAATTTCTGAAAAGAAACGTTGAACTGTTTTAGATTATATGCTTCCTTATTACATGATCAATTAATTCTAATAAAATAACTGAATTCTCAATGTACCTGATCTCATAAAAGAAATCCAGTTATTCCAATTTTAAAAATATATGTACGAATTACGGTGAAAATATATTTCGCAGTAATTCTCCCAAGCTGGAAATATCAAATGTTCGCTTTGCAACTGTTCTTTTACAATTCTCACATAGCGGCTCTACTTTAATTAAGCTTTACTAGTTTCAATTAAAAGGTAACAGGTTAGCATAGGTATGTATAATCGCCTAACCATAACATAACAAAAAAATTAGCCATAAGTCTTAATTGTCTTTCACATAAAATCATTTCCGATGACGGCAATAGACTATTTCACGGTTTCGCGTTATTACCTTGGTCCCAATTGGCATTCGTCGTATTGGTACTGACACCATTCACCGTGAAAATCCGGTACACAGTAACATACCGGATGACCGCTCTCCATCAGGCACAGAGCGCCGTTCTTGCACGGACTGTCTTCGCAGACCTTCATCACTTCCTCGCAATTCTTGCCCGTATATCCTGTTGAAAAGAGCAAATATAAAAAGACGTCTGTAACAGCGCGCATACTGATGATGGAGAGCTGACTATTTTCACACTGAATCGTTTTACTATTTACTACGAAAAATGTGATGACATAATTTCCATACGAGATATTTGGAGGACATCCGAATTTCAACAATGATCAATCATGGTTAAATTGCAATTGGGCAATTTAGATAATTTCGGATTACGCGTGAGTGAGAGTGCAGAGGTGTGTGTAGATAAATTGCCACTATCTTCTCTTAAAAATACGTGAAGCTCATTAAAGTCAGATAGTTTTTTTTTTTTTAGTACGGTTCTATTATTAGAACGTTACAGAAAAGAAGTCTCTACACCACAAAACTTTTACTAGAAGGAGTGTTCAATAGCCTGTGACACAAGAATAATAAAATATTTTCCAAAACAAACATTTTTGATAATTTGATTCACAAAGGTGTACATTTTAACAGAAGTCAATCAATGATATTTGTAGTAGGTAGCAATTATGTCCTTTTCGAGACTTATTTCTAGCAATAGAACTTTCAATCATTGCTGAAATCCAGATCAACTCAATGAATGCATAAGAGATTTTGCAATTCCAAAACTAAAGCGTTCTCTTTAGATCATAGTTGTGATGTGTTCTGAGTTTCTTGTTATAAATCTGAAATATTTAGGTTTGTTTCGGTATAACAATGTAATATCAACCTCGTAAAAGATTAGAACTTCGTTTGGAGGAAACCAATTTCTTGATTTTGAAAGTATACGCACCAACGGACAAAGTGCCTGACATTCAGAAATAAGCACTATAAGTATGACAAAACTGGAGAAATAATTAAAAACCTGCGTGTGCATATAACATCAAAATTGTAATAAGGGATTTTAGTGCAAATTCAGGGTGTTTCAGACCTATCAGACTATCTTTTTCTCGCGATCTATGGTAGCTAGACTCATGCGACAAAAAATTTAATAACAAAACCCTACCTGAAGAATCCTCTAAAAATATTTTCAACTTCCGGAAACGTTTCATTATACCGGAAGTCGATAGCAACTTTCTTATTTTAAATGAAATCATGTTTTTTCTTGCTTCAATGAATTCTACACATTATTTGAATGCAATTTTTACTAAAGTTCACTATCTCCAAATTTAAATTTAACCGTTTTTGAGATATTCATGATTTTGTCAAAATTTTGACATTTGCATCTCCTATAGTATTCTGTATTTTATAAATTATTAGAGATAATTGTTTCATTTTGTTACAGCATAAGAAAAATAGTCGTGCATACCAAATACTGTCATAGAAACCACTATATTTTATACAGCGTGTTCATAAATCGATGGTCAACTTTGGCACTTTTAGCCTTAGAAAATTAAATTTTTTCAAATGCAACATTACTATATATTTCTAATTATAGAATTCGATGCAAAAATGAATTCTGCGTCGATAAATATTAAGGATTTATTTGCCTATTTGTAGTCATTTTCGAGATATTAAAGGACACAAATAAAGAGTAGACAATGGAATATATCTTGCTCTTTGTTAGCCCAATTTGCTTCAATGATCATGGTAAATGCCTGTTCACGTGTATATATTCTAAAGAAAGACTATACAGAGGAAGTGACAGAAACGTAATAAATGAAAACACTCATAACAAAGGAAATACCCTATGTAATTTCGCAACAAAAAACAAACAGTATGAAATATACATGGACAAAGCTATTCATACGTACTTGAGAGAAACCAATAAAATCAAATGAAAGTTTTGATAGGTATCCAGTAACAGGTATACTTTAGCGCATGAATTAGAAGAATAGTGGAGTCACACACACAGATCATTATTTAAATGCCATTAAAATAAATGAGAAACTCTAAGTAAAACTAAAAAACGAACAAACAAGAAATAAAGCGTGTATACCTTTATACCCAAGAAAATAGAATGTGGCAAATCCTACAGGAAACTAACAAAAGACTGAACGGATTAGAACCTGTGAACATGGGTCAAAAATGAGGGAAACTAAATATGCCTATAGAAGAAACAGTAACAAGAAGTTTGGAAAGGCAAAAAACAAATATGAATTGTGGAATATGAAGTCGAAAAGGATACATTCGGCAAAGAAGAAGACCTAAGGATATATTAAATAGAAAGAAAGGAAGCAGAGAAAATATGCTGCGAAAACTAAAACCAACAGTTATTACGCTGAAAAAAGGTCCTGAGACAACGGAAAAATTTATTGTTCACACGAATTTTACATTAAAATTGGTCCGAAGAACAGAGTTTATCAAACAAATGAAAAAGATTTTATTAAACGACGAAGGAATTTATTAGACAATAAACTATTCATCGTATTAATGAAACCAAAGTCATTGAAAAAGAAACGATAGCTTGATCGGCTCAATGAAATATGTTATTGCTGTAACAAACGCGTTATAATTAACGTTTTCATTCAACCTATCAATAAAGGTCATTATGGTATGTTATCCGTTCGTTCTTGCAACAAATTGCAAGCCAGTGAAATAACGGACAGGATATCATTTAATACTTTATTAATAATAATAATATTATTTATTCCTGTCGACTCACAATAGAGTATGGGAAACGTCAATAAAAATGTTAATACAATTCAATAAAATGAAACAGTATAGTACAAACACATATCACAAAACATCATCTAAAAATTATGTTACTGAGTAGTAGCTCCTTTGAATTAATAATCCCTTAGTTGTTTTTTTGAATCTTTTATAAGACATTATTATTTTATAATTGTCTGGTAGCTTATTTATTAATTTTATCGCTACGTTTTGAGGACTTTTCTCGCTAAGACTTAATCTATGCCGAGGAACCTCTAACGTATATATATACTGCGAATGTGGTAATTGTTTTTATTTAATTTTGGCCAATTGTCAAAGTTCTCTTTAGCATACAACAGCAGTAGCCAAACATAGACACACGGCAGAGTCATAATCCTCAATTCACGAAATAAATTCCTGCAACTAGTCCTGGCTGAATTTCGCCTCATTATCTGTATTGCTCTTTTCTGAATACACGAACCATCTCCACAGACGATCCCCACGCCACGATGCCGTACACCATAACAGAATGAAAGTAGGAAAAATAATAAATTTTTAGCACCAAAAAGTCAACCTCATGTCTCAGCCTACTTAAAGCGAAACATATTGGAGTTAGCTTTTTAAATAAAGTTTCTATATGTTTTTTCCAGTTACACATAAAATCAACTGTTACACCTAAAAATTTTGTATCATCTACCTGAGCTACACTGGAATGAGGTCCCTTGACCAGACGGGATCGATATCTACTACAAAAATTTGTCTTAAATTCAATAAATACGGTTTTATTGTTGTTTAAACTGAGACTGTTATCCATAAAATAATTATTGTCGGACGCATCTAAGTTTATATTTCTGGAGTATTTCGTAGAGACCAACAATGAAACATCATCAGCATATATGATAGTGCTGTCCGATAGAATATCATTTACGAAGATAATGTACAATAGAGGTCCCAGTACACTATCCTGAGGCATTCTTCTCTGTATTGTGCATGTACTTGATGCAACGTCATTAACCTGTACGTACTGACTACGATTGCTCCAATAGCTTCGGAGCCATTCCAGAGGCTTGCCTCTAATTCCATAACGCGACAACTTTTGAATCAGCTATTTGTGATTGACAAGATCAAAAGCTTTGCGTCTTATTGCGTTCATATGATGAATAAGCTGTACGTAAAAATAGCAACGCATACCCATTCATTTCCTGTGCGTATTATCAACAAAATTATTTATTGAACGAATGTAAGAATAGTTACTATAACAAATATTGTCATTGGAGCAATGCAAAATAATTTGTTACAATAATGATAACGAATTTATTTCACTAACGAATATTGTTATTATTTAATCAGATATCGTAATAGTATTTTAAAATCCGACGTTTCGTCAGTGGTTCCACGGCCGTCATCAAGGTAGCTCTGATAAGGACTGCCACTTGCGAATCCCATAGTTGGCTTTGAAACTGTGCGTGTCTTTCGGGTAAATTGCAGCTTCCGGCCTTATTCATTCCTTGAATATCTTCTCTTGTACATGCCTGTCTGCTGAAAGCGTTTGCAAATACTATGAAAAACAGATTTCGATCTCTTGAATTATTCAGCGATATATCTCAATGGCTGCTTTTGCTGAAGGAGACTAAAAGATGCGATTTCGATTTTATTAGTAATTTAACTGCAGAATTACCGATTGTTTTCGGTTGCTACCGTAACAAACTTCTTAAACCGAGAAGGATCGTATCCGTAATTTTCGTGTTATACACTTTGGTTTTGGTAGTTTATGTTAAATTTAGCACACCGCTAAAATGATACAATAATTGCTTCCTAAACTTTTGTAATCTTTTAACAAATGAAGACAAATATTATTTACTTTAACACATTTCATCCTGTTTCTCTGTTATATAGAAAATAACAACTACTTTTAAAGTACATGATGTCGCTCTAATTAAGCGGGACAGTTTTTATATACACTCCGCCAAAAAAGTATCGCATAATTTAGTTTTGAATCATAAAAGTATCGCATAATCTTTGTTTGTAGCATAAAGTTGTAAATATACTTTAATGCGCTCTAAGATATAATTTCTATGATTGTTTAAATAAAATACAGGCCAAATAAAAACAAGAACTCATACTTGAGATTTTTATTAAAACAAGAAATTATAATTTTGGAAAGAAAAATGTCATAACAGTAGCTTTTAATACTGAGTATTGCCACCTCTGGCTCTTATGACCGCTCGCATACGGTTTGGCAGAGATTCGATTAACCTCCGTATATAAGCCTGATCCAAATTCTCCCACTCGTCACGGAGAGCATTTGCTAGTCCATGCAGGTCCGCTGGGGCAACATTTTGGGTTCGTATCTGTCTGTGAAGGAGGTCCCACACGTGCTCGATATGGTTCATGTCCGGACTTACCGCAGGCCAATCTAAAACTGGAATACCAACATCGTTAAGGTATTCCTGGACGATTATTGCAACATGCGGTCGTGCATTATCGTGCATTAACATGAATTTGTTTCCTATAATTGGGGCATATGGTAATACATGTTCTTCTAAAATGTCCGTTATATACCTGTGGGCAGTCAGTGTACCTCTGTCTACTGGTACTAACTCTGTACGACCTGTTAAACAGATGCCTCCCCAAACCATAATAGAGCCACCAGCGAAATTAGGTCTAGGTCTGATATTACACTACGAATAGCGCTCACCGTCTCGTCTGTACACTGAGATACGCCTATCTGAGGTGTAAAGACGAAATCTTGACTCATCTGTGAAGAGTATAGTGGCCCAGTCATTAATGTTCCAATTTACATGTTCTCTGGCAAACCTTAAGCGAGCCACTCGGTGGTTCCTAGTGAGACGAGGGGCTGTTACCGCTACTCTAGCTCTTAATCCACTCTGTCGTAACCTATTCCGAATAGTTTGAGTACTCACATGAGTATTTCTGACTCTAGCCAAGTCGTTCTGCAATTGTCTCGCAGTTACATGTCTTCGACGTAATGCTTGTAGTAGTAAATAGCGGTCATCTTGGCGAGTAGAACATCTTGGACGACCTGGTACAGGTCTTCTACTGTAAATGCCTGTTTCCCTATATCTGCCTACGGCTCTAGAAACACTTGACTGATTGATGTTCATCAAATTAGCAACGTATGCTTGAGATCGTCCATCTTCGATTAAAGCAACTATAGCAGCCACTTGTTCTGAAGTTAAATTGCTCATTTTAGTTTTAAAAGCGTTGGTACAGAACTCTGACTTCGCACTTTAAAATTTGTCCGTATAGGAAGACTTTCAATAAACAACTGAACAAACCTTACACATATGCATTTTTCTAAATGTGTTCTTTTAGAAAAAAAAAAAGTAAAAACGCTAAGTTCCATTATTTTGTTAGTGTTTTTATAGTTCACATACACGAGGCAAACTTTTTGTGAACGTATAAAAATATCTTGGTTCATAAATGCCCTTTTTTAGTTTATGCGATACTTTTTTGGCGGAGTGTATAATGATAATTTCTATATATTAGAAAGTTCTATACTTACCAAATACGCAAGCACACGAATATTCCGCATGATGGTCTATACAAATACCACCATTTTGACAAGGATCGGATATGCATTCATTAATTTCAACATCACAGAGGAAGCCTTCCCAACCTATAAGTTTTCCAAAACATAGAAAATAATAGTTTATTCTATCTATGTTCATGTTTCTTCTATCAAAAATGTCAATACAATTTCGCCCCATAAAGGCAAATAAAACCAAAATTCAAAATAAAGAGTACCTGCAGGACATTCGCAAGTAAAACTAACACCAGGTCCTTCGACACACATTCCCCCATTAGCACACCTAGTTTCATTGGCGGCATCACAAACAGCTACGTCGATCTCGCAATGAGTGCCGGAATATCCTGGCAAACACGTACAATTGTAGCCGTTTGTTACGTCAAGGCAGGTACCATTGTTGAGACAGGGGTTGCTATCACATTCGTCAAAGTTCTCCTCGCACGCCTCGCCTACATGAGAAGAATGTTTCAACAGTATACAATTATTGTAGACTTCTTTTGATGGTCCATCCGTACTTACCCACGAAGCCAGCAGGACAGGAACAATTGTAATTAGCTATTCCGTCGTAACAGGTACCGCCATTTTGACATGGCGAAGACCAGCATTCGTCCCAATTTGTTTGGCACTGCACTCCAGTGTAACCATCTATGCAATAGCAGGAATAACTGGTGTTAAGACCATCGAGACAGACTCCGTGGATGCATGGGTTGCTGAGACACGCGAAGCCAGCAGAAACCGTCCTTCCTATTTGATAGGCGGCGATAAGCAGGATGTATATCCGCAATATGCTACCGATAGACTTCATTCCGCATTATTATGGACTTTCTTTTCTGTAAAATAAGCGCACCAAATATGTGAAATAACAAAAAGAATAATTATTTCGTTATAATAATATGATTTTAAAAGGGTTTTGTGTATATTAACAATTATAGATTCATGCAAACTAAATACTGTACTACTAATTAAAGTACTTTTTACAAAGATGACCTTGACACCGTTACTAACAATAAGAATTACAAATTACAACAGACTAAAGGATTAGGATTTTGGAAGTACCAATCCGCAAAATCGAAAAGAGAAAATTTAAAGGCAATTTTAACAAAATTCAATATTAATCATAACACATTAGGTTTGAGTCCTCATTTCTAAGCTGAAGCGTGTTTTATGCCCAAGGCGATGGCCGGGACACGAGGAGTATTTATAAATAGCGTATAACGGTATAATAAAATTCCTAGTTCTACGATGCAAAAACTTCGATTGCTCTTTGTATATATTTCGTATATCCGCCGCTGTTCCCGTAGAAATAACTGATATCTCACAGTGAAGTTTCGATCAGAAATTAATTTGGCCGACTGAGGCGATAATAATCAGATAAACAGACTTACACGACCGCAGAACACGTGCAGATAAAATACATCAGCGTAGCGATAAAATTACTATTTTACATCGTACTGAAAAGTAACGCTTTCCTTTACTTATTTCCAATACAAAATTCTGACCTAAAATCAGTGGCGGCTCGTGACGTTTTGTTCAAGGGAGGCTACTGTAGCCTAAGTAACCCTTCTCAGTCAATAAATTATATTTTTATAGTTATTATTGTAGTTAAAAGTGTAGAATAAAAATTGAAAAAAAAAAAATAGATTAAAATAAAATATAAATTATTGTCTAGCAAGAACCACGTAGAGGAGAGTGAAATCTTGCGCGGATAGGAAACTGGATGAGATGATAGGTAAAAAGGTAATAAAAATGTCAAAATAAACTCTTGATAAACGTAATAATAAACCAAAAATAAACTCTAAAAACAATAACAATTAAATTAGAAAAGAAAATTCTAGATTCTTTGTTTATATTACAAGCTTTACTCAAAACTAAATTTAAGGCATGAGCATGACAATGTACAAAAAGAGCTTGAGGTGCAATCGTTTTTTTTTTTTTATTTTGTAAACCATTTAAATGCCCTGCCATAACAGATGCACTATCATATGTTTGAGCGACTAATTTTTTTTTAAATCATATTTTTCGCTGTTATTTGATAAAAGGTTAAATAAATCTTCAGCTGTTCGACCGGATGTCAAAAAACTCCAAAAATCTTTCAATAACTTCACGGCTCTTGACATAACATAATATGATTGATAATTGAGACTTACAGTAAATATCTGTGGTTCCATCTACTTGCCAAGAAAAAAACGGAGCTTCTTTAATTTCTGTATCTATTTCTTGTTTTAATAGAAAAGAAATACAATCTATTAAATCATTTTGTATAGATTTAGATGTACCCGAAAAAATATTACTACTAACAAATTTATTAAAACTAGGTTCATATTTACTAAAGAGTTTCAGTAATTCTTTATAATATCCACGATTAAAAGAATCTGAAGTCTCATTGTGTCCCCGAAAGGCTAAATCTTGTGATGCTAAAAATATTGTTACGTCTATTAATTTTCTTAAATTTTTGCGGTTTTCTCTAACTTCATTATTATAGACAATAATTTCATCTTTGCGCGCGCTGTCTACAACAGTAGCAATATTTTGTTTTCCAAATCATTTAAATTTGCACAACGATGAAATGTGTTCTTTGGACTTAGAATGCCGTTCAATAGCGCACGGTAGATTTTTTAAATCTGTATAACCTAATTTCGACCACGTTTCGGTTTGGTTACAAAAAAGTAGACATGGCCAACAAAATAATCTTTCCCGTTCAATTGAACCAGTTAACCAACCATATTTAGTGTACCATAATGAACTAAAACCACGATTTTGCCGGTTGCCGTCGTTAGATAATACAGATAAATTAGACCGTGGTTTCTCAATGTTCTGTACGATGTGTAATTTCGTCTCTATGTTTAAACAACTAAAAGAATTTCTTACCAACCAGTGGACAATATCTTGGCAAATTCTAATTTCGTTCATTTTATCCATTTTATGTGCGTAACCTAACAAAACTCACCCAACGCTTCTTAAGTTATTAGTACTGGGAGCTGGGAGTCGCATGGGCAGTTGCGTAGCAACGTTTTACGACCGACAACGCAACATGCCGATCGGGTAGGATCTCACCGCGGCGGCAATCCTCCAACCATACGTATTCGCCGTATAAAGTGCACGTGCACTTACGGAGACACATTGCTTTCAGCCATGGCATTAATCATCGGTGCGGAGCCAAATCTGTGGCTAGCCTCCTCGCTTGCTATTATAGTGCGTACAGTAAAATTTCGCGCATTATTGGAAATTTGTTTGCATTTTAAATTAAGTAATGAATAAATATACTATTGATTTTATATTTTTTTGCAAAATTGCTTTATGTTAGTATATAACCGATGCTTAAACATTATTTTAATACATAATAAACGCTACTTATTTTATTAAAAATAATAGGAGAGGCTTAGCCTCCGTAGCCTCCCATGACGAGCCGCCACTGCATAAAATGTAATTGAGAAATTTTAAAAACGTCTTATTCTTTTGCTCACTTCCCTATATTAAAAAAAGAAAAGGGAGAAAAGAACTTAACAGAAAATTATTGGGTAGTGTCTTTATTATCCTCCTTTATCCAAAGTTATTGAAAAGTACCTATGCTTGTGAGTGTATATTATCATTTCATTAATACAATAATATATTAAATTCTTGGCGACACGATTCCCTGAGGGGTAGATCTACTAAGACAGCTATTTTGCAATTCATTGTGTTATTTTACAATAAAATCAATCGACACAAAAATGTATCGTCGTATTTAAGCAAGGCTTTTGTCTTAGTAGATCATGATATATTACTGACATAACTTCATAAGATTAATTTTAAGCCTTTATTATGTGTTATTTTTTTAAATGATATGTTAAATATAACTACTAAAGATGGGCTGGTTACTTTTGCGTATAGTACTTGCTTTTAAATGTCAGATTCATCTCCAGAAGAAGAATTAATTATTAATACACAATTTATGCTCAATATCTTGTTTTGGTTTTCATTATTTTCATAGTAGGGGGACATAATAAAACAAATACGTCAAATTTGATTCGTGTAAAATAGCAAACAATGAGCCAGGTAATAAAAACCAAATTTCTCGGTTTACATATTGAGAATAGTGTATTACACATTACACAATACATCGTCTACACAATTATGTAAGTATAGAGATGTATTAGTAAAGTATTATTATGCTGTTTTTCAATCAAGAATGGCCTATGCCATTTTATTTTGGAAGGCGTCAAAATTTACTCTAGAGTGCTTAAACTTCAAAAATTGGCGCTTGGAAATATAATGAGTGTATCTAAATACATATCTTGTAGACCAATTTTTAAATATTAAGAACTTACAGTCTTTAATGTGTGGCTTGTTCAAGTGACACTTTTGGTAAAAAGTAAGGAAGAAAACTTTTTTAGAAAATAAGGACTACCATAACTATAACACTAGAAATAAGGATTGTTCACGTATTGCAGCTCACGATTTTGAAAGGTGTATGATATGGATATCAGAATTTTCAAAAAAATTCCTGAAGAAATAAATGTATTAAAAAGTATATACTAATTTAAGAAAAAAATGAAAGAATTTTTACAAGAAAATGTTTTCTACTCTATAGGAGATCTTTTTTAATTTCTGAACAAAATCTTTCACATAATTAGTTTGCGTGATGCTGCTGTTTATTTCTATAAGATAGGCGTAGTTGTATGTAGGTAATTAAATTTTGTTAAATCTTCTTTTATTATTTTATTTTTATAAAACTTTGTATCTATCCTATACCTGTTCGTCCAAGCAATTAAATTAACTAAATAAATAAATAGAACTTGGTTATGATCGTTGAAATTTAAACAACGTTTTGTTTACCGTAAAACTAGATGAAAAATTAGTCCAGAAAATTACACAACATACCAGGATATCATTGTGAAACGTTATGCTAAAATAATTCAACAAGGAGGTAGCAGTAATATAATTAAATATTTTACTGACATTATGATAAAGACTGCAGATAATTCCCTTAGTATTAACCTTCTATTTGTACCTGAAAGAATTGCTACCCTGCGAAATTTTGGGTGAAATGTAGTGGGAGAATTGAGCATACTTTAGGCATTTATAGGGAAGAAAAATTACTAGAAAAATACTTCAAATGTCAGGAAGTTACGGCAAATACAACTTTACTATTTGATTTACTTTTTGTGAGCCAAAATTTAACTTTACATCAGAATAAGAACATAAAACGCCTCTAACGTATAGTTGCTACAGAAGAACAATTATTTGATCTTTGAATCTAATAAAGTTATTATGACAAAATCCGGATTAGGATGTGCGAAAGGTCGTTTACACGAGCAGATTCTTTAGCGATACTTATTGGTTCGAATATCTAAAAAAGTCACGTATAATATAACAAAAACTTAAACCAAGAAGTAATTTTTTTATGTAAGCACCTACTTAACTAATAATATAATATTTTCACATTATGATTAGCTTCCCTTGTAATTTATAATACAATGGAAGATCACCATATGTGATCAGTAACTATAAAAGGATTTTAATTTACATTGTTAATTTAGAAATAGCAATTTTAAGTCATGTGGGCTATATATAGGAAAGTATTTATCTGAAATTGATTGGTTCTGTTAACGAGAAATTTCTAAATGGAGCAAACTATATTAATAATAAGATGCTTGTTTCATATATGATATGCCCGTTTTTGTATGGTATTTGGCATGAAAATGATGAAACTCTATGGGATGTGTCTGCTTCAGCTTGAAATCTTGTGTTGAAGTTGTGCGGTTCTTGTTATTGTGAAATTTACTTACGGAAATAAGCTATCAAATATCCATTATTTATATAAATATCTTACTATTTTATTATTTTATACGTCGTATTATAATTGTAATATCAGATATTGTAAAGTTTGCTGTCATTCTTATTGACTAGTTTTCCGTGTGACGCATTCACTTTCATAACATATCAGGCTGACGACGATGAAGATGATGCAGTCGAGGTGCAAAAAGATAATTCTAACACGAAGCAAGACGGCGACGTTAGCGAAGACGAAGAAATACCAGTAAAGAAACGAAAAAACCTACATTTTATTGATCGAGATAAATCACCACATTGGAACAAACAATGTCCAAGTAAAAGAATTGGTACGCGAAAAGTAAATGCTAGCAAATAACGCACGTATATAATGTTGCAAATTGTGCAAACCAAGAAGTCTGTTTTAGAGACCTGTGAATTATTTTTTCCAGGGAAAATTTTGAATACCGGGTGACAATGGGAATTGGATACACTCTGTAACTTTTTTTATTTCAGGTAAAAATTTAAATTTTTGGGGTTTATAATAGATCACTTTGTGAGTTTTTAGAATAATTCTGAATGTCCGGTTTGCCTCCGGTTTGTCTAGAAACTGTTGAAACGTTGATTTCCTTTTCTATTAAAAAGCCTTAGATTCCATAACCGATCAACTCGAGACATCAGAAAATAGTTCCCGCGAAAGAACGAAAGAACAAAAAAGAATTACCGATAGTATTTGTGGACAACAACCATCGGCCAGTGTTCTCAAATTTTGTGTTTTTTCAAGAGAAATTTGTATTGCATCTTATGTTGTACTGCAAATGGTAAACATGTTCTGGATCCTCCTTCTGGATAAGTTGGAGGGTGGCTACTGCCGCTGCATTTAGGCCTCATCAGGCACATTATGCTTCCTCCATTTACGTTGCCCCGCCTATGTTGTCAACCAGTCTATTGTCCTCATGAAAACCGGGTCATCCTATTTTTTAACAGGTAGTAGCACCTTAACTCTTAAAATTAATAAACTCAAGTGTTTATCTGAATAAAGCCAGAGCCTACTAGACCATTTTAAAAAATGTCATTTTCTCTGGCGAATTACAGAAAATTGTTTTCTATTTTTTTGCTCGATATCGGTCAGAGATAAGAAAAAAATACAAGAGATCAAAAACTTTCTAAACAAGACAGAAGATTTATTCCGTATTTTAGAATCTAGCATTGGCGCATCGCAAAAAAGTTCAGGGTGGGAAAAGAGGGCATGACCCCGAAAAAATTATTACCCTGTAGATTTACATCATCATTTGGCATGGCTAATGATGCAGGCCTTATAGCGTAACCTACCTTCCAAATTTGAGCAAAATATCTCAAAAACTGTAGGAGTTATACAGTGAAAAGTGAAAAAATCTTGAAATTTCAACACCCTGCAGATTGGTAACGAAGCGTTTGCAGACCTATGTTTATATGAAATTTTAGGCACAAAATAAACCAAATAATTACCCCCTTCCTGATGTACATGATATTTTGGGCGTGCTCAATGGAGTGAGACACACCTGAAGGAATATGGAGAAACGTTATAATTCGCACGTGAGAACACTGTCTTTACGTACAAAATACGAAATTCAATTTTTATTGTGATATGTATCTGCAGTACTGTACGCTAGCCATCGACAGGGATCCGTCCGCCTCTTCGAGCTAGTGAACAGAAAATAATTGTGCTGTAAATACCTAGGTTTAGTGATGCGACGAGTCCGTGATTTTGAGAATCGAGTAACTCGAACTCGGTTGGCAAAAGAATCGAACCCATAGCATACATATTCGAGTCTGAAGTCGAATACTCGAAGCTAAGAACTTATTACCCAGCACACGAGCATGTAGCGATTGATATTCGATTATAACGAGTACTTTCGAGAATCGAGTATATCGACTTCAAAACTCGACTCACTACCTACGTATACAATACCTAGTATTGTACAAATAAAAATCAAAATGTTGTGTCGGACTGACAATGAGTAAATGTACGAAAGAAGCTCCAAAACATAAGCGCTTGATAGTTTTATAAGTAAAAATAGTCTCGAAGCTCTGTATCCAACACAGAGTTCTTAAAAAGCAAAGCGTCCACAGCCGGTACTTAGTTTTAAAATAGAAGGAACCAAAAGTAAAATAGTTTTCTTGATTGACACTTGAATAAAACATTTTCTTCCAAAAACTTGTAAAGGAACTTGATATCTATAGGGAGAATTTTATTCCACAATAGACGTACTTCTTGAATCTAGTACCTTCCACAGCAGAAAAAAAATATTTATATTCAGTAATTATTTTTTAATAGTGCAATTTTTCTTACAGTGTGAAATCATTAAATAAATGCTTTTCTGCTTAAATTATAATTTTTAATATGAGGAAATTTTTTTCTGTGTTAAAAAATTTCTAACATAGAAAATTTCCTCATATTAAAAATTACAGTTTAAGCAGAAAAGCATTTATTTAATTATTTTTTACTTCATATTATTTATTTATAAACACAGATCTCATTATTTACACTTTAAAAAAACTATTTCGCCGATTTTGTCCATAAAATAGACAATTGTTGACGTCGGCAATAATTTATGTGAGAATGATGTTTTCCCATTATCCAGAGTATACATACTTTCCATCGCATTGAACATGAACAATGCATTATTATGACACTACCACGATCTTCAGGGAGAAACTAATAGGAACGTCTTCACTAGGTCGGATGTCCGGCCCTCTAAACTACACTGTAGACTCTGTTTTCGTTCCATTCGCCTAAAATTTCCGTCGATTGTGAAGTGTTGTGTGCTTCAAATAACCTCTACAATATACATCGCTAGAATATTAGGTACGTTGATTTTTTAGTAATTACTCGAACAATGCTGTATGGTAAAATCAAACCTTGAAAATATCAAAGTTGAATTTTAGTAGTTATTATAGCTGATTAGAATAGTAGAGGGTAACATTTCTTACAAAAGCTATTCATTGATGGGACGTAAATATGAATATTTAATTCCCTGTTAGTATTTATATGCTTACATTTATGCCAATTTTAAAATAATCATATAAAATAAGTTATTGGTGTTGTGCTCTTATTGCAGGCAATTGTTGTAACAATTAATTGCATAGCGATAATTGTTGGAAGTTTTAAAGCAATTAGTGAAACGATATAGAGCAACATCATGTAAAGCTCGGCGATTATTTCAGAAATCTGCTCATTTCAACAAATCGCTAGACATTCCTTGCGACGCCATATCATATATCCACTGATTATGGCAATATTTGTTTCTGCCAGTGGCGGCTCGTGACGTTTTGTTCAAGGGAGACTACTGTAGCCTAAGTAACCCTTCTCAGTCAATAAATTATATTTTTATAGTTATTATTGTAGCATTGTAAGTGTAGAATAAAAATTTAAAAAAAAAAAAATAGAGTAAAATAAAATGTAAGTTATTGTCTAGCAAGAACCACGTAGAGGAGAGTGAAATCTTGCCAGTATAGGAAATTGGATGAGGTGATAGGTAAAAAGGTAATAAAAACGTAAAAATAAACTCTTGATAAACGTAATAATAAACCAAAAATAAACTCTAAAAACAATAACAATTAATTTAGAAAAGAAAATTGTAGATTCTTTGTTTATATTACAAGCTTTACTCAAAACTAAATTCAAGGCATGAGCATGACAATGTACAAAAAGAGCTTGAGGTGCAATTGTTTTTTTTTTTACTTTGTAAACCATTTAAATGCCCTTCCATAACAGATGCACCAGCATATGTTTGAGCGACTAAATTTTTTTTTAAATCATATTTGTCGCTGTTATTTGATAAAAGGTTAAATAAATCTTCAGCTGTTCGACCGGATGATACGTCAAAAAACTCCAAAAATCTTTCAATAACTTCACCGCTCTTGATATAACGTAATATGATTGATAATTGAGACTTACAGTAAATATCTGTGGTTTCATCTACTTGCCAAGAAAAGAAACGGACCTTCTTTAATTTCTGTATCTATTTCTTGTTTTAATACAAAAGAAATACAATCTATTAAATCATTTTGTATAGATTTAGATGTACCCGAAAAAATATTACTACTAACAAATTTATTAAAACTATGTTCATATTTACTAAAGAGTTCGAGTAATTCTTTATAATTTCCACGATTAAAAGAATCTGAAGTCTCATTGTGTCCCCGAAAAGCTAAATCTTGTGATGCTAAAAATATTGTTACGTCTATTTATTTTATTAAATTTTTGCGGTTTTCTCTAACTTCATTATTATATGCAATAATTGCATCTTTGCGCGCGCTATCTACAGCAGTAGCAATATTTTGTTTTCCAAATAATTTAAATTTGCACAACGATGAAATGTGTTCTTTAGACTTAGAATGTCGTTCAATAGCGCGCGGTAGATTTTTTAAATCTGTATAACCTAATTTCGACCACGTTTCTGTTTGGTTACAAAAAAGTAGACATGGCCAACAAAATATTCCTTGCCGTTCAATTGAACCAGTTAACCAACCACATTTAGTGTACCATAATGAACTAAAACCACGATTTTGCCGGTTGCCGTCGTTAGATACTACAGATAAATAAGACCGTGGTTTCTCAATGTTTTGTACGATGTGTAATTTTGTCTCTATGTTTAAACAACTAAAAGAATTTCTTACCAACCAGTGGACAATATCTTGGCAAATTCTAATTCATTTTATCCAATTTGTGTGCGTAACCTAACAAAACTCACCCAACGCTTCTTAAGTTATTAGTACTGGGAGCTGGGAGTCGCATGGGCAGTTGCGTAGCAACGTTTTACGACCGATAACGCAACATGCCGATCGGGTAGGATTTCACCACGGCGCAAGCCTCCAACCATACGTATTCGCCGTATAAAGTGCACGTGCACTTACGGAGACACATTGCTATCAGCCATGGCATTAATCATCGGTGCGGAGCCAAATCTGTGGCTAGCCTCCTCGCTTGCTATTATAGTGCGTACAGTAAAATTTCCCGCATTATTGGAAATTTCCTGACGAGCCGCCACTGGTTTCTGCAAGGTTTATTTTATATTTACCTGCCACTTTACTACAACTGGCACACTGTTTTTGGCAGTCATGTACATATTCCACACTGATTCCACTGTACTGTTCAGAAAATCATCTTCATGCATAGGTTCACGAAAAGATTTTTCAAATGCAAACAACGAATTGCAAGAGTCGAATATTCTAAACTGATACAATGTATCGACTTTCTTCGTGTAATTGGAATCATATAAAGTACCTACTGTATAAGTTATTAAGACTGTGTGTCGCCACATACCTATAAATATATAGGCATATTCCTTCCTTTTTAAATTAATTTTTGAGTGCATTATATAGTAAAAGCAGTAGCACCCCCAACGACAACAACATAGACGTCATGCACAGTAAACGTTAAAATAAATTGTGTAAGAATATATCATGTAATTAAAGCATATTGATCCGTATGGCTACATATGGCGCATCAGATATTAATGTGTATTGATAAATATTGTCGTGACGTCAAAATCGTCAAGAATCGTTTAAATTCAGCAATTTTGATTGCTCGCATAATAGAGAAATGGTGATAGTTTACTTAAGAAAATATAATTATCCTCTCTTTATCATCAATTATTTTAATTAATATGTAACAACTGCGTTATACATACGCACTGTATATTTAAAATATGACCCAATTCTACCACATAAAGTATAGAATATTCACAGTTAGGATTTCACAAATGTAACAGTAAAAGAGCTTCTGGTTGATGCAAGCACAATTTAAAAGGACATTACGTTCCATACTATTAAAAAACATATGCGTGCGTATACAACACGCGCAAAGAACAACTAAATACGGTAAGAATGTGTATAATCATAATGTTGTTGAACATCAAAAGCAACCTAAACAGTTAAGTTGGAACAAAAGAAGTTAAGAGAAAGTGGCATCCGGTATCTGCGGCACATTTTTTAAACACCAGACCTTATTACACACATTTAGACATTTAGTTGGCTTGCTGAAGATAAAAATTACAATCAGACATTCACATCATGATCGTAAATATTAAAGTTAATTGTGAGAATTGCTTAATTGAACTAAAAACTGAAAGCTACCCTATAAAAAAAGACAGTAACTTGCCAAATTTTATTAAAGAATATTTAAATATTTAAATTAAATGAATTATAATCAATAACTATACAGCAATAAACATAAATATCGATTTGGCCAGATGTGTAATTTTCAGTGCTATGCTAAGGACTTTAGTGGGACTACATGCTAATGTTATTTCACCCATAAAACACGTGCAAAATACATAAACTTAAGTCAAATATTGATTATTTTTTCCTATCTATAACTAAAAACAAACTGGTGGTCCTACCAGTAACAAAAATTTATTCTACAAACCATCCACGACATAAAGCATATTCAAATACCATCAATATTTACTTACATTTAAAAAAGGAATGTCACAATCCTGTCTTTGATTATTACTTTTTCTGGATTGCGGCCACTCACTTGCATACTATTGCTGGATCGGAAGTGGTACAATTCAGAGTTACCATGACAACAAGTAAACAACCGAAACAAGTACAAAAGTGTTTGACCGCAAGCCAGGCATGTAAAACGCAACGCGGACAGGTAAATGGTGAAGTTGGTTTAGTAGCGTGAAAGCGTTCGTGAGTCGTGTTTCGTTGCGTAAATTGTTCCTCGTGTCTTATGATCGTACATCGTTTAATATTCAACTATGTTAAATATTAGCAAATGCTCCTCAAATGGAGTAACATGATAAATGCTACCTTGTGGTAGCTCAAACATTAACATTAATTATATGTCGGTTGTGATGTTTATGATATAACTGTAAGTTTAAATACAATCATTTCTGTATATTAGAATATTAAGTGAACGCAATATCAGTTCTAGTATATGTATGTGAATGTATATCCGTCATTATGTATTACTAGGTAGTTTTTAAAGCACAAGATCATTCACTATTGCCATTGAAACTCTTTACGAACATGATTTATGATGCTACTTTTATTATTATACAACTTTTTCTTTTTTTGTCTAATCATAACTAATCAAATATTGTACGTACTTAAAATTTCTTCATACTAACTTATATAGGTACAATAAAGCGATGTTTAGACAAAATAATGGTTTTGGTTGCTAGGAAAACATTTTTTTAAAACAAATCCATTGGTATCAACCGATATTGGCTGATCTTAAAATTAGCTGAATAAAAATAAATACCAATAGCAAATTTGTACGTTATTTAGATATTTAGAATTGACATCAATATACCCGAAGACTGGAAACTACTATCTTATGTCATATGTAGCTACTCATTTAAAAATATGTACAGAAATTTATTCAACCGTTTGTTATTTCGTAACTTAGTGATTATTTAAGCTAGCAAGAAAGCGTGGAGTTTCTAGAACGTAATCGCAAAGCAATCGCATAGTAATAGTATTTTATGAAAATGCCAATTTCTACCATCTGAGAAAGAAAACTTGCAAAATTTTCAAAAAGTTCTAAAAAAAATTTAAGAAACATTCCTCTTAAGGTATAATTTATTCGCATTTTGACATTATTTGAATAATGGGTAATACTCTTTTAATAATAGTAATAATGATAATAACACCTACTATATTTGGCAGACTGCATCATTTCACAAACGACAAGAATTTAAATTGATTGATTGATTTCATATTATTTTAATACCTGATCTACATATTTGCATCCAACCAGCATGCATCCAACATACACCTCATTATCATCGAACAAAATTTTAGTTATGTGACATTTATCTCCCACGATTATTTTCACAAGTGAAAAAAATAATCAACTGAGTCATAAAGTTTTGGCTGTTACTTGAATGTAGGTACATACCTGCATTTTTTTTTTAAATTAATTTGGCTGCATATAAAACTTTGTTACTTTTTTTCTAAAAATAATATTTTTCTGTTGGAAAATAATTATTTCTAAATATTAACAATAGAGTTTTAAAAATCATTACAATATAAAACTATCTCTGAGTGTGTTATTACAATTGATATATAATATCTGGGTACTTGTTTAAGATATATTTTAATGTGATGGAATTTAAATAGCGTGGCAGCACTGGAGGGTGCAGAATGCCCCCCATGTCGACGATCGTAGATCGTTTCGAAGACTTATTGATATAATTCATTTATTTATTTTATTATTTTGTTATAAATAATTGACAATAACTTTCGAAAGTAATGTTTTATTTTATTTTTCAGAGATATTGTATAACATTTTATTGATAAATGAAAAAAGTGCAGCGCCATCTACCCGTGAACCTAAGATGTCCGGTAGCCTCCACGTCCGAAATAATAAAGCTATCAAACAGCATATAAGTACTCCACTACTGTTTGATAGCTTTGCTATTTCGGACGTGGAGGCTACCAGACGTATTACCTTCACAGGTAGATGGCGTTGCACTTTTTTCATTTACATCTTGAAGTCAGTAGTGCATTTAGCTACGGTGAAGTGTTGTTGATCGTGTCTAGCCTGTGGCATGCTGATGAGAACCAATAAGTTCCAAACAGTACTGTCCATGTCTAGCATTGACACATTCGGCAATCACTTCTACCTTCCCTTTTGCTTAACATTTTATTTATTCACTTGTTGCACCTACCCGTAAAAAGAATTTCCTTAGTATATACAAGTTTATACAATCATATTTGTTCTTTTTTAAATTAAAATTTTTATGGTCTAAATATATAGTCTTCATAAATAATTGTGTATAATATCGCTTCCATATCATTCCCTCTGTTTCTGGTGTCGTACACAGCGCAAAGGCATGAAAATTCGCACCAATTAATGCAAGATTTTTATTGGAATTATTTACAAATATTGGATTCGAATTTTATTCATGATCGTGCTGAAAGTAAACTTGTTATATAAGTCAATCATCATACAGTTGTTCGAAAAATTCTATTATAATTGCCTGATTACAGCGAATACAGCTTTTTTTTTTGTTTCTTTTAAGGGGATTGATAAAGCCTAATTATCAAGTGCTTATCAGGGACCCCTGCAGAGCCATATCTCGCTCCTAATCATCACTACCACCCTGACAAAAACCGGTTATCGTAATTCACCAGAGTGAGATTTGAACCCTGGATCTCACGACTTATAGCCAAGTTAATCGAATAACTTGCAAGCAATACATAAGCAGGTAAAACACACTATTTAACTGCATTGCCTTACGCAAAACGTTTATGGGATAGACAATTTCCGTAGATAAATCGTATATAAATTTACTTTCCTAAATACCCTCGCATAGAGCGGTAAACTATTGCTACGCTATTGAATAGAAGATTCGTTCATCTAAGAAAATAAGTTTGTAGTCGTCTATTTGGATCAATCTGTATTTTATTGTATCCAATTTATCTCTCAGCAGCTGACTATAGTAGTTTCTTGCATACGGTATATATATAAGTCTAGGACGAGTAGTATCTTTAAAAAAAAAGCTAGGTAAACAACAAATCACAAAGAACTGTATCATTGGCTGGCCATACAGCCATACTTATCATTTGCACACAATATATATAGATTTTCTTCAGTTTATTCATATTAAAGAAAATACTTAAATTTGCCATTAGGTACACATTATAATACAACTGCATCAAAGATAAATAAATTCTTAATTAATCTACTGCATGTTGGGACCTCACTTAAAATATTTAACGATTGTTTCCTCTAGAAATACAAGCTGTCATTGGCTAGCGTACGTTTCGAAAACAGTTCACCTCACAATGTTAATTATGCTAATTATCCGTGTAAACAATGTCGAATAAACATTCTCAACGATCGAAAAGTTATTCCCAGCACGGTAACGTACTTTTTACAGGTGCAATTATCGTTTTAGCAGTGAAGTATGGATCCTGGAGTGGTGTGCTTCCAACATTGTGGTCCTAAAGTATTTTGTTTCTCGCTACCCGATCGTTGTCCGGTCTGTAATGCGGACTTATCGGAAGCCAATTTTTCATTATTACCTTTTAGGTAAGTATCTAGATTTACAAACTAACTCCCAACTTTTCGCTAAAAACGATTATGTAACAAATATGTATAAACACTGCGCCGCAAAATTGACGCACCGCTACATTTTTCGGTTTTATTTTTGTTAGCAACATAAATTATTTTCGAAACTATTTATATTGTGCAGACGAGTTGTGGGTATACCACACATTTTATACAATTTACTTTTTTCTATCGATTTATAAAACGCATTTAAGACAATATGTTTTACTGCATTGTTTTTGCATTATACCTAATACGCATACTGCTCTTCAGTAGGTACTATTTGTATACAATAAATACTTTAGTGGGCCGTATTCTTTGCATGTTTTGGAAATGCCAAATAATGGAGCGTGATGCATGAAATTTGATACAAATTGAATGTGCATGCATAAATTGTTATACTTTATCTGGTGAAGGATATACACTCCGCCATCTTGGTAGAAGGCTTGAAGTTGCTCATACCACTATTTCTAGAATGCTGCAACGTTTTAACCAAATAATGGAACACAGAGGAAGGCAAGGTTAAGGCAGAAAACGTGCAACCAACGCTGTGGGGGCTCTTCGGGAATGGTTCACTACGGCAATAAATCTCCAAATGCAACTTGCTGATATCCCTGGGACCAGAGTCACTAGAAGACACTATTAGACGACGTCGACGGTTAGCTAAGCAAAATTATAAGCGCCAAGTGCCGGCAACTGGTCCTAGATTATCTGCAGGACACTGCAGATCCAGATTAGCTCTCGCTAGGCAATAGCTAAACTGGCAAATTGAAGATTGGCAGAAGGTACTCTTTACGGATGAATCTAGATTTTGTTTGTACAGTTACGACTGACAGCTAATAGTGTACCGTAGACCAAATGAAACGTACGCAGCATGTAACATTTGACAAGCGGCATTGTATGGAGGAGGTTCAGTAATAGTTTGGGGTGGTATATCTCTAAGAACACGCACAGAACTATTGTTGATAGTGGTCGCTGAACTGCTGCGCAATACATTACACATATTCTAGAACCATATGTAGTCGCCTTCCGTCCTATATATCGCAGATGGGTTCCTTTTAATGCATAATAATTCTAGACCACGCTGCACGCATAGTAACTATGAATATCTGCAAGACGTCGGTATTTGAACTATGCACTGACCAACATGTGATGCAGATGAATCTAATCGAACATGTCTGGGGCGTGATGGGAAGAAAAAATTAGACCACTATTAGACCTGAATCAATTCCAACAATCAATAGCTTATTTCATTGTATTAATGAAGTCGTCGAAGATCAAAGTCGTTGAAAATGAAATGATGACTTGATTGGCTTATTGAAATATGTTATTGTTGTAAAGAACACCAGTTTTGTTTTAACTTTATTTGGTTTACTGAATAACCGCGAGTTATCAACGTCACTCCGATCATCTCGATCCCATCTCAGGCATTATCCACCGTCCCTTGTTGGGAAATCAAGAAATTAGTTGCGCGCTCCCCAGGGAACATAAATCAAACTCTCAACCCACAAGAGGACTGCAACTTAGCTGGTAATGCAGCCACACATCTAGCTCGAACAATTCATAGGCATAAAAGAAAAATGCCTAAATATAATTGGAACCGAAAAATGCCACAAAACAATTATCCTTGACAATACCGAACCTGGTAACAGAGGCAAGATGGTTAAACACACTGTTTCAAATATATCATTGCGCAGAGCAAATACTTTTGTTATTAATATAATGAACGTTTTCATTCAACCTATGGATAGAGATCATTAAGGTATCTTATCTGTTCGTTTTTACAATAACTTGGAAGTCATTAAAATAAGTTTGAATAAGTTGTACGTAAAAAGTAACAACGCATATTCATTTCCTGTTTATATGATCAACAAAATTATTTATTGAACCTATGAAAGAAAAGTTACTATAACAAATATTATCCCTTGACTAATGTAAAATGATTTGTTATAATGATGATCACGTATTTATTTCACTAACGAATCTTGTTATTACTTAAGCAGAGATCATAAATAATATTTTATCATAAAAATGAAATATTTTGTTCTGTCAATGAAAATTCACTCAATAAATGTAGATTATTGATATAACGACCAGTATTTTTGTAAGTGAATTCAATAGAATTACCTATTTAACCACAAATAAGTTGTTAATTTGTGTACCTTTTTGCTTTGTTTTTATTTAAGTCAAATTAATAATAGAAATAAAGATATTTTTACTGGAATATTCTTCTTATTAGTCATACTTGCCATCTGATTTCAAAAAATAACCGTTGTTTTGGTTGATCTCAAAAAATTGTTAAATTTGCAAGTACTGCGTTAATTTTGCGGACCAGTGTGTTTCCATATTTAGTAGCAATTATTTGAATACCTACGTACGTTAAAAATATGCAGTAAATACTTATGTAGATGTACAACAGTGCAAGCAATTTTTATTTCTATAAGTTACGTAGACTAGTTGCATTTTTGTTAACGAATCGATTTTTATTTTGCACGGAATTCTCTATTATTGGGTATAGTCTGATTTTCATTTGTTTTTACTATTACAGAGTTCCTTACCCATTCATACGTGCATCGCAACATCCATGCGCAGTTGTCATTAAACCTACTACCGGTGATTTTCTAAAGTAAGATTTTCTTTTACATATTGAAGTGATAAAACCAACAAATTACTACATTCGTATGATTAAGCAAGTAAAAAAGAATATCGATCAAATAATGTATGATTTTGTCATTTAGCGATTACTACAATTCAATGGATCTCCATATAGGAGTGACTACTTCATCTGGAACCATAGTGGAGTTCGACAAAAACGGTTTAAGGCGTCACAGAAGCAGTCATTGGGGACAATGTTTACTCCTAGGGCAAGCCAGTTCACCGTGGATTGAACATTGGGATAATACTTTGATGCAAGTGTGCAAACAAAAGTGCTGGTCTGCAAGAAATTACAGCGAAGATAGACATAATTGCTATACATTCGTGTTGACTTTCTTAGAATCTCTCAATTACGGTAGCATGAGCAAAGCGGCGTCAAGTAGAACAGCGTTTTGCGAAAAATTCATAGTACCCAGAACGACATCCGCTGGTAAATATATATCGCTGTACAGGAAGCTGAAAGAGAATGGATTTTTTATTCATAGGAATAATTATAAATGAAAATTTTATTTATTTGTATACAAAAAGTATAAAATGTAGTAATTTAAAACATATTTATTGTACATTGTATCAAGAAATGTTACAAATTTAATTTATTGGAAATTTTTCAGAAAAACAGAAATCTACCTCATTTACAGTCAAACCTTAAGTAAAAATAATTTGTTTGTCCATATTATTACACTTACACAAAAATTGCATGATCGGTGTATACTTTTATCAAGAAAGAAAACTTCGTAATAACTTTATTGTTATAATGTTTAATTTCACCTTTAACCATAATTCGCCCTAAACCATAGGCATTTGTACATACTTATACATTTAATTTGTTATTTATATAAATAAATTATTTCAATATGATCAATTTATTAATGATCCTATTTATTGATTTCCCACTGTGTTAATTAGTACATAAGTTTAGTCTTATATAAAGGTATTCCAGGGAATCCGCTTATTAAAATTTTCTGAATTTCTAGTAGGAATTTTACGTTAATTTCAAATGCTGTATAGCAAAAACAAAACATGTTTCCTTTAAAAAAAAAAAGCTTTTGTTTGTGTAAAAGTAAGTTTGAAATCAAATTTCTGTTGTAATTTCGAAGTTGTGAAAGAATATATTCTTATCAGCATTAGGTTCTAAGTTCCTTTTTTAAAACGTAAAAAAACACAAGAATGTTAAGGAGTAAAAAATATATTGAAATAGTAGTCCACTACAATATTGTTTCACCACACAGTGGCTTCATCAGGTGGATGAAATTAACTAAACAGAATATAAAATTACACACTATTTAATTTATTCCTTTTTTAATTTTTTTAATATAGGTAAGTAATATCGTAAGAGCGAGCGTCCTATGGTCATCTCTAGAGTAATCTGCAACGCTAATATATCTATTGCGCCTGTTACTATAATAGATGTATTGAACCACGTATAGATATAGATGCGGAGTTCATATTACATCGGGTGATCACAGAGCGAGAACTCGTGCTGTAAACAATTAGTAAGTATCTATGTATATCCACCTAAAGCTGAACTCAATTAATTTTCGCAATATCCGTCCACAAACCGCGTTCTGTTGTGGTGGATAAATTCTTTAATTTAATTTTGTATCAATCACAGACGTTTATTTAGTTGAAACGGAAATCTCCAATGAAGACGTCAATCCAGCTTCCAATCCAAAACTAAGACCTTCAGTCAAAAAATTACAGTTTACGTAAATATTAACATGTTCTCCGATGTCCCAACGACTGTTAATATTAAAAATTTAATGCCCAAAATATGACTTAAAAAACAAAATATTTGAAATGCTTTTCCTTTGTAATTTTTGACGGTGACGTAGTGTGGATCCGTATTTAATAAGAGTAAACAAAAAGACCTCAATCCCCAATTATCGTTTATTATAACTACCGGCTTCGTGGAATTACCACATCATCCGATTACTTACGGTAATAAATTTAAAGAATTGTCACAAGACGTCTTATAACAATTTCTTTTACTTTGTTGTTATTGATCTATTACAAAGTATTGTGATTTGCAATTACTTACACCTGTTTAGTTAAAAACTAGATCCCCCCACGTACAATTATCACGAAGCACGAGCCGCCACTGTAATAATAGTATATTATTTGATGAGCCTTTAATCCTATCATTTTACCTACACGAGGAACGAGGATGATAGTCACAAGCACGACGTAATGTCAGATCAAACATAAGATGTAATGTAAAATCAGCAAAAAAATAACAGATTAGGTATTTCATAAAAAAAACTGTAGTGTTTTATGAATAAGTTTATGTATTGCTTACGCAAAAAATGGTTCAATGTGTGGTCAATAATATGGCTATAGATATGTTTACTAATACACCGGCTGGGTACAAATTTCCAATATTGATTATTTATCCTTATTATATAAAATTATATACTCTGTACCATAGACATGATAGACTGCTGATATTGAACTCAAAACTGCCATCAATTGAAATGCGCCATATTGGAATACAGGCGTCATCAATGACGTCGGTACCATGGCGGATATTCAAATAAATAAAGTTAAGGATATCAATAAATTTTAATAGCACTTGGAATTTGTAATAATTAGTAGCATATGTTAGATTTTATCCTATGTATTTTATATGGCATTGTCTTTTTTTATTAAAGTTGTGGACAACCTAGACCTATAAACAGTTTCTAAACTTACGATTAACTGGTAACATATACTTCATTCGTTGTCAGGTTTAATAAGAGAGAAAAGAAAAAATTTCTTTCAATGCCATATAAAAATACGTAGGAAAAATCTAATACAAGTTTCATAAGATCTTCACGACTTGTCATAACAATCCAACATTGTATGTTGTCTTTAGGAGTAAATAATATACTGCGGTAGTTGTTGTATAATTTATTGATGATTAAATAATATTAGTTTACTTAATTCCTTCCTTATTGATTTACCTTGTATTTTTTCTGTAAACTTCTTCGCTAAATTATGAAATCTAATTTTGCTATAAGACGATATTATGGTTTTACTTAAAATTGAAACACGAGTTTCTTCCAGAGGTGACATATCTAACAAATGATGGGATAAACTAGAAAAAATATTTTGGGGAACATGACTTGATAGTAAATAAACAAAAGTCGTTAGGAAGTTTTCTTCTTGTGGAATCTTGTTTCCTGTCAAGACCATTACTTTCCGAATTGGTTTTTCGGTGAACTGGCAAATATATCGTACCTCCTTTGATGGGCAGATTAGATTTACCTAAGAAATAGTGCAGAAAATTTAAAGAAATATATATGTTATACATCATTTATTTACCTCTACCCTTTGTTTTCAGGAATATCAAGTGATTCTAAATAAAAATATACTTTTTTAGATTTTCTTTGTCTGAATTCAATGTTGGAATAACTCCCTCTTTAATTCGCACAATCTGTCCCGCTCTATAAGAATCCTTTTCGAGGAAATGTAATGAACAAACATATGCACGCTTACTTTTGCTGGGATTTATGGTAGTCCCTGTAACAGTAATCCACACAACAATGTTTGGGCATTCTATAAAAAATTATTTCACATAGAAACACCAAGTATTATCATAATTTCAGAATATATTTAAGCTATGGCATTATTCTGCAACTTACATATGAAAAGTTAGTTCTCCGTCATCTTTGTAACTATTGCTTTTGCAGGATTTTACACGACACGATGGCATCACTTTTTTCAGGAAAAACTACCTGGATTAATTATCACATAAGCCCAATTATTAATGCTATAATATGCATACTTACAAATAAATCAAAAATATACGATGAATAATTTATAATATTAAGAAATAGTCCGGGAAATAATAACACAAAGAGAGTAAATAAAACAATCGATCTACAAGGTTAGGTAATACCAGTAAGACTTGTCAACTTGCATAAAACTTAACGTGGCTTAACACAAAAACTTCCTATAGAAAACTAACGTAAGCACGATGCTACATGAATCGTGACGCAAGTAATGACGCCTGTATTCCAAGATGTCCTGTCGATTTTTGATGGTGCGCCGTAGCGATGCGCATACGGTTCATTGGCAGTCTATCAAGGGGGGTTATTCTCGAACCGATGGAAAGTTTTCACTCCCAGGGAATAACATTCACCACTAACTCCCCGTTACTAAAAATGTGGTATTCTCGAACTAACAGGGAATATCTTTCCTACGTTTACTCCCGGGGAATTATAGCACGTTGTTGTCAAGTCATATATTAGGAAGGGATGGGAAAGAACCAATAGAAACGGCGGTAGAAAGAGATGTATTTATAACAGTTCTTTTTAATTGAAAATATAGTGATCGTTTTCTTTACATTGATCGATATTATCTCATGGCATTTTTAAAAATAAAAATCATGGCAAAGAAAAAAAATCTAGACATGTTACAGCTACACAAAAGCAAGACCACGACTAATAAAAGAGTACATAAACATCTTGTATTGAATAGCTCGGATTTCGCCGCTAAGCTTATAATTATTGAATTATATATCTGACTGAAGCTTTATTCATATACAAGTATCATTTAAACAAATTATCGCTTAACTGCATTCATGTTTAAGTTTAGAAATATTTTCTGCATCCATCGCACAATATAGGTATATATAAAATTAGGGGAGAATATATAATTTTAACATCCGACTAAAAGTGTAAATCTCACAAATATTTGTGTTATTAATTATAGAATATATAAGATATCATATTAATTCAAGCTGCTTTACTTGCAAGCTATATATTGTTGTTCGTTATTCTACTATCAAATATTTAAATAAGATATAATTCACGAATACAACCACATATCAACAGCCGTAAACCGCCGAAATAAAACCGAGCGAAGCCGATTCAATTTCTCATGCAAATTCTCCTGCTTATTTGTAGGAGAAAATACCGGGGAATCTTTCGGGAGTACTTTCCTACGAAAACGTGAGAAATTGAACTCGAGAATACCAACTATTGGAATCGTAGGAATTTTTTGACAATTCTCACGGAATTTCCACTCCCTCAGATTCGAGAATAACCCCCCTGGGGGGAATAACCCCCCTGGGGGGAATAACCCCTCGAATCTGAGGGAGTGGAAATTCCGTGAGAATTGTCAAAAAATTCCTACGATTCCAATAGTTGGTATTCTCGAGTTCAATTTCTCACGTTTTCGTAGGAAAGTACTCCCGAAAGATTCCCCGGTATTTTCTCCTACAAATAAGCAGGAGAATTTGCATGAGAAATTGAATCGGCTTCGCTCGGTTTTATTTCGGCGGTTTACGGCTGTTGATATGTGGTTGTATTCGTGAATTATATCTTATTTAAATATTTGATAGTAGAATAACGAACAACAATATATAGCTTGCAAGTAAAGCAGCTTGAATTAATATGATATCTTATATATTCTATAATTAATAACACAAATATTTGTGAGATTTACACTTTTAGTCGGATGTTAAAATTATATATTCTCCCCTAATTTTATATATACCTATATTGTGCGATGGATGCAGAAAATATTTCTAAACTTAAACATGAATGCAGTTAAGCGATAATTTGTTTAAATGATACTTGTATATGAATAAAGCTTCAGTCAGATATATAATTCAATAATTATAAGCTTAGCGGCGAAATCCGAGCTATTCAATACAAGATGTTTATGTACTCTTTTATTAGTCGTGGTCTTGCTTTTGTGTAGCTGTAACATGTCTAGATTTTTTTTCTTTGCCATGATTTTTATTTTTAAAAATGCCATGAGATAATATCGATCAATGTAAAGAAAACGATCACTATATTTTCAATTAAAAAGAACTGTTATAAATACATCTCTTTCTACCGCCGTTTCTATTGGTTCTTTCCCATCCCTTCCTAATATATGACTTGACAACAACGTGCTATAATTCCCCGGGAGTAAACGTAGGAAAGATATTCCCTGTTAGTTCGAGAATACCACATTTTTAGTAACGGGGAGTTAGTGGTGAATGTTATTCCCTGGGAGTGAAAACTTTCCATCGGTTCGAGAATAACCCCCCTGGTCTGTGCTCTGTACTCGAAAAGCCCACCATTAGTGGTAACTCCACGATAACCTACATTTTTACATATGGCAACACTGATATTCGTTCGAATGTGTTATCTGTGATTTACTCGCCACAGCGACACCGCAAAATCACTTCAACCGATCACAAGTCACAACTCGCAGTCAGTTTGTGGTTCGGAAAACGAAAAAAAAGCAAACTTAGGTTATGTTTTGGTTTCAAAAATTGTAGTACAAAATAAGTGCAAGAGTGCGTTATATTTTACATATAATATATTAAGCGTTTCCAGAGATGGGAAAGTAGGTATCCTTTTTAAAAAATATGGTAAAAGAAACAAATATTCTATGCCGTAAGTATGAAATGCTATTATCTGAGGTTATGTTTTCTTAATCGTTATCTAGACATACTGAATGGAGAAAATTAGCAAAAAAAGCAAGACGAAAGAGAGTTAGACAACAATTAGCACAAGAAAGATGTGCATTAGAAGAAGAAGGTATGTAATCAGGTTCTTAGAGTTTGTATTAAACAAAGCGTACTATAATTCAGAACAGAGAAAAAGAGACAATTCTCCCAGTTATCTCCAGTGGCTTGAAGATCAGAAATTGTTAGAAGAACACCAACAGAAAGAAGAACATCGATTAGCGCAAGAGAATCATAAACGTTGGATTGAGGCCGAAAAGGTAGCACAGGAAGAATGGAAAATTTTGCAAGATAAATTGAAACTAATAAAAGAAGAACGTGCCAAACATCAAGCTTTAATTAAAGCAGAATGGGAAAAAGAACAAAGAAAATTAAAACAGTTAGAAGAGCAAAAGATAAAGGAACAAGAAGAGAAGGAGAGGCAGCAACTTCTAATAAAAGAACAACTTGAAAACTTTTTAGAAAATGGTGGTGAAGTACCAGAATATTTTAATAGAATTTTAGAAACGAATCCAAATAAATCCATATGTCAATTTTTTAAGAAAATAGGCGCATGTCGTTTTGGCGATGCTTGTTCCCGCAATCACCAAAGGCCGTGTCTCAGTACTGTATTACTAATACCCAATTTTTATTCACATATTAGTCTGCAACAGTCTTTGGAAAATGAGTATGGTTCTGATTCATTGGAATTCGAATCACATGAACGGTACAGTCATTTCAAGGAATTCTTTTATGATGTTTTGCCGGAATTAGAGAAATATGGACATATAAAGCAGTTTAAAGTTTGTTGTAATGAAGAATCACATTTAAGAGGAAATGTTTATGTTCAATATAGTAATTTTCGGGAAGCAATGAGTGCATATAGAGTATTCCAAGGTCGATGGTATGGTGGAAAACAATTGAATGTGGAATTTTGTGGGCTAGAATCTTGGAAAAACGCAATATGTGGTAGGTGATTTTCAGGTTTATTAAGTATTAAGCACTTAATAAATTTTATTATTCAAAATAGGGAGATATTGTTGTGACATAATAAAGGTTCCATTATTAAATCTTGTAAAAATTGAAATATTTACCAATAACATTTGAAACGCACATCACCATCAATTTTCTTGTGAAGCAATTACTCAGTTATCTTTGACACATTAAAACTCTTTTCTGTAATATTTAACTATTCTCTACAGCAAGATGTTTACTTTCAGGTTTGTTTTTCAAGAAAGCGTGTCCCAAAGGATCAGCTTGCAATTTTCTACATGTATTTAGGAATCCAGGAAACTTGTACAATCATTCTGATAAAGACCCTCAATCTCTAGCAGACTACGATCACGAGAAGTATTATTTTATATTCATTGTAATATAAGTTGTATATGTAATCCAATCTTTTAGTGACTCATCTGGTAGGAATTGGAGATGGTCAGAATCTCCAGAGAGACCATTCATTACCACAAAAAATAGAAAATCCAAACAAAAGCACCGAGATAAAAATGTTGAACACAAATCTAGAAAACATAAAAGGTCAAGGTCGAGATCCAAACATAGTAGATCACCACATAATAGATCACGCAGAAAAACACATAAGAAGTCAACAAAATAATATTTATCTATTGTAATAAGTTATTTTATTAAGGGTAAAATATAATATCACACATAGTAGTTTTGGTTTTTAAAATAAATCATTCAAAATAATTGATAAAAATACACCAAAAAATACAACCGTGTACGATCCTAAAAACTTAATATACTCTAATAATATGCAACGCAACCATTTATTGTTATTATAATTTTTCAATAGATGAATAATTTGAAATTAGACCAAATCTAATTTCGAGCCCTCTCCGGCGGTTAAAGGATTAACACCATGAATTATAATTTTCCAAAAAATTGCGCTGCAGACTACATATTTCTTTGGCAATATAGGCTGTTACATCTCGTCACAACAGCCTGATAGAGAGATAAACGTTGCTCATAAGTTATAAGCATCCATTGAAATTTATGTGCAAGTATATGTATCTTTTTCTGCTTTTGCGATTTGCATACTGCATGGAGAAATGTCATATACAATGTGTATGGAAAGTGCGTTCTCTATACCTACCAATACGAAATCTTAAAGTCGACATGACTATCATAGGCAGGGAATACCTTCTTTAGCTAAAACAGTACTTAATACTGTGCTAATTCTAAGTACCAACTACACTTGATTTGAGGGTGTGGTATAACGCTCATTAGTTTACACAATGGTACAAATACTTCAATCTATTGTGTTGTCTCAAATAGAACTATATACACTATTAGTAAATACCACTAGAGATCAAATCTCAAGAATTATGTTCAAATATCAACGGTATTAAGATAGTTATTTACGTATCAAAGCTGGAAATTGATTTATCGAACGAGCCTGAAGATTGCGAGCAACCGAATGTGTTCGATATAGACACCTAGCTTCCAGGCGTTGTGCGTACAATATTTTCTTGACTACCACATGATTACCACTTCCTAATAATTATTTACGTATCAAGGCTGGAAAGTTATGTTTTATCGAACGAGTTTGGAGACTGCGAGCAACCAAACGAGTTCGATTAAAACACTTCCCAGCCGTGGTGCGTACAATATTTTTCCGACTAATGGTACTATAATGGCTTTATTAGGGTAAAAACACCTTTCTTTCGTAGTTACATATTGTATGAGTTTAGAATTCTAGCAGCTAAAAGGAGAAAAGCACAATATAAATTTAAGGTAGGGATAACGAAGCATATGTTTACATATGTTATCGTTTCTTAGTTCCTTCGGTTGAAATGAAAATCCACGAATTTTCGAAACAATTTTCCCAAATGAATAATTTTACTCAATAATTAATTGCTGTAGCGCGGAGTGATTGGATATCTTAATTTAATTGTGTATAATCACGTCTATTACGCTGCAGTCCTTACATATCTTTGTACAGGCGAATAATTAGAAATCTCGTTTTATTTAATTTTCTTCCAGCTAATATCGGGTAAAGAAAATGAATACGGCAAATTGAGCAATATATAATCGTAAATTCTAACTATGTAATTAGAATATACGATTAATTTTCTTTAGTTCTCACTTATCATACCTAAGGTTATACGAGTCGTACATGCCTATTATAATAACATTTTAAAATAATTAACAAATTTCAATTTTGCGTAAATCCCCCCGCCCCCCCCCCCCCTTTTCATATTAGTGATTAATGGTAATTATATACATAGTTTGGAGCGATTACGTCAATCCAATCAAAAAAGTATAATAAAAATATGCATGTGTAGCACGTGGTAAGAGCATGCACTAGTGTTTAGTCTTTAATCGTCTATAGTCGCTAGAAAACATTTAAAATAAAATTCTATAGCTCACGCCATTCTTGCGAATTGCTCATACGCAGTACGTCCCTGCAAAAACCCTGCACTGCGCTAATGGGACGGTCGTGTGCTTGCGCAAGTTATCATTTCGATCTCACCTAACCTTAAATGTTCAAATTGATTCTTTTGTGGAAATAAAATCTGAAGAAAATACTAAGGTCCATACTAATTTCCAAATATTGTGGATAGTGTGATGGGATTGAATGACTGGAGGCCATTTATCTATGGAGGACTTGCGTCGTGTGTAGCAGAGTTTGGTAAATTTATTTACGAGAGCGTTAAGTAACAGCTTATATAAAGGGCATTTTAGGCACATTTCCCGTGGATACCTCGAAAACGAGGCTCCAAATTCAAGGGCAGAAATCAGATGCTAAGCATGCAAAGTTAAAGTATCGTGGTATGATTGATTGCATCTTTAAAATTATACGTTATGAAGGGTTATCTGCTTTGTATGCTGGGTAAGTTGCCTCCTTGAAATACATATGTAAAGTAAAAGCAAAATTTTAATAAAAATATTAACGTCTTCGCAATAATTCGAAAGATTTTGTATGTTATTCTAAAAAAATCAATATTTAAAATGGCTTAATTAGTTGCATCAATACATAAAATATATATAATTTATGGTAACATTGATTCATAGCCCAAAACAAATTAAATGCAGATGTAGCAGAGAAATTCCAGACACCTAAGCCCAAATTTAGACTAAACAGAATATTATTATGTAGAATTTTTTATGCTTGCAAAATTGCTTACAAACAAGTGAGGCACCAATCATTTTCTATTCCTTTTATGTTAATGTTCTAAGAAACTAATACCTTATAAATTGTAAATATATATGTATTAACATGCAATAACAAGTCATACAAAATATTCAGAAAAACCTGTAGGTATATATTTAAGTTTTGGCGGTAAAAATGCACTGTTGAATATTGTTAGAAGATAATATTAAATATTTATTAATGTATTAGTTTTATGTAAACCAAGTACATTTATATTTGTTTCATTTTAAATGGAAACTTTATAGTACACAATATACTACAAGTATATGTACAGTAAGAGAAATAAACAAGTTTGATAATTATTATGATAAACACTACAAAAAATGCATTAGTAGTAATTGAGTTTGATTACATGTCTTTTCAAAATAGATATTTCAAAGTAACGTTCAGTAGCTAATTGCACATTTTTCCACATTTTGCAAAATATATATGCATGTTAAAAATTATGATATTACGTATTCAAGATGATTACAAATAAGTACATAAGATTATAGTCAACGTAAAGTAAACTAATAAAACTTAATTTGGAAAAGTAATATATGAATTCATTCACTATGTACTTTGTACTTATATAACCAACGATGATTAAAGCACGGTAACGAATTTCAATATTTTTATTCGTCCTTTATCACGAAATTTCAGCGTTATAATTGTAATATTATATATTACATTAAATTATACTAAGTGCATATACCCATTATTAAAACATTACTCAAAAAGAGGGAATTAGAATATCAAAATAGCGTGTTTGCAAATCTTCCTATATTCATATATGGATATGGTGTCATATATTTTACTAATTGGACTAATTGGTTGTCTAAATTAAATGAAATGTAATAGATAAAATATGAGACAAAAAAAAACAAGAATATAGGTTTTCTTTGCCAAAATCTTTATATGATATTGAAACTTGTAAGCGTACTGTGCCATAATATTGAATTTAAACGTAGCGGAAACATTAACCAGTCAATCAATTTTCAGTAAAAACCGAATTTAAACCAATTGCTAAACAAAATAATCCGATTTCAAAATAGGTTATGGTTTTTGTTTTTATGACGGTTAATCGCAAACCCGTTTCTACTCGCACCTCCCTTTATGTTTTTTTTTAGTGCCTGGTCCATTTCTTGTGTAGCTATTGCAGATTATATTTCCTTCGTTTAGTGAAAGAGTTTGCTAGATATTAAAAAAACTTCCTTAATACCCAGCTAAGGAGGAAAAAATGATACATAATTTATAATTTCCAATGTTTCACGAAACAATATGGATATATGTAAAGTTACCAATAATATGATAACGCCGAAATGCTTTAGATGAATTGGGAACTTTTTTAAAGCCCGGCCAACACTTCCACTAAACTAATGAAACATACTTATTGCAAATATATATATTAACAATATAAATCTACCTATCTTAAGTCATTCATAATTATTTCTGAAAATGATGACTTAATTTCAGAAATAATCGTTAATGAAAATATATTATTTTAAAGTTAAGAACGATATCAGCTGATGAATTCGACAGCCGGGATCCTGACCCCTCACGTCTCCATTCCAAGGCTACATAGCCTATAAAAATGACCTCTACCGGTGGCGACATACGTACATCGTATGGCTTTGTTCTGTCTGTGTTATACGAAAGGCGTAATTGACGAATTAAGAAGCCCGTATGAGATAATAATAATAATAATAATTCATGCCTTTACATCCCCCAACAGCTTTCGCCAATTACAGGGGGCATCGGCCGGCCATGAGTTATTATTAGGTGTTTGTCTCTCAGCATTTGCCAAGGAGTGAGGAAAACCACGAAAACCTCACTCTGAGAGCAGGCCCTGGGATTCGAACCCCGGACCCTGTGACTGATAGCCAAGCGCGCAAGTCAATGAGATCGGTACCAGTCGGTACAGTAGCTAAACTGATATTCAGCAGTACATATGCATACAGATACTTGAAGCTTAGACAATAGCGGGCCGCGTCATACTCGATGAATTAAATTTATTTTTCACGGAGAAATAGAATAGACGATGGTAATTTTAATTTTCAGCAAACGTCACTGCGTCGTCGCCGATCAAGAAATTATTATAGAAAGGGTGAAAATATTGAGATTTTTATGAAATTTGGCTGTTTTATATTTTATTTATGTTTCATGGACAGATTTAGCTTAAATTGACCTTGACGACATTGTATTAAATCATTAACATATATTACATGCACAATATCGTTTTCACAGTCTGAAATCGTACGAAAATCACACTAGGTATGCCCTAAGACTTGATGTAGTCCAGTGTACATATCAGCTTAAGTAATAATATAATTACATATCAGGTATGGGTTAGTGTTGCAGAAATCGCTAGATATTAAAATTAAAAAACGGTGATCCAAGGGGTAAATATCCCCGATAAATAAATAATAATAAATCGATTACAATAGTTATCGATAATGCGATTAATTTAGATTTTGAAAAACGGTTTTGTAATCGCAAAAAAAAAACGATTTTAAAATCGATTGCGCGGTTTCTGTTTTGAAGTCGTCATATACAAAACCGGTTTCAATTGCTAGCCCTAGTATGTTACTTAAATATGCTTACATGTATACAAATGAATTGTTATAGCAATTCAAAAATTTGTTAGTCGCCACAAATAAAATTGATTTGCATTTACAGCCCTAGTGAAGAGTGGTTACTGTGGACCTCGCACCTCCAATATAACTTTAAAATTATAAATCTCTTTAATGTCTTCTATATCTCTCATTTTCAAAAATTTGTACCAAGCCATTTTTATTTTTTTAACATTCTGTTAGTAAACAAATACTATCAAGCTTATTTGAAGGAAAATAAGTACAAATATAGATATTTTTCAGTTTAAGTATTGCATATATGCATTATGTAAAAAAGAAATAAACTATAACTGTTTTTTTTAAAGTACACCAAAAAATAGGAAAAGAAAAAAAATTACATAGCGATTATTAGGTTAAATTGGTTAAATAAAATCTTCATTTAATATTTCAATTCGCGAAATAGTTTTAATTTTATTCAATTTATATTAATGGTTATTTTAATTTAATCCTATTTCTTTTATTTTCAGTATATGGCCAGCAGTGTTAAGGCAGTCGACTTATGGTACCATAAAATTTGGCACCTATTATTGTCTAAAACAGTTTCTTATTAAACATCATGGTCGTGAAACTATCCAAATAAATGTGTTATGTGCTGTGATCGCCGGCTCTGTTTCAAGTGCCATTGCCAATCCTACAGATGTACTGAAAGTGCGAATGCAAGTAGATGGGTCAAATGGAAACGTATCGCTGTTCGCATGTTTCAAAAATGTCTACATGCAAGAAGGAATCTCTGGATTGTGGAGAGTGAGTTATATATAATACAAGTGTTAATTCAGAAATTGCATCGTATTGTCTGTAATGCACTATTTTTTTTATGATTTCAGGGAGTCAGTCCTACTGCACAAAGAGCAGCTTTAATAGCTGCAGTTGAATTGCCAGTGTATGATTTCTGTAAAAGTAGATTGATGAATATGCTTGGCAATAATATTTCTAATCATTTTATGTACGTTTTAAAATTCAAAGAAAATTGCATAACTTAAACAATATATACATAACAAAAACTATTTCAGTTCTAGTCTTTCCGCTGGCTTAGCTGGTGCGGTTGCTTCGACCCCAATTGATGTTGTACGGGTATGCTATAGTAGAAGTAGATATACCTGTATCAAAAATTGATTATATTAATTTTTTAGACGAGGTTAATGAACCAAAGAAAAATCAAATTATCTGATGGAGGCGTAGGACTACGTGTCTATAATGGAACTTTAGACTGTTTTGTACAAACATTCAGAAATGAAGGATTTTGGGCATTTTACAAGGGGTTTATACCTACCCTGTTTCGATTAGGGCCCTGGAATATCATTTTCTTCGTTACATATGAACAGCTTAAAACATTTTATTAGAGAATTAGGAAATGTTTGACTTGGTTGCTATTTTGAATGAATAATGTGAATCTGATTAGTATAATTTTGCATTTTTATCTATTTCTATTTATTTATATAATTTAATGTATATAGTACAGAAATAAACATTGTAACTTAAAAGTATTTTTGAAAAATTAAACACCTATAATCTTGCTAGTCAGTTGTGTCAAGTAAACATTTTGTTTTTGGTGGTTTATAATTTGGAGAAAACGCTTTTCCTCGATGGTTAAAGACATAAAATGACGATATGTTTCGAAAATTTTCCCAAGATTTATTCTCCAAATCTGCTGAAGCTCTAATCTCTTTGAAATCACCAGCTATGTAAAGAACACCATACATGATTACAAATAAACTTGCGATTGCCTGAATGGTAATCTGAAATGACTAAAGTAATATCTTATATGTGTAATTTTAAATTAACTACATACGTCTAGCGGGAGACCAGTAAATTCAAGTTCATTTAACCTCAAATACGAACGATCTGCAAATTACATTATCATTTTACAAAAATTAAGAGATATTACTACCTACGTTGAGCAGCTGAATACGCAGCGTGAAATAATGACAGAAACCCTAATGTTAGCGTTAATCTGTGTAATGTTGTTGCAGCCATTATAAATTATTAAATTAGAAAACAATTCTTTGTTTTTCCTCACCGGTCAATATAACCTTATTTACCAAAAAGTGATCAATTATCCATTGTCCATTGGTGGTGCCTGACAACTCGTATTATAAAAAAGAAGCAACATAGGAATAACAAAATCCCAAGTTCAAAAAACCGTTCTAATTTAAAATTTACTCATTGCACCCCAAAATTCGGCAGTTGTTTTATTACTCAGTAAAAGTAATAAATTTTAGATATTGATTTTTAAATAAAATGTTACATAGGATTTATATTTGATATAATTTTCAAGCATTTGTCATTTATGTTGGTAGAAAAAATATTAGAATAGAAATGTCAAATTTAAGAGGTTGAAGTCATTTGTCATTTTATTATATCCATTATTTAAGGTAAAAATTAATAAACATTGGTTTTCTTATATATATTCTAAAGCTAAAAACAAATTTTCTCACTAAATATTCATTTCAGTAATAAAATGTCTGCGAACACAACTCCAGGCCAATATAACGAACTGGAAGATGCTTTTATTACGGATGCAAATTTTAAAGTTGACATAAGTCAAAAAATGAAAGTACCACATAAAATTAGTTTTAATAATGATGCTGTAAATGGTATTACTACAAATAGTTGGCATGAAAATATTAATATGCAAGTACCTGAAAGAATACTAGTTGTTGGTCGCGATCAACATGTTGGTAAGATATACATGAGGTATTGGAAACCAGAATAGTCTATAAGTTAGTTTTGAAAATATAAAATGGACATTTGATAAGTGAATTTAAATATGCTTTAAAGATAAATTTTAATGCTGGTAATCTTATTATTGTTTCGATCTGGCCAACTCTGGCTTTCAATACAATGTGTCAATAAAATTGACAATATCTGATTGGTATAACAATGTCTGATATTAATTATTTTATTGGATTCATTCCACAGGGTAGTTATTTTAACTTGCATTTTAAAGATAACTTTAAATCTTGTTTTGGTAACTTGTCATTTATATTTTCTTATATTATATCAATATTACATAAATTTTAGGTACGAGAGCTCCTCCTAGGGAAATTGTATTTGACAATTCTGTACTACAACAAAATGAACCGTATCCTTCAGAACCTCGCATAGGTACACCACCCCGAACATTAACATTAGATAAATATCCTTTCCCCGGAGTAGATGACTTTGAGGAACCAGTAAAGGAGCATGTACCTACAGCAAAACCAAAAAATGTTAAACCATTTAAAGTGGAAGATGCTTTGAATGAAAGTAGAATAACACATCATGAATCTATGTTGCCCATAGGACCAGGCGGTGAGGGATTAACAACAGCTGAAGAAGTAGTACATCTGCGCAGACAAATGGCAAAACTTAATCGTAGGGTAATGGCTTTAGAATTAGAAAATTTGAATAGACTGCAAAAAGAGAAAATTTTGTATGGCTTAGGCATTGCGTATTTTCTGTTAAAAGCTATATTGTGGTTAAATCGTAATAACTAAATTTATGTATGTAGTTTTATTTCAAAAATCAATTATACTGAAGTTATATTATATTGTCTTTTAGCATATTTTATTTTGTATTTTCTACATTTGCCCCAATTTATATGATTTTTGAAATAAATGTAATCTAATTTAGTCAATAAGTATGTGAAATTACACAGCTATGAACTATTTTAAGGTATATACATCTTTCATTTCTATTATATTCATTTTCAGTATAGTTTGAAAATTAAATATTTAAAAGTGTTATTGTTTTTTTTTTTAAATATATAGCCATAATCCATGCAAAGTTAACGGCTATACCACGCATGTGCGTCTCCCGCTTATTCTTCTTACTGCAGTAGGTATTCCCCTACATTCAGTTATTCGTCATAGCCACTCATAGCTCCCAACGAATACTGGCGCGAGCGCAGCGGTTGCTTTGCTATTCAATCTACACGCAGAAATGTGTTAATTTTTAGTGACCGTAAAACGTATTGTATTTTTATTATGAAAATGAATAAATTGCAATATGTATTGCTTTGGACACACGTACTTATAAACTCAAAAGGTGTAAGGCAAGCGTAAAACAGTCATTTATAGTATCTATCATGTACTTAAAAATAGTCTGCTCATGACAAGAAAATTAAAGTAATCAACGAAGAACAAAACCCTCACAAAGAAATAATAAATTTAACGAAGGAAAAATAAAACTTAATTCTGAGTAAATAATTTAAAAAATAAAAACTTAAAAGTAACTCTTAATAATAAATTGAATAAACTTTAACACCAGCTCGATTACTATTCTATTCGTAGTAGTAATAAATAAAGAAATATAAAATTAGGGTTTGTTCATGACAAGGAAATCAAAGATATTCTAATGAATTTAGGGCAAAACCCTCAAAAAGAAATAGTAAATTTAATGAAGGACAGATAAAAATTTATTCTGGGTAAATTTTTTAAAAATCATTGAATCTTCAAATAAAACGTACAAATATGCCCCCATCCTTGGCTAAACAATATCCTAATGTGTTGTAGAAATTCATTCTAACATTCTCCAACATTTCTGGGCTAATGTTGTTTGACGTTTGAACAATTTTATTGCGCAACTACTCTACATTAACTGGTCTAACGTCTTCATTGCCATAAATTATTTCTTTTAAATAACCTCAGTAAAATAAAGCGAGGGGAGATAAATCTGGTGAACGTGGCGGCTATTTGATATTTTCAGAATGAGTTCCGATCCACCGGTTAGGAAACTGATCACTTAAATAGTTTCGGACAGCCACTGCATTATGTGCAGGGCAACCATCTTGCTGAAAGTAGATGGTTTTCATCAGAGATAATGTTTGCATATTTATGTCGGGAAATTGCTGTACAGTAGGTAGAATGTTCAGTAATTCTAAATATGCATTTGCGTTCAAATTGCCATTGATAAAAAAACGTCCAATAATATGGTTGCCTGCCCATACTTAAATATCTGTGCTCGTTTTGCTTGGGCCAGTATGTTGTCACAGATAAATTGTGACTTCTAACCAAAGGAAAAGAAAATTCATCGGTAAAGGTAATATTGTTTACCAAATTAGCATCTCGGTTAATTAAATCACTTAAGTTTTCACAATGTGTGAACCGTGAAATAATTCTTGGTGTTTAGAATATTTAAAATTATGATACCCATTCGCTGAACGGAAGAACGGGATATGTCTAAATCATTGGAAATAGTGCCAGATGACATATTCGAATTTATTTCAACTGCAGCACATACTAAAACGGACGTATTATTAGAAATTCTGCGAGTTGAAAGTGATGTTTAAATTTTCGACCGAACCGGTATTGTCGGTTTTATTTTTTAATTTAAAAATTGTGGCTTTATTTGGAATAGGCCTGTTGGGGTATTTAGCTGCAAACACGTCGCATACCGTTTGAAAAGAATTGCCAGCGTGAAACCACCGCATCATCTCAGCTCTCTCCTCCACAGTATAACGCGGCGTTTTGCGCAAAAATATGTATTTAAAACTTAGACAACCAACTTACTTGAACTGACTAATAATACTGAGCACTGATCAGTCTACACATGCTATTATCGTACTACAGCGCCACACCTCGCTGTTAGGTAGAGTGGGAGACGGTGGGAGTATATGTACTTCCCCACAGTTTACTTTGCAGAGATTGAGGTTGTATATATAAACTGCAGGATATGCCCATATTTAAAGAATCTTTACAAAGGAGAAGCTCAGTGATAGCATGTTGCACATACTTTAAAAAAAATACAATCTATATAACCAAATATATATTTAAGCGATATATGCATTATTTCTAATAAAATCTCAATGTTCTACATCTTCCATTGTTGGCTCACACATTTCAACATCTCGGCATTTTGCATTCTGCAGCTCTCTCCTTATCTCTGGTGTTATGGTAGCATGTGACTGTTTTTTTAATAACTGCAGAAGAGTATCTCTTTGTTCGCTGGATATATCAGCCTTATAGCGCTGGACGAATGTTAGTAAAGCTTGGTGCCATAGCACAGGTAATTCTCTACTATCTCTTTCAAACCTGTAAAGTTACTTGTAATATTTATTTATTAATATAACACTAATACCACCTACCTCTGGAAATGAAAAACTACAGCATCTACAACTCTGTATGGTAAAGCATATTTTTTATCAAAAAATATTCTCAACATAACAGAATTCGCACCAGTATAATCCATTTCAGCTATTTTGAGAATAGCTGCTGATGAATGTAATATAGGAATAGAATTTTTTGCTATTACGGATCCTACTATAATAGCTTCTCGTAATGTACAATTTCCACTTTCCAATAATGGCAATAAGAGACCTAAAAGTTTGGTTATTCTTCAGAAATTATAGCATAAAATCTACTGCAGTGGTATATTACCTTTCATAAATCCACCAGGTTTGAAGAGAGCTTTACGTAATGCTTGATACAAGTGAAAGTTCAATCTTTTATATTCAGCCAGGTCATCTCGTATGCGGGGCAATAATACCAAGTTATAAAATCTCTGGGCCATTCTCTCTTTTAAATTTGAAGCAAATATTCTTGTAGCTTGATACATTGCAGCAGCTGACCAACTAGGTGGATCTAAAATTTAGTGATATAAAATCTAAAATAAAAGATTTCAATAAAAATACCGGTTATGTATAAAATTTGCTCCCAGTTTTTTAAACTTGGAATAATTTTAAAGGCTTTTGGCAGTTTACCGCTCCTATATTTCCTTAAAACATCTCGAACACCCTCATACATCTGTTTAACTCGTGCATCAACATCTTGCAGTTGAACTGTACCAGCATCACTAAATTTAGTTTCCAATTCTGTTTGCTTCTCAGTAATTTTCTCTAATATTATATCTGCTAATGTAAGTCGTGGAACAGGATTCTTGCTCATAAATTTTTCAATCGCTTCTTCATCATCTGCATTTATCTCGACATTTTCATAAAATACTTCTGTCTCTACCTGATCGTTGTCACTTTCAGATTCCTCATCTGATTCATTAGCATCTAATCGAACTGTTTTTTTCTTATTTGTGGGTTTACCTAATGCTGGAAACTCAGATTCTAGCTCCAGTTGTTGTTCACGAGCTGCTGTTAAAATCTTACGAGATAAATCTGAATCTACAAACTGTAGAACTGTGTAAATAAAAATAGAATAGTTTGTATTAAACCTCTAACCATTTCATCATCATCTTTACGAAGACGTATTTTGTTCTTATTTTTTGGTTTTGCCAATTGGTCATCTTCTATTTGTTTATGTAAAGGTAGTTTTGGTGATTTTTGTGATAGTTTTAATTTCTTTATTTTACCCATATTTAATTCCAAACACGTGGTTTGCTACTGCTTGCTATAAAATAAAATGTAGGCAGTTTTAGGTTATGTCAGGGTTATGTTACAAGTATAGGGGGGGGTGAGGAGGATAATCGCATCTGTGATCGCATCACCATTCGAATGACTGAAAATGAATCATTCGATTAGCGACGGTTGTTCAAAAAATTTATGTGATGGGCAGGGTATCGAGTCAAAACGGTGACGCCAATGGGAAAGGCAGAAATTATCCGATGGTTGAACCAGATTGAATTCAAAGTAAATTATTCCCCGTTCGACGCAAAGTCTTACCTGCGATTTTTATATCCCGTAGAGAAATAGTGCAATTTTAGACTAATGTGTTTTTCACCGTAAATTAGGATAGATTATAGATCTAAACTCCAGAACTATATCCGCTATAACGATAACTATAACATCCCATTCACAAATCTCCTACTTATATTTATGTAGAGATGTTAATGAAAATATTTTTTTAAATATTCGAAAAATTATTGATTCCGAAAATGTATCGATCGGCTCGGATAATTATCCAGGGCATTGGCAGCATTGGGTGATAACGATATTGGATGGTTACCACACCTGTATTGTTGCTACCAATAAAAGAAAAACGAAATATAATGCACAGCGCCGAATTTAAAAAGTATTCATAGCCGTACTTTTGAATCGGAAAACTGGTTGCAGTGGCTCACAGTTAAACTTTTTGTAATAAAACATACATATCAAGATGATTAGCCTTTTCTTTGATTATAAGGCTTAATTAAAACAAAGCAATTAAATGTTTCTTTTAAAACGTTTCGACGGTGTAAAACTTTATATTGTGCCAATAACTGTTATTTTTTATTAGTACAGTTTACTTCTGTTTAAATTATATATGTTAATTAAAAAAGAGTAATAAATTAGTCGAAACGTTTTAAAAGAAAAAATTAATTGCTTTGTTTTAATTAGCCTTATAACCAAAGAAAAGACTAATAATTTTGATATACTTACAATACAGGCTAAATATTTTAAACTTAACCGTTGAATGAAACATACAGTTAGGCTTGGCCTATAATGTACACTGTTCATATAAAAAGGGCTATTTAAGTCACAAATCCACTTTGGGAACTATTGACTGTTAAATTTTTTTCAGTACCTTTAAAATTGTTCGGAATATTCTTATATCATAATAAATTTTTTTTTATATAGAAACACCTACCGCTGTTATGAGTTTACGAAACATTTGGCGGGTTTAAGTTGGTCCAATAATTATTATGTAGCAATTTCAGGTTCCTTTTTTATAATTTACAGCGTTGCCAACCACTACATAATCTCTTATATTTACTTTATTAAGACATTGAGAAGCGTTAATTACAGAAATAGCATAACACGAACACGTTTCATAAGACTTAAATTGCTAAAATGCGTCAAAATGGTCTTACATGGACGTTAAAATTAATTATACCTGAAACCCACCTAAATATAAATTAAAGATAAGATTATATCCTGAATATCAAGAAATAATAGCCATTGTATGGTAATATAGATATTATTTATAAATCCCTAGTTTTTATAAATAAATAGTCTTAATTAAATCTTTTAAGATATATACAATAAATAACAATAACTTACTAACAATCACTTATTTAAAGAAAATATGCAAAATCGTAGTCTAATTTGCATATTCAGACATTATATTTTTGATTATTTAATACCCGTCAGAAATATTAATAATCTGAAATTGATCCCCATCAATTTTCACTAGAAGATGCACTTTGTTTTTCTTTAAGTTTGCGTTTGGCTCTTATATCAGCCATAGTTTGTTCTATAGATCGACAATCTTTTTTATTTTCACTTGGAACTATAACAAACATAAATATATAAAATATATTTTACTATAATATATATTAAGAAAATTACCAAATCCATAACTTTTGTTTGTTTCTGTTTTCTTTGCTGCGTCTAATGCAGCATCTTGACCTATTAAATGTGCATATTTATCTTTGTAATTGGAATTAGGCACAAATTTTTTTGGCTTCCGGTTCAGCTCCTCTTCCGCTTCCTGTTTTTCTAATTTTCTCTGAAATATCAATTATTGAGAGGAAAAAAAGAATAATAAAATAAGTTACCTTTTGAATCAATTGGATTTTAATATCATCACTCCATGGTTCACCACGTCTTCGAACAGCCAACTCGTCTTCACAAGGAGTATATAATTTACTATATACCCTAACATATCGATCCACATGTTCAGTACCAAATGAATATGACAACAATCCTAAAGCTTCAGCTACTTCATGTCTAAAACAGACAAATAATAGCTATGCATACAAAATAACTATGTACTTACACAATACTCCTATAAATTTGATCCATAGGTGAAAATTTCAAATTTTTATTGTTTGGATCTTCAAAATGTGATTTCATCTTCTTTTCTATATCTTCCTTGAATCTTTGAAGTCTCTCCTTTTCTATTGCGCGCCTCTTTTCTATTTCTTCCTTTCTTTCTAATAACAAATCAATATTTAAAATTTTTACAGAATATCATCAGAAGAAAATACTTTTTATCAACAATCTTTCTCTCTCGCTTAACGATGGCGGCTTGTCCATAGAGCTCATAATAGACCCCAATAAATCCATTACTATATTTTATAAACTTATTTACATAAGATGCAATGTGCAAATATATCCTATAGTAGGCGATCTAACATGGACCTAACACAATAGCCAGACAATAGCTACTTAAAACAACACAAAAGAGAAGACACAGATCACATTTGACAGTTAATAGGTTATTTGCATGGTTATTTGTGCAAAATAAAACTCGGTTACACTTATGAATACAGTGAAGACAGCTTAGATAATTTCATACCAACGTAAAGATTCTCATAGCACCAACAAATACTTTCATTTTTAAACAAGCTTTAAATAAAAACTTTTGCAGTTTTCTTATATAACGTGAAAAAAGTATAATATATGCAGTGATATTCTGCCTAAAACACCCTCAAGGCTAATATTATTTTTTAAATAATGTATTTAATTTAAGGTGATTTTATGTTGGTGGTACTGCTAAAGCATAGTTGTCGAGTCGGGAGTCGACAAGTCAAATGGTGGTTAAATGTGAATGTTAACTAGTATTAACTACAGAAAAAACCGAAAATGGCAGCGGAAATTAAACCTGCTACACAATCAAATGATAAATTTTGTACTACAAAAAAACCGCAATTACTAGCAAAGCTAGAAGGATGCAATGATGAAATAAATGCTGCAGTAATTATACCAGGCGAAGACGGAGTTATTAGTGTATCTGATGACAAGTAAGCAAAAACATTTATGTTAGTTAGCAATTTACCTGTAATTGTTCTAGAACTGTGCGAGTATGGTTAAAGCGCGACTCTGGACAATATTGGCCAAGTATTTGTCAATATATGCCAAGTGGAGCTACTTCACTTTGTTATACGAATGAAACAAGACAGTTGTTTATTGGTCAAGAAAATGGTACTGTTTCTGAATATACACTAGCGTCGGATTTTAATCGTATGATGCCTGTAAGAGAATATCTGGCACATCAAGCTAGAGTTACCGAAGTTCTATTTGCTTTAAATTGTGAATGGGTTTTAAGTGTCAGCAGAGATAAAGTTTTTTCATATAACTGTACGCAAACTGGCAGAAACATAGGTACCTTCACTGCTGAGGCTTGGTGTTCAGCTCTTCAGTATGTATACAATACTAAGAGTTTGTATAAATAATAATTTCCTTGTTTTAGATTTGATAGTCAAACAAAACACGCATTTGTTGGTGATTACTCAGGACAAATTACAATGTTAAAATTATCTAATAATGGTGCTAGCGTAGTTACTACATTAAAGGGCCATGCTGGATCTGTACGCACATTAGCTTGGGATGCAGAAAGGCAGATGCTATTCAGTGGATCGTTTGATCATATGGTTATTGTTTGGGATATTGGCGGTCAGCAAGGAAATGCATATGAATTACAAGGACATCAAAATAAAGTAAGAAATTTTAATTTTTAAAATCGGTGATTTTATTTATTAATCATAATGTGGTAACGTAAACATAATTCTATTTTTAGCACATTTCTGTTGATTTTTTTTATTTATGATAATGAGATTGATAAGATAAAAAGTGTTTAGTTTATAAAGGATATAATATGCAATAATCTTTTAGACAAAAGTGTTTTCTTTTTACTTCAAATTTACAGTGATTAGTAAACATTTTGGGTTTGTTTATTTTTACTTACAGCAGTTCTATTTGCTTGATCTTTGAGTCCTGTTTCCACACAATAAACACTTGTTGGCATTAATTGTGTAGAGAATAATTATTAGATACTTTATAAATAAATCAAGTCCCGCATAACCAACAATTTTAATTTGTGGACATATTACTGCCCACACTATTTAAAAACATTCTTTTGTCGTCTCTAATAACGAAATTTAAATAATTGTGGAGAATTAAATTTGGTTAGGGATCGTCATTCAATAATTAAACTCCTGTCAAAACGTTAAGTTAGGATAATTTTATAGAAGATAAAAACACTTACTCGTACACTGACCCTTCATCAACAATCTCATGTCATGAATTAAGATTATTCTTGTTAAATTCATCGGGAATACCATATCAGTTACTTGTTATACTGCTTGTTTACCATGGTTTAGGTTAGATAAATAGTGCAGTCAGTTTCACATTGGTTTAAAATTGGAATGTGAATCTGTTCGTTCTCAAAAACTGCTCTTGTTTTAAATTAGTTCTGCTACTACTATTACTTCAGTACAACATATGTTCTGATCATTTGGAGTAAACAAATAAACAAAGCTATTTAGGGAAAACTTGTAGTTTTATGCTTAAAGTACACAGAAATTAAAAAAGGTGTAATATAAAATAAATCTCAAGAGAAAATGTATTATTTCAGGTGGCTGCACTATGTTATCTAAGCAGCACAAAACAATTAGTTAGTGCTGGGGAGGATGGCGTAATAGTTTTCTGGGACATGAACCAACCCAGAAAGGAAACTCCAGAGTGGAGTGAATCAGATAGTTGTCAATTATGCAGTAGACCATTTTTCTGGAATTTGCGTGCTATGATGGATCAAAGACAACTTGGCTTACGTCAGCACCACTGTCGCCATTGTGGAAAGGCTGTTTGTGATAGATGTTCCTCAGGAAGATTGAGCATTCCTCTTATGGGATTTGAATTTGCAGTTAGAGTTTGTGAACCTTGTCATCTCACCCTTAAAGATGCAGAGTAAGTATATTTACCATAACTAGTTTGAATGAAAACGAACATATTTTGTTTATTTAGCCGACCATCGCTTGCTACTTTTCATGATCCCAAACACTCGGTATTAGCTATGAGTGTGGATGAAACACGAAATAAACTACTCACAGTTGGCCAAGATCGTTTAATAAAAATATGGGACATTTCTGCTCTGCTTTAATCTTGACTGCTATTACTTTAAGTACTGGAATGTGATTCATATATTTTATTATTAGTGTGCTATTTCTTTATCTGTAAAAAAATCAGTGTTAATAATTATATTTATATTGTATAGGATCTATAAAATGAGCATTAACGTTTATGTTATATTAACTTTTATTAAATTCTAATGTATAAAATTGTATTACAAATTATAATTATGTACATAAGTTAGTCAAAATAAATACTTTTTCTCATAAACGTATTTTTTATATTTCGCTTCATAACGTTATAACAGGTTTGCTTTGCTTGAACACGCTCGTTGACTGTCAAATGAACAAGTCTTGCGCATTGCTGTCGAGTGGGAACTTGGAACAAAGCTTGTATATAACGAGGAATGTGACTTGCTTCTGATTGGTGGTATTATATTACGTGTGAGATAAAGGCGTGTTATACGTGGTTTAAAAAAGAGATAGAGGGCGCTTGTATCACCTATTTTGGAACATGACCCAAGGTTCTAAATCCACATGCGTTTAGATTTTAGATATTAAACACTGGTTAGAGCAATGACTGCCGGGGCGCCTTCTCTATAAATAAATTGTATACAAAGTTATATAAAGAAAGCTATGACATGGTACAAAATTCCGAAATCAAAGGGAGATAGTTACGGATATCGTAATTGATTTTTTATAGTAATGTGTGTATGTCCAGTGGCGTATTTACAGTCAGTACCGCCTCGGGCTACTTAAATCTACCTATTACCCGAAATCGGTCAGAACCGTTGTCAGCAACTTCGGGTACCCGGTTTCGGGCACAAATATCTAAAATCGGGTATTACTCGAAACGCAATATTACCCGACATCGGGTATGTTAGTAATTTGGTAGTTCACTCAGGGTAAAATTAGAAGTTAACTTTAATAGATGTTAAACTATCCCATACGTTGTTGTTTTGTGTTACACTATTTCCAATTATTCATTAATAGGTTATCATATAACTTAATGGGCCAATTATTATTTAATACTATATCGATTTGCCAATGGCGATATATAGTCAACGATAGTCTCTTTTGTTCAGAAAGTTTTATTTAAATATTCGAAGTTGACTCTGTGTGAAGTAATTCTAATACGATGATGAAAACAAACTAGGTCTGTACTTCACACATTCATTTAATTATAATTTATTTATAATTACGACCGGTTTCGTGAATTTTATTTAATTATTTGTGGTATTATCATTTCTTGATTTTTAAATTTCGCGCCAAAGACGCTTGGAGATAAAGAATAGGAACGAAATTAGTTATGTTTAATTGATTGTTACTGGCCGAGATCCAAAGAGAGACTGCAGAATCTCGGATCCCGTTCCCGTAGGCATGCGGCGCCATCTACATACCGGATCCTTTTTCGGTTTCACTAATAGTGAATGTATGGTTGCGTCTCTTTACAATTCCTTCACTCAACTCTTAGATTATATATTATTATTATAATGTATATGATCTAAAACTATACTCCTTACAGGTAGGTACGCTCGAAGGAGGTAAGTTTTAGAACACCACTCGATGTGAACCTGCCTGAACTTACTGTCGTCTCCGTCATATGGCCTCGTGATAACAAAAAATAGTAATAGTTTTGAGGAAGGTTCAGCGCTGTACGTTGTCCTAACACTTACCTCTTCGAGCGTACCCTTTTTATAGACATTTTGAGTCTGATAAGTATGAATGTGAAATTGCGGCAAAATCAAAGCACACTATTATACTGTATAGTTAATTTACTCCACTCTTTTATAGTAATTAAAAATGAAATTTTACAAATACAAACCATGTTAATCCCAAGCAGTAGTCGTTTCTTGCAGAATGATCATCCATGCATAATTGATTACTCGATTATTAAATCATTCATAATCGACTATATCGTTCATAATAATCAATGGGATGGGCCAAATAAAAGAAAATTGGAATAATCGATTATGAAATCATTCGGAGTGGCGGCTATTGTAACTTGTATTATTTTGTTTATTGTATACACAGAAAAGGTAAGGTAGAATAACAACAGAACAGCTGATGAAGAACAAAAAAGGATAATCTGATGCAGTAGTAGTAACATTAAAAACAAAATTTATAGGAAAGAATTGATAATTTAATTTATATCTTTTAAAAAAAATTGTTATTCAAAGAAACGAGACTTGCAAAGTAATTAGCAACGTATTTAATCTTATTAAATCATAATATGTAGAGAGAATATATATAGGATTTATTTGAGTAATGTTGGCTACCAATACAAAATTAAATTCCAACTTAATCAAAACCAAGCTGTCAGAATAATTTTTTAGAATTAAAATTTAATTTAATTATATTTTCACACAGGTATCAGTCATAATGGCGATCTCGTAGCGGATTTGTAATTCATCTTATAAGAAAATCTCAACATCATGACAACGTTAAGAAAGTTTATTTCCTAACCTAACCTCAAAACTTATCTCAGACAAATATAGCAGTGGGTTATGGGCTGCAATATTTAATTAAAATGTGGCCGTTATTACTTGATATGACTAAAGAGGAATCCATGCACACTTTGCGATGTTTAGGTAATTATAAGTATTCTTAATTATATCATTGTCATAAAATCGTTTTAGAATTAGAAGCATATGCCGGTTTAGTATCGGCTTTAAGGGCACAAGGTCCATTAAATACAGAAAAAATGAAACTCTTGAAAGATACAGGTGCTGTGTTGAATATATCACAAGATAGGCATAAAGCGGAAATCCGTAGAGCAGTAAATGATGAAAAGTTAAACACAATTGCATATCAGTAAGCCAACAAGCTTCTAATTTATCATAATAAGTATGTATATAATAAGAGCGTATAGTGTTTCAGGTCAAAAAATTACATCAGATGAATGGACTCAAGAGGGAAGGAGACTTATTCCATTAATGCCTCGAGTAGCACCTCAAACAGCTTACTCAGCCATTGCTGATGAAATTGCTGATACTGCTAATAAAAATAACAAATCATTGCCAAACCCTTCCAATACCGAGCGTAAAAGACCAGCAACTTTGTCCACACAATCAGGAATAACAGATATTAACAAACCAATCTCATTTAGAATGCCCGATCCGCCTAAGCCAGATGATGCAAAAAAAAGAAAACTTTCTCTTCCAGTGGAAAGCAGTAGCTTAGCACAGCATTTAATGGGACCCCCAAAAATGAGCAAAATTCAACAAATTTACAGGTATAATTCACATACTGCTTTAGAAATTAAAAATTTAAAAAGAATAGTTTTTAAGACCTCTTATATAAACAACAATCATTGTTCTGGATTTATTAAATCATTTACTTTCCTAATTAACATTATTTCTTGGGTATAGTGAATAATCATAATTTAAAAATGTAGAAAAATAATGGTTTTTTTTCTCGTTAATAGAAGAAATTCTTTACAGTGTACTGTTTTAGGCAAAAAACAAAAGCAAGACAAAAAGAATTTCAACTAAAAGTTAAACAAGATCAAGAAAAAATAGAGGGAAATATTGTACAACAGAAATTACCACATCAATCCCAACAAAAGTTACCCCATGCAAATCAAGTAGGAAGTCCGAAAGTTAATATTATACAAAACCTCAGTGTACCTGTTCCTGAATGTGAAGACCCTGAAGTTAAAACAACAGAATCTACCGATGCAAGTGTATCTAAAATGAGTGATGGTAATAATGTTTCACCTCAACCTGGCAGCTCAAATGAAAATCAACTACCAAAGAACAAATCAATTATTTCATGTCCGAAACTTAATCAACACATAACACTAAAACATGTTACTACTTCAAATTCTAATGGTGAAAAGCAAATTAAAGTATGTGGTACTAGAAAAAATCTTACAACTAAATGTATTACTACTGGTCAAAAATTAATAGTTGTTTCCAATCCTCAGAGTATAACAACATCCAGCATTTTACAACGAACACTTACCATTCCATTTGTTAAAAACATTTCTGTAAAAAATTTTGATAAATTTAAAATTGTAACAACAAATGCTAGTTCAAATATACAACTTACAACCCTTACAACTTCCGGCCAAGCTACTAGTGGAAAACACAAGGTTGTTACTGTTCGTACTAACCCTACTGTTAAGAAAGTAATACCGCTATCTCAATTGCAAGTTTTGAATGCAAAAGGTGGCATTAAAGTATTGCCTCTTGGAGGTAAAATTGTTACAAAAACTAGCACGGGATCAACCCCAGTGTATATAGTTAATTCAGGAAATATGCAATGTATAACTAAGAGTTCTACGAGTAGTCCTATAATGATGACTTGTAAGGCACAAGATAGTTTGGATAGTAAATCACTGCTTGTGTTAAAGAATCCTGAAGTTAATACAAATACCCAGGATAGTGTACCGACCCCAAATGAAGTTGAAGATATTGGTATTAAAGAGGAAATACAAGATGACAATAAATCCAATGTGTTAGCTGACATAATGGAAGCAGTTGGGGTGGTACCATCAGATACTGAAAATTTTGGAGCACTTCAATCTGAACAAACACTTACCAATAATACTGATATTGGTGAAAAACTTGTACCAATCAAAGATCTCGAGATTATTAAAGAGGAAAAGACTGACTTAGAGAATAAAGAAATTATTATAGAAAATGTCCATAGGGATGAAACGTGTACAAGTAACAATTCATTCGCCTATATTACAAGTGAGTACATGACTTAATTTTATATATATATCTATAATGTATAGGTGGACCAAATTTGATGTATATAATGGATAAATTTATATTTTGTAGCGGATATGCAAAAAACCAGCTAGATACTCCAGGGTTACTTTTTTATTGGCGAAATCAGATTTCGGATAAATTCCGCCGTTTCCAAGATAAAAAAATTGGTTTTTCTTCAATTTAGATTATATGATATACTTTCCTATTAATTAAGATCTCAAAAAATTGTTTAGGTATTTTTCATGTAATTTTTTATTTGGGATTTGGATGTGAAATGTACTTTTTAATATCTATTAAAATTGTTTACCAATTACGTTATTTAAATATCTAAAAAACGGTAAGATTTATCCGAAATTTAATTTCACCAATGATTTTATCTCTGAAAAAGTAGCTCTGGACTGCGTCTCTTATATATATAATCGAATATCCCTTCTACCATATAATGGTGTAGGATTAACTATACACTAGTTGCCCACAAATTTCTTCCATTCCTTTCTGTCTTTCGCCAATATCTTCGCCTTTTCCCATGTCATTCCCTTCCTCTTCAATATTCCTGCAATCACTTCATCCCATGTTCGTCTTGGCCTTCCTCTTTTCCTACGTTTCATGATTCGCGCTCCCCAAATTCTTATTAGTGGTCTTGTCTCCCCCATGCGCTTTACGTGCCCCAACCAACTGATTTGTCTCTGTTCTATGAATTCTAATGTTGACATTATTTCAAGTTTTTTCCTTATATCTGCATTTCTCACTCTATCTAGTTTTGTAACTCCTTTGACACGTCTTAGATATTTCATTTTCACTCCCTGTATCTTATTCTTTTGCCTCTTCGTCATCACCCACGACTCACATCCGTACGTCAGCACCGGTCTGTATATAGCCATGAACATTTTTATTTTGTTTCGCTCGATACTTCTTTTTTATTTATAAATGGTTACTCATTGCATGATATAGTTGTATCGTTTTTTCTATTCTTTTATTAATTTCGTCTTCTTGTGTTCCATTCTCTTCTATTATTGTTCCCAGGTATTGAAATTCTGTCACTTGTTCAATATTGGTACTGTCTATCTTTATATTTAGGTCTTCGTGTTCTTCCAGTACCATCACTTTCGTCTTATTTTTGTTTGCAGTCATACCGTATTCATTCAGCACCTTATTCCACACTTCAAGGTTCTTTTGCAATTATCATTACATCATCGGCAAATACTCCTTCCGATATATCTACCCGTTGTAGTTTTATGTGCCCGACATTTAGTTTTTTGCAATTCACTGTCCATTTCTTTATTATTTCGTCCATAAAAGTTATAAAGAGAGTAGGACTCAGAGCTCCACCTTGTCTTAGCCCTTCTTTTGTTGTAAAAGTATCGGATCTCATATTATTACTTATTAGTCTTATTACGGAGTTGGTGTTATTTACAACGTCTCTTATTTTTTCATATTTCTACTGCAAAGTATATTTACGCATTATATACATTGAATTTGGTCATCCTGTGCATAGAAACGTATATCAAGTGTTAGTATAGGTATTTGAATTCAGAAATTGAAATAGAAGTATTCTTCTCTGTCTAACGATGTACCTCAGGTCGTATACACAGGCTTGCAAAGCTACAATAAGGATAGGTTACATTCGCCGTATTCAACTACTATTAGTGCTGGTAGCACTAAGTTATTCCACCGCTAGCAGACTCCCCTACCGATGTTATCATTTTTTATGTATATAGTGATTTAAACAGGATAATTTTACTGTATATTAAAGTATTAATATTGCATTTCATTTTATGAATTTAAATTTCCGACCCATGGTCACCGATAAGGCACCGCAGCCTTCAGGTTTATCGTGCCACGTCTATGTGTTTAAGTCGCCCACTCTAACATGTGGTCCCTTTCACTAATCTGTACAGATTCTTCATTGAGCGGTTAAAGTAGGGCCTCAGGGTAAAGTCTCTGGGCCTCCTTTTTGTCTCCCAAATAAACTTTGTTTTCTGCGATCTAGTCCCTAGCAGTCGCATTGTATGTGATCGGCTGTCTTCAGTTCATTCATTCATTCATTCATAACGTTAGGGTGGACACCTTTAGTCCAGACACCTCAGCTAGATGCTCATTGTACCGTCCCTATTAAATCTCTTACTTCCGCTCGAGCAGCTTGGTGTTCTTGAGAAGCTTTGAGGGCTCCAATAGATCCTTCCCGAAATGTTTCTGCCGGAGTATTTTCAACTCCTCACATGTGCATATTCCATGTAAACTCCTTTCCTCCTGTAGCTCACATCTTCTACACCACGGTTTGCTTACTCGACCTGTGTTGTATAGATGCTTTTTCAAGGGACAGTGTCCAGTTACCAGCCCAGTAATGGTTTTGACTTCTTTCTTGCTACGTCTAAGTAGGTTATCAGAGAACTTGGCATCCCCATCCCCTATTAGCGCTTTGGTATGGAGTTGACCTTCAGTCGTCCTCCATTTATTTGTACTGTCTTTGTCTAACCAGGTCCAGATTTCCTTTTTTGCAGAATCCTTAGTAATCCCGCATACGGGCTCTGGACCTGGATCTTTTAGAGCCCTCCTTGGCTAGTTCGTCGGCTATTATATTGCCCGTTATATCCTCATGTCCCGGCACCCAAATCAGCGACACCGTGTGATCCTGTGCCAGTGAATTGAGGGATTGTTTACAGTCTCTAACTAGTTTGATCTAGTTACAGGGTTCGAGACCGCCCTGATAGCAGCCTGGCTATCAGTCATTATACTTACTTTCCTCCTCATGCAGCCCCCTTTGCAATCATTTCTGCGCAGGCTGCAAGGGTCTTCCAGGCAGATGTGTTCGACCTCTGCCTGGAAGACCGTCGCATGCTTTCCCAGGCATATGGATACCCTTTGATTAGGGCTCGGTCCACAAACACCGGCTCCTGTGCCCTGGCTGGATTTGGATCTATCCGTGAACCAGTCATTAAGAGTAGTCATATTCCTACGTGCCTGATCTCTGTTCGATATTGAGATTTTCACCTTTTCAGTGAAGATAATTTCGGATGCCATACTGTCCGTGGGCAGTTGCAGCAAAGGCCCGTCCAGTATCGTACTCGTAGTATCAGTGTGCCCTCCAACCCTAAATGTTGGAATGCCACAAATTGTTGGTTTTCAGTCTAAGGATCGCATTCATAGCCTCCGCCTTCACATAAAACTCCAGCGGGGGCAGGCCCAAAATGGCCTCCAAAGAAGCGGTCCCTATGCTGTTGATTGCACCAGTGATTCCCAGCAATGCCCGTCTCTGGACAGCGGTTAGCAGCTTCACTGCGGAGGACACTTCTGTCCTTTTCCACCAGATCACTGCCCCATAAGTCATCGCCGGTCTCCAGTTCTATCTCGCAGAGACTACACTTTGGGTCCTTGTCGCATACTCCAGTTTTGCACAGGTGTTCTCTCACCGCAACACGTCCGGTCATTAGGCTAGTAATAATGCAGAGCTGGTTCCTGCTGATCTGCAGACATTCTCTAGCTCTTTTTCTGGTGGTTTCTTTATAAAGGTTTTACCATGTATTATACCGGGTATGCTCCTTCAATATTCTTGTTGTCATTTGTTTTGTAACCCCTGGGCTGTACACTTTCATGTCTGACCATCTCTTCGCGAGTTCGTCAGCCCTTTTATCGCCTTCGATTCCTTGATGGCCCGGTATCCAAGTCGAGCAGACCTTGTTCCGGTCCAAAAGTTCCACCAATTCATCGAGACACTCCGTTACCAGCTTGGATGACACTTAGTAATGCCTTTAGTGGCGCTTGGCTCTTCGACATGAATTCGTCTTTTGGTCACCGCTTTCACTTTAATTGTTTTTGCATACTGGAGGATAGCATAAACCTCCGCCTGAAACACAGAGGCATACTCCTCCAATGCATAGCTGGTTTCTCCACTGGTACCATCAACGGTCTTAGATCTGTTCGTGTACCAGACTAAGTCTTGCTTGTTGTTTTCAGGTGTGTATCTAGATTCCTTCCATTTCTCTGGTATAGAAACCGTGAAGGGACTCCCATACCTATGCCTCATCGGCATGTGATTGGTCCGCATTTCCAAAACCTCCCCTTCCAAATGCTCGGTTATCGACATTTTTTATTTCATCCTCATTCGGGGTCTAGTCTCAGTCCTCATTTCTTCCCATATAAGTGTCTGACGAGTGTTAGTGCTTCCACCGCTTTCTGATTACATGTTACCTCCACACTTCTGGGGGCAACTGGAGATTTTGTACTATGCGTACTATAATCTATACATAATATATACTTAATTTAATAACTGCATACTCTCGATTTTACATTTATATTCTTTTATTTATAGAAGAAAAGTCTTACGAACATCTGCTACCAGATATAGATACATTTGAAACTGTAACAGACAGCAACATGGGTACTTTGGATCCAATTACAGGGTTGTATACCTTACCTGTAACTGACACTACAGCATGCGAACCTTTAAATGTAGATGTGTGTAAAGAGCCAGTAACTAATGAATCGTCCGAAGAGACTTTAAAGGAATGACATATATATTTTAGTTTTGTTTTGCCTTCTGACACATGATTTTGTTTTAGTTTAAGAAAGGTAACATGCACCTTTTTATTGTTAAGCATTTGTTATGTGTGTTTTTGATGTCTAAATTTGAAGCACAGTATTGGTGTATATTTTGTATTGTACATTTTATTGAATATTTTATGATGAAATAAATTGCAACTATTTGTTACAATGATATTTTTAAAATTTACTGTTGTATTTATTTATGAATTAGTTTATTTATTGGAAATTGCTCAAATATTTATAATTCACTAATGTAAATAAGTAATTTGTAAATAGATAACAAGAAATATGTATTAGAGATAAATGAAAAATAAAAGCTTTAAATGTTCTTTAATTTTCTAACTTTTTACTTATGATCTAAAACAGTAATACAATTTAATGATTGACAGTACTATAGTGTCTATACTTGCACCATGCAACTATTCGTACATTACTTAATATCATTTTACTAATCAACCAAATATCTAGATTAAAATAAGGCAATTGAAAACTAGAATGATCTCCACAACTACTATGATTCTAATCATAATGTTATTTGCATGCCCACAATTTTACAACAGGTATTTAGGCATTCAAGTATTGTGCATGCGTTGAATAGTTATTATAATTTTAAATATTTACTTCTTCCTGAAAGTAACTGCAGTGATTGTAAATTTTGAAATCGCTTAATTCCTTCCAATTGTAACAACAAAGAAAATAAAATAAATAAGTAATTTATTCATATAAAGTTAATAAAAAAAATTATAATGTATTACACAAAAATAAAGTTTATAATGCAATTATAAAAGTACGTATATCACACTATTTGGTTACTTGATGCATAGCATGGGCTAAATACTCGACGTTTTTAGATGTGACGCCTGCCATTGATATTCTCCCATCCTTAGTTAAATAAATGTGAAATTCTTTGGTCAACCTTTCCACCTAAAACGGAAAAAAAGTTACCAACACAATATACAGATAACCCTAGCTTACTGCGATAATGGAGAGTAACGTGGCGACAAAATTAGTTTACTTTTAATTTTTTATTGTTAAGTTTTAGAATTTCTGATTATTTGTTTTACTTTTTTTGTTATGTATGAGGTTGTGATAAAATACATCACTGGAATTTATCAGTGAAATTATCTGATGCCCCAAAAAGTCAATAATAATTTTACTTGGCAATTATTTATTCCTGTAGACGACAATAACCGATTCCTATAATCTAAAAATGGTAGGAGCAACCCTTCCCACTTACAATCAATCAGCTGTTACTGTTATATTCATCGATCAATTGAAGTCTAAGATATACTCCCTGTATAATAAATCAAAACGGCCAGCGTAGAATTTGTCACCTTTTGTTTAAGTTCAAAATACTACATATTTAGTTTTTATTATTAAAGTAAAAAAGTTATTAAAGTAATTCTATTCAATAACTCAGTCAACTTACGTTTTGAGCATTCATTCCTGTGTAACAAAACATTCCAATTTGATCTGTTATGTGTTGCCAATTTCGGTTTGAGCCTTCTTTCTTTAAATTATCTCGAAGTTTTGTACGAACAGATATAATTCTATCGGCCATTCCTTTCACTTCTATCAGCCTATATTAAGTAATAACAAAAATATTATTATTATTATTATCGTCTTCTTTTGATCTCACCATTCAGCTCTCAATTGTTGATCACCAAGGATTTCACTAACAATTCTAGCTCCATGTAATGGCGGATTTGAATACATTGGCCTGATAAGAATTTTTATTTGCGACATTACTTTCGCTGCTTCATCCTTCGACCTAGTGACAATCGTAAATGCACCAGCTCTTTCACCATATAAACCCATATTTTTGGCATAACTTTGTGCAAGAGCAATTTCATGACCGTCATTAACAAACATTCTCACCTAAAAATATTAAAATATGTGTACAGAGCGTCTTAGGAAAATGGCTCATTCATTTTTCGCATCTTTAGAAGGAATTTGATTTTTAAACTCGCACTTTTTTAAGCAAAACATTTTCAACTTTACAGCAGTCTCCGGTATAAAAACTGTTGATATCAACTTTCTTATTTTAAAATGTTTAAAAAATTATTTATTAATTTGATCAATCTAGTGAATTTATCGGATTTATCGCTTTAAACTTAACGGTTTTTGAAATTAATTAGTATAATTTTGTTATAGATTAATAAACTCGCTCAAATTCAAAATATGCGCTTTACAATTTGCAACGTATTTAAATCTAGCGCTACATACTAAAACCACAGTGCTGCTTGACTGGCATAGTTTTGACAATAGAATTAGAGTGGGAGAATGCTCTCTAAAATCTAATAAGCGTGGTAGCTCTAATAATAAAAGTAGCTATTTTGAAGGTTGGTGATTGTCTTGATGTGGAACAGAGGACACAAAACATAAGAAACGTCGTTGTTATTTATTTATTTATTATTATCAACAAATACTTGTTTGGAAAACTGCTCGAAATATTCTTAAAATTGAGAAAAAGAGAGAAAAAAAAGATATCATTTAGTATAAAAGAAATATATATATTTATATAAAACTTCGTTCTCAAGCAAAAGAGACTTTCGTACCAGTTAACCAACTGAATCATCATCATATAGAAATAGCAAATCGATAATATTAAAAGAATTATAAAAATATAATGAAATATATGATTGGAAATACGAAAACTAATATTACGTTCCATAAATGAATTTTTATATTATCTAAGTTTGTTAATTAAAAATCGCTTAGTGTCCACTCAATTCTGTCGCTGACTGTATATATATTTATATGCATACCTACTTACAAACCATACATACTTCAAAAAACGCCCCAAGTCATAGCCCTGTTATTTATTATGCGATTTGAAAAAACGAAAATCAAATAAAATAGTTAAATAAATATTATTAATTGACGTAATCAAAATAGTATAGAAACGAAATGTTAAAAAAAATGATAGTATTTTCTTTTTTGTAATGGTAATTTATATTTTTTTTAAATGTTTCGGATAAAGAATCTGAATTTAATGATGCATAATTTTGAAAATAACTACAAATATGGCTTGAATAAAAATATTTTCAAGAAATAAAGAAAAATACTTAAAAAAATACAAACCTTATTTACGAAAAATAATCTTTAACGGAAATGTTTAAAAAATATATAGGGACTTTGCCGTTACAAAAAAAAAAAATATGTCAAAACTCGTTATTGTTCCTAGTAATATTTTGATTGTGTCAGTTGATAGTAGTTATTTAATCACTTTATTATTATTTCGTTTTTTTAATAAGAAAGTTGTGGCTTGGGCAGCCCCTATTCTAAAACCAAAAACCTAAAACGTTTAACGAAATCAGCTAAGGAAATTAATAAAAAGAACTTATAGCTTTCAAAAATCTCAATCGTATTTTCCGTTTAACGCTTATTAGTTGTGGCCAATCTTGATGTCGCGACCTCTAAACGCACGTTTAGTTTTGTGTGATTATATGGTATGTCCCCGGATCGACTTCAAAAGAGGAATTTTTTTTTTATTTTTGATTTCTCAGAAAATTTCACTCTTGATGATTTGCTCTGCTTGTTTTCAAACCCCCAAAATACAAATTACTTTTTATTTAACTCGGACGGTTCTGGAAATAATATCATTTTTCTTAAAAATTTTGACTTAAATTTTTTTTTAAATTTTTAGAAGTAACTGTAGTAGGCGGATTTCATTGAAAAATACAACTGACAGCAGTACACAAATCTAATAAGTTAGTAGAACTGTAAATTAAATCTTCGCTAATTTAAACAGTATTTATGCTATAATGTTGACTTTACAACAAAGAATTTATCTAATTCAATGTTATGGAACTGGGGAAGGGCACTACCGAGTTGTTATCAGAAAATTCAACCAAAAATACCCGGAGGTTAGCATTTCAAATTCCGGAGCAATAAATCATGTGACCAAATTCCTTAAAACAGGCTCGGTTTTAAGCATTAAGAAGTCAAAGAGGTTGTTCGATGGAGACGATGCTGCTTCAGTTAGAGCTTCAAAGTTGTCTTTAAGAAGGAGGGCAATATACTAACTGGGATAAGTAAATCTCATTTAAGGAGAACAAAATTTTCCCATTTAAACCACAATTTAGGCAAACGTTAGAAAATGGTGATGAAGCCAAACGTATGGATTTTTGTTTAGAAATGGGCTACAGAGTTTTGGAAAATTCAAATATTCGTAAACGAATTATGTTGCCGGTACTGGAGTAAGACGAATCCAAACTTCAGAATTTCTTATCGCAGACAATATTTAAAAAAAGTTAATGTGTGGGGTGCGGTTTCGTACCGTTTTCGTACTGGCATTATTGGCCCATAGTTTTTTGATCAAAATGTAAACCGTAATTCATATTTGGAAATGTTGGAAATTTTTTTAACTAATGAAGTGGATGAATTGCCGTTAAACTACCGAATGAAAATGTTTTACCAGCACGATGCGTGCCTTGCTCATTATGTCGGCATTGTTCGCCAGTGGCTCAATACAGAGTTCCATGATAACTGGATAGAAAGAGATGGTCCCATTTTATGGCCATCGAGAAATTCTGATTTTACAATATTGAACTTTTATCTGCGGGGTCGTTTAAAAGAAATTGTGTACAGCGAGCCACTAGACAATGAAGAGCAATTAAAAAAGGGGATACAAAATGCAGTCCAGTCCTTATCAATCTTAGAAATAAGACGCAGTTTCAATGAACTTAGAGCTCGCATTGAAATCTGTGCAGAAAAAGGAGGAGCGTTATTTGAATAGAAAATTAATAGTATAGCTTTTCGAGAATTTTATTTTATTTTATCATTATTTGTTAAATTTATTAAATAAAAGCCCAATTTGTATATTTTCTAGCAAGAAAATGATATTATCTCGAGAACCGTTCGAGTTAAATAATAAATAATTTGTGTTTTGGGGGTTTGAAAACAAGCAGAGTAAATCACCAAGAGTGAAATTTTCTGAGAAATCAAAAATAAAAAAAAATTTCTTCGTTTAGTCAATCCGGGGACATACTGTAGACAGTTCTGATAAAAAAAAAAAACAAATAGAGGATTCTCTATGAAAACAATAATAGTTTTACTTCCTTAAAATCAGTTTTTTGTGACACATTTATCGCAATTTTATGCAAAAAGTGCTAATATTTCAAAAACTGTTACGCACGACTATATCAAATCGTTATATCAATCGATGTAAAAAAAATTGGGCTGTATTTAATTCTGTAATAATAAACAATAAATAATAATTTGAAAAAATTGTGTTAAAGGTATCCGTATTGCAAATGAGTCTTTGAACATCCTGTATATAATTTACCAACGAATGCTACAACACTGGAACTTACGTCCTTATATACTTACATCTACATTAGTAAAACATATTGATATTCAACATATCATTAAATGTTCGAGGAAAAACAAAAAATTCAACGAAATTAAATTAAATGGGGAACCTTAATAAAACCGGCACCAATGAAGTGATAAATTCACTAGATCTATAAAAATTGTGCTACTCCTTTTAAAATAAGAAATTTGGTATAACAACATCCTGTATAGCAAATGCGCTAATAATTAAAAATATTTTTCTTTAATAAAACATACTGGACCCCACTCTGATTGTATCAAAATCAAATTTCTACTACAATTGTAAAAAAAATTCTAATACCTAGATCTAACATACAATATTACTGTGTTATAGCTCTAGTTATTCATCTGTTACTTACCGCTTGAGCATCTTTATTAATATCACCCGAGGCGAATCCTTGATATGCCATATCAAGGAATGGGAAGAGGTTCTTTTTCTTAATGAGTTGTGACATTTCCGCCCATTGTTCAGGGTTAGGATCAACACCAGTTGGATTGTGAGCACAAGCATGCAGAAGTATAATTGATCTTTCGGGTATTTGCTACAAGAGAAAGATTGATGTTTTCACCACACTTTGGATATATTCCTTTAAATTTAAAAAATTGTACTAATTTTCAATTTCCTACTGATGTTTTAAGAATTTAATAAATACATACTCTTCAACAAAAAAATTAAATACGATAATCAATCTAAGATTCCTTTTATCGAGCTCTCAGAAGCTGTATTTTGAAATGAGATAAAGATGGTTGACAGTATGGCTTAAAGATCAGGTGTATTGTAGCCTAGTATTATGTGTCAAGCACCAATATGCACAAGCTATTAGACGGTTAAACATACTAATGACCATCTAAATTAGGTGTGTCTGGTATTTATTGATAAATAGGGTTAGCATGATTACATTTTCATTTAAAAAATAGAGTGATATAAAAATAAATTTTTATTGCCCCATCTCTTTTTCATTTCTTCTCTGAAGTTCTTAACTAAATAAATAAAATAATAAATAAATAACTGCACTTACAGCTATATCATCCATTGCTCCATTGAAATCAAAACCGCAAGTTTTTGGATCATAAAATTTGTACGATTTAACTTCCAGCCCTGCGTGTTTAAAAATCGGTGTATGATTACCCCAACTAGGGACTGGCAAATAAACTACTTTTTTCCCAGGGAAAAAAGAATTTAAAAATGCTGCACCGATTCTCAAGGAACCAGTTCCAGATATCCCTTGTACTGTAGCATTTAAACCATTTGCTACTACTGCGGAATCGTCTCCTAAAGCAAGTTTAATGCTGCGTTCACAAAATTCCGCAGTTCCAGATATCGGCAAGTATTCTTTATCCAATTGTTTTTCTATTAAACGCTGATCTGCTTTTCTTACACATGAAAGCACATAAGGTTTGCCATTATCATCACGATAAGCGCCGGCGCCTAGATTTACTTTCTTTGGAAAAGTGTCCCTCTTAAAGGCCTCAGTTATACCTAAAATTGCATCAGGTGGCCCCATTTCAACATGGGACCAAAAGGAGCTGAAAGCGATGAAGAATAAGCGAGACTAATTTTAATATGCTGTTTAAAACTTACCTTGCTCTGTGGCAGATAAAATTAGCATTTTTATTGTTTAAAACATAGACAAGTGTATTTCTTAGTGACATGCTTAGATATATTCAATTGAAATCAGTTTTAGGGACTCTACAAAAATTCCTGGCAAAATATGTTTTCTGTATCTGCGATATTTGCTGAAACTAACCTATGCTTTGTGGTGTGGTGTATAAAACGTAGAAACGAGAAACCCGAGAAACTACGTAAGAAAACTGGAAAATTACATATATGTAATTTGTATATCTCGTATCTTTCCTTAGTGTTTCTGATTTCACTCCCACCTAGTATTTAATTCAGAGCAAATTTACAATGCTAGATTATTTTATTACCATCAACCAATAATGTTAATATATATATTTCATAAATATAAGATCATTGCATCCTTAAGAGAATCTTATTTGTGTGCAGTATTAAACAGAAAAGTAAACTTGCATTTATACCAGCACAGAAAAACACAATTATTTTCTAAGAAATGTTACAATGTAAATCAGTCTTTAAACTGCAACTAAAATGCCTTAAAACATTTTTCTGTATTTCGGTATTTCGTTCTCAAAGACCTTTTTGACCTTTGCGTGTCTAGGTCACTTTTGTAATTAATAGACTTCGTCATTTCTTATCTATTAAAAAAAAAAATTCCTATATATGTCATACTGGTTCACAGGATAAGATTCTCAAGTAAATAGCTTGTTTTGTATTCGATGTGATAGTATACATAGATGAAGGTATTTATGTATTTATAAATTATTGTGATATGTATGTATAGTGTAATCCAATGCATTCACCATTTACGTTCAGGATTGCGAAAATAATGTACGCAATGCATATCAGTACAGTACCTCAGACTTAAACAGTATTAATTTATATTCTGGGGTGCTATTCCCTACCCTTCGCAAAGTCCAATTTTACAAGAGAGCAATTCATACATTATCAAAGCAATTAATTTCGAGTAGTAGTTTTATTTTAGCAGCAATAAATTTGTACAAATAACTGCTAGGTAGGAATTAATACTGTTTACCATGTGAAAGACAAGCGGTCGAACAGTCAAAACATGACAATGCCGTTTTAAGTGAAAAAAAAATGTAGCTCTGAGCTGAGGTGATAATTAGTGATGGACATAATCGAATAACGGAAAACGAATCATTTGACTATTGACGATCATTCGAGAACTCGATTATTTGTATAATCATTCATCATTACTTTCAAATGAAAACGACGAATGATGAATGCGATGCATAATCGATTATTAAATCATTCATAATCGATGTTTTAAGTAAAGAAGTTTGTCTAGTTTAAATTACAGAGAGTTTAAGGACTTTTTTTCTAGTCAATAGCGACGAAAGTAAAAGAAAAGTGGAATAATCGATTATAAAATCATTCGATTATTGGAATTATTCGATTATGCCCATCACTAAGTACTGATATACATGTATCAGGTCAGGCCCGCGAGAGGGTGGGGGTATGGTGAATGGGGATGATTTCCGCAGGTTTTTTAGGAGGCCGAGGTTGCTAAAATTACAATAATAAAAACAAATGAGAAATGATGGGTAAAATAAGGGAAAGGGGGGTTAAAGTGTAACCTTCCGGCCCCGAAATTTCTTTCTACGGGCATATGAAACACTGCCCCACTGGGGATACAATGACCGTGGAGAGACCGACAGATTTCCGCTATGTTCCGTGAGTAGAAAAGAAGTACTTCAACGTATAATTTATTCTCTATTATTACAATGATAAAATGATAAGTAAACTACACATCAAAGGTATCCACTTCTGAGAGATTCCGTTAATTTTTCATTTTTTACTTTGTTACTAAATGCATGCAATGTGCTACATACTCTACATTTTTTGAATTCAAACCACCAATAGAAATACGACCATTTTTGGTCAAATATACGTGATGTTCTTCCACTAATTTTTTTACCTAAAATTATAACATTACAACCAATGTTTTTTATACCATGAATTTTATAATAACTAACAGCGTTGCTGCATTCGGTTTTTTATTTATTTATTTTGTGAATTATATTATGAAATTACCTATATATCGATTTTTTACGCAGCGCCTTGAATTTTGAAAATATGCGAAAGTATTAATTTTTTCTTGTTATACTATAACAAGATAAAATAATAAACACTTCTTGGACAGTAACTTCCGGTATAAACGGATGCGTCAGATTATTAAAAATATTTTATTTCAATAGTGTACGTCGGCTTTAGTATACTGCGCAATTTCGAGATTTTCCAATGTATACTCTCTCATATATCGATGGATGCAGTGCCTCGTGAAACACCCGGTATATAAAATGATTAAAACGCTGCTTCGAACCACGCATATGCATTACAAATATATACTTTAATAAAGTACCTGATCAGGAGTCAAGCCTGTAAAACAAAACATTCCTATTTGGTTAGTAATGTGGTCCCAGTTTCTATTAGAACCTTCTTTCTTCAGATTATTCTTTAGTGCCGCTCTAGCACCTTTTATACGTTCTGCCATACCTTTAAATTCTTTTCTCCTGTAAGGACAGTTATAAATGAAAAATACAATATATTGTTATTTTATACACAAATTGAAAACTAATCTTTGAAATGTAACTGTTACAGCGTCAATTATTCTGTGGCGGGATATACATAATTCATATGTAAAATAAATAATAGCAACAGTATTAAGCACGAAACTCATTACAATCTCGCATGCAACTTTTTTTTTAGAAGATAGAAAGCTCTAATGTATACATTTTTCTCAAAATTACGCGAAGAAATTGCATAATCTGAATGCCTGCATGTAACTTTTGTTAAAATATAAATTGCTTCAAGATCTTTTTTTGTGCAGTTTTGAATAACAGTTTAGCTTTAGATTATTTTTCTAACAAATTTTGCAATTTCATTACGCTTGAATTACTTTTGCTAAATTTATTTTTCATACTATAATTATATATTAATGGATCACTGATCAAAGAAAACACATCCAGAAATATATGTGGTACCTACATATTAATAAAATTAATTAATAAAATGTATAAGTTGCATTGGCTCTCGTAATAAGTTATAAACGTTCATTTTTTCGGCAATTCTGCGTATCTTTGTCCGGATAATGACCACTGATATAACATATTCGATCACCCATCGTAACGCGATGTTCACAAAAAAAGCGGCTAATTTGTAGAACTGAAGAAATACACATAATATAATGACGATATATAAAAAATATCCTTCTATCTATTCTGAAATATAATACTTTCCGAAACACATATTTTTTAGTGACCGAAAACAAGTCATGAATAATTGTAATAAACGGAGACCTGGCTACACACATTTCTATGTGACTCAATGACACATGATTTTCATTGATTTGGATGCGTAATGTAGTAGAAGAACCGGGAAGAGACGAGAGAAAGACGAGAGGTACCTGTCTGCCAAACCGAAACTGGGGCGTCAAGCGTGGAAGGAAAATCAAAGCCCATAATTTTTTATGGTGAATAATGTTATTCCTGTAGTTATGAAAATTAAACGTTTTTATAGAAGATGTAGTGTACAAATACGGACAACTATTGCCAGACGCCCAGATTGGGAGTGAGGGGTCGGCAGACAGTGTGAAAGCCAAAAATTTCGGAAAATGAATGTTATTTCTGTAGTAAAAATACTTTCCTGGGATACACCCTATAATACAGTATAAGTGGGCATATGAATGAAATCCCTAACTTCATTCGTAAAAGAGCTATGAAAGTCTGATGGTGCCCTGTATTGAGTAGATCTGAATAGGTAGCGTCGACTTTGAAAGAGTCTGCCAATGATTTAGCCCCCACCTACGCGTCTGCCGTTTGGAAGTCAGTTAATTGAGGGTATGACTATATTGAGTCACATAGAAATGTGTGTTGGACTATAACTGAAGTGTTGTATATTTACCAGTCGTTTTTTAATACGGGATCTTCTAAAATTTTAGTGACTATTCTGCCGCCGCTAATTGGTGGACTTGAATACTGACTTCTTACTATGATTTTCATTTGAGACATAACTTTCGCTGCTTGGTCTTTGCTCCCTGTCAATATATTTATGCAACCTACTCTTTCACCATACAGACCCATGTTCTTGGCGAAGCTCTGAGCTAACAAAACTTGATGACCATCTTTCACAAATTTTCTGACCTTTAATTCATAAACAATCCTTACGTGTTATGGGTTTGTTAATAAACACAAAGACGTTTGGACTTACACTGTATGCGTCGCTATCTGCGTCACCAGAGGCAAATCCCTGATAGGCCATATCAAAAAATGGAAGAATTTTTTTCTTTTTACATAAGGCCGAAATCTCATCCCACTGCACATGCGAAGGGTCGACACCTGTGGGATTGTGAGCACAGGCATGGAATAAAATAATTGACTGCTCTGGAACTTTCTAGAAAAGATATTTTATACATGTAATTGGCAATAAAATATTAAACAAACACGATACTTTTTTCAATGCCATAAGTATTTTCGCTATTATCACAACTTAAATTCTACATTTCATCTTTTGTTCTGTTTACCTTTCTGTTATAGCTATTTTTCAAAGTTTCAACAAAGAAATTAAAATATTTGTATTTGTTTTGAGATTATTAAGCGAATTAGTGCATTGATCAACTTGCTCTGCCAGTATTTTAAATTGTGATGGCATTGTAATAACAATAATATTCTAAACAAAGGCTACTCAAGTACCGAAATATCATCCATCATTCCATTGAAGTCTAGTCCAAGTGTTTTTGCGTCATAGTATTTATGGGCTTTTACATCCAGGTAAGCAAATGCAACCATATGTCTATGATTTCCCCAAGTTGGCGTAGATACATAAACGGCTTTGGGACCGGGATAGAAACGCTTTAAGAATTCAAGACCTAGCTTTAAAGCACCACTGCCAGATAAGCTCTGAAGAGAAACCATCAGTCCATTTTTTATCTGTTCGCAATCATCCCCGAATCCAAAAAAGCTAGCCAATTTGCAAAATTCCGGCATACCTTGCTGGGGCAAATACTCTTTATTTAAATCCATACCTTGTATCATTTTCTCCGCTTTTTTGACGCACGGTAGAAGGTATGGTTTATTATTGTCATCTCGATAAGCTCCTACGCCTAAATTTACTTTTTTAGGATTCTTACACGCTCTGTAAGCTTCGCTAACACCTAAAATTGGATCAGGCGGACCCATCGGAACGTCCTTCCAGAAAAATCTGCAATGTTCGTATAGGTTCTCATAAAGCGATTGTTACTTTGCGTATCTTATTCTCACCTTTTCCGGAACGACGTTTCAGGGAAACGCGGACAAGAATTTTTTAACAACAGCCTGAAATACATTTTGGAGAGAATGCATATGACGTATACATGAAATTTTAAGATGTTTGACAGATATGTTTATTTGTTTCATATTGAAATGATAACTGTGATTGAAGTGATGGTATTTCATTTTTCCAATCCATGCCATATATGTTATGCTCTGGCAACTCTTTAGAATGAGGAAACTGATTTTATTTGTATATGTAGGTATTTGTATGTTTTCTGTTTATTTTATTTAATTTTCTTTTTTCATATTGCTTCGTATAAATGGTGTGCGAATTTTCTATTTAATATTACAGAAACGCAAAACACTTTTTTATCATCACAACATATAACTTATTTTGTTTCCATATTTTTATAAATTAAAAATAAATAAATTGCAACGGAGATTGGTAATTTAGGCAAATTTATTTCTCTTTGAATTTGTTATGTATTGTGTCGACTAGTATGAACGTATATGAATGTATACATGTGCATCTACATGAATCTCCAGTGCTTTTAGACAACTTTTCCTGAATTTGAAACGGCCTAATTTTCTCCAAATTTTATCTGATTACGCTAGAGCCTAATCTAATTCAGTTCCACTAACTAACGAGGATGGTACCGGAAATCTTCGAAGAAGAACTACTTTTGCCAGTGTTTTATTTACGTATGGGCTGGATCGGCTAAAGCCCAGAGCGGCAATATTTCTTCAATTAAAAGTAAGGTAGCCGTGGATATGATTTTGTTGGCGAAGGATCGTTTTTTTTTTTTAGTAAAATATTGCTTTAATTACAAGTAAAGGCAATAGCATATATTTGTTTTATGAGGACCTTTTTTTCTACTAAATGGCATTAGAAGATGTGTTTTAAGTATCGGAGTTTAGTTAACTTCCGTTCACACCCGTTGGTGGGACGGCAAGATTTAAGTAGCCCAGGGCGGCATTGACTATAAATACGCCACTGATTTTAGCCATTACTTCGTTAAAATACACCATCTTTATTTAATTATTTTAACCATTAATCATATTCGTTCTCTGCCATACTACAGCTTATGCAAAATAATGGAGTGGGACACACCCGAAGAAATATCCAGACGTCATAACTCGTTCGTGAGAACATAGCCCACTATCTTCGGTATTCGTTCAAAAATGTACATATATCAAATTCAGTGGCGTAGCTAAGGCGCCCGCAAAATTTGTTTGGAAGTTTATTTCTGCAACAGTTCAACAGCAGATCGAAATTGCCGTTCAAATCACACCTCCTCAATAGAGGTCTAGGCTAGCCATTATTAGCAAATTTCATTTACGCGTACCTACTCCTGACGGTCAAATCGCTGCAGAAACAGGTGTAATAAATAACGGCGGAAAACATATTCTGCGCAAATATGGCAATTTTTCAAAAGACTTGCCCATTCAACTGATAGCGTTTAAAGGTGTTTTTCTCAATGATCTTAAAAATCATGTATGAAAGACCTAGCAAATTATTAATTGTGGATCATACGTGTCAATACTATTTCAGTTAAATATATTTAACGTTTTCGATAACATCACCAACGGCAGAGATCTTTTTCGAAACTAAAATTAATAACGCGAAGACTTTCTTACTAAAAGAAAAAAAAAATATAATAAGATGACCATAAAATTTTATATTACAGAGGCTTTTCCGTTATTATTTTTAAATCGTGCAAAACTCCCATCTGTTTCACATATTAATACCTTTTTGCTAAAGTATCGTAAACCGCAATTTTATATATTAAATTTTAGTTTAGGCACAAATTCTACGATTTCCCCCGTGCCCCGGGCTTTTTCGGGGTCAAAATTACAATAAAGAATCGTGGATATGATAAGTAAAGTATAACCTCCCGGGTCTGAAATGTCTGAAAGGGCTTAAGTAAATACTTAATACTAATAAAAGGAAGGGATTAACTAATGGAGTTTTACCTGAGTAAAGGTGAAAAGGCGGTTGTCACTGTAATTGAACGTTAGATATTATTCTAAGAAAACATCTAAACTCGAACACGAGGCGGTGCACGATCTTAGGGTTCCACGACTACCTAAACAAAGGGGATCACAATCATCACAATACCGTTAATTCGGATAATTTATAAACATATATAAACAAAATAATTTCATCAATTTTGCGCCATCTAGAAATATCCTTTGTTATCACCCATATCACTACTTGTCCAGTGACTATATATACATACTTGTCGTAGTGTCATATTTATTATCTATGGTAGTGTCGTGCACTGGTCGTGCATGTGTAGTCGTATAGTTATCGGTGTTATCGACAATCCTGCCCACCAATAGACCACAATAGACAAACAACCGCCATAGCCGCCATTTGATAGGATAGCGGTGGGTAGCGGGTAATGTAATATGCGCGGGAATTTTTTGCTTTGTGGAAAAAAATTTATAGTTATTGAAAAATGTTTATTTTTGAAGATGTCAATAGTATTTACCCATTAATTACAGAGGTAGTTAAACTGAGGAACTTAATTAAGTGTCCAATATGGTAATTATCCCTTTTATTTGTTGTGTTTTATGTATTTACATATTGTTAACCAAACTTCTTTTGTAGTTTGGATATTGTGAATGATCCTGTGGAAATAAGCTGTGGCCACGTTTATTGTTCGGATTGTATAGATACTTTTATAAATCAAGCGTCTTCCAAGTTACATTGTCCTTTATGCAAAAAGAATATAAAGAGACAAAGGCAAAAAGCTAATCGAAATATTGAACAGTTGATAAAATTTGTTACCAAAATCAGTGAAAAGTTAAAAACTCAGTTTGGATGGGATAGTAAGTATACTTCTTAATATTAACTGCCTAATAAATGTAACGAAATACATTTATTAATTGCCTAATATGTTATATGAGTGTATGGTGGTGTCGAAATATCAATAAGAGTATATGACTGCACAGTATAAATTCTGGTTATAATACATTAATTTTTTAAATTTTAAATATAAAAGCATATTATGATAAACAAAATTTATAAGGCACGGTGCCATCCTGCTTTTCACATTTTATTTTTGTAACTGTTATCATTTGAAAGGTTGCACTTTTACAGCTATATAGAAAATCGCATTTGATGGATTTAAATGATCGCTTGCATATATGCTTCTGTGTTTACACACGCACTCCATACATACTCCTTGCGTAATTGTTTTTGCTATTAATTTGCCACTGTTGTAAGCCTGTATTATTATCGATGTTAATAGCTTATACAGATATTTTTTTTATTTTATAAATTGCATTCTCTGAATATTTATTTCTGTTAGGGTAGTGGCATATTTTTCTTTGCTTAAATTCATGTGTTATTAGGTATATTAAATAAAACTGAAAAATATAAGCGTGTGGCTCAGATTAGGCATCTCCAGTGGTCGATTTCTGAATGTTGAGCTGTTGCTATACTACACAGTTTTGGAATGAACAGGGATTCACCTTAATGAGCTATGCACTTGTGTTGATGATAATACAAATTTAGAGTTATATACTTAGTGTTTGCCATTCAGGGGAAAATATTAATATTATATAAAATATCCAAGGGCGTTTTTTATATGGTAAAGTTTATTTGTTAGGTAACTGTTAGCTGACAATTGAAATATAGGTATATTGTTGTAATAGCTTCATAATCCGAAATAGTATATTAAAACACTAGTGTCACAATGACGTTCGTTGTAATGCGAGTGATTCGACGTACGAGCATTACAAATCATTGTGACACGCGTTTTTTTTTATAGTATTTTTTATTATTATATTCCGGTAGAAGTCTTACCAGTGCATTAATAACTCATTACCACACTGCGTCGTGGTTTGTTTTAGTTTTATTGTAACATCAAGTTAGAAACATATTTTAACGTACACCGAGCTTGTCAGGAATAATAAGATATATTTTTTAAATGTAATACGCTGTATACAGGGTGTCCCTGAAATAAGAGTACAACGTATTAAAAATGGGAAGCCCTAATTTTATTACACCTTTTATCTAAATTAATTTTTCCAAAATTCCCACGCATACGTGAGGAAAAAAATGGCAAAGATATTTATTAAATATCCGTCACGCCACTGGTATTTGAGACACTACACTTCTAACCAACGAAAGTAGGGCAGGCAACACGCGACGTATAACTACGCTCTGAGTCTCAGTCTGTCTGGATCCTTACGCATGAACACATCGGATATGGCTTTTACCACACGCGCGTTGTTCGATATGATTTATGTCTACGGCGAAGCAGGGGGAAGTTGTCGAAGAACTCTACGTATCTACCGGCAGCGATACCCCAATCGTAGAACCCCGTCTTACACGTGTATAAAGGATACCGTGTTTAGATTAAGAGAAACTGGTCGATTGCTACCAAATTACGAAGGTCGCGGACGTGAAAGACCACATCGAATTTTACGAGCCGAAGAAGAATTGCTGGATATTGTGAACAGAAATGCAGGTGTAAGTACACGTGATGCTGCAGGGCAAGTGGGGGTGTCACGCAGTTTGTTTGCTAGCTGAAGGAGGACACTTCGAACATTTTATTTAACACTTCTCCTGTTTCGCCGGTTTGCAAATCGGTTCTTTTCAAAACCAACAATTGATTATGAAAGAGAAAAAAAGAAATAATTACGCACATTACCTTCGTCACATCAAATATCAACTTTTAACAATGATGTTTATTTCAGACAGCTGTCATTGATCAGATGACGCACAAGTGAATAGAGTTATTCATTAATAGATTCCACATTTTACTTTCAATATCTTCTTTGAAATTTGCTTTAAATTTCGCGTACGTAATAATATTGGAGTCGTTGACTCGTATCAGCTGCATACAATGATTATCTGTATATCACAGCTGTATTTACAAATGACCTTAAGATATAGTATAACCACAGATAGTGGATCCATGGGCGGCACATTCGTGACGTTTCAATGAGTTTTTAATTGTATATTCGATATTGCAATTGGCGTACGAATTTTTGGATACTTATTCAGTATAATTTGGGTTTCCCATTTTTAATATTTTGTACTCTTATTTCAGAGACACCCTGTATAAGTAACTTCCCCATTAAATTCCAAATTCTGCTGCCAAATAGCTTAGTTCTCTGAGTATTCTTAACTTTAAAAAAAAAAAAAAATGGCGGATCCACATCTACGAATTTGTTTATTTTTTTCCAAACGATTTAATACTTTGTTTATTTATTTATTTGTTGATTTATTTATTGTTCAAAATAGATTTTTCGGAACAAGAATTGATTGATATGGTATATATCCTTATAGACCAATCAATTCGTTATTTACTTCCCGCATCCACTGAGCATAGTAATGTATATTACGGTTTAATTAAAAATATATACACTACCATTGCTTTTAAATGTTCCCTCGTCAGAAAACAAAATGACAGATGTGAACTCTGGATTAACATTCATAATATTTATTATAGCGTGGCAAAATGGCGTTCGTTCATCAAAATCATTTATTTGAAGTTCTTAATGCAACTCAATATGATATGGATAAAATCTATGTATACTCGTTACTTTATTTACAGTTGTTTCAGATCCTTTAATAATAGCCCTTTTTTGTTTACTGCTAATGTGCAGGTTTCCGCGTATATCAAGCAGTATTTATAGTTTTTCTTCCGTAGGAACAGTCCCCTTTCTTTCCCCTATCGCATAACCTAATTGTTTAACGGCGGCGCTCTGGATAACGCATTTGATAATTTCTCCAATGATATGCAATATCAGAAAAATTGGAAAAAAAATCAGACAAATTCGGAGATGCTGTTCCGTCATTTTTTAAGGAAAATTAAAAATACATTTCTAACAAAAGATATTCGAAATTTAACTATTCCTGAGAAGCTTACGAATCACTCGGTGTACGTAAAAATATTTTCAGATTGTGAAGCTGTTACAACAATATATATTCCAAATTCTAACTATGAAATTGAAACTAATTTCAATGCAACTAACAGTTAAGTACCTAATAAATAAACTTTGCCAAATAAACAACTGTATACAGGCTGTCTCTTGTAGTGTACTACAACATAATTGGGACGACACCGTACATAAAATTCTGCCATATAACAGGCCTGTTCATAAAATAATAACACACTAGTTAGACGCGATTCGATTGGCTAAAAGAAATCTGAAACAGTTTTCTGACTGATTTCACAGTATATGATTGGCTCTGACTTGTTTGTTATTCTTCTATGAACAGGCCTAACATTTCCCGTGTACCACCGCGGCGAAAAAAATGGAAACCCCATTTTTATCCTATTGTAAATGGGTATAGTAAGTAAAATAAACATTTACTGATACCATATTGTTTAAGTCACTTGAATTGTCAAAATTGTTTCAAACGTGAAAATGTGCAGACATTTAACTGAGGTAGAAAAACCAAGAGCACGGCGTGTTGCAATAGATTTACAAAGTAGGCTGTAGCTGCATTTCAAAAATTAAGAAAAACTGGCACCAATTTTAAAGAGAATTTGATTTTGAATCTAAAACACACCTTTTCAGTTTTTATCTCATAAAAAACGACTCTAACCTAATACTATGTCATTGTGCAATTGGAAGAATGATATTTATAAATTTGCAGCGCTAAACTCGGACTTATAAAAAACTAAAAAATAATTAAAATTATAAAAAAAAACGCTAACTTTATTAACGTTGGTGTGTCAATTTTTTTGGCCGCGGTAGTACAAGCCTTTTACCCCCCTCCCACTTTATTTTTTTGAAATTGTACCCCTATTCTTTTTCGCAAGTTTTCGGTAGCTAGTAGGCTTATAAATACGTCATATGTATTAATTCGAAATATTTTCAAAAAGTATCCCAGAAAAATGTATGAGAACATGAATGACTATAGCTTAGATCATAGTGTACCGCTGAAATATGACAGCTTATACCGCTGTTATACTTCTAATGTCAAACTGATCTATATGGTTATAACAGGAAGGACACAGGAACGTCAACGAGCAAAGTTTCCAAAGTCAAAAAAAAAACGAAAGTTGATAATACAGGCAATAATGGAAATAACGATTGATTTTTTGATGTTCGCACTTACATTTTGTCATTTTTACTAATATCTCAATTACAACATTAGGATAGTTTATAACTGTTTTCTTAAATGTATGTCAAATAAGCTACGCATTTAGTTTTTATGATATTATTTTTCAATAAAGTAATGTGAACAGCGATTTATATTTTTTATTTTATTGCTACCCCAATGTAATATGGCCATATGTGTATAAATGGAAACACCAACGTTAATAATTAATTTAAAACTTATTTTTTGAGGGAACATATAGGTGCAATATGGCCACATCAAACAAAACTGACCTTTTGGCTAAAATTATAAAATTGTATTTTAGCAATAACTTACACACTTGGCATATTATGAAGTTTGATGGAATTATGACCGTATTCCAATTTGCAATAAAATAAAATAATCTTTAAACTCTTCTCCAGTAAAATTTAACTATTTGCACTTGTGTCCCTATCGAATGTGATGGTGTCTGCGAATGCTTACCCGGAAACGCTATATATGATTAAACAACACATAGAAGATATTTTGTCGTATCTGACTCATTAAATGTCTGCACATATGAAGCCACCTTTATACATACATCTTGCAGACATAACACTTGTCTGCCACCGCCAGTAACTTAATCTTTTATAAAGTAATGTTGATGTATATGTCGATGTCATTTTTTAGGCATTTGTTTTTCTGTTGTACCATGAAAAGTAATCCCGTTATAATAATGGAAGTGCATGAAGACATGAATTATAATCCAACATACATTAAATTTTCGGGATTTAAGAAATTTAAATGTTCTAGTAAAATAAAGTTTATTTGTATAAATTTTCGTAAATATTGGTATATAAATAGTGAATAGAACAAATTTTCAAATTATCGATATTGCAAGAGTTTATTAATGGTTATAATTATATTTTTCTAAGCGAACGAAAAGCATCTTTCATGTTACAAATGAATAACTAATTATTTATTTTTGACGACTCTCATTAAACATCCAAATGTCGTTGCTTAATATACGTCTTAATGACGGGACTTATTGGTTATATGATGTATATGACCTAAAAATTTCGTTAAAAAGACGTGGGCATGTTAACTAGATATTGGTCTCCTCCTAAACCAGCACTTTTTTTTTGGTATGTGTTAATTGCCATGATATTGAAATTAAGTTTACTTTATTTAAATAAATCCATTATTATTTAAAATACTTTAGATAATATTGTATTTGTATTACTAATAATGATAATTTTAAGTTTCAGTTGTGATTAACACAGATAATGTGTACAATATACTTGGTAAAACTGGAAATATACTAGGATCTAAAATCGAGGATAGACGAAACTCTGAAACTTGTAGTGAATCGGCACGATCAAGTCTACAACCTACACTACCAAATACTACTACAGAAAATAAAAAGGATGCATTTGATTTGCTTATGGAATCATCGAGTGATGAACTTACGTTAATGACAAAGCCAACTGACAAAACATATGCTAGAAAAAAACAAGCCAAGGAAAAAGATGAAGTATTTTATCAGAAGCTAACAAACTTTGAAAACGATGCCTATAGAGTAAAGATTATTGACTGGTTATGTGACAGTAAAAATAAATTCAACAGGTTAACACAAACACAATCTATAATAGATGATGATTCTGATTCCATGGCTACTTCACTGGATATCCCATCAATATCTCAAGCTATGGGGGCAGCATCCTTCCAACCAAAACGCAAAAGCTGCAGTAGAAAAAGGAGGCATTCCCTCGGTGTTAAGGTAGAAGAACCAAGATGTATTTTATAATTTACAAGGCTTTTAAGGCATTCATATTATTTTTTTCTTCTACACAGATGGCTACTCTTTTATTAGAATTTCCATCTCTGAAAGTTTAGGAAATACATAGTCGGTATTTTAGAGACCAATAAAATACTTTAAAAATTTGATTTTCATTCAATTTTTGGTTATGTTGGTATCGTGTTTTTATGGATTTCTTTGTGTGCTCATATGCCACTTTTTGTTGACTTGCAAAATACTATTTGTAAACACAAATTACAGCTATATTCTGTTAATTCATTTATATTTAGTGAGCGAAAAATTTTAAGAGTGTTTCTTCCTATGTCCGTCAGCTTTAAAGTATTTCAGCTCTAAGCTATTGTAGCCGGATGTCCCATGTAATATTTCGTCATTGAAGAATCTACAACTTCTTTAAATACGGCTGTGTTCACTTTTTTGTTTCTTCTGGCACTAAGTATGGTACCCTCAAAAAGTTTTTGATTTTAAAATTTGTATGATATTTAAGTTTCCTACTTTTTTCAAATGCTTTTTTGTATTCACTGGCAACTTACAAACAAATTGTACATGCTAATTAATTTACAAAGATATGCCAGGACTAGCTTAGGAACATACAGACAAGATATCCGATCACTCCCGCTACACAATATTATTAATTCGGGACGATTGTTTCGGAAATTTGTAGATTCCCATTTTCAACCAAAGACCGAATGAACCAAGAAAACTATAAAATATATAGAATACCAACAACTTAGAGTAAACTACGAAAGAAATGTGTTTGCCCCAATCAATTCATCAATGCCAAATGGTGTAGAGTGGTGTGTTCCCAATTAAAAAAATTGCAGCAGTCTCTTCTTATATATGGTTTCGTAAGCGTCCAATTCCCTCGAAGATGTTGCACATTTCAATAATTCAAGGTTGGCAATGTTAATTTTAAGGTCTGTATCATTAATATGTTGTGCAACGCTGGATGATTCCAGCCTCACATAATGCTCCATGTGATTATTAAATCTGATTTCGATCGGACGCTTTGTTTGTCCAACATAAACTTTATCTCAATCCCCTTATCCAATTTTGGGAATGCGTCGGTTTATCTTTACGGTTGTTTTTATTGCGGATTTATTGCAGTTAAAGTAGTGGAGCTTCGCACATAATATTTACATTGAACTTCCTTTATATGCCGGAATACACCTGTAGAAGAGTAACCATTGTAGATCGCAACCTTGTTAATAAACTGCAATTCTCTGTCAAATCTATCTATCTTATTAGGTAAATGGGAAAGTTATTAATCCATTAATTAAGAAATTGATGCGGCCGTTTTATGTTGTCCGCAGTGATTTGAATCAGCCATTATTATTAATAAATAGATTTTATAATGGCTGACTCAAATCACTGCGAACAACATCAAATGGCCGGCATTAATTTCTTAATTAATAGATTAATAACTTTTGCCACTTATAATAAGATTAGATTTGGCAGAGAATTACAGTTCATTATAGTATTTTAAAACACAAGTGTCACAATGACGTTTATGTAATGCGAGTACAAGTTTTTTACAGTATTTTTTCTAATTTGCACACTAATCGCCTATACTACGTTCCGGCAAGAATCCCCCCCACCACGTTAATATCTCATTACAGCACAGTATGCTGTAATAGCCATATCAGCACTGCGTCGTCTTTTGTTTTAGCTTTATTACAACATCCAATTAGAAAAAAATATACAATGGTTACTCTTCTACAGATGTACGCCGGCATCTAAAGAAATTTCAATATAAACATAATGTGCGAAGCTCCAGTACTTTAACTTCATTTTAAACCGGCCATAAAAAGTTTATTCATATGTTTCCACAAAATTTTGAAAGGCCTAGGCGATATTTTAAAGGACATAATGTAACGCATGCATTACATCACGAAACACGTTACTAAACCTTTTAGGTAATCCTAAAGATCGACAACGAAAGGTCGGGCATTTACAAAAATGGATGCGGGCCTGCAATAAAGTTTATGTTACACAAAATACAGCGTGTAATCCGACCAGATTTAATGCACATATAGGGTATTATCGTTAAAGGAAGCTTAAATCATCCAGCGTTGGACTACATATTAATAATACGGGCCATAAATTAACATTAAGAACATTAAACTATTGAAAAATGTAACATCTACGAGTGAATTAGACGCTTGTGAAATCATGTATATGAGGAGAAACTAGTACGATTTATTGAACCGGGAAGAACAGTTCTTGCGTAGTGACATATTTACTCTTCGTACAATTCGCAGGTTAAAAGGAGGCTTTAAAGGAATCAAATTTTGCACAAACATTTTCTCTGGGCAATAATTTTATTAAAAAAAGGTATTTTTTCGGCTACCACACCAAAAAATACAACTTATTACACTCATTCGAGGATAGAAAGCACCACTTTACCGAATTGAACTGTCAACACGTCACTTCCATGGGCGGTAAAATACAATAAATACATACCGAATTGAACTACCAACGCGTCACTTCCGTTTACACTTCAGTGGAGATTCTGAAGCTTTTCTGAGTTCGGTTTTCAAAATAGCTGTCAAGAAATATGTCATTCAAAGGAGTGATCACGGCTGGAAAGTGTTTTTATCGAACTCGTTTGGTTACTCGCCTCGGCTCGAAATCTCCAAACTCGTTCCATAAAACGAGAATATATCTATATATACTGTATAAAGCGTTTAGAAATTATTAACTTGCATGATATGATCAACGAAATCAAATTACAATGAAGGCTTTTAGTTTACTACAGGTATTCAAACTTCAAAATCATGTCTTTATTTGATATTAAAATGTAATTTGAATATGTGTGGTATAATTATAACACTTTTCTTTAATTTTAGGTAAGATCGTCCAAAACCAAACCTCGAAGTCAGAGCTTTTCACAGGAGTCCCAGGAAGATGTACAAGAAATAAATATAGAAGAAGTTGAAAGTGATAAAGATGTTATGGTTAAAGAACATATTAATAATATTGTACAGATGTTGGAAGAAAAGTGTTTAAATACGATAGAATCAGAAGTAGCCATACAAAACAAAGAAAAATCTACTTTTGAAAAGCCAAAAAAATTAAGAAAACGTAAACGGAAAAATAAGGTGATTAATGATGGTGCGAAGGCTACTACAAGTGGATGGATTCGCGCAAAAGAAATTAATAAAACATTCAGTAAAGCCGTTCGAAAGCCTAAAAAGTTATGTGTAAGCTTATCTTCTTCGTCAAAATTGAAGAATAAACCTGGTGCTAATCATATTGCTGACATACAAAATGCTGTGCCTAGTAAAGCCAAGGATAAAGAAATAACCAGACCAGTGGTTTTGTTAAATAGATTGAGCGCTGAATTTGAGTTATGTAAACATTCTCCAACCCCAAGAAGCCCTAAAGTATATTGTTTGGATGACGTAGAAGCTTATATTTCAAGCAATATAAATACAGGTATTGTATCATATCTTACCATCTGTACTGTACATAATGGTGTTCATTGGAAAAATCGTTAATATTAAAAAACTGCATTACAGGCTGATGCATTAACGGTGGCCGCTGGCGCGGTAGGCATATCTGTATGCCTAAATGTAAAATTAGCAACTCATCAATATCTATAATAAATTGGTTCATGATACTTTATAATAAAAACTAGTAAACTCCGGACCGTTCACCCAGCCAATTAAATAGTCGTTTGATGACGGATTACGTCCCAAAACAGCGGACCAGCTAAACCGCACCACCCTCCACTAACCCTCGTACACACCTGTGTTTGGGATCATCGATACGCCCTGTATATTCCTTTTTCTTAATTCCTGCCTCTCACTTGTAAAAAGTCTTGACCTTCGCGTCTCGCAGTCGTTGATTTGATAACGGACTACGACCCACCTCAGAAGACCCGCTAAACCCCTCCCATTTATAAAAAGACTCGTAGTGGTTGGTTTGATCCCCGTTACGACGCACCTCAGCAGACTCCCTCCCTATACCGCACCGTCGGTACAGCCTGTTTATTCATTTTTCTTAATTAGAAATTACACATACTGTATGATCATTATTTTCCGTTGTCACACTAAAAGAATCGAAGAAAACACAAAATTCTTATCTGCTTTAGATATCCGTCAACTATCGATAGTTTACATACTTGGTAATCGACGTCTTCCGAATAACGGTTATTACATTAATTATAATGTTAATGTTTTGCCATTTCTTCGATCCCCTTTGTGCTTATTTCACACCAAATTCGTCGTCGTCCAAGGTTTTGATGTTCGGTGCACGACTACCTGTCGATCACCGGCACCATTACATAATCTCGCCGGCGCGCGGAGATTGGCCTTGGGCATTGTCGGTCCGTTACTGAAAATCGTGAAAAATCGAAATTTCGGAAAAAGTTTACGCGTTTTCCCGATTTTAACGACGCACGGGGATACCCCTAGTACCAGACGACCGACCGTCTACACCCCCTAAAAATACTCCGGCGCCTATTCGCGGTCTACGATCGGATCCCTTGTAACAAAACATACTGGCTAGAGGCGACCACGCTACTAATAACGTACTGCTTTTGGATGCGTTTTAGTATTGTTAATAATAACCACAAAGTGGTGCGGAAGCATACTTTTCGTCACACAAAAATTCCTATAACTTTAGTGAATGTCAACCGATTTTTAAAAACTTAGACACATTGCGAAGAGACCATTAACTAGGCGAAAAGGGTAAATAATATTGTTTGTTTTATAGCTTTAAATGGAAACTAGATGGCATTATCAGTTTGTCTTATTTAAGTATGTAATTTTCTTAAAAAAAATCAAGTGGAATGGAATCACTATAATCAATCCAGAAAAAAATAGACCGCAATGACAGTTGAACCTGTCAAAACCGCAAATCGATGTCTGTTGTCGTTCCAAAGATAATTCAAGTTTTATAAATTTTCTATACTTTTGGCACACCCTGTAAGCTGTATGTTTAATTAAATTATCGGGTACGGAGTACTCGGCAATAACAGTATTTTGTAAACTTTTGAAGATACACAACCAGTAGGTATATCAGAATCTTCATTGGTAAAATAGGCATTACAGAACAATAATACTGCAAAGATTATAAATCACTTTGACAAATTGACGGATGCAAAAACTAAACAATAACAATTGATTAAGTACTAAACATTACACAGGTTACTGCATCTTGTTAATAATTGTCACCTAAGAAAATATTAGTAGTTTGACGTAGAGTTTATAAACCAGCGCAAAAAAAATTACGAATGTAGGACACGCTATTCTTTTTTGGCGAACAGGACAAAAATTTAGAAAACTTTTGGGGCTACCATAAACTCTACTAGGTAGAGTTGATTCCTGTAGCTGTAAGGAATTCTTTCGTCGAGGCAACATAAGTTAAAGTTAGTGAATATAAATGAACTTTAATGAAATAGTAGTTTAGTACTTTGAATCTTTGGATTTTACATACGACGCGACGGTTCATGTAATAAATGAAACTTAATTTGTCGTTGCATATAAATAAGATTTTCAGAAGAATAAACTGTAATTGATATAAAAATAGTTATGATCATCAGAGTAGAAGCATTTTATTTGATTATATCATAAGTAAAATATTAAGAAAAAGTTCAATATAATGACTTGTTTTAATAGATAAATTTGTTTAATGTTATGAGATGTGGATTTTTTTCGTTGTTAGTGCATCTGGGATAATAATACACAAGAAATAACTAGGTTGATTTATTTTATTTGAGTTGCGCAAAACCGATAGTACCTGGCGCCATCTAACGGAATTATTTTCAATTTACGTCAAACAAAATTTTAGACGCTCTGAAAGAAAATACAAATTAACTTCCCATAAAAAAATATACGGACCTTATACTAGTCCAGAGTCCACATACGTCTACAGCCGACAAATCCAACAATTTTTCTGACGAATTGAACCATTTCCGGACGAATCCCCGCCTTAACAGACTAACCCAGACGAAACTACGAAGAGGAGTATTCCAGCCCTCTTGAACTCGGAACCAGATCCTCTACGACATATTTCCCTAATCCTGAGACCGTCAGAAATCTCGAATTCCTGAAAATCATTCCCATAGTAGCAAAGGAACACGACAAACATAAAGACTCACCCTTCTAGATTTTCAAACAATAACGCAGGCACTACAACTACACTGGTTTATCTGTCTAACTAAATTAACATAAATATCTTTTATTCAAATTCTAAAGATCTCTAAAAAACTTTTAAAAACAACTCACTGTGACTCACAGCAATATATACAGATATACTAAACATTAGTAAAAATATAATAATAAAACAGCTTTCACATTACTAGAATTTTGTTAATTTCATTTAAGTAAGCCCACTCGCCAATAATACCAACATTGATTCTGGAATTGGAATTCGAAAGATATGCAAGTGCACCTATGTTGATGTTATCGTTTGCTACGTAAGGAGCTATAGTAGAGACTGAAATGGGATCATTAAATCGGTTCTGGATTATCTTTTGTGTTAACCTATCCAAGCACTTGCTCCGGCTTCAGTTTAGACTTCTTAGACCAAGTATTTTTCGTTAATGTGACCGATACATTGCATCGGACTCTTCTGCAATGCAACTTCCCAAGTTCTGTGATTCTCGTCATGAAGTTCATCTCTCGGGACCAACGTCAGTACATAGAGTTCGCAACAAGAAACAATTATCCTGGTACCAACGAATAACATCGTCTCCTTCGCTGACTTTACAAAATAGTCTTTTTCGCTTCCGCATCTTGAATCACAAAACCTCGCACAAAAATTAGTTTCGCACACTCTTGACACACCCAACTAAAATATTAATCAAAAATATGACTAAAGAAATAATAAAATGCTTAGTCAACAAAACGATCTCGTTTACACGAAGTCTGTTAACACAGTGAGGACAACCAAGTTCATGACTCATAACATTTACAAATTTATTTATTGAAACAAGTTGTTACATTAATTTTTTTATTATTGTTGTATTTATAATGTTATTGTAGACTTATTCATTGATTTATACCAGTGGCGTATAAATCTGACATAATTATGCATCAATTGTTGGAACTTATTTCGGAATTAAATTTCGGAATTATTTGGAACAAAACTATTTTTTTTACTACATTAATTTTTTGATTACTTTCAGTTGATAGTTCGGACAAAAAGAATGGTGACGCAGGTTTAGTTTCTGTTCCAAAAATTAATAACAATGGTTTTGATGCCGGTGTGCACAATGAGATTTCAGCAGATTTTAAGAAAATTGATCAATCAAATGGAACTATTGAAGGTAATATACAAAATAAACCATCAGGTGCCAGTGGTAGCATATTTTCGCAGAAGACTGAGGATGAAGAAATGGAGAACTTGTTTTCCATGCCCACACAGAAAATTATCTGCGAAGCAAATACAGATACTGTTGAGAAAAATTTGGTAGCCTTATTTTCATCTCCAGAAAAAACTGAAAATGTATGTGGTCCAAGTAATACTCTTGCGAAAGCAACAACTGTAAACGACATAGATAATCTTCTAAATCATCTTCATGGCATTGCAAATACACTAGATATAATGTATAAGAACAATCGTAATATTGATGACCTGAAATTAGATATCGGAAAACTGAAGCTAATGTTTAGTAATTTTAAATTTACCAAAGAACCAATTAATCAATTTAAAAATGAAATACGAGAATGCATTAATTCCACCACACAAACTGTTACATTTGATACAAAATCAATTGCTGTACAAACTGAAGATTTTGATTCATCTGGTTTTAAAATATCATCTACTGCAGATTTTAAAACTATAATGCAATGCGATGTTGAGGTGCAGACAGATTTTGTTGTCAGTGGTAGTCTTGAACATCAACCTAAAACATTAAAAACTGTACATTGTGACTTGAAAAATGTAACAGAAACTACACGAGCAGCAGACACAGTGGCGCATGAACGTTTTATTTATGACGGACCTGAAACAAGTGCCGAAAACATGTCATTGCCATCGCAGAAGATCTCACTCCATAATAGAAGTCTTAAGTCTATGAAAGATAATTATCAATTTACAGAGTCAATGGACAACATTTATTTTGATACACAAGCAATTCTTAATCGAAATAAAACAAAGGGATTCAATAATGTTAATGCTGAAAAAGAAAATGAGGTAATGCCGAGAATGAATACTCAAACACGAATACACAATCAAGCTAAAAAGCAGTTAATCTTCTCTAAAGCAAATCAGATAGATAATAAGAATTGTATAAATGACAACGAAATTATTGAAATTGACGATACTGACGATCAAGAAGATTCGAAAAAGAAAGCCACACAAAGCTCTTCAATTTCATTTTCCTTAGACTTAGACAAGTGCAACAAAAACGTTCTAAATGCAGAGTATATCAAAAAATTTAAACGTGCCAGAGCCCTTATGGAAGATAGTGACTCTGACGATGGATTTGTTAAAAAAATTAAGAAAAAGGAAAATCCGTATTTAATCCCAAATTTATCGGTTGAGTTTGTATCACAAGATACCCAAAAGATGAACATTGAGGAGAAAGCGGAACTTAACAGTGCTAATTCGATGATTCCAAGTCAATCACTAAATTATGATGTAAGTTAATAAAATTTATAATTCGCTGATGTTATTTATGCCCTTCATTGATCACTTGTCACTGTAAAACATCTTTTGAATTCACATTAATTTTGGCATAACAAAATATCAATTTCTATGTAATTTCAAGATTAGTAATTTGGTTTTATCATTAATTTACTCACCGCTCCAGATGCATGTCAACTTGTTACATTTTTAAGATGCTATCACTTTGAAACAAGAGATCGGTCCTATATCCATATAACATTTTCATGAGTTTTCATATGCCAAGGTTTGTTATCGAACTAATAAAGTACCTTGCATATCACATTATATTCGATCTATGGTTGGGAATGGAAAATTCATGAATTTTTAAAATAAATGTTTGATTTTTTTTGTGTGGCGCTGGGGGAAAACTCGTGTGTCTATTATATCATTTTGCTGAATATTTGTATATAAGCTTTTAAAAAGCATTACACGTTTTCCTGTGTCTTATCGATTTCGTTTTCTTCAGGAATATCTGGAGAGAATAATGCAGAAGTTCGACGAAAACAATATTAAAACTTCAACTCCGAGGAAAGAATTACAATCTACATTTAAACAAACAAAGAGTCAGCGCATCGTCGACAAATGCAACATTCTGATAAAGCAAGCCACCGCTTCACCCCCTATTTCTCCTAATCAAAATAAAGTTTGTGACGAGCGTAATGTAGTAACAAGTGCTGACATCATAAAAGAGTTTAATTTGACTTTCAACGGGACAGTAATTGATGAAAAATCAAAACAATTAGCTATAGAAAGAAAGACTCCTTCAGAGTTGACATCATGTAATAAAGCAGCAAATGCAGTATTGTCACAAAATATGCCATTTTCAAACATGGAATGTTTAGCACTCGAATTCGCCAATGAGCTGAAGCCACTACCTGATAATCATGATGAAACTGGTTCGCAAATTGTAATTCTACAAGATATTCCTTTACATAAAGACAGAAATATTTCGCGCAGAAACTCCGAATTAGAATGCAATTTGGAGGAGGAATGGCAAAAGATGGACAATGCTGATAAAAACAGCGTGAAAAGCGAAGAAGTGTTTTCAGATTGTGACACTGATGTGGTGGAGACAACACCTCAGAAAAATAAAACAGTGTAACTAATATCTGTTTGGATATTATGCAAGTTTATTAATTAATTTCGTTTTAGGTTGTCTATTCATCAGTCGTCTAAACGACATTCTACTTATGCTTTTCCACTAAAGCTGCCACGTGAAGAAGAATCTCCTGACATAATTTTTGCCACCGATGCTACTTCATACTTTAATCAGACGTTTGATCCCCCTACAGAGTTCAAAGATTGTTTAATTCAAGGTCATGCTAGCGAGAAATGTGATAGCTTAGAGTACACTGACAAACATGATATAACTTTAGTACCATTAAGTGTCGTTAATGCTCAAAAGGCTGTAGATTTAGAGAAGACATTGTCAGAAAAGAAATTGGCGCAACCTCACCAAATTTGTGATGACAAAGAACATGATGAAATAATAGAATGTGATACAGACGATGATGTTTTAGAAGTGCCTGCAGGTAATGTACTTCAACAATGTGATACAACAAATTCCTTAAATCCCGTACGGGTAAATTCTGATGTCCGGGATGCAAACCTAATAGACAAGGCTTTAAGAAGTAATTATAATCCACTTGAAATAATTCCTTCAAAGCCACAACGTAAGGAAATATCATTCAAATCTACAATTACTCCAAAGAAACAAAAAAGCATACTAACTTATGTAAATCACTCAAAAACCAGCCAAAAAACAATTAGTCATGTACAGCAAATAAAACCATGCATCGCTTGTACCAGGCTAAGTAACGAGCAGGTGATCGCAATATGCTCTTTAACAAATAAGAAACTCGCAACATATAGCACTTCATTCAACAATAATGTGACACATATGGTAGTTTCTTTAAAAGAAAACAAATGCATTGAACATCATACTATGAAGTTTGTGTTAGCAGTAGCAGCTGGAATGTGGGTGCTCGGCTTTGAATGGATACAAGAATGCCTTTCAAAAAACGAAATTGTCTCAGAGGTATGCATATGCATATTTTACTTTCTTTTTGCTTATACCTATTATTTTAAGGCACCTTTTGAAGCTCTAGACGTATCAGGAAAACCTGGCCCAAGGATATCGAGATTAACGAGAATTAAAAATCCACTTTTGAAAGGATTTCGAATACATGCTGCAGCACCTTTTGTATCAATTAGTAAAGAAGATATAGAGGTATATAAGAACGTTTGAGGATATTATAATGCTATTATCTTATTATTATTTTTTTTTTTGGGTTATCATGTGTTCCTTAATTACGCTATTATAAATTGTAGAAGGTAATTGTAATGTTGGGCGGAGAGGTAGTTCCAAGTTTGGAAGCTTTAAATGGAACGTCTGGAATTCGTTTAATAATAGCTGAAACTAAAGCAACTCAAGATTTTGATATATATGAAAGTAGGTTGATCATTAATGATATTTTTTGTATGGTGATAACTTTTTTTGATTTACTTTACTTTGATTTCAATTATTTTTTAGCTTGGTTAGATTTTTGTAAGGTTGTAACAGTTGATATAGAATGGTTAAGCAGATCTGTGGGTCAATATCAACTATTAAGTTTTCGACCGTTTACCCTATGCTCAGATGATAACATTGAGGAATTGGGATATCCCGAAGAGCTTTTAATAGATACGCCATTTTCATTTTCACAGAGCACTTACAACTCTTAATACCTACCATAAAAGTGCCTTGGAGATGGTATAAACAATAAAAGTATACAACATTGTGACTATTATTAATTATCAGGTAGAACAAATATATCACATACCTCTACTGCCATTAAAAATATATATATATTGTAAAAAATGTAGATATGTTATGTTTTGAATAGTTTATACATGAAAAATGTGAATTTTTTTATATTTGTTAGAATTAATTTAAATAAATACTATTTTGCCATTTTGTTTTCTAAATGCTACACTTTTCGAGTGTGTGAAGTGTGAAGATACGTAATAATATCCTTGTTTAATGTATTCTTTTTCTGAATAGCACCTTTATGCCTTCAACATTTATTACAGCTAATAGTATTCGTAATTGATATAAGTAATAAAAAGGTATTTTTTTTTATTTATATAATTGTTGAAGGTAAACATTCACTGCATTATTTATACTGATTTATGTGCTTAATTTTAGTAGATATTTAATATACGTAGTACTTTCTTTGTAAAACAATATAAAATTATTTGTTGTGAATCGGTACGTGTTTACTAATTTCAAATTAAAACAAATAGTTATTTTGAAACAATGATATTCTTTAACGAAAAAAGGTTTTAATTTGTTTAATTTTCGCATCTGGATTATTCACAGACTACAGGTATGCAGGACTATTCCATTCAGCGAATCGATAAGAACAAGAAAGAACTTATTTTTAGTGGGTCCGGATGCACGACTTTGGCGGTAATTACACCAGTCTGTTGATTTATATAGAGGGCGCCACTGCAGTCATTGTTCTGACGATCTTGGAAGATCGAATTGCTTTGTAATTGGAAGTTATCCATCGTCAAAGAGAAAAATTAAGATGTAGTTAGGTTATCCTTTGCGCGACGTGTATGTGTCACCGCTATTTTGAGTAGAGTTCCTTATCTAAAAATCATTCTTTATGATTGGTGTAAATTAAAACAAAAAGATGAGCCATCTGGTCCGAAAATAATGTATTACCGCTATCGGTCTTTTTCAGCGACACAAACAATAAAGGCGTCGACAAAAAGTGACCCATCTCTTTTGTGGTATTTTATTGCAGTTATTCTGTCTTTCACTTTTCATCTATGACAATTTTGTGATTAAAAATCACTTTAAAACGTTGAATATGCTACTGTAAGTAAAGCCGTTACAATTATCACAATATGTTGAAAAAAAAAATTTCATTTAAAAAGCAGATGCTATATAACATGGTGCTATAAGAATTCCGGTTCGATTGGTGGCCACTGGATGGTGCTGCAATTTTCGCATTTAAAATTACATATTACCCTTCACCCAACGATACATATTACTACATACAGTCTGTATGTGATATGCTGAAAATTTTAGTTTAATTTACGGCTGTTCATGTGATTTATATTTATTTTACATTTAAATGTACAAATTTGAACTTTGAAAGTGTAAAGTAACAATAATTTATCGATATCGGAAGAGTAAAAAATTTTCAGTTGTAAGTTGCCTTGGATGCTCTATAGCCATGATTTTTTTTTTCTCCCGCCAGGTGAAAGTAATTACAAATTTTGTTCCTAGATGCCGCTTCCCCAAGTCAACAAAATGCGCATAAAAAACTGTTGGGCATAGAATATAGAATAACCTCTGTTGGGCTATTATATGGTGTCAGTTATTGATATTTAGAATAAATTGTTAAACATTTAAATTTGTTTATTTTTTTTAATAAAACAAGTTTATCTGCATTTATTAGTTAATTTTATTGATAGTTTATACAATGACTTCACCACTTTATTTAGAACAGTATTTAGATAGTAAGTAACCATTTAAATTCTAACCTAATATATTATTTTGAACATATTTTTAGGTCTAGAGCATTTACCAAATGAACTGCAAAGAAATTTCACGTTAATGAGGGACCTTGACACGAGGGCACAGGCTTTAATGAAGACAATCGATGCACAGGCTGACGACTATTTAAGAAATCAGAGAAATTTGAGTCCGGAAGAAAAGAAAGAAAAATTAGAGAAAATACAAAACCTGTTTAATAAAGCTAAGGTATGCTTGTTACTTTTCATTTATGTATTGAGGTAGTGGGTATTTGCTTCGAGTATGCCTCTCTCATAGTTATAGATAAACCACATTAAGAGACCGAACAAAAAATGTTTTATTTACGTTGATACCATTTATAAGCTGCATTATTAAACACAATAACAAAGAAAACACATAAATTTTTCTGTAAAGAGTGGGGAAGTCAGAAGAACATATGTCTGAATATTTGAATAAATAGTTTTTCGTTGAAAACATTATAAGAAGTAAAATAATTGTAAAATTGTCAAAAGAAATCATTTTGTCGCTACGCCAGTGTAGGTCTGATATGTGTTTGTCCTTCAAAACAATTATTGGGCACATTCAGGGACGCTCAGCGGCTGAGAGGCTTAGTAAGCAATTTCCCTGAACAGAGGCGCTGAGAGACAGCCGCTGAAATATTTCCTCAGCACCTGAATTATAGGCTTAGTTTGTCAGCGCTGTCAAATATAGAGAGTTGGGGGAAATTATAAAATAAAATTGAAGGTTATAGAAAAATATATATATAAAAATAGTTTTATAAATAAAACAAGTTTAATATAAATGAGCAGTGTTAAAAAAATTATCATTATATTATTATCCATGTTTCTTAGGTTTAAAAGTGTTTGAAATCATCACACCACTTATATAACCAAAACACAATTTAGCACGCTGAACGTTCTCGCATCTTATTCGGGTAATTAGAATGGGCGACAAAATTACCGCTTATTATAAGGTTTAGCACATGGTTTTAGTTATTGTCAGTTTATATTTTTCCACAAAACATAACCTACTTTTCGATCGAATTTCAAATGTCAACGCCAGATGGAGTAATGTTTAAAACAGCGGTTCATTCAGGGATTTGCGTTGTGCTGACATTCAGCTTATTTCTGGCTATCTTAGCCGCTTAGCGTCCCTGAATGCGCCCAATGTTATCTGATTTCTGGTAGCAAGTAAGCTAGTTTCAAGTACCAGCAAGAATTTACTACAAACTAGCAGTGACTGTTATGGGCTTCATCAGCAGGAGTATAAATGCATGCAAGAAAAATTAGTATTTGCAGTATAGCAGCCCTCTAAATTATTAATTATTTTTTTTCATTTATAAAAAACATTTATTAGATATAAGTACTAGGAAGGTTTTTTTATTAAAGATATCAAAAAGTCCGTTTGTTTCAATGATTTAACATGTAAATGAAAACATGTTTCAACTCTTGAGCAACAGTTCAGAATTTTTTGAAAAATATGTTATATTCGTGTCAAAAATGATTGCTGGATGTGGCATTGGCGTACAAAGTACAAACGCAAAACTCCAATACTAGTTTGTTTTCTTTTTAAAAGGAAAACCAAACCATCTATATAAATCTACATAGATTCGGTGATGACGAAATGGTTTCAACATAAACACAAAATAATTGTTTCAATATTGGGACCAATGTGTATGATAGAAGTATTTATTTCTGCAATGAAAAACACGCTCCATTAAAAAAAAAAAGATTTTGCCATGAGTTCCTCAACATTCTGTATTGGATTTTGTGGTTACTGGTGCCGCGAATAATGCCTATGACCATGTACTTGCATCTATATCAGTATAATATCTTAATATCTGATACCTCATGAAATATTGCATATTATTGAAAAGAGTGGAAACGTCAACATTTTGATAAAATTGCAAATATCTCACAAACTATTAGGTTTACGGATAGGACACATTAACACAAACGGTTTACAAATGATCCAAGAAATACTGGATTTATAAAAATTGCACCATTCCATTGACAATAAACAAAATTGATATACCGAATGGGCTATAAAGCTGAAAATATTTTCTTTAAATAGATCACAGTTGACCATGACTAACTCTGCAAGGTTCAAAATCAAATTCCAACTGGAACCTCAAAAGATTCTAAGGAGGCGATTCGGTAGGACAGCTACTTTCCTAAATCATCGGATTTTATTTTGAACTTAAGAATTAAATTTTTTCAGAACATACATTGAGTGAATGATTTTTTATTGTATTGCTGATGTAAATTATATCGAAACGCAATCAGACCAGTATATTGAAAATATCACTAATAGAGGTATTAGAAATTCTGGATTATTATGACTGTCAGCAAACTCTTTCTGTTACAGGAATATGGTGATGATAAAGTGCAATTAGCAATTCAAACATATGAATTGGTGGATAAACACATTCGAAGGCTAGATTCAGACTTGGCCAGATTTGAATCTGAAATACAAGATAAGGCAGCAAGTACAAGAAATCAAGAAGAGACACAAGTCGGCAAAAGTTTGTCTATACTGTGATGTGTTTGTTCATTATCATTAATTACATATGAATTTATAGAAGGCAGGAAAAAGACAAAAGATGGCAAGAGTGAAAAGAAGAAAAGGCCTGGGAATTCTAGTGAGGACGATAGCACAGGTACAATACGAGGTAGTAAGAAAAAGAAACAAAAAGGAACCGGGGCAAGTGATGGCACAGGAAATACAGTTACAAGTGGTGCAAAATCTGCAACAGGTAAGAAACAAAGTGATTTGTTGGTGATATATTTATTTGGTATGTAGGGCTTGTGGTAGCCTTTATTACATAAACTTCTTTTAAGTTGGAGATGTGGCGTCTGTTTTACCTCATCACACTAGTGACGTGCTAGATATGCCTGTTGATCCAAACGAACCTACCTACTGTCTTTGTCATCAAGTATCTTATGGAGAGATGATCGGTTGTGATAATCCAGATGTAAGTTTCGCTGTTTATTTATTTGCGTTTGCTAATGTTATTTACGCAGTGTCCCATTGAATGGTTCCATTTCGCATGTGTTGGTTTAACAACGAAGCCAAAGGGGAAATGGTACTGTCCGAAATGTATACAAGATAGGAAAAAGAAGTAAAACTATTTAAGTAAAAAATACATTAATAACATTATTATTATTTTAAACTATCGTATTTCAGTTATTAACACAGGATATTTTATCGTGTAAAACAGAAAGTATTGAGACAGAGAGAAAAAGATCATCAATTTTTGCCGTGCGATGGCTCTGTTTTGCTGCCAGCAGAATGATTCCTTAGCAATAATTTGTAAATATATACGTGAAATGAAGATGCGCATTATAAATTCCTTAATTTTTGAGAAAAATTACAGGTTTAGGAGGTTTCAAAAACAGTGTACTTTTCACTTATTATAATATGGTTTGAGTTAAAGCTATTTATTTTTCAAGTGCAATTCCCCCTCTGTGTTTATTAATTGTCACAGATTGCACAGTATGTTTGATTATTTTTAATTTTATTAAAATGTAATAATCCCGAATATCAAATTCACGCAATCTAAATAAAGAAGTTCTGAAGGATTCTAAAAATTCAAGTATACATTCCCAACCATTTGTTTTAAACCATATTTTAATAAATGGCTATTTCATGTGTAACATTTTTTTTTTAAATATAATTTAAACAATACCTATAATATTACAGCTGCCATAAACATCAAATTCAGGGCTATAATACGTATCCTTTCTACTTCAAATTGAGATGTGTAGGAGCTGTAGTATTTCTTTTTTACATGTTCACTGTAAATGACTGATGACCTATAGCAAATATTATACTAGTATAATATTTGCCTATAGTAAGAAAACTATAGAAGTTATTTCAAGATTTCAACTTACATATTTCAAAACTATTTACTGATTGATTATGTGTTCAGTCCGTTTGCATCAGTCTCATTTTAATCGTCGAGTTTTAAATCATTGTTGGAATGCGACATTTCTGTATGTATTAAAAGTTGATATCAGGCCTGAAATCTACAAACTTTTGTTATATATATGTCTAATGGCTTGAAGATGTGTCTCCAGTTCAGAGTGCATTCAAAAAGATCTGTAATTAAATGGTACTCAGTTAAATTTTCTCAAAGAAAGCGTTCTAAACGTATTATAAATAATTTAAAGTGATTTTATTTATTTAAATATTTTTCATTATTACACTTCGATTCACTTGCATCTTAATTGTGCTTAACTTCTAAACATACTGCACAAAAACAGCAATTTTCGTAAAATTCTCTGATTTTATAAAATGCGGTTTTATTATTATGAATGGGATTCATACGTATGTAATATTATTGTAAATATTTAATGTACATATTAATAAAGCAATAAGTCCTTTATGCAGTTTTTCAATCGTTATAAACTTATCAATTAAATCAGGAATGGTGAATAAAAAACGTAGATACAAATATTCTACAAATATCTATATTACAAAAAAAGGTAAAACAAAACAAAACTTAAAAATTACAAAATATACAAAATAACATTGCTAAAATCGTGTCTCGGTCACGTGGACTCCCGTAATTTTATTACTATTTCTATATTGTTATACCTACATCTAATTTATAAAAGTACAAAAAATCCCAAAAATATTTTCAGGAAAAATAGGGATTTTAATATACAAATTTATTTCTACAGTTTAAACAATTCTCTTTTTTAACTATAGGTACATTCATACAGCCGTAATATAATTTTTTTTTTCAAAACTTCTCTTTTTATTCGGATGAGGCAGATATATAAAAGTTCTTTACAAAAGGATTTTTATAAAAGAATCATTAAAGTTAACCCATTACACTATAGAAGTCCTTTGTCAAAGAACTTTGAATTGTAATAGCCAGACATTGGCAAGGACAAGAAAATTTATTGTGTTTAACTAATTATAAAAATTATCAATCTAATTTTTGAATTGTTCAAATTCATAAATTTGGCAACAGTACAAAGTTTATATACCCAGGTATAATATATATTTTCTTGTCGCAGCCTGTAATTGAATTTGTATTTTGCCTTCAAATAATTGTATAGCTACGATATTTACAATTAAGATCTAATATGGCTTTTTTCTTCCACTGGCATAATGTGAAGAAACAATCAAGTTATATTTATATTTTACATTTAACCGATTTTAAACTAAGTGAGTATAGATAATCTATTATATATATGTATGTCCCTGAGATTGAAATAATATTATAATTACTGCTATAACATATATTTTACAATGAATGAGCAGTTTTTTATTCAAAAGAAAGTTTACTAATGATTCGCAGTACATTCACTTTTGCACTATAGCATATAGTCGGAACCTTTTACAAATTCCAAGATTTAATATGTTGTGGGCTATATTAGTAAAAAGAATAATAAATATATTATATATTCAAAGACCAATTGAATGCAATGAATCGTGATAATAAAATGAAAATTTCTTTTTATATATAATAATCATAAAATTTTAAAATTTAATATAAGGTCGGTGTTAAGTAGACAATAAAGTTATAAGAAGTCTTGACATAAAATGCAGACAATATGTGAATACCAGTATTTCATATATAAAACAAAGTTAAAACTTGAAAAAGTTCATATGCGACTAATAGATTAATAGCAACTATTATAATTATTGAGTAACGTTAATTGAAATTAAATATCTTGGAATTTGACATTTTTGAATTTTAGTTATTAAAAATTTGATCTAATTAAATTGGATGTATGTAATAATGCGGTATATCTATATTATTTACATTAATCCTTTAATTGCCGAACATTTCATGACCGAATTATTTTTTTTATGATACCCAAAAAGTTAATATTATGAGTGTTAAGTTGTAATACACAATTAATAGTGCACGAAATAAATATAAATAACAATTGAAATGGTAGGCACTTAGATAGGCTTTAGAAATACCCACAACTACTTCATTTCATTCGCGTTTCAATACGACCATTTTTAAACTTTCAGATTATTTTTTGCAAAAGAACGTTCTAATTAATATTTAATACAAGCTGTTCAAAAACGTCTTGAGATAAAATGATAGGTAATTAGTCTTGCATTAAATACTGCAAATTTTCTGCCCTATTGTTCGTAACGGTTTATGAATCTCGATACAAACATCTTAAATAATACATTTAGTTGTATTTGCATCACTGTGGTACAAACCTCTACGTAAATTCAAATATACCTACATATTTTGGTCAAGAGTGAACGTGTTGTCATTTGTGATTCTTGACATGTTAAGGAAAATGTGTTTGGCGATTAAATAACAAGATCATTGTTTATAAGTTCTTGTGTTCTAATACTAAAAATTTCGTAACTGTTAGAGATAGTTGGACTCCAGCTATTTATTTCTTATTATAACCACAGTTTCACAATACTAAATATTAAGTTATAGAAATTTTGTTTGCAAGTATTTTCTGGATAACAAATATCGTTAGCATCGTGGAAAACCGCAAATAAACTTCATGTAAAGTTTAATGCTATTTTTGTTCCTAACTTTGGAACTAAAATTAATGATAATGTAAATAAAGTAAGGTTTAGAGAACTTGTCCACGAAAGCAATAAGCCACTATAATGTATATCATAGATATACGTCGCAAAAATTGTTGACAAAATTATTTATTCATATTTCGCAAAACACTATTATTAGAATTTCTGCATTATTAAAACTGAAAATGTAATAGTTAAATATTTTTAAAATATAGAAAGTGATACACGGAAAATTGAAATTTGTGAATTTCACTTAAGAGGAAAAGAGTCTGTAATTTACATAAGTATCAAATATCGTTATTATATATTATGTCGTTCATGCCGGGTTTGAGTTTTTTTATGTTTTATTTGTTTTACACTGTTTATTGAGTCGAAAATATCAAACTTTATCAAAGTGTCAAATACTAGTAAAATTAAATCTTCACGAACAAAAATTATTTTAATTGTTGGAACAAAATTATGAAACATTTTGGGAAGTCGATTAAATCTATAATTCCAAACATCCAAATAAATACCTACATTATTACATTACATTTTAGTGAGTTAAACAATTAAAAAAATAAAGACTTCATGAAATGCCACTGAAAAAGAGAGTACCGCGATAGAAGTTACTACTACTTTTTACAACCACTAAACAGATTCGTGTTTAATCGTCTCAGGAAGAGGAGATCGTATGGCCTACCGGCTTATCCGAGTGGACAAAACGCCAATCTCTCTAGTTGCTGTAAAAAAAAGTAGCAACTTTTCTTACCTGTGCGCATCTCTAGTTGCGATGTTTACATTGAAATTTAAATGAATAAGTCAATGCGTTCACTTTTATATCATATTATCTCTGATTCGTTTAATAATCCAACAAAAAATATAAACAAAACTTGAATCCTTACGACTGGTAGATTAAGACTTGGTCATTACTTAATAGAATTTTTAATAGTGTCAAAATTAATTTTACCTTGTGCTATATTCATAAATTCATTGCATTCCTTTCCATTTTTTCAAAATGTATTTTAGATTTCTAGGTAAAGCAGAACTTTATATGAAAAATAATAAAAAAAATTACCCATTTGTAGACAACTTTTTGGAAACGGCCTGTACATACATCTCATGTATGTAAAAATAGAAAAGTATACGTCGTAATGGGTGTTTTTAATCACTTCTGCTGTTCGAGTGAAATATATTCAAACAAATCCGAAATCGAATTGCTCGTACATTTTGCACTACTGTAGAGTTGAAGAGCGACTACATACATACGTCGACTAGGTTATGTTTTTAGCGGCATCTATACACTTCTTACTAATTACGCGAATGAAACTGTTACTCGAACAGTAACTACAATCTTAAAACGGGGGTTAAGTTGTTCGATATGCATTTAAGAACGAGTTTTCTCTACTTAGATATATATGAACACTTGTTCCTGCAAATTTAACCCTCAACTGATATGATATTTTATACCTCTGTTTAAATTGCAATGTAGTATTGCTTATTGCTTTGGTGGGAGACCTAAATAGGCTAAAATATAATAATAAATATAAATCTTAAGTAACAGTAATTTTTATCAGATAGTCTATACAGAAATTTCTTTCTTTCTAATTCTATTACCAAATGTCAATATTTTGAATATCATTTCGGTTCCGAAAAGTCGTTCACTTCATCATTCTATAGATATTTAGCATCGGTACGTCTTTAATGTCGTGATTAGACTTGTTAATGTCCACTCTGAAGATCGCCCAACTAAAAATTTTTGCTTAAGAGTGTTCAAGAATCGTGTGGAGATCCCAAAGTACCACAGAATATCAAACATCATTTGATACTCGATACTTTAGTCTTTTTCATGCATATATTGAAGCATACAATAAATTAGAGATAATAGTGCTATGAAATCGGATTATAGAGTGCGTACTTACTATCACATACCACAGAACATCTTCGAAGACATTCTGAATAACATTTTTTGCGGGCAATTTTCAGGGTGGACTGAATTCACAAGCTTGGTCACGAATTAAGGCATTATGTCAAATCTGTAATCTGCAAAATCTTCGAAAATCTTAACGCTGTTTGAATTTTATGATAGATCTAGACGAAATATTGTATGAAACAGCAAGCGAAAGTGGTTTATCAATTGGGCAAATTCACGTTGTAACTCTTATTTCATAAACAGGTATTTCTACCAACTGAAATTTAAAACTTTGTTAATTTAATCTTGATCTCAATCATTTTTGAACAAGGCGATCAAATTTTTAATAAAAAGAATATTAAATAAGTACATCAATAGACTTAAAGTTTAATACAATCGAATTATGTTTTTAAACTTACCTGTAATTAGTTTATTCTAACATAATTTATTACTGTTCATGCTTATGACTAGAAGTCACAATATGCAATTTGCATACTTAACTTATTAACACTAAATGGCAGTGATAAAAAACTATAACGATACATAATATAGAAGATATTCTTGAATATTTATTTATATATGTATATCAGTGTTAATAGCAATTAAATTAAGCTTTAATATTGCCAATTTTTTAGTTGACTTATATAACTAAACGCACCATCGCTAATTCAAGCTATCAGTCCTAGAGCAACCACATTTCTTTAAATGTATATAATGAATATTTGCATAAAACTGCTCGTTACTGTTTACTCTTAATTCTTTGTTTTGAACGTAACAGTAATAGAAACAAATTAATAGATAAAACTATAGATAATATTTTGGCCAATTATTAGAAAATAAATTATTTAATGGATTACCATTTCAATAAGTTTCTGCCTCAGCAGTTTGACAACCCACATTCATTAATGGTCACGATTACATGACATTATTATAAGTCTGCTTCTTTAGCTTTATCTCGTTTACTGCGGGATTTTTCATGTAAATATTAGGAAACAGTGAAATGTTACTTTCATTCTAAACTACTAAAGCCGTTGCTTAATACTAGAATTAACTATATTAGATTGTATGAATTGGAAGCCCTCTAATTAAGTATATCAGTCTGTAAACTGTATAAATGACATAGATATTCAAGAATATCTCAAAAAATGTTTGCAATTGTATGAGAAAATGTTCCTTTTTAGCTATTTAGGCAATAAGTACACAAAAAATGTGAACAAAGTCTTTGAAACATGAAGATAAAATTAAATAATCCATTTTTTTAATTCATAAGGAGTCAGTCCGTTGCATCGAAAATATTTACAAATTTTACTAATAGGTATATGTATAGCATATAACACAGCATGCTTTCTCAAGTCAATTATGTACAATTTCGACTTACAAAAATTTCGGTTGAATGGGATATTTGTGAAATAATGAATAAAGCTATATGATTTGTCAGCGCAGGTCAAGGAGGCGGGTTATACTGAACCGCGTTTCTTGATTTTCTCAGCTTGGTTTGGTTGATGGTTGATGCTGCATTTCAGAATCTCGTCTTATCACCATCTGTTGTAAAAAGTATAAATTAATTTTACTATCTCCATTAATACAAAATATTCATAGACTGATAGAAAATAATAAAGTACCTGTGGCTGTGAGGCCGGGGGCGTCTGATAAGAAAGAGAATAAGGCTGTGATCTTGAACTAGAGCGACTACTTGTTTCTATAGTATTCTGTCGAAGAATGTTACTATTTGTAAATGTGGCAGTGGCAGCCGGAGAATGTCTAAAATGCAGATATGTAAGGATGATTGCTGCCTTCATATTAAATTTAAAGAATATAAATTGTGCTCATTATGGATCGTTGAACATCACATTTATACAAACACATTCAAATTATGCTAGCTATATATGCGGAGCTCGTAAATAAGATATTTCAAATACCCTCGTGTCCACAGTTAGTTATACAATTCCATAAATAGTTAAAAAAAAAGGGACACAATTGCCGTTACATTAGCTTTTTAGTTCGAATTTCATTTTGCACTGCGGCTTTGTCTGGTTACGAAACACTATTGATATATTTTTTTAATATCTCAATGTATGTCTGCGCATAGATAAGGTACAGTACTAATAGTAGTTTCGGCGGAGTAATTACCAGAGCACGGACAAAGAAGTTAGGGGCGCAATTGCACAGTTGAATTGAGCAATAGTTCCAGGCGAAGCGCCGGATAGATATCTAGGTGAACGACTATAGTAGAAATTGCAGTAGCGTGCTATGTACCTACATCAATAGTCAGCGAACAAACCACACTGATGTACTCCGTGCAAGACAGCATTAGCCTTGCATCACTGGAGAACTGACTATCTTGTCCGTACTTTGGTAATTACGCATATATGCTGCTAACATGATTTGGATGTGCAAGTATATCGCATGAACGCACTCGAGTTGCCGATGGGTAAAAAAAAAAACAGAAAACCTAAATGGTTTTCGAACAGGAAGAGTGTACGCATTATTCTACTGTGCTAGTGCTGACAAATTTCTTGGCTTGTTGCACAATTATCTTAATACTGTTAAGTGAAGGAATTGTAAAGAGCCGCAATCGTACATTTACTAGTGAAACCGAAAAATAATCCGACACGTAGATGGCGCGGCATGTCTACAGGATCCGAGGTGCTTCAGTCTCTCTTTAGATTTCGCTGAGGCAACATGGGTCGTATTCAATATAGCAATACCAGAAAGATAACTATTGCCAATCATATGTGAACTGTGTGAAAAACAATAAAAAATACAAGGATAATTAGGCTTTTCTTTTTGGTGACATAACTAGGTTAGAAATGGTTTAGTGCAATTTAGGGTGACATGATTGGGCAGTTGCGATTCGCGAAAATAAAACCGGTTGTTTAGGTCTGCTCTATGCGTATGTATTACAAAATGAGAGAAAAAGAGTTGTGTGCGATTTTATTAAATTTATTATTCATAAATTAGATGTCACTTTAATACTCTTAATAATATTTTAATACTTTTATACCTACTCTTAATAATTTTATTTTCTTCTTTTATTGGGTTTTTGAATTTATACAGCTTAATTTTCATTGTTTCTTGTTCTTATTTTACTAATTGGACTTGTTTTATTTTAACACATTTAAAACCTAAAGTCAAAGGAAACAAGAAACAATTACTAATAAAACACTTAAATAACTTATTTACTTCCACTATGTATTTATTTAAACTCGCCTTTCCGCTTGTATTCCTCGCTTCGATTTAACCGCGTCAACCCTCTTCAACTAACCCCTACCCAATTGTAGCGTCGCACTTAAACATCGCGCGACCGCCTCGAGAATACTCTCGGCTCGTCTCGTCGCTACTAGAATTTATCGGGAATAATCGTGACTTTTCCATTCACACGTTGCACACAACAAACCATCTGACGTTGCATACGTGAACCCTGTCTGTCGATGCATAGATCGCTATCCCCATCCGTGAGAGCACGACGCAAACTGGCACTCGTAACAGTATGTAACACGCGGTAGCAGGAATGACGCGTAATTTTAAAAACCTTGTGTACGCTTTAAGTACGATATATTCTGTGATCAATCAACCACATAACAGATAAGTTTTAAAAATCTGCGTCGATTAGTAGATACGATTGCACAGGTTATTCATGTCTACAGAAATTAAAGCGCTGGTATGCTTTTTTAACCAGTAATACAACTGAATGATTGTTCAAGGTTAATTTAAAAATTCACTCTAGGTGGCTGTACTTTTCGTAAGATGTATTCTCATGAATGAGAGAGACTAGAAACGATTGCATATAGGGTATGATTTATCCCATTTGGCTGCGTCTCTTTACAATTCCTTTACTCAACACTTACGTATACTATACGTACGTCGGTATATGGGAAATCTTGTCCGATACATTAGATTTCCCATGGCGTTGTTTTCTCTTCTTCCGGGCACATTTTTTTATAACAAACCGCGTTCTGGGTGGGTAACGATCAATTTAAAAATGTATTATTTACAGAAAAAAAAAAACTAAAAAAACAAAACGTTTTCTTTAATAAGTAATAAAAACAGATTTTTCTTTATAAGAATGTAAGTGATTTATAAACCTAAATATGTACTTTGGCAACACGTTTACTGCCGTTTGGAATTCCCGTACTTGGAAAATATTATAATCTAGTAAAGTTGCAAACATCTTTCGAACAACATAATTAAATAGACGCGCTAAGAGTTTAACGTAGTTCCTCCTACTTACAGCCGACCAGCCATTACTAATATACCCATCGACAAGTCGACCGCGTGCCCTCTTTATATACATATGTAGTAATGCATTACCTGACACTTTGATTGGGACTTGACTGCGACTGAGGGGCGGTTACAGGACTTCTGTGTTGATGCGAGTAGCTCTCAGGGGGCAGTCCATTTTCAATAGGACCTTGCGAAGAACTTTGTGAATGAGATGAGTAGCTAACAAGACGCGATCTTGAAGACTCGGAATGCCCAGAAGACACTTGCGGATGTATATTATTTACTACGATGTATATGCTGTCTTGATAACGAAATATGTAATACACTTTCACTTACCAGTGTGAGGATGATTTGCTTGTGACGGAACGGGAGGTCCGGTAAGAGGTATTGCTAATCTAGCATTTACTGCGAGTAAATGATCTCTCCTTTGTAAGAGAGCGCTAACGTGTTCCTCCAAACGCAAATTTTCCGCCCTTAGTTGGTGCAGGCACGACAATAAAGACGCAACTGGTAACAAATAATTACACTAACCATAAAAAAAGTTTCTAAATTATTGTGCTTACTGTCAAAATGTTGCGCTTGTTCCATCAAAAACTGGGAACCTTGTTCCCATTGTCTTTCAAGTAACTGGTCTAAAGTTTGCGGTATCGATCCGCTATTCCCACCAAGCATTGACGATAAACCATTTCCAGCACTACTCGACGTTCCGGCGTGGCTTGCTCTAGCCTAAAATATAAGTAAGGTAGGCACCATTTTTAATTTTACGAATATATATAAACTTACCGATGCTATTACACGGTGTTGTAAGGGAGGTCCAACTAGATTGGAGCTGTTTTCGTTAGAGTTAAAGATGCTGTGAGCTTCAAGTTCGGAGTTTAAATGATCTGACATCTTTTGAGCCATATTAGAGTTTGGATTTAATTGATTACCCAACATATGTGGTGCGTGTATTCCATTTTGAAATCTGCGTGAGAGAACGCTTATCATTGAATGCGCTTTTTCTTTAGGTGTGATACGAACTTACAATTTCATACTATCTTTAGCATCTTTATTACTTGATGAGCCTGAAACTGAAGCTGGGGCACTTTTCCTACCCTTCCTTCTTCCACTTGAGGGCGCTGCGCCTAAGCTCTCAGAACTGGGAGAACTTGGCGGTGATTCTTTTATTTGATTCTGGGGTAAACTTCCATAAGACGTCGACTGATTGCTGTCTAACGATTGCTGAGATCTGCTAGATCTTTTAGTAGCCACATTTATATGATTAAAGTGGGAATTCATATTATTGGCACCACGTTTTTTGTTTCTTGTATTTTTTTCAACCTTCTCAGCCGATTGTGATCTATCACAACAAATAATGTTCCATTAATAATACACAGATGTTGTTTAGAAATGGACCAATTGAAAAAAAAAGAAAAAAAACACACATTCAGTAATTCTAAAATTACGCTAAATTCGATAATTACGAATAAAATTCGTTTTTTAATAATGACAATAATCGATTTGTCAAATATGTTTTATGTTAAGAAATTAAACGAAGAAATCCGATCATTATCAGAACCCCCAGTAACGTATGCACCACCCGCCGCCCATCTATTATTGTTTAAATCGAAGTATACGATAAACAATATTCATTTGTAATTATCGAATGCGTTTCGTTTAGCGTTACCTAATGTTCTAAGAATAATATTTACAAATCTACCTTGATCTTTTAGCTGGTAGTTCAGGTGTCGGAGTAACTCTTTCAAGTTCGACGGGTAAAGCAGCCATGGGAGGAGTTTGTTTTTCGTAATTCACTTTTAGGGTACTTGCATTAGTATCTGAAGATATCATTGTCGTTTGATTACTATTTCCAGTTATCAAAGAACCTGTTAAAAAACTGTATTTTAAAAAAGAATTTGTCCATATAAAATTCTAGATAAATTTTAGTTGTTTGCCAATAAATCAAAGAATAGTGTGCATTTTAGGCACTCTAACCGTATTTACAGCAGTCATTTATATCTCAAATCAAGAATATTCTATAGAAGTGCATTATATTTACCATTGGCAGCATTGGGTGAATTCAATTCAGCACTAGAACTTCGCTCTTGCGTTACGCTGGGGTAGGAGATCTGTGTCGTAACAACGCTGGCTTGGTTGTTAATGATATTGGAATGCGGACTTAAGCTTGTATTGTGAAGTGGCACTGATACTACAAGAGAATTTATGGGTTGTTGACTTGACGTTGTTTGTATAATAGATGGGCTAGTAATCGTTGGTGTTAATATTGGTGTAGTAATAGCTGTAACAATGTCGGTAACTGTAGGCGACAGAGAAGTTGTTTTCAACGTAGTCGTCGCAGTTGTTAAGGTAGTGGTTTGTGGTTGAATTATCAAGCTTGGTTGTGTTGATTCGGTTTTTGCCTATATAAGAAAATTGTAATTAGTTTTTCTTTAGTTTATCTGGTCTATAAAATCAATAGTATTCTTCGTATGAAGCTCAGCTCTGATCAATTGCAAAATTTAGCATAAGCATTAATTTCCAAATTTGATCTTGCTACGCACAATAATCAACCGGTTCATATTTACTACACTCTCTCACTTTAGTGATATTTATTAACGAATACATAAAACACAACTTATTCTTAGAGAATTGTAATAAAATCGGAAGTAGTATTACCACAGTAAGCAACTATTTGTATTATTATAAATTATGTAAAAATCATACACAAAACTCATTTAGGTTGAATATATTCAAAATATGAGATTTTAAATGCTACATATTATCTAAAGTGTATATTTGAAGTTAGCTTTGTTTTACCAGTTTTTTTTTTGGGCCCAATTTACCGAGAGTTTCATATTAGTGGTGTAATCACTAATGGAGCGTAGTATATTGTATAACGGTATTAAATTTTAATACAAATTCTAGTAACTTAAATCAAAATTCTCTCTATTTTTTATATATAAACTCAGTAACTTCTTATCTTAGAGTTAACATAGAGTAGGTTGATACATTATTTATTTTAGTTATTCCTCATTACCTTCTTCACCTTATCAAAATTGTCACTATTACTAACAATATCCTTTTTTTCCGAAACAGTAGTAGTTGCAATAACGTTCGTGTCACTAACAGGGGGCGTGTTAATGACTACACTAATACTTTCGGTGTTATTAGGCACTACCGAAATTGGAGTTGGTGTCCTAGAGTTTGCTTTACGTTTTTTCCCTTTTGTTTCTTTCACTTCTACACTTTTCACCACTTCTTCAGTATCCTTTATATCTTTAATTGTTTTATCAATTTTCACTTCTATATTAGTAGTGTCACTAGTTGTCGCAGCACTTTCTTCAACTCCTTTGCTGTTTTTCACAGTTGCATTGCTAGTCTTTGGCTTCTCGGAGCCACTTTTGTTTGAGCTGTGGACGGTTTTCTGATGAGTAGTGGAAGAAACTTTTGGAACAGTGGTACTGGATTTAGCAGCTGAAGTTGATGATTTGCTATTGGATGACGTTTTTCGTTTTCCTGTTGATGTTGGTTGATTCGTTGACGACTTTAAGGGGTTAGATATAGCCGCTGCGTCCGCGTCCTTTTCTGAGCTGGAGTCGGATAAGTGGTTTTCAGTAGATACGGGTTTATAAGGTGGAATAGTTTTTACGTTACCACCTTTCTTCTAAATACATCACAAAAATCAATGTAGCCTCTAAGAATAAATATTTTTGAAAACTGTAATGCTTTTATACATACCAGTTTGCTATAATGATGCTGACAGTAGCCACAATATTTAACGTTATCCAAGTAGTTGCCGGCTTCCTCACAAAGCAAGCCTAAACCTTGGGCACAAGTAACATGAAACTGTTGCTTACAACCTGCCTTATTGCACTGCATACAAGCCCCAATAGTCGCGTTGGTTGGTTTACCGTTTTCTTCACAGATATAACATACCTAAAATATAACCGCATTTGGTTAATGCATGCACAACCACAAGAGTGCTATAAAATGGAATTCGGTGACCTTATTAAAACGTTCAGCAGGTATCAGTTGTAGCTGAATGGGTTCCATTGTTGTGACATTTCCAAATCGTACTTCTGGTATATACAGGGCACAAACCACATGGGCCCAGCCGGAATTGTCGGTGCGCTTCAAGGCGCCGTATTTGCTTGGACATAACTCGCATTTCTGTAAGTATACAAGCTTTATAAGCTATAGTGATAATTTCAAAAGAAAATAGAGTTAATTAAAGAAAACATTGTTTATGAAACATTACTCTACTTAATCAAGATAAGTAGATATTCTCTTTATTTTAATTTATTTGTTGTATTTCAAAAATAATTTCTTTACAGCAATATTACTTGAATTTGATTACATTGTAATACGGGTATTCTGTTTCTAGTAGTATGATACGAAATATTTACCATTTCAACTTGATATTTTCAGGATCCATGGTCAAAATTCATTAATCCTTTAAGCTTGCAAACCATAACAAAATAAGGACTATTTGATCTTTAGTTATATAGGAAATAAAATCAAATTTATTGATTGTATAAAAATAATCAATGCATATGTGCTCAAAATTTGTTTAACTTGTATCATCTCTATTTTTCTGAATTTGATCCCCAACTTTCAACACCATAAAAGTAATGCTATTATTTTTAGTTAGAACTTCCAGTTTACATAAATCAATTATTGATTTTAGTAAATAGAAGAAAAACATCAATTCAACAACAATTTTATCATTACTGAATTAAGATTAATAAATAATAGTTAATAAATTACCATATACTTACTACTTTAACTGATCTTTCTTGACTTTCGCATTTACGGCAATACCATGGTCCGGTAGGTACAGTAACGATTCCGTAGCAAGCTGCAAATGAGAAAAAAAACACCTACATCAATATAAGTCGTCCAAATTTCCCTTTAACTTACATACGTATAACATATTATTCAGAGAACACAATGTCAATATTTAAACACAAACACAAAGATGAACACACAAACTGGACAAAGTTGCACATAAAAATAAAACAGTACGGTTCTGAGGATTGGTATTTATTTTATAGTGACGATCGCTAAAAAACAACGTGCAAAAAATGATGATCCCGCAAGTGTTAAAAATCGACGCGGTGGTCTCAGGCATGGGCAGCGGCATATCTTGAAAATTAGAATAGTGTGCTCTTTACTGGTTCTGGTATAATGGTATCCGAACTTTTACCTGATATTTACAATGTTAGTACAGAGACATAAAGAAAATTTCAACATAATAGCTTTTACTTTTAAATTAACTTCCAGTTAAAAAAAAACATTCTTGGATGTTGCGGGAAAATGATTAGATTTTTTATTAACAAAAAATTAACTGTTTCTATTTTATTATTAAACACTAATTTGTTTTTCCATATCTGCATCACTTTTAATTTGTTATTATTGTGAATTTAAATGTGTTCCAACAATACTAATGCATAAATAATAAGCAAAAAATCCGCCCATTACGATATGCCTTGAACTTGTTTGTGTTAAATTATTAAAATCCTTGTTCTAAACGTGCTAATTATTGGTTTTTGAACACTTAAAATTATTGGCTTGAATGAAGCTGTGTCAGAACAGTAAAATTCTGTTGTAAGTGTTTAAACTTTAAATTAAAATTAATTGTACAACTACTTTCTTTTTTTTTTATCGAAAAAAAGCAATCCAAATAACTACATCATCAGTTACTTTATAAGTATACAACAAATAAGTCAAATTAATCAAAGAAACAGTGTTTACAAAAAAAAAAAATCAGGTGTTAACGCCAATTTTCTTTTATGTAGCACACTGTATGTATTTTTTAAGTTCCTTTATGATTAATCAGTTTTAATCAGAGATATGGATATCTATAGTTAGTATATACAGTCACCGACAGAATTGAGTGGAGACTAAGCAATTTTTAATTAAACTAAAATTTTACTCATACTTATTTAATGATATGCAAAATCATGATATTCTAGCAGATCAAATAGTTAAACATAAATAATATCAAAAAACATACTAATATTACAAAACAAATATATTAATAATAAAATAAAATATAATACATACTACATAGTACTATGTCCACTCAATTCTGTCGGTAACCGTATATCATTTCTCTGGTTTTACACCAGAGATTATACCAGTCCTAAGCTTATAATCTGATTTAAAGTGAATGTTACAGCTTGCAAATGTGTTTAAAACATAGTTAATAATGAAGTTACCTTTCTGTTAATAGTTTCTTATTTTCTGAAATGATCATTTAAATGTATCCCATGTATTTTGCAGATAAAAATTAGTACATAGCATTGGTTGCAAAACATTTTTTATACTCCTGCGGAATTCACAATCATAGCAAGTTTTAGTAAAAATTTTGGTGTGATTAATTAATACAAAAATTATCTATTCAATTTTATGTTTGTATTTCATATAGTTTTTCAACATCAACTTTAGCAAAATTTTTAAAAACAGGTGCTTATGTGATTTGTAAACATTTAAATTTTTAACAGGATAGTTCCTACGTACAATTTTATTAATTTAGTTATCTACCTAAGGCCTATTACGCTATGTAACGCAATCTAATAATCACACCAGATACAAATGAAAAATGATGCAGCAAAACACAAACTAAAATTAAAAGTCAATAAAGATGCTGATAGGTTAGATTGAAGGATTATATTCACCTAGAACATAATCAAATGTAGAAACTAGAAACATATTGAACTAGTGGAAAAGGAGATGCAAATTATACAATTTTGGATTACTATGATTTTGATGCAAACAATGCATCTTCGACAAAAACACAAATGCAGTATATCCTTTCATTACTAGATTTAAGATAATAGTAGTGTTCCTTTTGTTGTTGGATTTATTTAATTTACTTTTGTGAGCTAAACTGCTAGCTACTCACAATGAACTAGATGGCTGGTTCTGGAATTTGTAGTGACTAGATTAACCCAAAAAAGTGAAAAAAAAGAACATGCCTTATACATTATTAAATTACTTTCTTTCATCTTTCAACAACTTAAAAAATAAACAGAATGAGCTACTGAAGCATTTTATCAAGGATATGCTAATCAGCACTAAAAACATCAGCTTCTAATATAATCTACTTTGTACAAGAAATATTCTTATTATTAATTATGGTAATGATCAGCAGATATGATGTATTATCAATGTACTGATTTCCATTATTATTTTGTATTTTCATTAAAAAATACATAAAGCTCATTAGCTTTGGTCATGAGGATGTCAACTTACTTCGTAACCAGTATAGTAGCTCTCGCCTAGGATATACTAGCCATTTATTATAAAAAAATCACAACTATAATAAGAAGTTAATTTATTTACTTTTTGTTTAACTATATAATGCATATAACAATGAAGTCAATTACATTCTTAACCTATACTTTAAGCTTACCTTGATGAACAGCTACAGTACAGGATTGCCCATCGCAATAAACAAGTGGATTCTCAGGCCAGCCTCTATCATCAGAACAAACACAACAGCCTCCTACCATCTCCTTCATAATGCAGGTAGCAAGGTTTGCTAAACTAGCGAACTGACAACCCAACCCAACATTGCCAGAGTAATAAATATAAATTCATCCCGATTTCATATAAGTATCACTTTCCCGTTAATATTTTTAAACTACATACTGTAAAATTATCCTGAAATACCAGTTCATCTTAGTGTTCCTTTGAAACATTTTTCTTATTATATAATTAAAACGCGATGGTATTTTGTAAAATAATCGCCCGTATTTTGCAGAAGCAAAATCATGTTGTACTCATTAATTAAATAACCTTTAAAACGAATATTTTGTTGTTCATATTTATTTATTTACACTAATGTGTTATTGGCGTCACATAGGTTGACAATAGGTTCAGCGATATATTTTTACACTTGGATTCACGATAGATATATTTACCATTACTTTGCAGCAGGATCTACGTTATTAAAATTAATTAATGTCACATGGTAGTTGATTTTATACCAAAATGCATCATAAACACATTTTAATATACGGAAACCATTTTGTTTTTTGTAATATTTTGCCTCGTACTGAAGTTTACGCATGCGTATACAACAATTTACTGCGTTCAGCATCTATTAATGCGCTTTCTGGAATCGTTGATAAAGGCTGATCTATAAATTCTAATAAAAGAAAATTATGAAATTTTAAAAACCCTGTTACATATTTGTTTGAGTAGTGTGTTACAAAATGTCAAGAGAAAGTAATATCAAGTGGTATATGTAGTTCAAAAACTTAAATTTCAAAATATACATTTTCCTTGATCCAAAACATGTACCCACTACTCGTGTATTGGCCAAAAAATGAATTCATTGAGTATAAGTTGTAATAAACAATAATATATTTATATGCAAGGCAGTGCATTTCCCTGCTTCCCTCTCTGTTTAAATCTATTTAATTCATATTGCACATCTGCTGGCAGTGGCGCGCGGTCATAGGGACAAATCTTGCGATGTATTTACGATAAAATGAGCGAGTTGGATTCATCCATGAATTTATGAACTCGCCTATAGTAGAAGCTGTGTATTTTAATATTTACGATTGGCTTTTATTCAGTTTACAAAATTACTTTCGTATGAATAGTAAAATGTCCTACATTGCTTTATATGAATATTTTTCTTAAATATTAAAAAAGAAAAAATATTCGCCTTCAGTGCACACTGAATATATATATATGCAGCGCGTTCGCTAGGTGAGAGTCCGAAGGTATCATTTTGAAAATTAAATATGAATGTACCCATAGGGTTAAATTAAAGAAAAGGAGAGTATTATTTTTCTTCATAACCAAAGTGCATTATTATTTAGGCATACCGGTTTTTTTATCAATTGTTTTTTTTTTTCGCTAATGATCATGCCTTCTTTTACCATAGATCATCTCTGCTTTGATGATAACGCAGAACACGCACAGTAGAGTAGTTTTGTCATGAGATGCCTTCACATCCCCAACAGCTTTACCGTCCATAGACTATATAAAGTAACGGAAGTGCCGAGTTGACAGTTCAATTCGGTAAAGTGGCGCTTTCTATCCGCGAATGAGTGCAGCAAGGTTGTACTTTCGGATGTGATTAGTCGAAAAATTAATATTTTTGCTAACAGTATTAATGTTGTTTGTCAAAGAACTTTTGTAGTTAGGCCTATTATGTATTGCGATTATGAATAAAATTAATTTCATAGTAATATTTTTATTTGTTTAGGAAACCAGCAGATAAATATTTTTAAAATATAATATGTGTATAAAACGCATAATGCTCGTTTATATATGAACGTTGCTTTCCATTATATAAACATAGTTTATTTGATAAACTGCAATATGAGTTTATAAATGTAATTTTCCATTGATTTACATATAAATCTTAAACTATCCGAGACCTTGACCAACCTTGACTGCTTAGTAACGACGATAAGTAAAGTAATGGCTTTATCATTCATTTAAAGCCACGTACAGTACGAACACAATACTTACGAGTCTTGGAAGAAGTTCATTGTATCATTTGCTACAGTTTGTGCCGGTGATAGATCGTAACAAAAAACGTGTTCATATTAATTTTCAATATCATGCAGGTTCTATATGAAGATGGTAAGACTATTGAAAATCATATTATTTTTATAATATATACGATTTTACATAATATATATCATCGTTTTTTGTTTACCCGAAGATGTCGAGGCTCACTTCTTATATTACTTCTTTTCAACAAAGTTATGATCTCTAACTAAATGCTCTACGTTTCAAGTCTTTTATTAGATATATCAACATATATTTAATTATATTAATAATACATTCCCTGTACAGTATTCATTATACTGTGGGATGTTATAACAAACACATTAATATTTTATATTGCATTTTGAGTACTTATTATTTAATCTGTATTACCAAAATAAAAAATACGTTGGGTATATAACTCTCCTGTCATAACAAAAATTTAAATTTCCCGCAAAATATTTTTGGTAACTGTAACAGCAAGGTATTGGCAGTACTAAATACGCAATCACAGATAATTTCATGTTTCAACGTTGAAATTACCAAAAAATATTTGTGGGAAATTTAAATTTGACTACGAGGGAGTATGCGAGGGTGGTAACTGTAATAGTGAATTATGGTAATTGAAAATAGCATATTAATTTTCGAAATAGTGTGGTTGGTGATATGTCGTGCTGGTAAAAAAATGTCTGGAGTTGGGACGCGGCAATTATACTTCAAGAACTGCATTAGATTTTCTCCTCAGCACCCAAACGAAAAATTGCCAGCACGTATGCAACGCACGTTTGATTTTTTAAGCACTTTATATAACATGTGCAAATTTGAACTTATTATTTATACTCACATAATTTCCATAACTTTGATTTATTTTTCCTATACACGTGTTATAAATTTGTGTGTGAATTTATCAATAAATACGCTCAAGAGCTTACAAAAACAAACCCACAAATAGTACTATAATATATTACATTATTCTAATTTGTGACTATCACAGTATTTATTTATTATCCATTATAGTATTTCTTTTAAGATCATTACCGCTATGAAATCTTGTCTGGAAAGACGCTAGAAGGAGGTTTAGAAGTAATGCGAAAATCGTTTTTTATTGATGAGAACGTATCTATAGCTGTTGAATTATACAAGCATCCAAATGCAATAAAAGAATTAGAAGAACTATGTGTTAATACAGCTAACGATGGCGTATCCGTCGTTGCAGTAGAGAAATCTTCTGGATTAGTGGCGGGAGCTAGTTTTAATAAACTTCAGGTACTTATATAAATTAATTTTAGAATACTAGAAAAGAAAAGTATAACACATTATAGGTAAAGGGCAAACCTGGTGACGCATTCTTTGATAAATTTGCTGCCAAATGCAAAGAACCATCTTCAAAGGCGTTGGTAATGTTTATGAAAGAAGGTGATGAATTCTGTGACCTATTTGCAAATGCTAATGCAGACTGTATACTTGAATTAGTGTTCCTCGCGACACTAAAAGAGCATCGTGGTAAAGGCATTGGTAGAAAAATATGTGAGGCTTCCATAGAGCTTGGAAAGATTCTTTTATCAGGTAAAAACATTAAACAAACCATGACGAGCGAAAAACTTCCGCTAGATCCAAGACCAAAAGCAGTTTCTGCGCTTTTTACCTCTTACATCTCGCAAAAAATTGGCGAAAACTTGGGCTTCATCAGAGCATTAGAAATAGATTACAACAGATGGAGTTTCAATGGAAAAACATTTGCAGAGCGTATTGGAGCAAAAACGCCTTGTGTAACTGTAGATTATAAATGTTTATAAAGTGTTGTTACGATCATAAATGGTAGTTTATATTAGATTCAATTGTAACTTTGTATTTATTCAAATGGTGATAATTTACATTTAATTTCCTTTATAATAGGTTTGTTCGTACGTCTGTCAGGGTACACTTTTTGTTATTTATATTTGAAAAGTGTATACCAGTGTAGAACAAGTAAAACTACTAAATATATGTATTATAGTGTTTGGAACATATCTAGGGGCTCTGTCCAGATTTCCAGTTCTGAACAGGTCTCTGCTGATTAAAGGATAATATAATAAAGACTTTCAACTGGCAAAGTATTCACTGTTAGATTAGATTAGTGTTCGGACGGCCACAAAGGCTTATTTATATTAATTATATAATAATAATAATATTAAATATACTTCTTACCGCAAAATAACGTCATTCAATATGTAGAATAGGTAGGAACAAATGGTTTTTGAAAAAACTTTTATTAAATTCCCAGTCCCCGCATAACAATATCACTCATATAAAAAATTATACATACATCATTCAGTACATTGCATATTACTTGTATATAAGAATAGAATTGGTTAACTTAAATGTTTCCTATATAAAACCCTTAACCTAATTTTAGCTAGCATAATTGTGTATCAATGTTTTGTAGTATTTCGTTTGATGTAGCAGAGAGATGATTTGAATTGACAATAAAAATATCCAGAAAAAAGTGTACTGCTTGAAGCTTTTATGAATTTACAGGAGGTAGTGCTTGTCTTTTGAATAAATTTGTGGTGGGAAGAAAGTAAAACTCGATTGAATCATTTCTTTGGTATCACATTAGTTCAATTATAGGCAGCAAGGAACCTACAATTATGATATGATGTTTATACATAACAAAATACTAAAATTAATTTTAGGTATTGTATACGACATAGGTATTTTATGCTTTTTTTTAAATAACTGAAGTATTATAATTTATAACAGCATTATTAAATACTTTTATCATTTGAAATTACTGCAATTCAAAATGCATTATATTGAAATAATGCCAACATTCACATAATTCGACAAAAATAAATATGTACAGTTAACAAATGAATCGGGATTAGATGATTCACAGTTAAAGAACTGTTGAAGAAGTAATTAATATTTATTCTACATGTATTTGGTGCTATTGGAAAATATAATTCATAACTTCGCTCGTAATAAAACTTACTTTTACATAATTAAAAAATTCAAATATTTCTAGAGTATCAGCATATGCCGAGTAGTAGCTATACATAACAATATATGTATTACATTAGTTATGTTTAAATCTATGATGGATATAATATTACATAAGGTTTGTTCGCTGTGCGAATCAGAACTTAATCGGAAACTATTTCGGTTTTTCCAGTGCGCATGATTCAAAAAAGGATTGTAGTTTGAAATTAGTTTGATAATTTACTCTGCGAACACATCCAAAACCGACAATAGTGCCGTCTGTGCCTAACAATTGGCATTTATGCGCGCAGCGTGAACTTCGGTATAACTGGGTATAACCTCAAGTTTGTGTTTGTTATCTTGTCTTAGTAATTTGAATACTGGCTTGTATTTTTGTGAAAGTAACAGGATTAATATGGATGGTAAATCTTTAATATGAAAGTATTTATTGATTGCTTTGCCACTCAAGAAATATAATTTACAGGTTTCGGTATGGTCGATCTTTTGATTATCGCCTCACAAACACAACAAAACATATTTCAACACGCTTTGTTTTATCTCTTTCGTTTAATGCGTATGTGCGAATTTGAAATCCACAAGAAATCCGTGAACTTTTTGGATTAATCACCAACTGTTACTGACTACAATTTGACACTGTGCGAACACCAAATTCTAAATTGCAAACGGTCCAAATACGACATTGTAGCACTGCGAACGAGTAATTGTTATTACGCATGCGTCGTTCAGTTGTGGATAGTTGCTGATTGCACAGCGAACAAAGCTATAATTACCATACAAAAATAATAGTATTAGTGGTGGCGATTCGAGTCAATGTGATATCCTCAGCATGTCCGTATGTATGCAATGTTGATTTATGCTATTAGGAAGAGTATACAGTCTCATAACAAAATTAAAAGATTAAGTTAAAAGATATTAGCAATCCAATGCAACTTTAGACGCTAAATTCTAGAAAAACGCATTTCTATTCCCAGTTAATTACATAGTCGATAAAGGTGAGGGAACAAGAAAACTAAAATTTTAAAGATTTCGCGAAAAGAGCAGCGGTTGCTTGCGTTTTATCGCCGTTAAAATGTCTCAGCTCGTACATAACCTTATCACGTGCGAATCCTAACTTTATTAATTCACTGACGTCTGATTCTGTAAACTTATCGCTTGGCATGACCTGTAATGTAGAAGATGGATTATTTGAATTATTAGAGGACGACGTAATGGCATCTGTACTTGTTGATGCACCTGTAACGAAAAATAATCACATGATAAAATATTTTATTATAAATATTTTTCAGAATTGACAAACATCTAAGAGAAGGCCTGTTCCTTCAAGAGTGCTGATCGTCAGACGCATGCACAATGCGAAAACTTTATTGGATTTTGAATGAATGCGTATGATATTCATTTAACGGCACATTAAAGGAACAAAGCTATAATTTTAAGAACATATAAACAATTGTTATTAAAAATAAAAAAGTTAGTTTGATACATACAAATAGTGTTAACTTCCTTCCAGAATTTTTAGTTATACCATAGATGAATTGATGGTTCATTCAATTTTTGGTCTCGATTTTGGATAGTTATTTTTGTCTGCCCACGCGCATATAAAATCCACTTCGTCAATTGGTGGAGTGTAAATCGAAGTCGAACCTACCTTATCTACGATTGTGGCTTCTTTATGCTTAAAAACTAAGGATCCAGATATACCTATGCCTTTCATATACGTGCTGGTGACGTATGTACATAAAAATATTACCAAATGTTTAAACCTTGTCTCAGGGCAAATGAAACTTCTTTTGATAATAATAAGAAAACTATTTTATTTTACTTATAGAATGAAAAATGATATTGGAAGTATTTAAATTTCAGGTTGTATTTTGAATATTATCAGCAATTTAAACTATGACACTAGTAATGAATAAATATGAAATTTAATGGTTAATAAAGCTCTGTTTATGCACCGTCGGCATTCATCTGTATTTTGTGAAACGTGTGGACAAAACATGCTATATTTAATTGGTTCGACAGCCAATGTAACTTTGTTTTGTAAATTTTTATCAGCGCAATTTTCTCGTTGTAAAACAAAAAGTTGTAAACTATTATACAAAAATAATTAATACTTGCGTTTTATTACGTTACATTAAATGCTTTAGCACTGAGACCACTTGATTTACAGTTTCATAATTTAGTATACTGAAAATTTCATAATTTATTCTATTATATTTTGAGATAAATAAATTTTTGCTATAACAAACGTCGTTTGTGTTTTTAAACACATAATTTTCTAACTAGACAAAGTAGCTAATTGTTTACCTACTTGAATATAGCAGTAAATATGTTTAATTATGACGCAATCGATTACGATAAATTTTTATATAAACGATTCTGCTTAATATACAGAAAATAAAGAGGCAACAAAAACTTCTCAGGTCAATTATTAAAAAATTCAGAAAATTTCACGTTGGCTAACACAGAGTGTAATTGACATATTAAATAATTAACTGATGAAGTAAACATTACTTTAGTTACTTCATTTAAAAACAAAATTTTTATTAGACGAATTGTTAAAAAGCCGATTAAGGTTTAAAGTTTAATACCCTGCTTAAAAAGTGAAAAATTTGTTTTATTGTTAGTAGTTTTCCTTTAGATGTAATCTCAAACGATTTTTAGTTCTTAAAAAAACATTATGTTTATTTCCACCTACAAAAAACCGCATTACTTCACTTAAATTTGACTGGCTAGAATATGTTTCTAGGCAGAAAAAGGGTGGTATCAATTGAACAAATTCCGAAAATATTAGTTTGCATGATATGCATACACGGTACAAAACTCCTCCATAAGAGTGAACTATCGATTCATCTATGGTTATACTAAAAATTCAGTTATTGGCGTAATACCACAATTACTAATAAAACAAAATACTATGATGAACATATGACTGAATCTTCAAGTGTTTTCAAATTAAAAACGTTATTATTGAGTGTAGTCTCTGTTCGCATCCACAATTCTAAACTGTTCCCTAATTGTTACACTTTAGCAATGAATATTCTGTAGAGGATTGCGAAAGTCCTTCAAAGAAACGTCAGAACTAGGGCTATGAACAGATGCATAACAGTGACATGCGAGAGTTGGGCATTCAGTGTTAAAATTCGTAACAACTTCTAATATAATACTTAATTGGCCATGCACTCGTCTTTAAGAAATTCTAGTTTGAAATGATTCATCACCATACTTATTTATTCACAGATACTTAAGCAAAGAAATTAAAATTAAATAAACTGTTTTTCAGAAATATAATTACTAAATTTATACATAAGATTTTTAAGTATATACAAATGCATAATAGAACTATCGGTGGCGTTTTACTTCACTTGATTTACGACTGCCTCTGTGTTCTGAGCTACTGTTACTGCGCTTGTTGGCATTGCAATGTGCAGATGTAGGTTTTTGACGTGTTTTACTATCTAGAAGCCCGGTATAAGTTGATTTATGGCTCATTATATACGGACAAACAAATCAGACGTCAAAAAAAAAATTTTAACATACCTGCAGCCTCGCGGCTTCTTTTGATGGCTTCTTGTAATTCTTTATCCTCCGCCATTCTTCTGGATTGCGAAAGCAAATCATCCTCTGATATTGTACTTAGCCGAGCGCACTCTGGTAAATCGCTTTCCGCTAAAAAAGGAGTTTCTGTACCAGTAGTACCAATCCGTAATACATTTCCTTTCAGATCAATTGAACACTACAAATTAAATTACATATTATATACAAGATCATGGTAATTAATTTATTTAATACTTTTTGTATTAGTGTTTTAAAAGTTTCTTTTTTTTTTATTAACAACAGTTACAAGCAGAATTGACTCCTTCTTATGTTTTTGTGTCGAGTAAAACTAACATTAAAATATCTCTAACAAGGGAACATTCCAAAGTGACTCACCAATTAAATGTATGTATATGTCAATGCAATTTACAGTATGACTTATTCGGTACATTTATAGTCAAACTATCCAAATAATTCGTCAACAAAGAGGTGTAATAGAATCATAAAGCTATGTGATCAATAATAATGTACAGTAAAAGAAAAATATGTCAATGCTTAGGTTACGAGATAGAAAAAGAAAATTATTAAGCGCAAAAAGAACAAAAAGGAATTATAACAAAGATAGCAACAGATTGAAAATGCGAGATGGTCAAATTGAAGATTGACATGTATGCTTCAAAACACAGTAAGCAAAACAAAGTTTACTGCTTCAATTTTGCACGAAGCTAGCGAATGCAAAAACCACAGTAAATGTTTTGTTGTAAAGTAGGACACCATAGAAAATGTGCAGTTCCGGCATTACTGCATAGATGTCGGTGTTATGATACGTGTTATTTTGAGACGAATTGTCAACAGTTCCCAAACTGTTTGAGAGCAGCTACGTGTTCTAAACGCAGCTAATGATTACATATTACACAGCTATAAATTATGGCAGGCAAAAAACGTACAAATAAAAATAGAGAAACTAAGCGCTACTGTAGTAATTGGCTCAATCCTGTCAAATTGTATAACCAAATATCTTGTTTTTTTTTTACCCTAGATAGCACCACAGCAATGACAGGGGATTACTTATGATTTCCCACTATAGGACACCGACCCTTAAACTATAATCACAGATAAGTATACAGATAGCTCACCGTGGCAAACTTGCCCGATTCTCACGGGTTGCATAAATAAAAGGCTGCAATATTACGATTTTATGAAACATAGATAGCTGCGGGGAGCACGGCGTACGGTCGGAGACCGGACGTCGGAGTGTGGAAGGAGTACGGACTCGCATTTTTTTTTATTTATGAAATATGCTTTTTTGCCGCACAGCTGTTATTTACCTAGAATAGCAAATTGAATAGAATTTATACCTCCTTGAATGTGAATTGCTTACGCTCTTATTTAGAATATAAATATTTTCTAGACTGTCCAGATTGACTTGAGTGCGCGTAATGTATTTATTGAATTTATTCGTATGTGTCTCAAGAATATATTTTATGGTTGTTATAATATATTAGAAGGAATCAAAGTTTATAGCCAGTAGCTTATTTAAATAACACAATAATTCCTGGAATTATTATTTTATTTATTTATTTTCAATATATGTGACTTCACATTATCAATTAAATATCTTGTTACGTTTCGACTACTTTGATGATGTTTTAATGTTTAATGATAATTTACAATATCAATATATGTATGTTGATTGCAAGAGCAATATTGTCGTGAGTTTTTACTGTTGTATTCTTGTATTAATGTAACAAAGATATCCCAACACGTATTTACCCGCATTTTTTATCCATTCAGCACGCAATAAGTTATATTCCGGAAATTTAAATAACTTCAAATCTCTAAAATTCCTCCGAGACTTTCTGCAGCGGATAGGTATATACGCATTTATTGCCAGCACCTCGTGTCGACATTTCAATGCTAGCGGTATGTATGTTCGTACGTGCCTACGCGCCTGTCTACTCGCAACTGAAGCACAGCGCTCCGAATGAACTCACGTAGGGTTCCCAACTATTGGATCCAGGGTTCTCATTTTAGCGAAAGCCGCGTCCAATTCTCCCGCAAGGTGAGCTATCTGTATTACTTATCTGTGCTATAATTTACGAATGAAGTCCGAAAATGAAAACGCATAAATTGAAACGTAGGTATTAGGCCAATCTGCGACTTACGCCAACTTGACTCAGTTTCCCTTACTAATGGCAATCTGGGGACACAAATTGTTGAGAAAAATATTAAGAGAAATGTAGAGAGAATGAAGGTGGAGATAGAAACAAAGAGCTGACCTAATTATAATAAAGAATAGATGATTAGGTCAGGTACCTTATCAGACAAACTAGACAAAAAGTTTAAAATAATTTAGGCATTGTAAAACCATACCTGGTGTCTTTTGAGCATATCTAAACCTAATAACATGTCCATTGGTTGTTCTTCTAAAACGGAAAAACTAGTTGTCAAATAGTCTTTTTCAATTTGAATCTGAACCATGTGAATACGACCAATTATCCTCTGTACACCAACACCTTTTGCAATACCCGCCCACCTGGTATCAACTAAGCGCATTATGTTGCATCGCTCAGCGCAGGCACTAGACATTATTGTTGTTTGAGCTCCTAAAACATACCCACAAATTATTGAAATAATAAACAAAATATACTGTAAAATACCTGAATCAATAAATGCTTTTACAGGATGGCCATTAACTCTGCAGTTAATATACAACATTACAACTGTACCAAAAGACTCTGGATTATATTCCATTGCTGCTTCCATATTAGCCTCAATATTTTTTTGTCGAATTTCTTCAGCAATCAGCCTTTGAGCTTCAGTATCAAACGGATGTGCATTCATCATTCTAATCCGTTGTCTTTCCCTCTCTTGTCTTGCATTTACTTGCTCTTGTAGAACCGTAGCAAAATTATCTAATATTATATTCAAATATGTAATAACTATTTTTCTTTAACAATTAACTCACCAATATTTCCACTAAGTAAGGCATCTGCTAAGCGTGGGTTATTCTGCTTTAATAGAGCAAGTTGGTCTGGATTTGCTAGAAACATATCTCTAATCATCACTGGATCATCTTCGGTAGGACGATTCCTAGAATTATTGGGATTTCTGTTTGATCCAGGTACTTGTATGTTACTAAAATCTAGTGTAGGAACTGTAAATATAATACAAATAATGAATGAATTTAAAAAGCATTAAAATATATACCTGGATTAGCATGAGATCCGGATTGGTACATGTGTTGCAAAATAACAACATCACCATCTTTGATACCTAACTCTTTCAATGATTTCTTATTGTCCATTAACGGTCTTCCATTGAAAGCAATAACCGATTCGCTAGCTGGAACACCTGATTCCACTTCACAAAACGCCTTAAAGTTTTCTAGTTCTAAATCTTCTGATACATCCAACACATATATATCGTCGGTTAATGTCGTTACGGTTACCTTCATTTTGGGTGTGTTTAAAGTTTTACGCGAAAAATTTTGATATAGAGGATTTAAGACTATCTTATGTCTTTCAAACACATTATAACCTCTATGCCTGTCATAAAGACACTTCTTATGAAAAATAAAGACACTGGACACTGTAGCCAATTGCAGCTTGTTGTGACGTATGTGACGTTTATTGTCGGCCCGGAGAACTCACTGAAAAATGCTCATTCACTTACTTTGATGTTATTCTGAAGTTGCACGAAAAAATAGACAATTTTTGGCATAAACAGATGTCTTTGTCCAGTTTCTATTTTTGTGGCTTTTATTCATTATGTTAGCTATTGAAAAAAAAACTTTTCATTCTTTGTGTATATTGTGTTGCCTAGATAGGATATTGTGTCGTCTTGGATTTACATTTTACCATTTTACGAAAGATATTGTAGGAATTAATTAATTAGCGTACTGGCGAACTACGAATAGTTGCATGACATAAAATACCTACTTTTAAATTAATACTACAAAATTACGCATGTAATCTGCGAGCTATACAAGATTTTACATTGCTAGAGAATGTTGGAATAGGTCTGCATTTTATACAAGGATGGGTCTTTTACAAAAAAAGAATTGTTAGAGAACGAGAAATTAGAAATTAACCAAATTATATGTAGTAGGAGTGCAATTATACATAAATTTCGTAGGTCAGGCAGTTTGTTTATTATGCAATATAAATTTTATATAGGAATAATGCAAAAATGTACTTACATTGCTGATCTAATATTGCTTGGCAGTTTAGTTACTTATTTGTACTGTTAGTTATGCTTTTAGTTTAGTGATGAAATCGAATCATTCGATGATTAAGAATCATTCAAGAACTCTATTATTACGTTCCGATTAACGATTATGAACGAATCACTCGATAACATTTAGTGATGTGCATAATTGAATGATTGATTCATTAGGATTAATCAATTATTTAGAATCATTCAAGAGCTAGATGCTGGACATACAGTAAAGTATAACTTAACGTCTAACGAATAACGATGACAGGGTGGATTATTGGATTGTCCAGTAGTGGAAGTATTCGAAGCTCAGGCGAAATTTTAACATTAGATAATGCGAAACCTTGTAGAAGTGGATCCATGGAATTATTCTAATTCACATGTCAATCATTCCAACACCTTTAATTTTCTCATGTTCTTTATGTAAATCAAATTCCTTAAATTAGTATTAAAGTTTATTTAGCGAACATACTTTATTTATATTCTTGAAACACTTGCTAAAGAAATTCTAAATCAGGTCAAGAATATTTCAAATGCGTCGCCCTTTTGGTTTTTCATATCGTCTTTTTAACAGATTTTTTCCCGCATTTTTTGTTTCGTCGACTTATCACTTTTTTTTTATCCTACTTATCGTCCGACTTCTGATTGCTTTTGAAATATTTTTATTATTTAACGTAAGAATATTAATAACAATGTCAATAGCAGATATCGTCTTTCTCTCTTTTATCCCACCCGCACGTGTGTGCCTTTATGAGATTAACTCCCTAATCGTTGTTGGCCACTGTAACTAGAGGAAAAGATGATCACCCTTAAAAAGTATTCGGTCAAAACTTACACAAAAAATGGTCGATTTTGTCTTTCGCATGTTATTCAGATATATTAGCAACCGACACAGAGAAAGCGAGCAGCAAGGTTCTTCCAACAAAAATCGTTATAGATAAGAAAAATTCGTATGCGCGGAATTCCTAAGCATTGGTGATTTATTGTTAATTTTCTTCTTAAAAAAGTAAGTTAAAAATTTGTTGCTTTTTTCTTATAATACGTTAACATATGGCAAGGCTAAATTTAATTCCCTATATAACATCAAAGTTGCTCATGAAAATCACAATAATCTAACATTCCTTTACACACAGCTTAAAAACACCATTCTCAAACAAAAACAAACACATATTGTTTATAAAATACCATGCAATAATTGCAACGGCATATGAATTGGACAAACAAAACCACACAGTAGTGGCCTTAATGGACATAAATATTCAACCAACATTATTACTGCGTTAAAGAAACACATCATTAATGAAAACCATTCTTTTAATTTTGAATAGATATCTTAATGAAAGAAAACATTACCATGCAAGAACAGTTTTAAAAATGATTCAAATTTAAAACAATATAGTTTCTATTAACGACCGTCAAGATTTTTCCCAATTATCCATTACATGTTTTTCAATTTTATAACACTTAATTCAAAATTTCTTTATAAGCTAATCCGGTATATTTTAAAAATTCCATTCCAAATGCCACAAATAGAGTTTCACACAATTTTTTACTTCATAAAAATAAAAACTAGAGAACACACTTCATATTAATATTTATTCTACATTTTAATGACAAATAAATGTAAAAAAAATTTTCAAAATTTAAATTTAAAAAAATAATGTTCTTTTAAAAATAGAATTTTTATTAAGATTTATGATTTTTTTAAATAAATAATAATAATAAATCCATCTTAGATTAAATTATATGTAGGTAATTATTGAATTCAAATAAACAAGCTATCAATTTTTTTTTGTATGTTATTGAAAATCTGCAATTACCACGAATTTTTAATAAAAAGCTTACAACATTTATGGTTAATTACTCGAAATAAAAATTTTTGATTTATTACTCTCTTCAGCGTTGATGCATGAAGTTATTTACGATTTTTGTACATTAATATTTTGGAATTAACGAAATCAAAACATTCAGTTATTAAGGATCAATATTGAGAATCTGCATATTTTATTTATTGTTTTATTTATCACTGTAGTAGGGACACGTTTGTTGGTTTTTTTGTATTTTGTACATATGTACAACATATATATTAGCATATCTGGCGCTACTATTATTAGTGTTTTTTAATATCTTATATTAATCATTTTGTGAAGTCTATGAATATGTTTTATCACTAATAGACATCATTTTCAGCTTGATCAGGTGTAGAATGTAAATAACGATATCGGTTCTAATCATACTGTACTAATCCATATCCTTTCTCATATAGAAAAATAGAACGTTTACATGTGCAATCCTACTATCTACAATGCAAAAATGTACGAATTAAATCCAGCGTCACATAATTATCTAGATGTGAAGATTTAATTTACCATGTCATAGCCTCAATTGAAAAAAATCTAAATCTCCTGTTGCAATAGGAAGATTATAGTGCAGCTTATTTCCATGATAAACAAGAGGGAGGGGTATATGAATGTGGGGAATATGAACAGGCAAAACTAATTTAAAATAGATTTACAGATATATAGTTCTTTTCATTAATTAAGGACACAGAAGTTGTCAAAAACTGAAATGAAGTAAACAAACGATATTTCAAAATATCCATAGAAAACTGCAACCGACTATTCCAAATATCTACATACGTTATCTGTCAATTCTATAATTCAAATTAATTATTTGCTTCTATCTTCATTTCATTTTAGAGATACATGTGCTGTTATTTTTTTCTTTACGGATGTTTATTCAATGGGAATCCCCACTTAATACCTATGACACCCAGCTGCGAGTACTTGTTTATTTAATTTTAAATGCGTGGACCCCATCGAGTGGTATTAGTGAATTCGATGCTGTATTCACGCCTTTGAAAGGGGATTAATTGTGAACGGCATTATCGAAAAAACTGGCGGACCCTAGTGGTTGGAGAGCTTGATTTGAGCTTTGAGTTTTACGCACCGACGATTTTTTAAAATATATACATGCATATGTATAGCTAGTAAGATTGGTTGAAAGCTCATAACAGTGTATGATATTAATTTAAAATTAATAAATTCCTTATATGAAATCATGGATTAAAAAAGAAAAAAACGTTCTGCGATTAAATAAAATATTGCCCTTAGTTAATATTAATCTATATATGTTTTATTATTATTCATCTAGTGTTTTCGCAAAATTTTATATACATACATGGTATTAGTTTTGTAAAAATTGTTAGGACATTTGAAATATAATCTTTTAATTGCAATTCGCAATCGCGGCATTCTTGTGATTAGTTTTGTTAGTGTGTCGTTTGAAATATTGTCTATTATTGTTGCAGAACATTCTAGAGTTGTTTCTTTGAAGTAGGACCAACAATTTGTACCTTTCTGTCAAGTTTATCCCACTAGAGCTCAATGTGGTTTAGATCTGGACCTTGCGGTGGGCATGTCGTAATTTGTGAAATATTCGCTTCATTTTGGCCGCTCAAATAAAGCTCCTGTTTCCGAGTATAAAAAACAACCCCAAATTGTAAAAGATCCGCCACCGTGTTTTGCTGTTGGTATAATACATTCGAGAAGCATTTTTTTATTGGCAAATCACCCTTTTACTTTGACCAAACACTTTAAATATCGATTCATAACACATTTTCCAAGCCGTTCCACCGTCCAGTTTCGATATTCTCGGGCCCACTCTAGCCTTTTCAATCGGTTGCCTCAGCGTTTACGAGCTACTATGCGACCGTGCAAATTTCCTTCCGCCAGCCGACGTTTGACCGTGGTAACTGAAATTTAATGCTGACGTCCGTGATTAAATTTGCTCGCTATTTCTAGTGCTGCTTGTTACGATTTCATTTGCTTACTAATTGTAGAAGACGGCCATCTAGTGAGCTGGTTATTCGTGATGGCGCTGTACGGTCACGGTTTTCCAAAGTGCCTCTTTCTTGATATGGTGTATTTTATTGCCGATGCCGCTAGATTTAATCTTTCACCGATTTGCCTACTGCAGTAACCTTCTTCGTACAAGATTATTACACTGGATCGTTTAGCAACAGCTATTGTCTTGCAACCAAGGCAGTGCATATTGAACTTGTCATGGATTTAAGTAAGATCAAAATGGAAAACAAATGGACAAAATCAACCACAAGAAGGAGATTTGGTTATTATACAAGAAGATAACATACCTCCACTACTATGGGTCACAGGTCGAGTGCAGAAATTGCATTCAGGAGTCGACAACACATCAAGAGTCGCAGTTATCAACACAATCAAGGGCCCAGTAACCAGAGCTACCTCCGGCTCGAAGGACCAATGTTTTGACCAGATGGTCTGGACGGTTCCGAATTGTTATCGGTGGCTCGTCTTCTTTATTTAACAAGAACTTCTTTTACTTTTAAAAACTATACATGATGTTTGACGTTTTATTTCATCTATTTTTCTACAACAACAACAACAACCTTTTTTTTGTTTTTTCTCGTTACACTGGCAACGGACAGCTCTCAACAGCTATGGATTTACCACGGGGCATTTCGAGCGCTTTTATTCACTTATTGTACGACTTGTTGCAATAACTTTCAAACAAAAACTAAAATCGCAATAAAACAATCTAAATGACCAAGCGGGGTACAGATGAGGCCCTAAAAGAGAGAGGAGATCCCATAAAATCTTTACCTGGTAGGTCCCATCGATAAGACGTGTCGACAGATTTAGAAAGGCCCAATAAGAAATGGTTTTATGGAATGGCAAATAAAAGAAAAAGAAAAAGTAATTTCTTTTGCAGGCTGGAAAATTAAGAATGTTATTTATTTGGCAGATACAGGATTTAGATATTTAATAGAGTAAAAAAAATAACTGTTTAAGTTTCTGAAAACGCTGTTTCTCGACTGAGTCCGACATTCTTTAAGTGAGAAAAACACGACTTCTCAGTAGAAGCGTTTGAAATTTCAACTAAGTGTGTCCTCTACCACGGGTAAACAGAAATTGGACATGTGGCAAGAATGGAGCAAATTCTGTAGGAACCAAGTGTGCCTCAGTGTATCCTTAAAATTCTTGAAGAACACGAGTGAAAAAAGTTTCGAATATGTCGACATAAAGGTAAGAATTCACCGTTATTGCGCGGCCTTGTTCATTTTCAACGGACCGAATATTTCCCTTGCCGATATTGCAGCCCAAACTGTCACTTTCGGGCTATGCAGAGGCATCTGAAGTTTCTTTCTAGGATTTTCTCCGCACCAATATCCACAATTTTGTTTATTAACATTTAGGGGGAAATGAGTTGGAGAATAAGATCTTGTCGACTGCCAGAAATCGGTTCATCATTTCGTTAGCAAAAGTCTGTTGACGTGGTCCGCCGGCTTCAGGTCTTGCACTAACTGCATTTTGTACGAGGCATGTGTAAATCAACGATGACCTCTTACAATTAAAGTATCTGCACGCTTTCGAGTTGATAAGTCTGGTTGTTGGCGCAGTTACGCTCTCATTCTTTCAATGTTTTCATCGGTTCTAGCTGATCTTCGACGGTCGGGGGTGCGTTTATTTAACGTTGAACCAGTTTCTTGAAACTTATGAACCCTTTGTTTAATCAACAGAAGGCTTGGACATTGTCCAACATCGTTGAAGTTTTGTTGAAACGTATGGCGGCGCACACAAAATTACCGCTCCCCGTATAGCGCTGCATAGTAACCATAGTAACTAAATTTTCCTGAGCCGAAATGTCATTTCTGACATAACAGGTTTTTCTAAGCCTCCTAATAAATTTTCTACAGCACGTCCAAAAGTGAACCACTCTTTGGGCCACACCGTATAGCAAAAGCGGTGTAATCCATTTCAATTCGAAATCATCTTTACACTCTTAGCTTTGCTTTTAGGGCCGAAGAAACTCCACCCTTTAGTTTTGAACTCATCTTTAAAGGCACGACATGTTCACATGTCTCACCTCTTGATAAATAAACCATTCTGAAATTGTTTAGTAAATTGTCTGATTCGACATTCCTTGATATATTTTTTATGAGAATGCATACTAATAATATATTATAATTGGTCGGTTAATCACAGAAGAAACATGATTTCTATCTTCTCAAGTTATTGACAATTTTGGAAATTTCCTATTAGGCTAGCAAGGTTTACCTTACTTATTTTGATTTTCATTCTTAATAAATTTAATTATATTTGTCCATATTTGTTAACTTTTGATTGATGTTTTTCTAGTGCTTTTCTTTAAGAATTTTTGGAGTAGGTATGCTACTTAAAAAGTAGCATAGAAGTGTAGAAATTGGTAAATGTGTTCCTGAGTTGGGTGGTCAAATTTACGAAATAGCTACCCAACATAATTCCGAACAAAATATATTAATGAACTCTGGTGACCAAATGCCTTAGCATTTTAGAAATACAGGATTATTGTTATAACAGGGGCGCCCTTGCTATCTTGAGAAATATAAGACGTAAATAGTCGCCGAAATTGTGATAAAGTTGACTGCTTTATAGACAATGGATTAAAAAGTCACAAATATGACGTGTTTAAAAACCAATGAACATTGCTCTTATTCAGCACCGTATTACCAGTTATTGGGCAAATACCGTGAAGGAATTCAAATTTGGAAATTATTATTGCTATTATATTAGAGCATACAAATGTTGCCAGAAAGAAAGAGAAGTTGAAAAAAGGTGATGGCGATTCTTCAGTGCCAAAATGTATTGTTAATCTGCTTATAGCCAAGTTATATTATAACAAATAATCTTAACACAATTGCAAGCTGTTATATCAAAAAGAAGAAAAAACTTACTTTTAGTTTTCTTTCCTTGTATTTTCGAATTCGTTCGAAATCAATTAATTTTTTTAATGCATTTTTTTTTGTTATAACCGTAAGTGTGACAATTTGCGGTATGTACTGCGTGTATTATATTATTAAACAACCCTTTACTATGTTGGTGATGGAATGATAGGTTTTTAATTAGAAATATAAAACGTAAAAAATTGTTATTTAAAGAAAAGTCATTTTTATTTTATTTACATCTTTTTTTGCTGTAATATTTTTTGTATTTGATACTGATGTATGTTGGAAATGGTAATTACCTAATCTCTTTCAGTTGTTTTTCAAACGTTAGCAAAATTAGCAAACTACCCTTGTTGAAGAAACATTGTAAACACAGCTGGAATAAAAATAACATCCACCCCGTCCCTACCCAGAAAAATCCATTAGTTTCTGTTTACAACCCCGATAATTTGTAACAATATACCTATGTATATTTAAGACGGCACGCGGTGGCTGCAAAAAAGCGCTTGTGGATACAAAAAAGAACTAAATATTAACCGATGACGAACGTTTGTAATCCAGACACCTACCTAACGATGTTACAACAGATACCACGAAAGCTCTAGTAGTATAGTAGGTATTAGAATTTACTTCAATACAAAATACAACGTAGCGGTACGTATACTGCCAAGGATTTTCCTGGGAAACAGCAAGTGTAACCAATGAAAATCGAGAAAATATATCGACTCAGAATTGTAGATGACGTCACATAAAAGTTTAAACCGTGAGAAAATGAACAGCCGTTCGGTTTGGAAACCTTGTTGAAATGTAGTTGTAGAGTTTTACTGAAAGGTTATTGACTATTTCATAATATTTTTATTATAAACAAACTAACTAAAGCAGGTTATGGATTATTTTAAAGATGAAAATATATCTCTATTGTGTTTTCTCTTTTAATTACAAATGAACTGTTCTTTTAAATAATAGTTAATAATAAATAGGTGGTATGCGTTTTCACTTAATATATGCATGGTATAAATCAGAAGCTATAATTTGCGCTTGCATTAATAAAACTCTTAGTTAATTGAAAAAGTGCTTATATATAAATAATAAACTTATAAGTATTATCCGTTGGTGGTACAGATTTTAGAAACTTTAAGAAAAGGTCTACGTCCGAGAAGGTTTTAGAACGTTTAAAGATTCAACGAACGGTTTTTTTTAACTCCACGGATTTTTTTAAAAGGATTAATCTTATCGATTAGGCTAGTTTTATTATTGTTGCAAAACATGAAGTAAATTATTATTATTATTAGTGCTAGTAATAGATACACCGTCTTGGTAGTCTGTGCTGAGAAAAAGTATTTTCTAAACCGTCAGAAGAAATTTTGTTTTTTAAGTGTGGTCGCTTTTATGAATAGTTATATTATTAAACCAAAGAAATTATGGATTTCAAACACAATTTCAAATTTTTTGTAAGCCAATGCTTAATTTCCTGATATTTATTCCTATTAAAAATCAAATTTTTTGATAAAATCATTCTTCTTGATAAATTGAATATTTTGTCACAAACAAAAGTTATTTGTGTGAATTAAACTAAAGAATGGGTTCTAATTGATAGAAAGGATTTGTTAAACCAAAGGAATTACTTTTTTAGGCATATTTCTTTGCTTCAAAACATTATTGTTTATACTTAAAGAAACACATGTGTCTAATAAAAGAAGTTTTTGTTTTAAATTATTCCATTCATCTAAAGTACATTTTGTTTGAAAGGATATACACGTAATTAAAAACAAATCTGAAATTTCCTAAGACTTACGTTTCTTTTCTTGCACTAAAAGAAACATTTACTAATTTGAAAAAACTAATTTTTTGATGAAATTATTCTTTTTGACGGATTTTATTACAAGATTTTTTGATCTAAAAGTTATTAAGTAAACATAATATAATAAATTTAAATATAGCAGTTTGTTCACCATATTCCGCTTTTTTCTTGTCTTAGTAATTAACGATCGAATATATAGATGGCAGTGCAAGATACTCAGTCTAATGAGCAGTAGTTTGTGATATACATTTGACCATTTATACATTTATACTACTATAAAAGCGGGGCAGCTTTCAAAGTAACCGCTAACTAACGCAAGTACAGTGCAAAAGAATGTTATATACTAAACTTACATTTGAATGACAGATTGTTTGACAGCTATTTTGAAAACCGAACCCAAAATAACTTCAGAATCTGCACGGAAAGTACGGTAAAGTAACGGATGTGACACGTTGGTAGTTCAATTCGGTATGTATTTATTATTAAAGGTTAATAAATTTTTTAGCTAGAACAGCAACATTACTGATTTTCTGAATACTGTTGCCAAATTGAGAAAAGTATTGCATATATTAATAAAATTCTACTTAACAAATCTCATGGGTCTGGTGCAGTTTGTTTGTTAACATCATTATACGTTACAGCAACTTAAAAAAATTGTAACTAACACATTTTTGTTTAACAACGAAATATTTCTTACTGTTTTTTGTTATTATTTTCTTACGACATAATCTTAAATTTTGATTGGGAAGTATTTTTGTAAGGCAATACTTAAAATACTAATTCTTTGAGATATTTGTAGTAGATATACTTACATAAAAAATATTTTAATTTTTCACACTGGATCTTTGGTACATTTCACATTCACACAGTGGGGTAATTAGGATTTGGCTCAGTTATGGTTGAATACGAAAGCACATTGCAGTTGGTTTATCTATAACTTGTATTAAATATATTTATTTGATTTATGTACAATAAAATATTAAGTATTTGAAAAAGTAATTAACTTTTCACTAAGAGTATTAAAATAATAAATAAATAAATTGACTAGACTCTTGATTAGAACATGTTATGTTGGCTGATACGTATTATACCTACAAACGTATTTACAACAATATAAAAGAGAATAAGTAAATTGCACTGAGTTTTTAATCTTGAAGCGAGAACACGTTACTTCCATTCTTGCTGGCTCGAGGATCTTCTGGCGTCCAGACTTTCGCGTACATGATGCCATTAGAATTCGGTTCCTTCTGCCGAGACCAGGATAAGGAATGTGCGGTATATATTCCACCTGAACCTATAAAAATCGAAGGTAAAACATCAATGATTGTATTAGAACGGACTGGCTAGTCGGTGAAATAATAGTTACAATTAAAAGTGAAATCCGGAAGTTATAAGCCGGTCACCTGCTGTATACACTAAAGTACACCACCTGGATTGTTCGTGCAAAGGGATGATACCACCCTTATTACAATACCATAACCTATGTTAATGTCGGTAATTGTTTATTTTATATCGTCGGAAATTTGGATATGTTATTGCAGCTGGTTTAAATGCTTGAATCGAAGCGCTGTGGACTGTGGACATATACCTCGATTAATTTTGACCCCTAGGTTCCAAGTAATTAAAGGGGTTGAACATTTTATTATTTTTATGGTATAATAATTTATTTCCACGATTCTAGATGTTTTATATATTACGGCCGTTTTCTTAATGTCACGTTAGAAGTTTAAGTTCAAGATTAGGTACACTCAAAAAAATACATAGGGAATTAATACTATAATATTGTAGTTGAAAAAATGTAGTTATAGTTACTACAATTGTAAAAGCCGGTCCTAATCCGTTCTCGTACAGCTTACTACATTATTGTGTCTAACATTGTGTAGTATATTTTAACAGTACAACGATATGAATTTGTAATATATTTTTGTTTTAAAGTACTGTAGCATGAAATACTACAAATTATTAAAAAATCTATTACAATGTATACTTAAACACTTTGTTCACAATAGTATGCCAAACTTTCTTGTATTAAAGAGTCGAATATAATGTAGCCGAATTTAGTACAATTAGGTTTGAAAATTCATACATACAATAATGTAACACTTTCAGATATACATTATATTAATTATTGTAGGTATCTAATATACCTATAGGAGTAAGATTAACTTGTTTATTAATATCTGTTTCATCTGAATCTTATTAAATTAGATATTCCAACGCGTTTTTACTATATTGATTATTGATACAAATATAAATTATGTGCGGAATTGCGGAAACAAAGGTGAATACTGAATAAAAGCAAACAAAAATGTGGTTTGATCTTCGCAGTGTCAGCAATCATCCCGCTAATAAGCCATTTTATTAGTCGTTAATAAGGCGTACATGGTGGTGGTTGTGTGATTTGTGTGTTCTTATATCGTGTCCTATGGTACTCCGTCCATTACATAATATATATACATTAATGACGATGGATGCGAAAAGTTATTTACTGAGTTGGAGATTAGAACCGTTGGTGAGCATTTTTGAAGGTAAGTCATTGAAATATATTTTGAATACAAAAGTATAGGCGTGTATGTATGTATTTATCATTAAATTGTTTCTCTTTACCTGTGTAATTACCTATTACTGGTGCTGCTATGTGTTTATATACAAACAATTACCTATAGAGGGTAAATGTAATAGGTAATTCTTGGGCTGTCTGGAATCTATTATGTCATAATAACAAATAATTTATTATAATTATATAATAAATAATTAATAATATTTATAATATTATTAATGCACGTTTATTGTTATCATAACTGTACAAGTTCTTTCTATTGTCCATATATCGGTGGCTTTTACACCTTTTACTGATGTGTAATAATTTCCAGACAGTGCAATTTTCTAACTTTCTGTTATATATAGTTGAAATCGCAATACAAAATCTCAATCTACAAAACTTAATTTATATTTATTTCCAGAATATTACTGACTTGGATGTAGAGCTACAGTTGCGGGCAGAGAATAACGCCAGATTTCAGTTTCCAGTACAAGAGATACCAATAATAGTTGGAGAACCTCTTAAAGTAACGGACTCATACGTATGCACTTTATACCAAATATAAAGTAGATACACCATTAAAAGCTGTGGATGCATGTTTTAAAATAATGTTTGCATTTGGTGCTGAGTATCCAATAGAATGCGATCAGGTGACATTTCAGTTTCATTGAAGAAAAATGTTTGTGTTCCAAGTAGTAAGTTCTCTTAAAAATAAAATGACCGTACTGACTATATTGTTGTCGCAATTTTTTTTACAAATTGTAATACACATTCTTATACACGTTAGACACAATTTTGTGTGACTTGCATTACAAATGCAAAGCCTGGTGCATATATTACTGTAATTTGTAACGATATGGAATACAATTGTAACAAAATATGGAATTTTGTTATAAATGCTAAATTAACATTTATTATGAAAATGTCCTTAATTATAACTGCTATATATTTCAATTAATTGGCACATGCTTGTATTTCTTACTTTCTAACATATTGATACTGTTAGTTAGTCAATTACTATGAAAAATAAGATTATTTATTCATTTAGAATAGATGTTATTTTTATTATGGTTTAGATTTTTTTGTGCAGCAGATTTTCTCTTTAACCAGGCACGCATTGCAATAATATAACAAAATGGCAGTCTACTCGACTATTACAAAAATAAATTCCTTTATGCTTATACTACATTTTAATAAACGATTTTCTTTGTTTTATTTTTAATTTGTCACAGTTTTTTTGCAATATTTTTGTATACGAGGGTGGCTTACCACATACTAACCACTTGTTTTGCTACACGCGAGACCTCTTTCTTCTGGATTCCTGGTAATCTGTTTAAACCCTTTCTCACCATATGCTCACCGTCATATCGAGTGTTTAGTAGTTGTCTCCTTTAAATATTCTCTGGAAAAAGTTGCTACCATTTGCGTTTGTTAAAATAAGATAACTGATTCAAACTAAAATCGTTTTCTTACAAGAATTTCTCAAAACAGCATCCCCTAGACAAATTCATTTTTTGTTCTTCTTGCCCGCCTAGTATCTATATTTCTTATCCGTAGGTAACGAAACTTTCTACAAACGTGCTAAAAATACGTATTTTTATTTTGGAAAATGTATTGTTCTAAATTATATAAGTTAAACCAAGGAAAGTATGCAATCAATAACTATTAGCAGACGTGTTTCACCTTACCAAGGCTCGTCAGTGCTACTGGGCGATTGATTATTGCCATCAGGTCTATATGTAATAATAATAATAATAATAATAATAATAATAATAATATATTTATCCTTTAGACCAAAGTGGTACAAAAAAGTACATGGTGGTATAGGATAAGTCAATCAACTGAATTAATGAAAAACTAAATGCAACTTATAAGTATAAATGTATACATAGTGTAGTAAGGAACCTCACACATAACTGTCTGGAAAGCCACAATCGACATTTAACCCAACTTAGAGTAAAACTCCGTTAAGGAGTAAAAACAGTTATTAACAAGAAATTTTCTTAATTCATATTTGAAGGGTTTAGTATTTAAATCTTTAATAGAAGGGGGAAGCATATTAAATAATTTGATGCCAGTATACATTGGATTATTTTCAAAGAGAGTTAATCGATGTGTTGGAATGGCGAAACTGTCTGCACTCCTAGTAAAATATTCGTGAAAATCCTTGTTGCGTGGAATGCTATAGTTAGCACTTTTAATAAAAGTAAGTAGTTCGAATATAAATAAACATGGAAGTGGCAGTAGATCAAGATTTTTAAACAATAACCGACATGAGTGACGCTTTGGCATTCCCGTTATAATACGTACAGCTTTTTTCTGAAGTCGAAAAGCTCTCATGGCATGAGACGCTCCTCCCCAAAACATAAGACCATATCTGATGCGTGACTCAAAACAAGCATAGTAATAATTTTTTATTATCTCGACACTAGCGACCTCGGACAGTCTGTATAATACAAAGCAGGCTTGTGAAAGTTTCTTGCATAACTCATTTATGTGCTGTTGCCAACCAAGGTGTGCTTCAATGTGTAGTCCCAGAAAATTCACAGATTGAACTTGTTGGATAGACTTTCCACTGACCCTTAGCAATTGACTGCTGTTTATATCCGACAATTTTGCGGTGAAATTCATAAATACTGTTTTGTCAACATTTAGTTTCAAGTTGTTGGTAGAAAACCAGTTTACAAAAATATCTATATTGTGCTGCATACTTGCTTGGAGTACAACAGCGTTTGAGCCAGCTTGCAGAAAGCAGTTGTCGTCGGCATACATAGTAAAAGTACCCGCATTACTTATACTTGGTAGATCATTAATAAACAGCAGAAATAATAAAGGCCCCAATATCGAACCCTGTGGTACACCTGACAGTATCGGTAGTTCTTCTGATTTAATACCCCTTATCACCACTATTTGCTTTCTATTTGTCAAATATGAAGTCAACCAACGATGTATGACGCCTCTCAGTCCGTAGTAATTCAACTTTCTTAACAGTAGTTCATGGTTGACAAGGTCGAAAGCCTTGGAGAGGTCCATATATAAACCGCAGCATTTTTTTCCATTGTCTAAATGGTGATAAATATCTAGCAGAGTAGCCATGAGGGCCGAATGGGTAGATTTACCTTTAATAAAGCCGTGCTGAACAGGATTCAATACTTTGTTTTTTTCCAGAAAGGCAAACACTTTATCAAAAACAATTTTTTCCAAGATTTTCGATACACACGACAATATAGAAATGGGTCTATAGTTGGTGATAAGGCTGGAGTCACCCTTTTTAAAAATCGGAGCTACCTTTGCTGTTTTAAATGAATCGGGAAAAATTCCGTCATTAAGCGACCAATTAATTAAACTTGCAAGCGGGTATTTTAATATGCTGGCACTATTTTTTAGTATGTAGGTATTAAGACCATCAATGCCAGTTGCGCTTGATGACTTCAAACTCATGATGACAGTATATACCAGTTCAGGAGTAACCGCGTCGACAAACATAGATACAGGTACTGGGTTTACGATGTTGACGCATGTGTCAGAGGTATAGCTACTGCAATTACCAGTGAAGTACTCGTTAAAGATGTTAGCTATAAGCGCCGGATCTTCAACCACAGTATCACTATTAGAAATTGAAATTGACCCTGGAGAAAATTTATTTTTAGTGTTTGCAATTCCACCAATAATTTGCCACGCAGTACGAGATTTATTGCTTGATTTATTTAATAAGGCATCATTGTACATTCTTTTCGCCGCGCAAATCACCTTCTTATAGATTCTTTTATATTCTTTGTAGAGTTGGAAATTCTGAACATCTTGAGTTGCCATAGCATTTTTGTAAATAATTTTGATATTTTTTGAAGATATCAATATACCCCGCGTAAGCCATGGTTTTCGATTAGTGCGGGTTGCTGTTTTTTGCTTACGGAACGAAGTGTCAATATAGAAGCGTAAAGTATCTTGAAAGACTCTGAACGCGTTACTAACCGAAGACGCAGACATCGTTTCCAACCAAGTTTCCCTACCCAGTGCAAACAGGAACCCATTCCAACCATTCGAGTCAAAAATGTAATTAGAAATACCCATATTAGCATCAGTCTCAATATTACTGGGCGATAAGTTTAATATTATAGAAGCTAAAATACCACAATGATCTGATAAACCGGAATGATGTATCGAAGTTGTTTTATTTTGGGTTACGTTAGAGCACATGTAATCAATACACGTTGAGCTAAAAGGTGATATTCTAGTGGGTTCATTTATTAACATATTAATATTGTAACATGAAAGTATATCAAAAAGCCTAAGTTTATCTTGCTATATGTAGATATATAGCGCGAAATGATAAAAAGTTTGCACTTATAAACTCTCATAATATATATATATATATAGGCCTGATGGCAATAATTGCAATCAATCGCCCAGTAGCACTGACGAGCCTTCAGTTAACTTTCAGAAATAATGTGGCAACCTTTGTAATGTTGCAGAAACATTGCAAAGGTTTGTGTAATATTTCTGAAAGATAGTGTGCTGTATAGGCTACTAGCCCAATAATTGAGATACAAAAACCTAGATCTAGTGTTTTACTTACCAAAAATTATTCGCATAAATTTTGTTCCTTTAGGTATTTTACAACAATAACACTTTTTGATTATCTTAAAGATAAGATGGATATTTTAGAAAGGAGAAAAATTGTTTATAGAGTAAAATGTAAAAATTGTCACAAAAATTATATTGGCCAAAGCTCCCAACAACTCAAAAAACGACTTCAACAACATAATTATAATAATATAAATAAAGCATCACCTATCACCACCACATTCTTTTAGTTTTATTAATCCCATCATTTTAGATTACGAAGCAAACATTGAAAAGCGTCTAGTATTTGTGAGGTCACTTCTTCGACCATTAGAAACTGTAGTTGTTTGTTGATATTTGCTGGGCCGGCATACCTGTACTACATTGTCCGTTGTTTTAAATTGCTGTCCATCCCTTTTCACTTTTAGATTTTCACTACCTTTCTATTTTTCTATATACAGGGTTACGCAAATGTGTGGATCTATTCTAATATCTTCGATATGGCTGCTTAGATATTAATAATAAGACTTTCCACAATTAATTAAATACAAATCGGGGATTCGATGAGTATATTTATATCCGAATCAGACTTTCTGTTTAGCCGGAAACGATATCAGCTTTTCTTATTTTAAATGCAACAGTCTGTATATTTTTATATTTTTGAATTACCCCTAAAATTCTTAAAATTTATGTAAAAAAAGGAAAGAAACTATAGATATAAGAAATGAATTTTTAATATTTTAGACATTCCTTCACTTTTATAATTTAAAGTTTTAAAAATTATTTGCTATATTGTCGTCCAAACCTAAAACTAAATTCAATCAATTTTCAATATTAACTTTTTCGATTCAATATGATAATTTCGCCGTTGTCTTTTTCTAATTTAAATTTTGACCTTTTTGTAATATAATTTTGATAGGTATCTAATTTTAAATTTATTGTTGTTTTATACTTCTAAAAAATTGTATTTTTCTTTTTAGTTTGAGCAAGACTATTGACAGTCGAAATGTCGCTGGAGAAAAAAAATAAAAAATAAATATGTATGTATAAATTAGCTCATCTAGCCGCTATCTTTTCTTTAAAATTACTAAATCAAGAGCGAAGTTTTGCAAGTAAATTCTGTTCTATTTGGTCTTGGCTTTTTTCCTTCCCAAGATCGTTTTACTGTATTTATAAACGCTTCATTTATACCTCTATTCTTCAGCCCTCTCTATATGATAATTATTACTTGCATGTATGCCATTTTTAAATCAATAAATACATTTAACTCTCTGATGTGGTACTTTTACCAGTTACTTAGTTGTTTTAGACAGAAAATAGATAAAGAACTGGCTAATTTGAAACAACATTGATCATTAAAAAACTCATGCCTTATGAAACTATGACTACGTTTACAGGGACATTTAGCACCGGTGTAGTGAAATCGGTGTAATTTCAAAAACAATTTAGCTGTGCTGTTTACACATGGAATGTTAATAAAATGTTGTTGTCTTTAGACTTTAGATACAACTGTAATGAAATTAGGCATAAAATGTAGCGTTCCCAAAATAAAAAAAGTTAAGAACACATGCCGAATTACCAGAATTTAAATAAGCCTCAAAGAACCGTTTAAGTATACACATATGCACATAACCTATGACCTATGCTTTTTTCACCATAATATATGTCTGATCAGGTCCGAACAACATTTCATGCTTTGGCTTATGTTGGTAACAAGTAAATAAAATGTTTTAAATTGTTTACACGTAATTTTACGTCAGATGTTATTACGATAAGGCTATTGCTAACATTGTTTGATTTACTAAAGTGTCTTTATTAAAACTAGTGTAATTTGTTGTTTACACGATATTTTACTATGCTTTAAAGAAAAGCGATTTATGTAAAGCTAATGTTAGCTAAGCTCGTGTAAACGTAGTCTATTTTTTTAACACACTGTTATAATACTCCACCCATGCCTTTATTACAATTAAATGTATTGCAGACATTTTTGGATATACTTTGTATTTAAATCGTCGAAGACTCCGAGAGAGGATTTTTAATTTATTATATTATAAAAATCAAATCTTTGTCTCACACACTCTTTCTTAACTAGCTAATACTGATTTCGCACTTAGTACATCTTCAGGTCAGAGACTATATGTAAAGAAGTAATTATAAAAGTGATTATAAAAATTTATTTATTATAATTTTAAAAGATATTATTACTAATTCTATAAGATATTAGTCTTACAAAGGAAAGAGATCTTATAGAATTGTAGAAATTGTGACGCAAAATATGCTGAAAGAACATAGATCTTTTGATATTAGTTTGAAAGAACATAAATGAATGTGCATTACCTACAATTAGTTTAATAAAGTATGTTTTCTCCACTATATGGTATCTAATATACAAATGGATAACGTTCTTTTTATAATTATATTTTTATTTTAAATAAAATTGTTTAAATTTATTCATATCATAATTATTATTGGGATAAATAAATGAAAAATGCTAACTTTTCATTTCTTAATTATTGAATAACTCTCTGTACAATTTATAGATGCTGATAACAGATAACACAAGTATTACATATTCCCGAACCTGATGTGTGTACATATTTGAACAATAAAATAATAACATAGAAATGACACTCGTAATAGCTATCATTGCATTGTAAAGTGGTCTCCACGAGAAATTGATTATAGTTGGGTCAGGGGTGGGACCATCAATGGGCCACCGTTGTATTGCACCCTATTGTGCACTTCTCATAATTCGTTACGCAAAACAGCTGTATAGCGGTATTGGCATATGCGCGTCATTTTTCATGAAGTGTGGTATGAAATTGATGATGATCGAATATGCAGAATATATAAAACAGATTCAAAATGCTTGTAATTGCTCAGAAATGTCTATGGTAAAATCGACAACATGATGTGTTATTTAAGCACTAAAATGCATATATGTATGTACCTATTGCCAGGTAATATTATTAAAGTAATCTAGATCAATGTTAAAACAGTTTTAGTTTTGTATAGGTGATTCTAATTACATAAATTATTAAATAAATGAAATAATTAAAAGAGATTCAATGAGTTGCTTATATAGCGGGTAGCATTCAGCTACAATTTTGCTATTTAGATACGGGCTGGATATTGTTGGAAATTTTTTAGGCTTGTTCGCGGTGCAATCAAACTAATCACAAACTAGTCATTTCTGTTGGACCATTTCAGTTATGTAAAGAATCATGAATTAGGCAACCATGATTATTTCACTGCTTAAACGAAATGACTAGTAAGAAACTGTCAGGGACTGGTACCGCGAACACCGCTTTTATTATTGTAATGAAAGTATGGAGAACGTCTGAACCAACTATTTGAAGCTGATGTGCGGAGTAGACCATTATCAATGGAGTATTTACATATGAAATATAATTGTGGAAACATGTAACAAGTAGTGTATTAGAATCATTTATAATGAAGAATAAATTTATAGTGGAGCGGCAGGAAAATTCCATGATTCCATTGCCAATTTTAAATTACATAGGTACACTGTAAGAATAAAATAGCCGCGCGGTGATTGCTAGAAAGATGATGTGAATACCTATAAATTTTGGGGGATATATTGCAAACAATTTGAGTAGAGCCACTGAATATCTACACGGAGAAAAATGACATTGCAAATCCAACAAAAAAAGTATTGTCCTTACGTTGCAATCGGTTCAAAAATAAATTGGTATTGCAGTAAAGTTTTGTAAGTATATTCCAAAACTTTTGTTTTGTTCCACCAACAACACTTTTGTTGGTGTTAAAATATGTTACGGTACAAATAATCGCTTTAGCGATAACATTATAGTTGTAGTTATTTCAGATCTAAAATACAGAACAAGGTGTGCGATGCAGTGAAGTAGATGTAAACACAATTTTTCAAACCAGTACAGTCAAGAAATATTTACATTACACACAATTGTAGTTGAGGCAACAGGGCGCCTACGTTGTCGATATTACAACTTGTGATGCGGGAAGTCCAGGCATGGACAGTAGTATCACGTGATTCTAACCGCGTGTTTCATTGGTCTTACATAGCCTTGAAGAAGCAGACTCGGGGTAGACGACGCCATTTATTTTCGGTTGTGACGTTGTGTTAGCTTATTAGTTTTGTGTAAAAGAACGACAGTGTATTAAAATTGAAGAAAACTGGCTCACTTGTGACGTCTACTGACTCTTAGATATGGATAATTTTGTTACAGAGAAGCTAGCTGAATGGAATATTATGCGTACGAAGTACAGATTGCTAATGATGAGTACATTAAACCTTTCGATAAATTACCTAGTGTTTTCCCCTGTTTAAAAGTTGCAAAACGATCTAGAATATACGTTGCCTTGAGACATTTGTAAAATAAGACTTAGATACATTTGAAATTTTAATCTTTATTTTTAGTGTTTCCCAGTTTTAGAATTTATCTTGTTTATTTTTTTTTTTGTTATTTATTAATAAAAAATTGTGTTATCCTATACTGATATTTTATTTAAACCTTCCACAGCTTACATTTAAGACAGCACGGAATTTGTGTGTGAATCTACTAAAATATTGTTCGCTTTGAACAGAAATTGCGATTACAAACATCAAAATCAAGTGACAATATAAACGTAGAAAATGATGACTGAAAATCAATTGTTTGTTAAATATCCACAACTTGCTGTTGAAGTTTCAAATTGCTTTGGTAGTGATAAACAATTTTTAATACTGTATTTCACACAATTTTGTTGAAAACACCATATTTTTGTGATTCGTTAAACAACAAGCAACTGGTTGATTGTAACATGTTTTGGGATTATATCCTTCCAAATTTTGTGGCAGTTCTAACAAAGTTTTTCGACAACAAGTTTTAGGTTGTATTGAATAATGGTTGTTGTTGTCATATATTTACCCACAAATTGTTGTTCAATGTGCGTCAATTGGTGCCACCTTAACAATAAATTTTTCTCCGTGTATATATTGTCGGCTGGAAGGAATAGATTAATGAGATTCCTGCAAGTATTTTTACATTCTGGATATGACGTTTTTGACTGAATTCTTTTCATGAATTAATTTTATAAACATTTTTACTTCTATTGTAAATATTTAAATTTAGGAAAAAGTTACGTAGATAATAAATTGTTTCAAGTTAATGTATTTAGGTTCTCTGTAATTATTAAATAATATAGAATGAAAAAAATGGTGAAAAGCCTATTTCGTCATAACTGATGTTTATTTATTTTAAAATGTCATAATTCTATGAAATATCGGCTCTCTCATGTGATTTTAGAATAAAGTTTCTCTATTTTTGAAACGTTAAATCTACTATAGGCTATACTGGCAAGGAAGTAATGCTATAATAAATATGTAGTAATAAACATATACTGGGTCTCCAAAATTTAAGTTAACATGCAATAACTTGTTTATTTTTAAAGATAGAAAAATAAATCAAGAAGACATTTTGTATATAATAGTCTCCCTAATAATGTCTGAAAATCCATTCTGTACAAAATCAACCCTTGGTAACCACTCCGAACTTTGAAATGATGATTGTCCTATATTTTTTTCATAAATATTGAGATAGCGGTTAACAATAGAAATTCATTGATGTATAAGAATTCATTCTGGAGAATGTACTTCGTTGAGCGTTCGATTATTATATCCTGCGCCTGCTTTAATTATCCTGGTGCAAGATAACTCGTCAGTTTGCACCTTCAGACAGGTATGTCAGTGGTTTAATAATCACACGGAAATCGAACTTCTTCGTTGGCCTTCAAAATCGCCTGACTTAAACCCCATTGAAAATTTTTGGACCATAATGGCGACGATACGGGAACAGGAAGGTGTCGCAGTGCCACGGAACAGAGACAACCTTCAGATCCATTTTCTAGAATTTAGGAGAGCCTCAGGGAGAGGTGAAAGGTGCCAAAGTCTTGTGGCGTCAATACCTAATAGGCTACAAGAAGTGATTGCAAATAATGAATATTGGAAGTGTTAATAAATGTTTTTAATTTTTAATTTCACTTTGACGTGTCGGAAATAAATGAACTGCTGGTTTTATTTGGTATATTTTGTTTATTACTTTACGTATTTACACCTCCACATTGCCAATATTAGCCAGGAGATTAAACATTTTAAAATGAATAAACATCAGTATGACAAAATAAGCTTTTCACTAATTTTGTGTTTTATTTGAACATTACTACTGCATGAAACTACTTTTACATTCTTGATTGTTTAATAATTACATAAAGCCTAAATATTACATTAACTTGAAACCATTACCTACACAACTTTTTCTTTCTTAAATATCTACAATACAAATAAAAACCCTTTTGAAATCAGTATACTACTACCTATTCATAAAAAAATCAGTCAAAAAACTTCATATCAAATCGAACTATTTAATGGATATTGCCAGTGAACAATCGAAAGCGAAAAATCGAATATAGTTATATACTATAAATTCTTTGATAATGTAGTAAAAGAGTTAGAGGGTGTTGCTCCGTCTAATTTGTGGAATTATGACGAAACAAAGCTGGGCGATGATCCCGGTGCATTTCGTCACGTACAGAAATCTATTGCGTTCCAGGTTTGGATATTTATAGGTATTTTTAGTGATTATTTTGTCTTTTACCATTTTGATCATTTTTTTTTAGTTCTGTATTATTCGCTGTACTTACTTTAAGTTTCAATAAATGTTACAGCAGAGTTGAGTTCAATAATACATTTTTGATAGAGCCGTGGTTTCATTTGGGGCCACTTTGTGACATATATTTTCATATGATGAAAATATAGGTGGTGAATTTGTGACAACCCAAACATAAAGAACATAGCTTTAGACCTTTATTTGTTACAAAGAAACCCGGCCAAACTGTGACTTTGTGTATGCATGGAAATCTATCACAAACTTACCCATAAGGTGGGGTCAAATTGTGACAAATATTTTTGTGAATAACTTTTTTTCCCTTAATTTTTTGTTTTATCAATATGGGTTAGATTAGTAGCCAAATGACGAAACTCCATTTCTAATCTTCGAAATACTTAATTTTTGCAAAATACAATTTCATAATCGACAAAGCCACCCGGTTTACGGTACAATTAAATAAAGAAAATAATATTCGGCACGCAGTTCTATTGATCTATTACCGCCAGCTCAAATACATATTTATATAAATCCTTTCTAATTCTTATATTCAATAGAGCCACCTATTTACAATATATTCCGCAAAAATTATATTCACCTCATCTTTCTAGACGCACCGCGATTATTTAAATCATGTGTATCATATAGATCATTTAAGATCGATTTGACAATGCAAGTAATGTATTGCTGTATATATGTGTCCACTAAATGTAAACTCCTCTCCTCTTGTGAAATTTTTAAATTTTTGTTTCCATTTATTTATCAAAGATATTTTCAAAATGAAGCGAAATTGTAAATTTACCTCTCACAATTATTTTCTTTGGCTCCTCCCTTTGGTTGTTCCTACTGACGCCATTGAAGCAGTCCGTATTTGAATTCCTATCACTTCTAACCAGTTCGCTTAGGAAATTTATATAACCTATTGCCAATTTCAGCGTGTCCACTTTGGATAGTCTTTTTTCGTAAGGTAGCGTGGGGATGTGTGCCCTAAGTCCTTCGAAGGCGTCGTTTATGGACTGCATCCTTTTTCGTTCCCTTAGGTTGGCAGCTTGGCGTTGTTGCATTTGTTGTTGCGGACATTTGTTCCGACGCCTATGTCTATGTATTCTACTTCTGCATATGTAAATAAATAAGCTACATTTAACATAAAAATACAATAATGCACAGTGTGCAAGTATAGTTAAAGAATGACGCTATTTTTTGTTTTATATACATAGGTATGATTAATTTACCTAAGAAAATTATGTAACAAGTTTAATCAAGTCTTATTATTTTATTCCGGGATCTTTATAATAAGATTGTCTAAAAAAGTGAATATTTTATAAGGTGAAGCAATTTGTGTTATTACTGAATTTGGAACAAGTATTTTTCCCGATAGCTTTTCTTCTATTATCTTAATATCTTCGGAAGTAGCGGACACATTTATAGAATTTTATGTTCGTTTTATTCAGGAACGTTTCCTAAACAAATCCATACCAAATACATATCATTCATTTTAAAGGAGGTATTAAGCAGTCGTGAAAATAATTACTTACATTTGAGAAGAAAGAAAACGCGGTTTTCTCCAGAACTTGCTCAGCATAGTTTGGTAAATCACTAAATAATGTTTTCTGCTAATACAATATGCATACTTTGTTAAGATTTAATAATAACAATACTTCACATCGTGAAAAATCTTGAACTTGTCAAAAGTAAAATTAAAAGTAAACTGCTATATGTATAACATACAAATGAGACATACAAATACATTAAAAATGTTTGTTATAAAATTCGTCAAGTGTGTAATAAGCCTTAGTTGACAATAACTTTTTTAATTGTGTTTGAGTCAGCACTAAATATTCATTTGTGACACCCCTTATGTTGTACGTCTTATGAGTTGGTACTTTCGGAAAAAGTCATTTTCTCTGACAAACTTGGAACACTAAAAAATAAAGATAGATGGTGCGGTAAATATGTGAAATTCGGAAAACAGGTTTGCACATGTCTCTACGCCTTAAGTTGGATGTAGTCGTAACACAAGCTTTTTGTATATAGAGTTAATAGTCGATGGAATCCTGTGGAGATGCCCCAAAACAGAATACCATACCTCAAAACAGCTTTAACATTAAGAGTTCTGGATATAGTTCGCAACACATAGGCGGCACTTGATATACTATTGGCAACGTCATCAATCTACGGTTTCCATGTCGAAAAGGAATCAACCATTACCATACTTATTCTTTAGAGTTTCTTTTTGTTGAGAAAGTCTTAAATTTGTAACAGAAATTGAAAGAACATGTGCATTTTCTGGTTAATCCGTGGAAGAAAGTATTCTAATGAGGCAAGTTATCGCGAGCAAGATAGAAGAATTTGGTTCCGTGCCACTGCCGATTTTCTCTCTCACTAAGGCGTGTCAGCATAATAAGTTTAATAGTTTCTGTATCTTTTCTGAAAGTAGTTCAGGATTCCTTAACGCGGGTTTTTCCTTTCTTATCAACGAAATTTCAATTATTTTATATGGCGCAGCTCGTCCTGTTAAAAGCCTATACTAACCAATTTATAACGTAGAAAGTAGTGTTTTTCTAGTTCGTTTTAAGCATGCATCAATTCCATTTTCTTTTTTCAAAAAATAGAGGGACACACTTCTAGTTGAGATAATAAATAACATAAGACTTGTACAATGTTTCTCTCAAGTCAGTAAAATAGTTTTGTAGTTATTTTTGCTATGTTGACGCTCCTTAGTTAGTCTTATGGAGTCCTATAGAATTGTATGAGGAGTACCACAGTGGTGGTGAAAATAAATAAATAATGTATATATAGTGACATCACTCTTATCCGATTAGATGGGACCGGTCAACGCTCAAATAATAGAAAAGTCAGTTTACACAACGATAGCTCCTTTATTTTGTATTTCGCTATATAGGCAAAAGATAATTATAATTAATACTATCGTAATTTGTATTTTTTAAACTTAAAATCAATAATATTTTCTTATTACCGTATCAACACTTTGGTTGTTAGTCGATGCAATATTAGATAACAGAAACTTGGCTTTAATTTTGTTGTGTTTGAGGCACTCCTTGATGTATGACTATATAAGAGTATTATCTAGCATTAGAATAACATTATCTGGCAGATTTTTTTATATAAAAAAAATTATTCACAAAGTTCTTGATATTGAATTAAATTACTAATAATAAAACGAAAAGATTTCAGTGGGCGATAATAAACTCATAAAGATTATGGCTTCATGTTTTGAAAAACCCTATAGGGATCTTCCTGCAATGAAAACTGAAATTCTATATGATCCTCAAATACAGCAGCAAATGCTTAAGATAATTCCGCCTAATCATAAGGTGTTATATACAACCTTATGATCAGGTGCATCTATAGTCTTGCTTGTGAGGTAAAAATCTCCTGCTCAAAATTCTAGAATTTAATTCCGTTTCGCCAACATTATAAATCGAATTACGGAAACGAGGTGGTTTCATCAGTTATGATTCGCTTAAATGCGTTAATAACAAACGATATGGTGTTGAAGGTAAAACTCATGTTATCTGATATAGAAGTGACTTCTATTACCTAATATACCATTTACAATTTCAGTTCCTCAAAATATACCCTAAGTCGTGGCACAGTAGAGTATTCATACAGAGAGACAGATTTCTTTCATTCAAAACAATACAATTTATAGCAAAGAAATTAAAATTTTCAACAGTCAAATACATTTTAAATATTAAGTATATATTACACACGGTGGCCAGAAAAGGGCGGATAATCGCCAGGTAGAACGATTCTTTGTTCAATTCTGAGGCGATAATCTTAATCCAAAAAAGTTATACGGTCCTTCCTTAAGGCATATGAGACCATCAAACCTTAAGATGTACGGCTAAAATTTAGCAAAATTCGTCAAATTTATCTATGTAAAATCATTGTGGTGAAATTTAGAAATGGAATTATCTCAAATGCATTGATGTAACTAATCGATTAATACCAATGGTTTACATTTTTAACATTTCTTCATTGGCGTTTTTTAAATTAAAGCACATATGGCAACGTGGTACTGTAAGGCTGCTTGTTTAAAAGTAATGAGTAGTTGTCAATTTTTGACGTTTCTCATGTGACATTTGGCTGTTGAAATAAGATAAACATTTTGTGCTGTTCTTAATACTGAACAATGTTTACCTTTGGAGAATACGCCGACATGTATATGGTATTCGGATTTTGCAATGGAAATGCAAACTTGGCAAAAGAGGAATATCAAATACGGTATCCACAACGGCGACATCCATCCACCAACACGTTCCGTAGATTGGATCAGCGACTTAGAGAAACTGGCACCTTTATACCGAATTATCGTAACAGCGGTAGACCTAGAGAGCGTCGAACAGTTCAATTAGAAGAGCAAATACTGGATGCTTTTTACGAAGATCCGACGTCCAGCACAAGACAAATAGCTCGGGAACTGAATATTCCTAGCAAAACAACAGTGCACTCAGCACTATCTCAAACTCTTTTGCGTCCGTTTGATGTAAGGAAAGTGCAGCCTTTGTATGTAAACGACAATGTGCACAGAAGAATGTTTTGTAACAATGTTTTACAAAGGATTCAAGAAGAGCCGAACTTTTTATTGCATATTCTCTGGAGCGACGAATGCTTGTTTACGAGAGATGGCGTCTTTAATAGCCATAATTTTCATTTTTGGGCGGACGAAAATCCCAAGGCAGTAAGGGAAATTGGACATCAGAGAAGATTTTCGGTAAATGTTTGGCTGGGGATTTTAAATCTCCGAGTTGTTGGACCAATATTTATTCCAAATCGTCTAAATGGAATTCAGTACGTTAACGTTTTAGAAGAAGTACTGGATAATATTCCATTGAATTTGAGACCCAACATGTTGTACATGCATGACGGGGCACCCGCTCACAATGCCAGAATTTCGAGGGATAGGTTAAACGAACACTTTCCGAATCGGTGGATAGGGCGTAACGGTCCAATAGCATGGCCAGCAAGATCTATCGATATTAATCCTCTGTACTTTTTCGCTTGGGGGTTTTTAAAGTAAAAGGTCTATGCAACGCCTCCAGCTAACGAAGAGTGAGAGATGTAATTAATAAAATTACGGCGGCAGTTCGATTAATCACCCCCGATATATTGGGGCGCGTTTTGAATTCGCTTCCTCGAAGATTGGAATTATGTCTGGAAACTGATGGCTACCAATTTGAACAGTTGTTATAATTTTTTCATATTATCTTTAAATTTCAATAAAATTTTTATCCATGTTAACATAAAATTCTTGCTAATTTGTGTATTTACCTGATTTATAGTAAATAATAAAATGATTACTGCCACAGTACTTGTCTGATTAGGTGTTGCCATATTTACAATTCTTTTAAGCTGCTCGTGTGACTTAAGAAAACACTGTACTACTTTTCTCAATTAAGATTGTCAACTCAGAATTAAATAAAGATTTGGCCTGCGTGGTGTTTGTCCGCATTTTTCTGGCCACCGTGTATAAACTAGGTATTTTTGGAAATTGAAAATAGTAAAAATGTTATATCGTATAATCGAAATTGAAGAAAAATCATGTTTTTAAATATATTGAAAACAGTAAGATTTATTATTATGTTTATACAGTGTATAGGTATATTACATAAATGAGTTTACCTCGAAAAAGTAGCCCTTGACTAGGTACCTATTATTTTATTTTTCTGCTACAAGGCTGCTGCGATACGCATTTTAAGCAAACATTTTGTTGAAACGGAAAAATATATAAGTATTACTTATTAACAATGTATATAAGCAAAGTTAGCAAAGAAGGGTTGTTAACCTAGATGATGGCCACATTTGCCATTTATTTATATTTACTTTTAGAATATTATAGCACATCTGCAACATGCGAAATAACAATAATGACATTCACAACAATATTTTCAGATAATTTAATTACCAATCAATGCAAACGCTAGGATAATATTGCTTATCAAACCTAACTAACAATAAGGATAAGTCAACGATACCTTATATACATAAACATAAATAAAACATGTACAAGCATTTTTACACTATATTTATATCACGGTTATTATGTTCTTGAAATATCAAAAAATTGTAATTAATTTTCACAAAAAATATATATCAAACGTACATGCCGCATTTTCAAGTTTCATTTTTTGCTGTTTAGTTTCTTTTTATCCTTAAAGATACATTTAACGAGTTACTAAGGACGACTTACTCTTTCGAACTGGTACTGTTTTCCTGGTCACTATTAAAAGAATAATTAGATCCTACAGAATCACTGCTGTTTTCATCGTATAAGAACAGATCCCCGCTATTGGTAGAACTGGACGTGGAGCCACTCCCATTTCCGTTACTCCCGAGAAAACTCCCCGTCTCGAAGAAAAACTGTCGATTCACCACATCTAAATCGATATTCTCCATACTAAACATTTTAGGTCCAAGAATGTTACTCTTCTTTTCAGGCTCAATTTTAACAGATGATATTTTCTCGCCACTCCAGGAAATTCAAACGAAGTTAAGATAAATACCAAAATCGACGGTGTTATACCGATTAGGTCGACCTATTTTGAGTGTGCGGGAATTTTAATAGAACGAACGATTGAAAATCCATGGGTATGTTAACGGCGCTTGTTTAAAATTAAGTGTCGTGATCAAGTGGTCGAGGATATTGTTTGTTTTGCTAAAGAGGCGCGTGACGTGGCACGTGCGTAGAACAATTGACACGCGGCACGGTTTGCGGATAACTAAAGCGTCCGGATTTTCCAGGACTCGCCCTACCACGTTCCCGGACTTCACCATGGTGGATTGTACACGAACGAGAGCTTATTTGTTCTCGCCGGACACGCCTACTGAAGTCCGGAAAAGCTCAATATAATCCCTATTATTTTCGAATAAACTCGTAGTTAGACTTCGAAAATTGTAAGTTACGTATACTATAATAAATGCTTTTTAATATTGCGATTATATTTGTAATGGAAAACCGTGATAATCGCCATTATTTAAATGTTTTTTTTTTGAGTAGTTGCTAGAATGGAATACTAATGTTAAAATTGAGATTATTTAATTTATTACCCTAAGAATATTTAATTGTTTAAGTAAGTAAATTTTGTATGTATCTATTTTTATTTCAGAGGATACATTACATAATAATATAATAACTAAAGCTCGGATTAAATGCACAAAAAAACAACAAAATATGCGCATTTATATGCACATATTTTGACAACAATATGCAGAAATTATTGACAAATATGCTCTGCTATATGCGAAATATGCATCAGTATGCACTACTTCAACTTAAAAAAAAAACATGAAGATAACAGTTTCTTTTGCATTTTAAGTATCTTGCAATATAATGCTCGTACAGCATTATTCGTTATTAACAATATACAAAAACTTAGAGGTTCTGTGACGTTATAATATTTATACTATAATAATGCACTATTTTAAAAAAATAACTTAATTTCATAATATAATATCTACCTAAACACCTATATACTATCTACTAACTATTTGTTCTTGGTCTATCTAGCTATTTAAACTGCTATTATTTATTATTAAAATTGACAATTAGGTGCTTTTCTAAATTTTCTATTTTAAATGAATGACGTCTGTCATGTAACAAGTGTTTGAACGTCGAAAAAGATCGTTCTACATCGACAGAAGTAATTGGAGCATGTTTTAAATTGCCTACAATATTAGGGTCTAATTCAATGTCCTCCACAAATTCCCCATTTAAAATAAGAGAAACTTTTGAAAGAATTTTAAATCCTTGATTTTTCTCCAATACTGAAGTTAGCTTTTTAAAAATTATTTCCCGGTTTTCTCTAACAGTTAAGAGTGCTTTGTGTCATTTGTTTACTAAATTTACAGAGTAAGTCAAGAGCAGTTCACTCTATTCTAATGTCAAAATTGTTTCTGATATTATAGAAAAATGTGTTGCAATAAATGCTAACTGATTTGGTATTATATTATTTTCTAAGGTCTTTTTAGCTTCTCTTATAGTATTTGAATCAACAGATAATTCAAAAATAAAGTTTTTAATATTTTGATAATTTTTTGAATAAAAAATTGCGGTATTTAGCCATGTACCCCACCTAGTAGTTACTGGTTGTGGCGGTAACGGTAAATCGGGAAACGAGTTCTTGTAAAATAGAACCCGCAATGGTGCTTTTACAAAAATCTTTTTTATGTTACTACTGATTAACTCATTCACAAGAGCGAATTAGTTTCTTACTTCTTCGGCAACTCTGTTAATACCGTGAACCAAACAAGTAGTATGGATTAAATTAGGAAAAAAGTATATTTAAATTAACTGAGGCTTTACACATGTAAGCAGCAGCATCGGACAACATTAATATTATTTTTTATGTGTTCATTTTTCAATGAAGGAATTACAGGTTTACTTTTCACTGAAATTTCCAATCTTTAACATTCAATGGAATTTTTTGGAGGAAATTTGTAATTTGACGAAAATATGCACAAATATGCAGAATATGCATTTTTTAATAAGCCCATTTTAATAAAGAAACATTAAATACAGCCAAAATACTAAACATTTGGTTGATATACCTTTAAAAAACAAATATGCATTTTGCATATAATCCGAGCTTTAATAATAACAAATGTACACATAAAACTAGTAAATTAATATATAAGTTCAAAATGCAGTTACAGTTTATTATGGCCTCCAATATCTTTCCTAGATTTTTTTGTTTTTACTTGCGAGCATTAAGTGAAGCAAGTACAGCTATATAAGTAGCTTGTCTCATTAAACGAAAAGTTTTTAGATATTATTTTTCCAATTTTTCCAAATGGGAAGAGAGTAGTTCGTTTGTATGTGATTTTGCGTTATGAGAAGGTGCTTAATAAATTAATAATTAATGTAGGGTATCAAAATCAAGGTGTATACAGTATACAGTAAAAAAAAACAAATATCATGTTTTCGCAGTAACATTTGAGCAATTTGAAATTAACAATTTAGTTAAACAAACACAAAACTATACAGTCTACAAAACGCATGTACGTATATAAGAAATTGCAACATGTATGGCAAGCGTTGCACTGGGTTCTTTTTTCGCCTTCATTCTTCATCCGAGCATACGACTAACGGCATCCTTGGTCTGTTCCTTTGGTCCTTCCTACATGTTGTACTGCCGGTATACCTCCAGCCTTATCATGTTTTTGAATTGAACTTGTTTTAGTTTTTTTTTTGGTAGCTTATTATATGGTTTGATCACATCAGGTGAAATTTTTCATATTTGTAACTTGTGTTTTTTTCTGTTCTAAGGTGTGAATGTCTTCATGTTTTATGTGTGTGTATTTATGTATTAGATGTGAATTTTCAATTAGTTTTCATCAAATTGTTGTCGATTTTGTGTATTGTAAGATTTTTGAATGTTATTAATTGTTGTAAATTTAGTTTTTGCGTCTTCTGGTAAACGTGCTTTGATGATGTCCATGTTATACTGTGTCTTTAGTATCTTGTTCTGCTGTCTTTATAGTTTGCTTAAGTTTTGCTTAGTTGTATGGCTCCATATTTTTATTAGACGGCTAATATGGGATGTAAATGTACTGTGATACACAGACTTTTTCAAATATTCTGATACTATGCCTTTAATTTTTTGCATTCCTGCTATGATCATGGTGTTTCTTTTTATCAATTTTTTTTACGTGGGTATTCTATTTTAGGTCATTTTGTATGATTAATTCTAGATATTTTATTTGGCAGATTTGATGTACGGTTTGTGTTTTAATCTTGATGTTAAAAGTGGGTTTGTTTGAGCAAACGATGCCATACATCATCTGCGTGTGAATATATTTCTCCGTGGATCTTCAAATTAAAAATGTTATTTGTATAGGCTATGTACAGTATTTGTGGTATATTTACGCCTTGGGGGATTCCATATTCTGCTTGTAAATGTAGACTTTCTATTTTGTTGACTATTATTTAAACACATCAAAGAAATTAAAAAATAAATATAATCACTGCAAAAAATTACAGTAATTTTACTGTGTAAATATAATCATGTAAAACAAGGTTTACATGATTTATCGTAGTAAATTCACAACGTTATTACATGTAATATTCCCGATTTACACAGTAAAATTACTGTAATTTTTTGCAGTGATATGTGAAATTTTGCGCAGACGTGTTTAAATTGTTACTCTGAATCAAAACAAAAAACAAAAAAAAAATATGCAGCTATAGTCTCATTTAAAAATCGAAAATCAAGGTCTTCTCAAATTAAATCGAAAATGACAAATATTTATTGATTATGACAAAAAATGTGAATTTATGTCAGGTACTTAATATTTTCAAATTTCGGGTTTCTTTTACAAATACTTTAGACGTTATGGGAAAGAACCCTTGCAGAAATTGTATTGGATCATAATTATTCATTGATTCTTTTTCAACAATGGTTCTGAAAAAAAAATAATATATACAAGCTACATTAATAAATCTACACAGAATAATTCGGTGAAACAAAAATTTTAAATTCGCGAAAAGAAGCAAGAAAGTTATAACAAAACGATAACTTTGTTTTTAGTAAAATAGATGTGAGATCATAGTCAAAAAAATACAAAATTTTAATTATCAGACAATCCCAGTCATGGATAGATGAGTCGATCACAAAGATTATGGAATTATTACGAAGATATATGAACGAAATGCAGTTTTTTAGCTCTAATTTTCATTTAAAATTTGCTTATCTAATAAAAAGATAGATCCTTAAAGGAATACATCTGCTTATCTATCACCGTGTATATATTATGCGAGAAATAGAAATCTGAATCTATATACAACATGAGATGTCACATGTATTGGAACATATGCACCTTTCACAGGGGGTGGCATCGCTATAAAGGGGCTGAAAGTGCAAGTACATTAAAGAGCTATTAGACGCACAATAGTCGCTAATTTGCCCCCATGTTTCGTGTAAATAAGGAGAACATTGCAACTTAATTCTAACACTTTTGCTCTTAAATGTGCAATATGTCACTAGATTAGCTGTTACAAATTTATTGCTGTTTAAGATTTGTCATTAAAATGGTTTTCCGTTTAAGGTCACTATAAGGCCAGGCAATAAATTCAATTTATATATCTATATTTCTACATGGATCTAGCTAGCACGCTGGGGTAACCCCATAAAGAACCTGTCATAAGTGATAAATTCGAACACCGGAAGCGATACTTCTTCCTGCCATTTATTTCATCCGTATTGGTAGAAACTTTAAATTAAAGAACTAATTAAAAACACATAATACGGAGAAGTGGCCCAATTTATTACTATACGTTTAACAGAGACCCCAATCGTTGGTGATTTTTTGTTTTATTCTTAAATAAGGAATAAAATTAGATGCGAACTTATGGGGAAATACTTTCGTAAATTTTTAATGAATGTTTCAATAACTAAGGGTGAACAAATTACACCTTCGACCTCAATCTGTACTCAATACTTTGTATATTACAGGGGCGGCTATCAGATAATTTAAAAAATATGTTGGTATATTCTTGTATAAATATATTATACAAATTATGAACAACATTTTGAAAAAAGTAATTGCAAAATGATTCCTACCCAATTAAATATATTGTAATAAGGTATCGATTTCGTAAGGGAAGAGTAAGTTTGACCGTGCAGAAAGGCATAGCAATAAGAAACAGAAAAATTGGCTTAACGTCATATTCATTGATAGGTACTGTTTTAATTGTGTTTTTATTAATATGGACATGTAGTGTTGCGGACATAAAGACAAAAATATATTAGAAATTTTCTGTAGTATTACAGATTATCTTTGATATAATAAGCTAGCTACCAATTAGGCAATAAAATGGTGTTAGGTATATTGATTACCCTGCCATTTCAGGAACCCGAACCCCATAGTTAAACAGCAAATATTGGAACAATTCTCTTGCTTTAGTACATGCGAAAGAATGAATTTCACCAATCATGTCAGAACCAAAGGAACTAATTGAACTTGACCGCAAAAGTGTCAAAGTAATATTGTTTCTTGTTCGTTTCTGCTTTTACAGATCAGACAGAATGCCCGACTATGTTTGAAGGACCAGAGAGAGTAGAACATATTTTCTGCAACTGCTCTGCCACGACGAGAATCGCATATCTTATCCTTACAAAGATTGGCTTTTCTCTAGAGATCCTGAAGAAGATTTTGGTTAACAAGATTCTGAGGTGCCTAAAGGTAGCTGAACTTGTTGGATGAACTTTCAAATACAATATACAGTATATATAATACAATATTAATCGTACCATGTGGACATTATCTCACTTATAATATAGTCTTTTAAGACTAATTTTGGAGACAACGAATTGAGGTTTTAAAGTTTTACCCGCAGACAGTAAATACATGGCGTCCAGCACTTATATAAAGCATTTAAACGGCTTAAAATTGGTTACTAGACTTACAATTTTATGAATACAATCCTGACCTATTTCGGTCGTTTTCAACGCTTGAGCAGCTACGAAACCCCACATGTCATGCCCTAGCGACATCCGCACGTGTTCAGAAAACGCATACATACATGCAGATATACACATAGGTATATTCAGAACATTTAATCTAATCGAAAATCTATCTGCTGAAACGGTGATTAAATTCATTCAGCGTTGATGTTTGAAGGTTTGCTTAAGTCCATACATATATGTACATAGATGTACATTTAAGAAAATAATAGGTAAGTAGTATGTAGATGGCATAAAAGGTGCAATAAATAGTAAATAAATGTCAAAAGAGGTACTTTAAACAATTTGAAAAAAGCAGTGAACGGCAAGAAAAAGGCAATAAAAAACAAGATAAAAACGAAAATAAGTTTTTCATTTCTTATAGACATTATTTTAGTTTATTTACGAAAGGTCATTCGACAGGCCAAAGAGGCCCCATAACGGAATGACGCTAATACAACAAATAAACAAAACCATGCATGAGGTACACATTACTAATAACAATTAGGAAACAACAAATCCATATGCATATAGGTATTGATATTGTAAATTATCATTCATTGTTAGTAGAAAAAGTTAGAAATAAAAAAATTGCAGACTTCAGTTGTAAACAATTTGTAACAAATTCAATTATTTATTAAATTTACGCCACTCTTGACAGAACTACCGAATATCATGATGTATATATAGGCTGTTTTAAATTCATAGGGATTTCATTAAAAAAAAAAGATGCAATGTAGTTAAATTTGACATAGTTGCTAAATCTAACAAATAATGTAAAAAATAGGAGTAGATCATTTTCAAAGCTTACCACATAAGTCATAAGACCGATATGTTTTTGATTTTACTTTACTTTGAACAATTATTATTTATTTTTAATTAATATAGTACACATATGCATATTCGTATCTCAGAGCAGAAGTGTATTAAGTCACATAAAATAGTATATTAAAAAACTAGTTTCGTAAGACACCTTTTAAAAAATGAGTGCTTTAATGTCTTACGAAGCGTGTTTTTGATCTCTTTCTTTTTAGTAAAAGAAAAAGAATTTGATAATGTAGTGGTTGGCATTACAAACGCAAAAATACCAACCTGATGCCCATAAATTTCGGGCGCTGTATTGAATATTATAGCACTCATTTGGATGTGGTAGGTCTATTACGAAACCTAGTTGCAAAAAAAAATGACAGAACGCGTAACTTACGTTTCGTTTACCGTCAAGTATATTACAAGGTTTACTGTTTATGCCTTTATATGCAAACTTTGCACTTTATTGTACAAACATAACATATTAAAGAAGTTGCGAAGTCAATAACGTACCTAACTGAAAATATGTTAAACATTGACACATTGAAAATTATAATAACTTATGGAATTTTCTGCCCATACCTAACTCTCAACTATTTATATTTTTTTGTGGTAGTTGAGATCATCCTAGTAGCACAAAATATATCTAATAATGGATATTAAAATATGTATTAAATGTTTTTAAAATATATAATACATATTTTAAAAATATTAGGTGTTACTGGGGAAAATAAAAAATGATAATTTGACTTTAAATCGGATTTATATATATAACGTTTCGACTACATGCAGTATAATTATCACTATTCATTATCTCCGTTACTATCAAGAAAAAACTTCATATATTATAACAACCATAAAATATATTCTTATGAGACACATACGAATAAATACATTACGTGCACTGCAAGTCAATCTGAACAGCCTATAGAAAATATTTATATTCTAAATAAGAACGTAATCCACATTCAAGGAGGTATAAAATTCCAATTTTTTATTCTCGGTAAATAACAGGTGTGCGGCAAAAAAGCATATTTTTTAAATAAAAACAACTAGCGAGGCGGTACTCCTTCCACACTCCGACGTCCGGTCTCCGATTGTACACCTTGCTCCCGCAGCTATCTATATGTTTCATAAAATCGTAATATTGCAGCCTTTGATTTATGCAACCTGCGTAATTTGGTTAATTCTGCTTCAGTGAGCTATCTGTTTACTTATCTGTGATAGCACTAAATTTACGAAAAGTATAACAAATGTAAAATTGTAAATGCAAAAATAAGGAAATATGCAATCGTTAATGGCGTCTTAATTGGTAGGTGAAAAATTATACTTTAAGTGATTTTTAAAAAGATTTCAATTTTGTGATAAAATTTTCAAATCAAAACGATTATTATACAAATTAAAAGAGCGTATGCATCTCATCAATTGAGAGTCCAAACAGTAGTTAGAGTTGGTTGTGTGTCCATAAAATAAATTGAAATGTCTTGTACGATATCCACAGGCGAGCTGAAACCCATGAAGCTTATGCAGGCGAGAGAATCAATAAAGTTATTTAGTAATTCATAAATAAATATCAAATCATTGATAGTACTTCAGGTCGCCACGGAAACAATCACAATATCGGAGTCCGTAAAATACCTGGAATGTATCTAGGCAGTCATATGAAGTACTGGGATCAAATCTGCTTTGTTGCAAACAAAGCGGCCCAGAAATTTACACAACTCAGCCGGCTGATAGCCAACGTCGGTGGGCCATCCGCAAGTAAACGACGACTTTTGATGTCGGTGTCCGAATCCATCCTTCTGTATGGAAATGAGATTTGTGCGGATGCGCTCCAAAAGGAGAACTATCGCAAGAGGATGGCCGCAGTTCAGAGGAGAAGAGCTCTGCGAATAGCAAGCTCCTACAGAACAGTATCGGATTCAGCGGCTCTGGTTATAGAATGGTTCCTATAGACCTCCTAGCCAAAGAGACAACACGACAAATCTATCTGGACAGCCTGGAAGGCGGAACAATCACGAAACGTGAAATAAGAAGGCGTAGCATGCGGCTCTCGCAGGAGCGATGGGAGTCGGACACCAAAGGCAGGGGAGTTGATTAGGGATCTCTCAGTCTGGATGGACAGAGATCACGGAGAGGTGAACTATTACCTCACTCACATGCTTACAGGACACGGGGTATTTTCACGACTACCTATGTAAAAAGTGGGGTAAATGGATAGTGCCTCCTGTCTGTATCAAAACAGCGACTGTGACGATGCTCGCTCGCTCAGGAAATGGATGGACGCTAAGCATAAGGTACCACCTTGACGGAATGTGAAGAACGATACCGAGGTGGAATTTTGCCCGAGAGGGAGGTTTTTTAGTGGGCGAGAGACCCATACACCGGGTTGACCACCCGAAGGTGCATAATGCATTTTTCTTCCAACCAAAAATAAAAAAATTAAATAAGTGATTAGCTATCTAAGTGCTCCATTAGTAATTAGCAGGGTTGTGAATTGAGTCCCATTCGATTATCCGTCGCATGAAATTGTATTCCTTCATACAGTCTCTTGCGTCCCCACCAGCTTAGTGCCATCGAGAAATTGGTGGGGACGTGAGAGACCGTGGGTTTCTTTTGGTTCTTTCTTGAAATGTTTCAAGGAATAACCAAAACAAACCCTGTATGAAGGGATATTCCGAGCAATAAACTTTCGTGCGGCGGATGACAACACAATTCACAACCATGGTAATTAGTAATAATGCGATTACTTATAGTGTAGTGTTTTATTTGAAATTATTTAGTTTTTAAATAGTCTTAATAAGTGTGTAAATAAATCAGCTTTATTCAATATATCGCATGTGTTGTTTCTTTAAAGCCCGATAACGTTTTAATCAACGAAAAAGAATATATAACATAATTTTGGTTCAAGGGTCAAGGCGCCTATCAGTAATTCGCAGGACGGCGCCGAAGATGCTTGGCGGGTTCCTAATTAAAAATGAGTTAATTTAATGAGCCAAACTGTGAATTAAATACTAGTAGTGACAAAAGAAGTTTCTGGATGGCGCTGGTAGTATTACATATATGATATTGATAATGAAAGGAAACTATCATTGGTGCAGCCATATACAGTGTGCAAGCGGTCGAGTAATCGATGGGTATAGGTACTAGTAATGGCTGTCCGACTGTAAGGATAGACTACGTTAAATTCCTAGCGCCTCCATTTGATCATGGTCGTTTGAAAGATATTTAAAAAATGCCTGCAGTACATTATTGGATTATAAGGGTCAGCTATTGTCGTCTCCAAGAATAAGTAATTGCTGACACAAATACTGCAATGCTAAGGATTAGTGAAAGTGTTAGATGTATATGTGATCAACTGACAAATTCCGAGATTATGACTTATGATCCTCTGTACAATAAAATCTTTTTCGTTTGTAAATAATACCTTATTGAAAAATTAAATATGTGATATTTATCCATTGATCATTAGTCGACAAAATTTCATGTAGCCGCCAATAATAACAGACGAGAAAAAGTTCTTGTGAAGTCGCAATGTTTTAAAATCGGTATTTATTACGTAAAATCTTTTGACATCTTGTAGGATCGATGTTAAATTTGGCAGCTATTTGCGGAAGGACGCAGTAGCATTTAAATCTACCAACGTACATATTTCTAAACTTACATGTTAATGCATGCGGCATTGTTTTTATTACCCAAGAAAGTGGTGCTTCGAAACGTTGAACCGTATTAGGTGGTTAGTGTATAAAAATTCATTAATTTCATTTAAAATCAATTAACTGTTTCCATTACCCATCTAGAACGTCGATTTTAAGAAATGTAGCGGGAACAGTTGGCGCCAGTGTTGCCATATATACGATAATGAACGATTTTGTACAATAATTTTACTATCGGTACGATGTATGTACAATATTCCTAAAATGAACGATAATTTAACGAAATAGTGTGCCCATTTTACATTACTACTCAATGTTTTCAAAATTTGAAAAACTCCTGATTAAAATGTTAGTTTTAGAACAACATAGGTAGTAAATGTCTTCCAGGTGGCGCACTGCGGAAATGCGATTTTACATTTTTTACATTAGCGCCGTGCGCCATCTAGGAGACATGGTGTTGTACTTCCAGCTGTTTTAGTGTTGAATTATATTATATTTATGTTATAACTATGTATATTCTTTATAATAAACTGTTAGTTTTGCAAAAATAGTGTATTTCTCTATCATAATATTTCAGAAACGTAATTTTCCAACGGGTACCATAAAGTGTACGATAATTTCGATCAAATAGTACGACAGTCAATCGAACTTACAAAGATGCTTGAGTTCAACATTGTTCTGTGAGTTAAACCCTTGATCATCGACGCGATAGGAAATCTAATGCTAATCAAAGATAAAGATGCAAAAAACCAAAAACCTTTCCAGCACTGGCGCGGTAGAATTATGCATGTATACAATTTTCTTGTCCTAATAAACGAAAACCATCTATAATAACCTTTCTTCTGGTCTTTACTCATCGCTAGCTTACGTGCGTTCACTTGGTATACCTATGCTGCTGCACGTCGAGTGGGTACGTCAGGATTGCAATCAAACGTTGTATTGGATCGTTTATGGATACATATTCAATCCAAACTTTGATTTAATTATTAACCATATATTTCATAATGCAAACGTTTTTGTCGACACTGGGAATATTATCTTCCGCAATAATGTCACGAAAATAAAAAAGAACCTATAGAATACTACAAATAGATAACTCAAATCCCAAATGTGTATGAATAGTTGCGTACCTACTTTCAACAGTAACAAATTTAAAGCAGCAATAATTTACAAATCACATCGATACCTTTTGTTTTTTTTACAATTAGTACCCATCAAATATTAACAACACAACGAAGATGTATAAATATAATATTTATTTATATACAAATTGAAGACTTTAGGTTGCTACAAATAATGTTAACAAAACAGTCAAGTTCAAGAAAAATATCGATTTTGAAATGCATGATTATATCTTAATAAGATATAATTTAATATGAATTATAAAAACATATTTAGATAGATTCTGAACTGTTATGCACATAAAGAAGACTGATAAGAATCACATATGTTGATTGGATGTAATAATAATTTATAAGCAACATAGATCATTTAATTTTATCAAATTAAGATAATAAACTATCACAGACATCATTTCTTCTTTGGAGGTGATTTTCCATAGAATGCGTCCAAGAAGAGTGCAGCAAAAACTATTCCTGCTCCTAACCACTGCCGTGGTAATAAAGGATTTTGGAAAAATACAACTGATACTAAAATAGTGAAAAATTTCCTGGTTGTTGTAACTACTGAACATGGTAATGGTCCAAAGTCAGACACCTAAAATACAAATATATGTATGTATTTTCATTGAATTTAATTAAGTAAAGGTAAATAATAATACCATAAAAAATATAAATAATTGTCCTAAAGCACCAGTTAAAGCTAATAATGACATATTTAGTAGGACTGTTGGATGTCTAGCAACAAATTCTACGAATTGTAGCAATTCTCCTGTTATTATCACTGCAAAAGCCAACATGATACTCGACCAATAATTCATACTCAGCATCATTTGTTGTGCACTCGGTCTGGTTTCTGCTCTCATTCTTTCCTGCAAATTATGAGTTTAACATATATTCGATATTTGATTTTTATGAAGAGTACAATACCTGTACAGCTCCTGTAAGTCCATCCATTGTTAAAGACAATAGTAACAATAACTCCCCTATTCCAACACCAGCATCAAGGGATGATTGCTCTGTTTTATCTTTATACATGAATAACACCACACCCACGACAATTAGTAGAACGAAAATATATTTCTTTAATTGGTATGACTTTCCACCTACCAAAACTCCTAAAATCATTACCGGTATTGGTTTCGCAGATTTACCTACAACCTGCAGGTTCAAGTTGAATAACAATAAAAACATAATTAGATATTTCTAACCTGCGTTGGATAAGGGACCCATTGTAAAGCCATATTTGAACACACCATGGCTAATAAGTATGTTAAAGAACAGCTAATAAAATAAGTAGTTGGAGTTTTATCTTCTCCCTGTGGTTTAGTGTAAAGCATTGCTTTTGCAAATAAATAATTTACAAAGCATGCTATAAAAACCAACGATAAGGCATAAGTAAATTTCTCCATAGTGATCTTCTTTTCCCCATCTTCGCTAACACTTTCAATGTAATACTTTCCTCTAGTTATTTTTTCTTGCAATATTCCAAAATAGAAATATGAAACAAATATACCACCAGCCCAAAATAAAAATTTTGTGTTAGTGCTCATAATGAAGTTAATATTTTATTACTTAATAGAAAATTATTTTCTATCGTTATTTCTTAAATAAATAAACCATTTTGCGAAGCATATGTTTAGTTATATCGTGTTGAACTAAATAGCAACATGAGCATTCTCGCCAATTCTCATCTCACACTTAAAACTTACACGTCAGGCTACAAGTAACCCCGTAATTGGTCGACCTGAGAAGAATGTCATTTCATTAACCAATCATACGTGCAGTCAATAATTGCACAAAAATTTGAATTTAAATATTTAATTTGTAAGTTGTACCTACTCTTATGAGCGTTTATCTGTATATCCATCTTTTAATAAGACTTTTGAAACCTAAAAAATAAGTTAGTTGTTATATACTTGTATTTAAAATATTTAAGTATATAAATTTTATTTGCAATAGTGTTTTTACTATGATATTAATCATCCAACAACTTATATTTTTACTTGCATAACACGTGTTTCTACAATTGCTTACCTTAAGCTTTGAATTGTATTATTGTATGGTTTTATATTAAATATACAAAAGAACGTACTTACATACTTATCTATACAGCGAATCTGTTATTCTGGATCGCAGTTTTGTAATTATAATTACTGCTACCAATTAGGAAGCAATGTTAGATATAATTAAAATTTATGTCTGTTCAAGTAAACGCTCTAATTCGAGAGGCAGATCCAAAATATTTTAGAATCTGTCTAAGAGTTCACACTGCTTGATAACTTTTTGTACTGTATAAAAACCACATTTAAATAAATAATTTCTGCTATTCTATATTGTTTAAGAAATAACATCGGTAAGTAGCTATCTACGAAAAGCACTGACTCTAATTAATATGTAGATAATAATGCTCGACTTATAGGTAATTAATTAATTGGGAATTAATAAATCACAGTAGTCATTTCACAATAGTTAGGGATCGTACGGCTACTATAATTAAATTCATATATTTTATTAGATGTACTGAAAACAATTCAACAAGTCTATTTTTCTCATCTATGAAAATTTTATTCGCAGCGGTAAAGTATATAACCACCGTTATAATTAATATCACAATACGGATTTTAATGTGGCGACCTTACTTATTGATAGTTAATACATTTTTCTGTTAATTATTTTATTCATGATTGCATTAAATCAGTTCTTAACAGGACGAGGCTACCTTTATCGTAAGGGAGACAATTAAGATTAAAAATTCGTTTTTTTTTTTCTTGTGGGACCGTGGTCAGTTTGCCCAACGATGCGTGCGTTTATTTTATATGTATATGGATCAGAAAGAAACGGGTAATTTGCACCAAAAAGTGAGAAATGTCTGTATTTTACTAGGAAAGTTCTACAAAGTGGGGATTTTAAGACAAACATATAAAAGAAAAATGAAACATGGATGTTCAGTCTAGTTTACGATTCAATATAGGCGGATTGCGCGTTTTTGAATTAGGGATAACGGTGAAAATTTTAATTTGTGGAACGTAGCTAACAATTGGTGCGTAATTTATTTATTACTGCCGTTGGATAATAACTATATAATTGATCTTGATCTTATCTTCCCAACCATTAGTTATGTTCTTTATATATTGATATATTACAATGGGATTGTCTATTATAGATCATCCATAATGTGCGACGACGATTTGGTAGCTTTGGTTGTGGATAATGGTTCAGGCATGTGCAAGGCGGGATTTGCTGGCGATGATGCTCCAAGAGCCGTATTTCCAAGTCTCGTTGGAAGACCACGTTATCAAGTATGTAGCCTGCTAATAAACACAATGAAGTAAAGACAAAGTTTTTATTTATTAGGGGATAATGGTAGGTATGGGCCAAAAAGATTCTTATGTCGGCGATGAAGCTCAAACTAAAAGGGGAGTACTTACGGTCAAATATCCTATCGAACATGGAATTGTCAGCAACTGGGACGATATGGAGAAGATATGGCATCATACGTTTTATAACGAGTTAAGAGTGGCACCAGAGGAACACCCTGTGCTCTTAACTGAGGCGCCCCTAAATCCTAAAATTAATAGGGAAAAGATGACGCAAATCATGTTCGAAACCTTTGGAACACCGGCCATGTATGTCGCCATACAAGCTGTATTGTCCTTGTATGCTAGTGGAAGAACAACTGGTATCGTAATGGATTCTGGCGACGGTGTATCTCATACAGTGCCAATATATGAAGGTACAAAGAAATTAGTTTTTTTCCATTTACTTCATTGTTTTTAAAACCTAAAAAAAAATTACAGGATATGCATTACCGCACGCTATTCTTCGATTAGATTTAGCTGGGCGAGACCTTACAGATTATCTAATGAAAATTTTAACTGAACGCGGATATAGTTTTACAACGACTGCCGAAAGAGAAATTATACGCGATCTTAAAGAAAAAATCTGTTTTGTTGCTCTCGACTACGACAATGACCTCATTAAATCAGCTAGCACTAATTGTTACGAAAAATCCTACGAACTACCCGATGGTCAGGTCATTACAATCGGCAACGAGAGATTCCGTTGTCCAGAAGCGATGTTCCAACCAGCCTTAATTGGAATGGAAACACCTGGTATTCACGAAACTACTTACAACTCCATAATGAGATGCGATGTAGACATTCGTAAAGATTTGTATGCCAACACTGTACTGTCTGGCGGCAGTACAATGTTCCCCGGTATTGCTGATCGTATACAGAAGGAAATAGCAGCACTGGCACCTGCCAGCATGAAGATTAAGATTATAGCTCCGCCGGAAAGAAAGTATTCAGTTTGGATCGGTGGTAGTATTTTGGCGAGTTTAACTACTTTCCAACAAATGTGGATATCAAAACAAGAATATGAAGAATGTGGTCCAGTTATTGTACACAGAAAATGTTTCTGAATTATGTATGTATTGTGTTATTATTTATTTTATAAAGTTTTTAATAAATACTTAATTTCGAAGAGTGACATTTAATAACAAAAGTGAAAGCTTTTTTAACAAAAAAAAAATAAATTTATAGGCTGGATTTTTATTTATTTTGCACCCCTCTGTAGTAATTTGATGTGACCACCTAATTCTAATAAAAGATCGTCACATAAATATACATATATATAGACTTTGGAAACATAACGTATGAGAATAAGGGATTTACATTGATTTAATTTTTGTATTCTAAATACTGGAGTATCTCAGCCCATAACTTTTCTATATCTATAGATATTTTTCAATGAAATTCGGAATGTAGTAGATATTGATTGTATAATTTCAATTATTCAACCAAAGCCCTTGTTTATTTATATGACATTAAAGTTATAAGTATATAAACAAGGCCAATACTATCATTCTCGAAAATTTTTGGTTTTACCGGAAATAGGATCAATTTTGAAATTTGAAATGGAATACCTGTGTATTTTTGTATATTTATTGAACATAATTTTTCGAGTTCGGGAACATATGATTTTATAGATTCCGCTTAATTCCTTCGTCACCAAAATTTAAAGTTTTTATTTTCACTCTAAAGTGCCGTAAATACCCGAAAAACCTATAATAATTGTCGATAATAAGAATAAATTACTAATATCATACTGTTTTGATTTCTACGCCTACATGGCAAAGACAAAGTGCATTTTGACATATTTCTGGGGACTTTAAAGAAAAAGTGTTAATTTAATATTTCAAAAACTACCAGGAATAGGTATGCCAAACCCTAATACCGATCGATTCAGAATTTTGCGCTACATTCATTTCTCCAATGAAAAACATCACGTTCCGTTTAAAAAAAAAAGGGTACGAGTTTCTGAACATACTGTATACGATCTTGTGGATATTGGTGCCCCAATTAATGCCTATATGGTCACGTATTTGCATCTACACGAGTATGGTATCTTAATATCTAATACCTTAAGAAATATTTAATTTGATTGAAAAGAGTGCAAGCGTCAAAATTTTGGTAAAAATGCAAAATCTCAAAAACAATTAGGTTTACAGATAGGGAACATTAATGCAAACTGATTACAAATGATTCAGGAAATACACTGAATTCATAAAAAATGCACCCATTGTTCCATTTAAAACAAGAAAGTTTATAGCAACACTCTGTATACAAGATTGGCCATAAAGCTAAACACATTTTCTTTAAATAAATCATACTCGCTCATGACTATTATGCAAATTTCAAAATTAAACTCCAGCTGGAACTTCGAAACATTCTAATAAGCCATTTCGGTGGAACTCTCTGTATACGACATGATAATATATAGAAATCCATTTTCAATACATATATTTTCTGATTTATATCCAACATTCTTTTATCGAAGAGCCGCAACTAGTGATGTTCCCATACTCCTTTCGATACGATATTTGGTATCGAATCAATATCGAAAGTACGTTAATCGATACTCCGATATTATCGCAAGAAAATATCCATACTGAGAATATCATTCGATTATTTAAATTAATTATAATCAAGCAAACGTTAGCAATCGCGAAACGCACAAACGGAAAAGTAGAAATCTGTACATGTTTAGATTCAGTATATTATACACATTTTCATTCATACTTTTCAGTATTTATTAATTTATTTTATGTGTAGGTAGTTTATTTATATAGCTTATGTCATAACGATTTCAAATTTGTGTTCGAATTAAAGAGAATTTGTAAATTTCATTCGGCAAATATCTTTGCAAAAATAGAGTTTTAAATCACACAAATGTCATAAACTTTTATGTATACATCTAAACAATAATCTCCGATGAGAAAGAAGTTGGATATCGGGATTCGATACTTGAAAGTTCCTTTCGATATCTCGATATTATCGAAACCGCGATATCGATATTAATAATATCGAAAATATCGGAACGTCACTAGCCGCAACTTTTAACTGTAACACGGAATGGAAAGTTTGGTATTGTAATTATCAAAAATGTATCTGTCAAATTAACGCAAAGAACTTTTGACATTTTATTTACACAAAAAAACGAGTCTGAATAAATCATGTTTTCGGACTATTATATAATATAAATTAGGTAGAATTCAAATATATTGCCGATATAACCGGAAGTGGTAAAAAATTTACTACGGCGAACTGCAAATAAACGGTGATCGCCACGTTTTGAATGAAATATCTATAAATAAAGAAGTATGAAATGACACCTATAAACTGATACATCCTATATATTTGTGTTTGTAGTCTTATAACCAACGAAATGAATACGTACTAACTTTTCAAATAAAAACTCATTTTATCAGTATGTCGCAAGGTTTAATAGAGGGGGTAATAAAAACATCAATGTAAATTCGTCTTTTTTTTTTACTAATACTACATAAAATTAAAAAATACATTTATGTACAGAGAATTTTCTTATATGTATTATACAAAGTCTATGAAACTCAAAGTATACCATTATATACCACATGTAGATACAAAGCATAGTCTATTTATTATAAATAAATAAAAAATAAAGAGCTGTGTACACTATTTTGCACTAGGTAATAAAAAGGATTTCTAATAGAGGAGTATCTATCGCTAGATACTTATTAATCAATGTCACAGATACGTCTATGCTGTATCTCCGTGATAATAAATTATGGTGAAACATTGAATTTTACACACATTGTATGGTGTTGTTTTAAAATAAATTTTGCGTCAGTATCATTCTGTTAATTCACAACCAATTCATAAGTTTTATTCTATCAAAATAATGACTGGAAATGATTTAAGGAAAATAAAAATACAAAGAAGTTATTACCTTTTTTGCAAGCATGTAACAAACCTAATTTAGGTAAAAAGGGACATTACAGTCTTTGGTGATTCGGAAAATTTATAAATCCATTCATTCTAATATAATTTACACATATACATCTGTATTATTATATAAAAATAGGTAACAATTAAATCTCAATGAATATTTAAAATTTTCCATTTACATTATTTAAAATTTTTATAATATTTTTGTTTCTTTACAATAAAATAAAGCAAAACGTTTGTTTTTAATTTGTATGGATATAAAACGTTAAACTGTGTTCTAGCACTACATACAAAAATAAATTAAACATCTAGATGTACTTTGTTGTGAAATAAAAATAAGCCTGTTTGAAATTCTAAAAAATTTCTATTTCTCATTATGCTTGTACAACTTGTTCATGTTTCTTTCTTCTACACCGGACAACACTAAGCTGATTAAATTCCATCATCAGCAAAACAAAAAATACCACATATCATCAGAATTTTAGGAGATCACTTGAATGACTATTTTATTCGAGAAATGATTTCTTTTTAGTGTTGTTATTCACTGTTTGTCATAAAGCTACTGCATTAAGAGCTATTTATCTCTTTGTTCCTCTTCTTCTTGTGGTGCATTTTCTTGCAGTTGTTCTTCTTAAGGTGTTATTTGGGTTGTTAAACCAAGGTATACTAAATTCACTGAAGAACCAACTCATTAAAGGCAGTACTCTTTTTACATTTGCTAGATATTACCTGGATTGTAATTTTGCTACTGGGCCACCAAATGCTGATACAGGTAGGTTGTCACATATTTCCAAGGCTTTTATGTCGTCCGTCGAGGGCCATAATGATTGTACAGGTTCTGACTGTTCATCAGTACGAGAATTTGACCCAGTGCGCTCTTGTCTCTGTTTAAGTTTTTCAATATGTCTTTGCTCTCGTATCCTCTGTACATCCCATCTAATTAGACAAAATATATTAATCAATGTAAAATATCAATTGAATTAGTAAATAAATAAAATTTACAATTTTCATGTGCAACTTACCGTTTTCTTCTTCTTTCATCATATTCTAATCGGCTGTGTCGCCTGTTATAAACATCATCATCTAAATTTTCTGTTCCTTCCATTGTATAACAGCTAGTGTAAGGTTTTATTCGCCAATGTGGTACTTCAAGAGTTGCTGGATGTGTTTCACTTGGCAAGTCTGTTACATCCAATGAATTAATACTATTCACAGTGAGTTCACCTGCTTGGGTTACATATTGTTCATTAAATTTTAAAATTTGTTCCGTATTAACTGATCCTAAAATTTAAAGAGTTAAATTTTAACATTTCACAGCTATATATTTTTTTACTTTTTCGTTTTTTACGTGATCTCCTGTAGCTCCTTTTCTCATCTGAGGCAGAATCATTATTTGAAAATGTAGATGAGTTACTACATAATCTTTTCCTTCTAATGCTCATTTTCAAATTTTTCATCGGATCTGAGTCAGCCGTACTTTGAATGGTATAACTGTTTTTATATTTATTCCCTATATAATCAGATTTATTATTGCAGTTATTATATGAATTAGTTGATATATCAGGTTCAATACCTAAAAGAAAATCATAAACAATAAAGAGGATACGATGTAGTATTAGAATTTAACTTTTTTTATTAAGCTGATGTGTTGAATTAGAACTTTCATGAAGCTTTTCACTTGTACCTTCCTTGGATTTTACATTACTCCCGACATCAAAATCCGCAACTGTCGTATTATCGTTTTTGTCTTCCAAAGAACTCAAATCTTGGGTCATATCTTCTGTGTATGATTGCAAAATAACTTCACTGGCTTTATGATTGTTTACAAGTTTATTATTATGAAATGAAGTACCATTTTCCATACAATGTATCCGTTCTTTAAGCTACAACATTGAATTTCTCAATAGTTTTAACTTAAATCACTTACACTGAACTCACCATTTCATTCTCTTGTTGCAGTACATATATTGTTTTTTCTTTATTTAAAATTTCATCGTTTTGTTGTTGAATTAAGTCTAAATGTATTACTAACCATTCTTTCAAAAACTTAACCTCACTTTCAGCGCTTTGACAGTTTGTGTCACTTGAATTTACACCATTTATTTCACTGTTTGAAGAAGCATACATATGATCATAAGGAAGACTTAAATCATCAATGTTTTCACCGTCGTTTAAACTGTTGAAATAATCTACGTTTTCTGTAGAATTCGATAATTTTGTGTTATTACTTTGACCAGAAAAATTATCGGACATCTTCGTATACACTCGAATTATGTTTGGATCATTGTTCTGCTTAATTATAAGCAGTCCATAGTTAAAATGTATACATCAACAAATCATTAGCAGAACGGTATTACGACGGTATGCAATCATCAATGCAATTTATATTTGATGGAGAAATAAATATCGCATTTTATAAATCACAAGTTCAAGTTTTATCCAGAAAGAATGTCATTGGTACACAATCTCACTTCTCATGTAATTATTCTGCCGCGCACAAACACGAAAAACGCATTCATGTTTAATCAACACAAGAGATGTCAACTTAATTTAGAGGTTATGTTTTATAAGTAAATTAACGTGAATGAAATCGCAATACGTTTTTCTATGATGATAATTACATAGTGTGATTTTCAAACATATTATATACGCCTATTAATATTTAAATCAAACATAACTGATATGATAATTCCATAAACAATGCAATCCACTACACCAACACAAGATCGGTAAAAATCGTCAAAATCAACGCGCTATTATTTTATTAATCGCTTCCGGATTTTGGTACCGCCAACTTTAAATATAATACAGGTGAAACACAACACATTTGGCACAATTTCAATTACGTGTATTTATTAGTCCTATACTCATATGTATTACAAAATAGTTACAGTTTCTGTATGTAATGTTTCACTTTGGTTAACAGTCAAAGTACTTCCCTACATATACATTTCCTCATTATTGGTTTTATTTTCTTCTTAATTCTGCTTATAAAGTGGTGAATGGATTATTATTTTCCTTTTTTAAACTTCAAGGTTATACGCGAAATGATCGGGACTTCTGGCCGTAAAATGAATTATCGCAGTAGTGCGCAACAGTCCATGCAAGGTAGAATACGTATATTTCACATTCACAGTGTGTCCATTCACAGTTTAGCACGTATGTACTGAGAAGCGTGTAATCTGTAACATGTTTAGACAAAATGTGTGTGGAAGTAATTGATTTCTAATGTAGCACATTTAATTTTTATGGACGATTTAGTTTATTTTTACTGTTGAATTTGCTGGTATGTAAAGTTCGTGTATATAGCTATAAATTTGTGTTAATATCACTTAATCTTTAACCTGCAAATTCCATTGGCACTTCAAATGATTTTGTGTGTTTAGTAATACGGCGTGATTTTATTATTTTGCAAATGTACGATTTGCACTACCCTTTTGGTTTTTTAATAATGTATATTTTTAGCTACTCTTATCAAAATATAATATTTTTTCCGTTTAGACATAGATTTATTTTTACTGCGGTTAGTACAACTACATAGTAAAGAAAATACTTGATGTTTTTATATTGCAAAATAGGAATTACAAAATATTATGCACGGCACTAAATAACAAATTAATTGTTAAAGTGAGGTTGCATAATAATTAAGACGATGTTTTGCTTATTCTCACACAATGTGTTATAAAATGAGATTGTATATACTATTATATACAAAATTTTAGCACATTCTTACACCTATTTAGTATTTATATTCATTCTCAAAATATTCTCAGGCGATCATGAACCAACCTATTTTTCTATTTAGTATTCTTCCTATTTAATTTTCTTTTATATTATTTTATATTTTATTGATTTTTCGCATATTGTCTGTTTTGTCTACTTTGTTTATTTCTATAACGGTATTTTATTCTAATATAACTACATTTTTCCTATATATGTATATATATTAGTTAAATTGTTATTAGATACCCTTTTATTAGAAGATTGAAATATCGGCACTTGTTAATGATAAATTGAACATTAATTTTATAGCTTCATTTCTTTAACTATTTATGCTTATAAGGATAAATTAAATTGGCAAATCGTGCAATAATTCAATTACTTATTTATATGTATTTATGCCTGCAATTTTTTTTTCTATTGCTTGTTTTTTATTTTGAGTATATGCAATGTTCAATAAAAAATAATTTCAAAGTTATTTATAATTTTCTAATATACGCCTACATATACAGACAGTTCTCGCTTAACGACCAATATTCATTTCTATACTAGACTCGATCGTTAATTGCATTAATACCTAAGTGGGGGGTGTATTTAAATGAGGTGATTTATAGGCTTACAATTAACTTTTGGTCAGTCATAACATTATACACATTATATGATGGTGTATATTGAATGAATCGTTATATGGTATACCAACAAATAAATCGTAAGGATTAAACCAGTTGTTCTGTCGTTAAACGAGTAGAATCTGTATTTATTGTCCCAAAATGTCCGGTCTAATGCGTAGTTTAGACACTGCGTGTAACTCCGGTGCTTGGAACGTTGCGCCCACACTGTGACTTAGACTGGACATTTTGGGTGTCCGTGAGTGTACCTGTATAAAGCAGGGAATACATCTAGTGCTAGTGTAGAGACGGTCGTTTACCCTTCTTGGACACACAGAAGAAAAGCCTCGGTAATGCGAACGAATGGAAATGTTGTGGAGATGTATTCCAGGCTTACGGTTAAAAATGGTGTAAATGTACGGTTGCGGAATAAAAAAATGCATACAACTCTTTAGGCTACGTTTTGTAATATTTTAATCTTTTATCAGTTTTGATTTTTCTCAAATGCCATTTTATATATCGATGACTTTAAACTACGTCCGGTCAATGGTCGGAATTCATTAAACCAGAAGTTTTTTGGGCATAATTCAGTTGTGGCATTATGACTTTTAAATTTTGACACTTAAAACTTTATAAAAAAAAAACACATTTACATAGAAAAATTTCAATTGTAGGCGTTGTTTGATTCTGCAACCGTACATAGTATTGTGTTATTGTATGTAAATTCGACAACACCGACTTTTATATAGCTTAAACTTATATTAACATATACATTTCGTTGTTATCCCAGGAAAATATTGGAAGCATTTATTTAAAATCTTTTAAACATGTATTGATTATTTGTAAGAATTCAGGGTTATCGAAGATGGGCGTCAAACATCCTGCGAAAATTACTCTCTATTTAAAGTTATGCAGCATACCTTCTTCTAAGCATCATAACACTAATACATACAAACGTGGAGTTAGAGCTTCCTAGTATTTTTTTTACCGTTACACAAATATTTAAACATTTGAAAAACAAGTATATAGGTACGAGATTTCTAGTGTTCTTTTTATACAGTCCTTAGTTTTAACTTATTAGAAGGTTGTAGGCATAATATGTATGTACCTATATACATGTTGAATACGTAACGCTCATTGTCTAAAGCTTATACGTACAAAATACTCAGCTTAAATTTACTCAATAACGTCTAGACTAATAAAGAAAAATGGTTGTTCTTATAGATAATGTTTTATTGATGAATTGTTTCTAATCTGTGGTTTATTAGTCTTAATTTGAATGTTGTATTCGGCGCCGAGCAACAACAGTTACTTTACGATGCTTTCAGATGTAATCCCTTAAACTGTGTGCATACATCGCGGTTGATCGTTCCATACTCCATACTGTGGAAGTACTATGGCTATTAGTATTTTTGGTGTATGGGATTATGTTGTCCTTACACTCGTTCTTCTTATTTCCTCTGCCATTGGCATTTACTACAGATTTACAGGAGGGAAACAAAAAACAATGCAGGTAAGTCCATATTTTTGACAAGATTACTGCTTCTTATGGTACTAAAAAACTAATTATTATTATCTTGTAAAAAGTATTGATTTGTAAGTATAAATGGTGAGTTTGTAGTACCACATAATTATCTAGTACATTCGTACGAACGAAAATTCTAAATAATCTTATTGCAAACAAAATAACTGAAGAAATTCTTTAAATAGCTTCTCGTATGTTGTTTAGAATGAATGCCGGTACTATTTTACGTCACCAATATGATAACTATCCCCTCAAGACATAAACATTCTTTATTAGCTGAAAATATATGTACGTCAGACGCGACGTGTTGTGTTATTTTCTTTTAATTAATTCAATTAATTTTTTGTTCAGTTTTTTTGCATTTTCGTTAATATTCCTTTAAACACGTAATTAATACTTGTAATTTATTGGAGTCGTATACTTACTGTGTGCTGTATTCAGTTTCAGCTGATAGGCGATATCACAGAAAGATATAATCATAACACTAACGAACTTTTAGAATTCTTGGTCTTTTACGTCGTCTGTTCTAGCAGCATTAGCTAAGCAATGAGTAGGATGTAGGCATGATTTTAGGTCATGATTTTAGGTCAATTAAACAAAAAGTACGTACATATACCTATATACTCGTAAGATTTCTCAAAGTCCACTTAAGAACAAACAATCTTTGAAACACCGTATTTATTTTCCCAGATCTTCTAAGCAGTTTACAAGTGCACTGTTACTCTTTACATATTTCTTGGTGACTTAATAGAAAAATTGTGAAGTTATTCGCCTATCAACTACAAGCGAATCCGGGATATTGATTGAATATTGCATTTTATATGGATATGTATAGCCGGGAACGTTATGAATGACCGCTTAGATTGGAGTAGGTACAGCGCTAGTTACAGTGTGTATTCAAACGGATCGCACAACATATAAAAATTTTTAAATCGTTTCGCATATGCAAGCAATAAACTGTTCACAAAAAAAGTACACACGTGCGAGCCAAAACAAGGACGTCTCATGCAGTTCTCGCCGCCGGAATTTTGGTAAGAAAACATTAAAGGGAATTGTACGGTTCTTATTTGACTAAGGTTTCAGCTGTTCAGAAATATAATCATCAAATATTCCAGATGCTATATGACAGCTCTAATGAATTATTATTACATTGTACTAACACTATTTATACGTATTATTAGGACTTTTGCCAAATTTGTCTATGAGAAATTTGTTCGTATAAAATTGATTTTTCTTCAAAAATCTTCAGAAACAAATATATTTAGATAATTTGGTACGTACTAGCATGTATCCCTGAAAATTTTAATACCTGAAATACATAAAAATTTAATTGTTAACGATGAATTTGTTTTTATGTAAGACTCGTTTAACATTTTCAAGCATTTACAATTTCTTATATTCAATCCGGTACAATTAGATGTGCTTGCCGATTCAGCATAAGTCGTCACTAACCATGCAAAATCTGTGTCAACAATGTTTTGTTGCAACTTTCTTTCCAATTTAAGCACTAAGCTAACTTTGTTATTTTAAAAGCAAAAATTTGGGCTAATAGCAGAGTTAGAGTTTCTTATGAAAAAAGCATTTACAAGTAAAAAGAAAAAAAAAAACATTTCGCTCGTGCGTCAGGATATTAAGATATCAATGATTTTTTTTTGTAAATATTCCAGTAATTTGAAAAAAAAACGAACAAAGTCGAAACGTACTGAAGTTTTATACGAACCAAAATGACTATAAAAATGAAGTACCAAGAATTGGTGTTTATAGTTGTTAAACTTACAATGCTTGCAATATTTACCAATTAGTACCAATTTTTTGGGATTACTATAGGATTAATTAAACGTCCATTACTCATATGTGTATTCAAGCACGCAAAATAATCATATTAATTGGTCTTTCCTAAAAATAACCTAATTTGAATTGCGTCGATTTTGTATAGAAGTGGTCCAATTTACATACAATAGTTGTATGAGATCAAGTACAAGAAATTGTTTGTTAGATGTCAAACGGGTCTAATAAAACTTATCTTAAAGTCATACTCAAAGTCAATATCAATATATCTGAAATAATACCTTTTCTTTACATTTAATAATATTAATAGTTTCACCATGACAGTAACGCGTACTGACCCTTCAAACATTACGAGATGCAAGTGATTTTTGGGATTATTTAATAGACTGTGACTAGTGATGTGCTCACTGCTTTCTAGGGTGTCATTGCGTTAGTTTAGGACTGGACATGGTGACGTAGATGTCTATATCGCATTGACACTTATTAATTTCTCAATTCAACCAATTATCCATTTGTAATTTTAATTGTTATGATGAAAGTTTAATAAATTTTAATGATATGGTCTCTGTTGTAATCCTTTTTGTTATTGAACAAGCAATTCAGGCCCTCCTCTAAATAGTTTCACGCACTATCCACTACCATTATAGCTTACCGATGGTCCAAAAAAGTAGGGCAATGAAATAACAGAGTTAAATTTACTAATCTTGGCTTTACTTTTATTTGAAATGTTCCTTAATTAATTGAATGTATTACTTAAGATAACTATTTGTTTGTACAGGAATTATTAAGTTTTAATAGGGAAATGTGTTAAAAATAAAAAAAAAAAACTAATAACCTATGAATATAAAGAATAATTAATTTCTTTTTAAATTAACTATTGATTAGTATTTTACAATTCTAGTAATCTATGTGTAATAAGATTTTATTTCTAAATTGTTTTAACAGATTTCACTATTGGTTGGTAAGTGTCGCAGAATATTTCGAACATTTGTCATAAGAAGTAGCTAGGTAGGTAATTAGTAATTACATAATTTCATTCCAAGTAAAATATTAAATATGATCTTTTGAGTATTTTGGGAATGCGGAGTTTTATATAGTGAATAAAGAAATCTGACTTTTTGCTTCGGTTAATTTTTCTTGTTTCTCGAAAAAAAAAAAAATATAATAATCTTTGTTAAAAATAAAATTATTTAAGAGTATTCCCATCCTCTTTATCAGTGGCGTAAATTACACTCCGGCAACCCTGCACGGCGTGTGGGGGGAGCAGGGGGGAGGCAGCCATCTGATGGGCCCTCAGGCGGTTGGCCCCATCCTTAAAAATAAAATAGTATCATATGTATCGTATTATAAATAGTACCTATATGTTACTATATATTTTAAAAATGTATACTAGTAGGCAAGGGACGCAGACCAAATTCTGCGGGGACCCCTCGATTTTGCTCTTTATGAAAAATAAATTAAGTAAAAAGCAAGACTAAATAATTTTTAAAAACATCAGTAAATTTTCAAATATGGTAGTTGTAATTTTCTATTGATTTATTTTCAATATTATTTTTCGAAGACCACATCAAAAATACAACCTTGCTACACTCATTCGAGGACAGAAAGCGCCACTTTACCGAATTGAACTGTCAACGTGTCACTGCCGTTACTTTACCGTTCATGGACAGCGGAGTAGAATAAGCATATACCGTACGCGTCTGTGAAGATTCTGAAGTTTTTCTGGGTTCGGTTGTCAAAATAGCTGTCAAACAATCTGTCATTCAAATATGAGTGATCTATATTCTGAACAGACTGAACACTACCAATGCAAGAATTCCTTAAATATTTTATAACTCTTTTAAGAACTGAAACAGAACATTTACTATTTGCATCGCAAATAGGAATCTTTTTCAGGATTAGAAAATGTTAATTGTAAACCTTCAATTAACAATCTATACATGTCAATAGGATTGACGACCTTTTCGTCTTTTATAAAAGCAATAAAATTGATAATAGTTAGAATTTTTGTTAACGCATACATTATTTAATTGTGTTATTTAACACCTTGACAGTTTATAATAATGAAAATAAGGAGGTTATAGGTTGTGTAGACGTTTTGCTGATGTAACACAAATTTAAATACTAAAAAAATACTTGATACATACTTTTCTTCAATATAATAATACTGCAAGTGCTACAACAAGGGATAACTTGAATCGTATAAATTATAATTATATAATATTAGCTTCTCAAAGAACATGTAATTTAATTAAAAATCTTTATCGTAAAGTAATCATTTCTAAAAACGGATATTTTTAACATTTTCAACGGAAATGTAGTTTATTTAGCAGTAGTAGTGCCTACCTTACGTCAAATAACATTATCCCATGAGGTATAGTGCTTACAATTAGGTAATATTTGATTTGGCCCATTGATATTGATTTGTTAAGATCATTCTAAAAGTTTCAATATACGGAACCCTTATAAACTCTTCAGTTAACGAATTGAATGTAAATAGTGTATTTATATGTATCTGCGCGGAAGTATGTACCTACGTGTTTCGAACATTTTGCAGCTTCTTGCGCCGAATTGAGTCGCGTGGACATAGCTGCACCGAATTGTCCCTTTCCGATTATGATACAGTGTTTTTCGTTCCAAATCTCAATTCATATAGGAAATAGTAAAGTTTAAAACATTCATGTTTGTGGCGACTGTGGGCATTCATATACCCACTGAGCGCTTATGCGAAATAATTAAATTTAAAATGAAGGAAGCTACCTTTTATCTCTAAAAAATAAGAGGAGCAACCGAGGTTAAAAATAAGAGAAGTAGTAAGTTAGTGGGACAGCCGGTATTTCTAAGTATAGATAAGTTGATAAAAACAAAATAAACAGCTACGTAATACGACTGCTTAAATTCCAAAAAACGTTCTCACCTTTATTTGTTACGAAAATCTATGTTTATTTCTCATTTGCATATTTTATCCCATACTTTTTCTGTACGTTGACGTACTGCTTCTGTTATATGGTATTTTCGGAATGACTATTTGTTATTATGCCACTTACTGGGATGTGATCATAATATGTGATAAAATTATTAAATATATGTATATATCATTAGCATTTATACAACGCTTCACATGAAAACTTATCATGTTTGCTTAATCCAATAATTACCTTTACGAAATATTTTTATACAAACTGCCAGTCTACTACGAATTGTGCAATATTAAATAATACCATAAACTGTACATCTTTTAATAGGATTACACCTAAAAAAAAAAATGGTGAATATACTTCCTCCTTCAGAAGAGCCTTGTAGTATAAAAATAATTCTTTTTTTTAAACGAACTTTGTGTTTGGTATAGAGATAATAATAACCACAAATTCAGGTATGAAAGTAAATACGTTCTTCTTTGAATTATAAATAAACATAAATGACACAATAGTTTTACAAATACTTAAATTGAAACTCTAAATATTTATAATGTAATACTTTCAATTAGTTGTAAAATATAATATTACATATTTTAAAATGAATCTTTACACTTTACCTATACCAATTTGACTGTAAAACTGTTTTCTAGTATAATGGGAATATTTACAGGACAAAGTAAGAAATTTACATAAAAGTGTAACAATTTAAAACTAAATATTTATATAATATTTACAAGATTTATGGATACATATAACATCAAAGTATAAATTTCGTAATAGGTATTCCGTCATAGGTAAAACTTGTTTTCGTTTCATAACTTGTTTAGACAATGTAGGTAAATTGATATTTTGAATTAAAGAAAAGGATGTTGATCGTATTAAAGAAAATATTATTTGTAGCAAATAATAATTTTAATTATATATACAGGATGTTTTCAAACATCGCATCGTTTAAAGATTTTAAGGGCATGTAGTACGATCAAAAACAAGGTTAAAAGAAACATATGTTCACAAATCAACCGTTTACGAGATAACAGCGAGTGTTCCTAGTAGTACATGGATATAACATATCCCAGTAAACAGGTGCTTATCAGCTATTGTTTTATGACAGTTTAATTTGACGTTTTGTGCAATTTGTAGCAATTACAATGGTTGCGTATTCTAATGCTGAAATGAGCGATATGGTGTTCATGTACGGTCGTGCTAATGGGAATTCTTTACAAGCACGTCGCTTCTATGCTGAAACGTTTCTTGATCGCCAACTGCCTTCGCATGTGATGTTTCAGACGGTGTTTCAACGACTAAGAGAAACTGGTTCGTTTGAGAAGCGGTCTTCTGATACTGGACGGCAGAGATTAGCATGTACTCCACAGATAAAAGATCGAATTTTGAATATTATTGATGAAAATCACGAAACTAGTGTTAGAAAAATTTCGACTCAAGTAAGCAGCAATCTTGTTTGGAGAACTCTTCATGAGCAACTCCTATACCCCTACCATATCCAACGGGTACAAGCTCTTACTGCTCCGAACCGAGAAGGGCTTTCTGTGAGTGGTTTTTGCGAACAGCTGCTGATCGGCCAGATTTCGCTGATAACATCCTTTTCACTGATAAAGCTGGTTTTACTAAAAATGGAATATTCAATTTCCACAACAATCACGTTTGGTGTGACGAGAATCCTCATGCTACCGTTGAAGCTCGGCACCAGCAACGTTTCTCTCTAATCTGGTTAAGCATGATAGAGGAACGGTTGTTAGGACCGATTGTTTTGCCACAACGCTTAACAGGTCCTGCATACCTCGAGTTCTTGGAAAATACTTCACCTGAACTTTTGGAAGATTTACCTATAAATCTAAGACTGAACCTCTGGTTTATGCAAGATGGAGCTCCACCGCACTTTACGCGTTATGTTAAGGAACATCTTAACAATGAATTTCCTGGGAGATGGATAGGGCGAGCAGGTCCCATTGCTTGGCCTCCAAGGTCTCCCGATCTAAACCCGTTGGACTTTAGTATCTGGGGTTATTTGAAAAGTTTAGTGTACGCAACACCGGTAAACGATCTTCCAGAGTTGCGCCAACGAATAGAACACTGTTGCCAGATAATACGAGAACAACCCTTGTGTTTTGAAAGAGTGCGCGCTTCCTTTAAAAGCAGATGTAGATCCTGTGTCGAAATGGAAGGACGTCATTTTGAACATCTTCTTTAGTTATAATCTATTTTATGTTAAAATACAATAACATCTTAATAAAAACCGTTAAGCAAACTTATTCTGCATTTGCGATAAAATCGCTGTTATCTCATAAACAGTTAATTTGTGGACATATGTTTATTATGACTTTTAACCTTATTTTCGATCGTACTACAAGCCCTTAAAATCTTTAAACGATGTTTCAAAACACCCTGTATATGATGAATTGTTATTAGATACTCTTAGTAGGAGATTGAAATACCGGCCTTAAATATCGTTATTAATTTCGTATTTTACAGTATTATTATTCAAGAGAGTCTGCGAAAGCAATAGTCTTATCGTATATTACTAGAAATTGGTGGTCGTTCACCCAGCCAACTAATTAGTCGTTTGATGAGGGATTACGCCCCACATCAGCAGACCCGCTAAACCGCAGCACTCTTCCCTTTCTTTCAAACGCCTCTCACTTGCAAAATGACTCGACCCAACTAATTAGTCGTTTGATGACGGCTCCGAACACATGGCGGGTGTACAAAATGTGTTCCGCGAACAGTGGATATTCTGCACGGGACATGCCAAGCTCTACCGCGAATGGTAAATCTTTATTGCGCAGGCTTGGGATTTCTACTAAAATTTTATGTCTTGGTAGTTATTTCCTACAGCACAATTATCAGTTGGTGGGAACTACGCCCCCACGCACAGTTTACGTCACGAGCTCGCTTAATGAGTACTGCAGATACATATTACAATAAAAACTGAATTTAATTGTGCTGTGGAACGTGTCATATTTATCTGTAATACTTTTACAAAAACTGCAGCTATGTTGAACTTTGCATTTGGTTGTTGATACTTGTTATTGAATTACAGCATCTCTGTGTACTTTTTAAATCTCGAGAGAAAAAGGATGTTTAAATCAAAGAAACATTTTCTTTGAACTAGAAAAGCTATTTATATGTAACAAGGAAAATAATAGACATATTAAAAAAAGTTTCGTCGGCAGTATTTATTACATATTATTAATGATTATACAGTATTGTGCACTATTTATATAGGCTGTTTATTAAGTGATGTAACACATTTTAAAAATAAACAGATTTTTATAAAATGATGCAATTATCTCTAAGCGAGAAAGCTCCAATATTTAAAGAAACCGATATATGAATTTTTAGTTACCCTTAAATATTGCTTCAATGCCCACTCAATCGGATGTCGCTTATTTAATTAAATAGCAAGGCAATGCATAATTTTCCTGCGAGCAAAAAGAATACCGGACTGCTTTAGTGACTAAATATATGAAAATATTAGTGTAGTTTTATATATATCTGTAACATTTGTTATTGAAAAGATTTCGACAACAAATTATGCTCCCAGAACTATTATCTAGCCGTAAATAAAATCCGAAAGACAGCCTTTGCCTTTTTTGGTTTCAAGTGTCGTACTTTTCTTCTCAACAATGTTCCCTTTAATATTTAATTTGCATTAAAACATTTATTGAAAAATAATATTCTGTTTGCGTTACGTATTTATCCATAAAGAATAAAATCTATTGATATTTGCAACGAACTTGCATATTAAAAATTTTAACAAAATCTTAGAATTGAAATCAGTTCTTTTTGAAACGTTCTGTGTATATTTTTAATTTAATTTTTTTATTTCACAAATTCATAGCGATAAAATTGATTATTAAAGTAGGTAATATAAAGTCAGGAATAGTGTACTTATTTGCTTTTTTATTTTTATCCTTTTTTATCGTTGCTGTTCTCCTTTTCAAATTGTTTAACATATCTTTGGTATTTACTGATTATGGCTAAAAATCTGGATTTTAGTAATTAATTAGAATGATTCTTGTGTTCCCTTGTGTACCTTAAAATCTTAAAGTATAATATCTTATCTTTGTTGCATATATTATGTCAGTGGGTCATCTATATGGCATTATTTTTAGATATAAATATACAAAATTTTTTGGCACAAATTTGCATTCTACGAATACTCTCTAATTTTCGAATCAGAAAAAAACATTTTCCAGAAATGCTATAATTAGAAATGCAATACTTTTCAAAGAAATATACATCAGCTAGGTACTGATTTAGTTTTTGATTGATTTTAAATTAGTCTTAGTTTTTTTAGATTTTTTATGGCTTTGTTGTATGGTGCTATAAATCTATTTTTTTATTATTATTATTTTAGGAATACTTATTGGCGGATCGGAATATGTCCATAGTTCCAGTGGCTTTTTCGTTAATGGCCTCATTTATGTCGGCTATTACCTTATTAGGTGTATCCAGCGAAAACTATTCGTTTGGTATACAGTTCATAGTTATAAATATATCGTATGTGATATTTACTCCAATAGTTGCGTACCTGTACTTACCAGTATTCTTCAAATTACAAGCAACGAGTGCTTACGAAGTGCGTATGATCATTCCCATTAAAATATTTTATTTGCTGTATTCTTTCCAGTATTTAGAACGTCGTTTTGGGCAAGGGGCCAGATTGGCTGCTTCTTTATGTTATAGTTTGCAGATGATTTTGTACATGAGTATTGTTTTATATGCTCCTGCTTTGGCATTGGAGGCTTTAACTGGAATTACTAGAGTTGCAGCAATATTATCGGTTGGTAAGTCACAGTTTTGATTTACTGTTGTTCCAAATTTTAAAATACTTCGCGTTTTTTTTTTTCAGGTTTAGTATGTACTTTCTATTCGACAATAGGCGGTATGAAAGCTGTACTGATGACCGATGTTTTCCAATCTTTACTGATGTACGCTGCTGTCTTCAGTGTGATAATCTGCGCCGGTATTCAAAAGGGTAGCCTTGCAGAAATTTGGAGGATAGCTGAGAAAGGGGGCAGAACTAATGTTTTGAAGTAGGTGTGTTATTTTTTTTTTCGTAAAGCTGTAAACCGATCATTATTGTAGCTTTGATCCAGATCCTACTGTTAGACATTCATGGTTTACGCTTATTATCGGCGGTGGAGTGACATTTCTCTCGTTATATGGGGTTAACCAGACACAAGTCCAAAGATACTTAACGATTAGATCGCTCAAGAATACTCGGAAGGCTCTTTGGTTAAACCTGCCGATATTATCGCTTCTGAGTTTTAGTACCTCGTTTGCTGGCCTCTCTATTTATTCTAGATACTTTAACTGTGATCCCGTCGCTGCCAAAATAATTAGCAGTGATGACCAGGTAATTATTTGTGTTAATATTTTGTATTTTCAATATTTTTTTTTTGTTTAGAACTCATAGAAAAATAAGTTTGATTTATCTTTTTTTTTTGTTGGACACAATGATTTAAACTAATAGAGTTATGCTATTGATTAAAAAATGCTAGGATAATTGAACATATGGAATAAAATGCATGCTTTCTGTTATGTTGCAAAAGGTTGGATTGTCGGAAAATTGGCAGAATTTCCCATAAATTGTATAAATATACCTCAGTCTTCTTTACCAATGCTTTGAGTTTGGAAAAGTAATCAATGCTACCCCGTGCGCAAGAAACTTAAATGAATAATTTGGTATTCATATGGAAACCGAATAGATAAGCCAAAGCGGGTGTAAAGAAATCATTTGGTTTTGACCTCAAGTAATTTTCAATTTAATAAATTGCCAAAATTCGAATATTTTGAAGCAACTACCGAAGGAAGTATATGTTTGCTTTGTGGTTAAAAAATAGAAAAAATTGTAGTTTAAATACACTCATCCTTAATACCAACTGCAGTCTCATTGATGACCACGAAGAATTGTAATTGAAGAGTTATATTTGTTAAGAACAAGTTAACTGTAAACGAAAAGAAAGAAAGCCTACGAAAAAAAAAAGATTAAAACACGTAATTATGAATAGTTTTCAAAATTTGACAATTATTTTTGGGCAGAGAGTAAAAAATAGCGGTTATTTAGTTACTCCACTTATTCTGTTTCACAGTTCGGTAGTACACATTAAAGTTTGAACGCAGTTATGCAAAAAATTACAAATACAAGAAAATATCGATTTATGTCGGGTGTTCCAGCTCGTAAGTTCCGGCACATATCTAATTTTTGTACATTTAGATATTTTTCGAGAAAATTCGGAATTTAATGCGTAGGTACTGTATATTTTCAATTATTTAACTGGAAATAGAACGAAATCTGAAATTTTAATTGGAATTTTTCAGCGTAATTTTTTGGGTTTGAAAACATGATTCGTTAGTTATCGTTTCTTTTGATTACCAACATTTCGAATTTCTACATATCTATCTAAAGAGCTACGAATATACAAGCGCCAACAAAACACTAAGAAATTCTCAACATCACATTCTTTTATTTTCTACGGCCGTTAAGATGCAACAAGGTACACTTTGACAATTATTTTCAATTTAAACGATACCAAATACTGCGTATTCGCGTTAAAAGTCTGTATTTGTAAATAAAAACTTTGACTATATCAGTAAGTAAAGAAATTACGAATAAAGAGCATATTTTTATACAGTTTCATAAAAAAAGGAGTTTCTATTGCCATAAGACAAAAGTTAGTGGTGTATCTGTAAATTATGATACCAGGTGGGTTAATCGAATTAAACATCTCAATAAACTATAAATAATAATCCTAAAAAAATAGTATGCAACTTTTTACATTTTTACGAGATTAATACATACATTTTCCCAAGAGGTTATTTCATAATGTTTCTAGCAAAGTTACGAAACCCTATAATACAAAAAAAGAAAACTCATAATGTTCTGTTGAAAAAAAAAGAGTTTTATGAAAAGACTGTTAAAGTGTATCTTGTTCCGTCGTATTAGGCGTAAAAATTATTTTTGTTAGTATCATGTTAAGAGTTACAGTTGAATTTTTTTGTGCTGGCGAAAGCCCGCCTCCATGCGCATCGTACGTCACGAGTTCTAAAATGTAGGCGGGGCCGGTTCGCTGGTGTACGGTACTGCAGATACATATTTCAATAAAAACAGAATTTGGTATTTTGAACGAATAGCGAATATATTTCTTTCGATATTTCTTTGGGTGTGTCTCACTTCATTTTTTTAGATAGATAGATTTTATTGTTTCACCAAGTTAGAGTACATGGCATAGACATTTACTTGACAAATCTTTACAATGGGCCCGATAGGATGCGTTGCATAATACCCTTATGGCGGCCTTTTGTTTTAGAAAAACTTCGTTGGCTTGTGGCGTGTGTCCCCAAAGTAGGATTCCGTACACTGCTCTGGAATGAAGTAGCGAGAAATAGGCTATTCTAGCCGCTTCATGTGTTGCTATTTATTTCATTCGTCTCACTGCATAAGTATCTGCAGCCAGTTTTGTAGTTAAATCCGTTATGTGATCTCTAAAACTTATATCGAATGACACGTGAAGACCCAAGAACTTCACCAAACAAATTTCTGGGGCCACTATGTCCCCATGTTTGGTGGTCAGTCGCACCAGTTGCGTTTTGGTGTGATTTAAATGCAGCTTATTGCTAGCAAACCATTCCTCTGCTTCCGCCAGTGCAATCTGTGCCTTATCGAGAGCAATGTCTTGTGTTGCGCCCCGAGTCAAAATAGACGTGTCATCAGCAAACAGGCAGATCTTAGTGCAACCAACGTTTGCAGGGATATCGTTGATGTATATTAAGAAAAGAAGAGGTCCTAATACAGATCCTTGTGGTATTCCCTTAATTGCTTAGATCTACGCAATCGAATGCCTTGGTCAAATCGCAACAGGTTAAGACTAGGTCTTCCCTTTCATTGAATGCAGTCGTCACCTGGTCGATCAGATCAATGATTGCTGAAGTCGTTGATCTTCCTTTACGATACCCATGTTGATCACTGCTGAGTATATTATTGTGCTCGAAGAAGTTTACAAGCCTGGTTCTCAGTGCCCCCTCAAAGATCTTGGATATTGTTGGTATTATAGCGATTGGTCTGTTATTGCTCGGGTCAATCTTTCTTATGAAGGGGGATTACTTTTGACAGATTCAGTTCGTGAGGATATGTACCCTCTTCTATACATATGTTGAAGGCATTTGCCAAAAGCTGTGCCATGTTGTCCACCACGCATCCCAAAACCTCCACCGACAGTCCATATACGTCCTGAGTGTGCTTCTTCTTCAATTCATTTGTTATTCGTTTTATTTCTTCTGGCGTAACGGGTTTTAAATATATGGTATTCGACGAGCCTTTATTTTTCTTTAATAATTCATACGCATCTTGAATTGGACCGGAAATTACATTTGCTAGTTTACTGCCAATTATCGCAAAATATGTATTAAGTACATCATGTTGATGTGATGGAGCTTTTGTCAACTTCGCATTTGTATGTTTCTCTTTTTATTATGCTTTATATTTTTTGTGTTTTGTTCGGTGTTGCTGCTATTTTGACTACACCCTGCTGCTATCGTGCATTCGCCAGTACGAAAAAATTCAACTGTAGGAAGCTTTTTTTTCAGTAACCAAGGAAACGAGAACGAACAAGTAATGTATGTTTCCGGAATCAATATTACCTAGAATCCAAGTATGCCAAATTATGACGTGTATATTTGGACATGCTTATGTTAGTTCTACTTAATATTTCAAATTGATCATATTTTCGGTAAAACCGGAAGTTCTGCAAATGAATAGTATAATTTAGGCGTGGAATCTATGAGCTGGGACACCCGGTATGATTACTGTTTTTTGCAGATTTTATATACATACACAATTCTATTTTAGCTTATGCCTTATTTTGTGGTAGATTCTATGGGCCACATACCTGGTCTATCAGGTATATTTGTCGCTGGAATATTCAGTGCATCGCTGTCAACAATTTCGGCCGGTTTGAATAGCATGGCCGCTGTTACAATGGAGGATTACTTCAAAGTAGGTTCAATATATTTTCACTGCCTTTAGTTACATATTTGCCTACAAATTTTAGCCTTTATATCGAGTTTGTAAGAGGCGAGAACTAGGAGACCATTTTTGTTCAGTTCTCATTAAGATATTTGCGTTTAGCTACGGTATAGCTTGCGTAGGTATTGCTTTCCTAGCGCAATATTTAGGCGGTGTTTTACAAGCTTCTCTAACAATATTTGGAGTTGTTGGTGGACCACTACTTGGGTTATTCACATTGGGTATGTTTACCACTACAGCAAATCAAAGAGTAAGAATATTAAATAATTATCCCATCAAAAGTTTGTTACATTAACTATATTTTAGGGTGCCTTAACGGGGTTAGTTGTAGGCTTAGCTTTAGCTTTATGGATGGCGTTTGGCGGGCCAAGGCCACCTTTACCAAAATTATCAGTGTCTGTATCTGGCTGTGATGAAGATGCGGTACCTACGCAGTATCTAAACGCAACATATCCCGAACCTGAAAGGCAAGAACGTTGAAATTTCCTTGTTTTTGTTAATAATATTAGTTTTTTTTCACCAGGGAGTATTTTTGGTTATACAGGGTATCGTACTTATACAATGGGCTTTTTGGTTTGCTGTCCACACTATTTGTGGGAAGTATCACTAGTTTAATTTATAGCAAACTATCTGGGGAAAGAGATGAAATTATGGATCCTAATTTATTTGTTCCTCCTTTGGCGAAAAGATTGCGCAGACGTATGGCGCAACCATTAAAGATGTCTACGGTATAATTTTATTTTTATTTCTTATTTGGTATTTTGTTTTGACCGGGAAATCGTTTCAGCTAAGTGGATCTCTGATGGAATTAAATGAATCTACAACGAAATATAATTTCTCGAAATAAAGCCATCAGTGTGGTGGCCAGCAGTCTGCTGATTAGTGAAAGATAGTAGGAGAATTATTAACTATGTACTGTATAAAGTTGTTTTTTTATTAATGTTTTTTTTTTCTACGTAATATTTATAAGATTTCTACTATTTATTTCTTAAAATAAATTTTGTTTTCTTCATGTTTTGTTTTATTTAATTCGTACAATTCGGTACAAATTGCCGACCTTAAAATAACTAGTTTGTGTAAGAGAACGTTGCCATGTCACCTTTTGTTTAAGTTAGATGTCATGTTGGTTACAGCATATGGGGCTCTATTGCATTTGTAAAACCTTATCTCTCAATGTTTATGTGTTGATATTGTGCATAATTACCAGCAATGATCCATTTGGTGAAAATTTTTTAGGTAATCTGTAACATCTCATTACCCAGTTTACAGTGTTGATATCGGTTACCTACACACTAAAAAATTTTAGTAAATTTACCAGGATTCCTCCTAAAAATTTCAGTAACATTTGGGGGAAAATTACCAAAAACTGGGTAATTTTCCGTTTTTTAGTAAAATTACCTATACTTTTGGAAATTTCCCACATATCGACCAGTATTTTTCATTTGTAGGTAAAAGTGCTACGTAAAAACGTAATGTTACTAAAATTTTTATGCTTTCCCAGGGATTCTTACTAAATTACTTGGTGATTTTATCAGCAGTTAGGAAATTTACTTAGGAAACCAAATACATACTTACAATGCACGCATGTTCAATTTGTAGATAGATAGCACATAGCATGCACGGAAGTGGCAGTGATCGTTCTTTTTGTTTTATCTATAGGCATATTTAGGTAAGTGACTAAAATAAATCTAGTAGTTAAATAATACTTTCTTACTACTGGGGGTGACCTGCAGCTGTATTTTCAAATTTACAAACGGTGAAACATATAGGTTTGTGCATCTACAAACACACAATACACCTAATTGTGTTCCAAAAAAAAACGTTAATATGCCTCGACAGGGTATATAAAATATATTTGTAGTTTGTGTATTACCGTAATATTAAAGTAAATGGTTATTGATATTGTTTATTGCAGTCATATTTCGCTACTCTGAAAGTATTATTCAACTTGTCTATTTATACTTAGAATATTATCTTATACCTATCTATGTATTTGTTTTTATGGTTAAGAAAGCGTTTAGGTATAAGAACTAAACAAGCACATAACTATTCTACGCTTAGTAATATTAATGATTTCTTCTACCAAATTTCGAATGCACAATATATATAATACAGTTAGCCTTCTTCATACTTTATTTTTTATATTCTCTTCAAATAGGTAATTTAAAACCTATATTTTACACACATTACATATTGCATACTAAGATACTAATTGATATCTAGGCATTCATTTTTCATCAATGCTTACGATCTTGTAAGTTTATCAATAATGAAAGAACATCAGTTGTTGGTTGGTGGTCCTCTAACGCTACATCATCAAGACGCATCCTGATGCCGACACCAAAAGCAGCCTTTTTCACACTCGAAAAAGAGAGTTATAAGGTTAATGAAACAGTTAAGTACTATCTAAATGTATTATTGTTATTATTATTATTATTATAAGCATTGTTTTTTATATTTATTAAAATACCTAGACGTATAGTAAACTTCATCGGTAAATTACAAATTTTAGGGATATTCCTACACTCTAACGAAGATTTGGTAAAATTCCTGTACGGTTTCGGGGCAATTATATTACCCCGAAACCGTACAGGTATTTTACTTGTGCGAGTAAAAATTCACCAAGGAAATTGACTACAAACTTACATCAAAGTAATTTTACTCGCACAAGTAAAATACCTGTACGATTTCGGGCAAATATAATTGCCCCGAAACCGTACAGGAATTTTACCAAATCTTCGTTAGAGTGTATAAGTATTCCTTTAATGCACCTGTAAAAAAACAACTATGCCAGGACGTTACCTACTAATACTGTAAGATGTAATAGTGAATTATCGTGGTTATAGTGCTCAACTGTTCATCTTGGACATAACTTTTTATCTATTCTTGTGCTGTATCTTTAGGGACTGATGGGACAAGTTCTGGGGCTATATATGAAGTGAAAATGATTTTTTTCTTTTTAGATGAGCAGGTTTCTCACTTCCTTCTATTCTAAGATATCGTGGCAATTACGGCACGGTGACTTCATTGTCATTAACCAGATCATTCGTTGTTGCTTGTTTTGAAAAGTCTTATTATGATTTTCTGCTGCATTGGGAAACTATGGGAAAAGGGTCAATTTCGAACGATGGATTTGACGAGTTATTCACGTTTGGCCCGTTCTTAGCTTTCATTCGAGCTATTAAAAGTCCATGTATTGAAACGAACATAGTTACTAATATTTATACATAAGTGTGTAGGTACTGCTAAATAATAAGAGTCAACGCACATATATCGGGTACAGAGCGATTTTTGGCAAGAAAAGTCATGGCGCGCGATTTCAGTTCAACACACGATTGCATATGCATATCCGAAGTTTGAATAACCAAAAGCAATGAAATTAAATTAAAATTCTTATACGCTCTAGCAGAACGTATGCAAACTGCTTTAAATATGGCAGACAACTGGTGTAAACAAGAGCGACAATCAGTCAATCCTCAGAAAACACAAGTCGTGACACTCACGAGAAAAAAACTGCTAGTGTTTACAACCACTAGCGTTAAACGGCCAAAGTATATATATATGTTAAAGAGGCGAAATATTTTTGGGTTTAATCAACGACACCCACCTATCTGGAAATCAACCAACAAAGCCACCCTGGGCAGGTGCAGGAAGTTGTGTGGAGAATTTTGGTTTTAGCCCAAAAATGACTGGTTATACACGAGTGTAATTAGACCCATAAGCATAAGGAGCAGTAGTATGCTGGCCAAAAGTGCGTCAGGCGAGGGTGTCCAAAGCGCTAGGTGCCATACAAAGGTTGGCTTGTCTGCGTGCCATGGGCGCGATGAGATCGACTCCTAAACCTGCCACGGTTACAAATTTTATATTCAAGAAAGTGCTAAGATTTCCATTAATATATAGATCTCACCTACTTCCTTCATCAATTTGTAAGGTTCTAAAGCAGGTGCAATTCTTTTAAATTCAAGTAGTCGTTGTTTTGACAATTCTTTTATTTGCACCACATTATTCTCAGTATTTTCCTTTCAGCGCGTAATCTCTCTGCCAAGGGAACTGATCCTAGAAGTGAATTAAAGTGATCTGTAAAATTTTGACGAATGCTAAAAGTTTGAGCTCTACTTCGGATACTGGTTTGAGGTAGTGGACGTAATTGGTATTGTGGTACATCCCGTTCGGTGATGTCATCTCCAGTTTGCAAGATTGGTGAATTTCTGAAATAGTTGTGAAGCACACAAGATGCTTTTTTATTTTCACAAGAGTGCAACTTTACATTCAACAGGTAAACAAAAAACACGAAACCGCGAAGCCAGAATACCAAAAGCGCATACCACAGTTTGCCTAGCTTGTGAAAGTCTGTAATTAAACACTTTGTTTTCATACTTATCAGTGACACTATGCTTTGAATATGGCCGCATCAAATTTTCAGATAATGAAAACGCTTCATCTCCTACAAACACGGAATAGGATTAACGATTGTAAGAATCAAAGAAGCAGGTGGGGGATGTAGGACGTATGTTTCCGCATTTTTATTTGGCTAAAACATTGTTAGCAAAAGTGTTTCCTGAATTTTTCCATTCACTCCACATCAATAGTGATAAATTGGTAGTTTGAATCGACAACGGCCATCAATTCAATGGAAAAGGTGTGCTTATAATTTAAAAAGGAAGATCCGCTTTTCTCTGGTTTTTTTTTATTGTTATATTTATTGTTATATATTCCCATCAATCGCTCCGACACAATGTGGAAATTGCCATTTTTCTTCAAAGCCATGAGCAATTGCCAACCAGTGGTTGGCGGTTCCCTCGTATAAATCGGTTGCTTAGGTACATTACATTGATAAATTAATGTAATACAGAAAATTGTTAATTGTTCACGAGAAAATTCATCCTTAAGTACAAATTCTCCGTGACTCTTTAAATAACTGCTTTTCGGAAGCCTTTTATGGGATAATATTTCAAACATTCCGTCTTCAATTAAATCTTCAGAATCAGATTCTGAACTTAGTAAACAATAATAATTATAGATTGCAGCCATCGCGCACATACCTTGATTCAAAAGTAATACGTTATTGCAGACCACATGGCAATAGAACTGTGCCTTCAACTTCCCTTTCCCTGCGGGAGGGTTTGAGAATCTGCGTTACCCTGCTTCATTTTGCGTCATGCTGCGAGCTGAACTTGCGCTCGGCCTAAGACTAGGCGTAAATTGAGAAGCGGACCTGTCGAAGCTTCACAGTTAAAAATAGAGCTACGGAACAAGTCGAATCTTGCAGCATAAACTCGTCTGGGGTACCTTCATGCATCGACAAAATTATGCGTGAACGTTTACGCGTTCAAAATATGCAGGTGTGCTACTGATTTTTTCCATCAGTGTATTACGGAAAATTTTTAGATTAAGTGTTTATATTACGTACCTATGGTGTGTTATGGTATGATCATCGGAACACTATCGGAAATCTAATCTTATTGTTAAATTAATCGTAATTTATAGACCCGACAAAACGAATATTGGGATAATTTGTATCTACTTCAAAAAATTATCACCAAGAAAAGAAAATATGCAAACGCTTTATCATTAGTCTACATTTTGTTTGGGTTAATATTTTTAAGTAGGTTTATAAGTACAATGTTCAATTGCATTTTTTATCATTTCACTATTATAAACTTTACTATCGTAATTACTTATCTGATTATGTATGTTGGGTAATATTTGCAATATAACTTAATAACTTATTACTCAGTAATGACCGCTTTAAAAAATCATCAAGTTCAAAACCAGTTCGGTTGTTGCGTTGTCGTGGGCACACAGTTGGGTTTGGGCAACAACAAAATTAAGTAACACCAGAAAATAGTGACGATTATGACGGTATTAATGGTATTTTGAAAGTAATTTTATAAACCCTATATCAAAAAACAGTAAATAAAATGGTCGAGGAAACAACGCGTCTGGGTGTTTTGGATTATGTTATCATCGTATTGGTGTTGATCATATCTGCTTGTATAGGTATCTATTACAGGTTTACTGGTGGCAAGCAAAAAACCGTTAAGGTAAGTTTCCACTGTTGGATCTGACACAATGTAGTTAGACTTTAATTTTAATCTTAAAGGTTAAATTAGTGATGCTTGAAATGAGTTATGCAAATACATAATGAATAGACGAGATTTATTTTATATACACTGTGTTCGCGTAGTAATAAAACGCTAGTTACGTCAACCATATGGCGCTCTATAGTGGAATGCATGCCGTCATTCAATTACCACAGTATATCAATAGTATGCATTGTTTCTCCCAATAAATATCCCATTTTCTTCTGAATTTGTAGACGTATCCACTTCTTAAACCTTGGAGTTCTAGTACCGTTATGAATCAAATATCGTGGCTAAACAACACTAAGCATAAAGCATTGTCCTAAGAACAATATACAGGGTGATCCAAATTAAAGCGGCACCATTGCTATGTCCGTTATTATATGAGCTACGTGGTCGATTAAATTAGAAAAGATGTAGTAATTTTTACGCTGATTGCGATGGTGAAAACAGAAAGAAAAACCAACATGTAGGTAACGACTTATTTCTAAAAATGTAATTTTTTTAAATGGTACAGCCTGTATATTTTTATGCCAATCGATGTATGTTCGCTTGCGTAGTAAAAATGTCCATATTACTTTTTTTGATAAAGGTGAAAGTAACTGAGATAATTCAAAAAGACGGTTTAGTGAAGTTGAATGAACACTCTTTTCAATACAAGCAAAGTCTTGAAAAACAAAAAAAATTAAAAGACAAAATTTCTGTTTGTGGAATTACAAAATGCAAAAACAAATACAAAATACAAATACAAAAAAAATTATAGTAAATGCTCAAAAACGTCGCCTGCTACTTCAACACATTTCTGTGACCTTTTTAAAACACTTCGTGTAGCTTGAAGAATAACTCTGCCATCAATAGAATTTATAATATTGCGGATACCCTCTTGTAGTTCATCTACATTATGGACTACTCTTTTGTAAATTTCGCTTTTTACATATCCCCAAAAGTAGAAGTCGAGAGGCGTTATATCTGGCGAACGAGGGGGAAATGGAACAGGACCATTTGTAGCTATCCATTTATCTCTCAATAAACCACCTACAAAACTGTAATCTTCTACCGCTATCACCGTCGTATAACGTTTGAACTGATTGGTATTTATACGGGAAAAATTTATATTTCTGCAGAATCCTTCGAATCGTATAAGCAATACCAGTTTCTGTAGATAACTGTCTTATCGAATTATTCGGATGTACTTCAAAATATGTCAAAACAGTAATTTCCGTTTCTTCGGAAACAATAGCGGCCGCCTTTGTCCTTTTTTTGGCAAATACATTTTCGTTATTTCGAAATTGTCGATACAGACTTAAAAAGTATCTGCGGTTTGGTACTGGTCGTCCAGGAAACAATTGGTTGTATTGTTGAACTGCTCTTTCGCTATTTTTGTGGCACATCAAATATGCTTCCAGCATATCACATTTTTCAATATGTGAAAAAGGCATTTCATATCAACATGTTGGTTTTTCTTTTCACCATCGCAATCAGCGTAGAAAATACTACATCTTTTCTAATTTAACCGACTACGTACTACCTCATATAATAACGGAGATAGCAATGGTGCCGCTTTAATTTGGATCACCCTGTATTCAAACTTCCTAAGAAATGTGCTTCTCAAAATATCCGATTTTCTTTACACAACAATTTAATAAATTTTAATGCCAAAACAGGAAAATAATAAAGAACATAAGTATACGTAAATTATGATGATGAAAAAAATTAAAAATACATAAAACATCAAACTAATATTTGTCGAAGATTTAATTGTTACTAGTTATTATATTAAAATAACAGAAATTCCACAATCTCAAATAATCTCTAGCATATTTTATTTTTAATTATTTTGTTTTGTACGTGTACTTTTTAAGATGTGTTAAGGAGAAGGTTGGAAAAAATAGAGTATAAACAACAAAGCGGTCAGTTGACATTTATCGTAAAATTAGTGTTTCATACTTTAATACATACAATAATTAAAATCATGTTTTACTAGAGTTTATTTATTACAATACAGTTTTAGTGACCAAAATAATATTCGTCATTTATATATTTATTCATAAATATATATATTAACTAAATGATACAATAAAACACTGGGGACTTCCCTGCAAAGTGCACCTTTTGATTCCCACTAGAATACAACAGTCACCGTTTTAAAGAGTCTATTTGCGATTACTGTGGAAACTTTAACATGATCAGATACTTCGTTAATAAAATACACCTCTGAGTACACACATTAGAACGCAATAACTTTTATGATTAAATGAGGTCCAAAAATTGTGACTCTCTTTGCCGATTGCCGAAATGTAAATCAAAGCCGAACCTACCTTATCTAAAATTGCGGTTTCTTTATGCTCAAAAACGTAAGGATGCATCTAAAAATATTTTCAAATGTTTAAACCTTGTGTTTGGGGCAAATACAACTTTAAAACTAATAGGAAAAATATTATTTATATTATACAATTTAGATTTATTCATTGCCAATAAACAAATGCATGTTGTCTGACAGTACATAACATACAAAAGCACAATATACAAGAATAAAAACAATAAATCGTTCACAATAAGGAGACAGATCAAAATTTATAGTTACTAAATTCGTCAAATGAATAAAAAGGTTGTTTTAGCAATATTGTCTTCAATTTGCGTCGAAATGTCGTTAAATTAGCAGAACTTATATATAGACGAAGGTAATTTATTGTAAAAAGAGAAGCCCATGAAGTACAGAGAATTTTTGCATAGAGAGGTGTCCGTTTTCGGAAGATTAATACTATAACAGTTACGGGTGTTGTAAGAATGAATGTCCGCACGGTCGGTATATCTGCTTCTATATTTATTAGAGCTGTTATCCGGATCCGGATAATTTACTATTCGGATATCCGGATCTGAGTGTTATCTCGGAATCCTCGGATCCGGATCCGCTATCCGAAACCTCGGATCCGGATCCGCTTCTTGAATTCGGATATACGGTGCTGGGATCTAGATCCGATAACTATACATAAAACATACAAATTATTATCGAACAACTGAATGGTAATTAGCAATTACTAATTACCATTAAATTAATTACCATTAAAGTAATTTGTAATTACCATCAAAGCAATTAGTAATTAGTAATTACCATTAAAGTAATTAGTAATTACCATTAAAGTAATCAGTAATTACCATTAAAGTAATTAGTAATTACCATTAATGTAATTAGTAATTAAAAGTCAGCACCAGCACCGAATAGTATATCCGAATTCAAGAAGCGGATCCGGATCCGAGGTTTCGGATAGCGGATCCGGATCTGAGGCTTCGGATAGCGAATCCGGATCTGCGGTATCGGATAGCGGATCCGGATCCGAGGTTTCGGATAGCGGATCCGGATCTGAGGTATCAGATAGCGGATCCGGATCCGAGGTTTCGGTTAGCGGATCCGGATCCAAGGATTCGGATATCCGGATAGTTTTGGATCTCAATTTTGTCGGATATCTATACACCATACTCACTGACTCATATTTATACTCATTAACTTTATACTCATAATTAATGAGTATAAGATTTTTTGGGATACAAACAATGGACGACAATGGGCTCTATTGTTTTCTCCGCTAATCACCCGCACGGCCAGTTTTTGAAATTTAAAGATTTCGAATAAATTCGTTGTAGTGGTGAAACCCCAACAAGAAACACAATATCGAGACTCAAATAGTGCAAAGTAAACCCTATGCTCCCCAAGATCTAGTTTTATGATTCTTAGAGCATAACAGGCTGATGACAAGCCCTTCAACAACAGCTGAATGTGCCCGGTCCACCCCAAACCGGTATCTACAGTAACACCCAAAAATCTAACATCAGTAGCCGGCGATAAAAGAGTTTCGAAAATGTGATACAGAAAATTATAGAGGGCATCACTGGTTGACACTCCCGGCCTGAAACCGTACTGAAAGCAGGAAAGCAAACCCAGAGATTCCAAAAATCTTCTAACTCTTAAATCAACAACCTTCTCAAATACCTTCGACAGAGAGGAGAAAACAGAATGAAAGAAGATATTGGAAATATTTAAATTCCAGTTTGTATTTTGGATACCTATTATCAGCAATTTAAACTGACACTAGTAATAAAGAAATTCGAAATTTAGTGGTTAACGCTTTAGTATTATGAATGAATCTCTGTTTATGATAGTTGAAAATATTTTTGGTTATGATGCAATCGATTACCTACGTTAAATTTTTATATAAAAAACCTTTCTTAATATATAGAAAATAAAGTGGTAATAAAGCATTGCCTGGTAGTCGCTCTTGTTTACACCAGTTGTCTACACTATTTAGTGCGGTTTGCACACGTTCTACCAGAATTTCTGGAAACCACCCTCTTTGCTCTAATTAACTGCGGCCCAATTTTGTTCATTTTTCCGAAAACGGTGATGATTACTGTAAATATTTAGTGGAGCAGGAATTATAAATAGTGGATCAGCTAGTAATGGAACTTTAATTTGGGGTTATAATTAACTCCTGTTATTAATTATTTGGAATTTGATTTGCCAACAAAATTTATCAAATGCAATGCGTATTGTAGCAGATCTGTAAACTTATTGGACACACTTGTCTTCGTGTACTTAATTATTATTATTTTTTTAATTCTAGTTGACGATATCAATTTTATTGTTGATTTCAAATTTTAGGAGTATCTGTTGGCAGATAAAAGTATGCACATGTTACCCGTCGCATTTTCTCTAATGGCATCATTTATGTCAGCAGTAACATTGCTAGGAGTTTCCAGCGAAAATTATGTGTATGGTATTCACTTTGTAGTTATCAACCTCTCATATATTGTATTTACACCATTAGCGGCTTATGTGTACTTACCCATATTCTATAAATTGCAAGTGACTAGCGCATATGAAGTAAGATCTTTTAGAAAAAACTAAATTTAGTAAAAAATAAACACATTGACGTAGTATTTGGAAAGAAGATTTGGAAAGTTAACTAGGATTGCTGCTTCTCTCTGCTATTGTTTGCAAATGCTGCTGTACCAAGGAATAGTCTTGTATGCACCTGCACTAGCATTGGAAGCCTTAACTGGTTTATCAAAAGTAGCAGCCATTTTAGTAGTTGGTAAGTTTATTCTATTATTCATAACACATTTAACACTAATTTATTGTAGGTTTGGTATGCACATTTTATTGTACGATTGGTGGAATGAAAGCTGTGTTAGTGACCGATGTTTTTCAATCCCTGTTAATGTTCGCTGCAGTTTTTGCGATAATAATTTATGGTGCTATTGAGATGAACGGGCTTGATAAAGTTTGGAAAATAGCAGAGGAAGGAGGTCGAACACACATAATCAAGTAAAAGTGTAGCCAGATTTTGTTTTGACTTTTCTTGAAGTTAATTATAAATATCACTTTTCAAGCTTCAATCCAAATCCTACCGAACGCCATACTTGGTTCACGTTGATAATTGGCGGTGGCATGACGTTCCTTTCATTGTATGGAGTAAATCAAACTCAAGTACAAAGATATATGACCATGAAAGATCTGAAAACTGCCCAAAAATCGCTTTGGTTGCAATTACCGATTTTATCGCTAATGAGCTTAGCAACTTCTTTTTCTGGTTTAACAATATACGCCAAGTATCATTCATGTGATCCTATGAAATCTGGAGCAATTGCAACGAACGATCAAGTAAGATATATTTAGATATACAACCTAGAAGTAATCCGAGATAAATATGAAACTGTTGGGTTGTTTAATAGGTAGGTATATAGCCGCTTTAGTAAGAAAACCGCGAAACTCCATTTTGATAAAATTTGCGGCAGGTGAAAAAAAATTCATAACAGTAATAAAATATTTTAATTTTGCAAGAATAAAGAAAATAATTTATTTCTTTTAATTTAAAAAGCAGGCTACTTTCTTATAAAAAAATTCCCACAAAAATGGGAGATACGTGTTTGTCGGAAATAAAACATACAAGGAAACAACACAATACTTATTTTATTTTGAACATCATTCAACTTTAAATGTAGTAAATAAATTCATAGGAAACTAACGATAACAAAAGTAAACAAACTGCCATGTTATTCAAATAGAAGTTCATGGTAAACAACGCATTCGGCAGGATATGTATGGATAAGGAGATCTATGAAAAAAATAATAAAAAGAGAGTTGTTTGGAAAATTGAATAAAACAAAATTGGCTTGGGCATAGAACGCACGTAATTTTAACAATTACTGCTATAAGTTTTCACAAAAATATGATTTTGACGGGGAAAATTAATATAAAGGCAGTATTTCTGATAGTTTTCTAAAAGACCTGATTTTAGAATTTGCAGATGATCATGTTTTTCTTTCTTAATTTTTCTGCGTTCAGTGAACGAAGAAGCTAAATCGTCAAATTTGCATGCATCGAGTGCACTTCCATTTGGGTGTGTCCTTTGAATAAATGTTTCTGGGTAAATACGATATTTTATTGAGAAGCTAAATTTACAAACGTAATTATATGTAGAGTTGTGGTTTTGGCCCGTGTAACCATCACTAAAAAAATCATTTCACGCAAACTAGCGTCACTGCTTTTTAATTCTTGCTCAACAAAGAAGCAAATTATGCTGGAAAATTTATTTGCAGTCAAGCCTCCTTCGTTTTCATTCCAGAGAAAACAAAATCTTTCTTTTGTTTTTAGACTATAAATAGTAAAATTATGTACTATAAATTTTGTTTTATAGTACATAGAGCAGAAATTGGTATTATATACCTCGCATACGTTGCACAGATCTTTTTTGGCATGTATAGTGACAAGTTGAGCTCCTCAAATATCTACATAAACGTATACATATATGGATGCGGATTGCAAGTGATCTTCGGCGCAATATTTTCTTTTGAAGAAATTATATAGTTCGGCATTTGAACGAAATGTAATTTTTTTTAGGAAGACCTACAATAGTGGCTTTCCATTTTTGAGAGCGATTGAGGAAACTGGTAAACAGCCATATTCTTTTCTGCAAATTTTACCTTTCTTATTTCGCTTTTCCTCCAAGCGTTATCGACAGAACTAGCTTTTATACTATTTTCACCATTAACAATAGCAAATTCTTTTATCCAACTTAATATCATTGTTTCTTTTAACGCTAGTGTGCCTCCGAACATACGCTTGCAAACTCTAATCCTTTCCAAGTCTATTTTAAAAAAATATTTTATCGAATACCTTCTTTTTGACATATCTTGCTGTGCTCTTCTTCTCTTAACATTTTTGCATTACACCAAAGCTTGTACCTGTAGTTTACTCTCATTTCAGCTCATTTTATTCCAATTATTATTATTATTATTATTAAATGATTGAAAAATGTGTAACCGTTTTCGTTCAGTAATTTTTTGACACTGGATAGTTGATTTTTTTTTACTGACAATGTGAGTACACTTATACGGATTTGGCAGAAATATGTTGTAGTTTCAGGTTTTTCCAGTTTTCTTTTTACGTTGATACGGCATACCCTTTAAACTTTTATGTTTATTTGTATTATAGTTCCATTCTTCAGAACATTTTCTTTTCTTTCGAGTTTTTATATTAGTCAGCTATTGGGAGACGGCTTATTGCTTCCTTCACTGTTATTATTATCTTCCTCGACAGAACTATTATCAGAATCGCATTCCTTAAGGATGTAGGAAGCATTCGACTCGTCGCTTTTAGTAATATTCGTGTTTATCAACGGCTTGTATTTTCTGTTCCGATTCTGAGATCTGTGGGTGTTCCAATTAATTATGTGTTAATTATTGTATAAGTATCGTTCAAATTTGAAAATATCGGCAATTCCAAGTGGTTAAAGTTGGTCGAATTATTTGGATTGTTTAACACCTCGCCAATTTCACAAGGCTGCCCGTGCTTGTCAGTGATAGCCTCAATAATTCGAGGTGCTTCATTTGTACTAATACACAATTGTGCGTAAATAGGAGACAAAAATCCATCTTCATCCACTGTATATCCAACAGCATCTACAGAAGAACTGCCTGCTTACTGCTGAACCATTTCCCTTATAAGTTTTATTCGGGATGACATCCTAAAATTGGAAATGAACTATCTTTTATTATCTTTAAAGTAAAACTAATGAAATCAGATAATATACGAATTAAAGGAACAAATTAACTACACCCTTCCTATATTATATTACGGAAAAGACGCGTAACTGCACAACATCAAAATATTCAATTTGAAAAATCGCGTATGTCCATAGCCGGTTAAAAACTAACGAAATAAGTAAATTCATTTTTTATTAATCGATGACACTTTTCAAAATAGTATAACTAGCAACCTTATCTTCAGAACTAAACAGTTTTTTGCTCTAAAATTTAGGCTTGACTAGATGGCGTTAAAAAATCATTTTGTCCCAGAATTGGAGTTACGCGGTTTTCTTACTAAGGCCACGATATCTACATACATATGTTGACATTTCCAGCTTATGCCATTTTTTGTTGTCGACACGATGGGGAGTGTTCCAGGTTTGACTGGGTTATTCATTGCTGGACTGTATAGTGCAGCTTTATCAACAGTATCAGCTACTATAAATAGTTTGGCTGCCGTTACGATAGAAGATTATTATAAAGTAATTCAGATTTTGATTTTGAAAATATTAAATTATATTAAATGCTTAGTTTCCATGCTGGATTCACCATTCTCCTAATTTTTTCTTACTAATTGCATGAGACATTAGAGTTCTGCATCTGAAAGTTTGGTTAACAGTTTCAGGGCATCAGTAAACATGAAGCTTTGTTTCTAAGAATCGATGCGATGCTTTCAGCCTGGAAACAAGGCAGTTAATATGAACAATATTTGCGGAAGTATATGTGCTAATTTATATATTATGATTGAATGAGATTTTTTAGCCATTGTATAGAAGATTATACAAAGAAGAAGTATCAGAGACAACCGTATCAATTTACTCAAAAGTTCTGGCGTTTTGCTACGGCCTCATATGTGTAGCTACTGCTTTTGTAGCTGAGAACTTGGGTGGAGTTTTGCAGGCTGCTCTAACCATATTCGGGGTAATCGGTGGTCCGCTTTTAGGTTTATTTTCGTTGGGAATGTTTACTACCAGAGCAAATCAGAAAGTAATATTCAATGCAAGTCATGGATCTCCCAAATCTGTATTGATTTTTTTCAGGGATGCGTTTTAGCTTTATTGACGGCCATGTCTATGTGCTTGTGGATGGCATTCGGACAACCGCGTCCTCCTGGTCCAACCTTGCCCGTGTCAATAGAAGGTTGTGCAGCAAGTAATATTACCAAACAGGTTTTTATGAGGGATGACACCAATGACGACAAGTAAATTTACAGGAAAATTCATTGCAATGGTGGTATTCAATAGCCTGCAATTTCAGTGATTATTTGTGGTTATATAGAGTTTCTTACCTCTATAATGTGGTCTTTGGATTTTTATGTATGTTTATTGGAGGATATCTGTTTAGTTTTATAATAGATCTGGTAGATAAGAACAACAAGAAAGTTGACTTAGATGCTGATTTATTTATTGGACCAATCGCAAGGCGAATACGATTACGGAAGGATGTATGGTAGCACAGAAAGATGCAAATTTTATGTTTTATAAGAAAAATGTCGGAGAAGTCATTATTTTATTATTATAAGAACATTTTTCGCCAAAAATGATTATAAATGTAATGTATATAAATAAATAAAATAAATATTTGTACATCACCTTTTATTTTTTTCTTCATAGAGCAACGATTCTATCTCAATTCCAATCAAAGGATATAAATTTAGTTTTTGTAATATATCAGTTATAAACATAAAGAGAAGTGTTTTAAATCATAAATGGAAGAATGAAACATGAGCAATAAACTGCTAAAAACGAAACAAAGAACTTCTTTATTAATTATAAATTAGGCACTAGATAATTTTAAATTTGAGATGAAAGTAGATGTAATATATTTCGAAAAAAGTAGTGGCCCTGTGATCTGAAGCATCTTGTGCCTTCTTAGTTAAGCAGAATAGATATACCACGTCTGTTATCTTTATTCATTAAATGAAGCCTACTTTACGTTCGCAAATTTAATATAACGACACGGGATACTTTGTATTGAAAACCAAAACAAACAAAATCCATCATTATATTAACCTTATTCAAGAATTGAGATAATAATTTCCACATTAATTAAACATTCGATGAATGTTAAAATTGCGTTTTAAGGTGTAGCAGTAATAGGTTATGTTTGTTTGCAAGTCTCACAATGCGAAACAATTGTAGCAATTGCTGTTTCTGACAAATTCAACATTTCATGCTACTTGAATGAACTATAAAGTATGCACGGCTTCAATACTTATTTTTAGATAGTTAGGTAATCACAACAATTAACATTCTTTTACGCTTTTAACTAGCATTGCAAACGCACTGCTGGTATTTAAAACGAAAAGTTGTTTAAGTTGCGGTTTTATTGTTCATTTATGGAGATAGTATAACAGATAGTTCCACATCATGTAATATTGCAAGGTCACATTGGTGCAGATATCAGATTGGTCATCTCGGTAGAGGGCATCATCATTTTCGGCTCAACATATTGTGCAGGCGACCAAACAAAATGTCGCTATACTTATCTAATCTTCCAAGATAAATATGATCACATCTAACTCAATTCATTTCACATATCTCTTTCATTAAGCTGTTATCCGGATCCGTATAACTTGGGATCTGAATAATTTACTATACCCATATTCCAATCTGGATACTATCCGGATCGGTTATCCGAAACTTAGAATTTGAATCTGCTATCTGAAACCTCATTTCCATTATCTGAAACCTGAGATCCGGATCCGTAATCTTGAATTCGTATTCTTATCCGTTATCTCAGACTTGAATCCATTATTCGATAATGCGGATCAAAATCCTCCTTCGATAACTTTCTTCAAGTAAGTATGTTTGTTTATTGCTGAGGAAGCCTCGGTTTGTAGAATACATGATACTATACCCTGCTTCTTAATAAATAAATGTGCAACTCACCTAGCCAAGCCGCTTACAGCTTTGTTCAATTTATCACTAAAAACATCCACCTTTCCACAACATTAGAAAAATGGAAAAATTACTCCAATATTCAAAAAGGGTAATATATCCGACAGTGCCAATTATCGTCCAATATGTATTTTCTCAAATTTCTCAAAAATGTATGAACTTTTATTATACACAGGTATTGTTAGAAATGTAAAGTCACTAATTTCAGATTTTCAACATGGTTTTATGCCTAAAAGATCCATTGTAACGAACCTTGCTCAAATCACTCAATACATCAGTGAAGTTATTGATGGCCAAGTGGAAGTAATCTATACTGACTTATCTAAAGCTTTTGATGTTGTTAATCATTCTTTATTAGTACAAAAACGTAATTATTTCGGTTTCTCAGATAACTTGATAAAGCTTATAGCTTCCTACTTCAGAGATAGACACAATTTCATTTTTTATAACGGATATAGGTACCTCTGATGCGTTCTATGCATCATCTGGTGTTGGACAAGGCTCCAATCTTGGTCTGTACTATTTAATTTATTTTTAAACGATTTGATTACATCTTTAAACTGCAGGGTATTGGCTTATGCGGATGACATTAAGATCTATAAACAAATTAATAGGGTTGTTGATTGCGTAGAATTACAGGAGAATCTTACCAAGATAAGCAACTGGTGTACTGATAATGGCCTAACATTAAATATTGATAAATGTGCCGTAGTTACATACACAAAAAAACTTAACCCAATATTATTTCAGTATCACATTAACCAAAACGACATTTCTAGAGAAACACCTTTAAGGACTTAGGTGTTACGTTTGATTCGCAATTAACTTTTTCTAACCATTTTTATGAAACCTGTAGAGCCGCTTCAAAAACCTTAGGGTTCTTGATCAGATCATGCCGTAACTTTCATAATCCTGAAACATTAAAAATTTCATACTATACATTAGTTAGAAGCAAATTGGAAGACGCATCGGTAATTTGGTACCCGATTTATACTTACCTCGATCTAGTACTTGAGCGTCTACAAAAGCGCTTTTTGAAGTATTTAACTTATAAAAAAGAAAATATTTATCCTGTCAGGGGTTCCAATTACAGCCTGCTGCTTGAGCAGCATAATTTTGTTTCATTAAAGAAAAGAAGAGAACGTTACAGCGCTACATTTCTGTTAAATTTGCTAAACCACAGACTTGATTCTCCGTCATTATTATCAGAATTGTACTTTTTAACACCTACCTACAATTCACGTACCACAGATGCCCTCCTTATTCCTAGATGTCGTTCCAATATTCTTCAAAAAGCTCCTTTAATTTATATGGCCCGTAATTTTTTTTTATCCTGACTCCTTCTAATTACTAAGTTTGCTGCTAAGTTTATCTTGTTTTATTAGTTAAGTGTTAATATAACTTTTATTATTCCTTTCATTGTTTTTTGTTATTATGTTCACTATGGAGTACGTACTTATATAGTCTTAATTTCATTTGTTAGAGCATGAATTATTTTATAATTTATTCTTTAGTACACTGTACTTATATGTAACATTTGTAAGTGTCCTTTAAGTGGTGTTTTTTGTAACACTGTTGGACCACTGAAAATAAATAAATAAATATACCTTGACACTTCTAGACAGTTACATCTATTGACATATTGTACCATCGTAACTGAAATTTTTCCGAATCCGGACGTACGCTACCCGCCAGTAGGGATTTTTTATGTGCCAAACATTGCATTAACACGGATCTACAAATTTACTTTAAATTCGGGAAGGAGGCATGTTATAGTTTTTATCCACAATTAGAAACCGAACCGTTTTGACCGAAAATCGAATAGGATAGTAACGAAATGGGACGATAATTTTCTGGATTGTTTTTAACTTGTTTCTTATATATGGGAGTTATTATTGTTGCCTTTAGATATTCTGGATAAAATCCTTGTTTTGTTAATTAATTTCGTTGGTATGGGTGCCAGTATGGTTGTGTTTTGTTTTGTTATTGTGTTTGTGATTTTATCGAATCAGGTGCTTTATTGTCTTTTAATGTTCTTATTATTATTTTTATAGCATCTTCTGTTATGTCTTCAAATTTATTTGGTGGTATGAGCTTTGTTGTAGTGCTGGTTTCTGGTACTTTGTTGAGTTTTTTTAATTGCTTTTGTGCTAGCTTCTTCCAGCTCCTTCCAAAATTGCTCTAGGTTCGTTATTCGTTTTTTCGTTGTTGTTTATTTGTGTGTTTATCATTCTCTATATTTTATTTGGATTTTTATGACATTTTTTTTATAAGTGCTTGGTAGTATTGATTCTTAGTTCTTTTAATTAACTGGGTTATATAGTATTTTTGATTTTTTATATATTCTTATTTGTAATTATCGTTCTGTGGATATTATTTTTGGTTTTTGTAAAGTCTGTTCCTTTTTTTCATTTGATTTATAGTATTCTCGTCTATCCAAGGACAGTTTGGTCTTCTTTGGAATTTTATATTTTTTGGTTGTTTTCTATTTTTGATTGTATGTTCTTAGATAGCTCTTCTAGAGTCGCTATAGGAGTCTAGCTTCTTTATTTCTTCGTTATTTGCTTATAGTCAGTTTTTACGTATTGTATTGCTTCGTATTTGTGTGTAATCTTTAGTTTTGATTAAATTCTTAGTTTCATTGGATAAACAGTTTGGAAATGAACTCGGTTGGCTACGAAGCTACGATACATCACTTGATTCAAAGAGTTTCGAAAAATCTCATTAGGTTTAGCACCCGCTGCATCAATATCATTAAAATCTAGAATCAGGACTATGAAATAACAATATACAATAGATGTATAGGGAATGATACATTATATGGGTAATTGTGGTCACCTAGATTTGGAAATTCAAACTATTTAGTAACCCTTATCTCTCACTCTCATCTCTACCACAAAATACCGAATTAAATTAGGAACTTTTATGAAGAGATGGATCTAACCTGTTCAAAGGATGGCCAGTTGCAGTTTTTAGTTATTTGGACATTAACCATGAACTGTGTGTCCTCCACTTGTGTGGCAATGAGTTATCTCATCCACTCATAGAATTTGAGCATTGCAAGAAAAAAAACAAAGTATGTATTCTATTAGATACTTAGAAAGCGTGAATCGGAATTAATTGATGGGTTTAGCGATAATAGCCGGCGTTTTTAAGGATCTGGTGTAAGTATTAGATTTAAGTAATGTATTTCTATATGACTGTGTATAAATATTGACATATTCAGTTGATCCCAATCAATGTCAATGCGGTACCGTCGCTCCTCTTCCAGTAACAACGGTCTGGCAACACAAAACATTACCCGCTTAAACCCGAACAATTTGTCAGTTATATCCGGTTTGTACTGACGACATTAGATCAATCCAGTTTCACCGATGGGAATTGTCTGATTGTTTTATGCATTTGCGAACTTAGTTGACGTACATTGTAATAAATGCATTCCTATAATCTGGTGCATACGTGCATATTGAAAGTCGACTTCATGCTTGATCTAATAGGTATTGGATTATAGAAACGTGACGGAAATGACTTGGATGGACGGAATATATAGTTTACTCTAAATTTCTTCTTGCAAATACTTTCATTCACTTGACAAGAAGTACAGCAATGGTTGATTCATTTTTATTTCTTCTAAATTCTTTCCATTTTCATTGAACTATTCTCTGACTAATGAAGTTCAACATCTAGGTATCTCTTACCTATAGTTCTTGTGCAGTACTATTATAATCAAGATCGTGAACAAAATCTTACGAATAGCAACATTTCTGAGATAATTTTTGATCTTATCGAAAAGTGTTTATCAATGTGTTTTTGGAGTGTATAATAATAATCGCATCTTTTATTTTCCATACCAACAGACACAACCCACGACAATCTTAAAATTATAAATCAATATTTGTATTTAAATATGTGGTAGCCCTTGATATCATATTGTCTTTTACACAACTATCCTGTTTATCATAAACAGGATAGGTCAGTTTCTTTAAAAACAAAATTATGTTTGTTAATGAGAAAAATTTAACGATTTTTTTAATTTGTGAACTTAAATTTCGATTTCCAATATAATATTTGCATCAGTTTGGATACAGTACTATTTAATTTTGTCACGTGACATCTATTAAAAGCAATAGGCCATCTTAAAACTCATTACGGAAGCTACTACATAAACATATTAAGTTTTTCGTTTTTCTTCAATTTTGATATAATTACCAACCGTTGTTATTTTTAGCTTCAGTCATTCTGTTTCATCAATATAATTAAAACGCAATTTACTAAGCCGTATCATCTCCGTATTTGTGTGCCAAGGATGGTAAATCAACCAAAGAAGAATTTTATACAGAAAACTGCTTCAAACTCGTGATCTCAAGAACAATTTCATTTGTGCTAATTAGTCTGTTGTTTCAAATGTCCCAATTACACGTGTTCGATGAAACTAATAAATTTTCTGGCATCATATTAGAGTAAAATTTATAGAGAATATGTTAAGGCCTTTTAAATCGCGACGATAAACGTCGTCATATTGCTTCGCCAAACAGATATTTCATAAAATCAACCGTCAACAGGATGTTGTGCTTAACTTAAATCCTAAAATAACGGAATACTGCTAGATATGAACTATGCTATATGATATAGTTTCTTCGGAGTTATGGTGCCGTGGTCTTTGGGAATTACTTCGGTACGTTTCGCTTGATGTTTACCGTAGATGTGGTAAACATCTTTAGCGGCGAGATCTGAATGTTAATCGACACAAAAAAAAAGAAATTTGACAGTTATGAAATAAATGTCATAGCAACTCATTTCAATGATAGGAGAATGGACGATGGAAATTGATTTGTATGGTTTGACATCTCATAACTGTCAAATTTCTTTCTTTTTTGCGTCGTTTAACATTCAGATCTCACCGCTAATAGTATTTTAAAACACAAGTGTCATAATGACGTTTATGTAATGCGAGTACAAGTTTGAATCTCGAGCCGCGTAGCGGCAAGAGATTCAAAGTACGAGCATTACATGTCATTGTGGCACACGTTTTTTACAGTATTTTTTCTAATTTGCACGTTAATCGTCTATATTACGTTCCGGCAAAAGTCCCCCCCACCCACGTTAATATCTCATTACAGCACAGTATGCTGTAATAGCCATATCAGCACTGCGTCGTCTTTTGTTTTAGCTTTATTACAACATCCGATTAGAAAAATATGTTTACCGTAGTTGTGAACGAAATATATATAATAACCCGGAAGAAACTATATCATGTATCTTGTATTTGTAGTTAAGGCAATGTTGTTAGTAATAGCATAACACATTGATAAAAACGTATCTTTGATTCATAGTTATTTAGGTACCTACGTGGCAAGGCTGGAAAGTGACGTATTGTTGAACCACTTTGGAGATTGCGAGCCGAAACGAGCAACCAAACGAGTTCGATAAGACATTTTCCAGCCTTGGTGTGTACAACATTTTTTCGACTACGACATAATTACCACTTCCTAAAATCAATTTACTTGCAATTGTAGTGTTCAGAATACAGATCCCTCGCCTTTGAATGACAGATTGTTTGACAGCTATTTTGACAACCGAACCCAGAAAAACTTCAGAATCTTCACAGAAGCGTACGCTAAGGTAACGGAAGTGACGTGTTGACAGTTTAATTCGGTATGTACATACGTAGTGTGCTCTACTGTCTATGGACGGTAAAGTAACAGAAGTGATGCGTTGACCGTTCAATTCATAGTTGCATTCGACAAAGCGGCGCTTTCTTTCCCCGAATGAGTGTAGTAAGGTTATACTTTCGTAAAAAAAGTAATATATTTTACAAAAAGGAAATAGACTCAAGTAAATATACAGGGTGTCCCTGAAATAAGAGTACAACGTATTAAAAATGAGAAGCCCTAATTTTATTACACCTTTTATCTAAATTAATTTTTCCAAAATTCCCACGCATACGTGAGGAAAAAAATGGCAAAAATATTTATTAAATATCCGTCACGCCACTGGTATTTGAGACACTACACTTTTAACCAACGAAGGTAGGGCAGGCAACACGCGACGTATAACTACGCTCTGAGTCTCAGTCTGTCTGGATCCTTACGCATGAACACATCGGATATGGCTTTTACCACACGCGAGTTGTTCGATATGATTTATGTCTACGGCGAAGCAGGAGGAAGTTGTCGAAGAACTCTACGTATCTACCGGCAGCGATACCCCAATCGTAGAACCCCGTCTTACACGTGTATAAAGGATACCGTGTTTAGATTAAGAGAAACTGGTCGATTGCTACCAAATTACGAAGGTCGCGGACGTGAAAGACCACGTCGAATTTTACGAGCCGAAGAAGAATTGCTGGATATTGTGAACAGAAATGCAGGTGTAAGTACACGTGATGCTGCAGGGCAAGTGGGGGTGTCACGCAGTACGGCACACCGCAATGATGTTTATTTCAGACAGCTGTCATTGATCAGATTACGCACAAGTGAATAGAGTTATTCATTAATAGATTCCACATTTTACTTTCAATATCTTCTTTGAAATTTGCTTTAAATTTCGCGTACGTAATAATATTGGAGTCGTTGACTCGTATCAGCTGCATACAATGATTATCTGTATATCACAGCTGTATTTACAAATGACCTTAAGATATAGTATAAACACAGATAGTGGATCCATGGGCGGCACATTCGTGACGTTTCAATGAGTTTTTAATTGTATATTCGATATTGCAATTGGCGTACGAATTTTTGGATACTTATTCAGTATAATTTGGGTTTCCCATTTTTAATATTGTGTACTCTTATTTCAGAGACAGCCTGTATATACAGGGTTTTCCACGGTAGCCGTTCGTTAGAAGTTTCCGAGGTTAGAAAAAACCTGGAACTCTGAATTTTTGGAATCCGGGGCTATTCAAGATTCTCTTTCATTTTAAAATATTTTCAGGGTCTTATCACTTCCGGTTATACCGGAAGTCGCCATAAACTTTCTTATTTTAAATAGAACACCCTGTATATTATTTCATTTTTAAATTCCTGAGAAAATTTCATGATGAGTTCTAATAGGTTTCCCTATACCTACTTTCAACTGCTACTTAGATATCTTAATTTTTTTGAAAATTTTGGAAGATGTACCGTTATTTGCAACACAGTATCTTTTGCCCATTTTCGACTGGTAATAAACACTTCTAGGGTAGATGGGAGCACAAGAATGACACTTTCGAAATCCACATTGACAATTGATTTGTCGCATACAGGGTGTCCAAAACTGCATGACAAATTACAAAATCTTTAAAGTTGAAAAAGTTCCTTTTTTCAAATGGAACATCCTGTATATTATTGGATGATCAGATGCAGAATTTAATTCTGCATCGATTCGCTATGACTTTCCCTATACCTATTTACAACGGTTTTCTTGTTATTCCATATTTTTTACTAAAATCTAATAAAACTACAAAATCGTATGCAGTGAGCATTGATTATAAGAGGAATTAGAACAAGTGACTTGACAGTTGTTGATTTTATGTCAAAGTAGTACAATTATATTTTGCTAATTCTATGACATACAGTTAATAATTGAGAATATTGAAGAATATTCGAATAATGATCTGCTAAATTTGTTTTATACGCAAGGGTGAATGTGAACGAATTGTCAGACGCACATGTAGATTATTTAACGAGCGATATCCGGACTTACCAGCAATGACTCATGGAAAATTTGCAAGAATTGAAGCTCGGTTCTTGGAAACTGGGAGTGTAAAGGCAACTCGTAATCACCGAAAGCCAGTAATAGATAATGAAGCTAACGAGGTGAATGTTTTGGCTTATTTTCAAGCTTATCCACGGAGTTCAATTCCAGCAGCAGCGCTGGAATTGGGCATATCAAGAACTTTAATTCATAGGATATTAAAAAAACACAAAATGCATCCTTTTTGTGAAATAACTGTACAAGGCTTACGCCTTGGTGATGAGGCAAGACGCGTCGCCTTTTGCGAGTTCATATGCACAACAATGACAGAAGATCCAAGATTCCTTTATAAAATAAGTGGACTGACGAATCAAAATTCAGCAGGCAAGGAATTATAAATCGTCAAAATATTCACTACTGGACACAAGATAATCCACACGTCTTAAGGGAGAATAATCACCAGGACCGGTTTAGCTTTAATGTTTTTTGTCTGGTTATGGACAATAGCGTAGCATATCAAGTCTACGATGAAAGTTTAAATAGGGCTAGATATCTAGAGATACTTAGAGTATTTGTTAGTGATTTTTTAAGTACTCTACCTCCAAGAGAGAGAGCAAACAGTTGGTATCAACTAGATGGTGCTCCCGCGCACTCCACACTACCTGTACATCAACAATTGACGTTGATGTTCGAGGATCGGTGGATTGGTCCCCACGGACCCTGGAACTGGCCACCCAGATCACCCGATTTGACGCCCTTGGACTTTTACCTGTGGGGTCGCATAAAAGAGCAAGTGTACTCTACACCTGTATTAACGAGAGAGGAACTATTGAACCGTGTTCACGATGCGTTCACCAATATAACCCCAGACGAACTTCGGAGATCGGTTTCGCGAGGAGTACATGATAGAGTGATTCAGTGTTTGAACCAAAATGGTGGTCACATAGAACAATTAAGTATTATTGTAGTTATTTCGTTCAATTTATTTTATTTTTTCTTGTCATGATGTTCCTATTTTTTTTTGTTTTTCATTTGTTACTATGTTTCAAATTTTCTTATGTTCCTAATAAACACATACGATGTTTCAGTTTCTGTCAAAGATCACATTAAAACAGAAAATATTGACATAACAAGAAAACCGTTGTAAATAGGTATAGGGAAAGTCATATCGAATCGATGCAGAATTAAATTCTGCATCTGATCATCCAATAATATACAGGGTGTTCCATTTGAAAAAAAGAACTTTTTCAACTTTCAAGATTTTGTAATTGGTCATGCAGTTTTGGACACCTGTATGTCACAAAGCAATTGTGAATGTGGATTTCGAAAGTGTCATTCTTGTGCTTCCATTTACCCTAGAAGTGTTTATTACCAGTCGAAAATGGGCAAAAGACACTGTGTTGCAAATAACGCTACATCTTTCAAAATTTTCAAAAAAATCAAGATATCTAAGTAGCAGTTGAAAGTAGGTATAGGGAAACCTATTAGAACTCATTATAAAATTTTCTCAGGAACTTAAAAATGAAATAATATACAGGGTGTTCCATTTAAAATAAGAAAGTTTATGGCGACTTCCGGTATAACCGGAAGCGATAAGCCCGTGAAAATATTTTAAAATGAAAGAGAATCTTGAATAGCCCCGGATTCCAAAAATTCAGAGTTCCAGGTTTTTTCTAACCTCGGAAACTTCTAACGAACGGCTACCGTGAAAAACCCTTTATATTTATGAAATATGATTTATTTGTAGTAACCATTTCTTTAGTGTAAACAGTATTGCTTTCAAGCAAAGAAATATACTTAAAAAATGTTTTGCTTTGGTCTAAAGAGCCCTTTTTATCAGTGTATAATATTATAAGGTATTACGAAACAGAGCACACTTATTAATTAAAGCTAATACAGTGTAATTAACAAGAAACACGCCATGGTGACTCTATCGAATGAAATATAAATCTTACTAGTGCAAGCCGATTTTTAATTAATGGATGAGTAATTGCTTCTGCTAACCAGTTACAATACATCTCTAAATATGTACTCTAATATAAATATATTAAATTTTTATTTCTAATAATATATAAAAGGAAAAAAAATGCCTTACATCAATAGGCATGATAAATACTGTAATTATTTAATAGTAGTTATTTAATATAATTTAGGTGGGTGTACACTTTTAGGGACTATTTTCTATACTAAATATCTATTACTACTTTGAATCTTTGAATCTCTCGCCGCTACGCGGCTCGAGATTCAAACTTGTACTCGCATTACATAAACGTCAAATACTATTAAAACACAAGTGTCACAATGACGTTTGTTATAATGCGAAAGATTCAATGTACGAGCATTACAAGTCATTGTGACACGAGTTTTTTACAGTTTCTAATTTGCACATTAATCGCCCATACTAAATTCTGGTAAAAGTCCTACCAGTGCGTTAATAACTCATTATTACCGCACAATGTGCGTTAATAATGCATCATTTCTGCACTGCTTCGTCGTTTGTTTTAGCTATATTGTAACATTCGATTAGAAAAAAGATGCTTCAATACTTAAAGCACATTTTCTCACTAAAATTGACCAACAAACAAAAAAGAAAGGGTCCTCCAAGTACAAAACTATATCCAGCACTGCCTATTTTTAAGTAAAGAAATGTTTCAAACCATGGGGATGCTTTGAAGGAGATCAGTTAGTACATAATATATGAAGGACTGAAGAAATTTTCAGGGAGAGAATGTACCGGGTGATTCAGTAAGGGTGGCGACTGGCTGTATCTCGGAAACTGCTATGCCTAGAGCTTCGGGACAAAAAAATACATAACCAATGTGGCCACCAGAAATATCCCAAAATTATTTTAATGTTCGAAATTTCACCGCTAGGGAGCGTATCTATAATAATATATGTTCAATCATAAAACCAGTATTATCTCAGAAAATTGCAGGTTAACCTATAGTTTTGAATGGACCGTTTGAAAGCTGACATGATGTCCCATTATTTTGTTTAATGACTTTTTTTCGTATCTGCCATAATAAGGAGCGGAGAAGCCAATCAATTGTTCAATACGTAAATTTTAATATCTCCTGAACCGTCCAACCAATCTGAAAATTTTTAGGCTCGTTCGATGCAGCATTTCATGGTTTTTTTTCTAGAAAAATTGTCGTTTTAGTATGTCGACGGAATTTAGCACGAAAAGTACCAAGGATAGAAAAGTAGGATTTTTTATACGTATAATGCACTCCGCCAAAAAAGTATCGCATAAACTAAAAAAGGGCATTTATGAACCAAGATATTTTTATACGTTCACAAAAAGTTTGCCTCGTGTATGTGAACTATAAAAACACTAACAAAATAATGGAACTTAGCGTTTTTACTTTTTTTTTTTCTAAAAGAACACATTTAGAAAAATGCATATGTGTAAGGTTTGTTCAGTTGTTTATTGAAAGTCTTCCTATACGGACAAATTTTAAAGTGCGACGTCAGAGTTCTGTACCAACGCTTTCAAAACTAAAATGAGCAATTTAACTTCAGAACAAGTGGCTGCTATAGTTGCTTTAATCGAAGATGGACGATCTCAAGCATACGTTGCTAATTTGATGAACATTGATCAGTCAAATGTTTCTAGAGCCGTAGCCAGATATAGGGAAACAGGCATTTACAGTAGAACACCTGTACCAGGTCGTCCAAGATGTTCTACTCGCCAAGATGACCGCTATTTACTACTACAAGCATTAGGTCGGAGACATGTAACTGCGAGACAATTGCAGAACGACTTGGCTAGAGTCAGAAATACTCGTGTGAGTACTCAAACTATTCGGAATAGGTTACGACAGAGTGGATTAAGAGCTAGAGTAGCTGTAACAGCCCCTCGTCTCACTAGGAACCACCGAGTGGCTCGCTTAAGGTTTGCCAGAGAACATGTAAATTGGAACATTAATGACTGGGCCAATATACTCTTCACAGATGAGTCAAGATTTGGTCTTTACACCTCAGATAGGCGTATCTCAGTGTACAGACGAGACGGTGAGCGCTATTCGCAGTGTAATATCAGACCTAGACCTAATTTCGCTGCTGGCTCTATTATGGTTTGAGGAGGCATCTGTTTAACAGGTCGTACAGAGTTAGTACCAGTAGACAGAGGTACACTGACTGCCCACAGGTATATAACGGAAATTTTAGAAGAACATGTAGTACCATATGCGCCAATTATAGGAAACGAATTCATGTTAATGCACGATAATGCACGACCGCATGTTGCAATAATCGTCCAGGAATACCTTAACGATGTTGGTATTTCAGTTTTAGATTGGCCTGCGGTAAGTCCGGACATGAACCCTATCGAGCACGTGTGGGACCTCCTTCACAGACGGATACGAACCCAAAATGTTGCCCCAGCGGACCTGCATGGACTAGAAAATGCTCTCCGTGACGAGTGGGAGAATTTGGATCAGGCTTATATACGGAGGTTAATCGAATCTCTGCCAAACCGTATGCGAGCGGTCATAAGAGCCAGAGGTGGCAATACTCAGTATTAAAAGCTACTGTTATGACATTTTTCTTTCCAAAATTATAATTTCTTGTTTTAATAAAAATCTCAAGTATGAGTTCTTGTTTTTATTTGGCCTGTATTTTATTTAAACAATCATAGAAATTATATCTTAGAGCGCATTAAAGTATATTTACAACTTTATGCTACAAACAAAGATTATGCGATACTTTTATGATTCAAAACTAAATTATGCGATACTTTTTTGGCGGAGTGTATATCATTGTGGATTTTGTAAAATTATTCATAAGGGGGTTACAAACTCCCAGAGCTACTTTTAACTTTTTTATTGTAAATGGATTGCTATATTTGTAGTAATTATTTCGATAGCCACCTAAAACACCGTTGCAGTCATATATGGTTATGTGAACTTCCGACAATTAGTTTAGGCTATATTGCAAATTTTGTCAAAAGTTCTACAGTTACAGCTTCTAACATTTTAAGTTTTAATCTAAAAACGGTTGTAGTGTCGCGCGTTATTCTTTTGTTATCAATTTTGGGGCTAACACTTTATATGTTTAAAAGTAGTGTAACGTAAAAACATATACAGGGTGCTAAATATGTCGTGGAAACGAACTCCAAAAGCGTTCCTTTCGTTTTTTTAAATGGAACTTATGTTTCTCGATATTATTAGCAAATTCCTTGTAAAATTACCTTCAAAATAGTATATTGATAAAAATTAGTTTAAAGTTACAGCAGTTTTACATAGATCATACTATGATATTGCGCGACTATTACTGTAATACCCTAAATACACATTTATGGATGTAAAAATCGATAGTTTGTCAACTGAACGTGAACGACTTATCTTGCGTTAGTAACACTATATAACTAATAGAAATTTAAAAAACTATATCTCCATTCACATTTGAAATAAATATAGCGTGTAATATATTTTTGAAAAATCCGCAAAATTTGCTATTTAGCTATAGCATAGCCCACTATAGCTTCCATTTGAAAAACATAAAAGGACGTCATTAGTCAAAATGTTGGGGAGATATTAAAAAATAGATTTCATATCCAAATCCTAAATAAAAAGCCGCATGAAACACATCCGAATGATGAGTTTTGATAGGTATTACGCATTCAAGATTCTTAATAGCAATAAGAATGTTAGTAGTAGTATGATGTGTTCACCATAAATTAATTAATTCGTTTAAAACGTCTCATAATGTAAATTCATACAAATTCTAAGCAGTCATGGACTAATTGAATTTTAGAGGACGACAACCCGAAACTGCCCGAAAACAGAAATATCAGGAATGTGCGTCGTGATATTAAATCGCATTTTTTGTATACTCTTTGTAAAATCTTACTGCAAATGCACGCATTTTCATCCTCACTGTAGTGGCGATTCTCCCACCACCATCGGTGTGATAGTTTAAGACTCAATTAAGTCTTGGCTGATTCTTTATTAAAGAGGTTGCCCATAAGAAGTTTTCAGTGTTTACGAACGTTGTGTATTATTTGGTGGTTTTCAGTGGTTTACACTTCAGCGGGCATATCGGGAACGTTAGGGTTCTTCGACGGTGTTCCACCCAACAGTCTGCGAATGAAATACAGCAGTCGTTCCAATAGACAAATTATACAGATTCAATTCAGAACGTTCTTACCAGATCGGATTAGATACCTTGGATAGATAGTGTCCTGTAATCACTAAGTAAGTAATGAGAAAAAATATACGAAGATAACTGAGATTTTAGGATTGGAATCCAGTAAAACAATCAATTTTTATTTTCAAACAAATCATACAAGATGCATTTATTCTAAAAATTTGTTTTAATAATATTTCTAAAAATAATTACCATATGCATTTCGTATATATCCTCTGTTATATACTTAAAAAAAGTAGACATGAAGAAGGGTTATTTAATATCTCCTCAACTTCTATTACAGGTATTATTTTTCTATACGTTAAAAATTGAAATCGATTGACATGAGATTCATAAAAAGCGGGCTATGTAGCTTTGAAATTCTTAAATTCTTTTCTTTGTTAATTTTGATCGGTGCAGTTATTGCGAGCACATTCGCAAATGTTTCTGAGAAAATTTCTGATGTTCAGGATCCAAGTGATGAGTTATTCTTCAAGTCAGGTAAATATAACATACACTAGATTAAGATATAACTCCATGTTCAAAGTTAACGTACTAATAATAATATGTATTAAACTATCTATATATTTTTTTTTGCTTTTCAACTTATATAAAGATTGTAAGTGGTTTAAAGGTTTAAAAAATACATTTTTACACATCTTATTACTCTTACATTGCTTGTAGCTATAACTTTGTGGTGCATTAATTTTTTTTGGGATTTTTAAATGTTTTTTCGGAGCAATATTGTTGACATTGAAAAAAAACGCATACATCCAATTAAAGAAATATTTTTTATAACTGAAAGCACGGTTGCTTTCATTCAAAGAACGTTATTAAAGGAAAAAAAACTTGTGGGTTAAACAAAATTTAAAATTTCTTCAAACCGTTTTTTCATACACATAAAGAAACGTTTATTGCTACAAAAATGATGAAATAATTTTGTTAGATTTAATATTTTATTACAAAGAAATTATTTGTTAACTAAATAGATCTACGCTGATTAATATTATAATATTCACTCTTCACCAAATCACTAGTGGAATAACAGTGTTATTAGTGATTTGGTGAAGAGATCTTCCAAGGTTTACCTTAGCCGAAAACACTACGTTTAACACTTCTCCTGTTTTCTAATGTAGATGGCAAAAATACGTATTTAGATTTTTTATCTTTTTAATTTTTGTGGTAAGGGATTTTTTAATTTTTTCTTTTGGATTTTTGTTATGGTACGACAAGACTGATTATTTCTTCATCATTCAATACTTGATCTACATAATCATCTTTACCAACAGACCATTCCTCAATTTCTTTTGCTGAAGGATTTTCAAGACCTCTTATTCGCATCGTCAGCTTTTACAAACTGATGCAATCTTCTTTGTTCGAATTTATATCGTCATATTTTCCACCTTCATTTTCATGTGGACAAGTGAACATTATTCCATGTTGCAGAAATCCAATAGACTACATTCTTCAAGTTTATTTGGCGCACAACACTTATGGGATCATCACTTTCAGTAAATTGCAGGACATGTTTCAACAATTAACGTCTATAATTCTTTTCGATATTCTCCAAAACACCCTGGTCCATCGTTGTAATATTCTTGTGACGTTAAGTGGAAGATATTCAGCAATGACGTTCTCCTTTACAATGAGTTTATCGTTTGGATGCGAAGGAGCATTATTACGCAGCAGAACAGCTTGTAAGGAAAGTCGTTTTTTCTTAAGATAAATCGTCGCTCGCCGAACAAACTCATTGCAAAGCCAATTCTTGAACAAAAGCATCAAAGAAGCGCTTGGGTGGGCTTCTTTGATTTTTGTAATCGACTGGCAAAGCTTTCGGTGCTAGGTCTTTTTTAATGTTTGCAGATTTTCCGATTAACATTAAAAGAAATTTGTATCTTCCGGAAGTATTACTGCATACTATAATAGTGAATCTTTCTTTAGTATGTTTATGTCCTGGTGCTTATTTATCGTGGAAAGTGCGTATCTACTATTTTACTAGATAGTTCTAATTTTGAAAAAGGTGTGGAAAATTCTGCTTTATTTCTTTTTTAATTTTAATATACTCCAGAACAGTTCTGATCTAGAATAGTCTACCAGTCTTGGTGAAATGAAATCATTCTGTGCTTATATTGTTAAATATCCTAAAATGAAACAAAAATAAAATTTAGAGTTAAATTAACAAAAGTTAATAATATTCAAATAATTAAAATTTGATGTGATATTTCTTAATAGATCTTGGTAGTATTTAATAATTTTTTTTTGTATTGGGTTTTTAGGTCTTATGGAAAAACAATATTGTTGTTCCTTGATTACATTTTTAATAATTAGCTATACGTTTTCTTGTCTTTTTTTGCAACTTTTTCAAGCTTAAACTGAAAAAATATAATAGTTATGTTTAACACTACATTGCAATAATTGTTATAAATAATACTAAATTGTTTTTACATAATTACTTTTTATATAAATATAAACTTACTATTTTTAACATTTAACACATTTCGCATTAAAACACTTTCTTTTTCTTTTATTCTGTTGGTATGCAATAAAAAATCAAATTTCTTTTTCATGTTAATATTTGTTGGGTTCTGTGCTTAATTACAAAAAATCAGTTTTTTTTTTCTTTTTGTCGGAAGAAAATGCTTTAAGCACACCAGATCTGAGTCTGCAATCTGGTAGTGTGGGACTCCCGTGATGGTATACCCACTAAGAAACCCCCTATTTCTCCCAGTACTGAACGTTGCTGGGACCGCCGACGCATCTGCTTCAGTTCAGAAGTGGGTGTCCATCAGTTCCTCTTATGTAGAGTCGTTACCTTGTCTGGCTAGCTCCTCAAATTCCTTGACGCTCATGATGTTGTTAATCAATGTTGCGGAACAATGTGAAAAAATCAGTTTGTACTTGGGTTTTGTCAAACATAAATTACATCAAACATTGTATAAAACAAATTTCAAAAACATTTACAACAAAGGATCAATATCAAAATGCAGCGAGTGATATGCGAACTAACTTTTTTATTAAGTGTATCTTTTGTCAATAATACGTATAATTTTTCTTAACTAGCTCGTTCATATGGCGAGAAGTGAAAAGCTTGTAAAAATAAAAAAATAAATTAAATTACGCTAATAATAAATGCGGAAACATGCATAAAATCACCCCAATAAATTACTATAAATTTAATTAAAGGCACCATTTTAATTTTAAAATAACCAAAAATTATTTTATCAATTCAACATAAATTGATAAACAATTCTGGCTGCAGTTGACTTAACTAGTTCTAGATTATATTAAAATCAAGAAGGAAATAAAGAGTATTTCATGAAACCTCTGAATTTTGATAATAAAAAAGTTCTAGAAACTAATTACCTGACAAATCCATTCTCCTTCAGGGTAGTTTTCGAGAAACAATAACTTCTTCAAAAGCTTCCCAGGAAGGCGGTTACTGTCTTGAGTGATTGCACCTCCAGCTATTTGATAGAAGTATTTTAGCATCAACGATTTCAATAGTATTTTAAAACACAAGTGTCACAATGACGTTTATGTAATACGAGTACAAGTTTGAATAACAGCGAGTGATTCAATGTAGGAGCATTACAAAGTCATTGTGGCACGAGTTTTTTACAGTATTTTATCTAATTTGCACATTACATACCCATATTACATTCCGGTAAGCGTCTCACCAGTGCGTTAATATCTCATTACAGCACAGTGTGCGGTAATAACCATTTCAGCACTGCGTCGTCGTTTGATTTAGCTTTATTGTAACATCCGATTAGAAAATAGTATTTTAAAATACAAGTGTCACAATGACGTTTATGTAATGCGAGTACAAGTTTGAAGTACGAGCATTACAAGTCATTGTGGCACACGTTCTTTACAGTATTTTTTCTAATTTGCGCATTAATCGCCTATATTACGTTCCGGCAAGAGTACACCCCCCCCCCCCACGATAATATCTCATTGCAGCACAGTATGCGGTAATATTCATATCAACACTGCGTCGTCGTTTGTTTTAGCTTTATTGCAACATCCAATTAGAAAAATATATTTAAGAGCTTATTTCTATAATAATGAAAAGCATGGTCATGATTTTTATTTCTTCTCAATAACTCATAGGATCAGATATTGCCCGTCCTAGATTTGTCCATAACCAAGGCACTATTTGAACCCAAAAACCTAGCAGTATATAGTATGGGCAGTAACCAAATAAATCTACGTGTTTGTTCATTACTTTTTGATTCAAACAAATTTGCTTCTAACATTCTTTTGTTTCGAAAAAAAAAAAATCACTATTAAAAGTTAAATCTTTGACCTATAGCTTATTGGTTTGAATGAAGGAAACCCTTTTACCAGTGTAGATTGTCTATTTTGAACGGTCTTATACTACAAGTCTATTTTGTTGAATACTAGAGTCAGTCGCAATAGACAGAAACTTGCGCGAAGTGTGACGTTTAGCACTTTCAATGAGTCTACCATTGGTTGTTGCCTAGCAACGAAGACCGATTACCAATATTCGTTCGCTGTACCATTCTCAATTGCAACAGACTCTACATTGCATTAAAATAATACCCCTCAATAGCAGAAAAGGCACCAAATTTTAAACTATCTTAAAAATCTAAGTTGAAGTAAAATAGGTTGAACAAAAATGTTATTTTGACGTCAAGATTTCTGATTGGCTCTGGTAAAATGAAAACTTTTTCTGAGCACAGGAAATTTAGTTCTTCATTTATGATTTTTATGCACCTATTATATGGAGAATTCTTTTCAATGTCCTCAAAATCTTTAGTTCTGTTTTACGCCTTGAATGAATTGCTTGGTATTTTTAATGGCTGTTAATGTTTTATTACGTTCGAAATATTTTGCTTTTATTTTTGGCGTCATTTTCCAAATTGATAAAATAAAACAGGAAGCTGTTTTACTTAAAAATGTAATAGTTTGTCATCTGTAATGTGGTGTGACTATTAGTAAAACTAAATTTGAAAAGAAACGTACAAAAAGTGTGTTCATTTTGGACATGAAGTTTTTTTTTTTTTCTAGAATAATATCTTAATAAATATAAACTATTTGTGCCTCAGAACCAATTCATCCAGCAGAATGTACGAACGGGCATGAAAAAATCAAGAATACATTTTCATGGGCCGATTATTTGGTGCTCGCTACCATGTTGATCGTTTCATGCGGTATTGGTGTATTTTACGGATTTTTTGCTCGCGAACAAACAACCAGTAATGATTTTCTGCTCGGCGGAAGTTCGATGGGAACGTTTCCCATGGCTATGTCTTTAGCTGCGAGGTAAATTAGTTCTAATTTAAATAGCAGTTTTAATTAAAATATTTATTTTAGCTTTATCACCGCTATCGAACTCCTGGGCAATCCAGCCGAAATGTATCTGTATGGTTCACAATATTGGATGGTTTGTTTATCTTTTATTTTAGCGGTATTCTTTGCTTCCAAATTGTATTTACCAGTGTACATGAAGCTGAGGGTAACTAGCAGTTATGAATACCTGTCGATGAGGTTCAATACACCTGTTAGATTGTTTGCTAGTCTGCTGTATGTAGTACAGATGGTTTTATACACTAGCGTTGCTGTATATGCTCCAGCATTAGCTCTTAGTCACGGTAAGAAGATATAGTAGCAAAGTAATTAATGGTGTTGGACTAACAAGGAAAGCTACCCAACCCTCACTTCCAGAATGTCATGGAACTTTGTGGGACTATGTGAAGTACCTGTCCTAGTTTTGGCTGATGAACGGTTTTATGCGGTGAAACTGGCCTTTGAAAATGGCAAAAAAGGTTTCGCAGTATTTCCTTTGATTATCAAAATACAGTACATTGGCGCAATAGGGGTTTAATGTACGTGACCCCAACTCTCCAGTTAGCATATTTCTATAGATTTTTAAATATGCTAAACATGCTAAATATGTATTGATAATCTTTATGAACTTGACTGAAAATACTCAGAAACTCCGGATTTTCAAAGACTACTTTCACCTCTTAAAACTATTTGTTAGCCGTAAAACCAACCTTTATTTCACTTGACTCTGTAAGTTCTATAAATCACTCAAGTTTTATTAAATTCTGGTGTGTGTGCAGTTTGGGTACATTTAGTAAATTCATTTCAAGTTTAGTTGATGAATCTTCAAAACTTCAATTCCTTGATTAAATAAACTGCTTTTCTTTATAACTTTTAAATTTATTCAGGTAATCGCAAAAGCCCAGCTTTAATGCTTTGATATCCTGTCTTATTATTAACATCACTGTTTTGACATTTTTATTTTATTCTAGTTACTGGTTTAAATGTTTATTTGGCTGTTACCGTAGTTTATCTTGTATGCATATTTTATGCATCTCAGGTAAGTTCTTTTTATACATTGAAGAATGCCTTTACATTTATTTCACTTGTGTTTTAGGGTGGAATGAAAGCCGTAATAATGACAGATACATTCCAAGCAGTCATATTAATTGGTTCAATTTTGTTAATTGTTCATTTTGGCGAAAAGTTTGTCGGCGGTGCAGCACCGATTTGGTCACAAAATTATATTACTGATCGTCTAGAAATTTTTAAGTACGTTTTTCTTAAATAAATTCAGAATATAAGACAAGTAAAAAACGATACTTTATAGCTTTGATACTAACCCTACCGTTAGAAATGGTTTTTGGCCGGTCGTTATTGGTGGAACATTTTATTGGATGACGATGTTTTGCTCAAATCAAGCTTCCATACAAAAATATATGTGCGTTGAGACAATTTCACAAGCAAGAACGTAAGTTTATTAACACATTCATCTTCAAACTGTAATTTGATTTAATTCTAGCGCGTTATGGGTGTCATGTTTTGGATTAATTTTGATTTTTACCGTCAACTTTTATACGGGTATGATAATGGTGGCTCACTATAAAGACTGTGATCCAATCAAAGCAGGAGACGTTGCTGCATCGGATGAATTACTACCACTATACGTAATATCGGAATTGGGACATTTTAAAGGAATAACCGGCTTTTTTGTCGCCGGAATATTTGCAGCCAGTTTGGGGTATGTTGGAATAAAGAAAAACGATCTTTCAAAATGAAATATTAACGATAAGGTAAAAATTTAGGACTGTCGCTTCGGCTCTAAACAGTTTGGCCGCTGTAACATGCGAAGATTTCTTGCAAGGATTTCTTGGAATCCAGCTACCGGAGTCCAGAGGAGCATTTTGGGCTAAATGTATTTCGATTGGGTATGGAGCGGTGAGTTTTATTTTGGTAAGTCTTCCTGTTCCTTCTCTGTTTTATAATGTTTAATTACATCCTTAATTTTAGGTATTTGTGGTCGAACAACTTGGAAGTGTGTTGCAAGTTGCTATAAGTTTTAACGGTATGGTCGGGGGAGTAACTCTAGGTTTATTTTCACTAGGAATGCTATTTCCGTGGGCCAATTCTAAGGTATGTTTTTTCTTTCATAGCACATGGATTCTTAGAATTTACCTGTTTAGGGAGCTATTTCTGGGGCAATTATCGCGCTTGCGTTGGTCATGTGGATGGCAATCGGACAACAAATATCAATTGCTAGTGGAGCGTTTACAATTAAAGAAAAGGAAACTAGTGTCCAAGGATGTCCTTGCGTAAACATGACGGATGCGGATTTAAATAAGGATGTGCTTTTAGAGGAAGAGTAAGTACTTTGATGTAGGTGCACCAATGAAGCGAGCATTTTAACATAACGATATTCTTTCTAGGCCAGTACTCTTCGTGTATAGGATTTCGTTTTTGTGGTATTCCGCTATAGGTTTCCTTGTTACAATACTCTTCGGTTTAATAGCTTCCATTGGGTTTGGCTCTCAGGATCCGGAGAATATTAATCCCGACTTAATTTCACCTCCCGTTTACAGTCTTTTGCACTCTCTACCACACAGTCTAAAAGAGAAACTATGCATACCTCTGAAGTTTAAGCATAATACCAAAGAAGACAACCTACAAATGAAAGGAATCGTAAACGTTGACATTGATTTATCTGATGAATCCTTAAACGGTGAAGAGAAGGAATATACACGAAAAGTGTCCGTTGTTACAGCTTAAAAGGTCGTGACTTATATATTGTTCAGTATTTTACGGCTATGTTGTGGTGAAGTTCTTAATTTAATATTTATATTTAGATGTAATGAAATGTATAAACAGTATTAATAAAGTACCTATTTATAACGTATACAATAAGCATTCGATAGTAACTGTACCTATACGTTGTTTCTATTTTAATTTAATGCAGATAATGAAAACAATAAAATGGTTTTGAAAAATATGATAGGTACGATATAGGAGTTAAATACATTAAAATCAGATTTTTTTGTTTTATTAGTGTTCTAAATGTGTTCTCACGAATGTATTTTTCTTTAAATTAAAAAATAAAGTTTATTTTCTTTCACTGGTGCTTCTATCATCAGCAAAATAGCTTTTGTGATTAATTAACATGATTTGTTGGAAGTTTGTTTCATATGGGGTGCTTCATATATTATTGAAATAAAATGGTAACAAAATATTGTTGAGCTAATCAAAGTTATAGTCAATCCAATAAGAAAAACGTGGTGAAGGCAATCATATTATAACTATCAGTATTGTTCAGATAACCAAGCGAGCGTCATTAAGAAATAATTCTGAAGTTAAAATTTTTTTCAAACTTTTGACTTTTCTAAACACGTGTTACAAATAAGAAAAATTAATAATTTAATCATGATAAACATATCCGTATGTTCCAGAAGTCATAAGACCTATATTCGAGCATACGTCGAATTCTGATCTATTACCATGCATCAAGTATCTCCTTATGTAAACACAGAATCAAAAACAATTTTGTGCATTGTTTAGATTTTATGTGGTGTTTTATATATTTAGAACAATATGGAACTAATGGCATTCGATGTTGAATGGGTTAAAAAAAGAAGATCATTTTCCCAGGAATGTTCCCTTCTTAATGTTTGAAAGATGGCGATTAAATGATCCTATTAAAAAGATTCGAAAAACGTTTGTCTATCCGATAGGTTTGCTGTTTGGTAGGACTTAGTATAGGTCCTCATTTATTCTCGCAGATAATTTTTTTTTCCAGTACTCTTGTTTTTTCCCCTATTTTGGCAGGCGTTGATTGATCAGACCTTTTATTTGAGGAGGTGTTGTGCACATATATTGTAAAATTGCGTCTAAATGCATGGCAATGCGTGACTACGCACGTGTGTGTAAATTATCAAAGTGATTTATTTTTTTTACACGATGCTTAGAAATTTACAAGGCTCCTTGTAATTGCTCTATTTTGTAAATTACTAAATCGAATGTAAATTTCAAAGCATATTGTGATGCTCTAGCACGTAAATTTACAAACGTTATGTGAACTTGTTTACCTACATAAATCTACAAGTATATCGTAAATTTAAAAGTATCTTGTACTTGTATAGAAGGTAAAATTACAAAAGCTAGGTAAGTATAATTTGTAATAGTATTTTAAAACACGAGCGTCACAATGACGTTTATGTAATGCGAGTACAAGTTCGAATCTATTAGATCGATTAGATCTAATTAGGGAAAACCTCGCATCGCGACCTATTTATCTATTGTGCCCCCTTACATCAGCTATAAGCTGCTAGGGTTTGCCCGCACTCTCCCCATATCCCATTTCCATGTTTTGTACCTCTTGAAAAAAAGAAAATTCAACGTTTATTTTTCAAGACACCCCACTATAGGGTGATCTCAAAAATGTTTAATATTAAATGTTTATATAAATTCCATGTATTCGCAGGGTAAGAAAAAAAGTTGAAAGAAAAAACAGTTACTGATACTCACAAATTTAATCCAAAATAAACAGCCAGCATAGTAGGTACAGTTGAATTTTTTGCACTGGCGGATGCGCGATAGCAAGAGGGCGTGCTGAAGTGAGATACACCCGAAGAAATATCGAGAAATGTTATTACTCGTACGTAAGAACATAGCCGTCTCCACTATCTTCGCTATTCGTTAAAAATACGAAATTCCGTGTTTATTGTACTATGTATCTGGAGTAATGTGCGCCAGCGAACGACCGGATTCCGCCTGCCTCTTCGAACTCGTGGTGTACGATGCGCCTGGAGGCGGGACTTTTGCCAATAGAAAATAATTTTGCGGTAGGTACATACACAAAATATGAGTTAGCAAATAAATTGGAATTCCCAACAACATAGCTTGAAAATATTGTCTTTAAAACTTACAAAAGCGCCCAAGAATAGTTCCGATAGGTGTGAGAGCCTACACGCCTTTCATATATTCGTGGCATGACTTTTCAAGTCACCCCTGCAATGACAAAAACAAATAAAGTAATATGCCACTGCTTACTAAGATAGCCTTATAATGTGGTAGCACTAAAAAAATGCTGCAGAATGCACAGATTAACATAAATAATTATAAAATAGTGAATTTCCTTACTTAAGTGCTAAAGCTGCAAAACTTTCATTAATTTTATGCTGTTTGCATGTAACACCAAATTTAAAAAACTAAAAAATTTCACCGGCGTATTAATGTTTTGTTCACAGATATTTTTAACTCACCTCACTTTTTCAAGCCACCCCGTTTTACGGTAAGTCAAATTAGTCATCGCACACGTGTTTCTAAACAAGTGCCGAGTGTTTGCATTTCCGTTTTGCACTTTCCCCAAAATGATTTGTAAATGTACACCTTAGTTTCATTCGAGCGCATTGATTGCGCATGCAATGTAAAAAAAAGTACAATATAGTTGTAAAAACTCAAAATAATTTGCATAATACATTTTAGTGCAGGTAATAAGTATATTACATTTGTGTGCATGTAAAACTACCAAAATGTCTACCAAAGTTTTTGCATGTGCAAAATTTTGTAACTTTTTACTGTACTACTATGTTGTAGTTCTAGCGTCCTGATCATTATGTCTTTACTTTTTTGATAATTTCGGTTTATTGATAGGGATCTTGCATGGAGTAATTTCTCACGCTTCGAGAAGATTGTAAGATAAAAGGCAGAGATTGGTAATCTATGTTATCCATGAAAAGTTGGGCGTTTTATGACTTGATGTTGCTTCAGTTCATGTAACGAAAAATAAGCTTATTGTAAAGTATTTAGTCATCTCATTTACGAACAGAAATGTATACATTTTGCATACCACTATTTTCTTTATTTTGTTGTGCTTTATTTATTATACGAAACAAATATATAGAGAAACAGTTGATAGCAATCAAGAAATGCATATTTTTCTATTATTAAGGTAAATAATGTAAACAGTATGTTGACATGAGCGTTATTATTTCGCCCCAATTTTACCTTTATTTAGATGCGCAATAAAGTAAATACAACGCTAACTAGCGGCGAGCCGGCTAAACTAAACAGAAATTCGATTTTTGCTGCCGCAAGCGTCCTATGCGAATCCATTCGTGATTCTGTTTTCTTCCAGATTCTAACTCGATTCGTATTGAAATGTGACCGGTATTAATAATCACCAAGAAGAGCTTCGGCTTTTATATTAGTAGCATAATTTACCTACCGGTGTTTTACAACTTATTGAGGTAGAATGCCAACCTATGTGTTGCACACGGAAATCCGGAGAATGTGCATTATTGATTTAACTCGTCCACATTGAGTGATAAAAAATGAAAGTGTCCCGATACCGGCAATTGTAATGCGTGAAATTTGTTCCCGTTAGTGACAGTGAATAAGATGTCTAAACATTCGATGGGTAATTCATCCATGAAGATTTAGTTTTATTTTTTATCGATGGCGACAGTGAAAGAAAAATTGAAATATGTCTTGAAATCAAGAGTGATATTTAAGCGATGGTCATTTTCAGTACCGCCGCTCTTTTATATCACATTTTACTGCGCAATTTGGTTACTCTCCGTACCTTTAAGATCCAATATCACAATTAATATACCGAATCACGCCGAATACGTTATTAATAAACGCAGCTTGGAAGATTCTTTCGAAATAAGAATGAGAAATAGCAATTTCAATTCTGATTTAAAGGGAAACAGAGATGTTGTCCTCAGTGAGAAGAATGAATATTTGGTTAATGTAAATAATAACGAAAACTACAATAAAAATGAAAACGAAATATTGGAGGAAGTATTTCGGAAGTAAGTATATCTCCTGATAAACACAAGCGGGTATTTTATTTGTATAATCTATTTATTTATTGTTTTGCTAATATCTTTGAGGAAAGCAACTTATCAAGTTATTGCTTTTGATACGATATATCTAATATTTGTTTCCCATGCAACATAACATACCAACATGTTTATGAAAAAGTGAAAATGAAAGTAGAAAATTCCTGTTACAAATTGCTGTTAGTCTTACAAAATAATTGGAATTTGCTCAAGTATTTCCCCTCTCTTTTCTTCTATTACAAGATAAAGATAAGACTACTTGCCACAAGTGTCGAATAAATTCTATTAAAAACTTTTGATATTTTATAAAAACACTTCACACATGATTTTTTCATACGAAAATTACACAGCAAAACAATAATTTTCCTCATTCGATTTATAAAATTAATTCTAATAAGTATATATTTTTCAATATTACCAGAAAATTTAAAGAACGTAATAACGGTTAATTCAGCTCTTATGCTGCAATTTTAGTCAAAGTGATTAGATTTTCTCAATACTCCACCAAAAACTACAATTAATTACTTTTTAATTCAACAGCAATTAAAAAAGCAAAAAAAATATGGCCTATATAGTTAGGACGTTTTTCTTATAATTTATAATTAAAAATAAAGTATTATTTTGTTACATAGCGAGGTTGTAGAAAAGCATAATGCACACGCATTTCTAAACTCGCGAATTAGAGAATTAAATACAGCTGTGGTGTTCTCCGGAAACACTCCATGTCAAACGCTTCCAAAAAAAGCTTATAAACATTACTGTACTGTTCGTTAAAAAATTGCTTTCGTCATTCGTTTAGTAATGTACTATTTTTGTACCGTCAACATCACTATTTTTGTCTTAAAAAGATTTAAAATTTAACATTTGGTATATAGAATGGTAGCAGTGTCATTGCAAAACTGATTTCCGACTTGCTAATAGGGTAAGCGTTATCGCTAACAAGCGATAAGGTATCCCACAAACCGCATCGACCTGTAATTATAATGTAAATTCATTCTTATGTTGCAAATACATGTTTCAGGTCAGTGAGTTTTTAATAGAATGTAGGTGCACACACATTCATGCAATTCTTTCCTCATTCGCGATTTTGGTTATATATTTCTAGGTCGAACCATTACGTATATGGTCGTGTTTAGTTTTTTTTTGCCAATTTGATTTATGCCAGCCAAAGAGTGGTTCACATTCACGTACAGCAAGCGAAAAGAATTTCAGCGCTGCTGGCTAGTAAAGAGAGATGACGTGATACCTATAATTTTTATATATTGTAAATGCCTGGTTTTATTCAATATAAGAAATGATAAAAAGTATTTTTGTATTTCGGCTGACGGTATAGATACCGCGTATGTGTTATTTTCGTTTGTGGTTTTCAGATCCTAACAAAATGTAAAAACGCGAGCGCTCAAATGGTTAACATTGCTACATATTTACTGCTACTTGGTAGAAGTACTTTTACATTCTGGATTATTAAATGGTTTTAAATTTTACCTTAAATTTGAAAAGATCACCGATCACCTATAAGTATAAGTTTGGATTTAATTTAAATATTTACAACAACAAAAAATCAATATCATTATTTATTGGTAAAAAATACAGTTTCAAAAAGCTTCATATAAAAGAGTTATATAATACTACCCTTGATGAATAAAATCAAATAGGATGAGGTAACGAATAGACGGCGCAATGAAATAGAAATTGTTGTTTAACAAATTGTACGTCTGCATTTAATGTTCATACTTTTAATTACTTCGAAAGAAGTAAGTTAAATTATTATTATTGTTATCAATGTGCGTCGCTATATTTGGCAGTAAAAAATCAGTTTCCCGGGTTATATAAAATATTTCAAATTTATCTACTATGATAGAGCGTTCCAACCTTAGTATTCGGTACGTGTTATATGGAAACAGACGACATTGTTGCCACAACTAACTTAGGTTGGTAATTGATAATGAATGACAATACATTTGAAATACTTTTTGGTTCGAATTTTATTCCAAGATTAAATTTATGAAATGACAAGTTTTCATGGAATTTAACGTCAAATAACTAAATGACAATGACATATGACTAGGTTATATTTGCACTATGTTGTGGACAGCACTGCCAACTGCAAACGTATTAATAGATCTGACACCATTGCTTTGAAATAAAAAAAGATAGTTTATTACAAATTGCTTAAGGTAGTAAGAGATCTATATATCCAATAAGAGATAGTTCTGCATACTAAGGTTGGAATGCTCTATAGTTGAAATTTACTTTTTATGATTTTTCTTATAAACAGCATTAATAATACTGAATATCTATTTATTGTCATGGGAGTACAAATTTAAAGTTAATATCAATCTTAACGCATATAAATTCAACTACACTGCAATTTTTGTTACCCAAATTTCAAATAATGACAATCGCTTATTGGAAGATCCGAACGGTTATATAGTAAACAGAAAAAATATGCTATTGTTGCCTACAAAATCTAAATTTCTCCACGTATGTGCATAAAGAATTTTCTTTTTTGCTATCTTTACGAGTACACGTGTGGTGATTCATCAATAACTGTTACAATAGTTGTATTTAGATATACCCATTACTAAAATTAGAACAACGCAATAAACGTGTTAAGCAAAACTAAATGTATTGTGTAATAAAAATTTTATTTATAGAGCAGATAAAGACAACAGTGGCAAACTAGATTCCAAAGAACTTGCACAATGGATTAGAATGAAAATAGTAGAACACATTTCCTCGGCTGTTAGCAATAATTTCGGTCTTTTCGCACAAATCGATATCAATCCTAAAAATGGCGTGGTCACCTGGAAAGAATATCACGCCTATTTTTTGAGAAAAAGAGGGTTCAGTAGTAAATACGTAAAAAATCATGATGAAAAGCGACACAAAGGCCTTCAAAGAGCAGTTAAAGGTATTATTATTATTTGGTACTTATATCATACTTTCATTTGTTCTCAGAAGCCGCGTGATCACTATATAATCACAATCACTGCAACAACCATATAATAGTAGATATATTAAAGTACTACTTTCATAAGGGCAGTTTTTCAAAGTACGAGTGCCAGATGAAACGAGTTCTTTATTACGAAATTAGATAAAGACTCATTAAAGTCAACCGATTTATTTATCCATTAAATAATAATACATTTCTTGATTTAATACGCAAATATATTTAACAATATACAGTGAAATCTCCCGTAACGGACACCTCATATAGGCGGATACCTCTTATTAACGGACACGTTCGCTTGGTGCCGGCAGCCTTACATGAGAATAATCAGTTCTCTCTTGGACGGACATATTTTATGGTCCTGTTGTTGTCCGTTCAAGCGAAATTTCACTGTATTCATATAGGCCTAACCTCAAATTGATAAAATGTCAAAAGGTTGACAACTGCTATTATAATATGCTCCAATTCCATTCTGGCCAACTTAAAGTATTCCGGTAAAAGTTCCTTATAAACTTATTAACGCACTTGTCCGTTTATAACTCATAAACGCACTCCGTCGAGTGTGTTTGTATTGTAGCTTTATTGCAACATCAAATTAGAAACATTAACTTACTTACTTACTAAATGTATGTCATTAATAATTCATTATTCAATAGGACTGACAAGTTAGTAACTTTGAGCACCGTATAGGTAAACGTTATTTGGGTTGCCTATCTTTGTGGTCACGTAAATTTTGATATAAAATTAGTGCATGGTAAAGTATTTTTATCAAATATCAAGAATGTTTCAGAACAAATTATGAGAGATAAAGCATCATGGATGGAGGCTGCTAGGTCGAATCCAGATTCACTCACCGTGGACGAGTTTCTGGCCTTTACGCATCCAGAATCCAGTGCGGCTAATCAACTTGCTCTGGTTGACGAACTGTACGATAAATTTGATAGGGATGGAGATGAAATGTTAACTGAAGAAGAATTTGCTATTTTACAAACAGATGGTTCGTAATAACATTTCCAAATAGAATGCAATGAATATTAACTTAAAATGCGCAGGAGGTAATGACGAAACAGTAATAGTTCGCCAAGGAGAAAATGAACGCAGAGCCGAATTTAGAAATTCCATAGATTTAAACGGCGATGGTAAAGCGGATAGGAGAGAACTACTTCACTACGTGGCTCCTCAAAGTCCAAGGCATAGTGAACACGAAGCAGAAGCACTACTTGCTTTAGCAGATAGCGATCAAGATAATATGCTCTCTTTGGACGAAATACTTGCACATCCAAATTTATTTTTGAGGTCGAAAATGGTCGATACAGCACGTAGTTTTCATGATGAATTCTAGACGATGAAGCCTAGTCTAAGATAATGTTTGATAATGTGATTTGATAAAAAATATTAGGAATATCAATTAATTTGGTCAATTTTATAAATACACAAAGACTGTGCTACATGTTCTTTTAATACAGGGTCCTTCAGTGATGTGAAAGATTTATTTTTTATATCGCGAGTGAATTATGCCTTATTAATTATTTTCGTTACAAACAAAATTTGGTAGGGGTGGTGGTAGTCACACAACTTATGTAGGTACTCTTTTAGCTTAGACTTAAAATATGTACCTACGCGCATTACTTTTTATATCTGATAATACATAACCTTATAAAAAAAAAGGAAATGAACACAATATATATTTCAAACGGTTTCAACATTTCTAATTTCACTGATGGACCTTGTAAGTATCTGAATAAACTGATTTTTTTGTAGTTTGTATTTTTATTCAATGAATATGTCCAACAGTACCCAAAAGATAATAAAATGCATTAATAGTTTGTGCATGTATCTTTTATAAAAAAAAAATAACAAAATACTACAACTTTTTTTCAAGTCTTTCTGGCAGTGTCATCTACATTTTGTCGATTTAACTCTTCTACCCGATCTAAGAACCAATAATTACTGTTCTCGTTCTTATCGACATTGCCGAGTTTTCTAGCAAATTTGTTTACAAGTTCACTGGTTTACAATTTTTACCGTTGGCATCTGTATCCAGTCCAATATAGTCCGTATGTTAAATAATTCTTGAGTTGTTATGTCATTCGCAATTTAATTAATATGTACTTTTCACTAGAATTTTGTTTTTAATAGATATTTTGCTTCTTATTTCGTTTTACTTCGTAAGTATTATTGATGTGAGTATGCCATAATTATTCACTGCAGTAATTTGTTCCCATTTCAAGATACTTTCAAAATGAGTGCCCAACCTAGTCCGGCAAGCCAAACCGTTGATCGTGAGAAAATATATCAATGGATTCTCGAATTAACAAATCCAGAAACCCGCGAAAATGCTCTTCTGGAATTAAGGTAAATTGTAACTTCTAATGTTTCTTCGCATGACAGAATTTGATTTCAGCAAAAAGCGAGAGGTAGTTCCTGATCTTGCACCTATGCTTTGGAATAGTTTTGGTACAATTGCCGCACTTCTGCAAGAAATAATTAATATATATCCTGCAATTAATCCTCCAACATTGAATGCACATCAATCAAATAGGTTAGAAGTCTAATTATATTTCTAAATCTATACTAATGACATGAAATATATTTTTGTAGAGTGTGCAATGCTTTAGCATTGCTTCAGTGTGTAGCTTCACATCCAGAAACAAGGTCACAATTTTTACTTGCCCATGTACCTTTGTTTTTATATCCGTTTCTACATACAGTTTCAAAGACTAGACCCTTTGAGTATTTACGACTGACTAGTTTAGGTGTTATTGGCGCTTTAGTAAAGGTAAACTGAAAATTTATCTTTGAAACTATTTCTAATTATAATTTATTGTAGACTGATGAACAAGAAGTTATTACGTTTCTTTTGACAACTGAAATTATACCATTATGTTTGAGGATTATGGAATCTGGTTCAGAATTAAGTAAGACGGTTGCTACTTTCATCTTACAAAAGATCTTATTGGATGACAGTGGTCTCTCCTATATATGCCAGACATATGATAGATTTAGTCATGTAGCCATGATACTGGTAATATTTTCTTTTATTAATTTAAATTTTGAAGCTACTGTTTTTATTTTTATTTCATTTTACATGTAACAATGACTAATTTTAGGGGAAAATGGTATTGTCATTAGCGAAGGAGCCATCTGCAAGATTATTGAAGCATGTTGTTCGATGTTATCTTCGTCTATCGGATAACCCAAGGTATTTATTCTGTTCTATAAGTATTTGTTATTTTAACTCTGCCAATCATTAAAGTAATACTTTATATTTATTTCAGTGCCATACAAAATGCAATTCAGTCATAGGCTGTATGATTTATACTTTCATTTTTAATTTCAGAGCTCGGGAAGCTTTACGACAATGTCTACCTGATCAACTGCGTGATCAAACATTTGCTCCCTGTTTACAGGAGGATAAATCGACAAACCATTGGCTCTCCCAGCTGCTTAAAAATTTGGATACCCCTGGCACTTCTGACCCTCGACAAGTCGGAATATCCCCTTTGACTTCGCAGTAAGCAACTAGTGCTTTTAAATTAAATTCTCTTTAGCCATAAGGATCAAGTGAAATGCACTAATCTTGTGTAGCGGCGCTTCATTGTGATGCGACATGGGTTATACTTTATACTATAAATTTTCTTTATTACAGTAATGTGATCTATGTTTATATTGATTTATATATTTAGGAAATGTTATTTTATTATTTATAAAAGTTTGTATAATAAACTAATTAATAACAGTTATATAACTATTTTATTCTCCCGACTTTTAATCCAGTAATTGGGTTTTGGAACCTTTGGTGTAACAATAACTATCACACTGACAAAGTCAATGCTAGGTTTTTCCACTATCACCAAACAACAATGCACAATCTCTCGACGCGCGTTTCGCTAACCAAGTTAGCATCATCAGGACTATTAATCATCTCCTGATGATGCTAACTTGGTTAGCGAAACGCGCGTCGAGACTTTTAATGATAAAATGTTTACGTTTACTGTAAAAAGACATTAAATTTTTTATGCACGTTTACATTAGAAAATTTTTGTTGATCTACAATTTTTTTTTAAAATGTCTAGTAAAAGAAGCTTTTTTCCTATTGTTCCACAAATTAATTAATTTTTATATATAAATATCTTCATAATTTTACTTGGAAATAAATATTTAACTATAAAAGGACGAATTTTGAGGCTGCTTAGAATCAAATTAGTTTGCTGGTTAAAGAAAAAGCCAAAACGTTGAAAAGAAGAACAGCTGTCATTACATCAGAGAATTTAAATAAATTGCCGAAGAACCTTAAATATTTTTTTCATGTAATTGGTATTTAACATTATAGCTTTGTGCTACTTTTTTGTGTATGTGTACAGAACGATTAAGAAGTGAAAATTCGACTAGTGGCGTGCCAATATTTCTTAATAAGATATGCACCCTAAATTTTACTTGTGCAATATTGGTTGTATATACCGTAGGAGTTCGATTGCTTGATAAATTGTTCAAACGCTGGTGCAAAGAGGTATAACTTTTTTGTTAATGAAGTTAATTAATGAATACTTAAATTAAATTGGGAATATTCAGTACTTCCTTCAATTATTATTATAATTTTAAATTAAATTAATGTGATCTTCCAGACAGGTACTCACGTTTCATGTTTTCGAATACATTTGTTTGGTACTGTTTCTGGGGAATGATTTTGTAATATCCGACTGGTTCACATTCGTTTTAAAATCAAATTTGCGACATCAACGTAGTATTATATATTATTATTAGTAGTATTATATATATATAGTAGTCACAAATAGTGTTATCGATACTTGATGTTTCTGTTATTTTGTCAGGTAAAATCGGTTAACTTAAAGCTCATGCCACTGATTATAATCAGGTAGCGAATCCTGATTATAATCAGTGGCATGAGCTTTAAGTTAACCGATTTTACCTGACAAAATAACAGAAACATCAAGTAATTAACCAATAAGCGAAGAGAATTTCGAAAGCACGTAAATTCTATTGGATAGCAAGTAATCCTGATTTTGAATCTATTGCACGAACGAATGTAGCTTTAATTATTGTGTGGTAGCAAAATCATGGTTGAGCTCCACACTTCAAACATAAATAATAATAATAATAGGTACTACTTTTTTAAAACAACACCGTCGAAAACAAACGCATCAAGAGTGACACGACACACTACCAAAGCGTGCGTTCGCATTTCTACTCCGGGTACTCGGTGACGTCAATTTGACGTATGTAGGCGGTAACTGACCACATGTAAGACTTACAAACTATATACGTCAAATTGATGTCACCTGATAACCCGGAGTACAAATGCAAACTCACTCAAAATGGCCACTGTTACAAAGTTACAGAATCAGAAAAGTACTACACTGAAAGTTTGACATTTCCGCACAACACTATAAAAAGCGACGACACCACAGAAAGCTAAAAAGCATTTCTTTACAGAATCACACCCATGATACAGTCAGGCGCGGCTCGTGCTTACGTCAGTCGGAGGCTATGACAACAACGAACTTCTTCGTAACATATAAACCTATAGAACCGTATTTGACGAGAGCATACGAAGAACTACGATCATTGTCATAGCCTCCGACTGATGTAAGCACGAGCCGCGCCTGGAAACAGTAAGATTTTTTTTCCATGTTAGTTGCATGTACTAAATTTCCCATTAATTTTTTTAATTGAAAGAACTACAAGTGAAAATTCATCCTCTTAAATATTTTAGTTTTTTATTATATTGACGTTACTAAAAATAATTTTATTTTTTAGGCTATTTTACACCAACATGTTAATCTTTAATCAATTTTAATTTGCGCATCAAGGGCCTGTATTTCAAACCCCTAATAAAGTTCCTAAGTTATTAGCTGAATAACTGAAATAATCTAATATTTTTCCTATATGTTATTGTTATTGTTATTAGATACCCTTATTAAGGGTGTAAGAAAAAATACTTAGAATGAGTACAAAAAAACTATAAATGCTAATAAATATACAAAGAAGGCTCTGTTCGAACTCCATTCCAGGTCGGTTTAAAACACGCTGTCCATTTTTTTTTATTTATATATGTAAGGTAACAAAAATAAAGCGGTCTTAACACCTGCGTATTGGTGAGAGAACCGTTTAGAACCGTTTGAGATAAGATTTTGAAAATAAAAAAATAGCGTTTTATTCGGCTCGATATATTATCTGTACCATTAATTTATCTGTGTGCAAAATTTGTAAGATTTGCGTAATCGATATTTTGTGAAGTTTTAAACCAAATCATGATTTCCTCGTAAATGATAAAATCACATTATATCCATAATGGAATGCACAATGATTAATTTCGTGTTTTGAAAGCCACAACGGATTATAAGAAGTGAAGATTTGTATTACAAATATGCAATACGAGGTCTACATTAGGTTTGTTTCTGCAACAGTTCAAATGGTTTGCAAACCAACAAGAGCGTGCGTAAATCAAAATTGCCGTTCAAACCGCACCTCTAATGACTAGCAAATTTTATTTGCGTATACTCCGATCAGTTTCAAATCGATGTAGAAACAGGCCTATTATGGGTCCATTAGAATTAGAAGTAATTGAAGAAATTTAATTCTGAGAACTTGGGGTTTAGTGTGCTCCTGTAGTAAAAGAGGGCGTCTTTGAGGCTGTAAAATAGTGACGTTACTTTTATTGATTTGAAGCTTATAAGCGGTTGCGAGCTACTGGTGGCGTAAAGCCGGAAGTGTCCAAAGATATGACACTCTGATGCCTTGGGCTATTTATTAACTTTAAAAGCCACATAAGTTGTTGGTGATTTAAAATAAATTTGTAGTGAATAATGGGAATTAAAAATACATTATAAGGTTTTGGTACATTTAATTTTCGATGTTAGTGTAGCTATACGGCAACAAAATAATAAATTAAAGTAAAAACGGAAACAACCAAAACTTTCCCTATTCTTGAAAAAAAGTGATGAATAAGATTATAGAAACATCTTGATCGAATTTTTCCATTAAAGAAAACATAGTTTAGAGTAACAAAAATTAAGATTAGAGTGATCGGTTAAAACATATTTTTTCTAATTGGATGTTACAATAAAGCTAAAACAAACGACGACGCAGTGCTGAAATGAATATTACCGCACACTGTGCTGTAATGAGATATTAACACACTAGTGGGACTCTTGCCGGAATGTAATATGGGCGATTAATGTGCAAATTAGAAAAAATACTGTATAAAACTCGTGTCACAATGACTTGTAATGTTCGTACATTGAATCACTCGCCGCTACGCGGCTCGAGATTCAAACTTGTAGTCGCATTACATAAACGTCATTGTGACACTTGTGTTTTAAAATACTATAGCCAATTTCCAGTTCAAATGATAACAAATTTATTCCAAGTTGTCTGAAGCTGAGCGGAGGGTTGGTATGTTGATTAAGTCCGAAACCACTGGCGCCGTGGCTTAGTTGGTTAAAGCGCCTGTCTAGTAAACAGGAGATCGTGGGTTCGAATCCCACCGGCGCCTTGGTAATTCGGTTTTCAAATAGCTTTATTTTTTTAATATGAAGTTAATGATTAGGAAATTGTTACTGGTTTGAATTAAAAAAATATCGTCTGAAATAATATTTTTATTTAAGCAGAACAGAAGTATGTTTAATTTTATTTGGAGGCTATTGTTATTTAATTTCGATAAAATCCTTAATACATTGTTTTGAAAATAACATTATTTGAGTAGATATTATAAACTTTTAAATCTTTTGCCAACGTATGTAAGCTTTTCTAGAATTATAGTTCATTTGTGCTTACACAGAGTGAAACATAAAATTTATTGTTGAGAGTAACTTTTTGCAGTGACTGCGATGAAAAATCGAACTTGGCAAGAAAACCAGCGGCGTTAAAAAGTCAAGGAAGCATTCACCGCCTACTCAGCGTTAATCGTTTTAGATAACGTGAACCAATTGCAAATGCGTGAGTAACGTATTTAGTAGGCGGAACCGGCTGTAATTGCAAAATCGACCAGTAGCGACCAACCACAACATACCACATTGGTTAAATATACGTAGTAGGTACTTACATACATAATGTATATACATAATATATACAGTGCAAAGATTTATATATTGCTGTGACGACATGCTTATATATAAATAGAATTTTTTTTTGGAACAAAGCGGTTGTTTGATTGTATTTTGGGACTCGTGAAGTAACTGCAGATACTTTTATCGAAATAACTTTTTGTTTAGATATTAATACAAATTTTTTTTTGTAAAAAAGATTAATTACGTTAGTTATAAACGAAACGGAAATTATTTTTTTAGTTATATAGATAAACGAAAAAAAGAATGTAAGTATAAAGTGTTATTGGGCTCTAAAAGGCGCGATGAAATGTGTATTTTTTGCAATAATGTTTCAAATAAGTTATGTTCTTACCGACACTGATTTTGTTTTTAAAATGGCAATATTAGGCAATATTTTTCTCGTTATTTGTTTCTTTGAATGTACAATTTAAACTTGTTTAATTAACACGTACTTATATAATTTGATAGTAGCACCAACTATAAGTAAGGTTGTAAAAGTAAATATCCATATATATCCATAAAACGGAACTACTGCTCAGTTAATTGAATTGTTTTTCTTTTTCTTTTAAATATACCGCAGTTTGGTGAAATATGAATGTATGGAGTTTGGACCATCAAACAATTTTTCTGAAGCAGATGCAAAATAAAGAAAATAGATTATGTTATAACAGGGTAGAGAATAATTTATTTTGTTTTTCTTATTTTCCTTATGTGAAAAAAGCGTATAGGTTAATTGTTTATGAAACTAACATTTATCTACAAGACAAAATTTAAAAATCCGTATTTTTTTAAAATTCTTGGTCTAGCGTCACAACCATTTTGGCCAATGAAAGATAAGGAATTTTCCTGCTTATCGGTTATGTCTAATTAATAATAATTAATAATTTAATTCTAATAATTAAAACTTAATGTTCTGAATTATTACATTGTCGTTATGTTTTATTAGTATTATCAGCCCGCGACAATATCTGGTGAGTGGCATTACTGCTTTTGCTTGTTTCAGTTTTTCAACTGAAATGTTATATGTTCGCACACTTTATACACACATTATCGGTTTAAGCCTTTTATCCTGTTTCCTTTTTCTACAATTACAATAAAAAAAAGCACATTTTAGTGTCAATCAATAAAAATGACGAGACACAATTTTGAATTCATTATTTTTTAAATTAATTTTAGTCTCATATAGGATTCGGCAAAATGAACTATCAATTTAAACAGCTCATAAAATATTATTGACTTTAAAAACAAAACGAATCAATACATAATCTTATACTAGAAAGATGGGAATTTTTCATTTAAATATACTGTTTCGCAATGATCGCAATTGTTCTCAATGCATTCTTCCAATTGACTAGCAAGTTTTTGCATAATATTTTGAAGAACGTGACGTGGGATAGCATTGATTTCATTTCTAATGTTTAATTTTAAAACTCTTAAATTTCTGGGTTTATTCACAAACACTTTAAACTTTAAATATCCCTAAAGAAAATAATCCGGAGCTGAAAGGTCTGGGGATCTTGCTGATCATGCAATCGTACCATTTCTTGAAATGAGTCTGTTTGGAAAGGATTCTCTTGAAATGACCTTGCTTATTCTCGCCATATGACTTGTTGCCGTCTTGCTAAAACCTGTAATATCCAATTTCTTCTTCCATTTGAGGTAAAAAGAGTGTCTGCAGCATTTGAATATAGTGCGCAGCATTAACTGTTACCGTCTGATAATTCTCTTAACAAAAAAAATAAGGTCCATTATTCTAGACGATGAATGGCACACCATAGAGCTACTTTAGGACAATGTAAAGGTCGCTGATGAATTTCACGAGGATTCTCTTGAGCCCAATAACGGCAATTTTGCCACCCATGAAGAAAGTAAATAGGTTATTTTCGATACCTTAGTGATTATCATGAATCAGACGACAAAATTCAAACCTGTTAAACTTATTTTGATAATTTATTTCCTGAGTTATTGTGATCTTATATGAATGAAAGTTTTAACATTCTTCTTGTGCTTCGATCACTCAAACCAAAGACGGAAGCATGTCTAACAGCGGATTAGCAATAATTCCATTTCTTACCCTTTCCTCGTTATGTTCATTGCAGGCAGCTCTTGGCCAGTTGATTCTTTGTCTGCAATAGATCCCAGTTGCCTTCATTTATTGTACCAAGCCAAAATAGTCTTATGCTGAGGACAGCAACGGACATTGTGACGTCAAAAACACCTATGGGCAGCGATTACTGAATTAAATTGAATAAGTCTCTCAATACAAAAGACACGATGTTGTGTTAACAACTGTTAACAATTCCAACAAACTTTCCAAGCCTGCTTTTCCATTTAAAACTATTTTCATTCAAAATAACCAATTTGTTTTTGTGTTATTACTGAAATAACATGAGTAATACATTTTGCCGGACTCCGCATATCTAAATTAAATATTACTTAAATAAATACACTTCAGTAACACAATAATTTTAAGTAAGTATAGGTAGGTATATGTTAAATCATTTTTGTCATAATTTGTTGATGAACCCCACCCTTTGTGTTTTCGTTTATAAAATTACGTAGGTATGTAGATACGCAGAATGATGTACAGCTTACGCAAAACCAACTGGCGAAATCCCGATAGCAAGAGGGAGTGCTAAATGGAGTGAGACACACCAGAATAAAAATGGAGAAATGTTATAACTCCTCACTATCTTTGCAATTCGTTGAAAAATCGTAATTCAGTATGTATTGCAGTATTACAGATGCGCGTGGGGGCGTGTTTCCGCCAATTCCCAGTGCATGGCCTGTATGTCTCGTATTCATCATAATCATATTGTTAGTAACTACGTAGTTTCTCGATATTACAAGCGCTTCCTGCAGAAAATTGTAAACAGAATTCATTCAGGACATTGATTTTTTTCGGACAGGGGATCATTTTTAACGTTCATCGATATAACATCTTTTTATTTTACTGAGGCGGTGGTTTTCGGCGGAAATGTTTATTTTTTTTAGAGAAATTACAAATATTTATCGGTTTCACTATTAAGAAATCTTTTTATCTTGCACTTATTCGCAAACGAATTTTCTTAGTTTACACAATTGTATGAAATCATATTTCTAACTTTTAAATTTACATTTTCATTTTCGACAAAATGATATCTCGCTCAAAAATTAGTATTATGTTTTAATGTTTATTTAAAATTAGACGTTTCGACAGTGTTTTCTGTCTTTATCAGTTAAAATTTCTTATTGCCTATCATGGAAATTGCCAATCGTTTACAATTTTCATGATTGACAATAAGAAATTTCAACTATTATTGCTAATCTTAAAAATTGTAAACAATTTCATGATAGACAATAAGAAATTTCAAATGATAGCGACAAAAAATACTGTGGAAACGTCTAATTTTAAATAAACTTCGAAATATATATAAAATGCCTAAATTCCACTAAAATTTGAGGTATTATTTTTAATATTTATATAGTAATTTCAGTGTATGTATAAAATTAATACATACATCTGAAAATGATTTGTTTGGTTTATATATATAGCTACATATATACAAGTTACTACAATAGATTAATATTTAAAGCTTTATAATTCTTTGCTCTTTCCCTAGTGATATAGGTTACAGATATTTTGTAAAGTCAGAATGGTACAAGTATATGTATACCTAACATCTATAGAAACTTTGAAGAAGCGTTCCAAACGTGTATTTATACTTTAAGTAATTCTCCTTATCTAAGATCATGTTAGATAGGGAGCTCTGAGTGCAATGGTCTCCCGGAAACGGAGTGCAGGGTGAGGGGACTCACCCTAAATTGGATGAGGGAACTAAAAATACCGATCTCCTTATATATTAATCCCAATTCTAGGTGCAGCGTTGTATTAAACTTTGAAGTTTCTATACACATTCTTAGTTAGTAGTAAGTGTTAGGAACATTGCTTCGTCTTTCATGTTACTAAATGTAATTTGATGTATTGCGTATCAACCTATGTTTATATACAGCAATAATTCCGACAAATGTTTTCTTTACAATAAATTATTAGGACACATACATATTTTTTTGAGTAAAATATATTGAATGCTTTTTGTTTCAATATCTATTATTACGTTGGTATTAATTAATTAATATTTTATTATTATATAGGTACATTTTGTGTCGAACTAAGAATATCTGTTATCTGTTGAATACCTACTTATAATGTTCATCATTATTTTCAAATTGGATTATACAGGGTCTCGAAAAATAACGCACAATATACACTTCGTTATTATAAGTGATTTTTGCAAAAACTCTGAAGTACCTTAATTTTGTTTATATAAAAGGCACTAGTCGACAAAAATATATTTTGTTTTATTGCTCGTTTTCTAGTTATGATGTCATCGTTTGCAATGACGGATTTGCAACAGGAATAAATTCTTTGCTCCTTACTGAGTACCTTTCCGATACCCCAAACTGTGGGTTACTTCTCTATTTATAAGATACAGGATATTTTCTGAAAAAAAGATGGCTGGAGACAGTTATCTCTGGCAATAGTTATTTGTATCACTAGGCCAGAAACTACAGTTTTGCGAGTGTGAGTACGGTTTGTCGGTTTGCCGAAAGTGCGAATACTCGCAAAAGAGTTTTTAGCCGTGTGTTACACACTATTTTTTGAGCCGACAAATGTTAATTTTGTTGTAAATAATAAAGAAAATTAACGCTAGGGAGTTAAGAGTACAGGTTGGCAATACCTATATTTGAAGATATTTAAGATACCTTAGTGCTTTGACGTTTTAATTTTCTTGGTAGTTTTGATACATATTCATCAATAATAAGGAGACCCCAGCTCATATTACAGAGGTTGTGTGTGAAGTTATTAACCATTTATTACCTGTAAAATCTTACGAAAATAGAATTGTAAACAATATGAATTAATTAAGAGATTATGTAACGAGAATTCTGTCATCTGTCATCGAATCTATAATTAATCACAGAAATGTCAGTAAGTCGAGTATAGTGTTGCCAACCATTAGTAGTTTTTTTGTCGGCCTAGGCCGGAGAATGGTAAGTTTCCGGCCGCTTTAAAGTAATGCAAAATCAGTGTTTCTGGGCGGAGGCGCAAAAAAGTAATTTTAAGATTTAAAACTAAGGTAATAACAGAAATGTCAATTGCACTGAGAAAAATACTGGTGGTTATATCAATAAACTATATTTATTGGGTGAATTTTCGTTGACAGAACGAAATATTTCGTTCTTATGATAAAATATTATTTACGACCTCTGATTATGCGTTATTGAAATAAATAAGCACATAATTATTATAACAAATCGTTTTACATTGGTCCAACGACAATGTATGTAGTAATTATTCTTACATTCGTTTCTGTGCTAGGATGTCTCAATCTCCCCAGTGTTGGGCAAAATGTAATCTGATTAACGATTACCCATTCAGATTACTGACATGTAATCATGAAAATAGTCCTTTCAGATGGATAATGATTACTGAAATGTCACGCAGTTCTGATTACTGACCATAAAGGTATCAGTAATCATGATGAACTGAAATGTAATCGCACATTTCAGAAAGACTACGTTCGTCGTTACATGTCAGTAATCTGTAATGGGTAATCAGATTACATTTAGCTCAACACTGAATCTCTCCACTAGATACATATTACAGGCATCATATGTTTAATTACAGGTACATTTGGTACATAGACATGTCGATATGGAATATTACAAGCAGTCTTTGTGAGATTACAAATAGACTTTTTAAAATTACCCTACGTTCTTTAATACTACATTTTTTATCTGCTAACCTACAAAACAGGTTTGTAAAGTTATGATTATTCGTTAATGAAATAAATACATCATTATTATAACAAATTATTTTACATTGATCCAACGACAATATTAGTTATAGTACCTATTCTTACATTCGTTCAATAAATAATTTTGTTGATAATACGAACGGGAAATGAATATGAGTAGTTATTTATACGTACAGCTTATTAACATATGAACGCAATAAAGTATTAAATAAACGAAAAGAACGAACAGACAACATACCTTAATGACATTTATTCATAGTTTGAATGAAATGAAAACGTTCATTATAAAACTGGCGTTCTTTACAACAATAACATGTTTCACTGACCCGATCAGGCTACCGTTTCATTTTCAATTTATTTATTTATTTATTTATTTCACTACACTACATAGAACATACAACATACAATGTACAAAATAATATCACAAAGAAGGGGTGGGGAAGGTGAGTTTGCATACTAAGATCCTAAGTAATCGTGAATTGAATAACATGATATATTTGTAAGATATCTTCTGGTTTCATTAATACAATGAACAGTTTATTGTCCAATAAATTCCTTTGTCATTTAATAAAAACTTTTTCATTTATTTGTCTGTTCTTCGAACCAATTTTAATGTAAACTTTGTGTGAACAAAGAAATTTTTCGTTGTCCCAGGTAGGTCAGGCTTTTGGTTCAGTGTAAAGACACTTTTAACAGTCGGCGTTCGAAATTTTATCGCTCAGAGTGTTTCTTCATAGTCTCTCGCATCTACACCAGCCTAGTCACTTCGACAAATTGGTGAGGACCCGAGATACTGTATGCAGGGACATTCCGAGCAATAACATTTCGAACGCCAAGTGTTCGATGTGGGCTTAATTCACCTCCCTTGTAATAACACTTTTTGTAATTGTTTAAAACGTGTCCAAACATTTGATAACCATCAGCACGTGCACAAACATCTAAACGAATGCTCTACACTTCTTGGCTTCCGGGTTGGAACTGCGTCCTGGAACGTCCTCTGCCTGACGTTTCGTCCACACTTGTACAGAACATCTTCAGCGCTACTTCTTTCGTCGCTGTTGAACTGTAACTTTCAGGTCAGTTAAGAGGACTGTTTAGTTGTCGATTTGCAGTGGTATCAAACGTTCGTTTTTCAGTATTTTCATTTTAAAATGAACCACATTAATATACTTGGATAGGATTTTTTAATAATTTTAATAATTTAAATTCTTGTTTTGATATACCTACATTCGCGATTATTTTCGCCATGTTAAAAACATATTTATAATTTCACTTTGTATATGAAGGACACTGAATGCTGTTGCAAAACATCAAAGACACTTATGTCCATACTGTTATGTTGTGCTTCAAGGCAACTGTTTCTGAGATATTCACTATTTTTTTTTTATTTTTGAATGGGTATTGTACCGATCATAGTATGTACGGTTATATATAATGAATATAGCGGTATGTAGACGATAGAATAAAAATATTCACCCCTTTCTGATTGAAATTGGATCGCATTTCAATTTTTTTCCCAGTTTCTTTTCGAAAAGAGTCTTGGCTGTCAATTACATACAAATTCCGATTTACGCATCGCAAGCGCTATGGGACTTGTTGGGCTACGTTGTTGCACGCCTATACTAACTGAACTCGGAAAATAGCAAATATTTTTAATTTCATGACATTTTTAGCTCCTTACGCAAGTTGTTTTGTCCAAAAATAGAGCAGACTATTTTGTTCGTTGCTCTCTTGGATTTTTTTTTGAACTGCATACACAACACATTTTGAAAGCGGATTTCTTGTTAGAAGCTATAAATTTTAATCAATGAAAGAGATCCCCGCTCGTAAGTTAATAGGATTTGAAAAACCATAGTTTGGCATATCTAATTATTGCATACATACATGTTCAAATTAATTTCTTCCGTATACCTCCTTGACCTGACCTTGAATCTACACGTAAACATATAGTAGCGCAACGCAAACACTCGCACACATAAGCAATTTTACAGGAGAAACGTTCCCCTTAGTTAACCCCACTTCTAATCTGCACTCCCACCATCTTAAGGCGCCTCCTCACTTTATCTCAATGAAAAACTGAAGCCAAGTGATGCATTCTATGTTTGGAATGCAGTATGGCGCCAATATGCTACATTTAATTAATTCTTGTTTGGCTTATTTAGTACTTGTGCTGTTTTGGTTATCGTTTTTGTTTTGCTTATTCGTATCTGTATCCGTTCGGCTATACTCAACGTGTTGTGTTTTTACGGCTATAGTATTCGGTGAAAGTACAAATAGAATACTTGTGAAGAATAACTTAACAGTGAATAATGCATTGTTCAACTCGTACTCGCCTTCGCTTACACTAATTTATATGTCAGAATGGAACAGCCTTTTTCAAACCAATAAGCACACTAATGTTTCAATTTCATTTCATACATTTCGTTAAAAACTATTTGTTTGATGTATTTATTTTTTATTTTAAATAAATTATATTGCGTTATTCTATTGAAATTATAAAAAAGAATCATAAATTTACCAAGAAATATAAAATAGTTAATGTGTCGTACGTAGGTGGCGCTGCCCAATTACTATTTATAACAGAATAGCTTATAAGATAAAAAGAAAAACAAAATTTACTGCTTTAACTTTGAAATTCTACCCTTTGAGTGTATGGTAGTAGAATTCATTTGCACTCCCGAACCGTTCATCATAATGCTATACACAGAAAAAGAAAATCTAAATTTTAAAACAATTGTAAACTTTAATGCAACAAATTGTGTAACATATAGGGACGAGCACAACTTTTATTAAAATTGTTGACGAAAATTATTGCAGTTTTTGCAACAAAATGTGCAATTTTGTTATACAATTCATGTTGACATAATCTATTCATTAAGGTAGCACGAAGTACAAGTTACTTGTAGCAAGTAGTACGTTTTCCCCAGTGGTAAAAATTGCAAACAATCTACTAAAATATTATAAATTCCTGTAGTAAATTTTGTCAATAAGATTTTACATATAAATCAACTACACTATTGCAATAATTAATATAGTTGCGTATAATTTGATTAGCCGATGACAGCGCGCGAATTGCCGTCATATTGGGCGTGATTGCGAAGATCAGACCGGCCCGTCTACAGAGTATACCGGTATGGAAGCGCCTCGTTATTCTCGTCTATGGGCGATTGTCAATCACAGTACCTTTTGTACGATATTAACCATGTGTAAGTATCATATAGATATTACATAGCCACATTTACCGATCACAATTTACATTGAGTAAGAATTTCAACGATTACGAGACAAGCGTAGCGCCATCTTTACAACAAAATCTGTAGTATCACATATTTATGTAGCTGAACTAATTATGAGTATTATGATATTCCTACTATATAGATATAAAACTATACAGCATTCATTTCATTTCATCTCATTATTAATGCGGTTTCCAGTTATGTATAATAATCAAAGTAAGGTGACTGTTGCTAGCACCTTACCAAATAAACACAGTAAATTTGCTACACCTGCTGTTATAACTTTCTTCACTACATATGCAATTTATATTATATATTCATTATCATATATATTCACTATTTGTAAAATATTTCACTATATCTTGTAGAAGATTGTCACACAATATTTTTCAATAATTTGATTGCTTTTTTTGTAACCTTGATGTAGGAAAATGCAACGACGTTGTTCTAAAATTTTGCGCAATAGTAGGAATTCTTACTACAATTTCCGTCAAACAGTGAAGTGTAAACACTATAATATGGATTTTTCTCTGTGTAGGGTGTATAGTATGAAATTGTATTTTTACCAGGAAACTTGTGGGGTAGTTTTAATTTCTTCTATTTCATGTTTTGTGGAGTGCTGAATCCAAATCTGGGATTTGGTAACAAAATTTCGTCACGCAGCATAAAAAAAACCATTTCTTTGTGGGTTTCTTGCTTTTAAAAGTTAAAAAATTAAAGTAAATTATAGTTAGATCGTTGTGTAAAGCTGCAGGTCGTTTTTTCAAAAATTACGGAATGTTTAAGTTATTTAGTGAAGTCAGAAAATATACAAATTAAGTTATAAAAAGGTAGAAAAAATCTTGAAAAATTATTACATTATGGTCATTATGCGCAAAAATTATATGGGTCTTTGTCGTTTCGTTGGATTGAAGACTATAGTCCTCTCTTGTGTCTGAATAGAGCTGCTCATATTCGCAAGAGGCGGTACTATTACGATTCGTTTGAATTTTATAGCTTGAAAATCATCACCAATAATGCGTTGTATATCTGTCATGCTCAAATTTCTTGGAGAAGTGGCAGTAGAACCTCTTATCTTCGACAACATATGTTCTTACAATTAGTGAAATCAGATCAGTGGTCTCTGTGAGAGGACGATCCTCGTGGAAGCAATTCAGCAACATACGTGTGTTAATATTGTCTTGCTTTTGCGTAGTATCTCTGCTGTACTGCTGTCGATGTGTTTTCCTAACGTTCCTCATTCTCTTGCCACACATTATTCAGTGCTGTCATTCCATCTTCTCACAACGCCTGCAGTTAGTCCACGACCATGACTGAGGCCACCATTTGTCTTCATTGGATTCATTAGAGTTTGTTCAATCGCCATATCATTTCAAGTGCACCACAGTTTCTTAGTCCTACGAATGGTAAAACATCCTCTAGTCGTGAAACGCTCGTATTCTGCAGATGGCTTTTTAGTTTTCAAGGTGTGCATGTCCTGGAGATAAGGACGGCTGTATTTAGCGTGCAGAATATGATTACTGTGTTATATGTGGTGTGTAGGTGTAGATCCCAGTTACTGATTTTTGCTTCATCAAAGTCACCATTTCAAAATACACAGCGCAGAGCTTGGCAGTGGCGCCACGTGCTGCCAACAGTTGAAGCTTAGCTTTGAATTCGTCTTACACATCGTTTACAATTTACTCTACATCATTAGATAGAAACCTTGTTCAATATAAACAGAATAGTTCCTGTCTATGTTGAACAAGGTTTCTTCCAATTGATCCACCATAATAATCGTACGTAATAATTTTTCAAGATTTCTTGTTTAAATTTCAACTTTTTGTAACTTAATTCGTGTAATTTCGGGCTTCATTAAATAACACAACTTAAACATTACTGTACCTTTACGTAACAATCTAAATAAGGTATCTGCAGAGAACCGGGAGGAATTCACTAATTGACAGGTTTTAATAATAATTCAAGGTTTTGGAGTAGAAAAGTGGGTATTAGTGGAGACAGCCAACACATACCAATTTTCAACTACCGCTTGAGCACGATTGGTTCGTCCGAAGAATAAATACTTAAATAACGAAATTTGTAGAACAGAGATTTTTTACTTTTGTGTAATTTTTTTAATGTTGCATCTTTATTGCACTACAATAAAAATTGTATGCAATGAAAAATTGCACGATTGAATACTGCTTTACAGTTAAGCAATTCTACGTGCAATTATTTTCTCATCAGGTTAACTATCAGCCGAAAAACCACACAAATACTTATAATTTAATATTTATATTATTGATATAAAAATATAAACACAAGACACCTAAGTGACCAAGGTGCAACCAAAACGTAAATAAAATCAGAGCGTAACAAAAAAGAATACCAATCATCACATTAAAGTAAAAACGGCTTGATTATCACTTATTATTATCACTATTAATAGAAAACACAAATGTTTGAAATAAAAGACGGTGGGTGAAGCCCTGGTTGAATAGGCAAAACAGAAATATTATTATAATAGAGGAGTGTTTAAATGTCGATGATACAAAAACATTTGAAGTGTGCGTGAAAATGACGTGAAAACACTGATTCACCATAAATTCACCGGATTTTAGAAATAGGGACTTTTATTATAGGTTACCAACCATAAAATCACTAAAAATGTCACCAGAATTGCGTGTTGCATGCAATAAAGTTCTATACCCTGCAATGCAATCAACATTGCATTCAGCTGATCGAAATCAATTGAATGCGCATGCGTGCAATTTCTATTGCATGCAAGAAAAATTGCAAACTGTAAAGTGACCTTTAGCAAGCCTCCGATTCAGATTCAGCACCTAAAAAAAAACATCTAGAATGGAAGAAATCAAAACTACCATTCAACTTTCGCGCAAGGGCTCATTGGACACAACTTGGCTCTATTAGTAAGTCGGTATAAAACCCAAACAATTAGAAATTTGTATAGTTGATGAAAGTTTTGATTGGTTGGAATTGGTATTAATAATTAAATGTTCTGTCCAATCATTTATTTTTAAAAAATCCTGTGTCTACCGGTTTCGGCTTATTGCCATCTTCTGGACACACAGTACGTCTAAAAGGAACTAGGTGCTACGTCAAATAAATTTGTATAGGTATACATTAATATTAAGAATTTTCAAATTACTATAACATATAGACGACGCACAAGAAAATTACAAAACACTACAAAACAGGTTAAAATTATTTAAAACTTAAAGGTTATCGTGATGTGTTCGCAAATGGTTCGTTTTTTTTTAAAAATAAATGATTGGACAGAACATTTAATTATTAATACCAATTAGCAATTTGTTTGATTGAAAATTAAAACAAATAACTTCTCTTTGTGAGATAAGATGGCAATGTTTAAATAACAATAAAATCTCTCTCTTTCTTCCTTCTAATTTATAATGTTTCTTATTGAAAACCGATCGCAACAATACAAACACGTAGAAAAATGCCTTCCCTGTGCGCACTCCGTTGTTGACAACAATGGCGTCCTTGGTTTGATTCCTGTTTTCTCGCTTTTATTTTTCAATTTTATATTTTAAAACTGTTAGTTATAATTGTTAGTAACTTTTGTAATTTGTCTTTTATATTTACGACTTTATTGTTATGTTCTATACGCCCTCCGACACACTCGCGCATGCAAGTAATTTTAAACTCTTTTTGTTATTATATTTCATGCGTAAATGGTCTCATTGTAGCTGTACTGCTCATGAAGAAATAAAACGTTTCGAAAGTCTTAGAATCAGATAACGGAAGTTTTTTTATTCTTTTTCGTATCTTTCCCCAATATTCAATCGCATCTTTCCTTAATCTTAACGTAGTACCGCAGTAATTCCTCTCCAATCATTCTACTGTAGCGATCCGTACAGACTGTAATTGTAGCACCATCATCAAGAAAGTACTGTCTGTTGACTCCACCGATCTAAAAAACCACACTAAACAGTAACTAGCTGGTGATAAAGAGATTTCTCCACTATCGTTCTTAAATCTGCGAATCCCCAGATGTGGGAGTTCTGTTTATTGACCAACTCACTGAGATGGAAGTGGGTTTCGCCGTTAAAAATGATGTTTTTAAAAAAGGCAGGATAATCTGCCTACACACTAAAAAATATTTGCAATTCCTACGGAAAATTCCAGTAATGTATAGGGTCAATTTACCAAAAAATAGAAAATATATCTAAAGTTTTCTAGTAAATATCCCAATTTTTGACAATTTTACCTTATACGTTACTGGAATTTTCCGTAGGAATTGCATATATTTTTTAGTGTGTACATTTTAGTACCCATTAAACGAAAGTTTGGTGTTGCTTATGATCATCCGGCTTCTATTCTTGTGTCACTTGCACTTTATATAAGCATCTAGGTTAAGATTTTTAAATGTTTCCGTATAAATGTTTATTTATCCGTAACTTAGTATACATAATATATATACAACAAAAGCACATACAGTATGTACACATCTTTGCACGGTAAGGCGTACGGTCCTCGTCTTCGTCGTGGGTGAAGGAAGCATTTTCCGCCCGGACTACCGGTATTGAGGACTCCTAGATTTTGTTAAATTTCGCTTTCTTCTGTTTGTGTGCGCTTCATAGCTGGTTCGTTTTGATCATCTCCGTGATTTTCTTCTTATGTATTTCATTTTCTTGACGTCGGTTTGTAAATTATTGTAGGCGTTTATAGTTTTTGCTGGTGGTATTAGGGTGTGTTTGTTACATGTAGCTTTTTGTGCTCTTGTTTGTTTTTTTTTTAAGTTTGTTTCAGTTCTTATCATGTTATTTTCAATTTTGTATAGTAGTAGTAGATTCTTTTGTTGTATTAACTGTTTTACTGTTAGTTCTACTATTTGGTTATATAGTTGAGTAGTTAGTGTTCTTTTGTTTATAGAGTATATTGTTTTTAAAATTTTGTTCTGTTGTATTTGTAGTCTGTTCAGATTTTTCTCAGTAGTTTCTCCCCAAACGTTGATTAGATAGCTCATATGGGACGTAAATAATCTATGATAAATAGATTTTTTCATATGCTGAGGTATGATGTTTTTTATTTTACGTATTGCGGCTAATGTTTGGATATTTTTATTTGCTAGTGTGTCTACGTGTTTGTCCCATTTCAAGTTTTGCTGTATTGTTAGCCCTAGGTACTTTACTTTCTGTACTTCTGTTATTTTTTGATTGTTGATGCATATATTAAAATTTGGCGGGAAAGTCTTTCTTGTGAATGTCATATATTCTGTTTTTGCTTCGTTGATTGTTATTAGGTTGTTCTGGCACCATTGTTCTATTTTCCGCATGTCTGTGTCTATATTTTGCTGAATATTTTGTTGATTTTTTCCTGCGTATATGATACAGGTATCATCTGCATAGGCGTATATGTTTCCATGTATTTTCAACTTTAGCATGTCGTTAGTGTATATGATATATAATGTTGGAGGTAGGTACCTCATTTACACTCGCTTCTTGGATTTTTAGTTGCAATAAGCTGGCATTTATTTTTTCTCTCCTTCCTGTGTTCTTTGGATTTCTTAATTGCTTCTCTGCTAGAATTTTGCCGATGTTTGTAAAGTATGTGTTTATTACATTACTAATTTCTTGTAAATCTGTAGTTGTGGTCCCGTCTTCCTTTTGAATTTCATGGATTGCTTTGTTTTTTTTTTTGTTTTGCCTGTTTCTCTCTGTATGAGATTCCATGTTTTTGCTGGCGTCTGTTTATATTTTTGGAATTTGTGTTCGTAGTATTTGGTTTTTGCTTCTCTTATTTTGTTTGTTGTATCTTTTTTTTGCTCATAATATTTTGTAGTTATATAGCTATTGCTTGGATTTTTTATATGTTTCTTATACAATTTGTTTCTTTCTTTCATTTGCTTCATTATATTGTCATCTATCCATGGACACTCTTCTCGTCTGTTTATTTTTATTGTTTTTTATGCTTCTCTATAATTTCTTGTAATTTATTCGAAAATGTCTGAAAATTGTCGATGGATCGTTCGTCCATGTTTTGAATTTCTTGTGTTATCTTATTGTAATTCGTTTTTATGATTTCGTGAAGTTTGTAGGTGCGAGGTTTATTCGCTGTAGTAATATTTGTCATTACGGCATGATGGTCGGACAGATCGTTGGGGATTATTTTGACTTTTACTTTCGTTTTTATATTTGTTGCTACATGGTCCAGTATTGAGTTATTGTTATTTGTGTTTTTTCGTATATAGTATTTTTGTGATCGTTTATTTAATATTTTATAGTTGTATTATTGTCTTGTATAGCTATGTTTATGTTGAAATCGCCCATTACTAGGTGTTGCCTCTTGGTGCTCATTATATTATTTCGTAATATTGTTTCTAAAGCTTCTAGGTTTATTATTGGTGGTTTGTACAGTAAGGTTATAGTTAGGTTTGGTATTTTTAACAAAATTGTAATTATTTCTATGTTTTTTATTTTTTTATTTAGAAGAATTTCATAGTTTATGTTTTGTTTTATGTAGAATGCTATTTCTCCTCCCCTGGTTGTTCTTGAATTGTGTAAATTTTCATCTGCCGGGGTCAACCAGGTTTCTGTCAATGCGATTATGTCTGGATTGTGTTCGGTTTTTGGTATTATTTCAATTTCGTGGAATTTATTTTTCATACTTCTGACATTTTGCATATAAATGGTATACATTTTGAGTTGTTTTTTTTTATGCAAAATGTGATGAAGGCTGGACATACCTGAGTTTTTCTGCGACACTTTCAGTAACAGTGGGCTTGTTTTGGGCTTTGGAAATTACAATAACCTAGGGATTGGCGTCCCCTACTTAGACAGTGCTTTCAATGCTGTGTATATCAGTAAATGTGGCTCTCGGAGTTAATATCGATAGTTCACTCTGTATGTGCACCTCCTTATCTTTCTCTTTTGTTTTAGTAATTGCAATCTTTGTCTTATCGATTTTGTATTATATACTACCATTCATATACGTGTTGGTAAAAAGCGCTTTGAGTTGATCTACAGAATAAACGAAAAGGATTGTTGTATTGCTGTCCTGTCGTTTTGAGAACAATCTGCCATGTTCTTACACAGTGCCGTTTAAGAAGAGGAAGATATCTCGCTGGCTTGATAGATGCAGAAACTACATTTCATAAAATATATTAGGATCTCTCGGCACCCAAATAAAAGTTGCCAGCACGGTATGTCTCATTGTTTATTTAATTCATGTTCGTCACATGAAATGTGTAGAATATAAGAAGTTTATACACGTACGTTAGTTGATTTTGAATAAATCATACGAAATACTATATATTTTTGTGTAACATAATTTTATGGTGTCATCTTCAAAGTGGGATTCTTCGAATTTGTTGTTGCTCATACTATTGGTCGGAAGATAACACTAATCTAATCTGCTGTGTTATACTGCTACGTTTTAAACGATACGTTTCTGTAATCTTTATCTGTTGCTGTAGGCTGATATATGTATGTATGTATAACATGATTCTTGGAAATCAGCGTTATGAGCAAATGAATGAATTATGTATAAAGTGTGTCGACATAAGCAGAAGATAAATGGGAAAAAACCTTTATTATTGATTTCACAAAAAAAAAAGAATGTAAATATATATGAAATAAAAGTTATTACACTAGACACCTATTATGTTAAGAATTACGTAGAAAGGGTTAGTTTAGTTGTCCTTAATGTAAATTACCTTTATTTTTAGAGGGATATTAGAAAAGTTCCAGTAGGAGCGAAGTATCTCAAATTCCTGTTCATATCAAATGCCTATTTTCGAAGAAGAAATCCAGAAAGGTACCTACTTTCCTACTAATAGATATTTTCAAGAATATTTGGAGGTGGTTTGGTAAATTAATTGTAAGCATCCTAAAGAAATGTGTTTTTAAAGAAACAATGTATTTGCTTTATTTCTTTTTAAATATATAACGGCCCAAATTGGCCATTTTTCCTTACTGATCAATAGAAGCATGTTTTTTTTTATTTTATGCATTTTTTTTGCAAAATCAGTAATAAAATAAAAAGCTCACTCTTTCTCGATTTCTTTATAACTTGGTTAGGAGGAAAGCTACAACATTAATGCAGAATATAAAATAGCATACCTAATAAAATATTGTATTGGCAGTACTTACAGTTAAAATACAATAATAGAAATTAAATTATTTTCATTACACTAAATTTTGTTGAAAAATCAATAAGAAATTTGCCAATAAGCTAAACTAACTAGACATTATCTATGTGAAATATTACAATAAATGTTGTTTAATTGATTTGTTTCTGTTAGTTAGTTTACCTTATTGAGAAACTTTTTAACAACATTGTTTAGTGTACGAAATAATGTAATTTATACTATTATATTATAAATACTAGTAAGTCTAATAATTGTAAGTACAACTTAAACAGGTTATTATGTGTGTTGTTTCATATTTTGTTATAATATTGCAGATAGCTTCCAAAGTTATAAACTAAATGACGAAATACAATCTAGAAAAAACAAAATGGGTTTGTAGGACAGACCGAACATCCAAAACAATCTTTGAATTCTGGCTATACATAACGAGTGAATCATTTAACCTGGAATTTTGTAATATATCGAAAAATACCATGGCACAGAAAAATTTGCCGAATCAAAACTTTAATATTTCCGAGGGGGACATCTGTTAGTATTAAATTATGGCCACCCCCACCGGGGGTGGCCGTAATTTACGGGACGGGGGCAAATTTGAAATCTTGTATAGGAAATGGAAATCGAAAGAATCCAAAAACAGAAAAATACACGTATTTAGTGTTTGATTGAATCGTATATTTTGTAGTATGAAAAATATAAATTGCAGCGTCGTCTGTCGGTGGTTTACAACACCGAATACTAAGCAAATCAACAAACAACGTGCAAAAAATATTTGTTCATACGAATGCTAAAAGGCGTCAAACCACGAATTATCAGCTTTCAAAAAGCCAGTTTATCTAATAAGTTGGTCATTATTTGTACCACAAATTTCTCCAGTGATTAATGGGACGAAGAGATTAGTTAAAAGTTACCTTTACACTCACCAAATACTATACATTAATAGACACTTTCGGGAATATTTAAATAGTTTGGTGAACAACATTAGATAATTTAGAGTGTAGAGAAGATGGCATAGTCCTGCAAACGCAACAATTGTATGTATGCATGTTGTTGCTGGGCGAAGCTTTGCGTTGTGGAATACACCTTGACACTTCTAACCACTAACATCTATTCGACGTATTGTACCAACCCCACTGAAATTTTGCCGAACCCCAAGCAATTTCAACCTTCGGTACGGATTTTTTACGTGCAAAACATCGCATTGACACGGGACCTGCGGCTTTATTTGCTTATCCGAGAAGAAGGCATGTTCCGATTTTTAACCACAATTAAAAATCACCGCATCCTGAGCCTGGGATCGAACCAGCACCTGTGAGGTGAAAGGCGAGCATGCAAGCCATTCAGCTACCACGCAACAGTTGCACAAGACAAAAAGATGAATTATCATGAACTGTTTAACTCTAACAAATATCAAATCTAAACGCCCGATTCACGCAAGCCCGACTACCACCATCGCGACCGCGTGGGGAGAACCGCAAGTGTATTTAAGCCGCGCGCTTAACACAAGCATGGAGTCTAGTCCGGCCCCCTAGTCCCTCTCAGTCCGCTCCGATCGGCGTGTCGGCATAACTTCTGATACCCGTCGAGCCTCTTATTCTCGGTGTGATTGTAGCGTTGGCAAAGCTCACTGACGTAACACAGACATCCTTCCCGTCCGCTCCGATTGGCATGCCGGCATAGCTACTGGTACCCGTCGAGCTTCCTAATCCCGGGCTGATTGTAGTGCTGGCAAAGCCCACTGGCGTAACGCAGGCATTTTACCGACTTTTCTCCGGTCTGGCCGTTGCGCCGGCATTGTTTCTGGCGCTCTCAGGGTATTATTTACAGTCATTATCGTACCGCCGAATTTAGCATCGTCACAGTCATCTGACTGTCGTAGTCCGCGAAAACCGATCGCGTACTTATCGACCGACCCCCGTACATAGATTTTCGCCTTACGTTATTAACCGAAATATAGCTACTAAGATTCCGCGTTGTTTTCAAAAGCGTTACCGAAGCCCCGTAAATGTCTTAAAGTTCACTGCTGTACATATTTATATTTATATATATATATATATTGCTGTATATATTCCATGTCTTTTACACTTGTTATATAGAAATAAACGTATTTATGATGCACTCTCACCGTTTCGTTACGTAGACCGAACCTTGAACTTTCTTCGATTCGTTGCTACCACTTTAGGGTTTACACTTTATTGTAACGACGTGGGTATTACGCAACACCATTCAAACCGACACGAAGTTGTAATATACCGTTTGACAATTAACGATCAGCGCCACCAAACGAATTTAGGGTGAACCTCCTCTTTGAACTTACGAGGAGCGACGCATAAGTAATGAGCATTTGTAAGTGCTAGAAAGCCCATAAGCAAGGCTTTAAAGAATAAGCAGCAAATACCATCAGCACCGAACCAGAGAAGCCCGGAAAGTAAACAAACAAAACAAACGTCGTAGACGTCGTAACAGCAGAGCCACACTTGCGGTGTTTCCGTATCAATTTCCTCCGCTTCCAGGGACACCACTTTCCATCTGGCTTTTAGATCATTTACAGAGATCACTTGAGCATCTGATTTAAAGCATGGATGAGCAAGTTAAGTTTTTATCTGCAGCTACCACAGCTCTATGTATTATTATTATTATTTTACTTAATATATTATTATTATTATTATATAAACCGTGTTCTGATGATACTCTCTTGTTTGAGTCAAATTAGTTCGTTTATAACTTCACAAAATATTCAGTGGTTTTAAGTTGGACACTTTCGGTTAATAATCATGAATGTGACAATTTGGAGTTATTTGTATACATGAATAACCACTGCAAAATAAAAAGTTAATTTTTTTCCGCTGATTTTTCTTTATTGCAGAATTGGCCATTAGTTAAATCACCACTCTTAAATATAGTGAAAGTACGCAGGAGAGGGAGTTTCTTCTCCCACTCACTCGTTTACTTTGCACAGATTACGTCGGTATATCAGTTATACGTTACCAACCATTTCATAATTCTTTAAACGATCAATTTTTATTCTGTTATTCACAAAAGACGTTAATAGTAAAACATAAAAAAAAAACGTTTCATAAGACTTAAAGCACTCCTTCATTAAAGAATATCTTGTTATGACACTTGCTTTTTAAACTTAAGCGTAAAATACATCCTATGAAATGTGTTTTGATATTATTCTGCAATTAGCGTTTTCAAGAAATTTATAAAGCACTCAAGCGAGTAAGTATATTTATAACTTTGCAAACAATTTAGTAATATTGGTAATAAGTTGGTTAATGGAATGTGACAATTTGGGTTTATATTTTTATATATATAATTTACATATATACCAATACCTATCAATTTTCGTTTCTGTGCACATACGCACCTTTCGCAAGACTTAAAGCATTCATTCATTAATAAACAAGTATTTTAAACTTGAAATCGTATTATAAAACGTGTTGAAACTAGTTTCTCAAAATACTAGCGTCGATAATAAAAACGATTTTTTTTAAAAAATACAAATTACATTCAAAATATTGATATTTTGTAATAGAATTGGAAAAATTTAATTTTGAAATAGTATGACATTTGCCTGAGGAATCAAAGACAACGGGGCTCGTCTTCACTGGAATTCCTTTAACCAGTGGTATTTAACGTTGTGTAGGCTCTCTTCAAAGGAGGTTGATGACTGCCTATAGAACGGTGTATAGGAATTTCCGTTAAAATTGTTCAGAAATATCTTGCAAATTATATTCAGGTAATCGTATCTTTCTATGCAGGTATAATTTGCTATGGTAAAATTATATTCTTATTTATCCTATGCAAATGTTTCTTGCCAACATGTTTTCATGTCTATACTGGAAGTTGGATTTATTATCTTGTTAAATTATGTAGTTATCAAATAACTCATACAACTTCTCGTTTTAGATTATTTTGATCAATACCAGCAGGCAAAAGGCATATCAACGCATCAAAAAAATATACGGGAAGATGCCGATTCAAAAGCGGTGTCTATAACTTAGAATTGTTTAAGATGAAATATTTATACAAACAAATAGTAGCAGCCTTCTAAAATACACTCCGCCAAAAAGTATCGCATAATTTAGTTTTGAATCATAAAAGTATCGCATAATCTTTGTTTGTAGCATAAAGTTGTAAATATACTTTAATGCGCTCTAAGATATAATTTCTATGATTGTTTAAATAAAATACAGGCCAAATAAAAACAAGAACTCATACTTGAGATTTTTATTAAAACAAGAAATTATAATTTTGGAAAGAAAAATGTCATAACAGTAGCTTTTAATACTGAGTATTGCCACCTCTGGCTCTTATGACCGCTCGCATACGGTTTGGCAGAGATTCGATTAACCTCCGTATATAAGCCTGATCCAAATTCTCCCACTCGTCACGGAGAGCATTTGCTAGTCCATGCAGGTCCGCTGGGGCAACATTTTGGGTTCGTATCCGTCTGTGAAGGAGGTCCCACACGTGTTCGATAGGGTTCATGTCCGGACTTATCGCAGGCCAATCTAAAACTGGAATACCAACATCGTTAAGGTATTCCTGGACGATTATTGCAACATGCGGTCGTGCATTAACATGAATTCGTTTCCTATAATTGGCGCATATGGTACTACATGTTCTTCTAAAATGTCCGTTATATACCTGTGGGCAGTCAGTGTACCTCTGTCTACTGGTACTAACTCTGTACGACCTGTTAAACAGATGCCTCCCCAAACCATAATAGAGCCACCAGCGAAATTAGGTCTAGGTCTGATATTACACTGCGAATAGCGCTCACCGTCTCGTCTATACACTGAGATACGCCTATCTGAGGTGTATAGACCAAATCTTGACTCATCTGTGAAGAGTATATTGGCCCAGTCATTAATGTTCCAATTTACATGTTCTCTGGCAAACCTTAAGCGAGCCACTCGGTGGTTCCTAGTGAGACGAGGGGCTGTTACAGCTACTCTAGCTCTTAATCCACTCTCGTAACCTATTCCGAATAGTTTGAGTACTCACACGAGTATTTCTGACTCTAGCCAAGTCGTTCTGCAATTGTCTCGCAGTTACATGTCTTCGACGTAATGCTTGTAGTAGTAAATAGCGGTCATCTTGGCGAGTAGAACATCTTGGACGACCTGGTACAGGTCTTCTACTGTAAATGCCTGTTTCCCTATATCTGGCTACGGCTCTAGAAACACTTGACTGATTGATGTTCATCAAATTAGCAACGTATGCTTGAGATCGTCCATCTTCGGTTAAAGCAACTATAGCAGCCACTTGTTCTGAAGTTAAATTGCTCATTTTAGTTTTAAAAGCGTTGGTACAGAACTCTGACTTCGCACTTTAAAATTTGTCCGTATAGGAAGACTTTCAATAAACAACTGAACAAACCTTACACATATGCATTTTTCTAAATGTGTTCTTTTAGGAAAAAAAAAAGTAAAAACGCTAAGTTCCATTATTTTGTTAGTGTTTTTATAGTTCACATACACGAGGCAAACTTTTTGTGAACGTATAAAAATATCTTGGTTCATAAATGCCCTTTTTTAGTTTATGCGATACTTTTTTGGCGGAGTGTATAAACTTCCCAAATCAGGTAATAATGTATCGATGCTTGGGAAAAATACTACTTCCTAGCTTTGTTGTACATACATCACTTTCTTAGTAATTTTATGATTTTATTAATATACAGTGTGGTAACCGCTTATGGAATAACATTCTTCTTCATGTTATCGTAGAGTTTTATGAAAAATGCTCAATTTTTAATCTTGGGCGAAAGTGTATGCAACCAAGCCTGACAACATTGATGATCTCAAACAAAAAATACAAACAGAAATATGAAATATTTCACCCCAAGTTTTAGAAGAACTTAGAGAAGAGTTTTATTATAGATTAGGTTATTGCCAATAAGTAAATGGAGAACATTTCAAACATTTAATACAGCTTGATCAACTCAAGACGCCCTCAGCTGATCGAAAAATTTAGGTTGGGAACACTGAGGAATTGGTAACACGATTCTTTGCTTTATTCACTACTGTCATTTTGACGTTACAGGTTACGTTGGAATATTTTCGATATGTTATTACAAGCATATAAATCATCAAATTAAGCTATAACGTTTATTGTTGTCCAAAATATTGCACCTAATAACATAATAAAGTCATAAAATCTAAACAAAACAGATAACGTATTAAGGATTTAACAATACAGAATACATTATTATAGAGTGAACAATTTTAATATTTACAACTGCTGTTCAATATGTCCACCATCCTTTGCTAAGCATAAATTAACTATTCGTTTCATACATTTTGTAAAGTGTAGGGGGAAATATTATTTACTTCTTGTGTAATAGAATTTTCTAAATCTTCTACGGTATGTAATACATTAGCAAACATCTTATTTTTCAAGTAGACAATAAGGAAAAAAACCAACGGAGTTAGATCTGGTGAATGGGTTGGCCAGCGGTCTCTACTAATAAGTCGGCCTCCATAAAATTCTTGTAAGTAGTTCAAATAAGCTTGCGCTGTGTGAGGAGTTGCACTGTCTTATTGAAAATAACGGCATTGCAGTTCTTCATCATCCACTTGATTAATAAGATCCCAGTTTGTACAGATAATCTCCTTAGAGAGGTATTAGGTCGAATTTCCATTGTATTTCGTATATCAACACGCACATTTTCTGTAACGACTCTTGGTTCACATTCACGTTTACGTTCCACAACATTGCCAGTTTCTATAAACCTTTGAACTAGCCTATCCCGAAATACATCATAGGGGATATCCTCATCAAGATGTTTGAGATTAAAATGCTGAATGCACGATTGCCAAGATTAAGTCCATTCACTTCGAAAGTGGGAAGCCACAATATAGGTATTCCGTTCAACAGTGAACGGCATTGTTTTTTTTTACCTGAAACACATTTACGATAGATATGAGATTAAGATTTTTAATTGTAATTAAAATAAAATTCTTTATGCTTACCGGCGTACAACAAAAAATAGAGCTGGAGCTGTATTCAAAAAATCCAATTTCAGAAAAATAACAAAATTATTGAAGAATTAAGATGTATACAACAAAAGACGCAGAATTAACACAAATGGCGATATGTAAACAAGAAGCGACAGGGTTGCCAGTAATGGAATAGTAAAATGCTCTAGCCCGCTGTAAAAATTTGTCTTGGGCGTCTTGAGTTGATCACTCCGCACATTAAACTATAACAGTAATTTTCATAAAATTTTTCATATCTATAACCTTAATGTCTGTAATTAATGTGACCCAGGTCATATAAGTGTTATAGGTCGTTGAAATCAGTTTATTAAGGGGACTTCAAAAATAAAAAAATATGCAGGGTGTTCAATTTAAAAACCATCATCTACTTTGTGCTGCACTTACAATGAATCATTCTTCATATTTCATTCTGAAAGCGCTTCTTTAAAATTAAAAATTGACATGTTGGAGCATTTTTATAAAACTCTACGATAACATAAAAAATTATTTTATTCCATAAGTGGTTACCACGCTGTATATTGAATATTATGACGCATTTTTTATTTTTCTCTTATTCGAAAGTGAATAAATAGAGAATCCTTATTTAAAAAATTAAATACAAAATTCCAAAATAAAATGTTGAATGTAAACCTCCTCATGTCATAGTGAAAGTGCAATTTCCTTTATTCCTAAACTAACTCGTAAACATTGCTGTTTTTCTAAACCACCCCATCTTCGTTTTGCGCTGTCTTATAGAGTAAGTAACATACGAGACTTTGATTGATAAATCAAAAATGGTAGATGGCGCGCAGCTCTCAAAAAAAAAAAATTGGAAACTATCGATCGGGCAATTAAACGTTTCCCTTAAAATAATATAAACTCTGTGCAGAACACTTTCCCTATCGTTTACTTAGTTTTCCTTTCATACGGCGTACGCTGACGAAGGGTCAATCTACCCCTGGGATTCCCCTTCAACCCCTTAGATATAGCGCGCGCTGTAAGTCGATTGGCGTAGTTTTGGCGGCCATTGCGAAATGGGCGTGCCAAGAACGAGGGGTAAACGTGACGTCAACTCACCCCTATGTTGCGCCCACAAACCCTAATTTAATTTTTTGTCTGCGTTCATAATACCTATGTATGTATTTTATATCTAAGGGCATAGAAATGCATGCGTGCATACGTAAGTTTTTACCAAGTTTGTGCGTGTTAATGCAATGCTAGGTTTAGTTTATTGAAGTTTGCTTAAGTTTTGCGTGTAAAAATAAACACATATAACGAAAGATGTAATATTATAGGGGCATATTTACTAAATATGAGTCCAAATTTTCTTTAATTCCATTTATTATAAATATCTTTTTAACAAAAAATTTTTGTATTTCGATTATGAATACTAACTTCAGCGGTAAAACTAGTTTCATAAAGTACGTTTTACAGCAAGAATTTAAATTTTCAAAATGAGCGAATGAGTGCTTTAAATATTATGAAATATGTTCTTTATGCTATTTTTTTTTGTAATTAGCGCTTTATTAATGTCTTTTTAGTAAAAGAAAAGAAAATTGATAATATAGGAAATCACAAAGTGAGTGGTAACATTTAGAAACACATGTTTGTTTGAATGATCTTATAAGATTAAAAATACTAATTGCAAAAATTTTAAGTAAGTATTTTCCCTCCTTTAAAACAAAAACAATTATTCTGTATGATAAGTTTTCATTAATAATTTCAAATTGCCTAAATAATAACTATTATCATTTAAGTAGATTTACAACACTGGAATAAAATGTACTTATAGTATATACTTATAGCGAACCATGAATAATGACATACAATGCAGATTAACTTCTCTATGAAGCTAGCAGATTTTTATTGGAGGTCTGATTTAAGTACCAGTGCCACAAAACTACTTTTTAAAGAAACATTTACAATACAATAAAATGAATCGCAACTTCACAAATGTGACTAAAACGTTAACGCAAATGTTCGATATGCTGTCCAATTTGCTGCACACATTGTATACAGAATTATTCAACATTTCTGGTTCAATTGCGGCAGCTTGCTCCCTAATAGAGTCCTTTAATTCTTCCGGCATTGCTGGTAGTGTTCTAAACACCAAACTTTTTAAATAACACTTCAGCCAGTAATCCGCTGGGTTAAGATTTTGGACCCATGAAGTTACAAAATGACTGCTTATAACACGATCTTGAAAAGCAGCAATTCTTTAACTGGTCGATAATTGTGCGGGGATGCTCCAATCTGCATAAAAATGATGTTTTCCTTCGTGCTCGTTTTGTGTCCGTGGAGTGGTATGATTTCGTAACATTTGCAGTATTCTTCACCAAAAACAGTTACAGCTACCTTCTTGCTAACGGATTAGATGGAACTGACACTTTACCTCAATTTCTGGAACACCTCAACAAACAACACAACCAAATACAATTTACCATGGAACTCGAAGAAGATGGCTCCTTACCTTTTCTGGATGTGCTACTCAAGAGGAAAGAGAACCACACACTGGGACACCAGGTTTACCGTAAACCAACCAACACGGATCGCTATCTCAATGCAAATTCTCACCATCACCCCGCACAAAAACGGGGAATCTTAAACACATTGGTGCATAGAGCTAAGACGATATCAGATGAAGAACACTTCGAAGCCGAACTCCAACATCTCAAGAACACACTACAACAGAACGACTACAGACTCAAAGACATCACAGCTACCCTCAACAAACAACCAAAACACCCAAAACAACAGGAAGAAACAACAACCACTACTGGAACGACTTGCCTGCCATACATCAAAGGATGCACTGACAAAATCGGAAGAAAGCTGCGCAAACACAACATCAAAGTAATCTTCAATGCTCCAGAAAAACTATCCATAAAATTACCTTCACCGAAAGATCGTACCTCGCCGCTCCAAAATTGTGGAAAGGTATACATTGGACAAACAGGCAGAAACATCAACATCAGGCTAAAAGAACATATGCGAGATACAAAGTATGAATACACAGACAAATCAGCAGTAGCAGAACACTCAACAAACACGAAACACGGAATCAACTTTGACAAATGCAGGAAACTAGCAACGGAACCACATTACTGGAGAAGATTGTAAAGAGAAGCTATTGAAATACAGAAAAATCCGAACAATATCAACAGAGAAGACGGACTACAATTACCAAGTATCTGGAAATCATTCTTCACAGCCCAACGGAGAGCAACGGACACGCCTCAACAGAGGGGAACGACTACGCACCAACGGACACAGGACCATATATTAACCCCGGATCAAGACAAACTAGTCACTTCACTTCTGAAGAAGATCACGACAAGATGATCGAAAGGTCAAGTAATTTAAACTTTCTACACGGCAGAGAACCCGAGAACCGAAGAGCAGCCAACGGATTAGTGTTGGCTATGTTTTGATTTTCCTGCAGAATTTTTGCAACTTGGACATCACTAATTCATGGTCTTCCTGATCTTGGTAGATCAGTTACAGCTCCTGTTCTTTCAAATTTGCTAATCAAATTACGGTACGCTTTCATACCACAGGGTCCTAATCTTAAGCTAATTTTTTTACAAAAACTTTAAAATCCAGCGATCTGATTTCTACCGCATTCGTAATAACATTGAACTCAACCAAATCTTGTTTGTAGATCCATCTTCTGAAAGTTTAAACCGTTTCAATTGATGTTTAAGGAAGTTTTATTTTAAGAACAATTCTCTAAATCGCGATGATTTGTGTGACAATTGCATTAGCAGTTAACACGACAATTCTTTTGTTTCCATACATAAAATAAAATCCCAATCCGAAAGCAACTAGTACTTTTCGCTACTAGCTTGATTTCTTAAAATTATATAAGACTTTAAAGTATATCCCTTACTTTACGATGACCCCATATAATAATTATGAGATACCGTTTATCTTAGTAGTATTTATTATAAATTCGAGCACATAAGAAAAGAAAAGACTATGTGTCATACATTACTGTTTAATTAAAATCACCGAAAAAGTGCACATTATAGACGGGCAACTTTACCAATTGTGTTAATGATGAGATTAGCAACACATAATGATCTATTGAATAAAAATTTAAAGGATTGTATGATGTTTAGCATAGTATACGGTTGTATGTATATTCAATTTGAATTAAGAATTCGTATCTTTTCTCTGAAAATAACAATACATTATCGTATATTGAAATATATCTAACGCTTCCCTTACATTCGATACTTAACACATATTTCATTGGTTTGATAGGTAGCAGTTAACTCGAAAAATATATACAAAGTATTATGAAAAAAGGAAAAGTTTGATTTATATGTATACCGTGCCTTCATTTTATGCCAAAAGCCACGTCACCACACAGCTAGGCAACCCAAACAACACTGGTTGCCTGTTTTGGATTACGAAAGTTGCCAAGTTGTCATTTCTATTCAATTATAACTGAATCTAACACAATAACTTGTTAACTTTTAGATTTGTTGCAATTGTAATTTTGTGCCCTAACATCAACATCCAATTATTTCATTATAAGTTTTTAAATAACTTATCCTGTAGCTATAGTGATTATATGGGTATGTTTCGAGATAACTGGTCGTTGACGCATAGTTGTACCTGTAAGTTGTACGTCTGTATTTTAGATGCTTACAGGTCTACAGATAACCTTACAGGCGTTGCAGATGTCCATATGTCGTATGAAACACGAAACAATAACTATTTCTTTTAATGCGTATTGAAAAAATTATTCATAATACTACGTTATTTCAGTGCATATTGGGGATGTTTCCAAAGAAAGAAAAAAAGAAAAAAGTTTCTCAACGCAACTAAAAGAATTTTTTGTAATTGTTACATGTTTAGTACTATGGTATAATACGAATATATGAAACCAGCTTGAGATACTGAAGATTATTAAGAAATATGGACATAAAAGCGTATGTAGAGAAAACATACTTTACTTAAATCATTTTTATTAAACCGGTTCCACACATAACAAGAGACAGTGACAAAAATTCGTTTCTTGTAACTTGTATGCTTATAACTTTTTACTATATTTAATGATTTTAAGTTGGCCACATTGGGCTAAAAATCATAAATAGGAAACAGGTTAAATGGTCTGTTTTAGAAACACCCATAATATGCTATTTTTGCTGGTATCAATAAATTTTTGTAATTTTGTTGTGGAAGAATGGTGCTATGGTGTTCTCAAGTAAAACAAATACATCAAAGTACAACATAAAAATAAACAACAAGAAATAAAAGAAGTAGACAAAGTAAGATATCTAGGATTATCAATACAAAACAATCTGAAATGGGACAGCCATATTAATGAATTAATTAAGAAGAATTCAATTACAATAGCAAAGATATATAAAATAAAACAAATAATACCAGAATTTGCTAGAAAGTCGGTATACAATGCCATGTTCGCTTCACACATGAATTATTTAATAAATGTGTGGGGAGATACAACAAAGCAAAATATAAACAAATTACAAAGACAGCAAAATAAAATACTAAAACTAATATATAAAATGGACAGGATGACACCAACGACAGAAGTATACAGAAAGACGGAAGAAATGAACATACAACAAATAATAAAATTCAAAAACTTACTACTGATATACAAAATCAAAAAGAAACTCATAAAAACAAATACAAAGTTAAGAACTACCAGAGACCTACATCGATACGGAACAAGAAGAATATCACACATACGAATAAAACAAAACAAAAAAAATATAAAAAAATTCCAGAAGCAGTCGCAATAAATAGATATTACAACTTACCAAATACAATAAAAAATCTAAATGAAATACAATACCGAAAGAAAATAAAATAAAAGATACTTAAAGGAGACATCTGAAGGAACACAAAAAAAAGTACAAGAAACAAGATAGGAGTCTTCAAAACCAGTACTCCGGGCTGGAATTGCAGCAGTCCCACACCATCCGAAGGGAAGATCGAGGGCCGAATCCATTTCATTATATATGTTGTAAATGACAAGTTTTCGTTAAATTAATAACATAATATGCACGTGGTGCCAACTTTATGCAGAAACTAAAGTGGCAACAAGTCGTGACTTCAGGACAACATGATTAATACTATATTACGATACGAGTTTCATAAAGTTTACTTTTGTTGAGTTTTCCAAAGGTCGATGGCGACAAAACACTTTTATGAAATGATGAACCAGTTTTTTTCTATTTCGATAATTAATTAGAATTTGACTTTTAAATTAAGAAAAAAAGAAAAACAAAAAAAGCAACATTGAAATAATAAGGAAACATTCATGAAATAATTTATGGTAGGTGATAGTTGAATGGTACCAACCCTAAAAATAGAAAGGTACTGAAAATAGTGCTCCAATGAGTTCTATTGCAGTGCTGTTTTCGATTGCAAACTTGCTTCGTTACATCACCGAAATAGAAAAATACTTTTGAGCATTCACTTGCTGCTATTTTCACTGTAAAATTCCGTAGCCATAAGAGTACGAATTTGCGTAATCAAGTGATGAGTTTTTCCATAAGTATCATCTTAATATAATACTATGCTTTTGTTATTTTTTTCTTGGCATAAAATGAATAAAACACCAACATTTAAAAGCAATTAGATGATTGATCAAACTGTTTTTTATTACTTTATTTTCCTTCAGAGTATCATCTACAAAAGCATTGAAAATATATTTTGCATGAGATATTCATACATATGTGCCTACAACATAATGTCTTTATTCACTCTAGTAATCAATAATACTAGCAACTTCTCATCATCTATCACAAATGTCGTTTCTAAACACATAAGTCACAACGCGCACTAGGGCCTGGAATAGCACAGAGGACAAGGAAACCTTACTTGCCACATCAGAAAACGCTTTATTCATGTAACTGCTGTTCCTAGTTCATGTTATGTATTTCTCTCATAGAATTAAGTTGATTGATGTAAGGTGAATGATGCGGTTGTATGAATTGGTTTGTGTTTGTAATATCCCATAGATCATTTGGAAATTCTATTCTCTAGGTGGCAAAGGTTAAACAAAAATCTGTTGTTAATTAAATGTCATAGTATTCAACACACAGTTGCAGTGAGTTTAAATGAAATGGGGTATTTAAATGCAAAGAATCATATTCTCCAGTTCATAAAGAAAATGCAAATTGTATAGATTCCAACATTAATTATAAGTAATCTGATTTTTGCATATGCACGTCTACTAACTTGTGTTAAGATAATTTAATAATACTTTTCTGTTTCATCAACTTGTAAAAACTAGTATAAGAAAATACATATATGATGGTTTGTAAGCAATATGTGACATTGTAGTATTAGATCATGATATCAGATTCGCAAATAAATGAATGAATCTTTTACTTTTTTTGATGTAAAATTCATTGATTCCTTTTTTGATGCTTGCTATTGTGTATGAAAATGCTATGTGTAACTGTTTTTGTGAACTTATAAAAGTTTATTCACAATAACCTACTTCGCTATATTCACATTACTCCATACTCTAAGATATAATATTATAGTTGCTCGTTTTCAAAGTGCAGCAAGTAAATGCTGAGGTGTCTATTGTCGACTGAATCTCTTAAGTTACTAGTTCTTCGTTTTGGCAGGAGATTGAGCAGATCACAATTTATCTATTGTTAACTCTGGTTACTCGTATTTTTTTCTTGATTTGTCAGATGCCTTCGATATGGTGGATCACTCGTTACTGTTAGAAAAATTTACGGTGTTGCATATGCTCTACTTTTTTCCTTTTTAGATAATAGAAAGGCAACAGTAAGTATCAAAGGGAAAGATAATAAAAATGTAACCAGGGATCACTTCTCATCTGTTGTGAATTTACAGTGTGGCATTCCTCAGGGTTCAATAGTGGGTCTTACTCTTTTCGTTATATATGTGAATGATTTAAGACAAATGCTAACTAAATGTACGTTAGCACAATATGCTGATGACACCAGTTGTACCACAGAGTCATCCCCAATGGAAAACGCTTTGCATTTTGCCCCAACTTTAGTGAATGACATGAGCAACTGGTGTAATGACAATGGCCTGGTCTTGAATGCTGAAAAGACATTGCATTTTGGAGTTCCCGCTAGTAGTTTTTTACTGTGATAATCAGTTAAATCTATAATCTTCCATTTTGTTTCGGCAAAAAGTCCACAAGCAAACAACGTACGAACTGATTACCCACTTATTTGGTGCTTATAACAGGCAATGATGGTCCTGTGCTTGTTATCAGAGTAAAGAAAACGTGGAAATGGATGGGTTCCCTTATCAATGATATAAAATTCGATTGCGTCAGAGCTTTCAGTTCCCAACGTCTCTCAGCACCATTCTTGTCGTCTGTTAATAATTACTCCTTCTTCACAATTTTTCCACCTGATTCTACCTGTAGCTAGTTCAGCTATTCTCCCTGTGAAAATTATTTCTGGGGATCACTTCTTATTAGTCCCTTTTAACAAGGGGGTGGGAGGTTGTTTTGAAAGAGTAAACGAAAATGTTTGTTAGATGTGTAAAGGACGATGTAGGTAATATATAACTTAATCTCTTTTGCTTCATAATAACAGTGTAAATTGTAGGGAACTAAGAATCGTCAAAATTTCAAGGATAGATTTGACCCATCGAACCCCATCCAAAACGAAATCCTACAAATGCACCAAGTTGAAATGAAATCGGCGTGGGTCTTTGTTAGTAATCAAAGCTGCTGAAAGTAAAGGAAATTAGGTGCTGCTATGCAGTCCTGCAACAAGGAATATGCTAAAGGAATTAAATACAGTAGATTCAACTAAGTTTCTCGGTCGAAACCGCATTCTGAAACTGCTCATACTCGACGTTTTGTCTTCGCTTGTGTGAGACATCTTTAGGGCCGCCGTAGCTGACATTCACGTCAATAGAAACTTAGTTTCAGGTCAACAACGACAGAAGTAGCTGCCCTAAAGACGTGCCACACAAGTGATGAGGAAAAGAAAATATGGACGACCGTGGAAGGTTTACATACAGTGGACTAGTTATCTGATTGTGACTCAACCATGTTTACATTTCAAACATTAGTATTTTAAGAATAAAAAGCTTTTTGATTGCTGAAGATTAAAGAAAGCTAGAGAATGGCAAACTACCTAAGCTTAAACGCCTTTGAAATATATTGCGTAGAATTTAAATATTCCTATAATCAGACAAGAATTTGTAGATGCTATTAATAATAAATTTCAAAATTTGGCTAATTAATGACACGTAAATTAGAAGATTTTTGTCTATTACTTTCTTTTCTTCTATGTTTTAATGGTTGTTGTATGAATTATGAAATATTCTTCCTAATTGGTTCCGATTTGCAATCATATCACAACCTAGTTGGAAGTGTTAATAATAAATATGTTAATAGCTTGTTTCGGTAATTGAAAATTAAATAATTACATTTAAAAATGCCCACTTAATGATATTTTAAAAGAAATAGTTGTATCTAACTCTAAAGTATACACCTGCAATTACTATGAAAACAGTCTAGATGTGCTTTGATTGCACTACTGTTAGCTGCTATTACTTATAAATTCACGTACAAAGTGATAAATTAAAAAATTAAAATTACATAAAGGAACGCCTATAGGAGGGTTCTTGTATGTGAAAACATGCTTTATATATATCTTTCTAGTGTGAAATTACACCTTCAGTTATAATTTATTCAATTCTTTCAGCCTTAATGTGTTATTATTTTATGAGTATATGTGTTAGCTTTATTATTATTCCGGTGGAACTTAATGAAAGCGAAGCATCTTTTTATGAAATTTTACTACTAGGTATCTAACATATAGTATATAAAAATAAGCAACTGAAAAAATTAATCAAATTGTATGTAATTATGGAGCATATAGTTGTTCATTACCCATTTTCGTTCAATTCTCATATAATATTTATTATTTTCTTTCTATAGAAATAAATATGGTTACTTTATATAAAAAGCAATTAGAATTGTTTATAACATTAATTCTTAACTGTATATATGGAAGATTACTTGCACTTGAGTTTTTTGTTTAATTCGTAATGTCACTTCAAAACTATATACTTATACAGACGTTATTGAGGAAATCACGTGTAACAAATGCTTTTATCAACTTAACTTTTTCTATCGCCAGCCTATGTTACAAATCCCAAGAAATTATTTGGTAAACCTCACATATAGCAAACTCTGTAGTAAACTTGAAATCGATAAATTGGTAAGTACTAAGTAGTAATTCCCTTACGAATACCTATCATGAATTTTCAAATGATATCATTGACTTTTCTCTTATTTGTGTTTCTGGTGGATATAGCAATCGATGTAATTAGACCTTTCATGTTAACGAATGCCTTTGAAAGAAATATGTAACATGTAATCTTCATCAATTATACGTTATCGATCAGTTTATAGTGTGTAAACGCATTTTTGTTTTGCGTTTTCACATAAAAATTTAGAACTTTAAACTAGAAAATCGGGCCGGTTCACCCGGCCTACTAATCGGGGAGCAGCAGCAGCGGGTACATGACCAATTTACATGAAAACGTTAGCACTATTACATACCTACACATCCTAAAGAAAGCCTAAGGGTCATAGATTACAATTATGTAATACTTCTAAGAAATAATTCATAGATTGGAGTTGAAACACATGATAATACACTGCAGTTTAAAAGATCTGTTATGTCCCTTAGTCTTTTTGCATTACAGCTAGCCATCCAAACTTATTTCTTTTAAAAAGTGCAGGATATGAGAAGATCCCAGGTTAAGTACATCCTCCTCATTTCCCATAGAAGCTACAATCTGCTTCCACAGGCATTCCAAGTGTACCTATAGATCTCTTTTCAGTTTGTAATAACCTGACAGGACCTCTGTTAGTATGATATCGTTTTAACTTAAACTGATGCATTCTATAGATCGCTTCTCGTAGTAGGTTCCCAGAAGAGTTTTTCTTATTTCATTCTTTGGAGATTTTCTCATTATTTGGATTTTGTCTGCTCTAGTTGCACCAGTATTGATTTGAGCTTCTTTCCTAGCGAAATTATTTGTTATTTCATTCTAAGTGTTATCTTACTTCAGCATTTTGAAGGCTGCTTGACTATCAGATATTATGGAAATGTCATGGATATGACAGGCCCTGTCAATATTGTACTGGATGCGTCTTTCTATAGGGTATGTTTGTGATATTCAAGTAGGTATTTGCCCAAGTTAAGTAAAAGCTTACAGAATGTGTGTGATGAAAAAAAATATTATCTGCTTTTTAAGAACTGCAAAAGAGAACATGATTCCCAGCTTATAATAGATACTAAAGTTAAGTGTTGGTGTAAATCAGTTTTAAAGAAAATAAATGTTAAATTTAAGATGTGTAAAATTGAAATAACATTTAAAGTACAAATTTGGTTGCTCGTATTTAAAAGTAAGTATGCACCAATCTAACTGATAACTGGTTAACTAAGCTATTCTTTGCTCGTATATATTCTAATGCCTATTTGGTTCAGTAAGCTTTTTCTTACAGACCTTTCTGGTTATACGCTAATCTACGTTTTCTAAGGAGTATAAGTTGAGTTTGGAGTTTTGTTCCTTTATGGGGGTATTCTATTGTGAAGGGTATGATTTTATATATAGCATCATTTGAGATTTTTTTTCAGAAAGTGGACAAACATTAACGTTATGAAACGTTTTATTCTTTATGACCTAGCATTTAAGCTATGACACAGAATGTTCGTTTATAAAAACGCAAATATAGAAAATAGAGTAATAAAACTCGAATGTTGAAATGAACAAGACACGGCATTCAAGTTTTGACGTTTTTGCGACTTTCCAGATAATCTGAAACGAAGAAACCAAAAAGATTCTTAATATAAGTGCGTATGGTTAAAGCCGGAACTAGAATTAAATAAAAATATGGAGAAGTGGAATTTTGTATTTTACAGTATTGTTCCTCGCATTTTGCAAAAATAAGTATTCGAACGTTGTTCTAGATCCGACTGTAGGCATACAGTCGGAACTAGAACTACTGCTGAAGATATATGTGAAGCGACAAGCTGGTCCGTTCATTATATTTTGAGAAAACATGTCAACCATCTCTGGGGAACATGGTTTTGAGAAATTCGCGTTGAAGGTTTTTCAAAGTTTTGTATCTCGACCTGTTTTTTCAATGTCCTCGACTATAGGCTTTCTTCAAAACGTTTGTACTTGAGTATCTGACTTGACTTGAATATATCCTTTTGCATACTTATTCTACATACTATCAACCTTCGAAAAATGCAAAATCAACAAAACCAATTTTTTTTTGATCACACTAGAATATCCCCTAAGGTGAATGTTAGTAAAGAATTTATTAATTAGCTAAAATCTACGTTGGAATTATGTTTTCACATAATTCGATGTAGCTAATTGCAATCTCGCCAGCTCAATTCTCCAATTTCGTTATTCTTTTCGTAAATCTACTGGGGCGAATGGCTTTTAATGTGCCCCATAAATATGACGCCGGCGATAGCATATTTTTCAATTGTCGTTGCACTTCCTGAATCTAAATATCAATTTTTTACGGTAACGCGTCCCGAGGGAGTTAAACGAGTGCCGTGAAAGTTATTACATTCCGTAATATTCGGGAGTATAATAAAACTTTCTATTTATTGACGGGCACCTATACCGTTTTTCAGCATTACGTATCCTGCACTTAAATTGACCGAATCTCTTTTTACAATGTCGTAAAATGTGAAGTTTATATTGTCACGTCGTGAACGTTGTGCCGGTCGATTTAAGTGCCGTGACCCGAGGCCGTGGAAGGGCTGAGAAATGTGCAACGCTGTGACAAAGTTTATTATATTTTGTTTCTGTGTGCGCACTTTAATATTTATTATTCTGACTTGCTATCCACGGATTTCCGTTAGCCAATAATTTTTATTTATTAGTTTGTATGTAAGAGATACGTTATATTGTCGGATTAGTCTAATTTGTAGTGTTTTGAATGTTTAACGAATCTACATATATGCATTTTTTTGGTGGTTGCAGTGTGGCAATAAGCAAAGATGATTAACTATCTAAAACAAAACGACTCCTCACAGATACTAACACTTATAAATGCCTAGAGAAAGATTCAATTGCAGGTGTCTAAGAAATATCATAATTAATTTATAAAAAAAGAGTAGAAATTATACTGTTTGCCTTAAGTGAACAAACAAAACATTCCGATGTGCTCCATTGTTAGGTCGAATAGTATTACATACTTATAATTTGGCAAATATTTTGTCCAACATACTCATACTTGCAATCTCTGCTGAAACACCTTATAATATGAAAGACCTCCACTGTCGTTACAGTATGACATTGTCTTGCAACTTCATTTTACTTTCTCTCGACGTTATTTCTATTTTTAGTAATAGATATTTTACAACAAAAGTGATATCTTGTTGAACCACACATTTCATTACCAAAAACGAACTTTGTCACATTATTACCTACGTTTTGTATGTGAAAACTGCTATTTCACCTTTAACGAGAGACTTTTTGCAGATACCTTAGCACTGATTGTCATAAATTCTTTGATTGACAATGTCATACCAAATATTCCTTTTCCAATTTGCATTAATTTTTAAGTATGCTGACGATATTGCTTGTTCGGCGTTTGGAGACATGGTTAACGTTACCCTTGATAAGTTAACTCTTATTATTGTCACTAGCAATTTACTGCTGAATTGCAGAGCGGTGGTGGCATTCCTTCTTTTGATACAAAAATCATTCGATTGTAGGACAATACTGTACCAACATTGTCTGACAGATTGATCAACTATCACTAATCATCCCCTAAATTAGGAATTTAACCCTTTGTAGCAATAAAACCAACAATTTAAATATATTGAATTACTCGTCCAACACGTTTGATGACCCTCTAGATCGCGAATTTCCTTCACCGTTTAAATATTACAAACTTCCCTTCATAGAAGGTTTAGTATTAGAGTTACACAACATTTCAAACCCTTTACAACCATACAAATTGTGAGGTATAGCATGTTGAACGTTGGTAGTATTTTATATAGTGTTGGGAGGAACCGATGTACTTCAAAAACTGGATGATCATCATTCGAATGGTCATAAAAACCGAATGACCATTCAGATGATTTTTCACTCGGATGTTTATTACACAAATGCAATATAACATATTATCTTTCTTCCTTGCGACCACATTCAGTTCATTTTTTATCTTTATCAGATACATAAAATGATCTATTATACTGTTTTATTTGCGGTTAGTGTAGCTTGCGCTGCTTGTCTGATACATGCAGACGTACGAACAAACTTATCGGCTCATCGCAGTCGTAAATTTTTATTCGGTTATTTCCATAACGGAATTATTTGTATTATTTCAAAAATCGAATAATCGGTTATTTTTCATTCGAACGATCCCATCACTACTTTTACATGGCATCCTTACAGCGCCTACCAAGGATGTTATGTTGGTGAAACGTCGCAGATGGTGCAAAACAGAGTAACCAAACATAAGAGTGATGCTCACATCGGAAAATACTCATGTGTCTTATTTTCCCATGTCAAAATATATTATAACTTTGCCATCTTAGAAATGAAACCGAATTACAAAAAGCGAATGATTTGGAAATGGTACATATCAGTAATCGTAAAAAATTCAATAATTTTAAAAATTATACATAGCACTTAAGTATAGCCCGGGGCGGTACTGTAAGTACGCCATTGCTCAGTGATTACATAATTCATTCTGCTGGCTTTATATGGTTGTATGTATTTCTTCTCCGTCACGAAATTGTACACTTAGGACTGACCAAATCATATTCGCTTTGCTCATACACTGAAATCCTTTTAACCTGCTTCCTGTGTATAAAAATTATGTAGAATAAATTGTGCGATATAAATTTTATTATTATTAGTATGCCTTATACATAAAAAACCTTTAGAATACCCGCATGTACCCCATAAAAGCGTTTATAAATGCATAAAACGTATACTTCCGTTCTTGTCCAAATCGCATTGTAAATATGTTAATGCATAACACACTTACATAAATAAATATAAGTATATGAAAATAATCCTTCCTTTATAAATATTAATGTACCTGCGGCGCATCTATCTGATCATAAGTTTTATCTGTTAATCTTCGGCGAAGTTTTATTCGGCAGCGTCTGTTTATCGCGACGTTGGTGGGAGTGTTTTAATTGCCCGGGTATAGCTTTGAATTTCACTTTTGGCGAATATTGCTCAATAGTCGGACCGCCATCGCAAATTTGATGTAATAGTATTACATACGCACATGTACATACACAAGCTGGAGAACCGGTTCAAATTCTCCCCTGTTTCACATTACATACATGACACATAAGCATGCTTATTTACACTTACCAACTTGAAACAGGCCGCACCGCTTTGAAATAAGTTCATTTGCAATCACGCATTGATGGGCACCTGAATATGCGTACATACACTTACAATGTACTCGATGGGGATACATGTAAATGGTATTAAGCAATATCTGTTTATAAATCTAGTTCAATGGCATTTATATTGTAAAGGAGTTTGAAATTTCTATTTATTTATTATAAAATAAGAGCGCATTTGTCTATCCTAGAAATAAATCAATCACAATTATCTTTTTCCATTATAAATTAGAATAAATATAATAGTTTTCATTCTTTGAAGTCATTTTATTAGGTTGATACATCAACCTACAAGCTTTTTTAGTTTTGTTTTTGCCATACATTCTTGATTTAACATAAAAGGTTGAATAAATAAATCATTAATGCTATTATGAGCACTGTTTTAGTTTGAGCGAGGTTGGTGTGGTTTCTGTATTAATTGAAGGCATAGAAAAAGTTAAACAGTTATTAAAATTACTTCACTCCCAAATATAGGAAACTTGAAAGTAGTAAACATTTTTTTGTCATGCTGAGAAAAATAGAGTATAAAAGTAGTGACAACATATACCTTATAGGTATATTTCTTAAGGATTCTTTTTTTTATATGACTTAAGCTTGTGTATGCACCCTGTAGAGCCAGATCTCCCTCTTAATCAACATGATATTACATCGAAAAAATCCGGTTATTACAATTGGCAGGAGCGAGATTTGACCCCGCGGCACACAGTGGTCAAAAAACGGTAAAAAGTGGCAAAATCCTATTAACTTTTAAGTTCGTCATTAAAATATTATATGTTTATAATTTTTTTTGAGGGATAGGTTCAGCATGTCTAAGAGCCTCAAAATTTATTTTAACACCCGTCACGGGACCACTGGTTGGCGGGAAATGTAAGAAATGTGCATGGAATTGGCAAAAATTGCGGTTAGATGACATAATATCCAAAAAAGCTATTTGAAAAAGTTACTTAGAATTCAATTCTGAGCCTGAGAGAGAGGCCTAAAGGAAGGCAGAATTCTCTTAAAAAAAAATCTATTTTACAGCATTCTGCGGGGTGATCGTTATGACTCGCTCATACAAGCATAAAGTCCATTTCGTTCAGTGAGTATATACATATTTCTCTCACTAAAAATAATGTTATTTTAATAAAAGAAATATGTACTCACCGAAAGAAATGGTTCTTTGTTATATATCCGGACAATTTATTATGAAGTTACAAGGTAGATCTACTTCAGAGGAAGTCAAAAAAGGCTATCTTTTATATTTTACGTGCCAGATTGGAGATTAACATAAAAGTTTGGCTCCTTATGTTTGCTGTGTGAGTTGTCACGTAAATCTAGTGCAGTAGATGCAACGCAAGAAAAATTCTATGCCGTTTGCTGCTTCTATGGTGTGGAGAGAACCTACTGACCATATAAGTGATTGCTATTTTCGTCACTAAAACAGAAGGGATTTCAAAAAAGCAAATGAACAAAAATCAGGTTTCAAATTTGGTTTCTGCACTTAGGCCAGTTCCTCATAGCTACGAACCACGGGTACCCGTTGCGCTTTTAAACCTGGACAGCGTGTTTTCCCGCGATTCTAATTTTTCATCAGGATCTGATTCACAACTTGAGAAGACCAGTGTGGCCCAATATTTTTACCAACTACTGGACCTCACTTAATAACTTAATATGAATTAAATGATTTGGTACGTGACTTGGGATTGTCAAAGAAGAAAAAGAAAATCGGAAGTGCTTGATTCCAGACTTCAACAGTGAAACCTGTTAGATTAAATTGCACCAGTTTAACTTTACCGAAACCGGAATTTTCTAGTTTTTATAAAAGGGAAGGATCGCCATGTGTCTGTCGTGATATTGATGGTTTCATGAATGAGCTTAATAGATAAACATGTATCTTCCGAGTGGCGTATTTTCATAGATTCATCGGAATACAGTCTAAAAGCTGTATTGCTTCATAATGAAAACAAAAAACCATGTATACCTTTAGCACATTCAGTGACAATTAAAGAAACCTATGACTATTTAGTAACCATAGTAAATCACGTTAAATATCAACAATAGCAGGGGAATATCTGTGGGGATGTTAAAGTGAAACATAATTGCTAGGGCTTCGAGGGGGTTTTACAAAATATTATTTATTTTTGTGTCTATGGGACAGTAGGGCAACAATAGAACATTACAGGAAGAAAGATTCGCTTCAGAGAACTTCTTTTGAACCCGAAACAGTGATTCTTCCGCCTTTCCACATTAATCTTGGACGAATGAAATTTTTTTTCAAAGCCATGGAAAAAGAAGGTAATAGTTTCAAGTACCTAAAAGAAATATTTCATCAATTAAGTGATGCTAAACTAAAAGAAGGCACATTTATTGAACCTCAAATAAGAAAACTTCTAGGCGATTTCCGTTTTCAAGAAAAATTAAATGAAAAGGAATTGGCAGCTGATTTCCGGGCAACAAGAAAGATGAAAACTATAAAAACCTCATAGATGAACTCTTGAAAGCATATGAAATACTAGGGTGTCGCATGTTCTTAAAAATGTATTTAATTTTTTTCCGGAAAATTTGGATGCGGTAAGTGTCGAACAAGGTAAGAGGCTTTATCCAGACATCAGGACTATAGAAACGAGATACCGCAGGGACGCTGGAACTCATGTATGTTAGGCGACTACTGCTGGTTCTTAAAAGGAGATGATGCTACAGAACGCAGAGGAAAAAGTGAAAGATTTTGTTGCTGTGTATATCTCATGTAATATATTTTTTTATTCACATAATCCTCAGTATGTATTTGCATAGATTTAACATATCTTGCTTGTTGATATTAAATAAATATAAGATTGTGAAAGTATGCCGTCTGCTTTTTTCCCCCCGCCCATACCCTGTAACAGAAAACCTGTACGGCTTACATTAATTTGCTTATCATTTTCGGATTTGGAACTACATAATACTTCATATTTGCACCCATTTAAATCAATGTTATTTAAAAAAAAGTTTCAATTTGTTTCCCTGCGTTATTATTTATTTTATGTTAACATGTATTTCTAATGTAAACAGATATGTTAAAACCTCAATTATAAGAATAAATGTTTTATTCTAACATTAAAACTCTTATGCTTTCAACAAATCTTTTTGATTATCTGCTAAAACTAAAGTCTTCCTTAAATTTTATCCCTATTGACCTTCCAAGGTCATATTTTCATGAGTTCTATCCTATAAAACAGGCTTCTTTTCTACTAAAGTAATTAAGACGATTGTCAATTGCTACTGGTCGTATGAATTATATGGATAACAGCGGAAAAGTAGGAAGGTACTCATATTGCGTAATAGCACGGTTTTCTGTTCGTATACGACCATCGGATGTCTACAGTAGTTGACGGCTGAACCACCGGACGTACTCAGTGTGAGAACTTTCATAACACTATTAATCCTTCAGAGTCGCCCGGATCCCGTACGTTCAAAAGTCCGTATAGTGTGTAAAAGGCCTAAGGGTTAGTAATATTTTAAGCAAATATTGAGAGTGCGACATTTAACAAATAAATTAAGCTATCAGTAAGTTGCTTCTAACGCAAGAATAAGTATAAGGGATGGGGCAATGCATAACACATAAACTGATTAGTTTAGTTTAAAAATTATTAAACTAATTGTCTGGAAAATTAAAATAATTATATATTTTAATAATAAAAAAAGGTTGACATTAAACCTGTAGATTTTGAGAAGCTGTTTTCTTACAGTCCTAAAGACTATGCTCGCTTTTTAAACTTGGATTCATACACCTTAAAACGTGGATTATTTAACCAGTTATTAAATATCTACATTTTATTTATAATACGCGGTAATATCTATCTTTCTCAGTGTAAGAACATCCGTACAATATACCACTGTTATTTTATTAAACACAACTGTATGATTAATGAATTAAAATCATTGAAAAACTTTATGAATTCAGTTATTTATTTGTGTTGATATATCCAAGTTTTTATTTCAGCTAATTACTAATTATAATTCACTTCTGATTTAGTAGAAAATGATCCTCCTTTATCTATTTTTATATCTTCAAATTGAAAATAAGTATTATCAGCAATAAAAACAACATTAAGTAAGGCATATACATTTAATATACCTACACAATCACAATAATTTCTCATTAAATAAATCCAATATCGTTTGTATGTATATATGATACAACTTTTTGTTAGTACGATTCACATTTTATATTAATGATACAAGAAAATAAACGGTGAAAGCGGATTGGCAGCTGTCACTTCGTCCATATTATGTACGATGTATATTTTAATCGTTCACGATATTGGCGCACGTGCACCATCTCACATCTCTCTATTGTGTATACAATTGCAGTCATTTTGCATGGGTAATGAGAGTAAGTGCATACCGTACGGCTTCCTATTGGTCATCGGCTTTATTTCGCGTTCTCCTCGCTCGCCAATTGGACGTCGCCTTCGTTCCAGATGCAATGCCAGGTACTCGCGTGCACTTGGTGCAATAATTGATGCGCGAGTCAATGTTATTTTTGTATTTATTCATTTGAGACATGGTCTCCCGACATGTCAACCCCATAAAGGTTTCGAATGAATGTTTTTCGTTTTAGATTAGGCTTGGGGGTGCTTTATTTTATTATATCTATACTTATTGCGGATAGTGTAAAATTATTTTGCAGCAATTTATGATTGTTTTTTTAGATGAGTTCGTTGCCGACTTGGTCCAATTTCTATTTAGCAAAATATGATAATTTATGTAAATTATCTTCATCAAAAGTATTTAGTGCAGTATTTCCTTTATTTCACTTACCCACTCTTATTGCGTTAAAAAACTTTCGTTTGTGTATGACTGCTTCTTTTCATCAGTTATAGTTATTACATCATTGTCTGAGTTGCGCCATTTTATATGCTTATTCAGGTGTAATTAGACTTTAATACAAGTAAATTAACGCGCTGGGTAAATCTGTGTCTTAACTCGGGCTTTAATATGTATAACGCAGTTGCCAAATCATAAGCAATACCTTTTTGTGAAGCAGAACCGAAACAAAACCCATATTTGATTTTAAATTAGGGTTAACTTACCCTAAACCGTTATTTTATTTGGGTTAGAGTCCTTGGCATACTATTTCGATACAGCCGGGCAGCCGGCAACCAGGCTTCATGAAATACATTAGATTTTGGGCATTCAAATGAAAAATTGCATCTAGGTACATGCGTCAACCAAGACATAAAAAATAACAAACTCTTACGACACAGCAATAAAATTAAACATTGAATACGTACATATTTCGATAAGAACTGACGATAAGTCATCTGAATAGTTTACTTTAATGCTAAGGCTGACTAACTAGTGGTATGAGCTTACAAAATTCAAACTACATTAAACAAAAATAGATGAATAGGGATGTGAAACTTTTGCTTACCGAATGTGTATATGTAAAACCATTCTTTTTTAATATATTTGAAAATTATCGCAACTAGGAATAGGTTGCCTTATCGCACTTACCTAGTAGAAATATCAGGTAAAAAATACACAAGATGCACTTTTTTTTATTTACTGCAACTTATTTAATATTAGTTTATTTTGGGGACACCGTGAATATAGCAACATTCAGTATTTATATCGAATTTTATTCATTTTATTACCTGAATGTGCTGTAAAGAGTATCAATAATTGTTTTTAATTAAAAGATACATGTCAAAAGGTATTCCAATAGGAACTAAAAAAGTAATTAATGCATACCTAAATGAGAAATGAAAGACAGTGTGACATTGTGAGAAAATTTGAAATAAAGCGATACAACCAATGTATGAAAAATAATAAACATCTACAGGATGGAAACTATTTCCACGCCCGGGGAAGGTGAAAGGCTTAAGGCCATTGACACTGAAGGGAGTAGAAAAGAAGATGGTGAAGGAGGTAAAATTTCTAGTGGTTACTGAAATCTTTACCTGGATAGAATTACCAAGAAAGCGGTGACAGCATTGACACTAGCCAGACGCACATATGAGAAAAAATGGGGCCTAAAGTCAGACATGTTGTACTGGATATACAATATGGTGGTAAAGCAAACTTACCCTGCCTTGGTATGAAACATAAAGACATGCCAAGAAAGTGTTATTCAAAAGTTGAGCAAGATGCCTTGCCCCCCTAAGTATAACGGAGCCTTTACATAGCACATACGGTAGCTGTGGAAGCGCTTTTAAACTGCCCATGTTTGCACCTAGTGATACAAGAAGAGGCGAGGATGGGTGCATATACAGGCTGCAGGAGGTAACGACTACAAAGGGAGTTAGAACAGGACACATGTTCATAACGGAACATGTGAGAGGAGACATCTTGGCGATGCGGACAGATCACATGCCGGCACGACATTGGTATTGGAGTTCTTATACGGTTTCAATGCCAGATTGGCGGAGATGGGCTATAAGCACACCGGACACCAGAGGATGGGACCTGACTTGGTATACTGACGGGCCTAAGCCTGCTAATGATGCCGAGGCGGGGATGTACTCGCGAAATGAAGGTCACGCTTACGCACTTGGGACGTATGGCACTGTGTCTAAGGCAGAGATCTATGCGATCCTGGAATGCCCCAAAAGAATGAATGAAAATTCGGTGCACAATAGACGAACTCGCATTATGTCGGATAGCCAAGTGGCACTAAACGCACTATCAAGACGAAAAATGTCGTCTCAGGGTACCAGGATATCAGGAAATTGAGGCCAGTAAAAAAGCTGGTGAAGTCGCCAAGAGAGGGCCAGAGACAAAGATGTACGGACCAGAATCGTTTTTCCGGATAACAATTGCCCAAAACCACATAGGAAATGGGGTGCGGACGAAGCAATATGAGCACTGGAGCAGCACTTCAAGTAAAAAGCATAGTAAAACGCTCATAGGGAAATCATACACAAAGCGACTTAGAGAACTGCTACGAATGAATAGGAAACAGCTCAGCATTATCACAGATCCGATGACTGGACCTGCTCTGGTGATGGAAAACCTGTGTAAAATTGGCGTGTATAATGGAGACTCAAACAGCAGACTCTGTGGGTGAGAATCAGAAAAAGCCAAGCATATACTATGTGACTACGAATCAGTAGAGTACAAGAGACTAGGTTCGTTTGGGAATATGAAAGGGGGCCCAGAGATGTACGGTGAAGGATCTGTACAAATTAGTGGAGGGTACTACCATTTTGGAGTGGGTTGTATAAAATACGGACATAGCACAATAAGCCTGTAGGTTGCAGTGCTTTTCGGGACCCTCAGTCGGACGAGTCCGAGTTAAGGAAGAAGAAAAAGCTCAAGCGTCCATGGAAAACGTCCGTAACTACAGATAGACTCACAGTGCGTATTATAGTAGAAAAGATCCATAAAAGTCTGCACCGCAAATAAAGGCCTATAGCCATAATTTAAATATTGGTAGCAGAACCGTTCAAAGAAAATCAGTATATACAAGCTCAGCTATTTCCAAAAAATCAGCAGAGAAAGCTTTTATAATAGTAAGAAAAATAAAAACGCCCGGATAGTATTTGCTAGACAGCATATTATGCGGACAACAAATTATTGGAAAAAAAGTGCTTTTGAATGTCGAGATCAACTTTAATTTACTTAAATCATACGGCATAAGACGAGTAAGGTAACGAAAGGTACACTCCAAAATACATCACAGTTACTGTGAAGCACAGTGGTGATATTGTTTGGGGATGTTTTTCCGCAAATGGGGCAGCGGCCCAGCGCAAAAGTGTTACCCCCAAAATCTTTCTCAGAACACCTAACGTAAATAAAAGTATTTGGGCCGATGTTTTAACTAACATCATTTGAAAACAAGTATCTCAAGAAAATAAAGAATGTAAAGAGTGATCAACCGTCGATAAAAAAAAAAATTATAACCACAATAAATAAAACCATGAACCATCACCGCCAGTTGATGAGGCTTCTCATCATCCTGCTATTTTTTTTAACATTAATTACATTAGAGAGTGTGCCTCCCACTTCAGAATGAATAACCGACCTGAAGTATTTAATTTCAAGAGGGCTAATTTTCACGTATTGTATAATACTTTGCTTAAAACCGATTGGTCATCGATAAGTTAGATTGAAGATGTTGATGTTGCATGCAATTTGTTTTACAATATTTTGAACAATGTATTTGATGTGTCGGTGCCGAAATTTAAAGCCACTTTTTGTCAACGCAGATATTATCCTCCTTGGTTCAACAAAGACATAATTGACTGCTTGCGAAATAAAGACTCAAAACTTAAGAAATATAGAAAGTATAGGATATTGGTATAACCAGTTTAAGTATTTGCGGTCTCAAGCGAAATCTCTTATTAATATTGCTTACAGAGATTATATTAGTAGTGTCGAAAATTCAATACACTGCGACCCCAGACAATTTTGGGCTTTCATTCAAAATAAAAGAGGTACTACCAGAATCCCTGGCGTTGTTAGATATAATAACAATGAGTTTTCTTCACCTGATTCCATTGTAAATGCTTTTGCAGATTACTTTAATAGTGTATATATAGATTGCGTTACTGGTGACCTACCTAATTTCTCAGATGTGTCAAATGAGCTTATTGGTGTCCCATACTTTACAGTGGAAGAAATCGAGTGCGCTTTGAAATGTTCTAAAAATTCCTTTACGGCTGGCTTTGATGCCATTCCCAGTTTTCTTATTAGAGATTGCGCAGGCATTTTTGCAAAGCCCTTGCACATCATATTTAATTTAATGTTAGAACATTCTAAAATGCCATCAATTTGGAAAATAGCGCATATAAGTCCTGTTTTGAAGAAGGGTGACCCATCTGAGCTTCATAACTATCGACCCATATCACTAATATGTAACTTCGCTAAAATTTTTAAAACTGTTTTATATAAGCACATCTATCCATGAATTTGTAATTTAATATCCCCAGTACAACATGGTTTCATGCAAAATAGATCGACGGTAACTAACTTGGCTTGCTTCACCCAATTTTTTTCCGAAGTTATTGATAACAGGGGACAGGTCGACGTAATATACCTGGATTTTCAGAAGGCATTTGATCAGGTAGATCATCATGTTCTTTTAGCAAAATGCGTTCTTTCGGCTTTTCTAACTCCCTGTTAAATTTCTTTAAATCTTATTTACTAAATAGGAAACAATGTGTCAAGTACCGTAATTTCATATCTAAGTTCATTATCCCTACATCAGGCGACGTGTATGTTTAAAGTATACAGATATTTTACAGATTTGATTGAAATACCAACAATCACTAAAATATTTCCCTGTTATTAGACATATGCTTCTCAATCTTGATAAGCGTAATCAGATTTAACAAAAGGAATTGACAGATGGGCATATGGCATAACGTTCGTAAATCTCCTCCATTTTTCATTGCGCGCATAGTCAATCCGGAAGTCTATGCGTGGATACCTGAAATAAACAACAAAAGTTGTTACCCCCGAGGGACTCTTATTTTTAGATATTTATGTAGGCTATAGATCTAAGCACATCTGCTGCGTTTCATGAAGAAAGGTGCTAGTAAGTGTTAAAAAAATCTTTCACCCTCCCCGTACTTTGAACCTTTAAAAATCACTACCGCCCTATTTGAATTTACTTTAATGGCGTACCTACGGCAAAGTTTATCAAGTATCGTTGTGGGATAGAAGAGGTGTAAACAGTTTTTTAGATTTTCTGAGTGTGGAAAAAAAATGTTATGGCTAATTGATTGATATTCAGTATGCGTAATGTTCATTTCTGTATTTGATCTGTGTGTATGTGATCACTATATCCAATCAACCATTATTTGATTTGATTTTTCAATTAAATTTGTCATTATCTTGGGGAATATAACGCGTAAAATTTAATAAAAGTAACAAACAATGCCACAACCATCTACGCCCCCTTTGGTTGAAAGTTTAAATTTTAGTTATAGTAAGTACAACATTAAATTAAAATTTAAAAATAAAACAATATACTTACATATTGCCCTACGTTTACGATAACAAAGAAGTTAAGCGGTTATATAAGAACATTTTTAATTTGCTCTATAAAATTTTATAATTATAGATGAAGTTATATCTTAGCGGTGGAGCAATGTGCCCAGATTTTTGATACCGCAGTAGTATTTTCAACATTGGAAAAGTTATTGATGTTATTGTCATCACATAACACAGAACAATGCATGCTTACCTTAAATAAATTTGTCTAAATCTACCTTTTGAATATCCGCAAGACAAAAGCTTCTTAAGGCAGGAAAAAAATTGTCTTAACAGCATAATCTTGCTGTAAGAGCTTAGCAATCTTGGTTGAAACTACTTACTTAATACTTACCTTAAAATTATAACGCTTTATACAAGGATAAATATTTATTTCTATCAAATAAAAAGCACCTATTATTTTTGTGAAAAAATGCTTGGTTTGTAAAAGTTTTTTTGGGAACAATAAGTAGTTTTAACGGTGTCTTATTTGCAAATAAGAAGGAAGTTTTAAAAATAATAAAATATGGGGTATAATATTTTCAGGAGTTCCGCCTTATTTGTAAATATACGGCAAAATTTATGAAATGAATGTAGCCACCTCAAGTTTTATCCTTCTAAATATTCAAATCAAACTTACAAACACACTTTTATTGTTCAGATGTTTAAAAATAGTACTAGATGCACATGTAAGGCTTATTCCCTTGTATGTATGTATAAATTATCGAGTTCCAGATCTAACTATTTTTTTCGTCACTGTCGCAGGATGATTTGACGTCCAAGAAACAGAGGGACGCTACTTTACAATCTTAGAAGGAGAATTTGAAGTTAGTCGACGACCAAAACAAACAAAAACTAATGCGGTGCCAAAAGGAGTACCTGGACCTCGAAGTTCGAAAATACAAGAGGAAAGAGTTGCGCAGCCACCATCAGCTAGAACTGGAATTGCTTAAAAACGGCATAATCAATTAGAACAAGCCCACATAATGTTGTTGAGGCACCACGAGAATTAGAATTCACTAATGTTTATAAAAAAAAAAGGTCTCAGTAAAAGAACCAACATAGTTTACTGCACAGCAATGTAAGAACGTCCATTACAACATGTATGTGCTTACAATGATTTAGAATAGAGTTGCTTTAAAGATCACAACTACCGCAATACATACTTACAATCGATCCAAATTGAGGAATCTTTTCAATGTAATTAACTAGTCCACAATGCATTAAATGAATGACTGCTTAGAAATCTCTCATTACAAAGTCTTCTAATCTAAGATTTAAAGTAAAACGCTGGAGTGCTTTTAATGCTTGTGCCCCCGAATCTTTTTTTTGAGAAGTGTACGTATTTCCCTGTCTCATCACTAAAATATGCATATGAGTTATCTGTTTGCCTTATTGATATGTTCTTATTTATCTTTCACAATTTGTATGTAAATTTTATACTTGCTAAGAAATGTTTTTCTTATTCCATATATAGGAATTAATTCCTTTATATCATTTTCGTCCAAGCTTATGGACTTGGCTTCATCAATCAGATTACCGTAAAAGAAAGTAGTTTCTTATTATTAACACCTTGAATTAATAAAACATAGGTTGAATGCGATGAAAAATAGATCCTCCAACAAATTCAGTTCGAACAGCAGCTTGCTTACCTACTTCATCATTAAAATTATTAGGTAGATTTATTATTTATTATTATGTATGTTTACCAACTTTTTTGTCGTATAATTTGACATTGATACATGCAAAACTAATACGATTCAGGTAAAAAACGATCACACAATCGACTGACAACGCAGATACAGCGTTTTGCTGCTGCATTCTAACCGACTCTAACATTTATTTATTATATTAAATAAATCCCACGTATTGCTGCGCATGCACAATAAGCTGCATTCTCTATTTACTTGCACTAAGGAAATATATTGCCTAGTTAAGAAAATATTTTGTTTTGAACTCAGAATGCATTTTTCTGTGTGTAGACGTTAGTTGAATCAGTATGTAATTTCTACACTATCTGGAATGTATAGTAGTCTTACTACCTTTATGCGTTTACGTGTATTATAAAACTACTTATACTTTACCATTAATAAATAATAGATAGATAGTTGATAATTTTATTGGTTAAAGTTACAAAAATATGTATATACCTTTATTGTCAATCGAGCAGCTTTTACAAGATGACATTGTGGAAATATCAAATTAACTACAATCAAGTAATACGCATAGTAGTACATTTATATAATTCAAATTATTGATCTACAATAAAAGAAAAATATTCTCCAAAGCTAATACAAAACAAATTAGTATTACGCAACTCATTAGCATTAGACATAATTGTAACTAGAGGAAAATTACGGTGTGTCACAATTTGACAGTGAGGAATTAAAAATAGAGAACAAGATCTTGAATTAATTCTATATATGTAGATGCATTACAAGAAGTTGAGACAGTAGTCGCGGTTCATGAATGCTATTATGTAGTAAGTAATAAATAAATATTAAATCAGCAATCCTCCTCCAGTCTTCAAGTGCGCGTATTTCAAATCCAATAGTCAATTCCCGATATGGAGTACCACGTCGCAGATAGCTGCCATATTTCTTAAGGTGTACTTGAGCAAACGCTTCTGAATTGCTTCTAAATAATTGAAGTGCACGGCATAAAGCGGACTTCACACTATGGAACAATATTCTACGTTCGGCCGAACGAAAGCACAGAACAACATTTTTAGCACACAGAGTTCAAACGTTTCCCGCGTGTTACGGATCAGAAAGCCCAATGTACGAAAAGCGCCAGCACACATATCATTCACATGCTGCACAAACGCTAGACGATCGTCAAAAGTCACACCCAAGTCGCGCAAACTATATACTCGTTCTAGTCGTGTGCCACCGATGTGGTAGCCATATTCGATAATGTTTTTGCGACGATTGAATCTCAACAATTTACACTTCGAGACGCTCGCAACAGGTTCGTTGATGTTGCACCACCAACCATCCTGCTCAAAGTCTTCTGCAAGCGTACACAATCACCAAGCTGCCAAACTTTTGTGTAGATTTTAATATCGTCCGCGTACAAGAGAATTAGTCCCTTGTGGGACGTCTTTCAACGCACTATATGTAATCGACTTTACATTGGGATATTGAACAAAGTTATTCTTGTCACTCAAATAAGATTCGAGCAAGTAAATTTGAGGGGCCAAATCTATGTACCTAGTTTGTTAATTAATGTACGATGACAAACCATATCAAATATATAACAACAATCTGTTCCTTTTGGTCCAGTACTTCAGAGATAAACTGAGTGATGTTTATCAGATAGGTAATTGTTGAACGACCCCTGACAAAACCATCTTGGTAAATGTTTAAGACATGTTTGGTGTGATGACTGATATGCTTGTAGACAATCTTCTCGAGAACCTCAGAGAAAACTAATATCAGTGCTATGGGTCTATAGTTCTCCACAATATCAGCTCTACCACTTTCGAGATCTTCCAAATCTGTGTTCAGCATGGTGATGTAAGTTCTAACTAGTGGTTCAGCTAGTGTTTCTATGAATTCCCTACATCTAAATTCTAGAATCCCGTCAGGACCCATAGTGAGTTAATTTTTGCTTTTCTTTAAAGTATTAATCACGTTCATGTTAGTAATTGTGGTTATTTGCAGGGTTTCAAAACAGTGGCTCCGCCTTTCCTGGTAACCTAGGGGCTGATGATTTTTATTAACAGATGTATTTTTGAAGAAATGCATTCACGATGTCACACGGACGTGTATACGATTCATTGCCATACAGAAATTTTTAACCCAGATGACACGTTTAAGTTTATCAAAGACATTCAGTAAATCACACGATTCTGCTAGAGAAATTGGAGAACTACGGCATAAGGGGGTGGGGGGAAGCATAAGGCAGAAGGATGTAAGTACATTGGAGCTACTAAAATCTTACCTAGCAGACAAAATTCAGCTAATGGAGTGGAACTAGATGCAGTTTGTACTTGGGGAAGTTAATTATGGCGTGCCTTAGGAGTCTACTCCTGGGCCCTTGCTCTTCGTGATATAAGTCAACGACCTTATATCCAACATCGGGGCACGCGAAATGTGTCTATGCGCTGATACACACGTACGATCCTTCAATGCTTCGGCGAGAGTCTGAGAAAATTGTGGATAATGCAGAGCGTTGGTTTCTCGAAAATAATCTGAAAATACACGCTGAGAAAACAAAAAATATTAAATTTTTCACTTTCACGTCATCTGATATAGGCTGTACCTAGGAATTACCATAAATAGTGGTTTGAAATGGCATTGCAACATAGATAACCTTTGCAGAAAACTATTCACTGCTTTATATGCTCTGAAAAAAGTCAATATTGTTATATTCCACTCCATATGGTATGCTGTTTTGGACAGTGGGTAGGGTATTTGTGCTGCAGAAGAAACCAATAATTTCAAGTTAATGCAGCCTAAGCTACAATACATAAAAGTTGAGAAGGCATTTTAAAAGACAGAACATGCTTACTTTTCTTTACCCTTTTTTTTTCGCCTAACTAAATCAACAGATTTATCTTCAATTCTGTAAATAATGTATATGACAATCTAGATTGTAATAAATTATCGTAGAGTATTGCATGATCTATTCAATGTTTTTGCTTTACTTAAGTATAACATTCTTTTATAAAAATTAAAACTTTATGATGTGAACGGTATGCCACTGGATTGGTTTAGATCCTATGTTGCAAAAAAAGAAAGCAAAGTATAATAGTAGGAAATTGCCAGTAGTCATTTCAGATGTATATGTTTCGCTGCCGCAGTTTATCATTTTATGTTCTACAGTTTTTTTAGATTAATTTAATGATTGAAATGGAACAAGTAAACAGGTGTGCAAACCATATTAACATGATTATAAGAAGATATAAGAGTTTATTTACGATAAAGCATGTACGATTTCCGTCCCATATCAGTTGGCCCAATCTCCAAAATTCTAACAACTATATGGGCAGATGATTTGAACGCTGGAGAAGATTTTATTTTTCAACAAGACTGTGCAAGTTGTCATGGGTTAAAGAGAGCTTTAAAGTGGTTCTCAGCCAATAATATTCCATTCTTAGAGTGAGTGTCCATCAGTAGCCCAGATTTATCATCAATAGAAATATTATGGCATAATATGAAAAAAAAAAAAAAAACGGTTGCGTGCAAGTTCTGTAAGAACAATCCTATCAGAATTGAAACAAAAACTGCTAGAAATTAGGAATAAATTTACACCTAAAGATTGTCAAACATGGCATTATAACTGTAAATTCTACAATAAACAACCCCGTAATATAAAAGATATTTCAAATTTTAATTTAGATAAGAAAACTCTGGCAATATTTATTAGATAGGAACTGTTGCAGCGTTAGTGATTTTTAGTTAATAAAATGTTCTTTTCTTTTTAACTTTTTTCATTATGCTGCTTTAAAATAGATGGTTATCTATAGATATATCTATCTATACTTGGCAATTTTGCTTGAAATATATACATACCATCATACATTCATAGGATAGTTATCTGTTAGTTAACAGATTAAAAAGGAACCCATCTATTTAATATGACTTAATTAGTTTGCCGTAAAATACATACATAGATCACAATGCGCCTTTCTTTTGTATTCAAATTTGCCATTGCCAGGTACTGAACTTTTGTACTGGAAATTCCCTTCTTTACAAATCGAGGTATCTTGTTGTAATGGTTTAAGGGTTCGGCGAGCAGATGCCGATAAATAAATAGCGCATAGTATCCTACTAATCTAGAATCCTGTTAATAACTCTTCCCATGAATATGTATGAAGGGATAGGAAAGCGTCCCGTCTGGGAATATACGTTGGTGACCTTTAATGTTACCTGCGTATCACGTTTGAAGACCCGAATATCCACGCGAAGAAAGTGTCACGCCGTATGGGACGTTAGACGCTAGAAACTAGAACTGGACAACAATTACTGTTGTGTGAAAGCGAAACAGTTAAAGGTGAACGAGGAATGATGGTTTTAAGATGAGAACGTAATTTAGGTACCACAGGGGTAAAATAAGCTTTTAAGTTGCTTTAGGAGCCGTTAAACGAATAACAAGATTTTAATGTGAAATTTCAAGCTGGACTCTTTTTCTTATGCCGTAATCTACTTATAACTTACCAGTTTGGCATGACAGCATTATATTATACATTTATGTTTACTATACTAGTATAAACAATTATGGTTAATCCATATAGACGTATGTAAGATATGCCAAGGAACGATAAGACTGATAAGAAAATACGATCAAAGAAATATTCCTCCATACAGACAATATAATAATTTGCATCTTCAACGTAACAATAGAAACCTTTTGGAGCAAAACTGAAACTGAACATGTAGGTATGTAGGTGAGCAGGGATGCTATAATTTAATATAGCGAAAAGGTTATTTTTAACGTATTTCCTTGCTTATCTAATTTAATATAGTAGGTAATTAAAAAAGCGCCTTTTTGTCGGTAGTGTAAGTCCATTACCATATTAAAATCTGATGGAACATGATAAAATACAAAAATTGCACGAGCATTTTTTTGTGTATTTCTTAAAGCCCATTTCTTTGTATAGTATAAGTCGACGTTTTATATAGTAATGGTTGTTTTAATTCCATAATATTCCTTAATTAAAAACTAATTTATATGCACAGCATGTAGTTCACGGTAAATCCTATACCTACGATATTTACCATACCAAATAAATGTGATTTGGTCGTAACTTAGTCCCGATTCACATCGAACAAGCGTTGATCTAGTTAGTGAAGCAAGCGCCATATTTACGACAAATTTCTGTAATAAAACACATTTATATCATGCTGGTATTTTTTACTATTATAATGGATGATTTTTTAACCGTTTGGGTTTTGAAAATTGAAAAAAAACACAGAAAATTTGCAAAAGTGATTGAAATATTTATTTGGGTCGATAAATGAATGCCTGTCATTTACTTTTTAAAGATTATTTCATGTAAATGTTGCCTGCGGCTACACCGTAGGTGGTCCATCTGTGAGCTCCAATTTTGGCATACTTTTTCCAGCATTTCCATCGGTATCTCACCAATGGCAGCTGTAACGTTGTCTTCCAGGGCTTAAATTGTGGCTGGCTTGTTCCTGTACACGAGAGACTTTACGTATTCCCACAAAAAATAATCTAGTCGGGTCAAATCGCATGATCTTGCTCCAAAACGTGAGATTAATTGCTCACCAAATTCGCCTCTCAATAGGTTCATGGTATCGCGTGCCCGTGTGGCATGTGGCACCGTTTCGTTGAAACCACATGTCAACCAAGTCCAATTCTTCCATTTTGGGCAAAAAAAAGTCGGTAATCATTGCACGGTACCTTGGTCCATTGACTGTAACGTTGCGATTTGCATCGCTCTTGAAGAAGTACGGTCCAATGATGCTGCCGGCCCACAAACCGCACCAAACAGCGCATTTTTCGGGATGCATTTGTAGTTCTTGCCTCTGGCTGTTCTTCACACCAAATTCGGCAATTCTGTTTGTTGTCGTACCCATTGAGCCAAAAATGAGCTTCGTCGCTGAAGACAATTTTTCGATAGAAAAATGGATCTTTACCCAACTTTCCTAAGGCCCATTCACCAAACGAACGACGTTGTGGTACGTCACCTGGATTTAGTTCTTGCAGCAGCTGTATTTTGTATGGTTTCATACCGAGGTGCTTACGCAAAATCTTCCAGGTGGTCGAACAACATCGCGATTTTCATTGACATTGGCCGATACAGCAGCAATATTTTCCTCGGTACGCACTCTTCGCATACGGGTTGGTGGATTAATGTCCAATAAAGTGAAACTGGTGCGAAATTTGGTCACAACAGCTTGAACAGTCTGTTCGGTGGGTCGATTATGACGACCATAAAATGGACGTAATTACCGAAACACATTTCTCACACAGCACGAATTCTGATAATAAAATTCAATGATTTGCAAGCGTTGTTCGTTTGTTCGTCTATTCATGGTGAAATGGCAAACCTTACTGAGCATTTTTGGCATTGACAAATGCCACGAATCTTTTTTTTACACAAAAAAAATTACACTGAAAAACCAAAGAGCAAAAACATCACCCGCTACATCTCATATATATTTTCCTATGTATTTACTCGGAAACGTTGTACTAAATTCCAATGTAATTTGTACGACTTTGTACATAAGATTCTGTCCGTTTTACCTCCTCCACCTCCTTTATTTTTTTTTAAATTTTATGTTAAAATCTTAAATCTTTTCATGCATGTTTTCGGTAGCTGCTAGGCTTACAAATACAATCATATATATTAATTCAAAGTATTTTCACAAAATATCTCAGAAGAATGTATACAGGCTCTCCCAGTAATAGTGGCGATATCTTGGAAACTACAATTCTTAACTAAAGTGACCAAGAGAAACTTAATGAAAATATTTTTAAATTCCAAACGTGATGGCTAGAAGGCGCAGTTGCCAGGATTAACAATAAATTTTAAATAATCTGCAAAAAGTTCCAAAATTAGCTATAATTTTAAATGCTTTATTATAAACGTTAGTCAATTACGCACTACTTTGTTTTAAAGACGTTTTGTCATATTTTGAGTTATAAGCATAGTAGACGTCGCCGAATTTTAAAAAAGAAAATCTGCTATAACTTTTGCAATTTTTACCCGAATTTAAGAAACTTGGGCTTATTTGAAAGGGCATATAGCGCTGCTTTCAACGCCAATTGTACTAACGGTTAGTTTTCAAGAAATGTACCAGAAGCCGTTATCCCTCAGGTGTAAACGTTTTTCTTCATTATCTCTAAAAGTTCAAATGCAACAATATGACTTTTTTATGTTGAGATTGAAGAGCTTTGATGGACGAAAGTAGTGGCAAAAACCGTGTAGATATATCTTCTTCCATTTTCCCGATAATAACAAAAACAGTCCATTATCAGTAATAATCTCCTGATCAGTTACAACTATCTACTTAATAATATCGATACCTATCTCAGTTGGCTATGAAACAAAGCACTATTGTTACCCTTCTGCGCATAAAATTGTTTCGGTTTTTAGCTTAATAGAACAATTTATGTTTTATTACTTCAAATAAAGACAACAAAATCTAATATGATTTGCATACAGTATCAGGATTTAGCGTGCATGGAAACAATTATTTATTTGACAATTGTCAAATTGCCACTTAAGTAGACACAATTTTATTACGCACTGTCCTTTGAAGATTGCTGCTTAGCCGCTGAATGATAAGGAAACGTCGTTCTCTGGTATAGAAGCATATGCTATGCTTGTAGTATATTTTCAATGTTTGCAAAATGTGTGCATTCTGCAGCGTGAATATGCCGTCAAGTCTCCCGAAGCAATACAGTCCCAGGCTTTTTTTTGACAAATAAGCAATGTACATTTTGCAAACTTATTTGTTCATCATTAACAAATGTACCTCTCTCAGTCTACAACATGCGACTGGCTCTACATGTGTTCTGGTACGACTTCTACGAGATTGAACATACATTTCACGTAATCGTGTCGCAAAACCTTTAAATACTTCTCGGCTGAAATGTTTTCTTTTGGGATACTTGAAGGCGTGTTCTGCAATGCACGCGTTTTCAAAACGTAGAAAATATGCTGCAAGCAAATCATGTCTCTGAAACGACATTTCTTTATCATTCAACTGCTGATTATAACTAGCAATCTTTAAAGTGCGTAGTAAAGTTGTATCTAGTAAGCCACTATTCGCCAATTGTGAAATAAATAATTGTTTCCATGGCACTCTATATTCTACTGCAGTATCAAAATCATACTAGACTTTGTTACCCTTATTTCAAAAATGATAAAAAAAAACAAATAGTCAGGTTAAGCTAACACGACAAAATTTTATGCGCTGAAGAGTAAAAGTAGTTCTTTGTTTCATAGCCAACTAACAATAAGGTAGGTTTCGATATTATTAAGTAGATATTTGTAACTGGTCAGAAAATTATATTGTTATATTTAAATTTTTAGAAATAATTCAGAAAAACTCGTGCAGTTAGGGATAACGCCATCTGGTACATTTTTTAAAAACTAACCGTTAGTATAAATTGGGACGTTTACAGTAGCTCTTTAGAGACGAGCAGAAGAAAGAAGGAGTAGCATGAGCATTGGTGTTCAGAATGCATTAATATTTTTTAGAAACGAGCAAGAAAAGAAGAGATGGAATGAGCCATATTGTTCAAAAACCAACCAAGATGGAAAAGAAAGGGCATCGCTGTTGTTCGAAACGCATTCCAATACTTATTCTATCGGATAAAAGAGACAGCAAAAAATATTCTATTCTATTCTATTGCTGTTATAAATAGACACTTACACTTGTAGAATCTGGATGCTAAATAGTATATATAGGAGAAATTTTATAAAAATTAAAAAGAAAAATATTACGAGCATATATGGAGAGGTGAATGAAAAACACACCACAAACTGACAGAACTTTACTATAGCGACTATAGGACTATAGCGTAGTAATATAGCACACAAGATATTCGATCACTTCGCATTACACAATTCTATTAATTCGGAAATTCGTGGATTTCCATTTTCAATTGTACCGAAATTAATAATATTGTGTATGATTGTTGTGTGATCACAGAGTGATCGGTTATCTCTCTGTCTCTATAATATCATTTGTAAAAGCGCAGCGTAAGGTAAAAATGGAAAAAATAGACGGGTAATAGGAGAGAATGGAAAATTCTAGGCCAGATCATATTCTTACGGAATGAAAATTGTTTTAAATTTGAGGATCAATCATTCGATTTTATGACACAAAACACATTTAAAACATGATAAATGTGATAACTCTAGAACTTTGTAATGCAAATAAATAAGTAACTAAATCATCAATATTTGCCACTTATCTTTTGGTAATAGGTCTGGGAACTGGTAAAAATTCTTATTCTGTGATACATATTGCTGTGGAAAAAGGGGATGAAAAACTGTGCGTGAGTGCGTTGACCTCTTCGTCCAAGTCAGCTGTTTCAAGAAGATTTTTAAAAGACACAAAAATTTTTCGTAAAAGTTAAGTTAGTATTAAGTTACTTTGAAACATGTTGAAAAATTCTTATTAATATCATTTTTAGTTTTGTTTTACCGCTATGTAATTTTCATTTAGCTCAGTTTCTTGTTTTACATGTTTGTTTCCTTGGTTTAAGTCATGTCACCGTGGAAGTTCGCCTCTGTTGCGTGCGCTTCTCTTGTGCCGGCGATTGCTCGCTTGCGGGAGAGAGAAGGCAGTGTACAATTAGACTCTGCGAAGGTAAGATCATTTTCCTGAGCGCTGTAAATGTATGTCGTTTGAAGACATTTTGTTTCCGCGTGTCATTTGATTTTTACAAATCTAACCTTAGTAGAGGCATCTTACACTCAATTCAGTTAATTTTCTTTCTATAATATTTGGAATTCCAAATAGTTTGTTATAGCTGATTTAATTTTACTTTTTGAGAGTTCATTTTTTTTTATTTGATATTTATTTAATTTTTTTGATTCATTCTTTTTCCTTTTCGATTAGATTTGATTGTAGTTCACTGTTTTGAAGGTATTTTTACCTTGTTTTGTAATAGCTGATTACAATTGAGCAGTTTTAAGTGTTTAAAGGTAAAGACGTTCATCTGAGAACGCCATTTTGCGATTTACACGTGGTGTATAAAATTTTTATATTTCTAAATTTTCTTAATCTTGTTATTTTCACGTTAAATATAGGGAGTTTTCTTTTAAGCCTGGATTTTAATTAATCTAAGGTTTTAAATTTCTTCCTATTTGTTTTTTTTTATTTATTAAAGTTCTAATTAATTTCAAAATTCAAATTTTGTTGTTTTAATTTGTTTCCCCACATCGTGGTCAATTTACACCCACTTTCAGTTTCTTAAGGTTTACCTTCAGAAGGTGACCACTGGGATTTTGAATCCCATGCTCTTCAAGAAATTTTTACTCTATTTTAGAGTTGGCGCTCAACTTAATAATTAATTTCAGACATTTGGTCACAAGCATTAATTTAATTTTAAATAATTCACATTTTCATAATTATCACAGCATAATTATTTGGCTTTGCCAACGTGGGGCTCACGATTCATTGTTGTTTTGATTCATTTTTGGCCACGATTTGCTTTGTAATTTTCCCTGCACGAGGTTTCGTGAATTTTTCAACTGTTTCGGGGAAACTAATACCTGTTGTGTTTAAAATTTTTGAAAATCGTCGAAATGTCCGGAGAGAACCAAGCACAGGACAAATTGTTCGTCCCAGAAGGAACCTGGAGGGAGCAACCCAGGTACACGAGCGAGGAATCTGTGGCAACCGTGCTAAACAAGACGTATTCGGAGGATTCATTTCCTGAGGAAAAGGAGAGCAAGCAGATGGAGCTTCCACAAGCACTTTTGACGGATGTGAGGGAGTCCCACATCGAGACGTTGGAGCAGAGTGAGACAGGAAAAACTGAGGAAAGTATAGGAATGAAAGATGTGATGATGATGTTTAGACAGCTTGTTGTTTCTAATAATGAGATTATGAATGTAACAAAAGGGATACAGAGACAGATTGATGAGATAAGGAGTGATTTTAGATCAGAAATCATAAGAGTAGATGAAAACGTTAAGAAAGTAGAGAATAAAGTATTAGATAATACAATAAGATCAACAGCTAATGAAATATCAATTAAACATTGTCAGAAAGAGATAAAAGGAATGAAAAATAAATGGGATGAGAGAGAATATGTGGTTGAAGAAAGAGTCAGAAAAATAGAATGCGAAGTGAAGGAAAAGATTGCTGAGAGTGTGGAAAGAGCAGAAGAACAAATAAACAGAAAAATTTCATCAATTCAAGAAATTCCCAATGTCAATCAGTTTGGCAACAGTATTTTGTCAATGCCTGTTCAAATGGAACAGTTACCGAAATTTTTTGGTTCGGTAACGCCCAATCCAATGGCGTTTCTAAGAAATTTGAACGAATTTTTAGAATCCGTACCGGGAGAAAGAAACAAGCTGCGGATCGCCCGCAACGCCATGAAGGATGAAGCGAGATCCTGGTTTGACTTCGTCGCAGATACGATCAATTCCTGGGACCACTTCGAAGATGTATTTCAACGACAATACTGGAGTCAAGCGATTCAACAAAGGGTGAGAACAAATTTATTCTTAGGTTCTTATAATAAGTGCGGATTAGATAGTAGAGAAGCCTATGTCATAAAGAAAATCAATATTCTCAAATTTTTAACACCACCCGTTTTGGAATCTGATTTGATCACGCAATTATCCAGGCATTTTGAGCCTGAGGTCACTCAAGCCATTGCGATGCAAAATATAACCTCTGTTAGTCAATTGTTGGAACTAATGAAGAGATTAGATCAAGCGGAACAATGCAAGGTAAATCCTAGCAATTCGCGAAGTCCTGAAGGCCATGTCAACCACAATCAGGCAACTGGCAGTTCGAGTAATGATGGTTTCAACCGTCAACAGTATTCGCGAGATAATGTAAATCCGAGACCAGCTCCCTATTTCAACAGGAGACAGTCTTTCACTCCTAGAAATGGTGGACGTCAGAGTCCAAATTCAAACAATCAGAATGTGCCTCAGGTATCCACAACGCACCAAAATGACCGTCACGATGTCCAGACAAGGTCAAACGTAAATCAAGTGGCCTCCCCACAAAATCAGAATTCAATTAAGTCAGCTGACAAAGTTTTGCCTAGAGATTCTGTGCAGTGGAATTCAAATCGCTACGTTAATCAAATTCAAACAAATCAGATATCAAACAGCACTGGCGCAATTCACAAAGACACTAGGTCTAATTTAAATGAGCAAAAGGTTCAAACAAAGCCGAAAGAACTACTCGATGAAGCTCGTGGGCAGGATTTTTAGAAAATCCAACCAAAAAGAAAGAATTGTACACCATTTTACAAAATGATTTAAGATCGATCAATTCAGATTTGCCACATGTAAATGCAATGTTTGGAAAGAATGTTTTAAGATGTTTAGTAGATACGGGAAGTGAGGTTTCAATTTTAGACGAAGAGAAAGTAAAAATGCTAGAGAAAGAAAAAGTAGGGAAATTCATTCCAACTCGAAAAATTACAATCATTACTGCTACAAAAAAGATAATTGCTGCCATCAACAGAGTTTTTGTCGTAGAATTCAAATTACAAAATTCAACTTTTCTGGGAGAGTTTATTTCATTAAAAGGTTTAAAAAGAGATGGAATTATTGGGATTGATTTGTTAGACAAGATGAGAGCGGTGGTAGATGTTGATAAGAGACTCCTAATGAGGAGAAAATTGTTAATTGTATAAGAAAAGAGAAAGAAAATGATTGTTTTAAGAATGATATACAGAGTTATGGAAAAGTTGTTGAATGTGATAGTATACAGGGTAGTGAATTAGTTGATGAGGTTAAAGAAGAAGAAGTTGTTGATGAAGTAGTAGAGTTAGAAGCAAACAATTCCCAGATTGAATTCCCAGATGATTTAAATGAATTTAAGATTGATTGTGATGAAAAGTTTGAATTTAAAGTCAAAGAAATTTTAAAACAGTACATTTCTCTAGTTGATAAATTCCCGAGTTTAGCAGTTGGTTATGAACATTCTTTAGAAGTAGATGAATCGAAACCTTTCAAAATCAAGAACTATCCAATTCCCAAAAACATGCAAGAAAAAGTCAGAGTTGAGGTATCCCAAATGCTTCAAGATGGGATAATTGAACGTGGAAGAACAAGGTACGTCAATCCTTTAGTCGTCGTCCAAAAGAAGAATGGAGACATCCGTTTGTGTCTTGATGCCCGACGTCTGAATGAACGCACACGACCGCAGTTCGAAACTCCAGTCACGGTTGAAACATTGTTGGCAAGGTGTACAAATGCGAATTATTTTACAAAGCTAGATTTAAAGAGCTCTTTTTGGTTGGTACCGTTGAACAAAGAATCTAGAAAGTTTTGTGGATTTATGGTTGATGGAAATGTGTATCAGTTTAAGGTTGTACCTTATGGTTTAAGTAGTTCGGCTGCCGCGTTGATACGGGCAATGCAACAGATTTTAGAACCATACAATTCGTTTGTAGCTCATTACATCGATGATATTTTAATTTTTAGTCAGAGTTTAGATGAACATTTAGTGCATTTGCGCAAAGTTATTGAAGTTTTAGCAAGGAATGGTTTAAAAGTGAATTTAGGAAAATGTGAGTTTGTAAAGCATGAAGTAAAGTTTTTAGGATATGATTTAACAGAGAATTATGTCAGAGTAGATGAATCTAGACTAGACGTCATCAAAAAGTACCCTAGACCTAGCAACATAAAGCTTTTAAGAGGTTTTCTTGGTGTAGTAAACTACTACAAAAGGTTTGTTCCGAGATTAGCACACATCAGTGCACCTTTATTTGAATTGTTGAGAAAGAATGAAAAATTTAAATGGACAAATGAAAGATTAGAAGCATTTGAAAATGTAAAGTCTGAATTTCACAAATCATTATGTTTATTATTGCCAGATTTTAGTAAAGAATTTTTGTTACGTGTCGATGCCAGTGACACAGCCATCAGTGGTGTCTTGATTCAAATTGGCAGGAATGGAGAAGAACCAATTTGTTTTGTCTCCAGGATTTTGAAAAATTATGAGTTAAAATACACTGTGTCAGAAAAAGAAATGCTAGCTGTAGTTCATGCAGTGAGCAAGTTAAGATTTTATTTACTAGGCAAGAAATTCATAATTGAGTCAGATCATGCTGCATTAACATCTTTAATGTCAACTCGGTTCTCAAACAACCGAATTTATCGTTGGTCTTTATTATTATCAGAATATGTTTTTGAGATAAGACACATAAGAGGAGATTTGAATGTAACAGCTGATGCTTTGTCTCGTATGCACAATCTGAAAAGCCATTTCAACCATGTTGAGGTAAACACATACAACATGTATGAAGCCGAGGGGTTGTTTGACTTTGTCAGGATCAACGAGGTGCAACAAGATGATTGTTTCGATCGAATACGAGAGGCATTAGTCCACCAGGATGAGTACAAGGATTTTGTCATCAGAGATGGTATTCTAATGAAAAGGATACGAGACCAGTTCAATGTCGTACTCACCGAGTCATTCGCACGTCAAGCAATGCAGGAGCTACATCAAACCCTGGGACACATCGGAGGACACAAACTTTGGCTCACCTTCCGAGAAGCTTTCTTCGCAACAAGAGACAAGACCATTGCCAAATCCATCGTCCGCACATGTCTTCAATGTCAACTGGGAAAATCAAAAAACCGCACCTGCCAGAATGTCATCAAGAGCATCGTTGTAGAGTACAAACTCGACCTCGTCGCCGTCGACTTTCTTGGAAATCTCATACCTGGACATTATGGCTACCGCAACATTTTCGTCATGGTAGATGTTTTCACCAAATACGTAAGACTCTTTCCCACCAGATATTACAACACTGATACAGCAATCCGTTGCATTGACAATTTTATACGAAATCAAGGGAAAATGCGCCGCATTCTTGCTGACAATGCCACTTATTTTAACACGCATCGTTTTGTTGACGCCATGAATGAGCGTGATATTAATGTTTCTTTCTGTTCTATACGTCATCCTTGTGGGAATCCTTGCGAGAGATACATCCAGGAAATCGTCAAGTTTCTCAGGATGCAAACCCATCAACGCCATCCTGATTGGGTCCGCCACGTCCAAAACATCGAAGATTGGATAAACAACACTCCCAACACCACCACGGAGGAGTGCCCATACACTTTAATGTATGGAAGGTTGCCTAGTCGCCCGTGGAACCTTCTCGAGGAGGATGTATACGTGGAGGCACGTACAGAGGAAGCCAGAAGGAAGCTTCAACAAAGGGGACAACGGTATGTCCGCCAAGAAAATGCCAAGATCACCAAGCGTACCCGGTTCAATGTCGGCGACCAAGTCCTGGTGCGTCGATATCGTTTGGGAAGACGTGACCAGCAAACCTGCCAAAAGCTGGAACTTCCGTTTGTTGGACCGTACAGAGTGGCCCGTGTGTTTGATGGGGTCACCTACGAACTGCACACTTTGGACGGTACCCAGAACAAAGGTCGGTACCACATCTCTGCCCTCCAGAACTTTCACCACGACCCCGGGTAGTTCGCCGCCCGGAAGTGACGTTTTCACCCCTGTGTGCGGAGACAGGATTTTAATTTTTTTTATTTTTCGTTGTTCGGACTGTCAATTTTTGTTTTTTCTTTTGTGTGCGTGCGATTTCAAAAGCAAAACAATGACACTTTTCAAGTGCAATTTTTTTCTTTTATAATCGGGAGATGTGCTGTGGAAAAAGGGGATGAAAAACTGTGCGTGAGTGCGTTGACCTCTTCGTCCAAGTCAGCTGTTTCAAGAAGATTTTTAAAAGACACAAAAATTTTTCGTAAAAGTTAAGTTAGTATTAAGTTACTTTGAAACATGTTGAAAAATTCTTATTAATATCATTTTTAGTTTTGTTTTACCGCTATGTAATTTTCATTTAGCTCAGTTTCTTGTTTTACATGTTTGTTTCCTTGGTTTAAGTCATGTCACCGTGGAAGTTCGCCTCTGTTGCGTGCGCTTCTCTTGTGCCGGCGATTGCTCGCTTGCGGGAGAGAGAAGGCAGTGTACAATTAGACTCTGCGAAGGTAAGATCATTTTCCTGAGCGCTGTAAATGTATGTCGTTTGAAGACATTTTGTTTCCGCGTGTCATTTGATTTTTACAAATCTAACCTTAGTAGAGGCATCTTACACTCAATTCAGTTAATTTTCTTTCTATAATATTTGGAATTCCAAATAGTTTGTTATAGCTGATTTAATTTTACTTTTTGAGAGTTCATTTTTTTTTATTTGATATTTATTTAATTTTTTTGATTCATTCTTTTTCCTTTTCGATTAGATTTGATTGTAGTTCACTGTTTTGAAGGTATTTTTACCTTGTTTTGTAATAGCTGATTACAATTGAGCAGTTTTAAGTGTTTAAAGGTAAAGACGTTCATCTGAGAACGCCATTTTGCGATTTACACGTGGTGTATAAAATTTTTATATTTCTAAATTTTCTTAATCTTGTTATTTTCACGTTAAATATAGGGAGTTTTCTTTTAAGCCTGGATTTTAATTAATCTAAGGTTTTAAATTTCTTCCTATTTGTTTTTTTTTATTTATTAAAGTTCTAATTAATTTCAAAATTCAAATTTTGTTGTTTTAATTTGTTTCCCCACATCGTGGTCAATTTACACCCACTTTCAGTTTCTTAAGGTTTACCTTCAGAAGGTGACCACTGGGATTTTGAATCCCATGCTCTTCAAGAAATTTTTACTCTATTTTAGAGTTGGCGCTCAACTTAATAATTAATTTCAGACATTTGGTCACAAGCATTAATTTAATTTTAAATAATTCACATTTTCATAATTATCACAGCAATATGTAAAAGCAGTCACATCTATATTAAATTCATAATAAATACGGATTGGATGGAAATTTTAGAACTACTCAGGTTTGAAAATGTCGGGAACCACTGGTTTATTACCTCAATGGTTTACAATTAATTCAGCCTACGTGAACGGCTTTTTAACAACACAAAGGAGGCAAAATCCATCGAAAATTGTCGGCGGTGGTGCGGTAAGTATTTGTTCAGTATCCCTGTTCCTGTCACGTGGTTCATCATTTCTAACCGTGAAACCTTGAAACGTACACCGAACACAGCATCTGTCCCCGATGTAGGTAAGTGAGCAAAAGAGCACATGCATACACGCAGCAAGTTGGAAGCATCGACGGACGGCGACAGCAACATTACCCCAAAACGCTATCCGCAAAGGACAGCCGTGAGGTATTGTTATAAGTTATTGTAATTTCTAACGCTTAAGGAGAACGTTCCTCTCGAGGACTCCCGTCCCCGCACGTATACAATAACTCTCTTAATCTCCTGGCATAAAGAAATTAGTTTTTCGCGCGTATTCCGAACCCTATATGCTGCACATATGTTTTCGGTTGTGCGCGTTCCGAAGATTTGGTGGAACTCGTTCTGATTTTTGGCGATCGTCCATTGTTCGAAGTGTTCCGGTTCCGCATTTATGACCCTCTGACCTCGTGGACGAGAACGAAACACACCAAGAATTACTTACTGATTATCGTTACGGAATGCTGGGGTGACCGTTTGCACTCTGTTTTTTTCCCTTTATGTGCACAATTCTCGGTTCCTTCCGTTGACTATACCTAGTATAATTTAACACTTACAAACTGATTTAAATTTTAGTTTCTAACATCTTACTTTCGGCAAGAATTTAAATTATAACGAAAGCTGACTGCTACAAAACAGTTTCTGAAATTAATTTGATATACTCAAATACAATATGTTAGTTGTAATAAAGAGAAAACTCGTTAAATATTGCACATTACCACTATTGCTTCTTTTAAATATTTGCACTTGCATTGTTTTGTGTATTAGATATATGCCGAACAGCATATACTTATTCATTAAACAGTTTTGCATCAGAATTGTTTTTGTTCAGATTCGCTCATAAATCAAAATATAAACAATGCGCCAAGTACCTACGAACGAAAGCATAATGATAGAAATAAATAAGTTGAATTTGTAAACGTGATAAATGAGACGGTCAAAACGAATATTTTATATTAATTATGTCATGATATTAGTTATAAAACTATTTAAAATCTTATAGGTACCTACAAAAATATAATTTGAAAGTCGCAATAAGTTAATTATGGTGATGAAGTTCTAAAATCTAGAATCTAAAAATGTAGAAGAAAATAATTGTGTTACTGCTTTGATTGCTAACAATTTCTAGAAAGATAAATCTTCTATTGGCAATTTTTTCAATCTGTTTTAGAAACTCAATATGTAAATTATATAGTTCAATACTTTCAATGCAACATAAACATTTGTATTTCTTTAAACCAGCTACCAATACGCTTTCAATTATTTAAAAAAAATACCTGTTTCTTCAGTATCGACGTAGTCCAAAAAAGTTCGCATTTACTTTCCCATATACATACCTACCCAGTTTTCAAGTGGGCACTGGCCAAGGTACTTATGACCGCTTCAAAACTGGGTCGACAATCGCAATAACAAAAAAAGGACCTACCGAACGCAGGTTGCATTAAGATATCCACATGTACGGTAATTGCGATATTCATAACATGAAAAAAGATCCATAAACACAACGGCAATAATTGAAATGAATGAATAAGAAGCGGTCACATTTAAAAATCGATTTATCATGTATAACATGCGGGAAAAAAGTATAGGGCGTGCAGAACCAGTTCCACGAAGTTGGGGTCCACGCATAGAAGACAACTGCCGTTCACAGCCACTTACGCTGTTAAATCACCGATAATCTCAGATTTATTGTGGCGATTTAAAGAAAGCGCGCGCCGTTTGTAAAAATCCTGAAAATTGGGAGCCCTTTTATCCTATACGAATTGAATTGAAAAAGTTGAATTCATTTATTCTGGTTACAATTTATGTAAAAAATGAATTATGAATCTCGAAATGTTACATTTTGCAAATTATCACTACCCACACTCTAAAAAATGGGTGTAATTTTACCCATGAGTTACAGTAAAATTACATGCATTAACAAAGCAAATTCACATCGATATTTGGTGTACTTTACAAATTCCTCGTTATTTGAAGGAATTTTAAGACGTAAACCAGTCTCGATGTAAAATTAGGCAAAATGTTAAGAAATTTTCCATGAAAACCTAAAGTTTAAGACTTGCACGGAAATTTCCTTGAGTTTTGGAGTAGAATTACAAGCGCCATAGGTAATATTACCGCCAAATAATTTTTTACAGTTTTAAAATACCGAGTGATGTAATATTACATCAGTAAAATTAAAATATTTATACTTATTTGTCGTTTGTGTTTCCAATGCCGAATATATCGAGGTTTTTTTTTTCTAAATTTTTTCAAAAAATGGATTCATGTCCTTAGTCACAATTCACAGTAAAACAAAAGCATTTTCAAAGAAAATACTTTCCTACCATTTATATGAAATGCCTGTATTTTCTGACACGCAAAAAATAATTATTTGCGTACCTACTTATGAGAGAATGTTTCTACTTTATTGCTTCCAAACAATTAACATTGCTTTTTATTATTACTTATACCTATGTAAGTACATTTCCTGAACTGTTATCTCAATCAACTTAGTCAAGTTTGAAATGACACTTTATTGAATGACAGAAACTACATATCCTTTATTATTAATTATGCAAATTAAATCGTATATGTTGCTTTATGTTGCAACAATTATTTGTAAAACAATAATTAACTCCCCTTCCCCTTTGGACCCGTCCAATTGTTTAGTATGTTAAAATAATGACAAAGTTGGTAGTAAATATGAAGGACAAACTACCATTAATTTAATACATTGCAATTAACAACCTGTGAAAAATTACGAACATTGATTGAATATTACCTGCATAATCCGGTAAACATGTTCTAACATATTCGGTTTACCGGTATCTAACGCGCACCTACGCGCGACTTGTGCGAAGTGCAATTGGTTGATTAAATCATGTGACTCACGTGACGTAAGCACAAGCACTGTAAACGGTGTATTTGGTTATTTGCAGTACTTGCAGTTGCATATGTGAATTTTGTGCACGTACCTGTAGAGGTTATTTACGTGTGATAATATATAATAATCTCTATTAAATCTAAAATCTTTAAATATGCCTGTAAACATAAGGTAAGTACTAATTTACTCTAGCCCTCGAGTTGTAGCGGGATTCCCTATCACAGAAAAACCAAATGGTAGTAAAATACATATGTATATATATACAATCTTCTATGTGTTATATAAGATATTGCCGAATACTGTTTTGATAATTAATCTGCTTCTAGTGGTTATTATGTATAGATTCCAGAATATATGTAAATAACAGCCGATTTCTTATTTATAAACATTGGCTAATACTGCATCTATGAACCCTAAACAGTAAAACTCAGTTATGAGTTTGTTTGACTTTCGTAATAAGAATCTAAGGTTTTGATGTTATTACTGGGTTTCCTCTGGTAAGCAAGCTGATGACCATTAATCTTCAAGCACCTTGGTGAAGTAACTGCTGCGTTTTCTATGTGGAAAAGGATCTTAAAGTGAAGGAGTAGGGAGAAAGACAAGGCTCGACATGTTTTGCTCCACTGGGAGATTCGGTGTACACCAGGAGTAACTTTACGTTGAAAGCATTCAGGATTGAGATTTGAATAGTGGTGTATATTTTAGTTGTAATATCATTATATTACAACGAAAATAGACACCACTTTTGAATTTTACTTCTTCAAATTTCAATCCTAAGCGCTTTCAACGTAAAATTACAACACATTGTAATTTTACAACCTTATTGGTAGTTCTACAACTGAGAAATACAATTGCGTTCAGTAAATTTCATAACCGTTGTATTTTTACTATGGAATTTTACAAGAGTCTAGAATTTTACAAGTGAAAAATACTGTCGAGTTCGCTAAATATCTCAGTGCTTGTATTTTTACTACGTAATTTTAAAACGGTCCAATAATTTTACAGACGCAAAAATAATTACAAGTGTAAATTTCGGGTTTGTTATGAAATTTACAAGTGTTGTTTAATTTTACCGATGCCCCAGTAAGTTTACTCGTAAAATCGATGGTAACAAAGTTGCCATCGATTTTACGAGTAATTTTACAGAAAATTTTTTTTGAGTGCATGTCTATGTAATTTACATAAGATTATGTATATATATCACTACATACACTAGCATCAAAGTAAATTGATTTTTGTCCCAATTTCTTGTAAGTAATGTACAGTTAGGGAATTATGTATGTGGACAGTTCACTAACACGTAGGCAACACGAATTACAGCGAGGGCAGGGGAATATGATCCCTCTCAAAACAATCGCCATATGATTAGTACTGAAAGCGCAGACATTTTGTATTCGTAGAAATTGTAGGCGACAGTAACATTATTTTAAGTTATATTAAGAGAATAGGTTGGAGTTATGGCGCTCATTTACAATAATAAACGTAATAACGTTTAAACAATCCATAAGGTAGAAAATGATGAAAATTACGTATATATTCTATACTATTAGAGTCTGTTAAGTATATTAGTCTATTACTCTACCTAAAAGTCTGTGGTCTGACAACTAGTAATCCCTGCAATCCTCTAATAAGTAAAATAAGAGGGAATTAACATTTTAAATTTATACGTAAAATTATTCTATAGTAAACAATTAAACGTTTGCATTGCGTTGAGTTGGGAATATAATAGCCTTGACGTTACGCGGTTAAGTTTGACAATATTTACTGTAAATGACAACATACCTATGTGAGTCTATTGTCAAAGAGTTTGTCGCTGTATAAGCACCAGACTTTAAACATATGGCTTGCTTCAGGCAAAATGAAATTGTAATTAGTAGTTTTAAAGTTAAGAAGTATTTCGGATTAGACAATGCCATGTATTTATTTCCTTTCATTATTAACACAGATTACATACTTCTGTTTCATTTCCATTCTTTTAATGTGTTTTGTGATCGTTTCTTCCTAATTCGAAGGATCACATAAGATTGGGCCAGCGTGAAAGGGAAAGTGTAGTACTCTCCTCCGTAAGTGTGGTTTGTGTTGCCTACGTGTTAGTGAACTGTCCACACACATAATTCCCTAACTGTACGTTTAATCTAAATATATTCGTTTACTTAATTAAGTTAATGCGTAAAGTTAACCGGGTTGATGTATCGTTTTTTTTAGGCAATCCATCATTTCTGTTGTTTGATATTAACTAACTTATTATTCAAAAAGTATTTAACCATCCTAAAAATGGTTATATCGTACATTGTCTGATATTAGAAGAATTATAATAACAAATAGCACCTAGTGAAAGTAAATGTTATTATATCCCTTTTTTACACTTACTTAAAATATTTTAAGGTTTTATCTTTTAATTTGATCTTACGTTTTAATTTTATGCACGAATCAAATCAGTGCTTACCTCTAATTATAATTGTATAAATCAACTTAAGTATAGCAAAAGCACAAACAGTATTTTCAAATGTTAAATTCGCTATTTAATTAAAGTATGGATCAGTAAAGATAGGCCTTTAAAGTTCGTTATCTAAAAAGTTTGATGAGAAATTTTATAAATGTTAACAACACTAAAATTGCAAAATACAACTTACAATTGGTAACCATTAGAAGAATCTTTACAAAAATTAAAGATAAGACACCGATTGTAGACAAAGTGAAGTTATATGTAATATTCCTTGTCATGATTGCCATATAAGGTTGCTAGGTTGGTCAAACTTCTAAAGTACGTGGTTACGTATGTTAAATTGCCGTAAATATGGCGCTTCTCTTATCTCGCTCCAATAATAATACTTATTCGATATAAATTAAATGTAGGGGAACAGGGGACAAAGTGGGGATGTTCAGGTAAAAATCGTTTATGAGTTCAAAACATAATGTTCATTAAAATTTAGGAAAATTATTTTTCATTTTATCGCATTTTATCAAAAGGAAAGTTTTTGCCGAAGTTTTCACCATTTTGCCCCGCAATGATGATTACTTTTGGGCAATATGGGGACCATTAAAATTTACTTTTACAATATCTACAATTATAAACCAACACAGTATCGTTTTCTTCAACATGTGCACAGGAATTATAAGAGAATTTCTGACATACAGAACAACTAATTCAGCCTTCATTAGATTCCGAATAAAGACGATGACGGTAGACATTCCGCGTCAGATTAATATTCTGTTTTGGATGTATATAAAACTATCTTGGCCTTGTTTGCACTTTTTCGATTTATTAAATTTCGTCAGAGAGAGCTTTATTTTTCCTTTGCTTGCCCTGGAGAACTCCACAAACTTTTCAACCATTTCACAAAAATTTCACTTTGCACCCAGCCACTAAAGTGCCATTCTGCCAATGTTCCAGATGGGACTCCATTCAGGAACTCACGTTTGAAACGTTGCCGAGGGAAAATAAGCATTCACACATAAAATAGATTTCTTCTGTCAAGTAAATATATTTCTTTAAAACGTTATACTTCTTTCAAATATATCTGTATTTAAAATAAGAAATTATACTTGTATAGAAAAAAATATTTTCATGGTGGGTGATCGTGGCTACGTGACAAACGAACGATTACCAATAATGCAATAGTTTTTAGCGTGCATCGCAGGGTATTGTGTAATTACTGGAAATCGGTAAGTAATTCATAATGCCCTTATTTATTAAATAGTATACAACAAACATACTTTATAGTATACGTATTGATATGTGGCTGATATATAATTAAATCTGTAGCTAACTGATTTAATTGAATTGCTTGTGAAAATATGATTGAGACAGTTTCTGAAAATGCATTTTTTAAACGTATTAATGTTTTAACAAACATACACAGTGATTTCTTAGGATATTAATTTAAATCTATATTATACATTGGACATCTTTCTTATAGAATAAGATAGGTTAGGTTACTACAGCCTCTTAAAATATTGTGCTTGTTCGTACCATGTTTCAGAGAAGTTTTTTTTTAGGAAATATACACTTGGCCGTAAAATTTCATTTTTTTTCTAAATTCAATGTATTTTAGACGTTGCAGAGGATGAACAATTGCAGAGATCTAAAATTTGGTTGAGAGAAAGATGAGAGCCATGGGATGAGGTCGTGGAAAAAAGACGCAAACATACCGTTTACGAAGAAACGATAAAGCAAAAACTGTTACTGAATTTCTCCGCGAGTGGCCTATATTTAAAGACCAAAGAGCTATTAGTTTGGTAAGCTTTTGTTTTTTTCTTAAATTTTATTGGCATCTGAGAATGCATATATTTTTTAGATCTAATATGATACTTTCTCTGATTCCAGTAATCTTGGTACTTTTTTGTTGTACCACAAATTTTTAAAAAATTAGTATGCACCTAGAAAGTTATTGAATGTTTGCTGGCTATATATAAACTGAATTATTAAATAATCACATGTTTGTGTGATTATTTTTTGACGTTTCTAAAAACCAATAGAAAGTTTTAATTTCATTATAATTAATGCCAACAAGTTTTCTGTAAAAGTTCTGGCAAATAATTTTCAATTTATTCTCACTTTCTTGTGATATTACTATTGATAATTTATTGAATTCGCTGTAAAAAAAGTACATACATATACCTCTTTAGATACCCGGAAATGTGGAAATATTAATGAAGAAGCAACCAAAGACCGCCACTACCCGCAAGTATTGTTTGCAGCCGTAAATTTCATTTTTACATTGCGAATGCAAGTATAGATTCATATATACTGACTTCCAGAAAAATTGCAACACCTAGAAGCTGTTTAACGATTTTATTGAAATTTTCAGAAAACGTCTATTTCTATGAAACAAAGTTATGATTAAGTTTTAAAAACAAAAGAACAAAAGCTTTAAAAGTTTTTTCAATAATGAGTTGCTCCGCCACGATTTGTAATGCACTCATCTAGACGCCTTGGCATGCTATTAATCAAGTGATCTATAGCTGCTTGTGGTATATCGTCCCAAGCTTCTTGAATCCGTTGTTGAAGATCGTGTAAATTATCTGGAGGGTGCGGTAAATTACCTATTCGCCTACCAATCATATCCCATACATGTTCAATGGGCGACAAATCAGGCGACCGAGCAGGCCATGGGAGGACGACAATGTTAGATTCTTCCAAAAACCGTGTTGTAGCCCTTGCCGTATGAGGGCGCGCATTATCCTGCTGGAAAATGGGATTTTGCAGCCCCTGAAGATATGGAAGGCCAACTGGTTGTAGCACATTAGCAATGTAACCAGCTGCGTTAAGGTTGCCGTCAATAAAGACCAAGGGTGATCTGCTACCATAACATATTGCACCCCATATCATAACTCCTTGAGTGAGGGCTGTGTTGCGTTCCACAAAAAATGTTGGATTTTTACGTTCTCCACGCATCCGTCTGACTCTCCTACGACCATCGTGGGCCCACAAGCAAAATCGGGACTCGTCACTAAACACAATTTGATGCCATTCCTGCGCCCAATTAACCCTTAAGTTGCTCCACTCTAGTCTGCGTAGACGGTGAAGTGGTGTAAGAGGAAGACATAGAAATGGACGATATGAACGCAATCCATAAGATCTTATCCGGCGATAAACAGTTGACATTGACATTCTGAGTCCTGTACCTCTCATCCAATCATTTGCAATTGATCGAGTTGTTGAAAATCTATCTCTTGTGGCCAAAAGTCTTAAACGACGTTCTTCGCGATCTGTAGTCCTTCGAGGACGTCCAGATCCACGGCGACGATGTTGAACCCCTTCCTCGGACCATTTGGACCAACACCTCAATACCGTTGAAACATTTCGGTTTACACGACGAGCAATTTCTCTTAGCGAAAGTCCGGCCTCTCTCATACCAATAATACGGCCACGTTCAAAATCACTTAATTGGACAAAATGTTGATGCTGACGTACTCTGGGCATTGTTATCAAGTGCAGAATGAAATTGTGACGTAACAACAACAATTTGCAAACTTGACAGTTACTAAATGGTCTAATACTTCAAATTTCTAGTTACTATGTGCTATGGAAACAACCTGCAAAAAAAACCACTGGCTAGATTTTATTCAAATTTTAATCATCAATTTGTTTAATGAAAATAAACGTTTCCTGAAAATTTCAATAAAATCATTCGACAACTTCTAGGTGTTGCAATTTTTCTGGAAGTCAGTATATATTATAATATTGTTAGGTTTACAAAAAAAGAAAAAATAAATTATGTTCAAAATTATTTTTTTAGTTTTACTCAAATATGAAGGATGTTGTAAGGGTAGTGATATAGATAAGATAATCCAAGCAGTAATTCTGTTTGCTGTATAAAAGTATTTAAATCGAATCCGCTTTTGTACATCTATATATCAAAAAAAAACATGACATTTACAACAATAAACATCGTTCGGCTCTTTTCTTAAAGAAATTTAAACTATTAAAAGTAAAGGAACGAAAGAACATTTTGGAAAGTCAACTTATGGTCAGTATCATATATCAGTATAACGACATCGGAGGTACTGTTTATTTGCCCATCGTAATATCTTCGTTCATATATATATATATCAACGGAGAGGCATCAACCAGAGGATGATGATCATGGTGGTAGACTTTCTTATAAAAAAAAAACAAAATTTTAGGAAAAAACAAAACAGGCTCCTTGTGAATAAAAACACAATCTTCTTTCAAAATAACAAACATTTCGTTCAAGTAAAAAGCCTTCTTTTACAAACCAAAGTCAATCTCTTCAATCAAAAATATGTTTGCAAGACAATAAGGCTTTATTCAACTAAAAATATTCTTTTACTAAGAATATCTATTTACTTAGGCTGAGATTGTAATTCTTATTGATATTATGTTATGATTTGATTCAATGAACGATTTTCTTGTAGTAAGGCATTCTTTTCTTGAAAATTAAATAATCTTAACTAAAGTAAAATTTCTTTGAATTAAAACTTTTTTTTTATATATGTTGAGAGCATGTAATTTTAATCTGCAGAAAACATATTTCAGCCGTAACGAGCTGACCCCTTTCTGCAAACGTCTTCCTACTTGTTATCGACCTATAGCTGCAACTATTTTTGACTACTTTTTTGGAACAGTTGTCATTCCGGGGTAAGACTGGGTAAGACCTCCTATTATAATTACTCGCCTGCCATCTACATTTACTTCCCTGAACTACGATAGTGTGTGACTTGGCTAATTACAAATTAAAATGGTTGCATAAATTAGAGGCTGGATTAGCCAAGTCACACACTATCGCAGTTTATGGAAGTAAATGTAGATGGCAGGCGGGTAATTTAGTATGTAGTTTGTATTTCGCGCCTATTTTAACCGTTACTTTTAGTAACTTTTCGTTCAGACTACCAGTACCACATGTAATAAACGTCAAAATCGCGTCGAACATAATCTGGAAATACCACTTTTCAAACACCGTTTTTACAACTTTCTTTTCATTATAACGAAGATTTAATGTCCATTTTGGAATCAGGGAGAGATGCTCTATCCGTTGTATATAACGGCGGTCCATATAGGAGGTTTAGATATCTACTCATCGAAAACTAACTTGTCCCCTTTTTTCACGTGCACCAGCGAATTATTACTTATACCGCATGATTACTTTATATAGAATTCAAATTTAAATCTAACTAAAATTCGATATTCTTTCAACACAACGCGATAGCATAAAATATAGGTTATCTCTGATTTTAAATTTGTCAAGATCTGTCATACCTGTCAATTGACATAACGATAAAATAATTTGCTATTTATCATATAATCAAATGCCTTTGGTGAAATAGGATAACAGACGCATAGAAAACACCCAAATTTCCTATGTTGTCACGTTTAGTTTCCCTAATTAATTGTTTTGTTAAAATGCATTAAATTAAGAAAATAATAAGACATTATTTAAAATTTTTATTGAGAAATTGATTAAGGCTAAATAAGGGCGGAATAATTTTTAAAATACACACTAAAAAAACGGAAAATTCCAGTAATGTATAGGGTAAATTTACCAAAAATTAGAAAATATACCTAAAGTTTTCTAGTAAATTTCCCAATTTTTGGTAATTTTACCTTATACGTTACAGGAATTTTCCGTAGAAATTGCATATATACATATTTTTAGTGTGTAGAAGAAAATAATATAATATTGTTTATTTTATACCTATTTATATGAGGTGTCTCGGTGGTTGAATGGTTTGCATGCTCGCCATTCAACCCGCAGGTGCTGGTTCGATCCCAGGCCGACACGGTGATTTTTAATTGTGGCTAAAAATCAGAACATGTCTTCTTCTCGGATAGGAAGTAAAGCCGTAGGTTCCGCGTCAATGTTATGTTTGGCAAACATTGCATTGACAAAATTCCTACCGGAGGTTGGAATTCCTTCGGGTTCGGCGAAATTTCAGTGGGGTTGGTACAATACGTCAAATAGATGTCAGTGCTTAGAAGTGTCAAAGGTGTATTCCACAATCCGAAGCTTCGCCTAGCAACAGCATACATACATTTTCTATTATTATATGGTGGCTGTCATTAATGTTGGGCAATGGTAATGTCAGTATCATTTATTATTCCTGTCATTTGGCAATTATCTTTTTTTGTGTCATTTGAGTTTTCTTAATATTTTCCTGATATTACGTATTTATTTTAAGCAGACCAGTATTCCTAGCGACTATCGCCATCATTAGTGTTGTCTATTGTAAGCACAAACAAAATAGCTATTATAATTGCATATAACACAAAAGTGATGAATTTGTAGAATTGAGGTGTGGAACTTATAACAAGCGAAGTTGAAAACGCGAAATCTTTTATCAAAAGAAAAGGAAATGATTTGAATTGCTTTATATATTTTGCAAAAAAAATATGAGTGTGTCCAAGGCAGTGGAGGAACCAAGGAAAGCGCTTGGTTATGGTAAAAGAATGGTTTATTTCCTTTGCAAAATAAAAAAAAAAACATTTAGTGGCAAAGGTTAAAAACCAAAAAAGTCAAAACTATACGTGCAAGAATTTTCGTCTGCAAGAACACATTCAAACAGTTGTCGATATATTCTACCCACGATGCCTATAATATTGGCTATAGTAAACGGCGAAGATTTGCCTTTTTCAACAAATGTAGGCTCTACAAGTTTTTAATCAACATTGGTTTTATATTTGAGAAAATTGGCAAGAAAGTAATGATGGTGTACCGTGATAATATCATAAGATGGCGCCAGCAGGATTATTATATATGGCCAACGTTATGCTGGCAACGAAATGGGCTTTGTTCTGGTAGCTGAATAAAATTTCCTGTGTATGTAAAACATGTACACAATCAATTTGTGCGGAAGTATAGGAAGATTGGTTTTTCAACTATTTATTGCCTAAAATACCTGCTCATTCCGTCATAGTTCTTGATAATGCATCCTACCATAGTCGCAAGTTAGAAAAAATACCCTACCTACCACAACTTAAAAAAAAAAGAAAACAGATTATACTGTGGTTGATATAGAAAAAAATATTTTTGTTGAGAAATATAATTTGCTTGAAATTGTATCACAACAAAAAACGAGCAAAAGATACGATAATGTAGAGAACTGGCAACACGGCATTAAACATGTTATCAAAGGTGTAATAATTGAATAATATTTAGCATAGTGGTTTTAGTTTTATCCAATTTAGTTAAAGAAGACATGTGCATGGCAATTGAACGATATGCAAGATGAACCCAATAAATGCAACTGCGGCCTCGTCATCATAATATTGATCTTCTGATATAAGTTAATAATACGCTTCTGATTATAGAAATGATTCTCAATTTGTTGTAAGCATACTTCTGTATGTACCTAGGTGTAAATTTATTACAACATGTAAATCCATGTACTATCTTTTTTTCAAAACAAATACAATGTGCTTCAAACACCAAACCGGGAAATAGAATACAATTTATCTGCGTTGTGTATTTTGATGTGGAATAAATAATAATGCAATCAGTGTATTGTTCCATCAACTTTCACATAGATGTAGAACATAGCCCATAAATACAAACAAAATTCGGGATTGAGATCTATTAAATGCCAACATAAAATTTGTCAAGCTGCTCAGAGAAAAGCTTTATTTATTTATTGATTAAATTCCGTTTCCAATTACTGTAGGTATTCTAAAGGCAAAAGTAAATGTTTAATCCCATTATATAGTACTTTTATTTAATTTTATTATGTATTTTATTTTCCAATTACAAAATAAAGTTCTTGGATAAGAGTCCAAATATAATACTGCTGAAAACCTCGATTATTTATTTATTTGACAGTTTAAATTAAACTTCTTACCTAATAACAGAAAATAATATTTGTCTACTGTGTTTAGTGTCGGACAAAATTGGACTGATATTTTCATTACTAAACGATATCCAATCACTTATCTAGTTACTGTTCAATCTTACCAGGTGAACATATTTAGTATACGTGGAGAATGTATATAGGTACATAACTTTAACCTCACCTGCGTAACAGGAGGAGTTCTTAATATTCTCTATATAGATACGGTACCAACTGCAGTACCTATATGTTGATATTGTTTTTACCTCATTTTCACGGAAAATGTAAACATTGTAACGCCTCTTTGTCATGCAATCAGTTTAATGCGGATATCAGCGTATATGATCTCAAGTACGGTCGTTACGACAAAAATTAAAATCTTTTCCTGAGGCAGGTGAAGTGAAGGAATATCCGTGCTTAAAGCATAGAGAAAATTATGAAAACAAAAAGCCGAGGAAAATTAAAAATTATCCTGGAATAATATGCTTTGGCAGGTGAATTTTGATGTTTTAATATTACGACATGATGGGTTGATTATATATACATTAAAAATCTTCACTGCCGGCAGTTTTTGTCCTTTTATTAATTTTCGGTTCCTCTTTTCGAATAACAATTTCGCTGAGATTGTTGACACTATATGCATTCGTTTTTGTCATTTTCCTTATAACTTTCTTGAGATATTATATGTTGAGGCAGTTTTGTAATAAAGTTTAGAACCTAATAATCATTGAAGTATATAAACTATATATTCGAAGTACGAAGAAGATATTTTTATAAGGAATGACAAATCCTTTCTAATATTGTTTGAGTTTTCTTTTTTAAATAAATGTTTATCCATGGACTCATAATTTTCAATACTTATAACCATTTATTTATTTGATAATAAAAAAAATTAGTTTTGTATCTACTCTTTAACAATTTGTATCCAAAACATAAGTATATTGCATAAAAATGTAAATAAGGCAACAGGTTAACGGTTGAAAGATGTTTTAATTATTTAATTTAAAGAATACTAATGTTAAATATATTTAAGATATCAAATATCAATTTATTTGTTTAAATTATTTATTATCAAAATATACATTGTAAATCCAATTTTGAAACCCAGTAAAAAAAAAATATATAAATAAAAAATAATCGCGCTATTACGCAGGCCCCGGGGGGATTCGAACCCCCGATCTCCTGTTTACTAGACAGGCGCTTTAACCAACTAAGCCACGGCGCCGCACAAATTACATACCCATAATAGGATATTGAATCCACTACCTAACTCTTACACAAAAACTTTCAAACAACTTTTAAAACATTGTAAATAAAATTATATAGGTTTATTTTATTAAGCTCCATCTTTTAAACTAGTTTGATGTTACTGCAATAATAATCGCAACCTGAATGACGTAGATTGTTAAGTATTTGTCACGAGAAACAGCCAATGGTTTAATAATAGGAGGCCAGGAGCCCGTCACGTGTAGTAGCGCACCCAATCACAGTAGTTGTTATTCATTCTTTTTGATCTGACTTTTGCGCATGACAGAAAGTTTGTTGTACGCGTTTGCGAACGTGGTGTCCAAAAAGTTAAGTTTCTTGTTTAATTAGTGATTAATTAATTTAGTGTCTATGAATACGGCGGCGGCGAAGATACCACCTATTACCATGAGTAAACTCTACATTGGAAATCTACCACTAGAGACGAACGAAAATACGTTGCGGCAACTGTTTCTCGAACATAACTTGTCATGCACTAATATTTTGGTAAAGCGTGGAGGTTATGCATTTGTAGATTGTCCAGACCAGTCTTCCGCTGATAAGGCGATTGATAAACTAAATGGTAAGTTGAAAACGTATTCACAGTGTCATTCCGCTTTTCAAATTTAAATTAGGTGTTATATATCTGTCACGTATGACGTCTACCTGGTTTAAACTTGAAGGAACTTTAAAAGAATCCTGTTTCATCGAAGATAATTATTTTTAATGCATTATAGATGCATAGGTACCCTCCCTAATACAGGTGGTACAATTCTTTTACCTCAAGAAACAGTTCCCACAATTCTAATTTGTAAAGCAGGTATAAACTCATGTGTATAATATGGTGCTAGTTCCTAAGTATATTTGGAAGCCGGTTTTTAGGTAGGGATGCGTGTTAATAGGTAGTTCAATTTGGCGCCAAAGTTTATTTTATGAAACTTGCTTGAGAATTGCAAGTGCGCTAGCAATTTTTTAATGATTATGAGTTTATAAATACAATCTAAAATATAATCCTACGTAAATATAGTTTTATACTCACTTTTATAGCTCAAATTATTGTGTACACCTTATTTTCCTAGTACCTATCTTAAAATAAATTGATAGAATGAACTATATTGTGAATAAGTATTTCATTATTATTAGGAAGTTATATTATGATAGCCTAGTTTGGTAAATGTCATATACATTTACTAATTGCACAAGGTTTAATCCTGAGTTACGAGCCAAAAGTTGAAAGGGACTATATTGGTTTAATTAATTTAATGTTGACGTTTTTAATGATTTACAATTTTCCTACGTAGGAGTTATACAAGGAAAGTCATTCATTTTAATTCTGTTTTCTGCGGAATTTTTGTAGATATACACTTTAAAATTGCGTAAATTAATGGAGAATAAACTATTTAATGTTGTTTAGCACTAAATTCTATAATAAATTATTTATTTGTATTATATATATATGACAAGAAATTTAAACTTGTAAGTGTGGATTTGTTATATTCATGAAAATTAACAATAAAACTATAATATAGTGAAACAAATTCACGCATCGTTTTCAGATCATCCACAAGTTGTATTTTAAACGTGCTAAAAGAACATCTCGGTACATATTTCTCTGGTACCGTAAATAATCTAAGTTTGTCAACAGGAAATGCCTCTACATGTCTGACTTGTTTCGATTTCGGTTCGCATCCGTATTTCTCCGAACGGAGACGTCCCCTTGTCGCCCCTGTGTATGTTTCTCTCCTTAATCCCTTCGTGCTTCTACATATCTTCACGAACGTCCAGAGAAAGGGAAGCGGGTAGGCGTCTAATTTTAGTTTGTTTTGGTGTTATTTATAAGCCACTCCGAAAATAGTGACACTAAGCCTGTGCAATCGTGCTCATTGCCGCTTGTTCACGAAAAAAGTAACAGACAAAAGAAAAACAACTAAAGGAATATTTCTTTTTCCGTATATGTTGGAATTCTTGAGTTAATCTGAAGTAATTGCAGCCTATTCTAAAGATAATGTAGCATATTTGTTGTGAAAATAGAGAGGGTGCCTTTTGAAAACACACAACAACACTTTTCAGCGAAATACATACCTAAATGGGTGCAAGTTTGTAAATTGACTTTGTACCTAAGTATTGTAATTTTGAATGTGTAGGTGCGTTTTAGTTATTACAATTAAAGGCATACAGGGTTTTGCATACAAATTGGTACTGGTGTGAATAAAATATTCAGTTATTATTACAGCATATTTGATTCCAGGTTATTCTTTTAATGGATCTCCCTTGGTAGTTGAACCTTCGGTAGCGTCAGGGAAAAAGCGGTAAGTTATTGCTAATTTTGTTAAATACTGTTACTAATGCAACGAAACGCGAATAAGATTTCGGTATCAGTTTTAGCGTTTGCTATAAGAACAATAAGAACATTGATAGGTGGAAATATACATAACTGTAACAAATTTTGCTTGGATTTCTGGAGTCAGTTTTATTTTAAAAGTACTCAAACATTTTTCAAGGAAGGATTTTATTTTAATTTAATTTAATTTAGCTCAAGGCATGATGGCACAAATACCATACTGGTTAAATAACTTACTAATTACTTTAGTAAAATACTTACTAATAATAATTCAGTTAATATTTATGCATTCTCTTAATGCGGGATTAATGAGTTTTATATTAATATATTAATTATTATGCAAAGTATTATTATTCTACTGGTAAATAATATGTAAATTAAAAAGGATGTTTTTGTTTACATATATACTATTACTGTTTATACATAGGGCTATTGTCCTATTTACATAATTAACATGAGATTTATTAGATTGTTAAAACAACTATGTTGGTTATTATGATTTTATAAATAGGTTTTTAAAGTGGCTTGTTAGTTAGTAAGCAAGTTAGTTTATTTAGCTTTACAACTCATACCGGATGTCATATCCTTAATTTGTGTGATATTTAAAGTGAAAAATATAACCTTCGCGTATATCCAAAATTTGACAATTGCATAAGCAATCATCAATTTTGTTATTTTAAAGGGGATGACTTATTTTGTGAATCATATTCGGATTTTACAAGTTAGGTTTCGCTTGCATAAAAATGGTACAATCAGTTGTTTAACGAAGGCCTACCAAACATTCCGGTGACGAGATTGATGCTTTACAAGCAGATTTTTGATCGCAGAGGCCCCAAAATTTCGGTTTAATACCAATTACTTATGTCAATGAATTTTGCCTCCTGTTTAAACAAAAAAATCAATAATTTTTGTGATGGGTAGATCAATGTATGTATGCCGAAGAAGAAAAGGAACAAATAGCAAAACAAATTAAAAACGGAATTCTATACAAGTTTGTGGAAGATTTAGTGTAATATTAAATACTATATATTAAACACAAATGCGCAGAAGTATAGATATAGATCGTGAAGTTTATGCAAATATAGACAAAACTATGTTACTTAGATCCATTACAACTAATGCGTCTGCATACTGTGGACCTTAAAGAAACTGGAGTAAGATTTGTGGGAACTTTGGAAGAAGAATGTTCTAAAGAAGCCATTCAAAAGTTAGAAAGCGAGAGGAAATCGGATACCAAACTACACAGTAAAAAATTGCGTGTAGAAATTAACACTAAAAGTGGTCTACACTATTTTTGGTAAAATTTACCAAAACGATACACTTTAAAACGTGTAGTGTAAGACACTTGCCAGTGTAAACTACCAAGAGATGATGTACACCTTTGGGTGTTAGTTAGAGCTACATGGGTGTAGCTTTTACACTGAATAACGTAAGTGTAATTAAGGTGTTTAGCTGTAAATATATATGGTACAGTATATATACGCTAAGCACTCTAATAAACGTAAGGTGGTGAAGTGATCCAAAAGAAACTCCAATTTGCTAATAAAAATGTATTTGCGAATATCTTTTTGTATAAAACAGAATTTAAACATTTGCTTTCTCGCGAAACGCACAATGTACAGAACAACGTTTAAACGACATGCACTATAATATATGTAAACGAATACGACACTAATGGTTAAACAAAAATATGCCTTGGAACAATATATCAATAATATTACTAATAATAATTAAGGTTAAATAAACAAGTTATGCAATAAAAGAAAAACCATTGTACAGCACCGCAATATTATAGTACAGTTAATATTAACAAATATATATATATATATATTTTAAATTTCAAACTTCTCGCTACCCAATTATGATAACAGTAGCAAATGGTTAAGTTAAATTACAAAAGTACATACAATGGAAACGAAACTCACACAGTGACGAATCAGATGGATTTGGCAATTGTAGAGAGTGTCCGATGTGGAGAACTGTACAAAAATTTTTATTAATGTGCATTGGACATATTTTTTGTTAGTGTACATATTTATTGAAGTTGTATTTATTACTTTTTTTAAATATAAATAGTAAATTAGCAATTACAAAAATTTAAGCACGTACAGACAAAATGCAGTTTTATACTTCCCTGTTTTTATAGTTTACGTTTTTTTTTTGTTTTATATCTTTAAATTTTACGATCTTTAATTTACTGTATTTAATCTCAAATAGGTTAGTATTATTCATATTTAGCCCCGGACGTAAACAAAAATATGATTAATTTATTTATAGAGAATTCCGGTAGACGAAATATAGATACCGTTTTATTGGGCACGATTGCACTTCTAAGTTAACGGATAGGAAGTATATAAATCTTTAAAAAGATATTTTAAGTAATATGCACGCTCGAAGGTATAAATCTTAGGACACTATGATGAACCCTACTGTACTTACCGAGATAGTAATAGTTTTGAGGAAGGTGCAAGTACAATGCGGTGACTTGTATCTCCGAGCACAGGTACACCAATAATAATAAAAAGCATTAAATGTATTTATAAACAGGGTTTTCTTAATTTTCAACGTTGCGCAAGGAGGTAAATTTATGTCATAGTGACGAAAATTAGATGTTCATTTGATGGGTGTCCGAATAAAAGTGGTTCCAAATACATTGATTTTCCTCTATTCTCGGCCAGGACATTTTAAAATTATCTGCAATGAGGAAATGTAAGTTTTTTTGCCAAGAAACATTTTATTTTTCTTCCTTGTAGATTTATTAATCCTGGTCTTCGAAATAGCTCTCTACATCACCAATTACCTCAGAATTAGACGAAAATCTCTTACTACCGAGGATTTTTTTCAGGTTTTGGAAGAGATGATAAATGAGAGCCAAACTTGGGGAGTAGAGCCCATGAGGCACTAATTCAAATTCCAATTCATGAATTTTGCCCATTGCAATCGCAGATATGTAGAAATGTGCGTTATCCTGATGGAAAAGCACTTTCTTCTTTGCCAAATGAGGCCGTTTCTCTTTTATTTTGCCGGGAAGTTATTGCAACAAATTGGCATAATACTCGTCATTTATTGTTTTCTCATTTTCTAAGTAGTCGATGAAGATAATGCTATAGGAATCAAAGACACTGTTGCTATAAGCTTTTTTAATGGCAAAAGCGGTCTTGCTTTTGGTGGCGGAGAACCTATGTGTCCATTGTTTGCACTATTCTTTGGTTTCGAGAGTGTAATGGTGGACCCAGGTTTCATCGACCGTTATGAAACAGCGTAAAAGCTCTTCGGATTGTGACGAAAACGTGCCAAAATATCGCGAAAAGGCCTCAACTAATTCAGTTTATGCTCTAGTGTAAGCAAACGCGGTAATTTTTTGATTTCCAATTCTACAGATAAAATTTTGTGCACACTGTTATTTGAGATACCCATTATGTCTGCTATCTCGCGCACTTTTACTCGACGGTTATCCAATATGTTATCGTGGACTTTTTCACGCATATCCAGGGCAGTAGCAGTCTTTGGGCGGCCTCTACGGGGTTCATTATTTGTGCTGATACGAGTACGCATAAAAACGGCTAGCCAGCTTTTAACCATTGAAAACGAAAGAGCAGGTTGCAATAGTACTCATTCCAATGCTTTGATATCGGTTGGTGTTCAAATAAAAGTACATACTTTGTGGCTGCTCTCAACCCAGTTTTTTTCCAAAATCACACAACACATTCACTTTGGTTTACTGTTAAAAACAGACTAATTGACAGATCGCTCTGTACTGTCATATTTAACCTATTAAAAGATGATTGTACAATTGGCAAAGAAGATTCCTCCGAATTCACGCCATCTCTCTGTTAGGCCACGTACTTTCCGAACAATCCTCGTAGAGAGGTGTCCGTTGGTTTCATTGTACTGTTGAAACAAGGAATGTCAAAAATTGCATCAAATATTTTTATATAATGGAACAAGAATAAAGCGCTAACAAGTTTTTCAGTGTTAGTTTAGCATTTAGCGCACATTATCCATTTGAAACGAAAATTGTGTAGAGCTAACAAAAAAATGCAAGTAAAACTAATACCTATGAAGAAAACGGATATGATTTATATATAATTTTTAAAATTTTTTGTCGTTAATAAACATAAAAAAATTACCATCGTTAAAGCATTAGATGTTGAAGCTGTGGGAACTCCGGCATTGTAGTATTAACATTCTGAAATTTAGTTGACCAACGAAAATCTTTTGAGTTCAAAGGTCTGTAAGGCTAATTAGGAAATAAAAATTAATTGTTAATTACCTACTGATAGGAGTGCCATCTTGTAATGACCTAGTTTGTATACACTTTGCATGATATTTTAAATGCCGAAGGTAACCATATTGCACGACGAATTACTGAAAAGCTTGGAGATACTTTAACTTGGGGGGATTACGTATTTTAGTAAAACAACAAGTCGAAGTATTATACTCGCTTTCTCAAAGGTCTTTATTTTGATAGTGTTTTTAGATGTGCACCTAAGCAAATCCTAAATTATTAATAAAGAAGATGTACCTAAAGCGGTTACTTGGCAGAGATTGGGGTGAGTGCACCTTTAAAAGATCGCTGAAATGTAGTCGCATAGTAGTTTTCAGCGCCCGGGGATATCTGAAGATTTGGCGTTCCTTCCTGTTTGGGAAAATGCAATGAGGATGCCAAATAAAATTAAAAACGATGTGTTTAAAACAGTAGTATAAAAAAAAAATCTTTTTTTTATTTGAAATTGTTTTAAAGATTGTTGAACATTGTAAAAATTTAAACATTACGTTGGATATTAGTATACAGTAAAAACAAAAAAGAAACTTTGACGCGTAGTTAACTTCAAAGAGAGATTTTCCTAGCCTTTGCTGCTGCAAATTTATCAATTACTTTATCAAGTTGTATGCTGTCGGTAACCTTGCCAAATACTCAGTACAATGGCTGAAAATCTTTCCTGTGCCGTGGATGATCTTAGACAGGGCAAGATAAGTTTTAATTACTTAGTTAATTAGTCCTTTTTTTGGCAATAAGGCTGGATAAATCAAAGAGTTAGTTTTTTTTTAAAACGTTTCGGCTTTATTAAGTCTTTTTCAATTAAAACAATAATTTTAAATGAAGTAAACTGTGATAATAAATCTTAACCACAGTCATTGTCACAAAATTTGTAAAAGGGACGAGTACAACAACTACAAAGACACTTAACATAATTATGACAATGACTGTGGTTATGAAACAGACTTAATAAACTCGAAACGTTTTAAAAAACAGGACTAATTAACTAAATACATTGAATTAGTTTTAATTTACTGAAAGATCTCTCACCCGTGATGGAGGTGCTAACTGCGCAAAATGCAACTCTGTTTCAAACTATTTTCGTTGCTTGCAGATATTAATTCATTTATATATAAAAGCAAGCCAAACTAGATTCCAGTTTCCTCAAGATGTCGAACCTGTCTCCCATTTCTGTGTAAATTTTATTCATCATATTTTTTATCAGTCGTAGCATTTCATTTTCTGCTGTGACCCCTACATTCTCTGCAATTTTTTCAGGCATCTTCTTCTATCTCTGCCGTTTCTCAACTTGGACGTCCCAAGTATTACACAGTTTCTTTGCTGCTTCAAGAGATTTCATGCGTATGGGTGATCCCATATGCTTGTAGGAAATACTCTTGTAAAGCCTGAATATCTTGAACAGCATTGTGAAGATTCATAGTGTGGTCCTGAAGTCTTTCCTGAAGCCGGACAATCTTGGCAAATACGTGCTTTAAAATTAGAAAGAGACAGAAAACATGTGCATATTTTTTACTTATCTTTTAGTGCATTTAAGAATGGAAAATATTACAGATGTTCCCTCATAGTTCCCCCTTAGCTATGCCACTGTGCCGAAATGTTTTAGTATTTTGATGGCGCAGAAAATTCTAGCATGTGTTTACAAAATAATAAGTGTGAATATATAGGTATAAATTTACTGTGAGGAAATAATTCGTTGGGAACCTGTGTACGTAAAAAAAGGGCAGAAACGAAAAGCAAAAAAGTGAATCCGTTCATTCACATCTGCAGCTTGCTAAACGCATATATACATAAGCATCGTGCGCTGTCTCATGCAGAATTAATCAGCAGCTCGTGCGGAGACCGTCTTCGCAGCAGTTTTCCCATGCGAGAATCACCATGCCCCATTCTATGTGTATGTACTACGTAAGTACATACATACATATATGTAGCGAACTGCGGTTGTTTGTGGTGTGTTTCGCTTGCGGGTAGGTAGTGCTTGCGTGCTTTCAGGAGTTGATTGCTCGCAAGCGTTCTCCGTTCTCGTGCTTGTCTCCGTATCTACGTGGAGCGAGTTCCTCTGGAAGCCCGATGCATATAAGTACTTACATATACGTATGAGCGAGCTATTTACGTGCGAGTGTGCATGTTTGTGGATGGAAGAAAAGAAGAACGGCGGGCACGCGCTCGCTCCACCACCTCTTGTCCATTTTCGTGGCGCATCTGCCTCGCAATCTGTATGCTTGTCGGGCATACACGCACGCACTCATATATTTCCAATCGCATATACCCTCTGCACCTGATTCATTACTTCGAGTGCGCCTGTGTTGGTCAAGATAATTTTAATTTAGTTGCGTATTAATCGATTAAATGTTCATCGTTTTTTATATCAGCACCTAATTCCATGTAATTAATTTTTAAATTTTGTACAATATGGCCTATTTTGTTACGTATCACGGGTATGTACATTATAAAGGGCATTAAAATGTGCCGCAAAGCTCCAGGACGGATAGTTTGACCTAAAAGAAGTTTTGCTTTGTTGTTTCTTTTACAATTTTAAAACTATTTTTATATTTGAACTGATTAGATTTTCTTTGTTATAAGTTTAAATGATACGCAATTATAATCTCTGATACACAATTGGTTGCCTACTCTCAAATCACAATCTAAAGGATGTTATAATAAATGAATATTTTAAACATCTCCAATTGCTTGTCGGAATAGAGCATCTCGATAACCGTAAGGGATAGGAAAAAATGAGTGACCAAGTTTCGATCTCTTTCTTCGAGATATTCTCAATGGCGAAAACGAAAATTAGTTATTTCGTTTTTGAGTTATAGCAATATAATATATATTATACAGGGTGAATCTCCAAGATATGCGACAAAATTTAAGAGCTTCTTTTGATCATTAAAATTCATATGAGTATATTTCCAAAACGGTTTAGTTTAAAAGTTATTGAATGTTTAATAATAAATTATGAATTATGACTAACACGATATAATATCACAGTTGGTTCTTCAAAATCAATTGTGGTGAGAGGGAATTGTTTGTCATTTCAATATTTGACAGTAGTTGTCAGAGTATTCATTCAGTTTATTGTCAGTTTCTGTTTTCTAAAATGAATTACACGAATGCTGAGATGGGGGATATGCATTTTGTTTACGGTCTTGCCTATGGAAATTCGCGTGCTGCTAGACGTCTTTATGAAGAACGATATCCGAACCGTATCATACCGCATCATTCAATATTTACCTGTCTTCACCAACGTCTTAGTGAAATGGGAAGTTTTAAAAAACAGACGACTGATAACGGGCACCCATTTACAGTGAGAACTCCACAAGTTGAAGAAATAGTACTAAATGAAATTGAGGAACATCCTACTACAAGCACCAGAAAAATTGCGTTTGCTTTCAACATTAGTCAGGCCACAGTTTGGAGAATATTGAAAGATCAACTGTTGTATCCATATCACACTCAACGGGTGCAGGCACTTTTGCTAGCAGATTTTCCGCAAAGAGTGGCTTTTTGTCAATGGGTGCAACACAAAATCGCACGAATTCCTCACTATTTGACTCAAATATTCTTCACCGACGAGGCTACTTTCTCTAGAAACGCGATCATTAATTTTCATAATAATCACATATGGGCCGAAGAAAATCCGTACGAAATAGTGAATGCCCGTTATCAACATCAATTCTCTGTCAATGTGTGGGCCGGAATTGTTGGAGATCACTTGATAGGTGTACATTTTTTACCGATGCGGTTCCCATAATACTTCTATTTCTACTAGGGATAGGTTGCAACTACCTATGTAGTGTTTTGACACCCCTCAACGTTGTGATACTATCACTATCGAGATTGGTGAGAGAATAAAGTGCATAGAAAAGGATTTTAGTAGTGTCAAGTAGCTAAGTCTAGTAGTAGTCAAGCCACGAAAGTTTGATCAGTCTTTATTACTTATTAAAAATTGTTTTGACTAAGGGTTTTCTAGAACGATACATAGAGATATCTACAAGAAGCGAGTAGAACTTTTGACATTTTTTTTCTATCGCTGTAGATCTCATTAATTCAGTAATTTAGCTCTCAGTAATTATGTCGAACAGAGCGAATCTGTGAAATTTTTGGGTATGATGTTGGACCCAAAGTTGCGTTGCGAGACTCATATAGAGGAGCTAGATAAAAATGGGGCATACCTAATACTTACTAGTTTCAACTTCAGATGTGATGCTTAGAACCATAGTTAAACTATGCTCCTTTATCTACCTATGCCAGAGATACCGACGTAGTGATCATCACTAACGTTTGTACTTTTTTACAAATTTTAATAGACGCGTTAGCAATTGAAATAATTTGTTTGGAAAATACTCCAAACATCCAAACAATACCGAACATCGAATTTTTCCTCAGGTAATAAATTTCTGTAGCGCAAACGTACCGATGATGGATACCCTAATCTCTTTGGAATCTCTTCTGAATTCGGCAACGTTTTTTTTAATTTACTTTCATATCAAATACCATTAACGATGTTTTTATTCCCGAATCATTTAAAGCTTGCATTTCAGCTGGCTCTCGCTAATCCGGAGAATTTGCATTTATTTCAGCAACCCCTGGCGAACGAGGCAAAAGACCGGGCGCTCCGGATGCGAACGCACATTCATCACATCCACCAATTTCGTTTCGTTTTTTAGCCCCCGTCCCGTACGCCAACAGCGCCGCATCAATTGAATTTTATCTCGGAATTATGCCATCATTTTCGAAATCGTTCGGTTCATACCATAATCAGTTGGGTCGCGGGAAAAAAAAATGCCAAAAACCAAACAACGAAGTGAATAAATAACGACGCCAGGGTGAAAGTCCTCTGTCGGGACGGAAACAAAGAGCAGGACAATTAAATAGCATTTTCGGTTTTATACAGCCGATAACGTTTCGACTAATTGATATGAGGAAAAACGGGGAAAACGGCATTACGACCGAGGTAATAAATAAGTAAGTACGTACATACGTCCTGATGTGTGAACTTGATGAGAGCCTCGGTATAATTCGAAATTAAATTAGGAATAGCATGAAAACACAATACTATTAATTTATAGTGACATTTTTATTTATTTTCTATAGCAATATTTTTTACTCTAATAAAAAAGTTTGCTTTCCCTCAAATCCCATGTAAAGGGTCCTTTAACATCTGAGCTTTAATTTCAATGTACATACTTTTATAATGAGCAACGTAAATTAGACATGCCGTACTTGACGATTACATATTAGTACACTGTTTTAGCGTTACACAGCAGATAATTAGGGTTGATAATGGGCAGGTGCGTGGACGTTGTTGCTTTTTTTTTTACCTATGTGGGATTTCTTAGCACGCTTCAATTTATTTTATAATTTTATCTCTATAATTTATACTACTTATGTGGTAGTTAACACAATTATAATATGAATTAACATTTACTTACGTGCTCACACTGACTTATTGCAACTTAATAAGGAATAATATGCTAATATACATACCCATATTTCTAAACATTGAAACAAGCGTATGTGGATGAATAATTAAATAATAACTGGGTCTGACTAGTATTTATGTGCAGGGAAAAAAATATATACACCGCGCCGTAAAATTAATGCACACCATCGGTTTTATTTTTGTTAGCAGCAAATTATTTTCAAAACTATTAATATTATGGGAAGACTTGTGTATAAACTACACATTTTATAGAATTTACTTTTTTTCTATCCATTTAAAAAAACGCATTTAAGAGAACATGCTTTGCTGTGTTGTTTTTGCATGATACACATACTGCTCTTCAACACTATTTGCAAGCATTAAATAGCTTAGTGTACTTCGCATGCTTTGAAAATGTCAAGTAACTGGCAGTATTTCAACCATATATGTAATATTTCAAGAACAATGAAGCGTCGACACGCGATGAATGTCTACAAATTGTTACTTTACCTGGTTAAGACTATACACTCCGCCATCTTGGTAAAAGATTTGGAGTGGCTCATACACTATTTCTAGAGTGCTAAAACGTTTTAACGAAACAACGGATCATAATGGGTGATTTTTTAAGTCCGATGGAACTTACGAAAGGGTTAACTGTGAAACGAACTGTCATACTGCGCTCACTTTTTGACATTTATGATCAGTATACTCTGGCAAATCATCATGAATAGATTTACACTTGAACAACGCTACCAAATTATCCAGATTTACTTTGAAAATCAGTAATCAATTCGCGCCACTTATATGATTTTTATGGCGCACATTATGTGCGTACTGAAGAGAATATCGCCGCTGTAAATGAAAGTGTGGAAGACGATCCAAATTTATCGATTCGTCGTCGGTCGCAGGAATGTGGACTGTGTCCGTCCACTACGTGGAAAATTTTGCGCAAAGATCTTGGCTTACACCCGTTTAAGATCCAGCTGGTGCAGGAATTAAAACCACGAGACCATCGCATGCGTCGTTCTTTCGCTGTTTGGGCTCTAGACCAGTTGGAAACTGATGCGTTGTTTTATCGCAAAATTGTGTTCAGCGATGAGGCTCATTTTTAGCTTAACGGGTTTGTTAATAAACAAAATTGTCGCGTATGAAGTGAAATCAATCCACAACAGACCCTACAGACTCCATTACATCCAGAAAAATTGCTATATAAATTGTTTGGTGCGGTTTACACGCTGGTGGCATCATTGGACATTATTTCTTCGAAAAAGAAGCCGGAGCTCACGTTACGATCAATGGAGATCGCTCCGGCACCACGATAAATGATTTTTTTGTTGAAAATATGGATGACATTGATCCGGGCGTGTGATGTGGTTTCAACAGGATGGCGCTACGTGCCATACGGCGACCGCAACCATCGACTTCTTGAAAACAAAATTTGGCGATCAGGTTATTTCGAGAAATGGACCTGTCAATTGGCCTCCAGGATCGTGTCGATGTAACACCTCTCGATTATATCCTCTGGGGCCACGTGAAGTCACTAATTTATGCTGATAAAGTAGCAACAATTGACACAGACTGTCATCAACACAAAATAGCTTAGCGTATAACTGTTATAATTTTTTTAATAAACTGCCAACTGCCGTTAAACAAATAAATACTCTTACAACATTTAAAAAAACAATTTTTAAATATCTGTGTGAATTAGAACCTTACAGCGTTGGCGATTTTGTTAATAGCTAATTATGATAGTTTTTCTACCTACGTATGTACTTCGTTTTTCTTTTTTTCCTTTGTATTTTTCTTATTTTGACATTTTGCTGTTGTAAATTTATTGTTATTTACAAATTGCAATAAACTGTTTATTTATTTATTATTTATTATTTATTCCATTTAAAATTTTTGACTTTTTTGCGTTTTTCGGAATTAATGTTTCAACAATTTTTATGCACGTCCTGTATAAGATACAATAATTTTATGCGCCATTTGATGCATTTACCTTCAGTCTATAGTTAAGTTAAGTGGACTGCAGAAAATCGGAAGCACATATGAGAAACTCACGTTTTTTTTTAAGGGGTTGTAGATGTCACTTTTCTGCAAAGAATCGAAATATCTCGAACACAAATGTGTTGTGTTGAAAATAAGAAAGTTAATGTCAACATTCTGTGTAAACAAAAGTGTTTGAGAGTTGTGCATATTTTGCTCCATTAGGCCAAATCCATATTAGTATACACTCAAATTTTGAGATCTTTCGCGTGGATAGTTTTCGGTATAGAGATTGCTGACATTGGTCGTGCGACACCCTGTCCAGGGTGTTCCATTATAGAAAGATGAGTACGACCTGGTACAGGTAAAACTGAGGCCGTCACGAGACTTAAAATATTTTTAAATTGTAAATAAGAAATGAAACGTCCGAATAAAAAATGTGTCCTAATAGTTTCTGATAAAATCAATGTTGGACGTATTATACAGCCTGTTAAAAAAAGGTTGTCGGATATTTTACCCAATTATAGTACTGGTGGAAATAAACAAAAAAGTCTTAGTCAACATAGGTCCGCAATTCAACCGTTTTTGACATATAGTCGATTGCATATTTTAAAATAAAAAAAAAACATTTTTCGGTTTTGAGAATAGTTCCCTTTGTCAAACAACTGATTGTGACTTAAAATTAGTTCTGTCAGACATCTGTCATCAGATTATTTATCATTTGCGTCAATTTTTTTTTGTTCTCAAATTATGCATAGTACATAGTACACAAATGCAGAAATCGCCGATATGCATTTTAGGTACGGTAGTGCGAATGGTAATGCCACTGAAGCACGGCGTATGTATGCCGAAGAATTTCCAAATCGGTTGTTACCGAGTGATAAGATTTTCTCAAGACTTCATATTGTCTAAATTTTGTAGTAAGTTTAATGTCATTTATTTTATATCTATATTTATATTTTCTTTTTGACCATTGTAAATCATACAAAGTTTTATTGACTGACTATGTTCTCTGTAATATTTATTACAAATATATTTACTATTATTATTATTATTATTATTATCCGGCTGTCCGAAACTTACGCAGTTTATTTAGATATTAGATATTTTGAGACGGGTAGAAGACAACCCAAATATTAGCACCCGAAGACTTGCCGCAGAACTGAACGTCAGTCATCCTCTCATTTGGAGAATTCTGCTGGAACAGCAGCTCTATCCCTACCACATTCAACGCGTGCAAGTTCTTGCTCCTCTCGATTATGATGCAGGTACGGTTTTTTGTCATTTGGTTTTACGAAAGCTGGCAAAAACTCCTAATTTTGCGACTCAGATTTTATTTAGTGACGAGGCTGGGTTTACAAGAGACGGAATATTCAATTTTCATAACAATCACGTCTGGGCAGATGAAAATACCCATGCTGTTGTTGAACTGCATCACCAAAACCGTTTTTCGCTAAATGTTTGGCTTGCTATTTTTGGAGACTGTTTAATTGGTCCAGTATTTCTCCCTAATCGTTTAACGGGACAAGTATACTTGGATTTTTTAAGAAATGAATTACCCGTTTTATTGGAAGACGTGCCACTTTTTAACAGATTAAATATGTGGTTTATGCACGATGGACCTCCTGCGCATTCTTCCATCGTAGTTAGAAATTTCTTAAATCAAGATTACAACGAGAGATGGATAGGACGGGGTGGACCAACTGCATGGCCTCCTAGGTCTCCTGACCTGACACCTCTAGACTTCTATGTTTGGGGGCATCTAAAACAATTAGTGTACCCACGATCTGTAAACAATTTGGAAGAACTCAGGCAACGAATCGTAAATTGTTGCGAGGAAATTCCGAGGACTCCGGGAATTTTCGAAAGATTGCGTCGATCTTTCATAAGAAGGTGTGAAGCGTGCTTAGAACTGAACGGTGGACATGTAGAACAATTTCTTTAGTTTTACTTTAAATAAACATTTTTTAATTTACATTGCGATCAGAATTTCTTTGAAAATTTGTATCCTACTAAAACAATATGCAATCGACTATATGTCAAAAACAGTTGAATTGCAGGCCCATGTTGACTAAGACTTTTTTGTTTATTTCCACCAGTACTGCAATTGGGTAAAATATCCGACAACCTTTTTTTTACACACTGTATATTTGAGAAAGAAAGTCAAGTGGTCAACCTTGTTAACGTCATACGTTTTGATGAAACGGGGATTATTCTAATTGAAGTCGTTTTTCATGAAATATGTATGTAGTATATGTTTCCTGAATAAAATGAAACAACTGAAATAAAAACTCATCGAGAATAGGAGACGAGCACACTCACTCGTCTCAGGTACTTATCCCTCTTAAGCGGTGCATGTAGTCATGTTTTTTCTAAGGTTAATAATGGATAACTTATCATGTGAGATGTGTCGGTAAAACTTTTGAATTTTTCAATTAAGTAGTAAGATATTTTAGTAAGAGCGGGTTTATAATGGATAGCTATAAAATAAAATGGGGTATCTTGATTTCCTGCCACACAATTATCGATTCTAACGTAAACGATTCGAAAAATGATTTCTAGGCGTAAGTATGCCGTCCACCTGCCCTCCACCGCATAGAAGTGGTATCTAACTGCAAGAAGCATGACACCGAAAAATAGCCGATACCGTGCGCGTAAGGAGATGCGGCGCAACGCAACTGAGACGGGGGTACGGCCGTATATAAGAGGGTAGAAAACCGAGACATCGGCGATGTTTATTCAGAACACCTGTCGTCCGATGCCTATCTCTTAAAACTGAGCCATCTATGTCCTATAAATAATAATTACCATGGAACCAATGAGGCGTAAATAATGGCGCGACTGTAGTTCCTCTTTCTAGAACCTTCAGTGGAAAAAAGCGCAAGGAGATCGTATAGTGTGCGGTATATATGGTCGACAGCAGAACGCGAAGGCAGAAAAAAAGGACGAGCTCAAGAAAACGACAGACAGGCGTTAGAAACACATTTGCGGCGGCATTTGGTGTAGGACCCGGTCGAAGCCGGGCCTTCCTCTTCTTAGAAGTAGTTTGGGCTGGCAACATGTGACGGGAAGGCATCAAATAGCGCCTTCCCTCCATTCACATAATAGATGCAAAACTATCTGACAGTTAGAACAAAGGAAGCAGATATTCGGAGTATTTTTATTATTGCTCGTTAGCGTGTATATGTATGCATGTATCATGTCATGTTGAGTCGATAAACCGACCGCGGGGGTTATTCTTCTTTTGTTTCATATAAAAAGATCGGAAAAAAGTAAATGAATCCCTCCTTGGGCATTCCACACTAGCTGAATTTAAATTAAACCTTGGGTTGGATAATAATAAAAAAAAGGTTTTCGGGACTTTATTGCAAATGAGACTTTTCGTGTATACATACAAATACTTTAATTTGTAGTTTTATACTTATTTCTGGTATGTATCTTTTTAAACTGAAAGTAATAATACTAATAGTATATGTAGTTACCTACATATACTATTTATCGCATACATATATTAAAACGACACGACAATTTGTAAAAGTTAACATAATTTTTATAATTTTTTAAGATTGGTTCTGTTTTAAATTAGAGCCCATAATTTTATTTGACGCTTTAATGCCCTATCTAGGCGCCGAAGTAAAAAGTTAATAAGTATGTACTAACTTTTTATTTGAAATTTTCAGAAAGGAGGGTTGCGTCGTGGTTAATATAAAAATTATTAAAGAAATGCAAATTTGTTAGTTGAATTGTAGTAATAGATAGCAAGTGTTTGAAATTTTTCTAAATACGTTATGTAGTATAACCAAAGATGTCTTCATTGATGTAAGCGTTTTCTGAATGGCGTCAAATAATTACTGTTAGTTCATTGATGGATGTAATTAAACTTCCTTCCTCCCACGATGGAACGCCTACTAATGCAATGTTTACGTGAATATTTTTGCAACTTGTTATTGGATATTGAATCACAATTAATATATAATATATAAGAGGAAAAACATTACACAATAGTGTATCAAAATTACACCCACAATTACACAATACTGCCCACAATTTCTAAAAACAGTGCGTCATTAAGCCGTACTTGGATTTTGTGTTGAGATTTTCTTTTTGTTTTAAAATATAGTTTCTGACTTTTAATGCGGATGTCAAATCTCTAGAAAAATTCGATTAAATATTCTTGTTTCTTTTTTTTTTGGCGTCAAAGTATACATTTTTCAAAAACAGGTGAAGATATGTAAATTTTTAATCTTTGTAAATGCTTATCGAGTAATCTATATTTAAAAGGCTTGGGACTTTTGAAATAGAAGAAAATAAGGGTGTAAATAATTAGTTGCACACTGAACCAAAAAGGTAATAATAAAGGTATATAATAAAAAAGTACGTTAATTTAATAAATTTTTCATTAAAATTCGTCCAACCCGTTTATCATTATAATAAACCACCGTTTATTGTATTAACGAAAAAGTGCGTTCATGTATGTAATAAAGCATGTTATTGATATAATGAACTAATTTGATTAATATGTGATAGTTCTATTCATTGTATTAATACTGAAGAATATCAAAATAATAACTTTAGTTTATTGAGTTAATGCTTACTGTACATTGAGTTGACTAAAGAAATTCCTTTCTTGATGTAGCTTAATTATTATATTAAGGAACCCCGTTCATCAGTAATAAATAAATGCGTTGTGGATTATATACACTACCTACTATTTAAAAAAAATGCCTAAATACTTTTAAATAGTATACTACGTCTAATGCAATTTATTAGATGCGATGAAACTTATAGTTGGTAGTGTAGATCAACTACTTTTTTTTTAATAAAGTAGGCAAAAGCTAAATAGATCAGATGCCAATGTATATATTATTATAATTTTAATAGTTCATTTTATATACTGCATATGATGTTTTAATTTTTTCAATTTCTGATTGAATTTTATGTAGATTTGGTTTTTATTATATTGATAAAGAAACAAACATCTTAAAACGCTAATTACTAAACACTTCTAAACTAAATTCAATTCTAATTTTCTTAAATTTTAGTAACTATCACACTGACAGACTGTCAGTGTGATAGTTATTGTTACACCAAAGGTTCCAAAACCCAATTACTGGATTAAATTTTAGTATTAGGTATACCTTTTTTCAGATAAAAAGAAATAACCACAGAATGACATAATTAAACATAATGTATTTTAAACATTATAACAAATAGGGACAAATATTATTAAATGAAGTGCAGTGGTACTTCCTAAGTGACTTATTTATCATGTATTCTACAAAATTGTTGTGCTACCGGTTTCGGCGTTATTCAGCTTTCTTCAGATGTTTTACAAAAACTGTGCAGCGGGCATACCTTCTCCGGCCCTGCATTAACAGGTAAGCAGGAATACACTGACTATTACAAAGTGTAAATCACCTGAAGAAGGCTGAATAAAGCCGAAACCGGTAGTGCAATGATTTTGTAGTACATGAAAAATAAATTGGGAAGAACAACTTAGCTTGGAAATCTTTGTAGCATATGTCAAATTATTTTATTTACTTTCGTTAGCACGTCGACAAAAAAAAACCTAATTTTTATTAATTAATTTTTATAATATTAATTATCCTTGTATACATGTATTTTTAAATAATAAACAATAATCCATATCTGTTAAACAAATACATGTTAATATGCAAAACAGGTATTTGCTAAAGGAGGAATAAGTAAAACAAGCGCAATTAAGCTATAACTGTGGAACAATAATTTTGGGTAGGTATATCATTTCTTTATAAATTTTTACTTACCAACCGATGTCCATTAGGTTTTTTATATTCTGGCCATTTATTTAAGATAGTTATCAAGGAGTCAGCATTCTTTGTGGTATTCAGCCTGTAATTAGCACATGCTTGTCATAAACTATCAAACTCTTCAGCAGTAAGATTATCGAATTTCAGGAATCTTAAAATAACTTCTGTATCTTTTTTTGGGTACTAAAAAATGATACTGCAAACTATAGTTTAAAATTATTAAAAAGGTTATATATACTCGCTTCATGTTTGACTAATACATTTAAATTAGTCTACTTACATAAAAACAACATTATTTACGTAATTTTAAAGTATCTAATAAAAAGTAAGGTTAGGAATTGCAACTTAGTGGATCTTGTAAGACCATCTTACGACACGTAATTCAACTATACGACACTGAAAAGGTATATGTTGATTATATATGACTATATTAGATACATTATTATTACCGTAAACCACTTTATTAACGAAACACCAAACTACATACACCCGTATTGCACGATAGCGCATAAAATGCTGTAGGCTGTAGGAAGCAAGTCCGTGTATCTTTACTGTTTGGCGGTTAGCCTCAATTTTAATAAAATCATACATTGATTTAAGGAAGACATTCCTAAATACAATACACCAGAAACATAATAAACAGCAGTTTATTGTATTTATAACCGGGTTGATTAAAATTTTATGAATGATAAATCAGTTCATTAGTATACCAAATTTATTTGTTAATATAATTATTTTTGTCATCATATTGATAAAAGAAGAGTAATAAACAGAGTTTATTAATTTTATATTTTCAGTGCAGTCGTCAAGGAAATCGCCACTTATTCCAGACTAAAATATTTTTTCTTTGACTTATTAATTCCTTAGACATCCAATTATAAAAATCATGATGTTATATGCCGCTTTCTAATGCATCTCTGCTTCCGGGGTACATATTTCTCGTTTATCGTATTTTCCTTCAATTTCACTACTTTTGGCAATTGTCTTTTGCTTAGACAAGGAACTCAATGCATTTCGATCAATTTCATTCAAATATCGGTGTAATTCGTATGTAAAACAGCTGTACATTTGTTCTAGCGACGTTCTGGTTGAATAATCGCGTACAATCTTTTTTTCTTTTGGAAAACTAATAAGTAAACTTCAAAATTAGGGACCCATTACAGGGGTGGTATGGGGATCATTAGAGAATGGGAAAAGTAGTATGGGCAAAATATTTACCCGTCTTCATATTTCCAAATCTTGGTGTAAATATCTGAATGCAATGAACAAAAAAAAAATAGAAAAAAAAGAAACCATAGTGAAAATCAGCCTATATTAAAAAAAAAAGCACTAAAAAGTTTTTAGGAACAGAATCTCGAAAATATTTTCAAAACACACTTAGGTATCTTCAAAAAATTATTTTACACATGTTTTGTGCTTGAGAAAACATGGGATCTTCGTCATTAAATGCAGATCTGGTTAAGGAAGAAAATGGAAAATAAAAATTATTGCTTTTTTTAAAAGTGGCTTGTCTCTTCTTAAATTTATATTAAGAGGGTTAGTGAATTTTCAGTATCCTTATGCTTTTGTACCAAGTTAGTAGAGGTATAGATTACTATAATTCTACCGTGCCATATTCTACTCCTAATTAGCTTAATGTAAACAAAACCTTAGTAATTTTGAGGTTGGCATTTCTTCCATTGGTAGAAATAGCAGCGTTATACCATAACAGAACTTCACCGAAAGTGGATGGTACAGTTTGCATACCGTTCATTCCATCTTCTCCACACTCTTTCTCTGCCATCTGGGGATCGTAAACAAAACCACGACTCGTCTGTAAACAAAACTGCGCTACACTGCGGGATTATCCAATTTGTGTGCAGAGCGCAAATTGAAGAGGTCTACGACGCCTGGGTACTAGCAATTCCGTTCTTGTAGCTGGTCTGCGCGACGTCAGCCCACTCTATACTAGCCTTCCTCTTACTGTTCTTTCACTTATCTCAACCCCTCGTACAGCTAGTAAACGATATTGAACCGCAGTTAACCTGCGGTCCCTTTATGGTGTTGAGCACTATAAATCTATCGTCAAGCCTAGATGCTGTTCTTTTTCTTCCAGAACATGCTTGCCTTTCTAATGAACTGATCTCCAAAAATTCCAGGCATCCCGAGCGGTAGTGCGTAGTATGCCTAACCTATTCGATACATAATACCGGCTGCAACCTTCTTCAATTAGCTCAACATTTGAGCTACATATGCACCAGTTAACGGCATTGCTGTTGCAACAAATCTATTCTATGAACTATCAAATTAATGTCAGGTAATAGTGAACTAATTCTACTTGCAATTTATTGGAAATAAGTAATGATAAATGGTACACCCATAAATGCTGTACAGCATAAAAATCTGTTAATATTGTCTAGAAGTGAAGTTTATCACTCAAAAAAAAAAATCTAGCATATGTGATAATAAAATCAACATCATAAAGTATATATTGATGAATGAACGTTTATCAGATGGATGGGCGGTTTTTTTTTTGCCGGTCAGTTTTGAAATTTATCCTTTAAGACACTCCGAAAGACGCGATATCAATTTTCCAAGTAACAAAATCTTTTAATGAAAATAACATATTAATTCAAATTTCTTAAAATTTATTTTATTAAATAAAAATGTATTAACAACTTAATTTACGATTAACTAGATCTACGATGCCATTGTATTGCAATACTTGACTTCAAATCCTACCTTTACGCAACGGAGCACAGAATTAGATAAATTTTCTTATTTTGTTTCAGGGGTTCTATGACGGGTCTGTCCGAAGCGCCCACCGTTCAAGTCGGCAATGGATGGATGTAAGTACCATTGGAAACATTTACTTGCGCGTGCATCCAAGCTTTCCGTACTTTTGGCCGCTTTGATACGCTTGTCGCTAGTTTTTTATTTCTATCCGAACACATCTCTTCTGTTTCTGCTATCGCTCTCAAAGTGTCATGTTAGACATCGTACACGTTCGAATTTCATTGTATAAAGACGACATCTGATATTGTGTTGCGGCTTTTTTCCTTGAAAACGGTCGAATCTCTGTTTACGCTACACGTGTTTGGAATATACATCTAGGGCGAAGGGCCAGTCCGTGTCCATTAGTATCGATCCGATAAAGCAATATTTCTTTCGAACACTGAACGGTACTCAATTGTAATTGAGGTAGTTCTTAGAAGTGAACGTGTTTTATTAATTTTCTTTCCATGGACGTTTCTAGCGAAAGAATACATTTTATTACACCAATTTTAGAAACATTTCCTTTGAAAATATTAAAACTTTTTTATACTAGGTATACCTACTTCACTTATTTTCAAAATTCAAAAACAGAACAACGATCTATTTTTTGATAAATTAATTTAATTCGCTTTTTTTAACTATTGATATAGATGTAATGTTTTCTATTTGAAACTCCCTTTGATGTCGTTGTTATTGCTGTTTTTTATGCTAATGCAGTAAAAAATATAGTGAACAAATGTGAATTGTTTTACCCGTATGTGTTCCTTAAAAATATGATTACTTTATAAAATCAGGTAAGTGAAACCTTTTTTATTTTCTAAACTATATGTATTTTATGTATTATGGACTCAAATGATATCGTATATGTATTTTTGCTGAATCCGTCAAGCAGCAAATCTAAAAGGGTTTTTCTACAGTGTGGAGACTTGATGCACAATTGTGTGTAGTCCATCCACATTAAGAATGCGATAAATTGCATTGTGATTGGCCTCAAATTGAAAAATGATTGTGCCATGAGCTGACCTGCGACTTTACATAGGGAATGCAGCGCTGCCGAGTTTGTGGGAACAAGTGAGGATAGCGATTCTTTGCTATGTCGACGAAATTTTGATTGCAACGTGTTTGAAGTGTTAGTGGTACACTGTATTTTTGCTTAGCAAGGAGTGAATTGATTACTCAAACGTGGGTAAAATAGGAAACATTTGCTGATAAAGTGTGCAAAGTATAACGCATATGTAAGTGTTTCCTATTAGCATGATTTGTTTTTCTTGCAAATAATACAAAGCAGCGAAGGATACGCCTCTGACACGTCAGCGAAAACTGCAGCTTTATAGTCGTGTCGATATAGTAATAGCAAGGTTAATATTGAATGAAATTATAACAATGTAGACATTTGTATTTTATTTTCAATGTGACTGGATATTAGTAATTGCTAAGAGAGATAGCATCCGCCTGTCGATTAATCTACGACCTATTGCAGATTGGATGTTATCTTAATGGTCATCCAATAATTTCAGGCTCTTAAAGATCTGAAGAAGAATCCTGTAGAATGAGACCTTATTCAAGATTCCGAAGATCACGTACCTCTACTATCTCCAGGTTCTCCAAACACAGTCCGAGATACAGTCTCATCAGGAAGTGTGTATAACTATAAAAACAAAAACCATTACTTTGATACTTACGGCTAAGTTCAAGTCGTTTGTTGGTTCTGATATGATTAGGTGAATCTCATGTAAAACCAGAGCTATTGCTCCAATATTGGAGCACTTTCTGATTTACCCACTTGATTTGCTGTACACCTACTCTAGGTGTTATGCCAATGGCAACTGCTGTTCTCTGAAATTACTCTGCAGCACTCTTCCTGGTAAGAGCATCTGCTTCTTCATTTCCAAGCGCGAGCGAGAGTCCAGATATCCAGATTAGAGATAGTTGTGTTTTTACCGCTCTAGATCAGCTTCGAGTTACATTTATGCGCTCCTGGTGCTTTCAGCGCGGCTTGACTATCACTGAACTTCTTTATTGATTTATATGTATGATGTTTTTATTCAAAATTTCGTTAGTACACATCTCAATAGCATGTTATGGTTATGCCATGATTTAATAAAATAAAACAAATAATAAAATAACACAGAAAACTTTCCTTTATTTTGCAAGCCCAAACAATGTGCCTGTTTTCAATCCTCCGCATTCTTAAATTCGAAACAGTGAACGGCACTATCTTCACTACCAATATGCTAGACAAGTTAAATGTTGTTTTTTTTTTCCTTGAATGTTGTTGTAATTTGGACGAACTAGTCTTTTTGCTGCTTAATTCCTAACTGTCTTCTCAAGTTTTTCAATTTGAGTTTTATAACCAGAATCATACATTCTAGAAGGTCTAGAATGAAAATCGTTGTGAAATCTGGCGAAGAAAGCTTTTGCGCTAGAAGTTACTAACAACGAAAATTCGACGTTTCTAAAGAAAGAAAACTCATTTTGGTGCAGCATGTAGCTCTTCAATTGATTTACTTCTTCTCCTGCTAAAGATTTTTGTCGGTTCAATATAATTTGAGCCATACTGTCTTAACCGCAGTTGGAATGTTGCTATCAAATAAAAACAGAGCGACAGTTTTGGAAACCACTACCAGAGCTGGTTGAAAAATTATGGCGCCGTTGCCATACTGGTGTCTGAATCAATATTCTGATAATTTATCAGTCGATGCGCAACTGGAAAATCATGATTTTTTATTGTAATTGCTTATGGTGCCAGAAACCAGGCTTGACAGTACCCTGGAACAAAAAGCATACTTATTCTTCTCAATAAGAGATAACTGAAATTGAACTTGAAACGAAAGCCTAAATTTTGTTACGTCTAACATGATGTCCAACTTCTTGTGTAGGACAGAATGACCTCCTCCAACTAATTGAATCAATAGAAAAATCGTTTTGCCACTGCGTGGTAAACAGCCACAGGGTTTTCTTCTGAAGATATTAGGATATCAAGAATACCCAACAATCGCTTCCAATGTCAATTTCAAATGTTTAATGTCGACGAGAGGCATCTCGCAGTTTCCTGAATGAGGTAAAATTTTGCACAGCCAAATCTTTTTTGTTGATTGAAGCAGGATAGTGGATGGGAGCTAAACTTTTAGAAAAGTAAAGAATATTCATGTCTGTATATCGGAAGTATATCGCATTTGTAAAACCGACAAAGGTTGTAAATGGTTTCTTATTTGTTCCCATACATTAGTTACCGTTTGAGCATTGCTAAACATCGAGTAAGAATTTGCTAATAAATTATCAATAGCTTGTTTTACTAGTGGATGCTATTTTTCGTAATTTTGGCACCCAAACTTCTGTTTTGAGCAGTTAGGTATCGCCAAAATTTTAATGTATTTTATACTGCCCGAGGCGGTTTTCGATTCGTCCAAAAATCGTTTTGCATATATCGCCAAATATTCTTAATTTTGATGGAAAATTTGCCTCAATATACTATCACTTTATTTTGAACAAATCGAAAGTTTCAATTACTTTCAACATTGATAACTAACTCATCTTTCTCAGTGTTTAAGAGGTAAGCAAGATTGAAAATCAAATAATTGCTTGCTATCACTTTGACAGTTTAAATTTTGTTTGGTTTTTGCATTTTGGATTTAAATCTTGTACATTAAATATTAAATCTCTATGGCATTGTTGACGATACACGGATATAGCGTCTTCGAATTAATCTAAAGTACGTGGATTTCATTGAGTGCTTTTCAAATACCTCGAGACTTTTCAATTAAAGTAATAACGGATCCCGAAGAAATTAAATGGAAGGAGGGGGATACGACGATGCGGGTGGGTGTACGTGTTTGAAAGAAAAAGTTTCCCAGATTTCGATTTCAGATCCCGTCCTGTAGCTGTCGTTTGTAAAGGCGTTCTCGTATTTCTCTGTTTTCGTGTTATCTCCGAGCGGTATATCGTCTGCAACTTGATAATCTTCTTCTGTTACACTACCAGCAAATTCTCGCTTCCCCGGTTTTTGTTTTGCACAGTTTTATGGACGGACAAGGATTACTTTCATCGGATCGTTCGTTGACCGTCGCTTATGTTGTACCTTCATTACGATCTCATGCTTGGCTGATCCTACATCCTGGATACAATTAACGAAGTATTCATTGAGAGAAAAATCCTTGCCCTCAATTATGAGAAAAACAGTTTCTCATTCATGCGTTATTTTCCCCCTATTTATTGGAATTATAGTAACAACGTATACAGGATAGCTGTTTTTTTTTTATACCTATAGGAATGCTGTAGTTATTGCCACAGAGGTTATAATAAGAAATACAAAGTCAATAAAACAGGATGAAGGTTAGGTAGGTTACGTGGGAATAAAATGCGTTGTAATAAAGATATGAAAGAAATGTATTACAGTAAATTAGCTATAAGCTACTGTAACTTGGTTTACAACACGAGATATCGGGTTTGGGGAAATATTATCAATTTGAGTTTTTTAGACACGACCCTATTATTGCTATTTTGGTATTTATCAAGTCAAATAATAGAAAATGCATGCTTGGGTTTTTGCTATATTGTACGATTTGGACGAATTCAAAAGAAGCAAAAGAGTATGATGCAGAAGAATTGCTTTGAATATCCTGATTTTGGTCCCAGTAAGATCTTTTCACTCCCAGTAATTTTGAGGATGATGAGTTTCTGGCAAATTTTCCACAATTGAATCGTCTTAAGTTATGAAATAATTCCTGTCTTCCATAGCTTTATCTCCGCTAATGGTTCCCTTTTGGCGTCAAATGGCAGTAGCTTCAATAGTTTCCGTTGATAAAAAGGATGATGTGAAATTGTTGACAATAGGTTAGAGAAAGAGATGAGTCGGTGTTTGGGCTGTTTCCATCGCCTATATGAATGTTTAAATCCGACTTTTCAGGAGTGGCTCTACTGCCGTTTACAGGGTAGCCCTGAGAAAAACAATATTTCGTCAGTGCCATCTCTGAAATTGTTGTATGTATCTGTGCGATAATGCAGATATTTGCATTGCGTTTTATTATACACTAGTGTGAATATACTTGCAGTGGTACTTTAGCTTTGTCCCCGGAAAAAGTTCTGGATTTAAACAATTCTATAAGCGATGGTTATAGGAAGGGTAGAAACTCTTCGACTTCTTTGTCCCATTTGTTTCTTACTTGCTTTTAATATCTTCTCTTTTAGTTGTTCTTTCTCGAGTTCCATCACCTTATCTCCTCTTTGGACATTCCAATAATGCGATGCTTATTTCTTCTACATACAAAAACTTTTAGCCAATCGAATCGCGTCTAACTAGTTTGTGATTCTTCTATGAACAGGCCTATTATCTTTCAATAAGTAACTTCAAATTCAACTAGATACTCTAAAATAATGGAAAATAGTGATGGTTTTTAGATGGCTTCGCCTCTGTTAATTTCGTAAATCGTGTAGGCACCAACGAAATGCGTGAAGAGAAAATACGCACAGTTGATTGCAACAACATTTCGACGTAAACAAGGGAATTAAACATCTACCCACGATTTGGCATGCCCAGATTCAAAAGAAAAATATTTTTACATTTAATCTTTTGGCGGCAACTACAAAGAGCAAATGCGCAAGCCGAAAAGGTAACGGCATCTTAGCACATGCCGTCAAAAGTATTATCTTTCGCTACGATTGTCTGTTTCGTCGCAGATAACATGGGCACTGCTTTGTCAAGTGTAAGAATGGGATAACAACAGTTCGCTGTTATTGCAATTGCACTCGGCACAGATATTGATTTTTTGCCCGCGATCGTTTTATTAATAGGGAATCTAATGTGTCGGACAAAGAAATGGGAATGGGTAGGGAATGTGTGATAAAGATGCAGCATGCCATACTTCCGCCAGTATAATAAGTACAGTTGAATATTGCCTATACTATTTTCCTGATCTAGAAAACTGAAACCATATTTCCCTTTCTTTTTTTCAGTTCAAGTCAGATTTGTGGCAATATTATTATCATAATCTGTTGAATTTGAGTCATCAGGCATATCCATTTGAAGTTCACCGGTATGAGATATATTCCAAACCACAGGGCATAAAATCGATTCTTGAGGCACCCCTGCTGTAATCTTCATAGATCTATATTCGATCGCCGAGATAATAGAGGATTTTAAACTTATCGTCAAGAGCGTTTGAAATTATATCCCGTTTCGCGCTGTTGAACTTGTTTTTTTCACATCCAAGGTAACCAACAAAATGACTAGGGTGGATATATGTGTAATACAACAAATAATTTTGTATTATGTTAATTATTTGGTTTTATGAGACGCTGAAGTATCCGTAGTTATGCCTCGTTTATGTCGCATTAAAACCCATGTTGTCATTGGATATTCGTAATGTTACTTATATCTGCATTCAAATGGCGATTTTAGATCCGTAAAATTTGACAAGAGACGTATCGGGTATGGTTGTTAATTCCACGTTCCAAATTCAATATCATCAAAATCAAATCACCAAAAAGGACCTAGGATAAATTTCCTTTGCATGTTTATCAAATCTACCATTCCATGGTATAAATGTATGTTTTCGCATTCCTCTCAGCTAGGAATGGCAGAAGAGGCCTCGATTATCGAGCAAGCCTCAACCTCCTGTAGGGAGTTTTGTCGCGATGCATAAAATTGTAAGACAGGTATCGATTCAACCGGGGTTCATTGGTCTAGACGGTTTTTACAAAAACGTAAACGTCGCGCGCACCCTCGTGTATTTCTCCCGTGTCTGTGACGTTCCCTCTTTGAACAAACTTCTCTTCGTGTACGATTTTTTTCCATTTCCATTTTTCCATCCTCTATTAGTATTTTTTTCTCATTATTCCTTCTCGTGATTATGTAGACATGTTGAGGTATCTCTTAATTGAAATTTACAATTCCCGTGCGCCAGACCTACGTATGTGCACACGTCGCGTCCACCTTATAGCGACGGCAGCAGGAACAGCAGGGAGCGCTGTAACCGGTCAGTGATCTTTCGGGCGTACACCTTCTTACTAATAGACGTATCCCTAATCTGTTTCGTGTCTCTTCACCTGTGCGAACTAATCTGTCGTTCATCTGGAGCTTTCCTGCGAGCGCCGGGACTACGGCGATGGGTTTTGTGCGCAGATGAATCTATTTTGAGCAGCGCCATGGAAGGGGTGCTGTTGCTACTAAGATGCGTGGTTCATAGCGGTAACGAATCCTTTGCCGCAGGACGATATCAATTTCAGAACACGTACGCTTCGCGTTATTCGAGATTCGTGAAACGAGGTGTTGTTGGTTGGAATATTAAGTAATATAGATATTTTGAAGTTGATTGATTAATTTCTGTTGCCACCAAGTAAACGATTGTAAATTAAAGATATAAATGTTATTAGAGGAAATCTTCGAAAAAGCTGAACTATTGGTTGAACAAAAATTAGATACATATTCTTAAAGTGTTACTATTAGCACTATTAGTGTTTTCGGTGTGAGTATATAAATAAAAATAGTTGCAACTCATACATCACTGAAAATAGTCACAACGAATTAAATTGTAATTGTAATTATTTGGTGACGAGAGTGATAAATTTCCGCCATTCTCAAGGAAAAATTGGGATATATATAGATATAAAGGGGCAACACTTTTAAGTTGGTAGTACAAGATATGCCACATTACTGATTTGTCAGATGATATTTTTATAACTCAACCTTAAAACAAGAGACGTGTCGTATTTCTTTTTCTTACTTTCAAGAATAAATTTCTTTTTACACAAACAAAAATACTTTGGTAAATATTTTTAGAGAATAAAAACTTTCTGCAGTAACTGCTCGAAATGACCACCATCATTTTGTAAACATAAATTGATTCTTTGTTGCATATTGTGAAACACGTTGTTTAAAACTTCTTCGTTGATATCGTTTACCGCATCAAGAGTATGAAGAGGGTTTCGGAACACTACCTTCTTTAAATGGGCTAACAAGAGAAAATCTAATGGTCGGAGGAATCTGCTGGCCAACGCCCTCCACTTATTAATCGATTGCCAAAATATTCTTCAAGGTGCGTTATGGTAGCGTCAACTGTATGTGGAGTAGCACCAGTTGGTTGGAAATACCCATTCTGGAGTTTCTCATTCATTGTGTCTATAACGAACAGCATTAACCGTATCGTCAACAAATATCGGTGTCATAATGTGTCAACGTGACATTGCAATCCACACATCAATTTGATAAATGTGTGGGTTTTCTGTGGTCCAAGTACGATAATAAGATAAAAATAACCAAGCTTCATCGGAAAATAAAGTCTTAATTGCTCTTTATTTAAATGTTCATTAAACCATAAGCAATAATGTCGCCTTTGTTCGAAATCCCGAGAAAACAAATGTTGATATGCAGTGACATTATACGGTAACAAATGCAAATCTTTCTTTAAAGCTGTGCGACAGCATCCATATGATATTTCTATAAGAAAGACATTTAAATATGTTGTTAATTACTTAGTAACCTGTTTGAGCAGATACTTTTCTAACCGATTTATTGGGACTAGTTGTCATACGATCAGAAATGTCATTTACTGCTTCCTCAGTTAACACTCGTTGCGATGTCGAACAAATCGGTCATATTCAATGTCTTCATTTGGATATTTCAATGTAAATTGTTGCATGCAGGACTCTAGAGAATATGACCAAGATCCGGCTGCTCTTCGGTTCTCGGGTTCTCTACCGTGTAGAAAGTTTAAATTACTTGACATTTCGATCATCTTGTCGTGATCTTCTTCAGAAGTGAAGTGACCTTCACCTGTTGTGCCTGTGTAGCACTTCGAAAATGTGCCATTACAATGAGCCTGTCTTGTTTATATTTAAAGATTCTAAGAGTTCAGCATGTGAGCAACCATTTAACCGTGGAAACACGAAGACTCGATACCACTCGAGATGGCTCGGGCTGGCGCAACCTTCCTCGTGAACTGTCGGTAAAACGTTCGGACATCCAAGGTTTGTGAATCATTAGATGACGAGCCTATTCAAGTCATAGTGCAAGTTGTGCGCTTGCTACAAAGGTATGTTGTAGTTGGTAGAGTAGTTCCAAATACTGTAATATATGATACAACAATATAGAATTTTTATATTTCTTATTGTTAATATTATATTGTATAATGAAGTAGTTATGGAATTGCTGGAGCTCTACAAGAGAAAACCTGCCATATAGAATCCACAGCATGAACACTATAAAGATTTCAAGGGTAGTGCAACCATATGAAACCCAGCCTTTCAAGGATCTCTTTTTAATTTTTCTCTTCTATTTGATCAATTTTAACGAGACTTGTTTCTTGGATTCAGCATAGTTTATTTTATCAAATTAGCTTTTAAGAAGTTTAACTTACCTATATTCTTTTCCAAAAGAGTACTTGAGAGATGGTTTATTTTTTAGACAAGAAAACTTCTTTTGCTAACTTTTTCTAAAAAGCACTTGATCTATAAATTCATATATAAAATGTCTGCGATATAATAATGGCTTTATTATTATTGTTTATTGACACGCCTTGACCGTAAAGAAAGCGGATTACATCTTTTCTAGTTCGCAAAAGAAGGGTCGCTAAAGTCGGACACAAGCAAAGATAAGGCTAAAACAGCAGTTTGAGAAAGAAGCAAGCTGTTCTTATGCAGCAACAAAACAAAAAATGGGCTTTATTTGTTGTTTTATTAGACCAACAAGAGTGAACCGTGTTGGGCCCCCAGCGAGTGTAGGCCTCGGTGCACCAGTGGTTGTTCCTTACAGTAAATGTAGACAGAAAGTTATCAAATACTTTATCAAACATAACTGTAGGAGTTGCAAAAAGAGGTCTCTAAAGTGTGTTGCAAAGAAAGGTATGGTCCGCAAGTTGTAAAAATTATTTTGGTGCACTTCTAGCGCTCAGATTTTAGTGGGGAATCAAACGGTCCAGGATTGAATTTAGTTCATTAAAAAAAAAAAATTAAAAATAAATAAATAAACATGACATAAAAAAGAACCGATTTTGAACCCCAAATTACGTTGTGCTGCAAGTAACTTTTACTCATTCTATCAAAAAAGATTTTGAATTGAACAAGAATACAACAAACGGAACTGATGAAGAATGTTTAGCTTGACGAGAAGTAGTAGGACTTCGAATTCGGCTCGAGGTTTGTCAAACTCAGGCGAGCCAAAGGCAGTGGGAACTAGGCTTAAGATGCTTGATATATACACACTAAACAATATTTGCAATTCCTACGAAAAATTCCAGTAAAGTATAGGGTAAATTTACCAAAAATTAGAAAATATACCTAAAGTTTTCTAGTAATTTCCCAATTTTTTGCAGATTACTGGACTTTTCCGTAGGAATTGCATATATTTTTTAGGGTGTAGTAATCACAGCTTTGGGCCCAAAACAGACCCTGTGGAATACCAATGCTTCCCGTAGCCTTTGTTGACTTATGCCCGGTTACTTTAATACATTGAGTTCGATCAGAGAAACCCGATGTAAACCAATCCAAAACAGCCCTCGTTGGCTAAACGGTCTGCATTCTCGCCTTTTACTCCGTAGGCGTTGTTTCAATTCCAAGCCATGGCGGTCATTTTTAATTGTGGATAAAACATCAGAACATTCGTTCTTCACGGATAGGAAGTTTAACCTTAGGTCTCGTCTCAATGCGCTGTTTGGCACGTAAAAACTCCTTCGGATTCGGCAAAATTTCAGTTGGTACGTTACAATACGTCAACACGTCAGTGCTTAGAGGTGTCAAGGTGTATTCCACAATCCTAAACTTCACCTAGCAACAAACAAATAATAGTTATTTGTATCACTAGGCCAGAAACTATAGTCTTGCGAGTGTGAGTACGGTTTGTGGGGCCGAGGCGAAACCGATGTCCCACAAGTGCGAATACTCGCAAAAGAGTTTCTGATCTATAATAATTAATCACAGAAATGTCAGTAATTCGAATATAGTGTTGCCAACCATTAGCGGTCTTTTTGCCGGCCTATGCCGGAGAATGATAAGTTTCCAGCCGATTTATAGTAATGCAAAATCAGTGTTTCTGGACGGAGGCGCAAAAATGTAATTATTTATCTTTCCTGCAGTAATATTCCATAATGATCATTTTTAGTCTTTGCATCATTTATCAAACTATTATATTACCAACATTTTTTTCGTATATCGTTTTTGATATTACATACAGTCTTAAATTTTGAACTGCAGCCGCCAATTCTAATGTAGGATGAGCACGATAATGTTTTGCATAGCAATACTCTGTTCTCAGGATTGTCTATCACCTAATAAAAAAAGAAAAACATTAGCCATCGATATCGCTCTACATCGCATCTAGAATGGATCCCCAAAAATCGAAATAACAGTATCGAGAACAATGGGCTTAAACATATACATACGGCACGCAGGTAGCGCGCCAGCAAACCCGATTTGGGTTAAGTAAGGTAAGGCATCAGAGAAACCAGTTTCGGACGCCCACCGTTCTGTTTAGTTTTGTACGGACCAAACGTTTTTTCTCCTTTTTTGTGACGCTTTCGCCTACGTGCCGTGTAAGGAGGATAGATGGATCGATGTATAGGATCCGCGCCGGTGGCGTTTCGTTCTGCCTGTTCTTTTTCTCGGCCTTTCTGTGGAGGCGCACCGAAGATCGGTATCCCAGGTATTTTGTTAATAACGAAGAATGGATGCTGCGACCGTTCCCGCCAAAAACTTTCAAGGTCAATTCAGTTTACAACTGCCAGGATGGGAACAATTCATAAATCTTGGTATGTCGATGCTCGTAGTTAAAGGCTAGTACCTATAACTACATGAGCATTTTAACAGCAGCTCAAATGTACAGTATCTTCGAAGAGTTTCGGGCGTTATTTCAGAGATTGTGGTTGAAATGAAATTAAAAGAAAATTAAGAATGTTGTATGCTCTGATATATTAGAGCGCAAAAAGCGATATAAATCTCAGCAAAAAATGAATGGTAATAATAATTAAATGTTCTGTCCAATCAATATTTATTTTAAAATTCGCTGTGCCTACTGGTTTCGGCCTATTGCCATCATCTGGACACACAGTATGTCTAAAAGGAATTAGGTGCTACGTCATATAGATTTGTAGAGGTATACATTAATAATTAAATTTTTTTAAAAATTACTATAACATATAGACAACGCACAAGAAATTACAAAACACTACAAAACACGTTAAAATTATTTAAAACTTAATGGTCAGCGTGATGTGTTTGCATATTTGTATTTATGCTTCGGTTTCTTAGAGGCATGTGGGAGCTTTATCTATCGAATTTAAGGCAACTGAAATACATAATACATACATGTAGTGAGTGCTTCTTGTTGTGAGAAATTTCTTCATTAAACGTCAAGTAGTACTTTTGTAAATTGCAGTATTTGGATATATTTCCTCCTAAATAAAGCAATAATCATATGTATCGACCTGTCGTCGGTTCCAAAACACATAAACTTTTTCCTGTAACCTCTAATGTTAACATTGCGTGTATGAAGCAGTTTAAGAAACAGAGTACGTATAATAAAGAATTGTTTGACTGACAAATTTGACATATTACCATTGCTAGAGTATGTTTGTAGTATTGTTATTCCATGACAGTCAGTTCGAAATAAAATTCATTGCGATATGGGATTTTAGCAAACATGACGGATAGCTTTTCATTCTGAACAACTTAGTAACACTTTGGGATACTATGAACGAAAAAGGTGCTTTACCTGCGACAAAAATAGTTTTTACATCACTGCCAAAGTCGACTTATTTCGCAAACAATCGACTCATGTCAGAAAAAACTTTCTGTAATCAAGCGAGGCTGAGCCCCAATAAATGATAAACTAAATGCAATTTTTTTTACCTTTTACAAGAACCATTTCACCTATCTGGGAGCACACCGTATATTGAAAATACATAAAATTAATCGGAAAATTAGAGTTATTGATTGGAGGATTAGACGTCTTTGAACGGTTCAACATTTTTCTTTGTGATGAATTCAATATTTCATGTGATTAAATTACCTATAAAGTATGAATATTTATTTTTCTTTAGTTAACTTAACTTTTTCTGCGTTTTCAGTTAATCACCTAAAAACTAGAAAGTAGTTATATTGAGGGTTTATAGTTGATTTAACATTGTTTTTTTTCCCGATGTATTTGTGATGTCAACAACTTTTATCTGACGCTGAATTGTTAAAGTTTTGGTTACATAAGCACCAAGTTTATATGCTCCGTTTTAATGAATTACTCTCTTTACATTATTCTTTTTACGCTGAATTTTTAATTGTGTTCATAAGATAATCAAGACGAACAGCATCAATATTAAGATAAGAAGTTTTATTTTATCGTATGCTCAACTGACTTGTAATCAGTAGTATGTTATTTTCGTAAGAGTAACTTTTCCAGGACGCAAATATCACGCTGAAATCACCATTAAGCGGATGTCTTCTACTTAAAATGCGAAGCGAAAAAAGTGAAGAAGCGATAATTTTCTCGGAAATTGCATTGTGGTAATTTCCGTTCTGTAGCATTTTTTTCTTAGTTTTGTTTGGCGAGGCTAAGCTTAAATTAAATTGCAATCAGTGGCCAACGGTCCGGCGTCACGCCCCCTGAGAATTACCGGGTGGACAAACTGGAGATCGCAAATGATGGTCGCATGGAATTGGTAAAAACACTAATTTACTGCATTAATGTTTGTTTGGAAGTCGGATACTATTAATTTTCCTTTGTTTGACTTCGTTGAGTTTTTATCGATCACAATTTGTTTTGAAATTTGTTCGCTTTTATTTTATTTTTGCCGTATATTTTCATCGGTATTAGATATACCTCAAACAAGAAATAACAAATCAATTTTTTCAATGTTCAATGTTTTGTAAGCATTTTGAAAATAGAATTGTACTAAACGCAATCACTCAAGCTCCAGGTCACTTGCTGCTAATCTGAGAGACTTGTATGAATATTTAATTGACCGCAGTAGTTCCTTCGTTATATATGGTCTTATAAATGCTTCTCTAGATTCTTGTGCTCGAAATTCATTAAACAGGAACGCTATGCAACAATTACTCAAGAGCCTGAGGAAATTAGAAACAGAATTAACGTGGCAACATGAGGAATTATAAAACTTGAACGAGTACACGCAGATTCATTTTTGGATGTCACCATGAGAATCGCACTGGTTATATTGTAGACAGAGAGTAGGCTTAGATTTATCAAAGTTGTCAAAATTTGTGTTTATTATGAATTCGAAGGGGAAATCAATCTCTGACAAATGGCGCTTGATTTTCTTTTTAAAAGAAGAAACCTCATTTTGTTTTGTTTCTAGCACCTTTATTTGGCCCTACAAAAAAAAAACATTCTCGAGATTTTATTTTGGATCTTCTATCTAATGGCGTTGTCGAAATTTTTATATAACGTTTTTGTGCTTTTCGACAATCATCAACTTTCTCATTTCTTATGGACGCGACGCCATATTGGGTTTTGGCACCATCAAAGATGTTTTCTATTATTATGGTTTAATTGGCGCAGGTGCATTTTAAGATTAAAAGTAAGTCAAGCTCCACCACGACCCTCACACATCATCTGGACCGTAAACCACCCCCACCCCCATAAACTGTCCCACATTTGAATTATTGTTCATTGGTATGAAAGATGCGAACGCCGTATGAGATCTGTTAAGCATTTTTTGTTCATCAAACCAAATTACAGCACGCATTTTACAAGATATTTAGAATATTATTCAGAATCGCAAACAGCCACATCGTAATATTTTTTCATTTGACTATCGGGTGCTTTATATTCACTGAATGTAGCGAAAACAAAATTGTCAGGAAGCTACGCCAGTAGAAGCAAATTTGCCGCATATAGATTCATGATTACTGGCATTTGCGTTTTCCATTTGAACGGTGTAAATATTGAACAGCTGTGGTTTCAGGAAGATGGCGCAACATGCAACAGAGCGCCCGCCATAATCCGTATTTTGAACGAAATACCTAAATTGTCCTCCAAGATTCTGTGATTTAACACCTTTAGATGATTGTCAGTGGGGATGTGTGCAGTCAGTAGTCCATGCGAATAAGCTGGAGACGATGGACGATTTGAAAGCCTATACATTCTTCGCGTTCTTGCTGATATGCGACCCCAGCTGTTTGTAAAAGTGGTGAAAATTGGACGGCGCCCAAAATTGTATTTAAACTAATGGGCGGCCTGCGGCTATTGCCACGATTTTTATATCTTTTGTTTCACTTTTTTTGCTTGATATTAGCAAGAAAGCATATAATATGTATGAGTGCAATTTTTGGAAAAAGGAATGCTTCATGAAGTTTTCTAGTATTTTAGTAGATATCAATTAAATTCATTGATTGATTTTTGACCAGCTGCTTTATTGACGTTAGCACAAAATGTGATAAAAATCAGAAATAAATACGTGCTTATAACATACATAAGTAGATATATATTATGTCGTAATTTCAAACATCAACATTATGTTTGTTCAGTCAAAAGACTATCGTGATCATCCTGTTTCTCTACTTGAGAACCTATTTCAAGTTAAATATTACAGCCGATTTTATGGTCATTAATTCTTTCAAGTACATTTATTTTATGACCCGTGTCTTTCGTCCAATTTTCAGCGAACACTATTCATTTCTTTCTTGTAACTGCTATATTAGTGTTAATCAGCTAATTCCTTTGTTGTGGAGATTTCGCTTGCATTTACATAAATAATTATATGCAAATGTATACCTTTGTGTTGTTTTGTGTTATAAATACATGATACAGGTGTATAGGCACCGTTTTTTTTATTCTTTCAAGAACCATAACAATTTTAGTTACATTTTTATTATACTTAAGCATGAGGTTAGATTACTTTAATAAGCAACCATAAAAAGATCGGATGGATCAATCAGATTTCTTTGGCAGATCCGGTACATCTTAATAATTAAAATCTAAGATAGTTTTCCTTTATATCAGGAAGAAAAGAAATATATAATTGAATTTTTTTAAATTTTTAGTTTTAAATGCGAGCAGTGAGTTTGCAGTGTCACTTGGAAGCGTGAGAAAATATTTAATTGAATTCGTGCATATCCTATAGCTGATTTAACTAACATGAAATGTTGAATTGATTACAAAAGACAATTGTAAAAAATGTTAAACAGTTCGACCATGTTAGGTTTAAAAAGAAATGTGGTTGCTGCAACAATTTAAAGTGGCATTGTAAAAGTTGTTGACTGTTAATAATTACGCAAAGGTTATTCACTACATCCTCGATTAACGTTAATTTAATGATTGATGATCTTATTATTTCTTTAACTCCATGTACGCAGAATTTATTATTCACGTGTGAATTTTCACTTTAGCTTTTGATTGGACTTACAAACTGATGTCAAATGACATGCATACAAGCAATCACATTGCGTTGTTTGTTTAACTGTTCAATTTGACACTTCAAGAAATTGCAAAATATCTGATTTATTTTTTATTTTTTTGGTAAATTTCATAGAAAAGATTGCTTATTGTCTTTTTTTATTAATACCTCCGACACCTAATACTTACAAATTTGTTTTTTCTTTCAACTTTTTTATACTGACTCTGTTACTGCAAACCTGTATAAATTTAACCCTTTGCGTTAGAATCCCCATTCCTCTTTCTCTTTGTTATAACACATTGTTGTAGATACCCACTTTTACCAAAAGTAGATTAAGGAAACCAACAATTGGATGCAAAATTGATTTTATTTGTACTGATGACCAAAAAAACCTACGTTAGTAAATTTTTTTATGTAATTTCATACATTAACTAATTGATGTTAACAAGAAGTGCTTATAATAAAGTTTAGTAGCTTTTTTAATCAATAAAATAATAAGATATTGCAATTTTGTTTTTTTGTTCAGCATTAAAGATTATGCTACCTATTGGTGGCTTGTACTTTCGTCACATATCAAAACATCTTCTTAATAAGAAAAAATTTAAAATTAAATTGATTACCTATTTTCAGCAATAATAGCAGTATAGAACATGGTATTTTCTGACAGCAAACAGTCATGTTGAGGTAAGGAAAAGTAAAGTATCTCAGGTTTCATCGGAACTCACTTTCAACCCTCAAGCTAGACGTATGCAGTTATACGCAGGTTAGATGCAATTTTCTTTCTTTCTTGAACATTTCGTTCTGTTGTCAAAAAAATATGAGTTGGTGTTTGGCAGTGGTTCTACTGCCCTCATCAGGGTGCCCTGTTAATGATTGTGACTTGCTAATTCAACCATTGGCTATGGAATTATATATATATAACCTCTGTACTCAAAAGCCACAATGGACAACTGGCAGCTGTCATCGCTTCCATAATAAAAAAAAAGACTTCTTTGACACTGGATGCGAGTAATATTCTGTAAAAAGAAAACAATACTACAATACTCTAATCGTATTATTGTATTTATTAAAAGCTACATTTTATCGAAACCATTTTTATTTAATTTTACTTCAAAATTCAAAGCTAAGAAAAGTAAGTACAAACAAATGGAAAATCAATAGTTATTTACGTATCAAGGCTCTAAAGTGGAGATTTCGATCTCAGGCGGGGAACCAAACGAGTTCGATAAAGACACTTTCCAGCCGTTGTGTGTACAATATTTTTTCGAGTACCACATGATTTTACTAAACTCAATTTACAGCTCATGCCCTGGCTGTTGGCGAAAGCCTCACCCTCACGCGCAGAGGGAGCCAAGTTAATGGCTGGCGTACAGTATTGCAGATACAATAAGAACTGAATTTAGAATTTAGTATTTTGTACGAATCGCGAAGATAGTGGGGGCGACTATGTTCTTACGTACGAGTCAGAACATTTCTCTATATTCATTCGGGTGTGCCTCACTCTGTAACGAAGGGTACGTTACAGAAAAAACCTGGGAAAATCTATTTCAGTATCCAGTTTTAAGTTTAGTTTGGTATAATCATTAATTCTTTTTATTTCGATTGATTTCCCCATGGCGATAGCGTTGCTACCGCATGTTATTTTATTTTATCGAGTTTTTACACAGAATAACCGCATGTTCCGGAGAGAGTCCCCTCCAGTCCGCTCTGGCTACTGTGCCGGGAAAGCTTGAGATACTCGTCGAGCTTCTTAATCTTGGTCTGATTGTGGCGTCGACAAAGCTCACTGGCGTAATACAGAGGCTTTTCCCGTCCGCTCTGACTGTCATGTCGGCAAAGCTTCTGAAACGCGTCGAGTTTCTTATTCCCGGTCTGATTGTGGCGCTGGCAGAGCTCACTGGCGTAACACAGGCATTTTCCCGATTTGTCTCCGCTCTGGCCGTTGCGCCGGCACAGCTTCTGGTGCTCCCAAAGTTTTATTTATACTCATTACCGTACCGCCGAGTTTAGCGCCGTCGTATCCCGTGAAAACCGTCCGCGTACTTATCGACCGACGCCCGTATATAGATTGTCATTTTATGCTATGAACCGAAACAAAGCTATTAGATTCCGCGTTCAGATTTCAAAAGCGTTACCGAAGCTCCGTGAATGTTTTAATGTTCATTACTGTAGATATATAGCATATTTATATATGCTGGCGATTATACATTTGCTTACTTACTTTTTTTTGCTGTATATATTGCATGTCTTTTACACTTATTATATAGAAATGAACGTTTGATTTACGATGCACTTTCACTGTTTCGTTGCGTAATCCGAATCCTGAACTTTCTTTCACTCATTTACCAGTTTGGGGTTAACATTTTATTGTAACGGCGTAAATAAAACGCAACACCGTCCAAATCGGTACGAGGTTGAAATTAACCGTTTGACAACTGACGATCAGCTATCGTTTGTGTAATGCGATGTTGTAAGCCAAAACATTTATCTGAAAATCAACTCTAAATGGGCCAACACTAAATAAGTGGCGGCGTTAAAAGTACTGTGGTCAACGATTCACATCGTTATGCTGCAAACACTGTTGGATCAAAAATGTAATTTCTTTCACCATGATCCAAGTTTGAACTTGAAGTTTTTGCGATTCAAGTATATCAGTTAAACGTAATACATACATTTCACAACGCTTCAATTTAATTTGTTTTGCAAGAGCCGTGTCTGAATTGTCCGATGTAAGAGACGTATTAGGGATATCTTCATCGCCCACATATTTTCGTTGAAAGTATATAGTTCGGGTCGAAGAATGTGTCAAACGACAGAATTCGTTACAGTCGGCGTGAAAAAATGCGAAAAACTCGACAGGTGCTCGTATCCATATGGTCCATGACGGATACACGAAAATTCATATATGCCTTTAAATAGCCTCGATACGGTATAATTAGCGGGCGTACGAATCCAGCCCTAAACATATACATTGCTTGCGTAAACACTTATTATATTCGGCAGTTGCGGCTCGCGACAGCCTATATCTAAATTTTTGTATTTCCGGAGGTGTACTTCGTGACCCAGTGGCCTTTGGAGTGCATGCGACACATTTTTGTATTTAGATTTTAATTACGCGAAGAGATAAGGTATGAAATACCTGCAATAATTGGGTTATATAATGACGCAAAGTTAACGCACCACTACCTTTTTCCGTTTTTCTTTTTTTTTTTTGTTAGAATCAAATTATTTTCAAAACCATTAATATTGTGAGGAAGATTTGTGTATATACCACACATTTTCCAATGTTAACTTTTTTTCTACTGATTTATAAAACGCTTTTAAGACAATAAGCTTTATTGCGTTATTTTTGCATTATACGCATACTGCTTCAACACTATTTGCATGCATTATATATATTATATATATTATAGAACTGGGATGTATTTATCGACCGATAAATAGTTAGGGAGATAATTTTGATCAAGGAATTCGTAAATGAAACTCATTTATTAATACTCAATATTTCGGAAATGTTTATTTCCTTCTTCAGGAGAATTAATGAGAGATCAAAATGTCGGCAAGAACGACGCATATGGGTGGAAAATTTATTATTAATAATAATAATAATTTCTTTATTATTACCTCAACTGCATAACAACAAAAAATAATCAACAGACAGAAAAAACTTAATATCTGCAAATGAAGCAACAAATGGCCGAATTCAGTTAACACTGCTTTTCAATCCGGCCGCCCACAAGAAATAGCAATAATATCTTATCATGTAACTGAGAAACATACATACATACATGCTAAATTAATGCAATACAGAAAAAAAAAAAAAAACAGAAAATTAAAGTTGCATCGCTTCAAATCGTGGAGTGCGCTAGCCCTTTGCCCAGAAACATCCTTATGCGTGACCGAAAAGAGGAGAAATTTAATTTCTGCAATGAAACAGGTAAGTCATTGTATAGACGCGCAATGTTATAACTAAACGATCTTTCGAAGAAAGAGGTGCGATGGACTGGTGGCGTAATAGCATGTGGAAAACGAATATTGATATTATGCACATCAGTGCGAAACCTGATTCTTAGATACAGATTATTATATTACAAGTTAAAAACTGAAGTGTAAAATATAAAAAGGTTGCAAAAAATTGAAGTAAAAGTCGTAAACAAATTGAGGAAAAACTGATGCGGTCAAATTAATAAAATACTAACAGATTAAAATTCGGAGCCGAAATGTATAACACAGAAGGACGAACACAACTACAGTTGTGTTATGTCCTTCGACAGAGTGTCGACAACTGGTCTTAGATCATCTGTATAGGGCACCGCAGATTCAGATTAGGTTCCGCCAGGGTACACCTAAACTGGCAAATTGGAGATTGACAGAATGTACTTTTTGTGAATGAATTCAGATTTTGTCTGTACAATTGCGATCGTCGTCTAAGAGTGTACCAGAGACCAAATGAAAGGTATGCAGCATGTATGGAGGAGATTTAGTCATGGTTTTGGGTCGTATATTTCTAAGAGCACATACAGAGCTGCGCATTGTTGATTGGTCATTAACTACTGCTCGATACATTACAGATATTCTAGAACCATATGTAGTCCCTTTTGCACCCTATATCTGAGATGGGTTTAATCAATGCCGACTAGAGATACAGGCCTATGACATGGAGTGGGAATAAGCATCCTGTCGGAGTTCTCCGCGCGATTCCGAAGTCACATTCAATATTGGATTGCCTGCCGTAGCGAGAACATCGCTGAAGCGCTTAGCTCCCTTTCATATAACTGGTAACTAATCTTGTGTCCAATTATTTTTTTTTTAGTTTGGTTGTTGTTTTTTATAATACTTGAACGTATTTTATTTTATCTAGACCTCTTAACCGTTTTTTTTTTCTTTGTAAGTAATTATTGTTACAATATTATATTTTTTTTATAATATAATTTCTCATCTAAACAAGTTTAATAACTAATGTTCAAAAGTAGTAATATCTGTTGAGGAGATTTCGGTTTTAACATATATTTCCCGATACATATGCTTCAAATTATTTCCAAAACTTCCATGTGGTCACTGTAAGAGCTCGCTTATAATTGATGATCCTAATTAGATTTAGATAATGTTGAAGTCGAAAATATTTATGTGTACATTGACAAGAAAACTAGGCGAAAGTTAAAATTCCGATTTTCTCATATTTAACATAATCTTTTATTGTTTATTTAAAACTATTATACCGGGTGTCCACACTTAAGTGTGCACTATTGATAACTTTGTTATCTTTGGAGGTACAGAATCAGTCAAATGGACAAAGTAGTACTATTTTTTATGGCGGTCACAATTGTGAAAACAGAAAAACAATTGAGCGTCGCGTTCTCTAGATATTCGTCCAAAATTATTTTTTTTAATGGAACGCCCTGTATATTTTTATGCAATTTAAAAGAAAATCCCAAACTGAACAAAAAAGTCTTAGTACACTATTATAAAAAAATGTCAAATAAAGTAGTTACTGAGAAATCTTTATCTTTGCTTTGTTGGCATGAAATTGATATACCTACGGAAAATTAAAGCGTCACATTCATTAAAGCGTTTAATTTAATAAACAAATAAAAATAAATACAAAAATAGTCAAGAAAATTACTCAAATTAAATGTTCAAAGACACCTCCTTCCATTTCAATACATTTTATCAATCTTCTGTGAACATTACGAGTAGCTCCTAAAATTGTCCTACCGTCGATGTCGTCAATGATGTTGGAAATTCTTTCCTGAAGCTCATCCACTGTTGTATATCTATGTTTGTACACTTGATTTTTTACTGCTCCCCACAAGAAGAAATCTAACGCGCGGGCTACTGAATAGGACCATTTGTGCCAATCCATCTATTTCCAAATAATCTTTCTAATAACTCACTTGTTTCACGGTGATTATGTGCGGGCGCTCCATCTTGTTGAAAGTAAATAATCTGTCCGTCTACCAAATTTAATTCATCTGGAAAATTTTCTAAAATTTCTGTCAATAATGCCACATATCTTTCTCCTGTTAAAGAACCCCGATAGAAAAATGGTCCAACAATTCGGGATCCGATTATACCACACCAAACATTTAAACTAAATCGGTGTTGGGGATTACAAGGATAAACAGCAAATGGGTTTTCACGACTCCAGTAATGATTATTTCTTTTATTGAACATCCCGCGATTAGAAAAGTTAGATTCATCACTCCATAAAATGTGTCTAAAGAAATTGTGATTTTCTTCAAAAGCATTGATAAACCATTGAGCAAAAGTTAATCGTCTTTGATGATCGCCCAAAAGTAGAGTTTGAACAGGCTGATATTTAAAGGGAACATATTTATATTTGTTCAGAATTTTATGGATCGTGCTAGGAGAAATACCTGATTCTCTGGACAAAGCCCTTACAGAATTACTTGGATGTACCTGAAAATATGCCAACACATTTATTTCTATCTCTGGTGATAATATAAAATCATTTTTTTTCCTCTTCTTTATAAAAATTGTTTCGTTGCTTCTTAATCTTCGATAAAGTTTTAAAAAATAGCGACGGTCTGGTACATCACGGTCAGGAAATTGCTGAATGTAACGTTCTAGCGCTCTATCTGAATTTTTGTTAAACAGCAAGTACAACTCCAACATATCACACTTTTCCAAATGAGTAAATGCCATTGTTACGGTTGAAAAAATTGTAAAAACAGTACTTTTTCCGCACACTAACTTTAACAACAACAAATATAAATAATTTGACAGCTACTAAAGAATGTGACGCTTTAATTTTCCATGGATATATCGATTTCATGCAAACAAAACAAAGATAAAGATTTATCAATAACTATTTTATTTGATATTTTTTTATAATAGTGTACTAAGACTTTTTTGTTCAGTTTGGAATTTTCTTTTAAATTGCAAAAAAATATACGGGCCGTTCCATTAAAAAAAAATAATTTTGGACGAATATCTAGAGAACGCGACGCTCAATTGTTTTTTCTGTTTTCACAATTGTTAGCGCCATAAAAAATACTACTACTTGTCCATTTGACCGATTCTGTACCTCTAAAGATAACAAAGTTATCAAAAGTGCACACTTAAGTGTGGACACCCGGTATACATATATCTCGTGCATTTGAAGAATACTTCAAAAAGTTTCCAACCAAAAAACTTTATTAAAAGACATTTTTCATCAACAATTAGAAGAAAATGATTGTTACAATTCCTACAATGGAAGGAACTGTAACAATTGTGATATAAATTTACGATATTTAACTGAAACAGGTACGTCACTTCATATCTGTGCCATATATTTTTAAATAATTATGCCAAAAGTATGAATGCCAAAGTAGCTGATAAAAGCGAAAGAAAGCTACAAAAATTTAAGCCTCGTTAGTTATTTTCATTTATTTATTATTTAATAATATGCAATTTTTATTTTTTTAAACGCAGTTCCTAAGCAAACACCGGCAAATCGCTGTTGTGGCCCCTATAATCTAGTCGGCTTGGTTTAATGCATGATAATGCTAGACCACATGCTGTACGCATAGTAACTGATTATATGCAAGACGCATGTATTCGGGCTATGGATTGGCTAGCTTATAGTGCAGATACGAATCAAATCGAACATGTTCGAGACATGATGCGAAGAAAAATTAGGCAGCAGCATCCACCACCAATGTACTTGAGTCAAATCCGACAAGCCTTCGTACATATATGGGATGAAATTCTACAATAAGAAATTATTGGATTAATTACTAGTATGCAAAGGCGTTGTAATGCTGTGATTAGGAGCACAGGTGGAAATACTCCCAAACTAAATAAAATTCTGCAATGTAAAACATCAACAAAATTACCTATTTAACCGTAAATAATTCCTTGACGCTAAGTCCTAAAATTTGTTAGGTTCTTTTGAAATGAGATGTAAAACAGCGGAATGTAACGAAAATTCAATCATAAAAAAATAAATTGAGAAAATATGGTAAAACGATTCAGATATTAAAGAAAAAAAGTAAAACAATTTTCAGTATCCAAAAGTTTAATGCCAAAAAGTTTTTAATTAATTGCCCGCACTCACTGTGTACATATAAATATAGATCCTTTCTGTATAGTCTAAAGTCTATTGGTTTAGATGGTTTAGAATGTCCTTTGTTAAATTGTTTTATCTGCTATTCAAACAGTTTTATTAGTTTCATTAAACGTATTCATTAAGGTCGATAAAATACGTTTTGGATGGTGATTGTTTTAGATTAAAAATAGGTTAATTTTTATAATTAATTTAATGAAGGATACTATAAGAAACTAAACCGAAAGTAAAGGATATTAGATATATACCAGCTTAAGTAATTTGGTTAGGTTTCCTGACTCTTCTCTTTAATTTGGTTTGCATCGGATCATGGTCAAAGATTTCTAGGAAAACATATCCCAAATGACGGTAAAGCGGTTCGTTCGTCTACCTGAGAAGATGGGATAATAAAACCTCGTCCACTTATAGAATAGCCATAAATATTAGTTTCGAGTTCTTTTAAAAAATAACGAGATTCAAGCATATGTGCATATAGTTTTTGTCGGGTAAAAATTAGCGAGTTTTTTTTAAACAGATAGGTAGTTTAATTGCTGATTAAATTTGCTACGTTTTCACATGGCAAAGTTATGGATAATATTCTAAACGGATCTTCTTTTTAATAATAAACAAACGGTATTCACAATTTGTAACTACATACAGATACATATATAAGTACAATATGAATTTTGAGTTATACTGCACTTATACTTTGTTCGATGACCACAATAATTGGTTTTGATCTTCTTAATAGTACAAATGATATTGTGCCAAATTGAAATATATTCATTTGTAAAACTGTGAAATGATGTGAGCATATTTTGTGTAGATTACACCATCAATCTGACTGAAGAAAAATTTGTAAAATTTTAAGTGACCATATTCTAATTATTTCTTATCGTATAATTAGAAAAGTTTTAATGGAACAGTGGAAAGATAGATGTTAGCAAATTTTAGTTTCGGACAATTTAAACTAAGTAAACCCGAAGCAAAAAATAGCAGTTATTACTATTAGTTGAAAAGCTTTTGGTTGAGAAATGTGGTTGAAATTTTAGTAACAATACCGCAAAAATAAATCTCATAATGGTGAAACGAAAGCGACTTCCTACAAAGTGTTATCCAGTGGCGCAGCCTTCTAAATAGAATAGATAAAATGATAATACGATAATTTAATTATTATTCTCAAAATAAAGGTTTTAAGCTCGGGTTCCGCCGAGTCTTTCGTCAGAGTATTCCTAATTAGATTCGGTGAGTTCGAGTCCCGAATACTCGGAACCGAACTCGAAACTACTATTATGTAATGCTCTCAGGAAATAATTAGCTACTTCTTCATTATAACCCAGGTAAAGTTGTTATAAATGGAATATGTTAATACCTATTTGTGACTGTGACACCTTTTCATATTACTACTACCAATATGTCTGTTCTACTTTTCGAGATAGTGAAATTTTTTTGAAATCTAAAACGGATGCAGCTACTTCACATCGAGGCACCTGAATTATTATTACATTAGAATTAATCTGGACAAATTAATAAATATATGAAACTAATAGTAAAAAATTGTAGTAGGTATTTGAAGAAAGTGAAGTATTAAATTAATTCAAAGACTAAGTAATTCAACTAGATGAGAAATGGTATGTATTGGTATGTTATTTTATATGAATTATGATTTATGAAACGCAAAGAATGCTTGACAATTTAAATTGTGGTTACTTGGTTGTATTGTATTTTATATCTACTAACAATGTAAAATTCTGGCTAATAACTTACTTGATTGCATTGATGTAATTAATGTACCGTTACTGTAGTTTTGACGGAGTCTTCCTATTTGTCAAACTAGTGTTTGTCGTTGGAGGTTTTTAATTCAGTCTTATCTGTAGTAACGAATTTCTATTTGGGGTTGCCGGGGGAGTTTTGCCTTGGAAATGATGAGTTTGTTGAGAACAAATGGAAGCGCGGTCTTCTTTTTCGATTTCCTGACAGTGTAGTATCTTTTCGGGACATTTTATCTAGAAATTTGATTAATTTGAAATTCTAAAAATGCTGTAATTTACGTTGAATGATAGTACAACGTGTTTTTTTTTTCTTCTTTTTTTTTACTGTTTATAATAATTACGAAGCTGAGCAATAAGAGAGATTGGGAAGGAGAATCCTCCGCCTACTCCCTAAAGGCAAATGCCATCAAATGGTATGTAGACGGTTCCAAAACTGATAAAGGAACAGGCGCAGGGGTATTCGGGCCAGGAACCAAATACTCAGAGCCAATGGGAATATACCCCAGTGTCTTCCAAGCGGAGATAACTGCGATTGGAAGATGTGCTCAATTGAACCTTGATAGGAACTATCGGAAGCAGAACATTGTGATTTTCTCCGATAGCCAAGCAGCCATAATGGCACTGAGCTCTAATACCATCAGTTCGAAATTAGTCTGGGAATGTCTTGGTAGACTAAACAATCTAGGCAAAGAAAACAAAGTTGCGCTATGCTGGGTACCAGGACACACTGGAATCAGCGGCAACGAGGTAGCTAATCTACTAGCGAGAAGGGCCGCCACAACTTCGTTTGTGGGACCAGAACCGTTCTGCGGCATAGGGATGAGCACCTACAAAAAAGAACTCAAAGACAGGGAGGAGACGCTCAGAGCTTCCCTCTGGGAAAATCTCCCTGGTCTGAGACACTCCAAGATATTCCTTGGAAATTACAGTAAGGAAAGAGCAAAGACCCTGCTAGAACTAAGCAGAAACAGACTACGCATCCTTGCAGGTTTTCTGACAGGGCATTGTCATCTGGGGGAACACATGACAAGGATAGGTCTGAAACAGAATAGTGATTGCAGGTTTTGTGGAGCGGAAGGTGAAAGTCCGGAACACCTAATATCCGACTGCACTGCCATCACAGAAACTCGTACCAACTATTTTGGCAAAGACGTCATAGACGAGGGAGAAATACCCTCCTTGAAACCATCACAGCTACTGCAATTTATTAAAGTTCTTGGACTGGATGGGGAGCTGTAAGTGCGGGCAAACCCTAGCAGCTTGCAGCTGATGTAGGGGGGCACAATAGATCGATAGGTCGCGGTGTAATGTTACCCTAATTAGATCTAATCTAATCTAATCTACTGTTTATAAATCGCCAGATTTAAGTTCTTAGTCTGAATTGAGGTAATAGATATCTTTACAATAGTGGTTTTTATATAGTAAATGAATCTACTTACCTGAGAGTATCTGTAGAAGGCATTTACATTTTGGACACTAATTCAAATAAATTGTACGCCATTTGTAAAACCGTTTTTATTTAATATAACGTATAGAAAAACATCACTAAATGATAACTAAACAATCACATTAAAGATACATTGATATTATTAGATGGTACATTGAGAGTTATAAGGAGTATTGGTCACAGCGATACATTCTTCCCCCACGCCCCAAGGGTTACTGAATAATTTAGTCTTCATATTCGTTTACAGCCAGGGCCCCCTATAATTTGAGATCTGGTTTATTTCTGAATTTGTTGAGAGCATTACAGATGACTCCGGATGGTATTCAGTAAAATTGAACAGTTATTAATTTATAAAATATAATTTATAATTTAAAATACAGGTTTTGTAGCAGTATGTATGTATGTTGTTGCTGGGCTTTGGGTTGTGGAATACAGCTTGACACAGACATCTATTTGACGATGCCATCCCCACTTAGATTTTGACGAACTCGAAGGAGTTCCAACCTCCGGTAGGGATTTTTTACGTGCCAACCAAACATCGCATTGACACGGAACCTATATCTTTACTTCCTATTCGAGAAGAAGGCATGTTCTGATTTTTATCCACAATTAAAATTCATCGCCTCGGCCTATGATAGAACCAAGCACATGTAGAGTGAAAAGCCAGCATGCAAACCATTCAGCGATCGAGACTGCCATAAAAAATCGTACCGCTCATAGAAAATCAAAATATAAGAGGCGTTTTTTTTTTTTTTGTTTATGTCAAGGAGATGCTTAGGACAACACCTCTTCTGGGTTGACACGTGAAGAAGGACTTTCTTCATTGTGAATTTTTGCAAGTGTATTATCTGAAGAGGTAAATGTTTGCCCTGGTAATTAGAATTGGGCTGTTCGCGTTGGTTAGAAGGATGCCCATATGCTAAAGGGGTTCTTATTTGCATTACGGGACTTTAAAATTGTTTATTGAAAAGGGTGTCCGCTGGAGAAAGGCGTCCTATAGGATAGGTTTCTCTGTATTGCTAAATTTTGCCGCTATCGTCAGTTTGTTTGCTTTTTAAAGCGAATCTTCAGCAAGATGATGCATTAATAAATTAAAAATCAATTATTTTTGTATTTCATTTACAAACCATAAGTAACTAAATACCAAGGTTATCACAATTGTGTCCAAGTTTATTGAGCTTTGTCGCCGAATATGATAAAGTATATTTTAAACTAACTGATGCAATGAGTATTATATATGACTTGTGCTTCTTACGTTTACGATATTCGTACTTCTTAATTTAACATTTGCCATCTACCTAGCACTATACAAGAGTTAGTCTGAGCCGAAACAATCGAATGATTTAACGTATCGGAAAACGGATGATTAGATCGGTGGTTAGGAAAGATGGACGAGACGACAAGAGACACCACCTGTCTCCCAACCTGCAATTTGCGACTACGGGCGTTTTACTCGTGAGGCTCGCTCGCCGCACAGGAAGCGTTTAGACAAAGAATGCTCTACTTCCTTTCTAATCCACTCGCCCGAAAAGTTCGTAACGGACTTAGAACTCGGGGAGAGGAGAAGTATATATTCACGAGGATGGATGGATGGAGACGGAGAAAACCTTTTGTAATCAATGGGAGAAAAAAGGACGTCGTTTGAAGCGATGCCGCGATGGCGGTATTCTAAACCGTTTTCTTTAGAATCTTATTATATGCTATACAAGGGTATACGTTGGGTGGGTTGTATATTTTTTGTTACTTTAATCTTACAGTTTATCGAAGAGTTTTTATCGCAATGTAAAGGACACGGTAAATATTAAAAGGCCTAATCAAATGTGAATATTCTAATAGATTTGTTTTCCAAATTTATCAGAATTCCATTGTGTTCTTTCATTCGGTAAATAGTTCATGTGCAAATGATTATTGCATCTGTCAAAGCATTTTTATTGAAGTTTACTGTAGTAGAATATTGACAATAAAAATATAGAAACTTCCCTGTGTGATTTCATAAAAAGAAATAATTTTATTATAGCCTCCTGGTCTGCTCAGGCCTGAGAAAAACGTACAGCGCTAGCATACGAACCTGAACGATCCATAGAACAATTTGTTAGAGCCCGATTAATTTTGGGGAGTATTTATTTTATTAACACATCAAAAATACATCTGGACGTGACCAATGCAGTTGACAGATCTGGCGATTCATTTGTTCCTTGTTACCCTATCCATTTGCCAAGAAAAGTGTTAATAATCATCGTGTTCAGCTGATCCACACATACTAACGATTTCTTAAGTCAAATAATGTATTTTGTTGTTGATATTTCTTTGATTTAATAAAGGAGGATTTTAATATGAAGTATTCTTTTTAGAATCAAACAAATCATATTTTCGACTATAAAATTATATATTTTTGATAGATTTGTTTGGTGAACACATACACGTATGTATTTTTGTTTATTTGTAAATTACTATTGAATTTAAAATTTAAATATAGAAAAGTACAAGTATCAGTGACTCGGAGTGGTCAATTTCTGGTACAGTTCATAAAGCAATACAAGCATCTAAGGCCAATCAGTATTCTACCGGTGTTGTCGAAGGTTATAGAAAGATTGGTTGCCGTTCAGATACGCCAACATCTAGAGGCTTACTCGATACTACCACCCTTTCAGTCTGGCTTCAGGTCTGGCTATAGTTGTGCCACGGCACTATTGCATGTAACTGATGACATAATTACTGCTACTGACAATAACAGAATAACACTACTTATCTGTCTTGATTATTCTAAGGCTTTTGATGTTATTAACCACGAATTACTGTTTAGCATTTTACGTTATGTTGGCCTAGATACTAATTCTATTTCTTTCTTCAAAAGTTACTTTACTGGGCGACAACAGCAAGTACGCATGAATAAGGTTTTCTCACAGTTTAAACATTTGAATTCAGGGTTTGCCCAGGGGAGTATTTTGGGGCCACTAGTATATTCTATTTACTCTTCATATTTGTTAAAGGAACTAAAAGTTTGTAGGTATCATATGTACGCTGATGATATCCAGCTTTATCATTCGTTCGATGTTGATCAGGTTGATGCTAGTATTACTCAAATAAATGATGACCCTCAAACGGTTTTTGACACATCTTACACAATTAATGCAAGTAAAACGGCGGTCGTCGTATTTGGTCGGCCGAAGGCGCGTCAAAAAATATTCAATAAAATTAAATTGACTGTGAATGGAGAAAAATTGAATGTTGTGGAAGTAATTGAGAATTTAGATCTTGCAATCGATTGCGATTTAAGATTCAAACAGCATGTGGTGGGAGTGACAAGTGCTTCTTTTAGGAAACTTACAGTGGTGTGTGGTAGTAGGGATTCTCTGACAGTGGAATTGCGAAAAATCCTCTGTGAGTCGCTTATTTTATCCAGGTTTAATTACTGTGATGTTATTTATGGTCCCTGCTTGTATTCGGAAGATATTCGCCGAATACAAAAAGTTCAAAATGCCTGTTTAAAGATTTATCTATGGTATCAGGAGAAGGCAACATATCTCCCATACACTAGCTTGGGCGGGTTGGCTTAATATGATAACAAGAAGAAAGTTTCACCTTGCTTGCTTCTGTTACAAATTGATTTCATCTAGAATTCGCGCCTACTTGCACCGAAGACTGACCTTTAGAACCGACGCGACGTTCATAATATTAATGTTAGGTACAAGGGCACGCTTACCCCTCCGTTTTTTAATACTATTTTTTTCAAGCGATCTTTTACTTACAACGTCGCTATTGTTTATAACTCTATCCCTGTGTATCTTAAATCTTTGTCCCTGACTGTGTTTAAGAATAAGTATAGGGAACATCTTTTTCTTGGGCAACAATAATTTCATACGAGGCTGCTGCCTCTTTCTTGTTGTTACTCCGCCTACTGGATCGACCAATGCATGAGAATGTGGTATGATTTGCCTCTTTTTTTATTTATGATTATTATTTGTTTTCTTTTTCTGTTTTTGTTTGTAATATAATAATTACGTGCGTATGCACATTTGTTTAGTTAACTTTAATATTGATGGATCGGAAGGAAGAGGTGATTCCGATCCATTTAAGCAGTTTTTTTAAATATTGTCGATGACATGTGTACTATTATGTCATGTTGTATAGGAATGACTGCTTAATAAACTGTATTATTATTATTATTAATAAGCCATAAATGAGGTATTCCACTCATTTTGCCCAACCCTGTACATCACTGCATACATACATACTTTTAAATTTAGGTATAGCGTTTTGAAGAGAGATGTGAAGGGAACCTAATCCATTGTAACCAGGACTTGTTCTACAGGAAATACCAAGGCGTCCTTATGTGCAACACATAATATATCCAGAAAACATACTCACATTATTATTGCCGCGTAAGAATTTTATCTTTCAAAACTTACATTTATCAAGAACAAAATATGCCTTTGCCCTAGAAGTGTAGTTGTAGAAATATTTTAATTAAATGGCGATAGTAGAGAGATATACCTTCCACTTGCTTAATGCTAGTAGATTACTATTTTATTTAGAACTACAAAAACCAAGAAATTATAAATAGCTGCTTCTCCCCTAGTACAATAGTGTGTTTCTAAATACTTAAGATATTTACCTTCTTTGATCGTTAATATATGTATACACTTGCTGAAATAAGTCTCGCTTAATGAGTTTGTATTTATACAATCGTTAAACTTTAAAAGTTTACCATTATTCGTACAAGACAATTCGTAAATAGTTAAAGATTTCATAACTTTTCTTTGGGAATAGCTTTCGCAATGTATTTATTGAAACTAAACTTTTGCCTACAATTCTACAATGTAATAAATCTCGCAATCAAGGGACAATAGTAAAATAAATACCTATCGTTTCATTAAAACTTATTTACATTATTTAATTTAAGAAAGGCGAATTTGCACACAATAAAATAAAATATATTCCATGAGGATTGAAGTCTTTTGTTTTGTTTCACAATTATAAAATCGGATACCAAAAGTCAGTACGTTTACGTTACGAAAAATGTAATGACAGGCGAAACGATTGTGAATAACACATACATGTGCGAACTTTGGGTATGTTTGAGTATTTGTTAAACGGAAATGAAAATAACGCTATTAAGAATCTGTGCTTGACAATGTCAAATAAACGTACAATTGAGTTTTGATATAGTGAACATACTATACAGAGAACTATCCACTACAATGAACACAAAAACATTAACATTATTTTCGATATAGTGAACAAATTATGCTGGAATGAATTGCACAAACACGGGCGATTGGACAGAAGTTTGCTTTTATGCCATAGCACATATGACCCCCCTAAGGGAGATGGATATAATATGATGTGTTTCCATAAATCTCAAAAGATGTACACGTATATGTATATGTGTTGCACCTATACAATTAAGAATTATGTATGGATGTTGTTACATCGGCAATCACTTTAATTTTTCAAAAAATTAATTACAATTACACCCAGATTTAACAGCTTCATTTACTTAGATTACATAGGTACACAATATTAGGAGCAGACTTCATCTTATTGTAGGAAATCCACAAGAACAATTCAACAATTACTATGTTTGAACGAGTCGCTATGTTCTAATATGCGAGTTATAACATTTCTCTATTTTTATTCGGGTGTGTCTCATTCCATTGAGCACGCCCTCTTGCTATCGCGCATTCGTCACTACAAAAAAATACACCTGTACTATGCTATCTTTGTATAATTTTGTTCTAAAATTTAGGTTCTTTGTTTATTGTCTGTCTTTTATATATGTGGATATATACCTTTCAATTTAGGGCCGGTATTTCAATCGCATAATAAGAGTATTTTATAACAATTCAGCTAATAAGTATAGGAAAAATGTAAGGTTATTTCAGTTATTCAGCCAATAACTTTTGTTAGGAACTTTATTAGGAGATTGAAATACCGGCCCTTAAAAGACAAAGCTATTAATGTAATATAGAAGCTATACGTAGGAACAAAGTCGTTTATCATTTAGCTCATTATATGCAGACACTATTGTATTTACTTCATAAATGCAAATTATAATTAATTTAGGGTATTAACTTATTTTATTGTTAATATTGCCTCTTGAGGTACTTCAAATAAGATGCGCTATTCATATATGTATACACAAAGAAGACATATGTAATATGTAGTTTCTGCACTGAATGTATTATAATTTCTGCACTCCTGTCATTTTCCAGTAACAGCGCACGTATTACGTGTATTTTTATACGAAAAAATACTTATTTCAACTTCATATAATTGGCAATATTTATCGGGGCATTTCTTTGAAGATTTTAGCGCACTATTGCTAATTTTGTGTTGGACACGCTGTATATGCACTGTATTTTGAATAGGAATTTAATTTGTGATATAAAAGCCGGGAATATTCGACTAGTAACGTTATAAGGTTTTGTCACAATTCTCTGTATTAGTATAACGGTATAATATACTAAAGAAATAATAAGTAATTGAATAAATAACGAAATGAAGAAACCTCTAAACCGAAAAAAATTAAAATAAAAAATAAACTAAATCAACAGTAAAAATTCAAGAATTATAGCCAATTAGAAAAATAGTTCACTATATAATTAATCGTGTATAAACTGAGATAAAAAATTATTTAAAACAAAGAAATATTCTTTTGCCGCAATTTAAAAGAATGATTTTTTTCAGTTAAAACATATTTCGTTTTAAAATAATGATATTTTTTTTCATTTAAAACATATTTCTTTCATTGAAATAAAGTTATCTTTAGTATAAGCTACAAGAATTAACTGAAAGAAATTGTTCTTTTAAATAAGGGCAACGACATATTTCCTTGTTTTGAAGAATCTTTCTACTCATTGTAGAGCAAGGTTTGCAGACTATCAAGCTAACATATTGCAATAGCACGGCATTAACTAATGCCTACTTAAGCCTACTGAAATCTCTGCAAAGAACGATATCTTCATTTTAAACTAAAATGTATTGACACTGAAAAATATACAGTGTTCAATTTAAAAAAATATCTATATTAGATTTCTAATTATCTCAGAAACAGTTCAATTAACTCTTCTTTTCTTATTTAAACTATGATCAGCACGCTAAACCTTTTCTAATTTAACCGAATTTGTAGCAAGCAGAAAATAATCATGATAAAACATATCGATGGAAAGAAGTTGTTTAAAATATTAACAAATAAGCATGTATAGATAAGAAACAACAATATTCTTACATGTCATTGCAAAAAAAAAAAACTAAACTATAACCAATAAAACAAACTCTAGAAGCAGTAACGGTTTTAAAAATACATACATAGGTATAAATGAACAAAAATTTGTGGTAGGTGCTTCAGCAAAATGTCGAAATGAAATAAAAATAATTAAATGAATAATTGTTAAAAATTGCATATCTGTCTCTGCCAAATAAGAAATAGTACCTACACTTGAAGGCATACTGTGATGCGGGTCATAGCACACTCGATATTGGCTGAGGTATCTATGCTTATGGTGTATTTAGTTTTTTTGTTACAAACTGTACGTTTGAAACAAAAAAAAAAATAATAAATAAAAATAAAAAATGGAAATAACGACACTTCTCATAACAGCAATGATATTGTGTTGAATGACCTCCAAAGATTGTTGGCTATTTTTTTGGAGCGAAATTTTCACGCTACAAACCTTGAAGGCCTTTTATTTCCCTAACAAAGGATCGGTTGTTATATTTTCCCACTTATTTATGTCTATTCCACTAACATTCGTTTTGACTTCCTCAAGCCACTTTTCCTTTGGTCTTTCTCAACTCCTTCTTGCGCCTTCTCTTTCATACAAAACTTTTTTTAACAACTCCTTACTTCGGCATTCAACTAATATGATCTAACCACCTCGTCCTTTGTGTTTGCACTTTTTGCGTTATTTTTGCTTCCTTTACCTCTCCATTACCTCTCTCTTACACCCCCTAACACTTTCCTCAAAATATTTCCTTTCCAAATTTACAATTTTTGTTCATCTTTCTTTGTCATTACCCATGTTTCGCTGGCGTACAGCACAGTTGTTCTTATCATCGTCGCCCAGGGGTACATTAGGGCATTATTTAAACACAAAACAACACTGAACCACGGTTTAAAGGCAACCCTACGGAGGTTCTGAAAATAGGTTTACCCAAACATACTCATTAACATTCACTATACCACAATCCTACTTCCAACTAAAAATTTGTAAATTTCCTGAAATATTGCCAACTTGCAGGAGCCTAGAACTGAATGATGGTAGTTAAATGCAGCAGTTATATGGATTAACTGTGTTGTAAGTGATAGTTTCAAACAATTTTCTTCGATCAGATGTGTACTTTATACATGACATAATAAGTGTTCCAAAGTGTCTGGTTCCCCACACTCACAAGCATCGTCATTTTCTATATTAATCCTCTTTAAGTAATTTTTGCATATACCGTGGTTGCAACGTAGTCTACAGATGGTCTTAACAAGATTTCTTGAAGTGACATTTACAAACCACGGCTTTTTTTGGAATGAATGGTTGCAAGTTCTTGTATAATTTTCCTGTGGTCTGGCATGAAAAGTTTCTCTGAAATTCATTAAAAATATTTCTACGTATCGATCTATAAATATCGTTGGAAGACAAAATATGGTCTAATACACCATAAACATTATAAAACGAAATTTTCCATATAAACACTGCCATGAGGTAGCCTAACCTGTAGTTTGTTACAAACAGACGACCAAGAACGCAATTTTTGCAGTTGATTTTGACCCGCATGCAGGCAAGGTTTTACGGGTTATCCTTAACTCTGTGACAAGGGCGTTAAGTAACTACAAAGCTGTTTACCGTATGTGACGTAAATGTACTGACTCCTATTCGAGGAGCAATAATAAATTTTGTTTTATAAATAAATAATAATTCAACTATTTCTCTATTGCCTCTAATTGTTTTTAACGATTTTTATATACAATTTATATCATTTTATTTAGCTTATTTTATGACATAAATAGTATAATAAATATTAAATCACGCGTTATGTATCTTTCTCTAACGATCAAAGAAGGTAAAAAAAACTGTCATTCTCCGACATAAAAATTAATGTTTCTGTAAAAATACTTTTAGGCGTAGTGGCGCCGCAGCACGCTAGGGAAAATGGTGTTTCGTGAGATAATGGTTCTTGTGCGGAGAATTGCTAATATGTGATAACTACTCCTTGTCAATTATGTCCTCTAGTATTCGATATTATAATTATTATTATTACTATTATCATTATTAACAAAATAAAATCTATATCGCTCCTATAAATGACATATACAGATTACCCTTATTTTGTTTTTATTAATTTTAAAAATCGAATTGATGCTCAGCAGTAGTAACCCTTTGTCGTTCTCCTCGCAAAGAGCTGAGTGCCCACAATGCGACACACCATTTTCTCAAGTAACGTGAATTTCTTGATTTATCTCTCGATGTTGCTATCGTTGGCCTTTGCGAAGATCGATGAAAGGTTATTTGTGCTAGGCTTCCTGTGTTTTGCTTTTGTGTATTTCCTCCCGTGTTCGGAGCTTCTGCGTTGTCGCAAGAATCTATTGAAATGACGGTAAGTATGTACATATATCTTTTCAGATGGAAGAGACCATTGTCGAAATGACGATCTCTTTCACTAGAAACATCGCGAGCTGAAAATTTCTAATATAGTCCTTTAGTTTGATATTTCTGAATTTTCATAAATTTTCGCTATTTTTTTTATCGCAGGCATTGGTAATATTTTTCAGAAACGGGACGAATTAAAAAAATTAAGTTTGTGTTGCACAAAAATAAAAATAAATAAAAAACACATGAATTTATAATAGCAGATTGCGGGAAGTAAGAGTGTGGGAGCTATAAAACTAGCTTTCACAATTTCTTTGTATTCGGGACTAATTTGCGATATGCAATTTTTAATATGGATCATTCTACAAGTCTATTGTAAATATCATATCTCATCAGTTCTGCATTGCATTTTAGTTAATTCTAATTGCATGAATGGGAGTACTCATTCGAGCTCCACATCAAACAGCATTGCAAAAAGATCCATGCCTTTTGAAATCCTAAAAACGTTTATCAAATCGCTTTTTAACTTTCTTAAAGTCAGATCTTTCAACTTCTCTATTTTATGTGGTATGAAAGATTGCATTTACCAATACAGACAGAGAAGAGCTATAATCTCATGTTAAAGCCTTTTAAATGTCCAAAAAGTTTATCCACATATTGATTTTTGCCCTGTCATATTTAGCGCGTTGTTGTATTGAAGAAGATCAATGGTACTTCTACTGATCTTGATCTTTGATCAAAATCCCAATTTTGCCGTTCAGATCCCAGACTTGCTGGAAAACATTGCCACAACTTAGCCAGTTTGCTTTGATATGGTAGGGCATGTACTCGATTTCCTCGGCTTTGAGAAACTACTGAAACTGGTGGTGCAGTAAACTGTGCGATCGAATGCTGTTGATCAATTTGACGACAACGTGTCGGTAGCAGTTTTACTCAAAACATCCTGGAAGATAAATTGCATTATCCACCAGGATACTTGCATTGGCAAGAAGACCATGGCGTGATCGAGTTTTCTCTAGTAAATATATTTATAAAGCTGAATTTATAGTCCACCCTATTAAGAGCACTGTCAGTTGTTATAACTGGTCATAGGTGCCTCATATTCGAAAGACCCCTGCAAAAATCATCCTCTATAAATTTCCTTCAATGTTTGCAAGTTTAACACTTTCTCGACTATGTTCAATTCCTCATCTGTACCTCTTTGAGATATAAACAATCGTGCAGTACGCTAATATTAGTACTTTCGTTCACAGCACCAGAAACTCACAGATCATCAAGCTCACAGATTCAAAGTCTTGTTCTTTCTGTATACCATATTCCTCATGCTGTTTGTCGTTTTATTTGGATATGTGCTGCATAAAGTAAATCTGATGACCATAGTTTGCACATCGTTACCGAATATAAGTACTTTGATTTTTTTTTGTTTTCTTTGAAGGCATCATGATTAAAAACACGGAAAACCAATTAATAGGATTAATTGAAAACTACGTTCGCCAGTATTTATAACTTCGGTACACTTACTTGACTCATACAAGTTCCAGGATAATTCTAACTAATTTTTAATTTAGAAAATCTTCTTTGAGTTTTTACGATTATAACCGAAAGATTTAAAAATAGTAATATAGTTACAACAGTATAACCTCAAGAAGGGGCAGTTAGTAAAATTAAAGATTTTATTATTTAACTTTACTAATTATGTGTATAACATTAGATATATGATTTTTTGCTAACGTACATCTCAAAAGCTTTGGCGTAAAATATAAGTCTATGGAAAAAAATAAGAAAAATATCAGAATATCGAGTTGCCGATCGGTTGCGTTGTAATGACTTATAAATTAGAACTTAGCGTTTATAATTTACTTGGTCCGATACCTTAAGTTTTAATAGTCCACAAATCAAGAAGTGTCGCGGAGAACCATATATCGTGCGATAACAGAACGTGCCATGGCAATTGGAAAACTGTTAATTGGACATAGAGCAAACCAGTTAATAGAAAGCGTGAAGACTAAAATGGACAATGGACAGTCATTGAGTAACATTTTACGACGTTACGGTGTTCTGAAGGATATAATTTCCAGGGAACTGAAGAGAAGAAGTGCCAAATATCGCAAAAGAAAGAAATGCTCTAAATCCACGCCAAATCTCTTAGTTAGAATACTGAGATGTTACCGTGATTTAAGGCGCACTCATTTTGCAAATAACGAAGTCATCGTTATAGATGATGAAAAGTACTTTACTCTAAGTAACTTCGCAATTAAAGGAAACGATGATTTCTACACCCACAATGTAGAAGGAAGTCCAGACAATGTAAAATACAAACAAAAGGCCAAATTTGTTGATAAAGTTTTAGTTTGGTGTGCGATATCAATTGGTAGAATTTCCAGGCGAGTTAGAAGCGACGCTTTGAACAGCCGAAGTTATATTATAAGAAAATTGATTAATTTTATCTACCAGAATCATGCTCAAGATGATATTATATTTTAGCCGGGCTGGGCTTCCTGCCATTATGCACGTGAACATACTTTTTGTGCCGAGAAAACGATAACCCTTCAAATTTACCGCAGGCTCGACCAATTGAAGGTTTCTGATGGAACAATATGTCTCAAAAAGCGTGTAGTGGAGGTTGGGAAGCTGAAAATGAGCAACGATTAAGACGACGGATTTTTAGAATAATTCAAGACAATGCTGCGAACATCGCGCGTCCAGCGTTAGACTGTTTGTGCCAAAACTTTTGAGACATACTTTAATGCATGTTGGAGCCTCTATAACTTGGGATCTATATCATTGGTATAGCGGTACCTACGTCCCTAGGATTAATATATTAAGAAAGATAAGATTATAAAGTAAATAAAGTATGTCTCCTATCCGAGATCTACACACACACAAAAAAGATGTAAAATTTACCATAATTGCGGTATGCGATACTATAAACGATATAGTGACAGCTATCGAAGCATGCTATGAACTCCATCATTTATACAGGGTGTTTCAGACCACTCGTCCACTATCTTTTTCTCGCGATCTATTGCAGCTGGACTAATGCGACAAATAATAACAAAACCCTACCTAAAGAATCATTCGAAAATATTTTTAACTTCCGGAAACGTTCCATTATACCGGAATCATTTGTTAAGAAATTGCTGTACACATTCCCGTTTACCGTTGCTTCAAAAAAGTAGGGTCCAATTATTTGGTCACCAAGGATGCCGCACCACGTGTTTATGCTCCACACATTTTGATTGTCGAGTTCTTGCATTCAGTGTGGATTTTCGTGTGACCAATAATGTAAATTATGATGATTTACTTCACCATTACTTTTAAATGTTGCTTCATCTGACCACAATACCTTTTCAAAAAATCGAGGATCTGCAATTAATTTTGTTTGTGCCCATCGACAAAAACGGACCCTGACCTGGAAGTCGCCGTCACGTAATTTTTGACGAAGCGAGATATGGTACGGGTGCATTTTGTGGTCATTAAGAACTCGCCATACGCTCACATGGTTAATGCCTGACTCTCGTGCTATATTGCGAGTGCTTGTTTGAGGATTAACTTCGACTGCCCCCAAAACATCTGCTATTCTCTCATTTCTAATATACCGAACAATTTGCTTTTCCTTGTTGTGGTTTTTGCGCACACTTCCTGTTGGTTGCACACAGAGAGCTAAACGAGAGAATACCTTACGCGTAAACTGTCGTCGCTCTGGATACCTTTTATCGATTTATGAACACTCTGTATACAATTTAGTGGTTCTTTTGACAGAATTTGGTAGGAACAACTACTTTTCTTGGATACTAGTAAAATGACATCATTATCTTTAATGGTTTACAAAATATGGTATGTTTTCGAAAGAGATGAAAACGTCAAAATTTTGACAAAATCGTGAATATCTCAAAAACGGTTGGATTTAGGGATAGAGAACTTTAATGAAAATTGTGTTCAAATAATCTGTAGAATTCATTGAGATAAGAAAAAACGTATGATTCCATTTAAAATAAGAAACTTGCTATCCACTTCCGGTATAATGGAACGTTTTCGGAAGTTAAAAATATTTTCGAGTGATTCTTTAGGTAGGGTTTTGTTATTAAATTTTTTGTCGCATTAGTCCAGCTGCAATAGATCGCGAGAAAAATATAGTGGACGAGTGGTCTGAAACACCCTGTATAATTTGCTAAAATAGTCACTTGTACAATATATTTGTGGTGTACCACAAACGCAGTAGATATTATAATCAGAAAACAAGAGGTGTAAAATTAACCAAATTGTGGTTAGTTTGACAACATTACGAGGTTAAATAGAGTGGATGCAAACCAAAATATTTTTGTTACCATTTTATGGTTAGAATAATCAAATATTTTAAGTTAAAATGTCAGAGTGTTATCGACATCACTACTATTATGCACCCATTTGGTGCTGTTGGAGTGACCGTTTTGATGATCACACTTTTTATAAAACGTTTACCCGCTAAATTAATAGATATTCTGTGTCCATGTCTGCAGTGCATATCATTTATGTTGAATATATATAATCACTGGAAGAAAATACAACTATTTAATAGTTCTTGTAATAAAATATATTCGTATTTGCTGTGTTTTTAATTTACTGTCTGTCATTCCTTCAGTATAAACATAAAATAATTATAGTTCAAATTTGTATGCTACTATTATTTGAATTGATTGGGCGTTTCCTTGATGTAAATCCATTTTAATTAAATAAACAACTACGTTGTAAGATTCACACTTTATTAGTTATTAAAAACTAAGACAGCTGTTTTGCCGCACAAAGGCTTCGCAAGATAGGTACAATAAACTAAATTTTTAAACATAGATACAACCTATTTTAACAATCTATAAACAACCTTTACAAAACAAGTTTTTAAAAAAGTGCTTACACTTTCTGGCTCTATACAAACATATATTAAAATATCCAAACAGGTATAACAATTTTAAAAAAATATGTGTAAAATCTAAAACAATGTAAACAGTTTTTTATATAGAAAAGTAGAAAACAATTACATTTGTACTTTAATGTCTATAAGGGAATAAATTTAACAATGGGGAATGATTAAGATCTATTTTATCATTTAGTAAATCATCTGAAAATTTAAGTTTATTAATTTGAACTGCTTCTAATAAATCTAATTTTTTACTCTTATTTTCTTGGGCCTATGTTTAAATTTAGTTGATTGTAAGTATCTGACGAAGCCGTAGTGCGGCGAAACAACTATCATAGTTTTTAATGCCTAATAAGGCGTAAATCTTTATGTTTTTTATATGTAAATGTTTATTTAATTATACTACTATTAATTGTTTATTAACTGTTAATATTATTTTATATATTGTAATAATATTTTAACTGCACATATATAGTTCATTTTACAATTGTGTAGCTAGATTTACCCTTCGATAAACCTTCACAATATTGAACTATAGAAAAATAATACTCCCTAGATTTTCTTTAGTATCTACCTATACGTTTTAAGTACGACATCCCTGCACTACAAAAAGTTGTACTATGTACCAAAATATTTCTCTTTGTGTGCGCTAACGTATTTACTGTGGGGGATTATATTCTATTTTGAATATGATACATTATCTACTGATATCTGGGGAACATATTTGTTACAAAAATCACGTGCAAAATATTTTGATTATTGAAATACTAGTTTTGCTTTTATGCACTTGACTCATCACAATTGTTTTTAATATGACAAAAGAAATCGGGTTCTCCATTATTGTAGTTTTTGTTCCTTTGAAAACCTGTGAAAGCCCTCGTTTTCGTTAAAAATCGATACATCTACAAGCCACATTTTCAATTGTCTGCACTGACGCGAAATTGTACTAACTCACTTAAATATTTACATTTTTCAAGGAAATCTATATTACGAAAGAATTGATGGATTACTTAAGTGTTAAGAACGCTACATTTAGAATTAACATAAGCTTCGTCAAATAGCTTTAATGGATGAGGTATCTATCAGCAAAACAATTGAATTTTAATTTTATTAGGGATTTGTTCCTCAAAGTGTAATAACTGTAAAATCTTGGCAACCCAACTAAAGTTAGGCGACATTAATTTATGTGAGAGAATCAGTTACATTAATCGTTCTTAACTAATGATTTGCTGAGAGACAACGGAAGCAGTGAATAGAAGAATTGAATGTTTCCCATTTTTTTTTCTATTTTAAAAAATGCTTCCCAACTAGAAAAAGATTTAGAGAAGTTATAAGGATTGTGTGTTAAATATCCTGTATAAATTAAAATAGAAACAAGAATATATTTTCACATAGTATTTTTGGCTTCTGTTTGGAAAAATATTTTTTATCACTTTATAGTAGAAATATAGAGGAATAAAACTGCCTGATATAAAATTATTGTATGTAAGCCTCTTGTAACGTCTTTCAACTAAGATTTTGATGCGAGCGTTATATAATTAAAATAATGTGAAAAATTAATACAAGAAAAGCGAAAAATCTTTAACGAAACTTATAGTATATAATTTGCAACAGAACAGCTTGAGAATAGATTCATTACTTTTAATTTGATATCCCGCCCCTCAGTAATTTCTAGCAAACCTTTATCCATGTCGGAGAATTTTTTTTTTCGCATCTTTGTAAGAGCAAACTCATGTCATTAATGAGTCTTCTATTTTCAGTTGTCCAATTCGCTATGTAGAAAATTTTAGGCAGTAGTTTGAGCACCTTTTAATATTATTTATGGTTTTGTCGTTTGATAACTTAGATGTTTGTGAGTAATCGCCATTTTGAAGTGTTTTGTTCTTTTTAAAATTAGAGGAAAGGCCAAATACGTAAATTTGAAGAATAATATTTTCACCATTTAGGTCAAGCATCAATGAAGCTTTTACTTCCGTAAATGATATCATTTTGATTAATTTGTTTCTTGTGTTTGAAAATTCTAGTCTAATTGCAATTTAGGTTTTTTAAACACCAAAAGGCCATGTTAAAATAGAAATGTAGATTGTACATCCCAATTTGTTTTTTATTTTTATTATTTATGTTTAATTTGTCTTATGTCAACGAGTTCTGGAAATGGAAAATGTATCTGGGATTTGCATTATTAATCTTGGATTTTTGGAGTAATCTTAAGAAATAGATTTAGAGAGTATTTTGCTGTAGAATTTTTTTAGCGGTTTGAAGATTGTTAATATTGCGTTAGTTTGACGCGACAACATTAGTGAAGTGCTATTACGCAGAACTTTTTTGAATTGCAATAGATGTGCATTAATGAGCAAATAAACAACGTTGCTCCTGTTAATACATAATTACCGACATGTTCAACTAATTAAATCACCAGCAAACGTTAATGCGACACGTTTCTTTTTATTCCAACGATCGCGACTGATGTCACTAATGATGGCAGATACTATGACCATTTATTCCTCCCAGTTGTAATAATAATTTGATTAATTAGAAAAGAATGCACCGAAAGAGTAGTCAGAACGTTGCGTAACCATATCATTGGCAGGGGTCAGGAGGAATTTTGTAGTAGAATGCCGTGCATTTGGTGGGGAGAGCTAGAGACGCAGGGGAGACGTCGGTGGGGACAGAAAGGGGCGTCGCCCTGGGCCACTCACCGTTCTGGGCAAGCGTCCGCGCTCGCATCGCACTTAGTACGCATTTAGCTCGTATTTGGAGTGATATGTTGTGTTACGTCATTTTTCTGAAAAGGACTTTTTGGTTTCGCTTTCCAAAGTGACCCTTTCGGCGATTTCGAATTTTTCTTGGTACCATACAGTCACATACAGTTAACCGTCCCGGCCCACGGTATCCTTAAGTTCATGTGATATAGTTTCTCTTTATTTATTTTTCGTTTACCGGACGTGTGTCGGTCCTTTGCGGATTTTGCGTCGGTCAACTCCTTTGCCATTCCGTGACCATCAAGAAGCATTTGGCGGGCCCCACAGTCTTGCGAAGGCAACCACTCATCGACCAGACCGGCTGAAAGACGACGACCAGGGAAACATTACCACGCATCATCCGCAAATCGCGCCTTGTCCTCATTTAGTTCCGTTTTTAACTGTGACATTTAATTTTGGTTTTGCGTTCGTGACGCGGGTTTTTTTTCTTTCTTTCTGTTCTTTGTTTATTTATTATTTCTAATTGGTTTCTTGGGCGCCTCACACGAATAAAGACTGATTAGTCTTAAGGATCTAAAGGACATCACTTCTAATTAAAAACAAACTTTAAAAGTTAACGTCGCGAACATACTTAATACAAACATTATTATTACAATACGTGTAACACTAGTTAGTGTTTGCCCCTTTATTTCTTTAAAAATTGTGTGATTGTGTGCGCACTCGTTTTTGTGTCTCTCTGTAATAAAAGGATTAAACAGTTTTTATTGTTGCAACCAGACGAAGAAAGATGGAGAAATATCAAGAGCACGAACAGGAAGAGGACCAGATTTTCGAGAGCGAAGATATCCCGGAGTCTGGGTAAGATTTATAACTGACGAAATAACAGATCGATTTATTTGTTTACAGTGTACATACATGACGTAAGCGATATAATGCAAAATAGGAGCCTCTTTTCATCGTTTTATAAATGAGATTTAAATCATTTAATTCCAAAAGTTTCATAAATTAAATGCCAAAAATTAATTTTCCTATTACAAATAATATTAATATTTTATTATGTTGTACCTATAGGTTACTTTTTGCAATTTTACAACAACAATTTTAAATTGAAGTTAGGTGTATTTGTAGATCTATAACGATATACAATCTATTATCTAATTTTCATCGATTGAATATACTTAAGTCATGTAATTGCTAGTCAAAATTGCCGTCGTTGTAATAATTATTCATTATGTTGATTACATTGCGTTTATGTAAGTCGATTTGTTACTATAGTTTGCTATTTTTAATTCGGTTAGTATTAGTATTATGGGGCACAATTAATTATTTGTTCTACTATTATTTTGATAACAAATCGTTGTATGAGTGTTACACCATATAGTTCTACCGCAGGCAAACCTAAACATTATAATTATAAAAAGCATAGCTAATCAAAAATAGTCTAGTATTCAAGTATATTTAATTTACAGTCGTTCCAATGATATTTCAAAATGACCGTAATAAATATCTATTGAGTTGCAAAATTACTAGAAAAATAGAAACGCAATAAATGTGTATTGTCATCATTTCTAAATATCTTTGCTTGGATCATTACAAAGATACATTTGCATACAACAACGGGTATCTATATACCTACACTTCCTCTTCAGGGTCTATAACCTTTCAGAATGTATGGGTTTCCTTCGTAACCACAAATCAAATTTGTTAATCCTTCATAGCTATTACACAGATATAGTAAAGTGATGCATTTTAAAGTTAATAGTGATGGAATACTTGTTTTGAACAACCTGTCTTTCTAGTACTATTAGAACTATTTTTTAAGAAAAGGAAACTCATTTGAATTATTATATTTGCGGCTTGTTTTTATGTATTATCAAATTTACTCATTGTCTTGTTACTTGTGTCGTTTGACTGCCTAAATTTATTTTGACATGTAATTTTTTTAAGAAATTTCACTATGTCGATTCTTTACTCAAATGCCTCTAAGTATGTGTGTAATTTTTAAAAAGAAAGTCCAAATCGCTTAGGATTATGTATATAATTCTAAAAACACGAACCATAAAATATCTACTTCGCCTAATGATATTTCATATGTACCATTATTCCATTTGTTGTACAACACTCCATTACGAAATATCTGTATATACATACAGTCTCAGATTTGCGACTGCCTGATAATACTCTAAAAAGGGAAATCTGAAAATGCACAAATTTTGTTATACAATATTCATGACCACCGTGCATTCCTCATTAGTAGAGACTGCATTTTAGGACTTAAAAAATTTCCTATTAGGGTAGAAAAAACATTCTTTTAGGATACCAAGCAGTTTTATTATGTGAAAAGTTGCCGTTTTACCATAGTACTTTATGAAAGCTTTTATATCGAGTCGCAAGGAATGTTTTTATTTCAGTTCTGGTAGAAAAATAAATTTCGTTTAATTTTATATTTAAAGAGTGCTTTATCAAAAATGTGTGATTTATACCGGTTTAAAGAAATGTCAGTTGGATAAGCTTTATTTATGATTATATTATTTAGGCCAGGAAAATATCTTGCACATTTACCATAATGCAGGACAAACAAGAAGGCATTTTCGTTTTGGTTTAATTTACGTGTTCTTTGAATATGGTCTACATAGCAATTGCTTTCATAATAAAAATCCATATGTGATGTTAAGGTGTAATGGTTGCAACGATGTTTGGAAATTACACCAATAAACATTTATTGAATTATAGGGGTCACTTGGCTTCAATATTTACATTATGAGTACTTGAGTACAATAGAAATGCCATTAAAACGCATTTACTTTTGTGCTTAATATCAGGACGTATATGAATATTTTGGAAATTTTGCAGTTCAAATTTGTAATTAACACAGAAGAATACCCCTGGGTTTGTCTATTTAATTCACAATTAATTTGGATTCCCATAATATAGGTATCAATGTACGCATGTTTTTTTGAAGCAAGCTGTGTACATAAATGTATAAACTCGTCGATTAAGCACACAACCAAGCTAGAAATTATGTTTATCTCGTTTACGATAACAGGTTAAACGATAAACTTAAAAAATTCATTTACACACATGTATATATATACATATGTACATACTTACACATGTCTTGGATTAAACTTTGTTTTTGAACCTTCTTGTTACGATTAGATTGCTACCAAAAGTGCTAAAAAAATAACATGCGCACACAATCATATTTACTTTGATGCGGATATAATATTCAGCTCATTGGCATATTCGCGAGTATACGATACGTATTCGGTTTCATTCATTTATGTAAATTTTAATGAAAATGTTGTGTTATTTGCTTTTGATAGCCTTTATCTGTTTTTTAAATATGTAAATAACAGATAGAGGGTCAATTCACTGTTACATCGTATGTAATTATTTTTCGTTTACTACACGAATGTAATCATATCTCAAGCTTGAGCAGCGTAAATGTATTTGCTTATTATTAGCAATTCCTGGAATGTTTGTCCAAAATATAGATATGAGTACCACTTATTATTGGTACTGGAAAATAGAAATTTGAGTTAATTTAATTGTTTATTTTTTAAGTTATAAATAATTTCTATGTGTGCAAGTCTTCTACTCTATATTAAGAAACGAAATTCTTAATATTTTAACTCCTATCAAAATATTTGTGGATTGCTGCATATTTTTAACTTTCAAACCAATTAATACGATAATATGTTGAAACTGGAAATTAAATTACCTCCAAAAGAAATCAAATGAAAATATTTAAAGCAAAGGTAAGTGATATACCTACTCCTGGAATACGGTTCTATTTCCAATTAATGAAATTTTATATAAGATTTCATTATGATTTTAATAGTAGTGTTTCATTAATGCACTTAACCCTAGCTTTTTTGGCTTAAATTGCAAAAGTTTGGTAACAATTTTGTCATATTTTTAATCTGAGAAATTTTCATGTTGGTTCCACAGTCACAACGTTACAAAATTTAGTAATCTTCTGTCATGATTAACGCAAAAAAACCAGAAAAGACATGTACACAATAAGGCACACGCCACGTTTAATTTTCGTGGATTTGCCACCAGTTTTGTGCCGCTTTTAGCTGTAATTTTTCAACGTATACTACACTTACGCAAAATAAACGGGCGAATGCGCGATAGCAAAAGGGCGTGCTCAATGGAATGAGACACACCCGAAGAAATATCCAGATATATTATAACTCGCTCGTGAGGACATAGCCGCCCCACTATCTTCGCTATTCGTTCAAAAATCGTAATTCAGTTTTGTTGTAATTCGTATCTGCAATACCGTACGCCCGTTTTCTCTAGCTGATGACGTAGATGCGCGTGAGGGCGTGTCTTCCGCTAATTCCGAATGCATGAACTGTACATAAAATGTCCATGATAATAGCAATCTCATTGATTGATTACATAATTTTTGGTCTTTTCAATTATCACAAATAGAAAACTGTTTAATATAAGTTAGATTATAGGAAAAATAAAATACTGGTTATAATAAGTTTTATTAACACTTATTAATGCAGTTAAAGTACCTACTCTATTGATGAGTTTAAACTCATAAAGATTTAACTCAGCAGTATTTTAGCAAAGGTTTATAGCAGTGTTGTAAAAAACACCTTAGTAGGTAACTGGTATTACATACATAAATATATTGTATTACAAACATTTTCCTAAAGATGGCGCTACAGTTTATTTTATTATATCTTTTCCACTGGAAATTTCGGCTATACTGTCATCTTCAGGTGAAGAAATTAAAAAAAGTTATGTTATGGAAAACGACTTCACGTGTTAAGTGTAAAACTTATTGATAAGGAACATGCATAAACAGACTACAATGAAATATTATAACATATTAATTGATTTACAAATTTTTACAGAATTACTTGAAAATCAATTAATGAAGTTATAATACTTAATTTCAAAATGTTTATGTAAATTCATATTCCTTATTAATGAGCTTTACACTTAATGTCTGATTTTTCATGACATAAATTGACTTTTTTTTTCACCTAAAGCTGTAGTTAAAAAGTAGAAACATATAGTGGAAAAGATATTTATAATTATTGATTGGATTAGAACTAAACATTTTGATTGCTATTTTCATCCTATCAATCTTGAAAGAAATTAAAGTAGTTATACAATCTTTTATCATGTTGATTAAAGCTAGCTGTATGCTATTGGTCGCCATTGTATATCCATAGATATTTTATATATCCACATGTTAATATATAATACACAAGTACGCGTTGGTTTGTTGCTAACTTTGGGAATTCCGGGTAACCGTAGCGTGATGGGGGTGCTCGTCCTAGTGGGATCACCTTGCTAATCGCAGGGATCCATACACCAACGAAGTATGAATTCTGAATTTCTTCTCAACAAGAATATGTGAGAAACTGCTACAGCAAAATTCAGCTGAGTTACCGCCTTTACGCGCAGCATGCGTCACGGGCTTGAAATGGCGGGCGAAGCCCCCTAAATAAACAGCGTTCAGCACTGCAGATACATATTATAATAAAAACTCGATTATTCAATTTTGTACGAATCGCGTAGATAGTGGGAAGATGTTTTCGCGTGCGAATTGTACCGATTCTCCTTATTGCTTAGGGCGTGTCTCACCCCATTGGGCACACCCGCTTGCTATTGCGCTTCCGCCAACTTGGCTGGATCGTGCTGTAAAGAACGCACAACAACTTCATACAAACAGGTATTTTCAAATTGCAGTTTCAATTGTTTAGACTCAACTTTTATGATTTAGTACTACAGGCCATGCATTTTCTGTTGGCGGAAATCCGCCCTCACGTGCATCTTGCGTCACTGGCTCGAAGAGGCAGGCGAAGCTCGCTGAACGAACAGTGTACAGTGCTGCAGATACGTATTACAATAAAAACTGAAATTCGTATTTTGTAGGTACGAATCGCGAATACTTACATATTACTTAAAGTAAATAGTGGGGTGACTATATTCCCATATGCGATTTTTAACGTTTCTCCATATTTCTTCGGGCGTATCTCGGGCGTCTTGCTATCGCACATCTGTCAGGTAAAAATGCATGGACGTAGTAATACAACCTTAATATAGGGCAAGACTTAAAAAAAGGCAGCAATTTGCTTATTTATTCGTTTAAGAATTTTTAATTGTATGAAATATTACATTAAATATATTAATAGGGAGGCAAAAACATTTAAAATCCATTATTAACACTTTTAAATATTTTATTTTATCAGAAAGCTATTTATCCTAGTTTAGTTTGATATTGGAGATACATTGAAAATAGAATTAAGATAAAAAATATCGACACAATTTATAGTTACCCATAAAGGAATCGGTAAAATATAATTATTGTAACACACGTTTAAATGTTCCCGGCAACTGCTTTTTAAGATGGCAGCAAGACTACCAGGTCGATGAAAACGAAACCTAAAACATCGAAGGTTCCGACAACTGTCCATTCTTTTCCTTTTGTGGTATGAGTACATTGAGCTGCCATCTATATGTTTTTCTCTTTAATTTATAGGATTGTAGATAGTACAACTCTGTTTAGATGGAAGATTCATTCAAATTTGGTTAATTATTTTAACATATTAGCCTTTGAGCTAATAAAAAACAACCTTTTTACAATAATATATTAAATTGTGAATTATATGCTGATGAATATTTGAAACAAAGGTCACTGTGAAACGTTTTGAAAGTTTATTTTTGTCTTTTTCAATCCTGATGTTATTTTTTCATATCTTCATTGAGAATTTTATATGACAATTTATTTACTCACATACAAAACGTAAATTGGTTATTTTAAGTTTACCACCGTTTACATTCAAATTAAGGTTAGTGTGTTTACACTAAACAGTTTGACAGTTTTGTCAAATACAACAGTTATAAAGTGATTTAAAATGTTTGAGAAGACATACTTTACAATCCACTAAAGAAGGTTACGAAAGTACAAAAGACTATTTAAGAATTAATAAAATTATAAATAATACAAAAAGAATAAAGAATATTCCATTCAAACATTTTTAGGTAGTAGGTATAGTGTAACAAAGAAATTGTTATGGCACAAAAAATGTGTTTAAAACGTTGCTTTTTAATTTAAATAAATATAGCGATTAGGAACCTCCTAATATATTTTTTGTAACATTTTTTTTTAACATTTTTCTATTCTGAACCGTTATTCACCCACATCCATATAAAGTCTGCAACAAACAAACAGGAAAAGATTGAATATAAAGATCTTTTATACATTTGGGTATCAAATACGGTACTGTCAAAAATATAATAATTAAAAGTAAAGTCATGAATTGGACCGCCATTTTCAAATATAAATAAGAGGCGTTTATTGGCCCGCTACATAAAATTACAAGCAATGAATTGTTTGGGTAGGAAATACTTGGAACATTTTCTGAAGAGCCAAGGTCCGAAACGTCAAGGAAAAGACTGATTCACACGTTTAGAGAACGCGCCTCTCCTGCACCAAAGACGTGCGCCCAAAATTGATTCCCGAACTGCCAAGTGAATCATTCACCTCCCTAGTGTAATTTTTAATTTTAGTTCGCCGGATTAAAATCCCGAGTGTGTCAGATTTCGACTATGCGAAGGTTCTAGCATTTTTTCGTCGTCCAATCGCTTACCTCGTCCGGCAAACGGTTCCCACTGTGTTGCCGTCTCTCTTCGCATACGTATGTGACAAAAAATACGAGGAAAACGGAGCAATATCTTGTTGGCACTGAACGTTGTTTGTTTCGTTGTTCCTTACATTTTACGAAACGGCGTCTCTTATACCGTCATAGAAACGTACGCACATTAAGCGAAACGAAAAACAGGTTGTTTTACATTTATTTCAGGAAAAACAATTAAATGTCGGTTTGATATCCTTTCCCAAGTCTTTTTTTATATCATTACTAAGACTATGAATTCTGTATATAGTTTACAGTTCTTTATTAGGTACGCATTGAAATTTTTATTATATTTACGACGTAATTTATATACCTGGCCCATTGAAAAGTAAATTATGCTGTGTCATGTCCACTTTTGAAAAAAATATGTTTTTTAAAGCGTTTACCAATTTACGAAATGCATTCGAATCGAATACAAATGTTGTTAAAATCATTTGTTAATTTTCATGTAATCATTTTAAGTGTTTTAACGCTTTTTAACCACCAATAAGAATGTTCTTTTATGGTGTCGTTCTTAGACCGAGGTATTGTAAACATTATAATTAAAACAAATTTAGTTATGAAAAAACGCAAAAGTTGCAATTAAAGATTCATACAAAAAAATACCTTCGTTGATAATATTCATTTGTGAATCCTGTCATTTTTAGGCGGATGTTATTTTTGACACATATTTTGCATTTAGCTTTTTTGAATGTAATCAGCTTCTTTGAAGGACAGTGGGTTAAACTTTTTCAGTTCTAATCTTTAATAGAATGCATGGTGATGCACTCCTTTTTTGATATCCATATTCGCATGACGCGTAACTCTTGACGATGCGTTAGAAGAATATGGGTTGGTGTTGTTTTGACTGTTTCCATCGTCTGTTGGATTTTGGAAACCCGAAGATTCAGCATTGGTTCTACTGCCGTCATCAGGGTAGCGCTGATAAGGACTATTGCTTATTAATTCCATGGTCACAGGCAACCATGGAATTAACCAGCAACAGAGTCCTTATGATGGCTACCCTGATGACGACAATAGAACCACTGCCGAAACATCGAATTTCCAAAATCCAACAGACGATGGAAACAGTCCAAACAACACCAACTCATATTATCCATATTCGCCTCAATTGTTTCGGTGCTATGTAAATTTTAATGAATGACATATACAGCGTTCCAGCACAACTTCATTCCCTCAAAAAAAAAAAAAAAATCGGTGAGTCTGATAATCCATTGATAACATTATCGTTAGTACAATTATCACAATAAAAAAAGAATAGTGAAAGCACTATTGAAATAAACAAGAAATTACTAAGTTAAACTTATGTAGTATACCATTTATAACAGCCACATCAAAAATACCTATATTGCAAAATAGCACAGATTAATGATAACAATACGAAAAATAGTAATAAATATCTATAAACGTAACATTTAAAAATGGATAGCATATACATTAATTACATCCACATAAGTGAAAGAAACCGACAGCATTCCATTTAAAACAATGATAATGTAGTAAACGCAAAAAGTACCTTTATTTATGCAGACAAATCAGTATCACTTCTACATTTTAAATTTTATTTCCTCACTGAAAGAATTTTATTTTATTTGGATAAAAAGATAGTATTGTTGATTTCGTTTCACTCAGCTTCTCATATGATGCCAACATACGGAAAATTCTAGTGCGCGAGATCGGTAGTTTTCACTGTGTTCTGGTTGTATATTAGATACTCCATTAATTAGGCAAAGAAATAAACTTTATACAGCTAAAAGAACACAAAAGAAATTAAATATATCTCACTATAAATAATTAAACTCCAACTATGCAGATATTTAAAGAAGGACGGCATTTTGCGAAAAAATAGCAATGCATATAGAAATACCGAAGCCAGGTACTTAATTGCATCGGAGACCAGAGACATTTCAATAACAGAACGAACGTTATAAAAAACAAGTTTATTTTAAAATCCGGGGAATTACCTATTTCTTTTAGAACTCTAGGTTTTATTTATCTATGTACAAAATAACTTTCTTCAACGCACTGCCATTTTTCGCACACTGCTATGCGTATGTCGTCATCAAAAGCTACGTGCCATTAACTATTTGTCTAATGTAATCGTCTGGTACGAAAATTCATCGTTTGCAGCAATCGAAAACTCACTATTTGATGGATTTAGGAAAACTGACACAGTTTATAAACGCTGCCGTTGGATAGCCGTCACTTCAATAATATATCTACTAAAATAAATTCTGTGCACATAAATTTACAAAATTGAGCATAATTTTGCGTGATTCGACTAATCGTTCCATCCACCGCGGCCACTAGAGACTATTGTAGAGCGCGTGTTATCTTTAAAGTTCATCCAGCAAGTTCAGCCCCTTGAGGTAGCTCAGAATCTTTTTGAATATCATTTTCAGGTCTTTTGGGCAGAGGTCAACCTTCCCAAAAATTGCATACCTGATTATCGTTGTGGCGGGGCAATGACAGAAGATATGCTTAACTGTCTCTTCATCTTCCAAACACAGCCTGCATTCAGTCCCATCAAAGAATCCGATTCTGTGTAGGTGCTTTCTGCGTTTGCAGTGACTTGTACAGACATATACAATTACTTCGATATTTGTTCGGTTAAGTTCAAGTAGTTCCTTGGTTCTGGCATGATTAGGTGTAATGCACTTTTTCTCATGTACCAAAGGACAGGTCATTTATTCCAATGTTTTACCATTTTCTGATTTGCCCAGACATTGATTTGTTGTTTAGCTACCGCAGGCGGACACAAGAGTGTCTGTTTCCTCATTACCATGAATGAGTGATGAATTAAGGATAGATTATTAGCCGTCCCCAATACATTTAGTGTGTTTTTACAGTTCCAGGTCAGCTGCGAGCAGCATGCATTTATGGGTCCCTAGTGCTTTCAGCACCGCTTGACTGTCAATGAAAATTTTTATTCATTTGTTTCTGCCGTTTTTCTCCAAAATCTCTCTAAGACGCATCTTAATGTCATTGATTTCAGTTTGAAAATGCGTTGTGTGTTGTCCAAGGTTGTAGTATTTTCCACCTCTTGGATTACTACAGAATATTCCTGCGCCAACACTCTGTTTTTTAATCGTTCGTAAACCAGCAGGTGTCTGTGTCTGTGTTTTTTCGGTACATCCAGTCCTCTCTGTTTGGAAAGGAGATAGTGAAGTATGTGCCGATCATTGGTCAAATACGCATCATGTGCGATGGCATTCCCAGCACACTATCGAAAACGACCGATTCCAGCAGCCTGTTAGCCCACAGATATTGATTCGCTATGTGACATAGGCGAAATGTATAGTTAATCTGCCCTCTCTTTCCACAACAATGTGCAAGGGTGGTTGGTCCAATAGAGTTTCTAATGCCAATGACGAGGAAGAAGACATTGCTTCCGTGATTGCCATACTTGCAATCTTTTTGGATGGATGTAAGTATTGCTGTGGTTCTGGCTTGTTTTGCTTTGTAGCTCTAACAATTCATGAATATGAAAAAAAGTCGACCTGTATACAGCTGAATATAAAAAGTTAAAAACATTTCTGAAATTGAGGATATATATATATAGGAGGTTTAGTGTTTTACGTTGTTTTCAGTTGTTGCAATTTTGCATACAAATAAACGTATAAACTTTGTATATGTATATCTCAAAAATTTACATGCAACAGAATCTGCATTGAGATAAACTTTTTACCAATTGGTCAGACACTCTCTACAGTTTTCGAGTTACCAAAATACTTACATTAAGATGTAATCTTCCTCTTCCCCTGCTTAACTGTCTTATCACTCTCTTTTAAACATGAAAAAGTGCGTTCATTTATATTTCTATTTAATTCTTGAAATCGGTATATTATTAATGTTAATTTGAAAGTCATAATTTCAACATCACGAATGATAAGTTAAGTTTTATTAATTAATTTTCTGAAGAGTAGTAGTCCAAATGTAATTAAAAATTTTGGTTTTCGTCTGTGCTAATAGACACATTGATCATTCAAAAGCTTATTACAATATGTGTCAGGTAAATTTTCACAATAATCTTGAACAAAATATATTTGAAACTATTTATTAATTCACCAAAGTCGATGAACAACAAAAGAGACTAGTTTGAGAAAAATAGGTTATGTTCAAATATCAAATGAATGCGGTTGAATTGATTATTAAATTCTTTTTATGGATAACTTGACACCAGCCAGCGATCCAGTTGTGTAATGACACGGACCGTGGGGTCAGTATTGCAGCTCATTTGGTTGCTGCAAGACACGTGCTCAAAGTTACTTATATTCCAGTTGGCGAGTGGTTCTCCAGCAGCTTTGAACAGAGTACATATTGCCAATTACTTTTCTTACGTACACGTACTAGATTTGGAGATTAGCATTGGCTGTAAAATTTGAATAAAGTGGTTTGATTTATCGTCGTGCGTATGGGGAAAGAGGTTATTCGCGTATTAAAATTGATACATAGCCACATTAAAGACGACCAACTGCTTTGGCTTTCTTATATATACATACATTGAGGAATAAATACCCATGCAGTGATCTTAGTTCAAAAAGACGCTACAAGAATTCGAACTTTGAAGTAATCTATTGAGAAGAGCATAGCTTTCACTATCATGGGGATCTACACTTTTATTCTCTTTTAAGCTTTTAACCATCTAATTCTCTATTTAAATAACGAGTGATAAATAATAATTTCTTTTTATTATAAATCAATTGTTCCCATATCATACTTAGGTACACATAAATAAACTTCGTCATTCTAAATTATATCTTTTTTGTTACCTAACTGTTGAAAGGATTTCAGTGTATGATTATTCGATTCTAAATTATAAAGAAAATGCAAAAGTTCAATTTCTCCTTAACTGTCATGGTTGCCAAAACACAATTTATGAAAATATACAGTATGTCCCCGGATCGACTTTAAAAGAGAAAATTTTTTTAAAATTTTTGTAATTTCGTAAAATTTCACTCTTGATGATTTACTTGATTTCAAACCCCCAAAACACAAATTATTTTTTATTTAACTCTAACGGTTCACGAGATAATATCATTTTCTTGCTAGAAAATATACAAATCGGGCTCAAGTTTTATTTAATAAATTTAACAAATAATGGTAAAATAAAATAAAATTCTCAAAAAGCTAAACTATTAATTTTCTATGCAAATAATAACGCTTTTTCTGCACAGATTTCAATGCGAGCTCTAAATTCATTGAAACTGCGTCTTATTTCTAAGATTGATAAGGACTAGACTGCATTTTGTATCCTATTTTTAATTGCTCTTTATCATTGTCTAGTGACTCACTGTACGCAATTTGTTTTAAACAACCCTACAGATAAATGTCCAATATTGTAAGATCGGGACTTCTCGGTGACCATAAAATGGGACCATCTCTTCCTATCCAGTTATCGTGGCACTCTGTGTTGAGCCACTGGCGAACAATGCCGGTATAATGAGCAGGGCACCCATCGTGCTGGTAAAACATTTCCATTCGGTAGTTTAACGGCAATTAATCCAGTTCATCAGTTAAACAAACATTTTTTCATCATTTCCAAATATGAATTACGGTTTAAATTTTGATCAAAAAAATATGGGCCAATACTGCCATGGTACGAAACCGCACGCCACACATTAAACTTTTCTAAAATATTGTCTGATGGGACAAGAAATTCTGAAGTTTGGATTGGTCTCAGTCCAGTACCGGCAATGTTGAGACGAAACGACTCCGTTAGCTGTAAAGGTTGATTCATCAGAGAATATAATTCGTTTATGAAAATTTTAATCTTCCAAAATTTTGCAGCCCATTTTTAAACAAAAATCCATACGTTTGACTTCATCACCATTTTCTAAAGTTTACCTAAATTGTGGTTTACATGGTAAAATTTTGTTCTCTCTAAATATTCTTTGTAAATGAGATTTACTTATCCCAGTTAGCATGGCCCTCCTTGTTAAAGACAAGTTTGGATCTCCTATTGCGGAATGAACGACGAGAACTGAAGCAGCAACTTCTTTGACTTCTTAATGTTTAAAACCGAACCTGTTTTAAGGAATTTGGTCACAAAGTTTTTTGCTACGAAATTTGAAATCGTAACTTCCGGGTATTTTGCAGAAAAATGATATTAGTTTGATATTAGAGTTAAATAAAAAGTAATTTATGCTTTTGGGGTTTGTAAACAAGCAGAGTGAATCATCAAGAGCAAAATTTTCTGAGAAATCAAAAATAAAAGAAAATTTCCTCTTTTTAGTCGATCCGGGGACATACTGTATTTAGGGGTGTCCATAGAAATAAACGAATAGAAATATAATGTGCTGTAAGTCGCCACATCTGATCGATGTGTTTTAATGATCCCATATTATGAACACACTTCTCATTAAACGTTTGTTCATTTTATTTAAGAACTTTTTATGGAGGACATATTGCGGATAAACACGGTATGTTTCCAAATAGCTGTATGTGCTGTGCATGCTGTTTAAATATCTTTTTTTTTTCAATTATACAAAATTCCATGCAGACAAAATAGGTATTACGTTATTTTATTATAAAATAACGGAACAATAGGTACCAGATATCACAATGAATACTTGCTTTTTCCTTAATTACTAGGTAATTATTTACGGTAATTAATATCGGATTATAGATTGTGGGAGGATATTGTATTCTTTGCAAGAGCCAACATTAAACCTCTCCTATATTAATGTTTGTACTGACTTTATATGTAATACATATAAATTTGTCGTATCATTACAAAATTTTGGCAACATCTTTAGTGATTATCCAACCATCACATTGTTGAAATGGACGCAACAGATGCACAAAAAATCATTGTTTGCGCAGCTGTTGTATTACAAAACTGTACCTTATAATACGATATATTTATATCTACGGGTGCAAGTCTTGGTGTTTCTAGAAAAAGAATAACTTTTTAAATCTTCAAAATTAACAATAAAATGTCTGCACTCTGACGAATGAAAATGTAACGTTTTTTGCCGTGTGAACTATTAAATATAGATATATGTTATTATTAAGTGGTCGAGTGAAAAGAAGTAAAAGGTAAACTAAAAACGCCTTAAATTAAAATAACATTTAAATGTAAATTTAATAGTAAAACACATATGTAGTTATTTAAAATATGTATAAAATGCGCATTCAGCTACCTGATAAATGGTTAGCTTTTCTGTGTGGATGTAATCTTATTGTAGTAGGCATATAATGCCATGTTATTCTATGTAGCCGTTTCTCTGGAATCAAAATGGCACCCCGCCCGTACTATGGCTTCAAATTTCGAACATCCAAGGTTCACACAAAGTAGTAGTTTCATATATCCAGACCACGTTCAGGGTCGATCAATTTTCAGATCGATTTTCGATTGTTACAGGTGCGACACCCCTACGTAACATTTCTTTCCCACAACCTTCCTTTATGCATTCGAAATAAAATCTATGTTACTATACCTAACCAGTATTGTATAGATTGTTGTAACTTTAACATTATAAAAAATCGAAAATCGGTAAATTTTTTATATTGTTATTAACATAATATTACTTTCCTTCAATATTATTTAACCGGTTTTGGTTATTCTTTTTACTAACACAAACTTTAATTAAAACTTTTTTTCTAATATTAATGTTTATATGTAAAGATTTAAAATTTATGTACAGAAAATGTGAAATTTGATAATGTTACTTTCGTTTGTAAATTAATTACGAATTGATCGATGCGAATAAGCTAGTGGGGAGGCGAGAGACTGCATGGAGGGACATTCCGAGTAATACATACCTAAAATTTTCCATGATAGATGATCGAATGGAACTGAAACCTCAAACCTATATACTTAGTTATCAGTGGTGTTTTTACACTAGTATTTTGCATGTTAAATTTAAAAAATAAAATTATGTTGTCAAGCGCGCCAATTAGATGTTTAAAGGTGAATTATGAAGAAAGTATTATGAAATTATTAAGTATGTGTATATATCTGGAAAGAGAAAAAAGTACATTTTAAATGATTCTGGGTATTGTTTGAAACAGAGATGGGCGTATTCGTATTCATAAATATGATTTTGATCAACTGGAAATTGTGGTTATGAATATGAATACTAATACAATGATATTCACACTTCTTGGTGATTTTCACTAAACATCACAATTTGATATGATTTTTTACGATTTTCACCGGAATTTGGAACATGTTAATCGCCCCATAGTGGTCAAATACGTTTCTAAAAATTCAGAACAAGCATCAATTTCATGGTTTCTTGCATGTTGAATACGACGGTGAAGTGGGATTGTCGAATAAAAACTGTCAGGGAGTTTCGAATATTCGATGGTGAGGTATATAACAAGGAGCAGGAGGAAACAAAATCAGTCTTTAGAAATTGACGAAACTGCCAGTATGATCAGCGAAACGTCAAAAAGGACACGCGAAAGACATTTACATTGCTTTGTATGTATCTATACAAAAATTGGCGTAAGTTCAAATATAAAATAGACAGACTGTATATTCTATTCTGACTTATTTTTTTCATTTGCTCTACATTTAACATCTTAAAAAACTGTTTTAAAAATACCGGTTCTTTGGACGACCAATCAATCAACACTGGTGAAAGCCCTGCAACAGAATCTATACTTTCTCATTTCTGATCTTGTATTATTCTGAAACATCAAAACATTGTGCCATTGTGCGTTCACCCACCAAGTCAGATAACTTTTAGCACCTTTATTAAAAGTAGTTTCACTAGAATATGGATATAGAGCATGAAGCTATACATCAGATGAAACTTCTTTAACATTTTTTGTACCAGCATAATCTGGTACTAACACCCAATTATACGTATCTCACTATGATGGTTTAAATTGAGAATACACTAAAATTATCATGACAGACAAGAAGTAAACTTCTGTTGAATTAAGCATTTAAGAAGTCTAAAAATATCGCGTGTTCAAGCAACGGTTTATCTAATGAAATCCGTACACATATGCATCCCAAAATATTCTTTCTATCACTGTTTCTTGTTTCTTCTATCCTTATATGTATGTAATGTTTATTTGAGATTTCAATTTCTTGATGTAACCAGAGCATTTTTTCCGAGAAATATGAGCGGATTATAAACAGCAATGAAGAGTAGCTACACTGGAAAAAAATAGACATTGCCACAAATATAATACAAACAATTTATTTATTTATTATTTTTAACCCTACAAAGTAAATTTAATTATTAACTTATTATTTATTTATCTCACTAAATGCCTTAAGCCAGAAGTGAGGGCCTATAAATTGTACAAAAACAAAATATAAAAGTTAAAATACACCTACAGAGAATATGTTATATATATATACATATATAAAATTACTTTTCATTCTCTAGATGCACACATAATCTACAAACATTGATTGTAAGTACTGATATGGCATCTACAAATATTTCTGTTGCACCTGTATTTGATTTAGGTATCTAAAGTAAATACAAAGCTACTGTAATATTATGGCAAAAAATGACAAGAATTGTTGTAACTTCTGTATGGCCTTTATCACTTTCTAATATTTTTACTTCGGATTCTTGGATACAACACAATTTCTTATTATATTATATTAATATTTTTGATGAAAGCTAAACAGAAAATTTTGGTAACTATGACACAGTTTATTAATAGAATCTTGCAGTTATTTGATTTAGTTTGGATAGAAAGCAGAACTACAAGGTTCGAATTATCCTTCAGAGATGTAACTGATTTATTGAAAAGTTATGCTTTAAAGAACGTATTAGAGCGTATGGGTTTGTTCAAAAGGTAAGGTATTGTATATAGGACGGGAACACTTTTTCTTACTTACTTTTTTTTTACGTCGTCATTTGTTTGGTGTCTTATGAAATGATATATGACGTACACTTTATCCATTTGGAAATTTTCAACATCACAGTACAATTTGGTTTTGTTTTTTCAATTTTTTTATGGTTTCCGAGTCTTTATAGCACTTGAGAATTATTTTAATTAATTTTTCTTGCTATTAAATATTGGTTTAGGTACTATTTTTTTATATATAATCCTAAAGTACACTAGGTAAATTAAATTTGTTGCAAAATTGATTTCAGATTTGCAGACATCTAAACAAATTTCTCTATTAAAGAAAATAGCGTGATTGCTCGAATTCTCAATGAGATCAATACCTTTTTTATATGATTAACGTAATTAGGCTGTTCACTTAAAACAGCTTCTATCTATTAGGTTTGGCATGTCTACTGCCTTGAATGTTGTATGATTCCTTTTAAAGAAGTGCTTTATTTGTGCCTACAACATTTCAATGGGATTAAGCATACACTGGTATGGGGGTAGCCTTAATGTTGTATGACCAAATCTTGCTGCCATATCATCCGATTTATATTTACCAAACTGACACTTTACCTCTGATACTAAATGTATGAGGTCTCTCTTTGGGGAGGCCATGACCATAATTTTCTTTTTTCCATTGCTGATGTGCTTCTAATTTTCTAACGTTAATAATATAGTGATAAAAATGGCTGTCAAAACAATGCAATGGTTGTATAAAGAAGAAAAATGAATAAGCGTGGTAACATCATAAATACGACGACAAAAAAAAATAAAAGTAACTAATTTCAAACTTCACTTCAGTTAGTAGATAGAAGTAATAGAGTTGTTCCATAAAATTGACTAAGTACATCTTTTTTTTTTTTGTTTTAAAAGCCTTTCGGGATCTAAGCCCATTGGCCACAATAACCTAACAACTAATGAAAAAACAAGAGGATAGACAAGGGACACACTTTTTACGTTTCGGGGCCTATCGAAACGACTTCATAAAGACAAGCAAGAATCGGCCAACGGATAAAAAGTAACCTCACACAGGAAAAAGAAACATAGGATACGACGAGAAGCTATTAAATAGTAATACCGGCCTCCTTCATAAATCTAATGATACCTTCGTACACTTTAAAGTTGTTGGAACCAAGTAAGGTCACTACATTAGTTGGAAGTGGAATTGACATTTTTCTTAACTCTTCCATGAATTTCTTTCTGGGCTCCTGATGTTCCACGCAGGCAAGGATGATGTGATCTAAGTCAGCCGTATCATATTCACACTTACAAGTGGCCTCGTCAATAATACCAAATTTCTTAAGGTGAGCAGGAAAAATACCATGGCCGAACTTTAACCGGGCAATTGCAGTATAGCAAAAACGTGTTACCATTCTCTGGTGATGCCATCGATGAAAGGAAATGGAAGGATGAATAACGGCATACTGTGTCATTCTTGTACGATAGTACGTTTGCCATCGCTCTTCCCATTTGTCCACAAGAAAATGCTTGCGCGCCACACAAAGAACATCCTGCGCGTACACTTTATTCGATGCAGCAACTGGCAAATCGATAGCTGATTTTGCCAGAAGGTGTACCCGTTCATTGGGCTGTATTCCGGAGTGACCTTTTATCCAAAAAAACTTGACTGCGATAACGTTTGAAGCTAACTTGTTAAACACCGTGATGATATCCCATATCACAGGATGACATCTATGTGGCTGACTGCCTTTCAAAGCTTCCAAAACACTCCGAGAGTCACTCATAATTACAGTACTCTTCAGTTTTTGCCGTTCTATATACTTTAGCGCTTCCAAAATAGCCATCGCTTCCGCCGTGAAAATAGATAACAACATTATTTAGTTTAAATGTTTGGCTGAAGTTGTTAGTTACGTCAAAAAAGGCACTCCCACACCCATCATTTGACTTCGAAGCGTCTGTATAAATAAAATCTGCCGGAGATAAACTTTCAATTAGAGCTTTGTGAATAAGACAGTTCACTGTCGGCACTCCGCCATACTTTGGGAAGTAAATTGGAAGGGGCTGACGGCTGTCGAAGAAGTTACTCACTGACACTGATTTTTTGTTCTTCTGCAACAGAAAGAAAAATGAAAAATTTGGCAATTTGGCGCCTGCAATTAGCTAGAATTAAATCTAGCCAGTTCCGCGCCCAATTGTTGTGGTGTCTCATTTCTTCAGCGAGCCGGACTTCCGCGAATATTTGCGGACGCAATGAGAACACATGGAGTATTGTATTCTAAAATTAAAAATTATTATATTATTTTAAGATGAAATCCTGGCATTGGATAGTAAAAACTTCTAGCTAATAAATAATTATTTATTCTTTCCCTTGAAATGTAATATATTTCTTTACAATATAATATAATTTTTGAGTTAAATAAAAACGTTCTCGATTTTTTTTTTGTTTTCAAGCAATTTTGTGGTATAACGTAAAGATTTTTTAATTCAATTGGTTTCATTTTTTAGTGACTCTGTATTAAAAACAATTAAAACAGATTGAAATGTAATTAGAAATAATAAATTTACGTGCTAACACTCATAAATTCTTCAAACACGAAAACAAAACAAATAGTTTGCGAGACTTATCAAATTTTACCCAATCTTATGAAATTAGACGAAAAACTGTGACGTCCAGTTTGCGTGCTTATGCTTTTATTACGTAGCTAAGCTAACTAATTCAGAACGATCGGACTTGAAATTGTGTTGACAACGTAGCGATGCGCATTAGTTAAATTTGTTAATCGGTACGATTTAAAAAAAAAAAAACGTTTTTATCGCGACTAAATTTGGTTGTTTACTGAGTCGAAAGGAACGCATTATCATCTTACGATGAATCAGGCGGCAGTCGCATATTGCGGTAGACGTGTCTGATTATTATTCCTTGTTTTTTTTTTTCTTTCGCTACGTTGTGTTTATCATACCGAGGACGGATTTCTTTTTGAGTAGGCGACAGGCGCACGATTACCCAAACAAAAATATACATACTTGTATGTTTTGTATGTATACTACGATTGGATAACTTCGGGTAAAAGTTACAAGAGTTCGAATTACTATTTACCTTTGTTTTTTACATCCGGACAATTCAAATTAAATAATAAATTTGTTTTCTAAACGATATAATGAATAATTGTTAATACTTTTTTATTACTGTACAAGGAAAAATAGATTGTATTTTTTAATAGCGATATAATATACTCTATGGTTTAATTTATTCTACACTCCGCCAAAAAAGTATCGCATAATTTAGTTTTGAATCATAAAAGTATCGCATAATCTTTGTTTGTAGCATAAAGTTGTAAATATAGTTTAATGCGCTCTAAGATATAATTTCTATGATTGTTTAAATAAAATACAGGCCAAATAAAAACAAGAACTCATACTTGAGATTTTTATTAAAACAAGAAATTATAATTTTGGAAAGAAAAATGTCATAACAGTAGCTTTTAATACTGAGTATTGCCACCTCTGGCTCTTATGACCGCATACGGTTTGGCAGAGATTCGATTAACCTCCGTATATAAGCCTGATCCAAATTCTCCCACTCGTCACAGAGAGCATTTGCTAGTCCATGCAGGTCCGCTGGGGCAACATTTTGGGTTCGTATCCGTCTGTGAAGGAGGTCCCACACGTGCTCGATAGGGTTCATGTCCGGACTTACCGCAGGCCAATCTAAAACTGGAATACCAACATCGTTAAGGTATTCCTGGACGATTATTGCAACATGCGGTCGTGCATTATCGTGCATTAACATGAATTCGTTTCCTATAATTGGCGCATATGGTACTACATGTTCTTCTAAAATGTCCGTTATATACCTGTGGGCAGTCAGTGTACCTCTGTCTACTGGTACTAACTCTGTACGACCTGTTAAACAGATGCCTCCCCAAACCATAATAGAGCCACCAGCGAAATTAGGTCTAGGTCTGATATTACACTGCGAATAGCGCTCACCGTCTCGTCTGTACACTGAGATACGCCTATCTGAGGTGTAAAGACCAAATCTTGACTCATCTGTGAAGAGTATATTGACCCAGTCATTAATGCTCCAATTTACATGTTCTCTGGCAAACCTTAAGCGAGCCACTCGGTGGTTCCTAGTGAGACGAGGGGCTGTTACAGCTACTCTAGCTCTTAATCCACTCTGTCGTAACCTATTCCGAATAGTTTGAGTACTCACACGAGTATTTCTGACTCTAGCCAAGTCGTTCTGCAATTGTCTCGCAGTTACATGTCTTCGACGTAATGCTTGTAGTAGTAAATAGCGGTCATCTTGGCGAGGAGAACATCTTGGACGACCTGGTACAGGTCTTCTACTGTAAATGCCTGTTTCCCTATATCTGGCTACGGCTCTAGAAACACTTGACTGATTGATGTTCATCAAATTAGCAACGTATGCTTGAGATCGTCCATCTTCGATTAAAGCAACTATAGCAGCCACTTGTTCTGAAGTTAAATTGCTCATTTTAGTTTTAAAGCGTTGGTACAGAACTCTGACTTCGCACTTTAAAATTTGTCCGAATAGGAAGACTTTCAATAAACAACTGAACAAACCTTACACATATGCATTTTTCTAAATATGTTCTTTTAGAAAAAAAAAAAAGTAAAAACGCTAAGTTCCATTATTTTGTTAGTGTTTTTATAGTTCACATACACGAGGCAAACTTTTTGTGAACGTATAAAAATATCTTGGTTCATAAATGCCCTTTTTTAGTTTATGCGATACTTTTTTGGCGGAGTGTATTACAGATAATCATATTTTACATTACTGGTTAGAAATAGAATAGACGATGGTAATTTTAATTTTCAGCAAACGTTACTGCGCCGGCGCCGGTCAAGGAATTGTGGAAGACGCGAAAATGTTGAGATTTAAGTATATGAAATTTTGCTGTTTTTATTTTGTTAGTAGTAACTAAATTTTACCGGCTAATTTTAATTAGGTATAGGAAAAATATTACAAACGTTTCTAAAAAAAAAAAAATGTAATAATGGTTTCAAATATCATCATGCTAAAGAAAATTTTGTAATGATGTATAAATCTAATGGTTACCTACAGAAGAACCATGCAATATACCACCTTATGCACATACCACACTTGGTGTGGGAGGTCTTGTAATAAATGATAACAATGAAATTTTAGTAGTAGTTACCAGGAGGATATGTTGAGCCAAATGAGAATATAATCGATGGAGCAATTAGGGAAGTTATGGAAGAAACTGGCATAGAAACACAATTCGTTAGCTTATTATCTTTTGTGCATGCACATGGAGGAGCATTTGGTTGTTCAGATATGTATGTTATTATTGCATTGAAAGCACTTTCTACAGAGCTTAAGAAATGCAACAGAGAATTGGATGATTGTATTTGGATGGATATAATGATACTTATGCAACGAAAAGTGAATATTGACACTGGTATGTATCGACATCAATAACGCATTACTTTGCAATCTTTAGTTACTTATTAAATACCGAAAAATATATCAACATGAAAACATGGTTACAAAACAAATACTTATACGTAGATTTTCTTGGTTTTTGAAGTCGTATAATTAAACAACTATTAGTAGTGACTAAAACGTTTCGGTTTAATAATAAAACCTTAATCATTTACATTTTAAAAATTAATAATGTAGAAAATAAAATGTTGATGCATAAAAATATATAACATTTTTTGTTTTATTGATAAAATCAGTTTGTTTTTTGTTTTAATTTGAAAGAGTTTTGAAATGTTTTATATAAAGATTGTTTTGTAAATTGTGTCAGTTGTATTTGTTATGGTCGGTTATGGTTAAATATGAAAAACGTTACTAATTTTTACTAAAATTTCATAGTGAAAAATTGTGTGTCAGTTTTATCATAGATTTGATTTTAACAATATATCAATTCTAAACCAAGAACAAAACTATAAAGCGCGAACTATACTTGAAATAATTCAAATTTACAAACATAATAATTCTGTAAATGATAAAACTGACACACAATTTTTCACTATGAAATTTTAGTAAAAATTAGTAACGCTTTTCATATTTAACCATAACCGACCATAACAAATACAACTGACACAATTTACAAAACAATCTTTATATAAAACATTTCAAAACTCTTTCAAATTAAAACAAAAAACTGATTTTATCAATAAGACAAAAAATGTTATATATTTTTATACATCAACATTTTATTTTCTACATTATTAATTTTTAAAATGTAAATGATTAAGGTTTTATTATTAAACCGAAACGTTTTACTCACTACTAATAGTTGTTTAATTATACGACGTCAAAAACCAAGAAAATCTACGTATATATATATTTATGAAAAGTCAAGAAAATTTTGAAGAAAACAAATACTATGATTCTGACATAGTATTTAACTTAAATCGACCTAGATGACGCTATTAAATTATTATACATAACATACACAATATCGTTTTCACAATCTAAAATCGCGTGAAACACACTACCCGCATTTACCAAAAGATATAGGCCAAGTAAATGTATCACATTGGAGACACTATTTACATAACGAGAACAACAACAAATTATAGCCGAATTAACAATTCTAGAGTTTACAGTTTATGCTCTTCGCATTTTGCTCTCGCTACAGACATGAAAAACAACTGATCCTAGTTGCACGAACTTATATCTCCTTCAGCCGAAATGCAATTTATTACGTTCGGTTCTAGCTTATAATAATACAAGTTCACATACACAGCACAAACTTCCACTTTTCCTACACCGAATATGTTCCGTGCAGTAGACAAACACCCCTAATGATATCAGTATCCGATAAGAGATTATGTTGGAGGTCAACCAATATGTATGGCTGATGATGAATCACTTTGGTTGACCTCTGGCATCAACCATTCCAACCACTGGTGTGCCACCAGAAGACCGTAGACACACAATCGGGACATCTTATTAAAGTCTGCAATATTAATGACTCTAACCATAAGTTTTACTGTATTCATATCCAGATTTGCAAGAATGGTAGACATAAACAATGGGGAAAACTCTCCATCTTCATCAATCGCAAATATAAAAGAGGGCACTCTTCACATATCGCACTTAATTACAATTTCTAAGATCGCTGAAAACCTCTATAAAACAAACTCAGTCCTCGATTTATTTTACTAACAATAAGTAAAAACATTCGAACGCTGCACCCGTACATTTATTACCGATGGTTTCTGTCTTAGGTTATGTTTATGGGTTATGTTTTAGGTTTGTGTTGTGCGCTTATTATTTGAACGTAAAATTATTTTAACAACGTTGCTAATTGAGTAGCCTGTCGGAATTCCTTGATAATGTTTAGCTCTACCACTTGCGGCAGCACCTTAGGATTAAATTTAATTTTATTTTGTTCGTTCGATGGTATGAGTTGATTAATTGCGCATTTTAAATTTTGTTTTTACAGGAATGATCAAAAAGCGACAGTCAATTTTCTTAGAAAATCTTTTTTTTGGATTTATTGTCCTAAACCGAAGAAAAAGCGAAAAGACTTCTGTAGCAAGAAACTATAGTTCATTTGCAAGGTATACATTAAAAAGAAGGAGTTATTTGTCAATTCTTTGCGTAACTTTTCGCAAAGGAACAGCGAGAAACAGGCAACCGGCCATACGATCTAGTTCACTCTTAATCTCTTATATTAGGGACAGCAAAACAGTACCTTTCATTCTGAGAATTTATTATTTCTACTAGAATTTATTCCCTGATGCTTGAAATGGACTGATACTCACAATCCTGAAGTGGTAACAATAAAAAATGCAAGGGTAATGAATAAAATACTACTCTTATTTTTCAAATTACAACTGCTTTAAGCGTTAAAAATTTATACTTAAAGATATTAAAAGAAAACTAATTTTGCACCATATTGCATATCGTTTCCCGTGTCGCAACTTAACAAATATTGGTCGTTAAAACAGTCAATAGACGAGAGACAATGTATTCAATAGCTTTGTTTATTTAAATAATGCATTAATTTAAAGATCTTAAAGCAACAAATAATATAGGATTAAACTAAAGCTGTGGTATTACAACCACGAGTTACAGTTTACCAAAGGATGAGAAGTAATTATTAAACACCGCACTGAGAAGAATAGGCATTACCGCGCATTACAAATATAACAAATGACTTCATAAGCAGGATAGCAATACATTAGTAGGGAACCATATATTACTATTTTTTTGGAGATTCGATTAATTAGAAGAAAGAAAACCAAACTGGCAACCCAACTTGCTAGCAGGTTATTATATTTTCGACGATCATACAATTTCTTATATAATTGGGTAGCAACCATTTCTAGTCTTTACCATCCATACAACTTGCTTTAATTTAAATTTCATTGTTTTTAAAGCGTTGTGCTCCATATTGTACATTTATACCTTTTCATACGTTTGAACCAATCTTGAAAGCCTTGCATCCATTCTTTCGAGAGTGCTTCCGAAGTCTTTTGTTTAAACGTTGTAATGGCTGCCGTGCACGTTACCGTTTAGCATTAGGTTTTGTATGAATATATTCTACCGACATCTATTTCAGTGATGATTCAAATGAGCGTTAAATCCTAATAGGTAAGGTTAAAGTTATTAATTTGAAGTAAATTAATGAATCTTTTTTTCTTATATGACATACACACTAAAAATATTTGCAATTCCTACAGAAAATTCCTATAACGTATAAGGTGAAATTGCCAAAAATTGGGAAATTTAATGGACAACTTTAGGTATATTTTCTAATTTTTGGTAAATTTGCCCTATTCATTACTGGAATTTTCTGTAGGAATTGCAAATATTTTTTAGTGTGTATTTCATTCTAGTAATCTAAATTTTTGTTCAGTAAGTGTCACAAGTGGGGTTTTATACTTTTGATAAATAATTCTACATTCTTCTTTTTTTATTATATTAAGGGATGCTTTCAAAAGTTTTTATGTATTAAACAAATTACAATATTTGTAGAACAGGATACCGTTTCAATGCAAAATGGATTTGTGTGTTTTGAAACCTTTGTATATTTTATTTGTTCGTGGACATATTTGGTAGACTTTAAATCAAATGTAATGTATGCATAAGTGTTGCTATTGATGAAGTATTTACATTGTTAATTACTTGCATCCCTGGCGGTAAAGACAATTGGAGAATATTTAACAATATTGGCTATTTTAACTAGTTCATGATCCGCCCCACTATATAGGTTTTTTTTTATATTAGCATATCGTGCAAACATTTATTGACAGCATACTTTTTGTTTTGCAATTTAAATTTTATTCAGAAATGTAAAATATTTACTTACATATATTCAGAAACCATTAGCACTGAGACGCATTATAAGTTGCAGCCAAGCGTAAGAAGCACGAGTCCATTCTATCGACATTAGATGAGGGTAATTGCACTAGAAAACATGGTCAATTAAGAAAGCAAAGAAGACTTCTCCCAATAATGTAGTTACGTTGCGAATTCTGCTTAGTTAGTCGTTTCGGATTACACAAGAAAAAAATGTGATAAATTTTGCGTTAGTATCTAATTAATCGCCTCTTAACTAATTCTACGTTGATTAAATATGCCTAATATATATTTCAAGAGTTTCATTTATTTTGAAGGAACAGGAACCGAAAAACGATTAAATATATCTTCTCTAAATCTTTAATAGGAATAATCATTAATTGACTGATATTTTGAAAATATATATGTGTAGTGGGTGTGTGTATTTCAAGATATATTGAGACAGACAGGTTCCAAAAAGTGAATATTACCCTAACCATGTTTCATCATTGGTGCTATTATATATTATGTGATATGGTTACTGATGACTTACGACATATGTATTTATTATACAGTGGTGGTGGTTTCTTCTATGGCTTACAGATTTGCGCAACCACTAAAAATAATAGAAAAATTAAGTGTAATTCTACACTTTTAAAATTATAAATCAAAAATGTAAACTATCTCACAGGAAAAATTAACTATTGTATTGTGTTTGATATTTGGTGTTCGATACTTGAAAAAAAATTAAAAGAATAACGCGCTTGGTTGCAGAGCATGTGCTATCCAAGTATATACAACAGCTTGGCAGACCCATTCCGAATTTAAATCTCAAACAATCGATATTCAGTAAAAAGCGCATTTTTAATGAACTATTTAATCCGGATATTTATAATAAACATTTGTGGATTTGTGGCAGTAATATAAAAACAGCACCATTATGATTTCCTTGTTTACTATTTGAAAATGAAGAATTATGGATGAAAACGGGTTGGAGAGATTTAAATCAATCAGCGATCGAATTATGAAACACTGTATATCACCATGGCGGATATTCAAATAAATAAAGTTAAGGATATCAATAAATTTTAATAGCATTTGCAATTAGTAGCATATGTTAGATTTTATCCTATGTATTTTATATGGCATTGTTTTTTTTATTAAAGTTGTGGACAACGTAGAACTATAGACAGTTTCTAAACTTACGATGAACTGGTAACATACACGTCATTCGTTCTCAGGTTTAATAACAGAGAAAGTTTAAGAGAAAAGAAAAAATTTCTTTCAGCGCCATATAAAAATACGTAGGAAAAATCTAATACAAGTTTCATGAGATCTTCACGACTTGTCATAACAATCCAACATTGTATGTTGTCTTTAGGAGTAAATAATATACTGCAGTAGTTGTATAATTTATTGATTATTACATAATATTAGTTTACTTAATTCCTTCCTTATTGATTTTCCTTGTATTGTTTCTGCGTAAACTTCTTCGCTAAATTATGAAATCTAATTTTGCAATAAGACGATATTATGGTTTTATTCAAAATTAAAACATGAGTTTCTTCCAGAGGTGACATATCTAACAAATGATGGGATAAACTAGAAAAAATGACTTCATAGTAAATAAACAAATGTCGTTAGGAAGTTTTCTTATTGTGGAATCTTGTTTCCTGTCGAAACCATTACTTTCCGAATTTGTTTTTCGGTGAACAAACATATATGCACGCTTACTTTTGCAGGGATTTATGGTACCCCCTGTAACAGTAATCCACAAAACAATGTTTGGGCATTCTACAAAAAATTATTTCACATAGAAACACTATGTATTATCATAATTTCAGAATATTGTTAAGCTATGGCATTATTCTGCAAATTACATATGAAAAGTTAGTTCTCCATCATCTTTGTAACTATTGCCGTTGAAGGACGCAGGACGCGATGGCATCACTTTTCTTTAGGAAAAACTACCTGGATTAATTGTCATATAAGCCCAATTGTTAATGCCATAATATGCATACTTACACCACAGCCTTACACTTAAAACAAAAATATCGGGTGAATAATATATAATATTCGAAACAGTCCGTGAAGGAATAAAGCAAAGAACGTAAATAAAACAATCAAACTGCAAGGTTAGGTAACATCAGTAACACTTTTCAACTTGCAAAAAACTTAACGTGACTTAACGCAAATACTTCCTAAAGAATACTAACGTAAGCATGACGCCACATGAAACATGACGCATATAATGACGCCTGTGTTCCAAGTTGTCCTTTGGTCTTTTGATGGTGCGCCGTAGCGATGCGCATACGGTTAATTGGCAGTCTATCAGGTCTGTGTGTTGAACATTATAATTGTGCGCGTTTTGTGGAGCTTTCGAACTTACGTTGAGATGATACGATGAATCAAGTTTGTGAATTGCTGAATCGGACGTTGTTTTAAAATACCATTTAAAAAAAGCTACTGTTTTCAAGGGAAATTCACAAAGTATTCAAAATGAAACAACAAACAATGTTTAGTGAAGATAATAGAAGAAATAAAAGAAGCTGATTATTTGCTTAAAATAGTGAACAAAACTACCGACGTATCAAATAAGTATCAATGAAATCAGGATATTAGTGAGGTTTACAAATCGTTTTCTTATTTCTTTATAAATACCCTAGCAAAAGTAATTTTTGATATAGCATGTATTCACCTACTGTAAAAGGTTATAGTGTTCATATGGCACCGCCAACTTTTCCAAGCACGAGCTGCCACTCGGTGCCAAAGGTATAAAACTCATTGAATCTTGTATTTTATATCTTATCTTTTACAATTTTGATATATTGATAAACTTTCTATTGGCATTTTCCCGAATTTATTTTATTCCTTACTAGAAACTCAATAGTACTAGATTTAGGAATACATCAAACGGCTATCTGTGGATGCAAATAATATTGGAATAGCAACTGAAACAAATTAGCTCGGATTCGAAGCGATTTGAAATTGACAGAAATTTGACATATAAAGCGGATTCATTATATTAAGGGATATTGTACGACATGTGTATGTAACAGACATAATTGTATGCAATGGCTGTGAAGATGAAGCAATTCTTAATTTCAATGCCTTGACGATTTTATATAAAATAACTATTAAATTAATCACTTTAAGAAGCTTTCTTTGCAACTAACGATGCCATGAACAATATAAAATGTAACGTTAAAAAGAAAATGGATAGTTAATCCATTGCCACTAACTACCCTTTGGTTTGTTTGTATCCAGTATTATTTTAATAGTAATAATAAGTAATTTAATTTTGTACTATATAAATATATTTCCCCGACAGAAACTGATTACCACCTATCCTTTTTCGTTTTGTATTTAGGTCATTTTATGGAATTTGAATATTCAATTTATTCCAGAAAAAGATTACATGACAAATTTTTTTTTTAATATGAACATTATGATTACACGAGCTTTGCCTTACCTACTTCAAATAATTAATGATAATTTAGGGTTATTTAAATTTAGAGTATCTTTTAGTGCGCATGACGCTTGGTAATGGGCCGTCAATGGCTTAGGTACACCTGGTAAGCACCATTTTTGAAACGTATCAGTATATAGTTTGTCATTTTGCGTCGCTAGTAATCGCAGATTCGCGCAAATTCTTCAGGCTCTTTTAATAATACCTTAATTTCTCAAAGTTATGTTTTTTATGTTAATATAAATGAATCATTTCGAAGCACCAATATAAAATGTCACTTTTGAGAGATCCTTTTGCAGAATAATATTTGGAATATAATATATATATATTAATTAGGACCAAATATAGAATACAACAAATATTAAAGGAAATATTTGAGTATATCAAGATGGTATTCAGGTATCAGTATTATCTATCATTCATTTGATTTCATTTTTACGATTACGTTCATTTATTAGGTAGAGCACATCGATATACTTAGTGTGCATTTATTAATAAAAAATCGATAGGCAAATTAAAAATACCCATCAAGTACCTTCATTTATTCATACGACCCAATATTTTTAGAACGAGTAACCAAACATAGGTACACTGGAATATCGGGAGGCACAATGTCAGGAGCAGTCCTTGATAATATGTTAACGACGTCCACATATAAATACACCGTACGTATTACGCATATACGTAGTATGTTCTCATATACATATGTATACGTGTATGTTTGTGTGTATATGTATACAACATATATACGTATCTCTTGTTGCGCGCGTAAAACATGTGAATGAAACGGGCTCTGAAGCGGATGTTTACACCGATAAGCGATCACTAGCGACCTTCCATTTTTCCAATGCTCACCATATCGTTCCCGTCCGGCGTTCACCATATATGTGCGTCGTTTTTTCGGCTAGCTCACTTGGCCCTGATTCGTAGCGCTATCTAGCGACCACTTCTTACATTAGAACGGCGAATTACTGCGCGCCGATATAAGATGTCTTTGTCTAGCGAAAATGGCGTACAGAATTCACGATCGAACGTTTTCGCGAGAAGAAACTGATTTATGTCGTTCTTTATATTAGTTTTTGGTTAATGTTATACCTTTTTCAATATCCGTTTTTTTTTGTCCTTATAAAAACAAGTTAAATTACTATTATAATTATTTAATACTAAATTACTTAATTGACAGTAGTGCCTAAAAAATGAAGTAATATTGTTAGAAAAACGTATTGTACCTAGGTATGTAGATACATAAGTAATTCAATATTTTTTTAACTTATTAATCATAAAACACTATCCACTCCCCATTGAAATCTGCTAGCTATCAGTTTACCTAATACTACACACTAAAAAATATATGCAATTCCTACAGAAAATTCCAGTAACGTATATGGTAAAATTGCAAAAAATTGAGAAATTTAAAAACTTTAGGTATATTTTCTAATTTTTGGTAAATTTACCCTATACATTACTGAAATTTTCCGTAGGAATTGCAAATATTTTTAGTGTGTAGGTACAATCCCTGGCCACAATATTAGGGCCACTTACTAATACAACGATTTTATAGAAATATTGAAACGAATTAATAATTTAAACACATAAATTTATTACAAAGTATAAGAAAATGATGTGTACACGCAATATATTAATATTTTGTTATTCCACCCTTTGCCTTGATCATATCCTTAATCCTTTGCGGTATACTGTTGATGCAAGCCGATGCTATAACTAGCAAAATTTTCAATGTGGCTCAAATATTGTGGCCAGACACTGTATATACACAGATAAAAATACGGAGTTGGATTTAACACCGTTTCAACGCTTTTCCGGTGTTCCCTCGCGACCATCCGTTCAAGGAGCCTCCATTTAAGAGTTAAATATTTTACACCTCAACGGAAGAAACGTGGAGGCAATTTCATCCTAGAAACTGTGAATTTCCTCCAATAAGGAGAATGTTTCTCCTCTTACGAAGGTAAAACACACCGCTGGGAGGTTAATGGGAGCTACTGAAATCCATATCAGAGGTAACTACCTCCTTAATAGATGAGATTACCACCGCCAAAGAGAGATTCTCACTCCATTTGAGAGTACATCCCCTCCTTGACAGACGAAAATGCCCTCCGTTACGGAAACTATTGTTCCATGACGGTGCTATTGAAATCCATATCGGAGGTAACTTTTTCCGAAATAGAAGAAATTACCTCTTTTACCCAGCGTTTCTAATTCCATATCAGAATTAATTGATTTCATAGCGAAGTTACTGGAAACCAAAACGAAGTCAATTTTTTTCATAATACATGAAATTACCTATAACAAAAATCCAAAAGAAAAAATTAAAAAAATCCCTTACCACAAAAATTAAAAAGATACAAATCTAAATACGTATTTCGGCAACTAAGTTGCCATCTTCAGTAGAAAACAAGTGAAGAGCAGTGTTAAACGTAGTGTTTTCGGCTAAGGTAAGCCTTGGAAGATTGTGGTCCAAGGTTTACTTTAGCCGAAAACACTACGTTTAACACTGCTCTTATATGTGAACGTCCTTAATTAGGTAATAATAATTAAGTCAGGGTTATTCATTATATTAAACCAATATTAATATAATAATTTTTTCCATTCTACATACTTAATTCAAACACACTATTACATTTTAATAATTTTCATAGGATAAATATCGTTTTCATACTATAACTGCAAACTGCAAGTAGTGTATAGAAAAAAAATTATAAAGCACAAGCACGTATAACCAACAACATGATATTCTGCTAAACATTTCACTTACCTGCTTTATCTACATCAAATTTGGTAATGTGCTGTCCTTCAACTTTCACCCACCTTTTGATATTCTGATACTTTATGCCTAAATATATATTATATTTCTTCTCTGCCGTTTCCGTTCATACACGATGTGTATCTGTACATACAGAACTATACGTCTTATGGCTAAACAATAAAAGAAAGGGTTTCTGCTATTTGACGCCATTTTCAAGTGGCTCCCTCATACAACGTTTACGCATGCGTTCGTCGACGAGCATTAACCGAACTCCACTTTGGACAAAAAAAATTCCCGAAAGGATTATTTTTCTCCGGTTCGGTGTAAAACTGATGGAAATAAATACGCAACTAAAGCTATATACGTATTCTATTCAAAAAAAATAACTCCGATAAAAACGGAATATTACATCAATCGGATACATTTAACAGCGTTTAGTAGTTGAAATAAGAATAACCCTGATATGGAGAGAATATAATATGCAATGAATACATTTAACTGCGTTTGGGAGTTAGATATACAAATATCTGTGGCGGAAATAATAAGAAGGATGTTTTCTCCGTGGTGGGGTTAAAATAAAACGGAGGACATTGTGAACCTCCGTTTCAGTAGGGATTTTGTCCGAAAGTGATAAAATGCCCACCGTTTTGTAGATATACAGCTCTTTTCTCTACATAAAGCCTTCCGAATCGGAGACTCTGTATTTCACTCCGCTATATTTTTACCTGTGTACGCAGATTCTCTTTTCCCATCAGAAGTTTTGATGTTTTTTTTTTTCTCAGAATAGTACTGTTGCATTTAATAGTTCTAGCTTGATTAACTCCAAGAACTAGCATTTATATTTTAATATTTTTTAGAAACAATAGCGGTAGGAAGTTTTACACTGATAGAAATTAAATGCTTCATTCGACGTATTCTAAAATATTTAGATCCGAATCATTGAGTTAAATTTATAATATAATTGCTATTATACATAATTGGTCGCCAAAAAGTGCATTTTTTAACAAGGAATCCAGTGTAAACATTTTTGGGAACCAAGAGTTTACCACTTTTTGGAAAGGTGTTAATATGCTGTTGCTAAGGTTCTGTTGGGGTCCTTTAAAATTCCTGTAGAAGTTTCACTCACCAAATATTCATTTAATTCCTGAAACCAACTTCGAATGGCTTTTTTCATGACTGCTGTACGAGCCTTTGGTATTATTTTACTATTTCGTTTAGTTATGCTCGGATGTCTCTACAAATACACTCTTAATCACTTTCCACCAGGTCTATTATTTTAGAATGGATTTTACGTTTCGGCTAAATAAAGTCTCGTACTTCATCCGGATGCGTGGAAAATCCTAGTTTTTCTTTACATAGTATCAATTTTGCTAGCTCACTTTCTTCAGCTATAATCAAAACAGTGCTTGGACCCATTTTACGATCTAAGAAAATCTTGCCTTTAATTTTGTTTAAGATTATACTTTTTGGTATTCCATATTTCCTACTTGCTGTAGATATTGTTAAATTATTGCTTCTTATCTTCTAAAGCATCACTTAATGTTATCTCAGAATATTGAAACCGCGTATATTGCTTTACTTCGTTGGTGCCATAAAAGAAATTAAAATAAAAAATTAAAGGACAAGATCCGATTAGACATTGCTATTACAGCTGTTAGTTCATTTATTCGGCCGATGGATCTAGTGAATAAACGCTACGTATACGGCTGTGCATTTACTGATATCTGCAGCTAGGTAGTACTTAAATGTCCCAGTAAATGAACAAAATGTTCATTTATTGGGTATAACATTCGCACCAATATGAAGGAATGAATGAAGGAATTTCGTATTTCACACATTAAAGCTGTAAGTTTTGAAATTATATCTGTAACCGAACCACGTAAAATATAGAAGAATTAGCAACCACAAATATTTTAAGGCCAGTTTTCTTATTGACAGTGATTCTTACTTACCTAACTATTTTCTTCGCCAAGCAACTGTGTATGAAACAAGGGCACAAACACCATGTGATTTTGTACAAAATATGAATCTGCCCTGAATGGTTGCATAAGCAACGATGCAATATTGGTTGTAGATCACGATGCACCCTTCACGAAGCGGAACAAATACAAAAAGTTCTGATAAATCGGAAATCAGTTCAGAAATGTTCTTTTATTGATGCTGTTCATTCACTGGTGCTTCTATCCTATTTAGTACCAAGAAGGGTGTTAATTTTTGCGAGAATGTACTAGTTTACTTGACTAGTAATACTTGAAAGTAAAAATATGAAGCTGAACCCCCGAAGATGGTAGTCATAATAAGTAGAAGTACATAAAGTAAGAAAAAAAAATGAAATAAATAAATAATTTTATAGATATAGCTCCTAACAAGTCCGACAAAAACAATCAGAAAATTAGAAATATTAAATTAAATTTACAAACAATTTAAGTAAGAAAATCGTTAACCGAGTAGCAACTAACGCTCAATAAGTCAATAAATTAATATTCGAACAATCTCTAATTTGGGAGGGTAGTTTATAGTAGTACTACATTTCTCAATACAAAGCATGGTGTTTCATATTTATATAAATCATAGATGTCTGCTTAGTCTTTAAAACCATCCTTACAGGAATCCATGTATAATGCGTTTTATAAATAGTTCTTATTGTTTGTTTTTGAATTAAGAAGACCCTGTGCATCCGGCGACATGCTCCAACGAATGATACGGTACTGCATGCAAGCAACAAAATTAGACTGACTAATATTTTTTACAGTTCTCTTTAATTGATTTAACGTATAAAAAGTTTTCGGAAGGGTCCTATATAGATAAACCTATAAATCCCGCTGACGTTTCATGTTCCTCATTGCAGGAAGATATCCTAATATGAACTGTAAAGATTGCAGTGAGTGATAATTTTAGCAATTGACATCTTCTTTATCTCTCTTAATTTCTATTTGCAAAGATGATTTTTTGAAAAATATAGGTTCAGTTGGGCTGGTTTATTTGCTTTCTTGTTTAATCTGGAACATTGGTAACTATCCTTTTGCTCTGAAAGTATGTTCGAGTTCCCTTTTGTATGTTTATGTTTAGCAAATATTAAAGTTATTTAAAATTTCTTAACTTTGTATGAAAAAAATATATCTGATGGTTGCATTAAAGGTTTTAGACTACTCAGACGTTTCTTGAAAGACAGTTAACCAAAAGATTATTTATTACAAAAGGTTTTCTAATAAGAGGTTCCATTTTAATTTTTAAAGAAACATTTATTTTTACTTAAGAAATAAAAAATATTTATTTAAATTCGAGGTACAAACTCTGCGATTACTTGTAGAAAATCATATGCTCATCTGGTCTCTGGTCATTCTTTTGAGGAAGTTTTGCATGACATTCTCGCACAAATGGCTCTATTTGGTGAATTACAAGCAGCTTTGAGGGCTGAAATTATTTTGCCGGACATTAACGCAGACTCTTTCTTTCACGTAGTCTCAAAGAAAAGAGTCTAGCGGAATTAAATCGCAAAATATGGAGAGCTAATTTATATTTGCGTTTCGCGAAAATTTCTAGCACAGCGCTGGAAGTATCCTGTTAGAAATAAAAACTAATTGTTTGTGTTCATAATATCTAAAGAAAGTCAGTTAGTATTCATTTTTCTAAAAAGGGATTAGCTGCCTGCATATCCATATAATCCAATAAACGAATATTTGGCATTGTTCACGATTAGTCGGCATCAATTCCTGTGGCAGCTGCGCTTTATAAGCATGTAAGCTAAGATCTTTGTGCAGAATGCGATGAAGGCTACTTTGTAAGATCCTTAGTTGTTGTGAACGTCTTGGGATAGACAAACCTGGGTTTTACAATATTTTGGGCCAATTTGGCAGTACGAGTTCGAACCGACAAGTTTACATCAGTAACTTGGCCATGTTGCCCAAATTTTGCATTTGCTTTACAAAGAGTTTGCGAGAAGGCGATTCATACCGAGCAAAAACACCACAAACTCTACACACTAAAAAATATTTGCAATTGCTGCAGAAAATTCCAGTAATGTATAGGGTAAATTTACCAAAAATTAGAAAATATACCTAAAGTTTTCTATTAAATTTCCCAATTTTTGGCAATTTTACTTTATACGTTACTGGAATTTTCTGTAAGAATTGCAAATATTTTTAGTGTGTACGAACTATTCAGCGTGTCTAGAATGAATTTCCACTATTTCTATGTGTGCCATTTTCTTAAATCATATATACTTTAACGATAAATGGCAATTTTTTCAGATTTGCTCTTCAACAGATCAAAATGCCGTGATTTTTAAAATGGAACTTATGAAAAATCGTTTCTTTAAAGGGTTTGCTGTTGTAGACTTGAATGTTTTTAATATTATGAGAGTTTCTCGTTAAATATCTTTCGATAATTTTTTATGCGCAAAATTCGTGGATGAGCTTCTTAACTTCTGAAAGATGCAGTTTTTACCAATGTGTTTTTGCCTTTACATCGTTTATTTATTGTTACTACAGATTAGTTGCGTAGTATTTCCTTTTTTCGCCAACAGAATTGGCATTAGTGTCTAAGAAAAACATTTGTATAACTTTCGAATAATCGGAAAAGTCGAAATTATAAACAATTCCAGACTCTAACAATCTCTTTGAACGAGTTGCACGCCATGGTAAGCAGCGTATCGATTATTTTAACATAAACATCTACGGTAATAAATTTGAATACCTCCACTGTTCAATCAGAGGATAGTTCAAATCTTCTGATGTTGTTAGACACTGTTTAAACTATTTAGAAGACACGTTATTGTACGATATACAATCCGATTCATTCGAGACTGGCCGAATTCAAAGAAACGATATAAATCTGCCTTAATTAAAGTAGTTCTCGTATCTTGTGCAACTCACGTTGCGATCTCGAAAGACAAACACATTTCGACCTTCAAGTCCTGCGTTGCATCCGGCCCGTTTTCGCCAGATGAAAGAAGATATGTGTGCGTGTCCGTGCCTTTCTGTATTGCCGCAAAAGAGACTAATTAAACGTGAACCGCATTCCCCAGCAGCCGTACTGTGCTTGCGCAAGCGTAATTGCTCCATCTTTTTTCTTCTCGCTTCGGAATTCCTCCGGGGAAAGCGATGAGTGTCTTTCTTCGTCTTCCCCATCTCCTCCGCCATTCGAGAGACCTTGGAAATTGTTTGTTAGATTTGCCCTCAAGGAAGGAAGTTTTTACATACCCAATATAAGTGCATTACAAATTCGTGATTATACGTTGCATGCACGTTGGCTTCTTGTTTCTATTGTTATTATCACCTTTACAACTATACGAATTTTTGTATGACATATAGTATTTACTTTCTCAAGATATAAACTTCAGGATACATATCGAGCCGTAGAGATAAACAAAATTATTGTAACTCTATTTTTAACAAAGCGGGTGTGAAATCATTTTTTGCTAATTGTAAGTACATATACAAAACTTGCAAGCGAGCTCATTGCTAGTTTAGTCATTAAAAGAGCTGCGGCCGTTGTTGAAATACCAGAGGTGGTACATTCGCGGCTTTTTGATAATTAAAACAAAAGGAAATAATGTTTATTAATAAAATTATAAGAAGTACATACACAGTATAATATATACTTAGATACTTAATCAGCAAGTAGTCGTTTTTTACTTCAAATTACGTTTGACAAAATTTATTAGCTCTTTCTTACACAAAAGCAATGCTATCAAAATGCGCACCTATAACACTTCAACACAACTACTCGAAGTTTTATTTATTTATATACACATTTAAAGATAAATCCATAGAATACATATTTCCTTATTGTTTAAAATATTGCATAAGTTTTGTCTGTTTACTTATCCGATGCTTTGTAGTATAATTTTTCCATTTGCGTATACTTAATTTGCCCCCAATTTCTGCTTCAGGTGACTGTTCCAACTAACGTCAAACTATATCTAAGACATTTTCAGCTTCCTTATGCGAAACTTTTGGTTCCTGACTGTCGTCCTTATGATTCTTGTTGTATTCCTTCCCTTTAGTTTCGGTGATAAGAGTTTCGATAATTTTGTCATCATTTAGCCATTCATTCTCTAGCGGTTAATCATTAAAAATCCATTATTCAATACCTTCTATCTCCAAATCTTATGTAATAACCTTAGATTTGTCTCAATCCAGATAGCAAATCTTCTACGTTCTTCTGTTCATCAAATATTTCACTTTCATTGCATATTTCTGGCCATAAATGCTTCCAGGATTTATAAATTGTTGCATTTGATACTTCGCTGCACACATTTGCTAAAATATATATAACTTCTTTCAGGTTCTTTCAGGCAATCCTTAAACCACCATTGGTCGTTTTCGTTGTTTCCAAATTTAAACTTCACAGATTTCGTTTATAATTTCTTTTTTAATATTTTGTAACTCCCTGATCCATTGGTTGAATTAGTGAGGTTACATAAGCATTGCTGCTATTTCACCTGCTTTCACTTCTTCCCAATTTGGCTTCATTATCAAGCCAGAGAATTGCTTTTTCTGGTAAATTTAATGATCTGTGGCATTTCCTCAGTTGTGGTACGAATTCATTCAATCAAACCATTCTTCGAACAATGCAGAATTCATCGAGGCAGGTTTCTGTGACCTATATATAATAGACTGGTAGTTTCGCTTTAATATGCTTGAAAGCTCTTAGTTTTGCTGATTTACCAACAACGAACAGTAGCAATTTATGGGTCCCATAGATGCGTTCTTACAACTAGCCACTATAATTTTCTCTTTTGCTTTATGAAAACAATATGGTGCTGCTTCTGCTCGACTTACCATTGTTTTGCTTGGTAGCATCCTATAATTTAACAAAGTTGCACCTATAGTATACAATCATTCGGCTGTAAGACTTTCTTTATCAACAATTGACTTTAAAGTTTTAATAAATGATTGGCTGTCAACTTTTCCCTACATATAAGAAGTTCATGTATTCCCTGCCTTTTTTTTCGATCGTGCTAGTCACCCTTCGTTTGCGGTAAAATCACAGTCTGGAGACGCTTTTTTTTGTAAAAAGTTTTAGCTTTTCTTTAAAAATGAGACCACTTGTTGATACTCCATACACTCTTTCTTGTGGAAACCATGTCCATAATGCGCTGTTTCTAAAATAGGCCATTTTAATGTATAATGTGTAGTTAATGCTATTTGCTGAGAAATCTGAGCTCAATATTCTCGCATGTGCATTCGATTTCTTTTCTAGTCTTTGACTGTAATCATACTGACTCCGTAATCACATGCGTTTTCTAAGAAGTTCTACGGTTTTTTCCATCAGGAAGGTTTTTACCGATTAATAATTTCCCTATTTGACCCAATGGCAAAGCGCCATAACGCATGAGACATCTGCTTCAAAACTTTTTATTTTCGCGTAAGTATCATAATATCTTACTGATATATTTCCTTTTTTGTATTACCGTCTTGATAAACTAGAGTTATTTCCATGACTAATGTCATTTTCTTCGGAATTATAAATCACTAACGAGCAATTTATTATAATAGAAACGAAATAACTTATCTATGATTAATAACGATACCGAAGGTCTAGTGAGTGTATTTTATTATTTCCAAGTTCATAGTTCGGCCAGCAGAGAACCGTCGGCGTCGTCGCCACTGCAAATCTCGTGTGTCCGTTTGCTTTTGGTTAAATTCCACGAATGCCAACGTAGGTTCTTTCTCACGGCCTTAGTCCGGGTCCATCGTTCCTTCTCTTTTCGTCGCGAGGAACCGCGAGAGAGATGGCGTTGCTGTACCGCGGAGGTAGCTGGTGGTACCGCAGCGAGGGCAGATCACCTATCATTACTCCGATTAGGCCAAAGATGGAAGTGAGGAATGTGTCCGATATTTCGATTATCCTCTGCCATGGTCGAATTGCCGCCAGATAAATAGATAGTTTTGAGTTGTTAAGTTTAGACTCAACCTTTACCTACTCCTATTTTGAAATGATTGGATAGAAAACTATATACGCAATAACAATCTACTAGAATCGTATTAAATATTCATACATATGTGCAGGTAGGACGGACATTTTCAAAGTTGTATCTTCGAATGTCGATAACGCACCCTATATTTTTATCTTCTCTGCAACCACGTCGTCTCATAAGCGAAATATAATGTCATATGTATATATAGAGCACAGTTACATGTCTATGCTGACAATACACAGCTTTGTTCATCTTCTTTTGCCTTCGATAGATTTACGTTATTAGAAAAGGTATTAGGTTCCGAAGTAAAATTTCTCCACTTCCAGATAATACTTTCCTCTTCAAATGCTCTTTCTCTTTTCAAAATTATCAGTTAGCCAACAAATTAGATTTTGCTGTTTTCTTGACACTAAGAATTATAGTTATAATGTGTTGTATAGTTTTATGAAACCAACGAAATCTTGTAAGCTGGTCATATGATCTCTTATCTATCATAAAATGAGTTCAATTTGAATATTTCAAATCAAAACATAATCAAGTAGTTTAAAATTTGTTTAAACCTTTCCTTAAACGATTCGTGTAATGTAAAAAATAAAAAAAGAATTATTAAAGCATTTAAAGATTTACCTACTCTTTTTGAGCTGCACTATCGCCCCTTAAAATCTGGAATTATAGTATAGTATCCACAGACCTGATAGACTGCCAATGAACCGTATGCGCATCGCTACGGCGCACCATCAAAAGTCTAAAGGACATCTTGGAACACAGACGTCATTATATGCGTCACGTTTCATGTAGCGTCATGCTTACGTTAGTTTTCTTTAGAAAGTATCTGCGTTAAGTGACGTTAATTTTTTTGCAAGTTGACAAGTGTTACTGATATTACCTAACCTTGCAGTTTGATTGTTTTATTTACTTTCTTTGCTTTATTCTTTCACGGACTGTTTGGAATATTAGTAATAAGTATGCATGTTATAGCATTAACAACTGGGCTTATATGACAATTAATCCAGGTAGTTTTTCCTAAAGAAAAGTGATGCCATCGCGTCGTGTAAAATCCTGCAAAAGCAATAGTTACAAAGATGATGGAGAACTAACTTTTCATATGTAATTTGCAGAATAATGCCATAGCTTAAAAATATTCTGAAATTATGATAATACTTAGTGCTTCTATGTGAAATATTTTTTTGTAGAATGCCCAAACATTGTTGTGTGGATTACTGTTACAGGGGGTACAATAAATCCCTGCAAAAGTAAGCGTGCATATGTTTGTTGACTACATTTCCTCGAAAAGGATTTTGATAGAACGGGACAGATTGTGCGAATTAAAGAGGGAGTTATTCCAACATTGAAGAAAATCTAAAAAAAGTATATTTTTATTTAGAATCACTTGATATTCCTGAAAACAAAGGGTAGAGATAAATAAATGATGACATATATATTTCTTTAAATTTTCTTCACTATTTCTTAGGTAAATTAATCTGCCCATCAAAGGAGGTACGATATATTTGCCAGTTCACCGAAAAACAAATTCGGAAAGTAATGCTCTTGACAGGAAACGAGATTCCACAAGAAGAAAACATCCTAACGACTTTTGTTTATTTTTTTATCAAGTCATGTTCAACATTTTTTCTAGTTTATCCCATCATTTGTTGATATGTCACCTCTGGAAGAAACCCATCTTTCAATTTTAAGTAAAACCATAATATCGTCTTATAGCAAAATTAGATTTCATAATTTAGCGAAGAAGTTTACAGAAAACATACAAGGAAATCAATAAGGAAGGAATTAAGTAAACTAATATTATTTAATCATCAATAAATTATACAACAACTACTGCAGTATATTATTTACTCCTAAAGACAACATACATTGTTGGCTTGTTATGACAAGTCGTGAAGATCTCATGAAACTTGTATTAGATTTTTCCTACGTATTTTTATATGGCATTGAGAGAAATTTTTTCTTTTCTCTCTTATTGAACCTGAGAACGAATGAAGTATATGTTACCAGTTCATCGTAAGTTTAGAAACTGTCTATAGTTCTAAGTTGTCCACAACTTTAATAAAAAAAAACAATGCCATATAAAATACATAGGATAAAATCTAACATATGCTACTAATTATCATTACAAATTGCAAGTGCTATTAAAATTTATTGATATCCTTAACTTTATTTATTTGAATATCCGCTATGGTATCGACGTCATTGATGACGTTTGTGTTCCAATATGGCCCATTTCAATTGATGGCAGTTTTGAGTTCAATATCAGCACACTGTCATCTCTATGATAGTATCTCACTCGGTGTTTTACAAGTCATGCCAATATAGCATTCAATTGACTCCTATTTGTTTATTTCAATTTCTACTTAAAATAATAAACATTTCAACTTTCCAATTTAGTTTTATTTTTTAAATAAACATCAACAATGTTTGTCCCATTACCTATATACGATAGTATAGAAACTAGAATATTTAAGCAAAGAATTATTCTAAATTCATTGCGAAGTTTTGTATTTCATTTTGATGATCAACCTATAAATATTCTCTCCCATATGTTACATTTTATCTTTAACACTGAAATCATTGAAGAATTGTTAATGTCCACAAAAATCAAATCCTTAAATATTAATTAAAATGTTGTTTTAACCAGTTTTGAAATTTAATATTTATATATGTATTTAATAATATTTCTAATGTTGAAATCTGTTTCAACAATCCAACAAACGATGGAAACAGTCCAAACCCTAATTCATATTCTTCTAACCAATTGTCAAGAATTTCACGTGATACAAGTATGCAATAGAAAAATTGTGTTGATTTAACAGATAAACGGTTAAATGAAGCATTTTTCTCTTATGTTAGTGTAAATATTAATTCTCAGATATTTCAAGATGTGTCAGATAGTCTGCCGAATACAAACTGTCGGTATTCCATAAGGCACATTACATAGATTGACTATAGTTTAATTGAAAATCCATTATTTCGACTGACGAGTTTATTTTGGTATTTATGAATACTTTTCAGCTCGTAACACCTACAAGATACTAAAAAATAGTTCAATCTGCCATTTATTTGCATTCATGTCATCATTTTTAAAATTAAAGAAAATGTTTATCCTTAGCGAATTGAAGGCAATAGACTTAGTGTTTTATGTTATTATTCTTCTTAAAATATTGAAATGCCGGAAGAAAGAAATCCTTAAATAGATACTATAAGCATTCTTTGTAATTCCTGTCTTAGTTTTATAATTTACTAAAACTAGGGATAAACAAAAATTGTGTAGTTACTAAAAATACCCTATAAATAAACCTATACCTTCCCTATCATTTGTACGAACGCATTAGGTTTTTCCCGTGTTATTAGAGCAATGACAATACTCCTCGCAATCTTTAAATTAAAGATTGTTTGTCACCGGTTAGGTTAAATATTCAATACTTGTACAAGCATCTCGGGTTAGCATATATAATTTAATGGTATAATATTGTATCTTATAACCGTTGTATTTGTGTGACAGGTAAAATTAAAAGGCTGAAGGCGGTGCGTTCTCGAAAGTGCCTACCGTTGCTAAGGGATCTTTGCTTCATACAATTGCTACATCACCCTCCTATAGATGTGAAGCACTTTCCACGAAAAATCCCTAATACATTTTGGCGGATGCATTGTTGCGGGACATCTGTTACCGCCTGTCATTCGCATTCATTGTTTCGCGTTACCTAGCCTAAAATGGCCAGGTAGAAAATTTCACAAAATTCACCCAGGCGGCTTTACCATCGATAGAATCGTTTTTCTATTTAACAAAGACGGAACCTTGCCCCGTAACGCTGCAAATTGCACGTAGAAGCGTATGGGACCAGCGTATATAATAGCAAAAAATCCTCCATAGGCGTAGTAAATTACAGGGTTTTAGTTGACTATTTTTACGACCGTTATAGATAGAGTCCTTTATATATACCGGTTGTGTCTCTACTCGAATATTACGGCAATTATATCCTATAGATTTACTGATAAATTGCTTTCAAAGTTGTTTTAGGTGTCTTTAAGAATTCTAAGGAGAAACGTCATCTTACACTTACTTTTTCTAGTAATATGTCCACTTTGCACATAACATGAAAAACCTACGTATCAATACTTTTTGTCGCGTTCAGAGTATACTCGGGGCAAGATAAATATCGATGCACGTGACTGACCGAATATTACGTCAAGTACTACACTGTTGTCAAATATGGCACAAGTCAATGAATAGCCAAATTTTAGGTTATGTAATTTACAGTGAACTGTATTACCGAACGTAAATATTTTCATTTTAATATTTATTATAATTTATAAAAGTCACGTGCATCGATATTTATGCTGCCTCCACTATACGAATACGATACATATCAGCAACTGTTTCCGCTACACAAAATGGCGGGCGCTCCGCAATATGTTGTTGACGCACCGTTACTCTTTTGAGACGAATTGTCAACAGTTCCCAAACCCTTTGGGAGCAACTACGTGTACTGAACACAATCATTGTTGAAGATTCGCTGCTTTTATTTATATATTAAAACACTAGACTTCTAAAAGACGAACTACGCTGTCAATAGCTTGAAATAATTTTTAATTTAACAAGAAATACTTATTTATCTATCGAATTAACTGTTTATCTTCTGTAAACAATATTGCTTTCAAGTAAAGAAATATGCTTAAAAAATATGTTTCTTTGGATTAAAGAATCCCTTCTAGCGGTGTAGCGTAAAACATTTTAAATTAATACGAAGAACATTAGCACATAACAGGAAATTGCAAATGATGCCTTCCAAATTGTTGTATTTGTGCGAATGAAGAAGCGACCGCAACGATTACCCCAAATGAGGTACTACACTTATATCACAACGCAAAGTAAACTTAAAAATTGTTCTGATTTCATGGCTTCTGATTGAGGTTACAAACATGCAGCGAAGTAACACTTAACAGGATTCTGGCACTAAACTAAATTAAGCATTTATGTAGGAATATGGGAATTACATGAATGTAAAACAAATAAGAAATGCTTTAAATTCGCAAAAATCTCTTTATTTGAGTTTACGCATAACAGTTCGTTTGTTAATAGATTTGATGACAGTTTCCAAACATTCACTTCATCGTGATTATCTAATAGTGTAATATGATTTGATTGTATCATGAGCAAGCTTAATTTACAGCTCATCATTTTTGCTTAAATTAAATTTGGAATCAAATAGTTATTTACATTAGAGTGCAGTAGATCTCATTTACAGCCCGACAATTCAATTTTGAAATAGTGAAAGATTTTGAGCCCTGTAAATGACATGCTGAGAAAATATTTAGAAAACGACGAAAAATATCATACGACGTAACAGTCGGTAGATTTGAATTGGTACCATTGCATTTTGACAACTCGGCTGTCTATGTAAAAGTGAATGTTTTTATGATGATTTTTCGATAATGACAATTAAAAAAGCAATAAAAATACCGGTAAAGGTGGGTTTTTAACTAAATTAAAAATAATTGCGCATATTTTTTATTGGAAGTGACTGGAAAATGAGAAAAAGTGCAGTGCGCGTTACTGCGCCAGTGCGGTAAAAGATTTACCGCACTATAGTGGTAAAATGATACTATTGCGTCGTCTGACAGCTAATCTTATGTTCCCAGTTGGCAAGATCAAAAAGTCTCTTACGCTTTAAGTTAAAATTAGCTCTATAATGATAGAAAGTACTCTTTGAACCAAAGAAACAAATATTTTTAAACAAATTTCTTTGTTTCAATCCATATTTTTTATACTGAAAAAATAATTATTTGAAACGACAAACATTTGTTTGTTTTAAAGAATATTTATATGATTATATCAAAAACTGCCATTTCTTCGATATAAAGCATAAATCAACAAAACAAAAATGTGAAATTTTTAGAGTGTAGGTATATAAATTTTTAGAAGCCTAAAATTAAACCTTACAATTAGTCGAACGAATCGAACGAATCGAACGAGTTGCTTTAAGTTAAATCAAAAATTTTGGGATTTCACCTGAAACTCAATAATTTCTTTAAAAGGAAGTATATTGTCTTATAGGCACCTAACGAAAGCTTTATATTCTTATTGCAAGGAAAGGTTTCTCTGATCTAAAATATAAATAATTTGAAATAATAAACTATTAATGATGCCATTTATATGCAGATGGCAGCACAAGATACTCATTCCATTGAACGGCAGTTTTCCATATGGCACTCTCACGAGGATGTGTGCAACGGCCGCTTAGTCTAACCCTCAACGCACAGTAACCCCCAAGTGCATTGAAGATCAAGGGTATATTGAAGATGGATGTGCAGTACATAATACTTTGACTCCTCCGCGCCCGCATTAGTCTATATAAGACTATAACAATGCATTTTACTGAAAATATTCTTCTATAAAATAGCGAACTTGTATTTGTCAAGCAGCATGACAAAAAATTTCGTACCTACTCTAACGAATTTGTGGGTTACACGAACCTTTTGAACTGTTTCTCAAACCTTATCAACTTGTCCTAGGCGTGAATAATTATTTGTTTGAATGAAATACCAATATTTTGATTCTCTATCACAAAATTACGATATATTTCCCTCCTCACCGCATTTGATTAAATCATATTGAGTTAGTTGCCATGTACGATAATGTATTGATTATCTATAATAGAATTTTTTGTAGAGTTCTGGTCTTATTTATTTTCATGAACAGTTGCTACGCCACTGCGTTCGCATATGCAAACCGGGGATGGTTTGGGGGTGTACACAATTTCTCGGAACTATATAACTGCCAAAAATTGTAAACCAGGTTCGCATGGTATGGCTGTCGCATTCTATTCGGAGATATCTTCGTCTAACCCTCCGGTCCTCATGTCGTCCCTTCCCGCTCATTCCCCTTTTATAAAATATCCGGCCATAGATTCTCCGCGCTCCCGTGTCAGCTAACGAGCCGAAGCGGCTTAGTTCAAGGTCAAGACACCCCTACAGGAACGAGCGTCTCTAACGCGCCGATTTTCGGCGAGCCCAACGGACGAGGACAAAACCACCCGAAAACGTCAATCCCGAACGAACGAACGAGAGAGAAGCAAAGAGAAAGGGAGAACTTTAATTGCAGCGTATTTTGGACTAAGGACCCGAAAGACATTAAACGCAAGTCAGGAGGAGAGAGCAGCTGCTAGGTGGGCCATGCATTCATCAGCCAGCTCTTTTAGACACACGCCAACAGTCCACCTGCCGCACGGGCACGAGCCTCGCTAAATAAAACAACCCCATTAAAATAAAGGAGAAGAAGCAGAAGAAGAAGACGACGACGAAAAAATAAACCGAGACCATAACGTTTATATACTTACGCGTTATGCAGCTATCAGATGCGAATAGGCGACGTGTACGGACAGACGGATGAACGTGTAGGGTGAGTGAGAACGAGCAAAGGCAAAAAGAAACGTGTGCAGAAACGGGCGAGTGTTCTTTCCCCGTCTGCACGCGAAAGGGAGTTGTTAATAACTCCATTATCGCCACGGAGGCGTTTGGGTTGGATTAGCGTCATCTTCATGTTGTTTTTCTCGCTGCGAACTCCACACCGATGTTATTGTTGATGTAATTTGTACCTCGTAACTAATGGTCCACATAACCGAACAAAAACAGCTTAAGAAAGCTCTACACCTGACATAATCGTCTACTATTAATAGGTGCGAATTTTCCGAAGAGCAATTGTTACCTCACTTCGTTATGAATATAAATATTTACATCAACAAGCGTTTTCCAGAAAAAAGAATTAAATAAAGAAATGAGGACCTGCAATTTTTTAATACCTATCCATATCGAAAATATTTTCACATACATCAAGAGATATGGACAGTTGATTAAAAAAATTGAGTTTTTTAATATTTTCTTTTATCGAGTCCTGGAATGAATGGTTCATGTTCATTACTTTTTCAACAAAATGCCCAAAATTAATTTTTAAAAATAGAAAGTCATTACCAACAAGCAAATAAGCTGGGCATTAGGAATTCGTAACGTGGTCACTTTGTGATTAAAACACGGAGAACCCCTAAATATTCTCCATTCACCAGTTTTCATACAATTTTGCTTTACCTTTTAGATCATGTTTAAGAGGATGAAAAGATTGTAGACATCCTGCAAAATTCAGGCACGAATAGAACACCGTCCTTGCTTAAAAGTGTTTCCGCGAATTTATGTACTTTGTTTTTTCTCAAGTACAGCAATGGAACTAAATGTTCCCCTACAATACAAGCGAAAACAATTTAGTATTCTTCCGGAAAGTTTCCTTAAAAAATATATATTTAGAACCAGAAAAAAAAATCTATGTGCACTAAAAAGTTTTGTACAATTTTGAATTTGGCATAAGAATTGATCGAATTAAATTTTGAAAAACCTTGCGGTAAAACATTTAGTTTAATTATACAATACAAAGACAGTTTGTGGTTTCTGAGAAAATGCAACATAAAAATGACCTTATTCCAGAGGTCAACTACAGCAGACAACTTAGCTGTTTAAAACTGCAAATAAACTTTTTGAATAGGTACATATCAAATTTCCAAAGAACTCTTATGTACAAAATGATGTTAATTTCGCAATTGGATTACTACATCCGTATTACTTTCGGTTGGCGGAAACTCCGCCCCAACGCGCAGCACACGTCACGAACTGGAAGAGGGTGATGGAGCCATCTGAATGCAGCGTACAGTACTGCAGATGCATATTACAATAAAAAATAAACTACAGATATTGTACGAATCGCAAAGATACTGGAGGTGGCTATATTCTCACGTGCAAATTATAACGATTCTCCATATTCCTTCGGGTGTGTCTCACTTCATTGAGCACGCCCTCTTGCTCTCGCGCATCCGCCAGCTGAAAATAATTCTGTAGTACTTTTATAGTTATCAAAGAGTGGTCTAAATATTTCGCAAATATTCTGTATTTTAGCGTACGCGATCAAGAAATAAGAAGAAAATGTATTAATGTACAAAATATAAGGAAATTCAATGATAGCAGAAGAAAATATCGATACCAAATATGCAACGCCACTATGAAAAAGGTGTGCGCGAAGACCACTTAAAAGGTGGGCTGAAAGCTTATAGCTTCATCTGTTAAATCAGTATCGTGAATGGCGGAATGTGGAAGACAAACGGTTTTACGTTTAAAGAATGAGGAAACAAAAATAAAATGTTTTCATTCATTTGGGTTTGGGATAGCATTTTTGTGTTAACAGAAACACATTGGGAAACAAATAATTCATTGGAGGCAGTCAAAAATCTATATAAGACAACAAAAAATAAAATATGTAACAAAAAATCAGAAAATTTTATTTCTAAATATATATGAACTACGGCAAGATGGAGGATTAAGTCCAGTATCAAAGAGCAAAGTATACAATAAACCATAGCTATTTACAAGAAATTAAAATGCGTGTATTAGCTCACGTGTTGATGGGTAAGAGTATAAAAGCATTTGAAAAGATTATTAATATGAGGACAGATATATTTAAAGAATATAACTTTATAGTGAACAAAAAGAAAACTATCTCCCGTAAAGAAAATAAAATGAGCATCAGATTTGGAGAAGAAGTACTAGCACAACTAAGCGAATTTAAGTATCTGGGAGTGATTATAAATCGCAGAGGAATATAAGAAACACACAGACAGAAACAAAAAGAGTTGATGAAATAACATACTATCACTTTAGAGAAAAACTTAAAATGGAATCATTAAAACATAAAATAGAGGAAAATAAATTAAAGCGGACAGAATATTTAATTCGAATTAACAATATAATGCAAGCAGTGGTATATTTATAGTCAATGCCGCCCTAGGCTACTTAAATCTGACTGAGTAAAATGCAAAATGTAACTAAAAAAAGTCGTTTCCGTACTTAAAACACATCTTCTTACTGTCACTGAGTAAAAAAAGGTTCTCCAAGTACCAAAACAATATTCAGCATTAAAAGTAATGACTCAAATAAAGAAATATTAGCTGCCCTGGGCTAAAGCCCATTCAGCCCAGACGTAAATACCCCACTGAAAACATGAAAAGCTAGAAAGAATAAATAAAAATAAAAAGGACGACCAAATTCATGGCACCCGTACAAATTATATATCGTTGTTGAAGAGGAATAATATAAGAAGAGAATCTTCGGTAAAAGTGAATGATAAGCACATAACAGTCGTTCTTAAGAATGTAATTTGTAAAGGGTTTTTAATTTTAGATTTCGGCCAAATAATATCTTGGTTTTCTTTGAATACCTATATCATATTTACATAGATGCTTAATTCCTTTTTTATGCTCAATATTTGTTTTCGATGTGTGTACTTCTTAGTACTTATTCGTCGTGAGTATAAAATTAAAAACTGTGATGACTATAGGTTCGAGATTGTCCACTTCTTACTGTTGAAATATCTGTTAACCTTCTAATTACGATAAAATCAAGAAAGCTTATTGAAATGCGAATGATTACAGATTCCACAAATTGTAATTTATGAATCAAGAAAATATTAAAAACTAATTTATTCCACACGGAACATTCTTCCCATAGAGTACCTCATAATATCTCTTTCATTAACGATAAAAGCATGCACTGACATTACACTTAAATGACGGAGGAATACTCTATTAAACTAACCCTATCCGAATACATTCGTCTCTTCATCGCTGAAATCTGATATCGGTTAGATTATTGACGTTTTACAGCGATGGAGGATGCGATGCGAAACTCGATCTCGCCCGATAGTGAAAGCAGGCGAAAATACGACGAAATTGGGCGAAAAGGGAAGAGAGGACCACGCGCGCGGACGCCAAATCAGACAGAGGCAGCCGACCTGGGTTCAACGTACGATAAAAATCAATTCTGGTCCGTAGTTCGTATTTTTCTGCTCTCTCCAGTTTCTCTCGTAGATGTCGTATAGTAACAATTCATTCGCACATTTGGGTACTACACAAATGCGCAGTGGCAAACAATTGCAATCAAATATTGTTTTTAGCGAATATGGGTAGATATGAAAAGATATTGACTCCGTGTTTTATATAAACCCTGTTTAGCAGTGTGGAATTGTTGAGCCTTATAATTTATTTAAAGTCTTTTGTTTTTTAATACCTTTAACTAACTATAAATATATTTTTAACATTAAATCGTGGACCAAATTATCGATAATAGTACACATACTCGTACCTACTTTCTTAAATCTCTGATAACAATTTGTTTGTGCTTCGTATTTATCTTGATAGCAGCTCTAATATTCCACGAGGATTCCTGGCTTTTGAGTACCTGGAATTTATCATCTAGCTCTTTGAATTAAATGCTCTTCTTTGAATTTATATAAGTTATTGTTATAATTTGCCAAACATTTTTTTTTACTTGTTTTTGCTTTTCAGTTTCTATGATAAATTTTCTATCGTCTTTTATGAATTTCTCATAGTCCGTAAACTGCTTATAAATTTTATTTAGTTTACATAGGTGCTAGCGTTTATTATACCCCTATAACTAGATTATATATTCATTATACCGTCATGCAAGATATATCATGGCTATATAATTTTTTTTCTGAGAATTGAGGTTTGCTATACGAACAAAATTGCGCTCACTAAAGCTTGTTTAAAAGGCATCATTTAATGTATGTTGATTGCGTGGGTAAAAAAACACTTTTTAATCAGACAGGTTATAACCATATTTAACTAAAATACGCTATATGGAGTGACAATACAATATTCTTTCATAATTCTTTATATTATACATACAAGAAGCAACTTGGCGCACGACAGGCGTTTTATGCCGTGAAATGTTACTTAGAGACCGACAGCTCAATCTGTTAATAAATGTATCTAATAACAATTTAGCTAAACATATAAATTTTGCTTAGCATTGAATAGAGAAACTTGGTACTCGGTATTAGACGAGAGTGATACTAATGTAGCATACCAGAATTTCCAAGAAATTATTCATAATTCTTTCTTAAAATGCTTTCCTCTAGTGCCAGTTAGTAATAAAACAAAAATTAATAGAAATTACCCACCTCAAATTTTGGAGATGCGAGATAAAGTGTCCTTGTTCGCAGAACTTAGTAAACAGTTTCCTATATTTAAGGAAACCTTTGTTGCCCTGAATAAGGAATACTCTGGAATGTTAGAAGCTTTTAAAAAACAACAAACTGACAAACGTCTCCTTCATTCCGAGAATAAAAGTAAAGCTATGTGGACTGTTATTAATGAAAAACTAAAAAATAATGTAAAAAAAACGAACAGATTACAAATAAAAGATCGAAAGATAAGCTGACCGTCAAGGAAAGGTCTGTCATTTATAAAATTGGGTGTGAGGGCTGCAATAAAGTTTATGTCGACCAAACAAAAAGAGCAATAGGAACTACATTTAAGGAACACAGTGTACATTAATGATACGGGTCACAAGATCAACATTGAAGACCTCGAATTACTAACAAAATGTAACATCCCCGGGAGAATTATCCGCTTTTGAAAGCATTTATATTAAAAGAGAATCTAAAAATAATAATAATTTATTAAATCGTGAACAGGCCCCGCTCCACCATTCGTGCCGATGGATTTATTAGCATACAAACACATTTCTTTCGCAGTTACATTTTGTACGGAATTCGCAAAATTCTAGCAGGTCAACGCAGGCGGTAAAGCACTTGTAAATATAAATTTAGGGTAGGGATAACATAAGCTTAGTTTATTAGGTCTTCGGTTGAAAATGGAAATCCAAGATTTTCCCAAACAATTGTCACGAATTAGTTCAAATCGTTGTAGGGCGGAGTGATCGGATATCGTGTGTGTCTGTCAAATTAATAATAAGCCTCCTTCACTTAATTGAATCAAAAAATTAAAACAAACAGTACGCCCTTTGAAATAATCAATGACGTATTGAGTGAATCTGTCATTCTAAACAACTTATTTTTATAAACTAATAATTTGTGGTAATTTATTAAAATAATGTCATCTGCGCATTCAGAAAAGTGTGATATGCTAGAGGCATATATAATTTATAGAAAAAATTCAAAGCATGCGCATTTAATTTAAATGTGTGGTACAGATTAATGGACAACCGAATTATTGGTCTAGTTTTCTATCACGGTACTTTTACTGGAGATCGCTTTGTAGGGATATTAACAGAAATTCTGCATGGTATGCCAGTATTTGACAGACTTCATACTTATTTTCAACAGCATGGGGCACCTTTTCATAATCACGTTAGCACCGTCAATTTACTAAATAAAACGTTCAATCAAAAATAGATAGGAACAACGTGCATTCATTGGCCTGCGCGCTCTCTTGACGTGACACGTTTAGATTTCTATCTTTGGGCTTTTGTAGAGGATGAGGTTTATAAGCAGCGATATCAAAATGTGATGGAACTCAGATTTTGAGCCAAACATTAAATAACATGACTGATCGAACTATATTACAGAACCCACACAAAAAAGCGTTACCGTGAGAGCCGGGAAATGCGTTGAATATTTATTAAGTTGAAAAAATTAAATTATGTGTCCTATAACAGTAATATACATATTAGTGTTGATAACGAAATTTTGACGATCATTTACGGTAGATCATTCGTATCATAATACGGCTTCAGCATTGTACTTGAAAGTTAATCTTCCACACTGTTATCACGAGGGTATGGGAGACTGGTATAGCTCGTTTATTCTTCCATAATAAGCGATTTGATGCTAAATAATCGAACTTGTTAAAAGAGGGACATGCTGGGGTTTGTATAAGTTAAGTATTAATTCATTGCAATATAAGGATTTAGAAATAGACTCTGTATCGTTAATCTGAACACTAACTTCCATTTGTGCTATTCTATATAATCAAAAGCCACCGAACATTGCACGGTACCGCAAACCCAGCGTTTACCATTGAACGGTAAAAAAAATTTACTGAAGTACTTAATAGATAATATTACTGTTCAATTAACTTCATGCAATACGAAAACTGTTTGGATACATGGAAGTGTACACATAATACCTACAAACGATTTCATTTATATTTTTGGGCAACAAGTATACAGGGTGTTTTGAAACATCGTTTAAAGATTTTAAGGGCATGTAGTACGATCGAAAGTAAGGTTAAAAGTCGTAATAAACATATGTTCACAAATCAACCGTTTACGAGAGAACAGCGAGTGTTCCTAGTAGTACATCGATATAACATATCCCAGTAAACAGGTGCTTATCAGCTATTGTTTTATGACAGTTTAATTTGACGTTTTGTGCAATTTGTAGCAATTACAATGGTTGCGTATTCTAATGCTGAAATGAGCGATATGGTGTTCATGTACGGTCGTGCTAATGGGAATTCTTTACAAGCACGTCGCTTCTATGCTGAAACGTTTCCTGATCGCCAACTGCCTTCGCATGTGATGTTTCAGACGGTGTTTCAACTACTAAGAGAAACTGGTTCGTTTGAGAAGCGGTCTTCTGATACTGGACGGCAGAGATTAGCATATACTCCACAACTAGAAGATCGAATTTTGAATATTATTGATGAAAATTCCGAAATTAGTGTTAGAAGAATTTCGACTCAAGTGGGTGTAAGCAACAATCTTGTTTGGAGAACTCTTCATGAGCAACTCCTATACTCCTACCATATCCAACGGGTACAAGCCCTTACTGCTCCGGATTATCAAGCGAGAAGGGCTTTCTGTGAGTGGTTTTTGCGAACAGCTGCTGATCGGCCAGATTTCACTGATAACATCCTTTTCACTGAAGAAGCTGGTTTTACTAAAAATGGAATATTTAATTTCCACAACAATCACGTTTGGTGTGACGAGAATCCTCATGCTACCGTTGAAGCTCGGCACCAGCAAAGATTCTCTCTAAACATCTGGTTAGGCATGATAGGGGAACGGTTGTTAGGACCGATTGTTTTGCCACAACGCTTAACAAGTCCTGCATACCTCGAGTTCTTGGAAAATACTTTACCTGAACTTTTGGAAGATTTACCTATAAATCTAACACTGAACCTCTGGTTTATGCAAGATGGAGCTCCACCGCACTTTACGCGTGCTGTTAGGGAACATCTTAACAATTAATTTCCTGGGAGATGGATAGGGCGAGCAGGTCCCATTGCTTGGCGTCCAAGGTCTCCCGATCTAAACCCGTTGGACTTTAGTATCTGGGGTTATTTGAAAAGTTTAGTGTACGCAACACCGGTAAACGATCTTCCAGAGTTGCGCCAACGAATAGAACACTGTTGCCAGATAATACGAGAAAAACCCTTGTTTTTTGAAAGAGTGCGCGCTTCCTTTGAAAGCAGATGTAGATCCTGTGTCGAAATGGAAGGACGTCATTTTGAACATCTTCTTTAGTTATAATCTATTTTATGTTAAAATACAATAACATCTTAATAAAAACTGCTAAAGCAAACTTATTCTGCATTTGCGATAAAATCGCTGTTATCTCGTAAACAGTTAATTTGTGGACATATGTTTATTACGACTTTTAACCTTATTTTCGATCGTACTACATACCCTTAAAATCTTTAAACGATGTTTCAAAACTGCCTGGATAAACTGCCATTATCAATGCATACTTGCTTTGTATCAAACTATCGTATGAACCAAAATTCCAAGATAATATTTTGCTTTATTTTTCTTTAAATTTTAAAAAAATTGTTAATAGATTAAAGTAGCGACACAATATCGGGTCAGTATAGGCGTCACAGGTGTTCTTCGTTGTCGAAGTTTACCAAAGAAATGAAGAAACAAATCTTTTATTTTGGTTTTAACTATAATTGTTCAGTTAAGCAACTACAAAAATTCAATACGTTTTCGCGTAATGCAAGTAGTTGACTCTTAAACGTATTTTGGGTGAACTTGCGAACATCTCAAATTTCGAGCGGGCGACCAGCGAAGCCGGAGCACCGCGCTTAGTAATATCGATCAAGGCAGCGGAGCTAGCGACAGAAACAGCAGCAGGAGCGCGCGATGTATAGCGTTACGTGCACGTCCCGTATTTTGGCAGCCCTGCCTCCTTCCCGCGCGCCACCCTTATAAGACCCCGGTCGGCGAAAAAATCAATACCAAGTGTAGCGGTGCGTGAGGCACCCGAAAATATGAAGCGAAAAGAACGGCTACAAGGGGTCCCCTCTCGCAAATACGCTATACTATACATAAATTCAACGTTTACGCATACACGCGCATACAAGCAACACATGTACGCGCCGAATACCGACTCAAAATATTTGTTACGAGCGAGGTGAACCATACATTATGTGTGTGCGTTCAAGATGTGTTCATTGTGCATCTACCGCCTTGATTTTTGGAATGCCTTCGAAGTTGGATTCTTTCAATTGAATCCTTGAAAGTTTGCTCTGTACGTGTAAATCCGGTATTTATTGTAGCGCGTTTGCTTAAATTTAACCAATTTGTTTGTCTTTTCTTCAGTTTGTAGAATATGATAAGTAAAAAGAAACTTTTAGAAGAATGTTGCATTTGAGTAAATCATCAGAATTATAATTTAATGTACACGAATCACATCTTACTGAGAAAGTGTACATAATTCTTTAAAAACTTAGATCACGTATTATTATTATTATAGATATCAAAATCAATTGGTACAGGTAATTGTATTATGTATTTTTAAGATTCATACAAATAGTTAGCATTAAATCTTATATACAGTGAAATCTTTCAAAGTATTTTGTTAATTAATCCTTTCCTAAACAAAGATACTGATGAAGACTTAAAGACAAGCAAAGAAATGCAAGACAAATCAAGGAAAAACTTCAAACTTTAAGCAATTAGGAATTTGGGTGACATAATGTCTTTTGACTTCTGGTTTTTGCCCCGACTATTATAAAATTTCGTATTTCTTATGGGCGCCATAATAAAATGTAATAGCACCAGAAAGATAGATTTTTTCTAATTTGAACAGTGTATAACATGTTTTTAAGAGCTATTAAAGATTTTTAATATACTTAATTAGCGAAGAATACATTTTCAAATTAAAAATAAAGTGGCCTTGAAATGTCAAACTATGGTTCATTAGTATGAAAAATAGCATACCCCAATGGAAAGAAACAAGATTTGTTAAATTATTTTTTATTATCCCAACCGGCATAACGAATACAACAATAACGAATACGAGATATTTAGAATTATATCCAGATTTTTACAGATCTCAGGGATATTGTTTCGATTTAAACCTTTGAATGAACATTCTGGAAACCTAACTCTCATTAGACAAGCTGCAATATTTACAGTGCCAAAATAGCTCACCGACTCACAACACGGCACAAAGTGAGTAACTATTTTAGCAAGGAGTTTCTCCATTCGCAATCGCGGAGTTGCTAAATGGGTCGCTATATCTTCTGAATTAAGCCCTCTCGATGATTATTTTTAAGGAGTTGTTAAACATAATACTTATTAAGTTGATGCCACGAAACATTGAAGAATCAGTCTGTTATGTAATTCGTAAAGGAACCACATGAATGGCAATTTACAATTCCGGAAAACGTGTGCGCTGTGCGAAACTGTGCATTAATTAAAATGGCCAATTATTTGAACGTTTATTGTAATTGTTGATTTATTGTTCTGTTTTCTATTACTATTATTCGTTAGGTAATTATTACAAATGCTTTGGTGTTATTATTTATGTAGCCCATGGTTTTGTGTATTCTATATGTATCTAACTGTTTTTTTTTTGTTTAACCATACTTAAAAAAAAAATAGATATATACAGAATTGTTACAAATAAAGTATAAACTTTGCCTAAATTTTAAATACTGAGTCGTTCCGGGTCTGTAGGTGTCCTTTCAGTGCAGCATAGGTTAGGCGACATGCTACTATGCGATTCCTACTAGGCTTTAGAGTTCTTCACTTTTCTTCTTTGATGATCCCTTGATAAAGGTCTTTCCATGAGTCTGTCTGGTGTTGTTGTTCCAGTGTTGATTAGGTTTCTCTTGGACGCAACTCCTTACGTGCTCACGTACTGTTTTTGGGCACTCCTAGAATACGTTCTGGGCCTATAATGAAGCCGGTGATCCCTTTCTTGCCAACTCATCGGCTTTTTCGTTTCCTTCGTTGCCCAGGCACCTACAGAAAAGTAGCTTTTTTGCGGTCTGCTAGGTTATTCAGTTCTCCAATGCATTTCCAAACTAGTCTTGATTGTATCCTGGGGTTCTAATGCCTTCAGTATTGCTTGGCAGATCCACTTATTCTTATAACCTCTCTGATTGATGTCTGTTGCACAATGCAATATTTCGTATGCCTCTGCTTGAAATACACTGGCATATTTTCCTATAGAAATTGTGATCATTGTATTTCTCACCTCACTGTATATCCTAGCTCCAATCCCATTCTCGGCTTTTGATCAGTCTGTGAACCAGATCAGTTTACCAAACCTGCATATCCGGCCCGTAATTTCCAGCTTAAAATTTCTGTTAAATAGAAGAAAATCCGAAATCATGTGATCTGATCTCGTTCCCAAGAGCTTTTCACATGATAGACAATAAAGGCATGAATTATTATATTGTTGTTTCAATCGTGCATATCTGCCACTTGGTATTTCTTGCAATCTGACATGCCTCATTCTTGCGTCCCCTATTATTACCAAATGGAGAGGAGGCAGGTCTAGAAGACATTTCATTTGCCGCTGTAGGAGTAGTCCTCATTGGTCATGTTATTCCTAAACACGAAAACCTCTGTATCTTGCTGAGTTAAGCTATAGCAGTTTGCTGCTGCATCTTTGTCCGCCATACCGGAGATGCATAAGTGATTAGGGGTCTGGCCACACACTAAAAAATATTACACTTTTCCTACGGAAATTTCCTGTAATGTATAGGCTAACTTTTCCCAAAATGGGAAATTTACTATAAAACTTTAGGTAAATTTCTCAATTTTTGGTAATTTTACCCTATACATTACAGGAATTTTTCTAGTGTGCACCGTGATGTGGACTTACATCACATCCATCATATTTGGTCTTAACCCCCATGTTTTTCCATGGGTTCTTCTAGCCAACATAAATTTCGTCTCCGACCTGGTTTTTCTCTGTTCTCTGAAGTTGTCGATTCCATGTATGTAAGGTTGGAGTCAAGAATGACACCAAGATATATCACTTCCTCAGGCAGCTAGACCACCTAACTTCCTCCAGAATGACAATATCATTTGCTTATCCCAAAGTTGTATGCCTTTCATTATCCAGTTTTACTAGTAGCTCGTTCACAACTAGGTTTCACAGCAGAGGGGACAAAACTCCACCCTGCGGATAGGGTGGGCGCTGTTACTAACGAAGATAATTGAAATTTTTGATAATATGTAATTTCGTGACTACGCAATTTTTATTATTAAAATGTAATTGTCCATTAAAGCATAATGTTAAGAACTTTTGTAAACATGCTACATGTGGTCGAAATTAGAAAGAAAAACTTTTGTATCAAAATCCAACGGAAATGGCCTTGGGGATGTGTTTTTATTTTTTTTCTTTAAGGACATATGAAGTTACAAAAGGTAGAAGATGTGCTTTGTTTTTTTCTTTTTTTTTTTTTTTTAGAAAATCTGGAGCATCATTTGTCCAGATCCGTTTTCTCTTGGGACAAAGAAAAAGTTTGTGAACTTTACCAAAGCGGTTACTCCTTTTTCATTTGTGTATACAGAATGCACGTTGCCGTTTTCTACTAAACAATGTAAAACCATCGATAGAAAGAAATAATGCATACAAGGATTTTGTTTGACTTAATTTTTGAAACAAATTCAACATTTTATTGCAAAAGAGTTAAAATGGATGGAATTTTAACCATTTTTATTATTATCCGTTGATGACTTCTATCTTTTCACAACAATTCGATGCGATATTGGGAAAAGGATCGCCTAACATTGTTGCGAAAACTACAGCAGCGTTTGTGTATTTTTTTTTTCCTGAAAGTCACTGTCTGTGCGCTGACGCTAAAACCAGCTAGTTATCAAGTGTTTGGTAGTAAGAGAAGTTGGATAGATAAAATGTTAATGTGTTGTTCATGATGGGTAGTAAAATGTTAATTACATAGTAATCGTGTTATAAGATAATTGAAGAATTTGGATAATTCCACTAGTTGTATACAGCATATTATTTTTTGTTCTTAGAACAATAATAATTAAATATTAGTATCAAGCAATGAATTTTGTATATTCTTTGTTTTTACTTCGAATTACTTTCGAAACTATAATACTTGTCACTTTATAATCTTAATTTGTTTAAAAATGTAAACCCTCAACTCTCATTTCTGTAGTGTAATTCTGTCGGGTTATTTATCTGCAACTTATATTTGAAAGCTTAAAATACTCGCATTCTCATGAACATCTTGTGCGATCCGTTTTAATTAGACCTAATTTGAATAATGAATACAGATTACAATTTGGACGATATATTGCTATAAAAATCAAGAATCCATTTATTTAGTTGATCACCCCTGTCGAACAGTCAAACACATCTAAATAAGAAAATGCATTTACCCAATTTAAAAAAAAAAAAAACGCAAAAGACTCGAATAAACGAGGCAATTTTGCTAATTTGCTCCGTGCATATTGTCAACAAGGAAGGAAGAACTATGAATCAGAATGAAAGCCTGCCCGATTATCGCATAAATCAAAAGCAGAGGCCACTCGAAAATTACGTCTCGAAAAGATTACGGCAATTAAAGCGGCAGGTGTCAGTAGCCAATCATTCTTCTGCACGAGTAAGACGTCTGGGGCAAGCCAGCAGTTCCACCTTTAATCGACGTATTTGAGCATGCCTATATGTGCTTATTAGTTAAGCTATAAATCTTGCGTTTATAGTTGAGCTTGCTTCCTCAACAATTAATGTAATAACGCATGCCAGAAATACGAATTGTTAATTATCAAAGAGATCCTCCTTAATAAACTATTAAATATTTTGCAGTTTTCCATAAGAAAAGATTGTCGTAAAGCAATTAAGATTGGTATCATTATAATATTATTAATATAATTTTTACATGACTCAATGTACTTTCAACCCTTTAATGTATGTATGTGCGTGGAGAGTCTACGGATAAAACCCCTCTGATAGTAAAGGATCAAACAAAGTGTACATATCTGAAGCAAAAAGGTGGTTTATTTCGAATAAACTGCAAATTTAGTTATAGTCTTTACTTTCCGCTTTACCTATTAATAGACAACAAATTAAATGATTTAATTAGCCAAAAAATAACAAACGTTCCCATGGAGTAAAATGTGAGATAACTACACAAAAGGGCGTTAACTTCTTGGGCAAAAAAAAAGAATCATAATAAACTGCTTTAAACTTCTTTCCTGTAAATAAGTTCGCTCAAAAAGCTGAAAATATACTTAACAAGTAACGCATTATACAAGAGACGAACTCCTAAATAGGATGTTTGTTTGATGTTTGTTACGCATGTTTATCGTGTCTTCTTATATTCTTGTTCTATATATCCATACAGAATAGGGCCGCCTGAAGGCTTTCAAATTCTTCCTTTTAGGGGTACTCTGCCGAATTCGATTAGTCGCATACATTGTCATAGCGTGGTTCTGGCTGCATATATTATCTTGCTCTATTCCTCTCCGTTCGTCATTATCCAGCTTGTATGTATTGTTTTAATTTTTTTTATATCCTTCATTACCTCCCAGCTTATTTTCAGTCTACTCCTTTGGTCTATTCTCTCCTGGTTTCTAGCTTTTTTTTATCTTCTTCATTATCTCTTCTCCCTACGTGTCCGAACCATTTCGTTCTTTGTGCGTAATATATTCTCTTTAATCTACTTTGGTCCTAATATTTTTCTTAGTGTCTTCTTTTCAATTATCTTGAGACTCTCCTTACCTATCAAACACATTGTTTCTGCTGCATATGTCACTGCAGACCTGATTAGTTTTAGTTTGGTTTTTCTGCTAAACTTACGACAGTTCCAGTAGGTTCTATTTCCGGCTCTTTTGTTGTTGTTTGTATTCTGCTATTTGTCATGTATCTTGCTTTTCTGTTCGTTTATCTTTAATCCCCTATCTGCGGCATACCGTATTAACACTGTTACTGCGTCTTTCTAATTGGATGTTGCAATAAAGCTAAAACAAACGACGACGCAGTGCTGAAATGAATATTACCGCACACTGTGCTGTAATGAGATATTAACGCACTAGTGGGACTCTTGCCGGAATGTAATATAGGCGTATAATGTGCAAATTAGAAAAAATACTGTAAAAAACGTGTACCACAATGACTTGAAATGCTCATACTTTGAATCTCTCGCCGCTACGCGTCTAAACGTCATTGTGACACTTGTGTTTTAAAATACTATTTCAAGTGTTCTTCGATTGCTCGCAATTACAACAATATCGTCCGCATATGCGATAATTTGCCTAACTACTCTTTATAATAGTTTGATCACATCCTGTCTCCGTCACTATTCCTTCCAATACCACATCGAACAGGGTTGCACACAATGCATTACTTTGCCATACTTTATTTTCTATTTATATTTCTTCTGTCATGTTATCACTTGTTACTTTGAATTCTCTCATGGTTATTTTTATCTGATTTATTAATTCTGTTGGTACTGCCACTCTCTTCAAATCTTCTAGTAAACCTGTTCTGATTACACTATCAAATGCTTGTGTGAAATCTATGAATATCTATGTCGTGTTCGTAGTGCTTTTTTATTACTTGTGGAAGAATATATATCGCATCTGTAGTTGATTTATCCTTTCTGAAGCCTTGTTGGTATCCCCCCATTTGCCCTTATAAAGGCTTCTCCAATTTCTCTCTAATCGTTAGTATTTTACACATCGTGTTTAACAACATGATCCCTCAGTAGTTCCTGCATTCAGTTGGAACCCTTTTCTTAAATATTGGATCTATCAAACTCGTTTTCCATTTAGTAGATATATTTTTTCCATTTCCAAATTTCTTCAATCTAGCTGTGTATTTGTTGTAATAATTCTTCCCCTCCGCTATTGATTAATTCGGTTTTGATTCCGTCGGGTCCCAGTGCTTTGTTATTTTCTTTTGTCTTCTAAAACATTCCATAAATTCTTCGAAGGTTGGTGAATCTACTTGCACATCTCTGTTGTCAGTTGTTTCTTCGTCTGCACCTTCTGTTTTTTTTTTTATTTTCTTGATGAAGCATTTCAAGATCCATACACCATTTTAATTTATCTATTCTCGCTTGCATTAATTTTATTTTGTGTTCTTGCCAGTTAAGATAATTTTTGCTATTTCTAGTTTCTTTCGATTTCTCTCATTTCTTTTCTAATCAATTCTTTCTTTTTTTCTTTTGCAGAATTTTGTTGCATTTTTTCTTTGTATTCTTCTAAACTCTACACCATTTCATTTCTCCACCATTTAAATCTAGCCTTATTTTTTATAATAATATTTTATCTATTTTCCGTATCCTTGTTTTATATTTTTTTATATTTTATTTATACTAACTTTTTGTGCCTTCTTATTTTATCTAATTGTATACATGTGCATTACTGACAATGCATGCAATATTGTAATACGTTCAATAAAACATTCTATTCTAATTATTTTATTAAAACGTAATCTATCAGTCGAACATAAAACCAAAGAAAGAAACCGTCATAAAATCCTTATATCAGAGTAAACGCAACTGTTCAGTGTTTCTCATGTTTTAAGTTTGGTGCTTTGAAATACTTTTTTTAAATATCAATTTTGAAGCGTATTAAGGGTCAATATTTTCATATATCAGGAGACGTTAAGATTGCTTTGATATATTCATCCAATTTTGTCTTATAGTTTTTGGCAATACGCATAATAGATATGCCACAGTCATCTTTATGGTGATACAAACATGAATAAATATAGTATTTTAACAATAAATGACTAGTATCAAGATATTCCTAATAATATCAACAACCAATTTTAAATTACATACTTATCTACCACGAATCTATAAATAACTTCCGGTTAAATCCATAGCTAATAATTTAAATTTGTTTTTTATGAACTAGTATTAGTTTACAAATGTGGATGCAGTAAATACTAACTTGCAAGTTTATTTTAACATCTTTATATACATACCTAGTATGCATACATACGACTTCATACTGGTAGTTTTGTAATAAGTTCAAAATGTTAAGGCTCCGTATTTTAGGCAAGTTCAATGACCCTTACTGGTTTCACTTGTATATATTATCACCTGAATGTTTGCAGCTTTTCTTTATTTAAACGTGTTTCTCTTTCTTCCATTTATCTAATGGACGTGTAGCCTTTTTAATATTTTCATACAATCTTGGCACATAAAAAATAGTTACACATTTATTTATTCAATTACATGCATATATTTAAAGAAATATAGCCTTTTTATATAATACATATGCAAAAATGTCATCTAAAGTTCCTCGAAACGAGTTTATTCTATTTACATGATATTAATATGGTAAGTCGATAAACATAGGTACAATTAGTTGCATAGATCTGCATATGCAGGAGTAGAAGTTACGAATAACGTTGATGTAGCAGAAGTTTACATGGTGATTGTGATTTGTAGTTGTGTACTCAATACTAAACATATTTACATTTTACATTACAAAAAGTATTTTAAAAAACTTGATGATACGTTCGTATTTTGCATCCATAAATATAAAAGATAATTCAGGGGAAGTTTTTCCATTTTAAAATATTGGAGAAGCATCATGTCTTGTGATGCTGGAAATGATAAAATATTAAAACACTATAAAAAAAGGCGGTTTATTATTAACGAGTTTGCCGAATTTAGAAGAAATTTATGCCCAGATACAAAAAATTAGTTAAAAATGGTTTAGTATTAGCCATATGTGCATTATAGATATATTAAGGATTGCTAGAAAGGAACATTTAAAATGATACAGTATATTTCGGTTTTATTATACATTTTCAGCTGGCGGGTGCGCGATAGCAAGAGGGTGTACTCAATGGAGTGAGGCACATCCGAGAAAAATATGGAGAAAGGTTATAACTCGCACGTGAGAACATAGCCCCCACTGATGCACTGATGAACTTTATTAGATACGCCATATTGTTAAAATGTCAGTCATTGTTTTGTTAATTCATAACTTATATAAATGTACTTTTGCCAACATTGTAATGATTATCATGGAGTATATTAATTAATTCTATACATCTATTTATTTATTATTTTATTTTACGGAGTATATTTTAGAAGGAATATTAAAATATTGTTATTTTCTTTTTCTAAAACTCGATAAATCCCTCCAACGATGTCGTGAACCAGTAGAGAATTCTTCCAAAATCATCCTTGTCTGCAGTCTCATGCAACCATCAATGTCCGTATAATCTCAAACAGAATCCAGATACATTATAAAAAATACTTAAAAAGAGCAATAATGGTCCATTTGTGGGAAATCCAGTTGAAAAAAACTGACAAAAATTTTCTTTGTCCTCTACTTGCAATAAAGAAATTTACTTTTAAGTGATTTTCATATTTAAAAAAGAGTGGGGTATGGCTCATGATCGCTCCAAGCGCCTTCTGTGGTATTTCAATACAGTATTCCCCTTTTTTAGTGTATTATTTCGTGCAATTAAAAATTGTAATTTATGCTTTCTTCAAGAAAGTTGAATGGTGAAACTTATTAGGGAGTTAAATATAATTTGCTTGATTTCCTGTTTTCAATATTAACAAAGTCAGCAATTACTTTTACGCTCTGTACAGCACCGTTCATTTAACATAACATTGTCTGCATTATGTTATCGAAACCTTGCGGTCCAAATTGGGAATTTTCCGTTATGATCTTTTTAATTAGCACTTTTTCTTTAATATGGTTTTACACATATTTATCTGTAATGTCTATCCTTGTCTCTTGTACTGCTTTTCTTGCGGATAATAAAGTAAGACTTCATTCATTGACGGCACCCTGATCATCATCAAAATTGCAATGATGAGAGAAACTTATAATTTTGCGGCAATCAGCTTGTTTTTGTTTGTCCCCGACGCTCTTCCTTTCCGATTAAATGGCGTCTATATGTACATATCTGCACGGTTTTTATATATTATTTTGTATGGTAAATGAAGATTTGCGAATCATTCGAGTATAAAATTGTCTTTTGTCCGTTCGATCATAAAACATAATTACCATCATTAGCCTTTCAATTCGAGTAATCGTGAAATCGTTCATGCATGGGTTAGTGAAATGAGCGGCGTACTTAGATTGCGGATTCTGAGAAAAACCGGGCCGTGATAATTTTAATAATTTCCGCTTTATTCCGATTTCTGGTCGATAATGTGGTAAATCCCATTGGGAGAGGTTAAATAATCTGAAATAATTTTCTGGGTATTTCACCAATACCTTGGAAGTCACGGAAGCGTTAGCGATAACTGGATAAAATAATATATTGTATATGTTTTTATTCTCGTACCAAATTTCGATTCTTTTATATGTGTATTCTAGCACTGGTCGTATATTCTTGCAGCATTAATTCTTCTGCCAAATGTAAATTTATCTGTTAAGGTTTGGTGGCATCTTTCCTTTTTTTCCTAAAGATGTGAGCAACACACACTACACAACACAGAAAAAAACTGCATAATATGGAGAATGGAAATATAATGTTCCAGATATTATGTTTTCATTACTGGTATTCAGAGAAAAGAGAAGTAATACCTGCGATAAATTTCTTTAATAAAAAAACTTTTTATTTTATAATATAGTCTGAGCGAGCAGGGTCAATACAATTATTACAACGATATTCCAAATTAACAATGCCTTCCTTGTAGGTTGATGAATCCAAGTCTTCAAAATAGCTATTTGCAGCAGCGATTATCTCGGAATTAGATGAAAATCTCTTACTGCGGAGCCATTTTTTCAGGTTTGGAAAGAAATGATAATCCCTGGGAGCCAAATCTGGGGAATAGAGGGAATGAGGCATTAATTCAAATCCCAATTCATGAATTTTGAAAATCACAGGCTTATGAACAGGTGCATTATCCTTATAAAGAAGCACTTTCTTCTTTGTCAAATGAGGCCGTGTCTCTTTGATTTTGTCGCAATTCATAAACATTTCTTAATATCTATTAATAATTATACCGTTCAAGAATTAAAGTACAATTTAAGAATCTTGTTCTAAAAATACTTTTTGATATTTTAGTGAGTGAAGAAACGCGTTGTAACTTACGCGTTTTTTCTACGAACTTCTGTCATATAAAAAAGAGGATTTTTGTTTTACTGTTTCACTACCAAACCGTAAACGTGTTTTTTTTTCTGAAAACCGTGTTTTTAAAGTAGCTTAAAATGATAACTGGAGGACCAATCAATTTTTTTTTCTGTTTTTGACTGAAAGGTTGTAAAATTCCCAAGTCACTGTTGATTTATTAAATTTTAATACTTTTTATTTTTTTAAATACACAAAAGCAAATTTTCTTTTCAGATGAATGAGAAGGGAGAAATTCGTGTTGATTATACGACGAACGAAGTATTCTTTATTCTTTGTATAAAAGCTATCGTTTTTATTCTTTGTACATATATTCTATGTACAGGGTGTCACAGAATAACTACGTATATATATTTATGAAAAATCAAGAGAATTTTGAAGAATCACAGAATAACGTTTCCTAATTTTCGAAAATGATAGAGGACACTGAAATAAACATTTTTTATGAATAAACTAGTGTCTGGATATTTTTCTGTGTCAAAATACTCTAGAAATCTATAATAACAATGTCAATTACAACAGGAAAGAATTAAGTTAAGGAACATTTTATTAGAAATAATGCTGCATTCAACCTTATAAAAATGTTCAAAGCTACGACCACCATTTACGATACACAAGTTGTAACGATTTGCAATCGAATGCCGAATTCTTCAGAATAGCTGAGGACGTTCACGAATATCATCAAACGCTAAAATAATTTGAGCCACTAACTCTTCTTCTGTGTTAACAGGTGTCTCATAAACCAGTGATCTGATATGACCCCAAACACATCACAGAAATCAACTGGAGTCGTATCTCGTGACCGTGCAGGCCAAGAAATCGGTCCTCCTTTTCCGAACCATCTGTTTGGTAATTGTGCAGTTAGATAATTTCAGCAATTTAATCCAAAGTGTCCTGGTGCATCATCATGCTAGAAAACAAAATTTCTTCGAATATTAAGTGGAACATTTTCAAGCAATTCTGGTAGAGTATGTTCCAGAAAAATGCTGTACACATAACCAGTTAACCGTACAGACACTATGGTCCCACTACATAATGGTCAACAAACCTAGCCTTAATATTAACAGAAAACTTTCATTGATGAACGGCGTAAGGATTTTCTTCGCTCGAAATATGACTATTGCGTGTATTAAAATGGCCATCATGCTTCTGTCCATAATACACTCCTAGGAAATCTTGGTTCGTCGTTAATTTTATTCAAGTACAATTCGGCAAACTCTGTTGGGATAATCGGCTAGAGTTAACGTTTGCATCTTTTGAATGTGAAACGAATGCTTCTGGTATTCCTTCAATACCTTTCATACAGATGTGTGACTTGTATGCATCGCCTGGGCAATGGCACGAGTGCAGTCAACATTTCGGAGAGCACGATTGGCTCCCAAATATCTTTTCTTTACTTGGAATTCCCCAGTATATCGAATACGCTGACCCAATCTTGAAAATTATTACGACAGGGCATTAATTCGCCTTACTGTGTTAGCATTAACGTAAGCTGCTCCATAGGCAAGATGCATGTTTGCTCATTCAATCTTTGTAAAATGATGCATTTTCAAACAAACACTAATTTATCTAATAAAGACCAATTTGTGACAGACGTAAAATGACAATTACGAAAATGGTTATTGTTTTTCAAAGGTTGCTATGATTAATTTTTTTTTTATCACGATACTGAATAATTTTCGGACACTAGTTTATTAATAAAAATGTTTATTTAAGTATCCGCCATCATTTCTGAAAATTAGGGACAGTTATTCTGTGACACAGTGTATATGCTTTTTAGGTTCGAAAAAGATGTTATTGATGTATTTGCTTAATTATTGTGGCTCCAAACTACTGTTGGGAAATGTCGTTCCTTTTACGGACTAGTTCCTTTCGTTCCTTTTGCAAAAAGGAACGAGTCCGCTGAACTCGTTCCTTTGGAATTAAATCAAATATAGGTACTATGCCTTTCAGAAGTAGCGACTCAGATTTGAACGGAGACATAAATAGAGAGAGAAAGCTATAAACCATTTCCGAACTGTGCGAGTCTACTACCTGACGACTATACAGTAAACACTTGCAGTCCCGGCTGGCAATGTAACGTTTAGATAATACTAGAAAATCGGACCGGTTCACCCGGCCTACTAATCAGTCGTTTGATGTCCGCTTACCGCCCCCACTCGGCAGAAAGTAGAAAGCCCGCGCTCCACCTGGAACTCACCACTTACGCCCCAACTCGGCAGACCAGCCAGACCGCAACACTCTCCGTTAACCCCCGTCTACACCTGTGACTGGTTTAGGATCGTCGGTACACCCTGTATATTGCTTTTGTTTTAATTCTTGCCTGTCACTGATCGGCTGGTGTAGGACAGGGTGTGTTTGTTTATTACCTACTCACAATCAGTTGTGGATTGATCTATCGGGGTAGTATGTAAAAAAATTGAGTTTCATATTACTTTTGGATAATTATTTAAGTTTGATGTTTCCTTTGTGAAAGTATTTTTGTTTATTATATAGGACTGGTGAAGCGATCAGCTCTGTCAATTAGTGAGATAATGACGTTTTTTTTTAATTGTGGATATGTTGCGATTTGAACCTGAAAATATTTTTTCTGAAATTTATTATTTACATTATAATTAGTGAAATGTATACGTATGTGGTATTTTAAAATCTAAGAATTTAGAAAATAAATCGATTTTACTACATTTAATACTTAAGGAATTCTTAATTTTAACATTACAGTTCTTTCAGAAGGCGAATGTGGACATTAGCATAACGTCAGATTAAAAAAATACTTGAAACTTGATCTACATAACCGAAATTTCACAATATCAAAAAGAATAAAGAATTTAAATTTGTATATTCCAATGTTCACCTGAATAGTAGAAGCCGAGCTTGTGCATATTATTATCACTAGTGGTAAAATATAAAAAAAACAAATAGAAATCAGTTAAACGAAGATGCGAAGTCTTAACATTTTATTATATATTATATACCATATTTATTATATACAAAGTTCTAATGGATAAGGAGCTTCATAGTAATTTTTTATTAATAATTTCTCAAAGTACAGGTGCTGTATGGAAATTTCGCAATTTTAAACTCATCTCCATCCTAACACAAAATTCTATGTTTCAAGGATCTCTAAAATTTAATTGTATATTACGGATATTATATATTTTTTCTTTCAATAAGAGCCGGTATTTGAATGTTCAAATGTAGAGTTATTTTAATTATTCAGCTAATAAGTTTTATTGCGAACTTTATTAAGAGTTTGAATTACCGGCCCTAAATACAAAACAATTCTCATTCGTTTAACCCTGCGGTACTGTGTGTGCGCTTATCGGCATCAGATTTAAAATACGTGTGACAGCATGCAAGATTATATTATTACGATGTAAATGACAATTAAAACTATTCTAACATATACTCTTTCAAAAAATGTAAGTCCTAAGTTTAAAATGCAGGGCTTATTTCCACCAGTTTAAATTCCCGTATTTATTTTACTTTATTTTTCTTTCCCATCTTTTTATCATCTAAACATAACGGCGACGGACGACACCACAAGTGTTTTGTTTATTTTATTGTCCGCACGTTAGACTCGCACAGTTCACTTATGGTATATACCCTTCCCTCTGTATTTTTACCTCCGACTCAACCTGAGTCGCTACTTCTGAAAGGCATAGTACATTCGGTATAGGACGTATCGTTCATTGAACAATACACTCGCTAGCTCGCCGCTATACGCAGGCAGAGATATGTCGTTCCGATCGGAATTGGTATGCAATGCAGAGTGAGTGCGCAATACAAACATAGCATTCATCTAATGTAATCTACATCTACATATACCGTATCTATTATACATGTGCATAAGTTACGTATTAAATAATAAACCCAATATAGACTTTATTTACTATGGTAGATGTAACTTGTCAAAAAGAAAACAAAGAACGTTTTATTTTTATTTAGAAACACGTCTACAATCAAGTTATATAAACAAGCTTTCAACACCAGCAAATCGCTTAATAGGGATAACAGTTTCTTGTATATGTAGGTAATCATAACACACCGACTATGGACCGAATTCATTTCGTTCCGATCGAACTCGGTTTAACGGAACGATGCGATGTACCGAATAGGTATGTACATTTGAGTCCGGACTCGGAACGATATAGCGGACTCGTTCCTTTTATTTCCATGTGCGGACTAGTTCCTTTGTACCGAGTCCGAGTGGAACGACACATCTCTACTCCAAACATATGTATGTATATATGCCATCCTAAATCTTTTACCCGCCATACCTAAATCTAATATGATTTTTAAAAATATGTTTTAATGCTTTACCCTTTTTTTACTGTCAGAAAGAAATCGACTTAAATGTGGTAACAATGATTAAAATCCGTAAATAAATATTGGCAATGTTCTTCGGTCTTTAAATTACCGGAGAGTAGGAGAGAAATGTAAAATTTAAATAAATTTTTGTTAATAATAAAAATAATATAAAGTATGTGTGTTTGACTAAAAGGATAACAGTTCTTAAGGAATAATATTGATAATAATAATAATATCTTATCTATTTATTGGCAATTACCCAAAATATACATTTCTTCATATAATATTGCAAATTTTAACCTCATAAATTCAATTGTTGTTTATTGTATTTATATTTATATTACTAACATAACAGGATATACATTAAGAACATAATTAGAGGAATTTAATTGAAAAATGTCGATAAGTGTACTGGCCCAAACTATCGCGAACGTTAGTATCCGTTTCTGTTGTTACACGCCGAGAAGCAAGGAAGAATAAGAAGCACAGGCGAAAAGAAAAAAAAAACCTGTTAGACTACCAACAAGGCTCTTACGCCGACAGTGCGGTCTAACGCGCACCGGAGTGCAACATACATTCGTACACACTCGAAAATTCGTTAGATGGCCAATTATCGCCGGCCCGGCCCGCTCAGACCGGTTACCCATTCGCAAACATGAATGATACACTCGCACACTCGTGCACGCCGTATACTCCTGTACCAATATATTACATATCTGTACGTAGGATGCATGTTCAAAGTACGACAGGGATGGAGAACGATGGGGCCTACATCTTGAACCAAGCCTGCCCTGTCTGCAACTCCCTTTCGCAACGCACCGAACTACACTGGATGGATACTTGCATATAAACGCGGCGAATGCGAGCGCATATCTGCGCTTGCACGAACGATAGCGCTCTATAGCGGTAGCGGTTTGTGTTGTGCGCTTCGAATTTTACAACTAACCATAACCAGTCGCTGACGTGCGCGATCGTCGACTGTTTGTTGCTTCGTCCTTTAGTTGTTTATTGTGTATAGAATACTTATAGTGTTGTATATGTGTGTTTGTGGACGGCGTTTTTTTTCCCTCGGCTTATTTTTAATTTTCCACCTTCCATTTTTATCATTACTTTAAAGCGAGCACTATCTAAAGCTAATGTCGAAGTAAGTGTGAATATGATATTATTATTATTAAATGCAAAGTCCCTAAATAATATTTGCTCCTCATTAGATGAAATGCTACTATAATTAAGTCAATAAAACTTGGCAATATCTGCTTATCGCGGAATTCCGACAATTTTCCGGTAAACTTTTAATTTAATTTATCACTGTGGCTGTGGTGATTCCGGATATCTCTCTTTTTTTATCTATATACATATATTTAGTCGTTATACTGGCGCGACAGTCCAGCACAACACTAATTTCCACAGAACTTTCTCACGTTCCTAATGTTAAAAATGTTGATGCACATGTCTTGGGTACACTCGGGCGATAAAAACAAATTATGGAGTTCATTGGCCCTGCGCTGGGTGTAATTATGCTAGTGTGGTGTAGTGTAGCGTTTTATAAGTATTCCACGTCATAAATTGTGACGAGGCGCCGATACTCGACTCACGGTTTCCTCTTCGTCTCGCCGGCTACCGATGAGAGGCGAAGAGTTGAATTTATATTTCGCTTAGTTCATTGAAAATTTCACCGCACACGGCACACCATCCGCGATTATTATTATTGTATTACCGCCATACTATACCCATGTATCTGCTACAAGTTTTTACGCCGAGGTCGGATTCCCCGCTAATTTCGCTGAAGCCGCAGGACGCGAGCGTTCGTTCACTTTTTTCAAGGCCCACCGCCTCTCTGGTCGGTATATATCAGTATAGCAGCAGTAGCACGTCTTTTTAAAACTGAAAGCGTTGTTAACACGTATAATTTATTTCCTTTCATTTTTCTTCGTCATCATGTGAAATATACATTAACTTTAAACGTTCGTTCCTTTTAAGACATTTCCTGATGATATAATTCCTATTTTTTTATTTCCTAATTATTTGTAATTTACTATTGCAGTATCTAAGGAAAAATAAATCAAAAGTTTATTGCTATAGATTCACTTCACACATATTTTAATATTTGAGTATTTAAATTAAAACTGTATTTGTGCTTAAACCAAGTTATTAAAATTTTATTTGGTTAACCTAACATTATACAGGATGTTTAAAAGAACAATGTAAAGCTTTGAAGAGACTATAGGCGCAGTCATTAAAAACCATGGCAACCACTTTTGTCTTAGTTTTAAAACTCTTTGAACTCTTTATTTATTTAGTACTCTCTATTAAGCAAATGTTTATTTTCCCCATATCACAGTAAAAAAAAATATTGATGTTTGGTGTATTTTTCTTTTAACAAGAAGCAATTAAAATCGGAAGTTAGAAGAAGATAAAGACCCCACAATTTTCGCTTAACGATACATAAAATTTATAATTCTCAAGGCTATATTAATTTTTTTCCTTCTAAATAAAACAATTCCATAGTAACCACCACTGTAAAACCTTCTCTATTTCATTTCCTTTGAAATAGTAAATCACTTAGAATGACGTAACTGCCGGTGTTCCCTGTGTTCAGCGGAATACAGACCCGGGCTTTCAAGAGGCCCGATCTGGCCATTACCTTTTATAAAGCACATCTCATTTTTAATATGAATATTAATAATTAAAAACATTGTATTGAAAAATTTATATTATTTGTCACATTTAAAGCTATGTGCAGTTCTATTAACAAAAAGGTTGACGATCTGAATGTCTAAAACAACTTTAGAGAAAGAAGAAATGAACACCTGCCCAACGGTCGTCAAGGTATTAGAAGCTCTTCGCTTTATCTACATTTGTGGATGTCTTAGCTAAAATCTCTAAAAAATCAATTGGAAAATTTGAAAGTCTTTTTGGTTATGGCCGACACAATTTTTTTTAAAAATGTATTCAAACTGAAAAGTCGTCATCAAAATATTGAACACGCATCAAAGAGGTTTAGCACATCATATGAAATGATTAAACAAATACGAGATTTTGAATTAATAAAATGCGAAGCCCTATAGTTTGGCAAGGGAATTAATTGGTCACGAACACAGAATTTAACAGAATAAGAATATTTAGACCAAAAAGATTTTTCGACGGAGCTTATAATCTTTTCCATATCGAATCCAATGAAGAGTGATTCAAAATAACAGTATTTTACTATACACACTAAAAAATATATGCAATTCCTACGGAAAATTCCAGTAACGTATAAGGTAAAATTGCCAAAAATTGGGAAATTTACTAGAAAACTTTAGGTATATTTTCTAATTTTTGGTAAATTTACCCTATACATTACTGGAATTTTCCGTAGGAATTGCAAATTTTTTTTAGTGTGTACAGTGAGCAACCGGATGGGACCACCACCTGACCACGAACGTCACAGAAAAAGTGCATTTTTTTTGTTTTACTGTTTACTGTTCTGGTTATAGTTTACATTCTATCATCTGACATTTAACGTGTTTAAGAGCGCTAGTTTTCGTAAATATAACATTTATTGCACAGTAACTATGTTTTTAAAGACTACTGAACGGAGCGCTCAATATTTGACTAGTAAAAATGGCTTCACGGATGAAGAAGACAGGTTCATTGTAATGGTGCATTTTCAAAGTGCTACACAAGCATAAGACGGACCTTGGTCATATTCCCTACAGTCTTGCATGCAGCAATTTACATTGGAATATCCAAATGAAACCATTGAATATGACCGATTTGTTCGACATCGCAACAAGCTGGTACAACGATTTATAGAGACTAGTACCATTGCAAACCGTAAACCAGTTGATACATCATGAGTGTAAATTTCTTTCACATATTGATGCTGTCGAACCGTATAAAGTCCCCGTAAGTGAAGTAGTGTCCCGAAACCTTCTCCATACTCTTGATGAGCTGAGAAATGCCATCACTGCAGCGGTAAGTGATATCAACGAAGAAGTTTTAACCAACGTGTTTATGTTTACAAAATGATGGTTATTTCAAGCATATATTGTAGAAATTTTTTATTCTCTAAAAATATTTTAATAAAAATATTTACCAAAGTATTTTGGTTTTAAATGTGATCTAAAAAACAATTTATTCTTGAAAGTAAAAAAATAATATATGTCACGTCTCTTGTTTTAAGGTTATGTTATAAATACATCTGACAAATCAGTAAGGGCAGTAAGTACAAGGCATATCTTGTACTACCAACTTAACAATGCTGCCACCTTAAAATTTGAGGTCACGTGGTGGTCACATCCGTAAATACTAGGCTAAAAACTCGAAGCTCTGGTTGAAATGAACTTTGTACTATTTTGTTGCCCTATGTTTCATGGAATGATTCGATTTCCGACAAAGAACTATATGAAATGAGCAGTTCGTTAAATATTCTGAAGATATTTCGGATACCATTTTTTTCCACCTACATTCTTTTAGACAATGTTTAAACTTGCGAAAAATTAATTCCATAATGGAATTAACGGAATTTGTACAAATAAAACATTTTTCTTCACACACGATTACGTGAAATCCAACCTGAACACGTGTAGCTAGAACTGAAGTTAATGTGATAAATTCCCTTACCTATGTTGAAGCTCATCCTCACACAAGCACTTAAGAAGATCTTCCATTCTAAGCATAAGTAAATCATCAATTCATCGCATCTTAAGAAATATTGAGTTACATCCACACCATATGGTATTACATCAAACTCTCTCGGATACAGATTTTGACTGTAGACTCAATTATTGTAATTTGTTGAAAGGTATTTGCCGTGATTATGCTGCTTTCCTACATCGCGTTTAATGGGCAGGTAAATTTACATAATATGCATTACTGGTCCACAGAAAGTCCTCATTGAATGAGAGAGGTTGATCATCAACATAGATGGAGTATAAATGTTTGGTGTGGTATTTTGGGTAATAGCGTTATTGGACCATTATTTTTGAAGGCAACTTAAACGAAGTGGCACACTTGAACTTATTAAGTAACGAATTACGGCTACTTTTTGCAAATGTTTTATTGGAAATTCGAAGAACACTGTGGTTTCAGCATGCCGACTGTCCAGCGCATTATTCACAAATTATCCGTGACTATCTGCATAATACATTTCCATATCTGTGGATTGGAAGAGAATCTACTTTACCATGGCCAGCTAGATCCCCAGATATGACTGTGCTTGACTTTTAGTTATGGGGCAGGATAAAGGATCTGGTTTACCAAACTCGTCCGACAACGAGAGCTGATATGATTGAACGAATTAATAATGCTATGATCATAGGCTATCAAGAGTAGAAGTCGTAGCAGGAGTTAATAGCTCTCGTCCCAGACTAAATATGTGTATAAATAATGACGGAAAACAGTTTGAACATTCCAAATAAATTCAAATTCTCTCTAATACATAATGTACTGTTTTGTTTTAGGCATTGTTGTCATTTAGGCGTTTATTTTGTGATTGATCAGACATTACTATTTGAATATTAAAAGTGTTAGATGTTGTTATTATTCTTTTGTTTCATGGTATTTGTAACTCGTGGGAAGATTATTACCGATAATGAGCTGTTTGCGTTATTATACGTTTAAAGCTCTTCAATCACAATATAAAAAAGGAACTACCGTTACATTTTAATTTTTATATATAATTCAGTAAACTCATACAGTTGAGGAAAATGCCAATACATTTGTTGAACAATAACGGGTAGTATACATTTACAAACGTTATAGCAGGTTTAATGTTACATGATTCGACAACGCCTACTACAGTTATAATTCACAATAATATGACAAAACGTCTTTAATCAAAGTGGTGCGTGCAATGGTTTTTAATAAAGTATTTAAAGTTATAGTTAATTCTGGAAATTTTGTCAACTAGTTTAAAATTTACTCTTGAGCCTGGTAGCTGCGCCCTCTAGCGGTTGCGTTTGGAATTTAAAAATATTTTCATTAAATTTCTTGCCACTATAAACATTTTTTTCAATCACTACAGCTATTGTAGTTTCCAATATGTCGCCGGTCCCTACTCTTAGTGAGACAGCCTGTATAATTAAGATTGTCTGATCCATTGGATTTAACAGGTAGGTATATAGATTAGAAATCACATTTAAAAAATATCGCATAAGATATGTTGTTGTCACTTGTTAACGGCTGTGTTTAGCAGTTTGAAAGTGTGTATATTAGAAGTGGAAGTAATTACAAGATGAAGCTACTGAGAATGCTGACAATCGTATTGCAGGCTAAACTGCCTTTTAATAACTACATAGTGTCTGATTTACTCATTAACGGTGATATTTTATACGTTTCGCAGTTGCTTTTGTCATCACTGACAACAAAAACAATAACATAAATCGTTTTTAGGCGATTGAACGATGTTACTTATTGTTAGTTACCGCATCTATTGCCAGATCAGGAAATTGTGTTTGCCGATTACTGAGCTAATTAGTACTAACTATAAGCTAATTGTACGGTACGAAAAGAAAATAAAAAAATGCGTTTTAAGAACCATTTAATGATTTTATCAACATTATTGACACTTGAATGAAATTATTTCCTATTGAAATGGAATGCACAATTCTTATAATTATTAATTGTAAATCCGCTGGCTTCTTTCGTAGTTGAGTCCACACAAGCTGTTGCTGAATTCAATATATATATATTTGTTTGGTTTCTTCGGTAATCGAGTGTGCTTGTGTTTTTGTATATATAGGTATAGGCATTTTTCCCATAGTCACTCGGTATAGACCTTAATGTTCGCGATGCTTACAACGTTTTTTTGTGTGATAAAAGTATTCTCTTGATTCGAATAAACTATCGATGACATGACAAGTTGTTGCTCGGACTGAAAGTTGTTGTTCAAGAAAGGTGGCTGCGGGCGTATGCTGCCACCCTTAAGCGGCCTGATTCGGAAATCAAATACGAAAAACGAACGTGAGCGGCCGCCCTTAAGCGTACGAAGCTAGTAAAATGAAACAAATATTGAATTCAGAAACAATTCCTGCCGCTTAAGGGTGGCAGCATACGCCCGCAGCCACCTTTCTTGAACAACAACTTTCAGTCCGAGCAACAACTTGTCATGTCATCGATAGTTTATTCGAATCAAGAGAATACTTTTATCACACAAAAAAACGTTGTAAGCATCGCGAACATTAAGGTCTATACCGAGTGACTATGGGAAAAATGCCTATACCTATATATACAAAAACACAAGCACATTTGCACTATTGCACTGCCATCTATCTTTTAGTAGTTAGCACATACAATATACGCGTATGCATAATTGGTTGCGTTTTATATATATATAGATATACGCATTTTTCCTACAGCCACTCGGTATACCGATCTCCTCAGACAATCATTCTAGTCATCGTTTCACTTCTCCTCCAAATCTATCGTTTTTGACCGTTCTTAATACTTATACTATAATTTAAACGAAACATAATTTCAGTAATTTAAAATGATTGTAATAAATATCACTAATTTTTAGTATAACAGTAGCATATGGTAATTAGTGTATGTTTCTATTTTTAATTCGATACCTATTTCCTGGTTAATTCAACAGAGTGCACCTATAAAGGAGCCTTAAATAATATTTAAACAATGAATGTAAAAAATTCTAGTAAATATTTTTGTGCTAAATTAACAAGTAGATGCCACTGCTCGTATTTAAAAAGGAAATAATATGCAGTTCACTCATAAACGGTTAAGCGAATTACTTTTTTCTCTCATTCTAGAGCATACCTTTTCCTAACAAATGAAACTGCTTGCCAAACTCTATTTCATTTCGTAGAAATTTTTGAAATTCTGGTATTTAGCAACATTTCAATATAAAACGGTATTATATTACCAACATGGATATATGGTTGATATATTACTTGAAGTTAGTTTACTCGTACTCAACTTCTGAGCGAGATTCTGGATGACAGCAAATGCAAGCAGTACCGTATGTACGCATGTTTTGCATGGGTTCAAACACTTGGTCACAGACTTCTTTTACATAAATTTTTGCTTCTTTGATTTCTCTCCCCAATCATATAACTTATATATAAAACTTAAGGACTTCGAATTACAAACATTTAAACATTTACACCTCAACAAACCGGGGATGCAAGGAGTGCGCTTCCTCCAGAAGCATGATGCTTTTAAAGGAACGGCATTTTAGAGACGTTTTATTTCCTTGATACATTTCACGATTATTGTGAGATATACCAACATACACGATTCTGCAGTCTACCATCATATATGTGTACATATTTAACTCGTGACGTTTTACACACTAAATTCCAATTTTGATTTGAGAAAGATTGCATGAAATTAGAGTGGGTACAATATAATATATTTGTGTGAAATTATTCATACATATAAAGTTTTAACATCTGTTATAAAATTGGTTTTAACTTAATTATAGTAAATTTGGTGATCCAGTTCATAATAGGAAATGCTTCATTTATACAAAAAAAATATTTATCTGTGTATTGTATGCAAATTGAATAATACAGAAAGCGCCATCGAATTAGGAATGAGGATATTGTTTGCATTAAAATAAGAGGAGTTTACATATACAACGATAAGCGCATATTCATTGAGACCACAGTAAGAAAACAGTGTTAATTATTGTTTTTTTTTTAATGAATTAACTTTGTTGCTTTATTTTATGTTCTTATACTGCGATAAAGTTATCTTATGTAATTACCACCATTAATTTATAAATAATTGAACAAATATTAATCTGTGCGATTTCTTTTAGTTTCTATAGGAATTCTACGGATGCATGGCGTAAAGGAAATACGTGTGGTCGCTTGTTATAATACGCAAACTGATAATTTTATCTTCCCAGCGTTTCCTAAGATTATTTTCATTCATTATATATTCCAGTAGCATACATACATAAATACAGAAACCAATTAAAAAATTGATGAATAAAAACTCAACAATATTTTTTCGTATGTGCAAAGTTTAAATGATTTTCAATATAAGTAACTTGCAAGCTATACAGCTCATTTGTAGTGGCAATTTCGGTAGATAATACAGTGTACAATTTATAAGAAGAAATTATTTATAAAAAAAGCCATTACATCCGGAATAAGAGTAGATAACTACTAGCAATTAGAACACCCCACACAGGTAGAACTTGTTTCAATAGTATAAAATACATTACGCCACCCAATCCTGCGCAAATGAAGTGTTAATACCACTGGTTGATATATCTAGCAACAACGACCAATTACCAATACTCGTTCTGTGACGACATACTCTTTATTACCGAACCCAGCTCTACATATTGAAAGCAAAAAAAAATATCATTTATAACAGCAATTGGATGCACACATCTTTTTAAATACGAGCAATGTGCTTCGATATTAAATTTATAGCAAAAATGTTATTTTTTGTACTCGCTTATCAAAACCTGTCATTTCACGATTCAATTTGCGTGCGTAAAGTCACTTTAAACACGAGTGCGTAAAAGTAAAGTTGGTACTTCCTGGAACTTGAGTTACGAATTTAGTATAAGTGTTTTTGTATACGTTTTTTGATTTTATGGGTAATAAATTATCCACTGCAATATTGGCAGCTTCGCGAATTTCAGACGGTGTACATTGCATTTCATTATCAGAAAACATGAATTCTTGGTGAGGCTTTTATTTTGTATGAAATTTTTTGAATTTGACAATTTTAAATTAAATGTCACTTCAAATAATCAATACTGCCAACTCAATTTTTTTAATTAATATCAAGAGATTAGTAGTGTGTCATAAACAATAACGTATTTAACAATATGTATTATTATTATAGTTCTCGTACAAAACTATATTGTACAAACTTCGTGCGTGAAACATTTCGTGAATTCGTGTCCATAAAGCGCTCGCCTACGGCTCGCGCTTTAAACTGGTCACTCATTCGCGAAATATGATTTCACGCACTTGGTTCGTAAATAACTATTAAGATTCGCGTGGTTTTTTGTGTCTGAAGGGAATATCCTTAATGGACGCCGGCTATGGGTGGCAGTGTTAAATTCTCCTAAAGTGGGCCTACTCACTAAAAACCCCCACTATTCCTGTCCCTGCATATCCGGAGCTGCCGTCTTAGCGCGCCATTGAATGTGCAATAGAATTTTCTCGCACGGTTCTGCGGTATAGTTTGGTCCCAGGCGATATACTTTCTCTTGATGTTCTCGTGCTATCATGATTTTCTTAATGAGGCCTCTCACGCTTCTCCAGTTATCCTTGCTTTCCAGCATCGTTTCCACGTTGGTGCCTCTTTGTAGCGGTCTGCCAACCGGTCTCTGCCCTCGGTCCATCTCACACAGTCAAATACCGCGTGTGCAGGCATGTCCAAGTGCAGACCGCAGTCGTCTTCCACCAGTTGGAATTTCTTCAGGTAGGAACGAAAATGTCCGTAACCGTAGTCTGTGTTCGGAAAACAGCATTAAAAGTCCTTGTCTTGGTTGCATTATTGTCCAACCTATCCCACTTCCTTGGTCATTTCTTCAGAGTGACCCGTCGTTCCTCAGCCTTCCAGTTTCCAGTTGTCTACCCACTGAGCGATAAAGTTTCATCTGCCAGTATAGCAATGTGTGACACACCAGCTATCACCTGAACCGCCTACGTAGACATGGTGTTGTCACACTTTGCAATTTTCCCAGAGTGTTTCTATTCTTTTTAATATCAAAGGCCTTTATTCAAGATGAAACCGCAGAGAGAATTTGCGACATGTGCTCCGAACATTAATTTATGATCGAGCATAACACCCAGATAACGCAACTCCTTCTTCGGGGTTATCCGCAGTCCCTTAACGACGAATTTCACACCTTGCCTGTACGGGGCCACTAATATAGCTGCTTCCGTTTTATTTGAGGCTATTTTTTTCCTTTAAGTTGTTTGCCTCAACCGGTTCCACAATCCATTCAATGGATTCGTTCGCTCTAAACATGAGATTCCCGTCATAGTCCGCGCCGATTATAAGGGTCAGATCGTCAGCATAAGCAATCGTGATGATCCCATGGACTAGCGGCAAGTCCAGTACTCCGTCATACAAAACGTTCCAAAGAATGAGGCCCAAAACGCACCCTTGTAGAACTCCGGCGCTAACTTCCAGCATGACAGTCGGTGATATCTTATCTTGCACTAAAATAGTCTTCTATAATGTTTATAAGGTATCTAGATATATCCTATAGATCCTACTCCAAAATGCCATGTTAAAGACGTTTTTAATATCTAAGGCTATCACAGCCACCATTTTTTCGCAGTAGTTTGGATTGTATTTACTATTTTATTTACCCCATGCGTCGTCGACCGTTCTCTCACAAAACCAAATTGCCTTTCGGCCAACCTCCTATATTCTGCATTCTCGTCTTTCAGCCTCATTGTAATAAGTGGTTTATAGACTTTTCCATCTGAATGTGGGTGTTTCCTCTATGGACTTATGCTTTGGCGACAAAACAACAGTGGCCTCTTTCCATCCTGCTAAAAAGCATTGTTGCATTAACAGTTGAATGAAAAAGCTCAACAATGTTGCTAGGATTTTACGTCCAACAGAATTTCCACAGCCTCAGTAGACAGGTGATCTGGTCCTGGTAACTTGCCCCTCTTTAATTTAGCTAAGGGTGCCATTAGTTCCTCGCTCCAAAAAAGCGGCTGGCTTTTGCTCCTGCAGCGTCTTTCAAAACTATCATTTTGTATCGGAAATAAGTCTCTCACAATCCTAATTTGTCCGACTAAATTTCGCATAGCAATTCTATAACCGTCACCCCAAATCTCCTGGTCCAAATATGACAAGACATTGTTCCAAAGTCTTTTCTTCGCTCGTATGATTAAATGCTTCAGTTCTTTCAGTTTTCGCCGGGGTGTAAGACACTCGCTCTTTGCCGCAATATCCATATTCCATCAATCTGGCAGCGGTCGTTATCCCCTTGATATATATATATAGTACATGGCCTCATTAAATTCCTTAATCCTGGTTAAGAAAGCATCCGAGCGGATTTCTGTCTCAGCTCCTTGGAAGTGCAATTCTACACATCGAGCGAATTTTAGTTGATCAAAAATGTGCCCCAAGCCGCTGTTCCTACTATAGGTGGTGTTCTTACACCTAACCTCAAACTATATGTAATTATGGTCCGTACAGAACTTAGAGCTTCTCAGTATGGTATTTGTCCGGCCATGTTCTCCATCGTCCAGGTAATGTCGATAAAAGACCTGCTTGATCTCCTCAGCAACGTGGGGGTGTCACAGTGTTAATTGGTATTAGGTCCCGCTCAGCCCCCCATACTATGCTGTCCGAAAGTCTCCTAGAACGACCTCGAAATTTTTAGACTTAATACCCGTTGGCACAGACTGCGTGAATCCCTCACTTCTCAAGCGTAATATTAGGCTAGCAAAACGTTCGCGTATTAAATGTATAAATATTTAAGTTACGTGGTGCATCATTATATACTTAATATTTAACCCTGCAAGAAATATTGAAATAACTCATTTATTTTCTTTTTTCTTAGGTATTTACAATTTATTCCTTACAATCCTCTTGCTGCATTACCCACCAGGAAACATCATTGAGGACGATGAGTATAATGAGCTACAGCACTTCAAAGTTGTTAGTTCTTACTTGTATTTGAAAATGTATTAGTATCTGTCGAACAAAACGCAGATAAGCATTATATCATTTTTCTACATACCTAATCAAAATGTATTCATCCCAATTTTATAATCGATTACTTAAAAAACCGATTTGCATATGTTCCAAATGCAAATGAGTAAATTTACCCTAATTATGTAAGTAAACGTAATCAAATTAATGCTATTATTACAGTTAAAGCTATTACTACAGTAATATGCAAATGTTATGATTTGATGATTGTTAGCTAAGATTTTTGGTTTTACACCTATAATGAAGGTAGAATTAGTATGTAGCTAGTTAATTTGTAAGTATACCTATATCTTCGAATATATACAAAAACGTCCAGAGTTATTTATAAGCAGGTTATAAATATAGATAATTAATAAAATAAAATGCGATACAACATGCAATTAATTTAATTAACTTTATATTATATTAGTTTTTATATTCCTGCATGCGTATTTAGGGACTTTGCATTTTACATTTAGACACGCAAACAAGATATAAACTACATAAATAACTACTATTTATCATCTACTGCATTATTAGCTTTTTGATTTTTATCCTCATGATATCGTAATTATATAATCATTTGGCTACCACATTATATAAGAATGTTAACGTTACACATTTCCTTTTTAATTCCTTTTTTTTTCTTTGAAATAATTCGCATTTAATTAAGTGCCGTCAACCAAGGTAAAAATCAAAATCCGCATTTTCTACAATTATCATCATATAGAAAGCTAATTAATCTATATCTTAGATACGCATTCTCAGTTTGTTTCATACTGAAGCACATGTCCGCTTTGATTACTTACTTGCTATTTCTACGAAAAACAACAAATCTTTCTTCTTATGGCGAAAAACGGAAGTGATACTAACACTAAGTTACAAACCGCAACTTCTTTCAGACTTGAGAAAGATCAAATTTAGAAATTTAGTATAAATTTAAGCAACACACGTTTATTAATTTCGGGCGGTAAATTACTAATTGTAAATAGAATTGTAATTATATCTTTTAATGACCTTACTTTCTCTTTACAATAAGGAAAATTTGTTGATACCTAGCGGTAATGCCTTCTAATGAACCTTGTTAAGCTTTTACCTCCAATCGTAACTATTATAATAAGTATAAGGTAGCCTTACTCATAAATTCAATTATTTAAATCCCTGCAATATAAATGAGACCTACCTATCTTTATATATTTATAAATTTATGTAATGTAATAAACTAACTACAGAATAATAAACTATTATTTTATTATCAATAAAGCATAGAATTTTTTTGGGAAATACATATATTAAAAGGGGATATCGGCCTTTGCATGGATTTGCCTATTTTTTAATATTAAATTTTGGGAAGCATCAAGTAAGTAAAATAAAAAAAATATATTTTTTGCTCACCTCTATATTTTTTAGATTTGCAGTATGTTCAATTTAAAAAAAGACGCGAATTGTTTTGGTAAGAAATGAATAACGCAAAACCTACATTTTTTTTTATTTACTAGGAATGAAGTCTCTAATGGTGCTGTTTAGACAAGAATAATTAAGCATTGAAAGTAAATGAATTTGCAAAAATGTCATTAAAGGTTACATACTATTAGAAAAAATGGTATTTAAGAACGAAAAAATTTTATTTATTTATGGCATAATTTACGTCCAGTCCAGATTTTCAATTGTGCATGCTATATCCTAATGTTTGTTTACATAGTAAATATGAAGATATTTTTTTAGAAATGTGTATTATTTGTTTTTTTTTTTTAGCAATTGAAAAAGGTCTACCGAAACGTCTAATAGCGTTTTCGATTTATTGCACTTTACGCGTGGAGTATATCTATCTCCCTTACTAATATTATGTATTAAAATAAGATGGAAATACAATCAGTGCATAAAAGTGCAGTAAGTCGAAAATGCCATAAAATATAATGCACTAAGTCTATTTAATGTAAGCCATATTTCCGAAAAATATCTGCAAATTTATACACTGTACGGCTAAACAAACTTGATACTGTATACATAATACCTTTTTGGAAAACAGTGGAGCATCAGCATTAAAAAGAGAGTATAATATCGCAGGTACTCTTGAAGCATTAATCACAACATAGTGTCACGTGATTATAGCTATTATAATTGTGTATAGTAAATTCTACACATATAATAGTTTTGCTAGACAAATAGTTATTGCAATTAAGTATACTATAAAAAAAAAACATGGGGAGTCGGGAGGGATCAGGTACCTTCATTATTTTGTTCGAAAATAATTTACGTTGTCCTTGGGATTATCTAATGTACCTGAAATTATCTTCTAAGAAAAAAATATAAATATTTAAAAAATTCAAAAATTGTGCATATCTTTGGAGGGCGCTGTACCCTGAAATCGAAGGATTCAGTAGCCGAAACGGTATTTTTATACCAAGGTAGTTTGTATAGTTCCATCCAAGTTTAAATTTGCTCATTGCTAGTACATATCCTTCCAATACATAGAAATCCTAATACATTTAGGATACATACAATACTAAAAATAATAATAAAAAAACGGGTAATGGTTTTTACTGTTTCTAATCATATTTTTCGGCATTTCTGTCGTTTAAACGCGTTTTTGTCAAAATTAGATATGCTTCCTAAATTAGTATTCTTTTTTGAGACACGATCGCATAAATGATGCAGAAGCCATAGTGCCTCTTCGATTCTTATTTATAAAAAACATAAATTATTTGACCTTGCTTGTAATATAAAGGTATTATTATTATTATTTATAATGACAATATGCAAATGCAATAATTCATTTTGATGGTGAAAATAAAAATGCTGTGTTTGTTAACCCCTGAGCGCTCGCGTGGGCGGCATTTACACCGTTTCTTCTTTTATAAAATCATAAATAGAAATAGCATAGTGGGTTATCTATGACCCCATGCGGCGAGCGCTTACATTATTTTAATTGTCTCAAGCGCCGAGTTATTTAATTATTAATATAAAAACATATTTTACTTTTTGAGTATGTATGTTATAACAGCCCTTATATCGAGTTGTAATTGTTATATGTTGTTTAGGTGTATACTAAATATTATTGGCGAAAAAATTTTCCCAAGCCTATTCTACATCTATTGTTAAACATATTTATGCAAAAACCGAATTCGCTACTTTATCATCCTATCTTTGTAAATAACAAACAACATTATGGCAGAAAACAGTTTTAGCGAATATTAATCTCATTAATATTTGGGGATGTTTTGACTTTTCACCTTGTTTCATTAATTTTATTTTATTTTTATGATTTAAAAAAATAATTTATTTGTACTTTCTTTCTCAATAATTTATAGCTTAAGAACATTGCAGTAAAATCAAATATTTTCCCGAATTTGGCATCATTGGTTTTCTTTATTTCCTACTTTTAAGATAATCTTACCCTAAACAAAATAAATTTATTAAACCAATAATAGTGACAGTACCGTCCGAATCTATTCATTGCCCTGTTTGATTACAAACAAATCCGATATTAATCATTGCAAAAGACTTATAATGGTAATTACAAATGGGCATTTAAGACAATTCAGTCGTACCTACTCGATATAAATAACGCTAACTTCTTTCAAAAGCAATGGAACGTGGTAATGATATTCCAAAGACATTAGTATCATATGCGTCATCTCCAACGTTTCAATTATCTTAAGATGTTCAATGTATTATTTACATTCGACCGTACGCAAACGTAACAATTACAATAGTCAAACAACATCGTTACTCTTCGGCAGAAGGTCTGGTGGTGCGACACGGCTAGGTTGGTCTCCGTTTCCTCGAAGTGTCAGCGAAGGACTTTGTTCGCGGATAAGGCGTTGCTAGTGTTGTTGCGGTAAAAGTGCGCGAATGTTACACGGCCTAGTTTTTATGACTTATGCATGAGAAGACAAGTGCAACCAGCAAGGGTGTGCGACATGCCACGGTATGTGTTTTGCGCTCTAGGGTATAAGCCAGTTTATTCGTTCAGCACCCTATAGGAATCCCTCTTTTCTATATACACTTATATCATATTATGCCTGTATGTATGTATATGTACTGCAATATATCTACCATTCGAACACATACGTTCACCTAGTTAAATCTCGGGAACCGGTTTTTATTTCTATCACTGTACACAATATATATTTTATATGTGAGCCATTACGTTTTGTACATAAATTGCAATATATTGATTGTAACTATTAGTTTAGGGCTCGCATTAACTTAATTTCTATATGGTTTTATTTTTATAGAACATTTTTTTTATGTGAATATGAAGTTATTTCAATTTATTTGATCATTTTCAGAGATAAATATGTATGAACATGTATTGACAGCCAGATATTCATAAAACTTCATTATTAAACAATAATTTCTACAAAAAAAATTTCTTAAATGTCTGTCTTGTCTTTTTTTTTTTTAATTAATACGTTGATTTTCCTTTTAATTCCATTTTGTACTTATACCGTTGCTGATGGCAGTTCACGTGACATGATAGGCGATCCATTAATGTAAATAAACTAACAGCTATGAATCGATGTTGTGTCAGAGATAGAATACCCACACAAAGAAAACACATTCAATATTTAAAAACCGTAAAACCGATGACTTTTGTAGCATTTTACGGCTAAATTAATAGAAGCTTGTCCATACTTTGTCGTGAGCTAGCATACCCGTTCTAAGTGTCATTTAATAATGATAATATATATGTATTTTATACAGTGATTGTATTTACAACATTAATCATAGAATGCAGATGTTATAGGATAAGTCTAAGGTGCATAAACGAAGTAAAAATGCAATAATTTCATTAAAACAAGTTACAACATATATATGAACAAAACATTGGAACTTTACTAGTGTTTTTAATTACTAGTGTACATTCACTTAACGAGTAAAAGCATTTATCAGTTAAGTAATCTTTTAGGAGTAGGTAGTTTAATTTTGAGTGACTCGATGTAATTTGTTTCAAATGAGAATCAGACGCATAATAATCATTAGCATTACGAGTAAAATAGTTATGATGAGTCTTTATTTTGTTGTAAATCTGATTTAACGTTCTTAATGAATACATAGTTGGTGGTGGCATGATTCTTAGTTTAGAACTTTACAAAATTTTATAAGTCATAAGCTGGAAGAATCACAACAGTCTATTAAATAAATATACAGTTGTATCAGCTATAGCACTCTTAACACCCATGTTTATTTTTGCTGAAATTATTAATCCTTATACCTAAATAAACAGATTTTGTCACATATTTCAAATAGAAAAATGATATAAACACAGATACAATATGCATTATCTTAAATGTCAACACGAATAAATAATACTTATGGTTAAAGCTGTGAAAATTGGGACTCGAGGGTTTGGACTTAGGGTAATTCAGTCTTTTTGGCTTATATGTATGTAACCTATGTATTTATATAATGCCAATAAATTGATATTACTATTATTATTATATTTAGTATCCATCAACAGACAGAGTGGATCATCTCATAAGATATATTTGAAAAAGCATAGGATTTTTTAAATCCTTTTTATTTAGTTGAAAATTATTTTGAATTATATAAAGTGTTCGAGAAAAAAGATGCATAATAAAGTTATATTTTTTTTTAATGGAACAACCTGTATCTAATGACATTTGAAATCTTAAGGCCAAATTAGAGCAAGTATATGTAATACTCCATATACCTAAAGCTAATAAAGGTTCTAAAATGTATGAAATTGCAGCACAAAATTTTTAATTTCATTTTTATTTTGTAATCCAACGTTAAGCACCCCTAACTATAATCATCATTCAGCTAATTGTAAGAGGCTGAGCAATAGAATGATGTGAAATTTTAGTCGCACAGTTATACTGGGTGTTAATAAACACTTGTTTAAGTTTGATGACTTTTACAGTAAATTAACTCTCTTATCTTAAATAGAAGAGCCTATATCCAATGATACTATCCGCAGATACCAAGAACTGAAGAAATACAAAAGTATATAAGAGTTACAAAATGAATAAGAAAACTAAAAGCTAATATATATGTACGATGATACCATTAAATATAGAGTCTGCTAGTTGGTATTAACTATTTTTCTGAGTATGTATACCTTTTCATATACATATTTATTTTTTTATACTTTCCTTTGATCAACATTTATATACGGTGCTTATGTAATATTCCGCCACTGTTGAATAAAAAACATTGAAATTGCATTTTATATGTGATTCAAATTAATTAATAACTTCATTCCCTTAAATAAATTTCTAACCTGAAATTCCTACACTACTATAAACAACTTTCACTTTATACATATATAACAAGAGTAAATGTGTTATTCAACGTAGCTTTCAAGAAACAAGAAACTTTGAGTGGAACCTGTGGAAGGCTATTTTGTACAGCTCTATTTCTCTACTTTAAAAACAATGATTTATTTTTTAAAAATGTGAATGAACGCTTGGATTTCTTTATTGTGCGATTTCATATTGTAAATGTATAAGTACCTCTTCTTTAAAAATTTGTTCTTGTATGTTACGTATGGTTACGCATTTATTGTTAGCTACTTCAGTTTTTAATTCGGTTATAATACCTCTTTCGTTAAATATATGTAGTTATACTCACAATCAGTGTCACTTCAAGACTATTTTTCTCTCTTTCTTACTTGTTTTAATTCGAAAATTTCGTGTTTTATATAAAGAGTGTGTTGTAAATTCTATGTAAAGTTTATTTTTATGGTTAAATATGAAACACGTTTTAAGTTTCAGTAAAAAGATTTCTAATTTTATTAATTACCCAAATTCTGAAATCTTTTGAGAATAGAAGAGTATAGAGAATTAACCGCTGAATTAAAATTAGATTTATTATAACTTTCTTTCAATAAAATAAAAATGTTAGGTCTACTAAAAGAATTATTCCTTCAAAAAATTTGGATTTTTAAAGTTAATGTTTCCTTATAAGTGTGGCAAAGCATTTTTGTTTCTTTCTTTCTTTTAAATTTGTACCTAAATTCCAGGAATAAATTACAATTTATTTTTCCATCTAGTGTATTACAGTGCAGCATTTCTGTTCTCAGCTCAACTTAGATGGTACAATATACAGTCACCGACATAATTGAATGGACACTAAGGGATTTTTAATTAAACTATAAATTATGCTCATACTTATTTAATGATATACAAAATCATATGATATTCTAGCAGATCAAATACCTAAACATAAATAATATCCAAAAACACACTAATATTACAAAACAAATACATTAATAATAAAATATAATACTATGTCCACTCAATTCTGTCGGTGGCGGTATTTAAAAAATAATATTAGGTACTTGTGTATTGCTTCACAATTTTGTTTTCCAAATTTTTATCCTGGAAAGCCAACTTCATTAGTTTTGCCTGGCCCAACAAATAGTTTTTTCCAAATGCGTTGAGCAACTCTATAATTGCAGCTATAGGTGTGATTTCCTCTCATTTCATGTTTAAAATTTCGCTTTTTCCACAATTAAATACAATTTCATAACTAAAAGTGGCAGAATATGACACAATTCATAATTTGATTAGTTATTGTTAATTGAGATGTCGAGACCAAAATTTTGTTTTTCAAACAATTTAAATTCCAAGTCAGTTTATAATGTCTAAATTAATATCCTGCTAATTTGATATTAATCTGTATAACACTTACTACTCTTTATTTAGACATATATGTACATATTTTTTGATTAAAAATTTCTTAATACACCTATACAATTTTCTTTGATAAGATAAAAATCGTCAATGTGCACGCTTCAATTTCATACACACGGATTGCCTATTGTTTGTGTCCATCAGTAATACGCCTTCATGAATGAAATTCACATTTAAGATTAAATCTGAGATTTACTATACTATGTGTAACTGAGAACAATATCGCTGTATACGAATCGAATCTGCTCTCCTTGAATCACATTTATCGCGCCGCTCCGGCAGCGGGTAAAGTTCTGTATTGTCGGCGAAATCGCAAAGGAACGAATTCTAAATAGCAACAATGTCGTAAAGGAAAAGTGCATAGGTTGAGTGTTGTCGTGGCACAATAGTAACAAAAGCAAAACCGGCTCTAGCTTGATTGACCCAATTGGCAACACTTGATGAACGACTCTCGTCATGCACCAAACATACGCTATTGTTTCGCAAATTACATAGCAATGTTTATTATATTATAAGATGAAAACAAAAGAACGTGAAGTGAATGCAAGGAAGTGTTTGTATTTAATATCGTTCTACTTCCGAGTTTAATATACGTGCGTCTGTAACTTGTGTATTTTAAAATTTCAAATTACTATATCTGTTGCCCTTTTCGTATATAGTACATAATACCTAAATTGAAAAAGCGTTAGCTTGTTGTTCTTAATCACCGAAACAAAGACTATAACGAGCATCTACACTAACTGTATACTTATTTAGATACCATTACGAAAAAATTATTATCCTTGGTTTACAGTCTTTTTCCGTATCCGGAAGGAATTTATCACAGCTCCTACCCAACCGTGACTATGCGTGAACACCGGCTGTCACTCCGTGAAAAGAAAAATTACTCGGCACCACTGGTCGCACAATAAACTTAATTAAATGATTATTTGAAGCAATATAGATTTATTTTTACCGTGAATTTAGTACCCGTCACAAACGCATAAGCATACATCCGCTTTTTTATTTCGTCCTTAATTTTTTAGGGAGTAACCCTACGATTAATAAAAGACTTCATACATTTTAAAAGTGCTTAAGACAACGCCAAAAATTTGTAAAATAATGTTTTAGTGATTTTGTTTTTGAGGAAGGAGGCCGTGACTTTATATTTGAGTATAGCTATTTATTCACAGTTTTTCTCAATAGCTCCTACTTTTTTGAAAAATACAGGTACTTTACTCTTAAGCCCTTTTCATTTTTAACGATCACTCTGTATACGGTGGAAGATAAATTGCGTTCAAGAGGCCCCAAATTGATGTTAAATGAAATCTTAGTAGACTTAACGATAAAGATGGTTCGAGTTTATTTTATTATATATCTCACTTACAAGGAGAGCTTGTCAGATGTCCATCCCAGTTTTGATCTCAGCTTTGTCAGTTGGTAGTGGGGACCCCTTGGAGCACTTTTATAAAATATTGGCCAGGCATTTTTTTTTTCACGTGCTTTTAAAGTTTACAGTGGTTGATAGTCTGGCTAAAGTACACTAGAATACGAGATAAATTTACAAGAGACTATTGGCCTAATGGTAAAACACAGTTCGAACCGAAACGGATGCATAAAAAAATGTAAAACTCGTTAAAACTCGTAAGGATTCTGCGAGAAATTTGGGTCTAATTTTTGACAGTGAAATGCGTTTTAGGGACAACACTACTACTAACATTAAACCGGGCATATATGAATTTAAAACTGATTTATCCTCATAGGCATATTTTAAACACTTGCAATAAAAAACTGTTATGTGATACTTTAGTGTTATCACATTTTCAGTATTGCGATTCAGTATATGGGCCGTGCTTGGATTCTATTGATAAGCATAGGATACATGTAGTTCAGAACTCGTGTCTGAGGTTTACCTTTGGTATACGGAGATGGGCTCATATCTCTCATAAGTTGGCTGATTTGTCGTGGTTAAATATGAGTAATCGCAGAAAATTGCACTTCTTATGCTTCATTTATAAAATCTTAAAGGCGAATAGCCCATCGTATCTATATGGTTGCGAAGATCAGGTTCAGGACGGAGGTGCACCACATTAACATCAGGAAAAAAGATTTAATAGATATTCCAGCACATCGTTCTCAGTATTATAAAAGGGGTTATTATTATTATTATTATTATTCTTATAAATTCGCCATCTTATCCCAGCTCATGGGTATGATGATGTGTCAAATGGGGTAAATTGACGTATATCAGTTGCAACTTTGAGATATTCTAAACAAACAAAAAACTAAATTAGAAATTATTTCTTTTGTTTTAATAAAGTTAAGTATATCAACAGACATCGCACGTAAATTGTTCACAGCCGGTATATGCTGTATATTGTTCATGCCATCACATTACATATGTCGCACATTGAATCCACGGTTCGTAAGGAGGATCTTCATACTTTTCATGGCAGCCTGGACATCGATATTCCTTTACTGTAGTCTCTTCGTTTGATGTGTGCTAACAATATTCTTTACTTTAAAATTCTTCTTAACTTTTCTTTCCCTTTTCCTATTTTCTTTTTTCTCTTGTGTACGTGCTCTCTCTTCTAATTCAGATTTCACAGGCGTGTTAGTGATTTCATTCGAAACAATTTGTCTTTTATTTAGATTATATGTATTTTTTTTTATTTCCTAGAAAAGGTTTTATATCTTGTAGTGTTGTGCATGGATTGTGTGTGATGTATGCGGTGGCAAACCAACCACCATTACACCGTTAGCACCACAAAAAATTATGGCTCCCAATGAAATATGTATACTATGATTGTCTAGAAGGAGCAACGCTGAAGTGCCTTGAGTTGGCTTCACACGAGCTAGAAAATGTTCCAAGAATTGACGACTAAACGATTCTGAATTCATCCACCCAGTAGGCTGAGCTATGCCTTTAGTTCCTGGTGTACATCCGTAGAAAAGTTCCGGCTTCATACGATGACCAGCAAATATTAAACAGGGAGCGCTTATGGCACAAACTACTGTTGTATTATGTCCGCGCTCTGCTAAAACAATTTTTGAAACTCTGCGTTGACCGGTGGGAGTTGACCGAAAGTTGCAACTTTCGGCAATTCTGAAGGCACTTGTCAACGTTCACAATTCTGTTTGGAGTGAATCCAAATTTTGTCCGAAAATCCTTTAATATGTTAAAAAATCTTCCCACTTCCACTTTATTAAATCCCATGTCTTGCCGTAGAAGTAGCTTCCTGTGTTCGGAAGGTGAGCTTTTTGGAAAGATTAAAATTTCGTAACCAATCCTCTTCAGCCAGTTTACTTGTTTTATTAAACCTGTGTTCAAAACCGTTCATGTCTGCAAATTTAAAGCCAAACTTGCGAATTTGTATTGATGTAGGTCCTAGACCTTTGGCGTTGAATTCCTTCAAATAATCAACGATAGCCTTTTATGTGTTTGTCGTTAAATGTTTTTTGATAGCGCCCTCCGTGAACACAAAGCTGCTCCGCATTTTTACGTTTTTTTTTTTTTATGTATCTTGTAAGAGCTGCTTCTGGGATCGAAAAATTGTTGGCTGAAGCATTGCAGCACATTTAATTATTTTCTACTGCGTGTATTGCAGCAACTAAATTTATTTCTGAGCATTCTCGATTATACTGGTCTTTTTATTGTAAAATCTGGGCATTTTAACAAAAAGAAAATTAAGTTTTATCATGTTAGCTACTACACAATGCATTTCACACTGGGGTAAGTTGACAAATTCAACATATAACCTTCAGTTGCAAGTTAAGTAGAGAATACTACCCTACTATTTTATTGTGTAGTATAACGCTATTTCTTATCTTGTGCGTTATGATTAGTTTTGTGTACTTACTTGTCGTTTTGTAAAAAAAAAAAATCACTAAGAAAAGCAGAACAAAATGTATACCACGACATGCAGAAATAAAAAAAACATGTGATCAAACTCAGTACTATTGCTGTAATTGATTAGTAGTTGTATACCGCTAGATGGAGGCACCTAGCGCATTTCATCTAATACGTGCTGATCTGAGAAAAATAGATTTGTTATCTTACCCCGGTTTCCTCTAATGATCTAAGCCATGTAACCATCTCACTCGAGTTTACCCAATTTGAAGTGGCCTTATTTTTTGCCAATTCTATTAACTTCTTCGTAATCACTAAGAATAAGAACACTACTCTCCAAAATAACAGCTTCAATTGTTGCAAAAACTGCATCATTACTGATTGTCATAATTATAGTGCTTTATAATCTCCTCACCTAAATTTCTATCCCAAACAGTAGGCAGATAAATATTATTTTTATGTCCTCTGATTAGCATACGTACGTTTCAATAATGATCAAAGCGTAGTTTATTTACACACATGATTTTCAGTTGCTCTATATAGGTATATTCATAAAAGCGCTACCATCTGTCGTTATAGTTTTACTTTGATATCTTAATATCAAGAGCTAAATAGTCCAAAATATCGTTAATTTCCCAAAATATTTATATTATCTTTACTCGCATTTTTTAATAAGCTTCATAAAAAGCCGAAAATGCTACTTTATATCGAGACCGTATCTCGTACTGACAAATTCCTTCCAGACGATCTTGTCATCTCATTTACTCAGAAATGGACCCCATTCCTGCGTTATTTCAGTACGGCCGCATATCTATTTTGCTACTGACGGCGTTTCAAATTTAATTACAGACCAGACCGTTCTATTTCGGTGCGTGCAATAGGTGAAAATAGAAACACAAAAAGCGCCATGACATGAATGCGAACGCATATACAAACTGAGATAGGCGGACGGCTCCGTTGGCCAGACGGTGTTGAAACTTGAAACACAACTAAAACAAATGAATACCGATCATATAAACTTATTTATGGATGATGGTAACCGACTTGGTTTCATTGGACGCGCCGAAATTTGGGTTAAGACTTTTCATCTTCGAAATTCGTGACGTCAACGATTATGTCAGTATATGAAGTTGGCAGCCATTGCAATGTTTTTCGAATTGTGATAAACATTTTTGTGGGTTAAGGTTCCTCTTGTTATTTACATAAGAATTAGCACATTTTATGACACATATGATGTGTAGTAAGGTTTTTACGTCATATACCGCTACAAAGTAGTTGCAACACTAATTTTCTTTTATAAAATCGCCGAATTAAACGTGTCTTTACGATCAACTCATATCAAATGTTTATTACGTTGGCTTCAATTTTTGATATTTTAAGAGAAGGGTTACTAAGCAACTGATCTTACAATTTACTGTAATAAAATAGTCAACATTGACTTTGTTAAGTTTTATAAGATTTCGTAAAGAATATTCTCCCATTTTAAAGTAATGCACACTGAAAAATCCTCAGCAGAATATCCTAAAATGGTGAAATTGTTTATAATACAGTATACATATGTATATAGTCACAATTATTATGAGCAATTTAGGCATTGTTTTGTGAACTGCGTACAAAAATATAAATATAAAAAAATGGTTTTCTGAAAGGAATGGAAATCATCTCCTAATCTTAATTTTTCCCCTTATGACCATCTTCATATGCCCTTTACCCGGGTTTCATCATCACACAATTGCAAAAAGTCGAAAAGAGTCTCATGCTTTCTGCTAGTATGCTTTAATAAGTTTAGTGTTTCGGGAATTACAACGAAAACGTTTCCTAGAATATAATTGGGGTTTAATAACTTCTAAATACATTGTCACATAACACTGATGTTTTCTGTTTGCATCGTCTACTGAATCTTAACTTCGCGGAGACAACATTAATTTTCAACACATAAACTACAACGTGGAGTCCGTATCGAATATAATAAAACTGTAAAGCAGAGAAAAAGGATTTCTCATTTACAAGATTGTCTCATATGTTGGCTCTTGAAGATGGCGTATTATATTTTTACCTTATGTCTTGAAACATACGTTGGTCTTGGTTACCAAAGAACGATCCGTCCTAAGATGGTGTAACTACACTATCTTTTCCCAGAACAAAGTTTTTGTCTTTATCCTCTTGTGCAAACTAGGTTGGCCCAACAGAGTCATTTGATGGTTTCTCTTTTTCATTCTTACTATCTGAGTTGTGATCAAAATCTTCTTCGGAATCATCTTCCTCTCTTGATGTTTACCGCATGAATTTCTTCAAAAGTGCATCAATAAGTGTAAGTCCTGATCTTGCCGAGAAAGCAGAACTAACCTAAAAATTTAAATAAATGAAATAATAACAAAAATAGCTCGTTAAGGACCATTAAAATATACTCAAAGCAACACAAAATGTTGTTACCTATTACACAGTGTGGTGTCCCTACCCTATTATTGTTTATCTAAAAAAAATTACACGTACCTTCAATGAACGTGCGGAATACGGCTCAGTTAAGACACACAGAAGAAAAAATGTAAATTTTAAAACTAATATAAAGTTTGGTACAACAAATTGTTGAATATATTGGGACGAACGCAACTTTTATTAAAATTTCCTGCAAAATTGTTGACGCATTTTTTGCAATACAATGTGCAATTTTGTTGTACGATTTATGTAGATGTAATCTAGATATTAAAGTAGCTTAAAGTACAGGTTATTTATTATTGTTGTCACTAAATAAATAAAACTAAATAATAAACATTTATTCCAGTGGTAAAAATTGGAACTAATTGTCAAAAACTCTTTAACAAGATTTCTATTTCATTATGCGCAATTTGTTATATTTACTAGTTGGAAAGTATTGTAAATCATTTCACCACATTTTGTAGAAGGTTCTGCTACAATGTTTTCTAACAATTTTGTTGCTTCTTCTGCGATATTGTTGTAAAACTTCGTACAATACTAGAAATTGTTGCCACCATTTTCCTCAAACCGTGAAGTGTAAATTTTACTATTTAAATTTTTTTCTATGCAATTAAAAGAAAAGATACTGAATACTGTGGCACGAGTGAGCGCATGATCTATTGAAAATAAATGACGTTGGGGTCCATATAGACCCCACGTTTTCTCCGGAGGGAACAGTATGTGGGTAATGCATTAGAAATCCTTCTTGAAATACGTTGTGTGATTTAAAAGACGTGTATTGAACGAAAAATATCTTTTAGCGTAGGAAGTAGTTTCAAACATGTTAGTGATTTGGTCTTGGCACCTAATTTATTATTATTATTTACTTGTTACACGGTTTTACATAAAGCTTCTTGCTCAAATTCTTGTTAAATTTGAATCTAATCCTATACAATTTTATGGATTTATTAACTACCCTATATAGACTAAAAGGTAGATGAAGTGTATAATAATAAAGAAATATAGGTATAGTGTATAAACCAGATAAGTCTACTTTACGGCGTTCGATGAACAAGTTACATTCAAGTATGCATTACGTAAATAGTAAAATAAGAGAAACGCCATCTCTACGACAATTTACAGAGTATTTAACATGTATTGTACCATATGGAGTAGGTATAAAACTGCGCTTTAATAAATTTCAATAAAATTAACTACTTTAATTAATATTGATTGAATCAATAAGTATTAATGAAACTTATAATAAACAGTCGGTATTATATTTCTCTTCTGCGCTGGATTGTATGAAATAGTTTTCTCCAAGTATTCTTAAAATAAAATTTAACCCTTCACGTATAAAAGCAATTTTTGTGATCTGGAAGTTTGAGCTTAATTTAATTCTAGAACTTGATACAAGATTGGATCAAAATAATCGAGGTTGCACATGAAGGTATGGATATAGAAAAATTGTGTATGATACCTATTTCAATTTCAAAACAACATTTAAGTATATATACTCCTATAAATATGTATTCTATTGCATCAATATAAACCAATTTCTAATGTCTTACCTTTTTTCACCTGATGCATGAATCTTAAAACAATTTCTACGTGGCAATAAACCATCTAAACGTACATAATATGTGGATAATTTTATGTACTGAACGTTATTCTAATGGCCATTATAAATTGAAAAACGTATATTACTTGTTAACATATTTAATTCCAGTGAAACCCCATCAATTAATTAGTAGGATAATACTATTGAAAAAAAAAAATAGCTAATCATAAAAAAAATAGGTTGTAAATTACTGAAATATCTGATAATATAGTGTCATGCTTTATCATAAAGTCAAATGCATTGGAACTGCACCTTTGATTACGGGATTTATTTCTACATACACGTAATTACATAATTACGTATTAGATTAGATTACGTATACGAACTAAATTTATAATGTGCAAATATCTAAGTCAGCATGCACAAACATTTAACGTTTTCTGGTGATATTTTTGTATCCTCCTTTTGCGATTTCTAATGACTACACCGAGAAAAAAAGATGTTACCACGTATTATAAATATAATGAATGATATTAACTCAAGGACAACAATACGTTATCTAGTACCCAGTATTTATCCATGTATTACTGTTTATTAGGAAGATGGTACGCTCTAATATAATTATAATACAACCAACTATAAAGTTAGTTGTCCCTATTGTTACTATCTATTTTTCTCAGTGTAGGTTCAAGGAAAACCACCCGTTCGATTTTATCTACAAGTTTGCTAAATACAAGCGCCGATACCACCTACGCTTCAATAACAAGTCTTTACCATTGCAACTGCATATGACATTCATATAATTATACAGCAACATCATTTTACCAGAATTTATTTTTTCATTCTGCTATATATTATGTTATTACATACAGAATACAGATACAAAATCAGAGGGAGACCGTCATGACAAGTTTCTCTACCTTAAATTTATTTCTATTTGTCAGTTGCAGATGTTTAGAAATGTCCCTGACAGAAGTTTCCAATAAATTTGTTCAGGAGGAGTTTTGAAAAAAAAAAAATTATACAGAGGGTGTGCCACTTAAAACTGCCAGGTTAAATATCTCGGAAACGCATAATAATATTTGAATTTTGTAGAAAGCAGTTGCTAAAGAATACTCCCGTTTGCGATCACAATTGTGTTTTATTACGTGAATATAAAGATGGCGCTACGACCAAAAAATTTTTTTCATTGATTTTTTTGATAATTTAGGAGATATTTAGTTTCATTCAAATATTTATTTACTCTAAGATTCTTCTGGAAATATGGTTTTACACACAAATGAAGATAAATTGAATATGATTCTAATTTACGGAGAGCATCTGAAGTAGCGCGACTATAACCGCTTTCCAAACCGGCCTCTATCAGATCACGAAAGATTTATAAGTCCATGCGCAAATCTCAGCAATTATGGTAGCTTCAAAAAACCAAAACGATTGAAACAGAAGGGATTCATAACTGATAAAATTACGGCATCGGTGCTACAAACAGTTAATAACAATCCACATACATCATTACGGCAATTTAAACAACAACATAATGTATCTGCATCTTCTTGCTGTAGCATTCTAAACGACGATAAATACTTTCCGTATAAAATTCATTTGCTGCACCATTTACGAATAGGACTCGAAGTTTCTATCAGAATTGTATTGTTAGCGAAAAACAACAACTTTGCAAATCAGATCAGGTGGAGTGACAAATGTCGTTTCCACAACAGTGGCATTTTAACTAAGCATAATGCTCGCTATTGATCAGAAAACAATCTATTGCTTTCCACCTTTTGGCAAGTTCTTCGAAATTGTTTGTTGTTCAGATGAGTTATTGCTCTAATTGTCGATTAGCATCGTCGTTACCTTTATTTCTAAATTGCACAAGCAAGTTTCTCCTCTGTATCGTATTCTAATAGCTGTTGTATTTTCCTGTGTTTTGTTTTTCGACTGCAGGATGCAAAGCTGGATCTTGGGCGCCCAGCATATCCAGTAATCGTAGGAGTGTTTTCATGTTTTATAATACCATTAAACTTAAAATATCCGTCAGCCAATTAGAATATCGTTGTGTAAAGTTACGCATAGTACGACCACGTTCATGCTACTTTTCTTTAATATGTTTGCAAATATGTACTTGCGACTTTGGGTTGTAAACTATCGCTAACAGTATTCTCATAGTCTTTTAATTAAAGTTCCTGTAAAACACGATTACAAATAACCCTACATTTTCTTATTGAATCCGATTCGGTGTTCCATAATTCAAATAACGCTCTCCGTTTGATAGTATATGTCGAGTATAAAAACAAATAGAAAAATATTACGCAAAGTTACGCACCTAAACTTTATTTAAGTAGGTACTCCCTGGCTACGCAATAAAAGCTTACTAAAGTAAGTAAGCTTACATAAGGCTTTTTGTAAAAATAAGACTATTAGAAAACGAGATGTGCTGCAGAAGACAGACGTTTATAAACAATAGTAATTATGGAATATCTAACATATATCGTCAGACCTTTCAACCACAATTTCAAGTTAATACTTTCAATAAAAATGACCGACATGCACTTTAGAATAACACTAAATAAATAATACGAGGGCTGTTTGATGAATACCCGGATTAGAAATGACAACGCAACTTTTTTAGGTTTTGATAATTTATTTTTCAATACAATCCCCTTTCAACTCGATACACTTTTCTCAGCGTTACTGTAACTTTTTTAACCCCTCCGTATAGTACGACTTTTGTTGGCATGCAAAATACTCCTCCGCGGCGGCGATGACTTCATTCGACCCGTACTTCTTTCCGGCGAGCGATCTTTTAAGTTTGGGAACAAAAAGAAGTCGCAGTGAGCCAAATCCGGAGAATACGGAGGATGGGGGAGCAATTCGTAGTGCAATTCGGCTGTGGCGACTGCGAAGGTGTGAGTCGGTGCGTTATCGTGGTGGAAGAGCACTTTTTTCTTCGCCAAATGTGGTCGTTTTTTTCTTCAAATCGGCGTTGAATCGCCCCAATGAATCGACGTAGTGATAGTTTTTTCCTTTTCCAAATAGTCAACGTGGATTACACCTCGCGCGTCCCAAAAAATGGCGGCCATCACCTTTCCGACCGAAGGCACGGCCTTCGTGTTCTTCGGAGCACATTCACCAGGTAAACCCCATTGCTTCGATTGTTCTTTGGTCTCTGGTGTGTACCAATGAATCCATATCTCATCGACGGTCACGAAACGACGCAGAAACTCCTCCGGATTTCGATTAAATAGGGCCAAGTACGTCGTTGAAGTGATCTCACGATTTTGCTTGTTCACCGGTGTGAGCAAACGCTGCACCTATCGGACAGCTTTCTCATGCCCAAAATTTCGTGCAGGATATGGCTAAGGCGTTCAGTTGAGATGCCTGCTGCCATCACGTTCACTCGCCGGTCCGCCAATACAAGATCATGGATTTTGTCCAAGATCATGGATTTGGTTTCCTCTGTGGTAGTCGTTTTCGGGCCACCTGGACGCGGTTCATCAAAAACTGACGTGCGGCCACGGCGAAACTCAGCGAACCAATGGTAGACGGTTATACGGGACGGTGAATGGGTCCCATAAACACCATCGAGAACGGACTTGATTTCCTCGCAGGTTTTGCCACGCAAAAACAAGAATCGGATCACGGAGCGATACTGCTCTTTCTCCATGGTCGCAAAAAAAACCTAACACGATGTTTTGAAATGGATGTCAAAACAAAACTAAGCGTCGGATTGTCACCAAGTTTTGACAGGCGGGCTAAAAAAGGTTATATTAAATGATAGTACACTTATTAGGGGTCAGTAGCGCCACCTACCTTCCAATCCGGATATTCATCAAGCAGCCCTCGTATATAAAATTTATAACAATACTTAATCCTATTAATGGAATGTATGTACGTATATACAATGTGTAGGCGGTATTATTTTTGTGGAATTCGAATTTGTAAAATTTTAATGTTGTCCTTATATAAATAACTTTTCTACCACTGTGCAACGTCGACAAATCTGAAACTTATCCTGTAACAAACCAATGAAAAGTAAGAGAAAGTAATATGGCATTTAAGTTTTTTTAGAATTAAATTGTTCCTAATACGTATTTAAGAAAAGAAAAAATAAAACATGAAAAAAACTCTGGCTTAAATAAATGACATGAAAAAGTGTCAATGTGCTTTCCATAAGTACCAACATCTTTTCTATTGATATAATTTCATCCAAAGTGACTTCATTTTGTTGACTTAATAAGAAGTTTTTCAATGAATGTGAGAAAGAAACATCCTACTGCAAATATTTTCTTTTGATATAAATGAAATATAAAGTATTCTATTCAATCAGTTGTATTTAGTAATTATCTTTTTTCATGTTTGGATTACATGGTAATCATGTTCAAGTGAACTGGTTTATTATAATATAATGTAATGTACAATTTTATATCTTTGATAATGTCGTTAATGTTAATTAATGACGAATTAATTAAGAAATTAAACAAATTTTTATAAAAAGGATAAGTGTTTTACTAAGTTCGCCTGCTAAGAATTCATCAAATTGTAATAAAATACAATTAATCATGCAATTATTAAAAATAAATATAAATACAAAATTAGATATCCTACGTCAATGGAAATTAAATAATAAGATGAAAAGTCAAAAGTGTATAAGAATAAAAATAGATTATCACAAACATTTTAAAAATATATCTCATATAATTATTAAAATTATAAGCAATATGCGAAGATGCAAAGGACAAAAAGTAAATACAAACCTTGATGTTATATGTTTTAACAACGTGTAAAATATACTATACAATATTGTTTAAATATCATGTGTATATTTTACGAGCTAATATGCAAGTGTATGTCTATAAAAAATTATTTACAATTTGTGTATGATATTAAATGTGTGTTAGTGAAATAAATAAATAAACAATTGATTTTTAAAAACTTGCAAAATATTAAATCAAAAAATATAAAATATTGAACTTACTTATATATGCAGATATAATTTAAACAAAAAACATATAACGTAAGTTGATTATTATTAATAACCATTTCATTTTACACATTTTCATGTGTAAAGTGGTATTGTATCATATTCTAATTGTTCGTTTAAAATTATTATGTTATTGTTTCTTTTACGCTTTTCAGTTTCGTACGCGTTTGTGGCATTTATGGAGGAATTTTATATTGTTATTGTTATTACTTTTATGTGCTGTAGTATACCTAATTTTATATATTAATTATTTTTAAAAGTCGCATTCTTAATTATTGTATTTTATATTTTACCTGAAGATGATTACCATGTAATCCAAACATCTTGTGAAAAAAGATATTTACTAACTAATACAACTGATTGAATAGAACAATTTATATTTCATTTATATCTTAGAATTTACAATCAAAAGACAAGTCATATAAATAAACATGTTTTCTGTAATGTTTTTACTATGCCAAATATTCCGATTTCATCGCAACTATTCGTATGTAGTATGTACCAACTGTTTAACTAATAATAATAATAATTTATTTGTTACTGTGACACATTTGTGTATGTAACAAGTCAACAGAATACACTAATTTAACTAAGAATTAACAAAAATTATTCAATAAAGGAAAAGAAGAACAACGTAAACAAACCCAAACCCAACCTAATAATTAAAGAATTCATTCACAGAGTAAAAATTATGCTGCTTCAAAAAAGTTGTTACACTTTTTCGAAAATCTCTATAGGAATTGCCAATATTTATCAACCCGCAGATTTTATTAAAAATGTTAATACCTAAATTTTCGGGACCCAAGCTTGTTAAATGCAACGTACATTCAGGCCTATGCAAATCATTTCTAGTCCTGGTATCATGTGTGTGTATGTCAGCACTTGTTTTAAGTTTTAATATATTTTTATATATATATCTATTATAACAACACACTTCCAAGATATATAAACATGGCAGAGGTAACATTTGATATTTTGCAAAAATCGGTCGGCATGAATCGGAAGTTCTAGCACCAGCAATAGCCCTGACAATCGCTTTCTGCGCCAAGAAAACATCCTCGGATTGGGGGTATGCAGCCCACAGAATAATAGCATACTGAATTCTTGACTGAATTTCCGCATAATATAAAGTTATTAATGTACTGGTAGATACACACGATTTTAAGCTGCGAAAAAGAAAAGTTTTGGCAGAAATTTTTTTGGCTAGTGCATCACAATATTCTTTCCAACTGAGATTCTGATTTAGTATTACACCCAAAAATGTAGGAGATTCACTCCGAGATAGGGAATAATCGAGCAGCTGCAAAGATTGCCTTTCGATATACCTCTGCCGAGTATGAAATACAAAAAATTTTGTTTTTTCAAGACTCATGACCAAATCATTTTCCGCAAACCACATGTACAAACTTTTCAGTAAATTGTTTGCCAACTGTGTAGTATCTTCATACTGGGTTGTAATCAATAGCGAAATATCATCGGCATACATAACAAGATATGCGTCAAATAGGAAAAGGGCAACACCGTTGGTGTACATATTGAACAAAACTGGTCCAAGTACAGACCCCTGTGGTACCCTACTTGCTACTGGTAGGCAATCAGATGTTGTTGATAGTAGATTACGATCTTGGTTAAGAAACGTGATTTTTACAAACTGTACTCTATTTTTTAAATACGAAGAAAACCATTCATAAACATTACCTCTAATACCATACGCATATAATTTATCCAGTAACTTATTATGCTGAACACAATCAAAGGCCTTCTGTAAGTCACAAAAAAACCCAAAAGGTGCTGCACGTTTTTCTATGTGTTGTAGTATCTTATTGTAATACTCAATTAATTCTGTGGAGGTCGATTTTCCTTTCGCGAAACCATGTTGGCTGCAGGAAATGATGTCATATTTTTTTATAAAAGAATTCAGACGATCCAACATACACTATTCCACGATTTTACAAACAGCAGAGGTTAACGCTATAGGTCTATAGTTGGACATACATTTTGTGTTACCTTTTTTATGTGTTCAGCACAGTTGGAAAAATGCCACTAGTGAAAGATAAATTTATTAAATATGTTAAAATATCAACAATGTCATCCTTCACTTCAACAGAAACATGTACCGAATTTTAACTTTGTGTGGATAACTTTCATTATGTTGCGGCTGTACATATAGTAATGTGAAGATTTTTAGACATGTAGGTGTATGATTCATGCCGACTTATAACTTCGAGTTATATGTTGTCAATAATTCCATTCAAAAGCTATTGGATTTTGTAAGAAATGTGAATGCCTCCCCAAATGTTTTATTTAACCAATCAATGAAATCAAGACACACGTAAATATAGCAGACGCAAAGCACGGGAAATATGCTATATTTTTGCTTGGTTTATAAAAGCACTCAATCCCTTTTTACGAAACGGTTAGTGGATACTTTAATTTTCCGTACTTACCTACAGGATATTCCGCAATAAACACGTGCATAGCCTATCGCGTTTCCGAAGATAGGCGTTTTTAATAATTAGGTAAATATTGATGAAGGATACAGTTTCTTCTTGTAAATATTTACGATATAAAATTGGCAACTGTACCTTTAAGCCGACCTACTTATGCATCATAACGTGATATACTGTTTATATCATGTTTTCGTTGAATTATTACTGCTATTCTACTTCAATGGAATAAATTCTGTTTATTTCAGTTTTGATATGTACATTGAATAATTTACATAGTTACTAAATTACATAAATACCTTCAATATGCATGTATGTATGTACTTACCTATTTACAAGCTTTTTTAGGGTAAGGTTTTGTCTTGAAATTTACTAGGTAATTTCTATGAATGCTAATTAAGCAATCCCAGAATTTCGTCCAAAATTTGTCGGTTAGCAATTAAACTACAACAACCAGCACAATAAGGATGTTTGAAACATTACGCAAAGTTTTTAAAAACATTGTAAATAACAATGCATATGTGTATCCTTATGAGATATACATTATTATGATGGTCTACAAAGAGTACTTCTGAAGATTTCGAAATAATAAAAATGATTTGTTAATTATAAAAAACGTGTATGGTATAAATTATTGTATAAATATAAATATAATAGTGAGTGTAGAAGTTTTTAAATTTCTTGCTTTAAGTTCAAAATATGCCAATAATACATATTTATTGTAATCAGTCACTGATTTTCAATACACCATTTCTTAAATAATTTGTATTCTTTCCAATATCTATTATTTATCTATTATATCTGTAATATGAGCGGGTGTGTCCATTACTCTTATTAATGATAAATTGATAAATACGTATCAATACGTATTGCTGTGTACTGAATGTACCAACAAAAATGCCAAATGCAATTAAAAATGAAAAATTAAATTAGCTAGCTCAAATGATAACAATTTTTATAAGGCGCAAAAGAACAATTAAACTCAGGGTTACTATCATGAAAAGTAAAATGTGGGTGAAAGAAATCTGACTTTCTTTTATACTAAAAAAAAATTTTAAAAGGTTTAATTAAAAATAAAAGAACAGTACTTTGAATGACATAAAAATTCAATATTTTTTATTATTTAAAAAAAAAAAATTAATTACAAACTTTGCAGAAAAAAAAACCTTGGACAAAAAGGTCCTGGTCTAAATCAAAACTGCATTTGACTTTATATTACAAAAGGACAATTCAAAATCGTTTTACAAAGCAACAGAAAACAAAAAGTTCAGGAAGATAATAATTTTTTTTTCAATTCAATCCACGTGGTCTCAATATTACAACTAAATTACACGTGGAAAATTCAAGTAATTTATATAAATGAAAAATAAAAGCAAGCACAATGCTTTTATTCGCCCAACCCGAGGTGATTAATAAATAATTACAAATCAGAAAAATTAACAACGAACAAAAAAATTAACTCTTTAAACTTAAAATATCTTCCTGCACGTAAAAATAATAACATATCTTATATCTAAATTGTGTACACAAAAATACAATATCAATTATTATTAAATGAGTTCCGTGATGAACGAAATAAAATCAGAAACGTGAATTCAAAACTTGAAATCAATAATCACAAAATGTCAGCAATGAAATACAACTATATATCTACTTACTTTCGTATCGATCAAGGAACTGAACTCACAAGGTTAAACAAACGTATAAGTAAAAAAATCTCAGATGCGTGCGATGCAACGCACAAAGATCTGTCGGCAAACGGACGAACTCGCAAAACAAAACAATAAATATACAGTACCAGTAAACGCAAAATGTACACCTGACTGAAATTAATATAAACAACTGAACATATTTATGTAGAAACAGGTAGATATTACAGTTCTGTAATGTTAATCCTTCGGTATTTTTAACGTGAAATTACCCTCTTACACCGAACTTCTTGGTTGTAGTAAAATACCAGATTATTGCAACTATTATCGTTTTCCTACAGCAATCATTACTTCCAATTGATGTAGTAGGTAATTATTTAGGTATACTATAGTGATATACGTTATGGTTAATGTAGTAGAATCTTAAACATTGTTCTATATTGAATGGTAAAATAGTAAAATATAGCAGTAATTCTTGGTTCGAATACAATCTTTAAATAATTTAAATATCTTACATGTTTCGACCCATGGCCATTATTAGGCCGAAACATGTAAGATATTTAAATTGATTAAAAATTGTTTTCAAATCAGCCGTTATTGCTATATTTTATTGTTTCACCATTAATAATATATCAACCTTGGGACAAATAAAGTTTATAGATGTATATTATTGATGTTCTTTGATAAAAAAAGGGATCCAAACGCGTTTGATTGGATCACCTGTACTCTGTTATGATACAGCGTTTTGTTCAAATTAATAATGATTTTTTTTGTGTTTCGATATATCAATCGTGATTTGTTTCTGTTCGACGTTTTGATTTTGAGGTTAGACGGTTCGTGTAAAGCAACGCCATATTAAAATAATTGTAAAAAAAATGAGTAATGTTAAAAATAATTTTACTCTGATACTGCATGTCTATGAAGCAGAAAATGAGGAGTCGTATCAAAAATTACCAAATAATTATGAACAAAGAATAAAATACATACATATAAAGAGCATGTTGAGGATTTCAAACAAGTTAAAAACAGAAAGTCAGTATGGATATAATTGGCTAAAAATTGGAGAGTGGAAAAATGTATGTATATAAGATATTCAAATAAAATGAGCACTTGCTACGATTAAACCTATCCAATGCAGTGGCGGTCCGTGCTTGCGTCACTCGCAGGTTATGAGAATGATCGTAGTTCTTCATATGCCCTCGTCAAATACGTTTCTATATGTTTCTACGTTACGAAGTTATACGAAGAAGTTCGATCATTGTCATAGCCTCCGAGTGACCTAAGCACAAGCCGCCGTTGATCCAATGCCACATACATTAAAGTTCCTTAAAAATAAAATACTACACACTAAAAAATATTTGCAATTCCTACAGAAAATTCCAGTAACGTATAAGATAAAATTGCCAGAAATTGGGAAATTTAATACAAAACTTTAGGTACCTATATTTTCTAATTTTTCGTAAATTTACCCTATACATTACTGGAATTTTCTGTAGGAATTGCAAATATTTTTTAGTGTGTAGTCAGTTATAAAATATTTATAACTAAGCTGAAGCATAGTTATAACGTGTATCTATGTAATGTTTTCCAAATTTCAACAATTTGTTTTAGCCACTTCTCTGCTTCAATTTTACGAAACTAGTGTAATTAAAGGCAGGAAAGACCAAATTATTTTACAAAATTAAAAATAAAAAAACAGTTTTTCGACCAAAAAAAGGTAGTCGCTGCCTTAATGGACGTTCAGACTTATTAATTTTGAATAGGAATATGACCGATAAGAATCAAACATGATTCCATATTTTTATGTCGTTATTGGTAAAAATTTCGTTTTCTCTCTTAGCGATCTGCCAGTCTGAACTGCATTGACCATGCTTGCGATGATCTACAGCGAGCACTACATCCACGCATTCACCGCGCGCCCTGACACTAAAATTTACTAATTAAAAACAAAATTTTTGGTTTAAAATAACTTTCTCACAATATCCATAACATTTGACGATTAATTTATTTTTTCTTCCAAAAAAAAAACCCCCCAATTACGAATACGAAACGGGAATATTATCTAGGATAATGTTTGTTTATTTTATATTTGCGGACCTTCTATAACTGCACCACAGAGCCGAAGTAGAGTGTGACAAATCAAAAATGAACTTCTTCGATATCCGAAGCTGTAAATCGCGTAAACATTTTCGCGAAACTTCGCGAAAACAAATCTTTTTTACTTCACGATGCGATAATACTGTTGACGAATATTGTAGAATGTAAACAAAATTCTTTGACCGCGGCTGAAATATTAGACTCTAAGCAGGCTATGTAGATGGCCTCGTCTGGATTACACGAGTTATCAGTTATCACGTAACGGACGTAAGATAAAACTGCGTCGCCGCCGCGAGTGCATCAAATTTTTGGGTAATTCATCAAACCGTTTTAAGCTGTGCTGATTATACTGTTATCAGCCTACTTTTTTTTTCGTTTTATTCCCTACCGTACCTTAAATGCTCGGGACGGGACAGTGCGTATTGCAATGATGTTAAAAATGTAGTGTTGTTATCAGTGATAAGAGAAGTAGTTACGCACAGCGGTGCGCACGCCTTAATTTTCTGAAATGGGTCGCGTTATCGAAAGTGAAAGCGACAACGACTAATCAGTTTTAAATACACCATTTACGGTAAAATTTCCACGTTTTCGCATTTCCCAAATCATATTCATACGGTGAATGCAAACGAAATAATTTGTTGGATAATGCGCAGTGCAACGAATCGGTAAGATTAATTCTTCGCTAGTGAATCAAGAGAACAAGTCCGGTCGTAGACGTAACGTATTGGTTCTCCTGAATGGATTGGTGCGAAGCGATGACTTTCATGTACGTAACATAAAAACATACTCATTGTCAATGTATCTCTCCCTTGATTACACTTGCAAAATATCTTTTTCCCTAATAAATTACAGCTCATCACGTTTTCTATATTCTTAAAAGCCAAATAACATGAATGGTACTCTGTACTCTTGAGCCTAACAGTGATTTTTGCGTATTTGCCAAATTATCACCAGTCATCGTAAATACGATGTGTCTGGCGTCGTTTCTCTTATCATTGAAATCAATATTAATCATGTATTAAATTTATTATGGGATTGACGATTTGTGAAAGAAAGAATCTACTGTGTGTTTACATTAGAAATGGCTTTTAATACCACTCTGCACCGATAAATACATTGACGAACTTTTGATATATTGAATGTACAAGCTATTTCTAAATAAATTCGTTCGACATTTTTACCATATTAAGTTCGTAAACAAGAAAAAACTATATAAAACTTTATTTCTCTAATGAATATTGGAAAATAGTTATTTCCTATACAGGGTTTTCCACGGTAGCCGTTCATTCGAAGTTTCCGAGGTTAGAAAAAACCTGAAACTCTCAATTTTTGGAATCCGGGGCTATTCAAGATTCTCTTTCATTTAAAAATATTTTCAGGGTCTAACCACTTCCGGTTATACCGGACCTCGCCATAAACTTTCTTATTTTAAATGGAACACCCTGTATATTATTTCATTTTTAAATTTCTGAGAAAATTTTATGATGAGTTCTAATAGGTTTCCCTATACCTATTTTCAACTGCTACTTAGATATCCTGATTTTTTTGAAAATTTTGAAAGATGTAGCGTTATTTGCAACACAGTATCTTTTGCCCATTTTCGACTGGTAATAAACACTTCTAGGGTAGATGGAACCACAAGAATGACACTTTCGAAACCCACATTGATAATTGATTTGTCGCATACAGGCTGTCCAAAACTACATGACCAATGACAAAATCTTCATCAGGAACTACATAAATGATCAATATTTTCTGTGGAATCCTCTAATTAAAGAATCCTTTTCTTTACATTGATATTTATATTTTTATGCCGTTCCATAAGGAAGCAACGGTTGCTCTTTAAAGTCTAGATAGCATAGTTGATTTTATCAATCTAGAGATCTTTAAAAGGGTTTGGTTATTAGTTGTGTTTGGGTTGCTTCCGTCGTTTATGGTATTATTTAAATCCGTTATTGCGCTATTACTTTGACTATCATCATTAGGGTGGCCTGAGAAAGACTATGCTTTGTCAATTCCATCTCTGAAATTGCGACTTTTAGCTTTCTTGTACTAGAATTCGTGGAGTAGCGGACTCAAACCTTACAGACTTGTTTGTAAAATTATTTTATTAACGTTTCTGACTATTTTAATACTCCTTCCTCAGAATACTAAAACTTTGTATGTAATCCAATGCCAAAAAATATAATTATAATTTAAGAAATATATTAAAACGTAGTTGACAATTTATACATTTACACATATCTATCAAAATTGACAATTTATACATCAAAATCGGATAATAAATACAAATTGTATGGGGGTGTCCCGCGTTCAAATAATGTCATACTCTAGATAACTTAAAAATAAAACCTATAATTTACCAGGAATAGCTTAATGCAATAGATAATATAGACAAAAAATGTTTTATTAGACCGAAATTATTTTGAAATGCTTATGTCGTCAGAAGTAGTCAAATAAACGTGTAAAACACTGCGATAACCAGTTAAGTATAAACGGTAATGCTACCTTTAATCAAGTTTAATTTAACCAATATTTTATAATTTGTACTTACGAGAATACTGGAAATACTAATAAGAACAATATTGCACGTTTCATTTTAAGGTATAACTCTCTCCCGTCAATCAGACAGTGTTCTGCACTCCAACATGTAGATTTAAAAAGTACACAAGCAGTTTGGTAAGTTACATTACAAAATAGAAGACGTTTATTTATTCTCTTTACACGTGCGTGGTTACGCGGTTTGAGTATTTGCAAAACGTATTTCTTATCACTTAAAAAGTATGCACAATTTGAATCTTTCCGTGTTCGTACCGCAGTTTCCTTATCAGTTCTTGTGTTAAACATATCAAGCTCAATGTCATCGCTGATTATTGCAAAGAATTTACACTACCGTAAATCTTGTAACTTGTAGACAAATCTTTAAACATCAAAAAAATATATACAACGTGTCCCAAACAATTGGAGGCAAATAAAATTTTTTGCTGCCATTAAACTAAGGCAGGTATTTTTTGTAGAAAAAGTCTGCATCTTCCCGGCCTGCATTGACACTAATTAACTTAAAAAATAATTCATTATACGGTGAAAATGAAAAAAGTTAGTATTCCTCCAAAAAAATGCTATTAATTATTTAAATAGAACAAAAAATTAATTGTCATATGAAAAAATAATAAGCATTATAATAAAAAAAGTGGGTAACAATTGGGCACAATTTTAAAAATATCAATATCATTTCCTTCAGGCAACACGTAAAAAAACTGTTCCTGCAGAGGCAGACACTTCACGTTGGCTTAACATATGTGTGCATTTTACTGATGTCTATACAGCTTGAAACAGGTTTCTTTCATTCTTTGTATTTTTTTTTCTTAACGCTATTTATTTAAACATTTATATAAGTATTCTAGATTAAGTAGAATAGCATTGCTGGACTTTGCCTATGATTGGACTTGCAAATTATTTTTCTTTTCCAATAAAGACCATTTATTATTATTATTATTATTATTCAATTGATTGGAGATGCGGAGATTTTAACGCGACCCGCTGTGAGATACCGTGGACACGAAAATGACTTTCTGGCCACAGATTCTCCGCACCGCAGATAAAGCTGCAAAGATGACAGCTGACTTGAGCAGGCTCATGGCCAACGCTGGTGGTCCTAGCTCGAGCAAAAGAAAGCTCCTGATGGCTACGGTGCAGTCCGTCCTTCTGTACGGTGCAGAAGTGTGGGCCGAAGCCCTTAAAAAGGAGTTGTACCGAAAAAGATTGGCGCAAGTGCAGAGGAGAGCCGCGTTGCGGGTTGCTAGTGCTTACCGCACCGTTTCGGAGCCCGCTGTTCTCGTGGTGGCGGGGATAGTTACGGTGGCACTTCTCGCCCAGGAGAGGAAGCGCGCGTACGCCAGGAAACGCGAAACTGGAGAGGACAGCTCCTGTACACTGGCTATTATCTCTTACTGAACCTCTCGAAGTGAAATTTATAAATACAGTTTTATTAGCATTTAACTGTAGATTATTACAGAAAAACCAAGGAATAAATTTATTGATGTTTTGCTGCATAGTAGTTCTAAGCTGTTGAGTGCTTGAATCTGCTTGCAAGAAGCAGTTGTCATTGCATACATGATAAACCCGTCCATAGAATCAACGTTAGGTAGATCGTTCACAAACAGAAGGAAAAGCAATGGCCCAAGTATTGAACCTTGTGGCACCCCTGAGTGTATAGGCAGTTCCGCGGATACGTTTCCCCTAAGCGTTACAATTTGTTTTCTATTAAGAAGGTATGAGGTTAGCCACCCATGTATAGTTCCCCTCAGGCCATACAATTCAAGTTTGCGCAGTTATAAATTATGATCAACAAGATCCATAAATAAACCGCAACATTTCTTACCGGAGTTCATAATTTCATAGACCTTTATGAGTAAGTGAAGCAGAGCTGTAGCCGTACATTTACCTTTTATAAAACCATGTTGAGCAGTATTTAGTAGTTTATATCTCTCCAAGAAAGTAAACATTTTTTCAAACACTATTTTTCCCAATATTTTGGATATATTTGGCAATACAGAAATGGATCTGTAATTGTTCACAAGATTCGACTCACCTTTCTTGAACACAGGGACGACTTTTGCTGTTTTAAATATCTTTGGAAACACTTCCTCATTCAGGGACCAGTTAATTAGGATCGAGAGTGGGTACTTTAATATATGTGCACTCGATTTAAGGATCTTAATGTTAATCCCATCAATACCTGTGTCATGTAAAAGACCCAAAAAACCCAGAAAATATTTTGGAATAATAATATTTTATAACTTTTCTTTATTGTAATATTCTTTTGTATATACGCCTGTTCATTGTAGTTGAAATATAATCACTTGAATTGAAACTGTTAGACTACGATTAAGAATAAGGAGTAAACAAATACTTATTGCAATTCTTCATTAATAAATTTGATAAAATTAGAATATGCGAAATTAAGGTGCCAATTGCAATAGAGAAAATTATCAAACGGAAAATGTTCACCTTTGTACAGATATGATATAGTATTAGCTTTTCTAATTTCTACTTATTCGCACATCTTACCATTATTTTTTTTATAACACGTGCTTTAATTAGTAGACTATACGTGTACTTAACAAGAATAACTTGATAAACATTTGTTTAATTAATCATCGGTTTTCGGTTAAGAGCAGCATTTCCACGATGAACGCAATTAACAATTTATTTGAAACGTATAATTCGTTGGTATTAATATAAAACGGTGATGCCATAAGTAATTATTGTTATTTGTGTATGGTATATAATTACAAGATATACAGTAATGCCGAATTAAACTCGCGACAACTATAGGTACACGTGTATACGAAACCACAATGACACTTGTCGGGTAGAATTTACAGGAAGTAAACCCTTACAATCGCGTAGTGGGATCGGTAAGTAGCACGTTGTAAGCAAATACGTATCTTGTTTTCATATACATACAAGTGGAGCAAAATAGCATCCAGCAAACCTGTATATCATTGTTGATATAGCAAACACACAAATGAGATCGTTATATTTTTCGATGAGTAACGAAAACGTTCGTGCAAAACAGGTTGAATCTGATTGGTTAAGAACTGCTTTTTTGCCGATTCACCTGGTAATCGATTGTAAACGGAGTATCTATGTATATTGATATTTGTTTAACAAGCTATTTTTGCTTAGAATCACCATTACGGATATTTTTCGCTATAATTACTTAGGTACTGACTCGAATATATTAGATACAACTACTAACCTTTCATTATTTATTATAATGTTACATTATGTCACAGCAATGATAAAACGTAATTATTAGTGTCAATAGCATTTAATCATTATTAAAATAATTAAAAATCATGATAATGTAGTGCGTTGTTGATCACACAAACAAAACTATATGATAAAAATAAATATAACAATGGGTGTTGTATCTTTTATTACATATTATAATAACAGCACGAAAACTTAACACCCAAGCATATTAATTTAATAATAATCTGTCACTGGTGATTCTTAAAACGTATAATATTGTTAGCAATTAATAAATTTATGTTTCATCAAAGGTAATATATGGAGTATGTAATACATAGTATTACATTTCTACTATCCTTTATTAAGTTGGATAATTGCAAATATACTTTTTGACAATATTTATTATATCTCATGTTAACAGGAAGTGTAATAATATCCTTAAAGAGATCCGGACTTTTTTCCGGTGGTCTCGCTGAATTAAATTTTATGAAAACTTGTTAATTTACAGTACAAATGTTGCTAAACACGATGATTTTGTTCTTGCACATACATAGGTATATAGCTTTTATAGAAAAGAAGTTATAACGTCTTAAAAATACACAATCGCGTTCTTCGATAAAAGTACATTTTTCTGTAAAATGCCCTTTCCAATTTACTCCTAATATGGCTCTTTATGGCGTATTGAAGAAACATGTTAAAGATTTTCAGGTTCAATGGAATTAGAAATTAAAATAAATTTACTTCAACAAAAATTAAAAAAATTTTAGCTTTTTTAAAAGGTATTTATTTGTTTCCAATTTGCCCACTTTCACTCGTTTTCAAATTGTACTCCCCAGCCATCTTCTTGTGCTATTCCTGGTCCTTCTTCTATGCCCAGTACATGTTTGCCATGCTTTTGCTCATAGTTGCTGAAGTTAGAAGATAACCTGATGAAGTTTCGGAAGCAACAAAAAATTTAATATTATCTATTTGGAAGATTTCTGTCCAATTTGGCTTGATGCAAGCCATATCATGAAGCTTTAAAAATACCGTGAATCACAGGGTTTGTTTAGCATTTTCTGTTGGGGTGTCATGAACGCATATAAAAACGCAAAAAAAAAACTAGAAGCTGCGTCCATTGATTGTTCTGACAATATGTACTACATAAACCTTTGTTTTATTATTGCTGTTTCGGCGATAGGTAAAGGACAGCATCGAGGGCACGTTTTATATGCCATGATGGATTTGGCACCACCCTTCCAAAAAAGCTCCACATATACTGGGATCCTTCTTCATGCTTGTAAGGAAGACAGCAAAAAATGTTTGCAAATGGCTATTGGCAGCTAGCAATAGCCTTCAACGCAGCATGGCAGAAACGTGGACATGTTTCCTTAAATGGTATTGTAACTGATATACAAGCGTAAATTCTGGCAAAATTGCTGACATTTCCATTTTGTCGAAGTATTGCACTAGCCCAGATAGAGAAAATAAAAATCACATGGCATAGATGTGTGTTCTTTTAGCTAGTGGTATTACCAACTTTAAAAATTAATAAAAAATGTTTATATACCAAAATGTCCGGAAATGCATTAAACAATTGCTTACCATAAAAAAGATAAAAATTTAATTTAAACCGGACGGGTTCTAAAGAATGCATATTTACTAAAAGTAAATAAAGTTGAATTCGGCCATTTACTCAAGAAATTTTATTTAAATTGTAAACAAATTTGATCAAGAAGAAAAAAAGGTATAAAGTAAAAAATACCATTTATAATAAAATGCAATTGCAAGTCTAAATAATTATTACCAAAGCGTTTGTATGTATGACGTGTTTTTATCATTTAACGACCTAAAAACCAAGAGAAAATACCAAAAGAATTAATTTTAGAAACAATTATTACGTTGTATTATTGAACATTAGAACCCTTTGCCCATACAGATCAATTCGAACCACTGTGATGCCGAAATATATAATAAAATAAACGCTCACTACCTCTGCTGCTCGTACTTCATAACCAATGCTGCGCCATGAACTTTAATAACATCATCAATAAGTTGGCACAACTACCACGAAGTTTAACAGTCTAATGAAACGTTAGTGTGGAGGGGTTCGCCTTTACAGTTTAGATTCATCTTAAAAACAAGGAAGATAACTTCAATAGTACATATACATGCAAGAGAACACCGTCAACCGAAAATTCAGATTTCGATGAAACTCCAAAGACTGAAAAATTATCATGGTATAAGAACAACGCAATCTTCTTTAGGTGTAGAGATTTCTCCAAATTAATTTAAAAAAATTCTATATTCTACCAAAAGTTTGGTCAGATTTAAAAGAAAGTGAAATGCCCATGAAACTCTCAATGTACTATCAACTGTAATATAACTATTGATATGATTGCAAATAGTACAATTGTTTCATATAAGAATTATGGTATGTAATTGTTGCAATAATGATATAAGTATTTGAAAACACAAATATTACTTGCCCCACATCATGGCAGAATATCAGTATCTTGTTAACGAAAAATGATTGCAGCTTAATAATATTGTTTCTCTGATGCAAATCTATGACGTAGATCATAAGAATCACTGTATCAGAAAAAGTTCTTACAAAAGTTTTTCCGAGCCTGAAACCGAATACCATCTAGAGGTTGTATGATTACTGCTATTTTTTGGGTATATTTAAAATGTTCAGCTTTGTCTTGTGGCACCAATTTCTGAAGTTCGGTCAAATAATATCCGCTCCAAGAATCAATCAGAAGAGCACTATTGGGTCTAATATTTGAGAAGAAAACGTCTGTTAGACAAGTTTTGAAATGATTTAAAGTGAGCTTATCTTCTATACTATATGCCTACCACGAATTATTGTAACATTAGAAAATAAAAAAATAATTGTGCCATCCCTGTTTAATATGCTTCAAATTCTCTTGACATTAGAAAATATAAAAAAAAATAATAATTGGGCACACAGAGTACTCCACTCCCTCTTGTGCATTAACATCCGAAAATAATTTACGTCATCCTTTGCTATGTAATACACTTGACATTATATTTTAACAAAAAAGGAATATCTTTTATAGTTTCCAAGATATTTACAAAAATCTAAAAATCGTGTGAATCTTTTGTGGGGTTGTATTTCCAACTTATTGTTAGTGTTATTTTTATTAGTGGAATATTGAAGTAATTTTGTCTACCGCCTAAGCTCTTATTAACGTTTGTTAGACATACACACATCTTTTTTACATCGTTTAACCTTTTAAACTACACTGAGAAAAATAGAAAATGAAAAAGTGACAGCTTTCATTTCAAATCCTAATACTGCGGTTTTTTGTATTTAACCTTAAAAATCTTCGAAATCCAATCATATATTGTTAATTACCTGTTTTTTTTTTTTTTTTTTTAGAAGTTGCCAATATTACCTTATCGACTTAAAATAATCAACTTGTTCTTTTTGTTTTAAAACAATATTTGAGCAGAAATGTGAAACGTTATTATTCACACAAGAGGAGAATGTTTCCTCAGTATCAAAGAAAAATATACCCTCATAAAAGTCAATCCAATTTGCTTCCTAATAACGTACCATAAATATACAGAAATAAAATTTGAGAAAAACAACTGGAGATAGGTTTCCGCGGTGGTGAATCAAATGTATACACTTCTCGGATTCAAATCGAATAAGCACTTTACCCGTTGCCCCAAAATTTCAATAAATCGCTCTAGATATTAGCATTCGCCCTGCAAAAATCCAGCGAAACGCTAACGAAAATAGATGGGAACCGGAAACAAATACTCGTTAGTAATGAATATTTGGCAGTGTTGAACCGTAAGCTACTGTATCGCTGGACCCCTCGTCCAAGCACAACCGCACGGTGTGCATAAATAAGAAATAGAAACTCGTTTTTTTTTTTTGCTTTCGCGAGGGGTTGAAGTGAATCCGAATATTGATATTCAATCTGTTTTCGTTTGATCATATTTTTATAATGTTAGATCTTCAATGTCTCAATCGCAGTTGTGGTAAAATTATATACTATTTACAAGTTCATTGACTAATCATTCTACTGCCACATTAGAACCAGATCTACTGGTTTAAGGAATGTTTATATTTACTAGATAAATACAATAGGTAGACATTAGACACACATATTTTTCACCAAGTGAAGTTGAAATATCATCTAATCATCTTCAGTGATACCAAACATTTGTTATTATAAAATGAAAGTTTTTATTCTTTCCGACTTATTGATTTATCGATTGATTCCCTCTACCATAAATAACGTGTACGAATAATTTGTCATAACAATACTTACATTATTAATATGGGAACAATTTGCATAACCTCCGGTAATATTTACGTGAGGAATAGTCAGTAACGATAAATATATTTAAAACCAATTTCCGGGAAATGCTCGTCATAGAATGTCAGAAAAATATTTACACGTATCAGTTTTCGTATCTTTAAGCCCCAGGGTATACATTATTTTCTAATTATATTGTTATGTAGTGCTGTTAGTAATTCTCATACATTTTTTTGTTACAGATCAACGTCAAAAATTATTATATCAAACCTGGCGTCGCATGTGCGCTTCGAAGACATTCAACATTTACTTACACCCCACGGTAAGGTGATATCCTGCGATAAGCTCACATCCAAGGACCCGAATACTCAGACGGTGCAGATTACATTTGAAACGCCAGACCAAGCCCAGCAGTAAGTATTTTTCTTAATTCCGTGTTTAATAAATTAACTAATATAATTAATAACAATAAATTAATCTTTCGGGTTGATTAATCTAACTACAGCGTTGGTCAAAAGTTATTTTGATACCCTATAGGTAGGTAGAAGTTAAATTAATAAAAATAATGCTTATATGATTTCACTAAATTTAATTGTAAATTGTCATCTATTAAACACTTAATATTTTGTATCATTACCATGTCGTTTTATTGCAGCTTTGATACTTCTTTTTCATGACGAGGAGTAACCAAAATTCAGAAACTTGAAAATGCATAAAAGTTTAGTACGTCATACAAAAATTAATGTAGAATTATAAACCAAGTATAAATAGGAATTAACTAGTTTATCAAAGATATCTTAACGATATTGGTGAAAACTGTAAGTTTATAGTTGTCCTCTTAGGGCCGGTTTCATAGTGAATTTTAAAGTACAGTCAACCCTCCTATAACGCGGTGAGTGCGTACCGCGTTATATGGAAACCGCGATATAAGAAACTCGGATTTAACCGTATAAACCAGGCTAATTCGTAGCGTGTTCTATGGAAACCGTCTACCGCGTTGTATGGAAACCGCGCTATAAGAAACTCGGAATTAGTACAAATCACATCATTCGTACCGCGTTATATGGAGACCAATAAATACAAAAGACAAGATAAATTATAAATTATTTTTATGGAATTGAAGAGTTCATATAAGGATTAATAAAAAAATGAAACAAAAACTAAACTAAAAGACTGTTTTCCAACAAAAACAAGAAAGACTTTTGTCAAATTATTTATTTTTCAACACTCTTTCTCGCTGTCACATATTAGTCGCCTAACTCGCCTTCTTTTAATGGGCAAAATGTCTTCCTCACTTGGTTCTTCTTCACATTGGTTTTCGATTGTAACTTTTTTTTTCTAACTCCACTAAAACCTCTCTATAGGGAGCTAAGTAATTTCTTAACTCTCTTTTAAACTTTGCGTTGCGCACCGTTGAACGATTAGTTTGAATGAAATGAAGTTTTAATTCTTTAGCCAAATTTAGCCCTTTTTTCACATCTTGTAAATCGAGATTTGGCACCCATTCGTTTTCCTTATTTTCGTTTACTAATGCATTTGAGGTGGGTGCATCAATTAATTCCATCAGTTCTTCCTCATCTAAAGTTTGAATGACTCCTTGGTCCAAAGGTTGTATTAATGACGTGCAGTTAGGAGGAAGGAAGACAATTTTCACATTTGGATGATCCAGTTCTATGTTGTGGCAACCAGCATTATCAAGAACCAATAAAACTTTGAAATACAATTTTTTTCCATCGTATAGGTTTCCACTGCCGGGATAAACAATTATAAAACCAATCCTTAAATAAATCTTGAGTCATGCAAGCTTTCTTATTAGATCGTCAGAATACAGGCAATTAGGTCTTATTAATGTTTTTCATTACACGGGGAGTTAAAGAACGATTTATTATCATTGGTTTTATCATCAGGCTCCCTGATAGATTGCTGCACACATAAAGGATGATACGTTCTTTTTTAAGTTTAAACCCCCTAAAATTTTTCAGAATGAAGGTCCTAGATGGTAGCTTTTTCCAATATAATTCTGTTGAACCTAAACCGCGCTGTAAGAGTACCGCGTTATTTGAGGGCTGTCGCAATTTCAGCTCCGCGTTCTATGGAAACCGCGTTATAGGAGGGTTGACTGTACAGCACAAAACTTTGCGTTTGGCACATAAACTGACACTGACAACAGATGCTCATTAACAATCGCTAAAAGGAACGAAAAAGCACTGTGCCCAACTTACACTGACGTTAGCAAAGTAAACTTTTACCAAAGGCGCAGGTCACTTTCTTTATGAAACACATTCACTTTAAAAGAGAACTTAAGTCGACTTTACTTAAAGGGGCTTTAAGAGTGTGATTATGAAACCGGCCGTTAAACTTCCATATTATTTTCATAAGGCAAGTGATTGAAACTGATTTGCTTTTGTACAAGCGTTATTGTGCCTAGTGTTACCTAGTGTATTACTCTAGCTGATATGGACCATTCTATGTCAAATCAACCAGTCGCTTAACCTCTGACGAATTTCAATTTTTATGAAAAAATCAGGAACCATTCTCTCCATTGATATAAATAAAAATATATTTTTAGAATTTATTTGTCTTATTGGGTTTTGGTGTAATTAATTTTTAAATTTGTGAAAAATTGTCACTTTTTGGCATACACTAACTTTTTAAATCTTGAATTACTTAACTTTTATTAGGCCTGCAGAGATGTTTGATACCTTATTTTAAAGGGAATTTCATAACGTTCACTATGATATGCTACATGAACATACTTAGTGAAAAAGAAAAATTGTTTGAATTTTCAAAAAAGAATTTAATTTTTTTAAGATACCGTGTTTTTCTTTAATTTTGGAAAAAACGTATTATGCCCATATTGTGCAATATAGGCTGAAGAAAGTCAATTAGGATTATACGGTAACTATCCGCATTAATTGTGATAGCAGCACCATCATTCACAAAAAAGTGAGGTTCGATGACTCCGTCGATTTAGAAACCACACCTAACAGTAATTCGGTAGAAATAAATAGGTTTCTCGACTATCCTTGGATTTTTGAAATACAAGATGCAGCAGTTCTGGCTATTGACGATCCTACTGAGATGGAAGTGGGCTTCTCAAAATGATTTTTCTAGAATTACCTGCCTGCATTTCCAGCACCCAATAATCGGAAGTTGTTTGTGATCAGCCACCTTCAATTTCTTTGTCAGCCGCACATTGTAAACATGTAGACTAAGATCATTATGCAGAAAGTGCTATGAATTTTGTGCTGTGTCACTTTGCGATTTACTCTTTTATTTTAAATTTTAATAAATAAAACTTCGCCTTACTTTCTCCACATAATATCATTTCTTATTATTTATTTGACACAAAATTTATTATTTCGTTTCTTTAGTTCAATTTGAATTTAATAAGCGTTCAGGTGGCTAGATATGAAACAACTGCATTAGTCTTAGCAGACAGACTCCTTATAGTTATACTGTACTATGAAAAGGTGGGGTTATTCGATTGAGAAAAGTCGAATAACGCCCCCTGACGGTCATGCATTTAATCTTAAAAACAACTATAATGTGGTTTCCCACAATGGATTTACCGATATCTCGTTGCCGGGGTATTGCGCTGGAAAATTCCTCGCCGAACACACTGTATACTAATTTGCAATGGTATCAAACTTGTAACTGAGTTACTAATTGTTTAGTTCCTACGAAAATAGTTAATAAATTACATAACTTAATTCCGAAAGACTATAATTCTGTAAATAGAAATATAAATATATTGATTTTATTTCGTTTTCTCCAGTCATTCCTGAGAAAATTCATCAAATGTGCCAAATAGTGTTCAAGAGAGCAGAGAACATATGAGAAACCTTCTATCAAAACTCAACATGTCCACTTTCGACTATATTGCATTTTCTTGTTTTTTTTTTTATTATTAAATTCTGGTTTATTTACCTAAACCACCTATCATATTAATCCCATTTTTACCAAAAGTGGTTATTTTCCGCTTAAGAACGTGTTCAAAATACTAGTTTTTCGACAGGACTTAATGTCTATTTGGTAAATAGACATTCTCTTTTATTTCAAAAATTTTTGCCAAAAGTTCATATATATCAACAACTCTCTGCACATGGAGTGAAGCACAGAGTAAAAGAGAATGGAAATCGGTTCAGGTCTTCAACATTGTATCGCAAAATAGTGTTTTAAAACACGAGTGTCAGAATGACGTTTATGTAATGCGAGTGATTCAATGCACGAGCATTACAAGTCATTGTGATACACGTTTTTTACAGTGTTTTTTTCTAATTTGCACATTAATCGCCCATATTACGTTCCGGCAAGAGTCCCACTAGTGCGTTAATATCTCATTACAGCACAGCGTGCGGTAATAATCATTTCAGCACTGCGTCGTTGTTTGTTTTAGCTCTATTGTAACATCCAATTAGAAAAATTGATTTTTCATCAGTTCAAACTTTGTCGGCTTTTTGTAATGGATGCGGTGGATAAAACCGTAATTCCCACATCGTACATCTTGCGCTACTGGTTAAAGCCGGAAGCTCCCAGCAACGTCAAAAAAGGGCAGTTAATTTTCCTTTTTCGGAGACACAGCCCGCTGTCCAAATCTTTGGAAGAATGGAAAAAAGAATCAAACAAAAAATTATCAGTTATTGCTAGAACGGAGGAATACGAGGCTATCCACGAAGAAATTTTTAACAAAGGAAAGGGGAAAACAAACAAAATATCATTATCGTTTTAAATGTGAAATTACGTATTTGTGATATAAATTTACCCCATCTTTCTACATACTAACAAACAAACACAACCCGTCCTACATCAGCCGATCTTGTAGTTGCCATGCTACTGAGCCCTCGAAAATAACATTATGTCTCATTATTGTGACGTATACTACAGTTACAACTACACCACCATAGAGCCTCTCAAAAGAAAATTACATATGTGAATATAAACCCTATAGGCGTAAAACCTACTGCCAGGATTTTAGGCCTGGATATTTATTCTGTTTGTATTTTCTTATCGTTTAAACGTCACATCGCCAGCCGGGACTGGTATAAAGTTCAGAAATGGTTTATACCCTTCTCTCTCTATTTACGTCTCCGTTCAAATCCGTCCGACGTAGGTATATCCCTGATAACTTTATAACAGTGTAGAACGCATAAAAACAGTCGGGTCTCTATCGAAACTAGGACTTCTAATCGTCAACGGGTCACATTTTGTTTACTACGTCGGCTGAAGCGGAACACATTTACCATCCTTGTTAGAACTTTCGTTTCGCAGTCAACGATCGAATTCCTGTCTGGCTGAAGTAGCACCTTAAGAAATTAGGAGAGGGCTGGAAATATTATGAACTGAAAAGCCTTTTAGATACATACCAAAAAATTAAGGGCATCATACATTCAAAGAAAATAGTGATTGAGAAGAGTACTACTTCAAACAATACTATAGTGACCAAAGTTCGTTGTTTATCTCACTTCAGGTTTGACTATAGTACAGCAGTATATCGTAGGAGGTAGAATCGTGAAACGTAGCCAAAGTGAGTAGGATTTGACAACTCTCAAAGAGTTCTCTTTGTTTAATCTAAGTAGTTGTAGTTACATCTACATCATTCTTGAACCCACTAATTTTATAAAAAAAAAAAAGATGAAGTTAAAAATTTACTTTCATGTTTTAACTGAAAATAAATTTGTTTTGTTATAATAATCATATTATAACAAAAATAATATTAATTTCAATAATTTTTACAGATGTCCTGATGTATTTGGTTTTTTTATAGCAAAATTGAGCATGTTCAATAAACAATTGCTGATTATGGAGGACTCACTAATTGTTAAATATGAATGGATTGATTCAACTTGCACAATCATAGTTTTAAAAAAGAAATAAAAATAACCTGGAACTCTCCAACAGTTATTTACATTTCCTGACAACAAGTTTAATAATTAAATGTTGAGTTTTGTTAGAAAGCTCCTCATATGTGTTAAGGCTGAATTTTAATATCTTGTAAGCAAATATTTTGCAATACCTATATAACCATTTTGTTTTGAATATGTATATGTTTTCAAAATCTTTATTTTGTAAATGCAGTTATTTTTTGCACAAATATAATTCATTTTGTATTGGATGCTAATTCCAGACGTTTTAGTGTAAGTCCTTCCCCTTTTATTGGCTCGTCAGTAATTCTCATATAACACCGCATGTTTGTTGCATTTGTTGTTCGACTTTCTGCAGAAAATTACCCCACAGTATCCCAATGTGTTTTCTTCACCATTGCATAAACAAAGTACAATCTTCAATGCAAGCACATTGCATAATTACTTGCGAACAGATCCATAAAACGTTCGCCGCATTCCGGTCAAGTGTGGGCAAGCAACGACCTATTGTCTTCGGAGCACTGGAAACAATTGCATTCGTAGGGTGTTACGTCAATCTGTAAGAATCAATGGTCGTCTCGCCATTCGTCGCAGTTATATGTTTGTAAAGGCGGCGACCACATAATTTTCATTAAACGTATCGACTTTGCCTTTTTGTATGGCGCGTTACACAATTTACACGTTTAACGACTCGCTATAACAAAAATCAAGTGTGTATGCGTAGCCTATATGGTCAAGTATACAATAACAGTAGAGACGTATTATTTATTAATTTTCGCCCATTAATCGCGCAACGTCTACTTATTTGATTAACGTTGTCGATCCAATAACACAACTCTTAGCTGTGCTTGCCCGTAAATAGTAATGTGTCTCACGTAACCTTGCCGCGAATGAAGTGGAATACTAATTGAGGAATTTGAAAGTGCTCGAGCTGTTTAGTTATACTGTCAACTGCTATTCGCCGGGGCAGTTGCGACCACCAACGAACTATTTCTTCTTTTTCCGATATTCCGCTATCTTTGCGTTATAGTCTCTGCGTTGGTTTACATCTCCATACAGGATTGCATCTCAAAGTTTTATTACAATTGGATTTTAGAAACGCGATTAAGTAGTATTAAAAAATCTACCAAACTGCATCAGTATATAAAACTGCGTCATTTTATACAATCTTTCAATTTATCTTGATAGGAAATTTCTAATAATCTGAATTTAGCTTAATCTTCCATTTTTTTTTATTAGACTTCAATGGTAAACTGAAGATATTTTATTATAGTAAGCATCAAATAGTTACATATTATATTTACTTTATTTTAACTATATATCGATTCAAGGCACGTTGAACTTGACTACCAGATAGACGTCAGATACTTACGTAAATAGCTCTCCTATGACGTGTATTTCTTTGAAACCCATATAAGGAGTGTGTTCATAGCATATTACTTATTCAAGAAATTTTAAAAAAGCGTTAAAATTGCGAAAGGTAAGAAACTGTGCATTATAATTAGCTATTAATATTGAAAAATAATACAGGCCCTGGAAGATTTTGCGGCACAAAGCATTTTATGTAATATCAGTCAATTTGAACTGGCTACCGAGCATTATTTATTACTAGCTAAAATAAAACCATGGGATAATAATAGAAATAGTAGCCATATTAGGAAGGAAAATTTGAAGAAATGGTGGAGGAAGACGGTAAACAAAACATCAGACAAAATGGGAACCAAAAGAAGTACAATAGCACAATAGAGTACAATAACAGACAACGAAGGAAATAAACTTTCAAACACGGAGGAAATTGTATGGAGGTGGAAGGAATATTTTAAAGGGGTACTGGGCGGTAAGAACACAACAGAAAGGTCGATGAGAGAAGTAGATATCAACCCAAATATTAGGTCACATGTGACTGAGAACATAGAAATAGAGGAAATAGAAGGGGCTATAAAGAAACTTAAAAATTGTAACATACCATAGGTAGATAATGTTGAAACAGAACTATTGAAATGTACTACAAGGGTTGCAACAATGATATGTACAATAGATATAATAATAATAGAACTTTATTATCCAACAGGTTACAAACCCAATACAGGATAAGATATCTAATATAATTTCAAAAAAGTAAACGTGAGATTCGTGATTAAAGGAGAAAAAAAAAAGATACATGTAAATAATTGAAGATATGGAAATAATAATAAATATAATAAATGTAGAATTGAAAAATAATTGTCAGCAGAAATCTATGATACATATAGAGTGAAACTACAATGCTTCAAGCAGATATTTATTAGCGGTCGAGCATGTAACGTAAATCGGTGTTCTACGCAAACAGTTCGTTCTAGCGACTGATAATCGCTATGAGCACTGAAATCTGGCGGGGATACGAGGAACAAAGAAGGGAATACGCTGCAGAAGAAATGGGCACTCCGTGGTATTGTTTAGAAGGTTGTTTAGGATATGCAAAATTTACGAAATTATTTTGGAACCAAGATAGAGAAGGAACCACATATTTTACAATAAGAAATCTAATTGAGCAAATGTTAATTCACAATAAGGATTGTAGACAATTGTCGCTCTGCTTTATCGACCTGTAGAAGGCCTTTGACAAAGTACATAGACAAGGATGCATTGGATAAAAACAACATAGATGGTGGCTTAACAGAAACTATAAAATCGTTATACATATGTAAATACAATCTGAAGCATTCGAAATTACAGTGGGTAGTGGCTACCCTAAAAATAGGAGGCAACTTTTCTACCTCCTATTTTTAGTGTAAAATTAACCGCAGTGTTATATCTACTTTACGTTGCGAAAATTACATAACGTAAAGTTAATATTACTTTTGTTTCAATAAATTTTTCCGTGGAAAATTATACAACGAAAGAAATTTACTTCAAAGGAAGTAAAAATAAAGGATATAATTACACATATAGGGTAAATATAATTAGGATAATTACACTGATAGTGTAAAACTAAAAACCTGGAAGGTATTAAAATGTTTAATATTTGGGAATGTCGGTTTTATAGGATTAAATAATACTTCTTCTTTCATATTTTTCTGAAACGCAAAAGACTAATTTAATCTCATAAAACCGGCATTTCCACTAAACAATTTTGCTTTTGCACCTTTTTTATTTTTGGATTCTTGTTGAGGGTAAAATTTGTATATATACTAGCAACAATTGCGCCTTCCATCACGACCAGATATTCTTTAACATCTAAAACACGACGCATTTGAACATGTTATCATTAAAACAAAGTAGTCAGTTTTTCCAGTGCAGTATACTACGCGTAGGGAGGCACTTCCTAATTGCTTGATATCATTTTCTTCCTAAAATGTCATTTTTCATTTATATTATATAGTTTTTATTGTTAAAATAACACTTTTATATCCATGCATATTTTGTTTGCTGGTTCTGAAAAATAGCTGATTATAGTTTTGATAACAGTTTATCATGCTCTGATTTAAGGACTACCGTAATATACTGCTTTTTTATTCCAAAATTAATTATTTTCTCGTAGTTATTTAACATATTTTTCCTTGATATCATGTTCGGTGGGAATCACACCTAAAATCGTGAAAATTTACATAATATTACAAAGATTTATAAGAGTTAATGGCAGTAAAAAAGTCAATTTCAAACTATTTATAAAGTCCTATAATTCTATAATGGTTTTAATTGTTTGACGATTCAAAAGTAGGGTTATGTGACAAGCTGCAATTCTTGTTCGACATCTTCGTGCTGGAAAACACATCTAAAAAGATAGTACAGGCAACTTACCTTTTTGTCAATAAACTTTTATCAAAATTATACGATAGGAAATACCTACTTATAATATAGAAAATAAGTTGTCTTCTTATGACTCACAATAAATAGCTTCTACTATAAATAGTAAAGAACGTTCAACGAAAAACTTGGTGCCACAGCTGTGCAGGCGCAGTCTCAACCCGCTAATTCAACCACAATCATACTGCTAAAACCCCGCCTACGTGACAGCGGTTTATTGCCGATGCCATACGAGACATTCAAAAAATAAGTGAATAAAATCTTGAAACACATTTATGATAATACAAAATAGCAGAACCTAAAATCATATTTAAACTTAAAATTTATTTAATGAGTCTTTTTTTGAGTCATTATTTTATTTGAGGCCAGTAAGATTACCTCAACAATGTAGCACCATCCATTCGTAAGGTGATAATATAGTATAATAATGTAAACATTACTCTACTTTAAGAAGTTTTAACCAACAAAAGGTAACTTTCTTGAGAGGTTAAATACAACTCCTGTATAATTTAAGGGAAAATTACATTACAATTGTAAAATTACTATTCAATATCGGGTACTAAAAAAATACCCCAAATAAGGTCCAAAAATATAATTATTTTTGATATAATAATCATTCGCAAATTGTGTAAAATTACATACATTTTTTGCAGTGTTAGCTTAGTATATGATATAGAATGTTCGGTGTTTATATTATAATTTTTTTTTTGCAGAGCCGTCAGTAACATAAATGATGTAGAGTTGGAAGGAAGGCTGATTAAGGCAGAATTGGCTGTCGAAAAGAAACCAAAAAGGCCTCGGGCGCCTGGAGCACCGTTCGGCGGTTTACCCGGTCAAAGCCGCCAGACTGATTTTCCACTTCGAATCCTCGTACAAAGTGATATGGTGAGTATTTTATTTTACGCATATATTATTAGTAGTAATAATCTAATAAAGTATTTATCGACTGGGCTCTTGCATCAACTCGTAACGATACAGTTATGCCTGCGTGCTATCGATGGTTATCATCAATCAAAAAAGTATTTAAAGTGGTTATACCATTTAGTTTGATAATAAAAAAGACGAAAGACAAAAATAAGAATAATCTCCGTTAAATTTAAGCACCATGATAAATTATTTAGAAAGAAAAGAATGATAAACAGAACCGTAAATTTAGTACACACTTCAAAATATCTTTAACGACAAACTTCATGATTCTGGACGCACGTTTTACTAGCAAAGCTATCTACAGCGGTAAAACTGCACTATGAAACTACCCTAAAACTATTCTAATTTATACGTAAACGCGACATCTTGCAGTAGTAAAATAACGGGCATGTTTGACTATCCTCAGCTAACCATTAATCCGAAACCCCAACTAATCTTCCATTTCTTTTCGCTTGACTTAACATACAAAAAAGTGTTGAATTAAAGTACCTAAATCTGATAATTCCTTTAAATGTGTTTGCTTTTGTAGATTTCTATACTTGCATACATCTCTGTTTCACGAAATATTTTTTATTCCATTTTCAAAAACATTGTTGGTGGATTGTTTAATTTTATATTATATATTTTATACAATTCAACCGATAAACTAGCTGATATTATTTAATTTAGCGATTTTAAAACAGTTGCAATACTTTTTTCAGTGCGTAAAAAAACTGACGTCTCAGAAACGTGAACATGCATAAAAATTTAATAGAGCTAATGCAAAAAACACGAAATTAATAGTAAATCATAGTGATGTTGACATAGAGATGACATTTGAGCATAGCTGTATGTATAAACTCAGTAACACATTTAATTCAAGTGGAAAAGTAAAATAAAAAATACAGCTATGCTTAAAAGTAATAGACATCTCTATGATTTACCATTAATTTCGTGTTTTGGCATTACATCTGTGGCAGTTAATTTAAGTGTTTAGGTATTCGTTTTTATGATTTTACAACAGTTTTTATAGATACTTTTCCTAGATCTATTAAATTTTTATGCATGTTCACGTTTCTAAGACGTTAATTTTTTTTGCGCACTGAAAAAAGTATTGCAAAAAAATATAGGCGTCTAATACATTTGAGCATGTCTGTACCATTAGTTTCATTTCTCTAGTATAATTCCTATTCTGGAAAAGCTCCCTTGGTAAGCATTTTTTTTCGGATACCAGTCCTTTCACAATAACCGGATAGTAAACTATACTTTCCTTGCAACATTGCATTTTTAAAAACATTGAGGTATCTCATAAACTGTATAAATTAAGCATAACAAACCTTGAATAAAATAGATCCGGTTTTCAGTATACATTTCAAAAATGCCATAAAACATAGAGTGTTTTATTAAGCAAAACATAACTTTGATATATTGCAAAGTGTTTAAATATTGTAAAAATATGTAACTTTTCAAACTACGGCGTTCCTACTGTTATATCCTGTATAATATAATTATGGTATGTTCATATTATCCTTGGTTGAATGGAATAAGTATCGGAGATACGTATACCAGCAATATCTGATGATGGCATACGTTATTTAGGCCGAAACATGTTGTATTGAATATATCAACTAATATAACTAAATGTAAAAGATTTTACTTATTTGGCTGATAATTACGATAATAACAAAATTACTGTAAACAATAAATATCCGAGTTTATTAAAAATTATAATAAATAAATAAGTTGCGTGCCCTGAGTTATGAGCTGAACACCCCAAATTTGAAATTATCTATTATATTATAGTCATGCCATTTTAAATGTATTAAATTCAACATTTACACGCCTTTATTTTCTAAATATACATAGATGCATATTACATGTTCTATTTTCATAAATAAATATTCTAGCCTTTGCGTGTAGAAACTTCGTTATCAGTAAATTATCTTATGTTGACTAACTATGCACACACAATTTGCTGATAGAGGAATCGATATGTTTACATTTTATCTTCGTTTGTTTTACGTATAGATACCGATATGTTCATAAACATATGTTGCCGATTGAAATTTTATATAGAGAGTTTATGTACAGCTATAACCACAGGGCGGACTGGTGGCAGGATCTAGCAGTGATGATTCATATTAAGGCGATGATTTCGATATTATACGAGTATCAATAATATAAATTAACATGTTACAGTTTGTTTTGTGAAATTAGAACAAAATGATGCATTTTGTAGAAGTAGATACTTTGTACGGGAATATAATAACAATTTAATAGTACTTATACCTACAAATGTTATGCATGCTTCTTTCAACAATTTTTTCGGCTACCACATCCGAAAGTAGTACAATCTTACTACATTTATTTGAAGGTAGAAAGCGCCACTTTATCGAATTGAAACATGAATTAAACGGTCAAAGCATAACTTCCATCACTTTACCGTCCACGGACGGTAAAGTACAACAAGTACATACATACCGAATTGAAGTACTAACTTGTCACTTCTGTTGTTTTACCCCGTACTCTTCTGTGAAGATTCTGAAGTTTTTCTGAGTTCGGTTGTCAAAATAGCTGTCAAACAATCTGCCATTCAAATATGAGTCATCTGTATTCTGAACACTACAAATACAATCATGTGGCAGCTGATAAAATTTTGTACTCACCACGGCTGGAAAGTGTCTTATCGAACTGGTTTGGTTGCACGTCTTGCCTCGCAATCTCCAAACTCGTTCAACAGAACGTCACTTTCTAGCTTTGATACGTAAATAACTATTATTTGCATGAATTATTAAAACATGTATTACCTAAATCTGTAAACTTTAACTCGTTAACCCTCGACATATAAGAAATGCACAGGCATAGGTCCGCTGGGCCTATGCGCGACTAATGAAGGGTAAATATAGAAACGGTATATCTACCTAGTATGTTAAGTACACTTTTAAAGACTTTTTGAAAATTATAACGTATTCCACTGTCTTTAAGGTTTTAGACACATAAACTTTTTATTATGATAGTACCTACACCCAGATTACGCTTAAAAAATTTTTTTACCTAAACAACCTCCGAAATCGCCAGGAATGTTTTTAAGTTTATTTAATATATTATTTAAAATTTCTATACACCTTCAAACTTTGCCTTTTAAATATTTTATGGTATTTGTCAATATATTGAAATTACAATGTAATTTGAACTATCTTGTAATAAAAAACTGAATTACACTAACAAAGAACAACAAAAATAGCAAAAATTGGGCAACCCCTCCGCTTTTTGCACAATTGCAAGCTGTTTAATTGTATCGTTACCTGTACGTATGCTTAGTATATATTACTTAGACCTATTTATTTAATTAATTCATATGCAGCTATGAATAAAACATATTTATTCTATACAGAATGCACATTTTATAAGCGTTCACATAGACCAACTTTTTTACTTGAAATGTTAGACTAGAATTCGAATACCAAAACTGACAAATAGCTCCTTAATAGTGTTGCCGATTGTTATTTTCCCGGTAGCCACTGAAGTAATGTTATTGTGAATATCAAATCCGTATAAATGTGATACGATTTTTTGCTGGGTTAATAGTTTTAGAGTAATCCGTAAAAAGGCCCAAATTTTTTAATTTTTAAGCAACAACGCCAGACCATTTCTGTGTAAAAAAAAATATTAATGAAACCAATTTGAATGTAAACAGCGTAAACAACATGATATAAATGTGGTTAAAAAAATACATGTTCGTCAATAAATTTCCAAACTGGCGTTCTCCTTATAGTCTGCAATATGAATCTCCTGTACAATACAATTACTAATATTTTCTAACATCTGGGGTGCAAAGTTGTCGATTTCTCCCCTATTGGATTGCTTCTAGCCATCAACAGATTTAGGGGTACGCGCATAAATGTTACTTTTTGAAAGTCACATAAAGAAAGTCTAATGGCGTCTTAGCAAGGCATTTAAGTGGACCACTTCCCGCTATCCATTTTTTTAGCAGTAAATAGCTCATTGCAATAATCCCGTAAATTTTGAGGGTGGTTTTTGTTATCCTATAAAAGAGTAGTCCATCAATAAACGTTACTCTCTTAATTTCATTATTTAAGTGTGGTTGTAAGTCTATGAATATTCTGGTTCCTCCTTTCTTTAGTCTAATAGGGATCCATTTACGAATATCTGTAATTTTCTGTTGACCATGCCGTTTAAACAGACACATAAAATATCCGCCCTACACAATTTTATTAATTTGGGGCAATTGTTTCGGAAATTCGTGGATTTCCATTTTCAATCAAAGATCTGCAGTCCCCTTGCATATATTTAAATGCCGTTCAAAGAAAAACTTGCTCTGTCGCTGTGAAAAATACTCTTTTCCAAACTTGGTTGCTGAATTTATTTTCCCAAAAACTACAAAATTCCAGTTTTCTATAAAAATTTTTATCATGCGATTTCTGAAAGGGTGGATGAAATTGTATCCTTTCGTTACAACTTGGACTGAAATGAGATCCACCTATTTCCTGTGCAATTTTATACCTGAACGTTTGAAGATTTTCCGTAGTACCGCAGGAATTTTATTCTTTGGCAACATCATTTTTGTGTCCTTGGCGAATCCTTGTACACACATTACCGTTACTCTCACTTTTTTCTAAATTAAATCTTAAAAACTCCGGATTTGAGAAGGTGATTTGGACGTTGTGCGTGGAATTTAGCGGACGCATCGCATAAACTTAAGCCGCTAATATGAAGAAAAATTAATTGAATTCTCTTTTCTAAGGTAATCTAATCCATCTTATCAAATGAATGAAAATGATGTTTTTATAAAAAAAAAGAAAACTCAAACATAGATGAAACAGGTTCTGTGGACAACAATTACAGCTCTTTTCCTGCATAGAGATTTGTTCTTTTTCCAAGATATCCCAAATTATTTTGTAAGAATGCAATGTCGTCATTTCACATTATTTCAGTAGAGATATCTGGCAACACTGTTGTTGTTGATTTCCATAGTTAAGTAATTCTCGATTTTGCAAGTATTAGTCTATCATTTCAAATAAACAAGTTGACAATGTCAGGTTTTAAAAAATTGTACTATAAAAGAAGTTCCTATAAATTTTAATTTTCTTTTTTCAAGACAAGATGTACTGCATTTTGCTTGTTTATAATATTGACTTTTTATTATCCCACAACTTTGGCATACATGTACCGGGTGTCCCAGAAAAAGAAGTTGCGGTGACGGTCAAATATCTCGACAAATATACATCGAATCGTAAAACCTTTAATCATTTTAAAAAATCTATAAAAGGATACCAAACACAACCCTCCATCTCGACCCCCAGGGGATGGGAAGGACGACAACTTTGGAATCTTAAATAGAAACTCCCATTTTTTATTCTAGATTCGGATTCCACGTAACAAAACACGAAAGTTTTGTGCAATGGCCTTGGATTGAAAATGATTAAAAGCATGTTTTTGATTCGATGTGTATTTCTCCAGATATTTGACGATCTCGGAACTTTATACACACCCGGTATAGAGAGTTGTCTAATACATTAGAGGAATTAGCACCGTTTAATTTTGAAATAAGGCTGTACTGTCATCAATTTCAGTCCTAAAAGTTGGCTTATTTTTTCCCTTATATAAAATACTTACGAGATAAGGCGAAATACTCTATTATTATTATTTGCAGGTTGGAGCTATCATAGGTAGACAAGGTTCCACGATTAGACAAATCACCCAACAGACGAGAGCGCGAGTAGACGTACATAGAAAAGATAATGTCGGATCCTTAGAAAAAGCTATCACTATTTATGGTAACCCAGAAAATTGTACGAACGCTTGTAAACGTATCTTGGAAGTCATGCAACAAGAGGCTAATAACACGAATAAAGGGTAAGGAATATACATGTAGAACTCTCATTCCTAATAATTTTTCTTTTATATACATATACGAATGCGTTACAAAATTTATATCAAATCAAACAATAGCAAATTTTGCACATGCAGTAGAGGCTTGATAATGTGAAATAGATATAATAAAAACATAAGTTGTATGACATTTTATTATATAGTACTAAACAGACTCCAAATGTACTCACTTAATAATCCGCATGTTTTAATAGTTCGTGTCAGCTCAATCTAATCACACATTATCAATATTCAACTATATTTTTTCTATGCTTTAAAATGCACAGTTTCATCTGTATAATAATTTAAAATAACAATAATTCAAGAAAATACATACAGTAAGACTTCGCTTAACGCGTAGGATACGTTCCATCAAAGTAGAGCGTAATGCGAAACAGCGCTAAACGAGGCTATCTTAACATGTAAATAATGGGGTTAGGGGAAGATGCATAGAAAATTGGTTAGGTATTAAATTTAATAATTATGTTTTTTTAATAAAACTAAAACCAAACATTTATTTCTTACAAAAATAAAAACAACATAAACGAATATACTTATAAAAACAAATAAAATTCTAAGTCAGTCAGATCATTCAGTCTATTCTGTGTTCCCAGTTTTCTGGCATCTAATGTAGTTTGCGTTTTCCTTTTGCGTTCTGTTAGAAGTTGTTGATAAGTGGATAAAGCATCTATAACGCCCCGTCTTGCTTTTGAACTCCTGTCAAAATTTGAATCATTTTCAACAAATTGGTCCATAATTTCAGTTATAATGGTCAAACTCCTTTTTACAAACGCCATCGAAAGTTCTTCTTGCTCTTCTTCGAAATCACTACTATCAATATTTTTGTTTTCTTCTTGCTCAGTTATTTCCTTGAGCTCATTATTAGAAAGACTAGCTGCTGTTTCTTGAACTATTTCCACAACGTCTTCCACATTTACCTCATCTAAACCGGTTTGTTTCGCTAATTCCACTATTTCTTCCACTATTTCATCCATATCGACAGAGTGTCCAATGTCTTCGCTCTTACTTAAATCTGGCCAAATGTTCTTCCATACTTCTTTCAAAGATGTGGCTGTTATCTCATTCCAACAAAGGTTTATGTTTTCTACAGCATTCATGATATTGTAGTTTTTCCAAAATTCTCTTATTGATTGCTTCTCTTCTCCGTCTGTTTTTTCAAACATCTGCTTAAATGTTCGCCGCAAGTAATAAGTCTTAAAATTGGATATAACGCCTTGGTCCATAGGTTGGATTAAGGCAGTTGTGTTAGGTGGTAAGAATACCACTTCGACTGGAATGCATGTTGTTAAGTCTGATAAATTTTTTGGATGGCTTGGAGCATTATCAATTAATAGTAGTGCTCTTTGTTCAAGTTTTTTAATTTCGCAATAACGTTTAACAGACAGGCAGAAATGTTCAGTGAACCAATCCTGGAAAATTTTCATAGTTATCCATGATTTTTTATTAGACTCCCAAATTACAGGTAAAGTTGATTTAGATATGCCTTTCATCGCTCTTGGGTTTTTTGGGGTGGTAAACTAGTAATGGTTTTAATTAGAAATCTCCGCTTGCGTTAGCACCCAGTAGAAGTGTAAGCGATCTTTTGCAGCTTTAAATCCTGGTGCTCGTTTCTCTTCACGGGATAGATATGTTCGTTTTGGCATTCTTTTCCAAAACAGGCCTGTTTCATCAACATTAAAAACCAATTCTGGAGGATAGTTTCCTTGTTCAATTATTGTTTTTAATGTCGCTGGGAATTCAGCCGCCGCTTTCGTATCACCACTTGCTGCTTCTCCTGTAATCTTTATGTTATGAAGATTATTTCGATGTTTAAATCTATTAAACCATCCTCGACTAGCAACGGCAGTACGGCTTAATGGTACGTTGCATTATTGTCAGTTCTGTGCGTCAAACAGCAATATGCACAACAAGTTATTGGATGGGTGACCATTTCAATAAAAACTTCTGCCTAAGCGGCTCGGTGTGTCCGGCACCCTGGGGAGGTAGCACAATGGGCCCGGTAAGAGTGGCCTAAGTGCATGTGTTCTCACCACCTTCCCCGACCAGAACTTTACCTTTTACCTTTTACCTCCACTAGCAACGAAAGTTTCACTCTTGTCACTTGCCTCAGCCTGAATGTAATTAAAAATTCTTCTAGCTTTTTCCATTATGATAGATTGGCTTAATGGCATATTGCGTTCAATTTCGTCGTCAATCCATATAGACAGTCGTTTTTCCATTTCCTCTATAATGTTATTTCTAGAACGGGTAATTCTAGTTGCAGAGCTTGACGTAGTTGCAGTTGCCGATGACAGTATTTTTTCTTTATTTTTAAGAATTGTCCTTATTGTTGAAGTTGCCAAATTCAATGCAGCACTAATTTGAGAGTGACGTTCACCAGAATCTAATCTTCTAATCACTTGCATTTTAGTTTCCAGTGAAATGCTTTTTCTGGTTGCTTTCTTTTCTTGTTTTTCATTATCACCCATGATAAAAACTAAAGATCATAATATTTGTCACTGTATTAATCGTTATAGTATTATATAAATTTATACTTAAAATAATGTCAACAAATGTTTCAAATGATAAAAATGCGTCCGTACAGCACCGCACCAAACAAGAAACACAACTACACTGTTTCGGATATGTTATGTACAGAATGGCGAAACCTAGCGCTGCGCACAATTTCGGGCAATCCCCGTAGTGCTGCGGTGAATCCCCGGGTTGAAATAAAAGAGCGCTAAACCGAAACACCGCTAAACGAAACAGCGTTAAGCGGGGTCTTACTGTACTTTGTTCTTGAATCGAAATACATAGCATATGGCTTAAAGAGTAAGATCTATTAATTGCAAAATACTTACTAATCAAATTATAGCACTAACGACGACAATTTTAACCATTACGAGCATGTTATAATGTATACTATAATATTTATAGGGAAATTTCGCTTAAAATTCTGGCGCACAACAATCTTATCGGTCGTATAATAGGAAAAGGAGGTAACACCATCAAACGAATCATGCAGGAAACGGAGACGAAGATAACCGTATCTAGTATTAACGACATTAACTCATTTAACCTGGAACGTATAATCACGGTTAAAGGCAGCATAGAAAACATGAGCAAAGCGGAAGCACAGATCAGCGCAAAATTGAGGCAGAGTTACGAGAATGACCTACAGGCGATGGCCCCACAATCAATGATGTTCCCTGGTCTGCATCCAATGGCCATGATGGCAACTGCAGGTAGGAGATTCATTAATTAATGCATCTTGCACAATATGAATTTTGACGTTTTATCCACAACGGAATCAAAAATTAATAACTGAGGATATGTTTCAATTAGGAGGTTTAAATCTAAAAGCTATGGAGTCAGTACATTGTAGTATTGAACAAAGTTAAAATAATTATAAAGTTAATAATACAGGGTGATACAAAAGGTTGTTGAAATATATCAACTAATAAAACGCAGTAACTCACTTATTTTAATACGATTTGTCTGATTATTCTCTATAAGATATAATTGGCATTCTCTATATCTATTTGTAATAGTTTCTGCGTTATTTGAGTTTTTTTTTGTGTTATAAATAAACTAACTATGAGTTTAGATTCCTATATAATGATTCCGCGATATTATTTTTAATTGCAAAGTACATATTAAAATTGCATCTGCATTGAAAAGCCTATTCAGGAACCACATGTCAGGCTTTTCATGTGCCCAAAATGACTATTGTGGCGATTGAATAAGTCATTTTTAGCAAATTTTGTCTCGTCGCACCATATAATTTTGGTTGCACTTGGCACTTTACTAAAACAAATCGCAAAATTGAACCCGCCGATTGAAATCAATCGCCTCCAAATGTTGAACGGTGTGGCTAGAGTAAGGTTTCCAATTAATTTTTTTCAACATAATTCCAATGGCTCTACTAGATGTTCCCAAACGTCTTTGACACTCTCGCTATTACACATTAGGATATGCAAAAATACACTAACGCGTCTATTTGCGTGTTCTCATTATCAACCAAATGCTTCTGTCTGTTCCTCTTGCGATAGAAGTTTCCAAAGTGGGCGCTATTTTCTAATAACCGATCAGATAACCCACATCAGATCATAATAATGTACATTATGATCTGATGTGGGTTTGTGGGGGTATCTATCTGCAAGTAAATCATACGTTCGATTGACAATCCGGTTGCATTCACCCTAAGAAATAATATATAAGTTATTTTAAGATGAGGTTTAAAAAATCTTTAGAAAAGCTTAAATGACTCGTCTATTTGAAAATAAACATTTGACGTTTCTATCGTGGAATGAGGAAAAGAGTTTCATAGCATTCTTAAGAAAGTCAACAAAAGGATAGAAAAAGATAATTACAATAATTATTTAATTATAAACTTTCAAAGATTTTAATTTAAAATATTTTTAGTTTTCTTAATTACCACGCCCTGTTCGCTGCAAAAATTAACTACCTAATAAACATTTGGGGAAACACAACAACAAAAAATCTATCAAAAATACAAAGACAACAAAATAAAGTTCTAAAAATAATATACAATTTACACTATAGAACTCCAACAATGCATATTTATGACAAAACAAAAGAACTAAACATACAAGGAATAATAAACCTAAATAACATATTATTTCTGCACAAAATTAGAAATAAGTAAATTAAAACAAACATAAGATTGCAAACTAATAGAGAAATACATGATTACAAAACTCTCAGAGTTTGGCACTTGAGAACTGAAAAATATAAACACCACAACTACAGTCAAACACTAACTACAACAACATTAAAAATGTACAACGAAATACCGAAACACATAAAAGAATTACCGTACCCCAAATTTAAAAGTGAAATACAACAGATTTTGAGGAAAAATTAATAGTGAATTCTAAACGACGACCATATTAGAAGAAAGAAACTGCTCTCCTAGCAGTTCAACACCGTTAGCCCAAGATAGTAGCTCCCGAAGCGAGGATGAGGGATGGCGAGCAGCAACGCTACTAATATACATGTAGTATATTATGTAGCTATGTATTTATTATTTTGTTGCCTGTTTATTATAAATAAATAAATACTCGCTTAATCATTATATCTAAACTTATAATTAGCGGAATTTATTTCTTGCAGGCAAAAAACTCAAATAACTCTGCAACTATTTATAGGTTGTATTATTAATTTTGCGAATTTTAACGAACTGACTAATAACTATTAATTTTCAACCTTCTAATTGAAACATTTTTTCTGTTATTGATTTTTTAGTCCGTTGTCGATAAAACCTCAAAATTCCTTAAAAATCGGTTTTCCTCCAAAACTATCAAAGATAGGTAGGTATAGGGGAATGTGTGCCATCAGAAAATGTAATAATATACAGGGCGTTCTATTTAAAATAATCAAGTTGACAGTCCGTTATAACCGGAAATACTTAAGTGTTATCAATATTTTTGTTTGTGAGATCAATACCAAAAATCCCCAAACACAAATTTTCAGCATAGAACCAGTAATAATTCTCAATATTTCGCTAACCAACGGTTTAGGCGCCGCACCCTGTATATATAAGTTTTTAACTGGCATTTTAGGCCCAGAGCTTTGTTATTTTTGTCTATATCTTCCTATCCCTAACCTTTTTTCATCTATTTACTCTCCCTTCTTTTAGTTCTTTTAAAACCACTTCGTCTTCATCTTTTCCTTGACTTGCCTCTCCTCCTTCAGTTTTAGCACTTTAGAAGTCATTTTCAAAAATATAATTTGGCTAATTCAATTACCAGACCTTATATAACCGCATTTACTTGCAGGTATAGGATATGGTTCCAGAGGTTTATATACAGGGCAAGCGCCGTATCCTGGAATGTATCCCGCTGGTGGACCTCAAGTCGGTGCTGGTGATAGCCAAGAAACAACGTATTTGTACATTCCTAATAATGCAGTAGGTGCCATCATCGGTACGAAAGGTTCCCATATACGAAATATAATTAGATTTTCGGGAGCAACCGTGAAGATAGCCCCATTAGACGAAAGCAAACCACAAGATACCCAAACGGAACGCAGAGTTACCATAGTAGGGTCACCAGAAGCGCAGTGGAAAGTAAGCCTGTTTAAACTTCTTATTTATTTAAATAATAAATTAAACTAAATGTAACGCTTTCGCGTAGGTAAACGTCGAGTTATAGTTAAAATATTGCCATATCTTGCACAAACTTTATCGAGCACTTAATATAGTATATATCACATATTAAACTGTAGAACACGTCAGTGTTAGTACCAGAGAACAACTAATTCAGAAGCAAATCTTGTCCCACTTTTTAACGTGAGAACAGTCGTACCGTTTGTAGTGCGACTTGTATCGCATATTTTTCAGTTACATCATAAATAACCTAGATTTAAGTGTTCAGGTAGTCGTTTTTATAATTTTACAACAGTTTTTATAGATACTCTTCCTAGATGTATTAAATTTTTATGCATGTTCACGTTTCTGAGACGTCAGTTTTTTACGCACTGAAAAAAGTATTGCAACTGTATTAAAACCTTACAGAAATGCGACAAATTATTAAGATTCTTTATTAAAATACTATTTATAACACATTTAAATTAAGAGGTTTATTATGAACTCACCTTACTTTGATTATTCGCAAAAAATATAGGTCAACATCTGATGAGCATATCTGTATATTGATTAAAAATTAAGATGATTTTATTTCGGTGTGTAACAAATTGCAAAAAAAATCGATAATATTTTTTTTGTCAAAATTTGAAGTTGCAATTTTGGTTCTACAACCACAAAATTCCAAAATTTAGTGATTTTCTTTGGAAAGAAATAATTGGTCAAATGTTATTGGCTAGAAAAACAAAAAAGAACGATAGTAAGTTGTTAGGTTTACTTCTAGCGCATCACGTTTCGTAGTACAAAATAATGGAAAATCAAAATATTCAGTACCACAAAAATGACGGAGTGGTGGCGGCCATTTTGAAGGTCTGGCCTGGTCTGCCCTTTCTACATTCTTACATCATATATCACATCAATTCAGACTTAGATAATTTAAAACATTGATTTATGGAACACAATCTTAATTCTCATTTTTTGAGAATAAAAGTATCACTAATTCAGTGTAAACTTAGAAGCTAGCTTCGACGGATGTTAAATTATGTTCCCATACGCTGTTACTTTCTGATAAACTATTTCCAATTATATGTGTAAACTAATGCGGTTTCCAATAGGAAAAACTTTTTTAATATCAATTTTAGGGAAAAAAAGTCATTATGTATAATATATTTGCTTGATTTGAAACTAACAAAACCGCTGTTTAACTTCAAAATAAATTTATCGTTTTTCGAAATGACGGCAATAATTACATAGTTCAAGAAATCTTCAGTTTTATAGCGTAGCCATGACTTGTCTGACAGATGTCATAAAATTTATTCTAAATTAAAAGATGCTAACATTAAATCAAAGGATGTATCTAATTAAATGCTATGGCATAGGAAATGTTTCATTTAATTATACATTAAATTTATTTCTTCAAAAGTATGCCGTATCAAGCGCGGTTTTGAAAAAATTAACAAAGAAGTTTGTTGATACGTTAAAAAAGAAAAAGTTACAACGAGGACGATGCTGTAACTATTATGGCGATGATGTCTGTGCGAGAAGACCCAAAAAAAGTCATTGCGCCGAAGAGCTGCTGAAATAAATTGTAGCCATACTTTATTACAAAGAATTTTCAAGGCTAACAAACTTTATCCATATAAACCCCAATTTAGGCATACTTTAGAATTTGGAGACCATCCATTTAGATTAGATTTTTGTTTATGGGTAGGTGGAAATGTGATGAACCATTGGCTATTCTGTCAAAATTTAATGTTCAGCGATGAAGCAACTAACATGCATCGTATCTTCTAAAAATAGTAGATTTTGGGCATTAAGAATTCCAAATTTTGTAACATGATTTTAGGACCTTACTTCTTTGATGGAAATTTAAACCAACGCAACTACTATGAAATGATGCTACCATCACTGCGCGAAGACGAGATAAATAGAATTTATTTTCAGCAGGATGGATGCGCAACATATAGTACTGTGACTGTTCGGCGATTGCTTGACAGAAATTTCCCAAATAGATGGATTGTGCGATATGGTCCAATACCTTAGCCTATAAAATTGCCTGATTTAATCCCAATTAATTTTTTCCGAAACGTCTTACTGGGAATAGAGGTGTTTTATTGTAAAATCTAAAAACCAAAAAGATATATATCTATTTATACATTACAAGGTTAAGAGAATTTTGAAGAATAGATTTTTTCCTTGGGAGTTATTTAAAACAGAAAGTTTATAAAGAACAAATACCAAATGATCTGCAATAATTGAAACAGCGAATTCGAGAAGCTGTTTGTGAAGTGAATGGTGGTATGTTAAGTAACGTTTACAAAGAATTTCGTAATAGAGCAGAAAAGTGTGTGGAAAACGGAGGCCAATATGTTGAATAAATTGTTAATGTTTTAAGATGATTTTTTATTGCTATTAATTATTCTTATTCTATTGTTTGTATGTAGAATAAATAAACGTCATAATTTCATCCATTATGATTGATAATGATTTTAGCTGTTCTTAGAGAATTTGTGATAAAGCAAAATTTCTGGAACTTTGACTTTTTTGCAAAGAAAATGTAAATATTACCGTTATTTCGAAAAACGCCAAATTTAATTTGAACTTAAACAGCGTTTTTGTTAGTTTCAGATCAAGCAAAAAACACAGAACAGAATGACTTTTTGTTTTTTTTTTTTTGTCTTAAAATTGATATTAAAAAAGGTTTTTTCTTATTGGAAACCGCATTAGTTTACACACTGTATATTTCATCATACAACGGGTAAATTTTTTTCTTTTAATACTATCGATTTGCTATTTCAATATGAATTTGGTTAACTGGTACAAAAGTCTCTTTTGTTTTAGAACAAAGTTATATAAATAATCATATTGTTCCAAATGTCATCTGTTTTTTCTTTCTCAGTTTTAATAATATTTCGAGCAATTTCCGAAACAATATTGTTTGAAGATAAAGAATAAATCAATTGCTACAATGTTTGTTATGATTTGTGTCCGCTGTTCTACATCAAATTGAATTTGGATAATCACCAATCTTCATTATCCCCACTCTATTTCTATGTTCTATACACAGACTGTCGATAAAGTAAGTCACGATATTACTAACTTTGTGATCAAGTGAGAATGTTTTTAACTCTGATATTATCATTTGTTTTTTTCTAATAGCAACATTTTTCTCAACAGAAGTAAATTCTGCGCTCTTCCGTCTACGATGGGTCGTTTTTTTTTACCATTCATACGATACAGGTGTTTCATGAAAAAAATGTCTAGTGTTAAACAATGGTTGTTTTTGACAAAAATAATTTTAAAATCTTAAAATACTCTTGCAATTGTTTAAAACATCTCCCATTAAAAATTTGATAATCATCAGTTCCCAGAGCATAAACATTTTGGATGAAATATGTACTTATTTCCGATTTTCGAACTAATATTTCCATTGCTTTTTGAAATTCTTGAAATCATTTAGTTACACACCTGTAAGAAAAGAACATTTACAAGTGTAGGCTTACAGCAGGTGATAGATTCAATTGTTCCTCGTCCTCTATCTATCAGGGAAAGTATTGTTAAGAAATATTATGAAAATGGCCTTCATCCCATTGGAACGAAATTTGTGGATGAAACACATCTTCTCATTCAGCTGAACCAACTATACTGAATTCTTTTATGGCATTTAATCAATCATAAGATTTCTATTTTAATAGACAAAATAATTTCTATAATCTGGAACATCAAGTTCGGAACGGAATAGAAAATATCAGCTCAGAATGATGTGATACTCCATCCAAATTACCAGTTAGTACCGAATTCGTAACCATTACCGACACTGTCATTACTCATTACTTAGGCTTTACATGCCCATCATGTATACTTGTTTGCATGTTTGGTTGCATACTCTTTTTTGTTAAAGTTAATAAATGTTAAAAATAATGAATTTTTTAATCCATGCCGTCTTTGGAGCCTGTAATTGTTATTAAGTTGTGTAAACAGTTGAACGTAGTTGTAACTGGTAACTGTTTTGTTTTTTAATTTTCACTCTGACCAGCACTTTAACACATCAACGTCGTCAAATTCCATAATTCAAATTTGAGATTTTAAATATCGACTAATTTCACTTACAACGTTTTCTTATAATTCCACTCATTTTAATTTCACAATTACCTGTACTACCTTTGGATTGTCGGCAACTGCCTTTTCCAGAAGGGTTCACGCAAAGTAACCATTTGGAGCCTGACATGCTTTCCATTTGGACCCCATTTTCTTCGGATCCAAACCTCATCGACTCTCCTATCTAGATATTTTTAACGATTTCATTCATAAGAAAGGAGAGGATATATTTCATTTACTTCAAAATATTTATAAAATGTTATTTTACGTTAAATGCAAGATTTATTTCTATAAATGTCATGTAATTTCAAATTTATGTTAATATTTTGAATCTGGCATGGTTTATCATAGGAAATTTTTTATCCTAGTGATTTCAGCTCTCAAATGTTGATCTAAGTAAATCGAAAGTACTGTTTCATGAGATAAGGCATCGATTGTATATATTCGTGAGTAATTTTAAAAAGTATGTAACGTATTATTTGTTTAAATATAAGAATTTTCTAATCAAATTCCGGATAAAAAAATTATTTATAATAGTAATTGAATTCGCTTTTGAGATTTGCTGATCTTCATGAATATTTATTAATAAAAAACACACATTGATGCTAATAAGACATATATAAATCAAATCTTACACGATAATAATGATTGTAATAATATTTATATTTATGATAGAGATACACACATGTCAACAGGCCCCTACGGCTTCGTTGTCTAAAGGCAGCTAACTGATGCAATCTCATGATTTCTAGAGACATGCATGCGTTCAAACTATAGGGATATCGTTGAGGCAAACGAATCGTTACGTGATATTCACCGATATTATACAGAATGGATTGGTATACCGGGTGTCCCAAAAGTTCTGGGACGGTCAGATATCTCGAGAAATACACATCGAATCGAAAAACAAAAAACACGCCTTTAATCATTTTCAAAAATCTATCGAAGAAGAATTTTGGAGTATTGATGTAAAATCACCTTATTTTGTTCGGCGGCACTTACTAAACGGAACAGAATATCTCTTTTAGAGATTTCTTAAACTTTTGAGTTGGAAATTTCGAAGTCAACGGTAAAAAAAACTATTATCAGGTTTTAAGATACAGGCAGCGTTAAAGATCTACCGAAATCACAGTGACAAATGAAGAGCAATCTGTCATTTACAGAAGATCCCCCCACTACTTTTCAGAGGTTTGCTGAATTTCATGAAATAAGTAAATCGTTCATCCACAGATTATTGAAAAGCAATAAATTACACCCGCATAAAGTGGAACTTCTTCATGAGATAAACGAAGATGATTCTGATCGACCTTTAGAATTTTGTGTGGATATGATGAACATAATAGATGAAGATCCTGACCCCTGACCTACCTTTTCACATTGCTTTCTCAGAGGACTCCATTCCAATAAACGGAATAAAGAATCGGCATAATTGTAAGTATTGGGCCGATACAAATCCTTTATGGATGCGGCAACATGCAGTATCCTCAAAACTTCAACTTTTGGGCTGTAATAGTAAATAATCGTCTAATAGGACCATTCTTCATTAATGGAAATCTCAATGCTGAAAGATATGCAAACATGCTTTCGAGATGAAATAGTTCTTGCGATAGCAAAAATTGCTGGCGATAACTTGAAACATACACGGACGAAATGTTCGTGATTACCTAAATACAATGTTATGGAAAACGACGAGGCGAGATTGAGTGACCTGCCAGATTTGACTCCTTGACTTTTTTTGTGGGGTTATCTAAATAATCGGGTGTACAAAGGTAAACCTGAGAATGTAGGTGATTCACGTCAAAAAATAATAGACGAAGCTGAAAATATTGCTACAGGCTGCAGAATATTAAAATAATACGACTAAATCATTCAAGCCTTACTGTCAATGAAGTGGACAGTTCTTCATTTCAGTACTGGTGGACAGTTCGAGCATTTATTATAATACGTATTATAATAAAAATAATAAAAATTTTATGGAATCGATTTTTTTTTTCATTTCAGATTTTCATTATTTGAGATTTAGATTTTAATTTTGATTTAAAATGTTTCTTTTGATTTTGGACTGTTTTAAAATTGTTCAAAACACCCTGCGTTAATCGCCATCTCGTTGGGGTCGTGTTTGGTGTCCTTTTATAGATTATTGAAAATGACTAAAGGTGAGTTTTTTTTTGTTTTTCAAGTTCTGGATTTTTATCCACACTTGAAAATCACCGTCCCCACCTGGAATCGAACTAACACCTACGAGGAGAAAGACAAGCAAGGCGATTAGCTACCGACATGGTACAGTAATAATTGTATGTCATCCAGCAACCATAATTGAAAATAGTGTTTGACAGTTTCTTCGACATCTGTATAGACAGTATACTGCCACAATTCTATATATTATACAGATAATAAGGAGATCTGGCGCAGGATGAGCATTTTGTACTGTTCAATGTTAGTAGTGTTTATATACGTTTGGAAATATTTAGCACGGGAATTATTCTTGGTATAAATTTGACGTCATGTATGACAAAAGTCACTATATTAAAATTTATAGCTTGAAAAACGTTTACTATACTAACAAGCCGTAGTATCATAGATAATAAATATATATAACAAGCCGTAGTATTTCATGATTTCTAGCTAAACTCACATTATTGAACTACTTAATATGTCATTGCCATTATTTACATGTCATAAATTCAAGTAATGTAATAAAATGGATACGAGCTTTGTGATAAGTGATTCAAGCTCCCATGAATATAAAAGTGCAAAACCCGAAAGCAAAGCCAAAGAAGGTACATGGTCATCGGCAACCTCTTATGTTTCGATGGGAGTATGTTATTGCATGACTCCAGCAATCATCGCATATTTCAGTCAAAGCAAAGAAGAACCAGCTACATCCCAAGAAATTATTACGCTACTGTTTGTTTGTTTGCCGATATTATACATGCAAGTTAGCCTGGGAAAATACACCCAAAACAGTATCCTCAACTGTCAGTATATGATACCGCTGACCAAAGGGCTAGGATACGTGTTTCTTCTTAATGTTGCTGTCAGCTCTATTAAATACGTGTACTTATTAACGGATGTTCTACTATATTTCTTATTATCATTTCAAATAGAACTACCATGGTCAAAATGCATAAATACTACCGTATACAAAGCTGATGTTGAATGCTTTGAAACGAAAATACCCAAGAATTGTTCAGAAGTAGGTAAGGACTGTGAAATCGCCGCAAAGTTGTATTGGAAATACATATACATGGACACTCCAGAAGAAAATAGTAAGCCTATTTTGCAAAGGTTTGTTTCTTATTGGTTGTCATGGCTGATAGTGTTCGCCCTTGTTAACTTTTCATGTATGAAGAAAAATAGAATGTTCTATTTACTACAAATACAATTTTTAATCTTCTTCTTGTTGATGATAATAGGTGTACTCTTTGCTTCTGGCAGCCCTCAAGGAATTTCCCTTTTATTCTCCCTTCATACAGAGTATTTCCTAAATGTAACAAAGTGGGTGAAAGCTGTCAGTAAAACAACTTCAATATTATCGTTGGGACAAACATTTCATATTATGAGTGGAGCTCGTATGACTACTTCGACTCCTGCTGGTGTTTGGTGTACTATCCTCGCAATAGTGCTAGTTCTTATAACAATGCTTGCAGGCGTTTTTACCTATGGTGTTCTAGGCGTTGGTGAAGTATATACAGGTTACAAAGCCAGTGCTTATTCTAACCTTTCTGTATATGAACTAATGTTTGTTTATGTGCCAGCATACCTCAGCTACCTAAATGCTCCTCAGTGCTGGTGTGTAACATTCTTCTGGGCAACCTGCTGTCAACTCCTTCTAAATGTGATATGTCGAATGTTATCTATACTGTACAGCATAACAAATCATGTGCGATACATGATAAAATACCGTGGGTACCTGTTAGCACTATTTTGCGCTACAGGAGCAATTATTGGGTCATTTATGTTGCCGGGAACTAGTTTCAAGAAGACTTCAGTATTTTTGACCGAAACTACAAGCGTCGTGGAATTGTCAACCGTAACATTTCAATCAATTTTTGTTTTCTGGGTGTATACCGTTCAAACACTGGGTGATGATATCCACTATGTAGTCGGTCAACAACCACGCAGATTTTGGAAAATATGTTGGTATATGTCTCCTGCAATTTATTGTTTTGCCACAATACACTCTCTATGCTCAATTGCTTATAATGCCCGTAGACCGATATTTCAATTGGGTCTAATAGCATTGATTTTATCTCCCTTATTTGTTTTTACCATCATTCAATTCTTTGTCTACGTAAAGAAGCGGAGATTAATAGATTTGCTACAACCGGAAGTAGAGTGGGGCGTCCCAGATCCCGAAGAGAGGCATCTTCGGCACTCCTTCAACCCAAGGAAAGAAATTCGATCAAAAATGAGAAGATACGTATGCCACCATAAATGCCTTATAGGTAATAAGATATTAAGACTCGCTAATCATCTAGAAAGTGAAGAAAGGAAAGAGACATTTGATGATAGTTATATTAGAGTGAAACGCTTGCCGGAATAACAAACAATACCTATTTATATATGCAATATTACAAATGATATACCTATTTCTTTTTTTTTCTATTTTACTTTAAGATTATCTTTTTGTAAAATATATGTACCTATTTTATATTCATTGTAATAAAATATATCTGTACTGTATACTCAAACGCTGGGATCATACACTATAAAATTCAATGCTGTACAGCCTACAAATAAATTTCAGTATATAATTGCATACAGCTGTCTATATGATTTATAATGCTCTTCATTTGTTCAAATTTGATATATGTACACACTTAGAAATATGATAAAATGTCTTGAATTTATAGAAAATCATTGAATTATCTATAATATTCCATTATACCATAGGCCACTTTTGATAGAAGATCCTGTGTTTACTCAAATGATATTTGAAAGTCTGACAGTTGTCGGCACATATATTTTTAACAAAATGCAGTGTTTTCCCAGAATAATGTGCCGCGCACTACCGACAAGATGACCAAGCAAAATTTTTAGGTGTAACTATTGATTCGAGATGTAACTGGGAGAGTCATATTGACGATCTGTGCAAGAGATTGGGATCGGTTTGCTTTGCATTGAAACAATTAAGACATTCTGTCAATATTGATATTTTAAAAAAATACTACTATGCAAGTTTTCACTCCTTGATATCGTACACCACAGTTGCATGGGGCTCCTCAAATGAGAGCTTGAAGGTCTCTAGAATGCAAAAAGGAGCAATACGGAACATGGTGGGTATAAGTACGAGAACGTCATGTAGAGACTACCTCATTCAGTTAAATATTATGACAGTACCGTGTATTTTTATCTACCAACTATTAACGTACGCCAAACAAAACTTACATCGATATGCAAAAGTTGGGGACCGCCATGACTATACAACGAGACGGGGTCATGTTTTGGAGGTACCCAGACATAGATTGTCTTTTTATAAGAGGAGTCCACTGTAATTGACGATAACTTCATTTAATAAACTTCCCATAAGTATCAAGAGTCTGCCGATAGCGAAATTTAAAATAGAGATAAAAAAATTGTTGATTGCTCTTTTAATGACTTTCAGAGCGATAGGCATATCTCAGATCGGTACGTCTGAACTGTGTTTGTTGTAATCGTAATGTACTTATGTCCTTTTACGGTTAATCTACTCTTGTTTGTTTTTATCTGTTTTGTGACTTTATTATTATTTCTAAAATTTGACTTGTTCCATACCATTTATATGGCCACAGGAATTAATAAATAAATAAATAGACACCTGCTTAAATTTATGGTATTCGAATATATAGCAAATACATTGCCAATTTGAAATTGCTGTCAGTGGTGCACATTGAACTGTACCCTAGGAAACTGGAACGGTATGTTACTCACGAACAGACTCACGAAAATGTAAGCAGGCTTCCAGATAGGCAACCATTATTACTGGCGTATACTTATAGGAGAATTAAAGATCTAAAAGCCCATAGTTTAATTTCTTTTATTCCAAACCAACTTTTCGCAGATATATTTCGCCTTCTGCAGGGTTTGAATATTGAAATACTAAATAATTAAGCAGTTCTTACACATAACAGAAATACGAAGGAGCAACATACGTGTACATGAAACGACTGAATCGAAATGAATGTAATTTTAGATCTTTCACCCTCCTATAATTATTAAGTAAAAAAAGAAAAAACAGGCGTACAATTTAATTCTTTTAGTTTACGTAGTACTCGATACTTTTACTTTTGCCTTTAATATTTCTTTCTAACACATTGCGACATACTTCATGAAAATAATTGTCAAAAAACCCTTCCAATTGACATAAATCTACAGTCGCAATCCAAACACAGAAGTAAACATGAGATGAAGTTAATTTGATATACATCGCAATTACTATCTTCAACGCCTTAATACATTATAATATGTTAGACGCCTTTTCAATTCCATAGGATATAGTTCAATGGGGATGCAAATAATAATCAGCCAACTATACTCTGAGCTAACATACTGGCACTTAGTATGCAATGTATTCAAATTTCAACGTTCGTGGGTTGTGTTCAACCAAGTTATTTCATTTTACCTCACTGTTCAAAGAAAGTACGCTTTAACAGACAGAATGATTGGCTATTCATTGAGCTTAGTCGCCTCTAATAAACCCCAGTGTGGTATTATATTATACTGACATATCAGGATAAATTATTACATTTGACAATATTGTCCTGCTAAATTTAATAACACTTGCCGCATTGACTCGTGGAACAATGTAATACACCACCTTCAAGTAAGGTGATGTGCTACTCATGAGATAAAAAGTAGGCGTAAACAAATGAATGCAGATATTTAGCTGCATTCATTTGTTAAAGTTAGACATGCCCACTTTTGCAAATGTCCTTGCGTCTCCGATCATGGTATATTGGCGAAGCTACAGTGTCGGACATAAGTTAAGCAACTGCACCCTCGGGATTTGAAAATAAAGATATCAAAATGTGTAAAAACAACTCAAAATTTATTTATATAAGAATATTGGGAATATCAATAATAAATAACGGTTCGTTCATTAACAATAGCGCGACAAAAGTTAAGCAACCATACAAAAATTAATATTTAGTAGCATAACCGTTGTTTTTTATTACTGCTGCGCAGCGTCGTGGCATTGATTCTATAAGGTTTTGTATTGTACCTTGAGGAATTTCTGTCCATGCTTGCACAAGGGCTGAAAATAATTCGTTTTTATTTGAATACTTATTGTTGTTTCTAATTCGTCGATTAAGGATTTCCCAAAGGTTCTCAATTGGGTTCAAGTCCGGTGACTGTGAAGGCCAATTGAGAACGGAAACGTTATGTTCTTGCAACCACGATTTTACAACTTTTGCCGTATGCTTCGGGTCGTTATCATGCTGATATCTCCATCTTATAGGCATCTCTTCGTCCGCGTATGGATACATGACGTTTTGCAATATGTCGTGCTATAGAAATGGATTTATTATTCCATTTATTTCGTGTAACGGTCCTACACCATTGCCGGAAAACACCCCCAAACCATCACACTTCCACCCCCATGTTTTAGACTGGCGTTATAATATTTGGGATCAACTCTTTTGTTAACAGGGCGTCTTACGCGGCACATACCATCAGAATCTACCAGATTAAATTTAGATTAGTCACTAAATAGTACCGTATTCCATGTTTGAACCGTCCATTTCAAATGCTCTCTTGCAAAATTAAGTCGGTTTATTCGTTGCTTCTTAATTAATAAAGGTTTTATTTGCTGGGCGCCTACTGTATAGGCCTTTGTCTACTAAACGGCGCTGAATTGTTCGGGAACTAATTTGCAGCCCTAGTTCAGCTTTTATTTTAGTTGCTGGCAGAAATGGATTACTTCGGCATTGTCGTGTAATTAAAATATCTTCTCTTCTGGTAGTGCTTCTTGGGCGTCCTGAACGTACTGGCCCAACTGGTGTACTCCTTTCGGTATATCGTTTGATGATACGTGATACAACTGATTTATTGATGTCAAACAGATTACTAATAACACTTTGAGCTCCTCCATTCTGATGCATATTCACAATTTGTAATTTTAAATCGTTACTATACACTTTTCGTGACATTGAACAAATGCGTTGTGTGACTTCACCGTTCAGCACAACAGCCAATAAAACACTAAATTCTAAAGATTAAATCCCACTACGAACAAATGTGTAAAGATCACAGAACTAGAGACCTTCCCTGGCGTTGCATAGTAAAAGTTGCTTAACTTTTGTCGCGCTATTAATGAATGAACCGTTATTTATAATTGGTATTCCCAATATTCTTATATAAATAAATTTTGAGTTGTTTTTTCACATTTTGATATCTTTATTTTCAAATCCCTACATTAAATCATCTACTGTTTTTAACGGTCTTTGATAATTTTATGATTAAGTTCTATACGAGGGTGCAGTTGCTTAACTTATGTCCGACACATAGCTACATTATTCCATATCCAACAATCGAACATGGAACAATATCAAGAAATTCCATTACTGCTTTATTTCCATTTGAAAATTTTATTTTTTTAAAGTTACTGCAAAAGTGAAGAATTGTTTAAAACAGAACTATTGAAATTTCTTCAATATAACGTATGTTATTATTTGGATGAATTTTTGAGTTTTACACATACGTAGTTTGTTGAAATGCAATTAACGATTTTTTAAATATGTATTCTTTATTAATTAACTTTTTGTACACGAGCAATTTTTATCAATTTCGTACTTTATTATTATGCTTACATATACACATATTGTCTTTTGTTGACTTATCTTATACCTGTAAAGGTCTCTTAGATTAATAAACTATTATTATTATTAGGATATTAACATTATTATTATATAATTGGAGAAAACAGCAATGCTCTAGATATACACGGTGGCCAGAAAAGGGCGGATAATCGCCAGGCAGGAAGATTCTTTGTTCAATTCTGAGGCGATAATCTTAATCCAAAAAAGTTATACGGTCCTTCCTTAAGGCATACAAGACCATCAAACCTTAAGATGTACGGCTAAAATTTAGCAAAATTAGTCAAATTTATCTATGTAAAATCATTGTGGTGAAATTTAGAAATGGAATTATCTCAAATGCATTGATGTAAGTAATCGATTAGTACCAATGGTTTACATTTTTAACATTTCTTCATTGGCGTTTTTTAAATTAAAGTACATATGGCAACGTGGTACTGTAAGGCTGCTTGTTTAAAAATAATAAGTAGTTGTCAATTTTTGACGTTTCTCATGTGACATTTGGCTGTTGAAATAAGATAAACATTTTGTGCTGTTCTTAATACTGAACAATATTTACCTTTGGAGAATACGCCGACATGTATATGCTATTCGGATTTTGCAATGGAAAATGCAAACTTGGCAAAAGAGGAATATCAAATACGGTATCCACAACGGCGACATCCATCCACCAACACTTTCCGTAGATTGGATCAGCGACTTAGAGAAACTGGCACCTTTATACCGAATTATCGTAACAGCGGTAGACCTAGAGAGCGTCGAACAGTTCAATTATGTTGGAGCGCGTTTTGAATTCGCTTCCTCGAAGATTGGAATTATGTCTGGAAACTGATGGCTACCAATTTGAACAGTTGTTATAATTTTTTCATATTATCTTTAAATTTCAATAAAATTTTTATCCATGTTAACATAAAATTCTTGCTAATTTGCGTATTTACCTGATTTATAGTAAATAATAAAATGATTACTGCCACAGTACTTGTCTGATTAGGTGTTGCCAAATTTACAATTCTTTTAAGCTGCTCGTGTGACCTAAGAAAACACTGTACTACTTTTCTCAATTAAGATTGTCAACTCAGAATTAAACAAAGATTTGGCCTGCGTGGTGTTTGTCCGCATTTTTCTGGCCACCGTGTATAATAGAAGCTTTAATAAAAAAAAATACCAAAATGAGGAAAACTCAGTTTTAGTGGCTGCTACACTTAAAATATGTAATTTATATGTATTTTTTCAGGCACAGTATTTGATATTTGAAAAAATGAGGGAAGAAGGCTTCGTGGCCGGTGCAGATGATGTCAGACTGACGGTAGAAATTATGGTGCCAAGTTCTCAAGTTGGCCGCATCATAGGAAAAGGAGGTCAAAATGTACGAGAACTGCAAAGAGTAACTGGTAGCGTTATAAAATTGCCAGAACAAGGTACGAGTCAACAAGAGGACGAGACAACAGTACATATCATCGGACCTTTCTTTAGTGTTCAAGTAAGTTTGGCTGTCAATTACAAATTATAGAAAAAAAAGAATCTAAAGTAGATTGAAATTGATGAGAATGAAATTCTAATGATTTGATTTCACTTTCAGTCGGCGCAACGACGTATAAGAGCTATGGTGCTACAATCAGTGGCACCCCCGCAAGGAAGACCAACGCGTGGTCAACGGACGCCAAAAGATCCTGGTCAATCATCCGAGGCAGCATCGGATCCGCAGCAGTAACAATAACTCCAAAAGACCAAAATGTCCCACTGCCCCACTATAAGCATGGGTTTATGTATACCCTATATGTATATAACATCTCGAGGCCTTCCACTATGCAATACTGTCCTTCCATTGTATGTGAGTGCGCGCTAAAGAGGGACCCGCCCAACAAATCCTCCGCCACATCGATTTAATACACAGAAAACAACCACAAAACCAACAAATAACTACGTCACATGGGACGTAAATAATGCAATTCTTCATTATTTTTTAATTATTATTTAAAGAACAGACTGGATCATAGCGCCGTATTTTCATCAATATTACATTTAGCTGTCTTCAATTGAAATACCTCAAGATAAGTGCATTTTTCACAGTGCTTTCAATAATCGGAAGCGGATTCCGATTATACATTTATACATATACATACATACATATACACATATTTTACGCATTGCGTTATATTGAAACTTCGTGATTTAATTTCATGTCTATAATACGAAAGATTTATTTCCAAGTTGATTTTCTATATAGAATATTGTTACACAATTGATTATTGCCATAATTATTGCTATTAGATCGTTATTCTACATAATATTAGAGGTCTCTTATTGTTTTCGTTGCAGTCGCTTTCTCCTGCATCGAAACTAGGATTTCGATTATATTACTATTATAATTATGATTCATTACGCTATTATATTAATTTCTTTATTGCTATTATTTGGTGGAAAGTCTAGAGAAGGAACTGAAACAATATGGTGTCGTAAACTACGTGCCCAACAATACAATCTACCTCAGCAAATCAAAATATTAGATGATTTATAGCCAATAGTAAATTTCCGTTATGTATACAGCAACCGACCACAACAACCTCAGTTATACAGTTTTCTATATATACCTACACACCACACGCAAGCATAACATAAACACATTAACACGAAACGCACAGTTGTACGAGATGTTTCATTATTATTTTTTCAAAAATTGAAAGACTACCAAAGATCTAACTTTTGAACGACGAACGAAATACTTGAAAACTAGTATTCGTAACTAAACAACTGGCAATCCGGAGATACTGATTTTGACTAGGACACACACATCAAAAGCTGAAAAACAAAACGAACAATTGGAACATTTATACAGCCTGATATTTAAATTTATCCAACATCAGAAAAATAAACGTGAAGTGTTATATGCAGGCGGGAAGTTCCTCAATAGGTCACATATAAGCAAAGTGGAATGATGCAGCCGAATATAGTTCATTCCACTTTGTTTATACGAGCCCACGTGACTATTTATATCATTGTGTGATTGTGTTTTTATTATTTTATATAAATATATATTATATATATAATAAGTATACATTACAATATGGTGCCGTGTTCGCAAATTAAACACAACATTTGACGCTGTACATAATGAAACGGAGACTGAATTATACGAAATATGTGCAGTGTTCGCGTTGTGTTGTATAGTGCTGCCACCTCTGTTATGCGGGGAAAGTAAACTGTGAACGTGTGAATGAGTGACATTTTGTAACTATTATATTATTGTTAGGAGATTGTTAAAATTATTCGAAGTATTTGCTAATTATTACTCGTACATCGCTCAAATATTACAACATTTGGATTTTTCCTCGACGATTTTTTAGTTAATATATTTGAATGTTGTGATGAAAACTGAGTATCCTGTGTTAGAATTTAAGTTGTACTACACACTGGTAAAGTTGCACATTTACATTAGCTTGCAAAATCTTGAGTATTGGATAACAATAAATTCACCTCACGCTATTTGATACGATAAAATAGATGTTTAACTTTATCAGAGAAAACAAAAAATGTACCTTATATCCATTCAGTGACTCAATACTCGAGATAGTATCAACGTATTCTTCATAACATAAATATTTCAATGTAATAACCTAAACTGAAATGTGACAAAAAAAATGTAGTGCTAGTAGCGTTACATGAAGGAAAAATCCGATTATTTCTAGGTGCGAGCGTTGTACGGGCGAGATGTATTTGATACCAAATGAGACAAGGCTAAAGCCTTAACGCAGTCCAATACCTTGTGTCAAGGTCGACTGCAATAGAGTACAAAAATTATAAAACTCGAAAGGTGTAGAAAGCGCCGATGGGCCTCTTCTAAAAAAAAATTATTTTTGATAAAATTGTTTGTTGGGGAGGATATTTTTTGTTAGATTTTTAAAAATTATGGATGAATAGCGGGATCGCTATTTTGATTTTGTGAAAAAAATGGATATATTATTAATTATTATATAATATTAATATTTATTATTATTGTATAAAAGAAAAAAATTAAATTATTTGTACAGATTTATTAAAGTGTGCCAAAGTGCAAGGATGTTACCAGAGAACGCTTAGGATCTTAGGGACTTGAGGGTTTATGCATTTCGTTTCGGCATTGATAAATTAGCACTTTACCCGCCCAAAGAATTGGGCCAGGTATACGAACAACAATAACAGCAATTCTACACACATATGCACTCAAAAATAATGATTCAGATGCAATCAAAACATTCGTACAAAATTGAAATGGAGTACAAATGTAAAGAAATTCATTGAGATTCATAAACTGTACTTCAAAACGAGTTGATTGATTAATCCATTTGTTTCACATAGAAAGTATGAACATCGAATATAAAATCTCCAAGCAAAAAAAATCTAACATCTTTTCGTTTTCTTATGAATTTTTCTGTCAGAATAATAACACACTTAAATTTCGAAATTAAAGGTTACACTCAATTTGCAATTAGCCCCCCTACAAAACAAAAGAGGATCGTTTATAATCGAGCAATTTCTCCATCCACTAGAAAAATTTTTAATTATTGCCATCCACGCACAAAAGTTTAATTCAAGTTCATTTTTATTTGTAACTAGATATGCAGAGACGGTCTATATACATATATCACATGTCTATAATCAAAAAGATACACTTACTAATAAAGTTGTAGATGTAATGGACTGAACATAAAATTAAATTGTCTTAGATATAAATTGTCGTAAGCGTTGTTCATTGCATATTTGTATGTTATCAACTTTAGTGTCTACCTTCCACGCAGAAACAATTTTATTAGTAAGTGGAATTTAATCAGTTACACTGTTTGAATGCGTACGTTGACCTCCACATTATGTGTGTATATATCCATATATATACACATTTCTAAGCTTCATGTTAGATTGATCGTAAACCGACCCAGTACATCGTCTGTTCACTTTCTAACATCTGCAGATATTGTACAGGTCAATTTTTTCAATATTTGTATAACAATGAAAAAGCCCACGTGTTTCTCACATAAATTCTTCAAACAGGTTACAACACTTACTATATAACGACCTGAAAATTTAATTTTATGTGCTCATCGAAGAATATAATCGAGAACGCAGGCCCATGACTATTATAAATACCTTTAGTCTGTTAATCATAAACTTCATCAGAAATGGTACTTAGATTACGTTGGTTGTAATGTTAACTTTTGCTTAAAAATAAAAGTGTTGCCAGATAGAAGCATTGGTATCCATATTAATGTATTATACCAATTATAACACAGTAAATATGTTGAAAGTGGTATAGTGCCTAAGATAGCGGTTGTGCACATTCGGATCTCATCCTATTCATAGCGGCTTAAATATGCAATTCCTCGTGCTGCTTTTTAGATGCCACAGTTTTAGTATCTTTTTTTAGATTTAAACGTTTTAGATCCATTGCATTGTTAATAATAGATGTGCCTTTTTTCAGTTTTAATGCTTGATTGTCACATTATATAACAAAAATTCTATGGAATAATTTTAAAACATTTTAATCCGATTGTGCTGACTGCCTACACAACCTACCTGTTAACGAACTAGTTTGAATGCTTTATTATTGATTCGCAAAAACAACTTATACTAATGAGTTTTGTAAACTAGAAGTAATTCTGTAAGATGCATGGTAATAAAGACAACCATTAGTAATTTTTGTTACATGTTTGACTGTAGATTATTAAAGTATTTGGAGCTTGTGCATCAAATATGTTCGTTTTACAGGAATAAAAAATAGATATAGTTAAAATTGCATTTCATATTATAATTATTGCATAAGCTACTCCTTTATAATTATATAAATATACCCTTTTTGTTGATTTCAAGCAAACTTTATTACATAGAGCAAACTTGTAGTAATTTGATATAATTTTTGATAATGTTTACGTTGAAATCAAATAGTTATAGTATTTTTGCGTATCACACCTGGTAAAATATAGATTTGTGTTCTCTTTGTTTTTTTGAGTGTTTCAATATTTTTTCTTGATTCAAGAAAACTTATATCCTTAAAAAGCAACTTACATAGTTAAATTATAACCTTTCAGTCAAATAAGAAACAAAAATATAGCAGTAATTATTATAATTATTTATTGTTTTGTAAGCTTGTTCAATTGAAGGATATAGGTTTAGTAATAGTTTATAGTACATGTTACACGCTGGAAGGAGACTGATTGTGCAAGGAAACCAGCCGTTGTAGATTTTTCGTACCTTAGGTTTGGATACGTGTACCATTCCGATCAAAACTTTTGCTATTTGTTTGTACAAGATTAAGAAAAGAACACTGTCCGACCTAAGAAATAAACTACCTCAATAATTAATATATTTCTATTAAAAGTATGTTGTTCAAGTTTTTTTTTTGGGTAATCATTACTAAGTTAAGTTTTTTTTTATTCTGGAGAATACTATTTGTAACAGTAAGTTGTCATTAAAAAGTCTATAGTAAATAGTCAAAATTGTGTCAGTGTGTGCCATTTTTTTATGTATGTCAGTGGTAAAATACGTTACGCAGGTGTATTAGGTATTAATAATATATATAAAAAAAGGACAGTTTGGAAACGCTGGTTCATGTTACTTGAAAATTTTACAAATTAATTTTGGCATAATATCGTTCATAAAATACTTCTAACGTCTAGAATCAAAAAATAAGTTATTAATGCCTAGTATTTCCATGCGACATAAAAATAGTTCATCCATTAACTATATATACATATTATATTATAAACAAACATATATTTACCATAGATGCACATTATATATACATATATATTATATATTTATAAATAACTGGAAATGTTTTCTCTCAGGAATTATAGCTCAGGATATTTAAACGCATAAATTGGTTTATCCAAAGTTGATTTCTTTGTTTGTTTTATTTCTTCTTTCTTTTCGGTACAGTCATCACCACCTGATTGGTTATTTTAGACTGCCTTAAAAACTAAATGTAAAGTGATCAGTCAGGGTAAGTGTTAAACAAAAAAGTCGAAGTGAAGTTTAATATCCGTTTGTTAAGAGATTGTCTATGCTTAAAATGAACTATGTTTAGTGAATTGGTGTTATATATATATAATATAAAAAATAGGATTTTGTATTTGGCATATTTTGTATATGGTATCTTGAGAGTAAAGCTGTCTTTTCACTATGATTGGTACACTGAAAGAACTAAAAAATCACAAATTTTGTTCAGGAACTTGTCCATTTATTTCAGTTAAATAAATAGTGTTCCCTAATTAGCTTGTTAATGTTTTTCTTTTTAAAACCCTTTTATACATTTCATACATAGTCGTTCTTCAATGGTGAATCTCAAAGAAGAAACAAAGTTATTGTGATCTGCACTTCTAAATACGAAAACAATCTCATTATAATCAAATAATTCCACGTGCAAGCATTTAAAAACTGTAGCCGCATCGGCAGGATGCCCATCCATTTCTTGTGAACAACAAATTACTAACTTCCATACATTTTTTACTTTTTTAAATAAGCACTTAGTTATACAATTTAACGTTAAACATTATATAAGTGTCTCCATGAGAGCCTCATTTTTCAATTGGTACTAATTTGAGGGTACTATATTTATGTACATAATTGGCCATTTTGCATTCATCTTTAGTTGTAAGGCCTTTTATTCATTCAATCAGCCAATGTGTGCAAGAGTGTTGTGATGTCTCTCCAAAGAATTTAGTCGATACTAAAATTTACGTTTACCGTACGAATATGGATAAAAGCTACGTAGAGAATGATATAGACAGATATTTCGATGGATTGGATTACGTTGTTTTCGCAATAATGCTAATAGTTTCTGCTTTAATAGGAATTTATTTTGCATGGTTTGCAAAAGTGAAACAAAACACAACTTCAGAATACTTAATGGGTGGAAAAACTATGGGTGTATTTCCTATATCAATGTCCTTAATCGCTAGGTATGTATGTACATTAACTTTTATAATGTCGATGTCTGTTTTTGTCTCTATGCTCCTTTTTGCTGTATTTTCTTCGACTGTTGTATTCTCTTCTATCTTCATCTGATGAAAAACTGTCAGAACTGATTGGACTGGCTTGATCAATATGGTGTTTATGCTTATATTTGCTCATTAGAGTTTTTCGGTAGTGACTAATTTCCTCGTCCATACTCCTTCCACGTTTTCGTTTCCTTTTGCCCGATTCTAATTCATCTTGATATTGCATTACAAGCAACTCAATTTTTCTTAATGAATCTCTCTGTTCTTCACTAAGTTTTCTACTCTGCCTATCAATGCTCCTTTGCCTCTCAAGTTCTAGATCATATATTTTCTTTGTCGACATCGCTTGCGCTTCAATATCTTCTGGTTTAACACTTTCCCATTTAGATGTTATAAAATTTGCTAGATTCGGTGGGTCATTTCTGCGACTTTTCGTACTATCTAGGATTGTAATATTTTTTTCATCATTCTCAGTATTTTGCAAAGATCTTTTGATCAAATTTTTACCATCCAAGGGTTCATCAGCAGCGGAATCTTCGCCATTTTCTAAACCACTTTCCGACTGCCCCAAAAATTTTTGTTCAATGTGTTTTAGAAAATCCCTCTGGTATATTTTCCACAGATCCCACGATCGTATAACTGTCAGTACCCTAAATTTGAAAGCCTCTCTTTCATAAGCATTTTTTAAATTATGACAGCATCTTTCAAGCATATCAAATATATGAAATAGATTATTTTCAAATTCAGTCACAAATTTTCTGGTTTTATTTACTTTCTTTACACCTGAGTTATAAAGTATGTCTGATAATAAGAATAGTCTAGCCATTTTCTTCACTGGATTTGTTGAATCATTTTCAAACGATTCTCTAATCAAACAAACAACATCCTTGGCTGCTTCTTCGTGATTCATACAGAAAACCATTGCCTCCCCTATTTTTAATCGGCCAATGTTCAAATTTTGAATAGAATGTATTAATCTGTTTCTTTGAGCTTGTGAGAGCATTTTCCTGTCTGTTTTCACACTTTTTGTAAATTCTTCTGGCATTCCTCGAGTGTAATCTGGCATCATTGGAGGTAACCAAATGCTTCCCCCTTTAAACATGCGAAACTCTTTATTGGACCAAACATAGGCAGCTTCACCATTTAAAATAGAGTATAGTTTCCATCTGTAGTAAGTATGATGTGGAGAGTTATTGTCAAAGAGAAATTGATATGCAGGATTATTAATTTCCTTATTCATTATCATTGCTTCAAATAATGGTCCTTCCCGGACCACAAATTCTATAACACGATGAATCAAACATATTACTTTTTTCTCTAGAGGTACTGTCACATGTACTACAGAATCATAAAGAATCTTACTTATATCATCAGCATTTTTTGTTATACTTTGGCTCCTTGGTTGAGCATTAAATGGTAAACCACTTTGAGGAGGTGGTAGGAATAATTTTAACAATTCTGGTGGTATGTACACCGGGTGTGTTGGTATTTCCACAGGTTTACCCCATCCTATTCTCATATCATTACGGTTCTTCAGGTTTTCTAAAGCCCTTTCACCATCTCTTCTACTCATAAAAGCAACAAATCCTACGTTATTACTCCTACCTTTTTCATCACCTCTCGGCCACATTATTTTTACACTTGCTAATGGGCCGTACACACCAAATATTTCCATTAAATCTTGTTCTGTCATATTTGGATTAATATTGGCAACAAATAAATTTGTTGTAGTTTGATCATCGCTCTCATAGCAACTAAAGTTGATATTAATTACATCATTTTTATTTTTTGTTCTTACATCCCTTTCTAAGTGCCTTAATCGTAATTCTTCTTTCAACAATTCTAAATTAGATTTAGGCTTTTCATTGCCTTTCTGACGTTCTAATTTTGTTTCTTTTATCAGTCTTGCACATTCTATAGCTCTTTTAATAGTATCAGAGCCACCGGATTTCACCACGGGTTTTGGGTTATATATTTTTCCTTTTTCCGACTCGTTCTCTTTATCTTTCGCGTACAAAATACCAGATTTTACGAAAAGTTTACTTGGAGGGGCCGAGTTACCCTGAAACGTTTGAATAAATTCTTGAAACGCATGCGCCGTTGCTTCTTGTTCTTCCCTATGTTTTCTTTCAAATTCTCGTTTGGACATTGTACTTTAATAAAGGTTAAGTAACGAATTATATTATATTATAACTTCAGTATCAGCTCCAATGGAATAGCTGCTATTAAAAATATAAATATAAGAATTAATGAAAGAGAAATATACTCATATTACCTTATTCTGACGTGCGCGAAATTTAAATAAATGTACGTTTTTGGATACTAACCAATATTTAACTGTCAGTTTTAATATTATATGGTTGTCATGTTTCATTTGTTTTATCCATTTGCAACTTATTGATAAATTTTAAAGACGATGAATATTTTTGAATCATTTTCTTTAAGTTTTTTTTTATTTTTTGTCGAAACCATTAACGTAGGTTCGCGAATAATTTTCGTCCATATTTGAAATTAGTCCAGAACTGATTAAATATAATATACATAATATATGCTTTGCATTGTAGTTTATTATAAGCGGTGTTTTGTTGTTGAACAAAAATATTCATAAGATTTCTTCCTTACATCAAAAATGATTAACAAATAAATGCACAAGCAACAAATTATAACGAAAATTATGCCGAAATTTGTGAGAATTCTTGTAATGAATTATTGTGTAAAAAAGAACGAAATGTATTTTTGTGAACATATTCGTAATAGATTTTGGGGTAATAAAATACTGTTATATACGACAAAAATCCCTCACGAAAATTTCCAGATAATCTTCGTTATAATTTGCGTAATAATTCTCGTACGTGTAAATAAATGCTCAGATCTTGTGCAATTATTAATAATTTTTTATGTAACGAAGGAATTCTTATGAATATTTGTGTTGAATATTATTCAACAAAAAGCGACTTATTTTAAACTCCAATACAAAGCATACCTACCTATATTATTTATTTTGATTTATGTATAATATCAACAATAAACATAAAAGATAAATAACTTTTTTAAGATTTTGCACAAATTTTTATAAAAGTAAAATAAATAAAAAACATTGGTTAGCCAAAACGAAATAGGATAAATTAAAAAATTATTATGTTTGCATCTTTCAGTTATATTTCGGGTATTAGTATATTAGGAATGCCCGCTGAAATATACACATATGGAACACAATTTTGGATGATTATCACTTCAGAGGGTTTGGTTTCAATTACTATGGCTTTTGCTTACTTACCAATCTTTTATAAACTTCAAATCACGACCAGTTACGAAGTAAGTATGAGTTTATGTAGTATTGAGTATGAAATATTGGAAAATTCTTTCATTAACAATGAATTCTACGTTTTATGTTATAAAAAGAAAAATTAATGAAAACGCACAACAAATTAATTATTACTCGGAAGTTAAAAATATAAAATTTTATATACAGAATTTATAAATATTTCGTTGTATGTATTTATTCTTCAATATTTCTAAAGTATTTGCTGCGAATTAAATTAATCAATAAACGCATAAGCTTTGTTCTTGTATCTGTTCGTTCAAGTTTCGTGATCGTTATAAATGTGGACGCCAGATGCATGCACAAATACATTTTCTGACAAAGTAGGCTTGAAGGGACAGATCCATTAATTCCCTAAAAATATTTAACTAAAATTTCATGCTCAATATGCTATTGGTTACATAAAAATATTTATGGGTTAAAATGACCTTTAAGTGACAACACTTTCGCAGTATTTGAAGCTCAGGTTCAACCAAACAGTACGTTTGTTAGGATCAATCATGTTTCTGATGAAAATGATGCTTTATATACCAATCGTAATTTACGTACCGGCGTTAGCATTTAGTCAAGGTATAAACATTTATTTAACCCGGCAGTAGTAGCTATATATGTATGAGAACAGATGCTCACATATCCCATTTGCAAATATTTACTTTATCACATATTGTTCTTTCAACTAGTTTTTTTATCCTTTCATTTCTTGTATTGTCTTCCAAAATTAATAATATATCAAAAGCTTTGCGCTAAAGAAATGTAGTATTTATATTCACAAAGATGTGAGCAAATATGATAACGTATCTAACGGCTAATGCGGGGTTAAGAAATAAGAAATGATTGCAAACACTTTATGCACATGTATATTTCAGTAACGGGCATTAATTTACATCTGGTAACACCGGTGGTATGCGTGGTCTGTATATTTTACACAACATTGGTAAGTATACATTTCACTTGTTCCTATTTGTCCTCATCTTACACAAGCCAGTTATCAAAACTACAGTTATGATAAACCTGACATACAAAATTCCCTATCAAATATCGAAAATCGCTAAAAGAAATTTGCAAAATGGGACCGGCTATTACTAAGAGTATAATTGACACCATTAAGGGACCTTCATCCACCAACTTGGGCGATACCATCAAAATAGAAGGGAGTATGATCGACATGAACAAAGAAAGTATAAACATAAGTAGCAATGTTTCGTCTTCGTTGACAAAATCTTCGTCTCCTCGTTCAGTTAAAGGGTCCATTTTGAGGCATTTTACGGTAGCACTGAGAATTTTGAAGTAGCAGTTGGTGACAGTAAATATTTGACAATGTCAGAATGAGAAAACGAGGAGTTGTGATGTATCCAATAAAAATTTAGATAAAATAAACATGTATTTACGTAGCTATATATAATTTAAAAAACTCATCTCACTATTGTCCGATCATAAAATGTTATGAAGTACCTTTGTCTTAGTAAAACTTTATTTTAATAAATTTAGGGTGGATTAAAAGCGGTAGTGTGGACTGATACAGTACAAACTATTGTTATGGTTGGTGCACTCATGGTGGTTCTGGTTATGGGCACTATTAACGCAGGCGGTTTCGCAGAAGTTTGGAAGAAAAATAAAGAAGGCGGACGAATCGATTTTTTTAAGTATTTACTTTAATAATTTTAGCTTAGTTTCATTATATACTGGCTGGTTTATCTATCGTCAGATGTTCAAATATCAAATGACTTTCTAGAACTACGAGATGGAGCTATTGAACAAGGGTGAAAATGTCTCCCTTTTTTTCAAAAAAACTTTAAAAATGGTACTATCTAACATTTACTGGTTTTCTCAAAATATACAGTCTGATCCAATAAATAGACCCGCCCAGTATACGCTTTTAATTGGCTAAACAATACATAACAGCATCAATTTCTGTCTTCTTCAACTTTAAATGCATTTTTACCGTTGAGTGAGAGAATTGCAACAGATCAGCCGTATGTTGTGTAATAAATTCATAATTTACGATGACATATTTTCACATAATCATGTTAAGTACATGTTGTGTCTGCCACAAATTGCGTGTGGGCGCAACTACTGCTTTGAACTGACAAAGCCCACACATGAATGCTTTAATGAATGGATCTAATTGTGACATCCTTACATTTAGAAAATTATTACCAAAGCTACGCACACGATATAGTAATTACTAAATTAAATGTCTCCGAGAGAATCATTTGATTAAATTTTTGCAAGTATTTTTTTTAAATAGCTTTATTCTCTTATATTATAATAATCTTATAACTAGAGTTGCCGCGTTCACTAGCGCACCAGGGGTGACACGTTCAGGCCTTTGCAATATTTAATACAAAAGGAAATAATAAAGTCAATATTCACTCCGCAGCCTTCTGGTATGTGCACTTCTATTAAAAATCAGACAAAAATTAAGTATTTTAAAATCCCGAAAGCGAATCGGTTTTCAACTAAAAATGAAATTGAAAATTAACGAACGGAATTCGTATTTAGAGAAGGCAGAACTGCAATCAATCCTGTTGACTTCGAAAATACAACTTATATCCTTATCACCTGCAGCCTGATAAAATGCCGCGTACCCCAATTATAGAAGTAATTCGTATGCTCTGGTCATATATGTTTCTATGTTACGAACTTATATGAAGAAATTCGATCATTGTCAAAGCCGTCAAAATGTTTCTTTAGCTTCTTTTTCTTATAAATCTTTTACATGCAAAAAAATGAAGCGCAATATTATACATATATATCTTTCTAAAACTTTTAGTTTTGATTGGGATCCTACGATAAGACATTCGTTCTGGACAGTGTCTATAGGCAATTATTTTGCTTGGTTAGCTTCCTGTTCCATTAACCAAGCTATGGTCCAACGTTGTTTGGCAATGCCCACACTAGCAAAGGCGCATGTGTAAGTAATACAAAAAATAGCATTCTGATATCTTGGATCTTAGCGTAGGTTTCAACATTTGCAGCACTGTTGGAATTTTGGTTATAGGAATAATGGCATTAGTTTCAATGTGTTGCTACATGGGTTTATTAATTTACGCAACTTACAGCAAATGTGACCCTGTTACGCGTGGCGCTATAGTTAAATCAGATCAGCTATTACCATATTATGTAATGTACATCACTTCCTCTCATCCTGGGCTTCCAGGTTTGTTTGTTAGTGGAGTATTCAGTGCAGCTCTTAGGTAAAATAAGTCAATTTCAAATACTAAATGTATCTATATTTATATTTAACAGCAATTTAAGAAATAACATAAAATTTGCAGTTCAATGTCGACTGGGTTAAACTCAATGACAGGAGTAATATTCGAAGACTTAATTAAACCGTATGTTAAAAAACCTCTGTCTGAAGCTAAGGCAAGTTTTTTAATGAAAGTTATAGTAGTAATCATTGGTACAATATGTGTCGCTTTGGTGTTTCTTGTTGAGAAAATGGGCACTTTAATACAAGCGTCAGGGAGTTTAGGTGCTATAACTGCAGGACCATTACTGGGAATATTTTCCTTGGGGATGTTTTTCCCATCCGCAAATCCGCTGGTAAGTCATTACATTTACTGCATTTCAGTACTTTATAGTGTAAACCTTGTATGAACGGACACGTTTCTAGAATACGTACTGTAACAAAAATTCACGTGTGTAATAATTGCACATCGCTAAGATGAAAACTCACTTGGCCCTTTAGAAATCACGGCAATAAAGCAGTCGCATGACCTATATCCAACTCTCTTTTGTTAATGCGTTTATGTTGTACACCAAGTGAACACATGTGAGCTGGCGATGGGTAAGGAACGAAAGAGATGAAATGATGAAAATGATTTCCGTTTGTCACAAACGAAAATAGTAAATGCATTATTTTACCGTGCTGGCGACTTTTTGGCTTACTTAACTTTTCATCCCCATCTTACACATCGATATATGGGAAATCTTGTCCGATACATTAGATTCCCTAACGCTTCGACGATCGCGGGCAGAAATCAAATATCTGCCCACAAAACAAGTGCAATGCATGTTGTTATCGCATTTCAATTGAGTTCTCACATTGCTAGATGGGTAACGGTCAATTTAAAACAGATTATTATATACCAAAGTAGAAGGTATTTACGATAAGTAAGATTTATTTTCAGTTAAGCCTAACATGACACATGCTACATGGCTCGACGTTTCACAGGAACATTTTGTTTAATAAATAATAAAAACAAAATTGTTCCGGATAAGAGTATAAGCGATTAAGAAATTCAAATATGTGCTTTGGTAGAGCTAAATCCTATTATGACTAAGTTTACACGGGCATTTAGCACCGGTGCAGTTAAATCGCTGTAATTTCAAAAACGATTTAGCGGTACTGTGGGGTTCCCAAAATAAAGAAAAGCGATTTATGTAAAGCTAATATTACAAGCTCGTGTAAACGTAGTCTATGCCATCTCGACAAATTTCTCGCAAATATGACAACAATGCAACAATGCTTCAAATATTTTAGGCAATAATAAATACGGGTCTTACAAAATTGCGAGTTCACATTTTCCCGAAAATTATTATCGCCGAATGTAATTTTGTGAAATATTGATGAATAAATATCACAATCATAAATTATTTTTCATTAACTTGCGGTTTACAAACAAAAACCTTTGTAGGTGCATGGGGTATTATAATCGAGTAATTATCTCTTGATCTCTTGTTGCTTGCGTAGAAATCTATATTTTAATATATCAACGCGATTTTAGCGTCCACAGAAAATGAACGTATAGGTAATTATTTATTCTTGGAAACGACAATAGCTGGCCTTTATAACTCGATAAATGTTTATTGTAACTATGTCTCTGACGACGATATGTCATTAAACGCGCCTAATATACAGAGTGCGGCAGAACAAATTAAGCGGTTTAGAGGGCTAAATACTCGTGCGGTGGTAGGGGTAGGCTGGTATATGTATTTCAGTTATCAACATGTTTGGGCCGGAGTACATGGTGCTTTTGCAATGATCGCGTATTAGTAAAACAATCGATCTGTGGTCGCAACATAGAGCATATCAGCGGCACTTCAACGTTAAGCGCAACAATGCTTTTCCTAATGCGTACAAAATTTATTGTTGCTTTTAAGCAGTTAGAGGAACCTGATAGCATGCTGCGCAGACGTGCGCATGACTGACGTAGATCTATCAGAACACCAATATTCAGATTGTAAGAGCAGTGATCGAGCAAACGCCAAGTCATTCAGTTCAAAGACATGCATTCTTCATTCGAAGATTCTGCACTTTGATTTGAACTTTACCTCTACAAAATAATAATGTCCCAAGGAGTAAGCCCAGCAGATTACGGCAACCGCCAAAATCTTTGTGAGCAGACGCTTGCACAGATCACTCTCGACGTATCTTTCCTTAACAGCGACAGAGCGTATTTTCACCTCAGTGGTGCTGTGAATATACAAAATGTCCGCTACTGGGCTGAACATAACCCCAGAATTAATCACCAAACATCGCTACATTCCCCTAAACCAACGGTATGGTATACTATATCACAATTTGGCGTGATAGCCCCATCCTTCTCTGAGGAGGAAGGCGTTACAATAACTGAGTTCCGAACGTTATACGGCAATGTTGCTAAATTCTCTGCAACCCAGAATGGAATAGCTTGTTTGGAGAACAACTGAAGGAAAGGATGGTCAAGCGTCGACCTCACGGCCTACCAGAGCTACAGGAACGGATTATTGAAGAAGGCTACTACACCCTACGAATTGTGTAAACGAGCTGTCAAAGCTTCTGAGATCGTCTCTAACTGTGTGTTGCTGCTAACGGCCGCCATCTTGAGGACATCATTTTCAAAACTTCAAGATTCTGAAATGCTATATACTGTAGCTGTTTCAGAAATAAAAACGTTACCAATACGTTTCTATTATCCCTCAAAACTGCTTAATTTGTTCTGCCGCACCCTCGCACTACCATTTAGTTTCCCATTTTATTAATGATGTGCATATATTAATAAGTTTTGTTTTAGGGAGCACTTGTTGGAGGTATAGTTAGCGGCTCTTTAATAACTTGGATATCTATAGGCACGCAATTACAAATCGCGAAAGGATTAATAAGATTCCCACAGAAACCTCTCTCAATCGAAGGGTGCAGTGCAAATTGGATAACGGAATACTTAACTCTGACATTACATCCCGACTCAACGCCGAAACCGTTAGACCCGCCATTTATTTTGTATAGACTTTCTTATATGTACTACACAGCACTAGGGTGTTTTACAGCCATTGTCGTAGGCATTATAGTTAGTTACTTAAGCGGCCGGAACAAAAATAAAATTCACCGAGACCTTCTGTCACCTGTGATACACAGATTTCTTAAGGATGAACAATCTCTAGAAAATAATGTAAATATAGCTGAAGGTATTAAATTAAATAATTTATAAAAATAAAATGGTATATTTCTTTTTGCCGTCTTACATCACTAAGCGCTAGCGATATATACAAAAAACATTGTTGTGTAATACAATTATAGTAGTACTAAAGTAGTAAGGAATAATATTTTCATAGAAAAAATATAAGCAAAAAATACTGATAAGTAAAACAGAAATATCAATAGAAAATAACTCCCAACATTTAATAACGCAAATTTATAGCTGATGAATTAGTTCCCAACATTCTTATACTTCGTACCATATACAAATATGCTTTATAACCTATAATCTAAATATATCTACAGGGTGCCAGGAACCGTTGTAAAGCACTTTGTGAATCACTTTGAAAATCTATTGAATGTTAAAATTCTATACCAGGTTGTTCTAAGTCTGAGAAGTAGTTTGTCAAATCATTTGTGCAAACACCGTTTACATCTATAAAAAGAGGCTTATTACACAAATCCTAACTATTCAACTGGGATATTATCGCAGGATAACAGAGTATCAAAATAATTGTAACTGTTACTTCATGATTTCTTGATGAATGGCGTGTTACTATTTGGAAGAATAAAATCAAAATGGTAATTATTAATGTCTAAAAGCGCCTAAAAAAAAAAGGAAAAAAAATATTTTTATCGTGTGTTAGCTGTAATATTTGAATATTCTATTAGATAAAAAAAAATATTTGGTTTGTCAAAAAATGATAAATAAATAAGTTTTGGTTAAATCAAAATATCCGAAAATATATTTGAGTATAAAGGCAGCAATTTAAATTTGTGCTGTATATGTAATCCATATGAGGAAATTTCGTTTGTCAAAAATTATCTGCAATAAACACAAATATAGAACTAGTCGAAAGAAGCGCTTGATAAAACTTTTTTTGCCAACTAATAAGCTCATATTGGTTACTTGCCCACAAGCTATAGGGTTATAAGATCTGTGATTTTTGTACTTGTTTATTATTAAATGTTTATATATTTGCTTTAATCAGAGAGGTTATTCTTTTTATTAAAAAAAAAACAGCCTTGCAGCATTTACATCACTTTTATATAAATAAAATATGAGAATATTTTATAGATTTATAAAATGAATTTGTATTCATTTATTTACTTACATAACTAAGCACCAATTTTTTCAATTTCATCAGAGTCTTCTGCATTTAGGTAACTTATTTTTCGGTCAAAATGTTTTTCAATCGTTTGGCACACAGCCATTGCGGCTGGTGAATCAACCAAATTGATTGCGATTCCGTGCTTGCCAAACCTTCCTGTTCTTCCAATTCTGTGTAAGTACGTTTCGCAATCTGCTCGCCCGTCCATATCAACGGGTAAATCAAAATTAACAACTATAGTAACTTGCTCCACATCAATGCCTACAAAAATATTTTATCGGCACAATTATAACTAACGAACAATTGTTGTTTTTTTCTTATATTTACCTCTGGATAATACGTTCGTTGTTATAAGCACTTTTTCAGTTCCTTTTCTGAATCTATCTAATACATTTATCCTTTGCTCTACGCTTAATTCTCCAGTTAAAACTGCCACTGCATGTCCATCCTTTGTCATTTTCTCTGCTAACCAATTAGCAGTTCGCCTCGTCTAGATTGCAGCAAAAAGGAATTTTATAGATACAAATATGCACCATAAATTGAACTTACGTGGCAAAATATAATAGCCTGACCAACACCAACAGTGCCATAAATATTCGTCACAGCACTATATTTCTCTTGCTGATTTGCACATTTAACGTAATATTGCTTAATATTATTCAAACTTTCTTCTTCCCGTTTCAGTCTTATAATCAGTGGTCTTGGGACTATTATTTCAGCAAAATTTATTACTTCCTCATCATACGTAGCTGAGAAAAACATCATTTGGCACTCTTTGCTTAATGTTCTAAAACAAATAATATAATCAATTAACCTTATTAGTTGCAACTAACAACAGTTAATGTAGACCAATACTCGCAAGGAGAAGGTTATATAAGGTTCTAGTAGGACATAACTACGGTAACTCGGCCAACTGTGACCAGAAGACAAGCAACATTCTTAAAAGAAATGCATGAAGGGCCTATTGAGTAAAGAGAAATAAACTATTAAAATAGGTAGGTACAAATAGTCACTGTAGTCATAGTAGGCATAATAGGTAGGCATTCTATTTGTAACTTTCACCAAGATGAAGAGAAAATCTCATTTCATGTTGTGCCTCAATATATAAAATTCGTCTCTATTGGAGAGGAATTTCGTCTTTTTGTCTACTCGTTAGAGTGGATAGTTAGATAAAAGAACTACTCTCAGTGATGGTAGGTGTAATAAGAGAGACAAAATTAGAGTGTTTTCTAGGTGAAATGAGCAACACAATATATCTGATAAGGTTACTATGAAACAGTCATTTAAAAAAGCGTAATTTCAGTTAAATCAAATTTCTGTGAATTTGACTTGTAATTTATTACTTGGAAAAATATCTATGTAGACTTTTAAAACTGTAGAAAAATTATCTAATCAAAAAAGCTACATTTTATAATGCAATAAGATACATACTTATGGATTCGGATACACTGATCTTGGTGTCCTTGTGTAGCAATCATGACATCTGCTTCATCCAATACAAACACTCTTATTTTACTCAAATCAAATACCTTATATTTAACGCCCCAATCTAAAACTTTTCCTGGTGTGCCAATAATAATATGTTCGGTTAACTTTAAGTTTCTTGGAACTAAAACATTACTACTGAATCACACTTCTATGGAACACAAAAAGATATCATACCTTCTTCACCCCTTACAGCATAGCGCAATTCAATTTCTGGGCAAAATTTGGCCATATGTGCTGCAACTTCTCCAGTTTGTATAGCTAATTCATATGTCGGTGATAAACACAGAACCTTAAATATAGAATCTTTGTTTATACTGCATTTAAATATTACTGTGTTATACTATTATAAGAAAATATACCTGAGGGAATTTCAGTTCTGGTTTTACTCTACTCAACATAGCCAAAACAAAGGCTGCCGTTTTACCAGTTCCAGACTGTGATTGAGCAATTAAATTTTGCGGTGGATCTGCTAATAATGTAGGGAGAGCTGTTTCTTGAATTTTTGATGGTGCATTGAAACCCATTTCATACACTCCCTTAAGAAGATTTGGTTTCCTATAATATAAGCAATCTAAAGATGTGCAATTTTATATACTAAATTGTAGGACGTACAAATGCAATGCCTCAAAAGATTTAACAGAATATAACGGAGAATTAGGATCTTTACGTTGAATTTCAATGTCTGTTTTACTTTCCACAAGACCTTTCCTTATTATCTTCTGTAATAAGCTAGCTTCTGCTGGGCTAAATTGTTCTGGTGCATCGCTATCTCCAGCATCTCCAGCACCTTTAGTCTTGTCATTTCTGCTAATATCTATTTGTGACACCTAGTATTTAAGAAAATATAAAAGTTAAATAAGGTTTTAATAGAAAAATTGGAGTACTTACTTTGTTAGCCACAATACTTTCTTGATCTTCAACATATTTAGCCCAGTCTACTTTTTGGGACATAATTGAAAAATTATAAATACCCCTTTCAGGTTACTTATATTTATTGCTTTGGCGGTTAACTGGATACACGGTTAACGGATATTATAGCCGAAAAATCACAACACAAAAAATTTACCAATCTAAATGATAGCTGATCACAATCACAGATCACAACCTATTATAATCACCCAGACCTAACCACGTATTAGCACATTCTGTGCATATCAGATGGTAGATGATAACTTTTATTTATTTAGATCGCATGACAGAAATTATATCGCATCTCGAATGATATATAATCTACACATAAATTACTAATTAAGTTTGTATCTGATTACACTTATCGTTACTTCAACGGCGTATTTTTAAACCAAGGCTTATGGATGATTAGCCTAGATGGCAGTGAGTGTCAGAATGAGGAATTGCACAACTTTTTTTTTATGGCATAGAATGATAGAGAATGTTATAATATATACCCCTTCATTAAACCTTCTTTTAAATTGTTTCTCATTAAGGCATAATTAATTTTTTTAAACTGCTCTGACGTCACAAGTTCTTTCATTCATAAATTCTTAGTCGGCATGACTTGGCAATGGAGCGATAGTCATCGTAGTTCGCATCATCCTCGCAGATAAGTAATATTAAGTTCTCTGTTCGCATGCTTTGCGCGTACAGATGGCGTAAATGTATTATTACGATATTCTGTGTTTATTTTACGCGGTTTGGAGGTTATAATCTTTCAGAATTCGTTCTTTTACGATAAATTGGAGAAGTTTAAACGCAAACTAAAACAAGATGCAGAAATAATGCCGAATCCCAAATTCCTTTGTGACCATAACCTGCATAGCACCTTAATAATATCGTATTTCGCAGCCGGTAAATGACTGCAATCTGTGATTATTACGGGGGAGTAATTTCTATGTTGCCATATGTATATTCTCGTTCATTCATAAAATTTTACTACGTACTTGTGACGTATAAAGATCTTAAAAAAATTATATTTCAAAAACTACTTTACAGAAAGCCGTCAAAATTTCAGTGTATATATATCTGTAGGTCATGTACAAAATAACATTATTCTAACAAGAATTAAAAAAAAGTGCAATTCCTCATTATTATTATTTTGGCCTCGGTATTAGAACTTGAACTTATATAAACAAGGGCCCTATCTCCTATCTAGCTGATGGTTTGTTATGTTCTCTTGTCTGTGATATATAGTACAGGGAAGTAGCGGCAGACGTTCTGCCTCCTTTTATACTTTCAAAAAATTATATTTAGCTGACGGTCTGGATCATAGATAATGGTATTATAGATGGGTATGTTCCATATACTGTTTTGAGGCCGTAATGAGCCATCTATAGATGTGTTATGAAAGCTTATGAGGAACCGCGGGCTTCTTAAACGGTATACTAGAGCATACTAAAATTTAAAATTGTAATTATCAGTGAATCTACGTCGAGTGCGGTTTCCCATATTAGGTATATGGGAAACTGCACGCAACGTAGACTCCCCGATGACGAAGGCAAAGAGAATCGATTTACCGCTTACACTATTGGAAGAAGTTGGAGTTTGTTTTCTGTATACTTTGAAGAGTAATATGCTGTTTTTAAAACTTCTCACAAAAGTGTGTGTGGTAAAAAGATTTGAAGGTATAAAATGAAAATAATACACATATATTTTTTTTGTTCGTGTTTAATTATAACTACCAACATATATATAAATTAAATCGTGCATATATAAAGTTATTAAAATACACTACATTTAGCAATTAGAAAATAAATTGTGTACGTTAAGCATTTACTAAAATAATTCCTGTGTGCTGCAATATATTTTCGCAATAATAACAAAGTAAAGTATATACATATAAAACTACATTTGAAGATACAATTCCAAAAATACGTTATGGGCATTATGCATTTGTGAAAAGTAGGTTTTATTATTATTTATAAATGTCTTCAAGATTATTTAACCGGTGTGTATTGCTTATGATATTTTTCTTTTCTTTGGGTCTTCTGGTTTAGTAAATAATACAAATAGTCTCTTACGTTTCAGAAATTATATTATTTCCTTTTTCATACTCCATCATATAATTATTTCCATTTTTTCACCTTTGCGGTGTTGTCAAAGTAATTTTTAATAACATTTAGTATTCAAAATTTTAAAAGACACATTAATACATATTACAAATCGACAAACAAACATATACTCTTGTATATGTTTGTTTAAAAAAAATTACTTTGACAACACCGCAAAGGTGAAAAAATGGAAATAATTAAATGATGGAGTATGAAAAAGGAAAAAATATAATTTCCGAAACGTAAAAGAACATTTGTCTTATTAACTAAACCGGAAGACCCAAAGAAAAGAAAAAATATTATTATTTATAGACGTTATTTAAACTATTTTCTATTTTTATACTCCCTTCGTTTGTTCGCATAAATTCTGGCTTGTTGAAATATAACATCGTTTCTGTTTTGCCTATCATGCTGTCCTCGCAGTACTCTATTTAAACCTACGCACCAATTGTGGCAGACAAACTTAATAAAAGAATTTAGTATGATGTTTTTAATGTCTTCGCGGTGACCACATGAATTGCTGAAAGGATAACACACATGTTCATCAATAAAAGATATAATGTGCAATGCCTTAGCTTGGCAAACTACTTGTGGTAAAAGGGCCCGAGTAAAATTATAAAGTTTGCACATGTACTGCATAAATATTGGCGTGCAATATTTCATTTTCGTTGGAATGCCATTTGAAGATTCCTTTTCAACAACAAGATCATTCAAAAATTTGATCTTTACAAAATATTTGACTTTTACAATCTTCACACTTTCTTTATATTTCTGGTTATAAACCCACTCACATAACTGATGCTAACTTTATCAATATAAGATTTGTTGTCACTTATGTCACTTACACAAATACTTCTGTTCACAAATGACAAATGCAACCATGCAACGAATTGCTAACCGTCGATAAGATTGACCACCTTTCTTACCCGCGACGCGCGTCATGATCTCAGTCGTCATCTATTGATGTGTTATAAAACTAAAAACCCGGTTTCAGTAGCTGCCATTTAACATAACCACCCATGGTCTGGATGTTCTCTTGTCTGATATAATATAAAACTGTAATCATTGTAACCACGCTTACCAGAGTTTCAAACCCATCTTGGTGTGATACTTTGCTAATCGCACCTAGTCGAGTTACACACCCAAGGCGGTTTGCAGCTTTGCTAGGCGCACTTAGCTGAGTTGCGAACCTGAGGGGGTTTGATACTTGGCTAACCGAGATTACGTGGTTTTGGTTTGCAACCAGGATAATGATAGATATGATACAATAGACTCTAAATAGTTTACTGATCATGGAAACAAGATTGAGGTTGAGGTTATTAATGAAATAATTACACAACACAATACAACATGTTTATTATAACTTACTGTTCAACAATTACATCCGGAAGTGTTAAATAAACCAGAACATTTATTAAACGGTTAGGTACATGGAAAAAAATACAAAACGGGTATAATGTACATTCACGTACTTCCCGTTAAAAATTTAGGACGTACAATAATACTGCATATATCTATTATCAACCTATCAACCCTAACTAGTTACACTAGAACTAACAAACGCTAACAACTACATAATGTAAGTAACTACACAGATAACGAGATCAGAAGATATTATCCAACCACTAACAAGAAGCGTCCGGTGGGAACAGGAAGACCCAGAGCGAACGAGCGAACGGCAACAAGATATTAGCAGGTACCTGGCCCCTTTGCAGAAAGTGCTTACAGACACTCTAGTCACTCTACCGCCCTTTCATAAAGAAGTCTCGTCACTTCAGCCTATATAATATCGGTGAAAAAAGGCGAGAAAGAACCAGCTGCGAGATCTACCCCTCCCAGGATAAACAGTTAACTTAGTATCTGTCTACCAAGGAGCTCTCTATCCCCGTCATTCATGCACTCTAGAAGGTCGATGAGCATATCAGTCGCCACATATTATTACACTCTCTTACGCCGAAAACGCAATAACACGCTGAAAGATTCTTCCAAAAGAAAATCGATCCACTAATAACTACTAAACTATGCGAAAACTTAGCTAAGAAAAAAAAATCGGATAGACAGACGCAGTACAACAGTGAATCGCGAACAAAAGAAAAAACATGAGCGCACATATACCCCATTCCACAAAATCAAAATAAAATTAATTTAAAGTATATATATATATATATATATATATATTTGAATTCTGTTCTTAAAATAAAATAATTGCTTTATTGGAATCTATTGGCTTCTTTTTACTCTACATTTGTTTATAAGAAATCAAATTTGTTTTCAAACGTTTCGGCAACGATTATTGTCTTGCTCAGTGGAAACAGTGGGAAACAATATAGCATAGATTTTAAATTTTATTCTTGATTCTCGAGATTATTATAAATGAATAAGAAAAAAAACCGACATTCCAATAAATCAAATGTGGCGAATTTAAATTAAATTACATTAGATGTAAATCAGAAATATGGTACCTATATTCCTGAGTCACTGTGAAAAAAAAACTGCATAAATAATGAGAGAAAATTGCAAAAGCACAAATAAACGTTACTCCTTTACTAAACTAACAATAAGAAACTAACATAATTTTGAATTAAAATACTGATAAATGGTATCCTTCTTCCTTGATGAAGCAGTTTTCTCGCAACCATTCGTCAGGCTCCTCAAGGTGAACGTCAATCTTCCTTCCTCAAAATGTTTCAAATCTAAAAAGCAGAAATATATGTTAGTGAGAAATAATAATTTACTATTTCTGCAAAAAATTATAGAGAGCCGCAATAATAAATGCACATGCATATCTCTCTTTATTCACGATTCACCACGATAAATAGGAAAAGACCGATTGAATCCGGGTTTCGGAGAATTATAAAACGCCAATATATCTCCAGAAATGAAAGCGAGAGAAATTTAAAAATCGGTACACAGGTGGGGAGTGATACCAGAAATATATATCCAGAAGCAAAATGATCTAACTGTAATAATTTCCGGAACAACTGGGAAAAACTAGTCGAACCCGGAGTTTCAGCGACATAGAAAGATGCCCATTTCTTCGGAAATAACACCGATATGAATTTGAAAAATCGTAATTGGTTAAGCAACCATATCCAAAATATATATGCAGAAGCAGAAATAGCCAAGTTAAATTTAATACCTTTCACGATAAATGAAAAAACCGATTGAATCCGGGTTTCGGGCAATTATAAAATGCTCGGAATCCCGGAAATAAGAGCGAAAGAAATTTAGAAATCGGCACAGGGATGAGGAATGATACTATAGAAATCTGCACCCAGAAGGAGAATTATCCAACTCTAATAATATCCAGAATAAGTGGGAAAAAACAAGTCGAACTCGTAGTTTCAGCAATCATATCCAAAATACATATCCAGAAGCAGAAAAGCTAAAGTTAATACCCTTCACGATAAATGGAAGCAACAGATTGAATCCGGGTTCCGGGCAATTACAAAAAGCCAATGTATCTCCGGAAATAAGAAAGAAAAAAATTAAAAAACGGCACAGGGATGAGGAATGGTAATAAAAATATATACCCACAATGAGAATTACGCAACTCTAGTTACATGTAGCTACACTGTAGCTCTTCAGCTATATAAAGAAATTGCCATTTCTTCGGCAATAAAACCGATATAAATTTGAAAGTTCGTAATTGGTCAAGCAACCATATACAAAATACATATATGCAGAAGCAGAAATAGCTAAAGTTAATACCTTTCCCGTTAAATGAAAAAACCGATTGAATCGGACAATTATAAAAAGCCACCTGACGAAGCTAACGTTTAGCGAAACGCGTCGTATAAAATAAAGTTTGTGAAAATAAGAAGTTTTCTTCATTTAATATGAGAAAGTAGTTACAAATTAAAAATATGGGAAAACTACATTAGCGAATATTATTACACGTCATTAATAATTATAAAAAAATACAGTCTACTTACGTCATAAGTCATCGCTGCCATCATGGCTATCTTCATCGCCGGGATATTCTCCACATATATCAGCTAACCTGGGACGGATCTTGGACCACGGAACCTTGGACCTAGGAGCCTTGGACCACGGAGCCTTGAATCACGGAACCTTGGACCTCGGAGCCTTGGACCACGGGACCTTGGACCTCGGACCCTTGGACCACGAAACCTTGGACAACTGAAACTTCAAACTACCATCCTCAGCATCTGAAATAAGAGTGTAATTACAGCTTATGAGGATTAAAACCAGGGGCGTATTGGACATAACAAGTGGTGGCTAGACCCATTGTCACTTATGTATCTCTGGTGGACAAAGACGCAGCAATAAACTACTGTAACTGAACTGAAGATACTGGAGTCTGCGTCTTTGACAGTAACAAAAGCAATGAGGACTAGGTATTTTAATAATAGCAATGGAACGCTTCCTAGATCTCTCCTTTCCACTTGGTCATAATAAGGATTCCCAAGCAGCAGAAAACGCATTGGAATACTATAACGTTATCCATCACGTGAAGAGCAATCTTGTTGGAAATAAGATCGTACCACATAATCAAATCCATTTAAAAGAGCGATTAATATGCGCATGAGTAGATGATGACGATTTGCGTCGATGGAAATTGTGATTATGTGAATTGAAGCGGCAACTCAATATAGCAATTTTGTGTACCAAACACCACTATATTATTTATTGGAAATTATTTGTTACTACTTATTTGATTTTTTTCATTATTAACGTAAGAAAATGTCTGATTATTTTTACAAATTTGCAAGAGGCGCTTTAAAATATGTTGACTTCTGAATGATGCTTGAATTTCCGTTACGGATTTATTAATCTGTTTGCCAAAATCGAAGCAACCGTTTCACAAGTTGAAAAAGACCCAAAAAGAAAATATTTTTTCTTTGTTGTATCTCTGCATTTTGCATTTTTTAAAATATAAATGGAGTATCCTTTTTTTATTTACTGTGTCGTTCACCTAATTATTCCGGATTATCAATCAGCAGAACGAATATATTGCACATTGTGGGAGATAATTTTTGAAAAGCAATTGGACAGAGAATATATATATTCTAGATCTAGAGAGATACTTATTTGAAATCTTTGTGCTATCTAGACTAAGGAGGAATGCAAAATGAGATAAAAGTAAGGAAAAATGCGATGCCTTTTACAATGCCTATAAGAGAACAAATTTGTTGAAAATATTATTTCGAAAACTAAAGAAATAAATTGTTTAGATTTTTATTATTTGACAGAAAAATATGTTGATAATTGATAATCGTGGTTGAGTATTTGCGGGCCAGTTCATCAACAAACAAAGAAAACCGTCTATTCTCTAGTAATGTAGTAAGTATGTAAGTTGTTTTTAGATGTTACTTGAAATCATAATCAAATATTTAATTTCGTCTGCAGTCACCAGATCGCAACATTTTGCACCCACTTTTTATCTAAAATTTCTTTAGGTTAGCATTTACCCCGTCCTATACATGTAAGGGCGTTAAAAATTGCATCAGGTGTAAGTCACCTCTGAAATTTTTTCATAGGCTTTCATGCATATTGGTATGCGTGACTTAATGGGTAAATAAATGGGAAAATAAATATGTTTCTACTAATCTAGCACTTACATGCTGCTAATGAGGAAAGGGATCCTATCTGTGCTGTTGCCATCTCCTTCGCATGCGAACACCATCGAATGAGTAGCTGGGTGTTGGGATCACGATCACATTATCTCTGGATTCAGAAAAGCATTGATGTCGAGTGCTTCCGGGATTTGGCGGATCGCTTGTCAATTCCTTATCGTATATTTTTAAAACAGACAAGTTCAACGAGATAAACATGAAATCACAGTAATTCTTCGTGTAATCAGTTTACTACCCACATACATAGTTAAATAGAATCATTATTAATAAAAACCTGTACATAAACAAAAAAAGAGATAGCAATTGTTCCTGTAATCAGTATAGTACCCACATACATAGTTCAATAGAATCATTATTAATAAAAACCTATACATAAACAAAAAAAAGATAGCAATTGTTTCTGTAATCAGTATAGTACCCACATATGTACATAGTTCAATAGAATCATTATTAATAAAAACCTGTACATAAACAAAAAAAAGATAGCAATTGTTTCTGTAATCAGTATAGTACCCACATATGTAACATAGTTCAATAGAATCATTATTAATAAAAACCTGTACATAAACAAAAAAAGATAGCAATTGTTCCTGTAATCACTATACTACCCACATACATAGTTCAATAGAATCATTATTAATAAAAACCTGCACATAAACAAAAAAAAGATAGCAATTGTTCCTGTAATCACTATACTAGCCACATACATAGTTAAATAGAATCACTATTAATAAAAACCTGTACATAAACAAAAAAAGATAGCAATTGTTTCTGTAATCAGTATAGTACCCACATATGTACATAGTTCAATAGAATCATTATTAATAAAAACCTGTACATAAACAAAAAAAAGATAGCAATTGTTCCTGTAATCACTATATACTAGCCACATACATAGTTAAATAGAATCATTATTAATAAAAACCTGTACATAAACAAAAAAAAGATAGCAATTATTGTTCCTGTAATCACTATACTAGCCACATACATAGTTAAATAGAATCATTATTAATAAAAACCTGTACATAAACAAACAAAAAATAGCAATTGTTCCTGTAATCACTATACTACCCACATACATAGTTCAATAAAATCATTATTAATAAAAACCTATACATAAACAAAAAAAAAGATAGCAATTGTTCCTGTCATCATCACTACCCACATACATAGTTAAATAAAATAAAATTGAAGTAAACTGTATGCAAATCAGATATTTGTTTCGAACATTATAGTGAGTTCGTGGCGCCACGATCAATATTTTCCCATAATAATAATAATTTCTTTATTATTACACTAATTGCGCAAACATAACAGCGACCTATATCTAATTAAAAATATGGAAAACAGAAATCGCTGGACTCTTATTTTTCGTAACTTGCATTTTAATAGACTCAAGAATGCGCAATTATAATTTCACTAAGTATTTACCGGTTTCAAGTCATATTATTAAAGCGCGCATTTTTCATAACCTAAAATAAAATATTTTTACATGTTTTTAGGTATGGTCGCAATTGTTCCTATCACTATTACTGCTACTATAATATTGAAAATTAAAATGAGCATTAGTAAGCATTTAGTAAGTCAACTTTCAGTGTCATTGTCATGTCCACAGAAAACGGGATCAAGAACTAATAACCACTAACAAGAAGCGTCCGGTGGAAACAGGAATCCACGAGAGTTCGGACGGGGCAGCAAACAATGTAGCAGAAGTACAAGGGCTGTCCATCCTGGAGCTCAATCGCATCAAGCCCATATCACCGGCACATAAGGGGCGAGTCGGAATCAACTGCAGAGATCTACACCTTCCCGGGGTAAACAGACATGATCTGTCCACCCACGCTTTCGCGAGGATCACCCAAGTGCAAGCACCCAGATGCCCCCAGGAAGTGTCTACCCCCGTCGTTCGTGTACTCTAGAAGGTTGATGAGAATACCAGTCGGCACATTATTACACTCTCTTATGCAGAAAACGCAATAACAATTTGAAAGATACCTCCAAACGCAAAGTGCTAGCAGTTACTAACCCACCAGTCACCCATTAACTGAAAATGTGTGTGATGTGCTTGACGCACCACATAGTCCGGTCGAAGTAGTAATCATGTCGTGTCACGTCATGTCATGCTCATTACGCGTCATAATCAATTAGAAAAAAATGCAACCACATATCTAGCAAAGATGTAAATTAGTCCAGCTGAAGGCGAGTGTTTTAAGAATTAAATAATAAATTTAGTCTAGGTACCTTCAATTCTGCGCTCGTTGCTGAGATGTCCTCTTCATCTTCATACCTACCTATTTACGAAGATCTTGATTGGCTAACCCTGCAAGCAATAAATATAATTGTTTAGAATTTATACAATGCAGATATATGTTTTAAGTAACATGTGCCACCCGAATAATGGGTGGCACATGTTAGGAGTTGGCAGTAGTGCAAACAAAAATAGACAACTTCAGTCATAACATGTAATTAACAGTAAAAAGTTTGTATTTTGTAACGCACTGTTTTTGGAACATTTTAATACACTTATAATATTTTAAAAACGTGTTTAAAAATCACCCAAACCTAACAGGTTATGGGCCCAGGACCTTTCGAGAAGAAGTACGACATAGAGGACGTATACAGACGTATAACACGTAAAATAGACGAGAATATTATAAGAAGACGACGCACATTACAATATACAAAATGGACGATCTAAAAATTGAAAAATTAAATAACGAAAATTATAGATATTGGTCTCTGCGAGCACAAGGTCTGTTAGAAGTAAAGGGAATATGGAAAGCAATTGATCCTGGTTTTGATAGGGACATATTGAAATGGTCAACTCAAGACAAGGAAAATTAAGTCAATATTATATCTAATAATGAATAATGATAGTCTGGATGATATAATGGAAAGCAAAACGGCAAAAGATATCTGGCAAACATTGAAGGAAATTCATACCAAATATGATGAATGGCATGGATTGTTACTATTGCAAGATTTTGTTACTACAAAAAAGATGAATGAAGAAAGTATAAACGAGTATTTGGTTAGAAGAAATGGTTTGTACCATAAAGTTAAAAATGCAGGATTTGATTTTAATGAAAGGGTTCAGGCAGGATTTGTAGTATTAGGATTACCAAGTGAGTACGAATACTTGTCAAGGAATTTAAGGGTGGATAACGATGATTTGACATTGTGTAAATTAAAATCAAAAGAAAGAAGAATAAAAGACAGTACCGAGAAAAACAATAGTGAAACGAAGGCATATGCAGCGAAAGGAAGTAAATTCTTTAAACGAAAGCCACAACGAAGTATTTTTCAGAAAAAACCGAATCAGGAAACAAAATCACATGAGAACTTAAGGTGTTATCGATGCTTAGAGTTTGGCCATATTGGCAGGAATTGTCAAGCGGAAAATAAACAGAAGGAGGACGATGGTCAAAAGAAAATAGCTTTTCAAGCCATGATGAAAGTTGAAGCACATTTAAGTAACAATCCTGAGACTGACAAAAATAGCTGGATTTTGGATAGCGGATCTACTGATCATATGTGTTGTGAATTATCAAAATTTAAAGATTTTGAAGAAAAGAAAACAGTTATAGAGGTTGCTGGGGGAGAAAGATTGTTGTCAACCGGATTTGGAAACATAGATTATACATCGTCAGTATATGAAATAACTTTATTAAATGTATTGTATGTACCTGATTTAAAAACTAATTTAATTTCAGTTAACAAAATGATGGAGAAAGGATTAAAGGTAATTTTTAACAAGGATTTTGCAGAAATTAAATTATGTGAAGAAACAATAGGTACTAAGAACAAGGAAGGTAGGCAAATTACATTACATTTGTGAGGATAAAGGAAAAAAGCTTGAAGAGTCAGTATGTCTGGTAAGTCACAACATCTTGAATGAAAATTTATGGCATGATCGCTTAGGTCATTTAAATACAGGAGACATGTTGAAGCTATTTAAAGACAAAATTAGAAAGAAAAATGGTGATGTATGTAATAGAGGTAAATTAAAATCGACATCTTTCCCCAAGCATAGTGCAAATAGATCAACTGCTGTGTTACAACTGATCCATTCCGATGTAGCTGGTCCTATTACTCCAACCTCAAAAGGCGGAAGTAAATACATAGTAACTTTCATTGACGATTACTCTCGATATTGTACAGTATATACCATAAATAAAAAGTCAGATGTTTTATCAAAATTTATTGAATTTAAAAACAGAGTAGAAAATTTACTAAATGCAAAGATAAAAAATTTAAGAACAGATAATGGAGGAGAATATTTATCCAACGAATTTAAATCATTTCTGAAGGCTCATGGCATAGGTCATCAATTAACCGTACCAGGTACACCTCAACAAAATGGCGTGGCCGAACGTTTTAATCAAACCTTATTTGATACCGCAAGATGCATGTTACAATCAGGGCTAAAATTAGATTTTTGGGCAGAAGCCATTATGACAGCTTGTTACATTAGAAACCGTTGTCCAACAGCTGCAAACGAAGGAGTCACTCCTATTGCAAGGTGGAAAAATGTAACAAGAAATATCAATCATTTGCGTATTTTCGGATGTAAGGCATGGGCAGCAAATAAATTTAGACCTAGTAAGTTATCACCGAAAGGATTACCGTGCATATTTATTGGATATGATGAAAATGCCAAAGCATATAGATTTTATGATGATAGTAAAGATGAATTTTTCATAAGTAGAGATGCAAAATTTGCAGAAGACGTTTTTCCTATGAGACAGCAAGAAGACGAATTGCTGAATTGGAAACTACCTATCAAAGAGACGATTACCGATGAAACAAATGAAGTACCAATTAAAGTTCTAACAAAAGACGTAGAATTTAATTTTGTAGATAACCAAAGAGCAGAGGAGAATGAAGAGGATAATGTCAACATCAATCAAGAAATAGATGATCAAAGAGAGTTGGACGAAGATAACGAAGCTGAAAATAACGAAGACGAAAAAGATGAAATTCAGAGAAAAACCAGAAGTGGACGGACGATAAAGAATCCCACGTGGTTAGAAGATTACGAAGTAAATGAAAACACAGACGATGACATTCCCGAAACCTATCTGACATTAATGAGCGAACATGGAGACCCTCAGAATATGGATATGGCGATGCAAGATGAAAACAAAGATAAATGGATAAATGCAATAGAAGAGGAATTTGAAAATTTATTAAGGAATGAAACATGGACATTTGTGACGAAGAAAAGTACAATAAAACCGATTAAGACGAAATGGGTATTCAAGACGAAGAAAGACGAAAATGGCGATACAATAGCTCACAGAGCGAGAGTTGTTGCATTAGGTAATACACAAAAGCCTGGAATAGATTTTGATCAAACGTACTCTCCGGTAGTACAAAAGAAAACAATGAGAATGCTGTTTGCGTTGGCAACTGAGTTAGATTGGGATATACATCATTTAGATATCAAAGCAGCCTACTTATCAGCTAATCTAAAAGAAGACATATACATAGATATTCCAGAAGGTTATGACAAAGTATTGAATACTATACGAATAAAATTTGAAAATTTACCCACGATACACGATATCAAAAGCAAGAATCTGACATGTAAACTCAACAAAAGCATGTATGGTTTGCATCAATCTGGTATTATGTGGAACAAGACATTGGACAATTTCATTCAATCCCAAAACTTTAAACGATCTATCACCGATCCATGTGTTTACTTTAACAAACAAACCGACATTATTATCACCACATATGTAGACGATATTTTACTTTTCGGAAAATTAGAATATATAGAAAAATTCAAAGAAAAAATCAAGAACAGATTTGAAATAAAAGATTTAGGCTAGGTAAAACACATTTTATCGATAAAGGTAACACGTGAAGGCGGTACGACGAAACTAAATCAAACAGCATATGTAGTAGAACTATTGAGGCAAACCAATATGATAAATTCAAAAGGGGCAAAAACACCATTACCTTTGGGTTTGAAATACGATGATGACGAACAACGAAACAAAAGCCTAAATAAAGACCAAAAGCAGCTATATCAAAAGGTTGTTGGAAGTGTTCTTTACTTAGCAACAACTACTAGACCCGATTTGGCGTTTGCAGCGACATTTATGTCACAATTTAATCAAAGTCCGACAGAACAGCATTGGACTAGTATCAAACACATATTAAGATATCTAAATGCCACCAAAGACTACAGCATGGAATATACGAAAAGTAATGGACAGCTTCCTGTAGCTTTTTCCGATGCTGATTGGGCATCCAATAAACTCGATAGAAAATCTTTTAGTGGTTACGTATTTATTTTTGCGAATGCGGCTATAACGTGGAAGAGTCAGAAACAAAGAAGCACGTCATTAAACACAACTGAGGCAGAGTTAATAGCATTGACCGAAACTGCGAAAGAATTTACCTTTTATAGAAAACTTGCCGCGGAGATAGAACAGCAAACGTTCTTCGAAAAGGGGTTTTGTATAAAAATGGATAATCAGAGTGCTATAAAACTTGCCGAAAATAAGATGACATCCGAAAGATCCAAACACATTGATCTCCGACATTTTTTTATTCGCGACATGACAGAAAGTGGTGAAATATATCTGGAATATATTCCATCTAACCATAATCTTGCAGATTCATTCACCAAAATATTAAGTGGTGTCAAAATGGAGGACCATTTAAAGAAGATGGGAATCCTGGATTCGGTGGGGGTGTTAGGAGTTGGCAGTAGTGCAAACAAAAATAGACAACTTCAGTCATAACATGTAATTAACAGTTAAAAGTTTGTATTTTGTAACGCACTGTTTTTGGAACATTTTAATACACTTATAATATTTTAAAAACGTGTTTAAAAATCACCCAAACCTAAGAGCACAGCCAAGGATTTCCTTCGATGTGTTTGCGACAAATGTAGACGATCGCTTACACTTTTTGCACGCATTGACAGAAATTCTCGATAAAGCGTGCGAATGGAAACGTTACTGGAATGTGTCCGAGGCTTAACATATTACATTTTAATATAATAAAAACGCTCTGTATTACTTCGACTGGTAAGAATAAAACGGCTTATTGCCAATAAAAACAAAATCAATTAAAGAGGATTCTATTCGAAAAGCAAAATTTACCTCCTATTTAGTCGATAAATTTGCATCTTCAGGGACGAGGAGTTATGTGCTGCGTAAGCATCCATCTAGCATAAATATTATAACTTATAAGAATAGTTATCTCAGCATATTATATCATATAAAAGTAGGTAACAAACATATGACAAGTCTACATTTACAAGTGGTGCAGTGTACTTCCAAGTAGTTGTCACCGGATCCAACAGGAAATCCGTGAAAGTACAATTGTAAAAAAAGTTAAATATAAAATTGGTGTTCTAAGGGCCGGTCTTTCAATCTCCTAATAAAAGTTATTAGCCGAATAACTGAAATAACTGTCTTTCCACCAACTAATAAAAATTATGTAGGTAATAAGTTTATTCTCCTAAAATGTTATTACGTGGTTGAAGTAGCCAATAAGTACTATTAGAACCTTAATAAGCTTATCAAAAGTCTCTAAATGTCGCGAACACTCAAAAAAAAAAAAAAGTTTGAAATTGATGTCAAGAGATTTAGATTGTGTAAGTATTTGTATAGCGCTGTCATTTATTGCCAACATAAAGTAGGGTTATGAATATACGGAATAACTATTAACCTAATAAATATTCGTTGAAAGACGGTCTGTTTTTATTTACCTAATATATCTTCCTTATAACTTATTAGCTAAATTATTGTTATTAGACACATTAGCAGATTGAAATACCGGGCCGATAGCTATTATTTATAGGGTTTCTTGTTATTGTTCATGGTTAATATGGTTTATTGTGGATATTTTCTATTGTCAATATTGTTTTTTGGCAATATTGTTTATTGCCAATATTGTTTATTGTTAACGTGGTTCATTGTTAATATTGTTTATTGTCAATATTTTTTATTGTCAATATTGTTTATTATTAATATTGTTTATTGTTAATATTTTTTATTATCAATATTGTTCATTGTTAATATTGTTTATTGTCAATATTGTTTACTGTTAACATTGTTCATTGTTAATATTGTTTACTGTCAATATCGTTTATTGTCAATATTGTTTATTGTTAAAATTGTTCATTGTTAATATTGTTTATTGTTAATATTTTTTATTGTCAGTATTGTTTTTTGGCAATATTGTTTATTATCAATATTGTTTATTGTTAAAATTGTTCATTGTTAATATTGTTTATTGTCAAAATTGTTTATTATTAACATCGTTCATTGTTAATATTGTTTATTGTCAATATTGTTTATTATTAACATCGTTCATTGTTAATATTGCTTATTGTCAAAATTGTTTATTGTTAACATTGTTCATTGCTAATATTGTTCATTGTTAATATTGTTCATTGTTAACATTGTTTATTGTTTAAATTGTTTATTGTTAATATGGTTTATTGTCAATATTGTTTATTGTTAATATTGTTCATTGTTAATATTGTTTATTGTCAAAATTGTTTATTGTTAGTATCGTTTATTGTTAATATTGTTCATTGTCAATATTGTTTATTGTCTATACACTGTGTTTTGATAATCTAAACCTATTGATAAATCACGATGAACTATTTTAACTAGATCGACCATATCCCTTCCAAAAACAATTCTCGAAATCTTCAAACATGTCTGGTTCATAAATAATTCCAAACTTGAAAACATAACCCTCTTTGTTGTTTTAAGAACTTTCAGAGATTTTCGATACGCTATTAAGCGTCTAATAATTCTTATTGGCTACTTCAAGCACTCAATAAGATATTAGGAGAATACCCCAATTTATTACCTACATAATTTTTATTAAGTACTTGATGGAAAGACAGTTATTTCAAGTTTAGGCCCGGTCTTTCAATCTCCTAATAAATGTATCTAATAACAATTTAGTTAATAAGTTATTAGGTAAATAAGAACAGACCGTCTTTCAACGAATATTTTTAGGTTAAGGACACGTATTTCAAACTTCTAATAAAGTTCCTAATAAAAGTTATTAGCTGAACTTGAAATAACTGTCTTTCCATTAACTAATAAAAATTATGTAGGTAATAAATTGGTTTATTCTCCTAATATCTTATTGAGTGCTTGAAGTAGCCAATAAGAATTATTAGACGCTTAATAGCGTATCGAAAATCTCTGAAAGTTCTTAAAACAACAATTATATTATGTTTTCAAGTTTGGAATTATTTATGAACCAGACATTTTTAAAGATTTCGAGAATTGTTTTTAGAAGGAATTTGGTCGATCTAGTTAAAATAGTTCATCGTGATTTATCAAGAGGTTTAGATTATCAAAACAGTGTACAGACAATAAACAATATTGACAATGAACAATATTAACAATAAACGATACTAACAATAAACAACTTGACAATAAACAATATTAACAATGAACAATATTAACAATAAACAATATTGACAATAAACCATATTAACAATAAACAATATTGACAATAAACAGTATTGCAAAAAAATAATATTAACAATGAACAATGTTAACAATAAGCAATATTGACAATAAACAATATTAACAATGAACAATGTTAACAATAAACAATTTTGACAATAAACAATATTAACAATAAACAATATTGCAAAAAAATTATATTAACAATGAACAATGTTAAGAATAAATAATATTGACAATAAACAATTTTCAAAATAAACAATTTTGCCAAAGAACAATACTGACAATAAAAAATATTAACAATGAACAATGTTAACTGTAAACAATATTGAGAATAAATAATTTTGACAATAAACAATATTAAAAATGAACAATGTTAAAAATAAACAATATTGACAATATACAATATTAACAATGAACAATGTTAACAATAAACAATTTTGACAATAAACAATATTAATAATGAACAATGTTAACAATAAACAATATTGGCAATAAACAATATTGACAATAAAAAATATCCACAATAAACAATATTAACCATGAACAATAACAAGAAACCTTATAAATAATAGCTGTCGGCCCGGTATTTCAATCTGCTAATAAATGTGTCTAATAACAATTTAGCTAATAAGTTATAAGGAAGATATATTAGGTAAATAAAAACAAACCGTCTTTCAACGAATATTTATTAGGTTAATAGTTATTCGGTATATTCATAACCCTAGTTTATGTTGGCAATAAATGACAGCGCTATACAAATACTTACACAATCTAAATGTCTTGCCATCAATTTCAAACTTTTTTCTTTTTTTGATTGTGTTGGCGACATTTAGAGCCTTTTGATAAGCTTATTAAGGTTCTAATAGTACTTATTGGCTACTTCAACCACGTAATAACATTTTAGGAGAATAAACTTATAATACATAATTTTTATTAGTTGGTGGAAAGACAGTTATTTCAGTTATTCGGCTAATAACTTTTATTAGGTACCTACTTTATTAGGAGATTGAAAGACCGGCCCTTAGCTAATAACTTTTATTAGGAACTTTATTAGAAGTTTGAAATACGTGTCCTTAACCTAAAAATATTCGTTGAAAGACATTCTTATTCTCTCCTAATAACTTATTAGCTAAATTGTTATTAGATACATTTATTAGGAGATTGAAAGACCGGGCCTAAGTAAAAGTGTTTTGAAGAAAAGAAAATTTTTTGTTAACCAATTTCCAACCGGGTTGTTTAACTTACATATATTTCTACCACATCTGGTAATTATCAATACACTAATGCTGCCAATGTCTGGATAATTATCCGTTTTTTTCTATATTCAAGTTGTTTTACAAAATTGAGATATATTTTAAAATACTATATAATTGTACGCAATGAATGCAATTCTTACAGTGTGAAATCATTAAATTAAATTAACTAAAAATTTCCACACCAGGTAAAATTTTTAATATATGAATTGCCTCATATTAATTACAGTGATTAACAGGAAAGCATTTATTTAATACTATATAATTGTATTTATATCGAATAATCTAATCACGTCTCTTCTCCGAAAGTAATATAGACTTTTGTACAAGCAGCGAGTAAACACAAAAAAAAAAAATGGGGAAAATTTGAATTTTGCTTTGAATCTTTAACCGACTTAAACTATAATTTAAAGAGCGAGTTATATGTTACTGGATGAATTCAGAAATGCTGTTAAATCAAAACATTCGTAATTGAGTGACGGAAAGTCCTCTGCTAACCCTGTCATACAAATATATAACTGTAATAAGAAAGTTATTTTTCGGATAAAAGAGGTACAACAAATAAAATAAATATGTAAGTACTTATACCATACAAAGATATACAATAAAATGTAACAGCTCTTGGCAAGCATGTTTTTTGTGCATATACATACATCTGTCTCTTTCTGTCAATTCTATCATCGCATTTCTTTGCAGTATAAATCATGAATTCTGTGATATTTAAACTATTTTGCGTCCAAATATATTTCAATAAAAACTTAATTTTTTATACATAATTTTAAATTTGAAACAATAAAACCGATTCCAAACACAAATAAAATAATAGCTTCTTTACAAGCAAAGAAAACCAGCCAATAGAATTTCGAAAATAAAATTCAAAAATTTACAAGAGAATATTATATAGAAAAAAACTATTAGACATTGTTTCATCGCGATACATACGAATACGCTTAGGTAGTAGATGTATTGAAATACGTTAAAGATACACATAAAATATCAGAGCGAATTAGAGTTAAACACAATACAATTTACTCACCCTCAATGAACGTGTTTCGCAGTAAAAAAAAAGTCGTCCCAAGTCAAGTTCTAACACGATTTAACTGCACGCATTACTGTATCTCGCGTTTGAGTCTATTTCGCCACATTATAGTTTAATTAATTCACCTTTAACTAATCAAAAAGTGTGGAGAACCGGAGAACGAAAATACCACCGCCGTTCGATTTAAAAAGACAGACTTGCTTTGTTAGAAATCCACGATTGCGATTTCACGTTGTATGGGCGCGCGCATAACACTGTTTTTTGTCAAACAATGTGCAAACAGCTATACGAAGTTTTTTTTTCTTTAGGAGAAAAGATACGACAAATAAAATAAATATGGAAGTACCTAAACCATATTTTCTGTATAAACATCTATCGCTTTCTGTCGATTCTATCATTGCATTTCTTTGTAGTATAAATGGATTTCTGCGTCGGCGTCGGTGTCTATTGCGATTTTGAAACTATTTTGCGGCCAAATAAAGGATGAAATAAAGTGTGTTATACACATGTATAAATATATATAGATTTTTCATTAAACGTTTATTAATTTTTATACATAACTTTAAAAAACAAGAAAACCGATACCAAACGCAAATAAAATAACAGCTGCCTTACATTCTCAAAGAAAACCAGCCAGTAGAATTTCGAAAAAAAGATTTGAAAAAAATTACATGAGAATATTATATAGAAAAAGACATTTCTTAATCGCGATATATACGAATACGGTTAAGTAGTAGATGTATTAACATACGTTAAAGATACATATAAAATATCAGAGCGAACTAGAATTAAAGACGTTACAATTTACTCACCCTCAATGAATGCGTTTCGCAGAAGAAAAAGTCGTCCCAAATCAAGTTCTAACACGATTTAATTGCACGCACTGCTGTATCTCGCGTTTGAGTTTATTTCGGCACATTATAGTTTAATTAATTCGCGTTTAACTAACCAAAGAGTGTGGAAAACGAAAACCGACGCCAGTCATCTCGTTTTAAAAACGCACGCTAGCTTTGTGAAAATCCAGGATTTTGATTGGACGATGGAGCGTTTTTTGTCAAACGATAAGGAATAGGTTTTTTTCGTTTGGTAGGGGAAGTTTATCGGAATATTCTTTTACATTTCATATGCGACGTGAATTAAAAGAAATATAAATAAACGTTTTAGAAAGTAAATTATACTTAATGTTAGAGTAATTTTATATTATATGTAGATATAAAAATAAATCTACAAGTAAATACGGCTACAGCCAGGATATAATTTTACACTCGCTTCTCAGAAACAAAACAAATCTTGCTTTATTTTATAATGAAATTGGCCACTGACAAGAGAATATAGGGGCTGGGCATATGTAAAATACAAATATTTGAAATACGTATTTGAAATACAAAATACATTTTGTATTTTATATTTCAAATACTTTTTCTTCTGTATTTTGTATTTGAAATATATTTTTAAAGTATTTTGTGTACTTAAAAATATATAAATTACTTTATATATTTACTACGCATATAGGCATCATGACGTCATACATTAGTGTTTTATTTTTTTTATTATTCAGCATTCAATATATTTTACTTAGATTAGTATAAAGGAAAAGGTAAAGCTTTCCCTTATTACAGCATTAACAGCCAATAATAGGTTACTAAACTGCTTTATGTTTTCTAAATTTTGTAGTAATTTATAGTACTGTATTTGAAATACCAGCAATGAATGTATTTTGTATTTGGTATTTCAAATACTAATAATGAATGTATTTTGTATTTGATATTTCAAATACTAATAGGGAATGTATTTTGTATTTGATATTTCAAATACTAAGAAGGAGTGTATTTTGTATTTTATATTTTAAATACATTTGGAATGTATTTTGCCCAGCCCTGGCTACAGCAAGGATATAATTTTACACTCGCTTCTCAGAAACAAAACAAATCTTGCTTTATTTTATAATGAAATTGGCCACTGACAAGAGAATATAGAGAATGTCAGCTAAATGTAATTTTTTGGAAGTTGGAAGCATAAAAGGAAGCAGAACGTCTGCCGCTGCTTCCCTGTGCTATATACAGGGTTAGTAAAAAGTCCCGGAACGGTCGAATAACTTTGTTATTTGAAAATTATGATTTCTGAAATTTGGTATGGGGGTATAGTTAATATAAATGCATTTTATGCAATACAGTTAATATTTTTTTCACTTCCGGTTTAATCGGCAATACGTCCAACTTTTTTTTTTAAATGGAACGCCCAGATTTTTTTAACACTTTTGAATGCAAAATAAAAAACTACGTTCAGGAAGTATTAAGATGTTTATTTTTATTCACAAGAAAACAGTTAAAAAATTAAAAAAGTGTCCTAATACAGAAAAATCAAGATAGGTACCTGTCTATTCAGGTTGCGATTACAATAATTGTTCAAAATGCTCTCCATTTACAATTTGACAAAAATGTAAACGGTCAGTAAAATTTCTTATTGAATTTTGTATTTGTTCTGCAGTGATGCGATTGGCTTCTTGAACTATTCTCTCTTCCAATTGTTCAAGATTATGGGGACGATTTTTGTACACTTGACATTTCATGTGACCCCAAAAGAAAAAATCTAATGGCGAGAGATCTGGCGAACGTGCTGGCCATTCGATTGCTCCTCTACGTCCGATCCAACGTCCCGGAAAAATTTCATTCAAATAATCGCGGACATTATGGGCAAAATGGGGGGGAGCTCCATCTTGTTGAAACCAAAAATGTGCATTAGGGTGATCACCTATGTTTGCATTTGGAAAGAGGGCCGCAAGTGCTGGAACAACCTCATTTCGCAATAAATTTAAGTAGACGTTGCCAGTTAAATTTCCTCTTATAAAAAATGGTCCTATGATGTTGTTTCCAACAAGACCAGCCCAGACATTCACCTTTTGAGGACGCTGTGTATGGACTTTTTCAATCCAATGCGGATTTTCAATTGACCAGTAGCGACAATTATGTCTGTTCACAGTGCCGTTGAGACAAAAGGAAAGTTGATACCAAGATTTGCCATGTTTTTATAAAAAATACGACGTATTTTAAATAAGCGGATTAGCGCCGGTGTCCTTTAGATGCAACAGTTTTGTCGGCGCGCCGTCTACAAGAGCAGTGGCAACATTGTGTGTGTCCGGGCGTGATGCTGTTGGCGCTCTTTTAGCGATATATAAAATTATGTGCAGACGTTACTTATAGTGACATCTGGTATCAGCCCTATGAACAATTCTAGTTGCCCTATAGGGCCCTATCTAGCTGATAGTCATAGAGAATAACAGATAGTCTGTTATGTTCTCTTGTCTTTGGTAGTTGCAATTGACAGCGCTCTCTGTTGTTTAGAAGAGTAACAATGTTCATGTTAATGAGCTAAAAATTGGTTCAAATATTAGATATGGTATTTATATTTTGGACCTAGGAACAGTGGCGGCTGGAAGCGGCGTGGTCTAAAAGCTCAAATTTGAGCGTTGCCATTGCGTCTTATGGACATGGTTTATCTACTTATATATAATCACTACCCATGGTGCACCCTATGGTATGGGCAATGGAATTCGCTGAAATGTTTATTAAAAATCAATTATACAAATAAATTAAATAGTCCCAATGTGACTGATCTAATAAATTTCGCTAAACAAGAATTTGTACTAAACTAAAACCGCCAATTACAAAAATAATTTTATCATAAATATATTATTTTAATAGGGTCTGCAGAATCCATGAATTTTGGACTCCTCTTCTTAGATGAGATTAATCGCGTGTAAATCATACAAAATAAATATAACATTTGAAATACTCATACTTTCAAAATATATACCTTAACCTGACACCTTTTTTTATATTTTATTGCAAAAATGTGCGACATTAGAGACATCAATGTATCAGTATATCTAAATTAAATCAATATGTTTTTATTGTTTAACAGTGTAATATATTTAATAATATATTTTACTTACATCATTTCCAGCACAAAAGAGGAATAAATAAAAATAAACTAAACCTATGGTTTGTAATGGAAAGTAAAATATAAAAAACTTACCAATGTGTTTAAAAATTATTATATTTTACTTATTGATTTTATATAGCTTATGTTAATAATTTAGAAACTTTAGATGCTGCAATAACATTGTGTATTTATGATTTTCTTGATCGACATTATAGTATATGTATTTTGCCCGCATTGTATCTTGTACGAGAATTATTCTTATAGGCAAAGGGAACAATTTCGCGAAATAAATCTAACAATTTGAAATATAAAAACTGGTTGTCGGGACAGGCAAATCCAAGATTACATTCATTTAGATACATTAAACTATAAGCTATAAATATGAGTCATTTATTTATAATAGTCAAATAATACAGATACATTCTTTTTTAAAGAATCTTGATGTAAATTAAATAGATATGAGTATATACGCATTTTTTATTGAGTAAAATTTAACTGAACGAGTTCGATAATAAAAATGGAATTTATGGTTACAACATAAACTTAATGAAAAATTACTTAGAATAACAAATACCTATGTCTTTTATAAATAGATGACTTTATGAAGCCTGTTGGATAGTTGCAGATCTTGGCACAGGCTGTTTCATATATTAAAAAAATATAAAAACAATAAATATTATTTCTAAAGAAAAACATTGTCATATATGATAACAGTGAATACTAAGGATGTCTTGGGCGGAAGTTACATAATATTTTGAGCACGTGTTAAATATTTTTGCAGTAATTCTATTTTGATGTTTAATGATATTCTTAAAATCACATAACTACTAAAACATCTTTTGGAATATCTCGAAAACTTATAAACACATAATACTAAACTGAAAAAGAAATGTATGACTCGATTGAAATTCATGACTAAAATATCACAATAAATTGATGAAATTAGAATATACTACATAATTTTAATGTTTTACAATGAGTAAAACAAACATAGATATTAAAGTTAACACATAAACATTGTAGTCTAAATCCAAGCATTACATTTTTTGCATTACAATATGCTTAATGCAAGGTTTTTCATGCATTAACTAAAGTTATTCACCAATAGCATATATTTGTGTCCATTCTTTGGCTTTAAGAATAGCTTCAGTCTCATTATTTTTCCACATATTTGCAACATCATTCGCTAAAGGATCGTCAGGGTTGGGACTGCCTAACAAAGCTTGTATGGACAACAAAACGGTGCGTATTTGTAATGCCGGGCTCCATTGATCCTTCAATATATCTAGACAAATACGACCTAATTTATCTATATTCGGGTGATAAATTTTTGTTAGAAACCGTACGCTAGGTGGATAGAGGGGATAATTTTCTGGTAAAAACAATTCCAATTTAAACAATCCACCTTCATATGGTGATCCATTTGGACCTGCCATGATCACATGAAAGTATCTGCAATTATTTTCATCTGGAGTTGCACTGATTCCCGGCGGAGGTTCTCTTGAGAGATTCCTTGTCTCCACCAGTATTCTTCTTGAAATATTTGCCATAACCCTAAACATTTGTATAAAGTTACTACAGTAAAAGTAGATCATTCAAGCAATACATACCCTCTATTATTTTGTCAGCAGATTATTAGAAAAAACATTAAATATTATTTCCAATGTGCCGGTTGATGTAACAAAGTAGATGACAGATTGAGGTTAGATTACTCATTAAGTTGGATGTAACTTAGGCAACCAAAATTCAATTATGTCCAAAGTTAGAGATGTATTCATGTATTTTTGAAAATGTTGGGATACGAGGACATGAGGACTAAAATAAATTTTACGTCATTGCCTACGTAAATAGTCTAAAGAAATATATATTTATGTCCTGGTATTGTCATACTTTTCTACACTGTGCTTTTGTTGTCGCTGCACAACCTATAGGATTTTACATATTTTTTAAATTAGTTTCAAAGTAGATGTTGATTCTGACGTTTTGCTAAAATTAATACGAAATAGCATATTTCAATGTTGTAACTTTTTTTTATAAAAAACAAAAAAAAAAAGAAATAGTTTAATTTTTCGGAATTAAAATTAAAATAGGCAACATAGATAACATATTTGCAAGGCATTTTATCTAAGGACAGGTAGGTACCAGGTACATTGGACTACACCGGAAGGCGCTGAACTTTCCTCAAGCCATGCTCAAGACTTAATGCTATTTTTTGCTATCACAAGGCGATGTGAAAGAGACAGGAATAGGTACAGGAAGGTCTACATCGAGTGGTGCCCTAAAACTTAATGTACAATCATACAAAGCTAAACCTGGACGATTCACAATAAATTTACAGTAAAGTGGCGTAGTTTACCAAAGATACTTCGCCTATATGCACAAATGCGGTTTCTTAAAGGAAAAACGTCCACATTTAGCAAACATAGAAAAATGAATGAGTTTATAAAATAGAGAGAAATAAGAAAATACATCAAAGGTATTTATATATAAATCGATCTTTGATATTGTACCGATTTAATTTTGATAAATACAATTCCAAACAGTTTTTCAATTAATGCAAATATAATATTGTATATAAACCCCATAATAGATATTTATTTTCCTTACATATCGTTGCAACTTTATCCAATACGTTTCTAATCTGTAAATTGATCTGTGACAACTACTTTCATATTGATTTTTTAATTCACCCCGAATATCTTCTTTGACATCAATTAACATCATTAATTAACACTTTCATTTGTTTTTTTTTTCATTTTACTTTTATTTTTTGTTTTATTTTCATATCTTGCCGTTTAGATTAGTAATCTTAACACTATTATTATTGTTACTATTATAATGATTGTTATTCCCATTTTATTATTGTTATATACACCTATTTTGGTGTATGATTAATTTAAGTTTTATATGTCTGTTGGGAAAATGAACATCTGTTTGCGATTGCTATACCAATTTTGTTGTTTTTATAATCAATAAACAATATTTTTTTTATGTTGTACTTATTGCTACTCAGCTACAAACTTTAAATTAAATAAGAAGCAAATTATAAATATTTTCCTGATTTTTTTTAATGTAAACATAATCAATTGTTGCAGCAAATATTTACAAAACAGGTCGAGAAGATTAATCACCGATTACTTGCAAAAAGTTCTAATATCATTGATGGTGAATTGTATTCTAGACGTGGTAAATATTACTCATGATGGAGCCATTATCTAGCAATGTTGTTTATAATGCATTATTATAACTTACTGTAGATCATTCAGGTTCCAATTGGCAGTGCAAATAATGCATACGTTGTGTGCGTCATGTTCTGCATTGTAAACTGGACTTGAACGATCTGTAAAAGAACATTACACCTACGAATATTCCCTTGTATGCGGTAGGCATTTTGTCGAAACAAGGGGACGAACAAAATAAGAGAATAGATATATTCTTTTGTTTTATTATTCATATTATAAATTACCTATAAATACTTTTGCTAATATTTATAAATACCTGTAAGTGTAAATATAATAACGTAATAATCTATTTTCTTAAAAGTTTCAATTTTCTTACGTAAAATACTTTCAATTTCGACAAATTAGCTCAGTATACAACTGAACGGTTGTAACTGTAGGTTTAAGGCGTCAACCAGGTTTAACTTTGTACCATACTACATATGTCGATTATACCTATTTCCGATAATATACACAATATCAATAATTCACTAATATCAGATCGCATGCATTAACATTGGTCTGCATGGGTTCCCGCTCCCAGTCACCTAGGCATGAGGGAGAATTAGGCAGATCGTTGGAGCCTTTTTTTCGACATTATGAAATCACTAATTCCACCAAAGAATAGAAACACACTAAATCCGGCAAAAATCATCCGACCAAAGACAGGCAAAACAGTTCTTAGAGGAACAAAGTCTGAATGTATGTAAAGAGTTACTGAGTACAGAAAAGAAGAATGAAAATAATGGTACTAATAAATAGGCATAGGTATGCTAGATCTGGTAGAAGACGCTATTTGCAGATTCTGCGAAGAGGAAGAAGAAGCTTAAAGCCACGTTCTGTGCCAATGAGATGGCATAGCAAGAGTAAGGTTACTACTATACCGAGTGTCCTAAGGTGGACGATCTGTTAGAAGTGTTTATGAAGAACCAATCATCAGAATTAATCCAAATTTTGTATTTAGTTATTCGTAGTGAAGTATTATTATAAATTAATTATACAGGGCGTTGCTCACGTTATCCTCAGACCGCATATTATAAAAATTCCTTTAAGTAATTTTTTGTAAATGGAACACCAAGCTTGTTAAATTTACTTTTCGAACATGTATGGTGTTCCTATCCCTATATCGTTGCAATTTTGATCTACAAGCATTTATTTAAAAGTAGTCCCCTTTGGGATTGGATGAAATCGTATCTGACACAAAGATCTTAATATATAGTGGCAAAAGATAATTATGGAAAGAATTAAGATCACAATGGCAACTTTCGGTGTTCATCAAAGATCAGTCTTGGGCCTATTTCTTCTTTTTTATTGTATATTAACGAGTTGCCTGCTATCTGTAATGACCGTATTTACAAATATTGTGCATTTAATTGGTTAGCTAACTTCCCACTATGGTATTCGTAACACAAAAGAACCATTAGAAACTACATATATAGAAAAACGTTGTAGAATTAAAAGGAGAGCAATTTTTATAGAACCTGACTGGTGCAAAGAATACCTTTTGGAATGTGACGGAAAACTCGATCAATGAATAAAAACTGACAATGCATTTTTAAATATTTTAAAAGACTTTTTGAAAAAACAAATTTAAAAAGCTTTTTGTTAGAGACATTTTTATGCGCCTTAATACAGCCCCTAAAAGAAATATTACTTTTAATTTAGACTGTTCTGTTAAATTTTATACGTTTATGTTTGTTATATTATTATTAGTGGAATAATAGTTTATTTTTTGTTAAATAGACATTTTATTAAACGTTGATCTGGATACTCTGCAATGGCACTGGAAGCATAAATTACATATAGATACTTAACTTTAAATATATTTGCCCATACTATTACCATTTACTAAATTCAGAATATCTCTGAATAGTATGATTGTTGAATGAAGGAATTGTACAATGTCTTCACTCAACGATATGATTGTAATATAGAATTGAGTTTCTTTATCCATATTTTCTAAAACGCCTAAAATGTGACTAATTAAAGAATATATAGAGTTTCTCTACACCATTAAGTATGTTGAGCCACTAAAGATTATTGTTAAAAACAAGAAAATACCGTAGGTCTTCTACAATAATTTTAACATAACTTTTTGGAACTGTTGCTCGGCGACTCCACCATAAGTGAACACGTAAATCGTAGTTATTGTGTTTATATGCATCACATAAAAGTAACAAACTGCGCTAATAATATTTCTTGTGTCTGCCACAAATGAGCACAAAAGTTTTAATATATTTTTTAGAGCCATTAAAATAAGATCTATGATGAATATATAATGTTTGGTTTTTAGAGAATTGAGTCTCTCTACAACATTCTCTATTCAAGGCAATGCAAAAAGAACATCGCAAAGGCTTTACTTGCAGGATTTGTTTGGAAGGGCCGTTTTTAAATCGCATAGATATGTAATGTGTCAAGTTATGGGACATAGTAATGGCGTTTTTCTGTCTTAGATGTTTGAAACCCATTGCGTCATAACCTCAGCCGTGAAAGATGTATCACAGGAAAATTAGCGAAAAGATATAAATTTTAGCGTCCATTCAGGATGCATCCAGGTTTCACCATGTTGTCATATAGCTCTTTTGTTGTATTTTAGTGGTCCGGTGTGATTTTTTAAGGGTTCCTAAGATTATCTGGGTGTTTACAAATAAATAGTTTTTATTTTTATCTGACATTTTACATTATCTATCGCCAAATTGCACGTGTACCTCGTTAGTATATGTTTAAAGGTTTTCTGGATCCATAATCGTTTTATGTATCCGTGACGCATAACCTCGAAGAATGATTGATGATATTAATTCTAAGATTTTTCTTTTTGTAAGTCCATGTAATAAAATGGAAACAAAAAAAGGTCGACAAGTCTCCAAGCTAAAATTGAATTTATGAATATGGTTGCCATCTTTCCAGTCACTCGGATTAAAAATAAATATAACTTGATTGATGTTTTGACTATGCATTTTAACCGATATGGTTTACATTACGATAATAGCGAAGTACTAACCATCATGAAATCATTAGAAAAGCTACAAATAATCTGAGCCATTCATTTTTTCTTTGATAAGATTTTAAATGCAAATAAATAAAACGGATAATATTATCATAGTTTCATAACTGAAACATCTGCCAAAATTAAAACAAAATCCTATATTGAACTGTCAGTGAAGTTGGTTTGGTGCTTTATTGTGGATGTGGCTGTGATAAGTATCAGGAATTCTTGCAAAACAATTTCTGACCATGATATTAATATGTTACTCATGACGTAGTAGGAGTTGGTATCCATACCCTACGCAATTCCAGGCTTTGTGCATTGATGGCTTCTAGTGTCGTGGTTATGTATGCCGAATTTTTTAATTTCCTTTTGGTTTGTCCATCTTCTTTAGATAGGATAGAAGTATTTTCCCAATCAATTCTGTGATCTGTTTCCCAAGCATGTTATGCCAATTTTGATTGCTCTGTTTCTCCTTTTCTGCAGATATCTTAGTGTTCTTCTGCTGTTATTTTGAGCTGTCTGCTTGTTTCACCAATGCATGAGCGCCCACATTCACATGGAATGCTGTACACACAGTTTTTGGTTCGTTGTGTTTATCTTGTCCGGTTTCATTCTAGTTAAGTACGACCTTGTTGTATTAGAGGTTCTTATCGCCGTTCTGATATGGTATTAATTGCCTATCCGTCTGTTTGATAGGTCCTTGATGTATGGAATTATTGCGGTGATCTTGACTTCGGTTTCTTGTCTGGTTGCGTTTGTTCTCAGATTTCTTGATTTAGACAATATATCTGCCGGATATCCGTTCATTCTGAGTGTGTAGGTGATAGTTCGAATTTCTTTATTTGCGTCGCTTGATTCAGAACATATAATCTTTGCTCTGCCATACAGACACTTTGCAACTCCAATTTTTATGTGTTACAGGTGAATTCGTTGATAATAGGTAGGTATTGCCCTGTGTAATTTGGTTTTCTGTACACACTAGTTTTTATGTTTCCATCTCTCATTTTTTGGATTAGGACATCTAAAAATTGGATGGCATTTTTCTTTCCAACTTCATGGTGAACTTAATTGAAGGTTCTATCTTGTTAATGTGCGTAAGGTATTCCTCCAGAGTATTTACACAATGCGGCCACATGACAAAGGTGTCGTCAACGTATCTGAGCCACAGCCTTGGCTTGAGATGATGTGTACATTATTTCTACGCATATTGTTAGTAGTCCGTACTCCCATTATAGTGGTGACACTGAAAGTGGCCCTTGTTTACAAGGTATCGTATTTGGAGAGTTTTTCGTTGATTATTATTAGTGTTTTAGCTGTTGGTACATTTGTAAAGAGGCTAGTGACATCGAAGCTAACCTTTGTGTCAATTAGATTTAACCGTAGATTCTTTAGTTTTTCAACGAAGTCCTCTGTCCCTCTGCGAGGTCGCGGGTGCTATAGGTGTTTTTACTATCTGTAGCAGTAACTTTGCAAATGAAGCCATTCATGGTGAATTCATAGAACTGACTATCGGTCGTAATGGCATATCTGGCTTGTGAATTTTTGGTAGGCCGTAGAGATATGTCGGCAGTAGAACCACTGCCTAAACGTCGGATTTCCAAATTTCAACAGGCGATGGAAACTTCAAATCAACTCATAATGTCAATATTTCTGGCACAAATTTATTTATGACAGGGGTTCCACCTTTAGAAATGACTCAAGGAAAAAATACTGAATTAAAAATCTTTTGCAGAGTATTGAGATTTCAATCAGAAATTACTATAATAAATAAAAGATTAATACATTAGGCTTTCAGAAACTATGTGTAGTAATTTTCCGATTGATTCTAGAAAATTCGGGGCTCTTGCAAAAAACTGGGAAATTCACACTTGAAATGTATTCATGGTACTACATGCCTGTCAGTGTACACAAAATTGAGTATGCAGTACTACCTGTGGATTCTCTTTTCGAAAAAGCTCAGGAATGCAGGATAAGAGTGTTAACATTACAGAATTTACTATAGTCGAAAATGCTCGCAGTTGCGTGACTTTGGGAACAACGAAGACGTTTACAATATGATATCAAATCATTAGGTACATTAGTAATAGAAGATCAGAATAAAAAAAGAAGAGTATTCGATTATATATATAAAGTCGTTCTGGATTTGTTGCTATTTTTTATGGTTTTTGTAGATAATTTATGTTAAGGATATTGTGTTCTGTGGTAGGTATTTAAGTTTTTATTGTAAATAATAAAAATAATAATTTTGAAGTGCATCTGTTTTACTTCTCTAGTTTTTTTAATGGTCGTCGTCATTCCATAATGCCATCCTAATTATTCTTAATATCTATTATAAACATATATTATTTTAATGAAGAAATTAAACGTTAATAGGTTTTTGCCGGTGTTTATTGTTTTTGGACCACTGTGGCGATGCTGCTTAGGGTACCACGCAATTCTAATGCAGTAGATCTAGATACCCCAACCTAAACGTGTGAATTTGCCAGTATATTTTCATTTAAAAGTATGTGAAAATTGAAGAATACGTAATTCCGAAAATTGCACAGACATAAAGAATCGAACACTCAAATGGAGATCATTAAAATCATTAATTAAATATTATTTATACATATATGTATGAATGAGCATTTACTGCAAGTTTAGGTTTTTAAAATACTTTGAGCGCATAGAATGAGAAACGTCGATTATCCTGTGTTAAGTTTCATTAAAGCGATTCGAAATTAACATGAATCAATAAGCGGAACATCATATGTTCAGTCGGCGCGGAGTAGTATTGCGCATGACACGACTTCGCTGCCCAGTCTGTATCATAGCGAAAATAAATCCAGTCGCGGTCCGCGCGATTACAGTTGGAGCGAGTTTGTGTGCTTTCCCGTTTGACACTTGCTCACTTAACAAGACTGGAACAATAAATAAACACGTACCGGAGAAAGAACCGCCGCCGTTCGCCACGAAATTTGAATGAAATAAGGTGTTTTGCGCTTAAATTACTACCCTGTTTGTTGTGGTGTTTTCACGGATCCTTTTATGAGTGTCTCGCGAGGGTTGTTCTTTGTCATCGACACTTGAAACAATAGCCCTTGTTTTAAATAGTGCGAAAAAAGTCGAGGCAACATGTATGTATTTCAAATATTACCAGGTTCACACCTTTTCTCGAAATTAAATTGCATCTTCTGTTTTTTCGATAACACCAAATCACTAGCTGAGATCGTTTGGTCAATATGGCTTTGTAATTTTTTGTTTTGGTTTATTGATGTTTAAGTAAAATCGCTTTAAATCGTAATTTTACTTATTTGTACACAAAGAAAAAATAATTTTATAGGTTCCCGTGCAAACTAAAGTTGTAATCAATAAAATGAACACACTACATTATTTAACGCAGTTGTATGATATGCCAGAAACTATTATTGTGTAATGTATATTCACGTATTTTTGCAGAAAATAATTTTGAACGAAGAAATGAATAGAAATTATGGATTTAATCCTGTTTGTGCATATTGTGCATAATAATGTGAACAAATCTTTCTGAAATACTCAAATCCTTCAGTTTTTTAATTTTGTTTACTTATAATCGAATAAAGTTTATGAGCAAGATCTACAAGTAATTACACACTTTGACATGATAATACAACCAAGTATAATTAATTACCTTAAATATTTTTGAGGTACTTAGGTACTGTTATGTCCAGATTCATAGTTCCTTTATAAATAATAAAGGACTTCATCTTAAGTATTCACTTTTGACAACAAAATTTAATTTCAAAGTACCTGCCTAGAAATATTTAGCCCAAAGGCTGAATCAAGATATTAATCATCTACGTGGTAAACTTAATGCTTTGAGTTTGAATGTAAAGAAATTTACAAACATTCTATAATTTTATAAAAAAGAAGGACTTTTAGCACTGTTTCCCAAATAGAATAAGATATATATTTCATATTGGCATATAGGTAGATATATTTATTGTGTTTTAACAAAAAATATTTGATAAACACCGAGTAGTTTATTAACGTAGAGGAACCAAATAATGGCATTCTGAAATTGTTTCAAAATAAATGCAAAAACCTATAGCCGTATTCAGTACTTATTTGCAATTTTCAAACACTAGAATAGAAAAGCTTTCTCGTAAATTCACAACTTATAATAACGTTTAGCAAGATTATATGACAAATAATCCTTACAACCCATGTTACTGAAAGAGTGAGTATATCAGAGGCAAATAGTCAAATTATGTTTATTACTGCTGCAAAGTATTTTGTTTTTATTTAACACATAAATAAGGCGGTGTATGTGAAAATTAGTTGGTGTTAAAATGTTAACCAGTTCAATTACACCGCTATATTTAACCAATTCATTTTCTTTAATTTGTGTAATACATACTCCCTATAGCCTAAGAAATATAGACGCATTTTGTTGAATGTTGCTATGCACTGAATGTGAGAAGAAATAATTCAATTCACAGTTTTTTCAGTTAACTATCCAGGGCACTTTTTATTTTAAACACGAGTAAAAGTTCAAGTTAAAGACGCTGTAAACGTTAAATTCACATGAAACAGATTGTTTCCATTTTCTCTTGATTCAACACAAAAATATTTAATATGCCTTTTGACATTGTTTCAATGGTATTGACTTTTGTACAGCTGTTTCCTTATGTGTCGGAATATCGGTATATCTAATCCTGAAAATTCTTTGACTGTCGTGAGATCGTTAAATTAACCAAAAGTTCAATTATTAATCAATCAATTTAGTTTAATAATTTCCTAATGTTGTTCCTAATGTTATTACTAAAATTAGGTAGGTGCGATTTAAAAAAATTTAGATTATTTTATTAAAATGTTTTCTTTAATTGTGAATAATTATCCGTTATTATTGTTATGATTATAGAGTTTTACACATTAAATAAAATGCGTCACACCACCATATTTTATTTGAAAGAATAACCAAATTGTACAACTGTAACTTTTAGAGCAAATTATGTTAACCATTTACAACAGGCCGAATTACTTACATGCTATTTCCAACTTAACCTACCTATATTAATAAATTTCCCTAACAATTGTTGACTGGTTTAATGTAATTGTCTCAGCCTCGCAGTAGCAGGGGTTTCAAATATCTGCAGAGTAATAAAATCATATATTTGAATTTTTCTTTAAAAAAGAAGTTTTTTCTGCATCATAATGAAACGATATGCACCTAGATTGAAAGCGTTCAAACTTCAGTTCAGGATTATCTATAGGTACTTTTGATGCGTTTTTATTACGTTTTTTTTGTGAATATTTTGACTTTTACACCGTGGTATGTATAGTCGTGGACTTAAAGAATGACCGGCTAAGTTGCAGATAGTTACAGTAAGCGAGATAGCGCTACGCTCGCTGCAATTTAGACGGTTATTCCTAAATTCAGAACTGTACTTACCTTTTTGATTATTTTTTGCTGGATTTATATACCAGAGGTCTCGCATTACCACATGCTAAAATTGTTTCACCAAATCCTAGTCAAACTTTCCCTTCGTATTATACATGATGTCTAGAGATTAGTGATATTTCAAAGAATTTCTACAGTTGTAAAATTTAATTTCTTCAAATGAAACAGTCCGTATGTTTTATATAGTGTAGTGTAGAAATAAATTCAACACCGTTTTACTGTACTATTTCTATACCCATCTTCAATAGTTTTCTTTAAAATACTCGTTTTATTTATTAATACTTTCAAATCGTCGAATATTTTAGCTGGTATGGCCAAAGACTATGACATAATAATAAATTATTGTCATCTCATTTTCCTCATCCTCAGAAATAGATTTATTACAGTTATTTTTTGATTTAATATTACCAGTTATTAAAAAGAAAGTTTTCTAGGTTTTCTGAATTTACTTTCGGCAAATGGCGGTATCTTTCATTAAAATCTTGGCAAATTCTTCCCGCAATTCTTTGGTATTCTCTATGAATATAATAATATATTAAAACACAATGATGTTACGTAATACGAGTACATTGTACTTGGACTCAATACAAGTATTACAACAGTTTTTTTTACTATTTCTTTCTATCACGTATTCATTTGCTTTTATTTATTATTTAAGATTGGATTTTGTATCCACGCTTTATCCATGTTGTTATGTCAACAAGTTCGAAAGTAAAGTTGCGTACTGCGTTCATGATAATCTTAAATTCGTTTTCTACTGGTAGAAATTAAGTAGTAATTTTTGTCGTTTCTCATTCAACAAAAATGTGTCGAGATGTGTCAAAAACAAGTGCTATTTTGCGACACTATTTTTAGGCAAAACAAAGTGCTCATTGTAGGTACACATATGTATGTATTTACGAAATAGAAAAAAAGTCGAAAGTACAACTTTACCGCACTCATTCGAAGTAGAAAGCGCGACTTTATCGAATTGAACTATAAGTTGAACGGTCAACAGAAACACTTCCGTTACATGAGGACAATAAGTAGTTACATACCGAATTGAAGTACCAACGTGTCATTTCCGTTACTTTACCGTACCCTTCTGTGAACATTTTGAAGTTTTTCTGGGTTCGGTTGTCAAAATAGCTGTCAAACAATCTGTCATTCAAATATGAGTCATCTGCATTCTGAACACTACAAATGCAAGTAAATTGATTTTATTAAGTTGTAATCATGTGATAGCGGAAAAATTTTGTATACACCACGGCTAGAAATTATCTTATCGAACGACAAAACGTCACTTTTCACCCTTGTAAATAACTATAAAATATAACGATTAGAATAAACTCCTTCACTATAGTTCCACTTAAACATGCTATAAACAGTGATTATAATAATAATATTTACTGACAACAATAATTTATTGTAATGTCAAAGTCATACCCTAACATGTAAAATATTATTGGATGATGTGAAGACATTAATAAATAAAACGAGTATGTTAAAGAAAACTATTGAAGGTGGGATTATGAGATGTTAAGTACCAAACACCAAACAATGTACACACAGGTGTTCTACCTGACAAGTTTAATAAATTTAAAAATTCTTTGATGTGTCATTAAATTTAGCCATCCTGTATGATAGCTGACGGGTTTTGATAGTCTGCAAAGTTTCTGACTAAACACTTCACTGGAAAATCCTGTACATATTAATTTACCATTTAATGGGTATCTACACTGAGAAAAATGGATTGTAGAAATTAGATAGTAAATCTCTTTATGTTAATTAGTAACATAATTATTGTCAAAACGACAATATGTGGGGTATTAAGAGTAAAATAACCAGATGTTACCATGCTTATAGTAAGAGGTAAAATCTGGATGTTACCAGGTATTCGATGCATATTCAATTTCTAACATAAATGTTCGTAACGCTCTTCCCACCCCTTGCTCTATTCATTGTCGATCTTTACCGAAGAAATCGACCAATAAGCTGTATTGCCACTCACACGTGTTATGTACGTGTGATACAGGTGTACGTATTCGTGTCGGTGCATGTTTGTGTCTGCACAGAGAAAAATCCATGTTGTAATATTTACACTTCACTGTTTGACGGAAATTGTAATAAGAATTCCTACTATTGTGCAAAATTCTAGAACAACGGCGTTGCATTTTCCTATATCACGGTTACAAAAAAAGCAATAAAATTGTTTAAAAATATTGTGTGACAATCTTCTACAAAATATAGTGAAATGTTTTACAATATTTTACAACAAGTGAATATAATAAATTGCATATAATGTAGTGAAGACAGTTATAATAACAGGTGTAGCAAATTTACTGTGTTGTGTTTATTTAGGTTAGGTTAGGTGCTTGCAACAGTCACCTTACTTTGATTATTGAAAACGGCATTAATAATGAGATGGAATGAAATGAATACTGTATAGTTTTATATCTATATAGTAGGAATATCATAATACTCATAATTGGTTTAGCTACATAAATATGTGATACTACAGCTTTTGTCGTAAAGATGGCGCTACGCTTGTTTCATAATCTTTGAAATTCGTACTCAATGTAAATTGTGATCGGTAAATGTGGCTGCGTAATATCTATATGATGCTTATACATGGTTAACGTCGTGTAAAAAGTACTGTGGACAATCGCCCACAGACGAGAATTACGAGGCGCTTCAATACCGGTAGTACTCTACAGTACACGGGCCGGTCTGATTCCCGCAATCCTGCCCGATACGACGGCAATTCGCCGGGCTGTCACCGGCTAATCCAATTATATTAATTAATTATAATTAAAAATTATTAAACTATGTTTATTATAGTTTTCATTGTTAACAGTTATTATCAAATATAGTCAGCGCTACTAGACATTTTTTTCACATTTACTAACATGTATGCTCAAATTAATAATACAAATATAGTACACTTTACCATACGAGTTAATAAAAAGTATTCACAGATATTTACTATACAGATATTGTCACCGGTAATATAAAATATGATTGTCCCTATAGGAACTATAAAATATATTAAAGTATACTATATTTATGTTAAAGAGTACTATCTATTTCTCTCAGTGTACTAATGTGTAAATATTTGGAACAGCAAAGACCATTGAACTAATATATTTATTATTTCCGAAGCAAATCAATTGGTACAATTGCATTAATCAAAGCAATTTAAAATTGTGGAAATTATTATAACGGAATTTCTCATATTATTTATGTAAGTTGTAATAAAAATATTTTATGTATTAAGTGTAGAATTGATCCTGGTATAAGTTTATGCTCTATATCTGCATTGCTAGGAAAGCTTGAGACTCCAGGAAAAATAGGTACTTACCGTTTTATTTACTTTCAAGTTACACAAAACAAAAAGAATATTTTAAATAGCATTTCATAAAGTGTCTTATTTAAATAAGCGTCTCGTAATAATACACACTCTAGAAAAGTTAACACTAAATTATTGATACAATACTTTTAACTGTTAATATATTTACTAAAAGTTCTCAGACATTTTGACGTTAATGTTTTGGAGGTCTACCTTAGAGTGAATTCGTTTAATGTAATTGGACACATTTCCAATTGGCACCTTCATCATAGCGGAATTTATTGCGCGAATTACGCCGCCCGTTAGTTGTCTGGCGTATTAGAAGACAAATTGGTTCACGGCAACACCAATTGAGACTCATTTGACTTCTTGCGTGGCCCCAGTTGCGTGTCAATTATTCTCATCTAATGGATTTCGATTGTTCTAGAGAGGCAAAATCGTGCTCGGAATCTTTTATATTTAAATTCCTCTATTTGGGCTTTTTTTGGTATCTTCCAAATCGTTACGAGAGTGTTCGGATTTTATAGAGGCGCAGAAATAACGCGTCATTTTGTCGTAACCCATTACTTTAACGATCGCATTAAAATTAATTGCTGTTAATATGATGCTGTAACAAATACACTGTCTAACATAAACGTAAAATGTATATGAGTTTTAGCGTAGAAAGCGAAGTTGTTGGAATTCCCAATGTATATAGTTTTGCTTTTATCTAATATAGAATAAGAATTTTAACTGTAGCATGCCGATATTTCAAAATATCACAAAACCGCATTTGCACCGGATTATCTTAATCTCTTTAGTAGATGTTGTAATATTGTTTTTTTTTTGATAAATTAGGGAGTTGACAGAAATGAACCAACCATGCAAGAGAAAACTTCAGATCAATATATATATGTCAGCAATTGTATCATTACATATACATAATTCGAGTCCCATTTTTTTCATAACAAAATAATAAAAGTTAAAAAAATATTGTTTAAAGCAAAGCAGTGTTGGTACGTAATAGAGAAAGAAAAGCCAAAAATTTTGGTGAATGGATCACAAAATGAGAAAGATGCCAGGTTAAAAGAAATTGAAACCTAAACAACAAATTAATAACAAATTTTACTCTCAAATATAACATCTTAAGTCACAATTAAAACGGCTACATCAAAGGTCGATCTACAGTGCGTACCGTGTTCCAATTACTGAAAGAAATTATAACTGGTCTAAACCAAAAAGAATCTACCATCTGTGTTCTCATGGACTTGGCAAAAGCGTTCGATTGCGTTCATCATGATTTACTTTTGGAAAAGCTTGAGGTTCTGGGTTTTCGGGTAGTCGCATCAAGCTGGATAAGTTCGTACTTGTCAGAAAGATACCAAAGTGTGACAGCAGTTAATGAATAGGGAACAGAAATTAGATCCAAATGGAAGAAAACAGCAAGAGGTGTCCCACAAGGATCGATCTTGGGTCCACTCTTGTTATTGTTTTTTGTGAACGACCTTCCTAACGCCATAAAAAACACAACCATCATGTTTACAGACGACACATCAGCAATCATACGTTGCAAAACCGGATCTGATTTAGTCACAATTACAGAAAACATGATAAAGCAATACGAAGGTTGGTTTTACGAAAACAACCTAAACTTGAATATCAAAAAAACAAAATTTTTAAAATTTAACAGTAACAGTGACGTGAATATTACAGTTAGAGATATCCAACTTACCTGTTCTCCTGAAGCTACGTTCTTAGACTGGATCTTGGATTCCGAATTGTGCTGGGAAGGCTATATCGAAGTCCTTGCAAGTAAGCTATGCTCCCAAAGTTATGCGTTAAAGTCAATAGTGAAAAATGTTAGTGTTGAGGCTGCTTTATCATCATATTATGCGGGTGCATTCTTCAGAATAAAATACCGCGTTATATTTTGGGGAAACTATACAGACGCTGATAGAATCTTCAAATTACAAAAAAAGGTGTGTAAGATCAATATATCGACTTAACAATAGACACTCGTGTGTGCATGTGTTTTGGAGTTACGGAAGTTTGACATTACCCTCCTTATATGTCTTAGAATGCGTCGTGTTTGTCAATATATTCGTGCATACTCACAACACGAGAGGTACTTACCACAAGACACTACTTCCGCCATACACTCAATTAACTAAAGTGCAAAAAAGTGTTGTGTATCAGTGCATTAAAATATACAACCATATACCAGAAGACATAAAGTAACTACCTTGCGCATCTTTTAAAAATAAATTAAAAACTTACCTCATAGAAAAAGTATACTATAAACGACGTTTTTAAGAACGACATAGTTTAAATTTTTACTCTAATAAGTGTTATTTATACGTTTGTTTGTTTCTTTAGTGTTTTTTGTATTATGGAAAGAATATACATTATTATTATTATAATGAAGAAAAAAGTGCAATTGGAGCTTCACTACTGTTAACAACGCTTGAGCCAAACCAAGTTCAACAAGTGATAAATCTGGACGAGGCGAAAGACATATGGGAAAAGATTTTTAAACTATATACTTATACATAAGGCAGTTCTTCTTACATAGGTACATACACTAATAAAATACATCCATGGTGTACATCTACATACCTATATTTACTCTTTTACAAGTATAAAAATAACACAATTTCTCGGACACTAATCTACCGTGAAAACAAGCTTAACTGACAGCATGACAGTGTCATCGACAGCTCGCCACGCACCGGTAAATATCGGATACCAACTCTATAGAGAAGGGTAATGAATTATAACACTAAAAGAGCCAACCTTGGTTTGAATAAAATCTTAACGCAGACAATATCAATTGTAACACATAGATAGGTGATCATGAATGACTATCTACCTGCCAACCATTGTCGTGCTTACCCTATCGGTAAATCAACTTTGCCAATTAACAAATTCACCTGTATCTATGTTTTTCTTCTTCTACTATCAATTGAATTTTGTAAATCCCTTCGATATAAACGGCAACAAGCAACGATGATTGCTAAAGACAGTAGCAACTGATCCTGCCTAAAGATACGATGTGTGCATATTGATTGATAATTTTGTTAGTTACATTTTTCTTCAATTACAGTGTTCCAGATTTCCTTTCTTGGGATTCTATCGAGAGCTTTTTCCGTGTCTATAGATCCAAAGTATACCATTTTATTATGTTGAAAACACCATTTTTTCCTGTTATTTCCATATTTTCCAGCATCTCCGCAGTTACTTTTTTAAACAACTATTTTTAGTATCCGTTGTTTCAACAATTTGTGTACGTTACCAATCTTGCCATCCGATTAGCCATCTAAACGATTATTATATAAGATTTAAAACAATTTAAGAAAACCATAATCAAGTGCAATTTAATAGTGTCATTTAGTAATTTAAATGACGCAATATAATTTTATATTTTACCGAGATAGCAACCCTAAACATAGCGCATCGTATTATTATGAAAACACCATTGAACTGTTGACATATTGACAAGGAAACTATGGTTATACTGTTTAGAATAGCCAGAATGAAAAAATAAAAATGAACACTGAATAATAAAATATAGAGAAATGGGTTAGCTATTAATTAAAACTATTCTGTTTCATACTTAATCTTTCATACCTAATGTTTAACAATTTCCATCTGCGTTAACAGAATATTTATAAGCGTTCTTTGATATATTTAAGTATATGTATATATATTGTTGTAGTCGCAATTCTGCCTAAAAAAATATGTAGATGTATAAAACTATTCCTATTATCTTTTTTTTGAACAGCTGCTTTTTGATATATATTTCATACGGCTGGTTTACAAAGATAACTATTGAAATTGAATTTAATAAAGTTGTGGGCTATCGCTATTAAATATTTATTTCTGTACGTATGTATATGTATGCAATATCATTCACGTAACAAACGATTCTTTACATATGCATATTTAAGCGTCTTTACAAGAAGCTTATCATGTAAACATTGTTCATACGCAGAAAACTTATGTTACGCGGATATCAAATCTACACATAAGTTATACATACCATCTACGGTTATACAAAGTTGCTCCTTCTTAATGTTTATTTTAACCCACATCCCTTATCTTAACAACCAGGGTTGCATGAATATTTCCCAATATTAGTAAAATTAGGCGATTTTAAAATTGCGATTCTAAAGTATTATGATATTGTGAGCCATACTACCCCCAAATAACAAGAATATATTTTTCATATCGTTAGTGATTATAATTCGGGCCGATATTTCAAGCTCTTAATAAAAGTTATTAGCTGAATAACTGAAATAACTGTCTTTCTACCAAATGAATAAAATTATGTACGGGATAAACTGATATATTCTCCTAAAATGTTAGTGAATGGTTGAAGTAGCTAATAAGCACTATTAGAAGCCTAAATAGTTCATCGAAAATCTATTGCCGTTACAACCAAGAAAACAATGTTATGTTTACAAGTTTGAAATTATTTATGAACGAGAAACATCCACCACTTTGAAGACTTCGAATGCTTAAGTTTTATGCGCATCACACTTAACGCTGCATCGATATCATATTAGGGAGCGGTCGCCATTTTGGGTAGTTACTGATATGCTATTGATATGTGTCAAAGAAATTCGCTTGCATTACTGTTCACATTTGTATAGCGCTCTCATTTGTTGGTTGCTCTACATATTTTTGGATTCTGCCACCTCTTCCCTTAATTTAAATTTTTTAAATTTAAATATATCAAAAACTGTTAGTCTGAGGTTTCATAACAGACAGAAGCATTGTGATACGATTAAATTGAACATAGATAATGAATCTGAATAATACTACTTTTCTGGGTCTAGAAATTGATCAACATATCAGTTGGAAGTTGCATTGCGAGAACCTTGTTCATAAATTAAATTCTTTATGCATCTCGTTTAGAAGTCTGGCAAATGTGCTGACTGCAGACCAAATGTTGGCTCAGTATCACGCCCAGGTCGAGTCGAGGCTTGGATATGGGATCTGTTTGTGGGGGTTCTCCCCCTCAGCGCCCGGCTTCTTTACGATCCAAAAGAGGATTCTGCGCATCATTCTCGATCTTTCAAATCGAGCGAGTTGTTGAGATGCGCAGTCTGGTATTTTAACTTTGACAAATTTATTTATTTGAAATGTTTTACTTTTTATATTCTGTAGAAAAGACAGCTTTCAGAGGGTCGGTCAAGGGCAAAGTGCTGTTACTAGACAACAGAGTGATTTTTACATACCGTTTTAAAAATATGACGCAGGCATGAAGTCGCCCTCATGCATCGGTCTGAAAATCTATAATTCTCTCCCTCAGGAGATCAAAAATATAAGAAGCTTTTTCCCTTTTAAGCGTGCTTTGAAAGCTTAATCATGTTTTTTATTATCTAGCTGAATACTTCAATGCAGCGCAGTTGTGATCTTAATTCAAATCACTGACAGCGAGCTGCTAATATTTGTATTCTCATAATTGACAATTTCTTAATAATGTATCTTTATACAGGAAATATAGTATTATTATTATTACTATTATTATTAGATAAGTTGTCTGTATCTTATGGGATATTACCGACATAAACCATAGAGCGTTATGGAAACACCGAGTAATTATTAACTCAATAAATATTCGTTGAAAGACGGTCTGTGTTATTTACCTAACTATATTAGCTAATTATTAGATACATTTATTGGCTGAATGAGATACTGGCCGTACTAGTTATTCGGTATTTTCATAACCCTATAGTTTATGTTGGTAAAATCCCATAGATGCAGACAACTTCCGTACAATAAGCAACAAATGACAACAAGTGCAATACAAATTTGAATAGAAACGTAAACGAATATCTTTGACATATCAGAAGGATATCAGTAATTGTATTCGCTACCAGAAATGGCGACCGCTCCCTAATAAGTTATTGATGCTGTGTTAATCCGTTGCTATTAGTTGATTTATGCACTTCACCAAAATCTCCAATTGCTACATATAAAAGTTTCCGCTAGCATAAAATCTAAGTGCAACTAATAGTTGCTCTAGCATGATTTTTGGATGGAGAGATTTTGTTAGCAATCTATTAAAAATGGCATATTTATTAATAACCTTTCTGATGTATATTGCAATCTATTTTCAATTCTTTCTAGCAACCACTAAATACTGTGTTTTGATAATCTAAACCTCTTGATAAATTCTGCAATAAGCTAATTATTTAAATGGTTTATCTGAAGGTTTTTAATACCAAATTGTTTGTCAGGATTAATTGTTGCAACCAGATTGACCAAAATATTCTTCCACAAACTCCTCAAAGTCTTCAAAAATGTCCATGTTTCTTGTTCATAAATAATTTCAAACAACTCGAAACCTGCAAACATAACCTTCTTTTTTGGTTGCGTCTGCGACATTCAGAAATTTTCGATGAGCTAATAAGCTTGTATAGGGCAAATGTCTGTTGTTTGCATCTCTATTGTGATATCTAAGATTTTTTTGTTGCTTAAAAGTGTAACGTTTACATAGTATTGACAAATTTCTAAGATAATCTGTTGTATTCTAAAATAAATCTTTATTTATCGAGTAATATAAAATTAATTAAGCACAGGACCAAGTAAGAAATTTATGCAACAACTTCATAGTACCTATGATCTAATTTAAAGCTAATTATGGTAGGAAAGTGCTCTCGCAGATCATGGTCAAATATTATAAATCTAGCCGCAGGCGAGGTTTGTAATTTCCATAGTTTTGCAAGAGCACTTTTATAATGAGATTTGATATAATTTTTTATCCAGCCAATTCTATTTTAACATAACTTGATATAGTGTATATCAACATATATTTGTTCGTTCCATTTATGATTTTTGAAGGTTAGTTTCAATATCTGCCAACCTGAATTAGAAAATAATTATATTTATGGAATTTTCTTCTGTGGTTAGATATAGGTAAGCAAGTTTCTTAGGCCGTATAATAGAATATAGGCCATGTAAAATTATTATTAATTATTAAAAATTAAAATTGTTATTACACTATACTGAATATTAAAGTATTATCCAAGAAACCATTTTATCATTATTATCTTCCCGCATACTTTGTTTTCTTTCATTGTATAATTTATTGTGCTTGTTTGTTTTTATATTTTCTGGATCTAAAATATTCGGACTATAATTTGTAATGTATTTTTTTTTCTAATTTTGTTTTTCTCTTTATTTTTTTATCAAAATTAGAATTTCAGAAAACAGAATTTTGCATTTATAGTAATACGTATTCCACACTAATTGAATATAATTTTTTGATTATTTATATTAGGTATTTATCGTTAGTAGTTTTTAATCTATCACAAATTATACCATTATACTTTCTTTCAGCAATTCATTGTTGAATTCTGTAACCTGGACAATAGCTGACAGTAAAAGGAAAACAAGAATATATTTTTCCCTATATTTCTTATTGTTTTTCGTTTTATTATTAACCATATACCCATACAAAATTGTTTCATATTTGTTGTCTCCTGTTGTTCGTTAACATTAATCATTTTTACCCTACTAATTCCTATTACTTAGCGTTAGTACAAGATGTGGATACCTATTGATAAAGTACCCGATACTCGATATTAAAAAAGTTGATATCCGATATGAAGAATGTCAAGATTAAAATGCAGTGAGGAATGTCGATATTGAGTTTCGAATATTGCATAGCTTTACCACTCACAACCTGTTATATTTATATTATTATCATAGTGCAGATTTCAGGAGCGCCTCTATCGCCGAGTGGAACAGAATGTGTCGCAATATATTAAACTTGGAATGTATGGTGTCCTATTCTATCTCTCTAGTCGGGGTAAACAGGCACTCTGAAATCTTTACTTTATTTATTATACATGGTTTGTTCTAAAAATAGCCACAAGCAGAAATATCTGCGTAAAAAATAAACAGTTTTGTTAAGTGTAAACAGTATTGCAATTCTCTTTGTAACACCTATCCATTTTACCAAGGCTTTCGACACTATCAACCACTCTATACTTGTCTCCAAATTTTCATCCTTCGGTTTCGCATCAAAATTTACAAATCTCATTGCTTCCTACTTGGAGAATAGATCCGCGTACGTCTGCTATAATGGCTTTACTTCCAATATATATACTCTTTCTTTGGGAATTTCGCAAGGTTTTTGCATATGCGGATGATTTAAAAATATTTTCTGAGATATCATGTATTGGTGACTCAGCAAAGTTACAGCAAAACCTGGAAAAAAATAACTATATTGGTGTATTGATAATAAGGTCAGCCTTAATGTTAATCAATGCGCTGCTGTTTCACACTTCAAAAACAAAAATCCAGTGTTTTTTGACTACACCGTGGAGGACGTCCATATACCGAGCAATTTAAAGACTTGGGCGTTCTCTTCGATTCAGAACTTCAGTTCTCCAAGTACATTACGGCAATTTGCAGCTTTCCGTCAAGGTCTCTAAGCTTCCTTATAAGATCATGTCGACGATTCTCGAATCTGCAAACCCTTAAAACATTATTCTTTACCCTGCTGGTCCCAAAGTTGGAGTACTGGAGTACGCATCCGTCGTTGGGTACCCGTTGTACGTTTACCAACAACTCGCGCTCGAGAGAACACAAAAGAGGTTTCTAGAATATTTAACTTTTAAAATCACTGGTACTTATCCCTCGCAGGGAGCGAATTATAACAGTTTATTGGAACAACATAACATGAGAACATCTTGTCGAGAGATAGCTAGCGCTAAATATTTGGCCAGATTAATTTTTAATAAAATTGATGCCCCGAACATACTTGCGGAAGTTGAATTCCTTGTCCCCAAATATACAACTAGACAATCGGAAACGTTCTTTGTTCCTACAGCTAAAATTAATAGCTCGCTTAAAGCTCTAGTTACTCACATGTCTAAGAACGCGAACAAACTGTACAGTAATCTTTTCTCGTAGTAAGTAATCTAAATATATAATAAATAAATAAAAGTTTTATAATTATTTTTACTTTATAATGGCTTTTCTCTATGTTCTACATGTTTGCCTATGTTAATATTATATTTAGATGTGAGATCTTCACAAATGCATACAAGCCTGGTGCATGGCCATATATGAGAAAATGCAATTGTCCGGTGGCATTATTTTTTAATTAGATATTTGTTCAAAATATCTTGCGTGTTTCGTGCCTGTTCTATTCTTTTAAACACGACAAACACGATTAATAGTTAATTCGTTTCTTAATCTAAAAATTCAAACAATGAAAGGGTGTTAGACAATAACGATAGAATGCTGCGAAGAAAATGGGTTTGGGTGTGCACGCATATTCAGAGTTTATGAAATTCATTAGTTCTCGTTATTGCCTCACATACCGGCTACATAAAATATAGTAAGTATGCATTGTGTGGTATACGTATTTTGTAAGACTAGCGTATCACTATTCTGATTACTTTTAAATGTAAATAACTTGAATTCCGGCCGAACCTTTACGCATATCCTCATTTAAAGGCCGGATATGTCGGTGGCGGATTTTTTCTCCTTCCCGTGCAAAGAAATTGCGTTATCCAGTGCGATAAGTGTTTGAGTACATACTTATAGTAGGTACTACGATAGTGGTTATCGTGGAAAAATACGTACGCAGTTGTATGTAGGGTGTACGATTCAATGTGACGACCTTATATATTAATTTATGAACGTGACGTAACGTATTCACTTCGGAATTAACTTATACCATGTTCAAGTATTCTGTTTAAACATTAAGTATGCGTCAATACGTTTACGTAGGTGTGCGGGTCGCGCAGAGACGTGTCAGTCTGTAAGCACGTGTCTTATTTCGACGTTGCAAACTGAACAAAGCTTTTATACGGAACGTGATTTTTGTTTAATATAGGTACACCCGCAGGCATTAATGTATCTACACATCAAAGTTAACGTATTATATTGTCATTAATGGTTATAGCAATTAGTGAAACAATAACTATGATAATGAAAGTGAAAATTAAGAGATACATATAATATATTGCTTGTCCGGAGTTATAACTCAAAAAACAACTTTACTTAGATTTTAATGTATATGCTAATTCAAGATAGTTTTCCTATTCGATACATTTTTTAGTTTCTCTTAGTACTTAAATGAGTTATTGATTTTTTTAAAAAGCTTATGCTTTTCTTTGTTTATGAAGCTATTTCAAGTTTTCATTAAATAAATGCTTTTCTGCTTTAACTGTAATTTTTAAATATTAAAAATTACAGTTAAAGCAGTTGGACTTTTACCCTTTCCTTGGACCCCTTCAGTTGGACTTTTTTCCGCACAGGCATCGGACCTTCTCGACATGGCTCTGTCCATGGATGTCCCCTGCGCGGTGTCTGTTGAGAGTATCCCCGATCTCTCCTCAGACCACAACCCCATTTTGGTCGTCCTAGGCGGCGATGTTTTGTCTCTGGAAGGCCCTGTTCGTAGGTCTACGAACTGGGACCTTTTCTCTTCCAAACCTCTGGCTTTGCTATCCGGCATCCCCGACGTGATCCTTGACGTGGTTTCTCTCGAAGAGACTGCGGAATATTTCACGTCGGCCCTTATTCGAGCATTGGAGGAATCGTCTCAGACGATTCCTCGCCAGTCGTCTGCTCAAACTGCCTATTGAACTGAGGGAGCTTATCAGAGAGCGCAGAAAGGCCAGGAAACTGGCCAAACGCACTATCTATCCCGCCGACGTCCAGCGAGCGAACCTCTTGGCACGACTGGTACGCGACGCCCTCCGGGAACATTCAAATGTTCTCTGGCAGGACAAGCTTACCTCGCTTGCCACCGAGGAGGGCTCGGTATGGAAGTTGGCGAGAGCGCTTCGAAAACCTGGCGGGAGAGCAATCCTCTTCTCGGCGCAAACGGTTCAGTCTTTTCGATCGAAGAGAAAGTTGAGGTGCACGCAGACTTTCTTCAACAAGTCTTTCGTGGAGTCGAACCCGTTGACGTCTCAGAGTCTGACTCTGACGACGGAGGCCATTGAGGTGACACGGAGGAGGACTTTCGTAGCGATGTGGACGATTCGTGGACCCGGCTTTCTAATATGGCCGGAACCCCGATCGACCCGGCTACGCGAGCGGAACTCGACGCTTACATCCAAAGCAAGAGAAATAAAAAGTCCCCAGGGCCTGATGGAATTTCCAATATGGCTCTGAAGAGATTACCTCCTGAGGCACAGGAGAAATTGCGCTCCATCGTGAATGCAACACTCCTGCTACAGCATTTTCCGTCAATCTGGAAGCACGCCGACGTCGTCACCATCCCCTGGGAAAAATCCACGCTTCCCCTTGAGTTACCGCCCGATCAGCCTTCTGTCAAACGTCTCGAAAATAGCCGAATCGGTTATCCTCGACCGGCTAACCTTCGACAGCGATGAACTTCACGTGATTCAGGACGAATAGTTTGGTTTTCGAGCCGGGCTTGGGACTGAAATGCAACTCCTCAGGTTCACTGAGGCACTGAGAAACGGTCTCGAGAGGAGAGAAACCGTAGCGTCAGTTTTCTTTGACTTTCAACGTGCCTTTGACTCTGTCTGGCACAAAGGGCTGATCCATAAGTTGATTGTTTCTGGCTTGAATCCATCTCTGATCAGATTGATCAGATCCTACCTTCAGCGCAGATCTTTCTGCGTTAGGACTGCCGGAGTCCGATCCGGCTCTCGCGATATCCTCGCCGGAGTTCCGCAGGGATCGTTATTGGGGCCCCGTCTCTTTCTGCCGTTTCTGACAGATCTCCCTCGGGAGCCAAGCACGCGCCTCGCTATATACGCCGATGAGACCGTCATATACGCGATTAGCAGGAGCGAGAGACTGGCTTGTGGTCGCCTCCAGGCGGCCACAAACCACCTCGTTCGCTGGGCCTCTCGATGGAGACTGAAGTTGAACGAATCCAAATGCGTCGCAGTTGGATTCTCAAGGAAGAGACGTATTCTCGAGAAACGTATCTACGTGAGAAAAATTAGTTTACCGTGGAGCCAACAGGTTAAGTACCTAGGAGTCATCTTCGACAGCAAGGTTTTTTTGAGAACAACAAATAGTTTTAACGGTGCTTTATTTGCAAATAAGGAGGAAGTTTTAAAAATGAACATATGGCGTATAATATTTTCAGAAGTTCCGCCTTATTTGAAAATACGCCGCACCATTTATGAAATGAATGCAGCCACCTTAAGTTTTATGCTTCTAAATATTTAAATCAAAGTTACAAACACACCTTTATGGTTCAGATGCATAAAAGTAGTACTAGAAAGGCTTACTGCCTTGTGCATGTACAAATTATCGAGTTGCAGGTCTAACAATTTTCTTCCTTACCTTTAGTTTTTCCATTTACCAATGTTTATAAAAATAAAATATTCTCTCTCAGTAAAAGAACTAACATAGTTTATTGCATAGCAATGTGAGAGTTTCCATTAAAGCATGTATGACTTACAATGATCTAGAATAGAGTTTCTTTAAAGATCACAACTACCAAAATACTTACAATCGACCCAAATTCAGGAGTCTTTTCAACGTAACTAGTTCACAATGCGTTAAATGAATGACTGTTTAGAAATCCCTCATTACAAAGTCGTCTAATCTAAGATTTAAAGTAAAACGCTGGGTTGCTTTTAATGGTGGTGCCCCCGAATCTTTTCTTGAGAAGTGTACGTATGTCCTTGCCTGATCACTAAAATATGCATATGAGGAATATGAGCTGTTTGCCTTATTGGTATGTTCTAACTTACCTTGCACAATTCATGTAAATATTATACTAAGAAATGTTTTTATTATCCCATACATAGGAATTAATTCTTTATATCATTTTTGTCCAAGCTTATTGATCAATCCGATTACCGTAAAAGAAAGTGATGAAAAATACACGCCATTAGAGGTTGTGCTACCTGAATATCTTTTCGGTTCTATAATTATAGTATTATACATAAGCATACCGGCATACCGATAATACTGTGATGTAATAATAAAAAAACTTGCGTTGAAATATCTTTCTGAAATCTTCCAACAAATCCAATTCGAGCAGCAGCTTACTTACCTACTTCATCATTAGTATTATTAGGTAGATTTATCGTTACATATATTTACCAACCTTTTTGTCATGTAATTAGACATAAGTACATTGATACATGTAAAACTAATAAGATTCAATTAAAGAACTTCCCTAAAAGAAATTCACACAACGATCTAAGGTAAAAATCGATCACACAATTGGCCGACAACGGAGATAACAGCATTTTGCTGTTGCACTCTAACCGATTCTAACATTTATTTATTATATTAAATAAATCCCACGTATTTCTGCGCATGTACAGTAAGCTGCATTCTCTATTTACTTGCACTAAGCAACTATATTCTTTAGTTGGAAAATTCATCGAAACAAAAGTTTTCTTGAATTAGAGCTTTCAATTTTCTTAGTGGTAAAAGATTTACTTACAACAAAATTATTTCATGTTCTCTATAATAAAATTGTGTTAAAACAATATTTTGGTTTGAATGCATTTTTCTGTGTGTATAGAATCACATTGTGCATATATAATACATATTTTTACATACTGTGCGTCAGAAGAAAACAAACTTATAAAATACGCACTATTGAAAAATCATTTGTATGTGCTTTAATTATCGTCCCTATCCTTCCTCAGATCATATGGCACTATTTTATTTAAAATGAAAGAAGTAATTTACTTGGATATTGTCTATATAGGTATATGAGTATAATTGCTGAGTTTAACAATTGATAAATGTAGAAGTTTTAGTCCTCTTGTCTCTGTGTATAAAACATGAACGCTCTGATATTAAAGGCAAAAAAAAATGGGAAGAAGTAGCAAGATTTTAGAAGAAGATTGGATATTAAAATAACAATGAAATAAAAGAAAATTTCCCACTGTAAAGAAAAATAAAGGTGCAACTTCCATTACTTTTGTCATCAGATATTTACTCTCTTCTTTTATCTTTTATGTAGTTTAATTTTGATAAATAATCGATAAAAGCACCACAGAGTGCATCGTTTCTGTTCTCTAATGTAAATGCGGTGTAAATAAAACTGCATTTATTTCTTATGTGTGATTGCCAGCGTTCCACTCATGTTGTTCTACGATACAATAGATAAATAAAGGAATTTCTGGTTTTTATCTGACTCTCTAGTTTGCCAATTAATACCTCACACCTTGTACTAAACCTAAATACCTCTAATCCTTATTAAGATTCGCGCTTTCTAAAATTCGCGTTAATTTTAACTGGAGAACGTGGTGAAACTCATCTCACAAGAGATGCGTATGTGTATGAATATACCTACATGTCTAGTATACCTATAGATATGAATTTACTTAGCATATATTGCTCTAAAGATTGTGTTCGCCGCATAGCATGAGAAGTATTGTGTTTCTATTAAAGTTGACGGGGAGCAATTGCCAATGGTCTACGAAGTTAAAATATAATTCAAAACGTTTTTTGACTATGTTAAGTCGGAAATATACCCAAGAAACGTTACTATTCGTCCACATTACAAACAATTTCTTTCGGTACAAGAAGGTCGTTACATAGATACATTTCTCGCACGCATTGCAATAGTAAATCCTCGGCAATTCGTACAAACGGCAACGTTTCTTAGATATAATCCCCGCTTTATATAGCAACATGAAATGAGAACTGGAATTATGAGTGTCGTGAAAATATTTCGGGACTTAATTTAGCCGTTGTTGACCTAGAAGCGTCATATTATTGTTGGCATCTTGAATATAAATGTTGTCTCGCGATCTCGATATCAAAACCATTATGTAACGTGTCCTATAAAATTCTCTGTTGGGATAACGAGAGTGCTATTCGAAGTGTATACAACCGTAATCCATTAGGATTAATCGTTTATTTATTTTGTTTGCGGGAATAATAAATTGTATATAACGGTCAACATTTGTTTTTTCTTTGCAATAAAATGTTTCGGAAATCGTAGCTGGTCTGTGGATATATCTGCTTCAATTTTTCATAAAATTAGAAAGGAAGTGTTTTTTGTAGCAGAAGCAATTCAATTTTGAAACCACTTCAAATGATTTTGCTATACCATCTACACTTTCAAGAGTATGTATTCTACGTGTTCATTATTTTACTCTGGTATGCACTGCATCAATTGGAGATTAAATTTAAAAAGCCAAAAGGTCTTTCCGGACTCCATGGCAGACAGCTTCCACAAAAAAAGTAATATATGCGTACAGGTCTAAGAAGCAAATACTTTCCAAATCTGCTTTACGAAAATGTAGTTGAAAGCTGCATTAATTGATTTGCTCCACAAGTTGTCATATACAGTTCAAAGCTAATACATTGTAGTCTACTATGAAGATAAAAAACTAACTTTATCAATTTAAAAATTGTGTTACTAAACAATGATGAATCAAATTGTTCGTTATCTGTAATGCATATTTTGTTCGTATGTTTAGCTGTATCTACATTTATTACCTTTCAGTATAGAGCTCGCATTAGGTGTGCTCATATTACCCAAAGAATGATGAAATTAATATATGTAGATAGTCATAATTCATGATAACAGTTTTAACAAATTCCTTTTATGCAGAATGAGAATTTGTTATGAATAGGGTAGAAGCACCATTTGTCACCAGTTTAACGTATTCTTAAAAATTAAAAAATCATACAAACACTTAAAATAGTGATATTGCTGTGAAAATCGTTCCTAATCAAGGGTTGTATTGTTTTATTTTAAATAGTTTAGATTTTTTAGCCATAACTATGGAATTTTTTGTTGTTTCCTTTTAAAAGTGAACCTACGAAAATATTCATATTGTACCATTTGTGGTCACATTGCTCCCCAAATGTTGTCTTTTGAATACCCGTTTTTAGCCTAGATTAATTTTAAAAAATAGAACAAGTCAAAACATAAGTTAAGTTACAATTTATATATTGCAATTACTTTAAACATACAAAAAAAAAGTATTAATTTTTATTTAAGAGCCCGATATTTATGGATCTCATTTTTCATTTCTGATTTTTTTTTTTGTAATTTTGCATTTAGTTTTATTTTTTCGGACTGATTTCCTTGTCTCTCGGTCTTGTCGTTTATTGTTTTGGTGGAACTTTTTGGTCATTTGGATAAATCAGTATGTTGCTCAAAATTTATACAGGTTTGCTTTTAGGTGTATAAACAATACTATTTTCCGTAGAGCAGACCATTTTGTTTTCTATACATAATCAGCTTAAAAGTAGGCTTAGATGTGAAGAGTGAGCGTCCAGAAAAAGGGGATTAATATATTAGAAAAATATTCTTAGAAGCATTTGGACGTCATCTATCCTTTAGGTAATTTTCTTATTCCCCATTCAGCGGGAACATTTTTAAAAACCTTTCAAGGAAGGCGATCGTATTTAAAAAGAGTTAGTGGTGGAGACAACTGTCCTATAGCATTTGATGTACTTAATCAATGTTGTTATGTTTTCTTTGGCAGAGTGTGAAGAAATATTGTATTGTCAGTCAGAGCCAGTTCGCCTTTGGGGCACATATAGAATGATGAATGATGTTTCATCCATGTTCCATATTCTTGTCGGGTGTTCTAGAACACCTTTATTCTTTCCTAGTAGATCAAGTGTTTATTGAAACCAATGTCTTTTCTCTTCAGTAATTAATGATCTAGCTCTGATGATATTTCTGGACATCTACGTTGGAATAACCATTTTCTACCCGACGTATTTCCTTTGAATGGTGGTTGCAATTGACATTCTTCTACTAACTTTTTGACTGAAGAATAATGATCTTCTTGGCATATTGGAAACCCCATATTCGCCGTAGTTTGAATCCAATTCACTAACTGGTCTTCCACTGCCTTACCTAAAACTAGACTTCTTCCAATTTTGCTTGTAGCTTCTGGAGCTTTTCCACTTAATTTATTTCCAATTGTGGTACGAGGGGCACCATATAAGTTGCACGCTGTGCTAATTTTCATTCCACCACGAATATAATTTAAAGCATTCTTTATTTGCTCTGGTTCATACTGTTCCTGTGAAAGTGGTCACCAAGAGTGTGGATTATAATTAATGCAAAATTATGAGATTGCGTCAACGTAATTTTAGTTTTAGTATTTTTACTACTAATAAAATCTGATATTTCATTGAGGACCGATACAACAATATACGTAACTGTAATTTACAGTAAACTTGCTAATTGAAAGATAAATTCAAATTAATTGGCCAGAAATGGTAATTATATGTTCCATTAGTGGTTACAAAATTTTTACAGGTGGGCCAAAATAGGATCCTGGGGCCACGAATGGTGAAACACAGTATTTGTTGATCCATATGTGGGCAGTCAAATAAACAGTAATTGAGGGTAAAATTAAATAGTATACAGTGTTTTAAAATACCCTAAGAACCTTAGTAAGTGACCCTACACTTTAGGGAATAAGAATTATAAGACGTGAAACTTATATTTTGGCTAAGGTTTTTGGTATTTTGTCAATTTAAATTTACAAATATGTTCTAATTCCAACACAAATTTGAAATCATTTTGACATGAGCCGCTAAATTTGTGCTGATGCCCCAATTAATTGATTAAATGCAGTTCGAAGTCACACTGACGAGCCTTGGTAAAGCGAAACATACATGTCTGTGAATAGCGACATTTGTATAAATTCTACTGCATTTAAATTGTATTTTTCTAATTGGATGTTGTAATAAAGCTAAAACAAAAGACGACGCAGTGCTGATATGGCTATTACAGCATACTGTGCTGTAATGAGATATTAACGTGGGTGGGGGGGGGGGGGGGGGGGACTCTTGCCGGAATGTAATATAGGCGATTAATGTGCAAATTAGAAAAAATACTGTAAAAAACGTGTGCCACAATGACTTGTAATGCTCGTCCTTTGAACCTCTCGCCGCAACGCGCATAAACGTCAGTGTGACACTTTGTTTAAAAATACTATTTTATAAAGTATGAACATACAATAATGCACAAGTATTACATTATATGGTACGTATTAAATTCCCTAATCGTTAACGCTGGCAATTACCACATAGTTATTTTCACCAATATTGCTTTATCTTTCTTTCTAAGAATAAAATTATGACCAAGCTATTCTCTATATATATATTCGTATTTATGTAATCACTTATGCACATAACCTTGTTTCTTCGAAAACTTAATGAGTTGTTAATAACAACGTAGAGAATCTATGTTTACGTCTGAGTATTTTTTCTTTTCATTTTTAATTTATGCTGGAGGTCGAGACATTATGTGTGTAATGATTGATTATTTTCTAAAAAATGAATGACTTTAACAGGAAACCATTATGTTGGAATTAATTTATCAGACACATACTTAGATGATTTTAGAATTAATGGGGGTAAGTTCGTAGGTAATATACAGGGTCCTGCAATAGTGCGTCAGGTTTTCCTGGTTCCTTTAGGAATAATGTTAGTTGAATGGCCCTTTGTTAATTGTACATTGGATCTGGAATTGGGAATTTTAATTGACAACTACGAATGAGAGATAATTTCAAAATATTGATTATTTTTTCTTAGAAACAGATTAGTTGTGTTTTCATAATCAAATTTATTATAATGCACTTTATTCATTATAAAACACTTCATTGAACTTTATTAAGTTAGTAGTTGATGGAGATCGTTTCAACGATAAATAGCAATTAAAATATATGCATGTTAATTCTATTTATATCTATACTGTGTTATATTAGACAGCAGTTATACCTTTGTAATTGACTGCTGATTGGAAATTCTATCAATAATGACGGAACATTCACACGTGTTGTGTATGTTTATGTATATTAAAGAAGCTATCTTATTGTAAGTAATAGCCACAATCTTTTGGTAACAAATATTTATACTGTAATCAAGAAGGTATCCTCTTAATATAATCGACAAACAAAGACGCGATAACTGCCCCTTTCATTCCCAAAATGTAACCTGTTTGTTTACGAATACCATTAGTGCTGGCCCGATCGTTGAAATCGACCTTGGCTTTATATAATTCACAAGCGAATTGTTACGTAAGCCTAAGAATAGCCGCTCTGTTGGGAGTTTAACGGATGTTAACGGATTTAATTTTCAATTTCGTGTAATTATATACATCACATGACCGTTTTGAAATTTTTACCGATGTAATTAGGGATCGGTCAAGGTCCTCTGTTTGTTGGTGGAAAATGATGACCGCTGCACATGTGTTATTCTTTTTAATATTTAGTACACATATATGTATAAGTTAAAACTAGGATATGATAAATAATATGCGTTACCAACTAAACGATATAAAAAATCGAATTTGTTTGTGAATATGAATCAGTTTATTTTACACTATATAGTTGATATCATTATTGATATATTTCTATTATGTAACCGTATACTAAACGTAAAGTTATTTATACATCGCATCGTGTTAAAATAGAAAGCGATTTGATAATAGGAATGATGATGTTAACTAAGGAATACTGTACTAAACAAAATCTAAAAAAAGGCAATTAAAGAAATTAAAATTGAATAGGTTAGTATAACAGATAAACTTATAGGGAAAATAAACAGGAAAGTAAGTACAACGGGATACAATTTAGCAATACTGCAGCTGAATACACCAGAAAATACGTATGTAAACTACATAAATAAGGAAATTCAAAATACCTATAGATGAAACAAAAAAAAATCATTGGAAGGATGATGGATACTGTTTGAAAAAATTGCTACAATAATTGCAGAAGGCACGTGGAAGGTAAAAATAGAATAAACACTTAATAAGGAAGAATTGATGGAATGAGAGAATTAAGAAGCTGATAGATGAGAAGAAAATAGAAAGACACATATTTACGCAAAGAAACAGTGGAAACAACCGTAAAAAAGTGAAAAAGAAATTTTATACATATCTGTATAACCACAATCTAGAAGATAATATAAACCGAAAAGAATAGGAACGGCAACAAAGAACAGACAGAGAAGAAATTAAAAAAGCTATGTAAAAGATTATGGTAGGAAATCGGAGAAGATGGAATAGTGACAGGAATGTAGTAAAGGTTGGAGCAAAAAGGAAACAGGTGGATATAGAAAATGCTTAAAAATGCAAGGAATGAACTGGAGATACCAAAATAGTGGGAAAACAATTTGATAATATATCTATATACCCAACGTGAAAATTGTAGAGTAATATGTCTAATACAAATATATAAATTACAGAAGAATGTAGAGAGAAAGTTTAAGAGGTTATGCAGACTACAAGCTAGAAGAAATATAGACAAATTTTAAACCAAGGATACACAAATGATCATATATAAATAAATAAATATATTAAAATTAAAATTTGATAAGCAAAAGGCATCATTAACAGACGCACATTTCGCTTTACCAAGGCTCACCAGTGCTACTGGATGACATGTTGCATTATACGAAGAAAGTTATATAGGTACTGATAACAGGTGAACCAGTATGTATGAGAACTAAAGACGAAAGCTCATTAAATTCCTGAAGATTTATGGTGGACATGTTTCTAACTAAAAAACACGGTATTGTAGTCGACGGTATGTCATTAATTTTGCGTTTATATTTTAATGCTAATTAATCGAATTAAAATTTAATAAGCAACATAGTCATTATTCGACGGTTAAGTTTAAAAATATTTAGCCTGTATTTAAGTATCAAGTTGATTATTCTATTATTTGGTGTAAGGCTAATGAAACAAAGCAATTACATTATTACACATTAAACATTTTATATTTAGGTTTTTATTTTTGTTCTGTGATGGGTGGAGACTGTGGGTTGAAAACTATAACAAAAATCCAAAAGAAAAAGTGAAAAAATCCCTTACCACAAAAATTAAAAGATACAAATCTAAGTACGTATTTAGGCAACTAAGTTGCCATCTTCAGTAGAAAACAAGTGAAGAGCAGTGTTAAACGTAGTGTTTTCGGCTAAGGTAAACCTTGGAAGATATGCTCTTCACCAAATCACTAGTGGAATAACACTGAATGTTTTTTTTTGTGCCAATGACTGTTGTTATAAATTGTTTATCAACACAGTTTACTTCTGTTTTAAATTATATATTAATTGAAAAGACTATTAAACTAGTCGAAACGTTTCACAAAAAAAAATTTAATTGCTTTGTTTCATTAGCCTTACACCAAATAATAGAATAATCAACTTGATAGTCATTATTAGCAGACGCGCGTTTCGTCTTACCAAGGCTCATAAGTGCTACTAGGTGACGTGTTACATTATGCGAAGAAAGTCGTGTACAGAGTTTTCCACGGAAGTGGCTAGTTAGAAGTTTTGGGGTTTAACAAAACTCTTTAAGAATTTGGGGTTTTTAATAGTTTACTAGGTACCTAATTTTTCTTACACTAGGTACAGTTGCCATGACCTTTGTTGTTTTAAATGGAACATCATATACTATTACATTTTTGAAAAATTAATTAAAAAATAAATTAATTTCAACAGAACGCAAAATCGAAAAAGGTGAAGAAGTTTACTTAATGCAAACAAAAAGAACTAACGAACATACCAATACGAGGAATAAGGAAAGATAAAGAGGAAACTTTAAAAGTGTCAATATTGGCATGAAATAAAAAAAAATGGAAGCAATGGATTCCGGAGAAGTCCAAGCATTTATTGGACAATTGAAACAATATGGGGTACTTTAAAAAATAATCATTAAGAATATTCGTCGTATTAAGATTATAAATCAATAAAATTTAATAGAAAGGATACTTTAGATTTTATTACTTCTTCCAAATCATTAAGAAAATTTTAAAATAATAATCAAAGGAAACGACAGAAAATAGTGTAGTAATTACGATTGATAGAATGAAATGCTGGAAGGTTCAACATCGTAAAATTCCTGACGCAGATTTATTACTTCTATTTATTTTCATGAAAGGAATTGTTGGTTAAAATAACACAGAGCTCATAATTACGTCATTTAAACTACAGTGTTTTTAACTTCTTTTAAAGTTATTTTTTTTATATACCTTCCAGATTCATATTAGACAAGAAAGTAAAAGCTCCCATTCCTTTTTCTTATCTATAATCTCATCAAATTTGTATGTTTGGCTGGTCAATAAATTGGCATTGTCCATAGTTTTATTTATTCAACTTTTCTCGTCATTAAGCCGAGTAACAATTTCCGCTTACCTCACCTGCTAGCTTTATTTCATTATAAATGATCATTACTCTTGCTATAAATAATTATGCTCAATCAACATATATACGATACTAAACAAAATAAAACTGGATATTTCAAGCTACCGCATCGCTTCTTTACATACCAACGGTTATTTTTAATTACTATAGAGAATTTCGTTGCTATATTTCTCCTAAATTGTGTTATCGCACGTCAAGAAATAAGTAGCTTTATTTACATACGTTTAATTTGGATTAAGCGAGCATACAATGTTATGTACTGATGCAGATGTGTATAGACATAGACAATTATATTTACCGTTATATCAGAATTGCCCCAGTAAGATAAAGGAAGGTAATCCAAATACAGATATTAGGAAAGCAAGTAGATGCATTAATTCAATTCAAACTTTCCATAGTTTTATAAAATTTCGTTTAATGGATCAAAAGGGTCATACTTGAGGTTTAAAAACGAAGTTGATTATGTTTTATGACAGGTGAACAAGGAAATGTTTGCGAAATTGGTTTGTAGCTCCTATCTTTCCCTAACAGACTCGACCTTAATAACTCAAACAACATAATTACAGTTGCTTGCCGACAACACAGTTTTCGTTTATTTTCCAAGACCTCCTGGTGGTACATTGACAAGTAACACTACAGAGTATTTTAATTTTTTAATGGTTTCCTTAAAATGTGCTATTAAGAATTTTGATATTTTTCAAATCATATAAAAGAAAGTACTGGGTTGCTGTTTAAGAACACATTGTTTTAATTGCTATTGGAATATCTGGCGAATTTCAAAAGCAATTATTTACCATAATGAGGTTGAAGTAACAGAAAAATTTACACAATTTTCCAGTATATTCAACAAATAATTACATACTGCTTCACATGTTTCGCTATCACTACAGTTTCATCAGATGTTCTATTACCCTAGTAGTAATGGCACTCTAGCATTACTGGCAATCAGTTTGTAAAGGTGAAATTAAGAATAATGAAAAATACAAAAACTAGAAAACACCAAGGAGACTGGAACATAGAAGATCTAGAAATAAGAAGAGAATATGGAAAGGAACTGAAAACGCAATTAAAAAGTAGGGATGGAATGGAATAACAGAAAAACAGTATTATTGAAACAGCCGAAAAGGTATTAGGATGAAAACAAGTACAATACAGAAAGGCATAGTTTAATAGCGAATGTGACTCTTTATTAGAAAGAAAGAGAAAGGAAAGATTAACGTGGTTACAAGCCGGTAATGAAAACGACCATGAAAAGTATAAAGAAAGAAGAAATAAGAAACTTTAAAAATAATGAGAAGTAAATAGCAAAAATGGTATCAAGAAAAGATGGGTCAAATAGAAAATGACAATAATAACAATACTATAAGAGCAAATTACGAAAAAAATCGGAAAAGTAAGGCCGTCTCCACCATTAATAAAGAAAAACTGGAAAATATATGAAGGATATGACAACAGTGGAAGAGAAAGTATAAAGCAGGAGTAAAAAAGGCAATAACTTGATAAGGGAAGGAGAAATAAGGGAACCAACAGAAGATGACTGCAATTAGGCAATTTAACATTTAAGAGAATTTATAAGCTAATAAAACTAATATGGAGGAACGAAACAATGCCTGAAGGATACCAATCCGGAATTATAATACTGATACCAAGAAAGGAGATACAATTATTTGCGAAAACTATAGAAGAATAATACTACTCAATGTACACTACAAATTGCTAACCACATTGATTCTGGCAAGACTAAGAATATTCGCAGAAAAAGCAGTAGGAGAATACTAGAATGGATTTAGGCAAGACAGATCGACAATGGACGCGGATACGTGATAAACAACTAGTAGAGAGATGCACCGAACAAGGAATTAATATACAAATGGTATTTGTAGATTAAGCAGGAATTTGACACGTTAAATATTAAATAAAATGTTAAAACTGATAGAGATGACAATGACAGGCTCGAAGACAGCAGTACATACCTCTGAGGGAATGACAGGGGCATTATGTATTAACACAGAAATCTTAGAGTGACGCATTGTCAGCGACACTATTTAATATTGCAATGGAATGGATAATGCAGGAGTGTAGAATACAGGGAACCATAATAGAAAAATCGGTACAAGTGGTGGGTAATGCGGGCGAAATTGCTGTGATAGCTTGGGACAGGAGAAATCTGGAACAATAGTGAGAATTACCGAAGAAGCACGGAAGCGAGGGTTGGACATTAATCAAGAAAAATCCAAATATGTATATGAATATATGCAAGAATGAAAAATGGAAGAGCAAGAGGGTTACAGAAATTGGAAGTTATAAAACAGAGGAAGTAAACAGTTTCAAATACTTAGGAATTATAATAAACGATAAAAATAATCGAAAGGAAGAAATAGACCAAAGGATACAATCGGGATACAAGGCATAGTACATATACAAAATGTTAATGAATAAGAAGTCGCTCAGCAAAAAAAAAAATTAAACTAAGAGTGTACAAAACTACAATAAGGCCAGTCGTAATGTATGCTACAGAAAATGTATGTATATCAAACAATGATGAAATTAAAAATTTTCGAAAAATGAATAATAAGGAAAATATATGGAGAAAAGAGAAGATTGACAAACAAGGAAATCGATAAAATACTAGAGAAGGAAACTATAGTAAGAATAATGAAAGCAAAGATAATAAGATGGTATGGACATATAAAACGTAGGTATGAGAGCAAAATTGAAACTGCAAAGGAGGACAAGAGGAATTAAATAGGAAAAAACAAGTAATCAATAACATAAATAGTAAATAATGTGCTTTATTGTCATGAAAAATTATAAATTAATTTTGTGGACAAAGCAGAGTAATTAACAAATTTAGTAATAAAAAAGCACATATACAATAAACACATATATAGTGTCAGATACACTAAGTCGTCAAAGAATAAACCAGAGGATGACGCTGCCCGCACAAAGAAAGAAAAGGGGAAATGAAAGTTTGAAGGAAAAGAAATTTAATGTTACCCCTCTCCGCAAAAATCGCTAACAGCGAAAAAAGGTTGCTGAAGAAGGTGTGATTTTACCATTCTGCGACAGTATAAAAATCACGAGATGGAGGGAGAAAATGCAGGACAGACGAGAGTAGAGAAAAGTAGTAGAAGAAGCAACAAGACATGAACAGTGGTGAAGGAAGAATGTGGGAAGTGAAATGGAGTGAGAATTAAGATCAGTCTATAAAGCCCCTTAAGGGGTAGCTACAATTTCGACAGGGATCTACAGCTTACATACACACATATATGCATTATCTGGGCTTTTTAAAGAACAGAAACTCCTAAATATACATTACATCAAACTGTTGACTTTGTATATCTATTCTGTAGTTGATCAAATCAGTTGCAATTGAGGTCTACTAACATTAAATCTAAATTTACATTTATGTACCAGTCATCATATGTATATACAACTGTATACTCTTATGTTGCAAATTCCTATCCTGGACTAATTTTGTAAAAACTTCTTTACATAAACCTTGGGAAGAATACATACTGCATATATGTCACAAATATAATTTTTTTATTTATCTGATGTAGTTATTAAGTACATTATCGACATTTTAAATCAAAACGTAAATAAAACACAAAAACGTTAAGGAGTAAAAAATATATTGAAATAGTCCACAACAATATTGTTTCACCACACAGTGGTGGATGAAATTAACTAAACAGAATATAAAATTACACACTATTTATACTTTTAAACCTAGGAGTGGGGAATAATTAAAATCCTTTTGTTCATTGAACATTTTAAATCATAACTATCACACTGACAAAAGTCAATGCTAGGTTTTTCCACTATCACCAAACAACAAGTTATTGTTACACCAAAGGTTCCAAAACCCAATTACTGGATTACGATGGCTTCACGGTCAACGGAACTGAATCTTTGTTGTTTGGTGATAGTGGAAAAACCTAGCATTGACTTTTGTCAGTGTGATAGTTATTGTTACACCAAAGGTTCCAAAACCCAATTACTGGATTTTAAATCATTCTCAACATTCTTGTTTTATTTCTTTCAGATCGTACACCTTGAGAAAAGAGTTACGGAGTTCGAAAATGCCCGAAGAAACCACGTAAATTATATAGTGATGCAGCAAATCAAGGTATTCTTCATAAGCACGTGCGCTCGATTCACCTTCCTATTCGAAGTTATGTGAAGAAGGTAAGATCGTCATGCAACATTTGATATTATTATCCCCGAATTTAACCTGCCCATGTCTCGCTTCATCTGGTGAGTTCGCGTCGGTCGGTTTAAAGGAAGAATGTTTATGTCTGTAGAAGTGGGTCAATGGCTCATCCGTCAATCGAGAGTGCGCTTCTTCTTAATGACTCGACCGCGTCGATAAAAATTCTTATTCTTTCGCCGAGTTATGTGGTTCTTGTTTTACGACAGTTCACTTTAAGACGGAAGATTTTTTACTACCGTTTATTTGATTCGATTTCCATTAACGAGATCTTGCCAAGAAATATTAGCGTTCATCGCTAATTCCGCTTTCGCAGACATTATGTACTTGGGACGTTGATATTGAAATTTAAGCAGGATCATTATTTTCGTCCGCTAAAATGTAACGGGAATTACAACGGACGGGCCAAATATGTTTACAGTACAAGGTTTATCGAGTTTGTTTTAAGCACATTAAAATGAATCAGTTTTGTATTTATTTTACACTGGATATACATTTTGTTGATAGTGATTATCATTAAGGAAATGGATAAGTATCCAGCAATTACAAACAATATTTCCTGTAAGTTTAATGTGAATGGAATTAAGGTATTTGCGCTTTGGAATTTTTGTAGTTGGTTTTAATCTTTGTATTTGCGTTTAAAATAGTATAGGCTACGATATATCGTATATGTCTCTAATTGTAAGTTGGTGTAGCAGTTACATGCTTTTAATGCATGATATGTTTATTTTTGCTATTTTTTTTTATTTCAGAAAAGTCGAAATAACTCCATTGCCATTTTAGAGTTATCTTAACTTTTCTGGTAAGGTAAAAAGGTACATATCTTATAAAAATGGCTTTAAAATACCAAGTAGAATCTAAAAATTCAACAAAAGAGGTTTCTATTTATAATATCAAAGTTGGTTATGACTTCCTGATGTGTAACCGGAAGTACGACATCGATCTATTTTTTCTAAATAGATTTCAGCCTATATTAATCATCGAAGTTTGAAAATCAAGATATCGTTGCAAATTCGGAAACCTTTAAAGAACGGGTTCCGTGAATCAGTATGTATAAATCGGCAAAATATAACACACACTGACGATTCCGAAAATCTCATTATTGCAGAACGAAAAAGAAAAAAGAATCCTTGCACATATACAGCCTGATTCATTTTCGACCCTCACCATTGCGATCTCGCTTATTATTGAAGATAGACGATAGGTTTAAATTTAGCAAAGTTGCTAAATTTTGTGGTTATTATTATCCCGCAAAGCAAGTAGACGTTTGAGATTTAAAAAAAAAAAACGGAAAAATCTCATTTTCTTATTTTGCTTTTAGCACTTTTATTTGGCCTTGCAGAGAAAAACTAAAGACACGTTCTCAAGGCCACTTTTAATGTTCTATGTAATGGTGTGCTTGGAGTTTTTATACGACGTTTCGTTTTCTTCTGGTCGTCATCAACTTCCTTATTTCTTATGGGCGCCATATTGGATTTTGACACTGTTAGAAAGAGTCTTTCTTTCTGATTTCAACCATGTGTAACACGTTGACAAAAGTTTTTGATGTTATGCTTTAACTCACGAAGAATTCAATTTAAGATTAAATAAGGTAGCCATGAAATTTCGAACTGTCAATCACTTATCGTTGCATTAGTAATAGAAAAATGTCGTATACCAACGAAGAGAAAGGAGATATATTATGTATTTTTTATTCATCGAATCGAAATGCAACAATAGCTAGTACACGATATTTACATAGTTCTTCATACTGTTGATTTCTATCCAAATTCCGGTTACCGACTAATTTTCTATCAAGATCTAGGAAAATGGTACGATATGGTTGTTGTCGTTCAGGATACAATTGTAAATATCGTGTAGTAGATATTGTCGCATTTTGATTCGATGAAAATACATAACATATCTCGTTTCTCTTTGTTGGTATATACGACATTTTTCTATTACTAATGCACCATAAGTGATTGACAGTTCGAAATTTCATGGTTACCTTATTTAATCTTAAATTGAATTCTTCGCCAGTTAAAGCATAACATCAAAAACTTTTGTCAACATGTTACACATGGTTGAAATCAGAAAAAAAGACTTTCTAACGGTGTCAAAATCCAATATGGCGCCCATAAGAAACAAGAAAGTTGATGATGACCAGAAGAAAACGAATCGTCGTATAAAAAATTCAAGTACATCTTTACATATAACATTAAAAGTGACCTGAGAACGTGTCTTTAGTTTTTCTCTGCAGGGCCAAATAAAAGAGCTAGAGGCAAAATAAGAAAATTTTTCCGTTTTTTAAAAAAATCTTAAACGTCATTTGTTCTAAGTCTGCGCTCTTTTCGGGATCATAATAACCACAAAATTTAGCAATTTTGCCAAATTTAAACCTATCGTCTATCTTCAATCATAAGCGAGATCTCAATGGTGAGGATCGAAAATGAATCAGCCTGTATAGCTTCCGTGTCAATTTTATACACTCCGTATAAGTAAAGTTTCAAAATAAAAAAAGAATGTGAGCTTGCCTAGCATGAAACGAATTATGTACTGACTCTGAAATCGAAAATGAAAGTAAATTGGAAACTTTAATACCACATTTTATGATCAATTAGCGAAGAGAAAACAGTTGCTATTAACACCAGAAATGTAGACAAAAATAGATAGAAGGAGGTTACCAGGTTATCGGTTAGTCAAATGAAACAAACTGAGATAGGTTTCTTATCAATCCTTTACTTATGCAATGTTCAAGGCGTGCACACTAGACCATCACATAGTTGTGAGTACACTGAGAAAAAATTGTGTCTGAGGTGTGCACAAATTGTGTTTAGAATGGTTACAAGGATCGTATTGTGTGTAATTTACCAAATTTATTGTGTATAAAAGATTGTTGTGTGATATTGTGTATAAAGCATTGTAGTTGTGGTAGATTTTTACATACAAATATATGTATCAAACCTACAATTTGAGAATCAACATATACAAATAATTGTAAAAATATAAACACGTTGTTTCCTGAGTATATACTCATGTTCATATTTTCTTGTATAAATGTAAATAGTAAATACACTGTTGTGTGATAACGAACATTTTCGTGTGCAGATCTAAAAATATATTACGTTGCTCCAATATACATATTTTGTGTACAAAACCGTAACGACGACTGTTAAAATGTACATTTTTTGTGTTAAAATATGCATTTTATTGTAAATTTATGTAAACTTACGTGTGTATATATGTGCATTTAATTTTTAAAGAATTCTTTTATAAATACAAAATGATAATGGAAATAACCACCTGAATTTATTTTTAAAGCAGCCGATAGTTTAGCGGCTTGCACGCTTGACTGTCGATCATGAGGTCGCGGGTTCAAATCTCACCTGGTCAAAGGCAATTACCGTTTTTTTTATTCCAGTGTTCTAATGATGATTAGGAGAGAGATTTAGATTTAGAGAAGTGTTAATCATTATTACCAGAAAAATTGGTCGTTAAGTGACATTATGTCACAACCTCAACATTAATTTTTAAAACAATAATTAGAGATCGATAAAATAAAATTTCTAGAACAACAAATAACATAGGTATTAAAAGTTTAAGAGACACGTACAAACAGAACGAAAACGTGTAGCACCACAGAGGCTGCTAAAAATAGAAAAGTTGCAGTTCTGTAATGATTATTAAATTATTTTTAGGAAAACTACACAAGTTCCCACACTCAAACTACTCCCGATGTACTGTCCACAATTGATTATGCTTTAAAATACCTTTATGAAAAATTACAAATATCAATTTCCTACAAAATTCGTTGCTCAGGGTTAACAAATTAATCATAAGTTTATTTAACGCTAACGGATAAAGATGAAAGATATTTTTTATCTGTCGCCTTCGGATAAAGATAATAGTTAAATTATCTTTATGCGATATCTTATTTAAATAATTTTTTGCTCAACTCTGTTGTAAGATATAAACATAACCTCAAAACGCAAACGAATAAGGAAAGTTTATAAACTAACCAACATGACGGTTATTTATTCGACTAGAGAATATATAAAAACATCTATTTTATAAATTAGATATCTTGAATATTGACATATACATAATAATAAATATATATAATAAATAATATAAATATATAATAATAATAAATAATGCTACCGGTTTATATCTAGAATAATTTATAAATTTATTAGTGTGTTGTTAAATATTGTAGCCATTTTATTAAAAATCATTTTCTCACAAATAAACTGTGAATGTAGTAAAGAATGATTACTCCGTAAACTAGCTAGATAGCGTGTTAGCCAAGTTTAAATTTTCGCTACTCTTACTTTTTGTGCAATCTCATCTATCAAGGTTGTCTAGAAAATTGATATTTTCCTGTCTCATACAGTGATTAGGTGGTTTATTTAATAATGGCATGCCTACTTTTAATCGTCATTACTGTAGAAAATATAGTAGAAAACTAAGGTTCTTCAGAAGTATACTTGTATATTCGTCGATTAATCATGAGAAGAAGAAATGTCCAGTAGAAATAAAAATGCTTTACATCATTTTTATGGCCTATTTTCTGTGAACTAGTATCACTCTTATAGTACACATGACAGATGTTGTATGTATGTATGTATGTTGTATGTTGTTCGTATACGAAGATTGTAGGGACAACTCTCTGATATTCTACAAAGTAATAAAACTGAATGTACAGGATGGGGCAATTTCATTAGTTCAATAGATATACGAAAACTGTATAAGGTGTTGCGTGCTCTTTTTCGAAAATAAATTTAGTGTTGATGAGAAAAATCAAATATTTTTAATCATTTCCGGAATATGACCGAAAACTCAAAATTCTGGGTTTTTTTTTTTACTTATGATTTCTTTATTTTTAAAGATACGAAATAATAGTAAAGAACCTTTTTTTATTGATATTTTATAGTCGATTTCTAAACACATTCTGTAATGCCTCCTTCGTCATTTGTTCCCGAATTATGAGACAAACTTATGTTTTTTTAAATAGAAACTATATGACATATATAGATAGAAATTACATGCCTTATAAGCAGGCCATGAATAGATGCATGTGCATAGAATGCAAAATATATGCGAATTGCCAGATATATATATATATAATATTAAGTAAATTATTGGGTAAGTACGGTCGTTAAAAAAATTTTTTGTGATTATATATATATATATATAGGAAATAAAAGTATCGGGTTAGCGGTCTGTTCTAACAATTGAAACTCAATTATTCATTCTCAATATTTCGTTATATTTTTATTCAGGAGATGCTACAAAACAATGCAAATACGTAAATTAAAAAAAAAAATTTTTTTCAGTAGTAAACCATACTTACAATGTAGGTTTCTTAACGTAGTGAAAAATACATTAAAAGAATTATTAAAAAGTCAAAATTATATAAGTCAAAAATTAAAATTACAACTGATGTTAAATCTAGTGTAGTTTGAAAGAGAATGAATTTGAAATCGTTAAAATATTATAATACTTTGTTTTAATACAACATTGCACAAACAACCTATAAGAACAGAATTTAAAAACAAGAAGTGTACAAAGCTAAAAAAAAAAACAACCAGAATGTAAAATTTAAATAAATCTAAACAGATATACACAATTTGCCAAATTTAAATTAACGATTTAAAATGTTGCAATATATCGTACTTAAATGTTCGACATCGGATTTATAATTAATACTATTAACGGATTTCTTAATGTGACACATTTCTAGGAATAATCTTTTTTTATATTGACTTTCTGTAGTTAAAATTTTAACATTGTCATAATTGAATTGATGATTAAATTGATGTACATGTTCAGCCAAGGCACACGATTTTTTACCCAATCTTGCATCACTCTTATGTTGTGTAATTCTCTGTTTTAGCCACTGTGACGATTGTCCAATGTAGCAACCATCACAGTCACCACACGGTATTTTATAGATGGAATTAATTTTATATAAAGTGGGTGTTTTATCTTTGGTAATGCTAAAAAGTTGTCCAATGGTAACAGTATTATATTTGGCTAGAACAATATTAGGAAACGGTTTAAAAAATGATACAACTTTATCTGTTAAAGTACTTACATAGGGGATTTTTTTAAAAATGAATTCGTTAGATTTAATGTCATCCGTAGGACCATCATACATGTTTGAAGAATATATCAGGTGATGAAGCAAACCCTTTGGGTAGCCATTATTGGCAAACAAATTGAAAATCATTTTTAAATTTTTATCCAAAAACATAGGATCAGAGATATGTGTGATTTTGTTTTTTGTAGCTATGACGGTATTCAACCGCTGGCTACTTGGGTGACTAGAGAAATAGTTAATGAACCTGCCTGAATTAGTGGGTTTGCAATACCAATCTAAAATAATTCTATTATCACATGTTCTAATCACCCTTGTATCCAGAAAAGGAACACCACCATCATGTTCTTCTTCTACAGTGAATTGTAAGTGAGAATTAAATGAATTAAAAATATCTAAAGTGGCATTAACAGAGTCTTCAGGAACAGCACAAATGATGTCATCAACATATTTATAAATGAACGGTAAACGAAAAGGTAATAAAGGAATAACAATATCTAACAAATGATCTAAAACAATACATAAGTCCAATTCTAGCCTGTATTGTTTTAGATCATTTGTTAGATATTGTTATTCCTTTATTACCTTTTCGTTTACCGTTCATTTATAAATATGTTGATGACATCATTTGTGCTGTTCCTGAAGACTCTGTTAATGCCACTTTAGATATTTTTAATTCATTTAATTCTCACTTACAATTCACTGTAGAAGAAGAACATGATGGTGGTGTTCCTTTTCTGGATACAAGGGTGATTAGAACATGTGATAATAGAATTATTTTAGATTGGTATTGCAAACCCACTAATTCAGGCAGGTTCATTAACTATTTCTCTAGTCACCCAAGTAGCCAGCGGTTGAATACCGTCATAGCTACAAAAAACAAAATCACACATATCTCTGATCCTATGTTTTTGGATAAAAATTTAAAAATGATTTTCAATTTGTTTGCCAATAATGGCTACCCAAAGGGTTTGCTTCATCACCTGATATATTCTTCAAACATGTATGATGGTCCTACGGATGACATTAAATCTAACGAATTCATTTTTAAAAAAATCCCCTATGTAAGTACTTTAACAGATAAAGTTGTATCATTTTTTAAACCGTTTCCTAATATTGTTCTAGCCAAATATAATACTGTTACCATTGGACAACTTTTTAGCATTACCAAAGATAAAACACCCACTTTATATAAAATTAATTCCATCTATAAAATACCGTGTGGTGACTGTGATGGTTGCTACATTGGACAATCGTCACAGTGGCTAAAACAGAGAATTACACAACATAAGAGTGATGCAAGATTGGGTAAAAAATCGTGTGCCTTGGCTGAACATGTACATCAATTTAATCATCAATTCAATTATGACAATGTTAAAATTTTAACTACAGAAAGTCAATATAAAAAAAGATTATTCCTAGAAATGTGTCACATTAAGAAATCCGTTAATAGTATTAATTATAAATCCGATGTCGAACATTTAAGTACGATATATTGCAACATTTTAAATCGTTAATTTAAATTTGGCAAATTGTGTATATCTGTTTAGATTTATTTAAATTTTACATTCTGGTTGTTTTTTTTTTTAGCTTTGTACACTTCTTGTTTTTAAATTCTGTTCTTATAGGTTGTTTGTGCAATGTTGTATTAAAACAAAGTATTATAATATTTTAACGATTTCAAATTCATTCCCTTTCAAACTACACTAGATTTAACATCAGTTGTAATTTTAATTTTTGACTTATATAATTTTGACTTTTTAATAATTCTTTTAATGTATTTTTCACTACGTTAAGAAACCTACATTGTAAGTATGGTTTACTACTGAAAAATTTTTTTTTTTTAATTTACGTATTTGCATTGTTTTGTAGCATCTCCTGATGAAGTTATAAAAATATAACGAAATATTGAGAATGAATAATTGAGTTTCAATTGTTAGAACAGACCGCTAACCCGATACTTTTATTTCCTAACGTTGTACGGTCGGTACTTCTTTGCAACTATATATATATATATATAAAATCTGTCCCTCTCTGTGTTAGGTGTACAGGGTTTGTTACTCATTTCTAAAACATAAAACTTAAACACGTCCTTAAAAGAAAACATAATAGCAGTATTTAATCCTAATTTGCCGCCAAACTGTTAATGCCTCTCACTTACGTCCGTCTCACTCACGCACACCATCACTTATTTTATAAATTCCCTCCACCTAGTCCTGTCTCTAGCAATAATCTCAGCCTGGTTCCATGTAATTCCCTTTGCTTTTATTGTTTTTGCCACCTCCTCGTCCCACGTCGCTCTAGGTCTACCTCTCTTTCTCCTTCCGATAGGTTTCGCCTCCCACACTTTCCTTACTTGTCTCTCCGCGTTCAGTCTTTTCATGTGTCCCCACCACCTCATTCGAGCCCTTTCTATTTTCTCCCTGACACTCTCCGTACACAAACTTTTCCTGATCTCCTCATTTCTTATCTTATCCATTATCGTTACTTTTGCCACTCTCCTCAGATACTTCATTTCCATGGCCTGAATCTTGTTGTATTGTTTCTCGGTAAGTACCCACGTTTCACATCCATATAACAGTGTCGGCAAATATACGGTGTTATAAATTGTCATTTTAGTTTTAGCACTAATTTCTGCTTTACCTATGAACCCTCTTTTCATGCTGTGGAACATTTTTACAGTTGTTGAGATTCTGTTATTTATTTCTTCATCTTGCTTTCCACCTTCTTCCATAGTTGCCCCTAGGTACTTTAGGCTTTTCACTTGCTCCACTCTCTCGTCATTTATTTTTATATTTACTTTACTCTCTTTATTGTTGGTTATCACCATAACTTTCGTCTTGTTGGTATTTATTTTCATTCCTTTCTTATTCAATTTTTTTGTCCATACATCTACATTGAATTGTAAGTTTTTCTCTGTGTTTGCCAGTACTACTGTAATCTTCCTACTCTTACCGCTGGCTTCTTTTATTACCTCATCCATGTATGCTACAAAGAGTAGTGGGCTGAGATTTCCTCCTTGTCTCACACTCTGCCTGGTTCTAAATGGTTTTGTCTGCATGTTGTTCTTCTTCACTATATTTTCTGTTGTGTTATATAGAGATTTTATGGCTTCCGTCAGATTGCTTGTAATACCGGTTCTGCCCAACATATCCCATATGTCCTTTCTCACTACCTTATCAAAAGCTTTTTCCAATTCTACACAGCATATATATATTTCCTTGTTATAAGGTAGTGATTTCTCTATTATATTTGTTAAAGTGAAGATGAGGTCTTGTGTGCAATGTCCGGGCCTAAATCCACTCTGCGCCTGATGAAGCTTTTCTTCAACTTCTTTCCTTAGCCTGCTTTCCAAGATTATTTCATATGCTTTACATGCCGTGCAAAGCAGATATACACCCCTATAGTTTGAGCAATTCTTTTGGTTACCCTTTTTGAAAATAGGTACTATTACCGACATATTCCATTCCTTAGGTACTTTTCGGGTTTTCCATGCTTCATTGAAAATAGTTTGAGTTAGAATTGCCAGATAGTAATTCCTAAAGTACCTATATCATTCAGAATAGGATTAAGGCGACTATAGTAAACTATAGCAGTTTATAAACTGCTTTTATACTTTATTATCACTAGAATATAAAATTAAATACAATTTAAATGTGAAGCAAATAACAAACGGAAACATAGATTTCTTGTGTAATTTGAAAATGATATGGTTTATAATACATATATAATTTTCTTTAGGAGTAATTTCAAAACTGTCGATTATTTGTGTCTGTTTACCGATTGGCGATGCTTATCCAGGAATATAGAACTGAACTTTTCTGACTTTCTCGGTAAAGTTGTTTACATCTCGAACAAAGCCTTTCCTCTTAGAACTATCAAATCGAAACACCAAAAACCCTGGACCACTAGAGGAATACGTAACTCGACTAAAAATATATGATCTCTCCTTCACATCAGATCATCTCAGATAATCCTCAGGCTTTGCATCACATCCGCCGGTATAAAAACACCTATTTGAAAATCGTAAAACTTGTTAAAAAAAACTATATTATCAAAACCGGTTAATAAAAGCAAATGACCCGGCTGGAGAGACTTCGTCTATTGTTAATGATCTGAGAAACAAAATCCGCACCACTGAGCCGGTGTACCCTGATCCTGATGAACTTAATCATTACAATATAAATGCCTCCAACTTCTTTTTGGGGCCCATTAATAAATTAGAACTACTGCAAACAATTAGTGAGATTAAAAATAAGTCAACTTGCAGCACAGACTACAGTCTTTCCATTAAAATATTTCGTAGCCTTCCAGATGATGCCATTGATTCTTAACGAATCATATGTGAAAGGTGCTTTTCCACAATGCCTTAAAACGGCCCTTATCGTCCTCATTCATAAAGGCGGTGATAAAGACGATCTCAATAATTACCGACCAATTGCCCTACTCCTACCCCTACTTTATACAAAATTATTGAGAGATTGATAAAAAAACAGCTCAAGGTTTTTATAAAAATAGTGGTGCAACTCCAACTGCCTTTGTTATAACAATGACAAAACGGTGGTTGTACCTTACAAAGGTGCAGTGTAGCAACCTTATCTATTCGATAATGCCACCGTCAATATGGTTCAACCTGTTAAATTCCTGGGACTTATCGTTGACGATACTTTTAAATGGTGTCTCCATATCGACACTCTCTCTAAAAAATTGTCTTCTGCGTGCTTTGCAATCAGATCTGTAGCCAGGAAGCTTAATCCTTCTACTGCTCGAATTACTTATTTTACCCTTTCTAAGCTGCACTTTTGGGGCATCTGCAGTTTGTACAATTTCAATAGAATTTTTTAACTGCAAAAAGGCAATTTGCTACACATTTGAACTAAGGCACAGAGATCACTGCCGACTATAAAATCCTGACCCTCCCTGCACTCTTCATCCTGGAATCTATCTCACTAATTCGTAAACATATTAGTGATTTACCCCAAAAGACCTGTTCATAACTACGTTGCAAGGCGCTTGGAACTTGACCTTTGCTTACCTGTACCCGGTTCAGAGTTAACTAAGAACTTAATCGTCTACGACACAATCAAGCTCTATATCCTTCTCCAAATCCATCTCAAATCGATACCAACATACGTCAAGCTTTTCAGGAAGGTAAAATCATACCTTCTGCAGCAACCTCTTTACGCTTTTAGCGTTTTTTTTTGCGGGGGTAACATTAAATTTTTTTTTCTTTCAAACTTTCATTTCTCCTTTTCTTTCTTTGTGCGGGCAGTGCAATCCTCTGGCTTATTTTTTGACGACTTGGTGTATCTGACACTATATCTGTGTTTGTTGTATATGTACTTTTTCATTATTAAATTTGTTAATTACACTTTTTACTCTGCTTTGTCCACAAAATTAATTTATAATTTTTCATGAACAATAAATCACATTATTTATTTATTTATTTATTGTATTTATACTTATACTTTTTAAGTATTTTAATGATGTTCCTTCTATTTAAAGAGATCTTGTTGAAACTGTGGGATTAGCTTCAACGTGCGACAATTTAGCAATCTCATTCAATTCAGCATCATTTTTTATGTATTTACGCGGGCTTTGTTTTTTGAAGCTGCCAGCAGTAATGAAATTTCGTTTGAGTCTTCTGAATATTCTAATATCAGGTTGACGTCTTTCTGAATATAACATATGATAATGTCTAGTAGAGGCTATTGCCTGTTCCCTACACAAGATAAAAGATTTCAGCATTTCATATTTTTCCGCGTTTGTAAAAGCCATTTTAGATCTAATATAGTTTTCGTGTATCTGCTGAAACAGTGTGTGGCATACAATGTCACACACTGTACCTACACATAATGACTAACAACGATGACAAAGTTCCCCATATTACGTATTCACATTTCCATTTATTGATTAGGCTCAGTCCGCAGACATCGCAATATACATACTCTAATACACTTCTTGACCTATCAACCGCGGCTCATATACCTACTGTATTAGTAACAACACATTCGTGCATAAATCCTCATCACAAATGTCCGCACGAGAAAACGAACTCAGAAACGAAAACGCAAGCGTGTAAAAGACTCAGAGGCCAGTGCATTGACTTTGAGTGTGTCGTGTGTCTTGTAACGTTGTTTGTATCTACGTGCTACCTGCCTTCTTTCTTTTTCCGTTCCTGGACAACCGGCGTTACACTGCTAGCGCCAGGATTCTTTGAACTTTCGCGTTAGTCAGTGTAATTTTATATCGCTCGTGATATTCTGATGACTTCTAGTCTTTGTGATCAGATTCGCTTTCTCATTATCTTGCCAGTAAATCTATACTGTTTACGGACGTCTATGTGAACAGAGTAAAATTATATAGAAAAGTTTAGATAAAGAATACTGTGAAATCAAACTGCGTTTTATTCATGTTTAGTTATATTTATAATTTTTTGATTGGATGATTTCTATTATTATTTTATTTCTTGTTTTATAACTATGGGATCATGCTCTGTTTGCAAGATATAGGGGATTCTCTTGATAAACATTAACATAAAAATGATTTTACTTTTTTTAAGAGTAATTTTAAGATTTAAGACAAAAGTAGTTAATGTTTCCCGTTAAAAAAATTCATCATATCGCACTTTTCCCATTTTGTTCGCTTTTGATATGATGCCTTAGGTTAATATTGTTTAAATAATATAATCTGTTAGAATAGATATAGTACCCATTTTCGAATTAATGCTTCCAACAAAAGATCAGCTATTTCTGGGGTGATATTTACTATTTTGTTCAAGTAATACTACTGTATACTGTATAGTACAATATATCAGTATAATATAATGAAAATGGTCGACTATTTGACTTGGTACGCTCCAATCTTGTTTGCACTGTTGAAAAGGAAGAGTCTCCGTTGATATCAAATGAATGCTATTTTAAAGAGGACTCTGATAATTATGGCTATAACTTCAGTAAGACTAATTTCCCGTTGATGTATTACATGTTGTCGAATGTTGATTGGATACCTGTTTTAAATGCTAAGAACATTGACTGTATATGTGATGCTTTCTATGAAATTTTATTTGGTATATTTCAAGATACAGTACCAAGATATACAAACAGAACGTTTAAGCGATCCTATCCGCCTTGGTATGATAATATTATTCAAGCACACAAAAACTATAAAAATTGACAAAATTTACTACTACTTTGAAAAATTTAAACATTTACGATCAACCTGCAAAGCCTGAATTGAGAATGCTTTCAGATCTTATATTGCTGATGTACAGCAGAAGCTATATCTCGAACCAAACAAATTGGTCTTATATTAATTCTAAACGTAAGAGATCCGAATTAGACACCTCTTCACAAATTGTAAATGCTTTTGCAGACTTTTTCAATAGTACATACCTTGCATCAAACTCCTAGGAACTCAGATGTTCCCAACTCAACAAATATTAGCATTTTTTTATATCTCAGAGGAAGAGGTATCATCTGTCTTGCAGAAATTCAAGGATAATTTATTAAGTGGTCCTGATGGCGTACCCAGCTTTTCATTTTGTTGATTGTGCCGCTGCTTTTGTTCAGCCTCTCCATCATTATTTAATTCTATCATTCATCAGCATATCTTTCCAAGTGTATGGAAGATCTCAAGGATTTGTCCCATTTTTAAAAAGGGCGATCGCAGTAATATCGAAAATTATATACCAATATCTATATTGTGCAATTTCTCTAAAATATTTGAAACCACTTTATATAATAACATCTCTTATTAATTACAAAATATTTCCATTGCGCAACGTGGATTTGTTAGCAAGCGTTCCACCACTACTGATTTATGCTGCTTTACGCAATATGTAACTGAGGCCCTAGACAAACAAGGACAAATAGACGTGATCTACACTGATTTTCAAAAGGCCTTTGATCAATTCATTCTGCTCAGCAAATTACAAAGATTGGAAATTGCACGCGGTTTGGTGGATATTTGCAGATCATATCTACTTGATAGGATGCAGAATGTTGAATTCCGTGGAATTAGGTCTAAGATAATATCTCCTACATCAGGTGTACCACAGGGGTCTAACCTTGGTCTTCCCCTTTTCATAATGTCTATAAACGATATTACTGACTCGCTGCAATGCGAAGTTTTATGCAGATGACATGAAACTCTTTTGCAACATTGAGTCGTTAAACGACATAAAAGAACTAGGAATTACCTTTGATAGCCAGCTTACCTTTGTGGAACACATGAATGGGATTGTAACAAGTGCACATTATATATATATAACATTATATAACTCCTTAATCAGATCTATGTATGTATGTGTGATATTAGGGTGATAGTAGGTACACTGCGACCTGAAAGATCTATTGTGTCCCCTCTTCTCGCTGTATTTACAGCTGGCCGTCCAGTCTGATTCCTTTTAAAAAGTGCAGAATGTCCGAAGGCCCCAGATTAGGTAACATTAGGTGCAGCGCCCTTGAGTTGCACAGTGCAGCGCAGTTTGTGAGTAGATGGATGGATGTTTCGTCCTGTTCCCCACAAAATCTACATTCGGCTTCCTTCGCTATTTCAAGCCTGCTTAGATAATCAGATCTAAGTTAGAGTATGGTTCAATAATCTGGCACCCAATTTATAACGTACACATTCAAAATATCGAAATTGTGCAAAGGGGAGTTCTAAAGTACTTAATGTTTATCGTCGATATCATGTTGAGATTTGATTTTACATCGCTTGAGACTCGACGCAACATCTTGTGTATTAAATGTCTTAAATAGTATGGTCGACTGTACTTTTTTGTTAGATTGTAATAATTGTATTTGTTTTAAATTACCTAGATTCGCGGCTCGTCATCAACAAAGCTTTCATTGTCCCGTTACTAAACCAAATGTATTATTAAGATCACCAATATCTTTGATGTGTAAAAATTTTAATTTTTGCGACATACACTATAGCTCATATGCCGAAATTAGAAAAATATTTTGTGATATGCACAGAAGTCACTGATAAGTAAGCACAATGTGTTGCATTATAAAATTTAGTTTTTGTTTTTGTTTTGTTTGCCTTGACTAGATACATTATTATTCAAATTTTTGGAATTAACACTTTTAAGTAAATAATTGTTCGGTTATTTATAATTAGTAATCGCCCTTGTAACATAATTTATAAGCTGTATTGTATATTTCCTGTGCTTGGGCTCCTTGCCTATTGTTAATAAATGAATATTATTATTATTAATAGTATACTGGCTAAAAATTTACAAGTTGCAAAAATATGCTGAATTTTAAAGTACTTACCATTGTTTTTTTTTAGATATTATATTACAGCTATTTATAATATCTACCGCACCTTATTAATGGGCATGACTTCCGACTCTTGATAAAAGCGCACAAAAAATTCTTTTGTTCAAATTGCATTGTATTTTCTTAAAAGCGAATTGAAAAAGTTGCATTAAAGCACGAGTAAATGCAATTATTTACTGCTTATTATCAGTATTGTAATAGAAGGACAGGATTCTATTGTTAATTTAGAGTATTGGTAAAAGAATTTTATTATTCGGAATGCCTGTGGTTTCGTTTATTTAACGCTAACATGTGGCTAATATAATAAACAATGTGGGAATGCGCCTTGCATATGTTTTGTTTGAAGAAAGATGACAGGGCTATGCCGATAACATGTGTATATTTTACATGCACATTGGAATTATGTTTTTATAATCGTTTCACATGTGTTAATTACTTTAACGATCCATAAATGTTTGTTGGTTTCTTTTTATTACTATTTAAAGTATGCCTGTTGAATACTAAAAATTCTATATGTACTCTTACCAACGGTTTTCCAGTCTTTTATTTTAGAGGAACTAACATTATTGAAAAAATTATTTTTAAAGCAGGTACGCATTCCTACTTTACTCTCAATATTTTTAAAATAAACAATTCAACCAAACATTAGTCAGAAAACGTGAAATTACTGTCTTTAAACACGAATGGCATTGAGAGTGGACCTATGTGTTTACTATTATTAAACAAAACGTATTTAAACTTTGTGCTATTTCCAAAACACTAAGGAATGTATGAATATTTATATAAACGAGCCAAAACGTAAGGTTTCCTGAAGTATATAAAATGTGTAAAACGTTCAAACTTCGGAGCAGTTTGTTCGTACTATACTGGAGATTTACAAGAAATTATATGCGGACGATGAATGTTTGTAGTAGTACTACCGGGAAGTAGCAAAAATATGACTTAAAAATAAATTATTGATGACTGCGCGGATAGTATTGATTTACGGAAAGAACGCTGATGAAAACAACTAAATGTCCATAAGTTATTCTTTTTAAATTCCATTACCTTGTGCAATAGACTGTATCTATAAATCTAGTTTGTTGCATGGTGTGTCATATCCTTTTTAAATTTATACGATCTGGTTGGAATGTTGTTTAATACTAAATAGAATCCAAGCCAATGGCAATGAGGTACATTGGAAAAACGAACAAATCATACATGTTATGATATGATACTACTTATAAGATGGGTCTGTAGTCTAGATTAATTGAGCATAGACATTGTTAAGGTTGAGGCATATTTAAATGATAAAAGTATAAGTTATGTTTACCTCATATGAAAAATAGCCAATAATATGCAACATTTTTCTAGAGATGCAAAGCAGATTAACTCTTCTTGACATATTAATTAGCTGCTTGAACTAAACTGTTTCAGAAATTTCATTGTTCCATATTACTTCCTCTGATTTTGTTTTTTACGTGGGAAAAAACAAATAGATAATAGTAACATTTCTGGATGAAGTTAGCCATGTAAAAACAAATTAATAAACATGCACAGTGCCAGTACTGGCTACTGCATCGAATTGCATATTTAACCGGTACCTTCACCATAATTCAACATATTATTTAGAGCTACCTTTACCAAGTAATTTCCTTGCCAAACTTATAAAGTCGATGGTATTTATTCAAGCTGAATTATAAGTTATAATTCACGCTTTGTATTCTCGAAGACTATAGGCCAATAAGATGAACTGCGAAATTCTTTTGTCACAAAGCAAAATTGTGACCGGGAAATAAGATATCATTGCTATTAATCTACTACTATAGCCTATACTTTTCGAAGCTTTACAAAAATACTAAATAAAACCTTACATCTTAAATGTAGCAGACAAACCACTTAAAAACAATATATATTTTTTTACGAACACTAAACAAATTTGGGCAAAACACACGTCAGTTATTAAATTAATTGTATCGATTGTGAAGGTACTTATATCCGACAAACGCAACAATACTTACACAAAAGAATTTACACCCATCAATATAATATAAAGACCAAAAATATTAATTTTAATAATAATTAAGTTATATATACAGGACGGTATCATTAATACTTTTAGTGTCCATATTATGTATAATGTATATTGATGGGTTTACATTAAGATTATATTATATTAAGACTATTGTTTCTAGCCTAGCGTACAAATAACTATCGCATCACTAGACCAGAAACCATTGTTTTGCTAGTATTGCGCATACAGGAAAAATAGTATTTAGCCGTGTGTTACAGACTATTTTTTGTGTCGACAAATCCTAATTTTGTTGAAAATAAAAAAAAATTATGCTAAAGAATTAACAGCATATGTTGACAATATATGTTAGCTAAGAATTTTGAATTTGAAATTACGATTAAGATACCTTAGTATTTTGATATTTTTTTTGTAGTGTTGATATATATTTGTCAGCACATATGCCTCAGTATTTTCCGCAGAAGCAGTTGCTATATACGAAGCCTTAAGATATGCTCTAGATATGAAACATTTACATATAGTTATTATGACAGATTCTGCTAGTGTCTTGCTGGCGCTTCGAAAAAGGGAACATCCTGCTAAAGACATTACCACTCTTCTGGGTGAGAAGCCATGCAAGTATCAAACCGAATGAAGAAGTTGACAGATTAGCTAAGTAGGGTAGAACAAAGGGAGAGCTATATAAACCTGTACTTTGTATTGACGAACTATTATTGGTCGCAAAACATCAGCTACTGAATTTAAAATGGGATATACACTGGAAAGATAGCAATTCATCGCATATAACCCAGTATCAGTTACATCCATCCAAACGTCAATTGTAATTGTCTTGGTACACTAACTCCAACGTTTCAAGGTTCTATCGTTCTACTATTTCCAGACTTAAATTCGGGCACGGTCAATTGCCTTTTCACTTGGCCAGAATGAAAATGAGTCCTCAACATGTAGTTGTGGTAATGACTCTGCGAACTTAAATCATATATTCTTCGCCAGCAACACGTAAATGCAATTAATAACTTTATTGGGAATTTAATACTAGAGAATATTCCTTTACCAACAAGTATCATTACGCTACTGGTTACTAATAACAGAAAGATATATGATCTTATAATAGATGCCCTATATAACATGAAAATTAAAATATAGCAAAGATGTAGAGTATCCTTTCCCTTTTACCTGTGTAGGTCATCCCATTTACCGTGGCCGAATTAGTGTGTGTCTTTGTGTTAGTCATCTCGACAGGCCCCGATATGTGAAATGAGTGTCCCAGTTTTATCCTAGAAATACTCTCATCTTTTTATTGCATTTCTGATATATAAATGATATAATACTGTTTTGAAATATAATGTATATTTGTTTGTGGCCCTCATCAAGGGCTTCCATCCTGTAGGCGGCAAAGAAAAAAAAAACTAACGGTTTGAACGGTTAATAATCTGATTTGCGTAATATAGTATCACTTTTTACTAAGTTTTTCTTTTCTATGTTCCAGACGTAAATATTGAGATAAATTTTATCGATATCATTGCGCTAATTTATCTTCTAGGTTTTTCTATTACGTCTTGCAACTTTATTTATCCATAAGATTAACTTCACTGCGAGATAAGAGGTGCTTAACCTCATCGTCTATGGGAGGCACTGTGCATTTTTTGCCCATATAATGAAGAAGTACGAGCTCTCTTGAAATATAAAATTAAAATTGATGCCGAAGTAGCTAGCCACCAAATCGAAAGGATCCATTAATACATTGCTAAGTTGTATTTATTTTTCCTCTTTTAAAGCAATTTTCACTGTAATAGTAACAAAACCTGAAAAGTTAGCTTTTTTTTGTAGCTCAAAAAAGACCAAAAGAGCAGAAATTTGGAAAGTTGGATAACTCCGCTACTTAAAATGCCGTAGACGGTATGAATAATTAAGTGGTATTCGCAAAGTTTGCGATGCGAATTTCAAAGCTTTATCGACGTCTGCTGTTGCAATTGCGAAATTTGTTGAGAACTCTACAGCAACTGTAACGACGAGTAGTTATAAAAACATTTATTTACCGGAGAAGTATAAACCGTGTTTCTTGTATAAATAGTAAATGAGTAATGACCATTGTATTTCGATTAACGAAACTGTAATATTCTGGTGAAAATCTCGTCTAACCGTCCAATAAAAATATACGATTGTAAACCGTGATTTAGCAATATTGATATAATATATAATATTGATGTTCAGATACATGTCTAGATATGTTATTTCTAAATTTCAAAACTATCAAGTGTACAAAAAAACGTGTATCGATATAGTTTTGTTCAGTTCTCAACAAGTAAATGTTTTATACATTAAATAAGTGTGTGACAAACATTCTGTAAGGCGTTTATTTTTTAAGTGTATAAACCGACATTAGAAGCTACAAATTCAACAAACAATAACAATAATAATACACTTTTAGACTTTCTATAGCATACAATTTTACAAGTTCACACGTGGTATAACTTTGTTAGTCGTCATATGCAAAGCTTTTTTATATCAACAGGTTAGGTGATGCAAAGTAACTTTAACTACTAGTACTTCAGTGACACCCTACTGTGCTACCTAAAATGAAGGATCATCAAGCGTTCTACAAAAGATTATAATTACTTGGGGTTGCGTTCGAAACTGCAGTGAATAATTTTGAAATAACTTCAAAGTAATTAAAATCTCAAAATAATAAAGAAAAACTTGCAAACATGCAAAGAAAGTGCTAGCCATAAGATTTGAATAATTATATTTTGTTTGAGACAATGGTATAAGATTACTTCCGAAATATATACACTACGCCATAAATGAGATATCGCTACCTAAATCAAAGGAAAATGCATTCAGTCATCACTATTTGGTGTTTAATAAACACTAAATGTACAGGGTGTAGCACCTAAGATGCCTTGGACCTTAGCTACGCTATCATATAAGATATCGAAGAAAGTCTAAGAGCAACATTGTGCATAATTACCCCCGCCATCTTTCTAAAATACTCCAGTGGCGTATCAAACTCTTGTTTTTTTAAATGAGACACCCTATATTTTATAGCAAATTTGGAAAACTTTCGAAGAGTATTTATTTTTTTGTACAGTCAGATCATTGTTTGAATTTTTGTTTTACAAGAACTAAATTGCGCCGGCGCTTAGGTTTCTAATTTAGGGATAAACTAAGACCTCTTGTACCGTCGCATAACGTTTTTTCACGTGATTTATGAAAAGAAGATAATTTTTATTGGCATTCGCAAATTGTCATTTGTTTTTAAAATTTCAAATGGCACCTCCCAAAAAAAATTACATCGCTGGATAGCCGGGATTCCAAATTTTTTATTGGTACCAAAAAAAAATCATTCATAACGAAATTTTTAAGAAGGAAAAAGTTGTTATGTCGATTTGTCGGAAAGAGGAAGAAGTCAATGGGAGTGAGGTGATCTTGGCGGTCACCTTGCTGGACCTCCACGACCAATCCATGAATCCGGAAACCTTTCATCAAGATATTCCCGAACGGCACGAATGTTATGTACAGGAGCTCCATCGTATTGGAAAACTATTTGTGGTCGAGCGACTAAGGGGACATTTTCCAAGAGTTCGACCAAGTCGTCACGAAGGAACCGTAAGTACTTGTTGCCGTTCAGGGCCCCGTCGAAGAAGTAAGGACCAAGTAGGTGTTCTCCCAGTATGCCACCCCAAACATTGAGTGACCATCTTTGCCGGTGGTTTCCAATTCTTATGAATTTGATCGACTACCCCATTTTTATAAAATGTCGAATCATCGCAAAATAACACGCACATAAGGTAGGTTTCATCATGGTCGATTTTGTTGATAACCCACATACAGAGATTTTACCCGGCTTGAAAATCTTGAGGCATTTGAACTTTGAAAGGATGGAACTTGTACTTCTGAAGAGTACGATGCACAGAACGCATTAAAATATCATTATTCCTGCTAATATCACAAATATTGATATGAGGAATTTCAACAGCCGCCTGCAGAACTTGCAATTTATTATGTTCGGTCAAAATTAGCTTCGTTCTAACTCTCGTTGCTCGTTGAACAGTCGCAGTAGTTAAAAATCTATCCAACACTCTTTGAAATGCATGTGGATTTGGATGCGCTCTGCCAGTATAATTCTCAGCGTATTCTTGTGACGCCAACAAACAATTCTTGTAACATTTTCCAAGAATAAACACAATGTTTCTTCTTGAATTTGAAGCATTTTTGCAACATTTATCAGAAAACAATGTTTCTACTGTCACTTTAGTTTTATTTTTACTGTTTTTTTTTGACAATTGCACTTCTTTTGACTTAATTTCTGAAAAAGACATTTTCCGACAAACTTTTTCTTTCTTAAAAATTTCTTTATGAAATGTGTTACCAATAAAAAATTTGTAATTTCGGCTATCCAGCGATGTATTTTTTTTTGGGGGGGTGCCATTTGAAATTTTAAAAACAAATGACAATTTGCGAATGCCAATTAAAAATTATCCGCTTTTCCTAAATCACTTGAAAAAAAAAAATTATGCGATGGTACAAGAGGTCTTAGTCTATCTCTAAACTCGAAACCCTGAAAAACAAAATTTCAATAGACTGTGAAGGACTGTGAGGAAAAAGTGTTATAACAGTGAAACCGCTAAAGTTAGGGGTATATCTACCATATTACATAAAAAAATAAGTACTCTTCGAGAGTTTTCCAAATTTGCTATAAAATATAGGGTGTCCCATTTAAACAAAACATAAGTTTGTTACGCCACTGGAAAGGGCGCTGCACCTGGAAGCATGTGAAATCGAAGAGGGAGAGTTACCTTATCTGGGGCCGTCGGACATTCTGCACTTCTTGAAAGGAATCAGACTGGACGGCCAGCTGTAAATACAGCGAGAAGAGGGGACACAATAGATCTTTTAGGTCGCAGTGTACTATCACCCTAATCACACATACATACATACGCCACTGGAATACGGCAGGCCACTGATGACCAGAAGTATTTTAGAAAGATGACGAGGGTAATTATGATAGGGGAGCTATGGTCAGAGGCGTCTTAGGTGCTACAGCCTGTATATTGGGATATAATATCTAATATCAATAGCAAGTTATTATTGTATTATTTTAGGAAAATAAGAGAATAATAACTTAACTGAATAATTTGCTATACTAATCATGATAGACATGACTTAAATGCACTTGAGATGAGGAATACCATAATCATTGTTTTTTAACTTTCTTAACAATTGAAAAATATTTTCGAAATTGTCTCTGCAAAGAATATTAATAAAAGGAATATATACACAAACATTTCTTTTTATTTTTAACTGAAATTTTGAGAAGCCTTTGTCTTCTGTCTCTCTTCAGACGTGAGCCTCCTGCGCCTGTGTAGAAATTTGACATGCTGGTGAAGCACACCAGAAGCTTATAATAGTATTTGTTATTCCATATTTTCTAACCATAATATATAGGTGCTTACAATTAGAAAGTATATTAACAATATGGTATTAGAGGGATTTTTTGAGGCAAAAATATGTTTCAGTAAATTTTCTTTGCCGACTGCATCAAACGGTTCCGAGGTAAATTGGAGCAGTTTACATAACTTTTGATGCATGCACTAAATCAAATTTAAATTAAAGAAAAAAATGGGTAATAGTTATGAGATAAGTAAAACGCTATACTGTCACTTAAATCTCCAACCAAGTCATTTCTTGTCAATTTAGTAAAATTCAAAAGTGAAAAGTGTGCAATACAAATACCGATTTTGATGTCAAGAAAAGGAAGTTGCTATATGTTATCTAATATAAAAGTATGCGCAAATTTTATCGTTAATCGTCAATACTTACAATATCCCACAATCTCAAGCACTTTCGTCAATATTACACACACTTACATATTTACACACATACAAATGTGCATACAAACATGTGCAAATATTATCGAACATTGTAATCACGTCTTGGAACGTCAAATATTAGCTTTTTGGTCGAAGACGTTCAGTAAAGAGCGCTCTATCAATTTTCACTAGCGACTTTAGATAAAACATCCAGTAAGCTCGCCAAGGCTTTTAGCCACTGATTTATTGCATCCAGGCAGAGTGGAATTTCCGAGTATAACACTGTTGAAATACTGCTGGGTGGTTGGTCGTATTGATTTGGAATGCAAATGGGGTGAATTTCCATATCTCCGTCCATCGCGTCCTTACGGTATAATCGCCCTATTGTAAGTAATAATTCAGCTTAACCTAATTCGTTACGTAAATAAAATTCGCCGGCGAAAAATCGGTCGATCAAACACAAGGGATATTCAGAACAAAGAAGGAACTTAATCTTAACTGATACAAAGTGTAGGTAATCCGTTTCAGGTCTACATAATTTGGAGAATTTTATGGAGAAAAATTATTTTTATATGGAAGTAGAAATCTAAGTATGATTTATTAGGTACTTTATTACATTATTACTGAGTATTCGTTTTAAGGTAGGTTTTCTATTAACATTATTAATCGTCAGCTTCATTTCATATGATACATTGTCTTCAGTCAGTATCCAGCATATCCTGGTATTATACCCATGATAAATTATCACGGTTTTATCGTACTACCATCGCACGAATCAAATTTGGACATGGTCAGTATCCGTCTCATCTGTACAAACTTAACATCATTTTGTCGCCAAAGTGCCGATGCGGGCATGAGATCTGTGATCTGAACCACATACTACTCAACTGTCCACTACATGAACATACCATAACCTTGTTTATAGATCAACTGACTGGAGAAGGAGTACAATTACCTACAAGCATAGTAACGCTAATGGGTCTCAACAGTAAACGCATCTGTGACCTTATAGTAAATACACTTATCAAAATGAATATACAAATATAAGGGTAAAGTAACTTCCTTCCCAACTTTTCCTTGTGTCATGAAGGTTAGTCATCCCGATAGGCCCCGGGATGTGAAATGTGTGTCCACGTCTTCTCCTTAGTTACTATTATCCAATTAGATAACATAATATTTATAATTAGATGCGTACTCATACTTTCTTCATTCATATTAATGATACATTTCAGATAAATAAAATGTGGAATAAAACGTATAATACTGACTACTAGTCATTGTGCTAGTTATATCCTGCCATACCTTACCATTTTGCACCGTATACAATCTATTACCCTATTGAGGCACATGGGCTCTGATCCCGAGATGCCAAATTAAACTAAAAAAAAAAAAAGTTATAAAAGACCATTAAATAATTCATAAATTGTTCATCTCCATTAGGGACAATATATCGGTGAAAAATTGATTATTGCATTAGACTATGTCTGCAGTTACAGTATTTCAAACATGGTACCTACCTAGAGAAAGAAAAATGAACGCCAACGACATCACATTAAACGAAGATTTGCAACTGGTACACTTTTTGTTATTAAAGACCAAACAACAACCTCATTATCAAGGATAGACTATAGTTTATATAAAGTTATGTTATTTTTTTGCATAGAATTCAAAAATACAATGGTGTATAGCGAGTGTCCCATTTGAAATAACGCGATGAGTATGCGTTTACTGACTTTTAAGATACTCTACATAGTTAGAAATACTATGCCTTGCAGTCAAAAGATTTCTTTTCAAAAATGGAAAGTAAAACATCCAGGCTTCGCTGGAACACCTGTATCGTTCATAGTCTCACCCCGAAGTAAACCTAGGATAATAGTTAATGATCATTTTTAAATTCCTCATGAGGCGTCTGGCTTTTTACATGTGTGCTTGCATACTGACATTACATAGATACATGTCTGTCATTAGAAGTGAAATGAACCTTCAGGATTTATTAACAGTCTACTAGGTATTAATATGTTTTCCGTATTTTTTTTTCAACTGCTGATCATGCACTTTAACGCTAAGACATCGTAGTAGCAGCTATTAGCTCTCCACCTAATATGGTCTTCAGTATTGATCGCAGAACAAAATCATGAATAAAACATCGGACACTTATTATTAGCGAAATGACAGTAATGGTGCAATTAAATAATGTTATTTCCTGCATTTTCAGCTTTAAAATACAAGACTTCCTAATCATCCTATGCATTGTATGTAGTAGTTATGTGATAGTTGCACTCTTATTAGAAGCAACAGAAATGTTAGAAAGATTTGAAGTACCGTGTGTCATTCTAACGTTTCTGATTTGTATCCAGTTCGATTTACATGCAAATTCATTCACTATCAATACGCGGACTTGCATGTATGATATAACTGAAACATCTGTTTTTATTAGGGGTCGAGATCGAAGCGCACACTTGGTTCAAGAAACAGGTTTCGTTTTGATTTCGATGAATAGTGAAGCGTGAATATATTCTGACAGTATTTAAATAATGCCCTAACGAGTTATCTAAAGGTTGTGTTTAGGTAATAAAATAAGATTGAGAACGTGTCTTTTAATAATGGCAACGCCAACAGGATTTTCAAGTTTTCTTTTTTATTCACGACTGCATAATATTATTAGGATTAGTAAAATCCTAACCAGTTCACGGTTAGGATTTTACGAGCGTACTTGAATTTCTACATAACATAATTGCAGAATGCGCATGAGGCATGAATCATTTGGGATATTAACATACCATATATTTTAAATATGTTTCCCGAACTTCAACAAGAACAAATATCTGTAGAACTGCATGATGCTTATTGAGAAACTTTAAATCAATACTATATATGATCAAATAAGTCTAGCTTAATTAAATTTATTTTACATACCTAGAGTTAGGGTGTTTTCTTCAAGAGTAATCCAAGAAGCACAGCTATTTTATTTAACAAAAATAATTGTTCCAAATTGATCGCACTGATGGCTTTTTGTGCTACTCAAAACTATTTCCAAGTAGCAGGATGCTCCGACAAACACATCTGTATGGCACTGTTGTTAGCAACTCTTTGTTTCTTCATTTTAAAAGTAATTTTGAATTGACATTTTTGGTTACTAAGGAATACCGTTTCTGGTTTTTTTTTTCAAATAAGTTATTCAGGGTTATACCAGGGTTAATTGATGAATATTCTGAACTTTGACATTGTCGTTGAATGACATCCTACATTTAATTATCAATATTTTTTTCTTCAGTTCGCTAATGAAAACTGCGTTCCTGTGTTTTTCTTTCTGTTGGTGGGGATGCTTTAATGAAGCCAGTTCATAGATTCTTGTTTTGGCAATTTCCGTAGCACCAGTTCTTATTGGTTCTGACTTTAGTAGGCCTGCCCCCTGTTGGATCATCTTGAAATGATTCCCTGCCCTATGAAACCCGCTCACCGTACCATAGTACCATTTTTGTATTACATCTTCTATTTCCTTTACCCATTAAATTATACCAGTCATGCCAATATCCCGGTTGTGTGGTACTAGGCTAGCTGATCAAAATAATCCTCTACGTATATTTTTGGCTTGCCAAAGATTTCTTGTCTTTTTGCGTCCAGAGCATTGCATTCACATAGGATATGGTGGGCGGTTTCTTGTCATTCTATTCCACAGTCTGCATTGGGCATCTGCGATGTTGATCCCCATTTTCTGTCGGTATTTTTTCAGTGCAGAATGCCCCATTTGGTAGCCTGCTACTGTGCGAAGATGATTCCTACTAAGCTGTAGTAGTCCTTCGCTCCTCTTCTTGGATGGTCCCTTGATAAAAGTTTCGTTCATGAGTTTGCCTGGTCGTGGTATTCCAGTCTAATTTGTGTTTCTCTTAGACCCAACTCTATACCTGCTCTGGTATCGTGTTTTTGGGCACCCCTAGAACAGGTCTTGGGCCTATAAATTAAGCCCATGATTCCTTTCTTGCCAACTCGTCGACTTTTTCCTTTTCTTCGCTTCCTGAATGTCGAAGGTCGGGACTTCTCATCTAGTGTGGGGAACCTGGGTCCTATAACCTTTCATCTCTGATAGAGCGACACGATCAAGCCGCGGGGTGTGTGTGAAAAAATTAGTAATTAAATTACTCTGAGCGTCTATGTTCGAAAGATTGCAATTAATGAATAATTTCGTCTCGTTTGCTCCCGAATGTCCGACACCCGCAGTGAAGTAACTTTATTGCGGTCTGCCAGGTCATTTAATTCTCGGATGCATTCCTCAATCAGTCTTAATTGTATCCTGGCGTTTACTAATGTTCTCTGTATCACTTGACTTTCTGTTGCAATACAGATCCATTTGTTTTTATAAGCCCCCTAATTAATTGCTATTGCACAATGCAACATTTCATATGCCTTCGCTGGAAAGACACTGGCATACTATCCTGGTAAAATTTTGATTATTGTAATTCTCACTTTCGTGTAAATACCAGCTTCAGTCCTATTCTCGGTTTTCGATCCATCTGTAGGTCAGATCAATTCGCCAATTCTGTAGTTGGATTGATTCCAGCTTACCTTATCCGTGATTTCCAGCTCGAAATTTCTGTTAAGTTAATTTGTCGAAATCTAGTGGTCTCATCTCATTCCCAAAAGTTTCCCTTCCACAATATGGACAATGTTGTTGTGTCCCAATACTGCATGAAGAGATTAACATTTCACTTTCTTTCATTTTAAGTGTTAGTTGTTGTAACTAACACATTCGGCAGATATATCATCTTCATATTTTAACTTGTAAGCGGTATAAATGTTACAAGTCAAAACTTATTCTCTAAGTGAAGGCAAAACCCATTTTGGTAAGCGGATAACTACAACACTGGCAATATAGAGAAGTTTAATTCAGTAGTATTTCACCTTATCTCCTGAAATCTAACGTCAAGCAAAATGCAAAATTACATTTTTTCGATAGTTATTTCAGAAAATTCATATAGTCAACTCTAAGCAAGAAGAAATATTTCATAACTTTGGCTTTGAAAACGCAGTGGTCGCCAAGGGACGATCAAAGTAGTGATTGTAACCCCGTTTTTCTTTATGTCTACACTTATAGTGCCACAAATCGGATTCCAATTAATATTAGTAATAGTGGGGATATAGAGGAATATATAGAGTTCGCCGTGTGGCGACGGGGGGACTTCGCCGTGTGGCGTCATAGTGATTAGGAACTAATAAAACTGTTAATAGAGATCAAGAGTGTTTGGTTAGCCTTCTCCTGTAAGAAGCCAGGAAGCCCTTTGAAGGTAAGTGATACCTCTCGCTATTATCATTTATTTGGGAAGCTCGGCCCCGTTGAGCTACATTTGCCCCTAGTCACCCCGGCACGTGACAATAGTACTATAAAACAAGGAAAAGATCCAGTCCTTTTCACGAACCTTATTTTTGATCGTTTTTTTTTTACTGAACTCTAAAGAAGGAAAACGTTGGACAATCGAGTTTTTTAGGAAATCTTCTGGCCTTAAAGATTGCTTCTTCGGGCAGTGAATGTTCCTACCTTACCTGAAAATTCGTGAAAAATATAAAATGAAGATAATATCGCTGTAGTGCTCAAATTAATGAAGAAGATTTAAAGAAGGTCGTGGTTGTCAAGAAAAGGAAAATTCGCAATACAAAAATACACTAAACGATATAAGCAAAAATTGAAATCGAAAAAGTAGTTTTAAAGAATAAGAATAAGAATAAGAATAAGAATAGTTTATTTGGTTAAGCGACACAAAATGTGTATATAACCAGTCAAAATAAACAACAGGATGTATTAGTAAATTAAATTAAATTAAATCAAATTAAATTAGAATTAAGTTCTACTTATTAACTAAAACTAACGAAAATTAGAGTTCTTATAATGATGGAAAGCCAAAAATGAGAATAATAAAAGAAAAAGAAAAACTAACTAACTAACTAACTCTACTAGTAAAAATAAAAAAAAAACATAAACCAAATCAAAATTACTCATAGAAAACAAGACAGGATTGAGACTTAAAAAGATCGAAAGGCTATCATGAGGTGCGCAATGCGAAATATTCAGACAACTCATAAAAATTGTGACATAAAAGAAACTCTCTAACACCGTTACGAAAACTAAAAATCGAGCTTTTTTCTTTAATTTCTACGGGTAAGTGATTGTAGATTTTAATGCCCATACTCTTTAAACCCCAACTTGTAACCGAAAGTGTACATCCTGCCGTATGTAGTTGATCTTTATTTCTTGTGAAGTGATGGTGATATTCAGAATTTAATCTGAAAGCATTTTTATTTTTAAAAACGTAAACTGCTGCTTCCATTATGTAATTACAGGCTAACGGTAGTATTTTCAGTTTTTTAAATAAAGGTTTACACGACACACCAAAACGAGCACCCGTTAAGGATCTGATCACAGCTTTTTGGGCCAAGAAAACCTTTCTCACAGCTGCTGAGCACCCCCACAACAGAATCCCGTATTGTAGCCTAGAATGTATTTCTGCGTAATATAATGCGAGTAGACACTCCATAGTGACTTGTGAACGTAGACAACGAAAAACGTAACATTTACTATGTAACTTATTCGCCAAGCCTTGGCAATGCTCATTCCACACGAGGTTGTCCGCGAAAGTAATCCCCAAGAACTTCGTGAATTCAGCTTTCTGTAATTGTACATGATCTATGAGCAACGGCCCAATCTCAGAATGTCTATGCCTAGTATTAAAAATCATGTATTTAGTCTTTTCTAAGCTTAATGATAGCTTGTTATGAGCAAACCAATCCGACAGAGTACACAGCAAGGTGTTAGCGATATAGTCAGTGTCGTCATTTGTTGTCAAAATGGCTATATCATCGGCATAAATGGTTAAGTACATGTCGGATAAAAAAAGTACAATATCGTTAATATAGAGACTAAAAAGTATTGGTCCCAAAACTGATCCCTGGGGCACGCCCATATTAACAGGTAGAGTGTAAGATTTAAAGTATTCTATATTATTTTCGGGTGTGATGTGTTTTATTTTAACGAATTGGACCCTATCATATAAATATGAAGCAAACCATGTTGCAACTATGCCTCTAATACCATACGCTTGCAATTTTTCCAAGAGCTTATCATATTGAACACAATCGAACGCTTTCTTTAAATCACAGAAAATACCTAGTACAGATTTTCTTTGCTCAATACCGTCCAGAACTTTGCAATAAAAATTAATTAAAGCCGTAGATGTAGATCTTTCTTTCCTAAAACCATGCTGAAAATCCGTTATGATACCATGTTTATCAAGAAAATGGTTTAGGCGATCTAACATGCAGTACTCCATTACTTTGCAAATGCAAGACGTCAACGCAATTGGCCTATAGTTAGAGATATCTTTACAATCACCTTTCTTGTATACAGGAATAACCATAGCTGTTTTTAGAATATCTGGGAACGTGCCTTGAGAAAAAGATGTATTAACTAAATAAGTTAATATGTCTACTAGGTAAATTCTAAATTCTTTAATTATACCGACTGATAAATCATCAGGCGTAGCAGAAGATTTATTCTTGAGCTTATCGATTATGGTGAGCATTTCTGTATTAGTAAACGGAAAAATGAACATGGACTGAGAATTTAGTTGGATCTTTGAATCTATGGTAGTTGGAGGCAAAGTTGACACCGTACTCGCTGCTGACGACGTAAAAAATTCATTAAAATTATTGGCAAGACATGTTGGTTCTTTAATTTCCTGATTTCCAATATTCAGCGTTACGTTGCGAGGAGTGCTACAGCAACCAACAGCTTCTTTAATTATTTGCCAAGTTGCTGCACTTCTGTTTTCAGAATTTAAAATGAAATTGCTACAGGCCTGAATTCTAGAGTTAGAAATTAAAGTTCGATGTTCTCTCTTTTTTTCTTGATAAAAAGCTTTAAGTTGTGGAAAAGATTTTTGTAGGATATAGAGATCATTAAGATATTGACTAGATATTTTAATAGCGTCACTGATCCATATCCTATGTCTAGAGTTATGATCATTATTTACTTTTATGCATTTATATGGAAAAGACATATTGTAATGATGAGTTAAAATATTCATAAAAGACAAGAACTTATCATTCAAGCTACAGCCATTATAGACATCAATCCACCTCTCTTGCGCTAAAGCATGAGCAAACGTATTCTTGTTGCAGTTACTATAGACCCTCCGCTCTGTAGAACGGCAAGGAGGGTGTTTACTAATAAGGTTTTTATCAAGATTGAGGATTATGTAACGGTGATCAGAAAGGTAAGTATCATAAGTGTCACACCTAACGTCTAACGAAATATTGGTGAAAATATTATCTATGGTGGTTTTAGTAGTGTCAGTTATTCTGGTATAATCCCTTACTACTAAACGAAGGCCAAATTCTGCCATTAAATTTATCAGAATATCGCTTTCGGATGATTTATTCCTGAAATTCACATTAAAATCGCCGCATACAAAGAAAAATTTATTGGGGTGAAAAATTTGATGTAGTAAATAACTGCAAAGTGTAATAAAAACATTGAAATCAGCCTGTGGTGATCTATATATGCAAAGAATAATACACGTTTTCCGACCCATCTGATAAGTCACACCGCACACCTCAAAAACTCGTTCTTGCGCGTATTCTCCGAGATTCAAGCTTTTAACATGTAAAGCATCTTTTGCAAATATACAACAACCGCCACCAATGTCTTGTAATCTAACAAAATTACAACCTAAATTATGATTAAGGAGATTGATTCCTGCACAATCTGCTCTACACCATGTCTCAGTTAAGCAAACAAAATAACAAGAATTTTCACTGAGTAATATTTCCAGATCATTGATTTTATTCTTAATACTACGTATATTCAGTAAAAATATAAAATTTACAAAAGTATTAGATGACAACTTATTGTGCTTTCGTTGCTATATGTTTTCATATGAGGTTATAGATCTTAGTCTATCTATTATTCTATTGTAACACTCGCAATTAGAATCAACAGCAGAATGGTTAACATTTAAGTTTGCACTAAATTTATCGTTATATTCCGAACAATTTATGCATTTCTTATCATTAGAATCACAACTTTTGTAGTTGTGATTACCAGCACATGTGGAACATGCAACAGAGAATTTACAGTCTTTAGCAAAGTGGCCGTATCTAGAACATTTATAACACCTTTTAACATGAAACGATTCCCTAAATCTACATTTCCGCCAGCCAATATATAGTGCTTTATTCTTAAACAATTCCTTGAAAGTAGTCGAGTCGCAATCAAGTATAACATCAGCTTCTTGATTATGTTTTATAACACGAACAATTTGCAAGGTGGAAGAATCTGTTTTTACAACATTATTTTGTTTAAATATATTTTCACAAAATTTTTCAGATTCAGCTAGATCATCAGTACATACGCGGTATATTATTAATTTTGGATTGATTTTGCGAGGAATTTCAGCCTTATAAGAACCACCTAGCCTATTTTCTATGTTAGTTTTTAACAGATTTAAATTATTACTATCAGTACAACTAATAAGAATATTCCCATTTTTTTTTGTGACTACCTTGTCAACCTTGATTGATAAATTAACTGGATCAATAGCATTTTTAAGCTGATTACAAGTTACTTCAGAGGTTTGACCACTACTAACGGGTTTGACAATCAACACATTCTTGGACGATGGTGGCGGCACGTTCTTGACTACATCGCTATACGCTTGCGACCTCTTCTGCACAATAGCACAATCAGTATCAGTAGATTGGGAGTTGTTATAGCGCTCTAGTTCTTCGATCCTCAGTTTTTGTAATTTGTTTACATTTTCCATCTCCAAGATAATTTTATTTAACAGAATAACTTTTTCTTTGAGGTGACGATTTTCTGTAATAATATCTTCTCCACTTGAATTTGACTGCTCTATAATGGTTATATTTTCTTCACTAGAGTCACCGGAATCAGACTGCGGAAAGTCACAGAATTTACACTGCCATGCTTTGCGATCTTCAATTTTTCCAGCTTTCACTAAAGTTTCTAGACATTTCAAATGAATTGAGTGTCTTTTGCACGAAACACACTTTTGTCCAACTCGAATAGATTGTTCACAGAAATCACACAATTTATCTTTTGTACCACTGCTTGAGCTGCCGTCCGAATCGTCCGGCATCTTGAATTAGGGATCTTTTAAATAACTTCTTGAAAACAACCGAATTCCAAATTTATAAAAAAAAAACCACTTACATCTATAAATTTAGAAACAATCTGATGGCTTCCATCGAAGAGTCGGTTTTCTATTTTACTTCGTTATAACCTTTTACATTAGTTAGCGGTAGTTAGTTCTCTCACGATTGTATCAAATTCAACGAATTTGGCTGTAAAATTATCAGTCTATAAATAATTAGACCTACGATCCATTTAGGATTGATTATTCCTGAATATAATTATGGAAATAAGTTTATTATTATTAGAGTTGCTATGGTGAAACACTTACCTATTTCTTGTTATAATATTTTAACCATTAACATTGTCAGTGATGGTCGGAGAAATAAGATTGTTACTGGTACATGTAACTCTTGTAATAATACTGTAGTAATAAAATTTATATTTTTCTGATTAGAGCGAGTGGTTGCTTTGACTCACTCAGTAAGTAGTTTCCGATACAGCAGATTTTTGGAAAATAATAATTAGTGTATACGTATAGTCTATTTAAACTTGCATTGAATTGATCTCATACAACTAAGATGTTGAACATCTCGTCTCATTTATTAATACTGCCGCTAAGGAAAGCTTTTTGTAACTGGTTGCAATAATAGGTAAAGAAGACCAATTAAAATGAACAAAGTGAGTAAGAGGATAAGTACTAACAAAGAAATCTGGTACGCACATATCAATAATATATAGTTCTGCATGATAGATAAATATACTGCATCAATCAAAACGAAACCATTGCTTGTTTTGTCTTCATTATTACAGCATAATCAAGGAATGGAACACTTTTGCACTCAAAATAATGCTAAATTGAAATTTTATATTTCCTTTTATTTCAATTTTTGCCCCATATCTTATTCTTAATGATTTCCTACCTCTCCAAAGATTTTATTTTATCGTTATGTTTGCTGATCCTTTATTGACATTATTTATATCCTTCATATTATCTATTCATATTTATAAGTTTAAGACAAAAACATAAAGGATGAAGATTGTTTTATAACTTCAATTAAACGTTCCCCCATGTCCTCTTCCATTTTGACAATTATACTTTGGCGATGATAGCGACGAATGAAGCTAATGACCTGTTGGGAAACTTTCAATTCTGCTTCTATACTTCTATTTGTATAAAGCTCTCTCTCCGTAATGGAGTGGAGACTGGAGGTGGATGTTTTTAGACGTCTAGACGCCGCCAACTTGTCGGGGCGAGGACCGATTTCGTCCCCTACAGATAAATACGGCTGCCGTTGTCGTGTCATTCGCGCCCGTTGGATCAACAGTTTCATTTCTCTCGCCAATTACCGTCAAGCAGTTGTTGTGCACTTTACACAGAAGTATGTGTGTAGGTGTACACAGAGAAGTGATTATTGCGACCTATGAAATGGTAGGCGCTTTTTCTTTAAACCGCACGTTTTGCTTGCAGCTGACTATGAACACAATTGTAATAAAACGAGAAGAGGTTTCTTGCTCTCCATTAAAAAGCTGCTATACGTACTGCTGGAAGCTTAATATCTTTAAGAGGACTCGCAAGTGAAAAATTAAAAAAAAATATGGGGCCAAATTATATGTTTGTCGCGTGTAAGATCTTTTCTAGCGAGTTGATTCAAAAACCTTAGCTTTTTTTTTAGATTTCTTACATGTCTGCTTTCTATACCGGGTGTCCTATTAGAAGTATATGGGGAACCAATCATCAGAATTAATTCAAATTTTGTATGTGCAAGTTATTCGAGGTGAACTACGTTTCTAAAATATTTTAATCCATGCAGTGTTACCGTTTCCTAACCTAAACCTGCTAATAACTTGTTTAATGCAAATGGAGCAGCATGTATTCCTTATCATGGTTGGATTTCTTTACGATTTAGGTATGGGAACACCATATACTGGGTGAGTCTTTTATCTTGAGACAATGGAATATCTCTAAAACACTGCATCAAATAAAAAAAAAAATCTTAATAAGATTTGTTATAATGCAGGGGGCTCACAACTCGAACCTCTTCCGATTCATCGACGATTGTAGGCTCGATCTAATACTTCTCGTGCTATTCTTGAATAATGTGCTGAACAACCGTCATGTTTGAACCACATTGTTTATCGTACGTCCAAGAGAAGTACTTCAAGTAACGCTGGAAGTTCGCAAGATGTTTCGATATTTTTCACCATTTAAGTTTTCAGCGATGAAATATAGACAATAAGCTTATTGCCAATTATTCCACACCAAACATTTACGTTCCAAGGATGTTGATGTTCAACTTGGGACAATGTGTAAGTATTCACGACTTGTCAAGTACTGAATAAAGTACGGTTTTGTATCGTTGAATAGCGTTCCAATTGCGAATAAATAAACGTATCGAAGTGAAGGGGCACCGTTTCGAACACACGGCTTTTTGAAATGTTAGTTTATGTTAAAATAAAGAAAATCAAGTTCGGCATCATTCAGTAAGCCCCCTACATTATAACAAATCTTATTAAGATCTTTTTTTGATTTGATGCAGTGTTTTAGATATTCCGTTGTCTCAAGATAAAAAAACTCACTCAGTATATTCCAAAAGTTGATTTTACAGACTTTGCGAAAAATGATTAATAGATATAGAGGTGTTCCATTTAAAAAATATACTTAAAGGAATTTTTCTAACATACGGTCTGAAGGTGACGTGTGGAACGCCCTGTATAATGTAACTAAGTTCAAATAACATAGAAAGTTATTCCAAGGCTCCCTTAAATCATGTTAAAAAATTGGACTTTTAGTTATTCCATAGAACGAAGATATGCTTACCTTTATAAAGGGACAAATTTTCCAAAAAAAATATTGAAATTAATTTATATCTCTTAAACGCTTTGAGATAGGCATAGGGAAATAAGTGTGAAAGTTTTATGAAATTTAATATGGTGCCATGGTAAGAAATACAAGCTGTTCCATTTTAACTAAAAAAGTTTTTACTAGCTTTAGGTAGAAACGGAAACACTGCGGCACCAATTTTGGTGATTGGTTCTCCATATACTTCATACCTTGGGACACTCGGTATACAGATTTTCTGTTACCAACGTAGACATAAATACAAAAACCAATGAATGTGATCGAAAAGAATTGGAAAAATAGATAGTTGAGTGTGAAAACGAATTTAAATCTATTGTTAGCAAAATATATAAAATTGCAAAAAAGCATTAGTGGATAGGTAATCAAAACCTAACAAAATATGTTCTATGCTTTGAAAATGCACTAAGAGTAAAGCACCATAATAAATTCTTAATTCTGAGTTTCTCATATCGACTATATGTTTTTTGTTTTTGAACTTATCCTATAACATTAAACAAGCCAATTTTCTGATGTGAATGTGAGGTGTACTACTTTTTACAATTTACTATATTCCCTTTTTGGTGCTTTCAAGGAATTGGCCTAAGAGATATCTTAAATGGTATAACGTCAGGGATAATTTCCAACATTAAAAATAAGCATAAATATTTCCAGTGTTACAGGCGTACCAATTTTCTTGATTCCTTACTGCATTTTTGAAATATTAAAAGCTTGGTTAAGAGACAAATCCATCAGCAATATGGCATCTATCTCAAAAGCGTCGAAAATTCTATTACCGAACGTCCTAAACAATTCTGGAAATACATTAGAGACAAGAAGAATCAAGTACCCAGGAAGAATGTTTTGTTGCGATGTTAGTATTCATGCGTCGCAGAATATTGTGGATGGATTTATTTATTTTATTATTTTAGCAGTGTGTACACTACTCCCACGTTCAGCACATATGTATCAAATCAGATCTTAGAAAGCCGGCAGACCGGCAAAGATCTGTATTTGAGACATTCAAATTGTGTCTGCCAGTTGAGCTAACGAGGTGTACGGGCCTCGTTAGCTCAACTGGCAGAGCAACCATCCGGTGAAAGGGAAATGTCGGGTTCAAATCCTACACGAAGTAGACATTTTTAATATAAAAATTGTCTCATATTAATGACAGTGATTAACAGGAAAGCATTTATTTAATGATTTTAACCATTGTTTCCTAAACGTTTTATACGATTTTAATAAGTTCATGTAGGAAATGCAGGTTAGTTTATGTGAAGGACTCATAAAATTTCCTCAGGTATATTTTATTTACTTGTTTAAATATAAGTGCAAAATTCCTTGTCCTGAAGAAGTCGTTTGGAATACTTACGTCCGCAGATTACGATTCTGTTAGTTTATTTATTTGTTTCATATTTACACAACAGTAAACAGCAGGAAGGATACAGGAAAAATAAAACTAGAGGTAAATATACCTACATCATATAGTATAAAAAGCAAGCAATTAAACCACAAATATACAAAGAAAAAGCACACTTAGCACATTTAACCATGAAATACACAGGACTCTTAACTAGCGCATTGGTTCTAGAACATGAAAGGATAAATCTTATAGTGTGCCTGGAGGACGGACACTGCGTACACTAATCACTATAGACAGTTCACGTCACCGGAATTAAGATTATGCAATGAGGTGCCACTGGCCTGTTCCCTTCTACCTAACAATGACATCAAATTGTGTTCTTGAAGTAGAACGTTGTGGTTATAATTTCTATCATGCAGAGTAGGCGCCATCTCTCTTGAACGAAATGTACCTACACTTAGCCGCAAAAGTCTATATACGACTGTACATTTGTTGACAGTTGTCAGCTGTATGTAAACTTTTGTGGCCAAGTGTACTTTAGGAAATGTCGTTGTACATGCTCCAGCCTTCTTATATGGGTGCTACAGCTGAGAATCTACACTACTAATCATACTCCAGACGAATCCTCGCTTTTCGAAGAAATACACTACAAAATATCTACTCCAGTAAAACCAAGTGATTTGGAAGCGGCCAGACAATTTGTTATACTAATATAGGCAATAAAGGACAAGTGAGTATTAAACAATATACCCAGATACACCGTGTAATAATTTACCACCGACATTATAATCGTAAATGTAGGGACCATCCTTCTTAGTATAACGCATAATGCAAAGTTTAATCTAAGAGGATCATTCAGTGGCTTAGCGCAAATCCCTTCCCCGTAGAATTTGGGCTGGGCCCCTTGCCTACTAGTATATATTTTTAAAATATTGCTAACAAAAATATAGGTATTTATAACATACGATAATATTTTATTTTCAAGGATGGGCCCAGCCGTCTGAGGGCCCACAGATGGCTGGATTTCGGGGGTGTAACTTGCGCCACTGACACCATTGTTCTTCTGCAAGAGCCAAAGGTCACCCGGATCTTCTATGCAGCAATAACTTTTAATGTCGTTGACGTAAATCAATGTGGGATACGTGTAGGTCATTTAATAAGTCGTTGATGAATATGAGGAATAGTAAAGGGCCTAATTGTAAGTTGGACCTTTGTGAAACTCCGGATGATGAAACGAAAGCTCATGATGTGTAACCATTGTACAATATAAAGTACGATTTTATCAATAGAATTAAGTTATTATAAACATCTATAGCATTAGTTTTTTTTCAGCGATAATCCATGATCTGTGGTGTTTAAGGTACAGCTGTGTGCGAAAAAATAGCAGTGCATTGAAAAAAGTTAAAACTAAACCAATAAAACATAATATACATGTTCGTTGTATAGCAAAGTAATAATAACTTTGAAAATTATTACATATAATTGTATATTTCAGATATGCGAAAAAGTATTAAAAAAAAGATATAATATGTAAAGTAAAATGTAATAAAATCATAATTTTTTAAATATTTTGTCGTGTAGCCTTTGTTTGCGAATATTGCTTCACATTTTCGTGGCATGGAATCGACCAATGTTAGACATCGCTCATTCGAAATGGAGCGCCATGTTCTTTCGACTATTTCCCATAATTCTTGTCTCGACGTGGGTCCTGCTGCAAAAACGGCCTGTTTTATGTCTGACCACAGATTTTCTATGGGGTTAAGGTCTGGCGATTGCGCAGGCCACACCAGAACCTTATCCGAAGCCACCCGTAACCAGTCTTCAACCCTACGACTTGCATCTTTTGGGTCATTATCATGCAGGTCTACCCGGCGCAGGGGCATCTCTTCCTCGGCGTAGGACAACATGATGGTTTGAAGTATATTTAGATACCAACACCATAACATGAAAAACATGCCCATACCATGATAGAGGTTCCTCTATGTTTGACAGTCTTGATTGTGTATTTTGGATTATAATCCGTTCCTATAGGTCTTCTAACATACTGCCTTAATCCTTTACATCCAAATAATATGATCTTACTCTCATCTGACCACAAAATATTTCGCCATCTAACAGCTGGCTGATTTAAAAGTTCTCTGGCAAAGCGTAATCGCTGTTGAACGTGTCGCTTCATCAGGGAAGTGACTATGGACCAATTTATGTATCTAAATATACTTCAAACAGTCATGTTGCCCTACGCCGAGGAAGAGATGTCCCTTCGCTGTGTAGACATGCATGATAATTACCCAAAACGTGCATGTCGTAGGGTTAAGAACTGGTTACGGGAGGCTTCGGTTAAGGTTCTGGTGTGACCTGCGCAATCACCAGACCTTAACCCCATAGAAAATCTGTGGATAGACGTCAAACAGGCCGTTTTTGCAGCAGCACCCAAATCGAGACAAGAATTATGAGAAATAGTGGAAAGAACATGGCGCTCCATTCCAAATATACGAAATACGAAGAACCTTAAACGATACTATCTATCCCCTGAATTAAGAAGATGTACGAGCTTTATCTGGAGTCTTATGAACCAGAAGTATACAAAAGTGTGTAGAATACAGGAAAACTCAATCTCAAACCTGTTGTGACATATGACTTCTTCTTCAGGTATTTTCAAATTAACTTTAGCAACTATTCATTCGGTCAACCGCGGAGCGATACTTGCCAAGTATGTGACAAGTTGGATAACAAATTAAAAATTAAAGGGCAGGCTGAGGAACTAAATTCCATTAAGTTGCAAAAAACTATTCATCTGAAGAGATCTTCTGTTTTTTTATGATGATTTGCGTGAAAAAAGCAAGTTGGCAAAGGAGAATCCAGAAGTTGAGGTCTTGTGTTTCGACTACCAGCAAAATGCCTCATTACCGAAGGTACCATCTGGAGATGCTTTTTATTTAAGGCAGCTTTGGGTTTTCAATTTTTGCATACATTCCGCCAAATCTGGAACAGCTCATTTTTACATGTATGATGAAATAACCGGAAAAAAGACACCCAATGAACCAATCAGTTTCTTACACCATTACATTAAGAATATTCTCGATAAAAATGTGACGACTCTATACATTTTCTCGGACAACTGTGCAGCCCAAAATAAGAATATATCTCTTGTTCGTTTTCTGTATTCATTGGTTCACAGTGGTGGAGATATTCGAAAAGTTATTCATCGCTTTCCTGAGCCCGGCCATAGCTTCCTGCCATGCGACAGGTGTTTTGGAGTGGTTGAAAAGCATATAAGAAAAATAGAGAGGGTCTTTTTACCAAACGAATATTTCAACCACTTTAAGAAAGCTGCCAGGATATTCAAAGTGGTACCAGTAACACAAGACATGATTCTAAATTATGTGGAACATTTTGCACCATTCTTTAAAAAAACGATAGGCATAAACAAAAATAAAGTGAAATTCACCATTTCAAAGTACAGAATTATAGTATATGATTCAACTAAACTTGTTATACAGTGCTCCTTGACAGGTAATTTGCCAATATATTCGGAATTTAGTATAACACGAACTAATTTAACTATACCTATGCTGCTAGAACCCCCAGCTTATAATAGTCCTTTATCATTAAAAGCGGTTAAGCTCCAGAACATCATGAAACTAGCCACTGAGTATGTACCAAATAACGATCTATGGTACTACAGGTCTTTGAAATCAGAAGGTTCTGCTGAAAATGATGAAAACGAAACAGAGTACACCGATGATGATGGCAGTGATGGAGAATAACAACTAAAACTACTCTATTATAATGACCAATGCTGTGTTATGTTAGTTATGTCAATTTTTACGACAATAAAGCTTTTTCTTTTAAAATTACATATAATTTTGACTCTTATTCAACCATTTTTTTTTGTATCTTCGTGGCAACAGCGAGGCAGCTCCAAATTAGATAATTGATTATTTGGCCCGGTTTGACCTTTCCATCAAATTTCTTAATAGCAACAGTTCCATAGCGACATATTTTAGCAATTTATTTGATTGTACCAAAAAAAAAACAAATCTACAAGCACGAGACAGTATTTTGTTCCTCCTGTAAAATTGTCAAAAGAGGAGCTGCCTCCTTGTTGCTCCAAGGTCTTCAATTGGTTATACGAACGTACTGGAAGTGATATGCACTATCACGTCCTTAAAGGCAATTTAAGCAGAACTCTTAAAAATATTCAACTATATTGCTGTATGTAATTGGATGTACAACCAGACAATTCTTAATAGTGTAACTATAAAATTTTAAAGCTGAAATGACTAGTGAAGTAAATATCTTTTAACAATGGGCTGATTTAGAAAACGAAGTAGTACGCTTAGCTTGAGCTACATGCTACAATTGAGCAAACCAAGATGTTTTCTTCTTTTTTATGGAAACTGAAATTGTTATTCTTTAACGAAATAAAAAAAAAATCTTAAGATCTATTCCACTTTTTAGGAAAAGCCAACTGTGTATTATTATACACAGAAGCACTTACTGCGAATACCTTGGCATAGTTTTAATTTTATTTAGCGCATTACACTTTCATTATCGTCGCATACATGCTCGACTGAGCTTTTAAAAACTAGAATTTCTCGTTCCTTGAAACCAACGTGTACGACCGACGTGAAATGTCAACGTACCTATGTTGTGTGCGTTTTTTACTTTTCCAACTGAACCAGCTACTTCTTTTACAACGCATGAATGATGGAACGCTTCAAATAGCGAAACCGTTTCTGATGTTTAATTTATTAGTGTTTGAGATTGCTATCATTTCTTTAATAAACATTTATTATCGATTTTATACAGCTATTTCATGTTGTTTACGTAAAAAACGCCAAGTTACCTACCTTTTCTGATTTATAATGATTCGTTTATACTGAAGAAGTACATACATATGTATGTATATTTAAGAAGTGATTGTAGAAATATGTTTACTTTGAGAGAATATAAAGTTAGATATAATAACCACAAAAATATCTAAAGTTAATTAAACTGATAAAAGAAGCCTTCATTAATTCATAATAAATTAGAACAGGTTTTGAAAGCTCGATCTAATATCGCTATGAGAAATAATCCACTTAAATATCTCCCTCTGAGGTAGTCGGATGTGTTCGTTGGTGTTATCTTTTTCTAAAGGGACTGGAAAGAACTGTAGGCTTAATTATAAATCCATGATTCAAAAAGTATCCGTCGGACGGATTCTGTGAAACGACTGATTCATCGTGCTTAGTGTTTGGTTTATTCTTGTGATTCTCTGATAAAACGCCGAACTAAAGCTTCTACGATATAAAAAGGGCATTACCGCGGTGACTACACACATTTTATTCTTAAATCACGCACTTCTTCATCTTTGCACGCATCATTAAAGTAATATTAATTACATGTGTTGACAGGCCAGATGATACCGCAGATAAATTGATTTAATTGTTTACAGCTCGTCAGATCTCTTTCTCATATAATTGCAATGAATATAAATTAATGATACATACTATTTGAAATGCACCTAACAATTGTTGTTACCCCAGTATTGAAATGCAGCGGAAATTATTCCATTTAATTAGTTCTTTTAGATTCTAATCTTCTGACTTGTATTCGTAGTTTTATGTTTGTTAGAATTGTTTATTGTCAAATATCAGCAGTTGAAAAACTTGCAGATTTCTTAAATTCCGAAGTAAAAAAATTGGTGTTTATATATAATATACCCGATGTTTCTAAGATATGGCCCGTCTCTATAACTTCTAAAGTATTTTGCAATAGAAAAATGAGCTTCGAGAAGGATTCAGGTTATTTGGCAATTGTTAGTAATTTTATATCATCTGCGATGTAATCGATAATAACTTGTTGTAAGTTTGCCGATTCTTGTGTATCTACATATTTTTCGATATTTTGATTCAGAATAACATTTTTGTTTTTTATTTTAATCTTTTTATTTATCAATTTTCCAAATTTGTCATAAAAGAAAATCCTTTTTCAATTTTTTTTTATATAGGGAGCTTTGAAGTTCTTAAAATCAGTTGTTACTGCAAAAACTTCATAAAAATATACTTTTTCCATTTTACTGTATAAGTATATCTTTGAATGTTATTTTTAGGTACTAATTTATTTTTTACAAATTGGAATCAGGTAATAAAGGTCATCATGAAAAAGTATATTATGTTTATTTTAGTATCCTACACTACCATGCTAGTGGAATGTGCTGCTGTGTTCATCTATTAGCTTATTTGCTTTTGGATAATTTCCCATTGTGGCAAACGAAAACAGTCTTTCTACAGGTGCCGATGATGGCAAAGAAGTGTCAAACTTTAAGAAAATGTTTTTCATTTCCGAATATTTATTGAACGTTTCCAGCCATCAAGGCTTATTTGCAAAAAGACTGACGTGTAGAGTGTTCGGCTATTGTTTGGGAATGTTCAAGCACCACCCTTCAAGGTGGATGCAGGTACACCAGTTGCTCTTGAATCTGCAATAACTGAATGTTGCTATAATTGCTTTTTTTGCTTCAAATTTTTCCGCAATGGGCGACTATATAGACAGTCCGACGGCCGTCTCTGTTGTCTCTTGCTTATAAAACGAACGTTGTCCAAGTTGTAAGTCAAAATTACTTAAAAAATATTAATTAACTAATTAAAAATCATTTTATTTCTTTGTTTTGTTTTTTATTATATCATTAACTTTTAAGTTTTGCCGTGTCGTTATTTCAAAACACTTGACGTTTCTAGAACGACGCGTTTTCAAAGGAACCCTTTTTTTGTGTTTTACTGTTTGTCATCATTGTTTTTTTGTATTTCTCAGAAATAAGTCACTTGCACACAATGTTTCATTAAGGCAATTTGTTGTACTGTACCGTAACATTAATTAATTTTATCTCTTCGTAAAAAGAAAGTGAAAAAAACTTTACGTAACTAAATGATTAATCCATTAACACTTGAATATAACTTTCAATACTAGTTTTCTGTAATTGTTTACAAAAATTGCACAAGAAGTGCAACAACCTGAAAGAAATTGAATCACAAATTAAAATTTCTAAAACAATAGTAAAAACATTTTACACACAAATTAACATGAACTTTTAACCTCAAGCTTCCATCTTATACACGGATTTTCTTTTGCGTTTTGAGATGAAATCACAAAGTTTTTGTATTAACGCATTGGCCACATTCGGAATTGATGTTTTAATATTACTATAAAGTCTTACCTAATGGACTATTTCAAACATTTTCATGATGTTTTATTGAGATTTCATGGTTTCACGTTAGATTTTAAGAAATTTTAAAAAGAAAAACAATAAGATGTACGTCCTTTGTTTGTTTGGTTGGAATCCATGTGATTAAGTGCATGTAATATCAAAATTGTCATGGACTCTTTATTTGTTTCATAGTTCATTACGAGCGTTTTATTGAATGGTAATCAAACACAATTGGAAATTGATGAGCAGTAACGAATGCGTTTGTCTGCTCTAAATATATGTATTTACTTATAGTAAGACTCATCAGGAAAAAACATTTTCTTGTACATTGCGCTATTTATATGTATTTTAAACAAATTTTGTTCATTCATAATTTGCTTGCCTATATCCCTAATAAAAGTAATCAAAATAAGCCTTCACACTCACACCGTATATCGAACAATAAACATAAAATGTGTCTTGACATAAGCTATTGACCCTGAACCAAAAACTGGCTATAGACACATTATCATAATTCTACTCACAAAATTAGACCTTTCACTACCATAAACCACGATTAGGTATATATATACACGTCAGCTACAGTTATTTTGATCAATCAATTACAGTCCAAAATTTATGCGTGTTGCTTTTAATAACGATAAAAGTACTACTTTCCTATGCGTGTCCCAAAATAAAATGCAAAAACGTGTTGTGTAACATTATGTATATAAACATTCGTATGTATGTATGTGAATGTGGTTCTATAGAAATGTATCTGCTGAGTGTAGATATGAAATGCTTTTAAGTTAATTGAAACTATTCATAATCCTACATTTCTATTCATTTCACCAGGGTTACAGGCAACCTAACAGTTTGACTAATTTTACGAAAATAAATGGAAGCGTTTTAGGTTTGGACGGTAATTAAAATGCACCGTATGCTAATATTAATTAAAGTTATATGAATATTAAATAATATACTTACAAATAGGTTGGATTCTTTTAAATGTTTATTAAATATTAATTTATTGAAAGTATTTTGATATAGAAAGATTAGAATAAAGCGCTTTTATATGGACAACCTGGAAATGTATTCCTCCATTTTTATCGACTTACTCGGCATTATTTTATCTAACAGAAATGGGTTATGATTTCATTTTCATATAAATCTGAATTTTGTGTATGTATATATGCATATAATATGTATACTGGAATTACGTAAGGTTGTCAAAAATTTGTTGTTTATTACCCAACACAACAATTTTAAACTGATTAATGACTTACGTGTCATGATGTTTAATAATTTAACGTCACTGATTCTAAATATACCCTCATTTGTTCTCTAATAGCTCTTGTTTCCGAGTTATAGCTTTCAGTAAACGTCTTACACGGTTTATTTACTGCTGTTGAAAAAGTTATGAGCTGATATAGAAATTTTTATCACAGATTTGAAATCGTCATTGAAAATTAGGCTAGAATCATGTAACCCAATCATCAGAAATGCTGTTCTGCAGCGTTATCTTTCAAAATCTGTTGGATTGACGAACAAGAAATATCAATTTCATGAGCTATCTGCCGAATGGATATGTGGAGATCAACACTTAATCGAGCTGAAACTACGATTGCATTATCTTCATTTCTTATAGTCTTTGGTCTAGAAGCACTTTTCTGCTTCTTGAAGCTCACCCAAATTTCTCGCTAGTTTTGCAAATACCTTGTGAGATGGCAATGATCTTTCTGGTACATCTATCTAGCTGCTTTACTATTTCTTTGTCATTCTCCGTAGACTTCGGTTGGTTTGAACACACAACCGTTTTTTAAAGAAAATTCAACTAGATTTAAAATTACTTGAAATTATATTTATAGATATCTATTTTTTTCTTAACTTACTATATCTGTTATACTACCCAAAAGTAAAGAATGCGATACACATTCGGAATTAGAAATAAAATACCTATCAAATAGTGCACAAATAGAGGGTATAATTTGAAAAAAAAAATTGGACAGTCACCGTTTTGACAGATGTTATCCCAAAGATAAATTGATGATCCCATCGAATAGGTTTTTTTCCATATATTCCATATATTCCATGTATTCCATATATGTTTTTTCATCGCATTTATATATTAGGAAGAAGTGGTGAAAATCTTTTGCATGAGCGCAAACAAACGGTATAAAGCTCACAAAAAAGTGTTGTATTACCGTTTTACGGTTCATATAACGCATTTCGTTCAAGCACAAGGAGCATTTAATAATGCAAGTCTTTCATCCCTATGCAAGGCGGTTTAGCGCACGGGGTGTCCGCAGGGTGGGATTCTATCCTCACTACTGTGGTCATTACTTGTAGACGAGCTCCTGGCTATAATTGAAGCGCTTGGAGCCGAGGTGCAAGCCTATGCGGACGATATTGTGATACTTCCTCAGCCCTCCAACAGGTAATTAACGACATTTGTAGCTGGTGCAGCAGGGAAACCTCACCATCAACCCGAATAAAACTAGAGGAGAGTGGAGAATTTAGTTCGACCGTCCAAGGTGTGCAATTTGAATTTATAGATAATGTACAATATTTAGACGATAAGACGCTAACCTGGAATCTATATGTGGAAAAGATTACTCATAAGGCAAGGTTATCCTTATGGACTTGCCGAAGAATATGTGGGAAATCTTGGGGGATATCCCCAAACCTAATACATTGACTTTATGTGATGGTAGTACGTCCAACCATAACCTATGGAGCGATAGCATGGTAACAGAAAGTGCTGCAAGCCAGCGTCACAGCAAAGCTTGCATGAGCAATGTCTTCTTCCCCGTCATTTGCGTTGGAACTTCTTCTGGACCTACCACCCTTGCACATTGTTGTGGAAAGTGAGGCCAGATGAACTACATTCCGCCTATGGTACATTGCGAAGCAATTGACACATACTCATGTCTGTGTCGGTCACTTCCGACAGGATGCCGGGAATGCCATCGGACATGATGTATACTCGACCAATGATCGTTACATACTTCACTACCTCCTTTCCAAACAGTGAGGAATGGAGATGTAACGAAAAAACACTGACGCAGGCAGACACCAGCTGGTTTACGGATTGTTCGAGCATAGAGCAGGGTGTTGGCGCAAGAATATTCTGTCGTAATCCAAGAGTTAGAAAGTATTACAACCTTGGACAACACGCAACGATTTTTCAGGCTGAAATCTATGCCATTAAAATGTGTGCTAGAGATATTTTGGATAAAAACAGACACAAATCAATAAACATTTTCTGGAGCTGTAAAAACACCCTAAATACAGTGGGGACGGCTAATAACCTATCTCTAATCTTGGTACCTGGGTACTCACTCATTCATGGCAATCAGGAAGCAGATACTCTTGCAAAAAAGGGTGCGGCGGAACATTTCCAGGGACCAAAACCTGCCATTGGCAATAGCATTTACGGTAGCTAAACAGCAAATCAACATTGGAACAATTGTCCTGGTATGGTACATGCGAAAAAGTGTATTTCGTTTAATCGTGTCAGAACCCAGGAACTACTAGAAGTCTTTACAGGTCAGTGCAAACTCAGAAATCACCTACACAGAATCGGACTTTTTGAAGGAACTGAATGCCGGTTGCGTTTGGAGGATGAAGAGACAGTTGAGCACCTCTTCTGCCACTGCCCCACAACGAGAATCAGGTATGACATCTTTAGAAAGCTTAACCTACCCCTAGAAGACGTGAGAAAGACCTCAGTCAAGATTCTGAACTACCTTAAGGGCTTGAACTTGTTGGACGGCTAATCGACCCATGCGGATGCTATCTTATCTCAATGTTCAATACTCATCACCTTTTTTTTTTCGATGCACAATTTCTAAGGAGAAAACTTAATCTATAAGAGTTTACATGATAACAGAAAATGAAATTCACATCTCACGCAAACAAAACAAAAGATGTTACCATGTCCACCGTTTAGATTTGGGATTGACACGTGAAAGTATTTCAGTTTTACGAAAACAGCTAATCACACATTAAGTCATCCAGTGACATTTTGCTCTAAAGATAAACGGATCCTGATAAATAATCTTGAAATACCACAATATTTTTCTCACGCATTAAAGTAATGTAGATAGGTATAACTTGATGTTTACATTACAAGCATGAAGGTAAATACGTACAGTAAAAAAATAGATTATTTACGTATGACATTGTTGTCTTTTTGTAAACACAATTGATAGCAAATTTTGCAGATCGAAATCGTGAAGTTGAATGAATTATTTGTTTTTAATTCGACAGCTTGACAAGAATTTATCGGGCCACATTGTTCCTCAGCGGAACTTTGTTTATGAACGCTTCGTAACATGTTACAATACCGGACGAATACCGACAAATAAACGATACGTTGCTAACCAGGCGTCGCAAAATCGAAACATCCATGACCCAGTTAACGCGATATTCATAAACGACGGTCACATAGCCGGAAAGTAATAATTGCAACGGATACCGTGCGATGCAGGGACGTCTGCGAACGAGATGCATACGGCACGCAGTCCAATTTGAATTTACCCTTTCCGCACGTAATTCCGTAGACTCTCCGCTGGGAAATTACACTGGCGGCTTTCGCCGAAGGATATTAATCGATTTGCGACACGAGAACCTAAAAATTTTTGGCAGAGATCCAGGTATGTCGCATCCCGTGTGAGTCCTGCTTTCTCTTTACTGCACCGCGCCGGATGTGTTGCTGGAGTAATGGAGCGTGCGGGGAGTAATTTTCTTCGAACGTGTTCATGAAAATGTAAGCTCATGTTTTATGTTTGATGTATAACTCTGTGATATTGGAGGTGAACTGTCGAACTCTTAGGAAAGGAAAAGTATAATCTACAAAGGCGAGTGTTTAAACTTAAAGAAGGGGAACAGAAAAAAAAAGAGATTTAATCTATTTAATCTATTTGCGGAATAAATACAGAAAACCATATGATTAAACAAAATTAGGAAATAAAACGATCGTTAAGTTATGAACTCCAAAAGCAAAATACTACCTAAAATTAACTTAAACGAAGGAGTAAAGAAAGGGTTTCACGCAAGTGAAAAAGATCAGGATATAAACGTTTGGCATTATGTGTTGTATGAGTAAGTAAGATTGCGTTGTTGCTTCGACCGAAAGGAATCGAAAAAATGTCCTTAGAATGAATGGAATTTCTAAAGACAAGAAAATATAGCTTAGATAGAAAATTCGAGTAATCGATTTGATTATTGACTAACTTAATTAGCAATTTCGCACGCATTAAATCCCTCCTAGCACACAGCGGTAGAAAGTTGAACTTATAAAACTTAATAAAAAACTAGTATACAAGGAGGAAAACTGTTTCTGAACTCTTTCAATTGTAAGATGCTAATGTAAGGACAAAAAACCTTGCAAATGAAGCATACTTAAGCTTACTAGGAACAAAGGAATAGAATAACCTTTTCAGAGATAAGTTAATGAAATGCCTGCAAAGCATAATTAAAAAATCAAGTGAAAGGAAGGAGGGCTTCATGCTCGGTAACATACAGCTTGTATATAACAAGGGATTAGTTAATAATTTGTTAGTACTAATAAAGTGCTAAGTAAAAGCTGAGTAACATAAACCTAACCATTTGTTGAATGACATACGGCATTTCGTTGCTTGGTAAATCTTAACAAAAAATGTGGAACTACCGGAACAGCGACGAAGAATGACCTAAGGCCTATTGTATTATTCCGTATCTAGTGAATTTCTTTACATAAACAGGATAGTACTTTTAACTGTTTTGTAGCTTGTGCGGTCAACCTTCTTTCAATGCAACGCATTCAAAAACAACGTGGCTAGCTTTCTCCTCCTTCTCATTGCATACTCTACAAATAGATTTATATTTAAAGATGCCAATTCTACCGTTTTCTAAGCTATACTCGGTTAAGAGCCAGCACATTAGCTGCTAAACCCCGTGATGATTTTCTGTATATTTGCTCTTCAACTTTGTTCCAAGGTGCCTAGCATTTTTTTTGTGATCCAATCACTTACTGCACCATGTGTCGCAGCCTTGGTTATTGCCAGATCCAGTTCAGGTCCAGTAAATATTGTTTCAGAGCCCTTTCTTTACTAGCTGGTTTGCTAATTCGTTGTCTGGTATGCCTTTATGCCAGGGCACCCACAACAAAGTAATTTTGTCGTATTTACCTAGAGTTCTTAGGTTCTCCAGGCAGTCCCAAGCTAGTTTCGAGGTTACGTGAAAAGCTGCTGACGTCTTTAGGGCCGCCTGACAGTCCGATAGGATATTAATTATCTGAGTTTTGGGCTGTTTCTTCAATGCCCTATTGCTAGTATTTCCATTATGTATTTAGTATCTATGGAGTGCACATGTCAATGGGAGAAGATACAGCGAAGGTTTGCCAAATTTTTGTGGTTTCATGTTGATAGTACGTATCCGGAAAGGAGCTTAGATCAGTCAGTACTCCTGTCTCATTTTAAATTACCATCGTTGTCATATAGGCGCATTTGTACTGGTGTATGTTTTTTGTTCAACCTCGTCCATGGCTGTGTCGACTGCCCTCAGCTTTTGGTACAATGTAACTTCTTGGTGACTCGAGTTTCCACTAGAGCCTCCGCTGCCTCCTATTTGCCGTTAGCTAGAACCAATCTCATGCTTAAATCGCCCGTATATGTCATGTGTAACAACTTTAACAATATTTCCCACCTAAATGGTATACATTTCAATAACGTAACCCACCTAAAAATGTCCCTCTCCGAGTATTATGACAGGTTTCATCTTTAAAGTGTACTTATTCTATTATTATTACCGCCACATAGATGTAAGATTTTAAACTAAGGTCGTTGAAGTGTTCCGAATGTATTCTGACTTATATTGTATGTTTGTTTTATGTCATGTTTTTAGGGTAGTTGTCCTGTAATCGGATTTTATATTCTGTTAAACAAGAACACTGTGATTCTTTTCGACCCATCTGCATATCAGATTTTGTTTCGATTCCTCGGTTCCTGTTTTGTTCTCCACCTATTCCAATCCAAGACAACCTTGAGGGATTTATCGAATGAGAGTTTGTGAATCATCGTATCACTACCCATATAAAAGATGGGGTTTGAGATTTTGGGCGTTTTTCTGGAGTATTCTGCGTTTTCCAGTAATCACTACACCTTAGTCTTTATACCCCCTTTCCTACTTCCGCCTTAAAATAAATATCCAAGGGAGGTATGTTTAGCATGGTTTAAATAGCAGCTGCTGGTATGCTTTTTGCAGCTCTAGTTATTTACAGGCAATTGTAATTGTCTGCTTCTGTGTAGTCTTAGTCCACCAGATGAAGCAGCCGTAGGTTAACGTGGGTGTTACTATTGTAGTGTACAACCAGCATATCCATGCGTGGCTTTAATACCCCGGTTTTTCCAATATTGTTTTACGAGTTGCCATTAGTGGCCGTTTACACTTGCTTATCATCTGTTCAGGAAGTTGGTTCCACGTTAGCTTCGCGTCAAGAACCATTCCTAAGAATTTAGCGTCTTTACTGAATTTTAGCGTTCATGAAGAGTTGACGGTTTTATACCATTCAATTTTCTTCTTTTCGTAAAGGAGACTAGTATTATTTTCGCAGAACTAACTTTTAGGTTTTACTGTATATACCACCCTTCTATTGTTTTCAGAGCTCTTTGCATGAATTCTCATAAATGCTTGCATTTTTTACCATAATGGTAGCTGACTTTGACTCATTTATAAACGAGAATACAGACTATATTGAAAAATAAATATCTTTCGATACAATCTTTACAATTATTTGAATATTGCGTACGTACTGGTTGTATAAAGTTACAACAATAAATAATCAACAGCTTTTTACGGATCGCGCGGTTTATTTAACCCTTAAACGACAACATGGGGTCATATACGACCCTGCTTCATATAAATAATACTTGTCCCAAAAAAGTATGTTGTCGTCTGAGGATTAAGTCAGCTGAAATTATTGACGAAAGAGAAGATTGATATGAAATATTATAATCATTCAAGCCGATCGTAATATCATAAAAAGAGCAATATTTACAATTAGTTATCCTTCCTGTCCTCGGCCAATTAAGATAACGTAACGTTCGCGTGGCGACCTATATGCCCTCCTATGCTTTTGCATTTGCGGTGTTAAGATAAAATAAAAGAAATAAGAGGGCGGTGTAAATGCCGCACGCGTGAGCGCCCGCAGGTTATATTCAATCTATATATAAAATATAGACCAATTTTTTATGTATGATTTTAATAATGCAACAATTTGCAGTATGTTCCAATTACAGAAAAATCAATTTGATATGTAACCTTAATGGAGAGAGAGAGAAAAAGAAATAATCGAGAGACATTAATACATGTTTTCTGGATAACAGATAAATTATATTTTGTCTAATTTTAAGTGGAATTATATTTATACAGTAAGCGCCACTCTAAATGCGAACATCCGGATATTCTCGAAGCATCCAATCCTTAGACTAGCCTTGACGACTATTGGTGACTTTCAACGCGTTCGCTCGTTCAGAGTCGGAGATAGATAGCACCACAGTTTCTAAGATGTCGATAGCTTTCAATGGTGCTTGGAATCGACCTGGTGTCTGCCGTATATACATATGTAAAAACGCTAAAGATATTACACATTGGCCTAGCATTGAAGCTAGCGCTCCCAATGCGTACCAGCGAACAATTTAGAAATGTGTACATGAGCGTGAAAGCGTGACCTCCATCTTCGTCTATTTAACATGTGCACATATCCACATTGCTTGCTCGTACGCGTTGGGGTCGATAGAGTCGTAGCCGAGTGCTCGGCTAATGTGTATATATAAAATACGCTCTAGGCTTACATGGCCTGTTCAACACTTAAACAAAGTCCAATGCAGAAATCTGTTCTGAAACTATGAACAAGATCAATAAAGCTTATGTACCCTATTTCTCCATCGTAATACGTTAGTTATTTCGTAAAGTCTTCAAAATCACAAAAAGAAAAAAAAATTATATATAAATTAATTTTCTCTATATTTCAAGAAAGTATATTTTCATCGATATTGAACGAAAGAATCATGCCTACAGTAGAATTAGCCCCAGTTGGCGGAAACTGATATACGGGCGAATTATAACAATTCTCTATATTCTTTCGGGTGTGTTTCACTCCATTGAGAACGCCCTCTTGCTCTCGCTCATCCGCTAGTCCAGTTTAATTCAACTGTACGTTTGTTGTAATTTTTATTTTGCAAGATAATAATTTAGTTATTTTTTTTTCAATTCTTGGAAGTAAAACTGTCATTATCTCTTTGAGTTTTAACGAAATTCCTTTGTGAACAGATATAGTTAACTGCAGAATAATGGTATATAAATATTTTTAAATTACAAATATAAATTCGCAAAAGTTTCAATACAAAATTTATCCGCCCACAGCTTTATTTGCTGTGTAATCAGAAGTATCTACATCTGAACAGCGGACACATGCGGAATAATAAATATTTGATCATTTGAAATTTACAATTTTGTTGGATATTTGAATCTTTATCGTCCTTTATTAGCCGAAAATGTCGAGGTTATTTTCTTATATTACTTCTTCACTTCTTACGGTATCGGGCTAAATCTCTTGCTTCTTCCCATGTTTTGTTTCTTTTTTACTTGCTTTACATTGTCCATTTGGATTGAACACTTTAATGTCCTTCTTATCGTTTCTTTATTACTACTATTGAAATTACTACAGAAGTTCAATAGAGAGTCTTATAAGGCTTTCTATCCATCCATTCATCTTTTTTGAGGAGAAATAAAGAACTTATCATACCAAAATCCGTAGGAGTCTCTGCCGCACGATCTTTAGCCATAACAAAAGAAAATGTTGCTTCTTATTTTTCACTCCTAGAACATACATTGACAGAAAACAAACTGTAACGAGACAGGACTCCAGATGAACAATCTTCCAGAACATATTGTAGCTGTCAAAGGCTCTAAAAATATCACGTCAGTTATGCCATCTGAAAATGGGGAAATCATATCTGTTATTGTCTGCTGCAACGAAAAAGGGGGTTATATTTCGCCAACTTGCATTTTCAAAGGAAAAAAATACAAAACCTGAATATCAAGATGGAATGCCTCCTGGGTCCACAATTTATATGTCACAAAAATCTGCATATGTAAACCATGAAATATTCTTTACTTGGCTGAGGGAGTAATTTCTATCTCGGAAACCGGCAGGAAAAGTATAGCTGCTGCTAGATGGACACGCTTCCCATTGCAGTAACGTTGAAATGCTGGAATATGCATTTGAAAATGGCATTATTTTATTTTGTTTGTCGAGTCATACTACTCAATTTTTACATACCTTGGATAGAGGATTCTTTAGGTCTTTCAAAACATTTATTATGATCTAGAAGACGCATTACCAGGCTTCAGTTTGGACAATTACTAGCAACTGCGTGGGAAAAATCTGCCACAATAAAGAACGCAGTGTCTTCGTTCAAAGCAACAGGCGTAATCCCGTTTGATCCTTCTGTTATTCCTGATTATAAGTATCTAACAGAGGAGAAACCACATTCACATTAGCGATGTCGTCAAGATGCTCAGCCCAACACTGATATAAGCAACACCTTGGATGATACCACGATCAGGAATCGGCTAGTCCCACCACAGCCTAGTTGTTTACTTTCAACAAAACAGGCGCGTACTCCTGGAAAACTGTTGGAGCAGATATCTCCGGTGCTAGTGACACGTGCCATATAAACCACAAGAAAAGGTAGCAAACAAGTTGCTTCTGTTTTAATGAGCTACGAGTATATCTCGGGAAAGAAAAACAATGTACCGTTGAAAGAGAAAGCGGACAAGTAATCAAAAGATGCTAAAAAGAAGTCAATAGCTCGAAAACAAAAGGAGAAACAAAAACGCGTTTATGAATCTTCAGGCGATGCTGAGAATGATACTGATATTATTTATAATGATTCTTCAAGCTGCAAGGATGAATCAGACCTTAGTATAGGATGTAGAGAAGCCTATAGCACAACGAAATACTTGGAAGATTGGATTCAATGCATAATATGTCACCGGTGGTTACACGAAGGCTGCACCAAGTTTAGAGATTTCTGTGATTTATGTGGAAGGAAGTCAAAGCAGCAAAATAAGTAGTTTTAGGCATAATTTCAAATATCCGTTTCAGTTAATGTATTTTTTATTTGTGTAACAATAAGAAATTGCTTTTTTTAAATTCAAATATTTTCGTATGTAGCAGTAATGTGGTTATATACAAAAGATTGTTTGTTGCTCTTGTAGTAAAGGATTATATTTGATTTCTTTAATGCAGCCTGAATTTGTTTTTGCTCAGAAATAGTATAGCATATAGTTTAATTTTATTTCGGTAATACATTTAAATATAATTAATATATTTGGCAAATATACCTATAAATAATTGTAGGGATTTTGGGCAATATACAAGTAAATAAAATGAAATAAATATTATTTACATAGAAATAAAAAATAAACTATGAAGATAAACAAAGTAAGAACACAAATAAAAAATGTATCATTTTTATTAAATTTACTTGTAGACAGTAGCATTATCGGTTTTTTTAAGTACATTGTATTCGCAAAGCAAAATTATCAAACCATTTTTTTAAGCGTTTAATTAGGTGTTGATTTGTACAGCGAACACAGCTTATACCGACAACCTTTTTTACACTGTAAGAAGTTGATACATTATATTATTTCTACTTTTTAATTACGAAGTTTTGAATGCGTTATAAAATTGCCAGTAAAACGTGTATTTATTTATTGTTATTCTATATACCGTAAAATTTAGTTTCAACATTAATATATCTATGCATGTAAGCTTTTATTAGCCTATAGTAACACAATAGGACAATACTGTAACAATTTTACAACATTTTAATTAGCTTTGTTGTAATAAATGCCCTCGTGTTCTTTTTATTAAGATGTTAGTAGTTTTTATTGTTATTACTATCAAAGATAGTTCTATCTTAATTAGCAATGTCGTCACTTAATATTTTATTTACAACCAATTACAAATGTTGATATTTTGGTTGTAACTTACGTATTGCCTTTACTCAATCTCTACGAAGTTTTATCGCAGGAAATAGAAAGGTAATAGACAATTTCAGTTTACCATCACCAACTTCCAATTTCAATCTCAACGTAGGCCAATCGAATTTTTCACGTGCAATCCAGACGGGATTTTATCCGGCGAATCTATAAGCAATTTATCCCTTGCGCGTTCGCGATATTTTTGAAACGATTTTTCACTTTTTCATTCGTGTTAATCCGATAAAATTCTAAATATTACGAGAAAGACAAATATCGGAAGGAACTCGACAAGAATAACGGGGAAATTAATTTTTTTATGCCCGTAAATACACGTGCGGACCCGCATAAAAACACCTACTTCAACTTTCCCCTGAGAAGAAAAGAGAAAGGAGCGCACCCCCCAGGAACTGTTTGCGGAAGGAACGGGAAATGACGATGGCGAAATAACAAACGGCACACAATGTTCACGCTAATGCAAGCATGTATATTGAAACCAGACCGCAGTTCGATTCACAAATACGCATACGTTCATACCCACACTATAGAACGCGTCCTGTGTTGTGGTAGGAAACGGGAATAATGTGAGTGAGCAGGATGAAGCTTCTGAACGTGGGTGGATGGATGATGGCGGTTGGAAAGAAAATCGATGTTTAGCAACCCACTGGTTTATCTCACGTTATAGGTAAACTCCGATGACAATTACATATGATCCCAAACCATAACGCACAACCGTTAACGGAACTGCGAAAAATAAACCGGTAATTAACATTGAACATCGACATTTACGGCCTTGAATTGGTGTCAGTTCCATTTGGTGCCTTGCTGTATATACTTATACTTGCATAAGTACTTATCGGTTCGATCAATGGAAATTGTTCACAATCCTCTATGGGAACTTACTATATAATCAGGAGACACATAGAGCATTTGAGAGCTTGGAACAGATGACAATAATCGCTTTTGCGAGGAGGAATTTCAATAGATGGAACCTATACTGTACGTTTAAAGGCCTGCTTAACCTTATACTTATTATTTTCATTCCCGTTTACATCGAAAAATTTACCATTAACATGTATGAATAAGTCTTTCTATTGTAGTAATCCTAGGTGCTTGTGCCTTTACAATACCTCAATTTTTATTTTCAAGTTTGCTTTATGAGGCATTTTCTCCTGCATTTTTTAACTTGAAAAGATTCTGATCAAAAATTAAATAAAGACAATTTAAAAGTAAATCTAATGGTAGGTATGCAAGCTATATCAAGTATTTGGCGGATTCAAAATAATACAGTTCATTGGTAAATCCTTAGAGCATACAATCAATTTTATGTTATTTACGTATATTTAATTAGTATATGTTACAAATACCCGTTTCATATTTGACGTGTGTCAAAAAGAACACAAAAGTTTCTTGTTATAGACTTTTGCAATTTTAGCAGTAGCGTGAAGCATTTGAGCACTTTTAAAATTAAAAAGACTCAACAGTTATCTACAGCTATCTACAACTTATCGCGAAAATTCAATCACCTGTGGTATTACTGGTGATAATAGTTTTGATAATAAAAAGTCAATTCAATACGTACCCCGCATAAAATTCTTAGGCATAACATCGACAGCATACTGCGCTGGCTTTATCATACAACTGAATTTGTGAAAAAGATGAATATTTGTTACTATGTTGTTTCAAATATTCGGGACACTTTTTATGTATGTGGATGTACAAAAAATGTTCTTTTTTATATATGCATATGTACAATTTTGGGACTCTGCAATATAATTTCGACGAGGTATTCCGATCGCAAAAACCTATTGTCCGTGGAATGTTGGCAAGATCTACACAAGAGCTGTGTAGACTACGAATAAAAGAACAATAGGTATACTACCATTACATGTCTATATGTACAAGAAATAGTAGTATTTGCCTTCAACAATCTCTCTCACTTTGTAACCAATAATGACATTTACTGTTTAATGCAGACAGAAGACTCAGATTTGCTAAGTATTCCGGCACATAAAACTTCCTTATATGAGAGTATAGGGCCGTAAAAGCTTTTAATAAATTAACCCGATTTGAATGTTATGGGCACCTCAGATTGTTCAAGGCCTCTGCTAAACGATATCTTTTCTGCAAGACAACAATTATTTATTGTTTTTATTCTTTTTCTGAATTTATTGACTCCCAACGCTTAATCAGGGTAATATTTTGACAATGAGTCGCATGTTTTGCTTGCGTATATTTGCACAATAACATAGTTTACTTATTTGACATAGCTAATGTCACTATGTGTAAGCAAACAGAACCTAAACAATGATTCGTACCTGCGAGAGGACCCCGGGACAATAACTTACCGCAATTGTTCAGAAAAAAGCCACGCGCAAAGCAATAGAAGCAGTAAAAGTGGCCATGTCGAAAAACTAGCGGCTGAAATTTTCAGAGCGGTCTACGTTTGGAAGAAGAATCGTCGGTACACACCCGAAAGCAATTTGTCATTCAACCGTTGTTTTTGGTAAATGCGGCGTTTCCCCTCACAAAAGTGTATATTCGTGACCTTATCAAAAAATACTTGGACAAATAAAGAAAAACGGTTTGAATATTCAAAAATAACTGCCCAAGGTCTGATTTCTTAGATTCATTTATAAAAGGGAACAATTTCAGCGTCAGAATGGCTTCAAATATAAAGAGATCTAGATCATCAGTTGATGGTGTTCATATTTTTCACTTCAACAATATTGGTTTAGCAATTAACGAAGTGAAAAGCAAACAGTTTTATAAGTATGACGAAACAAATGTGACTGAGAGAGTTCATGAACATTTCCGTGGTACCATCAGTTTAATGGTTTGTGAAAACCCCAACGGAGACTTTTTGCCACCAGTGGTGGTATACAAAGGTTTGAGCCTTTACGACAACTGGATACAAGGGGGGCTATAAGGGGCAAAGTATGCGAGTCGATGGGATGGTTCGACATCCACTTCTTCGAAATGTGGTATTTCTAGTTTCTTTCTGCCTCACGTCGATTCCACCAGAGAGAATGACGAGAAAGTGGTGCTCATAGATTAACTCCTCCCTATTGAAATTTTTCCTAATCGTTAAAATGCTCAGGCGTACCTAGCATATCCGGAAAATGAGTTTGAGGATCTATCCGACGACATTCCTATTAACCTGCAATATGGAATGTGATATCAACATGATGATGCACCACCACATGCTGGAAGAGACGTAGTTCTAAGGTTGCGCCATGCTAGTTTCAATGGGAGATAGATTGGAAAGGGCGATTCGGTTCATTGGCCTGCAAGATCTCCAGACCTAAATCGCCTGCACTTCTATATATGAGGTCATGTAAAACAATTAGTTTATGTTAACCAATTAATACTATTTGACAATTAGAAGAGAAAATTTTGAATATAGTTCAAAACTCTGTGGATTTTACAGGAGTTTACTATTCACTTGTTTTACGTTGCCTGGCGTGTATAAATGCAAATGGTGGAGTTTTTGAAAATGTGCTATAAATTTGTAATAATTCTTTTAATTCATTGTAATTTCGTGTTGAACAAAATAACTATGAGTACTTTCTAAACGAAACCAGATCGGAGAAAAATGCATTTTTTATTTAATGTGTAGAGACCGATTTGATAGGCCGAAATATGATTTTAGCAATCCAATTCTCAAACATCCTGTACCTAAATGCATGGCTTCAGGTCATTTCTTACTATCAGATTTAGATGTATGCGGATGACATGCGAATGTATGTGTCCTTTCCTTCAATTTGTCTAAAAGTTATTCTGTTTTGTATATGGAATATATTAGATAGAAATATATTTAACACTGTTCCTTGTATAATTAACAATTTAAGACATACATATTTTAGATAATACTGCAAGGTAGATCTCAAATATATTTGTAACTTAAGACTACTTAACTATATTCACTCAGTCCTCAGCATCAGATACCGAACTCTTTCATGCTGTATTATTGAAATATTTAACTAAACGCAATGAAATTCTTCTACATTCTTTGTACTTTTGTTCCGTAAGAATAAATAAATAAATTAAATATTTTCCATTGTAAAGTATATTTACTTATTATCCAATTTAATGATACACCCACGTATCTCCATAAAATGTCTGTAATAGTTCACCTTATTTTCAATACATACATTAGGTACTTGAAATGGTAATACCTTCTCGACTAAATTTGGGAGTTCGGATATTTGAAGTTTCGATTAATTGACTTTAGATTAATCAACGTTTTACTGTAAATGAATAGGTATTTTATTTAGTGGACGATATTATATTGAATAAGGTGGCGGAATCTAATCGAGCATACAACCAAAACTGATTTTTTTTTTTAATGGCAGGTAGTTATTCCACCACGAAATATGACTACGTCATATGAATTGGTAGTCGTCGACTCTGAAACACGCACTACTAACCATTCGGAAAAGAAAAAGCGAGACATCTTTGAAATATACAAAAAAAATAATGGTTTCTTTTATCTATCTTCTCTCCCATATTATACTCAAGGGACGTTATCGAACAAATAAGAAGTGTAGTATAGATTCTTTTACACAGGGAACTTAAAAGCGTTTTGTTTGTTGTTCTAATGTAAGGAATTCGTTCTGAAATTATGAATGAGGTCAATCGGGTTTTTGTACTTTATTTCGTATTAATAAAATACTTTAGTTGTTTTATTTCTCAATCTCTTTAAATTAAAATTAAATAATTACAAAGAAACCATTATTTATTTTTACCGCAGTAGTTGTTTCATTCAAGAAAAAACGATTTGATTTTGTGCAACATACAAAAAGCATATATACGGTTTATCATACTGAAATTTGAGTAGGGTAGCTAAACTGCATTGAACTTGTTCATTTGTTATGGAAAATTGCAATACATATAGCCACCACTTTTATAGAACCTGTTCCGCGCATGTTGCAGACAGCCCACATTTGTATTGATATCTCTACGCCCTTCTCTGGAGAGAATTTCGAAACGGTTAGCAGAGGGTGAGTTCTAGAAACGGGCAATAACAAAGGAAGCACGACTATTAAGCGATGTTTTTATTTCTGGTTAAAGCTACTCAAGAGACATGTGAAGTGGATAATAGTCTCCAGTCGAGAATAAAAGGAATAATTAGAAACGTTGCTCAACACAATGGGTTTTCCTTTGTATTGCTTTTGTAACTGGAAAATGGACTTGATTAAAAATAGCACATAAATTGCTAACGCCTTCACTTAACGCATATATGTGCCACCCATATTTACAATACATGTTTGTATGTACATGAATCAAGAAGGATTTTCGTGTTCGTTGACGAACATATTTTTTGTGCTTTACTTTTTCCATTTTTGATATAAAGCCACTTTAATATTTTATTAAATCATTCCAGTCACGCTCTGCGTTGCTGTCAGATTTATATAATTTTTCCGTCACTTTTGTCTTCTTTTATTATCTTTTTCTCATATCCACAAAAGAATTATGACGCACTACCATTTATTTCGTCCGCATTTATTTCAAGATAGGTACGATATAAATATCATAAGTGATCTGAATTAGTTACACGTAAATGCGTTCCTGGTATATCTTGACCTAGTTTTATGACATGGGTAGCAAATTTCTGGCAAATATAGCAAAAAAAAGTTAAGTAGGATAATCGTGCCAGTTTTAAGTTATATATAGATAGATTAAAACTGATTTTTAAAGATTCATAAATTTAATAATAATAATAATAATAATAGTATATTGTCCAACAGATTTCAGAATTATATAATTGTTTGAAGCGTGTTAATTAGATTTTTTAGTTATTATTAATTATATTATCACGTCCCAATTGTCATAAGAAATAAGAATGAATAAAATTGATTAAGTATCTCATGCCAAAATGTAATAAACAGTTTTCACAAGAGTAGAGTTGAAATATTGAATAGTTACTCATTTCGGCGAATATGTTATCATCCTCAGTAGTAAAACTAAACTTGCAACATAATGGCTGAAATACGATTAAGGTAAGAGTCTAGGCGTTCTTATTATCTATATTTAAAGCACAGCGCCATTTATATTCCCTTTTCATTTAAATAGCATACGTAGAATAAAACTAAACCACAATGCAGAAAATGCCGAAATGTGGAATGCTATCGATTTAAAATGAAATTTCTTAATATTTTCAAAACCATTAATTAGTTTGTTTTAGATAAAGTTCTTGCAGCCTAAAAGGATCACCTATAAAATGAAGCTATTTGAAGCTTAGTGCAGCAAAGTACGTCTAGATTTTAACATTTTCAATGTTAAATTACAGCAAAAACTCGTTAAGAATATGTATTAGTGATGATCATTTAAAAGTAGTGTTAAGGATTTCAACAACAAATTTTACCCCAGATATCCAAAAAATTGAATGATGCAAAAAAGTTTCACTATGTCCATTAAATTTTTATATGTAAAGAGTGGTATATTGTCTTAATTAACTTTTTGTGGCATTTTGGTTTTGTTTGCAAATTTATTGTACCTAAAGATTATAATGCGTTGATAGTTGTAAATATCATCCAATTATATTATTTACAATTGTACAATAAAAGTATTATTATTAATTTTTTAAAAAAAAGTATCATGTCTTATTTTATATGAAAAATATACATTTAAATAAATATGTGTTTTAGTGTTTAAATTATTTTATATTATTTTTTAAATTTACCCCTTCCTAATCTTAAAAAACTTATTTACAAAGGCAACTTTTGAATGTGGCCCGCAACCGAGCTTTCATCTTCAAAATGGTTGAACAACCAAAAGATTTGCCCACACTTGTTATAGAGCATATTTTTGATAAATTCCAAATTTTGTTTAACCTTGAAAAAAAAACCGTATTTGAACAAAATATTGTAGATGGCTATTGAATTAAAACATGTGGACGCAGTGGCGGCCCGTGACGTTTTGTTCAAGGGAGGCTATTGTAGCCTAAGTAGGTAACCCTTCTCAGTCAATAAATTATATTTTTATAGTTATTATTGTAGCATTGTAAGTGTAGAATAAAAATTGAAAAAAAATAGATCAAAATAAAATATAAATTATTGTCTAGCAAGAACCACGTAGAGGAGAGTGAAATCTTGCCTGGATAGGAAACTGGATGGGGTGATAGGTAAAAAGGTAATAAAAACGTAAAAATAAACTATTGATTACGTAATAATAAACCAAAAATAAACTCTAAAAACTATAACAATTAAATTAGAAAAGAAAATTGTAGATTCTTTGTTTATATTACAAGCTTTACCCAAAACTAAATTTAAGGTATGAGCATGACAATGTACCAAAAGAGCTTGAGGTGCAATTGTTTTTTTTTTTACTTTGTAAACCATTTAAATGCCCTGCCATAACAGATGCACCATCATATGTTTGAGCGACTACTTTTTTTAAAATCATATTTTTCGCTGTTGTTTGATAAAAGGTTAAATAAATCTTCAGCTGTTCGACCGGATGATACGTCAAGAAACTCCAAAAATCTTTCAATAACTTCACCGCTCTTGACATGACGTAATATGATTGATAATTGAGACTTACAGTAAATATCTGTGGTTTCATCTACTTGCCAAGAAAAAAACGGAGCTTCTTTAATATCTGTATCTATTTCTTGTTTTAATACAAAAGAAATACAATCTATTAAATCATTTTGTATAGATTTAGATGTACCCGAAAAAATATTACTACTAACAAATTTATTGAAACTAGGTTCATATTTACTAAAGAGTTCGAGTAATTCTTTATAATTTCCACGATTAAAAGAATCTGAAGTCTCATTGTGTCCCCGAAAAGCTAAATCTTGTGATGCTAAAAATATTGTTAAGTCTATTAATTTTCTTAAATTTTTGTAGTTTTCTCTAACTTCATTATTATAGGCAATAATTGCATCTTAGCGCGCGCTGTCTACAGCAGTAGCAATATTTTGTTTTACAAATAAATTTGCACAACGATGAAATAGGTTGTTTAGACTTAGAACGCCGTTCAATAGCGCGCGGTAGATTCTTTAAATCTGTATAACCTAATTTCGACCACGTTTCGGTTTGGTTACAAAAAAGTAGACATGGCCAACAAAATAATCTTTCCCGTTCAATTGAACCAGTTAACCAACCACATTTAGTGTACCATAATGAACTAAAACCACGATTTTGCCGGTTGCCGTCGTTAGATACCACAGATAAATTAGGCCGTGGTTTCTCAATGTTTTGTACGATGTGTAATTTCGTCTCTATGTTTAAACAACTAAAAGAAGTTCTTACCAACCAGTGGACAATATCTTGGCAACTTCTAATTTCGTTTATTTTATCCATTTTGTGTGCGTAACCTAACAACACTCACCCAACATTTCTTAAGTTATTAGTACTGGGAGCCGGGAGTCGCATGGGCAGTCGCGTAGCAACGTTTTACGACCGATAACATGCCGGTCGGGTAGGATCTCACCACGGCGCACAGTGGATCGAAAGGCGGTAAACAGCGGACATTGACTGAAATGGTAATAACTTGCTTAAAAATTAATGTTGATTAACGAAAGAAACTTTTGTCGAATAGGTAAGATTGTATATTATATCGAGTAAAAAAAATATTGTTGTACCGTCACTGCTTGTTTGTGAAAATGAAGCTAAAAGTATTTAGTATTTGAGACTGCATAAATCGAAGAAATAGCGTATTTGTTGATATAGATATAAGTTTCGTAACTGTTTCTGTGTGGAACTTATATGTAGACTATAATATTATGCAACAGGAAAATATTGTGATCAATAAATACATTTAAGATAGAAACATGGGCTTTGGTATCTTACTAGATTAAATTTGTCGACACTATTAAAGCAGAGATAAAGAGCATATCTATGTAAAATTATGTATCTCTGTTTTTAATAGAAATTTCTTCTAAACAGTGTTGTAAACGTTTTTGTGTATAGTAAAACAATTCGCTTACCTCTCTTCATAACAGGTCGTTGACAAACAGTGGCACTTAACACAATTTTCAATTTTGCCGGTGAAGGATTAATAATTCTACAGCTTCTGGTAATAACTCACTTCTTTTATGTTCGTTTAATTTTCGTCTTGAATGGGAAATATATGGATCGAATGTGATAACTAGTCTTTTCGAAATATCTTTGGTAGTAGCTGAATGGCTACATTTTCTACTATTTTTTCCCTGAAGTTTTTAGGGTCTTTAGTTCCAGCTTCAGGAGCTTCTTCTGAAAGTTTGCCTATAGGAGGTAACATGTTGAATGATATCTGCGCCATGCATTAGAATTCTATGTATGGGGGCTAGCATATATAAATTTTTCAGCTGTTCCTTCTCGCAATCAATTTCTTTCCCTGTAGTAATCACTTGTAAGATTATCGCGAATCTTCTGATTACATTTACATCTAGGACGGTTATTAAAGCTCTTATAGCTGGGTATAAACATGCTTGTATCGTTTGCCACAGTACGTATTTTTAAATGTTTGTTTATATGGATTTAGCCCAGAACTACCGTCGAATCACCATTTTGAGACAAATGTCAATTCACTTAGAATATTTTGTATTGCAGATGTGTTAATTTTCTGTGATATTTTTATTACCTTTAACCAGTAGGTACATTCATACATTTATAATAATGATATAGATAATCTCCCTGTTTATGTGCACCTATAGTAAAATATAAATTGTATTCATATTAGCCACAATCCAACTAGATGGAGAATAACTCTTAGAATGTGTAGGCAAACCGAAGAAGTCAAACATACCAAGTATATAAAGAAAGATACCCCATTTTGTTTATTTTCTACTAATCGATTATTATAAGCTAACACAGCACATTTCACAATTCTAACTTAATATTATAACATACACAATGATACAATAAGTAGAGAATATTAAAGAAGTAGCACATTTGATCTCATAATGTAGGTATATGAGTGATATTCATAATTATGCTAATTGGTTTATACCCTTTTTAATCCGAAAATTAAGAGGTTATGAAACATACATCGAATGTTTCGTCAGTTAAATGGCATAACTTAACGAATTTTTGATAGAAATATTAATTAACGTGCATTTATAAGAATGCTAGATACGGTAATGCGACAAACAAAACGTCTTTTCTCAGAAAGTTGCGCGAAGTAGCAGTTGAAATCGCTGGAGCAAGTACTAGAAGGATCCTAGATGACAAAACAGTTTTCCTTTTTTTGGGCAAATTTGGGCATTTTTTTAAAAAGCTAATAGAAATTAAAATTTAAAGTCATAGAACACCATCTTCAAGAAATGGTAATTGTATAGTTAGTTACGGATATGATTTGCTAATACTTTGCAGGTTGAATCACACATAGTTAGTGTATATTCTGAGTAAATTGCAGTTTCGTATCGTTTCTAATTCCGAAGATATTAGTAGTTGAAGAGGACGGTCGAAATACACTCTTCGCGTAACATCTCCGAACATGTACCTTCAGACTTGCTTCTGTTCGATATTCCGTCAATCTACTTGTTTGTACTGTGATTTCCATATCTAATGCTTATTTTACTATACACTTATACACATTTCATTATAATTCTGGAAGATTGGCTTTTTTATGCTATGTCAGATTTTTAACCAACTTCGATCCACTGTGCGGCGGCAAGCCTCGAACCACATGTATTTGCCGTATAAAGTGCAGGTGCACTTACGGAGACACATTGCTTTCAGCCATGGCATTAAACATCGGTGCGGAGCCAAATCTGTGGCTAGCCTCCTCGCTTGCTATTATAGTGCGTACAGTAAAATTTCGCGCGTTATTGGAAATTTGTTTGCATTTTTAAATTAAGTAATGAATAAATATACTGTTGATTATATATTTTTTTGCAAAATTGCTTTATTTTAGTATATAACCGATGCTTAAACATTATTTTAATAGATAATAAACGCTGCTTATTTTATTAAAAATAATAGGGGAGACTTAGCAGCCGTAGCCTCCCCTGACGAGCCGCCACTGGCGGTACGTTATCTTATTCAATACTCAATACATCAGTATTAGAATAAGAATGTATTCTGGCATTCAATATACGTTTCTAACCTCGAACGAGTGTAGTAAGGTTGTACTTTCGAATGTAGTAGTCGAAAAATAAAATTATAGCAACATAGTGGTAGATATTTAAATAATTACTTAGGATAAAGCTCTCCCTTAAAAAAAAAATAATGTTTAGGCAGAAGTAATGGTAAAATCAACATTGACATTGGTAGTGACAATAATGTTTCTTTGCAGAATAAGATGGACCAGATAATTAGAGTTTTAAATCTCAAGAGAATAGAACGATTAAAATAGTTGCCAGATTTACAAAATTTCGCTAAAGTCTACAAGAAGAAATAAGTAAGTAAAGGCAGAAATGACAAAGAGAATTTAAACGAGTATGACTTACACTTCAATCAGATATTTTCGATTTATCAGTAATTACTAGTAACTAATAGAACAGATAAAACATATTTATATGGATACAATGTATATATATAAATACGTATATGTTCTATATTCTGATAATCTGTAATGTTTCAGTTTCAGAGTTCGAACGATTAACATTTTACGAGGTTATTTTACGGCCTGCTCGGTTTATTTAGAAACAAAGAGAATTCTTTTCACATACATACCTCGTTCTCAAAGGTAACCGAGATTACAAACAAAGATTCAAAGTAGTCGAAGACGGGTACATCCTCATTTGTTAAACATACTGATATTTGAAATGCAAGATTTTCTTTATTTGTGTACCTTATACTTTGTGCGCGCTTGTGTTCGAAATAAATTGAGGCAAATATTTACCTCGCAGGGACACACTACGTTTAAAACGCGCCTCAAGCCTCAAGTTACGGCAACTTTCCGATTTAATAGTGTTTGTTATATAGTTGATGTCATTGTCTCTGTTATTTATTCATTATTAAGGTCATTTCCGTTTGAACACAATATACATACATAATAAAACAACGTAAAAATTGAGTATGGTAGGCATACGGTCTGCTTGAAATATAGATCATTTTAATTGGATTCCTATTGGGCATTAAATGTGTGTATTAATGGCGATAAAGAAATGGGGACAATTGTTTTACAGCCAATTATATGACTATCTCAATATAAATTCTAATTTTTAAGTAATAAACACCTCGAGTTTAAAGTTTATTAGCCTTTATTAATCTTTAATAGAATACGTTTAATGTTGCTATTAAAACAGGTAAATGATGATGATGGATGTAATGGAAAAATAATTTTACTAGTTTTTGCAACTGACTGAGAAGGTGCTACATATCTATCACTAAGAAAAAAATTTCCTTGCCGATAATAAATATGAATTAATTCAAATAAATTATTGTTTCAAATAGTTGCAAAGAAATGTTTCTTTTAACAAACAATTTATTTGAATACAACCAACAGTCGTTTAATAAACATATTTGTTTCTTATGAAGAAATACGGTTTAACTTGAAAACAATAAATAATTTTTTCCATAATTAATTAATTATATATATAGAGCCAATAAAGAATTAAAAGAAAGTAGGTATTTTCAACATTGTTGTTTTGGCCCTCCATTCCCATCGAATCCTTGTATATTTTGCTTAGTTGAGTTATGAGCCTTAAATTGTTTTTGTTTATTAATTATGAGTACTCCGTTACTTCCTTTCACTATGAAAACAATTAATGTTAGACGCCAAGTAATTTTTTCTCTGTTTGCGCATATTTAGTCGGAATGCTCTACAATTAGTCCCAAATAAGTACTTAGATGAAGTATTTGAAAGTAATAAAACATACTTTTAGCTTAATAATTGGTTTACTTAACTAAAATAAAATTTATTTTATTTTATTTATTTATTATTTATTATAGGCATATATGTGTAAATCTACCAGTTAGTATGTAGTATGAATATCTTGCCCGAACTTTATAGATAACATTATAGGTGAGTCTAGCAACTTATAGACATTAGTATACAGTCGCGGATACGGTAATAGGGACACTAACAAGAACGCGAAACATTTTGTTAACTTTATTAAGAATATTTGAAAGGTAAAGTAGAAACAGACAAACAACAAATTAATTTACATCAACAGAATCGAAGTATACGTAAATAGCACGCAAGTGAGTTGAATGTTTCCAAAACTTTAATGCACAACGCAATTATGTATTTCAAACGACACGGTACAAGTGACAGTGTTCCTTTATGGACATATCCCAGGATAACATCTGAGCAGGTGACTAGAAGAATAACAAGATGGCAAAATCTAATCCATTATCGACAGCTGTCGATATTAATAAAGAGCTTGCAGCCAGTTCCATTACATTAAGTTCACGAACAGTTCGAAGACATTTAGTTGAGGTCGATTTGCATGGACGAATTGCAAGGCGAAAACCGCTAGTTTCAAAGCGTAATCGATTACACCGCATAAAATGAAACCTAAGGAGTATAACGTCTCAAAAGTTTTGACACAAATTTCTTTAGAACATTTTACAAAGTAAAAATGGTTTCACGACAATTTTTCAGAACATATATAATTAACAGCGTTATAAACAACAAATTTGTTATTTTAAATTAGATGTAAAGGTCCGTAACCTTTAACAATACGTAGTCTTCTGAAAGCATCTGCATCCAGCGTTGGACCGTTTCAACGTCCATCTCTTAATGCTCGTTTTCGGCTTCCCAGCCTCCGCCATACGTTTTTAGAAACAAATTGGCCGAGAAATCTTCAATTGGCCGAGCCTGTAGTAAATTTGGGGGTTGTCGTTTTTCGGCACAAGTAAGGTACCTATGTTGTGAGCATTCAGCTAATTTTCAGTTTTGCATGCATAATGGCAGGAAGTCCGGCTAAAATGTAACATCATCTTGAGCATGATCCTGGTAAATAAAATGAATCAATTTCATTAGGTATGCAATTGTTAATGTAACTCCCTTGTAAGGAATTTTTATCGTGTAAAATAGTATTTTCCGAAATGTATTACGAAAATGTATGCAAATACATTTCGTTTTGTTTTACACGACAATATTTCATTACAAGAATTCTCGTACGTGTAAAATTGCTCCTAGACTACTTTTCATCATCTATGACGCCTTAAAGCACGGCAACATTCTAGCTAACTGATTAGGCGTATATTTGGAACATCTCTTTCTTTTGCGATATTTTATACTTCTTCTTTTTAGTTCTCTCGAAATGGTATCCTTAAAACACCGTAACGTCATGAAATTTTTCTCAATGCCTGTCTTATTCTTTACACTTTTTACACTAACTGGGTTGCTCTATGTCTAGTTAACACTGTTGGCCTTCAACTTTTCGGAAGATTTAGGCATGGCAAACCTTATTCACATTCTACTAGCGTACGATATATAAGAACCATATATCGTACGACACATTTTTATTTTCAAAAAGTTGGACTATTTGAACTATAGGCATCTGTTTATATCAATTATAAACGATAAATCGATTTCGGTAACTGAACTGCAATTAAAATGTCAAATCATTGAATTATTTTTGTTGGCTCAATATTTTGATATTTTTTATTTTTTCCATAGAGTTGTATTTTGTGCTAAAACATTTGAAACATATAATAGGTACACTCACGGCCACCCAAAATGTCCGGTCTAAGTCACAGTATGAGCACAACGTTCCACGCACCCGAGTTGCATGCGGCGTTTAGACTACGTATCCAATCCGATGATTGAAATACAATTTCGACATAGAACTAGTACTACTTTCTCTCTAACTAGACTGACTTTGCATGAAAGAAATAATTTTCCTTAAGCAAATTATATTTTTTAATTTTTAGTCGATAAACTTCCATTATGCTTGCTGTGGATCCAATTAATCACAGACTAGGAGAGGTAATAGAATTTTTAGCTACAGATAAAGTCTTCATCAGAGTACCTATCCAAACAACAATTTTGTTGCTGCAATCCCTACCTAAATTGCATTATTCAAAACCGAATATTTTATTTGTATCTATACTTACTAATTGTAAAGTATTATGCATATTAAATCTGAAAACGTTAGTGAATGCTTTAAGCAAACAATGTTATGTGCAGGTACGTATGTACAGCCTGCTTCTAATTAAATGAGAATTCTAAAGGATTTATGCTCGCAATCTCTTAGTGTGTCTGTGTAGTAGCCACTGCTCTCCACATGTATGCATAAATAGGTGGTATAGGTCTGCTTTAAATACAGACACTCTATGGGCATTAGGTTGGTAATCTAAATTCCTTAGAATTCTCATTTGATTAGAAGCAGACTGTACGAATAAAAATATGTGTAAAAATTAAGTATACATTCGGGTTTTATTGTGTGGTAAATACATAACTGTTGTCTATGTTCAAAAAGGAACAGCGTTAGATATAGTATGTACAGTGCTATTCAGTTCTAATTTCTCCCCTTTCCGACTACCAAATATCGATACTACTTTCCGTATGGCAAAGCATTCACATGTAGAAAAAGAGCAGAGAAGGACATTATCATTGTTGAGCAGGGTGGCATTATATTTAAAGGACAAAGGAATTTGCATATACTAATCCCTTAGATATTATCACAGATTTAGCTTAGTAGATGTTTCTATTCCTTTTAAATTTATATCTATGCCTAATTTTGCTATTGTTCGTTCACATCCATTTTTATTGTATACATTTATTTCTCATTTACATTTGAAATCCGTTTGTCTCATACTATTATATCGATAGAGCATGCCGATAAGGAAGAATATTTTCCTTAGAAACAAAAGTGCTACCAGGCTAGTAAAACAGATTACCAGTGTTATTAATTGTGAGGAATATATATGAAATAGCATATGAAATTATATTCACTGCAGTTTTAGCTTACAATTTCCATTTGTTGGGTTATTCTAATTTGTAATTAGATATTTCTGAATCCAATGTTTAATATTACTTTGAGCATGTTCGTTAAAAACAAAATATAATTTTGTTTAGTTTCATACCATAACTTATTCTTAGTTATAAGCATATGGTAATTATAACTATCTCGGTATGTTGTTTAATGTAAGATAAATATAGAATACAGAAAATACGAAATAGAGGAACAGTTTACACTCCAGAGACAAATTAAATTAAATAAAAATCCTAAATATAACATTGCTGAGCCTTTATCAATCAAAATTTACTATTAAAGCAACTTAAGAATTTATTTGTTGATGACCGGCAATATAGGTCACACGTAAAAATATTACATTCATCATTAAACTGCGGCATTCTGTTTCCTCTTTCTATCTTGCATGTTTGTCATGCAAGGAGAAAGAACTGGTAGATTAAACAAAACCATAATAATTAAAATTGTTTTTAATTCTTTCATTAATACATTGGGCAATTACGTAGATATAATATCGAAAATACGTAACTGCGGTGATAATTTTGGCAAGCAAGAAATCGTTAATGAGACTGCTCTAATATCTGCCTATTTATATGAACGAAAACTTCTGACCGCTGTTCGAGACCCTCATTATGAGACAAACTATTTCTGAGCGCAATTCAGGTACACCGATTCAATGAACGTCCTATGTAACTGGGGTTACTTTTATAACAGGAAATAAAAGCACATCATCACAGATTTTAATAGGAATACGTATCTATGAATTGTAAACTAAATCGAGGGTAAATATATAACATAAATCATATCTTTCATTTCTCTTTTTCTTGGTTTTTAGGTCTTTAATAATAAAAGCATGAATGACTATAACGACGTTTCGCTTTATTAAAAGCTTTTTCAAGTTATAAATAAATGTAAAAAGGGTGATAAATAAGATGTTTTTGTTTAATAAATGACAAATTGTTTGTTTTCTATGATTTTGAAAATATTATTATGTTTTAATTAAAGATTGCGTTTTAAAATAAGATGTTTTGATTATTTATTTTTGAATTTTGTAATTAAATAGTTCTTTAAAAATATTGTATTTAGTTATAAAAGTAAATTATATAATTTTGTGAAATATTGTATATCGGTTTTATCATTGACTGCATTTTTATGTTTATATATTTGAATTATTTCTAGTATATTACGTGTTTTTAAATTTTGTTCTTTGTTTAAAATTGTTACGTTGTTGAAATCAGTATGATTTTCAGTTATTTCATGTTTTTTTAAAACTGTAAGATTTTTATTATATTTGTGTCCTTTTATTCTATTTTCCAAATATTGCATGGTTTCACCTATATATACACCATTACAGTTTTGACAGTCTATTTTATAAACTATGTGTGATGTTTTACTTTTTTCAATTTTTGATTTTAATTTTGAATAGGTAGATTTGGTTTTGTAGTTTGTTTGTGTTTTGATAGGCAATTTTGTAATTATATGGTTTGAAAATTTGATTTATTTTTTCGGATAAATGTTTAACATAAGGAATTTTTATAAATTTTGTAATTGTTTGACTATTATTTATATTTTTTGTTGATTTATTATAAAAAAGAAAAATTCTTTGTTTGAATATTTTGTTTATAAGAGAATTTGGATAATTATTTTGTTCTAGAATATTTTTTGCTTTGTTAATAGTATCTGATCGAAAAACTGGACTTGTTAATTTTATTGCTCTGTCAGCTAAACTAATAATAACACTAACTTTTTGAGATAAAGGTTGTGAAGTTTAGATACTATTAACAAAGCAAAAAATATTCTAGAACAAAATAATTATCCAAATTCTCTTATAAACAAAATATTCAAACAAAGAATTTTTCTTTTTTATAATAAATCAACAAAAAATATAAATAATAGTCAAACAATTACAAAATTTATAAAAATTCCTTATGTTAAACATTTATCCGAAAAAATAAATCAAATTTTCAAACCATATAATTACAAAATTGCCTATCAAAACACAAACAAACTACAAAACCAAATCTACCTATTCAAAATTAAAATCAAAAATTGAAAAAAGTAAAACATCACACATAGTTTATAAAATAGACTGTCAAAACTGTAATGGTGTATATATAGGTGAAACCATGCAATATTTGGAAAATAGAATAAAAGGACACAAATATAATAAAAATCTTACAGTTTTAAAAAAACATGAAATAACTGAAAATCATACTGATTTCAACAACGTAACAATTTTAAACAAAGAACAAAATTTAAAAACACGTAATATACTAGAAATAATTCAAATATATAAACATAAAAATGCAGTCAATGATAAAACCGATATACAATATTTCACAAAATTATATAATTTACTTTTATAACTAAATACAATATTTTTAAAGAACTATTTAATTACAAAATTCAAAAATAAATAATCAAAACATCTTATTTTAAAACGCAATCTTTAATTAAAACATAATAATATTTTCAAAATCATAGAAAACAAACAATTTGTCATTTATTAAACAAAAACATCTTATTTATCACACTTTTTACATTTATTTATAACTTGAAAAAGCTGTTAATAAAGCGAAACGTCGTTATAGTCATTCATGCTTTTATTATTAAAGACCTAAAAACCAAGAAAAAGAGAAATGAAATATATACATGGTCAAGACTCAAAAATTTAAAAATAAATCATATCTGCTACTTGTGAATACGAAAATAGCCGAAGCGCACATGATCGTAAGGGAGAGACATTAGAATTGAAGAGGACTGTACATGTTCTCACCGCTTAAATATGAAACATTGTGTTTGAAACCAGCGACCCATGACCTTAATTTTCCGCTGTGGGAACCAGAATTTGTGTCTTATTAATTATACCATTATTTACAAACACAAAACTTAATAAAATATACATATATTGAAAATAAGAATAAAGTATAAATTAGTCAAACAAGCAACGACGGCTCGTGCTTACGTCACTGGGGGCTGTTACAATGATCGAACTTCTTCGTAACATAGAAACGCATTTGACGAGAGCATACGAGGAACTTCGATCAGTGTCATAGTCCTCCCTGTGACGCAAGCACGAGCCGCCGGCTTATAAGTAACATCCCTGTTTTATGTTATGTTTAACTGGTATATTTAATTGTTTTTCAAGAACTTCATAACAAACTTATGTTTGGTCTTTTTTTGTAAATCTCGGCAATTGCTGTAAAAAATCTATATCTGTAACAACGCAACTGCTGAAACAAATTAACTGAAGTACAACCATCAAATGTTTACCATAACTATTTTTAAATGTAATTATATTTGCATAACTACCGTTTAAATAAATTTAAGTGATTTGATTGATAAAAGTAACTAAATGTAATGTGCACATACCAGCATATAGATGTGACCTACATCCTCGTAAACATTATTATATACGCTTCAAAGCAGCTAACTTAAGATATTATGGGTCATTTTATTGAATTTAATGACTATGTGCCTAATTCGTAGGTTGCGTGCCCTGCTGGCTTAATCAAATTACACCCGTGTATGTTTGATGGTAAAAAGTAAGTCATAAACCGAACATAGAAAGAACATACACTTGCAGTTATTAATTTTCCCCTTTTCCTGCGTTCTTTTTTTACCTATCTCTGTGGTAACATCTCTGTAGTAGTATTCTTTCATTTGTGTTGCTCTTCCCTGCGGTAATTGCGAAGCCACATTTTGCTTTTACATGTTGCAATGAATATACTGCTGGCATTTAAAAGCATCTCTTTCACTCCATACACCTCCTTGGCACTTGTTTCCTAGCACAAACAATCTTTTAGGTTTTGGATATAATTTTAAAGACCCATCTTGTATAACGTTGTTGTATGTTATAAGGACGTTTTATTTTTATCATTAACAGCAGTTCGTACAGTACATTTTCGTTTAACATAAAAGCAATAAAAAAAAAGTAAGTAAGGAAAACAGAAATTTATGAATGAGCTCAAACAGAGTGACGTTTCATTATTCATCATGTTAATGCGGAACTGTTGTATCATTTTAAAGGTGAGATGTTACCTAATGTGAATAAAGCAATCAAGCACCATTGTGGAAGTTATTAATGTCTTCTCTCAACGGCGAAATTGGATTAACGTAGTCCGATAATTAAGTATGGTGGAACATTGAATGAACGTTATTTGACTTGATGATACTTTCATTGTACAATGTATGTACCTAAAGCAAATATTAACACCTTGGTTATTATTATTTATAGATATTTGGAAGGAAAAAATATTTGATTTATTTTCCTTATTATAAATAAATTATCGCTAAGGAAATTGTAACCGTACAAGGGTTCTACTATATTAGCTCCTATTTCTTTTCTATGAACCCCTGAAGTGAAATATAGGCATGTTTAAAGGTCAATTGTCAAAAATTTCTTAATAGGCCATAACTTCAACGAAAAAATGACGTCAAAGTAAATAAAGTGAAGAGATTTAAAATTAAAACTGTAATAGAAATTTTAATAATTGTCGGGCATATAGAAATGTGTAAAGTCAAAAAGGTACTGCCGATATCTTTATTCATAAGTCTTATCCTGATTTGCCTAATATATCATGGAAAGCTTTGCTCCAATTTCATTCACCGTTTAGAGAACTTGTTCACAGCTAAAAAGAGAACGATGTTTGATGCGAAAGTTTTATACGAAGTGCGCAAATTACAGGAGAAAATAACGTCAACCATACAACTGTTTTGAAAAGCTCTATGGAGAAACCCACGGTTCAGTTTTTGTTGTTGTGAGAGGCGTTCGATATAGTCACAGGTGATACTGCAGCGTCTTAGCTTTTTGTATTATATCTTCCTTTTTCTTTGCCCATCAAATTATGCTAACCTGTTCAATATCCTAGTGCCCTGTACTAGTCTGTACAGGGCTCTGGCTGTTCGATCAAAACAACTCTTTGGGATCATTTTTGGCTTCACATAATATGTGGTACAGGGGCGGCTCGTGACGTTTTGTTCAAGGGAGGCTACTGTAGCCTAAGTAACCCTTCTCCGTCAATAAATTATATTTTTATAGTTATTATTGTAGCATTGTAAAAACGACTATTTTTTTTTTAAATCATATTTTTCGCTGTTGTTTGATAAAAGGTTAAATAAATCTTCAGCTGTTCGACCGGATGATACGTCAAAAAACTCCAAAAATCTTTCAATAACTTCACCGCTCTTGACATGACGTAATATGATTGATAAATAATTGAGACTTACAGTAAATATCTGTGGTTTCATCTACTTGCCAAGAAAAAAACGGAGCTTCTTTAATTTCTGTTTCTATTTCTTGTTTTAATACAAAAGAAATACAATCTATTAAATCATTTTGTATAGATTTAGATGTACCCGAAAAAATATTACTACCTACTAACAAATTTATTAAAACTAGGTTCATATTTACTAAAGAGTTCGAGTAATTCTTTATAATTTCCACGATTAAAAGAATCTGAAGTCTCATTGTCTCCCCGAAAAGCTAACGCTTGTGATGCTAAAAATATTGTTACGTCTATTAATTTTTTTAAATTCTTACGGTTTTTCTCTAACTTCATTATTATAGGCAATAATTGCATCTTTGCGCGCGCTGTCTACAGCAGTAGCAATATTTTGTTTTCCAAATAATTTAAATTTGCACAACGATGAAATGTGTTCTTTAGACTTAGAATGCCGTTCAATAGCGCGCGGTAGATGTTTTAAATCTGTATAACCTAATTTCGGCCACGTTTCTGTTTGGTTACAAAAAAGTAGACATGGCCAACAAAATAATCTTTCCCGTTCGTACAGTAAAATTTCGCGCAATATTGGAAATTTGTTTGCATTTTTAATGAATAAATATACTATTGCTTATTTTTTCTGCAAAATTGCTTTATTTTAGTATATAACCGATGCTTAAACATTCAGCTGGTGCCAGTCGACCGCTAAACTCGTGTGGGGTATATCAGAGGTTGTTATAGCTGATCTCTCTGGACATGCAAACAAACAAACCCTGTTTTGGGCAACCGACAATCCTCGTGTTCTTCATGAGACACCACTTCATCCACAAAAAGTGATCGTATTGTGTGTTGTTTACTCGGAACATGTGATTTGGCCATATGTACTTTTTTGAAGACGGCAATGGACCATGTTGAACGAGTTCTTAATACCAAAACTGGATGATTGGGAGTTGTAGGATATGTGGTTCGAACAAGACGGTGCTTCCGCCTACACAGCGCGCGACATCATGGTGATTAGCGAGATCGCGCGATCTGACTGCCTCAGACTACTTTTTGTAGGGTTACTTACAGGGACTAGTCTACTTGAACAAGCCGCAGACCCTTCAGGCCCGTAACAACAACATCTGCCAAGAAATCGACAATCTGACGAATGTAATGCAAAATGCCATGTAAAGAGCCGAAATTTGCATAACCTCTAGTGGCGGCCACCAATCGGATATCATTTTCAAAGCATGTCAAAATGTAATCTATTGCTTCAAATAAACATTTGACATTAAAAAAATAACATTTTTTGTTATTGTTTTGGAAATACAGTAAAAGGAAATCAGATGATACATTTTGCGCCAACTTGTACTAACACCTACTCGCTACAATCTCTTTAGTAGTCGGTGGAAACCCCTGATGTCACCATTGCCATGGCAACCATTCCTGGGAGAGGTGCTGCGGCCACACGTCAAACTCTTCACTTGAGCATTTTTCACGTGTATTAAGACTATTTTAAGGGTTATTTAAAACAGCAGAAAGAACGGGAAGTAAATACAATAGTTTGTTGTACTTTTTATTCTAAATTTCTGCGTTTATAGCAAAATATTTTATCCAGAAAATAGGTGAAAAAAACTCTTCACCTACTTTCCCTGATTATCTACCCGTTGAGTCGATAATACTAGCAATCTTTTGAATTTATAAGTGGCCATCCTAGACTTAAACGTAGTATAACGACCACGGACACAATAATATTAGAGAAACGTCTTAATAGAAGCCTCAACGAATGCGGAAGAAGGTAATTTTAACATTTAACAGTCAATTGTTAAAGCAGAAATGCAGTGATTATACGACAGATAATTCCATTGCATAATAAATGGCACGCATTCAATTAATTCCAATCGCTCTTACGATTTGCTGATTTTATAAAACCTCATTTCACTGTTTTTTTTTACTCTTGCTTCTTTATCACTGAATTATAATTAACTAACACGGCATAAACCCGTTTTGTATGTAAATAACCGTAAGCAAAAGCTTTCACTGCTCGGGTCAGAAATTTTACCATGTGTAAACTGAGTTTGCTCATGCTTTATTTGTTCAAACAGTTTACCTGGTGCTTTTTAAATACCTAAGCATACTTATGCAGATAAAAATAGACGCTTTTCATATGGAAGCTTTCCTCTACTCGCGAAACCGCTTTTTACCGTTTGAGATAAACCTATTTATATATTCCTTATACATATATGAACACGAAGCTGTGGCCAGCGTAAAGGTAGGGCAGGGTTAGCGAACTTGAAATGATTAGGATCGAGCCTTTATGGTCTGTAAGCTTCGTGAACAAATAACAATAAATAAATAACTTAATTAACAAATAGGCCACACTTTACGATACATAGTTAAACAACAAAATATACCTTTATAGTAGAAGTATTACGTAAGAGCAATTTAACAAATTAAAGCGTCTTCGTTTCTAAATTGTATTCGTGACGAGAACCTATCAACATAATGATAAGTTTTATAATTTATTACCAACATAAAACTGCACACATAAGTACCAACCTATAATATTCGAAAATTGCTCAACCATTTCAGTGTGAAGTAGACAAGTAGATCCATTATAGTTCAATACATATAGTATTCCTTACTTTCTACTGGGGTTGTTCATAACTTCACCTGTTTCTATGAATAGCGTCCACATATTTATGACATCTGCCGTTAACAGCACCTGTTTTGCATGATCATAGGAGGAAATACATATTGAATAAAATATTCCTACCTGCAGAGAGATGGCATATTTTTACATTATCAATTTTGACGTAATATTATAGGTTTTGTTTGCAGATTTTATAGTATAATTACGGCATAAACCTCTTCTTTTCAATGATAAATATTGAGAACTGTAATGCTCATAATAGATATTGTTATATTTATTAAATTTAGGACCGGTATTTCAATCTCCTAATAAAAGTCCTAATAAAAGTTGAATAACTGAAATAACCTTACATTTTTCCTAGATACATATATTAGCTAAATTGTTATTAGATTGAAATACCGGACCTAAGTATATTATTTAGATCTATTAACTGGTGTATGTTTAGCTGTTGTATTTTTTCGTATACCTTGATGTCGGTGTTTTGTGGATAGTTAGTCCGACTATCGATAGTTGAAAATACCGATAGTGCCCAGCGCTAGTTATTTTATGCATGTATCTATCCCATTTCATGGTGTTCTGGATTTTCAAACCCTGATATGTTGTTTCTTTCACTTCTTCTAGTTCTTGATATTTTAGTTTTATTGTTATTTCTTGTTTTCCTCTTTTATTGCCGTATATCATATAATCTGTTTTATTTTCATTTATTGTAAGTACAACAAGTACAGTGAAACACCATTCTTTCAAAATTTTGAGGTCTTTATTTATATTTTATTCCATATGTTTGGCATTATGGCTATAGAATATAGTATATATGTATCATCTGCGTATAGGTAAATTTCTTCATTTGATGTTTGTTCTAACAGGCCACTCATAAACAGGCTGTATAAGATGGGGCGAGATTGCGTCTTTTGGTATACCAAAGTCTGCATACATAGGTCCACTCATAATATTGCTTACTCTTGTTGTTTGTCTCCTGTCATAGAGATAGGCCTTCATCATATTCAGTCGCTGGCTGAGTTTTGGGTGGAAAGCATATTGGCCGTAATTTATTATAATAATATGAGTTGGTGCTGTTTGGACTATTTCCATCGTCTGTTAAATTTTGAAAATCGGACGTTTCGGCAGTGCTTCTACTGACGTCATCAGGGTAGCCCTGATAACGACTATTACAGTCCAAACAACTCCGTCATGAGTAATTTATCATGTTGTGTGTTTGTATACATGTGCCCTTATTTGTTTTTGTGTAATATTTTCTAATATTTTGTTCACTGTGGACAGCAAAGCAATAGGTCTATAATTTTGTGGGGCATAAGCTTTGCTGTAGTTCGCTTAAAAATTGGCTGTAGGTGATAGTTTTGCTGCGTTTTGTTTAATTTTATTGTTTACGATTTTATCAAAACCAGAAGCGTTGTTATTTTTTTAATGTTTTGGTTGCTCTTAATAATTATTCTCTTTTTCCGTTGTGTCATTAAATGTAAGACGTGGAATTTTTTTTTTTTGTAAAGTTGGTGTACTGGCTTTTGTTACAGCTTTCTATTTGCTTTTGAGTTAACTTTTTTGCTTTACTAAACTCATTGAATTCTGCTTTTGTCTCTGTTGTAATTGTCCTGTCTTTTTTCATTACTTCTGTGATCTTTGTGTACTTTTTCTTTAACTTTTTGATGTTTTATGAGCCTTCATAGTGTGCTGAAACCTCTATGTCTTTTCATTAAATTCTGGCATTATTGGTTTTTAGTGTTTTTTATTGGGTGATTTGTGTTTTCGTCCCGGTTTTTATATTCCACTTTGTCATTGTTTGGATGCATTTTTGGTTTTTGAAGGGTCTATTTCGCTTCTTTATTTGCGTTTCAATATTTTCGTTGCTCCAGAAGCAATTTTGCCTTCTTTTTATTTTTATAATTTTCTGGTTTTCTTCTACTAACTTTGAATTTTCTTAGTAAGATACCATAATTTTGTGTTTATATTCGGTAACATATTGCGTGCCAGGCGCAAATGTGATTAGCCGCACCAATGGCACACCAATCCAACACAACAGAGTATGATGCAGATGGAACAATTTAAAAATGTAAATTGGTAAAGTTTATTTTCTGGAATAGAGCCAAAAAGATGTTTTGATCAAAATATCTTGCCCTTGTTAAACAAAATAAAGGAAGAAAACTTAGTTCTTTTAAAGAACAAAGTATAAAATGTGTTTTGGCTGATAAAACTACAAACAGAATATTTCCTATGCATGAAGTATTCTTATAGCTAGTAGTCATATGATATTTTCCGATATTACAAACACTCCTTTCACAAAAAATAATGAACAGAATTAATTAGGAAATTGGCTGTAAATGAATTACATAAAATCTACAAAAAAAACTAAATTTGAAGCGTACATTTATTTTATACACATTCCAGTACCTAATGTTACCATATTTTAGAATAATATAGAATTCTTTGTTTCAGGCTAAAAATGGCAAGCGGAGCGCAACCGGGCTCCTTGGTGCCGCCACGTACCAATTCCACCTTGGGTGTGATACCGGGTTTGAGAATACCGGATGATCCAAAAGTGGAACGATGCACTTACGTCGACACCCATTATAACCTCACCGTTGCTGCAGTTTGGTCAGTTTATATCATCTTTGGCCTGCTGTATACATTTTTTGGTAAGCTTGTATAGCTGCATAGATCTACTTTGAGATATTTTAATTATCTTTTTCATTACCGGATAATTAAGAAATTACTAATAAAACCATGACAAACAATTAGGTTTTACTTATTTATATCTTATGCGGTGTGAATTTTTTCAGATGTTTAATATGAGGATATAGATAAACGGGAAAAATGTCGCTGTTTTACAAGCTCAATTGAATACGCCTTCTACTTGGAAAAAATACCCAGTTAACCACTTTCAAAAAACTCGTTTCTTTGAAAAAACCTTGAAAAAAAAAGTATCAGGCAGGAAGTCGTGTGTAATTACGTGTTGCCACGAAATTATCGTTTTTAATATTTTAAGTAGTTTTAGTAATATGTATCATTGTAAGGTATTGTGTGAGCTCGCCGATTTACGTCCACTCAGCAAAGACGCTATGTTAAAAGTGGGGAGGAGTGGACGTAAATCAGAGGAAGAAGTAAGAGTAGTAGCGGCGAGTGCGGGAGCAAGTAGTTAGAGGCACAGAATAAAGATTTTACAGAAAAGAAAAATAGTTATATATCAGTTAGTTGTTCCCATCCAATCAGGGTCGATAAAGGTAGGTACCCTCTAAGTTTATTTTATTTAAGTTATTTTAGAACTAATAAGCGAGTCACCCCCAGCTACCCCCCAGTTACGGAGGTTATATCTACCCTCGTGACATAGTGGTGGAGGCGCCGGGTATGTTGATGGAAAATTTATATAATGTAAAAATGTAGATAGTTATTGAATTAAATAATTTAAAATAATTATAATGGCATAAAACAAACTAAATTTTGCGCCTCCACCACTATGTTACGAGGGTAGATATAACCTCCGTAACTGGGGGGTAGCTGGGAGTGACTCGCTTATTAGTTCTAAAATAACTTAAATAAAATAAACTTAGAGGGTCAACACGAATTTCTCCTACCTTTATTGCCTCTAACTACTTGCTCCCGCACTCGCCGTTACTACTCTTACTTCTTCCTCTGATTTACGTCCACTCCTCCCCACTTTTAACATAGCGTCTTTGCTGAGTGGACGTAAATCGGCGAGCTTACACAATACCTTACAATAATACATATTACTTAAAACTACTTAAAATATTAAAAACAATAATTTCGTGGTAATAAGATAATCTCGAACGTATATAACTTTTTGTTTAAGCTGCAGTTTTTGAGGTATGATAAAAGATTAGTGTTTTTCAATGAAAACCAATAGTTTCATAAAAAAGCCATTACAACAACAATATAATATATATTTTGATATAGTTATTTCTGCAAATAAATAGTATGCGGCTATTTTGTCTTCTTAAATTCGAAGCTGTAAGCTCCGAGTAAGTAAGATGTGGGCGCAATTCTTCTTCTTCTTCTTTAAACAACATTGGCTTCAGACTCTTGACAATTCCAGCTAGTCACACAGTAGTCTACGAACGGCCATGCATAATTACGCTCAGAATGACCGTTTTCAATCCGTTACATTTTTACACCATACCATATAATAGCACATATATAAAAGGGAAAAAGAGGAGCCCCATATGAAGACGATAGGGCATCCAAAACTACTACAAGTAAACTTCATTAATGGATAAAAAATGTATAACAGCGGTTACTCTTTCTAAAGTTCTGAAGCACTTGCATTAATAAAAGTAGGAGCATTCAATCCCGATTTCATGAATGATTTCATAATATAATTCGCGAGTGATTTCGTAAATTCAAAGAGGATGTGCTGCGTGTTCCCCTACCGCCACGGACGCAGTTCATTTACATTGATTTTAGATGCATCGGAGTTCGGAGACGAATTAGGATTCAATCTAATTCTGCATAAAGTAGTAATAAACCGTCTCGGAACTTTTTGGAACCATGGTATTTTTGAGATTATGGAAGCCACAGTATAGTAGAATTTTGCCTTATCGCGGCAGAAAGCATCCCACTCCCTCTGCCATTCCTGGTACTCTTGGTCATTCCCGCAAACTCACATATAACTCTATAGAATAATCTGTATCCTGCAACTTTCCAAGTGAAAGTGAGTGACCTCTATATTCCGGAATCTACACAAACTTCACACCTCAAAGTCATCCATCTTCAGATCCGAACACTTCTGTCTAATTACATAATAGTCAATAACTGTCAGATTTTCCGCCATTCCTTCCATACTCATCAGTGCACTCTTGGAGTCAGAAAAAATTACAAAAATTAATAGATATAAGCGATAAACCTTAGTTTCCACTTAATGTTGATTGACGCTGCTTCTTAAAGTAACGACATAATTTTTTGTAATCAAGAAAAGCGATTGAGTGTTACATTTTGGACCATAAAAGTGCTGTACAAGCATGGTTCTTTATGCAAATAATATTGCAAGGGGCATTCATGAACAGAGAGATGTTAGCGTCATGATACGTTTAATGCAAAAGCCAATGCTGAAGAAGCATAGCGCCAAAATAATTATGATTATAAGTAATTACGAAATTAAGAGAAAAAAAAATTTTTACACTATATTACCAAACACCAATCGCTACGTGCCGCTAAGCTATACATACAACAACTTACTTAGTGAACAATTCGGAACCTAAAAGGACAAACTGTTGTAACGTGCCGTTCCATGGGAAAATTCATTTTAGTGTCAAGTTTTGAGTTTATTTCGAATTAATCACTAAAACTTTTTTTTGCTCTTGATTGATTTTCCCGTAGGCGGTACTGTTACTACCCTATGTTATTTTGTTGTATTCAGTTTTATTTATTTATTCTTGTTGACGACGCGGGTACCGTCTCCGCAGACGGTGTCCGTTTACGCACACCGAGTTGAGTTCCTAGATTCTGGCCAGCTCGCTCTGGCTGTTGTGTTGGCATAGCTTTCTGATACGCGCTAAGTTCCTCATTCCAGTTATTCTTACATCTTTTCTGGTGTAACGCAGGCATTTTACCAGTTTTCTCTGCTCTGACTTTGTGTTGGCATATCTTTCTGATACACGCCGAATTTATGAGTTTTTCTGGTGTAACACAGGCATTTTACCAATTTTCTCCGCTTTGGCAGTCTCATTGGCCTAGTTTTCTGATGCGTGCAGAGATTTATTCAGTCATTACCGCTCCGCAAAGTTTAGTGCCGGCATAGATTTCTGACCCGTCATAGCACGTAAAAACCGTTCGCGTACTTTTTAACCGACTCCGATATATAGATTGCCATTTAACGTTATTAATAATAATAATAATAATAATAATAGTAGTTTATTGGCCAGATTAATTAAAAAACAATAAAATAATATACATTATGGGAAACAAAATGTGACGTCAAATAACAGAATCGATGAGAAAGGAAAAGTAAAGGCCAGAATTAAAGTCAGTAAATTCTAAATTTTACTAATGCTAATGCTTGATTGTTTACGACTATACATATTATTACATCTGGTTACGACTGTACATGCATATGTTTTGCCATTCACCTTTTTTGTCGCTGTATATATTCGATGTCTTTCACACCTGTTTTATGAAAATAAATGTTTTACTTATAATATACTTTAACTGTTAAATTGTTGCGCACCTCAATCAGAACCCTGGAAAGCAAGGTTCTCACACTTACAGCTATCACTCTGGGGTTGAAACATTATTGTAACGGCGTAAATAAGACGCAACACCGTTTAAACCGCCTCGAGATCATAACTTTTTGTTCGACAACTTGATAGCAAGCGCGGCCACCAGGCGAATCTCCAGACTCTAGACATACAGGGGTCAGCGCAAAGGTAATAGGTAATAAGTTTTAAAAGAAAATAAGTCATTGAGTAAGTAAAGTAGTAACGAGGAAGCAGTGAGCATCAGTACACCGAAAAGAGAACGTCGTTACAATGAATGTAATTTGTTTAACGTTCAAACAGGATTATTGGGAAGGCATACGAAATAAGAAACTGTGATTTTGCTTTCTGGTGTCTTATTTCGGCTGCCTTTCCAATAACTCCATTTCAACCCTAACAAAGTACAAGGTGAACTAAATTCGATGTACATATATAATGGGTAAACACACTTTGCAGCGGAGGTACGTAAATATGAGGTAGGTAGTTCAAATAAAAAACTACATAGAAAATCTCTATTTTCTGAAATTTTAATTGATAAGAAAGTTATATCGTATAATCGAAAATGAAGAAAAATCATTATTTTTTTTAAATATCTTGAAAACGGAAAGATTTATGTGAAACTTGATTTCACCAATATTCTCTCGAAAAAGTAGACCTGGACTACCTATGCCATTTTTTCGTATGTCCGTGGCGAAGTGTATTTAGTCATTACGTACATCGAATTTGGTCCATTTGTCCAGCCGGTACTTCAACCGCACTTACGTAATTTATTTATTTGTAAAAATAACTACATCAAGTATTATATAATTGGAATCACTGAAAAATGCATTTTCTATAAAGTCGTTGCCGACTATGATTTCCATTAAAAAGACACAATTTCCTTGTCATATCTCAAAAACTATAGCTTAAATAAAAAAGATCCCTTAGATGAAATTATTAAGCACTTTTTGGAAAATTTCTAGATAGCGCTTCATTTTTTCGAAAAAAGTGTTGCGCATTTAACTAAGCTCTTAAAACTGTAACTCTTTCTACATTTGATCGCCTCTCAATCTCCTTTGGTTTCTCTGAACGTCGAGAAAACTCACGCTGTATATAAACCTAATACTACTGGTTTAAAGTGACGGAATGAACCGAATCGCTGAGAAATGCAGTTACAACGGACATGCGTCCAACAATTGGTCGGGCAGACTGCTGCTTGATTCGGAAAATTGCCAATGGTGCATGTTAGCACCTTAACTGTACTGACAGCATAGGTACCCCCATCTTATCTAAAAGTAAAGTGGTTGCAACTTGTACACCAGTCATATAAATAAGTGAAAACTAACATAGGTTATATTTACATATATATACAGAAAACAGACAAGTAACTATACGCCTTCATATTCAACAAAGAATTGAAAACTCCCGCTGTTAACATCAATTTTCGTTTCTATTAATACCAAAACTACTATCGTCTGGATAGAATTCCCTCTAAAGTATATTGACATGGGTAGAAATGATTTTTGACAGGTTGATGTATTGCTCAGCGCTAGACGCAAGGAGATATATTTACATATGTCCGTGTCAGATCCACACATTACCTAAATATGTAGGAATGTAGCTTCCCTTGAATGAACAGAACAAATTTGTCTTCATATAGGAGTGTCTGAGGATAAGAGCCATAGAATCGATCGTGTAAATATACAAAGTGGTGTTCCGTCTATTTATCATCTAAAAATCATTGTAGGTATATAATGAATTTTATTATTAATACTTAATCGGTTCACTCTTAATTGTTTATCCAAGAATGTCAACACTTGCGTTTGTGTCAGTTTTGCGACATTTGCGCTACTACGAATGATAATGTAATTAAGAAGATGTAATTAAACTGACTTTGGTTGCAAATGAAAACCGTTAGGTAAATTAGACACGATGACTACGTAACTACAAACGAAATGAGCGAATTAATATTAATTTACAATTATGGCGGATGCGCCGTTAAGAAAGTTTGGAAAATTTACCGTATAAAGTAGCGGTATAACTGAGCTAATTAGCAAAACTTCACAGCGGAACCATCTAGTGTCAGCCTAATCTCGCAATTTAAGAATTAATACCGACTGAAAGGATGTGGTAAATTATAATTTCAATACGAAATTCTAACATTTGATGCACAATCCTTTTCGTAGTACCTATATCTACCCTAAGCTACCATAATATCGGCAATTAAAACACAACTGATTAATATAGCTTGATTTTCAGCAATTTAACAAGAATAGTTAATCAAGAGAAAGTCAAAGAACGAAAAAAAGATAATTAGCAAATAAATTTAGTGACATATATCGGTTATAACACTCCGTGTCTAATATCTGTGCATGTGTATTATCATCGTGGAGCTATTAACAAGGTAAAATACATATATTGAGATTTTATTAGTTTTACTATTGAAGGGCAATGAAAAATAAGGATATAGACTATTTTTTTTTTATTAAAGCTCTCAGACTGGATGGGGAGCTATAAGTGCGGGCAAACCCTAGCAGCTTATAGCTGTTGTAAGGGGGCACAATAGATCAACAGGTCGCGGTGCGAAGTCACCTTAATTAGATCTAATCTAATCTAGACTAATTTTCACCATCCAGGATACTTAGAGCCAAATTCATAGTCATCACTTAAGTAAAACTCATCCTCACCTCATCTAATTCTCATCTCTTGCTCACTCAAGGAAACCTTATCGTGACCTCAATTTTGGTATTCAGAAACATGAGTAAGCATCTTCCTAAGTTGAGAAAAAGATGAGAAGCCGTCGGGTTACCGACGCGCTATTACGTTGAATGACGTATGCATGACGTTTTGTTCCGTTGAACCAACTGTATGGCAGATGTGAAATACGAAATATTTGATTTGAACTGAGCTCTGAATTTTATTGCGCTAATTATCCCTTATTTTACCTAAGTATTTTCTTAGAGGGAAATGGTCACTTTCTGTGTAACTTTGTGCTAGTTGTGATCAATATTTAGAAGTTTTTAACGAGGTGGCGTCGAAAAGAACGTTCTTTACTAGCGATGAGAAAGTTTTATTTAAAAGATCTCATTAATAAACATCGGGGCATAATTGAATGCAGAAAAAAAAACAGATTATATAAACGTTGGGGAAAAGAAGCGAACTTGGTACATAGAAACGCAATGCCATGCATAATTTTGTAATTGGAGGTATGGGTAAACCACGCTGATTTATTGGCTGTTCATTTGGATATGCCAAATCTAATAAAAGATGTTGGATGGTTTGCCTTGAAAAACGGTACCGTTGTAACAGTTCAGTGTTACTATATTTATAATATACATATATACAAAAATAAAAAATAGGTTCTGAGGAATAGGTAAGGAAGCTACTAGCAGGCCTTAACTTTTACTCACTCTTGACTCAATTATGAGTCGGATTTGAGGAATAGATGAGTTACTAAATGTTTATGAATTCCGAAATGTGAGAAATCGGCGCTATGAGTGTGAGGTGAGGATGAGGAAGCCTTAAGTCGCGTCTATGAATTTGGCCCTTAGAACCGATTTTTCCAGACTGGTATGAGAGGCTAGCAGGATCTGGAAGGCGAAGAGCAACAAGTATTGTTGATGATCGTTTTATTGTGTTGAATACATTAAGGGTCGCAGAATAAGAGAAATTCAATTCCGACATGATAAAAGGACAATTAGGTGAAGACTTGAGGAAAGTGGTCTAACTTCACGAGGACCTGCCACAGGACCACAATTATTACCTAGACATCGAAGAGCATGACTTGAGTTTGCATTCGAGTTGGACTCTTAAACAATGGGGTGAAGTTATCTTTACGGATGAATCACGCTTTTGTCTACGAACAAATGATGGTCGAGAGAGAGTGTGGAGGAGACAACATCAGCGACATGCCAATTGCGCCATCTCTGAACGGTGGTTCTGTTATGGTGTGGACAGATATTTCCACAGAAGCACGTACGGAGCTCATATTTGTAGGAAATGGTATTTTAAATGCTCACAGGTACGTCGCAGATATTCTGCAAGAAGCTGTTGTCCCATTTACACATTTCATTGGAGATGGTTTTTTTTAAAGCATGACAACCCCAAACCACATACAGCAAGATTGATTACACCTTATTCATTCATTCATTCATTCTATTGTTCATTCATTCATAACGTTAGGGGAACACCTTTAGTCCATGCACTTGAGCTAGGTGCTCATTGTACTCTTACTTCCACTCGAGCAGTTTGGTGTTCTCTATAAAGCCCAGTGTCTTGCCCAGTGGAAACTTGAGAACCTTCGAGGCCTCCAATAGACCCTTCCTGAAATGTTTCTGCCGGAGTACTTTCAACTCCTCACATGTGCAGATTACATGTAAACTCGTTTCCTCCTGTAGCTCACATCTTCTTCACCACGGTTCGCTTACTCGACCGTCCAGTTACCGGCGCAGTAATGGTTTTACACCTTAATGAAGTACGAATTTGTAGACTGAATTGGCCAGCATGCAGTCCGGATCTTAATCCGATAGAACACCTTTGGAATGAGCTCCAAAGGCGTGTTCGTCATCGTCCAGTACCTAATGCCTACAACTTTGCAAGGCCTACGATTAGCTCTTTTAGAAGAATTCAAAGTAATTCCTCATGTTTGCTTAACAAATTTGATAAATTTAATGCCAAGACGACTGAAGAGTGTAATCCCGGCTCGAGGAGGACAAACAAATTATTAAGATTCAGTGTAAAGTTCTAAAAGAATTAATAAACTTGTAGTTGTTTTCGTGAAATTCTTAAGGTGGCCGTTTTTTTTGCCGGTCTGTGTATAATAAAAAGGAGGACTGTTTCCCAAACTGAGTGCTTCAAATTTTATAAAACCAACACTATTAGAAGCAGGAAAACTGCAATCATTTTTGAAAATTGAAAAAAAAAAGAAATTATTGGCCGATGAATGATGGTTACTCCCTTAAGGTAAGAAAAACAATATCATTTTGTTTAACACAAGTTTCCATCGATGTTGTGTGTAACAAAACCTTTATTTTTAAAACGAAAATACTGTTAGAATGTGGTAGAAAGTTTTATTGTCAAATTGTTTTAGGGATCATTATCTTACAAACATTCTCTTCATACTTCATAAGAGATGGAATGTAGCAACATACTCCATAAATTATATAATTTGTTTTGCTAAACTCATTGAGTAAATCAATAAAATATTGGAAAACCTTTTCTGTTATTATTCTTTGCTTCAACTGCTTGTATACACTTATGTTTTGACTTTTCATTTGAACATATCTACCTTAGTTAAGGAGAGTATTTTTTGTATTCACTTCTCATTTATAGGATGTTCGGAAACTCAATTATCCATGGATTACATTAACTCTCTCATACCTTTGTTTTCTATCCGGAGAACTTCGCTTACACGACAGTAACTTCCGTAATTTTCCAGATTATAATTATTCCAGACATATTAACGATATTAACGATCGATACACAGTTATTGCTATACCACGCTGTTTACCACAGTTCGGGTTTTTTTTTCCAACGCTTAACTCCGCGTCGCGTCGCATCGTCTCGTCATCCAGACGCGGTTTGGGATATCCGCAAGATTGATGGGAAATTAATTGTGATCGTTAGCGGTAAGGTTCTAATCTAGCGCTGATTATCTCGGGGAACGTTCTAAAGTGCTTTAGGTGGAAATTAATTCAGATGAGCAATTGTGAGGGGGCTTCAGTTATACGGATGGTAGATTTCAGACGAGTTATACCGGGTGCGCCATTAGTGTCGGCGAAATTTATTTTATAAATTATGAAACTGCCAAAGTTAGAAAAGTTACATTTTCTGTACCAATATACTAGGTATATCATTGCATATGGCGTTAAAAATTCTGAGAGCTACTTTCAGTTTTTTCGTTTCTATTTTAAATAGTTTACTATATTATATTATACCTAGTAGGTAATTATGTAGATAGCCATCTAAGACACCTTTACAATGATATGATTATGCGCACTTCCGACAATTAGTTTAGGCTATATTAAAAATGTAGGACGGAAACGTTATGAAGATAAACAGAAAACGATAAAATGCTATTAATAGACTTTGAAATTTGAATATAAATATTACCAAACAAGAAAAAGGAGAAAAACTTCATCCTTAAACTTATTTTAATAAAAACCTCTGGCGAAAAGGCAGGATAAAGAAAGAAAAACGATCAACAAAACGGAAGAACAAAATAATAAATTGATTCGATGACAAATACTGGGAATACAATCCAAAGTTAAAAATTGAAACGATTCCTTTACATGTATGTATATATCTAAGCTTTCGTTAATTATTTATTAGCTTATTCAGAGATATAAATTCTACAACAATATTATTAAACAATGAGAATTAATTTGATAAAGATTGAAAATAACTTACAAGAATTAAGAAAACGACAACCCACAAGACGAGGCTACTATTTTTTTTTTTTTTTGTAAGTATTAGCAATTTCTTGTGGGATTTTTAAACTATGTTTGTCATTTTCTTAATTCTTGTCAAGTAATTTTAATCTTTATCAAATTAATTCTCATTGTTCAATAATCTTCTTGTAGAATTTGTATAGAAGCTAAAAAATAATTAGCGAAACCCTAGATATATCGTTTCAATTTTTACCTTTGAGTGCTTTTTCCAGTATTTTTGATCGAACTAATTAGTCTTAACATTATTATAAACAAACGTTATCTATGTATATGTATTATAGAAACAAATCTTAGTATTCAGCTATATACTAAAATTATATATAATTTGAAAAAATAAATTAAAATATACCTCAAACCAGATGGCAAAAAAAATCCTGTGAAATACAAGATATAAAGTTAAAGCTATATGGTCAGCCATCAATAAAGAAACAACGCCCACACCCTCAAAATTCAGACAGCGAAACTTCACCCCTGGCGGCAGATGATTTAAACAACTATTTCTGTACGATTGGTAAACAGATAGTTGATGATATTGATAGTTCACATTCATCAAATGATTTCCTACAAAATATGAAACTGAATTCCAAGCACTTTTTCTCGCTCCCGTAACTCCAGACGAGATTCAGAGGGTTAATAATCAATTAAAAAAACAAGCATAGTAAAGACATATACGAAATATCCACATACCTGTTAAAACAACTGGACAAGGAGATTAGCGCCCCGCTCACAAATATCTTCAATAAATGCTTAGAACAGGGAGTGTTCCCAGATTTATTGAAAGTGGGGAAGATCACTCCCATATATAAAAAAGGGGATAAAGCACAATGCGAAAATTATCGTCCCATTAGCGTCCTACCTGCCATATCCAAGATACTGGAACAGGTTAGTTGACTATTTTGAAACAAACAATTACCTCTCGTCTAAACAACACGGCTTCAGAAAAAACATTCCACAACGACATGACACATTGACATGGTATCACAAATTTACAATGCTTTTGATAATGGCCAATACTCTGAAATGACAATGTTAGACTTACCTAAAGCATTTGACTTGGTAAGTCACAATATTCTGTTGGATAAACTCGAGTATTACCGAGTTAGAGGAGTTGCGTTGAAATTATTAAAATCATACCTCACAAATAGAACGCAATTAACACATTGGTGAGGGCCCCGTTCTCATCTTGAAAACGTCGCATATGATGTTCCTCAAGGGTCAATCCTCGGTCCTACACTTTTTATAATATATATAAATGATATATCATCAACTATTGATGGAGTACATACATGCTTGTACGCAGATGACACGTCGCTCTTGGTGCAGGCGGACAACAGCAAGAACTCGACGAGCGATCGCAGAAGGCCTTTGACGACGTAAACAACTGGTTTGCTGCAAACAGATTAAAGGTTAATAAAACAAGACGCAGGAAATTGTACTTACGACGAGGAAAGGTACACCATCCGCAGCCAAATTTCTGGGTATTACCATCGACAGCAATATGAGGTGGCATCAACACATATGCAGTTTATCCAGCAAACTCTCCGCCGCTCTATATGCCATAAAGAGAATACAGCACCCCGCTGGCCATGAAGCTGCTAAGATAGCTTACTTCTCCTATTTTCATTCCCTCTTATCTTATGGGATTCTTTTTTTGGAACATCTACAGAGGTCCATAAGATATTTATACTACAAAAACGAGCAATTCGACTCCTCTGTAATCTAAAATACGATTAGAGTTGTCGGACACACTTTAAGAGGGAAAATATACTTACAGTAACTTCGGTGTACATATTATCAAGTGTGATGTACGTACACGAGAATAAGAATGCGTTTCCCCTTAATGGTAACCAGCACACCTATTCAACTCGCAATAGACATGCGATAATGATGCCATACCACAGACTGACATCCACACAGAAACCTATGGACTATTGGGGCGCAAAACTACCACAATTAATATTTAATAATGATTGGCTAGAAAACTTAACAAGCAAAAAAACTTCTGGGATTGCAGGAGCTCACTGCAAAATACTATAAAAAAGTTTAATAGTCAGAGGTATCACTTTTGTTGTCTAAGAAAAATTCTTGATTTAAGTATTATGAGAGAAATATACTGAAGTTTATAGTAGACTAACGTACGGTCTTATTATATGGGGTGACTCACACAACCGCAAAAAGAGTTTTTCGAAAGGTTTCCAAAAACGGATAATGCGATGCGTAATGGGGACAAGTTCCAGAGACACCAACGTATCTTCATTTCAAAAATTTAATGTACTGGGACTGCCTACTATGTTTATAATAGAAAGTATTTTGTATATGTACTCGAAAATCTAATTAATCATGATAAATTCTATAATTTGTATAACTATAACACAAGAAATAAAGACAATCTAAACCCTTGCAACATCGTTTAAATATGTCACAACAAAGCTTTGTTAACATTGGATTAAAAGTGTACAACATATTGCCTGAAAAAGTCATTAATTTTTGAAAGTTTTAAACATACTTTAAGTAATGTATGCTTTATGAAGGACAATAAACAAATATATTATTATTATTATTTCTTAGATTAGCTTGACAGCTTTCACACTAAGTTGTGTAGAAACATTAATGCTATACATTTCATTCTTTATCACCTTATTTTATTCTTAATCAGGTTAGTACATTCTGTAATGTAGAAAAATGTTGTCATAATACTCATAACTAATAATTGCATTGGATTACAACTTTCATTTTGTGCAACCTTTTTTTCATTTTTAACGAATCTCCCTCCTTCTTTTACATCTTTTTATAGAACTACTACAGGATTAACTAGCAACTTCAATATATTTAGAAATCTTAATTTGTTCTTACAGATCGCGGTTCCTTTAAATAGACCTATCCGAATACCTATGCGTACATCCACACGTGAAGTGATTGATTCATTAATCACATGTAAAGATCGTTACGGTTAAATCGATCATTCATTCGGGAGGTACTTGAATTAGTATTCTGGTAGGCATAATTAGCATTCTAATTCGATTTTCCTACCGCGCTTAATTAGGTCCGTGATCGAGATTGTTATTGGTTTATGTAAATTAATACCAACGAGCCAGACGAATGTATGTAAGCACATATTACATATATCGAAATACTTACTCATTTGGATTCTTACCCATTCCTGTACCAACACAAATTTGAAAGGAAAACTATTATTTCACTAAAGAAGCGTTCTAACGTATAAACGTAAAACTAACAAAAATAACATGAGAAAAAACGGGATTTCTAATACTTTACGACGCTGATATAAAATTAAGTGAGATACATGCTTAAAATTTTCTAATATCTATGATTTTGGTCAATGAAGAAAACTACATTGTTATTTTCTTGCAGCTTTTGTATACTATGCAGAGTTTCATATCTTATTTATTGCTACTTTTGACTTCTCTTTTCCGGAAATACAGGAACCGAAAACACGGTCCTCTGTAGTTTCCCACTGGAATGCAAATTCTGAACACCTGAAAGAAATGGAAAGCACATTAGACGCAGTGTACATTATTAGTCACGAAAAAAAGACGCAGAGGATATGTTACTCTGCAAGACACTGAGAATAGACTATAACCAACACATAAAATTACAGAAGAGCGATAAATAAATAGACAAACAAAGCGTAACCGCAGTAAAACTGTATGGAATGTAATAGACTTAAATATAAAAAGGTCTTCAAACCATACTCTGAGTACTAAGACATTTCCATCATTCATTTTATTCATAAGGTTAGGGTGGACACCTTTAGTCTAGGCACTTGAGCAAGGTGTTCATTGTACCGCCCATTAGAATAGATCCTTCCCGAAATGTTTATGCCTAAGTACTTTCAACTCCTCACATATGCATGTTATCTGCACATGTGAGGAGTTGAAAGTACTCGTTTCCTCCTGTAGTTCACATCTTCTGCACCACCGTTCGCTTAGCCCAGCGAAGTTACCAGCTCAGTATTCGTACTAAGATAATACTAACTGCTGATGATTTCAATTCGCTTTTTGCAATTACTGGTATAGCATAATAATAAACGATACTCTAATTTAAAACATTTAAAGCATTTGAGTAGCACGAACAACATTTTTTGACCCCCTACAGACCCTAGACGAAATTAGGCAAATTGTACGCTCTCTTAAAAGTGAATCCACTTTTGACATATATCACCATCTTTTTGTAAAGCATTATTATTATAGCTGAGTCTCTAAGCAACTGCATTAAAAAGTGCTTATCTAATGGAACCTTTCCGGAACAACTTAAAGAAGCAATAATTGTCCCCGTTTACATAAAGAGAAATATTAATGAATTAGAAAATACAGATCTATCGCCATCCTGCCAGCAATACCCAATATCCTTGAAATTGTTATCAAGCAACGTCTAGTTACTTTTTTTTCAAAATAACAGCTTGTTTAGTCAACACGACAGGGATGTAGAAAGCGTAGGTCAACGGAATCAGCGATGGTTGACCTAGTTATCCGGTTGTGACCTATACAAAGTCTTTGACCGCGTCAACCATGACATCTTACTGTGGAAGATGGAGGTGTACGGAATACGTGGAGTTGCAAACGGTTTGTTTCGAAGTTATCTGAAGAATAAAGCTCAGAAGATTTGTTGGAATGGACAAGTATCTGGCAGACTTGTTTTGAACTGTGGTGTATCACAAGGCTCCATACTGGGACCGATCCTATTTCTTATCTACATACTGTAAGAGCGAGTGTCCTATGGTCACACTTAGCGTAATCGGTAATTTTCGGAAATGCGAGAGCGAGGCCGTGCCTGCAACGTTAATATATCTATTGCGCCGGTGACTATAATAGATATGTATATTGGATCACGTTTGGGGAGTTTTTATACCATCGAGTAACTATAGGACGAAAACTCGCGGGTATATGACTGACCTGTGAATATGAGGTTTATGTATTAATTATGTATGAAGACAATACATCACTCATTGTGAGAGACTATGGAATGAATCAATTTCTGGGGGAGGCGCTGGGTTAAAGCGGTTTTATGATAACCAGTTAAAACTCAATGCAGGCGGAAGAGGGGAAGCCAATAAAACTTTAGGATTTTGTTGAGGTCGTCTTCTTCCGCAAATATACAGATAGGAGGTAAAAGTGTCGCAAGAAAAGCTTACTTTGCCAAATTTCATAGTAAAGTAACCTATGACATCTTGATATGGATCAGTTCTACGAGTGCGCATGCAGTTTTTTGACACAGAAATGCGCAATTAGAACGCTGGCGAATATCAAGCCCAGGCAGAGCTGTATATAATATTTTGAGCGGTTTAAGATTATACCAGTACGTGCACTTTCGTACTTACCTGATAAGCCACGTGGATCAAAGCCGTCACAGTACCCCCACTACCCCTTCTCTCATACTCATCGGGGGGATTGAGCTGGCCCATCTTAGCCGGCCTGCCTGGCCCGGAGCAATTACTCTCTTTAGCGATTTAGGTCGTGTGTTTCTCCTGGTTTAATCTGATAGCGTATTTGAAGCAAATATATTGAATAATAGTAGATTCTGTTATTATGTGGGTCTAATAGGCAAATGGTTTGCATGCTTGGCTATAAGTCACGAAAACCCGGGAATCGAATCTCAGGGCCTGATCTCAGAGCGAGGTTATCATCATAGTTTTCTCACTTCTTTGTAAATGCTGAGAAACAAACATCTTAAGTCCTTCCGCGGGCGCCTTCTCGGTGAAATAAATGAAGCTTTTTCCATTACGAAGTTCCATTTTAAATTTCCCGGCATTTTTGATCCGTTGAATAATAAGCCTTGAATCCTTAACATTTGTTAGTAAAAAGCGTACGATTTAAGAAAATAGAACGCTACATGCTCCAACAACGTATAGATATAGTGAAAATTAATTATAGACACACATGAACATTTCGCTGAGAAAATTCGCAGACTTTGTGGTGTTTTTGGTCGGCATGAATCACCTTCTCGCAAAGCCATTGCAAAGCTAATCGCAACATTTGAACAAAATGGCCAAGTTACTGCAGGAAAATTGCCAGTTTGGACTCGTACCGTCAGGTCAACACAGAAAACATCGCCGCTGTTGCTGAAAGCGCCGCAGAAAATCCAGGATTGTTACCCCAAGACGTTCACAGCAATTAAAGATCTTACAGGCTACCCTTCGTCGCATTCTGCATATAGTTCTTCGCCTACACAGGTACTTATAATGTGCAGCTGACTTCTTTCTTTGGGGCTAAGTGAAGAAAAGGAAGTCTATGCTAATGCCCAGCAAACAATTCCAGCTCTCAAAGTTATTCGCCAAACAGAGCCACAGTTGTGCGAAAATAGTAGACTTTGATAACCTTTTACTACTTACATTTTAAGATTACGATGCAAATTTGAGAATATCTAAGAATAAAATGAAACTAATAATATAATAACAGTGAAACTCCAACACACCGAACAGTTTTGGTAAAATTCCGGCACGAATTTGGATCAACTTTCTACTTTTAAAAATAGTACAGAAAATTTACTTCGGAATTTTTCATACTTATAATAATAATAATAATAATTCATGCCTTCACACTTATAGGATAGTGTAAGATTTTGAACACTGCACATGTCTATAAGATTATGTTTCTGCCCCTTTATAACCTTCTAATTGTTAGTGTGCAAAAGCGTAGAAAAATACTTCTCTCATGTATATTGCCCTAATTTTTTTAGTGAGTAAAAAACGATTTGAATAATTGGAATGAAGTATAGGAAAGGGACCGCATTTCTTAAGCAACACTATTACAGGTAATACACAAATTTATGCAAAATATAATGTAATAAGTTGAAGTTTTATAAGATAAATCTTAGAACCAATTAATTGGTAGGATGTTTCATAATTTTCAATTACATATGATACGAAGTATCCGCTTTGAATGCCCATATAAACACATTCCTGCAATAAATATTTCAACGCAGAATGGCAGATATTTTTAATCGTGTTTAGCATGTTTCCTCTGAATTGGTAAACAATATTGCAAAAATAAATTAACTCTGCATTTTTACGTAGTTGTTTATTTTATACATAAATATTCTTCCCAAGCAGCAGAGTGTAAAATATATGCAGATGAAATCGACGGTATTCAATTATGTACATTTTGAGTTTACCCGCTACTCTCATATACTAGGCATGTATCATTATTTAATGTGTTCTACACAGCGAATAATACAGCAATTTTAAACATAAAACGTAATACTGGTTAAATTACTGTATACAATACTGTTGATATTTGCATTTGCCCTGAAGTTTTATAGTACGAAGCGTTTCAAGGATAATGGCTTGTTTAGAAATACGGAAGAACGAAACTTAAATTTCCGTAGAACTTTTCCGAAATCCGAATAAATAAAGCAAAGCTTTTTAATTTATACACAAAGTTTACTAAGTAGATATAATTAAATTGAAAAGTCTGATAGGTGCGAAATAGAATTTTACTTACCATTTTGTCTTTTATAACGGCATAAAGTTTGAAATTTGATTTTAAGTATCACGTGAAAATTGAAAGGTAATAAGGTAATCAGTTCAAGGGTAGATGTGTATAATATAAATTTTCTAAATTGAAATGTGTTAAATTTGATTCTGAGTTCCAATGAATCACTCAATGATTCAGCATCGCTAAAAACATTACTTCTTAAGTACTTGGGTGTTAAATACATATGCATATACACACAGAGTTTTCCTCCATGTATATGAATATGTTGATGGCATTATATCAAATACGCCAATGCATAAATTCAAAATTAATCTATTTCAAATCTTAAAAGCATTATTCTGACTCACAGGCGAGTTTCATTCTAAATAAAGTAATTTGTTACAGAGAGCTTTCGGTAATTATACTACGGTAGCTTCCTAAATGGTAATGCGTTAACGATAATTTATTTAACAGTCCAGACACATAGCTATTACGAGTCGATTGCCCAGTGCTAGGCCCATAAAATCAATACTGTCAGACTGAGAAGCAGACTGATTATTCTCCCTAGGTATTGTAATTATTTTATGCGATTTGATGATATGTGATATTTGTACACTATAATCAAAATTACGAAATTATCTTTTTCTTTTTTCTATACAAGATGATTTATTTAAAATCAATAACTTCACTTATTTTCAAATACTACAATTCTTTTATCAATGAATTCTTTAAGCATCTTGATCTATTCCATCATATCAAATAGAAATCATCTATTCGAAATCTAAGCTGACGAAACGAATTTACAACGAATGGAAATAAAATCATTAAAACCAATAAATCGGATATGGTTAAAAATGGAAATCTCAGGGCCTTCGGACTTTAAAGTCTTAGCCAGAGATGAATATAACTAGTCGTGGAATAATGCCTTTCTTGCTTCACCTTGCTTTCTATTCAACATGTTTTAATCTTTCTCGTTTCTTTATTCCTGTATTTGGTGCACACAAACCAATACAATTTGTTCTTGGTGAGTCTAAATATAATACTAGCGCATTATAATTCGTTCTTAGCTCCAGCGCGAACTTGATTCTCATAGGGCAATTGTCCAAAATTTAACTGCAATCAGAGATTTGATGTGCACATACCTAATTTTTTTCAAATTTACTACATGCGCCCACTAGAGGTGCGCATTTTGGGAATTATCTCTAAATATCTGTAATAAACTTTAGTAGCTAGTGGTGGGTTAATAATAGAATAGGATAGACAATTTATATAATATTTGTCATTTCCAATAAGCATCTGAATTTCATTTTATTATAAAAAGAATATAACTTTTTCGCTATGAAGTTAAAGATGCACTTAACATATATACATGAAGGTATACATATAATAGGTATTCATATTCACTATGTTTGCCAAAAAATAAATTTTGTAAGAAATTTCAAAAAGGGATGTTCATAGATAAACGCATGAAATAGATAAACTTCTTTATAAATGGATTTTATTTTCTCCATGTACAAAATGCAAATGTAAATGTACAAAAAATGCAATTTTCTAAGTATATAAGGCTGTGTGTCTGATTTTAAAATGCGTGTTTGTAAAATTTTAAAGTTTGTCCATTTATTAAATAATAAAATAAAATATCATTTTATTCGATTATACCGATATTTAAGAAGGGCGACACCAGATGTTGTGAGAATTATAGGGGAATTACCCTATTAAGTGTCGTATCGAAAATGTACGAAGTTATCCTAGAAAGAAGACTAAAAGCCAGTATAGATGAACAGCTCTCAGAAGCGCAAAGCGGCTTTAGAAAAGGACGGAGCACCCAAGATCACATCTTCACAATAAAACAACTAATTGAAAAAACAAGAACAAAGAATACCCAAGTATATCTGGCCTTCTTGGATCTAGAAAAGGCGTTTGACAGAGTCTCTCAAGCAGAAATATGGAAAGGACTAAAACGAAGGAATATCAAACGGAAATTAAGGACAGCGATTAAAAGTTTATACGATGGAAATAAAAGCTACGTGAGGAAGAACAACATGCAATCGGAGATATTCGAAACCAATAATGGACTAAGACAAGGTGGTGTGATGAGCCCGACATTATTCATTTTAGCCATGGACGACGTTATACGAGCCATAGAAAGTAGAACGAGTGCAGTGCACATCGGTTATAAGAACTTGAAAACAGTGGAACTGTCAGTATGCGCATTCGCCTATGATCTTATGATCTGTGCCGCTATAGAGCGGGAACTCCAAGAAAAACTAAAAATCTGGGAAGAAGAATTAAGTAAGAAGAAGATGAAAATTAACACAGACAAAACTAAAGTGATGGTGATAGGAAAGGAAAACAAAACAATCAGCATAGAAATCAATAACGAGCAAGTAGAACAGGTTAATGTTTTTAAGTATTTGGGAGTGTTACTAGATAGGGAAGGAAACATGGAAAGCGAAATCAATGAAAGAATATCTAATGCCGCACGCACTTATCACAGCCTTAACAAACCGTTCATTCGAAAGAAAGAAATAAGTAAAAATACGAAAATGACCATATACAAAACCATATTTAGACCGATTTTAATCTATGGTAGTGAAAGTTGGGTACTGAATAAATATACTAGAATCCAAGCTATAGATATGAAGTACCTGAGAGCAGTCAAAGGAATAACCAGATTGGACAAACAAAGGAACGAAGCAGTGAGAGAAGAACTCGAAGTAGTGTCAATCGAAAAAGCTATCGAAAGAAACAGGTTAAAATGGTTTGGGCATTTAAACCGAATGAACGACAGGAGCCAGGTTAAGCAGATATGGGAAGCCAGGGTACAACACAGGAGAAGCAGAGGACGACCGAGAAAGACATGGAATGATGAGGTAGCAAAAATTTTAGAAAAGCGAGGGAAGACATGGGCAGATGCCAAGAGTTTATCTAAGGACAAATCAAATTGGAGAACATTTGTGTACGATATATAAAAGAAAAGCTTAATTTGTAATAACCTTTAACCTCACACCTTCGGGTAGAAGAGGTTCTAGATTATATATATATATATATATATATATATATATATATATATCATTTTAAGCAAAGAATTGTTCAAATATCAGTAACCATTTCTTAAAATATATACATATATATTTTTTTCAATTTCGATCTAATTATGGAAATTACATAATTTCACCATCTCTTCTAAAAATTTCAACTAACATGGAAAGCCCTTTAGAAGATGAGAAATTCTGGTTTTGACTAAACTCCCTAAGAGCTTGTTTGATCCCCAGAAATTTACTTTGAAGGGGTGAAATGCCCCTTCGAAGATTGATTAATTTTTTACATATTATTACCAATATGCCTATCGTGCAAAAGACGTTTAAATGCACCAACTTATTAAATCTCACATTCATTAGTTTATTCGCGATAATATTGTAGTAAAGGCGTTTCCAAGTATGCATTTTGCATTTTGTATGGTTAATTGTATGATGATTCACTCTTTCAAAGTAAATTACCACCAATAGAAAAAAATGTATCTGTTAATAGGATTATTTCTCAAATCGGGACAAAATTTACACATAGTCATCATTAGAGACCAAAGAAGCTACCTTTAAGCTACCTACTTTTGGGTATGTTGACGGTTTACAATTGGGATGTAAGGTTGTATCATTCAACAGATCTACTTATGCGCACCACTGGTAATCATAGATTGCAATACACCATAAACTCGTATGGTATTTTAACCAATCGATTAATTTTTTAATGAATTTTTGGTGTACTTGACTTAAGCTATTACTGCTACATCCATATTATTTTTACCTAATTGACTTATTCTCTATCTTCTATAAATCATTTCTCTGTAATAAAATATTAAAGCTAATTAAAAGAAAATACACAAGTACTGTGGCACCCAAAATACTGAGCACGTCAAAAAGAATTATTACATCAAAAGATTTGATTTTACAATAATAACTTATAATAATATTAGGTACCATTTAAAGCTCATTTGAAGAAATTTTAAAGTTTCTTTAACATCTGTAATGTTTTTTTTTATTTATTTAACAATATATTCTTTAAATGACAGTGACTGTACCTTAAGTTAAATAAATTATTGAAAAAAAATCATTTGTTTAATTAGAAATAATAACATATGCTTGAAAAATAAATTTTCTTTGGTTTAAATAACCGTTCTCTATACCAAGTATCACTCGGAACTAGAAACTTTTTATTTATTTTCCATTATTGTCAATATGGCAAACAACACGTGATGACAAACAAAATAAACACGTAGACGTTTTCTACCGATTTTTGACTCTCTAGCTCAAGTGGTTAACTGTTTGCAATAATCCAATTATGTAACGCTGAAATTGACAATTGACTTAATCAAGATCTCACTCAATTAGAAACGGGACATATGATCATATATGTGGATGACACCTTAATAGCGGCATGCAGAAGTAATGAACAGGAATTGGAATTCGAAATGAAACAGATGAGTGTCGAGTTACTCCACCTGGGGTGCGCGAAATGCATTGATCATCAATGGAAATAAAATCGTTATCATTAATTTCAGGAGAACTTCCATTTCTTTGGCTAAGTTTGTAAAAAACTTAAGCTAACTTTACAAATGAAAAACTCCCTAAATATAAATTGTTTATTAAATATCTACTGCACGTTAGTCTATTCCGTCATGTCTTGTAATGTGTTGATATGGGATTTGGTAAGGCAGCCGTATATGTGAAGATAAACCCGCGTTCGTTTAGGGCACATATGAAACTCGAAATTGTCATGTGTCTTTTCCACAACATCAGACAGTTAGGTTTGTGTGGTCGCTTCTTTATTCGCCATTGTCCATGTACCTCAATACACGACCACTGCGAATCAAATAAAGTACAGTCAAGTGCCCATTCTTGGGATAACGTCCTTACTTGGGACATTTTGTGAAGTTCTGTTTTGAAGATTTGGCTAGTGTTTTAGCGTTTTTGCAGATAACTGCTGTGTATGTTTCCATGCCAATTAGGTAATTAGTTGCTCTTTGAAATTATGTGAGAGTAAATGCGTTGCTACTGTGTGATTGAAATTTATGTAAAGCTTGGGACACCATCGCAAGCAACTTTCTTCATTAAATTTTAACATTTAGTGCAGGATCGAAACATAATGTTAATATAGTTATTATATACAGCTAAAACTTAAAATCTGTCTTAAGTTTGGGCCGTTGACTGTACTTAGATTTTTTAGTGATGGTTTATAAGGCAATATTTTACCTTCCACGTAGTATTTCTAAATGCCAGGATCCTGTTTTTCTAGTGGCGCGTGCTGTGTGTCATCACAATAAGCCAGGATGGGACACAAAGGTTCATTCAGAAGATCATTTGAGATTAGTATAAGAAATCGAAATAGCGTGAATTTAGACCCCAGCTGCACTCTACTAAGTGCAGAAAATTTATTACTTTGCTTAATATGCAGTTGAAAAAAAAACATGTGTCAAATATAATCTTTACTTATTTTAAAGTAATTTTGCATTGACAATAAAGCATCCGAAGAAATAAATTAAATATTCGCCATCTTAACTTCACACTTTATAAGTACATTCTGAAGGTGACACGGGTAATTTTTTAGCTAAGAATTATCTAATTATTCCCAACAACCTTAACTTCCATTTCACAATCAGTGTTGATTTTACGAATATTTTGTTTAAGTTCCTAAAACTAGGATCTACTTTGCGAACTTTTAGCGAAATTCTGAAGTATATTTTACGAATAATAATAATAATAAATAATTAAACCCTAATGTCGACGAATATAAAACATAAATTAACAAAAAATTTATCTGTATGTAATAAAGACCAATCGTTCATAAAGAGACTGCTGACATTAAAAACGCATTCTAAACCTTAAAATAAATTTTGCATTAACGATAAAAATATTGTTATAGAAATTTAATGATTATAAAATTAGTTAACAAATTTCAACATGCAATGAATGTGCTCTCCTAATGTTCTCATATAGACAACTTTTTTCTATTCATGATTCTGGCCATCTGCAGCAAATTTTGTCCTCATACAAATTTATTAGAGCTGTTCGTGGTGATGTATTCTCTTGGCAAATTTATAAAATGACATCCTGATACCATCTAGAAGATGTATCAGATATGCCATTTCCAGCTCATTTATTGTAGCTTGTCAATAGTTACAGAAAATTGCAAGATTACGTAGACGTAAGACACCTTACCAACTATTCTTTTATTCCGTTCTTTTATCTTTTTATGTACCGGAGTTACTACCCAACCAATAAAATTATGTGTCAGATTTTAATGACTAAACAATCTTTATAAATTGTAAGCAACAAAAAAAAAATGGTGCTGACAAACTTTAGAAGTTAGTTAATCAGGTTAAGTCTAGAAAAAGATTGAAATATTGGATACATTTCTACACTTTCACTTTATTCAATGATGCGCTAATTCACGCATAATTATCTATCAAAATCGTTTAGTCATAGTTTTCATAACGAGCTAATAATATTTGTTGTTTCCTGTTACTGTCTACGTTCTACGTTGTTTTAATTTGCCGCACACGTTTTCCGTAATCGATTCTTTCTATTTGTTCACGCAGAAGAGAATCAGTGCCGATATCATTTGACGTTTAATAGACAGAACAAAGTAACTTCATAATGAAGAAAGCGGATAATATGTTAAGAACACCATTACGCTGGAGGATATAGTTCTAATCCTATGTAATTTATTCGCAGATGCGCATGAATACTTGTACAAACTTTCAATTCTCATTCATTAAATTAATGAAAGTAATTATTAGTATAATAACTTGAATTTCTAGAAAGAAATCTCGTCATCATTATTTAAAAGCTAAGATTGGTATTCACGGAGGTTTGTGTGTCATAATCAAAATTTTGCTTTCTAGATGTTTACATTTCTAATGCTTTTTTTTTTATTTTAGCAAACCTGAAATTGTTACAACGATGTACAAAAATAAACTTTTCGAATGTAGACATTTATGATCGAGCATTTGAAATATTATTGGAGATTTGACGTAAGAAAGATCTGTTTATATTTATCATTATGATTAAGATACATCTCTTATAGCTTTGTCGGTCAGAGTACGATTAGTCACTTGTATATAAATGTTTTCTCTGTAAGGTTGTCTTTATAGCCCCAACTCAGAATATTTGGTAGAAATTATACATTAACCGGCTTGTCATTACATTCGTATTTATAGAAAGCAGAAATGTAATTATAACGTGATACAGAATTTTAGAAGATTACCTTGTGGACTAACAATATTAAAAATAACAATCTGCGGAAATTTTCTCTTGAAATAAGCCAAACATTAAAAATGCATGTGTATTTTATGATGATTGACGATGCCATATTATGTGTTCAAAGTAAAGACTTTACCATTCTAATTTCATTATTATTACAACTGAGAAATTGTATAAATTTGCATATAATTGGCAAATATTAAAAACATATGTTACCATCTTGTATATGTTTACATACAGTGTATCTGAAAAATTTTGGAACACAGATAAAAACGAAATTCATTTTTAAAATGATCTATATTTAGATAACACCACATACAGGCACGCTCAAATTTTTTAGACACCTTACTATCAAAGTAGATTGAATAAAAATTAGCAGTCAAATCAAAATTAATGTTAATACACAATGTGTTTACGTAAGTCAAGAGAAGATAGGCTGCATACTAGTGATAAGGAATTACATAAATGTACAATCAAAAGTAAGAAATGAATCACATGTACAAAACAATACACAATAATTCATAAAAGTTAATAAGCACATTTAGAATACCATAAATTAAAATTATATTCACTAAAATTGAATGATAGAAATTCCTCGGCCGTGCAAAAGGCTTTTGCAACCAGAAATTCTTTAATCTTATTATAAAGACACATCTGAGAGGCCCCTAACAGCTTCTGTCAAAACATTATATAACTTAATGCAATAGCAATTAAAACGTGCGCTTGTTCTATTTATTTTGAAGAAATCACTTTTGTACCTAATATTACACAGATGATAAATTTCTTGTGATATAAAATCCATAATAGTACATTTAATAGGTATTAAACACATTCATAGATATATAAAGAAGGTAAATATCTTATTGTTAATAAATGACTGTAATCTGTAATCTTCTCGGTAACAAAAACCACATAATATTCTTATTACACGTCTCTGTAATCTAAAAGTATGATTCCTCGATGTACCACCATAACAAAAGATCATACTGAATGTAACTCTGAACAAGTGCAAAGTATGCCACCCTCAAGTAATTCAATAATTAACATTAATTTGAAAGGCTTTTTTGCACATATAAAGGTCTATTAAGTCTTCCAGCAATCGACCCACAGTGTGCATACCACATCATTCTAGAACCCACAGAATTTTGTATTACCATTCAAGTCACTATCATCCTTCATAGTGACAGCAATCTTAACTGTCTTATCTTTATTTAAAAACAGGCGGTTCGCACAAAACCACTTTATTGTCCTCTCCTGCGTATTTCAACTACAATTCATCGCCTCAGTAAAAGCTCTAGCCGGTACTCAGTAGTGTAGAATCATCAGCAAACTTTGCGATATGGTCAATCGGCTGCATATAAGTGGCCAAGTGGTGAATATAAATTAGCTATAGCAGAGTTCCGAGAATGGATCCCTGCGGTACACCATTTATAACCGGCAAAAACTGTAAATATAAATTGTTAGAAAACACCGCTTGGGTTCTACTTGAAAGATATGAGTTTAAAAATCTACAAGCATTGGGATAAATATTATAAAAATAAATCTTTCTAATTGGGATGGTATGAGATACGCAATCAAAAATCTTGCTGAGATTAAAGAAAGTGCCAACCGAGTGGCTTATACATTAAAAATAGTATTTTATTAAAGAATCTTAATAATCTGTTGCACTTCTGTGTGCTTTTAACTTCTTAGAGGGAGGTAAACCTAATAACTCAGAATCCTGATGATGCATAAAAATTTAGTATATCTACAAAACTATTGTTAAATGATAAAAGCCATTACCTAAATACTTAAAATGCCCAAAGATAATGCCATAACATAAAATTAATGGTAAATCGTATTCATATCTAATATAAAATAAATGAAAATTCATTTCAAAGTCATTGCAAATAATGGAAGCATGGCTTATAAAAAGAAATAATTGACATATTTTATGATTTTTTTTTCCAAAAAGATATTGATTGCGTTTAGGGTGTTCCTGGTGCTTACTGCGTAACATCTAACTTACTACAATTCTTTGAAGTCTATATTATTCTGATGAAATCCATATTATAATCATATTATCATAGAAAATAATCTTCAAACAAAGAATTGTAATACCCAACCAATCAAAATTTGGAAGCAACTGAATAGGAAGTGCTTCAGCATTGTTAAAAACAAATGTCAATAGCCATTCGTAAAGCAGCCATGGCATAGGATCTATTAAGATCAATATCTATGAATTGTCTGGTTCTAAGCATCCTTCTGCTTATATGATACATGTTACCAGCTTGCGCTTGAACGAATTTCTATCTGCATCTTCTGATTTCTGAAGTAATTATCATTTAGGATCGATAACCGATATGCTGTCAAAAGAACTTATAACTTTTTATTGCTTGAACGGCATATTTCTAAATCCCTAACTAAACGCACCGAAATACACATTTCAACATATATGTGAAAGCTGATGAATGAATTTTTAAACTTTCTTGTTGGTTTTTTTTCTTTCCGATTTATATCAACTTTCATTCTAGAACTTCTTTAATTTCTGGAGAATAAAAATGCTTTTATTTGCTTACTTTTATATTTAAAATATAATATATTAAGATTTCATTGAATAAAGAATTGTTTTATCTAAAAAATAAAAAAAAAACAATTCCCAATACTCCATTTTGAAAATCTCTAAACGAAATATGTGTTTTGTACTTTTTTTTCAGTTTATAGTTTTATGTGCTGCGAGACTTTAAGAACGTAGAAATATTTTATGACTTGAATTAAAAAGGTTTCCATTCCGTTATATCTTTTATAAGATTTTTAATTGAATATGATTGTAAAATAATATGGAATATGTAACATAAAACGCCAATGATATGCAGATAAACGAGAAAACAATAAACCCATTCGCGAGGTACGAAAGGTCATTTCCCTTTAAGTTACAGCTTCTTCGGTTATTACGGCCAATCTTTACCAGACACTATACATTTCCAACCGTTGTAACTTTTTTATAGGTCAGTTTCGTGTTACATTAAAAATACTGCACATATGGTGCATGTAAGTTCATTATTCAGAGAATATATTCATGTAAACGCATTATACGATCTCGACCACATTTAATTTAACAGCAGCCACCGTATTTCTAAATCCCGATAAAATCATTCCAATTATTTTATATTGAGTTACATTCTACGTTCCCTATCGTTGCACCGTAATAAAATATGCCTGTATTTGTTTATAAAAGCGGAATGCGTTGTGCTATTCAATTGCCTATGAAAAGTATTTAAAGATATGGGTACTTTATTAAGTGTTTATGTATGTATAAATAAATTACTAACGTTAGCACATTAATATATACCTAACATTTTATGTAATAAATTTATAATATTAAGAACATGGATCATTTTGTTTGATTTCACGATTGTTATTCTAATTAAAGTGTGTCATAGTAATATTAAATGCATTAATAGTATTAATTCAAAATAATACTAATACATGTATGATATTATTAATTAATTTACTGAGACATGGGATATAAAACTTTGCTATACTGCGGTTTAATAGAATCAAAAAACGTTTTTAATTGATAGTATTAAACAGATCGTACTATATTTGTAGTAGGGGAAAGTGGCCCAAAATGATCCCAGCGGGCATAATGATTCCCCCTCTTATTTTTAATACCAAGGCTGCCCTCTGTGATTTGAGTGTGTGACTACGATCAATCGAATCGCCATGTTTAGTTGACTACTGAAAGTGAACAAGGTAACAGCGTTTTAGAAAAATATTTGTGAAAATGTGTTTTTATGCTACCTGATCTAAGGTAAGTGCTTTTAAACTATTGTATCAGTGTTGTTATAGTAATAGGAATATCATTTTGCAATATATTTTATGAAAACACATAGTTTTGCCTATTATTTGACCAGTTCACGAAATAATTAAACAGAGTCGGAATCAAGTTACCATAACCTAATGCATATATTCACTTTTGGGGCAAAATGATCCCTTGCTGGGTTGGGTAAAATGATCCGGGACCATTTTGCCCGCTCGACTTTTCTTTTCCTACTGCAAAAATTGAAAACAACAAAGTATAGGGAAAATATTTCAACAAATATTCTTAATAAATACTAAATCGTTCTATTGTTTTTCTTTTGTTATAGATAAAAGCATGGTTCAAAAATATAAAAGAAAAACTGAGAGGCAGTTATGGGACGAAGATAAAATGCGAGAAGCAATGGAAGAGGTCCGTCGTGGCTTATCTTACAAAACTGCGGCCAGAAACTTTGATGTTCCGCTGATGAGTTTAAAGAGGCGCTGTAAAGGAACGAACAAGTTAGCTGTTAATGCTATTAAGAAACTGGGAAGCAAGAGACCGGTTTTCACTGTGGAACAAGAAGAAGAATTAGTTGCGCATATACTTGACATGGAAAGTAGAATGTACGGTCTCACCACTAAAGATGTAAGATCGATTGCTTATCAGCTGGCAGATAAAAATAATATTGATCATCCATTTTCCAAGAAAACATGTCTAGCTGGCAAAGATTGGTTGACTGGTTTTCGCAATAGGCACCCTGAACTTTCACTAAGATCACCTGAGTCAACATCCGCGGCTCGCGCACGTGCTTTTAACCGTCCTGTCGTGACTAAATTTTTCACGCTGCTAAAGACAGTGTATGACAAAATACAATTTCCAGCACACAGGATCTTTAATGTTGATGAAACATCTTTGAGTACTGTCCCAGGTAAAAATTGTAAAGTTTTAGCTCAAAGAGGTAGGAAACAAGTTGGCAGAGTTGTATCCGCAGAACGAGGTGTATCCACTACTTCCGTAATTTGTATGTCTGCATCAGGTTCCTATGTACCACCTATGGTTATCTTCGCTCGTAAGCGGATGAAAGAAGAGTTGAAAGATGGTGCACCACCGGGAACAGCATTTTATTGCAACGATTCTGGTTGGATGAAACTTGAGGTTTTTGCGGTGTGGTTTGACCATTTTCTTTCCTTTATTAAGCCTTCACAAGAGGATCCTGCACTTTTAATTCTTGATGGCCACCTTTCGCACACAAAAAACTTAAGTGTCGTCGAAAAAGCCAGAAATAATTTTGTGACCATTTTATGTCTACCGCCACACACCACCCACAAGCTCCAGCCGTTAGACGTGAGTTTTATGTACCCGCTCAATCACTACCACGATAAAGCATTGGAAAAGTGGCTTATTAATCACCCCGGGAGAGTTGTAACCGTTTTCCAAATCTCACAAATCTTCAACGAGTCCTACATGCAGGCCTGCACACCACTTAACGCAATTAACGGATTCAAGAAGACTGGTATTTTTCCCTACGACCCCGATGTGTTCACTAACATTGACTTCGCAGCTGCTGAAGTGACTGAGCAAAACGAACCTCAGAATGACAATGCTCACGAGGAAAATGATGCGGCCTATGAACCAAATGAAGATGTGACTGATGAAAATAACGTGGCCTATGAGCAGAATGGGGAAGCCAATGAAAAAAGTATTGAAAGCAACGAACAAAATGACATTTTACCAACAACTGTTATGCACTCCTTAGCTTCAGTTAGTGAACCCTCGACATCGAGAGCATCAAGTGGTTTTAAGATTCTGCCAAATGATATTCATCCACTCCCTAAAATGGCGCAAGAACAACGTAGCTCAAAGTCAAGGAAGTCTGGAGGCACAATAATTTTGACAAGCACTCCTTATAAAGATCAGTTGTTAGAGGAACAACGGAAGAAAGAAAAGCAGGCCGAAAAAAAATTGTTAAAGAACAAGAATAAATTGGTAGAAAAAAAAGAAAAAAATAAAAGGCCAGGTGTGAGAAAATATGGGAATAATAAACGAAGAAAACAGGACAAAATCGACGAGAAATCTTTGGAGGAATCCGAAGTGGAAGATGATGCAGAATGTCTTATATGTACCGAAACATTTCTGCAGTCTCATTCAGGAGAAGGGTGGGTGCAGTGCTCAATCTGCTATGGTTGGGCACATAATGAGTGTGCCGGAATCGATGATAATGACTGCGATCCATATTGCTGTGACTATTGTATTGACAATGCCAAAGTGAATAAAGTGCGTAAACAATTAGTAGATAACCTGTAATGTCAACTTATTTTGCGTTTAATTCAGATTTTATCGTTTTTTGATATTTTTTAACAGTTTTATTACACAACAATTTAAGTTTATTTTTACTGAATGTTATTTGGTTTAGCTAAATAAAGTAAGTGTTGTTACAAAAAAACTCTGAAAATCATTTGCCTTACTTTAGGAGATCATTTTCCTTTACTTTAGGGGATCATTTTGCCTTACTTTAGGGGATCATTTTGCCCAACCTATCAGGGTAAAACGATCCTTTTGCAAGCATCTAAATTACTGCCCTCAAAATTGCTTACCTGTAATATCAAGAAATTGGTAAGGCAATATTTAAGAACAGTCTCTACCGATATTCCAAAAAAATATATTTGAACTTCTTTTCTTGTATACTTTACTTTTTATAGTCATTTTTAGCTTAGGGGGATCATTTTGGGCCACCTTCCCCTATAGATGCAATTAACTGGATGAATAAGTATTAGAAAAACTTATTATAGTCAATCTACGTATACAGGATTTTCCACGGTAGCCGTTCGTTAGAAGTTTCCGAGGTTAGAAAAATCCTGGAACTTTGAATTTTTGGAATCCGGGGCTATTCAAGATTCTCTTTCATTTTAAATTTTTGACTGTGTTGACTTGAATATATTGGCTGGAAAACTGTATTCCATGGGCTTTAGGGGCGTGCCGCTGGATTGGCTGACATCTTTTTCGAACGGTAGGTCTATGTCTGTCAAAATAGGCAACGTGTATTCGCGGGAGTATGCGTGTGACATAGGAGTAGCCCAAGGGTCGGTGTTGGGCCCCCTACTATTCTTATTATTAATAAACGATCTACCGCAATACTTTAATTATGGACACACGATTTTGTTTGCCGATGATGTAACGGTGATAGTAACGGGTGAAACTTCTACGGACCTTTTATTTATGATAAAACGTACATTGCAAGATATGGCAGAGTGGTGCAAAACAAACCGATTAATTTTAAATAAAAATAAAACTAAAATATTAAACTTCCATAGACGCAAACCCCAAGATATTATTACAAATATTCCTTGTACGGATGGTACATCAATATTAGGTGTTACAATAGATGATAAGCTGGAATGGAAGAAACAAATAGCGAACGTGTGCACACAATTGAATAAGGCTTATTATGTTATTAATCAGTTGAAATACACATTGGAAAGAAAAGACCTAGTAGATATTTACTACGCGTTGGCATACTATGCTCTTTCGTACAATGTTATTATATGGGGCGTGGCAACTGGTTGAGAGAGAGTATTCATTACACAAAAACGGCTCATAAGACTGATTTTCAACATTGATAACCGCGACAGTTGCAAGGATGTTTTTAAAGAGAATAAAATTTTAACTTTTCCTGGCATTTTAATCTATAAATCGGCAGTCTATGTGAAACAAAACTTTGAATTATTTAATAAATACAAAAAACATCACCCTTATACCACCCGCCATATAGAGCAACTGACGATACCCAAGCACCACCTATCAGCTACAAAGAGATCGCCTATAATTCAATGTCTAAGAGTATATAATAGCTTGCCAGATACAATCACTAGCACAGACTGCATTAAACAATTTAAAAAACAGGTTAGAGCGCTCCTAATAGAAGAATCTCATTACTCCATTAATGAGTATTTTTGTTCTTGACTATACACATTTTTTGTCGTTTCTGTTTGTTCTATTTGTCTTTCTGTAAATTATTTACTTCTAAAATTTTGTTTGTTGTATTTTACATTTGTATTTTGACACATTGTATCCAGTGTTACTGGCCCAAACAATATGGAAATAAACTAAACTAAACTAAAATATTTTTAGGGTCTTACCACTTCCGGTTATACCGGAAGTCGCCATAAACTTTCTTATTTTAAATGGAACAGCCTGTATATTATTTCATTTTTAAATTCCTGAGAAAATTTTATGATGAGTTCTAATAGGTTTCCCTACTACTTAGATATCTTGATTTTTTTGAAAACTTTGAAAGATGTAGCGTTATTAGACTTTCCCTATACCTATTTACAACGGTATTAGTTAGAGCCTGTATAAAAAACGCCACTATCTTCAGCAGATTATAGCGACCCTGGTTCATTTAGAATACACCGGTAGAGGAAGCCTAATGTGAGGTATTTTGTCGGAGCAGATATAATAAACTCTGCGCTAGTGATTAGTGATAAAAGGGAGCGCGTCTCTTACTTTTTTCCATCAACTGCGCTACAAACAAAAGATCCTCGGCCAGAATTTGCATAATTAAATAGTAGGCGTTGGTGGAATACAAAAGGAAGATGCCCGTGTTATTATTGTGTTTTGCAACGATACGTACTTACTTCGAGTGATGAAGTTAATAGAGTAGGAGGTCGTCGTGCCTGTCACAGTTGTATACGCATGAAATATTATTTCCTCTTTCTGCACGTCTGCTCTATTATTCTGTTTACGTGCTCCCTACTTGCAACTAATAAATTGCTTGTGATATGTGTGAGCGAATATTATAACAAAATGTATGCTCATTAGATTGAAATAAAAGATATTTATAATTTTATATGTACCTAACTTTTAATAGATATATGCTGTACATTTATTATAAATTAAGTCGACGTTATTGCTATCTTTTTTGTTTTTAGAGTTGTAGAAAGGGTTAAATTATCAAAGTTTTGTATTTTTGATCATTATAAAACAATTAAATGTCGAATTTTTAAGATACCAGTAACAGAATAGCTTTTTAATGAACATCAAATTCCTCTAAAAAACCTGTTGTTTGTTGTTTTCATTCCTTTCTTCCTTCTATTTGTTATTGTCAGTTATATATACTTATATATATATGTAGATGTTGGTTCTCGGATATCCCGCGTTGATGTTTTGTCCTTAAAAGGACGGTTATCTCGACGTTTCGATGAAATCGCATTCATCTTCTTCTGGAGCTTCTTCGTATCGGGTCTGGTACAGTAATGCTACTATATATATATAAGTATATAGGCTGTAGTAACCCTAGTGGGTCATAGCCCATCCAAAGGATGTTTACAATCCATTTTATAGGGGATCAGTTTTTTTTTTTCTATAACTTTGCACACACTTTTGCTTCCTGTACCACTGCACTCCACAATTGCCTATCCCTGCATCGGTGATTCCAATTTTCCACTCCCATCTGGTGAAGGTCTGCAATTATTTTCTGACGCCAAGTGTTCCTGGGTCTGCCTCTATATCTTTGTAAGGATGGTATGCAATTTGTCATTTTTTTATTGTTTTTAATTCGTGGCTTCTCTCGACATGTCCAAACCATTTTAGTCTTATAGCCTTTGCGTATCGTACTATATCCGCACCAGCCAAAACTTCTTCCACTTCCTTGTTTGTTCTCCTTCGGAAGCTGTTGTCGTCATCTCTTATTGGACCCATGATTTTTCTTATTATTTTCCTCTCAAATCTCCTTAGTTCTTCCATCTCCCGTTTGTTCATTGTTAATGTTTGCATGGCATATGTCACCACCGGCCTAATCAGAGTTTTATAAATTGCTATTTTAGTTTTTATCGTCAATGCGTTGTTACTTATTAGATTTCTGTGCATATTAAATACTTTATATCCCCTTATAATTTTTCCTTCAATCACAGAGCCTTTGTCCGTAAAACCATGCACGGTCACACCGAGGAATCTAAAGTTATCCACTTCTTCAAAATTGTAGCTTCCAGCTTGCAAGAAGGATTTCTTAGTATGGCTTTTACTTATCCTTAAATATATAGTTTTTTGTTCGTTAAGCTGCAGTCCGTAAATCTTTGCGTGCTCATCAATATCCATTATCTTATTTATCAACTCCTGCTTCGTCCTGCTGATTATTGTTATGTCGTCGGCGTATGCTATTAATTGCGTATTTTTAGTAATTAACGTTCCCTTAATATCTGCCTTTTAAATTTTAAAAAAGTAAAAGTAGTTATATCACTAGGCATGAAACTCATCCACGCTATAATAGCATTTCTCCAAGAGGTGCCTCCTCAACTCTCTCTTAAAGAAGGCCCCCAGATCACATGCCCGCCTCACATCCATTTGCAATCTATTATAAATTTTAACACAATTATAGCGAAGAGATCGTTCAAATAATGCGGTATTATGACCAGATACACTGAGGTTATCAGCACCACGTGTACTGCAAATAGAATTGAACTCACTATTTCTAGCAACATCGGTTATATTTTTACGGGTATACACTGCACATTCGTATATATACCGACAAGCTAACGTAAGAATTCCACCACGAATGAAATAATCTCTACATGAATCCCGACTTTTAAGGTGGTATATTGCACGAAGAGCCTTTTTCTGCATGATAAACAACCTATTAAATTTAGTAGATCGATCCCAGAAAATTATACCGAACCTCAGCCGTGATTCGATACATGCCTTGTAATAAGTTATTATTAATTCAGTCCTAACATTTTGTTTCAACACCATAATTGCAAATATTGATGCGGACACCGATTTGGAAACATGCTCGATGTGGTGCTTCCAAGATAGATTTTTATCTACAACACACCCTAAAAATTTAGCTGTGACGCATTCGGGCACAGATGTTTGATTGATATGAATCAGGACTGAGGCGTTATTTCGTTTATGACAGTCAAAAGCAATTAATTTTGTTTTGGCTACATTAAGGGTTAAAGAATTATTCTGCGTCTATTTGAGCACCGAACCTGCACATTCAATACCCTTCTTGGACAAATCAAAAATGCCCAGTGCCGAAAAAACTGTTGAGGTGTCGTCGGCAAACTGACACAATTCTCCCGCACTAATATTCAAATTAAGGTCGTTCACAAATACAACGAAAACCAAAGGGCCCAATATTGAACCTTGCGGGACCCCTATATTGATGACTTGGTTTTCCGAAAAGGTGGTATTATAATTTTGCCCTATCACAACGCTCTGTAAACGATCCTTCAAATATGATTTGATCCATCCAAGACCCCATATTGTTCAAGTTTCTTTATTAAAATTGAATGATTAATTGAATCAAATGCCTGGGATAAATCGAACATTAAAGAGCCTATCCCATTTATTATCTAAGTGATCATAAATATTTTGTATGACAAGGAATAATGCTTCGTTGATTGATTTTGGTTTTAAGTAGCCAAACTGACATTTTACAAAGAGTGAACATTTTGAAAATAATTAAATATGCGTATAAACATTACTTTTTCAAAGATTTTAGAAAAAACGGATAAAACGATATGGGTCGATAATTATTAATATCTTGACGATTTCCTTTTTTATAAATGGGACATATTTTCGTAAATTTAAGAGGTGACGGAAATGTGCCTTGTATAAAGGACAAGTTGACCCAATAAACTAATGGATGTACAATGCAGTCAGCAACATATCTAATGATGCCTGCGGGAATTCCATCAATACTCGCAGACATTTTAATCGGGATACTCATAATAACACTGCGAATCTCGTCAGACTATTAACCACTACATTACACTCGAAATCCACATGCTTGTGAGCAGCAGTACCTCTAAAGTAATCGCTGAACAATTTGGCAAGCACCTGAGAACCATCAACAACTTCTTCATCGATTTTCAATTCCAAAGAAGGTATTTCTTTTTTGGAGTTTATCGTATTAACAACTATATTCCAATCACATTTACTTTTATTAGTAGCCTTTGCAATTAACATAGAATTATGTTTGATTTTGGTATCTTTAAGTAAATTTTTATATTTTTTATACTTGTTATACTCGTCTATGCGTATTAATGAACAAACTTTGGGGTTTTATAAATGAAATTAGCCACGGGCTGTTAAATCCAGTATAGTGACCCATGTTGGCTTTCAAAATCATTTAAAAATCATCCTATATGTCTTGTATGCTAGCTCTTCTGAAATACTTGCATGTAATTTCCGTTTATTAATTTGGTTACCTATTGAATTGATGGCTGAAAGATTTCAACCAAAAGTTCAATTCTGCAGTTAGCGCAGCCATATTTTGCAGAAACGTCTTTTGTTTTATTTTTACATTTCAAACAATATTTTAATCGGCTAGAAAAATATGATATGCCTTTTTATCTTCGAAAGCGCTAGAATTTCTTGTTTTTTTTTTTGTGTTTAATCTCTCATTCCTTTCACTTATTAAACCATATCAACCAGTCCAATATTCTTGTACGCTGTACTAATCTTTTGATGATTGATCAAAGCAATCTTCTGGATTAGTTTTTTTTTTTAACCTCGCATTAGACAGGATATCCTATGCAATCCCTATCATCCTATTACATAGTCTGCCGTAAGAATCCCCAGTATTGATTCCTGTTTCCTGTAGACTTACTGATAAATATGAGAAGACGGCTCCTACCAAGATTTAATAGTTCTTCAATTTTCTATCTTAATAATCTCTCAATATTTCCATAAATTAGCTGGTTTGGATTAGTTCAGTACCTACTTTTTGCGTTTTTGTTGAGACCAATTCTCTACCTAATTAAATATGAAGTCGATTATCATTTTCTTGGTAGCTCATCGGTTTTTCCATGTTCTTTAATTCCTTACTATAATCGTCAAATCCTTAATCAGAAATAGCTGATAGACGATCCAGCTACGTCGAGGTAATGCTAGAGGAGTTCCAAAAGGAAAGTAAATCTACATACTGAGCATAAGAATCTTACACTACCCATATACAGAGTCGTAGGACCATTAAAAGAAAGTGTATTTGGTTCCTATCTCTATCAGATTTCATGTTCTGGGGGCATGTTCAAAATATGGTGTATAAAGATAGAGAATAGATATAATAGTTAGAAAATCGAACCAAAATTGCAACTGAACCGATTGAAATTAGAAGCATACCCAAAACAGAAATAGTGAGCATAATCGAGTGATTTCAATAATCAAATGATTTCTTTTACTAAAAGAGAAAGGTCCTCCATTTTAGTTTCGTATGGTGACTATTACTACTACAATCAAGTATAAAAAAAAGGTTTCTCAATACTTAAACCATCCACTATCAATTGATGTCCCATGGATTAAAAATGATTTCATGGTCGAATATGAACCCCACTTATACCCATCACTATAAAGCAGTGAGGGACTGTATTAAAAAGGCGATTAAACTTGTAAACGAAAATGGGAATACTTTTAAAAATTTACCAGTATACTAGTAGTCCATAACTATGGAGAAGGACTATAAACAACTAGCGATAGTTGTTCTAACTAGCGATAACTAAACGTATTAACACTGCTCAGTACTGGCCATGGTGGTTCATTTTTCTTTGTTAATTGACGTTTAGATTAGATTAGATGAGATCTAACTAGGGTAACCTTGCACCGCGACCTGTTGATCTATTGTGCCCCTTTACATCAGCTATAAGCTGCTAGGGTTTGACCGCACTTATTGCTCCCCATACAGTCTGAGAGCTTTAATAAATTGCAATAGCTGTGATCGTTTCAGAGAAGGTATTTCTCTCTCGTCTATGACATCTTTGACAATATGGTTGACACGAGTTTCTGCGATAACAGTGCAGTTGGATATCAGACGTTCCGGTCTTTCATCTTGCGCACCGCAGAACCTGCAGCCGCTATTCTGTTTCAGACCTATCCTTGTCATGTGTTCCCCAAGGTGACAATATCCTGTAAGAAAACCTGTAAGGATACATAATATTAATTGGGCAGGAGCTTAAAGTGGCTTTTCATCAAAAGTTGTCCTCCTCGATAATACTTCTTAGGTGTTTCATAAATTTTCGGATTTCCAGAAATTTGGGGTGGGGAACTTAATTTCCAAATGAACACCTGGTATGACTTTAGTAGTATGATTAACTCTATAGCTTGTACAAGGAAAAAAGATGAAAGAAGGCAATAGTGCGGTTCACTTTAGAACATACTATATAACATTTTATTGCTGTTGTATAAATTATAAAAGAAAAACCGACAAATGAAACTAGTCCTTCGGAAATTAAGATAGAATTTGTTAAAATTAGAAATTGAAATGATATTTTGCGATCACGGCACCAGAAAACTGAATATTCAAGCTTTTTTATGTATATGTATATAAGTATATTTCGTCCCTCAATTTACCATACCCACCTGTTTCGAGCATCGTTCTCTTGAGAATCAAGAAAATGGAAATGTTTTTGCTCCAGCTTCATAAAGCACCACTCTTATTTGCGCTCCGTCGGACTATAAGAAAATTCCTGACGTTGACGGGCTAGACGGATGCCTATAAGGGCGTGGCAATGCAGCATCCTTGTTGCACAGGATACCGATCGATTTTCGACACAACGCAAAGACCTCCGAGTGAGTACCTACTCGTGGAATAGAACCAACGGCATACACCGCCTAGCTAACATTCGACCGAAGCAATCATGAATCCAGCGTACAGAGTTAATCGTATTACTTCGTTAATTGGCGGAGATTAAAACCGCAAATACTGTTCACGGAGGGAAGATTTTGTTGAGCGTGCTTTCATCCCCATTCATTCGCGTACTGACTGGATAGGTCATTCAAGCAGAATTTAACAAACAGTAATACAGTAAAACCTCTCTACAACGGGCTGTCACAGGCCCAACGGAATTGGATTCACTGAGAATGGATTTTAAAAATGCTTATTAACCCGGAAACGCTAACGCGAATCGTTTAAGGTGTAATTATACTAAAGTTAACGTTAGTGTTCCCGAGTTGAACAGGGTTTTGCAGCATGCATGTATGGAAATTCAACCAACGCATGCAAAAAGTAGCGTACAGGGAACGTATTATTTATTTTCTCATTTGCTTCAAACTACAGCCATTGTGGAGTCAATCAATCGCAAGTAATAGGAACGCAACGAATTATGAATAAATGGTTGCTCTATGGAATAGTGGACTATCGTTGTGGTAGCACGGCATTGAATTGCCCTACGTGCATGTCGAAGCATGTGAGAGCCGTCTGTATACCTATAAAAAAAAAAATCGAATTACTTTGTACCTATCTGTATTGATTATTAGACACAAACAAAAATAGTATTAATTTATTCAGAGAATTTTAAGTCAACTAGACGGAAATGCACGTCAATAAAAATCCATTAAGCAGGGTTTTCGTAATTTTCAATATTTTTGTGTGTACTTACGTTCAAGAAAGGAAAATTTACGGCTTGATAACAAAAATTAGGCTTTCAACATCCGTTTCCCAAAATACAAAAATAGTTTAGGTAGGTACTTAAAATTGTGGAAGGATGGGTGTTCTTTAAAGAGAATTATTAACTTTTCCCTCTGGAAGATCGAAAAAAAAACACGATGGTTTTATCTACCAAAAAAAAAAAAAAATTATCGTCATGGAAAGCCCTTTAACAACCCTAATTAATACATTATAACGACAAGGTAAAATACTATGGTAACGCAATCCCCGACAAACGATCACCAGTTTGAAAAAAATAATAAATGTACAGCCGTATTACGAGTACTGATAGATTTACAAAAATACTATACAGCAATACAATAATATAAAACATTCATTAATAAAATTAATTTTATGGTATTCAATTCTTGGCATAATTCAACAACAAATAGCAAATACCATAGCAATAGATGTACAGTCTGCGACAGAATTGAGTGGAGATAGTATTATATTTTATTATTAATTATTTCTTTTGTAATGTTAGTATGTTTTTGGATATTATTTATATTTAACTATTTGATCTGCTAGAATATCATATGATGTTGTATATCTAGCATTAAATAAGTATGATTAAAATTTATAGTATAATTAAAAATCGCTTAGTGTCCACGCAATTCAGTCGCTGACTGTACATAATTCCATATGGAATTAGCAAGCCACAGTCCTCATCAGGGTATCCTGATTACTGCAGTAGAGCCACTGCCGAAACGTCGGATTTCAACAATTCAACAGGATAAGACAGACAGATTCAACAGACCAAACACAACTCATATCTTCTAACCCATCGTCAAGAATTTCACGTCATGAGATACTTGTTTTCTATGAATCTTTCCCCTGTTACTATAAAACTGTTTATACCAGCGTGCAGGTCCCTGTTTACTTTAAAAAAGAGATCCTTAAAATAAATCAAGAAAAAATAACTTTTTAATAACTTTTGATCCCTAGAAAACTTAAATTAAATATAATTTTATGCATAAAAAAGATATTTTCTTCTTCCTCATAGCAGAATCTGCAGAGAGTGTCACCTGTCAGGCTTATGGCATACATATGCTTATTCAGTCTACAATGACCAGTCAACAGAGCTACTATCATTTTGACAGTCTTCCTGTCTTTACTCAGTAGGTCTCTAGTAAAAGATTTTTGTTCCTTTTGCCGGTCTTTGTCCTGAGGAGTTTTGTCACCATTCCTTGGACTTATTATGTGTCTCTCAATGCCGCATCCTTAGCCACCATACTGTTGATCCATATGCTATCATTGGTCTAATTATCCTTGTGTATAACCACACATTCATTTTGGGGCTAAGACCACAATTTCTTCCACATAACTTCCTGCGCCTGACCAAGGCTAGTGACTTTGTAGGTTGTTTCTGGATTGTTGTATTCCATGTCAAACCATACCCCAAGGTATTTCGCCTGTTTGAAATATGGAAACTTTAGAACAAACATTACACTATTAATAACGTAATCTGGGAAAGAATGCCAATATGTATGTTATGTTCAAGAAATCAATTTTGACACTATAAATATGTGACTGATGTCGTTAGTTCTAGAATTAGTTATAGTTAAAAAGAAAATATAAAATAAAAATTGAGTTGTTTTCCAAAAAGCTATTTGTCTTCTTTAGTTAAGTTTCAGTTTATGTGTACCTACATTTACATTACATGTTATAAGGTGTTGGGCACCATTATTATTGTAAATATTTTCGAAGAAAAAGTCAGAGAAATTCATTATTTTGCATTAATATATTGCTTCGGCTTAAACTGTAGTGACGTGAACCATAATTAACGATACTCAACCATCAATAATCGAATAGTGCCCATCACTTGTAAGTAAACGGTGTTCTATTTAGAAAAAGTTATGTCACGCCGACGGTTTTGAGATATTTGGTGTAATCTGAACATATATCAATAAAATATAGATAATGCCCACCATAAGTGAAACAGCAAATAAACAATAAAAAAAAACGATTTTCTTTTGCAAAAATTGAAATAAATAAGGAAGTTGATAAATACGATGAACTAGCACTTAATCCAAAGCCAACCAAACCAACAGCCTTCTGAGAGTGACCAAACCTGGGACATGCCCAGGACGATATGTTAAAAAAAGTCAAGTTTTGTGACAGAATTTATCACAAAGCTTAGCGGCAAAGGCGAATGGAATCAAGACGCCATCCTAAAACTCAACCGAAATAGCACTGCTGCTGGAACTGGAATAGGGATATGTGGACCTAGAACCAAATATGTCGAAAGCTTGGGCTTGTACCCGACTATCTTCCAGTGGGAAACACACACTATTGAAAGGCGCATGCAGTTTAACATCGGCAGAAACTGTCAAAAGCAAGAGATTATGATAATGTCTGACAGTCAAACAGCCATCAGAGCGCTGAGCTCAAATATAATCAGCACCAAGATGATTTGGGAGTGCCTAGGAAAACTAAAGGAGCTAGGCAAAAATAACAAGGCAACCCATCTGTAGGTTCCGGGCACACCGGAGTGGAAGGAAACGAAATAACAGATTTATAGTTAAGAGAGGGGGTGGAATACCATTTATAGGACCTGAACCCTTTTGCGGGGTAGGTAACAGTAAACTGGAGAAACTTAAAAGTGAAGTAGAGCAGAGAAAATCTAAATACTGGAAGAATCTCCAGAAAATGGGAGACGCTAAAACCCTTCTAGGAACTTATATCCAGAAGAGATCTATAGAATGCACCAACCTAAGTAAAAATAATATTCGCATATTGACAGGAACTTATCAGGTCATTGTAAACTCAAACGACATCTAAGCAGGCTTGAAATAGCAGACAAAACCGAATTTAGATTTTGTGATGAACAGGATGGAGCATTCATCCACCTACTTGCGCTGCACTGTGCAACTCAAGGGTCTTACACCTGGGAGTATGTGAAATTAAAGAGGGACACTTATCTAAACTGGGGCCTTCTGATTTTCTGTATTTTTTTAAAGGAATCAGATTGTAAGGCCAGCTGTAAATACAGCATACAGAATAGGGAACACAATAGATCTTTCAGGTCACTTATCTTACATACATACATAACTTTAGGCAACTTATCTGCAATCTAACCCAGGACTTCACTGCAAGTAAGGTTAACATATTAACAGAAACCACCGCAGTTCCTTTAAGGAAAGACATAAATTAAGCTGAAGAAATAAGATAATATGATTTAGTAGTTTCCTTCTTATTACGCGGTAGGTACCTATGTATGTACAATATGCATAGACTGTACGTGTCGGTGTGTGTAATTTTATAATTTTTAATGAGCTCTCGACTATCGGTTTAATCTAACGCAGGATACACACACCTACTTCTAAAGATCAATATCTACCGTCAATTAACTTATAAAACGATATTTTCCGTAGGAATCTGATTGGGAATGAGATAGCATTTCCCGTTCCCCTACACGAAAGAAATAATATATAGCTGTGTCACTATTTTGTGTGGTATTCTCGTTCGTTCGATTGAATCCATGAAATCAGATACTTAAAAATAAATGATATGACGGTGCATCGTGAGTAATCATTTCTTGAAACCGAAACCTGTAGAAAATCGTGAATTGGATGCTTTTGGGATATCGTATTTATCTTAAATTGATTTCTAGAAAAAACATATTGGTTTAAGAAATTCAATGCAGGGTGTATAAGCTGAAGAACTAAGAAGTAAATCTGATATTTTTGAACAAACATACCAATTTATTACACATGTTTATCTGATATTTAGATTACAATAATTAACCCGAAGGAGTTTTTACGTGTCTATATCGCATTGACACGGGACCTACAGCTTTACTTCCTATCCGAGAAAAAGGCATGTTTTGTTTTTTATCCACAATTAATTAAATATTGCTATCTCGCCCTGGAATCGAATCAGCGCACAGTGGGGCCAAATCCCAAAAAGCTGGCCAGAAGTCTAAACCCCTTGGGGCGTTCTTGGTGTCGTTGATTACGAATCAAAAGTAAAAATTTCAAAAAAACAATACAAAATACAAAATTTATTGGATCGAGATATAATTGAGTACTCGGGGGTTCTTGTAGTTGCTGATTACAAATCAAAAGTCAAAATGGCGGACAATTTCTTGAAAAACCGCCGATTGAATCAGGACATAACTGAGTGTTTGAGGGCAATGGAAGTTGCTTATTAGGAATTCAAGGGAAAAATTCAAAAATATAAAATAGCGGATCACAAATGGACAACTTCTTCAAAACAAATTATTTGAAATATTCTAAATAAGAATGAAAAAAAGAAAAATTAGAATGCTGCCAAATTTTAATATCTGAATATTATATTTGTTATTTTTTTTTTCATTACAGATTAACATTTAATTGAATATATATATATATAGTTGCTAACGGTAAAGAAATGACAAGAAAATTAAATCTAACCATGTAAAATGTTTGATACAAAGTTGAATATTTAATTATCGTCATCAGATATGTCATTTAAATACATGTGTTGTGCTTGCTAGAAACGGAAAAACGGTCATTGTGAAAACGCTATGTGTGGACCACGCTTAGAATAAGCCGTTACCGCGATATAACCGGTCGCCACCCTTAATGAATCAACCTGTACTTACCTACACTTGGGCCTGACTGGATCCAGAATGTGAGCACAGCCTTGAACAGATGCAGAACCGCACAACTTCTATCTAAACCACGTTTTCAACGGCCAAAATTAAATAGAAATCGGTTTTTATTACAAAAACCTACGTTAATCGTAGGTGCGCAAATATGCGCAGCATTTTGTTGTTGTTTTAATTAGATAATATGTTAATTTATAACCTACAGCAAGTCCGATCGCAGAACACTGTAGAACTTATATACTTTTGCTTATGAGTTTGCAATTTTACCCAGCAATTTTATTCTAATTTTCGTCCAAACCATTCATTTATTAATAGCATATAAATTATTACTTTGAATTTTGCTGTACTTGATAATATTTTACTTACTTTCAGCTTTCGAATTAATTTTTCAAATTTTAAATTGCTCTATCCTTGTTGCTGTGGCATCCAATTAAAAACAGCTTTGAAATTCAGTTTCTAAGTTAACAAGTCTGGCAAGCTGGAGGCAAGGGCACGTCTGAGTCTGAACTAACATATTATCGCAAGTGTAAAACATCGTGCTGTTTCTATGTTGGGATTTAACCTTTTGACTATCTAACCCATATATGTAATACTACTATATCGCGGGTTTCGTATGGAACCAGTGGCACAAATTTCCGCCGATGGAGGGGGATGGAAGATACACTTCTTTGTCTAACTATGTTCTCTGACAGCTCTTATGTTTGACAGATTTTGTTTAGTCAAAAGTCAGAATAGTTGGCTATGGTCAAAATATAGGTTATCTCTGGTGAGAATACACAAGTCATATATGTGTATGTAAACAAAAAAGATTATTTTAAAGTATATTATTGAATATATTTTAACATTGTGCAGAATAATAATAATTTGAATTCTTAGGAACAAATGACATCAAAAGTTGGGAAAAGTTCTACCGGATATTTAAAGTATTCCTAGAGGCTACTAGAACGGTAGACAAACCCAAACAAGAAGAAAATAGCAGTGTTATTTTCATCGATTGATGATGGAGGCTCACATCTATATGATACCTACTGTTACCTATGTCAAGGGTGAGCAAAAATTAAAATATGAGGCTATTATCAAGAAATTTCAACTGGTGAATATTATGAAAGAAAGACTCAACATCGAAAAGCAGTTAAGTGAAATTGTCAACGTGATACATAAATAAAACCAGGAAATCTGAGAATATTCTAAATTTAAGTTTATTTTTATGTGTGAATTTTTTTTTTTTATTGACCTTGTTTTCAGTATTGTTGTAATGAACCTGTTGCTATTTTATATTAGAGATTATTTTTTGTTCAATATACTATCTTCTGTTTAATTTTTTCATTTTTGTTCATGTTTTCACTAGGAATAAAGTTACAATTTTATTATTAAAACAAAAAATATTTCTAGAAATACAACAACAATTTTTTTATTGAAATTTGTTTACATTTATTGAGGAAACATACACGCATAAACTTGATCTCTGTGATTTAACTCTATGGCTACTTCAAAATCTTCATTTTGGCCAGGTTGCTCAAAAAGTTGAATTTTCAAAATATATCAGGCGATAAAAACCACTGTCAACATGCCAAATATATCTTCGATTAAAATTCTAACTTGAGAAAGCTTGTATAATTGAATAAGGTGTCCATCGCCGCTAATAAAACGGTGTAATTAACCAAGATAATGTTAGATAGGCAAAATCCCCTTTTAACAAACTTTTCAAAACTATTTTCAGATGTAACCTTTGCATATATACCCGACCTCGTGAATACTCCTGCGTCATGCATGCTGCAAACCTTTCTTAGGGAAAACTTTTCTCATTCCGTGTTGCCAATATTTTGCAGTTCCAATTATTCATCATTAGCGAATGAACATGTTATTATTATAGAATCTTCCACAAGCACTTGCTGAAGCAATGATGCAGCACCAAATAATAATTGTTCTCTATCCATTTCGATAAATATCGTTTCAGTGTAAGGAGTAAATCAAGAATATATAAATAAATAATCAAATAACACAAATTTGAACTGTCAACGTCAACTGATTTTCATGTTTATTACGTTAAAATTACGCGCATGCGCACGTTACGTCAAGAACAAGTAGGAGTTTCCGATATATATCCATCGCCCTTTGATTTCGGAATTTTTTAGAATGTGTCACTTAATCACTTAAAAACCCTAATATAAAACCTTGATTTTTCGACTTTTCCCAGTTTTTTTTTTTTTGTAATTTGGCTCTACTGTGCAATGCCTACAGGGTGAAAGGTGAGCATGCAAACCGTTCAGCCACCGACATTGTATATGTCTCTATTGCGCTCATTTTATTTGTCATGGACGGCGTATACTCATATCTCTCATACGGTATATGTAAATATTTACTACAAATCATTCTAATAGTTCAGTTGATAATACAGAATTCATGGGACACATAGATATACGTGCACACTACTTGCACTGCCAACTCAAATTTGAACGATCTATAGAAAGAGAAGATACAAAATTACCATGATAATAATTTTAATGAAACAATACTTATTTCAGGGTTAGCCGCATGCCACACCCAAAATGATCTGGGTGAGGCTTTTTGCAAATTACAATTCGTTCCTTAATTTTAGGCTTCAATAACGTAATTGAATATTGACGCATATAGAATAATGCCTTCATCTTTGTATTTTAATTTTATTATACATGTCGTTGGTAAATGACTGTTGTTAATACCAAGACATAATTTTAGTCTTCATTAGTAACATTATCATTCAGCATTATTTAATTGATGAATTGTAAAAACTCCAAATTATATCATGGAAATAAAATAAATAAAACTAGAACCTTTTCAGCTTGAGTTTGTTGAATTTTGTGTCAATTTTGATGTTTCTTCGGGGTTAAATGTCTAACATCTAGTCTTTTAAGTAAACTAAACACCCTTTTATAGTTCCTGCGAAAACTTTGTACATACTATATCTTATTATTTTTATGAATGTAAAATATGCGTTTGTTCTTGTAAAAAAAAGAAACATTTCATTTTTCAATATCGTAAAATACAGACTGTGCTTGTTTTAATTTCATTAATGGTTCGGAATATATTTTGACCAAAATTTGAATTGAAAAACTCACTACTCTAATTTGGTCAGTAGGTATAGTTACTTAACTTATTGTTAGTTATTTATTAATGCTAAACAGTTAATTTCTTTTTATGATTTGCAAGTAAAATCAGGAATAGGGTACGGATGTGTTTGAGGTGGCTTCACCATGTGAATTAAGCTGCAATATTTCCTGTGTATCAGGGACATCACGTTCACGACTTTACAATTATTTAAAGAAACGGAAATAAGACTGCTTGAAAAAAATACAGCAAACATTTATATAGGAGAAGTAGATGAACAGATGGCGGGAAGAAATTGGAAGATAATGCTCGAAAATGTATGCTAACCTAAGCAGCGAAACATATGTAATGTGAATAACATTTCAATGAGAAGAAGCTCGTTACTTCCAATTATGACCTAAAAACTTTATATTAATCAATAGTAAGGTTAAACAACCATCGGCTGCATTTATAAACTCGGAACCTGTTCGATAGGAGTGTTCGAAAACTGTCAAAAACAAAGCACGGAAACAGGTAAGAAGTTGGGTCCAAGAGAGACATAAACAACCCTAGGGCAACTAACCAGGCAAACTCATGGAAAGACCTTTATCAAGAGACCATCAAAGAAAAAGAGTGAAGAATTACTAAAGCTTAGTACCAATTAAATTCGTATAATAGGAGGTTTCCTAACAGGACATTGTGCACTGAAAGGACACCTACAGAAAATGGGGATCAACACCGCAGATACCCAATGCAGACTGTGCAATAGAATGACAGAGGCTGCATATCACATCCTATGTGAATGTGAGGCTCTGGACGCACATAAACTCAAAGAATTATTTCGATTGACCAGCCAGAGACCTGCACAAAGTAGTACAGGGTACCAGAATTTTGGACTGGCTGGCATAATTTGATAGGTAAAAGAAATATAATACAAAAAGCCAAGAAACTGCAATATTACCGGAGACTTTGTCAGACGGTTCCCACATCAAAAAAAAATATCTAGTGCTTAATAACGTTATAATTTTGAATAGCTGAATGCATTGCTGTGGCAAATTTATGTTAATTTTATATTTTCTTATATGACAGTATTTGTTTCTATTGATTTTTGGATTGTTTCATGTATTTGAAATTAATATATCCAAGCATATTTAAAAACTATGATAGAATTCCGTCTTGACGGCATTACCGGCTTACGCTGCGGCCCTCTCCTAGATTTATAGTTTTACTTGTGTCCCGTAGATGGAGACAATCTTTACCCTTATTTCATAGTAGAGAATCGCAGATATAGCTTGCGATGCGCTGGCGATGAAAGTGGGTTTGCACTCGGAGTGACGCTGATGACGCCTGATAGGCACAAAGTCGAGTTCGTCTTTTGTGCTATTCTCCTTTTATTGCTTTTGCTGGTATGGTGATTCCAACAGAAGACCATCAGCCTGGTAGCATTTTTCGGTTCTAGACGTATAGTACTTTATATAAAGCTTTTTTCTCCGTAGAATTCAAAAATTTAATTATATATAGGGTGTTACATTTAAAATAACGAACTAGTATGCGTTCATCTACTTTTGAAAGGCTTTGCTTAGTCAAAAATATTTTTGGCTTACCCAGCATTAGTTTTTTTAAAACTTATAAAAAATGTTTTTTTTTCCAAAACGAAAAATAAAGCCGCAATCAAAGATCTAGCATTTTCTGGGACAGCTGTCCATATGCATGTACAGCAGAATTATTTTCTAGTGGCGAAAGTGCACACGCATCGTACGTGACGAGTTCGAAGATGTAGGCGGAGCCCGGTCGTTCGTTGGCGTACAGTACTGCAGATACATATTATAATAAAAACAGAACTTCGTAGTTTAAATGAATAGCGAAGATAGTGCGGTTATGTTATCACGTGCCAGATATAACATTTCTCAATATTTCTTCGCGTGTGTCTCACTCCATTAAGCACGCCCTCGTGCTATCGCGCATCCGCCAATTCAAAAAATGTTCAACTGTAGTTTATTTTGCAATGGTACTGTAATTTTGTAGCCATTTGTTCACAATATCTGATACGATATTTTTATAGCTTGCTATTTTGGGAGGAGTTTGCAGTCAATAACATGCAAAGCAGATTCGCATATACGTTTGCTTGGTCTTTTGCTTATTTATATTGAATAAGAAACCATGTTATTTCTCAGAAAGTAATACGATAACACTTTTCTAAAACGTTTGAAGCAAATCTATAATATTATTAAATGTCCAAGCTGTTTCATTTTCCAGTAGACAATTAGAGTTACCCTAAAAATATTTTCATAACCCTCGCCTTACAATACAATCGTATTGTCCTAAACATACGATATGTATTGCGTTCATACAAAGATAAACATCATACTAAAATTAAACGTAGAATTACAACGGTAATTTTAAAATTGTTATCTTTACACGTTTTACAACAGTTTTTGTTTTTATTTCAGGATACCGATGCTTCAAAACGGTGATGTTCTTGACGGGATTTATCTTCGCATCGTGTATCGTATACCTGATCTGCCTACAAGGTGTACTCATGCCACCGTACGGCAATGCAGGTAAACACTATCGGACCTCGCCTATCGAAACTGAATAATCGATTGCTTGTTGTTATTTTTCAGGCGTAGCGCTTTTCGCGGGTCTCCTCTTCGGTCTCATAACCATGCTGGTCCAGTACGTTGGACTCTTTATGGCCGGCCTTCATACGGGAGTTCTTGTTGCGGTCGCTGCTTTGATAGTAGCTGACCACTTCATGGAAACCAAACCTGCAGGGTCAGTTTGGCTGTGCGTCGGTGTTTTATTGGTCTCAGCGCTAGTCTTCGCCATATTAAATTTGTATTTTAGGAAAGGTGAGTTAGTTTCGTTAAGTTTTATTTGAAGATTGAAGAAAGAAATTGAGCAAAGTAAAAATTACATTTCCGGTATTACATTTCATGGAGAAATTGCTTCTAATAGGTGTCCTTGATAATAATCAGAACTGTGGTTTTCATCGGCATACCAGGACATCACGGTCGTGGCTTTGTAATAATTGAAAGAAGAGGAAATAATGCTAATTAAGAGAATAACATGCACTTACATATATGGTATGCTACGTGCTTGATTAGCTAATAGTCGCTTTCTGTTTCTATGCACGTTCAACATAATCAACTTGGTCTTTGCTACCCAAAAACAAACAACAACAAAACAAAAACAATAGCGATTGAAGTCTTATTATAGTTCCAACAAACCCGGCGACATTGTACTCTCAATGAAATGTCGCACCACATTTAATTTATTTACCTATTTAACTAAACTAAACCACTGTTAGGCTTAGATTTACTCGATTTATAGTATAGTAATCTTTCTGCCACTACAATTACTCTATTGGTTTCCATTCTCACCGTTTTTTTTTTTACAGTTGAACTGTGCGGGAACCTCTGGAAAGAGTACAGCATTTAATCCTCTACTTCTTCACCTATTAAATCATGCCAGCCAAACAAAATATGTCACCTGTACTAGCTGCTGTCTCTGTCATCATATCAGAATATACAGTTTGCAATAGACATCGCCAGTAGTGATCTCAATTATCTACAGTTGTGTTATAAGTCCCATTAGGAAATCTAATATTTACTAATTCTTTGATATTCTCTTTGGTGGTCCCTTAATAAAAGTGTTTCCATATGAACCTGACTGGTTGTAATGTTTTAATATTTTTTTTGTATTGTTATCGGATTGAATTCCTTCTTTATTAGATACTCCTTTTCCTGTTACTCTATCAACTTTCCCAACTCTCTTCAGTTCCACGAATGTGTCGATAACTGGAGACCAATCAGTTGGTCAATTAATCGCTGCATTTCGCCGAGTTCAATTATGTATTATCCACCATACGAGAGATGCATAAGCGATCACGGGTTTGACCACAGATACGTATATCCAACATACTTGACTGGTCGAAATCGTTTGAAAGTCCGGTGTGTGCGGAACACAGTCTTCTTTGTCCAAATGAAAGTTTTTGTCCAAAACAAAGTCCAGTGTTTCCAAATTAAAATTCGCATTGTCAAATCAAGCATATATGAGGGTCACAAATATATATTATTCAATAGAAATAATTTATTAGAACAAAGACAAATGCATTCAAATTTCGTATGTACGAGTATGTAAAAAAATATATAAAATGTTTGTAATTAATCATCAATAACTTCATACCTTAAACATCTTCATAAGTATGTCTGTATATGATATGATGTAATAATTTAAAGAATTTCTGTAGGATATTTGGGTAATAGCTTTGGCAATATATAATTCTTCTTCAGCGTCCGGTTCTGCTCTTTTTATAATATTTTTCCATTGGTTAAATAAATTTTCTATCCGATTCAAAAGCGGTGAATAAGCTGATGGGAGATAAATTACCTCATATCCTAGTGCAGGAATTATAGTCTGTGTTTCATTGTTTTTATCTTTATGAAATGGACCAGTATCCATAACAATAAATACCTTCTCGTTACCATCATCTGCAAGTTTCTCAAAGAACAAAGTCATAAACTGCAGAAATGTACCGCCATTGTAAGGTTGTTCTCAAAAAAATATGCTTGTTTATTCATTGCCGCAAATTGAAATATTTTTACTCCGTATTTGTTTTAGTAAGTAGTTTAGTAGCTCTAATACCTGCTGGAACTCGACCATGTTTTACTCCTGAAAAAACCTGAATACTAGTTTCATCTAAGAAGAACATTTTCGCCATGATTTCAAAGCATATGCATGCCGATTATTTATAATGTCTTCGTATTTTCTTCTTTTGGTATCAGTGCAATAGTTTTTAATGTATAATGGAAGTTGCGTAAACATTTGAAAATACAAGATACAGCCACACGCTTTCTTTTTAAACATTTCGTCATAATTGTACAGCCTTCATCACCCCAATTGCATTATCAGTTAAAATCTTTTCTCTGTAAGCCTTCGCTAAATTTTCTGTCCTTACTTCTCTTTGGTAGATACGAGCCACTAGTCTCACTGTGTCTGACAGCGAAAGTTCTACTTATAAAATTCAAAGTGTCGCCTCTATTAAATGCATCTATAATCATGTTTCATTGTTTATTTCATCATAAACTGTTTTAAACTCCATTTCTGTTTCTACTAACATGATAAATATGCAACTGACAGTTTAACGGGCCCTCATTTGTTTACCGCGTACTTTGATTTGAACATACGGACATTTGAACATTTAAGTTGTCATAATTGCTTGCGGATTTGCAGTTGAGGATGTGGTGGTCCATTGTCCCACATATATCCAACAGTTTCTCAAAAGTCTTCAGCATAACCCACATCAGACTTATTGATCTCTAATACTCCACCTAATGCTCCATTTTTCAAGTAACGTTGATCAATTCTACGGACAAAAGCATAATTGGATAAATGCGATTCTGGTGATTTACAGAATTTAAATTAATTAATTTCCCACTTGACCATTTTCACATTCACTAGTTTCTTTACTATCATGGCCTTTGCCATTGCCTTGTTTATAAATACTTTGGGATCATCGTTATAGATACGCTAATACATTTGAAATATGTTAAAATTTTGTTAAACTACGATTTTGATTTAATATATCTATTGTATTTGTTCTTAGTAGTTTTGTTTGTTTCTCGTAATTCTTAAATTGTTCGAGCCGTTCAAAATGCTTATGCAAATTGTGGCGTCAGAATATTTAGTAATGATTTCAAAACATGTTTAGTGTTTAAACTGTCTATTCTTTAATCTTAAAGAAGGTGGCCAACATTTCGTATGTGGCTGCATCAAATTGCACGACATTTAAATCTCATTTTAATTGTAACTAACATATTAATTTTTGACGTACTTTAAGGGTTAACGATTTTGGGAACCTCAGCTTACGGCGGTGCTATTCTAGCCGCGTCGATAGATTACTTCGTAGAAAGGCTGTCGATGATCTACTGGGTGCGGGATAGAGTAACTTTAAAGCCGGCGGTCGCTCCACCCTGCTGGTTCTCGTGGTTCGTCTTCGCCGCGTGGCCGTCATTCGTCATGGCAGGCCTGGTAATACAATGTGCCGTTACGGGAAGAGGAACCCATCACGCAGACAGTACGTTCATAATATTACGCTTATCGATGAGAAATTTCACTACAGCCGGTTAGTAATGTTCTCCGTGAATTCTTTCCACTTTTTTCTTTTAGTGGCGGCAGGTAGGAAGAAGCCTAGGGGTCCCAATTCCAATGGACGGACAAGGATCGACAGGGCAGAGCTGAGGCAGAAGAAGTACAGGTACCTTTACCAAGTGAGGACCGCCCATGGCGATGTTATCAGCCAGGTAAATTATAGTAACCTGTAGGTAATCTACATTTCTCGAGAATAATTTCTTTCATTTCGTAACTATATAAAAACAAAATTAAAAGCCAATATTCAATCATTAATATGTCGTTTGATTAAAAACTCTCAAGAGATGAGGCAACAATTTTATTCTTGTGGCAAGGTAGTCTATACGCTACACTGTCTTCTTTTTTTCAATAAAACTACTGGTGCGATTTCATTGAAATTTTGTTAATGCCTTCACCAACGTAGATTTAACATTTAATGGAGAAAGAATCATTCTAAATTTTGCAACTCTTTAGGCAGCCAGCGACAAAACAAAATTGATTCATGTTGGAGAAAATATTTGTATAATCTCTTATTATTTACCTTAAAGGAATAAATTAACCGTATTCCTGCTAGGGTAGATACAATTAATGAAAGTGCATTTCTTTTTCTTCTTCTTTCCTCGTAGTTACCCATTTTAGGTGTTAGGTATGGAGCCTGGCTCCTCCTGTATCCACTTCTTCCATTTTCTTGTAATTTTTGCCATTATACTCATTTCCTCCAAAGTCTCCTCGTTTCCCTTTCCAATATCCTGTATTTGATCTGTCTCTTTTCTCCTTGCTGTTCACCGTTTCGTTACGCTTCTTGCTTCGTTATTTGTCTGTTATCTTGTTTTTCCCGCTGTTCTTCTTAGGTGCTTCAACTCACTTGCGTTTATCTTGATTTCGTTCTTCTTTCGTAATCAGGGGCAGCTCGTCAGGAGAGGCTAAGTCTCCCCTATTATTTTTAATAAAATAAATCGTGTGTATTATATGTAAGTAAGTAAGTAGAAATTTATTTTAAAGACAGAAGTATAAAATATGTCATTATAAAGGATTAAACAGAAACAATTAGTAAAACAGAAAGTACAAAGGAAAACAGAGCAATACACTTACGTTATGAAATTACATTATGAAACTACATTATGAAACTAGATTACAATAAAAAAATTCAGCTAAAGGATAAACACATTTTGTTTGCAGTCATGTTTTAACATTTGGCAAGTGATTATATATTTTAATAATATTAAGAGTGCAAATAAATCTACGGTGAAATATAAATTGATAGTAGAGATAAATTAATGAACGTAAAGTTATTTAAGTGTTTTTTTAGTTATTAGTGAATAATTAGTTTTTGTTCGTTTTGACTATATTTAATTTTTAATAGACTTTAAGTGCATAAATAAATCATATTCGTTTAATACATCGCCGGTGTTATTTCTTTGAACCCCGACAACGTTTTTATCAGGGAGAAACGTTACAATATTTTATTTTAACCTCTGTTTTATATCAATTTTTATTCTACACTTCCAATGATACAGTAGCCTTACTTGCGCAAAAAGTCACGAGCCGCCACTGTTCGTAATGTCCAGTTTTTACATCCATAAGTTATTGTTGGTATTGTTACAGATTATGTGTTTTTATTTATTATTATTTTTATTATTATTATTGAGAGTAGATTTGTTCACTCTGTTCGTTATTTCTGTGTCTATTCCTCCATCCTGTCACCAGGCTCCCCAAATACTCATATGTCGTCATCTTTTCCAGTATGTTATTATCTTGCTTTGCATGAATAATTACTATTTTGGTGTTATTAATGATCAACTTCAACGTTTAAGTTCTCTATCTTTTTCATCCATATGCTAACTAGTTTTTGCATATTATTTTTCGAGTTAGCAATTAGAACTAAGTCGTCTGCATATAGAAGGCTGCTCATTTGTACTGGTTCTAGTTATCTATACCCGATTATGGAATTTACATGTTTATGTTTTAATTCGTTTAACGCCCTAAAAAATAAGTGGGTAATATTTTGCAAATGTACTCCAAGGGGTTTCTACTATCACATGACAAAGCCAGAATCAAAACTGATGTTAACATTTCATGGTCTCCCTTGTTAATGTAAACAATATTGGTTTGAAAGAAACGCTCTAACAATTTCCATTCGATCATTCGTCAATGTTTTTCGCAATGCTTGAAAGTACGTGTTTACCGGCGTATAACGGTAACAAGCGGAGGAGATACGTAGACTGCATGGCTCAGTTTTCGAAAAGTTAAAATGCTTGTATAGGCATGAGTGGGAACTTAACTCAGAAATGTAAAATCAGGATTTTTTTAAAGGAGTATATAAAGCCAGCTTTTTTAATATGCTTGTCAGACACCCCGCAAAGTCAAATCTCCTTCCTAATCATCATTACCGGCCTGGAAAAAACCGGTTTTCGTAATTGAGCAGAGTGAGATTTGAACTCTGGACCTCATGACTGATAGCCAAGTGTGCAAGCCGCTAGACTATCAGCCGCGCAATTAAGTACAAGAAAACTAGCGGATGTAAATCAATTGAGGGGAAAGCAGGTTGGATATACCTAGACAAATTCTATCTGTCTACCTAAAAGAAAATCAGTAAAAGGATACATCCTTTCAGCGAATCAAGGCTTATGCAAGTTAACTTGAATTTGGTGCATGAAATTAAAATCTGAAGAAAAAGTACCTATAAAAGTACCATTGCATAAAGTTTTATAGTATAAGCAAGTCACTGATAAATAAAATCCAACCCGTATTTGTACAACTAGCTTACTCTGACTTTCTACAAAAGTGATTTAATTGCCGAACCCAAAATGAAAACGGAAATTTCAACAGCATGATTTGGACTCACCTTCCAAACACCACTATTGTCACAAAGATGACCTTGGAGTCTAGCTTTTAATGACGGAGAGCACTACACAGCATCTCATTTATTAACTAAGACTACCCTCAGAGGAGTTCTGCTTTGTATACTCTAAAAATAATTATTTTGATACTTCCAATGATCCGAATAGATTTTTGGAGGTACTGGGAGAATAACTTCGAGCATTTTTTAAGTGAATAATTTAGTTTTTTTCATATTTCACTACCCACCTCCCTTAAAATAATTCACCACAGAAATTTGTTTCAGAATTTTGTCCAAGCGCTACAAAAGAAAGATTCCGAATCGACGACGGGAGAATGTAGCACTTTGCAATCAGATGCAACGCACCTAACGATACTGCCAGATGCCCAACTGTCCGCCCTTACCGAGAGCGAAGATGACAGCCAAACAGAAATACCCACACAGCGATGAACGGCCGTGGGTTCTGTAAGCCAAGCTACACGTAAAAGTGTGACAATAATACATTTTAAAGAAATAGACAAGGGTTGTGTTTTACTTTTGCTGAAAATGAGGTACGTAAACATTAACGTATCGGAAATGAAATGCTTAAGCAGTTTCTCCGACTTCTTAGACGTTAGGCGTCTTTAAAATTCGTTGTTGTACAATTTTCAATGAACGCGATGAGTCCAAGACATAAACAACTAATAGTTATATATTCGTTAAATTTGTATATGCAAATTATGCAACGTCTTATTGCATTAATTAAAAAATAAAAATTGAATTTGATTGCCGGAAATCATTGAAAAGAATTTAGAAAAAGGTGCTAATAAACTGTGTAGTCGTGTCAGAGAAAAATAAAATGGGTATCGAAGTAGGTACAGTGAATTAATTTACGTTTTAAAAATTAAAAATACTTCACTTTATAAGATTTCTATAGTGCTCAAGATGCTTGAATACTATGCTATTTTCTTGGAATGAGTAGCCAAAATGGGAACAAGATAAAAGAAAGAATCTCGAAATTATTTAAAAGTATTTAAAAATATATATATATATAATTCAACATGGTTTGGACAATATTATTTTGAAGCTTGAAACGTTAAATCAAAAAATAAACCAAATAGTTTCATTTTCTAATAATATGGCAACGAAATCTTTTGGTAAACATATTTTATTAAATAAGAATATCACACACACTTTTATTTATTACAAATCTTCAAAATAGATAGTATTCGTATGTAATATACAACAATATATATTTATAAATCTAAGCTATATGTATCGTATAAATGTGTTCATATTATTTAATGCGTAATTTATTACTATGCATTCTAATCGATATTGTTTACTAACTGTGACTAAATGTTCAATTTTATGGAAATAAACTTTCTATTTTTGAAAAAGTTGTATAAAGGTGACAATAGTTAAGCCTTGATTTCTCTTTTTACCATGTATTTTCATTCGAATTGGAAACAATGTAGTGTTTTATAATCCAGGGAGATTATTTAAGGTAAAGGATGCATTTTTCAATGAATATGAACCTGTAAATACCTACTTTGTTGTTGATTGGTATTTTTATATAAAAGTATAATTGTATTTAATATGGTTGTTCCAAAGTAATTTTTATTGGTTGTGAACTATGCATGTATCCACTGCTGTAATAATCTCCCCTACTTAAAAATCGCCAACCACTACTTTTTCTTCAAATAAATAATCCGAAAATACATACATATTATGTAACAAAATGTGGTTAATGTAAGTAAATCTTTTTCAATTATATAGCCGTAAGCTTTGTAAGAATTAATTATAATTGTGTAACGTACAAAATAATTTTGTCAGCTGGGTGTCGATTCTTCTATTAGTCCAAAAAGTGTGATAATTATTTATGTCAAACATAATCACCTGCCAATGTATATAATATACATAAATAAATATATTTATGAAGAAAATGATGATGAAGAAATGTAAAGTAAAACATTCCTTTACGAATTTGTTCCTTCATTCTATTTATTTTTAACTGATTTATATTACATATCTAAACTGAATAGTATTTTTGTATTCGCATTAATTGTTTACGTAATTTTATGTATTGTTAAGTAGTCTTTAGTAACGACGTTTATAAGCTTATGTACAAAGAGAAAGGAAAAGCGTAACATAATTTCATTTGACGAATAGTGCCTTTGGCTATATTTGTTTTAAAAAAAGCAAACTTTTCTCTCTATACACATTTATATATTGTATTTACGAATATTATTGTATAATAAAAACTCGAAGTATAATCAAAAATGAATTATATATACCTTAATAAATTCAGGTAAATGTTTTTTTTTCCTTTAATTCTGAGAAAGGGTATGTGAAATTTTATTATTAACTATACTGTTATTATTATGATTATCGTACAATTTTTTTTTATGAAAATGAAAAGAGTGTGATATGTAAACTTGTAAATATACATATTTAGCTTGTATAAAATGGTGGATCAATCTATAATATATCGTTCTTAGATTTGAACTTTTGTTGTTTATCTACTTTGTGTATTTAATTAAAATCAAAGAACGAAACAAAACTGAAACACCACCACTCTCAATGACAAAGATATTTGTAGCATTTAGTTTGTGTAAATAAACTATTTAAAATTTATTATCGCCCGTTTTCTTAGAATTACGTGTACACAGTCTTATATATTTTTAGTATTTCGTCAAGCATTTCTAATAAAGGTAAGTAAAGGTTAGGGCTGAGCAAAGTCTCTATTCATAGACAAGTATTCGACTCCATTATTGGTATCGATTCTTCGATACCGTCGAATTCGTGTTAATAATAATAATAATATATTTATTTCCAAGACATGGTCATATAAAGTACAACACATGATATGAAAAAGGTCAAACAAAATTAAATTAGTGAAAAAAACACAATTTTTTTTGAAAAAAAGAACTACTGTGTGGAGACGGTAGCAAAAGTGAACGAAAAATGTTTGTGAACAAAGGAGACCACTTCCAATATATATAAATCATAGAAAGTTAATAGTTTATTACTTTTAAATAACAGGCGACAAGAGTTTTAGTACGTGACTGCTACAAGAATTACGTAGGTTATATAAAGCATAGCATATGCTAGAAAGAGAGTTACAAATATAATCAACATGAGAAAGCCAACTGAAATTTTCATCAAAGGTCACTCCTAAAACTTTAGCTGAAGGTACAAACGTCAGAAAGTTATTATTTAAAAACAAACCGTTTAGTCTATGTTTACTACTATTTTTAAATAAAATACAATTGGTTTTGTTTGCGTTTAGGATAAGTTTGTTTAACGACATCCACCTCTGTATAGTCGTAAAAGTTGAACTTGCCAAATCCAATAAGTTACTGAAAAGGACGACATTAATATCATCTGCATAAATAGATAATCTAATGGAAGGTGAAAGACAATGAAGAAAGTCATTTACATAAATTAGAAAAAGCGTAGGTCCTAATATCGATCCTTGAAGAACCCCAAGTATACACAATAACGAGGCAGATTTAATGTTACGGCATAGTACTTTCTGACATCTTTCAGTTAAGAAAGATTTGAAGCAACTATTCATAATCCCACGTATCCCGTATCGCTCTAGTTTATGGAGGAGAATAGTGATTTACACAATCAAATGGAAAGGTCAATAGACATAGCAGGGCAAGGGATCCCGGAATCTACATTCTTGTAAATTTCATTAAAAAAATTAAATAATGCCGTGTCAGTAAAGCGATTGCTGCGGAAACCATGCTGATAATGAGAACATAAGTTAAATGTTGCAAATATTTTATTAATTTAGAATTTACGATACTTTCAAATATTTTTGAAAAGACAGATAAGACTGATGGGTCGGTAATTACCTAAATCATTGTGATCTCCTTTCTTAAATAACGGTTTGACTAAGCCAGTTTTTAGGATAGTAGGAAAAACACCATTGTTTATTGCAAGGTTATAAAGATAAACTACAGGTTCCAATAGGTTATGGTAACTAATTTCCAATAAATAGGAGCACATAAAATCGTCGGAAGGAGTAAATGAAGAATTTAAATAGTCGTGTTCGATAATGTGAAATGGCTAAAACAATGTCGTTAGCAGAAATACTAGGCATAAAAAACGAGCTCTCACTGGGGCACATGTACTTATCAATGCTCGAAAAGTCAATAGAACTTGCAGGAAATGATTCTTCCATTAAGTTCTTCGGTAAATCAATGAAGTGTGAGTTAAAAATATTTGAGATATTTTCTTTATATATTGAGTAATCAGGTAGACGCTCTTCACGAAAATGAGATGGTCTCTTTTTGTCGATTATAGACCATATGGCCTTACTAGTATTTTTGGAGTGTAGGTACAATAAAGTGGTCATTTGATTCTTTTTCTTTCAAAGTGATTAAGTTTTTATAATAAATTTCATACTGAATGTAATCATGTTTTAATATTGGAAAAGTAGTGCTGAGTTGTTTCAGCATTAACAAAGTACCTTTTGCATCAATGACTTCTTGATCAATCCAAGTTTTGTTCTGATCACCTCCTGGGCCTGAAATTTCTTTGTACAGGTCTGCATATGTATTTTATTATTATTATTATTAATCGGAGTATTAGTAGTTCAGAGAAATGTATGCAGTGTGCCGCTCCTATGAAATACGACTTATCATCCATAATGTCAGTCTGATCCATATGATTACACAATATCTGGAAGGCAATTTATGCAATTTGATAAAACCGGGAAGTAAAACATTAGAAGAAAAATAAGGTCCTTTCTTTCTATACATGTATTTAATGCTTTTTATTTTTTGTAAGCTGAAAGATATTTTCGTTAAAAATTAAATTCGAATATCAATGTCGTTCATTACATTGATATTCGAATTTAATGGATGCAGCAATTAAAATAGGTATAAATGTATTTAAATTAAAATTAAGAAAGGGGCAATGACTTGTTCTTGGAAGTTCTTGAAAAACTATATGGCCTCCTATACTTGATTTGAAACGTATAGGGAAAAGAAGCCGCTAATTTGAGCAATTTTATTTTATAATTCCCAACTTTTTCAGCAAGGTTTATTTTTACTGCTTGCTCAGTCTTTCTCAAAAAATTATACAGAATTTGAAATGAGAATAACAACAAAAGTTGAACATGTTAAGGAAAAGTAAAACTGTTAATTTTTAAATTAGGAGAAACCATAACGGCGGACCCAAAAGAAATAGCAAACGAAATCAACAAATATTTCGCAAACATAGGCAAGATTCTAGCAGCAAAACAAATTGCAACTCAAATAAATTACCCGTCACAACCAAAACCGACAATGTAAAAACGCAATTGCAATTCGAGGAAGTATCAGAGGAAACCGTTCACAAAATAATCCTACAATTAAAAAACAATACTGCACCAGGATATGACAAAGTAACTACAAAGATGTTAAAACAAAACAGAAATAAATTAGCACCAATATTGGTAAAATTAACCAACAACATTATAAAAAGTGGACATTGCCCTGACTCCTTAAGACGTGCAATAATCATACCTATCCATAAAAAAGGCAACAAGACATAGATAGAAAATTATCGCCCAATATGTCTACTTTCCACATTAAACAAAATATTAGGAAAAAGCATACAAATACAACTAAGTGAATAGGTATCTATCATGTAATAACATCATACATAAAAATCAATATGCTTTTAAAAAAAAACTCGGAAACCATATCTGCTACAATTGACTTAATAAATAAAATAAAGAATGAAACAGAGAAAAACAAGACGGTAGTAGTACTTTTTTTAGATATGAAAAAAGCGTTTGACACTATCTCCAAAACGAAATTAGTCAAAAAAATTGATGCTCTGGGTATAAAGAACGCAAATAGAAACTTAATAAAAACATATTTATCAAATAGAGAACAAACAACAATAGTCAACAAAATAGAAAGTCTACATCTACAAGGAGAATATGGAATCCCCCAAGGAGGGAATATACCACCGATATTGTACATAGCCTATACAAATGCCATCTTTAATTTGAAGATCCACGGAGAAATATATGCATACGCAAATGATGTATGTATTGTTTGCTCAAGCAAGAACGACGTGCAGTTGCAGCAACACATTATAGAAGATGTGGAAAAAATAGAAGATTGGTGCTATAATAATCTAATAACGATCAATCAGAACAAAACAGAGTACATGGTATTTACAAAAAAAAAACATATAAATCCACTTTTAACCTCAAGATTAAAACACAAACCATAACTCAAACCTGTCAAATAAAATACCTAGGATTAGCCATACAAAATAACCTAAAATGGGATACCCACGTAAAAAATTTGATAAAAAAAAACACCATGATTATAGCAGGAATGCAGAAAATTAAAGACATAGTACCAGAATATCTGAAGAAGTATGTATATCACAGTACATTTACGTCCCATATTAGTTATCTAATAAACATATGGAGCCATACAACTAAACAAAATTTAAATAAACTACAAAGACAGCAGAACAAGATACTAAAGACACTGTATAACATGGACAAATGGACACCATCAAAGGACGTTTATGAGAAGACGCAAGAACTAAATTTACAACAATTAATAACATTCAGAAATCTCCTTACAATACACCAAATCGACAACAAATTAATGAAAACTGATTACAAATTCACACCTAATACAGAAATACACACACACAAAACAGGAAGGCATTCACACCTAAGAACAGAAAAAACACAAGTTACAAATATGAAAAATTTCCAACACCTGATGCGATCAAAACATACAATAAACTACCAAAACACACAAAGACACTAAAACACGTTAAATTTAAAAGCAAGATAAGGATGGAGGTATACCGGCAGTACAACATGTAGGAAGGACCAAACGACCAAACCAACGACGCCTTCGATACTGTTAGTTCGAGAAAAGTTTCGAGACCATCTCGCATGCTCGGATGAAGAAGGCGGAAAAACAGTGCATGGCAACGCTTGCTATACGAGTTACAATTTTTGTTTTTTTGTGTATACACATACATTTTGTAAACTGTATAGTTTGTTTGTTTAAATAAATAATTGTTCAAAAAAAAACATGAAATTTTTAAATGTTTGTACCGATAGCGTTGATACTTCGAAATCGGTACTGGTACTGTAGTCTTAGTACTTGAAATTGATTCTGGGTCTTGATATCAAGCGCAGAATCCATACATAGGCAAATATCCCAGCCCTAGTGAAGATTATTCTGTTCATACGTTAGAGCAATAAATAACACAGTCAGAAAGGAGGCCTTCAGGCGATCAACGCAAGGATAGTAGCACCACAGAATAGGTAATATACAGAAGTTTCACTCAATGCATTTCCCTATGGTCGCGATTTTATTTTTTGTGGTAATTATCTACGACTACACGATTCTGCGCACAGGTTTGATGCAGGACCCCATTGGCCCATTTTGTCAGCAGAGCCGGATTAACTAGATAAATAATGAGTATGCAAAGCAAAATTTTCAAAAATACATTTGCAAAATACGTTTTCTAATCATTTTTTAATAGAAAACATGTTTTTAAGGCAATTAGTTGGTAAATAACTGCTTAACCTCATGTAGGTATATGTAATAAATTCTTCATTCGTGTCGACATATATTATCAATGTCTCCGTATTATTTTAAAATTTAAAGTAAATAGTAATACTAGTAAAAGTTCCTCTAGAATAACGTTTAGATTTCAAAAGTGCAAAGAAAACTATACCATTCCATTTGAAATAAGAAAGTTGATGTCAATTTCCGGTGTTTCCGGAAGTGCCGCATGAGTGCCGCCATCTTGAAAATATTTTCACGGCATAGATTTTATTACACTATGTACGTATGCAACTTTACAGAAATTAATGATTACTAGAAGGGCCAATCTTTCTAATGGACGGTCTCGATCAATCACCTGTATAATCACACCAAGAAATTCTACCTGCGCAAACGACAAATTTGTACTGACTGCGATATCATTAAAACGGCATAGAGATATGGTACGAATTCCTTGTCTGACTGACACTTCTGTATATTACCTATTCTGTGGTAGCACATAGAATTTAATCGAAATAATTTTAGAATGTTTCTTCTATCACTACTTATTTTATGTTATTAGTTGTGGTCAAAAGGTGGTCCATAAATACTTTCTTACTTACCAGTTAAACATGGTTGTTGCTTCTTCAACAATGTTTTCTAGAAGATTTTTTCTACATGTGTCTGCTCGTTTACTTTATTGTTTCAGATCTGACAGATATACCTTAGGCCAGCCGCAAGTTGAACGCAGCACAGCCCAGCTCAGCGCAGCCCAGGATTTTACGGTATACGGAATTACATTGACTCTGTGACAGAGCAACTGCCTTCAATTTTCACTTTAACATGAAATCCCGTAAAACCCACGACCGGCCGACCGCAAATTGAACCCAGCCCCAGCGCAGCCGAGGATTTTACGGTATAGAGAATGACATTGAATCTATGACAGAGCAACTCTGTTTAATTTGCGCTTTAACATGTAATCCCGTATGTCACAAAATGCTGTGCTGCGTTCAACTTGCGGCCGGCCTTAGACTTGCCTTAAAAAGGCGTAAGTATACATATTAGCCAGGCATTCAGCTAGGAAGCTAGCGTTCCCAATGCGCACGAGGAAGCAACGTAGATATATGCACATATTAAACAGACGAAGATGGAGATCACAGTTTCACGCGCATGTACGCATTTATACAATGTTCGCCCATACGCATTCGAAACGCTATCTTCCTAGGTGAGTGCTCGGCCAATGTGTATATATATGAGTTACCATAGATTTATGTAGTCGCTGGGTTAGGTTTTGCCTATTATACGATACCAAATGCTAGATATTATGTGCGTTTATTTGAATAACAATGAGCATGTATTGAAATCCAATACTATAATTATCTCCAAGTGTTTTCAATTAGAGATAAGAAATATAACACAAAAATAAACTGCGTGCTTATACCTTGAATGTGTACTCTTTATTCTGCTTCATTCCATTTTATATACTATGAAGTTTATGCGAATAATTTCGTAAACAACAAAAAATTCCATTCTACATTCTTTCAAAAGCGAAATCTAATACCCTGATAAGGCGGTCGCAGAAGGATAATGGATTCGAATCATTTGTATCCTATCTCTGTCTATTTCCAAAGTTCTTCTTTTTACCATTATTTCGCGCTCTAAATCGCTTCTAGCCTGTATCAACTTTGCTTGAGAATCCTCCGCTTGTTTTAGCTGGGACATCAGTGCAGTAACATTTTCACTTATGAATTTAACTTCCTCCACTAAACTGTAATAATGTTAACAGTAATATGTAGTAGTGTTTAATAACGCAAGAGACTCACCCAAATTGTGGTACGTCTCGACAATTTTCCACCCTCGGTCTATTGTTCCTGTTATCCAAACGCGTCTGTGCTTTTTTCATAGGAATATCCATTCTACGAATAGCATTCCTGAGATCTCTCAGTAGATCTTCAACGTCCGCTAATCTTTGTAATACCTGCGACAATTTCAGTATCACATCTACAATTCATCTACACATACCGAATTATTCACCTTCTTCAATTCATGTTCAAGCCGTACCCTCACTTCATCTACACAAGCGATGCGTTCCGAAAGGGCCGCTTCAACTCTATCGGCCTGCGCTCTGAGATCTCGAGAACCATTAATCAGTATAGCGTCCAATGTTCCGCGAAGGGCCACAGATCGCTGCCGAGTGGCTTCAGATTCCTGCAAAGTTTCTCGAGTGAAGTTTTCCCAATGCTCTGGAGATGATTGACTGTGAATGATAAGGGTGATTTTCGCAAATGGCAAATGATTTCAACTCTGGTTATGTTGATGAGTTATGCAGTGTGAAGGAATGGAGAATTTACTCACTTATCTGGGAATCTAACCGCACCCGGTTTAAACAACATGACATTTGATCTGTTATTTAAAGCTACGTTGATGACGTCGATTTCGTGCGCTTGCCACTTATCGCTCCAGTCATATTCTAAACGTTGCTTCGCAGTTTTATCTTCGAGCAGTTGCATCTCAATATCTTGCAAGGTTTTTTCAAATAGAATCCTTATTTCAGCAATAAGTGCCATTTCTTTAATAAGCTCCTCTTCCACTTCATCTCTTACAAGTTCTGGGTCCAAACGGGTAGCTCTTCTTTCCAAGCATTCACCAGCTTAGATGTCATAAATTATTATTTTAAGAAAAAACAAACAAAATTTTTGCGAACAATTTCTTTGGGTTAAGCTAATCTTCGATAATATTCATTTTTATATTTATAATATCTCATCTTTTAATAACTTTCTTGAATAATTGTTAAGTCGATTTTAGATATCTAATGATCTATACCACAAACCTGAACTATTTTTGAATATATCGACAATTAACTATTTACACTATAAGACAGTAAATTGAAAAGGTAATTATGTCATTGCATTAAAAACCGTTTAGTTGCTACGTATTTCTTAACTCTCCAACTCATACTGTTAGACTATTCTTTTATATAGTTATTCAAAAAATTAATTAAAAAAGTTCAAATATTTCCAGTAACAGTTGTAAAGGCATTTTTCTGTATGTATTGCACCACGCAAATAAATTTAAAAAAAAATTATTAATACGCCTACCGATGGATTCGGGAAGCATTAAAACCGCCATGGCATGCTTTAATCTTCTTCTCTCCCTCTCCACTAGTTCTATTTCTTCGCGAGCCGCATCTATCGCTCTTTCTAATTCGCATTTCCAGCGAAATACTTCTTGCTCCCGCAATTTTAATCTTTTCGTGGAATCCTCTTGATTTTTATCGGTGTCGGCCCTAGTTTGCTCTAGACACTGTCGTCCATTAAATTCCACTCTTCATACAAAAAGGAGATATATATTAGACAGGATATCATTGTAAAATAACATAATGGCTTACAAATTTGCTTTATGCAGTTCCGACCCTGAACCACCTAATATATCTTTATTGTGTTGTCTCCATTCACCTTCACTAAACCTCGTAACTGTATATTTATCCACCACCGGCCTAGTGCCAGTTAAACCGGCAAGCGGTCCCCAATCAACCCTGCCAGTTGCCCACGGACCTAGCGTTCCGCCTTCTTGTTCGACTTTAAAGTTCATAGTATCTTCCGGTTGCGGCATATAACAAGGGGGTTTACCTTCATTGGCTACAGGCCTCATTTCACTAGATGGCTTAACGTGCGGATCTTCTGGAGAAGGACAATATGGGGGCATCTCCATTTTGTCTTCACAGGGACAAGGTACTTGACTCTCGTACTTGTTTTTTAAAATCCCTTTCAAAGGCTTCGCTGCTGAATCAGTTATTGCAGCCGTAATAGGAGCGGAATCTGTCACTTCTCCAGCAGCATCTTGCAATCTCTCTACGCATATCGACGGGAAATCAGGTACTTTCGGGTGAGGATGAATTACGTCCTTTAAGTGGTATCTTCCTTGCTCACACGGAGGTTCAGGAGGCGTTTCTTCCTTTAAAGGTGCGCAAGGACAATCTCCATTGGATTGAAATGCTGGAACTTGCAGGTTTGGATGTTCATAAGCTGAGGGGACACCCACCACGTGGTTTTCCAGAGTAATTCGTTTTTGCAATGCCAAATCCGGTTTTGGTATTGTATTTGCTTGTAGATAATCACCTTGTTGTTTTGCCTATATGTGCATGTATATTTATATGTAATCTAAATAAATACTATAGAAAAGCGTTTATAAAGAAATCATCAATACTTACTACAGCATTGTACCTAGCTAGATGTGGGCATTCACCACAAGACCTCGATGGATACTCAGCCATAATCTAAATAGACATTCTTATATATACATAAACTTCCCAAGTTTTGTCGATAATTTATTAAACAAAATGACAAATAAATTAGCTTGATCTATACTCCGTTTCTATAGTTACTATAATCGTTATCGTCAGAAAAGTTAAGCACGGAAGTCTGGGAATTTAATAATTTTTCTCTGTATCTGCAAAGAAAAATCAGCGGAGGAAATTAATTTTGCTATATTTGTAGCAGGAAAGATAAGGTTCTTTTTTATGCACATATATTAATCAATATTTAAAAACTTAAATAAGTTAATATATATTTCTTTTGTTCATTACAGTATATCTTACACATTAAAAGTGTCTTGTTGTGTTTGCTTTTTCATATAAACGTAATTGGGAATAGCAATCACCTTTATATGCATGTATGATCATACCACTTCTACATCGAACTATAAATAAGCACATTATAATTTTGCGGGATATCCATATTCATATCTATATTACATATACTTACTTGGGGATGGCCCACATTTGTGTATCATAGAAATACAGCGGAAAAGATCAAATTACATTGCACCAAAACTCCAAACCCGCGGCTGACTTTTAAAAACTCAACTTATTCTTATAATATTCACTATCCATCCTAATAATCTTAATTGAGAATCATGAAAGAATACAATATGAATAAGATAATATGATCTCTTTACTACATAAATATAAAACATACAATTCATAACTTTATGTATTAAATACTGGAAATGATAGATTAATACATTAAATTCATTGTTATCACATATAAATTAGTAGGTACTATAAATCATTTTAGTTTAATAATTTGTTTTATATTTCTTCATTTCAACCATTATGTGATGTATATTTGTCAACTGTGTTCTCATGTTAGGGCTTAGTAATTTATGGAATCTATGATAATATTGCACCAGTTGCGTAAGAGCGAGTTGCAATAAACTCGAACCAGTCACTAGATTAGGAAAAGATAGTAACACCTCTCTATTTAATTCTTCTAAAGACTTTTTCCAGTTATTAGAGAAAGTCTGCACTAGAGTTAAAGATTTACTTTCATACTTCTTCAATTCTTCAACTTGCCCTCTTTCATTTAAATGCTCACATTCTTTTACGAATTGCATTATTTCACCAAAATGAGGACTAAGTATCTCTTCGACATATTCAGCACTTTTCGAAGACAATCTGGCCCTGAACGATTCTGCTTCTTTTGAATTGTCTCTTGTACGCTCCATTATTATATTGAGTATCATATCATAGTTATTGATTAAGTAAATCAACTGCTCCTTCCTCTGAGGAAATATTCCAGCCATTCTCAGTATAAATAACTCAACTTCCTCCTGTAATTCCGCTAATAATCGGTTTACTAATTCATTGGGAAAATTCTCACTTATACCGACTAATGCAGCACTGAATTCTGCATATCTTCGCGTTATCTAAATAAGAGTGCCACATAATTTAGTTATTTTTAAAGCATTTTCAAGTAACTTACATAATGTGGTCCCAATTCTCTATTAAACTTTGTAGGATCACAATCTCTGATACTATTTATATTCAGCCTAAAAATATGTTCGAATCTTGGAAGAATAATGGCTTGCAAACCTTCCCAATACTTGTCTAATGCCGGAACGCATCGTTTGTGGCACATTAATTGATAACGAAGGATAAGATGAAAACACAAGAACAAAGCAATTGCATCAAAACAATCAGCTACGAATGTCTCCAAGTTTTTCTATAACAAAAAGTTTAAAATAATCTAATACGGAAAGCTCTCCAGGAGCCAAATTCGGAATTTAAAGAAACTTGGTAGGGATTTGTTTAGATATGCAAAGAAAACTTTTTATCGGCGGAAATTCACTTTGAAGAGGTGAAACACTCATTCGAAGACGAATTAATTTTCAGTTTTTTTGCTGTATAATCTTGGAATGGTAAGAGATAGAAGTGATGTTTAAATGCCAAAGTCACTTCATATCAGTTTCTTCATAATAAAGTGCTTCGAAATATACAGGATGTTGTATTGAAAGACAACAATATGAAAGAAGTTGCTTGGGTCGACCTACTACAATAATTTAGTAGTGCTGAATTACAACATATTTGTAGGTTTAATTCGACAATTTAGCAAATACTTCGCAAAACAATGAGTTTTTAGAGCCTATAAACTCTCATTCGTATTTTTTCACAACATGAAAAAAAAGTTTTAAAGAAAAGTTAATACAATATTGGTTCCTAATAACCTAATAGTACTTATTGTGGGTGTGCGAAATATACAGGGCAGCTAAACGTAATTTTTGTACTATGAGCGCATTTGTAACAATGCGAGAAAATGTTTTATGTAAAGATTGTTTGATCATTTATGTAATAAGCACCATTAGGTTATTTGAAAAAATATTGTAATAGACAAGCTGTTTGAGTGCACTTTGCGTCTTCTTTATTGTTACTTACAACACATGTGTAAATGATTTCAAGTAGAATTAAACAGTAAACAACTTTTATATAGAGCTTTTTCTATATTATTATAAATATTCTCATTGCACAAAAATTGTCTTTAAGTGCAACACCCTATATATAACTTCCCATAAAGTAACTCTCGCATTTAAGTATGTGTTCTATGTTTACCATTCAAAGATTATAAGAAAAAACTGAGAATTAAATAAACTTCCCAGGAGTGTTTCACCTATTTAAATAAATTTACGCCAATAAGAAAATTCTTTACATACCTAAACATGCTCTACATCTCTACTAAGTTTTATCGAAATCTGAATTTGAAACTTGGAGAGCTTTCCTATAAAGGATAAATAGTAAATTATTCAAACACATACTGTTAATAATTGCAGTGTCTTTCCCATTATCTGATTAAAAAGATTTAATGCTTGTGAACTACGAACCATAAAGAATTCACTCACAAATAAATATTCTCGACATGCATTATCTACCAAAGCATATTGCTCGCTCCTAAATAAAGCTTCGTAATAATACTAAAACAAAACCAAATGGAGTTTCCTGCATATATTAAAATTGTAGCAAATATACTCTGTTTTTTGATTGTGTATGTGGAACAATTATAGGTGCCTCTAATTGTTGTGCTAGCACATCACCTCGATTACCAATAGTAAAAACTGTGCCTTTATGTTTCAAAGTACTTTTATGAAACAAACCCCTATTTGCAGTATCTTCTATTCCCATAAGATCCTCTTTAGTTGTACATTCTTCATATTGCAACTTCATAATTCTACTCGAATATGATTTAAAATATGAAAAATATATCTTACTCATCGTATCTATATATTCTGTACAAATCTCTTGTGCAACATTTCGTTCATTAGACAATATAAATTCAAAGAAAAATTTATGCTTTAGCATCGCATTTTGAGGTACCTGATAATTTGCCATAGGTTTTCTAAATTTATATACTTGTTCTAGTAAATAAGTCCTTATTTTTGTCATAGCTTTAATTTTCAACTTTTCTAATATATCTTTCACATCTAAGCAACTTTTATACTCCTTAAAACTTTGTTCTTTCACAAAACTAATCTTATGGTTCAACACTTGAAGGTGGGAAACAAAATCTTTATCAGTTACTGGGCAATCCATTATTCCCGCAATTAGAGACTCAGGTACTGCCATATCGTCAATAAACTGACTTAACTGGCCTCTAATCGCTTGTCTGTTGCTAAGTTCTTGGCTCATACTAATTGATTTACGCTGTAACGATAAAATTTCACTACTGATGCTACCCAGGTCATTTTGAAAACCTAGTAGCATCGATTCCATTCTTTCTAATATTTGATCGCAAGCCGATATTTGTCCATGAAGTCGAGCAATATTTTGACTTTCCTTGATGTAATCTTGAATTGATTTGTTTTCAACTTCCTTTAGTTCTTTCTCTATTTGCCTAGAATATTGTCGCAGATCAGTACCGGTTTTCAGTATATCTTGAACTACATCATCTTCTAAATTTTGATGTATCTGTGCATCTGGCTCTTCTAATAAACTTTGTGTTTTATTCATTTCTATTTTGTTTTTCGAATATTTCATGTAAAAATATTTAAATTGTCATTTTGACAGATTTGACATTTGTATGGTAATGACGTTGTGCTTTCTGTTCTGTATTATCAACTGGGAAATATGCATTGTATTTTTTAAGATATAAATTATTATTCCGAACTGTGTATAGCGAAAATATTGAGTGTTTTACGTACATATGTGAATTAAAAAATTATTTTTAAATAAACTGCGTTATCCAATAATGTAGTAATAAATCGGTATTACAAACAGCTACAATACAATTACTTTTGCCTAGAAATCTGTTTTACCAAGGCTAACAGTGACAAATCAGTGAGCTAAAGAAGTTACTACCAGTTGGTAAAGCAGTTTCCCCGTTCTTTTCTATTTTGCTAATCCAGCGAAAATGGTATGTTATTTTGTGTATTCTTAAATTATCTGTGAATAATTCAATCATCAATATATTGTTTTGTGAATTTTATATTCTTAACAGTAACAACAAATGAAAATAATATATATTTATTAGTTTGAATTAAATATTAAAACAAGAAATATAACCTCAACTTGCAGTAATATATTTTGTTTTCAGTCTCTCGTCATACCAGAGAAATTTCAACATATTCTTCGTATTTTGGGTACGAATATTGATGGTAAACGTAAGGTACAGTTTGCCTTAACTGCCATTAAAGGTGTAGGCAGGCGATATTCAAATATTGTTTTGAAAAAAGCCGATGTTGATTTGGACAAACGTGCTGGAGAATGTTCTGAAGAAGAAGTAGAGAAAATAATTACCATCATGTCTAACCCTAGACAATATAAAATCCCTGACTGGTTTTTGAATAGGCAAAAGGATATAATTGATGGCAAATACAGTCAGGTATGTGATTTAAATATTAGAATGGTTTAATTTCTAGTCTAAAGTACAATATTATGATTAGTGATGGGTTTAATTGAACTGATATTAAATTGTTTAATTATTTGAGATTATAACTTTTCGATTTTGTTTGCATGTCAAATCATTTCAATGCCTTAATTTTTTTAATGTTTGAATTGGTATTAAAATTTATATATTATAAACATGTGAACACATGATCGATATACACACATTGGTGTGCACATGGGACACAGATTTGCCCGCATCTGATTGTTTGCTATAGGACCAATTGCAGAAGTGTCTTGAATAATACTACTGTTGTTAGTGGTAATTACTTTAAGTAAACATCTTGTATTCATGGATTTCTATTTATTTGATCAACCAAATTTTAAATCCAGTGAATTCAATGTTGATGCCTGAAGTTACTTACAATGTTTATACATTAACTAATATCATCTGTAAATGATTGAAACCAAATCATTCAATTATTGACAATGGTTCGAGAACTTGACTCTTTTCGTCATTTATTTCCTTATAACATAGATCTTTACCAATCCTTTTTTTTTGTCTTTGGTCAAACGTTTACATCAGTGAGGGTAAATAATTAATTATTACATCAATCGATTATGCCCATTAGTAATTATGACCATGTGAACACTGCACTGTAAAACGGCAACCTATATTTTATAATATATATTTTGCTGGTAGCCAGTGCAAAATTATTGTATATGGCTGTATTGAGGTATTTATGCTAACACTTGCAGACCAGTCATCTTATGATGTATACTGTGAAGCATATGTAAGTGTGTACCAGTTAATACGGCTTAAGCTTTTGGGCAATATACTACATTTACATACTATACCAGTCGACTGCACGTTGTTTTATCTAGGATATAGTAGAAGATGTAGTGATAAAAAATAAATTATTTTTATTCTTTATTGCCAATTAATTTAAGATCAAGAAAATTGTGGTATCTTCAGAGAAAGAATTTTCAAAGTTTATCCTTAGTGAAATCATAATGGAACAATTTTAGGTTGCAATTAATTGGTCGTAAAGAAAAAAATAATTTATTTAGTAGCACTCTACATATTTTACTTTATCTTGGATAAAACATACAGTTTAGTAAAGTTATTGAAGTACTACTACTAAATGCAAGCAAGCAACCGGTCCAAAAAGATCGTACCATAACTCATATGTATTTTTTTTTATCGGAACCGCTAAGAAATACTACGATTTTTTAGTTTATCTTCTTTTTCTTCGGGTACTTGATAATTTTCATATGTAGAGTAGAAATAACATTGCTTATAAGATGCAAGAGTTGGAACCATAACCAACAACTATGCATTTAAATGAGTGCGGGAGTAAAGTTGATACACCCCCCCAATAAACTGAATGTTGTGTTATTTCTAGTGACATTTGAGTAACTAAATTGTCATGACATAGTAATAAATACCAGATATCGAAAATATATCGATTCGGTACCGAACCGATGTATTTTGGATACCGGAACTGAACAGAAACCCAAGTTTTTCATTTTCGTTGGACTATATAAAATCGCATCGAACCTCTGCTTACGAGTACTTCATTACTTCTTCCCTATATGTACTACACTTTAAATATTGACATGTTTAATTGTACGTAGCTATAGATAACATGAAATTGTCATTTAAATCTTGTTTCTAGCTGACATCCTCAAATTTAGACTCAAAATTGCGTGAAGACTTGGAACGTATGAAGAAAATTCGTGCCCACAGAGGTATGCGTCACTACTGGGGCCTTCGTGTCCGTGGTCAACATACTAAAACTACTGGCCGTCGTGGTCGCACTGTTGGTGTATCTAAAAAGAAGTAAACGGTTCTGTTATTTGATAATAAAAACATAAAAGTAACCGTTGTTTTTTTTATTTGTGGAGAATAAATAAAGTCTGCTATTTTCAGCTATGAGATGGGGGTAATTACTACAAAAAGTTTTCGGGCAATCATTCATTTAACTTCACTTTTATTTTCACTTTATCTTTCATATTATATTTTTTTCAGAAGAGTTCAAAATGAAAATCACTGGTTAAACGTTAAACTAAATTGATCTTATTCTGGAAGAACTATTTTTATCTTAATCGGAATTACCTTACGATTATATTGAATCTTTAACAATCCTAGTAACCAAGTTTAAATTTCTTACGATCGTTTTGGGTACTCGAAAGCAGGTATTGGAGTACCCAATTCCGTAAAACCATTGTTATAAATAGCGAGTGTCTAGCACCGATTTCGAGCAACAGCCTAATTAGTACTTATAATATACACGATTCAAAATTATAGGTATATCATTTCAATATTAAAGCCTTGTTTATACAGGCTGTTTAGGGTCTTGTGATATTATTTTCAAGGGCTGATTATAAACATCTTAAAATAAGGTCAAAAACTGAAAATATCTGGACAAAAGTTGCATAAGAAATATTAATGTTAAAATTTTTTTTTTAAGTGGTTAACCACGAAATAGGTTTTTAACGCTAAAACGATTGATCAACAACTTGTGCAAAGTAAAATAAGTGTAAACGATAGGTTATTCGTGAATTTTTTACTAAGTAGGCTGATCTCTAACTTTTCTCGTCTCTCGGACTGCTTCATGGTTTCATTAGTTGTTTGTCAGCGCTGTCGAATATAGAGAGGAGGAAAATTATAAAATAAAATTGAAGGTTATAGTTATAAAATTAGTTTTATAAATTAAATAAGTTTAATAGAAATGAGTACTACTAAAAAAATCATTGTTTATATTATTATCCATGTTTTTTAGGTTTAAAAATGTTTCAAATCATCACACCACCTAACTAATCTCAAACAATAATTTCATGTCAAAACCCAATTCAGCACGCTGAACGTTAGCATCTCATTCAGATAAGTAGAATGGGTTGACAAAATTACCGCTAATTAAAAAGCCTTGGCACATGTTTTTAGTTGCTGTTTATATTTTTGCGCAAAATAAACCTACTTTTCGTATTTACAAAACGAATTTCAAATGTCAACGCTAGATGGAGTAATGTTTAAGACAGCGGTTCATTCAGGGATTTGCGCTGTGCTGACATCTAGCTTATTTCTGGCTATCTTTGCCGCTGAGCGTTCCTGAATGAGCCCGATGTCTTCCCTCTCACTTGCTGTTTTGCATCGTTAGGATACTTTTTTCTCCAACCCTACTTAGTTAAAGGAATTAACCTGTTTTATGTAAAGTAATTTACTAGATGCGAAGTAATGCAATAGGTCTTACGCCGCGGTATTAAAGGGACAAATATAAACCTGATCTGTACTCTGTAACGAAATCAATTCAATCAAATTAAGCATAAAAACCCAATTCCTACTCGATGAATCGATGCGTCTTAATAATCTCTAAAAGAAATACAACACGTATTGTCAATAATTTATTAATTAATGGAATAATGATCAATTATGAAGCCTTTGTCTCAATTGTAAAATTGTTCATAATAATATGCATCTTCAACACGAGATACAAAGTGTTTCATAAATATTTAACAGGCAACGATTCAACAACTACAATTCTACGTTGGAAAAACTAATATATAATTTTCCCTCCTTTTTTTTTAAATACTAACATGATCAGTGCTTTTAACTTTAAAGCTTGCGGCAATTGCACAAATTGATTACATATTGACTATTTATTGCATTCAATTTTACACTAAGTAATACGAACAAAAATAATAAATAGTTAAAAAAATTAATATACAAATTGCACAAACATTCAATAATATCGTGCACATAATCAATAGAAAAGAATAAAACAATACAAAAATATATGTGTGATATATAATTCAAAAAATAACAATAATTTAACTTATTTTAATATACCTATTTATTAAATATGACTAAAATAGAAGATTCGTTCAAAGGAAATTGATCTTAATTTTTAAACGATAATTAAACCTTAGTAAATTATATCTTTTTGAAGCAGAGACTCTAAAAGATTATAATGATCACAAATTGTATAACAAGATCTTGGTAGAATATGAGAAAGGAAGATACGTGATATATATATTTTATACGAATTTAATTAATAATTTCTAAGAAAGCTTTGGGTACACGTCCTTTCTGCAGACCTCTCTGTCCATACACGTAGTCGTCATCACGTGGTATATCTTTGACATAGATTACCTGGAATTAAAGGATAATATAGTATAGTATGCTCGTACTAATAACGACACCAAAAATTGTTTATACATACCTCATCAGTCATCAGACTTAATTCGGTAACATCTTTGGCGTCGTAGTCATAAAGAACTCGAGCTTTTTTGAAGTTATTGTCTGATATATCGTTGAAATTGTCGTTAACGGATATCGAAGGAGCGAAAGGGGCAGCACCGGACTGTGAAGCAAGGCTGTGCAAAATGAACAAAATAGATATTACCAATATCTCACCAATAATTTTAAAAAATTAAAATTTAGAAATTTCAAAAACGAGCACAAAAATTATTTCGGTGGTAGTTACTTCTTAATCTCAAACCAACATTAAAATAAAAACAAGTATTTTCTAATTTCCGATTTCTGCTATTGATTATATATTGTAAAATTATGGATTTTATAAAAGTGTTTCCTTCTCTTGATTTAAGGTCTAGTATAGCTATCAATGCATTATACAACTACTAAATTACAGGTTTCCCAGCGCAAACTGAATCTTTGATCAGCTCTTTCTTTCATTTTGAAAAGATCTTCTACAAAAGATTTTTAATTACAAATTCTCCACAATCAAACAATATTTTTGACTATACACAATTATACAGTGTTCCAAAAGTAGGTGTACACGTACTTACTCCGTTATTTTAAAAAAGAACAGTCTACATACTCTTCCATATCTAAATTCTATACAAAAAAGTAAGATTGGCGTGGTGGACGTTTGTGTTTGCTTTGGGTACCCATATTTTAAATTCTGTACTGCACTTAGTCTAATGCAAGAATGACAGTTTTATCGATTTAATTGTATTCAGTTGCCTATGATGGGGCCGAGTATTTGTTTGACTTTAATGTAAGGTAACTTGATTTTGTAAATGGCACCCCCTTTATATTTCGTGGAAACCTCTTTCAATATATATGAAACATTAGTGATATTTCAAGTATAATTTTATGAGTTACTATAAACTTGTATAAATTGAAGGTATTTTATTTTAATTTCTAAGCATAATTGTGTACAATTTCATTTTAAAATTCGCGTCGAATGAATCAAGAGGTTACTAACGAGGTAAACGAGAATGTATAATGGAAGGTAGACAAACGTTGTTGTTATGTGTTAGTACTTCGAATAAACGCAAATTTAGTAACTTTACGAGTTATTTATTGACGCCAATGATCAAAACTTGTTAGAAACAAATCTTTTAAAATTTCTCTCCTAAAGACTATAGGCTATGTGTAAAACTGGCGTCAATCAGTGGGACTTAACATCAACCCCACTAAAACTACGTTAGTAGCATTCACAACAAAAAGGAAACTCAATCTCAAGACCATAAAAATAGATGGACAAGACATAGGTTGAAAGATGGAAGTAACTAACAAGGCAAATAAACGCCCTAATGGTTTGTAGAAACTTTGCAGTTAATAATTGGGATTGCAACCTAAAAATACTGGTCTGGATGTATAGACCAGATGTAGAGACCAATAATCACTTATGGGATAGCCTCCTGAAAGTGACCAAAGATGGGACATGCCAAAAAATTTCAGCTTTGTGAAAAAATTTACCACAAAGCTTTGCAGCAAAGGCAAATGGGATAAAGGTACCATCCTGAAATTCAACAGAAATGCCTTCAGATGGTACACGGATGGCACCAAAACGGCAGAAGGAACTGGAATATGTGGGCCTATAACCAAATATTTTGAAAGCTTGGACTTCTACCCAAGTATCGTCGACACACGCTATTGAAAGATGCGTTCAGTTCAACATTAGCAGAAACTATGAAAAGCAGGAGATTATCATAATGTATTATAGTCAAGCAGCCATCACGGCGCTAAGCCCAAATATAATCGATTCCAAGATGGTTTAAGAGTATCTAAGAAAATTAAACGAGCTAGGCAAAAAGGGGCACTATCTAACTAATGTACTAAACAGAGATGCAATATAACCAGTGGATTCATCGGTGAATAACGCAACTCGCCCAAAAACAAGGTAATCCTGCTGTGTGTTCCGGGAGAGTGGAAGCAAACAAAATAACAGATAATCTTGTTAAGAAAAAGGCTGAAATACTACCCATTTGTAGGGCCTAAATCCTTTTGCGGGTTAAGTAACAGTACAATACTGGAGAAATTTAAAGGTGCAGTAGAGCAGAGAAAATCCAAATACTGGTAGAATCTCCAGGGAATGAGGCAAGCTAAAACTCTTCTGGTAACCTATAACCGGCAGATATCTATAGAATGCATCAATTTAAGTAAAAATAATACTCGCATATTAACAGGGATCCTATCAGGCCATTGTAAATTGAAAGGGCATCTGAGCAAGCTTGGAATAGCGGAGGAAGCCGAAAGTATGTTTTGTGGAGAATAGGATGAAACATCAATCCACTTACTTTCAAATTGCGCTACGCTGTGCAACTCAATGCCCCTTCAATTGGGAGCATGTGAAATCGAAAAGAAAGAGTTACCTAACCTGAGGTCTTCTGACATTTTGCACTTTATACCAGGAATCGGGTTGTACGGCCAGCTGTAAATATGGCAAGAATAGAGGACACAGTAGATCTCTCAGGTCGCAGTGTACTATCACCTTCATCTTACATTCGAGAGCTATGTGTAGAGCTTTCTAAATTATTTCACAATTTGCACAAAATTAATATAGATATAACAAGCAGATATTTATTCAATAGGCCTTGATATGCAGATGTCAAGCAAACGGAAAAAGAATAACTGAAGACTAGTTTTATTTATGAGTATGAACATTATAGTAGTCCAAAACTTTTTAGATACAAAATTATTTGAAACAACCATTTTAAATTTTACTATGTATAAAACACGGTCAAGTGGTATGGTCACACGATGTCATACAAACTCCGCATCTAAACGTGGTCCAATATACCTATTAGATTAACAAACACAATAGATATATTAGCGTTGCAGGCACCACTTCGCTCTCGCATTTACGAAGATTGCCGATTACGCTACAGGTGACCATAGGACGCTCGCTCTTACGGTATAGAATAAGTGTGTCTACTTTTGGGACACTATGTATAGCTAAAAATATTATTAGGGTGAGCAACATTGAACTTTCGCAGATATTTTTTTTCTGCAATAAAGAATAAACCTGTAATCAAAAATCTAGTCTTTACTGGGACAGCCTGTGCAATTTTATGTAAACATTAAACATTAGGTAGTACATGCAATTATAGTGTTTTGATTTTATATAGATAAGAATTATATTAGTAATTACAAATAGGAGAATTAGGAAAAAAGAATTGTGAGTACCGTAAATATTATGTAATGAGAAAACTAAAAAGATTAAGCATCGCTAGCAACTACAGCAATCATTGGAACAGAGTCATAGGAAGAAGGATTGTTAGTTTCTGATTGTGAGTGTTCAAATTCTTCACTATTTACTCGTATTATTGGACTAGTCTGTCTGCCTCTGAAAATATATAAGTGCAATAATGAAAATGAGTAGAGTTAGTGAAATATCATGCTACGATTCCAACGTACTAACTTTATCAAGTCGCGGATAAGGGAGTATTAATTATTACACTACTTATAAAAATACCTTGACAGTTCCTTCTGCAATTCTAACATGGTTGCAGAACACTGAGCATGATATCTGGCTTGAGTATCAACAAATTCCATTAAGCATCTTAGATGTGCAGCATGTGAACTGCTAACACCTTCCAGCAATAATTTTGTTATTTCTGCTTGTCGGTCAAATTCTGATTGGGCTATTCGCAGATCTCTTTCGGCCTGAAATAAATCAAAAATCAATCTCCAACTAAGATTTGTATTACTACAAATGCATTTTTAACTACAAGCATAATCTAGCTCATAATTATATCTGTAATTGCACATTCCATAACACAAGAAACCCATGCGATGAAGAGAACTTGTGTACCTGTTCCAAAAGAACTTCAGGGGATACACCATCCTTCTACGCAGCATAGAATTTAACAAATATGTGACACACAGATTTATAATCTATATAAGAATATTTATGATAGAAAGACTCACCGTAGGTGTTCCTAATAAACTCCTAGCTTTACGTACACGATTTTTACAGGCATCCAAATCTAATCTAGAAAACTTCTATTTAAGAATAAGTCAAATGAAAGCAAACTATAACAATACCTTTTGGTAGCTAGAAGATTTTTTTCTTTCATAATTGTTTTCATTTCACCATCTAAAAATTTCTGCAAAGGCTGTGTAAAAGCCAATCCTGCAGATCCAATAAAGTCTCTCTCCGTTTGACCCAATTTCTGTTCGCATTGACCTACTTTTATCAAAGTGCTCCCATATGCCGTCCCTGGACCAAATTCATTTCCTGCTTCTATCATATCCAAACCTAAGTACTCCAGGTTACTCAAACGTGTTGGTTTCTTCTTTTCAATCTTCTCATAAATGAAATCTTCGATCCTATTTCCAGGATTCGGTATGAGAACTGCTTCTGCATTTCGCACTATTTTCTCAGTCCAAGTTTTCGTCGTGTCTGCCCTTTCCCAAAGGTTCTCAAAGTGAGCATCAAGTTCGGTTTTTTCAGAAGTACCCAACTTTTCTTCTGTAAGCTGCAAGATGTCCCAATGAAATGTTTGAGAAAATAAACAAAAGTATTATACATAACCTATATGTAATTAAAGAATCAATTTATTATAATATTCTATACCTGCACAACCCTACTAATTGCAGCACCAGCATCTCTTACGATTTTTTTGACATTGAAGTCCATCATGCTATTCCAAATATTTTTATTTGTCGAAATATGTTCCATGTGCAATGGCTTATTGCATTTTAACCATTTTATCTTAATCAATTTTTTTGTTCTAGTGGTTTTGAAATCTAGGATTTGACATATAGAATCTATAGATTAAACTTACTGTCGGTCATCATCAGTACTAAAAGGATAAAACAAAACACACTCAAAACATCTCTGACTCACTTGTTTATTATGAATAATTTTATTACCAATAATTCTCAATTACTGCTTTCTCGTAGTATAGAAGTAATTGAGTTGATTTAGCAGTACTAAACAAAGCTATCGCTTCGCACTTTATCACAATGCTGATTAATTCTTAATTTCGCCTCTACATAGTATAATCACAAGTCATCCTTTATTTCCGCTTAGTTGTTAAAGTCTGGTAACACCATAATTAATCAACAAAATTTTATTCAAGTACCTACATATGTATATAAGTGCATATTTTACACCAACGCTAAGTATGTAAGTTATACGATGAGAAATAACGCCCCATATTGTTTCGTACATGACCTTATCAGTTTGTTTCATTATTACGTTCAAAAGAAATTGATGGCATTATATTAATAACCATAATAGAATAGTTGCAGATCTTTTCTAATTTAGCGTAATTATATTATGCATACCTACACCTACATACCTAATTTTAATTTTTTGCTCGAAACACGATTAGATTGAGTTACCCTTTAAATCGTTTTGTAACTTTTTAATCAGCTAGTGGATTACATTTATATTTTTCCCTCGGACAAATTTGTTTTAAATATATAAGAGAATGATTTAAATTATGAACTTACCTCTATATATGTACATAGTTTGATTAAGTAACGATTTGAGCACATGTGGCTGTTTGCAACTAATTATGGAAATTAATCGTTTTACAAAATAGCTAGTCGAAAAATAAACATACACAATGTTTGAAGATGTTGATGATAATCGTTCAACAAAACGTCGCAAAAATAATTAATACAAACAATTAGGAAAGAATAAGTTATTTCTTATGTAAACATGTTATAATATATGCATATGGCTTTTGTTGTAGGAACTTGCACTTGAGTTTTTCTGGTTATCCATTCTTCAAATAAAAGAAAAAGAAACCTTTCTATTACTGTACTAGATAAGCAGCAGAGAACGCAATAATTATCCTAAAGTACCTACATAATTAAGTAAGGTTTTTGTGGTGGAAATGTTAAAATAGTTCTATCTAATGTTTTTCAATAAAAAATTAAGAAATTCCACTGCTGCAATTTTTAAGACGTACCCAATGTATTTTTTTTAGTTGAAACCGTCTGACATAGAGTCTCCGGAAACGCGGCAGCTTCTTCGCTTTTTGTATTTAATCTCTCATTTTTTTAACTTTAAATCTATTCCAGTATCCTGGTGCATTGTACCTACTGTATAGTCTGTACAGGTCTCTGTCTGGGCGATCGACGTATCTAATCCTCTGGGTTCATTTTTGGCTTGCCAAATACTGCCTGTCTTTTTGCGCCCAGAACCTCGCATTCACACAGGAAAATGTAAATGTATCTCCAGTGTTGACCCCAATTTTCTGTAAGTGTCCTTTCAGTGCACAGTGTCCTGTTAGCAGACCTATGATGATTCCTACTGAGGTTTAGTAGTTCTTCAGTCCTCTTTTTTTATGGTCGCTTAATAAATTTTTCCATGAATTTGCCTGGTTGTATATGCTAGTGTTGTTTTTATATCTTTTTTTCGGCCCAAATCCTTGTCTGCTCTCATGTTGTGTTTCTGGACACTAAAGCGTGTTCAGCACCTATGTATGATGTCCCTGATCTTTTTTTTTTGATAATTCATCGGCTTTTTCGTTTCCCTCGATTCCCGAATGTCCGGGCACCTACAGTAAAGTGACTTTATTGCGGTCTGGTAGGCTATTCAGTTTTCGAATACATCCCCAAACCAGTCTTGATTGTATTCCGGAGTTCACTAATGCTTTCAGTATCGCCTGGCTGTCTGTTGCAATACAAATCCACTTGTTTTTATAAACCCCCTGAGTGATGTCTGTTGCACAGTGCAATATTGCATCTGCTTGAAAAACTGTGGCATGGTTTGCTATACTAGAAGAGTGATTATTATATTTCTCACCTCACTGCATATTTCAGTTCCACTTCTGTTAAATATATATATCAGAACCATGTTGTCTGATCTTATTACCAAAAAAAGACTTTCAAATGATGGACAATATTATTGTGTGCCAATCCTGCTTATCTATCTCTTGGTAATTCTTGCAATCTGAGATCCTCCATTCTTGCCTCCCCCATTATCACCAAATGGGAAAGAGGGTGGGCTAGGAGGCATTCCATTGCAGCTGTAGGAGTAGTCCTCATTGCTCGCGTTATTTTTAAATACGCAAGCCTCTGTGTATCTTGCTCAGTCAGTTGTAACAGTTTGCTGCCGCATCTTTCTCCACCATATCAGAGATTGCGCCATGATATATGTCTAATACATCATATTTGGTCAGAATCCTCACGTTTTGCTATGGGCCTTTCCAGGGCTGGGCATATGTAAAATACAAATATTTGAAATACGTACCTATTTGAAATACAAAATACATTTTGTATTTTATATTTCAAATACTTTTTCTTCTGTATTTTGTATTTTGTATTTGAAATATATTTTTAAAGTATTTTGTGTACTTAAAAATATATAAATTACTTTATATATTTACTACGCATATAGGCATCATGACGTCATCATAGTACCTAGTTACCATAACCTGAAAATAGCGATAATGTACCTAAATTAAGCGGATACTACCACATCGCGCGAACGATGTTTATTTAGTGTTTTATTTTTTTTATTATTTAGCATTCAATATATTTTACTTAGATTAGTATAAAGGAAAAGGTAAAGCTTTCCCTTATAACAGCATTAACAGCCAATAATAGGTTACTAAACTGCTTTATGTTTTCTAAATTTTGTAGTAATTTATAGTACCTACTGTATTTGAAATACCAGCAATGAATGTATTTTGTATTTGGTATTTCAAATACTAATAATGAATGTATTTTGTATTTGATATTTCAAATACTAATAGGGAATGTATTTTGTATTTGATATTTCAAATACTAAGAAGGAGTGTATTTTGTATTTTATATTTTAAATACATTTGGAATGTATTTTGCCCAGCCCTGGGCCTTTCTACCCAACATGAGTGTTGTAGGGGACCTGGTTTTAATTCTTTGAAGCTGTCGATTCCAAGTAAACTTGGAGTCAAAAATGACGCCAAGATATTTCATTTCCTCGAACAGCTTGATTTCTTCACTCCGGCGTTTTAGCGGTCCTAGAACGTCAAACTTTTCCCTTCTCGTGAATGCTATTGTAGTTTTTTTCTAGGGACTAATGTTTAGTCCCTCTGCTTTGGTTCATTGCTGTACAACTTGTAGTGTCCGTATTTTGTCCTGCACTACGTTGCTGAATATACCCTGGGATGACAATATATCATCTGCGTATTCCATAGTTTTATGCCTTTCATTATCCGATCTTACTACTAGCTTGTCCACGACCAGGTCTCATAGCAGAGAAGACAACACTTCTCCATGCTGACACCCTCTTCCGACCCCAGCCACAAGTGCTTCTCCCATGATGGTCGTGTAAACTAATCTCCCTTTAAGTATGCAGTCTATCCACCTGCAGCTCGTTTCATCGATCTCTCTGTTTCTCGATGCTTTGGAATTGATTCTGCGGAAGTATTATCAAATGCTCCCTCTATGTCTAGGAAAGTGAACAAAAGCACCCCCTTAGTTTGCAGAGCATGCTCAACTGTCTGTACATATAATGTATTTAGAAATTAGTGAGCATTCTTTAAATACTTCTGTATCTTGAACTGATTCAATAAACTCATTTTTACTATTGAGTGGACCCAATGATATTTGACCTTCTTGCCATGTACGCACTTTCGTTAAGTGAGCCCAGTCAAATACATATAAGTATCTAACAATAAGTATGTTTGATTGAAGAAGTCTTTTGCCTGTAGGCTGTTGTAAATAATTGATTTATTTTTGTCTTTATAGTTCCATGTGCAAGAATATTTTAATCCCATTTTTTAATATAGCTTATGGACGAACAGTTGGTGACCGAGAGTGTATAAAGTAAATGTATAACTCTGAAAAGGGGCTTTCCAACAAACTTTTTAACACATTAGGGCACTGTTAAAGTCATATAAGAATCATATTTTTGATTGGTTGATAATGAAATGATGCCACCTAGTTTGATTAACGACCACATATTATAAAGAGCGACTATCGATAACTATTAGTAACTATTGGAGTGGTGGCAACTGTACAGGTTTTCTACTGAAGTAGACATACCTACATATGGTATCTGTGGTCTTCGATTGGTTATGATATATAATAAATGCTAGCAATATGGTTCTTTCCAATCCATTCTATTTAATAACATTTTTTTCACAACCTGTTTCGTTCAAGCAAGCATCTTCGGGTGAAACTATAAGTAATGGAACAAAATATAAAATGATTGAGCATTAGTACTTAAATTTAACTTTAACTTTTACAATAATTATAATAAACACGTGTAAAACTTAAAAGATTTCAAAAACTTAAAGTTAAATTTAAGTACTAATGCTCAATCATTTTATATTCTGTTTCTATTACTTGTAGCTTCACCTGAAGGAGCTCGCTTGAGCGAAACATGTGAGGAAATATTCTTAAATAGAATAGATTGGGAAGAACCATATTACTATCATTTATTCATTATTATGAATTATTATAAATAGGTAAATAAATAAATAAATCGGGAAAGAATAAAATCCAGTTTTAAAATTGTACCACTTATAAATAAATAATTTTAAACATAAAAAAAACACTTACATAGTATAAAACTCGTATGTATTAAATAGCTTGCTATCTTAGAACTACAAATATATTACAATACTTACATAAAAATAAAATTAACAATAAAATTAGTTTCGATGATACTTCATTTAAGAAAGTTTATGTACAGCTTGTTCAGGGTTTTTAAGGACAATTCGTGCAATGGCAGTATATTTTTGTAAAATAATACTCGATTAATGAAAGTTTTTCTAGGTACATTGTAAATGGAAAGTGAAACTAATTATTTCAGAAGAAAATCTATAGCGTGGATGACTCCATTCGTTGCTGGAACGTTCTGCGTGGATATTGAATTATTGTTTACCTTTATTTTTCCTGCAAGAGAAATTCATAAGTTAGTGCAACATAATAATTATGTAGAGTATTATATTAACATTCTAATATTAAATAACTGTATATGTACAAGAGGCATTTTCCCAATATATACTTTAAACTGTGACGGATAATTTTTCATTGGTTACTAAAATAAACTTGTGAAAGTGGTGAAACTTTATGAAACGAACCCTAGTAATAAACGAATAGCAAATTTTAATTTTGTTTTGATTGATAGATTAAGAATAATATTCAATTAGTGGCTGGTTCACTAGCTACTGTTCCCTTTATAAAGAAAAAAGCATTTACGTATAGAAAATTAAGAAGAACTATCTATGTTATTGTCGCTTCAGAAAAGGTACGATAATGCGAGAAAAAGTTTATTCTGTAATTATCAGTTTTGTACGTACGTACTGTTTCAAATTAGAATCCAATATCGAACCTGAAGCGTTTATTCATGTCTTAATATTATTCTCATGTATTAGCAGTACAATGTCTTCTTAAAGAAAGTAAATCTTTTATTACTTATCGTTGCATGCGTAATTGCAGCTCGTGAAAATTTCCCTCATATGAGAACGGCTTACGGCTGTTTCGCTTTACGGTACGGATGAGAAACATAAAAGTTTCCTGACTTTTACCAGCTTTTACATACGATTTGGCGACATCACGAACTGATAGACTAATCTTGAATAGACAGGAAAGTCATATCTTTTTTTATGGTTTGTTAAAGTAATGTCTGGCTGCTATAAAAACGTTACCTAAATTGAATTAAGAGTATCCTAAATTCTCGGTAAGTATGATATAGAAATCGAGATACCATGCACTGGGATCTGGACAAAGACAGCGAATTGATTAAGTGGGACAAACCGCTTCATTGGCATTTTATTTCTAAAAATGGGAAAACTGGAAATAATTGAACGCTACATAATCAGCTCCAAGATGGTTTGGAAATGTCTAGAAAAACTAAACGAACTAGGCAAAAGGAACAAGGTAACCCTTCTCTGGGTTCCGGGACACACAGGATTGGAAGAAAATGAAATGAATCTCGCTAAAAAAGGGACTAAATACCATCTGTAGGACCTGAACCTTTTTGCGGGATAACTAGCAGTACAATACTGAAGAAACTGGAAAGTGAAGTAGAGCAGAGAAAATTCAAATATTGCGAAAATCTCCAGCGAACGACGCAAGCTAAAACCCTTCTGGGAACTTATAACCGGAAGTAATCTATAGAATGCATCAAACTAAGTAAAAATAATATTAGGTTATTGTAAATTGAAAGCAGGCTTGCAATAGCAGAGGAAGCAGAATACAGATTTTGTACGGAACAGAATGGAGCACATATCCACCTCCTCTCAAATTGCGCTGGACTGTGCAACTCAAGAGCCCTGCACCTGGACGCATGTGAAATTGAAAAGGGCGAGTTACCCAACCTGAAGTGTTCTGACATTTTGCACTTTTTAAGAGGAATTGAATTGGATGGCCAACTGTAAATTAATACAGCAAGAATAGGGGACACAATATATCTTCCAGGTCGTAGTGTATCATCACTGGACTATTAAAATCCGACGATTTGCCAATTCTATCAGTGAAAATAGGTAAATATATGTATCTTTTGGTAATACTTGTGTGTGGCCTTTCATCGTTTCTGTGTAATACACTGTGTAGTGGTATGTATATATACAAGTTTTATTTGTAGTCGACGTTGTGTATTACTGATGTGTACAAGATATTCCTGTTGGACGTGACCATACCAATGATAAAGGTGTTATCGCCGTATCTAATTGTGAGTCACATCTTTGCCTTGAGGTGGGTTTCTATGGTGGTTTACTAGAATTGCTTGTTGCTCAGAATCTCATTTATTTATTCTTCATGTAAATATAACCGAGAAATGACTAGAAAATATCGAACCAAAACAATGGATATTTGGAAATTACTCCAAATATCCACCTATTTTTACTTTATTTAGTAGGTATTTTATTCTTTATGGTTGACTTGCTGTTACTTCGTTGGTAATGTTATGGGGATATTTAAGAGACGAGACGAAATGTAATACGCCTAAAAGTTAAACCACAAATTTCAAGAAATGCTAATGAAATTATGCCCCAGCTTAATAGTATCTCACAGGAACCTTTAAATTAATAACACATAGTGTCTTTACTAAATTGATAAGAAATTCTAAAATGCATCAGTACGTTAGAATTATATATACATATATAATCCCGTTTATAGCGCAATACGCCTTTAGGTTCCTATTCGCCAGGTCTGTATATTCTGCATTCATTGTTTAATAAATATCTTTCGGACATTGCTTTGGTAATCCCCTGTAACCATGTTCTAGGTTATCTGCCTCGTTTCCTTTTTTCCAAAGGGATTCCATTACAAAATTAGTTTTGGAAGTCTTTCTTCTCCCATTCGTTTGACGAGCCCATACCAAATCAGTTGCCGTATTTCTAAGTCTTCTACTAGAGTTCTCTCTACTTTCACCTGTCTTCTAATATCTTGGTTTCTAATGTGTTCCAATCTAAATTTTCTTTGTGCCCTTTCCCAGAAATCCATCTCAACTGCAAGTAATTTGCATTTGTTCTACTGTGTTAGTTGCCAAACTTTGGAACTATATACTATAACCGGTCGTAATACAGTATTGTATATTTTCTTTTTGGTTTCGGCTCTGGTATTCTTCTGCCATAATATTGAATTCAGAGCTCCTATTGCCTTTTTCCCTTTAGTTATTCTGTCCTAAATAGTATAATCACTTCTTCCTGTTGTTGCTAGCTTTATGCCTAGATACATATATGCATTCTTTACAATTTTAAATTTTTTCACCTAGATCTAAATCCACAAGTGTTCTTCTCTTCCTATGCATATTGCGCGTCTTTTCCGTGTTGACTTCCGTTATTCCTCTATAAGTTTCCTAGACATATATTCGAGGTCTTCTTTCTCCTGTGAAAGCACTACGTCGTCTGCATAGTGTGGTGTATAAAGAATTGTATCCCCAATAACCAATCCCTTGCCTCTACACTTTCTCTTCCATACTGTTAACGCTTCATTGACATATATGTGAAATAAGATCGAGGATATACAGTAACCTTGTCTCAGATCTTGTTATAAAGCCGTCTGATATTTTGTTCTGGGCATGGTGTCTATATATACAATTCTTTGATGGCATCTATTAATGTTTATATTAATGTTGTTTCTTTTTAGAACTTCCCATAGTTTTGAGACAGGTACGGTGTCGTACGTGTTAAGATAAACAGGATATCCTATCAATTATTGTTGATCGGTCTGCTCTAAAGCCGTTTTGTTCTTCAAATTGGTACGGATGATATTACTCGCAGATGATATCTTTTATTAATTTTCTGCATAACATTCTAACTGTACTAGTTACCTTTATGCCTTTATAATTGTTGGAGTATTCCTTCTTTTGCTTTTTGTGTGTGGATATGATATCCATTCTTCTTTTCATGTTTGTAGCACTTTTTTCCGTTAAGGTGTCTATTGAAGACTTCTGTTAGAATATTAAATAATTTGTCTGTTCCGTACTTTATTATCAACTCTGCAGGAGTACCCTCTGGGTCAGGAGCACATCCTTTTTTTTTTAGTAATGCTATGGCCTTCTTTATTCTTTAGATTGTAATTATTATTGGTTTTTCGTAAGTCTGCATATCGTTTTGAGTTAGAGTATCACACTCAGGCTTATGTTCTACAAGCAATGATTTGTAATAGTCTTGCTATCTTTCTGGTGATATAGAACATCAAAGAAAAAATGCCTAAATATAAACAGAACCAAAAAATGCTACTATAACGGGGCCATTCCAACATATACCATGGCGGCATTTTTCGGTTCTAATGGTGATATAGAGTTTATTACTACTTCCTGTTTTCTCTCGGATTTTAAGCTTCTTTTAAATTTCCATGATTCTCTGGATTGTTGATCTCCTAAGTAAATATCCAATTCTTGACATTTATTATCGTAACTTTGACAAATATAATAAATCACATTGTTGTTTTTAATCTTTCATCTCTTGGTCGTTCCATCAATGACTGCGTACTTTTTTTCTAAATTGCTTATGTCCTAAAGCTTCTTTTGTTGCTTGATGCATACTTTTAATTATTGTTTTATTTAAATTTTCTGCAGTTTCGTTACTATGTTCTTGTGGGATTTGTTGGTCCAATTCTGTCTACGTAGTTGCTAAGTTCAGGTGAGCGTTTGAGAAGTAAGGTGCAAACGCAAGAAATGAAATATTTAAGACCAGTAGCGAGAGAAACAAAAAAAGACAAATATAGAGAAAACCTTTGAAAGCTATTGTTTGAGGAAGACAACACAAACAATTGGTTGGGCACATGGTGCGAATGAATGGCAACAGGACTATGCAGATCTGGGAGATTGATGGACTGGATGAGAAGAGATGACCGGATGGGTCAAGCGAAATTTGGAACGGTGAGACTCTAAATACCTGGAGAAGACTGAAATCTCAGAATCTCAATACTGTAAATATACATTGAAGAATATTGTAAGTATATTTATGTAGGCATGAATCTGTCCAAGATATCTGTATCCGTGGGTTAGGTAATATACTCAACAACAATATTCAGACTCTTTCCCATTATCTTTATATTGATATGTTTCGTTCCATTCATTGCTGATGACACTCTATGCTAAGTAATCTTGTTTATTTTATTTGATACTTGTTAACTACATAATACCCTACTTTGTTTTTTAGCTGGTTGTTCAATGAAGCAATGAATTAATTGCAAAAGCTAAAAATTCGAACGAAACAAATTAAGGCTACCTACGCCATTATTTTATCATCTTGTGTAGGTACCTTACGAGTAGTGCCAACACTTTTTTTCACCTTGTCATCAGTGTACGTTTGCATTTGATTTACAAGATTCAAGAGTGCAAGAAAGAAATGCAATTTTTATATAAATATTTCTAAAAAGTAATTCCTTTTAAGAGTGTTTTCGCACTTGCAATGATTTTCATTAATTTGATTAAATGATTAAATTACCTCTTGATATTTTTAATGAAAATTCAATTCACAATCCCAGGATTTGTGCTCCATGTGTAAAAGTTTCTAGATCAGAAAAGAAGTGACAGATACTCCAATTGTGCATGCATAATGATGTTAACCTATTTGTTATTCTAAATTTTGAATCAAAGCGGAAATTGTTTTCGTTTTTAAACCAGCGATAAGTTATTATCGGAAAATATCAACATATTAATTGATATTGCTGTGGCATTACTTTAATTGTATTTACTCCTTCAATTTGTTGATTATGTACATTTTTTTTGTTTTTATTTCGGGATGCTATTTTATCTTTCAATTTTGTAAGCAATTTTCCGAACATTATACAAATATGTACCTACCTCGGATTAATTTAGTTGATTTGTTAATTTAAAGAATATGTTGCAATGAAACCTGTCGAAATATTTATGCAGTATATTGCAGATTTTCGTACCTTACTTGCAGTATAGGTTACCTACTGTATGATTGCCGTTGCAACATTAATGCCTTTATTTAAGTAAATGAAAATTTAGGTTTTTTTGTAATAGGAAGAAACTTCTACACGATGATGTAATCACCGACCGTTCTCTTGCCGTGGTTGTTGAGAAATACCAGATAGTTTCATAAATATATTTATATAGTGGACTTTCAATACATGAGGTTACGCCGATGCAGTTTGATCTGTACAGTTAGCACACTGACCTTTCCAAGCCTTACAATTTCTTATTACTGAAGATCAAATATATAAATTGGTTTTGTATAAGGATAAGATTTAAGAATTTCCTTTGTGGTTACTATCTATGGATAAAATATTAATTGTAGATGTATCTATGCTTTCATAGCGTCAATAGCTCATCTTAAAAGTAATTAAAACTATAAACGATGTTACGAATCGAACAAGATTAGTTTTTAACATTGAAACAATGACAATTTCTTTTCTCTTGGTAGCAAAAAAAAAGGGAAAGCCCATTAAGAATAATTAGATATCCAGATCCAATTTCACTTCCAGACTTTACAACACGTGTAACAACGCTTTTATGAGGATTGTTTTAGGAAGATGTCGTATCATAATAACGTGGTGGCTTTACCCGTTTACTTAGTGGGTTAATTAGCAACTATATAGGATTGTTGAAACGTTGACGAGACGGTGAAGAACGTTAGAAGAAAGCGCTCGCAGAGATGTTCGCAGATACATAAGTAGTAAGTACATACATATGAACGTCGCCCGTATATACGCACACCTTTCACCGATTGTCTAAGAAAAATGAATAAAACCGAACTTCCTTTCATTTTCGACCCAGTAAGCGAATCTCGATCTATTATGCCCAATGGCTAAAAGTGTGACACTGATGACCATGATGTGGCAATAGCAGACGCTAAGGAGGAATTTATATATGAGATATTACTATTAAATACGTGTGGTAACATGGTAAATTACGTGTTTCTTTACGATATATTAGTTTGACGAATGATGCTTTATGTATAACTGCGTATAATAACTGTGTTTTACTATTAAATCATGGCAATAACTTTGATCCATTTAAATTCCAGTAATGACACAAATTGGATTAGATTAGCAGGTTTTAGGAGAAGGAAAATAGAAACACAACAAGCATTTGAAAATATTCTTTTCTGATTGATAATTGCATACTATTTTTTTTATGGTTGAAGATCTGATATATATTATTATCTCAAATATTTATATATTGATTGCGTTTTATTATATTATATTAGAGTGCCGTGATTTATAGTAATAACGGCCTCTGGATTCATATTTATTTATTTTGAAATTAAGGACAACAACGGGACGAACCCAACACATTGTCCATATAACGTATACAATGAGAAAAAAACTATCTATCTATCCAAACAGAAATAGTGCTAGATATAGTAAATAATAAATAAAATTATACTCAGATCTAATAACACACCAAGATTAAAGTAAAAGTAATGATAAAAAGGAAATCAGTGTTCAATTACCTACTGCAAAACACGCTAGATAATTAAATAATTAAACAAAATAAAAGAACTAATAACAAATAATAATAAAAAAATTAGAAAACAAAAAAAAATATTAATGTTCTATTATCGATTCGTTAATACGTTTCTTGAATTTGGAAAGGTTGTACTGCATTATTATATTATCTGATTATGCGTACGCTCGCGTCAATCTCGAAGTTAACAAATTTATAGCGCTGTTAGTATGTGAGTGTAAAATATGAAAAAGATTATGATCACGAGTTGGGTATATAGAAACACTAATTTTAAAAAGTTGAAGTAAGTCCGAACAGTTGAATGATTGCATTAATAATTTTGTAATTTTGTAATACATTATGTCTTTTCATAATTTTCATAAAAAAAAGCCAACATAAACTGCATGTTCATCAGAGATTACTGTTTCAGGAATCTGACCCCCGTAAAAACCGGGACTCTCAGCAAGCCTAATGGTGATAAGGCCGCAACTGAAGAGCCAGTCCTCAAGCACCTTTTGGAAGTGCACTTTCCGGGCTCCGGGGTTCCTCAAACCCAGATTGGGAGGGAAAAGCTCAGATACCTAACCTGAGAGCACGGAAGAAGACTGGAACGTTGCGCGGGAAGTTATTCAAATACCTATCTAAAATCCGATGGGCTATCGAATCCTTCAAACAACAGGGCCTGGAACCGCTCTCTCCAATTATATGTACCTTGTTAAGAGCAACCTTAGCTATGGGATACACGCCAAACAGCTGGAGAGAGGCCAGGGTGGTCTTCATTCCCAAGCAGGGCAAACTGTCCTATACGGAAGCGAAGCCGTACCGGCCCATCAGCCTCACCTCATTTCTTTTCAAAACCCTGGAGAAGATAATCGATAGGAGATTCGGCTTTGGCAAGATTGCCTTCCCATGAAAACCAATATGCCTACCAAAGGAGAAAATCGTGTGAGCAGGCCATTCATAAGCTAACTCGACGAGCAGAAATTGCCTTTCTCTAGACAACGTATATAGAACACATACTGCGGATTCCATATCGCTGAACAGTAATTTAACATTCCATACTGCAGAAAGCTGCATAGAATATGTCAATAGCGTTACAGAAAAAATAACAGATAAAGAATATTTATAACACACAAAACAAAGATATGTATGTATATAACACACAGTTACAGTAGCACAAAAAGTACATACAAAAGTTAAAATTTAAGTTCATTTAGTTATTTAAAACCACTTGATGGAGAAGAATTCAGAATGGTCGTAGAACACGTTTTTAACGTTTAGTTTTTTAACAGTTAATTTGAATTCTAATTCGTAACAGACATTATTTTTTAAATGAGGTAAATGATTATAAATTTTTATTGTGTGTGAAATAACAATTTTGTTTATTATTGATTTTTTTTTGTTTGGGGTACAAGCAGGAAACTTTTTTCTGACCCTCTAGTGTAGTGGCAGCGGTGGAGTTCTTGATGTTCACTGCACATTCATATAGATATAAACATGTTAAGGTAAGTATGTTATTTTCCCGGAAAATTTCCCTGCACGATTCCTTCTGTTTTAGATTGAAAACGTTCCGTATACACCTTCTATAAAACCAATATGCGAGGTTGCTCAACTGAAGACCCCCAAACAATAATCCCATATCAAAGGTGTGAGTGTATGATGTTCACGGAAGTCGGTATTACGCGCAGAGCATAGTTGAAGGAAGAGATCTTTCCAGCCAAGTAATTAACATGCTGTTGTTAAAGTTAAATACGATGATTGTAGATTTGAAATATCCAAACTGCACTAGAGTAGTTTTGATTATGTTTAAATTTAGATTGTTTGATTTAAATCAAGTCTTTTAGTGTTGTATCCCCACGTTACTTGGTTTTGTCTTTCTGTGTCCAAATTATGACTGACGTATCAATGGAAAATAAGGTAGTAATATGGGTAGATACCTCCGGGAGCTCATTGACATATACTAGGAATAGTAAAGGACCCAGTATAGATCCTTGCGGAATACCTCTATCTGTTGTCATCCTGTCAGATGTGTTTTTATAATCGTTGGATATCACTGCCTGTTATATTGACGTTGTAAATAGATATCATGCTGCCAACATTACTAAACCCATGCGTCAATATGAACCCCAATATTTTCCAAGCTTTTTTACGTACATACTATATATGTGCATTAAAAAGTAGTTTATCATCAAACACCACGCCCAAATCCCTTACAGACGCTACCGTAGCTATTTCATGATCCGAAAACCCAAGCGTATAATGAATCCTATTTTTATTTCTGTGAATAAGTTATTATTTAGATAGAACTTTTAGAATCGACCCAAGTCATGTTGTAAAAATACACAATCGGACCGCTGTATAAATCTCCAGCTCATCTGCGTATAGTAAAAATTTTGACCATTTAAAACAACTACCTGTATAATTAATATAAATCAAAAATAATAAGGGATCTAGACGCAATCCCTGTGGTACCCCCGAAGGAGCCGAGAAGGAGGCTGACACATAACCATTTAGCTTGACCGCCTGTGATCTATTACCAATGTAGCTACAGAGCTGCCTATATAGGCTACCGCATGCATTCATCGTGATGAATATTATCAACTACTGCAGTTGGTGTACACGAGTCAGCTTGTAAACGAACATACATGTTCTGTAATATCAGAATTTCAATTTCTTACAAGATCATATAGGGGTAACAGAATTTTTATGATAGTGAATAAAACACTATGAACTAGTTTTCCTAAAACTTTCAGTATACAGGGCAAGATTGAAACAAGTTTAGAGGTCTTTACACAGTTCTTACACACAAGAAGTATCACCTGATTTAAATATCGGCACAGTGACTCTTTGCATTGAGTGGGGATATTCCATTAACAATAGAGGAGTTCAGAATAATGGACAAAAGTACTGCAAATTGCAGAGGCACAATTCTTTAATAAAATTTATTAAATGAGCAATTATAGAACTATCCGTTCTATGGATAAAACTACTACTGAAGTACCTGGAAAACAGTTGCACAATATCTGGGCCATCAGAAGCAGTCAAAACCGTCGGTCGTATACTTTTATTTGCGACAAATGACCACAGTCGTTGGGGATTGGAGCAAACTGCGTTTTGTATGCTATTATATGTATACTGCAAGCTGTCCGGCAAGGTAATTATTGCCACAGCGAGTGCAATAAAAGCATTAAAGGCAACAAAACTGAATTTCTTGTAATTTGACTATATATGACTTCGTAATTATAATGCAACTAATTATAATCTTTATTGTCACTAGCTTCATTATCTATTTTTGTATGTACATACTTTTTCACTTTCCTTAAAAATAATGCAAAGACACACAGATTTTAGTTCCTTAATTAATTATTTAATATTTTCTTTTACTGGCGCTATTTTACAGTGAAAGTTGAATGGTAATTTGATTTTCAGAAAAAAATTATTAAAATGCATTTCAACAATTGATCATCGATTATACCGTTGTTTTAAATGCGTCAGCAATTCAACTTGCGAAACTAAATTTGTGATGGGGATATTAGAAGAATTGGATTTGTTTGTTCAGTTTACTTAATGAGGGAGTATAGTGGTTTTCAAATTATAAGAAACTAACTTTTAAATCCTTAATGCTTTTATTGCACCTCCTGTAGTAATACTCTTGAGAAGGGTACTGTTTACCTGCTTACACTATATGAATCGCCGGGCCTTATTAACTATGAATTACGGCCCCATTAAATAATAATATAATTTTAATTTTAATAATATAGTAAGTCATATATGTATAGATCTCATCGGTCCTTACATAAAAAAATTAATGATGAAAGTATTGATATTCAATGTTCTAAAACAACCTTGTGGCGGACGTTAAAAAAAGCGGGTTTTAAATTTTGTACTATAGATAAACGCGGCACAATTATGGAAAGTTCGAGGTTGCAGAAAATGCGGTACGAATACTTGATGGCAATAAAAAAATATAGACGGGAAGGGCGATTTATATGTTATTTAGATAAAACGTGGTATGATACCCACGACACTATTTGCAAAGGTTGGGTAGACAATTCAGGCACGTGTCAGTTGGACGCGCCGGTTTCGAGAAGGAAGAGAATAATTATTCTCCACGCTGGATCAGAGAAAGGATGGATCGCGCAGCCGCTATTATCTGCAAAAAATGTAAAATGCTCTAGCTTGGATTACCATGAGGACATGACTTCATCCTCATTTGAAGAATGGTTTTGTAATACTTTACTGCCAAATTTACCAGAAAGTAGTGTGATAGTAATGGACAACGCCCCGTATCATTCACGACAGCAAAATAAAGTTCCTACAAAAAGTAATAATAAGAAAGATATTAAAGCATTTTTAGAAGCAAATAATTTATATTTTGAGGAGCATTATACAAAAAACCAATTATTAGAAGTGATGAATACAAAAGAATATTTGAAGGATTATTATGTGGATAATAGAGCCAAAGAAGCAGGACATACAATTTTACGTTTACCGCCGTACCATTGTATTTTCAATGCAATTGAATTGATATGGGCCCAACTTAAAAATACCATAAGGCGAACAAATCAAACACCTAAATTTAGTGAAAGCACTATAACACACATAAAAAATGCGATGGAACATATAACTGCTGATAATTGGAAAAATGCCGTTAAACACGCAAGAGCAAAAGAAAACGAATACATGGATATGTATAATATAGTACCACCTTTAATTATAAACTTGCAATACAATTCAGAGTCAGACACAGATATCGATTTCCAAGACGACTCAATCACATCAGATGATGATTTGTGAAATGCGGTGTATATTAAGTATATTGTATAATACTGCCACGGTCTCAGTTTATATAAACATGACTTACAATTTTATTGTGCATTACCAACTAATTGTTAAGCTTCATATATCTAACTTATTATTTTTTGTAAATAAACCTAATGTATACTATTTATTATATATATTTAAAATTAAAATTGCGTTTTACTATTACCTTATAGTGCCGTAATTTATAGTCAATCCGGCCCCTGCATTCATATGCTGCAAGCAGGCAACCCGTACCCTTTCAGTGAGGCGGGCAGGTAATTATCCCCACATAAAATGCAATAAAATCATTACAGGCTTAAAATGTTACTTTCTTCTATCTTGAAAAGAACTATACTTAAGATTTATTATTTATAACAGCAAATAAAATTGTAGCAATAAAAGCGAACAATACGGAGAAGCGTTCTTCCGATGATTTTAATTTCGGAATGTAAAGACATTGTTCGAAATAACTTTCACAAGTTAAAAGACAAAAATAAATTGGCAAGTAGTAAAATGTGTCGAATACTTTTACGAGTTAATCGCCAAACAAAACCTAATTATTGCGGAAGTTAACAGGAGACCGTTCTCTGAAAAGAGAACTGTATTGTTGCATCAATCATTAAACAACGATTACTCTAACTTGAGACGGTACTTAAGCTGTGATATATCATTTTGTACCCATTTTCTATTATGTAATAACGAATTTATTGTATTATGAAAGATCTAGGTAACTTGTATGATTTTATTTGCGTGTCTATTTACGGAGCCTCTCACTTTATAAATTTTTAACTTAATCGATATTGTATACCTTCAAGTTTTGGTTTTTAATACAGTTAAGTGTTTAAAAGAAAAAAAAAACTTCTTTCTCGCGTTGTACAAAAGTATGTGTGTGAGCTTACCTGACGTTTTGCTAATGGTTACTTGTTTATCTGGATCCAAAGTATCCTTGATCTGGTAATACGTCATACCATTGGTATAAAGCGTACCCGGTAGAATATGTCGTAAGACTAACTCTCGTGACAAAGTTTTATCTGTTACTGTCCTGCTGAGTTCATCAGGAGGCAGCACAGCAAAAGCTCTGTCTGTTGGTGCGAATATTGTATATGTTTTGGTTCCTAAAATACAAAAAGATAACATAGTTTAAATACTAATTTTTCGAGGGACAAAGTTATATAAGTAAACAGATTTGTTTACAAACTTATGTATTTTAAAGGGGTTCAAAATACAATAGTTTAGATCATTATTTTGCATAAATGCGAAAGACAAAACTTATGATTTCCTACAGACCACTTGTTCGCTCTCCCTTGGCGTTTCATAGATTTTTATCCAATACCATACAATAGTATGTACTGTTTCTATATTAATAGCTAAACACGCTGTAGAAATCCATAGAAACAACGTCTTTGGTTTCACTTCTTCAGCAACTTTCTTCCGCTGTGTTCCGTGAGTGGTATAAGAAAATATCATGTAGGTACCTTTATGGTAATGAGAATTTCCGATAAAACAAGTTTCGCAGAGAGATATGATTTTATGCAAATGAAAATGCGTATATTGACATTCATAGCTCACGACGATAAATTTTCTCCATATATCTCGTGTATGTATAAGATTGATTGTATTATAACTTTTGATTAAAGCTTTATTTCTAGTTTATGTTAAATGACTACATTTTATAGTTTTGTTTATGTCAGATTATTTGCTATGGACACCTCTTCGAATCTATAATAATTTGAAATATTGATGATGCTTTATATGCAATTTTATTAATAATTTAATGATATTGTATAAATTTGAAGAATTTTATCTTAATTTGTAAGCAGTTCTTGTTATGTAGCAATCAAAGAAACGAAAAAACAGACAAAAAATTAGAAACAAAACCAAAATCATGAAATTAACAAATTTTTGTTGCCAAGTTGCATCTAGTTTGTTAAAATTAAGTGTGTTGTTAAGTATTAGAGGAAAGATTTGTAATCACACTAATGACGATTCTAATAAAAAAAAAACAAATACTTAAGTAAAATATTTGACTAATAAGTACAGAATAAACAAGTATTTTAAAATTCAGACTTCATCTTTTAACCCTCCGGTTGACGGACTGGGTCTGTGACGCCCAGGCAAATCTTTTTTTTGTTGAATTTTTTAAAATAATTTTTTTAATTTCTTTACCTCTTTGGTACTTACCTAACTTTAATAAACACATGTTTTCCTTAATTTGTTTTAATTTTATCATCTGTCGTTTGGCTGCCAGAAGGGCTTTGGGCCTGTCAGACTCAACTGGTGTATTCGTGTAAGTTTTTTTCCTACAATTTATTTTGTCGTATTTCGTAAAGGGACTAATTTTTTGTCGTGCATGCCTAAACACGACACATTCTTAGGGTCGTCCCCTGGTTTCTAAGTAATTACGCAGAATCTTTTGCATACAAATATGGGATCAAAGCGTTTTCTACAGTGGATGCAAAAACATTTTACACGTCGCATTTGGAGATCTATGCTGGAAGCCAACCTGAAGGTCCCTTTCAGATAGACAATTCTGTAACAGCTATCGTTCTAAGAATGACGAATCACATCTCAGGAACTGGAAGGAATGTTACCATGGATCGATGGTTTACTAGCGTGGAAGCTGTAAGTCGTTTGTTGCATGATCACCGCCTAACTGTGGTTAGCACAATACAATCCAGTCGAAAGTTTTTGTCAAAAGAAGTTAAAAATGTGAAAGATAGACCTGTAAAGTCCTCACTTTTTGCATTCCATGCAGATATGACACTTATTGCATATGTCCCAAAAAAGTCAAAGAATGTATTACTTGTATCGTCAATGCACTACGATGATAAAATAGACGGTTACTAACATTCTATAAATCCACAAAAAGCGGTGTCGATGTAGTGGACAGTGGTTTTTTTTTCGGCATGGTCAACGTAGCAGCAATCAACGCATTCATAATAAATAAAACGAACAATCCAGATAGAGAATTTTTAAAAAGCAGATGACTATTTTTGGAAAATTTGGGCAAAGATTTGGTGATAGAAAACATAACAAATCTATCACAGAATGTAAAGCTATCAGCGGTTAAATTCTCAGGCGTCTCAGTCACAGAAGAGCCCCGATCGATGACTTCACCTGCTCGAAGAAGGTGTAAATTATGCAAGGACCGAAAATCAAGATATTCGTGCAAGTTTTGTGTTAATGTTTTTTTCACAACTATTTTTACTCTCAGCATTGCAAATTAGACCAGGTTAACAAATGCATACCTGAAACTGGGCGTATATTAATGTATTAGGGGAAAAAAAATAAAAAAATAGTTTGGGTCTGAGAGACCCAACCCGTGGAGTGGTGTGACCTGTCAACCCGAGAGTTAAGTGCATGTTCAGTTTCTGTAAAGGTGTAAAGGTGTAAACGGTTATTGTGATTTCAGTCATGGGTTAAATTATAATAAAAAAAAAATTATCACAAATATTTTTAGGTTATACAAAATTTAATTCAATAAAAGTTTTGCACGGCAAATTTTTTTTTATAAAATTTAGAATAAAGTTATAATCAAAATTTAGGTTTCGCTGGGACAGCCTGTGTACAGCCTATCCCATTTTAGGCACTTTGGAAGGGTATCTCAGATATTAATAAAGATAGAGAGTTCATAGTTTTATATTTTACTCTATTATGATAATAATTAAAAGTATAAAAGATCCGCAACTTACAAAGAAGATTTAAAGTAAAATTTGGAAATGACCCTCTTTTACGCGAATACACGTAGTACTGGCATATTTTAGTAATTCTTTTAATTGCATTTAAAATAACGATCAGTTTTCTATGGAGAGTTTGATAGGAACAATTTTCTCACGCAGTTGCGCTAGGGAATCATGGCGTATCTAAAATTAAAAAAAATTATCTAATATGGAAAGGTGGAGAAATCGTTTGTACCTATCCAAATATTCAAATACTAAAGATATTGTCCAAAAATGGCCTTAATAGTCAGCATTGTGGTTGCGGCTCCGTCTGGTTGGAGTTAAATGGAATTGTACTATTCAATGGAACATTCTCCGACAATTCCGGAATAACTTCCTCAAGAATTTAGATACCTGTATGTTGTACGTCCCTTTAACCATGCGTATATGCAAAATGAAACATGAAACACCAACCCTGAAGCGTCATTATTGCGCCCTTTCAAATATTAAATGCTGATTTTCTGCTGACCAGTGCCTCGTATTTTTTTTACGATTAAAAATTCCCGTATTTGAGAAATAATATTCGCCTGACCAAAGTCTTCCAAGAGATTCGTTGGATCAAAGTTGAAATGTTTTAAATTTAAATGGGTGATACTTAAATCTTGTTGACAAACCCGAAATCAATGAATGATGAAATAGTTTACAGTACATTTTGCAAACGTTTTTTTTTTTGTAACTCCAAATGAGTTGTCATTAGGAAATGAAGTAGTGATGTGAAGAAAATGGAATATTTTGAACGAAACCATTTAAAAAAATATATAATAATGTTGTTACAAGTTACAATAAAGTTTATAGTAGATAATCTTTCTTACCTTGCAAGGTTTCCGCTAGACCAGACGCAAACAGCGCTCTTAGAAAACTGGTGAATCTTCTCTCCCGGTCTGATTGAAGTGTCTGAACTAAATCGCCGACAGGCAAGGGGAACATTACCCTGTCGACGGCATGCGCTATTCCTTGCGGTATCGCTATATCCAGCTTGTCCTCCAGAACCTTGGCACCGTTTATGGTGGTAATCTGCAATTAGTATATAGCGTTTCATAATTGAGGCTCTGGCAAAAACGCGTCTGATATGCATCGTTTGCTTATCTAGGAGTCTCCGCAATAGTTAAACGTTCTTAACCCACATCTCCGCAGTAGGTAATTAATTCTGCTGCAACTTGCGTGCTTTGAAGCAAAGAAACATTTCCACAACAGCGATTGCAAACTGTGTATTTTACTATTTTTTATTAAGAAAATACCTTTATTGTTGAGCTAATATAATAACATATAAGTACCTAATTAGGATAATGAATTATTTGACGAAAGCGAGAATGTTTATAGCATTCATTGTATATTACCTACTCGTTATGATTAATAGTCGTTTTAATTTATTGTAGATACAAATTTTATACGTAAGTAGTCAAATATTTGCTTTTGTACATATATGTAGAAATGCTTACGAGTCAAAAACATATATAGAAAGTATTTTTTATTGACTTTCAATTATAGTTATTTAGTTTTTGTATTAATTTAGAGACATTTCTCTTTCAAGCTCGCTCTTTTCTTTATTTAATGGAAGTGCGAAAGCGTAGCCTAAGAAAAGTATTATAGATTTGAAACATCATAGATATAGGTGATTAAGTATCATGAGTTTACCAAATTGATATTTTTAAAGCCGCCAATTTTATAGGAAATTTGTTTAGATAAAAGATAAGTTTTATTACTTGAGATTTCATCTTTTTATTTCGTGTTCTTATCGCTCTAGTATTCGTATTTTACAAATTAATGGAATCTGTTTTGAAGTAGATTCTCATAGTTTTTTTACTCTTAATTAATTTTTTTTTGCAACTATAGCCTTTATAATAGCCCTATAAGATATAAGAAAAATCAAGCGAGTGTATTAGACATTATAACGGCAGTAACGCGTTTATCACTTTATAACTTATTTAGAGATTTTAGTGATAGCATTAGGTAACTAATCATGAATATGACAATTTTAGGTTATATATATGATTTACGGACGTTACTAACCACTATACATAGTATATATATTATCCCTATATTATCAAATTTCTTTTATTCTATTAAAGAAAAGACATAAGTAGCATAAAAACACACCTTATAACTCATTAATGAAATAACTCATTTTTTAAACTTGAATTTGTGGTTTAAAACCTAGGTATCTTACAAAACTAGTTCTTTTTTAAATATATCATTATGAAGTTGGAAACAGTTGGCGGAGTATGTAGAACTACAAATATGAGAAAACAGACATCTAGGTGGAAATGATTGTGAAGATTGTGGAAAGATTATTTAAACAATAAGAGACCAGAGAACTACGAAAAATACAAAGAAGGAAAGTGAAAAACATGGTAAGAACAGCAAAAGAAAATGCCTGGATAGATTCTGGATTTTAGGTCGGGGAAGGTGGTTAACACGTGCACTTAGGCCACTCTTATCGGGCCCATTGTGCTACCTCCCCTAGGTGGCATCACTCGCCCACAGCCTACTCGAGCCAACCCAAACTGACCGTGAGCTCAAGCAGAGCAGCAGGCAAGGCGCCACCAAAATCGGCCATACTGGGCCAGTACTCCCCCAGTATGGAACCTCTAAGTTGGACAAGCGCTGGGCAATCACATAAAATGTGTTGCGGCGTCTCGTCTTCTTGGTAGCATGTCCGACACAGTGGGCTGGTAGCCAAACCCATGCGGTGCATGTGTTTGTTTAGCTTGCAGTGGCCGGTCAAAAGCCGCACAAGTTGATGTAAGTTACTGCGCGAAAGCTGCAGGCAGTATTTTGCTGTCTTCGGTGACGGCCTGGGGATGACCTCACGCGCTTGACGGCAGGTGGTTATGGATTTCCATCTATTCTCATGAAGAGTGGCAGTCCATTGCGTTATCATGGTGTTGAGTGTAGCCGACGAAATAGGGAGAGCTGGTTCCGGCCCCACAAAGTGGGAGCGCGAGCCCCGCCCCGCCAGCCTATCAGCAGCCTCATTACCTCGGTTTCCTTTATGGCCTTTAACCCACTTGAGTGTCAGGGCATTATCGATAGCGACCGCTTCTAGGGCATTGTGACACTGAAGTACTAAGCCCGAAGCGATCCTATGATTATTAAGAGCCTTAAGGGCAGCCTGACTGTCGCCTGGATAGAGTTTGGAGAGAAATTGGAAGCAGATAGTAAGGCTAAGTTATGAAAAATCTAAGGGGAAAAAAGACACAACAAAGTACTACCAAGGATGCTAAGGGAAATATACTAATAGACGAAGCTAAAATAATGATAAGTTGGAAGGAGCATTTCAGGAGTTGCTATGTATAGGTAGGAACGAAGAGATTTAGGTAGCTCATAGAAAATGGAATGACACGAATGAACCGGGAGAAATTATTACAATGGAAGAACTAGCGCAGGAGATACAAACTTTGAAGGAATTCAAATCTCCTGGCCACGATAGAGTAACAAGGGAAATGATTAAAAGCATGGGCACAAATGGAACCAGACTACTCCTAGAAGTAATCAACAAAGCATGGAAAGAAGAGGCTATACCGAAAGACTTGGAGAAATTCGACCTATTTTTAAAAAGGTAACACGAAAAACTACAGAGGAATAATGTTACTAAGCACCGCAGTAAAATTATATGAAAAAATATTAACACAAAAATTGACGGTTTCAGGAGGAGGCAGAGTGTGTAAGATCACGTATTTACCATCAAAGAGATTATAACCAAAACTCAACTCAGAAGAGGAAAAGCATACTTCGCCTTTATAGACCTGGAAAAGCATTTGATCTGGTGTCACGACAAAAATTGAATTAACGAAAAAATTGAAATAACGAAACATCTCAGATAAGCTTAGAAGGAATATACAATGCTTGTATAGAAATGCAGTCAATTATGTTAGCATGAAGAATATGTTACGAATGAGTGGTTAAGACAGGGAGGAGGAATGAGCCCGGTACTTTTCATTTCATTTATGGACGACATCATTAAGAAATGCAACCAAAAGACTAAGCAATTGCATGTGGGATATAAGAATCTTCAGAATATCGAAATTTCAGAATGTGTTTTCGCAGACGATGTAGTCATTATGGCGGGAAGTAGTAGCGACTTACAAGATAATTTACAAACATGATAGATGTCTTAGAAGAAAGTGGAATAAAATTAAATACAGTTAAAACAAAAGTGATGGTAGTAAGTGAAGAAAAGGAAAACATCAATATACACATAAGTGGAGAAAAAATTGAACAAGTACACCAGATTGAATACCTAGGAGTAACGAAATAGAAGGGAATACACACATTGAAAAGGCAATAAAAATATTTTATTCATTAAGCAAAACCTTCATAAATAGAAAAGAGGTATCCCAAAAAACCAAAACGAATGCGCATAATAATACATATAGACCAATCCTTACATTTGGCTGCGAGTCATGGACATTGACAGCGAGGCAGAAGAGTAAGTTTAGTAAGTCTGTAATTTTAACTTTGTAATCTTGAATTAAAGATGTAGGTAATTCACTTTGTCACTGTTTTTGGATGCCTAACAATTACCGTAATCAATTGAATGAATATTTAGATGCCGTGAAATCCAAGATTCTTACTCATCAAGTAGCTGCTTAAAAGTATGACATCAGTAAGAGAACCATTAATTATAAATTAATAGATTGTAATTGAGAACATTCAACTAATAGTGTCTTCCTGGAAAGAAGAAATAGGATTTGAGAAATGTACACTTCAGTTGAAAGATTTCGAATTTCCTTTCAAACAAACTGATTCCCCTCCAGTTCCTTTCCTTTGTGTTGTCTTGTTAGAAGAAGGAAGAAGGTGTTATTATATTAATTGGAGACAACCTCTTGTAACACATTTTCAAGCCTTCAATGATAACAATATCAGATTTGTTTGGTTACCGTCGAGTGATATGCGTACACATATCACTTAAGCGCTCGAAGTTCATTTCTTAAGCTGCTGCAAATTGGCTGGTGGAAAGACGTTACTAGACTAAGAATTTTTTTTTTCTTTTTGAAATAACTAACGGATGGAATCAAACCTAATGAAAGGTCGAATTTACAATCCGACTCCCGTAAAACTGGTATCTTCTTTGTCTTGAAGAACTGTTAAAGATCTTCCAAATAAGATAATCCTGCAACACGGTAATCCTTGAGGATAGCTTTAAGCAGTTCTTGGAAAGCAAGATAGAAGTTATTTCGGCACCAACTTTGTGAAGAAGAAGTAGCGGACAATTTTTCGTATCATTAGTTCTGCACCGGAAATTTAGGGCAAGTAAGGATGATTCCAGGGATTGTTTAATAAGTGTATTCAAAGTAAATACTTCGATTCAAATTAGGAAAGAAATTAGTGAATACATCATTTCCGCCTATGATAGTGAGTTTTCAGAAGCCATTATTGAAATGAGACAAGAAGGTTCTGTCATTCGAGAGACGCCACAAGCGGAAAAGGTTTCGAAATGGATAAAAACGAAAACAAGACGACTTATTTTGTGAGTGGAGTGACGTAGGATGTTATATTAATGATAAAAAAAGTTAGCTAAACAAATTTTTAGTGTTTTTGAGTTCTGATCTGTTTGCATGTAAGTGCTTCTTCTAATAGACACTTTTTCTTTTTGTTCAGGTTTGGTCCTTAATTCACTTAATATAAATACAAAAAACAGTATTTTTGGGAATTCATATACTACCTCATTGAAACGTTCTATGTATGATAATATAAATCTACCGTTAGGAAGCAATTATTAAGTGACTCAGAAATACACACATTTTGGAATGACTTGGAGTAAATGTAAAATGTTGAAATATTATTATCGTGTTAACCGGCGATGATTAGATACAATGATCGCAATCAATAATCTAAGATAAGTTTAATCACTTTACTATTTAAAATTAATTGCTATGATTGTAAAATTAATATTGCTATGACGTAGAAGTCTATTATTACAGCAACTACCAATGGACCATCGTGTACTTTGTGCTTTAGGATAATCTTCTAAATCTCTAAAAGAGCCTTGTCATAAAGATTGTTAAGTTTTTCTTGGTCTTTTTGAGTCCTACCCCTGCCAAACCAGGTCGAAGCTATACTACAATTCCTTATTATATATCTTACTTACCTTAACATCATTCCATTCAGCATCATGCATATTGTATTGATTTACCCGTAACTGGGTACCTGCTAACGAGACACCAGTCATTTCATCTTGCAACGATACAATCTTAAATGCTCCTGGAATTACATGATGCAGTAAAAGCTGCAAATAGACGTACATCAGTAAATAATTTTTAATTTCTTATGAAACGTACCCCGCTAAGTAATCTTGGATTATCCCTAAACTTTTCCTCAGCTTTCTCTGGGCCACCCAGTTGAACTAATAGTGTTCTAAACGCCTTATCGTTGGGAACAAACAGGGTATAAGGACCGGTTTCATTTAGGATCGTATCCAAGCCTGATTGTCTCAAATATTTTGCCATAGCGTAGAGACCATTCCTTTTCAGAACGCCAGTTAAATCTAAGTCAAAATTATCAGTTTCGATTGGTAGATTCTCTAATGGTTCACTCTTGAATATGGTGAAGGTCGATGAAGAGTATTTTGGTGTTGTAGGCTTCGTACTTATGGTCGGAGCGATATCGTAATTATTAAAAATGGAATTTCGGTTAGTTTGAGAAATAGTTGACGCTTCCTTAACTTGGTCCGATGATATACTTGGAGATCTATGAGGATGACTGGTAGAAAGATGTCTTCTTGCAATTGTTGTCGGAGGTGCATGAGTTGTTGTGCTTCTTCTCTGACCAAAATAATTATTTATAGGTGTTGTAGTAGCCTGCTGTATTTTAGTTGTCTTGAAAATTTCTCTAGTCGGATGGGAATTTGGCGTAACGGTAACAGAAGGAATAAATTGTGCTGTACTTTCCTTTCTTTGTATTGGTATAGGAGAAGTAATTTCGACTTTAGGCCGACCGACAGTGGAATCGAAATGTTCCTTGTTTACTTCAACAGTATTTTGCACGGATTGTGGTGGTAATTTTATATCTCCTTCCTTAATACGCTTCAATATAGAATCAACGTCAACTTCGCTTTTATCTTTAACGCCTTGCCCTTTCACCCCTTGCACTTTCAATGTTCCGTCATCTTGCTCTTCCAGCAAAACAAAAGTAACTTTCTTTGGATCGGGTATATTTGCCGGTATGCCATTTACTTTTTCAATACCATCATCTGCGTGCCTAAGTATGTCAAAATCGGCACCTGGCGGTAGGACATCTTTTGTTAACTCATCGAAAACTGCCGTGGGTGGCTTTGCTATTGTGGCTACAGTAGACGAAGGAGATTCTAAAGGTATAGCACCGGGTATTGATTTTGGATCTGTTGTTTTAATAATTTCGTATTTCTGACCATCTGGTAAATTGAGTTTAGCCCTGACGAATTCATCTATAGAAGCATCATTTTGGCCAGCACCAGCTAGAATTAAGTTGGGATCTGTAGTTTTGATTACGTGCACTTTTTGTCCATTAGGTAATTTGATGTTTTCCTGAACCACACCATCTTTAGATGTTTGTGGTATCAGTTTTGGATCTGTTGTTTTAATGATCTCATATTTATGTCCGTCTGGTAAATTAAGCTTTGCTCTAACCAATTCGTCTAATGCAGCATCATTCTGCCCAGCCCCAGACGGAATTAAGCTGGGATCTGTGGTTTTGATGACGCGAACGTTTTCACCACTAGGTAATTTAATGCTTTCAGGAACTAGACTATCTGTCGAGAATATCGATGGTGACGACTTTGAATCAGCTATCTCGACATTTTGCCCATTTGCGTCGAATTTTTGCTGAATCAAGCTCTCCAAGGATGAGCCAGGTTCGATGCGTTGAGCTCCAGGCACCAATTCTGGATCAGTAGTGCGAATTATTTCAATTTTTTCTCCGTTGGGTAAAGAAATTTCTCTAGACGTTAAATTTTTATCACCTTCCACGAACGGTGGGTTATTACCGATAGCTAATTTTAGCTGTGCAATTAAATCGTCTTTCTCAATTTGTTGGGACTTATATTGATCCTTTAACCTATCTAAATCTTCCAAAGACTTTATGGGCGTAAGATCCGCATTCGGAGGCAAAACAGTTGGTGAGAATGCTAGTTTTTGATTGGCAGACTCAAGCCTACTGGGATATAGATTACTTTGACTAGAAAGGAAGATTTCCGCATTTTTATTGCTATTTAATATTCGTCCTTCCCGTTTTTCAATTACGGTATCATCGGCTGGTGTTGTTGTTGGTGGTGCTGTGGTAGTCGTCGTTGTAGTAGTTGTGGTGGTAGTCGTTGTAGTTGTTGGATACTGTTCATAATACTTTTTAACAGCCAGATGAAATAAATCTGTTTCTTCAGGATATATGTAGCGTGCACGATTTTGTCTGTACCTGTACTGCTCAGACGTAGGTTTATATATTTTCTCGTACAACTTCTTCTTGTCATCCTGTTGGACTTTCACAAATTCTAAATGCTCGTCCTGAGCCTTCTCCAAAGCTTTCTTATATTGCTTCGCTACAAATTGGTTGTGTCTCTCAATGATAGCTTGTTTTTCCTCAAGTTCCTTCAATCGTTGTTTCTCTGCTTCAGGCGTTAAAGGTTTTACTCTATCAATATCGAATAACGTAGGTGCCGTTGCTTGAAGTAACTGTTGGTTACTATTGCTCTGAAGATTTTGCTGCTGTTTGGAAGGGGTGAACGAAGTTTGAGTGTGATGTTGTAGCTGCCTATTAGGTGAATTTGTTAGAGTATTCGTATTTGTTTGCGCAGTTGATAAAACTCCTTGTGTCGATAACGGCTGATTAGTTGGTAATAAAGACTGTTGAAGTCCTATTAAAACAGGGTCGCTTAAAAGCGTAGGATTCGGTGAAAAGGATTGTTGTCGTAACAACTGCTGATTAGGTTGATTAAAATTAGTAAATTGTTGCGGTATAGCCTGCTGTTGTGGAGCATTTAAACGACTCTGTTGTATATTAAATCGGTGCTGGTGCTGTTGAATATCACTTAGAATATGTCCCTGCTGCGCTGGTGATAACTGTCTTCTCTGATTTACTTCACCAAATTGCTGAAAAGAGAAAAAAAAAATAATAAAATCTTTGTACAAATATCAATAAATCTAATATCTTTTAAGAATGATGCTACGTGTGGAGATAAATTACTATTAACACTTTCGTTTTAATTTACCATAATGAAGACATTTGAACTTTGAATAACAAGAACTCGCCTGGAGTGAAAGAGAAAGTAGGTATGCAGTTAATAGCGTTTCAATAGATGGCCTGCTGAAACATCTGCGAGCTCTGGAGCATGGAGGAGAAAAAGGAACCTACTTAGTATTTACATTCTTGAAATTATCTCGTTGTACTTGTGATGTAATATATTTCTCTAGCGTGATTTGGAAAATAGAGTAAAAGGAATGAATTGCACCATTTCAATTCGATTGGTTCCTTTCGATATGTTCGCGGAAGGAATTCGTTTCTTTAAAATCACGCACGAATTGTTTGCATTTATTTGCACTAAATTATATTTATTCTAATTATTGTAAGATACTCATCCGATCTTTTATTTAATATTGTCCCAATTTCAGGGGTTCACAGCCTTGAATTTTTAATTTATGACGATCAGATTTAAATTATTTTTTGAATAATGAATGAATTTATTTCTTTTATTTTGGGTAACCACTAATATTAATTTGCATAGGTTCATAGGTAATATTAGCCTATATTTATAAAATGTTTTTCTCTAATATTTTATTCATTCGGTCTATTAGACTAACTAATTTTGTAAGAGAAAGGTGACTTATAATAAAGAATATTTTGTCAAAAGTTAACCGTTTAAATACAAAAAGTCGTACGGGTATTATATATAAACGGTATAACTTCTTAGAATAATACCTATTTTTTTATTTAAAATCGTTAAATTTTTAATTTAACATATTGTGACAATAATGGATATACCTACATATGTACGTTATAGTATTCGTTTCTATAATTCATCGCAACGTTTGCTATTTATTTTAAGGCAAATGTAAATGACTTTTACATTTTAAATGTTTCATGAAATAAAAGTAAACAGTAACATTTTTCTAAACGGACACTTCCAGCAAAAAGACATTCCTCATAAAGGGATAATTTTATTTTCACCCTCAAAATTGTACAGGTTTTAATATATTAAACACTTCTAATAGGTAATCGAACACGGAGAGTGGTTTCTCTTATTTTCAGTTGAAAAAACTTCTCATAGAAGGACATAAAAAATCAGAAAAACTACACACTAAAAAAATTTTAGTAAATTTACTAATATTCCTGCTAAAAATTCCAGTAACATTTGGGGGAAAATCACCAAAAACTGGGTAATTTTACGTTTTTTAGCAAAATTACCTATACTTTTGGAAATTTTCCACATATCGACCAATATTTGTCAATTGTAGGTAAAAGTGCTACGTGAAAACGTAATATTATCTACTAAAATTTTTATGCTTTCCCAGGGAATGTTATTAAATTACTTCGTGATTTTATCCACAGTTACTAAATTTAGTTAGGAAACCAAATACTTAGAATGCGCGTATGTTCAATTTTATGGGTTCAATTTGTAGATAGATAGGACATATCACGGACGGAAGCAGCAGTGGTCGTTCTTTTTGTTTTATCTATAGGCATATTTAGGTAAATGACTAACTTAAAATAAATCTAGTAGTTAAATAATACATTCTTACTACTGAGGGTGACCTGCAGCTGCATTTTCATAATTTACAAACGTTGAAACATATAGGTTTGTGCATATACAAACACACAATACACCTAATTGTGTTCCAAAAAAACACATTAATATGCCTCGGGGGCAATTATATTACCCCGAAACCGTAAAGGTATTTTACTTGTGAGAGTAAAACTACTTTGATGTAAAAATACACCAAGGAAATTTACTACTAGTGTATGAAAATTACTAAGGAAAATGAAATTTGCTGGGTAAATTTCTTACGACAAAAAATGTACCTAGTAAAAATCGTTAGGTATGAATTTTCCTACTTATAAACTTTAGTATTACCGAAAAAATACCTACACGTAGTAAACTTTATCGGTAAATTACAAATTTTAGGGATATTCCTATACAAAATTCCTTTATGTATGTTTAGGAATTTTCCTAAATACATAGTAAAGCTCCATATGAAATTTCCATGCTAAACGATTTTTACTAGAGACCTTTTTTATCGTAAGAAATTTACCCAGTAAATTTCACTTTACTTAGTAATTTTCATACACTAGTAGTAAATTTGCTTGGTGTATTTTTACATCAGAGTAATTTTACTCGCACAAGTAAAATACCTGTACGGTTTCGGGGCAATTATATTACCCCGAAACGTAACGTGGTTTCACACTGACCTGGAAAATTTAAAGAGATATGTGCCTTATCATTTAATTGCGACGAGACTGCTTTGCTTTTCTAAGCTCTGCCCGACAAAACCATGTTCCTAAAAAATGAAGCATGGAAAGGTGGAAAAGTATCTAAGGAACGATTGACTAATTATGACAATGATGCTAAGTGATTGACAAATATGGATGGAGAGTTTGAAAATCCTTTAATTATCGCAAAAGCGTTACAACCCCGATGCTTCAAAAATATGAATCTAAATCTTTTCCTGGCGTGGCTAGAAAAAAGCGTCGATGACTTTCACCCTCAAATCGACTTGACTAAGGTAAAAATAGTTTTTTTTTTGCCAGCCAATACCAGCACTTGTTGTCAGTCTCTCGATCAAGGTATTACAAAAAAAATTAAAATCAATTATCGCAAATTTATTTTGCTCCATATTTTGTCGAAAATGGAAGAAAATCAGGACACAGTTGAGCTTGTTAAACAAATCAACGTTTTAAACGCCATCCAATGGGTACATATGTGCCGCAATAAAGGCAAAAAAAGAAACGGTAGTCAACTGTTTTATTAAATCTAGCTCTCTATCTCTAAACATCTAGAACTCTATTCTCTGAATTCTTTCCTTACGCATGCTTTTCATTTGCGTCAGTTACCTGAGTGTTGACATCGTTTCCGTTGTTTTCACAGGAGATGCATTCCTAAACTCATGATACAAATATATGTCACAACTTATTAGTTTAAATGTAAAGTGCAATATTATAAAATGTAATTAAAACCCGTAGCCCCATAAATTTGTCGGAATACCCCCCAATAGACAAATACTGTAAATAATTATCCTTCATAGGCAAGCACAATAGCGAACCCTTATCTGATTAGTACGAATGAGGTTATTTTAAAATATCGTGACGGCGACTATACAAAAGAATGATCAACACGCCGTGGTCCTTTTAATGAATTTGTTACACAATTTACAGAAAGGACTCGTATAGAGGATAAAAAAGTTAAAAAAATTACAGACATTTTCATCAAATATTTTTTTTAATTCAATATTTTTTTTATAATGTCATATATGTAACAATAAAATATCCACTATAAAGATGTGTATAGGTACAGTAAATACTAAATACACAAACTTAACCCTGTCTATTTCATTAAATAAAAAAAAAAAACCATTAAATTCCCATAACAGGACACTTCTAATACTTGACCAAAATTACGTTACCGAACCGTGTGCGCATATGAAAAGTTTTAGTGTAAATATTTTTATAGCTCTATTCTTGGAAATAAGCTGATTCATAAGAGCTTTAATCCAAGGTCCTGTGGCGCAACGGATAACGCGTCTGACTACGGATCAGAAGATTCCAGGTTCGAATCCTGGCAGGATCGACAATATTTTTCTTATTGTATTTTTCTTTTGTATGAAATAAACTTTATCTTTTATCCAAAATTCATTATAAATGTTCAAATTTCTTTTAAGGGGAATTTATTTGTTGTAACAAATCTTTATCGAAATAACTAAAGATTAGATAATGTAAAAAATAATTCTGTTTCGTGTAATTCACGTTTTAAGTTATCAAACACTTTTGGGAATCAAAATAGATAAAAATAAGATTAACTAATATAGAAATTGGTAGCAGATAAATAGAGTAAATAGAGATTGGGAAGGATATAATAAAAAAGTTTGTTTTATTACTCGTACATTTATTGTTTTTATGGTTTATTACTTCATTATATATTGCTCGTGCTTTTCATCATAATTACCATTTTTTTAAAGTTTCACTGATGACATTCGCATTAAATGATCAGTATTTTTTATTTTTTATGATGATTTAGAAAAAACTTTTATTTCATTTGTAAATACTTTAATAAATATTATTTTTGATTTTCAACCATTTATTAAGGTAATTACTTTTTTGATCTTGAACTTTTGTTTAATACACATTTGAACAGATGCAGTGGTCAATGATGGTGAAACGGTTCAAAAACTTATTTTTTCTCCCATTAAGTTGTAATAGGTACATACCGTTCTCTGGATTGATTAAGATAATGATTTAAATTGACAGTTTCAATTTTTCTACTTCATACTCCATATATCGCACAAAAAGTCCATTTTCATGTACAATGATGAATCTATTTATTAAACCAACTGTTAGTTTTAGAGATGCAAAAGTAACATTAATAAAAAAACATATCTTCTCTATGCACAATAAGTAGTGAAAGTTTATCCATAGAACACGGCGAAGTTAATTTATTATCAAATATTTTTTTGACATTAGATAAGTATACGAGTGGCACAATTACATTAAACGTATATGTAGAATCATAATAAGTTGCTATACAGAAGTGGGTATGCTTTACATGGCGGCGTTTATTGACATTTAAATTCTAGTACATTGCTTATGTTCTTATATAACTGTGACAGGTTTGTTCCAATTGGAATACTTGCATGGATAGTCACGAATTATCAAAGATTATGCCCGTGTGTATCTATTTATTATTTGTGAATGTGAATATATAGGTATTTCTGATTTCCGCGTTCACTTTATTTGATATCCCTATTATTAGGTAGTTATCCACGTTAGCTACTTAGGAGGATTGGTATTCCCTTGGGATTATAGTTGAATGGTTACTCTAGTAAAATTATGTAAACGACTGAGAAAGAAGTGGTATTCATCATTTTAATAAGGGTAAGATTTAAAAGCCTAGACTGAAATTTATAGGTAGTGTGAATGCAGTTAGTAGATAATGAATTTTGCTCTAGTCTTTGTGGGGCAGCACAAGTAAAATATGCAGTATAAATCTTAGTTAGTTCATTAAAGTGAATAATTTTGGTATGTATGTATGTATGATTGTTGTTGCTGGGCGGAGCTTCGGGTTGTGAAATACACCTTGACACTTCTAAGCATTGACATCTATTTGACGTATTGTACGACGCATTGACACGGGACCTACGGCTTTACTTCCTATGTTCTGATTTTTATCCACAATTAAAAATCCCGCACCTGCGGGGTGAAAGGGGAGCAGGCAAGACATTCAGCCACCGAGACAGCAAGTTTGGTAATTTCATAGATGATTTTTTTTTGTGCAGGAAAAACTAAAATTTTACAAATATATCAGGAGAATATTGAAGCTATAAGCGAACATGTGTCAATAAATATGTTTATCAATTTATTACCCCGATTGATATTCCTTTTCTGGATTTATTGAATGGAATTGAAATGTTATTTCTATAGGATATAAAATAAATAAAAGAAAATTTTAGTGACTAATACGAAAAGGATGATAAGAACTATTAGAACATTTGCAGCAAACAATGATTTATGTAAAATCAAATAACCAAAAAACTACTTTTCTTAAGAAATAATAATAAGTTCTATTACAATACTTGAAATGATATTACAAAATGTCAAAAATTACAGTACATTTAAATTTAAATATTTTAAGTAACCATAGGCACATTCATTGTAAAAAAAATCGTCAGTATTATACCATCACAAAGAAAATAAAGATATAAGAAAATTAATCATTTTTGATTCAGTTGGTAGGTAGGGTATTGTAAAACTTAAAACAAGCATTAGCAATATTACATTATGTCAGTAATAATCGACATTGAGAAGAGCCTGTAGTCATGCCCTTTTCTTGTAGAGTAGAAAAAGTATGTATTGAAATTTAAAGATATCATATAAAGTAAATAACTACGCATCTTTTCTTGAAAAGATCTCAACATGTATAGAGTTCAATTTATCTATGTGCGCAATATTTTTTTCTGTAATCGAGGTATCTTTTCTATGTGATAAATTGGAACATATCCGTAAGAGTGCTGTTCCTTTGATCCGTAGCTTTCCAGATTGCACAATAACACACGATGACCTATGCTATCAAAGATCCTGCACAAATTGAGCAGAAAACTAATTCAAATTTTTGTCTGTTCCAAATTCGACAAAACTACTTCTATAAAATCGAAAACCCTGTTTCACTGTTTTCACCTTTTATAAAGTTGTGCCAAGACTTATTTGAAATGTTATGTTTGTTCAAGAATTACAGAAACCGCTTATGTGCTAATTGTCAAATAATTTGGAAAAACTAGTTAATAGACCTATTGGCCTGTGGTTATATACATATGCCATTTGCATAACCATTTGTGCAACAGTAAACGATCGTAGCATGTTTTAGCCTTTCAGAGAAGCAACGACTAGGATTAGATTAGATTGTGGTTGGGGTGGCTATGCTAACCTATTTCACAGCGACCTTTTCAGATCTATTGTGATCCCCGTCTTAATTAGACCTATCATCTTTGGGAGCGGCTCCTTTATGTAGCTGTTAGTTGTGGGGTTCTGTACGCCCAGTATTAGAGTTGTGGGCCCTGGTACTGTTGCCTTTTGTCACTGCGGCCTAAGTAGGATTATTGTAACATTGCCCTTCTGAATGCTAGAATAATTGGGGGCTTTTAATAAACCTTAAAATTAATCTAGGATGTGCTTCCTGGATTTCAGTATGCGTCAGACACGGCCTACTGAAGTGTTGATGTCGAGTACGACTGATAGCAACACACGCACACAAAATGTGTTCTACCGTTTTCAGATCTTCTAGACATAGACGGCAGATTTGGTCTTCAGCTTTTCCCAGTTTGTGTATATGGTGTTTTAGGGTTCCTGTCAAAAATCCTGTCAAAAATAAGAAATACTTATTTAGAATTACAGATTTTGCTTTTAATCTATTGACTCTTAAACTTTTTATAATAAAAAATATGTTTTTGCATATAATTTAGCTATAGTTACAATAATTTCTTTTAGTTTTCCTTTACTTTTCAATCGGGAAACACGTTCTATTTTTAATAAATTCACAATGAGTGTTTTTAATGTTTCTTACCAGAAACTAGTGAACGTTTTATTGACCGTAATGTAGATAAATGTTTAGAATCCATTTTTGCGAATAATCTTTACTTAACACCAGTAAACTTGGATTGCATTTGAAAGGACCTGACCAAAATATTTATACCACATTTTAAAAAAAGGTGGCAGAAAGCTGACCAGAATAAAATAGGGTTTTTCACAAAAAAATAAAGATTGGCTTGCAAAATCATACTTTATATCTCGTTTGGATCCCAGAGAACATCAAGAACACCATATTCATCGACAACACATTCCAAAAGAGGTGGTCGTCCTGAAAAGTCGTTTGAAAATTCCTGCGAGAGGGCTAAACGTTATAAAATCAAACAACTAAATGAAGAATATTCAGAACAGCTAATTAATTCAGCTGCAAAAAAATTACATGGACCTGACATAGAACCACCCCGTTTTAGTCCGATAACAGCTTTGGCTTTGATATTCGTTGCTTCACTAAGACATCACTAGGCATCGGATTTATGCTGTAATATTATAGGAATGCCGAGTGAAGAAACACAAGAAGCCCGTAACAAGAATTATTATTGCTACCGACTTTCTCATTCTAAGAAGTACAGCAGAGTGGATATCAATACAGATGTTATGCATATATTACTGCTAACTCCTGATCCGTATATTGACAAATTTCGTGTGAAACAAAAATCAAAAGCGCTCGATTTACACGAAGATGTTAAAAAACTATTGTTTTAAGTTATTTGTCGATTTAAGTAATAAATGTATTAATTTGAATTATCTTTCTTAATGTAGTGTCCTTTTATATGTTTATGTTTGCTGCATATCACTCGTATTGCGAAATTTTCTAAAATATATCGAGAAATTTGGTAATATGAATGTCTATACGAAAAATAATACATTGAATTAGATATCAAGTTATTTATATGGTCAGCTATTGCGTGTATATCGATTAATTGTAAATTGCCATAACACCATGCATATTCATAATCATAATAACAAATTTGATAAAAGCTTCTGTCTAAACTCAACACACGAGCAAATACATATCCTTTCTGTCAATAATAATAAGTAGGGAGATTTTAGTAAATAATTGGCATAAAAGTGTAAATAAATGTGAATATGGTAGTATGTTGGTTTATATAATATGCAGATAATTAATAAGAATATCAGGGTACTATTTCAGCGTCGAAATTATGTAACAATTCGATATAAACACTAAGCACGCTTAATAATTACTTAAATAGCATAAAATTGCTGTTAAAATATGAATAAGTGGCGGCCAGTTTGGTGGTTAATTTCCATTTTAATTAATTCAAACTTGGGGATATGATTTCGAAATAACGGAAAGCTATAGATTATTACCTTTCTCTGTAAAATAAAATTCCTGTTTACAAATACAATTTACAATTTCAACTCATTGATAAATTAATTAATTAAAGCATAAAAGTGGTTATTTACAAGTAGGCCAAAAAAAAAAAATGCTTTAATTACTGTCACTATAAATTCATAAACAAACCGATTGTGATAATGCCATCCGTGTTTCCACTTAAAAAAAAGTAATAAGATATGTCTTAAAACCAACACTAAAATGATATTTCTTTCTCCTTGATGACGGCACGAGGTCAAGAGCAAGTGTTACAACGTTCACACACATGCACACATTACACATGCATGTATTTTTCTGTAACGCACTGTAGGACTAATATAATAACATTTTTTTTTTTCACTTATACGACGTTTCTGACCTACACTCCGGAGATCGAACTTTCTCCGGTCTATATACCCGGCAATAAACTAAACGAATTTCATCTTCGCTGCGGCAGGGAACTGAAGGCTTGTCTGTTAATTAAACACGGAAAAGTGAAATTTAAAGGATGCTCAGTGTGGAAGGTATGCTTAATGCTTTCATTTTCATTAAATAAAAGATATAACTACATGAATGAATTTGCTATCACATTTTAGGTGTTTGTTTTAAGTGAAAAGTGCATTAGGTGACTTGTAATATTGCGTATCGTATTACGTTCATGTTATGCACACATTTTTTTATTTTTCAGCTATAGGTAATTTCACATTTGATATTATAATATGCAAAATATACTAATTTTGAGCACAAACTGTTGGAGAAAGTAAATTGCGGTACCATGTCTCATTCGTTAAAAGATTATACTCATAGATATGTACCTATACACTTTCTAAGGTGTTTTTATCCAAAATTATTCACATTATTTATTGTACACAAAATATTGCTTTTTTCTGTTTATAAGGCACATATATTTAAGGATTTCAAAATAATCAACTAAATATTGAGAAGAATGTTTATTTCTCTTTTTTGGAAGTAACTAACAAAAGGTCACACTGGATAGAAACGCATAAATGCAAAGTATCTGAAATTTTAATGTTGTCAAGGTGTTTTTAGTCACAAGACTGATATACATAATTAAAGCCATTACATCATTTATATAAAAAAAAACGGAAATGAAGAACATTAACGAACATGTTGCTAAACAAACAGTAAACAATAATTTAGTAAAGAAAAGAAATCCGTTAGTTTGACCAGTTAGGCAAATATTCTTTGTTACTCAAATGTTGACAGTTCCTTTTAGTGTTTCTACAGCGTCTTTGTCAAGCTACAATAAAAATATTAAGAGATTAATAGTAATTCTAAAAACGTAAGTTTAAGTACCTGTGTACTTTAAACAACAAAAGAAGGTCCAGAAGGGTAAATTTCATTTTTCTTCACTTTACCACACTCATTCGAAGATAGAGAGCGCCACTTTATCCAATCAAACTCTGAATTGAACGGTCAACGCATCACTCCCGTTACTTTACCGTCCATGGACGTAGAGTACAATAAGTACAAATCGAATTGAAGTACCAATGTGTCACTTCCTTTACTTTACTTCTGTGCAGATTCTGAAGTTTTACCGGGTTCGATTGTTAAAATAGCTGTCAAACAATGTCATTTAAATATGAGTCATCTACACACTAAAAAATATATGCAATTCCTACGGAAAAATTGGGAAATTTACTAGAAAACTTTAGGTAGGTACCTATATTTTCTAATTTTTGTTAAATCTACCCTTTACATTACTGGAATTTTCCGTCAGAATTGCAAATATTTTTTAGTGTGTATATTCTGAAGACTACAAATAAATTGATTTTAGCAAGTGGTAATCATATGATACGTCACTTTCTAGTCTTAGTTCGTAAATAACTGTTTCCACGACTAATAAGTGCAGATTAATTGAAGGAAAAAAGTACAATTACATATATAACTGTAACTATATACGAAAAAATCTGTATAGACAAATATTTTTTTAGCGGTGGGAGAAATTACTAAAGACCTACATAGATAATTTTTGGTATTTACACGACTTTTGTCTGTGGGTACGACGATGTCAAAAGTTATGGTTGTGTCCCGCGACAGCTAATCTCTCTAAAGTGTAAAGATTAGCATGTGTATGTGTAAATGGGGCAATGAGAACCTGTCCAACGGCACCTGTTGAGGTGATACTAAATCTTACTCCTTCTGCATTATGGTAGAGAGCATAGCCAAAAGGACCACACGCAGAATGATCGGGGAGGAATGATTATGCATAGGTGGCGAAACCTGCACATGCCTCGGGATGACATGCCAAAAAGTTCAGCTCGTTGAAAGAATTTACCACAGAACTCAGCAGCAAAAGCAAGTGGGATGAAGACTCCATCTTGAAACTCAACAGAAATGCCATCAAGAGTTTACATGAAAATACATCTATTAGATATATTTGTATGATATAAAATCAAATCCAACGTCTATCATACTATCGTTTTCCTATTTATTAAGAAAACACACCAAAAACACAGCGCAAAAGTATTCATGCATTTAGTTCATATATAAAAATATAAAACGTTACAGGGTTCTAATATTTTGTAGCACAATCTCTGGCTTCGATGACGGCTCTTGATCGCCTAGGCATTAATTCTATTAATTTTGCTGTACAATTTGGGTCTATGTTGTTCCACTTTACTTTCAGCCTATTCTCTACCTCTATTTCGGTTTTTATATGACGCTTTCTGATCTGTTGGTCCAGATGATGCCACAGATTCTCTATGGGGTTGATGACGGGTGATTGGCGTGATGTCTTAAGAATTTTTAGAGTATTATATAACAGCCATTCGTGTATCAGTCGTGCAGAATGTTTCGGATCATTATCCTGGTAGAAGCTGTAATCACCTCCGAGTCGAAGTTTCTCTGCACTTTGATTAATATTTTCTTGTAATATGTTCAAGTAAACATATTTATCTGGTATAATAATCAAATTTTCCACCCCGTTTGCCGACATGCAACCCAATACCCTAACGAACCCATTTCCGAGTTTAATACTAGGTTTTAGGTGCTCCTTTTTTAAAGCTTTTCCTTTTTTCCTCCACACTAGATGATGTCCATCAGATCCACACACACAATATTTACTTTCGTCGGTAAAAATTACCTTGTTTCAAAACTCTATTCTAACTTGAATTAATGCCTGCACATCAATTCCTTTCAGTACAAAGAAAAAACAGAATTTTGCCTGTTACTCATACCGTAACAACTTTTAAACATTGATAGTGGTATTTAGTAGCGTACTAAGCTTACTTGCCAACTAAAACCTTAGTAAGTTCAACAATTTATCTTATTTTCTTCTTGTTTTACAACAATTGGTGAAGTAATATAATTCCATCCTTAATTATTTTTTTTAAATTGCGACTATTTCAACTTAAATTTAAAAAAAAAATTGAATATAGAACAAAGACTGGCTTTTTGGGAATTTTTTTGTAAATTGAAAGGATATTGAATCATTTCATGGGACATAGAACACAATAATAATATTATTTTTCATCGAGACTACCTTTTCTGTTGCAATAGTCATTGATTTAAACAAGAAAATTAAAGAAAATATACAAATAATAGTGGTTTTATTTAATTTTAAAAATATATAATAATAAGGAAAAACTGAAAAGTACCATGTTTGCTTTGGGCAACGAACACGTTTTGAATGCTTTCCCTGTTTTGAAAGAATTGGCATCTTTGTGACTTTTAAAGTAATAGCAAATACGATGCCTGCTTACATTCAATGGTTTTGAAAAGGATTGCTGACAGGCCGGACGCACCTATAAGAGATTGCATCTTATATATACAGGGTTAGTAAAAAGTCCCGGAACGGTCGAATAACTTTGTTATTTGAAAATTATGATTTCTGAAATTTGGTATGGGGGTATAGTTAATATAAATGCATTTTATGCCATACAGTTAATATTTTTTTCACTTCCGGTTTCATCGGCAATACGTCCAACTTTTTTTTTTTTAAATGGAACGCCCAGATTTTTTTAACACTTTTGAATGCAAAATAAAAAACTACGTTCAGGAAGTATTAAGGTGTTTATTTTTATTCACAAGAAAACAGTTAAAAATTTAAAAAAGTGTCCTAATACAGAAAAATCAAGGTACCTTTGAAAAAAGTTGTTGTTTAGTGTTTGCATTCTTTTTGCCGTCACATTTGACAATTTTAAAAGCGTTTTAACTTTTGCATCGCTATAAATTTACTTATTTTAAACATTGACACATTTGAAAATGGCAGAAAAACTTACTGAATCAGAACGAATTGAGATATTAATGATGCGTGGGTACGGTGATCGTCAACGTTCTTTTGAAGAGGTTCGTATTTTGTTTAATACTGTTTATCCGGATCGTCACATTAGTAAAAGTACGGCATGCCGAACAATTCAAAGGTTTGAAGTCTTTCGTCAGGTGAAGGATTTACCTAGAAGGGGACGTCCATTAACAGCAACAGATGAAGAAACTAGTTTGAATGTGTTACTTACAGTGGAAGAAAATCATCACATGTCCACAACAGAATTAGGTCAAATTCATGAGATCTCTCAAAAATCTGCTCATACGATTCTTAAATCAGCAAGAATGGAAGCCTATAAAATGTATCCCGTCCATGAGTTAACTGAAGATGATCCAGATCGTAGACTGCAATTTTGCGAAACAATGACGGAATTGATCGACCAGCAGCCTAATGTTTTAGATCACATCATTTTTTCAGATGAGGCAACGTTTTGTCTCAACGGCACTGTGAACAGACATAATTGTCGCTACTGGTCAATTGAAAATCCGCACTGGATTGAAAAAGTCCATACACAGCGTCCTCAAAAGGTGAATGTCTGGGCTGGTCTTGTTGGAAACAACATCATATGACCATTTTTTATAAGAGCAAATTTAACTGGCAACGTCTACTTAAATTTATTGCGAAATGAGGTTGTTCCAGCACTTGCGGCCCTCTTTCCAAATGCAAACATAGGTGATGACCCTAATGCACATTTTTGGTTTCAACAAGATGGAGCTCCCCCCCATTTTGCCCATAATATCCGCGATTATTTGAATGAAATTTTTCCGGGACGTTGGATCGGACGTAGAGGAGCAATCGAATGGCCAGCACGTTCGCCAGATCTGTCGCCATTAGATTTTTTCTTTTGGGGTCACATGAAATGTCAAGTGTACAAAAATCGTCCCCATAATCTTGAACAATTGAAAGAGAGAATAGTTCAAGAAGCCAATCACTCCAGAACAAATACAAAATTCAATAAGAAATTTTACTGACCGTTTACATTTTTGTCAAATTGTAAATGGAGAGCATTTTGAACAATTATTGTAATCGCAACCTGAATAGACAGGTATCTTGATTTTTCTGTATTAGGACACTTTTTTAAATTTTTAACTGTTTTGTTGTGAATAAAAATAAACATCTTAATACTTCCTGAACGTAGTTTTTTATTTTGCATTCAAAAGTGTTAAAAAAATCTGGGCGTTCCATTTAAAAAAAAAAAATTGGACGTATTGCCGATTAAACCGGAAGTGAAAAAAATAGTAACTGTATTGCATAAAATGCATTTATATTAACTATACCCCCATACCAAATTTCAGAAATCATAATTTTCAAATAACAAAGTTATTCGACCGTTTCGGGACTTTTTACTAACCCTGTATAATGTATTGTAGTTAATGCAATATAAGTCATAAAAGCAAAAAAAATAATTAGTGTCTGCTAATATAGTTCTGCATAAAAACATTTCCATTCTCAACGTTGTTAACTTGCACTTCATTAAATCGGTTGTCTTCGCCAAAATCGTATTCTGAAATGACAATATTAAATACTTACTACCACAATAATATAAACATGAAATTTTACGTTCTATTTCTGGTTGGTTTTCTAAAATAACATTATGCAAAATGGCAACAGCAACTATTGCTGCTTTTGTTGTATCAATATTTTTGTACCTCTGTCACCACCATATGCACCTTTAGCCAAGTACAGTCACCAAAACTTGTGTTTCAGGTAAAATAGGCAATCCACGATTGCCTACTGTACTTAAATTATCACGAATTAATTTTATAAAAATATTCGCTTCATTTTTGGACATTCGATATTTTGTTTTAAATGATTGTTCATTATACATTTCCAAAGGATTATGCCTTTCTAAATACAACTTTGGATTACGAACGACCCCGAGATGAATTTCTGCTTCTTAAAATTGAAGTAATTCATCTTAAATATCAATTAACTCATCAGCTATTTACTTTATACTTAAATATAAGGGATGTTTATAAATGCTTGTCAGATTCTGTCAAAATCTTACAAGATATTCATTGCGCATGAACTTGATAATATTTTAATCTGTTGCCACACAGTTTTCTCTACTACCATTCTATTATTTAGTAACCAACATAAACGCGACTATGAATGGCAATGGTTAGTAGGATTCTAATACGATCTTAGTGGCTACTAGCTAGTAGCGTACTAAGACCCTATTAGGGACTCGACTATGAATAAGGCTGTAAGTATCATGTTGCACTAGATAGGTTGTTCTATGTACCTCACTTGAAATAGGTTTTTCGGATTTTTGAATTAATCAGTGCTCCAGAATCTTGTAACGTTAATTCCTTTCGTAACCAGCTTAAACAAACCCTTCTGGAGAGAATTAATGTAAATTTAACTTTCCTGTAAGTTTTAAATAAATAAACGCTGTACTGTTAAACACCCTTTGTGGATAAATATTATTATAAAGCGACAATGATTATGAAAATTTAGTGACATATATGGAATTAGAATGATAAACGATGCAACTACAAGCCACAGAAACAATAGTTTTCATTGTTATGCTATGCATGCATACACCAGCATTCGAGCAGCAATCTGATCGTAATCGGAAATCGCTGCGAAAATAGAAATTATTGCAATACAAAAATTCCTCAGCCTCTATGAGAATAGTGGTGTAACACGTGCCACTATGCGGATATATTGTGAAATTGCTTTTTGGTACATAAACTGTACACGAGTCTTTCTTGCTAAATACCGACTTATTACTCCATTTTGGATGAGACATTTTTAGTATTTATACCTAGGAGACTATGCATCATCGTATATCAATTTCACTAAATGCTTTATGGCGTGAAAGCGGTTGTATAATGCGATGAAATTGATATAAAATTCCTCTTCTGGGATAGTGTTGACATAAACCTAATTTATAATGATACTTCTCGAAAAAATCTCTCTTTTATTGATGACTGATTGGGTGGAAGGTGATTAAGTTTTAAATAGTTTCCTTATCTTCAAGCTTAAAAATGAGTGCATATATGCATAGTTTCTTTATGTGAAATACGACTAAATCCTAATAATTATATGTTATATAACTAAAGCCTTGCCTGTTATTCCAAATGTTTATGAAAGTAAACTAATGATTGAAATATAGAAAAGAAAAATAATATGTGCAACTGTGCTCGAGTGAATTAACTTCTACAGGTATAGGTATAATAAGCCTTATAAATGATTCAGAAGGTGTATAAACAAATATAAATTGATATCGGTATTTATAGTGAAGTGCTGCATATCTAAAGTATGTAACTAAAAGATATTAACGCTATAGAAACTAAAATAATATTAATCTCAAGGAATCAATATTTTGTTTCCATCATATAATTTGATAAAAAATATAGTCTTAATAATATATTTATTCGTTCGTTAAATACAAAGTTTATGGACCCGTCAACATTATAAAAAATGGTATTTGTTTGCAAACAAAAGTACACAACTACAAAATGATACATTAACATTAAAATGGTTTTAGAATAATTTAGCCTTGCTTGCACATTTTTCAGCTCAAGCTTTTAATTCCTTCTTCAAATCTATTTCTGAATCTATTTTAAGTCATATTCCTTCCAATCCTATTTCTGCGGAGTTCTACTTGAAGAGTGTGAGAATAAACAACCGTGACACTTTTTATTTAATGCCCACGAATGAAATAGAAGTCCATCAGACCATTTTATCGTTAAGTAATAGTAATTGTGAAGATGTGTATGGGTTAACTTCAATGGTTTTAAAGAAAGTTAGTTTAGTCATTGCTTCTCCACTTGCCGATATTATCAATAAATGTTTTATAGAAGCAGTTTTTCCATCGCAACTTACATTTGCAAACGTGATACCTTTTTTTAAGAAAGGTAGTAAAGAGGATTTAAAAAACTACAGACCCATAGCCATTCTACCTGTACTTTAAAAAATATTTGAAGAGCTACTTAAAATAAGATTAATTAGCTTCTTCGAAAAACATGAATTCTTTTGTTCTCAGCAATACGGCTACCGTAAGAATACATCTATTATTAAGGCATTAATAAGACATTGAAGACATAACGATCGGTATTGACACATTACAGAGATGTTCTGCTACTTCATTAGATTTAAGTAAAGCCTTTGACTGTGTTGACCATGATGTTCTTATAAAAAAGTTAAGAATATTACGGTGTGAAACCTACTTAAAGGATCGTAAGCAGGCAGAAATATCTTTAGGGATTCCACAAGGATCAAAATTTGGCCCAATCTTGTTTATTATTTACCTTGTAATTTGGATCATTGCAGTACTGTAATATTTGCTGACGATATCACTCTCATCAGTAATCAAAATACAATAAATGGCTTGATTGATAGTGAGTAAATATCTATTACACAAGCTAATAATTGGTATGCTGCTAATAAGTTAAAATTGAATGGGAGTAAAACACAAAAAATAAGGTTTAGTTTGGGGCAGGCTAATGTTTGTTCTCTTAATTTTCTAGGTGTTATGTTAACTTCTGATTTGAATTGGAAATGTCATATTAATCAACTGTGCCACAAATTAAATACATATGTCTACCAAATTAGAAATATAGTGGATCTTACCGATACGGAAATTATGCTATTTTTTTATATTATAGTCAATTGCAGTATCATCCTACGGGAAGGTTCTCCTCACGCTTTAAGAATTTTCAAAATCCAAAAAAAGATAATTAGAATAATTAACAAAAAGTCACCAAGAAAGCATTGTAAACAATTGTTTCAAGAATTAAAAATACTGACTACACCTTCTTTGTATATTTATAACTGTTTAGAGTACACACTAAAAAAATATTTGCAATTCCTGCGGAAAATTCCAGTAATGTATAGGGTAAATTTACTAAAAATTAGAAAATATACCTAAAGTTTTCTAGTAGATTTCCCAATTTTTGGTAATTTTACCTTATACGTTACTGGAATTTTTCGTAGGAATTGCATAAATTTTTTAGTGTGTCTGTAAGAGAAAATTTAAATTTGTTTACACAGCGCTCGCATTTACATGATCATGAAACAAGAAATCATAGTAATTTACATGTACCCTACCATAGAGTAAATGAAACTCAGCAGACTAGTACATATCAAGCTATTAAATTTTATAACATTTTACCCGCGCACTATAAAGAGTTATCAAGTACCACCTACAAGTTGCATGTAAAACGCCTACTTCAGCTAAAAGCTTATTATAACATCAACGAATTTTGTTAGATGTCTTACTCTCTGGTAGTGATTTTTGTCTTTTTCATTTCATGCATGCTTTCATGTTTTTATTTGCACCCTTTTTAATTTTAATTTCAATTGTTTCTGTTTAGAGTCAATTATTTAATCCATTTTTGTTGACTTTCTGAATGTAATGTAGTCATTACTCGAAGAAATAAAACATACTTACTTACATTGCCGCCTCACAAATACATTACTTTTAAAAACATTAATGCCGTATAGGTAGTTACATTCGATGTTTTCGTGTCATTATCTTATCTTTACCTCTTGTGCTGTGGTCATGAATATCTCGATATAACGACATCTTATGCCTGTTTCTAATACATATATCAAATATTCATAAACTATTAAAACAGGGCTATAATTCTAAGACTAGAAACCATCGGTTTGCAGTGTTTGTCAAATTTAGCCAAACAATATATATATTGCGTGCTACTAGTTTTTGTATCGTAAATACTCTTTGTATTTGAGAATGAGAAGCATTTTTCTATCCTCGTATCCCATAAGAAAGAACAGAATGAAATAAACCGAAGTGCGCTTTATGCGTTATATTAGTGTCCGTGTCCACATATGTTGATATTTTCCGAATTACATAAACAATACTACTTAAACGAGAACAAACACTGTCAATGTGTGGTATCCACGCAAGTCTAGTGTCAATGCACATAACTAAAAATTTTATTTTACCAAAAATTACTTGCCTCTTTAAGAAAGAAAATGTATATATTCCAGTTTTGGTTGTATTGATAAAAAGATTGTTAACATTGAGAAATAGTTTGATTTGTGACATTATTTTGACCAGAATTAGTGCGTGATTGTTAGTATCAAAGGGTCAGAAGTTCTCATCTAGAGTGGGGAACCTGCGGTCCTATATCCTTTCATCTCTGCCGCGGGGTGTGTTTTAGTAATTAAATTACCCTATAATGGTTGGATGATCGTCTTTGTATCGAAAAAATTAATTATTTGAATAATTTCATCTCGTTAGGGATTGTTAGTACCTATTCATATATACCGGTAGATCATTGACACACAATATAAACAAAAAAGGACTCAATATGGATCGGTGAGGAACACCGCGTTTAATTACTAGAGGATTACTTACTCTATTGAGCAGGGATTCAATTTGAGAAATATGATTGTATAAGTCTGCTAGCTACTCTTCTGATTCCATAAGGCTTAAGTTTAGATATATATTTTTTTAATTTTTCCAGACAGTCGCAGTCAATGAGCAGTCATGATTCCGTTTTCAAACACACGCTGAATATTGTCCACCAAAGTCATAATTGCATCAGGTGTTCCTCTATCTTTTCTGAATACACACTGGTTTACACTGAGAATACCATGAGTTTCAATTAATAGATAAATTGATTTAAAATAGCATGTCCAATTATTTTAGGAAAACTGTGCAATATATGTATTCTAGCCGCCTTAAAAATATCGGGGAAACTAACTTTCTTCAAAACACGTGTTAATAATATCAGCAAGCGATTTCTTAATAACGTTGGCGGACACATACCTATATCATAAATGTTTTGGGATTTCTTATTTTTCAATTTCTGTGTAATCCGAACATATATATATATATAGGTTATATATGTTCTTTAACCAGAATTGGACACATTTTACGATTATTTAGGCAAAGTTTAGAGAAAAGTTATTTAATTCGTTTACATCAATTATGAAATTTCGTTTTATTTGGAGCTGTTTCGGTATTGACAATATTCAACACCGCTTCATTTAAATTATAATTATACGATACGTATATTGACAATTGTATTCGCGTTGACTTTTCATTATTAGAAAATTATACTTAAATTTTTTAAATAATTTAAATAATAATCATTTTCAATTCACAGTTTTAAAAAATGCATATTTTACACCTGACAAAACCGTTTTTTTTTTTTATGTTCAAAAATAATTAATTTCGAAGAACATAGGACCAAGTTAAAATTGCCATTTATTTTATGCATACTATTGAAAATAGAATTGCAATACAGTTAAACAAAGTTAATGAAACAATTAATCAAGAACTATAAGAACTTCACCTATAGTCATATACAGTAAAGATCCTTACTTGTCATTCAATAATTCACAAAGCACTTGGAATGTAAACATGTTACTGAAACAGTAAAATTACATCCAGGAAAAATACTAGGTAAAAAAAATTAAAATACAATTTTGTAGTATGATTTTACATCTGATTAGACTGTATGAAGAATATCTAAGGTACTTAAAACATATATAATTGTATAATAGAATTACTTTCTTATAGTTTTCATATCCGTATATGTGATTAGAATTGCATGTATATTAATAATTCAAAGATTTGCAGAAAATATAACAAAATTAGCATTTTCGTTTTTGCACACCCATATATGCATATACCCGATGCCGTTTCGAAGGCATTTAAGCCGAGATTCTTGCTAAGAACATGCGGCTAGCAGGTTACCAGTAGCACAACGAGCGAAGCGAGAAGAGTGCCGAAGGAAAAACCACAACAGATAGAGGACGAAACAGAAGCAGAAGAAGAAGCAAGCGTCTTAAGTCACTCACCGCTTGAGGTCCGAATATCTGCGCAAACGCACTGTGAAGACACAGCACCAGGAGAACATAAACCGCAAAAGAGTTCTTCATTTTAGCACTCGTGCGTTTGACTTAATAAGACACCTGTGCCCATCCGTTATTTGTTATTATTTGTGTGTGTGGCGCGCCTGGTACTGGTCTTCCTCGAAGGTGTTTCTTGCTTTTAGAAGTCTCCCTTCTAGAACGAGATGAAATCTCCCTCCTATACGGCAGCCACATCGCCAAAAAGAAGAAACGGCTAAATTTCTCGACAGCCAGCTTTCATATAAGATTGTTCGCGAGTACCCCTATTACTTATTATAACCGGAATTATAACAGTGATTTTATATTTGCATTTTGCTCTATCTAGCACATCTGGTCTATTTGTCCGTTTTTACACTTTTCCTGATACTTTCCGTTTTATTCTTGTTGTTGATACATACGAGGAATCATATGAAAATAGATGAATAATTAATTGATGGATAAGTGAATGTGGTGTTATAACGGTGTATAATGCCGTGCATACATTAAATGTGAGTGTGCAAATTATCATATATTTCGTAATTACATAAGCTTTGTAATTGAAAAGTTTATATTGATATAATGTTCTATAATAATGTGCAAATATACCGGAAATATATATTTTTTTATATTCACACTACGTAATCGCTAGATCACAAATTTTATAAAAACAGGCATCATTTAATGACTAAACCCATTCTAACAGTTGAAATAAAACAAACATAAAATGTACACTTAAATAATATGGGCAATTCTTGATAAATTAACAAGAAAAAACTTACCTAATTGTCAGCTGAATTTAAAAATATTTTAGGTGATATGATTATTATTTAAGTAAATCTATCAGTTATTTGCGATCAAGGAAATATATAAAATACCAAACGAGATAGGAAAACAAACAAAATCAATTCGGAAATTTATATATTTTGTTTGAGTAGACTAAATTCCCTTAGAAAAACTAAAATATGTTTTATACGAAATTATAATTTCTGCTCAATATCTTGAATTGCTAAACATTTAGCACAAAATTTGAGTCTCTCAAGTTTTGGAAATACATTTTTCATTTAAAGATTAAGTTCCAATAAAAACAAAACAGATGCTCTGTATACACTATACACTGCATACAGGTGATTCACGGAACCTGCTCATTAAAAGTTCTTTAATTTGCAGTGATATCTCGATTTTGAAACTTCGGCGTTAAGCATAGTTGGCTATGATCTATTTAGAAAAAGTAAGTTAATCAATGTCGCACTTCCGGTTACATCGAACGTCATGGCCAATTTTGATATTATAAATACATACGTATATTTTTAGTCGCATTTTTAGATTCTATAGGAAATTTTAATACCAATTTTGTTAAACATCTTCCTAGCTATTGGTTACCGTTTTCAAGTTATTTTGTTTTTTTTTGAAAAAATCCAAAATAAAAAACATATGATGCATTAAAGGCGTGTGACAGCTATACAGTAAAAGGTATACAGCTTTTATGTGAATTGTGGTGGGTACAGATATACTTAAAATATAGTAGAAGAAAATAAAATTTATTAAACACAAGATAATCAAAAACGAAATGCTGTATGTATTATGTATAATAAAATTATAAGTGTTGTATGTGATTCCCATTCGATTGCAAACACTTTAAGATCGTTAAATAGTAGAGTACCTGTACCCTCCACAATTCACATAAAAGCTGTCTACCTTTTACTGTATGGGTGTTACACCCCTTTAATGCATCATATGTTTTTTTGGATTTTTTCACAAAAATCAAAATAACTCCGAAACGGTAACCGATAGCTAAGAAGATATTTTATAAAATAAGCTTCAAAATTCCATATAGAATCTAAAAATGCAATCAAAAATATAGGCTTCTATTTATAATATTAAAGTTGGCTATGACTTTCGATGTAACCGGAAGTGCGACATTAATTATGTAACTTTTTCTAACTGGATCATAGCCAACTATGCTTATCGCCGAAGTTTCAAAGTCGAGATAACAGCAAATTCAAGAACTTTTAATGGACAGGTTACGTGAATCACTGAATTTTTAGAGATATGGGAACATACCCTTAAATGCCAAAAAATTCCTAAATAACAAAAAAGTTAGTTTATGAATATTATTCGAAACGTATTATTTTCTGTAAATTCAAAATTATTTACATGATACTATGATTAATTTTAAAAATTGAACCGAACAAAATATATTAAAAATTTTTCATTTTAACTTTTACTAAATCTAAAAATTTAAATCAAGTTTATTGTAAAGATGTATATTTAGATTTTTCCTATGACTTAATAAGGTCCTGAAGATAACCAAAGGCCGAAACATATAAGCGAAAATTAAATTTACTTCAACTGATTAAGTGAAGAGTTTTATTTTTATTGTATTACTTATTCCCCTATAATTTACAAATTAATCTGAACAAACCACGCATTAAATAAATGTTATAATTGGTACAGAAAACTGTTCATTTATTTTTACTGATCCAGTTTAAGCCTATCCAAAAAGTCTGTCTCCACCTTTGCATCATGAGAAGATAAGTTTTTTAGATAACTGATCCATATTTTTTTAAAAATAACATTAATTACGATATTACTTAGCTGTTTTCAGATGTTTCTGATTCACTATAAAAAATCATCAGTACTAAATCAGTCAGTCATGACACGTAATTCTTGACGATGGGTTAGAAGAAGTTGGTGTCGTTTGGACTGTTTCCATCGTCTGTTGGATTTTGGAGATCCGAAACGTCGGATTTCAAAAATCCAACAGACGATGAAAACAGTCGAAACAACACGAACTCATATAAATCAGTCATCTCTAAGGCATGGATATGAGCAAATAATATGCTCTGACTCGTTTAGTCAACTATGTCTTTATATAGTTAAATAAAACTTAACTCAAGAGTGAAATTTCTACTTTAAAATATTCTGTAGAATATATTAAATTCATTGAATATTATGTTTTTTTTTTTACAAAAACTTTGGCGGATTCGACAACTTTTAAGCCGGCCGCAGTAGAGAAATTTTTCCATAATAACACGGTATTTGATCATTACTTTTCAATTAAAACGTCAACCATTTTTGTTTGTAGCTGTATTTAATGTTAAGTTAAAGTGCAAGCTGCCTAAACATTATTAAAAAAATTGAAAAAAAAAAAACGAGCTTTGTGCTGTCATTAAATATCTGTGGAAAAAAGTTAATTTACCGCCTTGATAAATTCAAAAAGATATAGTTACTGTGTCTGAGGACGATGCTACATTATATAAGTTAAAAAAAAATGATCTTGGGAGTTTTGTTGTGATAAAACAATAATTAGCGAACATGTAAGTATTGCCGTGGCCGACCGCAAACTGTATGCGCTCAAAAAACATTATCTATGACTTAATTAAGCAAGATTGACCAGTTAACTACTGATGTCGTTTAGCTGACATTTCAAACGACGACTTTATAAGGTGTGTGCAAGTTAAGTAAAAGTGACATAGAGCAGTGGTCTTCAACCTTTTTACACCTGCGGACCGACAAAAATTATGTTGTGGACCGGCAGCCTATCAAGAGTGAAATAACGCTAAGGCGAATATTTTCATGTATTAATTGAACAGATCTTCACAATTTATATAAAATTATTTAGTGAGACTTCTGTTGTTGCTTGTTTTTTAACAAATCATTTATACGTGGTTGCAGTTTTGTTTCGGAGAGACGAAGAGTTGCGTTAACATCCATCCGATTTATGTGCTTAGTTTTTATTATTGACATGGTAGAAAAAGTCTTCTCGCACAAATAAGATGACGCACGAAGTAATGACTTACCATAAATCATCATAGTTTTTATTGCACATTTTTGTGTCTTCATTTGGTCATATAATCTTTTAAAAAAATGTATAGGTTTATCAATAAAATCCTTATGCTTTGAATTCACATGACGAGCAAGTTTCGAAGATTTCATACCATCATTTGACAACATTTCGGAACACACTTTTATAGAAATACTTTGTTTTATTGTATCATGATACGTGGGTGATTTAGTCTTGGCGACAATGGTTTGTAATTTAATTCATAGTTTCACGGACCAGCAGAAGATTTTCACGGACCGGCACCGGTCCGCGGACCACCCTTCAACCAGTGGTCCGCGGCACACTGACGTAGAGGATCTTCGCCACTTTGTAAATTTCAGCAGGTATAGGATTAAATTATGCCTGCCTATTACACAATTGCTTCGTAATTACATTAAGAGAAAAGTTGGTACCTACACACTAAAAAATATTTTGCAATTCCTATGAAACATTCCAGTAATGTATAGGGTAAATTTACCAAAAATTTACCTAAAGTTTTCTAGTAAATTTCCCAATTTTTGGTAATTTTACCTTATACGTTACTGGAATTTTCCATAGGAATTGCATATATTTTTTAGTGTGAACTCTCTTTTATTAGAACAATTGGACAATGCTTCAGTGAGTACATACAATCCTCGTTTGCTTAAAGGCAATTTACAATGCAGTGGTTTATTCGAGCTAATGAAGCATCTATCATATTCCAAACTTAATTCCGGGTGAATTTTATTAATTTTCAATACCAATGCAGTCGATGAATTTTTCTCTAATCAAAAGCGTTAAGAGTTTGCAAAAGGTAGGTACAACATAGATGACAAATGACTTCAAATGTGTTGCTTAAAGTGTCACAGAGAATACTTAAATACTGCTATTACTTACGATTCAGTTTTGTTAGGAAAGAAATCGAGGCGAAAGTAATTGTAAAGCTGGCAAAGGAAAATCATATGTAGGCATCTACTTGATCTTACTTTCGTCCATTCTAGTTATAGGTATTAATAAAGATTTACCTCTTCATACAATGATTATTCTTATGTAATGGTATGAAAAGAGGTTAAATATACTCATACTTTTTGCACTTTGCATCAGGACATATGAAGAACACTTTCCATGTATACATAATTAGGTATTTTCTAATCTGATTTCCTGGTAGAAGGGCTACTTTACTTTACTTTACTTTAGATTAATAAAGATGAGTATTGTACTGGGAAAGGCAGTGCGTTAGGACTCCGTTACAATAACTGCTCTGGACATACATTTTAATGTAATAAGCTAGTCACATCTTCTAAGCAGTATAATAAACCATAAAAGAAAAATCGAAATAAAGCATTCATACTTTCTATAGCTATTGTTTTTATTATGCCGATTATTAGAGGGTAAAGTAAGCGTTGATGTTATACCTACACATATTATTTATGTAGATGTGTGGCATATGTATAATGTACCTATTTGTAAGTAAATATTAAAACTGCCGCAAATAATGTGAGAATCGTGACAGCTCATCATAAATAGAAGTAACAATATCAGGACAATGTTAACCGTTTATATATTAAGTATGTATGTGTGTATATGCCAGCACTTTTACTTTTGCCTCACCCTCTGAAGTAGGTTCAGATATAGGTTTTCTGTGATGTGACATTAAATTTATACATTGTAATATAAAAGTACTTTTAGGAAAACGAAATCTATGCAAAGGCCAATTTTACTAGGGTGGCTATATAATATAGCCTTCTTAATTGTACGTAATTGTGTTAAGTAATGTGGTAATGTGTAACCAGTGTAACGTATAAACACAGAAAAGCAATTGTGTAAACATAATATTTCAGTTCTGAAAACTTTCGAATTGATTATATATTTACGATAATTTATTAAAATTAATTTGCCAAATACATATAAATAACTACTTATTGAGATGTGTAAAATTGGTAATACTACGTTAAATCAATTATCTAAGTTTTCTTTGAGGTGAAAATTTTTGTGGTAGTATTATCGAATCGTAGAAATATATTATCTGTTTTCATTTTTTTTTTACGGAATGTGTTATTGTTAAGTTTTTATAACAATAACACATAATCTTGTAATTAAAACAAAGACCTTATATAGTATTATTATAATAACTATCGTGTTGACGTTTTACGTAATGCCCATAATATCAAGTTATTACCATTTGTGTGTGTCCCTGACATCGTGTATACATATATGAGGTTCATGAACCACATACGTAGGTAATTTCAAGAACTAAAACAAACTAAGTAGTAACTGAAGTAACTTGCATACGTTTAAAACAATCAAAGATGGAACGTGGGAATTTAATAACTTTAACAATATTAACAATTGCAAAAGAGACGTTCAATGTTGTTCTCTTCAGCATTGATATATTATCCCACACAAAAAGACTTACAAAATAAAAACAAATTGATACCTATGTAGCTCGTAATATTACTTTCGCTTATTAAATCGACCTCTCATCCAGAATAATGAATCGGTAGGTACAATGCAAAGTTCAATTTTCGAAAAGTTCGATGGCAATCGTTGCGCAAAATTTTGCGAGTAATTGGCTATTGTGGCGTGGAAGTTTTAAAAAATTGATTGTCGAGGCTAGTAGCGGAAATGAAATGTGAATTGATTGAATAAAACATTCGTTATAATCCAGGTTAACACTCTATTTCATTACGTAATTTTAAATTATAGTGACAAGTAAATTATGCTGGTTGCAATGAATCATAAACATTGTGTATATTACTGTAGGTAGGTATTTTTGGTTTTGAATATATTTATACTTATAATTACAGCTATAATATTAGCTAGTGCGAGAGTTAGGGGGTGTTCTGTAAGAATTGAGAGCGTTGCTCCAGAGGACTTTCCATTACAGCACAATTATTTTCAGTTGGCGGAAACCCCGGCCCCACGCGCAGCTTACATTACAAGCTCGAAGAGCGTATAGTACTGCTGATACATATTACAATAAAAACTGAATTACGTATGTTGCAAGAATTGCGAAGACAGTGGGGATGGTCGGAAAGTGTCTTATCGAATTCGTTTGGTTGGTCGTATCGGCTCGCAATCTCAAAACTTGTTCGACAAAACTCTACTTTCCAGCCTTATTAAAAATAAATAACTAATAGTAAGTACTTTTATATCGAAGGAATAATTGGAAAACTTTAGATGTTTGTTAAGATCTGTTACTATTCCTTTAATTCCTTATAATAAATTAGATATCTAATTTATAATTATAACTGATTTATTAGAACTATTTTTTGACTTATTTATATTTTGTTTGATTAAGTTAGTAATAAATTATTAGTACGGTTTGTTGCTTTAAAATTGTATGCATGTTTTTGTCATTTATTTCCGCTTTTAAATTCAATATTTGAAGGATTCAATCACGTTTCAATTTAACTGTATGTACTCTAAAAGGTGAAGAAAAATTGTTTATTTATACTTGCGCCAGCGATTTATAGTTCTGCGGCTGAAGCACCGGCAATGTACATATACAGAAATAATATTTTCAATTCTTACTAGTAAAAAACTATTAATTTTATAAACCTTTACATTAAGTAAATCAATTGATATTCTTAATATTTTGATTTTTTGTTTAATATAAGATAATTCGTTAATAAATTTGAGTGCACCTTGTATACGTTTATTCATGTTTACTGTTCAGTAAAGAAATAAGAAATCTCACTCCTAAATTTTATATAATTCAGTGCATTATAAGGATTTTCAGCCTAGCTAGGTATGCAGCCAGTAAATCACATACTTTCCCGCCTATTTTAATTATATAACCTAAACAAATCGTTTAGGTTTGAACTGTGGTTTGAACCACTCAACAAATAGCAACAAACATTTTATAAACATTTATAATGGAAGACAGCATAAACGTAGAAGATTTAGAAAATTTAGGTAACGAAAGTGACATTGAGGAGGTACCATTGACTGCAGCTGAGGTAATTCAGCTAATGGAAGAAGCATGGTCAAATGAAAAATTTGCCCCCGAAATTTTGCCACATAAATCAGAAGTCGTCGATTGTCTCTTGGGGCAAATCAGTTACATGGAAGAGAATTTACATAACTTAAAAAGCACCGATTTCCAAAAAAGCATTCACCAACTGGAAGTGGACAGACTTCGCTTTCTCGTAAACAGTTATTTAAGACAACGTTTAGAGAAAATAGAAACTTATGCATTTGTAATAGTTAACCAAGAGGAGCAGCGTTTAGAAAAGGACGAGGAATTATATTTAACAACTAGTGAATTAGAATTCGCTAGGAGTTATAAAGAAAGTAAGATGTTGCTTGCGATATGTTACAGTTTATCGTTTTATTTATATTTAGGTATTGTGCAGCATTTCGATGATATTTTGAGCTTTTGGCCAGGCTTACCATCGGAGGAATGGAAAAATGACCCTGTAATTCCAAATATTAATGGTTTCGTTTTTTTGAAGTCAAAGAAAGAAATCGAAGGTGTGGTAATTGATGATGGTACTGAAGAGGAGGAGGACTTGGTAGATTTTAGAACGGGATCTCAAGTAATAATTTCATACAATAGTATTGCAAACTTATTAAAAAATAATGAAGTTCAATTGATATAGGTATTGGTCTACACATGATTTACTGCACCGTGTTACATATACAAGGATAGTAAATAAAATATAAAGTAGATTAGTCAATCAAAGCATAAAAATTGTACAAAAGTTTTTAAGCTCAACTATTTTTTCAGACTTTGAGCAGTTGGGTGTTATAGCTTTCCAACTTAACACTCATTTGTGTTTTAAATCCTTTGTTATTGCTTGCAACGATTTTATTCTGAGATGGCTCTGCTTTGTACTGAATGCATCTTAAAGCTGACACTTTCTTGATTACATGCTCTCCTTTTCAGGTATCAGAGTATTTTCTGAGCTGTTATGTTAATAGGCTAATCTCAATTATTTTTGTATATCTCCCATACTGCATGCAGCTTTCTAGTTAAACACACTGTTTTGCATTTTTTTTTATTACTGCTTGCAACAATAATATTCCTGAGATGGCCTGGTTTCCAGCTGCACATAATTTTAAAGGGCACTCTTTCTTTATCTTCTTTCCTTTCTTCCAACACGTACTAGAGGTGGGTCGGATTCGTATGATTCATCAGTATATTCGAATCCCATATATGATTCGTACGGTACGAATCTTTACTATTTATACGGATTCGTATCGGCTGATACGAATCATTTCGGTTCCTACGAATCCGTATCAGTACGACTCTTCTATACTAGTATAGTCAAGGAGTCGGAGTCAGAGTCGAAGTCGGAGTCAGTGTCGGAGTCAGACTTCGACTCCAACAATATATCCAACATTGTTTGAGTTAATGAGAAAGAGATTATCTATATCCGCTACATCCGTACCATGCGAGCGTGTTTTTTCAAAAAGTGGACAAATAGTGACAGATAAACGGTCAAGAATAAATTCAAAGACGGTATCGTATCTGCTTTTTCTTAATTTTAATATAAAAGATTGAATGTCTGCTAATATCTGATACCTATGTATATTAGCTATGTATATTATCTATGTATGTGCCTGTATTCATCAGACAATTTTGTGTTTAACCTTTGATGAAGTTTTGAGGTTTTCCTTTTGTTATTAACAAATAATAAAACAAAATAATCTATTATTGTTTCACTTTGTTTTATTTTACGAAAATTTCAATTAACCGTTTTTTTTTTGCAAGATCCTTAGAATAAAGTGCAAAGAGTGATTAGAATTCTAATCACAAAGAGTCATGAATCATCACAAATCTATATGAATTTTTTACAATATTTCGGTATGAATCGTATTACACGAATCTTTAATTTTAGGAGTCATTAGGATTCGAATCACTCATAAGATTCGAATCGCCCAGCGCTGGTACGAATCCTTTACGGTCTTTCGGTACGAATCATATTATACGAATCTTTAATTTTAGGAGTCTTTGGGATTCGAATCACTAAAAAGATTCGAATCGCCCATCGCTAACACGTACACTATTTAAAGAAATAAATGCGAATCCAGTTAGGATAGGAGGTAGGCAGCCAATCTAACAAGGTCATATAGTAGTGATCCGTAACGTACAATTTTTCTAGCACTATTTGATTTTTATTTCACTATACAGTGTTTCTTTTTCTTACAATAAAATCTAGGTAATTGTAACGTTGAACATAGTAACATGAAAGATTTATGTAAACATATCAGAATGTAATAAAAAGCGATCGTAATACTGCCTGTTACAGGGCTGTTTCTGTCTCGTTAAGTGTATCCGAATAACAAAACTTCAAATGCCGCTTAAAGTAGCTCAGTGGGAAAGGGATTGGGAGTAGACGTTTGGTTCTAAGGCGTTTCGCGATGTGTGAATTCAGAACTGGAGCCGGTACATTATTATTTTTTTCTTTTTTCAAATTAGAAATTACAGTGATAATTAATGCGCAAAATTACGTTTAATTTTCAGGGATTGTCTGTAATATCATTGTTTATTTTGGTATGTGCGGGAGTAAACAGAAGTAATTAAGATTTGTTGTTGATAGGCATTAGTTAACCCGAAATAATTCGGATAATAAATTATCCGAAACACGATATTAAAGATCGAGTAATTTACTGATAATCAAACCGGAATTTCCAATAAAAAAGACAAATAAAACCAAGTAATTAAGGTAAAAGTCAAGATAATTGACAATACATCACTTCATTTATTATTATTTTACACTTTTTCTGTGCTGTTGCATTGGTCTTTACCGCTAGTCAAGTGGGAGGTTTTTTTTTATATCAGTTGTAACTAATTCATTATATTTTATATTTATTAATTTTGTAATTTATTTTTTATTAATAAAGTAATTTAAATGATCCTTTGTGAATTATTTTTAAGAATCCTGCATACCTAATTAAATAATGATATTACAAATAATTCCTCTAAATTAAACGTTCTCCTGTACCCTAATGACAATGATCATTGTAGTATTTAACTTGAAATGTATAAAAAATGCCGGCATTCAGACTCAAACTCACAGGTTGCGGAATACAGCCAAACTCTTATCATTATGCCACATAATTTCATGTTTGTTTACATTCAAAAGAAATACGAAGAGATAAGAGGCTATTACAAAAAACATTCCAATTGACTAGGGCGCTAATGGTAAAGACTAATGTAACAACGCATCAAAAGTGTGTAACATTAGTAAATTAAATGATGTATTGTAGATTTAGACATATTTCTAACAATATGCAGAACGTAGTCTTGGATTACACCCCTTAACAATCATACTTGTAAGTTGTAAGCTATTCTAAGCGATATTTTAAGATTCCTTACTCGGATACTTAGCAAGTCAGAAACAACCCTATCACATTGCACTATTATGATCGCCCTTTATTATCTTCTGATATGTTTACTATATGATCTTGTTAGATTGGCTGCCTACCTCCTACGCTAACTCGATTCGCATTTAATTCTTTAAATAGTGTACTAAGAATACGCTCTTTGAGCTCCTATAAAATCTGGAATAGTTACTTCACAATATAAGTAGTGGTCTAATTTTGTCATTGTTTTTTCTCCGATTCTTATTGATAAACTCTCTCACAGCTATAATAGTACAATTTTATTTCATAGGAACATTATTAATAATGTGTATTTCTATATCTTCCAATTATTATATGCCTACAAACTCGTTATTTCGTTTACTCCGCATTTTTCTCGTGTTTATGCACTTGATTTTCGGCTTTTAATTTATACTCGATCTTACCTTACTTGCTTCTGAGTTCACCTTTCCGCCTGTTGCAACTTTCTTTAGGGTTGATTTATATTTATTTTATATCGCCTTATGATTATCTGTGAATATCTAATAGTGTAGTTATTTCAGAAGGGTGCCGTTACAAGAATAAAATACTGGTAAACGCTTAAATAAAATATATTCGCAAAAATAATGTGAATTGTCACAACATCAAGTTTCTATGAAATAAATACACATACTAACTTCCATGTAATACAATTTTAAGTAGCACTAGATAAGTAACACGTTTGCAGTTGCGTTTTGGTAAAATAATAAGTACTGTTGTAAATATTTATCAAAAAATACTCTTGTTCATGTATAAAAATATAACGTCTACGTCGTTTTTCTTTACTTCGCACAACTAAATCAAGTTAACTAATAAATATTTTAAGTAAGTATATATTTAAGTTAAATATTAATTTTGATCGTTACTAGGATTTGGTTTGATCATCAGCTGATGCCGATTTATCGTTCCTTATATTATTAGGATCGTCTGATTCATCTGATTTGTTAGTTGGAGACGTATCTCCTACTATTGCATTTCCAGATAATAATGATTCTTCTGCCACCTTTCGCAGTTTAGCTTCCATACTTGGACCGGTTTCTTTTAGCATTCTAGAAAAATATCCTTCACTGTTTTTAAGTAATTCATGTGGACTATCAAATTCCACAGCTTCCCCATTTTCCATCACGAGTACTTTATCAGAATCCATAATTGTATTCAATCGATGAGCTATGGTTAATACTGTACATTTATTAAAGTTATTTCTGATGGTAGTTTGGATTAGAGAGTCGGTTCTGAAAAAGGAAATGTGAGAGATGATAATTCGAATGTATTTTACTTTAGTTTTGCTAATTTACTGAGGATCAACATTGGCAGTTGCTTCATCTAACACCAGCACCTTGTTATTCCTTAGAATGGCTCTAGCTAGGCATATCAATTGGCGTTGACCAGCACTGAAATTTCCACCGCCTTCGGTTACCTCTTGAGCTAAACTTTCTACAACATCTTTTAATTCGACCTGCAAGGGCTACCATATAATCGAAGGAAGAAGTAAACGATTTCAATTATATTACATCTTCTAATGCCTTCCATAATGTCTGATCATCGCACTTGTCAAAAGGATCGAGATTTTGCCTTAGAGAAGCGGAGAATAAAATTGGTTCCTGTGGAATTATGGATATCCGTTGGCGTAAGTCATGTAGGCCTATTTCTTTTGTATCGACATCGTCTATATTTATCACACCTTCGATCGGAGCAAGGCGGAAAAGAGCAGATATTAACGACGATTTTCCAGCACCTGTTCTTCCTACAATCCCAATCTGCAAATTAACAACACAAAATATTCAAGATAATATAGCATACAGAATATATGTAATACCTTTTCCCCTGGCTTTATGACGATGTTTAAATTTCGTAGAATTGGTTCTTCTGTCGGTATATATCGCAAATACAATTTTTCGAAACGAATTGCCCCATCCTTAGGCCAATCGCGATGTGGTTTCTTGGTAGGAATTGATTCGAATGGACCTTCTTGTTCTATATTGGTATACTGCAGTACCCGTTCCACACTGGTCATTTGAGAAGATACTTCAGCTGTTTGTCTAATTCCGTGCTGAAGCATACCGGTTAGAATTAGTGATTGTGATATCACCAAACCAACATTGCCACCTAATGTCGTACCTATAAAGTGCGAATGTAGCTTAAAATAACTGTAAGTAAGACTTTTAATTTATACGCACCATCGTCGAATATCAAAAATTGGAATGTAACAATCGCCAAGAACAACACGCAAATCACATCTAAATAGAACCCAAACGTTTCTGTTGTAGCCAAAAATAAATACCAAGAGGACGTATGTTGGTCTTGCAATACGTCAAATTCTTTGGAGACCATGTATTGGGCTCCACACGCTCGGATTGTTGTTAGGCCATTCATGGAAGCAGACACATGGGAGAAGACGGGAGCTCTAGCTAAAACAATTTTCACGAATTAAAAAGACGATCGACAATGATGCATTTATAAACTTACTTATGCTTTCTAATCGTTTAATGTCTTGCCCGCTAGCTAAGTAAATAATACGGACGTACAGGAAGATCACAGCCAATACTACAGAAGGAAGGATCATCCATGGCGACACAATAAAAACCATTGCCAAAATACCGCTCATCACCATAAATATTTGGATAGCATCCAACATTGCTCGCGGTAATGTTTCATCAATCTGCCCCATGTCTTTGGAAAACCGAGTGAGTATCCTTCCGGAGGGGTTAACATCGAAAAATCGCATGGTTGCTCGTATTAGACTACTAAACATACTATTGTGGAGATTTTTAGAGGCATTCATACATACTTTGAAAAACAACAGGGATCTTAACGTGGTTAGGATGATTGAGCCGATTATAAAGAATGTATAGAGATTAATATAAAAATTTTGCGAATGACGTGGTGGATTCACAAAAAGAGATTCATTTCGCAATACATCAGATCCTTCTACCGTAGATATATTCTCAACAGTGGAAGTAAGGTTTAAATTACTTAAATTATATTCAGTATCATTTGATTCTAGAATTTCCTCGAAAGTATTTTCGAACGATTCCAATCCAGTTAAATTTTTTGCTATTTCCACTAGAGACTTATAATATTCTTCTTGATTATTGGTCCTAAAATGTTTCATCAAAATATGCAAGCGAGCGCAATAAAATTTATTGCTGTCATATTTACCAGTAAGTCACCCATAAATCAGCAGCATTGCTGAACATTTGCGCAATAATGATTAATATGACTAATAAAATTAGAGCTATTACTGGAGCGCCAGCTGTGAAATATCTTTTATACAGTGAACTAGATATAGCACCTTTTTCCATAAGTTCTTGTGTTTCTTCAGGTTCAGCTTGTTCATTTTCAGTTTCGACATTGCTGCTCTAAAAGCATATTTTTTTAACTTAATTTTAAAGGAGATGTTGCTTATATACTTGTGTTGAAGCTATGGATAGTAAGCGTTTTCGGTTAATGTTTATATCAAGATTTTGCTTTTCGAGTTCTTCCTCGCTGGCGCTTCGCTTTAAATATGATAATTCGTTTTCGGATAATTCTTCAAACGTGCCAACCTTTTCAATTTGTCCCTGGAAATTGAGTTTACTTTAATTTGAATGCTCGTTTCATATTATCAGGCGTACATTTTCTATTATAATTATTTGGTCCACTTGTTTTAGGAACTGCAATTGGTGCGTGACTAAGATTCGAGTTTTACCCTGTAAGTATTTCACAATGCATTCTTCGAATAATTCCTTTCCTACATGGGCATCAACTGCTGAAAGAGGATCGTCCAGGAGGTAAATGTCCGCTTGCCTATATATTGCCCTAGCTAAGTTTATCCTGGCCCTTTGCCCTCCACTTAAGGATACTCCTCTCTCGCCAATTAACGTTTTATCACCTTGGGGGAATTGGTCGAAATCTCGACCTAACGCACAAACTCTTATAATTTCGCTGTAAGTACTTCTGACGAACGGTTGTCCGAATAAAATATTATTTCTAACGCTTGAAACGAACAACCACGGCTCTTGGGACGCGTAAGAAAGAGTCCCATCGACTTCTAGGATACCCCCACTAAGAGGTAGTTCTTTTAAGAATAACTGGAGCAAGGAGCTTTTTCCTGATCCCACTGATCCGACAACAGCGCATAAGCTGCCTGGTTTGATGTTTAAATTTAAATTACTTAAGGTTTCTATGATGGGGTTCGGTATCCAACTTGCTCTACCTTCTTTGATCTTAACAGTACCTTTGGCATGAGTATCTTTTATTATTTTTTCGGTAATCGCCATTGGCAAAGTTGTCTCTTCTAGTATTAAGAAATCTTCGATTCTTTCTACTGAGACTATCGCCTCGGCGAATGACGACATGGCCAATGGGAAAAATATCGCCATGTACAACTGTATAGTGTTAAAGAATTGAGCCAAGGAGAATACTTTATCACTTGTCAATGGATTCCCCAGCAGAACGTAAGCAACTATAGTTAAATAGGTTGTAAATCGTTCCGTAAACACCATTAAGGCAACTGTAAATCCTCTGATGTAAGAAGTTTTAGTTAAAGAGCCAATTTCTAACCTGAAAAGAAAATTTAGAACAGGAAATTCTTGTCGATATTTTTGCATGGACCGATACCCGTCCGAAATGAACCATGACAGTGGTAGAAATCGTGTCATGTGGTGATGGTTCATATCGTACGGATATCGATTACTCGAGTGTTAGATAACTTTTTATATACTTTCTTGCTAGCTGGACGACTTTTTCAAACGATTTCTCCCATGCGTACATTTTGATGACTTGTATGCCTGAAGTTATTTCCGACATGATTTTCACTCTGGCGTCTGTTCTGTGCGCAATTTTGTATCTTAATTTTCCTTGTAATTTTGATAAATAACCTAAAAACATATCCGAGTACAGAAAGTTGTTCTGTTAAGAGATGTACAGCCGCGATACAATGAAAGTTCCCGATCTGACGCTAGAATTCGCCGTACTTTTTTGGTAGTGTCAGTATAATCGGTTTTCTCACAAAACCGGCACTTTCTGCTTGTTAGATATATTTATCGGTGAGAAAATAACACTCTTTTAGAGAAAAAAGAAAGAATTTAGCGAACAAATAAAAAAAATACAATAATTATTACAGCTGCTGTTGTAATTTCTTTCTTATTATCAGCTTTTTTCATTAATAGCTATTTGTTCTTTTTTTTTCAACGCGTTCATACGAGATGTTACCCAAACGATATTATTTGCAACGAAACTATATCCGAGAGCAGAAGACAAATTAAAAAAATCTCTGCCCTATTTCCAAATGGGGGTGGCATAGTTCCGGAAGTCATTCGGGGTATAGAGAAAGATTGGAAAATACACAATATGTTAATGACCTGCACTGTGCCAATACAATTGATAGTAAAAAGTGAAGCAAGCACACCAGCAGGTCTTATACGGCAAAATCCTCGCCCGTTTTAATCAGATATTATATGCTTTTAAAATTGCAGATGGCAAAAGATACGCCAGAATTGTCTCGAATCGAAGCCCTGAATTTGCAAGCCCAGCTCAGTGATTTAATGCCGGCTAAGGGTGTACAGAATATAAAATAAAATTGACTATGTTGGACGGAAAAATGATTAACGCGTTGATTTGGCTGTCACTACTTCCGCGCAACGTTGTTATTCTTGTGGTGCAACACCAAAGATTTTAATAAATTGATATGGTGCATGGAAAAACCAGTCATTGACGAAAAATCTGATATAGGGGAGGTCAACACTTCGTGCATGGATTAGATTTACAGAGAGCACTTCACATCTATCTTATAGATTAAAAGTGGATAAATGGTAAATAAGAAACGAAAGTTGTAACAAAAAATGTTTGTAATGAAAAACGTCGCATTTAAAACCTGTTTTGGACAAAACTTGCTTTACATGTGGATAAGCCTAAACCAGGTGGAGGAACTTCGACAAACGGCAATACAGTGCGTGCTATATTCCAACGCCCGGAAATAGTTGCCTGGAGTTTCAGTAGACCTCATACAACGGCTACATACCACAGCAATATCAAGTGGACATAAAATAAATATGGAAGCATTTAGAAAATATTGCTCCCGAACAGCTGTACATTGCCATCATTGGTCTAATATGCCGACAACAATGCATAAGATTTTAATTCATGGTCCAAAAACTGTTAAAATGTCTGAAATTGGACTTTTAAGCGAAGCTGCGCAGGAAAGCTTAAATAAATATGTAAGACAATACAGGTACCAAAAATGGCAATGAAAGATGCATATCGGATGTCCCAGCGCATAGGTCCCTGTCCATAACTTTTTTATTTATAAATATTTTTTTATAAAATTTGTACTTGACTGTAAATTTCCGATTATTCAACCTACTTTATAATTTTTTTATTACTTCCGGTTTTACCGGAAATAAGCACAAATTTAAATTTTTGAACAGGACAGCCTGCATATTTTTGCATATTCGGATTCTGTGTAAATTTCTTAGTCTGAAAACATATAATTTGTTAGTTTTCGGTTCTATGGTTACCAAAATTTGGTAACTAATAATATAATAATAGGGGTAATATAGAGTGCCGCAAATATTCTAAAAATCTTCCTGTCAACATGGCACCTAGAAATTACAAATGTTCCACTCTTTTGTTTTTTATACGCCTACTAAACGAAACAAAGTACACTCTGACAGTTTCTTCATAAAGCGTTATTTTTTAAATGCAACCTCATGGGTCCTCAGTCTTAATTTGAAAGAGAAATTCTTAGAAAAATACACGGAATCCGAATATGCAGAAATATACTATACATTAAAAAATTTTAATTTGTGCTTATTTCCGGTAAAAGTGATAAAAAATTATGAAATAGGTTGAATAACCAGAAATTTACCGTAAATAGTACATTCCAAGTTTTATAAAATAATATTTATAAATAAAAAAGTTATGGGCAGGGATCTACCTATGAGCAGAGACACCCGCTATAAGCGATTGATGGTTTATTTGGATCCGTATATTACAGTGTTAAGAAAATTAACTCCAAAGAAAATGCTCTCAGTCTGTTTTGAGTTTATTACATGAAGCAAACGTTCATGTTGAATATAATATTAAAAAAATAATCCAATTTTTATTAATTTTTGTTATCTTGAATATATTAGTGCGATAATAATTCTTGGGGACGGAAAAGGGTGCCGGTAATTTTCCTAATCTTCTTTTAACAACAACGCGATGAGAGTGGATTAAAACGTTGTAAAAAATACTTTTTTTTTATTTAATTCTTTGATTATTAGAATAGCACGAATACTCTATCAGAGGATTTGACCAGCCAGTAGTACAAACCTAAAATTTATCCTATGGTAAACCAACAAGCAGTAAGGTTAAGTAATAAGATATCTAACGGTTACTTCTAAAAGTTTGTTAGAAATAATTATTTAAAAATTCGTTGATACTGATTGTAACAAAAATATATGTCGAATTTTAGCTCCAGGTTCGTAACTTTCATTATGTTGGCGCTCTGTGTAATAAGCGAAACGGTGGCGGCTTGAAAAGAAAACTGAATACAAAATATTTCTAATGTGTGTTGAATGTTAAAAACCTCTGTTAATTATAAATGTACGTACATACAAGCGTGCACATTCAATAGATAACATGCAAATGAAATGAATTCGCGGTAATTTATGTTATGTATAAACGTGCATGTCGCGCGTCACATTGTCTCTCGACAACTGACAAATACCTTGTAGTAAAACAGCTTGTAGCAGCATAGCTATTATGCCAATGAAAGCCGCGTATCCGACGCTGTTGTACATGACAAAAGCTGACACAATGGCTTGTATAGGCATAATCCAGAGGTAATGTAGGAATCCCGCTACGATATCGAATCTCTGAACGTCATTCGACATCAAATTTACCACCTGACCCGCTGCAGTTTTTCCTAAAGAAGTTTTGTTCAAGCGTAATAACTGCAAAATTTATTGCGTCATAATGGCTCGTTTATCTAACTCAGTAGATAATTCTACACACCTTTCTATACAATAAGGAACAACATGCTATCCTGCAGCGCATTCCTGTTTTGAAGCACCCCAGTATAACGTGGTGCATTATAATACAGTTGACGAAACATATTGCCACAACCGCTATTGCGAACAACCAACCGTGATGTGGAGTGTAGGAACTGGACCGATTGAAGTAGTTGATCAGTTCTGCAAGAACTAGCGGATGGATTGTTCTGTAACGGAAAATTATTAGTACTAACTAGAAATGTTAAATTTTGTCTTTTACAATACTCACTTTAGAACTATGACTTCGATAAATAATACTCCACCATACAAAGCGTATTCTTTGTAAAACGTACTTGCTATTGCTTTGGATAACGACGGCTTACTGCCTGTACTTTTAGTTTTAGCCAGTTCTTTATTCCAATTTCTGAAAATAACTAAGGTCACATCGTATTTTCAATTATCCCTTTGTATTTACTTTTCTAAGATATTTCCAAGCGGTTCTGAAAGGTCTGACTGTTGGATGTTGTATAAGTCCTTGATCTCTAAATCGTTTCTGTATCCATATTTAAAAAATGGAAAGGTCCAACTGGAAATAATGTTTAACTAATCAAGGTTTTATAATGTTTATTGTAGATATGAAAACATACAACAATCGAAATTAGCTTTGTGAAAAACTGCAGAGTGAAAATACAGTAGTGCCATTTGCGCCCTCCGTTTAATAGGAGGGTCTGGCCGTTTTTGTTCAAGATGTTACATCAATAAGTAGTGCTCAAGTAATGGCTTTTCAAGATAATTGGACTGTTGGTATAGACCTAAGTGTATCAAGCAGACCATGGGCAAAGTTCGAGAGGTGATTGCATGAGTCAGAACGCGGTTTGAATGCTATCTTTTTTAACCGATCGCACTGGCGCATTGCATATTTCACATTTTGGAAATGATAAAGGGATAAGATTACCTGCGAGCTGTCATTATTGTCAATCGGTCACTGGTGAGTATAATTGCAGTCATAGCAAACAGCAAATATTTTCCGTTCTGACCCATTGAACTGTATCCTAGGGAACTGGAACGGTATCTTACTCACGAGAATGTAAGCAGGCCTCCAGATAGGCAACCATGATTACGGACGTATATCTATTTCTTTCTAACATATAGCAATATACCTCATGAAAATAAATGTCAAAAAACCCTTCAAATTGACATAAGTTTACAGTCGCAATCCAAATCCAAACACATATACAAACATGAGATGAAGTGAAACAGATATAGGTCGCGTTTATTATCTTTGTTGGCATGCATCAACGTCTGAATATATTATGTCAGACAGATAGCACAAACATATTCTGGGAATATTGAGGGTATCTTGAAAAAATATATTCGTATATTCTATGAACTACATTTCAATATATAAGAGCTGTTTTAATATTCCTGATGTTTATTCTATGTATATTTTTGTTCAGTTCATATCACATTCAGTTCTGGTTCCTGATATATACAGCCTGCTTCAATTTAATGAGAATCTAAAGTAATTTACGTTTGCAACTCACTACTATATACCACCAGTTCGGTATAATTTACGATTCAGGTTTACAACCCTCCAACATTTGCGTGTTTAAAGTCAATGCCGAAATAGTATAGGGTTGTATATCTGAATTCTTTCGAAATCTTAATTAAATTGAAATAGACTGTGCAGTCCCGATGATGACAACAGGTTTTTACTAGAATTTATGACGTTCAAATGGTTAATTAGAAATTTTCTACATTCTATTGATTCTATTTATTTTATCTTAACCACTATTCAAATTAAACCCCTTAAATTCAAAATGTTAGAATAAAACTCTCTCTCGCCTGATACTTGTCCTAATTATCTAAACAAATTATTTCCTTTTAAACAAAATTTAACCTGTTTATAATTAACAACACAATTGTTTACCGCATTAGTTCATCAAAATACTCCAGATTCTTATTATCTGTCCAAATAATAGAAATAAGTATATACTAATAAATTTGTCACTTGAATCGCTGTAGGAACAGTATTGTACTCGAAACTCAAAGGACATCTATTTCTATAGAATAGTCTGTACATTTAGAAATAAAACATCTTATATAAAGAAAATTGTTTATTTACAATTTCAACATTTATTTAATCATCCAGATCATCTGCATTTTCTTTTTCTCTTTTCTTATTTAATCGCTCTTTGGCCTTTGTTAAATAATGAGCCATATAAAGTTGTCAAACATCTAACCAATCAAAACTACCATCAAACTTTTGAAAAATGATCATATAAGGTCAAGATAAGACACATCATAAATCAGTCACATAAAGTTTTTAATCACTATAAACTAAAATTGATTTTATATACTCAACGTACGCAATAAATTGATAAAGTGATAACCACGTGACGACTATGTGACTCCCACTTTGCAACACTACACTTTGCTAACGAGGTTTTTCAGGCAATTTGCGGCTGTTTAAAATTTAGAAAGAAATTCACTGAAAATATATTTTATAAATAAATTTTAATAGTATTGCTTTGCAACTAATTTATGTTTGTTACAAATATAAAATACGATATATTACAAATTAAATAAACATTATATGCGTTGATTCTAACTAAATGCAATTAATAAATGTCACTTTCAAATCTCTCATATATATTATGAAGTTTCTTGCACGAGCGAGCTCAAAATCTGCAAGTACAGGTTATGAAAATACTTCTACGAAACTCTGTTTACTACGGTCTACACGATAAATATACAGTGAATATTAATACAATATTCATGAGTAAATATTAAAATTATACATATATTCTATAAATATATAAAATTTTGTATAATATTCTAAAATGAATGGACCCTGAATATATCTTATCAAAACTGAATATATATTGCATATTCTACAAATATTTGAATACATATGTTCAATATTGCAGATTGTAAGAATATTCTTGGAATATGTTGTGCTATCTGGGCAGTTCAATGATTATTATAGGCCTGTTCATAGAAGAATCACAAGCTAGTTATAGACGCGATTCAATTGGCTAAACGAAATCCGAAACAGTTTTCTGATTGATTTCACAGTATATATAGGCTCCGACTAGTTTATGATTCTTCTATGAACAGGTCTTATGTCAGACACAGTTGCAGATCACTAGAATACAGTTTAATGTTCTGACCTGAAGCTACGGACAAAGCTCGGTTTTTTAATCAGCAAGGTAAAACAATAAATTTCATAGTAGACATGGCATAGACGGAGGTAAGTATTATTTGTAAATGCGCTATCTTGATCAGTTTTAGCATATATCGCAAATTAAACCTCAGACTATATCAATATTGTCCTACTGCAAATATTGATAATGCAAATGAGATTATTAGGTTAGGCCTTCTCTTAGATTTATTATGCCCTCATACGCTAATGCAAATTCTGCTTCAAAATTCGCATAGTAAAACAGGTAGGTACCTATTATATAACGAACATTTAGTCCTGAATAATAAATACTTTACATTATTCCACAGATAATTGACGAACTAGAAGTTAATTGAACGTAACGGATATTTATACATAAGTTCTGCAAGTCGTATGTTTATGAGATTAAATGCGTCTATATATACACACGGAACATATACAATTAGATTATGTAATCGTGCAATAATAGTAAATGTATGCATACATATACATACATAATTAAGTATGTACATACATATGTGCAATATCAGTGCCTGCACTTATCATCATACTCACACATACGATGATCGTGTTTATGTGTTAGTGGCAGAATAATTTTAATAGTTCGTCGAGTTCTGTTGGGGCTCAACTGTCTTTGGGGAAAGCCGGGTTTAAATCCAGCTTAAGTTACCTATAATAATTGGGATCTTTTCCGTTGTCCTCGGATGATTCTGGGAAGTTTGGCCCATCCGTTGTTGGTTTGAATGTATAATACATACACTACATAGAATATAATGTGTACCAGTGTACTGTTTATTGGTCTATTGTTTAGCTTGTGAACTATTGAATGCTAAAAATATTGTTAACGGTTTTATTGTCTCTTGAAATCAACGTATTGTTTCCACACGTTTTGCGACGTTTAATTCTTTCTACATTTTGTAATGGTAATGAAGTCAAAGTTGGCATAAGATACAAAGCTTCTGGAAGTTACATATAGATTTACATACATATTCTCATATGAATATTGGACGAGCTATACTTTAGTTTAAAAACATACTAACGTTTCTATTTTGGAAAATTATGGTTGCTGCATGAGAGTCTTATAAGAGATAGGCCACTATACTGTGCAATTGTTTAACCAATCAAAGTAAGGTACATGGGATCCTGTATCATAAGAGCCATGTTTATGTTACTCTTCATTTAGTTCTGAGCCAGTCTATCACGATGGGCACAAGAGCGGGTCTATCAGGCATACTAAATTACTTTTAAATTACAGAGCTAATTCAGGTACCTTCATCGTCAGTAGCCACCAATCAGAGTTTGATATTTCTGGTTTTAGGTTTTATGATGGCTATATACACTGCTCCACTTAATTAGAGGGACAGTAGTTTAAATGGCGGTAATTCTCCACATAGCTGATAATCAGCACAAATTTTGCCAAAAATAAATAGTATAGGTCTTTATTTATTGTGGGAATAGAGGAGTTTAAGAAGAAATTGTTTTATCACCTCGGCGATGAGCAAAATTCAGCATAACTACCAAAACCAAAGTGTAAAACACGAAAACTAGGAAATCAATTTTTCAATTTTGACAAAATTGTCACTTTAGCAACTGAAAATAACGGCTAGTCCTGTCATTAAGTCATTCATAAAGTCTAAATGAGGCATTTAAGTGAAATTAAAATCGTACGCACCGTTACCCTCCTACAAGAACGACGGTCAGAGAGACCTGTAGCCGAAGATCTCAACACTTCGAAATCTGCCGTTCACCGTGCCTGGAAACGCTTTCAAGAGACGGGCCTTTACAAGAGGAGAGCTGGACAAGGCCAGAAGCGGAAAACAACTCCTGGACAAGACCATTATTTAGTCAATTGCGCTATCCGTCGACTCACATGTACCGCTCGAGATCTGGTAAATGACCTTCGAGCTGCTCATAGGGTTGAAGTATGCGGCGAAACCATTAGAAGAAGGCTCAGGGAGAACGGTTTACGATGAAGGCGTCCAGTCAAAGCACCTCGTCTGACCAGGGAGCACAAGCAAACGCGATTAAGGTTTGCCACAGATCACGTAAACTGGCAACTTCGTCACTGGAGATCTGTTCGCTTCACGGACGAGTCCAGGTTTCGCTTGACTCGATGCGATGGACGAGTTCGTGTCTGGAGACGTATCGGAGAACGGTACAATGCCGCCACGGTACAGAAAGTGGGTCGTTTTGGAGATGGCTCGATCATGTGTTGGGGTGGGATAACTGTAGACGGGCGTACTGATCTTGTAATAGTCCCTGGGCGTTTAAATGCCAGAGCCTACATAAACACAATTCTCGAGGATCATGTGGTGCCTTTTGCGAATGATATGCGTTCTAATTTCGTTCTTATGCACGATAATGCTCGCCCTCATACCCCCAACATTACTACTGAATTTCTACGGGAGAACAACATTGATGTAATGGAATGGCCTGCGATGAGCCCAGACCTCAATCCTATCGAACACTTGTGGGATATGCTGGATAGACGCATTAGGCACCGTGCCAATACACCAGAGGCTCTCCAAGAGCTGGGCCAGGTGCTTCTTGAAGAATGGCAAAACATTCCCCAAGATCTCATCCGCCGACTTGTGCGATCCATGCCACGCAGATGCCAAGAGGCAATTGTGGCTAGGGGAGGACATACACATTATTAAATCAAGTCAAAAATGGAATTAATGTGCTTTTGTGCGTCACTAAACTTAAAAAATACACTTTCTTTCGGCAGTTATTTCAAATTTGGTATAACTTCAATACAACCAGGAATGGTGTTCCTACATTGTTGTATTCATTTAATAAATAAAGAGTTCTTCTTTCTTATTTTTGCATATGTACGGTCATAAATCGATTCAGTAAGAAATATAGGCTACCCAAAGTAGTGTCCCCCTAATTAAGTGGAGCAGTGTATGTCGTAAAGCAAGTTACTATGACTGAAGGGTGCGATTGTGTGTTTTTCTGCTAACTAAAGTGCATTAAATAAGGAATAATTCAACACAATGAATATATAATATATAAATACGTCATTGAAATAACGAATATGTTGAATAAAGTTCGATTCTGCGTTTGGTTTCTAGGTGTGTGTATGTAATAATAAATAAAATTTATAGAATATTTACATAACCTGGACAGAGATTGAAATAGATTAATTTGGTGAGATCATACTAGTAATGCACTTAAACTCTAATAACTAATTAATTCATAATAATTATTACTCGCAATGCCAACTCGAACCTGAACAACGTTTTACATTATTAATATATTTATTATTACAATGAAACGTAAAAAAAAAAAATTGCAGAAAGCCAATTTTAGGACTCGTTTTCATGAAAGGAGTCTGATTTTAAGACATGTATGGTGTGAATTCTCTTTAGCATTTGTAGAAACTATAGAATCAAATTTAATCTCCATGGCTTTAACACTGCATGAACCAAAACTAAATCTTTAGGAGGAATTGCAATAAGAGTGTTCAGGTACAATATAACTGATAATATTATCAAGCATAATGGAGAGTCACAAGTTTGATACTATGGATCTTTTTTAAGACATAAACATTCCCAATTATTTCTTACTTTCGTGAGCAACGAGAAATTCTTGAACAATAGATCAATTGTTTTGCTGTTCTCTTTTCATCGTTTTACGTGGTTTTACCAAACTGAGTTAGTTGCTGATGTACCTAATAGCAAGGCTCAGATACCATTAAAAAAAACCTCCAAAAATTCCAATCAATAAAAGATATATTCGGAGCATATATGTAGATTATGATTTTCATTGATATTAGGGGCACATAGGTACCTTTCAGATTTAAGTTTAAGAGCTAAATGCGAATACGTGAAACTGTGAATAAACGAATAGAACTGGTGTACTATTTTAATACATAATAGCACAAAGAAGTAGAATTACAAGTAAAAAAAAATCATGTGTAATGGAATCTAGTGTTTAAAAAACAGCTAGGTATATATTGTATAAGATTGAACATTTATTCACATTTACTCTATCTAACCCTAACATTGAAATATGTAATTTGCTATCTACATATCATATACCTATTAATTTCATCAGTTTTCAATGTAATAGAATAGATGTAGAGACATTTCAACGAACAACACTGTATATGAAACGTGAGAGACAAAAAAAAGCATGATCACAGTTGCCTGCTTTTTTTCAATAGTACACAAACCTAATAGTAGTGTGCATAATAGATACTTTTGAGTATCGAGTAGATACCGATACTTTTTCCGCTCGTACTCGATACTTTGTATCGGATACTTTGTATTCGATACTTAAACTCATCGATTTATTAGCAAGACGTAATCTACTAAACAGAACCTATAGAGTATATATACATGTATGTATTGACTTATACCTTCGCTTATACGCATAAGTTATTATGTATGAATTGAATATTCATAAAATCTATAAATCAAATATATTTTGATAGATTTACAAATAACGTAATTCTACAACAAACAATCTATTACTTAAATAGGATACAAAAGTCAATAAAAAAAAATACAATGGAAATAATTCAATGTTACAAAAAAAGATACGTACATAAGAGTGAATTACACATTCACACCACAAGGTGTGTATATTTATTAAACGCAAATGGTAATCCAATTGGGTAGAAAATTTACCCCATGGTGTATCAACATCATATAAATTAGTCTTACTTATAGTGGAGGTGCTGAACCAGCATTCTATATCTGTTTAGACATAAAAACCTAATTATATATATGTACACAAATTGATTTTAAATTGTTCAAAGCGAAATGTTTATTAAAAATAAGTACCAAATGACTTATTTTTAATAAACATTTCCAGAATCCAGAAGCTTTAAATTCTTGTTTTCGGTTTATTTGTATTTTATCAGCGATTAAAAGTTACCTTTACTAATAAACGTATGAATATAAATAATAAGATGTTTGGCAGTCGACACGTCGATAAATATTTTTTTCGAGTTCATTATGTACTGTTTGTAAACACGAGCATATTAGTCCAAACTATGATGTCATATTCATAAGATAAGGCACTGGTATTTTATATGTGTAAGCATTATATAGATCTGCTAAAAGAAAATTAATGAATCAGTTCGAATTCGATATGTATTTAATTGATACTAAGTATCCGATACATTTTATATTTTGTATCCGATACTTTTGCTCCCTCTAGGTATCGGATACAAAAGTATCGAATACATACTTTCTGCACATCACTAAAACCTAACCTTCAATAGGTTGCAATTATTTGAACGATACCGATGTTACTTATGTAATTAGTCGAGATTAAAGGTAAATTGTCATTTGTACTATATTTATTGACTTAACTGACATAATTGAAAAGAATAATAAAGAAATATAATAGAAATAAGTTTGTATTGAACGATCTAATCTAAATGTATTTCGTTGTAGTCAGTTACAAAACAAAAGCACAATGTAAACAAATGCCCGCAGATAAAAGTTACGTGGGCGTTACTTACCAGAAAAATAATTTTGATAAAATATTTGCTTTGGCTTCCGGGCTGGGATTATTGTACTTCTTACTTGTATCCATAGTTAAATATACACTGTCAATTTCATTATAAACAGGATCGATTTGCTAACTAACACATTTCTTTCACTTACGAAACATGTTTTGGCGTGACTTTGCTTTTTTGTCAATCAGATTTAAAGCGTGGTGTTTGGAATTTTCATCAATTGTATTGCTGCACGTATGTACCTAGGATATTGGCTGACTGTCGTTCCGTATTTCGACAATTTACGGTCATCCCCACCACGAGGTAAACGCGTGCACGCAGCTGCTGATTGCAAGAGATGAGTCTATTAACATCCGATAGAACAAAAGAGCTTTCGTAATTTTCATTGCTAAATATCATGCATCATGTTGATGGATTTGCCGAAGTAAGATTATGCACGCAATCAATTAAAGAACAATAGAAAACAGTAGGGTTTTTGTTAGGAATTTCCATATCTTAAAACGGATAAGTGAAAATTTCTGAAAATCAACAGGCATTGAATAATATTTAATTACAGACGATTAGTATTCCTTCAGTTTATACCAAGCAGCATTTAAATAGTTATAACGGCCGGTATTTCAATCTCCTAATAAAGTTCCTAATAAATATTTTTTATCGCCACTTTTCTCCTCAAAAAATGTTGAATTAATTTTATCTTTTACCTATCACAAGCAAACAAGGGAAAATCGATATTGATAAAAGATACTGCATTAGCACTCATATTGCGGCGTTTAATCATCGATTTAAAGATATTACATACCGTGCTGCCAAATTTTATTTGGGGCCCTAAAACGAGCGTGTTAGTTTATAGCAAGTGTTTTAGCATGAACTTGTATTTTGAATGAGTTAAAAAAAAGAGATTTTCTGTATATACTTAGTTGATCAATGCGCATATGGTAAACATTTTTTCAAATATACAGGCTGTTACAAATTCCTAGAGCTACTTTCAACTTTTTTATTTTAAATGGATTGCTATATTTTTTAGTAATTATTTCGATAGCTACCTAAAACACCTTTACAGTGATATATAGTTATGTGGACTTCTGACAATTGGTTTAGGCTATATTGCAAATTTTGTCATAATTTTTACAGTTGCGACTTCTGAGATTTTAAGTTTTATCTTTGAAACAATAAATAATCTAGACAAGTTAAGACGTAACTTCTTGGCGGTCAGTTTTTATCTCCAAATGAGATATGACACGATTTGGAAACTCTGTTTGCAACAGCGTCATGGTTTCGCGCGCTATCTTGTCACAACCACATTATGTCTATTCCATCCAATTCTTGCCAAGAAAAAAAGTTTGTCAACATGTCACGGTAACGATCGCCTTTGCTAGACACGGTGGTACTTTCATCATTTAAAAAAAAAATGGTTCGATTATCCCTCCTACCCACATTGCATACCATAAGTGTCACTTATTAACAAAGCCGTTGAGATGAAAGTGAGCCTCGTTAC